>CM059602.1:155122500-157987500 GCA_030412105.1 Cyclura pinguis
TGGCATCCGCAGCATGTGGGTGTTTCTGCACAATTCTCATTCCACCAGCCTTGACTGCAACAAAAAATAAGGAAGAGGGAGACTGTCAGGTATGGGTGGCAGTGGTAAGCAAACATGTTAAAACAAAAAGCACACAAAACTTTAGAAATGAGTGCTGTGCTATTTGATAAGTTAATCTGAGGAGATGTTTAGAACAGTCACTACATTTGAGGCATACTTTTCTAATTATCTAAATATACCAGATTTGCAATGAACACTACCTAAACAATGCTTCCTCGTTTGGCAGCGCACATCATATACACAAGTGATATTAAAATTATTGTCACTTTGTTCTATGAAAATACAAATGAAAGGCAATGATGACTTTTCATTTCCTAGAAGATACATACCAACAGCACGAGTATGTAGTGACATAGTCTTTATGGATAATTGCACAGCCCCAAACCTTTTAGATGCACTGCTGAAGCTAATGCCAAGCTTACTATAAAGAGTACCAAAATGAAAAAGATTTCCCGTATAGCCTTGCTATTATCTCACTCTCTTTCTGCAGAGTTTGCCAAAATTGAATTTAGAGTTTCAGCTCTATTCAGCTTCACTCCTACTGAGTCAAATTGCTACAATGAGTTTAACAGAAAAATGCAGTGGTAACCCAGTTTAAGGATAATCAGATTCTTAAAGCTGCTCAAGGGGAAGCTGCTTCCTTGTGAATCAATGGAGACACTTAAAATCTATGTCAAAAACAGTGTTTCTCCACTAAATGTGTAAACTGTATTTTAGCTGGCAATGACATCACCGGGATGTAGAAAGACCCATTCCATAACTTTTTAACTCCAGACTTTAAAGTCCCAGATACTGTGAGAGACACTCCAAACTGACATGTATCTACAATGCATGTGTGTCTGTAATATGGTACAGTTGGCCCACCACATTTGTGAGTTAAGCATTTGTGGATTTCATTATTTGCAGATTACTGGGGGAATTGGATGGGATGGGAGGAAGGTGTGTGCACACATTCACTCACTTGTTCACTCAGCCAGGAGAGGGAAAGGGATAAGAAGGGGAGGGAGGGTGTGCATGCTCGCTCATGTGTGTGGGGAAAGGGGGTAGGACAAGAGGAGGACACATGCACATTTACCCACTCACGTGGGTGGGAGAGAGAAGGGGATGGGACAGGAGGAGGGAGGGTGAATGCATTTGCTCACTCATTTGTGCAGGGGGGAAGGGTATGGGACAGGAGTGAGGGTATGCACATTTGCTCACTTGCATAGGAAGCAAGGGGATGGAATGGGAGGAGGGCACATGCTCATGTTCACTCATTGGTGTGGATGGGAGAGGGGATGGCACGGGAGGACAGAAGGTACCCATGTTTCCTCACTCAGGCAGGAATCTCATCTCCCTCCCCTGTCCCACTCATGCAAGAGAATGAGTGAGCAAGGGATTATGCATATGGCCAGGCCCAGCCACCCAACTGGTATATAGGTACATTTCTGTGTCTTAAATATGATTTAGGGACTAACAATATTTGTGGTTTTTCCACTTTTGCCAAGGTCCTGCACTACTAACCTCTGCAAAGTAGAGGGCTAACTGCAGTGAGTTTCTGAAGGAGGGTTAATCCCACTGTTGGATATCAGTGGAATTCTCCTCTGTACAAATCCATGAACTCCATGAACATTTGCCATTCTGAACTATAAACATCTACAACCCCCATTTTCACCACAAAGCTCCAGAAATATCAGCTTCCTTTCAAAAAATAATTCCTGTTAGAGCAACCTCCTAAAAAAAGGGGAAGTACATTTGTGAATCATTCAGAAAATGTTTATCTTGCCTCATTATCTATGGTTTTCATTATACCGTACAACAGGGAGTCAGTGCAGGGTAAATCTGAAGCTATCTGGGACCACAGTCACTCTTCACCCGCAATTCCTCACCCAGTAAAGAAATTAATAATGAACTCTTTTGTAGATTTTGAGTGAGAACACAGGAGGTTGACGGGTGCAAATCACCTTATGCCTGAGAAGAATTCTTCTGGAGACTACCTACCAGATTTGTCTTAGTTTTAGAAATTGCACTTGCTGTCAATATACTTTTGGTCTGAATTCAAGGGGCTAGTGATAACATTTAAAGCCCTGAACAGCTTGGGATCACAATCCAGATGGAGCTCACCTCCCTATTTTTGCGTGCCTGGGAACTGAGTTTTGTTGGAGGGGACTTCTTCTAGGTTGGAGGTGGAAGCAATACACTGTGGAAGGACACCTTCTTCCTCAGAGGCTTGATTGAGCCAATGCTGGTGTCAAAATGTGGCTCTGTGGAGATCCCTGGATATAGTGTAGCATATATTATGATTATTAGAAAATTTCCTTCTACTTTTGAAAGTGCTTACCTAGAGTTCAAGATCTTGTTGCTCAAGTCTGTAGAAGCATCATGCCCTTAGGGATTGTTATAATGCACATGACACTATTTTTAGACTGATACGGGCATGTGTTTTCTAAACCAGAGAGACTTGTGACTGTTCATCTACTGGGACTTGTGATTTTAATGAGTACCTATTAATAAACGACACTAATAGCTGCCCACTTTTCTGAGGGTACTGGAAATCATATTCAGGCTAGTTGTCTTCTTGTTTTTCCTCTTTGCAAATGAGCACAATTCAATGCACAATTATGAACATCTAAATTCCACTGAAATCAGTTGAGTTTAAATGCATTCAGTGGTGTGCTCAATTCATCTGATGCAAGACTGCTGGGAGGGGAAACACTGGATCTAAGAGGAAGAAAACAAATGGAAGGGTAACAGGACATAACAACGTAATACAGACTACAATGGGCCCTCAGTATCCACTAGGGTTTGGTTCCCAGACCCCCTCCCCATGGATACGAAAATTTGTGTATGCTCAAGTCCCATTATGTACATTGGTGTCGTAAAATGGCATCTCTTATGTAATAAAACAGCAAAATTAAACTTTGCTTTTTGGAATTTTATTATTTATCAGAATATTTTCAAGCCGTGGTTGGTTGCATCTGTGGATGAACAATCCACAGATATGGAAGGCCCACTGTATAAACTATTTTCATAGCAGTTATTCCCAAAGATCATCACTGGATGATTATTTCAGGTCAGGTGTGTTTATGGAAACCAAAGCTGAACTAAAGCTGTCAACAGTTAAGCAAATGATAGAACTCAGTATCTCTTTTTAAGAGCAACTGGGAAAGAAGAACCAATTACCAGACTTACAGAACAACACAGAGCACAATGAGATCATTGCAACGTGACTACTGAATTTGTGGTAATACAAACAGTAAAGCCAGCTCACATGATCAATAGACTCACATATAAAAGCTTTAGTCCTTCCTCCACATTTACAGGTTTGACCTTCACAAATTTGATTATTGGCGAAGTGCTTGCCTGCTTCCCTGCAAATTCTCCTCCTCCCATTTCTTTGTGTTTTGCAAAGATTCTTGTTCCTTTTATCCTATTTTTAATCTCTTTACATATAGAAAACTATCAAGACAGAGAAATCATTTCAGGTTAGATTGTCGCTCTCCCTAACCCCCAATTTTTATTTGAAGGGAAGGTTTGGGGTGGAGTAAATATATTGTCAGAAGGGTACTTAAAATTATAAATATATAGCCAGAAAGCCAAATAACAAAGTTCAGTTACAAGAAATAAACAATGTAAACATTAGCCAAGCCAAGAAGTTAACAGAGACAGACTAGTTAAATAACAAGAAGTTGGCATAGGATTTCCAAATATTCTACTGTTTTGCCATATCTTCTTCATACTAGCCATAACTTCTTGATAAATTGCCAAAGTATACATCCCCCAAAAAGTCAGATGAAATTAGGCTTATATAACATTTGGTTTTTCTATATTATACACTGACTTGTTTCCATTTATATTACTATACTTAAAAAGTAATCCCTTAGTAGATGTAGGAGTATACTGTACTCCAGCTATGTATACTTTAATGTGTTCCTGTTTTCAACTGTTGCTCTTCTGTGTAATTTTAAACTTACATAGCTCCAGAGGCTACTGCAAGGCACAATTTTTTTTTTAAAAAACCATTAATTAGGTTCAAAAGCTATTAAAGGGTTATTTTAGCACCAGAGATCTAGTCCTGCTCAGCCCAGAATTAGACTGCATGGATGATTCTAGCACCTATCAATTCTGGTAAATGAAATCCATCCATAAAAAAGGGAAAGGCCTCTAGAAAACCATGGGGCTTCCATTTTATGGGAAATGAGCAGCACCTTCCTGATTGAATCCTCCAGATAAGTCAGAGGGAAAGAATATGAACATATACTTGTACATGAGAGCCTAAGCTGCTGTTTTGTCTTCCAACAGCAGTATACCATACCTCAACAGCAGAGCATGTAATTTTTGTATAGAAAGCTCCAACTTACTCCCTATGATCTCCCAGTGCCCTTTTGCACTGTATAATACTTTGATTCCACTGTTAACTGCCATGGCTATATCCTATGGAATTCTGGGATTTGTAGTTTTGTGAGGCACCTGAGCTCTCTGGCAAAGAATTTTAAACACCCCCCTCTACAAATCCCAAGACCCCAGAGGATATTGCCAAAGCAGATAAAGTAGAATCATAGTGCTATAATTGTATAATGTGAAAGGCCCCTGGACTCCTTGTCTGAAAACCTAGAGGACCAGTGCCAGTCAGTACAGACCCGCCTTTGCTAACTTGGTGCTCTCCACAGACTTTGAGTGATAATGCCCATGATGCATAACTGCAAGTCATGCTGACTGTAGGTCCTGGGAGTTGCAGTCCAACACACGGGAAGGCTGGTATAGACAGTACTGACCTAGATGGATCAATGATCTGACACAGCAGGAAGCTTCCTACATACCACCCCCCAGTGCCTCAACTCTTAAAAACCCCAGATTTATGAGAATTCAAGCCAGGATTCAGAATCCAGTGTCCCTCCCCCGGATGTTGCTGGGCTGCATCTTCCATCATCCCTTACCACTAACTATGCTGCCTAGGTGGTGGCTGGGAGCTACAGTCCAACAACATCCGGAAGGCCACATATCTTGTGTTTCCTGCTTAAATTATTAAGATTATTTATACCATGGATGGGGAACAGGGGCCCTCAAAACATTATCCTAAAGCTTCCTTCAAACAATATAGACAAGAATGAACAATGGTGAAAATTAATCCAATAATATCTGGAGGGCCACTTATTCTTTACTGATTTACACATTGCCACCATTACATATGTTACAAATATTAAAGTAATACTCTGCAAGATGTGAGAAGCTTTGTGGAGGTAAATAGCAGACTGAAGATAGTTGGCAAAGTAAAAACAATGAAGCAAATTAAGATATGACCTGATTGAATGTGATCAGCACATCCCAGGAAGAGAAAGCGAGGTCAAATTTAGAGAAATGGAGTTCTTGTTTGTCACTCATAATTTCTCAATTCAGAGGAGTTTACAAGCATGACAATTTGAAAAGAGAAATTCAGCAAGAGTACTGCCTAACAGTACAGAAACTGCTTAGACTTTACTTTGAACAAGTGCTAAAGTTTGATAAAAAGATCAATCAATATGAGAACACAAAACAATTACACTCCTGAGTGATGGTGTTTTTTTTGTTTTATCATACTACTGAAAATTTTGCTACTAAATTTTTTATTTCACTGCTGAAAATTAGGCAAGATTTTCAAAAACTGAGAGCAACAATCAATCAAGAACAAGAATTTGTTATCCTCCAAGCAAGAGGAGGAGTGTTGATCAATGACTTTTGTTGATGTTATTTTTATTGTATTTTACTGTTTGTTATACTGGATGTTGCTTCAGGTTCTGTTATTGCAGAGAAAGTAACTAAAAAGCTTGCATCAGACAGCAATCTACACAGGGGAAAAAGGTCCAGAGAACTCAGCTGGACAAAATTCTGAGTAAACGGACAGGAATGGAGTATACTATTGCAATCCTATGCATGCTAATTTGACAGCAAATACAACTGAAAGAGCAATTATTCATTTTCAAATACAACTGGCACAGAAACAGGCTTCACATTTTAAAAATAAAATACATACTTGTATCTAGTGCTTTATTAATAAACACCACAACTGCCCAAAGTCTCAGTTCTATGCTATAGCATCTGGCTTCTTTCCAATGGATCTCTGGACTATGGACCCATCAGACACAACCCCAGCCCCTCGGGATCCGTCCTTTGGCCTTCACCAGAAACCTTTCATACCCACAATCATAGTACAATGATTCCACTTCCAGTGGCATGTGGCTGCCTCCTGTAGAATGCTGAGATTTGTAATTTACTGAGCAATTAGAGTTCTCTGGCTGGAAATTCTAAATAGTCCTGCCTAAACTACAAATTGAGCAAGCACAGTACAGTGGTTTGAGTGCTGGACTATGACTCCAGAACACCAGGATTCAGATCCCCTCTCAGGCCATGGAAACCCACTTGGGAATGTCACATTCTCTCAGCCTTAGAGGAAGGCAATGGAAAAGCTCCTCTGAAGAAATCTTATCATGAAAACCCCATGATAGGGTCACCATAAATCAGATTTGAAGGTTGATAACAACCAACTGAAAATTCCAGAATTCCATATGATGGAACCATGGCAGTTAAAAGTGGAACAACGGGGCTGTCATTATGTCAGAGAGACAGCATGTGTAGTGGTTTGAGTACTAGATTATGATCCTGGAGATCAGGGTTCGACTCCCTGCTCAGTCACGGAAACCCACTAGGGTGCCTTTGGTGCATCACACACTCTCAGCCCCCAGAAAACCTCATGACAGGGTCAACATAAATTGGAAATGACTTGAAGGCGTAGTACTACTACGTAGTACGAAAAGATCACGGGCCTTATACTGAGCATTCAGCCTTTTTGTACATGTTGGCAACACACGCCTAACTTAAACAACAAGCCAACTAGAAAAGGGTGGAGTGGGCAAATCTGACCCACAGGGCGTGTATTTCAGCTCTCCATGTAATGCGGGTACACGTCAGCTGAAAGGAAATGATTTTGTTATTTTAAAAGCCCATAATTGAACAGCTATGACAGCACGCAGAAGTGAACTAGTGCCATTTCCACACTAGACTGTTACAGCGCTATCACTCCACTTTCAACATCCTATGGAATCCTGGGGTTTGCAGTTTAGGGAGGGACCAGCCGGAATAAGAGTGCTATAACAGTCTGGTGCAGAAATGGCCTGGGAAATAATTTGCCATACAATCCTATCCCCCTCATGTTGACTTAGCTGTTGAGGCCTGCTTGCTCCAATAAAACTTATTCCCCCCCCAGCCTGACTGTTAACTGGACAGCAAGCCCTATTTAAGGATACAGCATGTTGTTCCTCCCTCGGTAAGACCATTACATTTCCCTTCAGTCCCCAAACTTCCAGCAGTGTGGCGACTTAAAAAAGTTGAGTCGAGTTAGAAACACAGCTTAGGCATTCAAGGGAAAGTTACCGGGGAAAAAGCAAACACAGAAATCGTCGAAGTTTTTAGGCGGGAACGCTTTTCAGCGTCGTACTCTCTCCAGCGCCAGAGATTTGGGGGCTCTTATGCGGGGACTCGCTGCTCTCCTCCTACCTCCCCCAGGGGCTCAATTCTGTTCCAGGGGAAACCCTGCCCGGGACCGCATCGTTCAGGACGCCGCCGCCCGCAAACGAGATTTTTACTCCTCGGTAGCCCTTTCAGCCTGCGAACAGCAGCGGGCGGGATGTCCCCCCTCCCCCCACCAAAAAAACTTCCCCTCTTCTCCCAGTTCATCCCTCCCTCCCTCCCACTCAATCAACTCCCCTGAAAGAGACACAACCAACGTCCGGAAAGGTGAGAGGGAGGGAGGGAGGAAGAGCTGGGAGACAGGGGAGCAGTACCAGCTGGAGGGTGTCCGGCCCGCGTCTCCGCTTTGCCTCTGGGCGGCGAAGACATTGTTTTCGCTCGGCGGCTCCCGCAAGCCCCGCTCCAGGCGCCCGAACGTGGCGACGAGAGGCGCCCTACAGCCCGCCCGCGCGCCCGCCCTGTCAACGTGGCCACTCGCCGCCGTTGCTGAGCTGCGCGCGCCGCTGTCGTCAGAGCGCGAGCCGGAGGGGAGGGGGAGGGGGAGGAGGAGGAGGAGGAGAGGACGGCACCTCCCTCTTCCTGCAGGACAGGCAGCGAGCCCTGGTTTTCTTTGTGGTCTCTCTGGCTGAGCGGCTGCTCCACAACGCAACGCAGTCCGATAGAGGGAAGGTGCAAAGGACTCCATGGTCGGCGGGGGGAGGATGAGGGAAATCCCACTGGACGTAGGCCGGGCAACGGCTGTTATTTTGGACAGATTGCACACAGAGCCTCCATGTTTAGAGGCACTGTGTCCGATGCTGAGCATAAGCAATAAGGGAGGGCTGCTGCCTTCCATGGCCTGCTTGTGACCCTTCCTTAGAGTTGCCTTTATTGCCCTTTCTTTGAAGGCTCAAAGCTTGTCCATTATAGGACTGGTAGGTGTCCCTTACTTCCCCCAACACAGCCATTTATTTGCTCTTTATGGGGGGGGGGGATGACATCACTACTGGATTCATAGCAGCGATGTCCCCTTCTGGAGGGTTCCCACAGGGTACCCCAGTATGCCTCATCACTGTGAATCCAGCTATAGTAACAAAGTTGGATTCTTCACTGTCCCCACAGCTTCACCAGTCAGCAAATGGCTGGATTCAGGGCCTAGAGCAAGTAAAAGGGGTAGATGGGAGCAGTGATGTGGCATAGTTCTATTTAGTAGCACTTTATACTCCATCTCCCTGATCCAGAATCTCAGTCCTGAAGTCCGGTTTTCTCCTAAGAAGCCTCTGATCCAGGAGGGATATTTCTATCACTCCTGGAATATGGGATATAAAAATAGTGTTTTCCTATGCCTGATATTGATACAAGCTTGCAATATCTAATCCTTTCCCCCACCCCAAAAAGTTCATCAATCAAGTTCTCAGAGAGAACCATGACTGTGCCAGCAAAATAAAGACAGCTGGCATTTCGGTTGCCAGATCACAAATGTAGCCCATCCCCTTGCAAAGCTCATGCCCTTAAGAATGTTGAAACAATGCAACTGTTTTTCTGATCCCCAAAGGGTCAAAGCTGCAAAAACTGAATTCACTGCTACTGTCCAGCTGTTCGAACTCCTGGGATGGTTTATGAAATTTTACACAATATTTGGAACTTAAGCCTCTGGGCAGGGAATTGCTTTGTTGTTCTTTTATTTATAAAGTACCATGTCCAGTGATGGAACTAGATAAATAAATGATGATTATGATTATGATTATAACCTAACGTGGCAACACGGACTCATCATGCAAACCCAGACTCACTATGAAGTTGAAAAGAAAGACGCAATACAATTATTTAATAAGAATCATAGAATCATAGAAATGTAGAGTTGGAAGAGACCACACGGGCCATCCAGTCCAACCCCCTGCCATGCAAGAACACCCTCAAAGCACTCCCGACAGATGGCCATCCAGCCTCTGCTTAAAAACCTCCAAAGAAGGAGACTCCACCACACTCTGAGGTTCAGAATAGGTAACAAGTCAAAACAAATGTTTCTCAGAGGCAGGAAAAATCAGCAAAACTCTTTCCCTTGAGGAGCTTCTCCCTTTCTGTTCCCATGCAAAAGGGAAGGAAGGGAGTGGGAGAAGCCTCATGCAAGCCTTGCTTTCTTCCTCCAGAGCTCCCCTTCCCATTCCCGATGCATTTTGCCCCAGTGCAGAGAACTCGCGCGAGCCATTCCCCTTCCCACCCGTTTTGCATTTCCATTTTGCATTTCCTTCTGTTTTGAAATTTTGGCTATGTGATTGCTAAATGGGTGATGCCAAAAGTCTGTTATTGGAAGTAGAGCTGGCTAGAGGGAAAAGAAGCTCATACAAATGATTGGACCCCAGCGGCTTTGGAAGAGAGCTTGAGGCCAATGCTGCATATATTTTGTCTTACTACTCAGTAGTATCCTTACTTGTAGATTCCTTTATAAATGCTTTATTAAACCAAATGGCCACCTCACTCTCTCCCCACTACCCCAGCTGCCCATCTGCCTTCTTTGCTCATGGAAATGCTGCAGGTGGCCCATAGAAATTCAGGGGAGGAGGGCAGTGGAAGAAGAGCCCTTTCCTTAAATCCCGCTCTTTCATGCACATCTGGGAACCCCTTCCCCTGCTAGCCCAAAGCCACCAGTTTCACCCAGAGGCACTTTCCCAGCTGGCCAGGCGGCCCACAGTCACCCACCAGTGTCTCTTGCCTGTCATGCAGATCTGCAGCTGGTGGACCTGCCTCCCCCAATATATTTTTTTTCACTGAACCTGCTCTTGGCAGTGCTGGCATTTATTGGTTGATTTGCTTTTGGTTATTTTGCAAATATGAATTTTGCAAACTATAATTGGTAACCTTGTCACATGTGCTACCAGAAGGTTGTCTACTAATGTGATAACAGTTGTTGTATAAACACACAGAGATGAGGTGTCACAGTAACCTGTACTTTGGTATCAGTTGTGCAAGTTTGGAGAACCTGAACATGGGCATGAGTGCTTCAGAACCAGACCTGCTGTGACATCATACATTACACAGCAGATGGAGGCGGCGTAGCTGATTTTTGTTGTTGTTATTTAAATATATAACTGAACATAGGAAGTCTGCAACAACTATTCTTTGAAAACTTCTTGCGTAGACTCACAGCTCCCCTTCACACTGACAGACATGGAACATCTCTTTGTTCTGATGGGATGAGAAAAGGCTATAAACATCTCAGAGGCATCCCCCTTTATGTGTATATAACTGCTAAATGGCAGAGCAAGTAATAAGAGAGGAAAAAGGGCTTAGCTGCACAGTGATGCGCATGGTAAGCTAAGCTGTATCTCTGTGGAGTAACTTAAGGGCGAGTCTTTATGCCTGTTGTCTTACGAGATATTCAGAGAACTACTGAAGGGTGCTCTAGTGTGGCAGTGCTATCTAATGCCCTACTAAACTCCTGTCTCACCTGCCCTGTGTAGAGCCAGGTTGGGCAGGCAAAGATTTTGTGCACCTGTCCACCATTTTAGATGGCACTGGGTATCACCTCACCTATTTCAAAATGTAGTAAGCCACCCAATTGTCCTTTGGACCCCTGCTCTTCATTTTGCTGGATGGAATCCTAGACCTCTGCCCTCATATTTTGCCCTCATAACAGTATCAGATGGAGTGGGACATTAAACACATCCCCTCTCCCTTCTACCTCCATGCCTGTATGTTTGTATATGCCAGCCCAAGATGTCATTCTTTGTATCTGCTGAAGTGAGTTCCTACCAATGGAAGTTGGCTTTTAAGGTTCCATAAAACTCTTTGTTATTATATTACATCCCTGTGTATTTTTGCCTCCTGGGAAGAAAAGCAACTTGGGAGAGGCTGATTAGGAGCACCAAAACAACTGGAAAAGAAAGGGCCTTTCTCCCATTTCTCCTCAGTCCTTTACACTGCTTTGACATGGTGAAATATTTCAAGGAAGGGTGATCACAGAGCTACAAATCCAGTGGAATATGACTAACGTGTACCATATCAGCCCGATACAGGACATTGCCTCCAAGACCTAGGTACAGACAAGATGAAGGCTCAACAAATGAAGCCAGTGTTATATAAAGCTTTCCATATTCCCATTCCCTGTCAACAGCTTTGATTCCCTGTTTATCTATCTTAGATGTAGTCTGCTGGGTGCTTGCTGTTGCATGAATTTTACCTTCAGGTCTTTGGTACATGATTTAAGATTTCTGTTAACTTTGTTCCTTACTTTATCAATCACAAGGTTCAGGGCTTTGCTCCATGCATTTTTCTCCCAAAGAATATGAACTGGTAGTCAGCTATAAATTATGCATTGTGAAGGCCTTACATTCTGCCTTGGCTAAGGCTGTGTGTAATATAACCTCATCTTTTTTGTGCAGAGAACTTGGTGAAGTATATATGGCAAGGCTGAAGACAGCATTCAAATTGGGGAATGTTTCTTTAGAGAGAGAAATGGTTTACTTAGGGAAGAAAAGATATATTTTTATCCCATTTTTAAGTACAAGATAACCCTCTAATTATGACTGTATTTGTAATGAATGAAGTCTTGCATGTTCAGAATTGATAACCATTCTTCTCCTAGACACTGCATGCATAGACACTGAAGACAATGATACTGTATTGGCAATTCATCATAGTTGAGTAGCTTCTGGGTAGCACATTCTTTTTCCAAATTAATGCCTTCTAGGCTTCTTCTGTTGCTTCAGGATTGAAATACTTTCTGATAGCATTTGAGATGGAAGTAACAGAAGAGTAAATAAAAGAGTAAGGAGTAATGCACAGTGTGAAGTACTAACTATCAAAAGATACTGTGAAAAAGGGATACTCTTATAGATGTGCAAGTGGTTTAAAGTACATAAATAACTATTGTCTAAGGGTTTAGCACTTGTGAAAGCAGACTTTCTACTACTGTGCTACTTTTCTCTGCTGGTGGGATTGCATGCTCTCGGGAGGCAAGAAGCTATGTGCATGGTAGCATTCATCTTGGTAAGGTCTCCTTGGTAAAGTCAGGCAGTCAGATTAATTGGCCATTTCCACACTACACTGTTATAGTGCCATTATTTCACTGTCAACATCCTATGGAATCCTGGAGTTTGCATTTTAGGGAGGGGTGTTTAGAATTTAGAAAGCTAGAGAGTTATTGGGCCTCAGTAAACTATAAACCCCAGTATTCCACAGAATATTGAAAGTGGAATAATAGCACTATAACAGTTTAGTGCGGAAATGGCCGTTGTCTGTGGAGGAGCCAGACTAATTGTAATAAACACTTTAATGTGTTGAGAGGAAACTGCTGGACAGCTAGGAGTAGCACTCTTAGAGACAACAGCAGTAGCACATTAGCTAACTCTTGTTTTTGTCTGTTTGAACCATAGGCCAGAGACATGTGCTTGAGGAGGTCACCAATAAAGCACAAGACCCAAGAAAGCAACAGATGTTCAGTTGATTTCTCTCCAAAATGTCGCTTGCCTTGCTGGTGGCTTTTCAGTGCTGTCATGTGTGAGCCTTTCAAGATCTGGATCCATATTTGTTGAATGGGATTCCTTTAGACTTCCGGCTGGAGGAGGATCTCACCCGTTTTCATAAATAGTTGAAGACCTTCCTTTCTGATTCACCATCTTAACTCACTGAGTTGTGTTTAAGGTGCTGAGATGGGTAGCAACTGGTGGGCTGTTGGGGATTTCATTCGATGTATTGCTATACTGTTACGTTTATTGTTGTTGTCCCTGACTGTATATGTGGATGTTCTGCCTTTGGGTGAAAAGGTCATTATAAATAAATGGTGTTGTTGTTGTTGTTAATGTACTGAATAAAAGGAAGCCATGTGTCCCAAAAAATCTTCCTCATCCTTGAGTTGCTCTAGAAGGATAAGTCAGTCTTTCCATGAGGGCAGTCTGCCAGATTTTAGGCCAACAGTTTGAATAGGACTCCATTTGAAATCTTTTCCTAATATTGATTCATGTCTAATTATTTTTATTGTTCCTTAAGCAGATTTGAATTGTGAAAGAAGAAAGGTAAAGATAAATTATAGGAATGAAGAATAATTCTGTCATCAGTGGAACAGGTAGCTGAGAAAAGGACAGCAAGGACACCATCCACAGCTAAAATCCTTCCATCAGATTTTGTTAAATATTGTCTTCGTTTAGATAATGGAAGGAATCCAGTTTCATGCTAGCAGACATTCATTGTTGCAGTGGGACTTTTCTCACCTCCCTTACTCTCTCCTTGTTGCCTGAAAAACTTCCTGAGGGGTTTCCAATAATGTGAAGTAGTTTTTGACTGTGCACAGGGGGGTTGGAGGAGGTGGGGTGAGGTAATTGACTCCCTTCTGGTTCTGTGGGAAGAACTAGTTCCATTAATATAATGACCCAGATGGGTTCCATCTAAAAGACAGCTTTTACGGTGTATTACATTATCTATCCTTTGTTTTGCTAAAACATGGAGAAACAGCCAAAGTAAAGCTGAACCAGGGCACAATCCTGTACAGTACACACTCAGCGGATGTACAGTAAATATCAATAAACTCAGTGAGACTTCCTTCATAAGAGGACATGTACTGTGAAAATGGAATACTTTGGAACAATTGGAGGTAGTTTATTATGTCCAAGGAACCCCAATATTATAAAGTAAATTATAAAGTAATCTTGGAGTGGTGGCAGCCACTGACTTGATAAATGGGGATTGAAAGGACAGATAATGAATACAGGATATTCACAAACATGTTAAGACTGAACTAATGAAATACTGAAACTGGATCCTAATCAAATGGAAGCTAATGTAGTTTTTAAGATGTGGAATTGTGTACATACGACTCTATGGGTAGAATGCAATGAAGTCCTTATGTCTAAAGAACTGCTTTTTTCTAGTGAGAATGGAAGGTAAGGGGGATCACCCCAACTCATGCTCCCAGAATCTGCCCCACGGGCAAAAGGATCCTCTAGAGCCATTTTGGCTTGGGTGTCCAGTGGGCTAAGAAGTAGAAGAAGAAAAGATAGTCTTCTGTTAATGGTGTTCTACTCATGAAATGTCTGATTAGCTTGTATATATTTCAGCATATCTTTCTCTGGCCATTTCTGCACTACACTGTTATAGTGCTATTATTCCACTTCCAACATCCTGTGGAATTCTGGAGTTTGTAGATTACTGAGGCCAAAGAGCTCTAGAAAAGATAATAATGCTTGGTAAGAGAATAATAATGCTTGGTAAGATAGAAGACAGTAGGAAAAGAGTAAGCCCACATTACAGATGGATAGACTCATCAAGGAAGCCACAGCCCTGAGTTTACAAGACCTGAACAGGGTTGTTGATGACAGGGTGACATAAGTCAAAACTGACTTGACGTGTGTGTGTGTGTGTGTGTGTGACAAAAAACTGCTCTGGGACTCTTTTTGGCTAATAGGCACAGTACAGATACTCTAAAATAAAATTTTGATTTCTCAAGTAACACACGAAATATTCACGATAAAAGAAGCATTGGGAGATTCAGGATACAACTGGGGAAGAAGGAGAAGCAAGCTACACCTTTGGCTTTCAGCACTGAGCCCTTCCCAGTGAGGGACCTGTAGCAACTGCAGCAATTGAACTATTAATATTCCAGCCCTGCTTTGAGGATTTTTCTTAGTTACATTACAGCTTCCTTCAGCGGGCGACAAGAGAAATTCTGAAAGCCTTGGGCTGGCCCAACACTTGAAATAGGGTAACATATGCTAACTGACTAAAGAGACCAATAAAAATAAAAGCTTTTGTTTTGTCATTGGCTTTTACAAACAAAGCCACTAAGCATGGCATGTCGCAGGACACATGGGGCATTTTCCCATGCTATCAGATGCAATTGCACCTTTATCGTGAGGAACGCCTGCTCTTCTCTAGGAAATTTTTCTCACTAGAGCCAGTTCAGATGAATGCTAAATGCATTTCAGCCTTGATTCACTGCAGTCCACCAGGATTTGGCCTATTTTCCATCACACTCAGGGTTGCATGGCACAAAGAAATGGCATACAATTAATATGGTTTCATTTTCAAATTCTGAACTGCAGAGGTCCAAAAAAGGATTAAAGGAAAGTGAGAAAAGCTTTTGGCAGTCTCATTAGGCCTGTCACTTATGCTCATATTTTGTTGAAATCACCACATAAATTATATGTGCCTTTTTCAGGCAGACAGTGTATGACATCTGTGTCTGGACTGCCATTTATTTTATATGGCTGAAATGTAATCATTTTTAGAAACTGCTTTTAAATGTATTGCCTCCCCTGCTACATGAGACAAAATGGGATCACATTTAGATTAATACATTTTCCAAAACTCTCTGTCAGCTATGAAACGTTAAGATCTGCATGCCTGCAATCTTGAGAATACAGTTCAGAGAAAGAGAGAAGGTTGATTCAGACCAGTTCAGTGGCCAAGAGACACTGATGTATTTCAATATCCCACACCAGTAATGTTGCTAGGTTTTCAAAACCGCAATAAGGGATGACCAAAATTCATGACATGCAGGGTTGACAGTCATGAAATACCTATTAGCAAGTTTGTGTTCTACCTAAATACCAAATGAAAGTACTGATTTCAGTTCTTACCTGTGTCTTTCTCTGCAAAATTAACATATTGTCCATCCACATCAATACATTTCATGATGAACTCATTTCTGTCTTTATGGAAGGCCTGCACCAAAAAATATGGGATTTTTTTTTTGGCTTCTTATACAGACTGTATAAAAGAAAAGGCTTTCCAACCCTCAAATAAGGGACGTCTTATATAATATGAGACATTCACCAGCCCTAGAAGGGACAAATCTTACTAAATCTCAAACAAGAGCCATCCCTTATAATAAGGGATGCCTGACAATTCTGAGTACCACCAGAATTGAGACTTTCTCCTCTTTTGCTGCAGCAATCCCTGGCACCCAAAATCTGCTCCAGAGGGTTTCCCAGTTCTATGGAGCAGGATTTTTTCTAAAATATTTTTATTAAAACTCTGTCTATTTACATTTATACAATCTTCATGTTTTATCCATTTTTTTTCCAGATTGTACAAAAACATCAATTTGCTTATAATACAATCATCCATTTTATATATATTTCCATGTTATAGTCCATCTAGGATTTTCTAGTTACATTTTTATAATCTAATTAAATTAATTAAATTCATTCTAATCAAAAGGAATTCATCATATTTTGACACTTCATTTCGATCTATTCAAGTCAATTTTTCACTCATCAATTTATAAACATTCAAGAAACTCTTATTCAGATCCTTATCTATATTTCTGTACTTTTTAAACTTCCTACTGCCTCTTGTTTGGATATTCTTCAGTTTTAATATCTGATGCCTCTAAACTGCTCTATTATTGTTGGCTTGCCTTTTTTATAAGCATTCTTTACATTTAATTGTCTTATTAAGCTAACCGATGCTCTTTTATTTCTATGGAGCAGGATTTTAGGGTGTAGGAAGACCTGTGGGAGGAACAAGATGGGCCAATACGGATGTACAAATCAAACATAATCTATGCCACATGGATGTCTGCAAGTCAAGATGCTTTCATCCACTCTGTTGCTGGGAGAGCACTCTCTCTGATTTTTTTTTTTAAGGTTACTGAATTTAGGGTGGAAGTTTTGGGTTTTTTAACAATCTGGAAGTGCTATACTTTTATTTTCATGGTTATATTTCAGTTTTTTAAAACCTGTTTTAAATTTGTGGCTTATTTATTTTTAAAACTCTTTTTATTATAATGACTAGGTTTAAGGATTTTATTTTCACTTATATTGTGAATCATCTTGGGTCTCTTGCTGAGAGAAAGTCAGGGTATAAATAATATAAATACGCGAATGAGTAACATGGAAAATAGAGATGCATTTTTCTAAAAGGCATGTCAATGCAAAGCAGCTCTACACGTTTATATATGCAAAAATAGATACACTCTTTCCTGTTTCATTCGTATCTCCCTCCTCATCATCTATCACTCTCAAAAGTAAAGCAGTTTTTTCCACAGATATGTATGTGAATGTCTCTATAAATTTTGAGGACATTGGATCCTTCCTACTCAGAAACAGATTCCCCCATTGTGAGGATGCTGCCCCTTCAGATAGGGAAATTCAGTTCCATCAGATTCCCTGGCAGTTTTAGCTAGCATCCCTGGGGATCAGTGATTTTGGTGAAACCAGCAGGATCCATTGGAAGAACACAATTGGATCCTAGCCCTTATTCTTATTTAATTACAGGATGACTTGCACTTATATTTGTGACCTGACTCCACTGCATTTGGTTTGATGTGAAATGATACTTATGATGGTTGCACACATGCACAGATTTTCTCATGTCACAGTAATCTCAAGTGATGAATATGCATTCATGAAACAATCTAGAGTGCATGGGGAGTCTCAGGCTGGAACTCTAGTCATAGTTTCCTAAAGTTAAGCCCCACTGAAATCAGGTTTATTTCCAAGTCAGTGTCATCAGGATCAGAATGAATGCTGGCTTTAGTCCAAGACTTCCTGTTGACCTGAGTTATGACTCAGGGTGAGGAGGGAAAATTGAGAAACGGTTTCGTATCCTTCCAAATAATGTGAGAGCCCATGGATACAGAACACTTTAATGCTACTTGTAGGAGATCATTATTTGGCTGACTGCAGGCTAATTGCATTTGCTCAGTGACTGAGAAAATGGGATACAGATGGGAAGTAAGCAGTAGGAAATACCCTGCTGCTGAGGCACTAACCAAAGCAACTGTCACAGGATATAGCGTTCAAAGTTGTTAGAGGGGAAAAAAATTGAAATTATCTATCCCAAATAATTCTTTTCTTTTTTTGTCTTAACAGCTCTTCTAATTAATTTTAGCAAAGTGGCGTTGTAGCAAAATAAAAGCATTGACAATGGGTGAGGGCAGATGGTCAGGTAAACATGTTAGTATCTTTGTCGTATTGTGACTTCAAGTCAACTGTGACTCATGGTGATCCCAACATAGTGTTTTCTTATAGAGATTTACAGCCAGCCTTCCACTTTTGCTGGGGTTATAGACACAAGACCCTTGCAAAAGTGGAAAAACTGTGAATAAAAATAAAAATTGTGACTGCTTTTTACCTGAGAACGCATCTTTAGGAATCTCTAGCCACTCCTGCATGATTCTATATATGTCCACTTCAGTGAAAGTGGATCACAGAGTCATGCTGGAGGACCTAGTAGTGGAAGTGGACCATAGAATAGTGCTGGAGGACCTAAAGATTCCTAGAGAGAACAAAACTGTTTCCTGTGGCAAGGACAAATACAGTAGGAATTTTTTAAATAAATAAAATAACCTGTGAATAATCAAATCTGCAAATGCTGAACCTGTGAAAGTAGAAGGCCAATTGTATTTCAAGGAACTTTGCTATTGTCTTCCTTTTAGGCTCAGAAAGTGTGACTTGCACAAGATCACCCAGTCGGTTTCCATGGCTGAGTGGAGATTTTAACCCTGGTCACCTGGAGTCCTAGTCTAATACTCAGCCCACTATACAACAGTGTTTTATTACTGTCTACCCCATTTAAATAGCTGAAAAGACTGATGACGTTTCCTGCAAATGCTTCAGTTTCATCTGTGGTAGAGTATATGATGAGGAAGGCAATCTTTTCTATGCTTTTAGAACATGCACAAGTCAACAATGCCAAGCTGCCAGCCTATAGTGGAGCAGAGTATTGTCAATATTCTGGAAGTGGAGAGCAAGAGATGAAGGGACTTGAAACAGTCTGACAGGGAGGTTAAACATTTTAGATGAGGTGAGGTGCCAACCCGTTTCCTCACATGGCTTCTTCTGTGCTGCAACCCTCACGCTGTTTACTGATAGTTAATTTGGCAGGCAGGCTGCATTTTCATAATCACAGAACTATAGTTATAGTTAACCAAGGGAATGACCTGCAGTTTAAAAGACCATTTCCACACTACACTGTTGGGGTTTGCAGCTTAGGGAGGGGCATTTAGAATTCTCAGCCAGAGAGCTCATCTCAGAATTCCACAGGATGTTGAAAGTGGAATAACAGCACTATAACAGGGTAGGACGGTAATGACCAAAGATGCATGTCTGATAGCTCTTTGTACCGGGTTCTGGCTGATGACTTCTAAGAAGTTCAGCTGGTTGCTCTAGGATATGGAAAGTCCAGAGCTTGAACAATTGTGATATCTTAGGTTTAACTCCAAGTCATAGTGAATCCAGTGAATCAATGAAAACTTGGTAAGTGAATACTTATGTAAGTTTTATTGAATCAATGGGCCTTCTCTAAATGAGACCCGCAATCAAATTTGGGCCTTGGAATTTGAAACAATCTGCGGAAAAAAAGGATTTTTTGAACTTACATATTTTAAGCCCTGCTTGGCACATTCAGCCGCATCAAGCAATAAAGAATGATAGTGGCCTAAGTAATGCTTTAATTTGTATCCTTTATGCCAAGGGTTTATGTTTCTTCTCTATAACAAAACATTTTCTTTAGTAACGAGTGTTCTAGAGTCTGATATCAAATTCATCACTATTTTTCCTAGAGGCTGTCTATATGTCTTAGCTCTGTGGCCCTTTCTGTAGCACCCTCTCATCCTGCCATGAGGATAGGAGAAGGACGGGACTATGACGATGTGGTCATGTCCTTCTCCTGTCCCCAACTGGTGCAATCGCAGATTAAATCATTGATGGGTTTTCTCCGTCAATGACCAGCAATTGCACCACCATCCCACATTTCTGCAAAGCCCAAGAAGTGCAATGGCTGCGCTTCCTGACCCAGCACAGCCTGGGAAAGTACCCGGCTGTGCTGTGGAAGGAAGCGGCATGGACATCATGTTTCCTTCAGCAGGGAGCCAGCTGGTGTGGAGGGGAGCTCTCCTGTCACACTCTCTTCCTAACAAAGCTGCTGCCAGGATCCCCAGTGGATGCTGCTGCAAGAAGGTAAGCTGCAGAAAGGGCCCATATTTTTGTTTTAAAAAGGCATCATGTACAAGAAAGGGAACCCAGAACCTTGTCTATTTGGGATCAGCAAGATGGTCTCTGACCCTGAGGCATGTTTCTCTTAACATTTGGGTTTATTTGGGCAGCATTCGAAACAAATGGCCCTTTAGAATTCAGCAAGACAGATATTCAGGGATGGTCTTTCAGCCAATTAGCCAAGTAGCATTGGAAGGGACTGAGAGCTGGAATGTGCATCCACTCAGGAGTTTTAAAAAGGAGACCAAAATTAGCATGTCAGAGAAAAGTGTCCTGCAACACATCGTATGTGTGGTGAAACAGATAATTGTGTATCTTGCACACTTAGGGCTATGCAAGCGTGTCTTCAGGCAGAACAACACTTAACTATGACATTTCTTCTATAAACCGGAAAGACGTGTCACACAGATGTGTTGAGAAATGTGTGAACTGCCACTGTATCACCATGTTTTCAGTTATTTCCAATAGTAGGTGTCTTCACAGATAGCTACTGTGGCTATCACAATACAACACAATTCATATGTTGCTATTTTAAATTTCCTGTTTGCAAAGTTTTATTATAATGTTGCTGATATATTGCCACAGGTTATCTCCTATCTTAAAGATGGCAGAATCGGTAGCCTACAACAAATCTGAGAGCTTTATTCTAGTTCTGAGATAATTTGCTGAAGCTATTGGCCAAGAAGCTAGTTTACCTGAGATGACAAATCTACAGAGATCTTGCCATTTTCTTCCCTCCCAGCCCCCTGCATTTGTCTACTGCTTTCTTCTCACTTCCACTGACTACCTCAGTCCCAACATCCATTCTTTCTCCATCCCTGTTTTCCTAATCTATCCACCTCTGTCACATTCTGTTACTTTGGTTGATTCTTACTGATTAGTGTAAATAATGGGAAGATAGATAGACAATCTGACACTGCATTGCTTAGCTTCTTCAATCTTGCTGTGATATCATAGCAATCGCTGACAGCTATTTTTGTAGCTGTTTAAGCTGTTTTAACTTGTTGATTTGTATAATATGTTTTTATCCAGTTTCAGCTATTGTATTATTTCAATGAGAGCCACCATGGTGTAGTGGTTTGAGTGTCAGACTACAGCTCTGGAGACCAGGGTTCAAAATTCTTCCTTAGCCACACAAACCTATTGAGTGACCTTGGGCAAGTCACACTGTCTCAGCCTCAGAAGCAACTCCTCTCTGAACAAATCTTGACAAGAAAATCCCACGATAGGATTGCTTTAAGGTCATCGTAAGTTGGAAACCACTTGAAGGCTAATATGGAATTGCTTGATTTGTATACAACCCTGAAAAGGGCATGAGATAGATTTTTTAATAAATATATAGCTCTGGAGAACAACAGTAGCTATTTTTAATAAGTTAAGGATGAGAAAATCTCTCCCTCTTGATTTCATTGCATTTCTCCATATTCCATCTAGAACTATATGCATGATTTAATGTATTTTTTCTTATGTGCACAACTGTCCCCATTGGTGCAGTTAGTGCATTTTTTTTTGAGGTTGTGCAAATTTTTGCAAGCAGGATTTATGGCTGAGCAGTCAACTCTTGTCCAAGAGCTGGTGGTTCAACATCTTGTGGAAAAATATGAATGAATAAAAAGACAGATCTCTTCATGCAGCTTTTATAGATTTGAAATCCATTTTTGATCTATGACTATGTTCTTGATCTTAGTCTATAGGAAAAATTAAGTGCTATAAACATAGGCCCTTTCTGCAGGTTACTGGATCCCAGTGGTGCCCTGTGAGGATCCTGGTAGAGCCTGTCCCAGGAGGGACGCGCGACAGGAGCACTCTCCTCCACACTGGCTGCCTACAGGAATGTAGAAGGTGGGATGGCCATGCCTCTTCCTTCCACAGCACATCTGGGCACTGTCTCAGGCTGTGCTGGGGCAGGAAGTGTGGCCATTTTGTTTCCTGACCCTCCACAGCTCAGGTAAGTGTGGGAGAATGGTGGGAGGGCAGTACGATTGCCAGTCATTGACGGGAAGAACCTGTCAATGATTTGCGGCACAATCACACTGCCTAGGTATGAGAGAACAACATGACACAGACAACATCATGCAGAACCATCGTCTGGGTCCCATACTCCTCCTGTCTCCAATGTGAGATGACAATGTCCTGTGGAACGGGCCATAGATAAATGACTTCGGACTCTTATTTGTCAACTGTATGAATAAGGATTAAGATGCCTTTTAAGAACCCTAGAGTGTTATTGTAAAACTGAACAACTGATAAGTAACCAAAAAAGAAGAAGAAGAAGAAGAAGAAGAAGAAGAGGAGGAAGAAGAGGAAGAAGAGGAAGAAGAAGAAGAAGAAGTAAAATACAAATGGCAAATTGACATTTAACCTATTGCACAAGTAACGTTTTTTTCCCCCCAAATATTTGGGCATAACCTGTCAGGCAAGAGGTACATGGGGCAGTTAAACTAAAAATGCCATAGGAAATGCCAAGAGGAGTAAAAAAAAAATAATCATATGTATCTTTTATAGGAAAGGAGGACAATTTATTCCTGCAGCTACTCAGGTGTTGGTAGCAAAGGTTATTTCTCAGCTTTTTATATGGCTCCCAGGAACATACTTATAAAAACGTTGCTCCCTTTGAAATTTTCAGACTTAATTCATTGCTGGGGGTCCAATCATGCATAGCTAACATAGCAGCACAATTGCATGGAGGCCAAATTGCTACTGGGGCCCAGGCATAGACGGTTAAGCTTCACTACTGGTTGAGATTGATTTTTTCCCCTTCAGCTCTTCTATCTCCTCTAAGGGACACCTGTCAGACAAGATGGAAATCCAAGCTCCAGAAGAATCTGAGAAGGTTTCCCAGTTGGTTTCTATGTACAAGCAGGGATCTGAACGCTGCACTCTGAGAGGCCTGGTCCAACTCTCAAATCACTACATCATACTGGTTGTATGTTTATTACTCCTATAATGAGAAAGTTTCAAGATGATCACTACTTAAACTACTTCTTAAAGGATTGGTACCCACAGATTTCTTTAAAAGTGGCTAAGTTCTGTGCAGCTGGTATAAAACTAAGGAAACAAGTGGTGAATGATCTTAATGAATAACAAGGTGTTTTTAGCACCCTTGAGACTAAATGTGAGAAAGAAGTTTGCAGCACAAGCTTTGGTAGACTCAGTCTATTTCATTGGATGCATGGAGTAGAGCCGTTAAGGGCAGGCATTTATACCAAGGATGGGGAATGTGAATATCAATAGAAATGCAAAACATGCAGGTGACAAGTTCAATTTCAATAATGATAAACAGTAGTTAGGTGACAAAGATGGAAGACAGCATGAGGGCTCAGTACCAGAAAAGTGATTTAATAAAGTAGGCATGAGAATCTATTCAGGCTGGGAGGTCAACTAGAGTTATAACTAGAGTTATATGTGTAGTAATACTACTTCGTGAATAATATTATTGTCATTATATTTTAATTATTATTTTATCTGTTGGCACCAAGCAAATTTTGCGTACATTCTTAGCATGTTATTTATTTATTATGTATATTCTGCTCTAGGACCAAAATAAACCTAACACATTTTAGATGGTCACATTTTAAAATGTGTACGTTATTTTTGTGTGCTCTATTTTCTCTAAAATGCTCCAAACACTAATATAAGAAGCAATGTGTATTTCTTCTTACGATGGTTCTTGAGAAGCGTGAAAAAGCTACTTTTATTAAGAGTGCTGAATCCATCTCTAATCCAAATTCTTGTCCATTGCTAAGGAAGAGCCAATGTGCCCCAAACTGCTCCCATATCAAGAAATGGCAGCAATTTCCGGGCAAGCAATTAGATGCCCTCGGATCTGGACTATATTGTCTACACTCTACTCAGAAGGAGGAAAGAAGTTTATTGTTCTTGGTTTTGCTTATTTCCCACCTATAGTTCTAATCTCTTGTTTGGGAGGAAAATCACATTTATTCTGTTGCTGAGGCAATGAATAGTGCCACAAACAAAGATTTTGGACGTCAAAAGAGGACTAAGCAGCAGGTGCAAAAAATGAAATCTAGATTCTTTTCATCAGAATGCTTTCATAACTGGAAGTGGAAAGAACATTCAATGTAAAGATACAAGGTCGTTTCTTAAAAGCAAATGCTTTTCTCAAGGTATGCTCACCGATTAAAGACACAACAGGCTATATCCTGATAACAGTGAATGTTTGGGAGTTCATGAATCTTTATTAGTGTCGCCATTACCAGAGTTCCTGTGTTAAGGTGTTCAGTGATGTGGGAAATTACTTTAGATATTCACCATGGGGCCTTTACCGGTGTCATGTGTAACCATTATAAAGAACGTGTATACTTGAAAACACACATTCACAAATACCAAGGGTTAAAGGAACCCTGAAGGGCACCACACAGACAGCCTTTAAACTGGATTAATCCCTAACCCTAAGCACATTTGTTTAAGAAAAAGGCCTTGCTGAAGAATTATTTAACCTTGAAGTAAAACTTAAGATCCATAGGCCTGGTTGCATCTATCAAACATGCAGCCATGTAGAAAGAGTGCAGTGAGTCAAAACTGAGGCCTTTCCCACTCTATATAGGAGGGACGAGGAAGCTCTGGGGATCAAATAACTATTTCCCAGAACCTAGGGACCCTCCAAAAGACACAAGGTGTGGAGGAGTTATGCATAAGAATGGGGAACAGTACCTGCTGGAAGCATGATTCACCCATTTTCTGGGGGCATTTTTCAGGCTGGAATATAGGCTAGGGTTGGAGCTCCAGAGACTGCAAGATAAACTCGTTGTTTTACTTTATTTCAGTTAAAATTACAATTGTCAGGAAGATAATGTGAGAGCAGAGAACAAAGTAACAAAGGAAAAAATAAACAATGAATGTGTCGGGAGCTGTTGTTGTTGTTGTGGGCCTGCAAGTTGTTTTCAACTTATGGCAAACTTAAGACGAAACTATCATGGGGTTTTCTGGGGCAGACAGTGTGTGATGTGCCCAAGGTTACCCAGTAGGTTTTCTATGGTTGAGCAGGAAATCAAACCCTGGTCTTCAGGTTTGTAGTCCAACATTCAAACCTCTACACCATGCTGGCTCTCAAGATGAACTTAAGGACTATATATTTCCTATTCCTATTATACAACAATATGTTTTCATCTTCTTATCATCTTAACAGAGTTAATTATTTTGATGGGCGTTCTGGGATGAATTGTGCTCTCTCTCAACTGTGTTCACCTTTGTTCTTGGGGCAACATCAATCTAGGTATTAAGGGAAAGGCTTGCTCTAGTCTATTCATCTCTAGGGTCCAGCTGATGTTCTAACACTGTGTTAATTCAAATGCAATGAAGGGGAGTGCACTAGCCCCTTATCTCTGCACTAGGAGAGTGGTTGTCTGGAAAAAAGAGACTCCTTTATCTATGGAGGCTGTTCACGTTACTGAGAACCCTGATTTCCCAAAAGTCCCTACACAGAGTTTTTGTTTACCAGCTCCCTTTGTAGTTTGATGGTTTCCCTGAGTGAGCTAACTGAACTGGTTATGGGGACTAAGCAGGAGAGCTGATGCAGGAGGACACATGCTACTCTTGCTGCTATACCATTGCTACACTGCCACCCTTAATTCTATTTCCCCAGTCCTGCATGCCTGGCTTGGGGCAGGGGGCTTGCATCCAGCTGAGGCACTTTTGGTGGGGAAGCCTTGGTGTCTTAGATGGTGTCCTCAGATCTTATGGCTTGACCTCTCTCCTTAGGGTGATGGGAGGAAACACAAAGTGAGACTACTGCCTTCAAAAGGCCTCCTTACAGGGGCCATCCCACCATGAAATAATTAGAAGCCATTCTTATCTCCTGCTTAGAAAACTGGTAATGGTTCACAGTCCTTAAACAGAGTCTATAGTAACAGCCACAGTGAACGTTTACAGGAGCTTGTCAGTCACCTACTATTCTCGTTTCAGGAGTCCAGGTCAGCAATAAATTCAGAGTGTCAGTTCAAGGGAGTATCCAGCAGCATAGTCAGGACATAAAGCGAGGGTCAAGGTTTTTCAGGAACGTGAGTCAAGGGTCAAAAAAAGAACAGGCTGCTTCTACTGGAAATGACAATTGTCTGCAATGGAGTCTGCAACTCCATTTCTTGTATTTATTGGCCAGCAGCTTCCCCTAGATGTTTTCCTAATTAATGTGTCCTCCCTATATAAGTGCTCTTAGTCTTGTGGGCACTTCCTTTCTCATCTGTGCTGAACTGCAGTAAGTCTTGTCCTGTTCATGTCTTCTGTGTTGTGGCTTTTGGGGAGAATCCTGTCTGTGTTTGTACCAGTTTGGGACTGGGGCATGACACCTTACCTCTTTTGTGCTGGCTTTGAAATCTTCTCATTTGGCTAACTTAGCTAGAGAACCCTCAGAGCAGAGTGTTTAGGGCCTGGTTACCTGTAAGGAAAGATCACTTTTGCCCTAATCTGGAAAGCTGATCTGTCTACTTCCCAGTTCTGACATTTGCTGCTGCTGGTTAGTGGCTCTGTGAAGCCATGATAGAGACCCTTCCAGCAGGCCAAAGGGTAATTTGCTGTCCTAAGCATTCCAGTGCCTGAAGCAATCACCTGACCTTGCCTGATGATGGCTGTTAACTTAGGGCCTTTCTGCGCTACAGTGTTATAGTACTATTATTCCACTTTCAACATCCTGTGGAATTCTGGGGTTCGTAGTGTACAGAGGCCAAAGAGCTCTCTGGTTGA
Source organism: Cyclura pinguis (assembly GCA_030412105.1). Lineage (NCBI taxonomy): Eukaryota > Metazoa > Chordata > Lepidosauria > Squamata > Iguanidae > Cyclura > Cyclura pinguis. Next base: position 155,149,656 of record CM059602.1, read on the forward strand.
GCTTATTAAATGGCAAACCCCAGGATTCCACAGGATATTGAAACTGGAATAATAGCACTATAACAGTCTATTGTGGAAATGGCCTCAGGAAGAAGGTCTTGGCTGGGAAATGTTAGAGAATAGTTTGGATGCAATTTAAGTATTTTTCTTTAGAGGTGCCATAGCTAAAGACAGTTCAGCCATGATGATGTCCATCCTATGGTAAGAGGGGAGTGACAATAAAAGAACCTTCCTACCATGTACAATATTTCCATAGGTATTGTTGTGGGCCTTATTCCTGCCTGGAAAAGAAACAGGCCTCATTGTTCAGGAGCAGCCTAACACATGGTAGTTGCAATGTTTCTGCTGCATTTAACAAGGGCCATTTCTGCACTAGCCTGTTATAGTGCTTTTATTCCACTTTCAGCATCCTATGGAATCATGGGGTTTGCAGTTTAGGGAGGGGCTGGCCAGCCCCTCCCTAACCAGCAAACCCCAGGATTCCATAGGTTGCTGAAAGTGGAATAATAGCACTATAATAGGCTAGTGCGGAAATGACCCAGGTCATACTGATACTTCAGATACAACATAACAACAAAACAGTTCTGAAGTAGGAGGAATACTGAGCTTGATTTGCACAAAGATGATATGAACTAGTAAAAGTCTTTCAAAATTATTACCATTTCAAACTGTGTCTGGGTGGGTGGCATTCTTGGACACTTCTGTGTGAAAAAAAATATTCCTTTCCTATAGAAATACAACATGTCAGGGTGAAAAGTGATCTGAAGCCTTTCATCCTTTACATCTAGTTTTCTACATACAATAAATATTTTGTACCATGTGGCCATTTATACACAACTAGTCTGATGCAATTCAATGGGATTATACATTTATATTATTTTTCAAAAATCTTCTTATTTATGCCAAATCCATAAATACAGTTTCCTGAGCTTAAGCGTAGAACAAAAGTAAAGTAAAATGTGCAATAGGAACGTGTAAAAAAAAAAGAAAAAAGAGTGCTGACAGTGCTAATGAGCGTCCTTATTCCTTGGAGGCAAAGTTAGGCCAATAAAATAGATACTTATTTTTTTGAAAGAATTGGTGAACAATTGAAAGAGAAGAATGTTGTTATACTCTGATCCATACATACATGTATATAAATCCATAATTAAATGATAACAAGTTTGGATAAAAAATAAAGCAATAGTTTATGCAAGCTGTTTTGGTATTATCTCCAAGGCAGACGTCCATGGATGGAGTAGTCAAATCCAGTGAAACTAGGGTGGGGCAATCCTCTCTCCATACTTCAGCACCACCAAGACCAGGGCTAGAGGGCTGGAAAACCCTTTGGAGCCCATTTTAAGGTTACACACAGGGCTGCATTGGGGAGAAGGAACTTCCATTGCAACCACCAATGCAGTGTTGAATTTAGCCCTTTATCTACAACATTTGAAAAGAGGAGTGGTAGATATCATGAGATACCAGCATACAAAATGCAGGCAGCTGTCATCTTCCAAAGGAATTGCATTAGCGAGTGTCATCATCATTCATCATTCAGTTGATACACATGCATTGCTATTCTTATGGCCAAAATCCAGAGAAGTGAGCAAAGAACTACTCACATCCATTAGGACTTTTGACATTCCTGCTTCCAAAGAAAGCCCTACTATTTCTGTGACAAGTTGGTTGTGAAGCTTTAAAAGTTTCAAAAATAGTTTGTGATGTGGCATAGGAGAATGCAGGTGACTGAAAAACAAAATAAAACACCAATAGACAACATTCCCAGCATGGCAGGTGCAAACCCCTCAGCGTGCAGCCATGGATTGGAGGCCTTAGTCATTAGCACTTGCGGTTAATTTTGTAAGAGAATACTGGCTCTAAAAGCAATGCAATTAAGTCCCAAAGAGATAATTATGATTCCACAATAAATGATTACCTTGTTCTGATGCACTGCCAAGATCATCTTGATAACTTGCCCAAGAACATACTGTGCATTCGAAGAAATCCATGGAAAATATATACAGAAAACCTCCTTTCACTCAGTCTTTTGTTGTTGTTGAATGACAATGTCTGAGGCAAATAAAGTGCTTATTCTGAAATTATCTCAGTTCAGAGTTGGCAACATCAGTGTAGTTTTCCCTTGGCACTTTAGAAGGTCTCTCTCTCTCTCTCTCTCTCTCTCTGTTTGTGTGTGAATTTAATTCACTGAGAGTTGCTTGGTGTGTCGGGGAGGAAGCCATGTTGCTTTGACAAAGAACAGTTCTTCTGCAATACCAAAAGATCATGGCTGGAATCTTGAAAGTAATAAAAATAACCTGGGGGAACTCATTCCGTAGCAGGTATGAGAGCAAATCTAAGAAACTAAGGCCCTTTCTGCACCTTACCTTTGTCTGGCGCCGGGGCGCGGGGACCACGCCAGCAACCTCTTGTGAGAGACTCTCACTTCCCCGCTGCTGCGGCTCTGCAGGGCTGCCTGCGGGCTGGCAGGCAACATAAGGGCTCAGCCTCTTCCTTCTGCAGCACAGCCGGGTATTTTCCCAGGCTGCGCTGGGGGAGGAAGGACCGCGGCTCCGGAGCTCCCCATGCAAAGTAAGCGCATGTGGGGTCCCGGAGCAATGCGCAATCGTGCACCATTTTCGGCTACAAGCCGAAAATAAAATAGTGCACGATCGGTGCCTGCCAGCCCTGGCAGCGTTGTGCGATTGCGAGGACCTCGTCTGAAACACTCCTTGCAATCGTGTGACACTCCGGAGGCCCTTTCGCATGGCAAATGTCATGTGAAAAGGGCCTAAGTGAGGTGAAGCTGGAAATCAGCTAAGAAATATATTCTAGCAGAAGTCCAGAAGCTTTGTTTCAACATATTGCAAGTGTGATGCTTTTTTAGAAGGAACAGTAATTTTGTACCACCTGAAGCAAATGCTTGCTTGAAACATTTAGCACACCAAACACTTTGGAGTGTTTTGGTAAATACCTTTTCAGCTCCTTTTTAGGTTCATCTTGCTTTTCCTTCTTGCCTTTAGAATATGCTGCTGCCCTCTTCCTTTCTTGTGGGTTGTGTCAATTCTATCACTAGCTAGAGTGATAGTCATACATGAAATAATGGCTGGAGAGTAGTGGGGGATTGGAGAAGGCTCTGGCTATGTCCCCATAGCCATATGCAGACTGATGACATCATCTATCAACATCTGCTGGGATCCTTTAGAGGGCTTGGTGGATGATGTAATCATTCTGCATCTGGCCTTGGGGGCATAACCAGATGTTTCTGATCTCTCCCCGCTCTTCACCAATCACAGACTGGCCATGGAAAAGAGCAGTCATAGTGAAACAGTGAGTCTTGGGGGAGGCTCTGGTCATTGTGGAGGAAGGAAAAGAATATTGACCTCCACAATGACTGAAAGAAAAGGACATATACAGACATATGTCAGACTTACACTTCCATATGACACTAAGAGGATCCTGGCCTATAATGCCATGAGGTATGGCTGCATTCAACAATGCACGTGCTGCCCAAGACAGTACTTAGGAATGGTCATTCCCACTGGCATTGTGATGTAAATGGATAGGTCACTCCATCCATCCATCCATCCATCCATCCATCCATCCATCTATCCATCCATCCATCCATCCATCCATCCACGCAACAGGAATAGCACTGGATGTTTTTTCACCTGAATGAGCAAACAGATGCACATCCATATCCAATCAGCATGTATGCAGTTTGTATCCATGAATTTCCCTTGCTGGATTACAACAAATTAATTTAATTATCTACATTCCAACTGCTGCAATAACATTTAACTTGCACCTTAATATTTTTGTTTCTGTTGCTGTTACAATGTGGCCTCACAGATACTGAGCCTTATTGTCATTGTATGCCTTCATCAATGGGACTTTCTAGAGATGCTTACCTTTCTTTACAGAGTGCATTGAAGGCAACTTTGAGTCTAATGGCAATGTTTGGATTTTAGCTTATTTGCTTGTGGGACTATTCTGTATGCCGTTGATATTATTTTTGAACGGAACATGGACTTTTTTTCCCACTTGCAGGTGGTGAGATACTTGAATCAGCAGAGCCAACTTGCAGAACAAAACCAAAACCAGACTCTGCTTGTGTGGAGAACAGATAATCAATATAGCTAGTATCTCTAATTCTGAATGGTGGGAGGAATATTCTACTGGCTATAGAAACAAACCCATTAGTTGATATCACGTAACACAGCCGAACTTACTGTTCTTTTCGTTTATGCCTCCAGCACTTGGGCAGAGTCAACTCATCTCCCATCACACTTCTTTGCACCTTTGTGCTTTCTTACGACTTGAGGCTAAGACCTGTGATGGCCTTCTTCTCTTTTCATCAATCTTTTATTGATGCATCACAACAACGGACCTGTTTTTCTGAAAATCTCATTCTGTATCAAATGCAAATGCCATTAACCTAGCCTCCACGCTTTTTCTGAGTCCTCCCAAGTGTCCAAAACACAAAGCCAAGCTATACAAAATTGATGTATTGAGTATTTCTGGGAAGTCGAGCCAATATAACTTTGTTTTCCTTGCATCAAAGAGACAAGCTCTCTCCCCTCCATTTGCCGTTCATTTCTTTAAGAAACACATATTTTTCTGCAAATAAGGGACCAGAGCAATAAAAACAGATGTGAACGATCAGAACATAGGAGAGAAATGGCAGATACAAAATAAAGAAAACCAGCTAGTTATTTATGGTGCACAAAAGGATCTGCAGATAATTATAGTGCATCAAGAGATTGATAGAGTTTGTTCTCCAGTGCCTTCAAGTCATGTCTGACTTATGGTGTTTTTGGTGGAGTTGCCTTGGCCTTCCTCTGAGAGGATATGACTTGTCCAAGGTCACTCCATGGGTTGCCATGGCTGAGTGGGGAGTCATACCCTGGTCTCCACAGACCACTATACCATGCTAGCTGTCCCCACTGGTAGAGTGAATTTCTATATTTATCTTCCTCCCAAGGACCAATGTGCATCTAAGAGGGCCACTGAGTTTCAAAAGCAGCACTACGTTGTATGTCTTCTTCAGGTATTTCACTGGCACTCCTCAAAGCAGTGGTGGGAAACTAGCTTAACCTTGGTGAACTCCACAATGCCTTGTCTTCAGCTCCCACTGATTTTTGCTAAACTGTAAGGCTCATTGAGTTATTGCTTTTGTAACTATGCATAGGAATAGGAGTGCAGCCTTGGTGTATTAAAAATTGGTTTTAGTATCTATACAAATTTGTTCAAAAGGAGACTAATACTGATCTGCAAACCTGAATAAGAAGCAGAGCACAAAGGTTTAAAGCTAGGCAATACGACATAAAAGGTAAATGCCTCTTGTTCTGGTTTCACCCAGAGATGCTCATTTGCACGGGATGTGCTAAAATGGCAGACAAGGATTTAAGATTTATACATGAAAAATATAATTAAAGCACAATCTTTTATATTACTCTGTCTCCAAAGGAAGAGAGGGCTCCCAAACCTGTAATAATCATGTAAAAGCAGGATCTTCAGGAAATGTAACTTGTAAAATTACCTACTGAAAAATTCTCCTTGACATGATTATTCAAGATTTGGGACCCCTGTCTTCTTGTGCATCTGGCCACCTAGGGTCTCAGTAAAAAAGTAATGTTAAAATATCATCTGGGTAAATCAATTTCGTAATAATTATTTAAAAATACAAAGCTGTCAGTAGAAGAGATGCTCTTAATATGTAAAATACTCTTATATATAATTTTATCTTTTTTCAATAAATATATATTTTAACCCCCCGTCATATATTTCTGAATGGCTTTGAGACGCTAAAATGGTCCTTTAGTAGTTAGAGAGAACTATCAATGTACATAGTAAAGGTTTAGTACTCCATGCCTTTAGACATACCTAGAACAATATGATTTAAGCTTGGCTCAAAGCCCTGACTCATGTCTAACACTTTCACAGTTGGCAAAGAAACACAGTTGTACCTCAGAAATCATTTCAAGAACACTATTCACTGATTAGAAAAGTGCAGTTTGAGCATCTATGTTGCTACTGTTTTAAGTAAAAGCCTATAATGTTGTGAATGGATTCACTAAATCATTCACCAATCATCTGCAACCCAGTGGTATACTTTTGCTAGATCCCTTGGCTTCTGCAGAATCAGTGACCTGCTCTTTCCTGAAGTCTCCCACTCCACAAAAAAACTGCCTTGGAGGACAGAGAAATTTTCTGGAGCAGGGTTTCTGATGTTATTATGCATCACACCAGGCTGCAATGAGTGAGAAAGAAAGGATTGATGTCATTCATTTTGGAAGAACACCAGTGGGTACTGGATTGTGGCCGGTATCTTCTGATACATTTGAATCCTCCACACTGTCTATCACTAAAAGCAAATCTTCTTTTAAAATCCCCCTACAGATCACTTTTTAAAAGCTTCTCTTGCTCTCATCCATTGCCTACATAAAATTTATTGCAATGCAGCCTCTTATCTAAAACAGCATTACAGGTGTTACTCTACCAGAGTGTTGGAGAGATGCTTATCACTAGGATGTGTCTATTAAGATTCCTGTGAAAAAAGTTAAGATCAGTTTTAAAGACTAGCTGATGGGAGTTAGTGCTCAACTGCAATTCAAAGGCAATTCTCCTAAGGTATAATTTCATCTTTAGAGGGCAACACTCCATTTCAGAGGCATTTTCCCTATGGTTTCTCTGGAACTGTAAACAAACAATGAAATTTTGCATTGTTTCCAGTTATTTTTGAGGAGAGAAGTTTTACGATATATATGCATACAATTGCTCTTTGCAGCCAATCTTTAAAGTTGATAGTAGTTTGTGGAGTGTTACGAAGTCAAGGGTTGTCATCAAAGCCAAATCAATAAGGTGATAAATTCAGATTTACACCATTCTCTCCTTTGTAGATTTGTCTTTATTCTCTCCCAAATGGTCTCAGTTTTGATTGCAGACTTTTCCTCCTGTTGACATCTCTAGCATGCCCCCTCCATCTCATATTGTTAAATCATTTCAATAATTCCTTTAAAACAAATGCTGTGGACTGGAATAATTATATTGATGTACATCCCTTTGAGCTAAAACATCTCAGTAACTAATTTCTCTCTTTCTAGATCTCACATCAAAACAGATATAATTCTATGTGCTATTACCATCCTCAAAATGTTTTTGAACAATCTACAACTCTCATTAATCATTAGTATATTAGTATAACAGTATCATAGTTTTATGAATGATTGATAGGTACTGGACATATTTTATACAAATAGTTCTTCACAGTAAAGAGTACAGAGTATAATAGAGAGTATAGAGACTGGCCAGCTTCAGAGTCTTAGATGATCCCATTGCTGTCCCTTTTACTTGTAAAAGTAGTAAGCAGATTTACTTAATCAGAAACAATTTGTAACAATAAAGCTATATTGTGTATGTACCTGTCTCTCTGTACCATAGATCCAAGATTATGAAACTAAAACAGGCATATCCTGGCATGGATTTAATGCGACTTTGGTCTGAGCATCTTAAGGTTACTTGTTTTTCAAAATACCATAGGTAGTTTTAATTAATTTGTCTCTGCCAATCTGTAGTACCGCCTTCATTCAATGGGTGGCACAATTCCCTAACCATGTCATAGATGTTATTGGAACAATGGATCTTAGTAAAAGAGGAGGTTCTATAAGAAGCCTGCTTTCTACAAGGTGACCAAAAAGTGTGAAGTGTGAGTTACTGAGATCTCAGAGCAGCACACAAAGTAGGAAGGGCTGCATCCAAAGCAGCTAGGATGCAGAGCAGGAATTTGTAAGACAAGAGGCAAACAGATAGCACCAATGGCCACCCCCATAGTAGATGATACTCCAGAACAACAACTTGCAAGATTGGAAGCAAACAAAGCAAGAATGACTTCATCTAGAGCAGGAAGGGTCCTGGAAAAGAAATGTGCAGAATGGGAAGCCGAGTAGCAATGGCTGAAGCCAGGTACAACTTCTGTAGTGAAAAAGAAAAGCTCATTCTCTTAAAATATGATCTTGGACTATGTTAATTAATTAGAATTGGCTCACTTTTTTCCCTTTACTGCCATATAATCAGGTGGGAAGGTGAATCAAACACTGTTTTTCTGAAGTGAAGATGAATAACACTATGCAGAATAATATAAACAAGGATTTGGGACTTGGTCCAATGAAATTGGACCTTTTGTGTGATTTCTGACTGAGCCTGACCCCGTACACATTGGGTAAAAGATCCTTAATTACCCTGCCCTCTTTGCATTGCTAAAGCGGTGTTCGTAGCTAATTTTCCCCACAAGTGATAATTTTGACAGGCGTGGGAATCCCCCTAAAGGATCCTCAGCAAGCAGGGTAACAATATTATTACATATATATTCAGAACAACAATGTAAACAATATGTACCCAAAGGCTTAAATCCACTTGTTAGTCATATCTAGAGTAGACCCACTGAATTACTTGAACTTATTTAAGTGTTGACTTATCAAGTTCTTATTGATTCAGCAAGCATATTGCAGTTAGGATGAACATATGGATTTGGTCAAGGTGCTTCAAGGATATTTAACACATTTCATGGTGTTAAAGAGAGTTTACTCAAACATCTTTCATACTGAGAAAATACAAAGGCTGTTGTGGGATGATGCCACATGGCCTTGCCTCCTGTAAGTGTCACCCAGTGGTGTGTCCAGCAGCCCTGGGTGTGCAGATTTCCCCCCGCTCCACAAAGGATAATCCTGAGCCAGCCAGGCTCCCCCCTAATGCGGAGAAGCTCTATGTACGTACATCTACCCTGCACATACATCTGTTCTGTCCTAAGTCTGGTTTTGTTTATCATCTTTACATGAATACATGATGAAATAGAAGGCATGCTTATCAAATCTGTAGGAGAAATCAAATGAGGGAGGGTAGCTAATAACTGAGAGTCCAGGATCAGAATTTAAAATGACATCGCCAGACTGGAGAACTGAGCCAAAACTAAAAAAAAAGAATTTCAACCGGGATAAACATAAGGTACTATATCTAGGCAAGAAAATTCAAATGTACCAGTATAGGATGGATAACACCTGGCTTGAAAGCAGAACAATTGAAAATGATCTAGTGGATCTTAGTAGACCACAAACCAAACATAAGCCCAAAGTGTGATGAAGTGGCCAAAAAAAAACCCAATGCAATTCTGGGCGGCATCAACAGGAGTATAGTGTCCTGATGGGAGGAAGTATTAGTGCTACTCTATTCTGTGATTCCATTATCTCTGTGCCTGTAGGCCCCCCCCCCACAACATGGCTGCCAAATGTATCACCAATGGAAGTGCGTGGGTCCAATGTTTTGATGAAATATCACGTGTAATGAGTACAAGAAGAGTATGCAAATAGTATATTCCAGCACAGAGAACCCTACATAGCACATGGGACAAATTTTGGGTTGTAGGACTTAAGACTTGGATTGGAGATATTCCAATTACAACGGACAGTACACATCTGTTCTTGCAGAATGCGAAGATTCATTTTCAGATTAGGCAAGCAGATATTCAGAGCACACAATATAGTAACTTGGGAACTCTCTTTTTACTGCTGAATCAGTTTGAAACATTACCCAAAACTGGAGGTTAATTTTGTTCTTGGTATTTAGCTTCCTTTGGATATCTGGTTGTTTTTCAGTCTTTTTGTGAACAACCCAATAAGAGTTGGTTCTTAGAATATTTTAAGCCAAATGTTTTTGTGACTCACAGGGGTAAATCCTCTTCCAAGGTATTTTACACACTAATATCATCTAGACTGCAGCAGAGACTGGCAAAGTCCTATAATGCCAGGATGTGACTGCTAGATTATTATTTCAACTGCCTCTGTTTAAAATGTAGGCAAAAATATCTTGAGGAATAGCAGCACTGGAGGCAAGAACAATAAAGAGCATGGTATGCAAAAGAATAATGCTAAGGCAGTTTGATTTGATGTGCAATTTGTGGGATAGTTTTGGCAATATCACTGAAATAAGAAAGATAAGAGTTCTGCTTTTGGAATATGCACAATACATGGTTGCCTTCCTTCCATACTCTCCAAACTCTCTCTTGATGGCTCTGATTTTGACTTATTGTTCTGAAGGTACATCTTTTAACAGACTTCAGATGGGCACATTTCTCCCCAGTGTGGAAACTGAATCATATTAAGGAGTTTCCGTAAATGCTACAAATGTCATTTCGTGACTGACCTCTATGGATTTAGTAGAAAGAGGGATAAACTGTCATGCTGGATTTGTAAGTCAAAATTTCATGGGGTTCTAATCTGAAAATGATGCTTCATAGCAATAGGAGGCCATAGCTCAGCGACAGAATACATGGGCCAAAATCCTATACATTATTTGTGTGATATAAATCTTTACGTCTTCAAGGGCCTTTCTGCACTACACTGTTATAGTGCTATGATGATGATGATGATGATGATGATGATGATGATGATGATGATTTCAACATCTTGTTAAATTCTGGGGTTTGTAGTTTCCTGAAGCCAAAGAGCTCTCTAGCTGAGGATTTTAAATGCCCCTCCCTAAATTGCAAACCCCAGGATTCTTTAGGATGTTGACAGTGGACTAATAGTACTATAACAGTATAGTGCAGAAAGGTCCTAAGCCACTGGTTGATTTCTGGGGTCTTTATGAATTTCATAGGGTTTTCTTAGGCAATGAGTATGTGGAAATGGTTTACCACTGCCTTCTTCTGAAATACAGTCCGTAGCACCTGCTATTCCCTGGTGGTCTGTCTCCCAAGTCCTAACCAACTTAGCTTCCGAGAGCAGACAAGATCGAGTACTTCCAGGGTATTGAGGCTATCTATCTACTATTATCATAACTACATTGGTACATATTTACATTACTGTAGTATAAATATGCACGATGCAGTTATGCTGGGTCCCACAATGGTGCAAATGACTGTCAAGCGGGCCTCAAGGTCATTCATTTTGCAATGATCAATTAGCTAACCACCCAACAAGTTAAAAGTGAGACAAAATTTGTGTGCTTGTTAGAAAGATTGGCTATACTAGGGACTACACTTCACTCAATTTTTGAGAAAGCACAACTGCTTGTGCAACCATTTTTTTATGCAAAAAAAAGCAAAAGAAAAGCATTATAGCACCCACAGAGTTCCAGTTATGGCATATATGCAGAAGACCCAAGTTCAGTCTTTGACATGACCAGTTGAAAAGGCGTCAACAATGAGGATCAGGAAATTCTGTCTAAGAACTTGCACTGCTAACTGGAGCAGACATTATTGACCTGCAAGGACTAATGAGAAATATGGCCAAAGGTAAACTCTTAGCAGATAGTGCTTCCATTTGTGCATATCAAGACACTTGGTTTTCTCCAATCTGCCCTCAAAGGCTGCTCTGAAAGGTTGGGGGACCCTTTTACACAAAATGGGGTTATAGTACAGAGTGCCGCAGTAGGTAAGGGAAAATGCTTCTAATTTTGCAAGCTGAAGTGCCAAGTTCTTGCCCGTCTCCGCGAGAACTTGGCACTTCAGCTTGCAAAATTAGAAGCATTTTCTACTAAGGCAGCAGTTCATAATTTTGTGGTCTAAAAGCTACAAACCTAAGGGGGAATGTAACCCCATCCAGCACAAGATGAATCAATATTCCCTAATCTGCTTTTCAACTGACTAGGAGCACCTCTGCCTTTTCTGAACTAAGCTTCCGTTTGTTCATTCTCATCCAGTCTATTACTGACAGCAGATGATCATATAGCACCAAAACAACTTGTTGGAGTTAGATAGAAAGGAATTATTGCACTGATGAAACCAAACTCCACTCGACATAACCTTTTCCTGAAGTTTCTTGTATATGTTCAACAATATCAGGGACAGTCCCAAAGAAGCTCACAGGTCAATGGTTAGGGTGTCAAACAGGAATCCCCCAGCATCACCTTCTGAGTTTGGCCCTTTCAGAAGGACTGAAATAACTATAAAAATATATTTTCAAGTCCCACCCCAGAGAGGCAGCCCAGAAAGATATCATGGCTGAGAGGGTTACATTCTTCTTCTCCACTTAGGTGAAAAAATCCATCTCTGTCTCATAACCATTTGGTTTCAACCCAGATTGAAATAATCTACATAAATCATCTCACCCAGGAATCCCTGGAGCTGGTAAGTTACTACACAGTCCAGACCCATGGCCAAAAAAAGGGGGATATGGGAGAGTGGCTGATGATATTACCTAGTGGGGTTACAAACAGAAATCAAGTCTTCTGTTTAAAAAAGTTGATTTTTTAAAGTCTTGGATAAAATAATGGGTTTCTCCTTGTTTGATTTAGCTGGATTTCTCTCCGTTTCTCTCCATTACATTTTATACATTAGATCCACCCCATCCACACACACCATACAACATTTGTTCAGGTTTTCTCTATCATGGTACAGACTCTATCTTCATTTTTGCAATAGTTTATGTGTCTATCTAATATGGGAGCGCCACTGTTTCCTCTCTGCACTACTGACTGTAACTTCTCTTTAGTTTCTTGATGGAACTGATGCTGAGATATCCTTCTTGCTTACTTCCCTCCTATTACAATGGGAGCAACAGCTTGCAAGGAGAAAATGCAATCACCTTGATGCTTTTGGAAAATAAAGCTAGCAACTAAATAACAGTTTCCTTGTGGATGATGCATTTTCATTTTACTCAACTGTGTCAGGCTTCTCTTTCCTTTTTTTTTTTCTTCCTTCCCAGGCCTTTGTGTCTGGTGTTACAGTTAACAAGAATTCTGAAAACAAGACACCCAGTGGGCACATTCGGAAATCAGTACTGAAATCTACACAATACACATTGGGGGGCAGCTCTGCAATTCTGGGAAGCTCTTTTTTGCTTTTAAATGACACAGTCTATTCAACCATCACACTCATGCAATTTAAGGGAAATGGAGTGATATACATGTGCAAGAATGTTATAGCTGATAGTGACTTTTATAGCTGATAGTGATATAGAACCCTCTGCACCACAGAACACTAGATAGAACTTCTCCAGAACACACACACACACACACACACACACACACACACACTTGAGACACAGTTTACATATCTAAAGGAAAAGAAAGAAAATAAACTCTCTTACTACAGACGCTGATGGCCCACAGCAGAAACATCTCCAACTTGAACAATAATATTGTAAACCTTTCCAGCTACACACTAAGCCAGGCAGAGGAGTCTGTCCTTCCAGAAGGCCCATCCTTCTGTCTCTCAAAGCCCATGTATATGATTCAGTTCTATGGTGACCTGAAGGCTTTCTTTCACTGTCTACAAGTCAAGGAATATTTCAAGGAGAGTGACACCAACCAGGACAATAGCTCACAAGCATTACCTCAATCTCTGGCCATTTCCGCACCGGGCTAGTAAAACGGTGCAGAGCGACCTCCAATGGAGGTCTTCTGCACCGTGGAGTGGACTGGGGCGGACTACTTTTTGTAATTCCGCACCTCAGTCCAGTTCAGAGCGACCGGAACTGGTCGCACAGAGTGCTTTTTAAAAACCTCTTTTTAGAAGTTTTTAAAAAGCACGGAGCGCACGACTCCTGCGCTCTGGAGCAGATTTGCAGGTGCGCACAAGTGCGTGCCTGCAGATCTTCCGGGGTGGGCTTTAGGCTGGCAAGCTTCTCTGGTTGGTGGAGAGCCTCCACCAACCGGAAGCCGCCATTTTGGACGCCGGAGCAGTGTGGAGTGCCGAGCTCACACTGCTCCTCGTCCCAACGGACTCGCCCGGCCACTCAGGAAATCTGGGGAGTCCCGTTTTCCCGTGGCTCCTTTGTCACGTCTGGAAAGGGCCTCTGTAACATGACAATGGACATTGCACCAACCCTGTTGAATTAATGGAACTTGTCCTAAATTTGGAAGCATCAAAAGAGCAAGTCATCAGATCACAGGGCATCAAAATGTACGGGCTTCCTGTACTTTCCAAAAAGTATGCATATGTTTTCAATGTAAATCCTTTCTGTTTGGGTAACAGAAATAGTTAGTAGAGATCCTGCATCATGCTTGTATAGTGTAAATTTACACTACTTAAGTGGTGGTTGCCTACACCATCATTCTGCTAAGTATATGCAACCAACTATCTAGCTGCCAATGTGCTTCCTGTTTCCACAACCCAAATGAATCAAGTGACACTTTGAAGGCACTGCTGAGTAGTTATGCATCATCCAAGAATGTGTAACTGCAGGTTCAACAGTTATAGTTCTGGAACTTGACTTATGCAACTGTGAACTGAATACAGACTTTACGCCATGGCCAAAAAAGTACAACTTACAGGCACATAAAATGCTAAGAGGATGCCAGCCATTCCTCTTTTAACATAACTTTTCTTAGAGCTGTAAAATCTGTCACTGCTGTGATTCTCAGGTGACCTTGTAATTTACTTTTCTGTGTCTATTAAATCACAGAGAAATAATAAGATGTCTGAAAAGACTCAACATTGACTTATCTCTCTTCCCCCAAAATATCATTTTTGGGTTCATTTTTGTATTTTTTAAAAAAATCTTTAAGTCATCAGTCCTTACTGTTCTTTGTAGACTTTGTGATGAAATTCACATTTATATTTCAGTTTGCTTTTTTTCACTGAAGTCCATAGGACAATGTAAATTTAAGTAAGAATACTTTAAGTGGATTATATTGCAAGAATATTGTTATAAAGGTGAGTGTAGCCACCTCTTAAAACGAGAACACACTTTTTTTCCCATTCCATGGAGCGAATATGGCCCTCCACCATTCATACAATTTGTTTCTGATAGCCATATTTGCTGCTGGTTTAAATGTTAAATCTAATCATGGTTATTTAAAGGTAACTGCAGTGGCAGATCTGACCTCACAGTGAACAGCTGCAAAGTGGATAGAGAAATGGTTAAAAATCCCACTCCTATCCGCTATTTCTCCACTCCAGATTGTCTTCCTCCCAGGTTGCCTCACAGGGGCTCAGCTTTCAGAAGTAAGTCTTGCTGTGTTCAGTGGAAATTTCTTGCAAGCAAATGGATTCAGGGCTGCAGCCTAAAGCTGTAGCAAGCTTCCCACCACAGTCATTGAATCTGAAACACTTCCTATGGAGTTTTATAGAGGCATGTGGAATTATGGGAGTTTACTAGCACAGTTGTTTCTGTCAGCTGAAGTCGCATGGAACAACTAAAGTATAATGTCTATTTTAAATGGTACCCAAATATACCAGACCATGGTATACTGAATGACCTAGGGAAAAGATCTGAAATGCCCATGTTACAGAAAGGGAGCAATGCTGGTTTTGAGCCGTAACAGACAAAAATGCTCTTGAGTCCTGATTGCCTTTGCTATTTGTTTCAATAAAGTTAAGGGTTGCCTTCTGACAGAAGCACAGTGCTCATTGGGATTGCCTTCTGGTGGTAGCACAGGGGACTAAGAAGGACTGGAAATGGCAGATAGCCCTGGAGAAGGAAGAAGACGCGGAAACTGCTTCTCCGGAATATGAAGGATGTGCTATTGACTGTGTATGTGTGAGAGAGTGAATGTGTCAGGTTGACTAGCTTCTAGTCAGCTTGCTCCTGAAATCAAATTCTTCCCGTTTGGAATGTATTACCCTTTAGCAACTCTAGCAGCTGATCGATCATCCACTTACCAATAAAAGGCTCTCCAAGTGCAGCATCTTGGAAACATTCTATTTGAAATACATCATTCACCACCACCCCCATTAGGCTGTTTAATCTGGTAAAGAAGCTGTCGCACACACAGAGAGCCCCAGCATCTCCCCCCCCCGCCTCCGCTGCACACCTCTGGCAGTGACTCAGCGTGCATCTAAATAAAATAGAGAAACATCTGGGATTGGAAAGAATTCCTGAAGAAGCCCATGACAGATGCAGAACACTATGGTTCTCAAATAGGAGTTGGTGGTTGGTTGTGGCTGTGATGGTGATGATGATGATGATAATGATGATGGGTATGATGGCTATGATGTTGTTGTTTTCATTTATATCCCACATGTCCCCCAATACTGAGACTCAAGGTGACTTACAAAAGTTAAAATAAACCCAGTTAAGACACTGACAAAATCATAAACATACCGAAACATTCAAAAAATTATTATTAAAATACCACTGAATTATCCACAGAAATGAAAACCAATTAAAACAAACCCACTTAAAATATCATGCTCTGTTAAAACCAGCAAAACAGTGCACAATTAAAATCCCCAGGAGTCAGTTTCTAGAAGCCTAGTAAAAATTTCACTTGCTGATGGAAGGAAAGGAAGGAGGGAGTCATTCTGTCTTTCCTGGGGAGGGAGTTTCAAATCTTGGGAGCAGCCTCCAAGAAGACCTTCTTCCCTGTTCTCATCAAATGTGCCTGGGAAGGTGGTGAGATGGAGAAAAAGGTCTTCCCCAAAGATCTTAGGGCCTGACTAGGATTATAGTCCTTTAGTTAGTCTAAACCCAAGCCATATAGGATGACAATGATGATGAATAAAACCATTTGGAAATTATTATAAATTATGAATATTTAACTTAACCCTGATTTCTAATATTTTTTTTTGAAAAGCAGTGCCATCTTTGTTTTTCTGGAATGTTAGTAAGGGTAAGTTGCTTTGTCTGTTTTGGAAAAAGCTGTTGCTATGGATCTGAGAAGGAGAATTAACTGGTGGGCCTCTCTTTACAACCATTCTCCCAAAAGTGATAATAGATGGGATGCCACTGTGAACTAATCCCTACCTAAACACCCTTCACTGTCCAACTGCTTGAGGAGGCTCTGCATCTACTATTACCTATCTACTATCTACTATCATTTTAGCTCTGGAAGGGATAAAACACAAGATAGGGACTATAGCATTTCTCTCGCAAAAGGCCGGAAAACACAAGAGCTGAACAAAACTTTGTGAAACTCTTAAGATTAGTTTAGCAATCATGCAGTCCTGCACTTCAGGAAGATTGTAGTGAGAAGCTCTCTCTCTGTGTCTCTGTCAAATACTCAGTTGTATAAATAAAGGTTATTGGGATGGGGGAGAGAGGTTAATGATCATACAGATAGAATTCCAAATAAACAAAGCTCATCTAACTTACTTGTTACATATTGTCTATCTGAGCAGACTCTTAAGTTGTAGAACACATGGTGAGTTCATGGAAGAAAAGATGGTCTATGAGAAAGCATGTTTGGATGCTCAGTGCAAGCAGATCAAGAGACAGACTCTGAATTGACAACCTAAAAACAATGGAGATTGATTCCTTACTAAAGACTGAGCATTGTTTCATCCAGTAATGTGATATCATTTATTTCTGATGTGAGCTGTCTGACGTTAGCCAGCAAATCAGCGCTTAACTTAAGCAGCTAAACTTGCCTTCATAATGAGTCTAAAAGTTCATTCCAAAAGTGCAGGACAACTTCAACCAGATAGATTATTATGAAAATGACTTCATTTCTGAAAATGCACCCACAAGTTGAATGCCAAGATAGATACTTCTTCAGACATCCTGGCAGGTTTCTAAATTGACAGATCTTTCTGGGCACAGCTGAGCTATTTCAGAATATTCTGATTTGTTGCAGTTGCTCTAGCATATATTGCTAGTAGATTTTTGCCATCTGAACTTAATACTGTATCCTCTTCCAATCTGTACATTATCTCCAGATGGTGCTCAAATTATAATTTATTTATGTGGAAGTATTTATATTGCATTATTCTATCAGAATAGATATTTCAGATGGTTATCAACCTTTTCAGTAAAATAATTCTGACAATGACAAATACTTCAGCATCACAAATCAACAGCCTATCAGATGGTAGCATCCCAAAGGTCCTCTGGAAAAGGTTGTTGGGTTCTATGATAGAAAACAATTAGTGAATGAGAAAGGGAGGAAATTCCACAGCTCAAGTGCAACAAACAAAAAGTCTTTGGCCTACTCGGCCATCCTACACCAGAGCATAGTTCTGTCTGAGCAGTTCTGTGTCCTTTCCTTGTTCCTGCCCACAGCTGCAGGGTCCAGGAAATGCTGCTGCTGCTAAGTGAAGAGTGGGGAGTGAGGAAGACAATTTAGCTGGTGAAACTGCAGCTGAAATCAGCTCAGGTTTTTGGGGGGAAGAAGGTGCACTCAGAAACAGTGTGTACTCTTTCCCCTTCCTCCCAGGAGCCCAAAGCAGTTGTATCAGACCATAAAGAATTGTCTTTGCCCTTCCTGCCAGATAAAAACTCAGAGAGGGTCCATTGCTGCACTGCCACTGGTGATGTGAAGGAGACATTTCTTCCACGATCTGAGCCCTGCAGGGCTTTTTTTTTTTTTTTAAAAAAAACAAGCTCTGATAGATTGACCTCAGAACCAAACTAGAAGCCAATGGATCTCATGGCCACTCTTGAGTTCTGTTTCTACCACCTACTCCCAGTTAGCAGCTCAGCTGTGAACAACTAGCTGCAATGCGCTATGGTAGTCAAACCTGACCATTACTAGAATTTGGAGAACTATAGCTGAACTCTCTCTCTCAAGGAGTTCTGGCTGATGTACTTACTAGCCCTAGCTGGTAAATGGCAGGCTGTGCCACTATGAGGGTCTCTAGCAATGGACCTGGAATAGCAATCAGCCTTGAAGTGTGAATCTCACATTATTAAGAGGAATGCAGTCCCTTTCCAAAACACGTTGAACATCATTCCCTGAACTGAGCCATCCACACCATTTTTTGTAACAGTACCATTGCCTTGCGTTTGGCTACAGGAGAGAAGATCTTTTCAGCTGATAATGCCTTCCCTTGTCAAATTCCTGTTGGAGGCCTGCTTAGCGCCTACATTTATGTCCTTTTAAGCTCTTGACAATGAATATTATTATTCTCCTAAACTCTTTATTAGTTATTCTAAACCACTCTGGAAATTCTAAATTGATGGTTGTAACAGTAATGTTCTAACTCAAACAACAAGTATTGCGTTCACTTCTTGCTTGTTTGAATGCTCCCTCATTGGAAAACAGCAAGAAAGTACAACCTCTCTGGACGCTGAATTTGTAGCTAGAGTAGAATCTTCCCCCTGACCTGCTGCTTTTCTATGTGAATGGAGGTTCTCTCCTTTCCAGAGGAAAGCGGTCAGACATGAAACCCCTTCTTTTCTGTATAGAGTGGCACAGTCCAGTCAGTGCTTTACCATCCATATGCAGCAGGCAGAATTAATTCCTAGAGCAATAGATGATGCTGTGCCAGCTATCTCCTGCCATAGGATTCAGACTGCTGGAAATTTCTTGACTTTGTGGTGTCTAAATGTCTGATGACTCTATAAAAGGGCTAGATTTTACTATTAAAATTCAAATATGCCAAAGTCTGTAAAATTTTTATTCTATTTTTATCTTCTTGTCTTAACCTGTTTTTATTATGTGATTCAGCTTCAGAAGTTTTTCCCTTGTAGGGTGGCATATAGACATAAATATAAATAAACACTAATAAATAATAAGCTATTTTTCCTTCCTGCCTTAACAGGTTAACAGGAATGGAAGCTACAAGCCAAACCGAAGAGGTCTTAAACTATGGTAAGTGTTTCACCTTAGGGATGTTAATTCATCATTGCTAACTGCCCCTGGCTTGTTATTCAGGCCACTGAATAGCCATATATACTGTGTCTTGTTGTCATTTATACCGGTCTGGCTGATGAGTGACCTTGGAACAGTAGTTCAGGTGCTTGAAAGAATATTAATTGCCTGGTCCTCTGGCATAGGCACCTGTTCAACCACATGCTCAGCTTATTTATGCAGGAATTGCTCTATAGTTTAGCTTTCTAGGGGTGGGTTGTTCCATTTACATGTTAACAGCGTCTTGTGGTTCCAAATCCCTCCATGTACTGCTTTTTGGTTTCTCTTTAAATGCTTGGCTTATCATTATGTATGTGGAAGATATAATATACAGTTTATCATGTCCATTATTTGGACATTTCTTCTAAAGGATGGTCACCATTGTTCCCAAACTAAGAGAGAGCATCTGAGGGATACTGATAGCTTAGATCACTGCATGAACCTATGCCCAAGGGATAGGCTAAAATCATGTATCTAGGAGTAAGTCCCAGCATGTTGCACAGGAATCCCCATTCACTATCTTTGCAGGATCCAAAGTCATAAAGGTCAAATCCATGGCTCTCTGGCCTGTTTTCTTCCCTTTCCTTACTCCATCCCAGTCCCAGACATGTTATCAGTGTTGAAGATGTTCATTGGCCTATGCGCAGTGTAAGGGCATGAGAGTACATACACTCATTTGAATTCCAGTCCCTCCCCACCTGCAACAGCTGTTTCCACTTGGGGAACATAACTCCATGGGTAGCAGAAGACCTGTTTAGCTAGCACTCCACATCTCAGGTCTCGTTAACATGATGCAACTATAGCACTGTGATTCCACATTTAACTTCCTTGGCTGCATCCCATGGAATCCTGCAGTTTGTAGTTTGGTGAGTCACTAGAGGAGCTCTCTGGCTGAGAATTTCAAGTACTCCTCCATAAACTATAAATCCCAGGAATCCATAAGATGAAATCACATCAGTTAAAGTAGGATCATACTGCTAATTGTGCAATTTAAGAGGGCCCTCTCATTCAAAATATGAAAGAGTGCCATTCCAATGTGTGTCACAAAATGCACTCACCTCATTGTTGGCATGGTGGGGCTTTGGAGACACAGATAATTGTGCAGGACTTGGCTATATATTACATCCAGACTTGCCTGTTCGTGACCAACTATGCTCTCTTCCTTAGCAGGAAAAGATAATGGCTGTTCTCTTCCCTCTTTTTTTTTTTGCCACACTTGAAATGTATGTAATCTTTTACAAGGAATGTACATTCTATCATCTGAAATTTGGCTGACATGAAAGTGGCATCGTCCTTACTGGAATCTCTTTGGCAACCAGAAAGTAACAACCCTTTATCCCTAAGAGATCTAAAACGGTCCTTCTCTTTAAACAGCAAATATGTTGATTGCCATGCTGAAGGATTGCTTAATGAAGTCAGTTTCCAACTCAGCTACATTATATTTGCTTCTCTAGCAATCTGTCATGCCGTATGTCCTAGTTACACAGCAGCTAGGAGTCTCGAGGGGAAGTGATAACCTCCATGCCATCACCATCTTTCCACAGCTGGAGCTACTACTTTGTGCCCACCAGGATCCGTGAACAGACGTCCTCTCTAACGTCAGCACTTCACATACTACATCCAAACAAACAGACGGTTTATTAAGCTGCCAGGCTGGAAAGTGAAATACAGTATATTACTGTAATAAATATCTCAGATTCACTCCACACTGAGTGAGTCTCCTGCAGTGAATTCTAAACTGGAGAGATGCAGGTTACTAGTATGGAGCTCAGTCTGGTCTACCAAATTGATCAGACCCAGCAAAGTGAAGCGAGACAATCCTGGATGTCCAAAAGGTGGACTGCAGCAGCTTGAACCTTCCTGACCAAACCACCATGTATTTGTGCTCTGAGTAACAAAATTGCTTCTACAGTTGTCTCCATCCCCTAAATAGTTGGGCTGAGAAAAGTGTGAGCCAGAAAATCCTCAGTCCAGCTCTTCGTTTGGCGAGGAACTCATCTTGATAACTTATGGTCAATTTAAAAAGTGATTCACCACTACTGGAAACTTCCATAAGAGACAGTTCAGGATAATTCCAGGATAATGGCAATCTAGGGAAGTCTATTGTGCTGAGGGCTGCAAGAACAGCCAGGGTGGTGGTGGTGGTTTGTACAATCCCAGGGCCTCATGCTGCCCATATTTGCTCATTTGGATCCCCAGATCTCAGGGCCTGACTTTGATTCACTAGTCTTCAAGATGAAGGTGAGGAATCTCAGGGTGACAGCACTGTTTTGAAAAGTAGCTGTTTGTGTTGATGTTTGGGTGTCGGGAGGGATGTCTTTTTTATTTGAATGGTCTAATCTGTGAAACTGAATTTGACACTTGAGGTATCATGTTTAATGACATCATTGGGGGCTACCCCTTGTAACACCACACTTGTAGCATCATCAGGGTCTGTACCTCCCCCACCAGGTCTCATTTTTTTGATCCTGAACTCTCTAGGATAGTCCTGACTGGGCAACCCTATCACTCAAAGTTGTCTAGCTACTTGGTGGAGTTTCTAAACCCTCTTGCTGAAAGTTCCTTCCCTCAGCACAGCTTTAGAAAGAAAACAGAAAGGATAGTGCTCTAGATTTAATTTTTCAAAGACCAGAGAAGACAGAGTCTTCAAGAGGTTTGTGAACTACCCTTTGTATACAAGGGACAGTTTAATGCCTTAGCAGTATTGGCACATGAAAAAGATTTCAGTATAAAATCCTGTTTTTAAAACCATGCAGCTGAATATCAAGGTATAAAAAAGAGGTTTGTGTGTGGAGAAAGAAAAGGAAACAAGTAAAAGACACACACCAAGACCCTTTCCTCAGGATGACACTCTCATGCATCATCCTATCACAATCCTGGCAGTGTGGCGACCAGCCGCCTGCGGAAGGGAGTGCGAGGGACATGCCCCTTCCTTCCGCACTGCAGCCAGCCTTCTTCCCAAGCTGTAGTGGGGAAGGAAGTGTGTAATTGCACTTCTGACCCTTCTGCATGGCTGGCTGTGACAGAAGGCATACATTGTGATTGCCAGCTGGTGATGTGAGGAGGGCGGGACCATGATGACATCATGTGGAAGCATTGTTGTGGTCCCACTCCTCTTGCATCCCCATGCCGGGAGGAAACTCTCCTGTGGAAAGGGTCCAGGTTATACACAGAGAAATGATATGCAATGAAAAGTAAACCTGACATAGCTGGGTACATTTAACCTGTCTGCCCAGAGTTTTGGATTTCAATTCAAGTGCAGAGTTCCTTATAAGAAAAATAATTTGGGAGAGCATCTTTGGACATGTTTATGGACATCTGAGACCAGAAAGGGTTGGGTTATTGTTTTGTGCAGTTTAGAGAGCAGCTACATCTCTGATGTCACTGGTTTTGATGGCCAATCCAAAATTTATTTTGAGGTTGGTTCAACCTTATTCACAACTTTGAAGTTATGTTATAAAAAAATTGGTCATAAAAAAAGAGGAGGAGGATTAAAAAGATTGAGTTAACAATGTATATAGGGTAATTAAGGACAGAATAACTGTTTCAAATGTCGAAAGTGTGGTCAAATTTGCTCTAGAAGCCCTGCTGGTCATTACAAAATATCAAGCTCCTTCAGCAAGGAAGACATGTTCACACAACAACTTATGTTCCACTTCCAGTTCCTTCATATGCCCCCCCCCCCAGCTCTTTTCCAAGATTTGGTGGCTTAGGGTTACCGTATATCTTCCTTTTCCTGGATATGTCCTCTTTTTCAGAGCTAAAGTTTCTGTGCAAGTGAATTTTTAAAACGTTCAAAATTTTTTAAAATGCCCGCTAATGCCTCCTTCTTTTTGTCCTCTGGCCTATTAAACTAAGAACTCTGCTAAGAGAAGGGACTGGGGCTCGCCTGACAGAGTGTTCACAGGGAAGGGGGAAAGGAAATAAAAATAATTTTTATTTAGATTAGGAATATTTCTAGTAGCAATTATCACAGCTTACATAGCAGGGTTATTTAAAGTGGGAGGCATCATAGTGATCTGCAGTGTAAAGTAGTCAGTCTGTAAATGTGTCCTCTTTCTTGCTTTTCAAAACATGTAACCCTAGGTAGCTACCACTTTTGAAAAACTGGAGAGACATTGCTTGCACAGTAGGCTACTAACACTTGTCTTTACTCCTGCTGAGGAAACATCAGCCAACCATCTGGGATTATTAGCTAGCCATCAGCGGGTAGGTAACAATGGGAGAAACAATTTATGGTTTCAATACAAAGCATTTGAATTAGGGCCAAGTTCCTGAAACCGGAGTCAAACAACTTTTTGAAGCAACTGCAGTGGCTTTTTTCTTTGCTAAGTACTCGGAGGATAAATCTGGAGCAAAGTGTGCTGATGTCACTCAGCTCTATTTCTCTATCGCATCTGAGTCGAGTGTGATCATGCAGGTTCTGGGCCAGGGCTGGACTGGGTGACGGACAATCAACTGAGTCTGAGTCCCAGCAAGATGGAGGCTTTATAGGTGAGGGATTCTCACATCCAGGAAATAAGCAGATCACTCATTCTAGATGAGGTTGCACTCCCTTTGAAGGATTACATTCACAATATGGGGCTTTCTTTCTCTGTCACTGGAGTCCAAGATTACTTTGGTGGCTCAGAATGTTTTTGATCAGTTTTCCCTGGTATGCCTGCTATGGTTGTTCTTGAACAGGAATAGCTTGGCTAGAGTGGTCAAGGCACCAATAACCCCAAGGCTAGATGTTTGCAATGTGCTTTCTGTGAGACCGGTCTGCAAGCTGCAGCTGATGCAGAATACTTTACCAGGCATCCAGCTGGCAACAAATAACGCCTCTAGCTGTCCATGTGCTACCAGGTCAGGGTTAAGGTTTCATTGTTAGTTGATAAAGCTCGCTGCCTTATATTTCCATTTGGTCCTTGAGATCATCTGAAGAAGCCCTATGTGCTCCTGAGCTCTGTTTTGCTCAGAGCATTTAGCATGGCTGCATTCACTATGTGAAATACTGTTTGCTCAGAAATTTGACATGCTCCATCTGCAGTGTAATTTTTCCTCAAAGTCAATCTCCTTTTACTACAGCTGTAGATTATTTAATGGGCTGGGGTTCCTATGTTCACCAGACTTCATTCATGATGCTCATGCTGGCATTTGTAAAGGGATAAAAGTAACCTTTGCCACTTTTGGAACCTTATCAACTAGTGAGTCTGCTTTATACTAACTGCTACAGATTATATTACACACCATCAATGTATGGTTTGAAATGCCTATTGAAAAATGCTGTCAGCTTTTCCTCTGTGATCCAACCTATTGTCTATTTTGATGTTTTTGTGTTTATTTTTACACTGAAATCGCCATATCTAAGGCCATTTCCATACCGGGCTTCTGAAATGGTGCACCATAGAGTGGACTGGCGTGGACTACTTTCTGTAGTTCCACACCAGAATCCACTCAGAAGCGGCCGGAACTAGCCGCGCTGCGTGTTTTTTAAAAACCTCTTTTTCGAGGTTTTTAAAAAGCACGGAGCGTGCAGCCCCACGCCGCTCCGTCGCCCGGCTCCGAAGTGGATTTGCAGGCGCGCGCAAATGCGTGCCTGCAGATCTGCCGGGGGCGGGCTTCCGGCTGGTGAGCTTCTCCGGTTGGTGGAGAGCCTCCATCAACCGGAAGCCACAATCTGGGATGCTGGAGGACTGCGGAGCAGTGAGCTCGCGCTGCTCCACGTGGTGACGGACTTACCCGGTTTCAGGTAAGCTCCGTTTTTGGGTGTTTTTGCCCGTTCCCCCCCCACATGTGAAAAGGGCCTAAGTCATGTAAAAGGTAGGTAGGTACCTAGCTAGCTAGCTAGCTAGATAAACTTTTCTCAGCTATTCCAGAAGTTTATATTGCTAAAAAGAGGAAGAGCTATGAAGGATATTTTCTTTCTTTAGTATTTGTTTATTTAAAAATTTTACTCCACTCTTCAGCCTTTAAAAGAGTAGCTGAAGGCTAGTTCTTCAAAGTCCTTATAAGTAAACATGCAGAATTTGAGGAATCATTTATTTCATTATATTTTACTTCCTCAGAGATCATTAATAATGTACAGCAACAACAATGCTCCTATCTTGAAGTTGTGACCATATTGCAAAGCTACGTGCACATTAAAAATTGAAGGGTATAGGAATGACCTTCAGCATAGTATCTTGAGAGAATCAAAATTGGCTGCTCATAAATCCAGAATGAACATGCTGCCTGTATATATGTTCAGTGCAAAACTAACATAATCTGCTTTACCTCTTATTTAAAGATGCAGTTTAAGATTCATTTCACGTGTTGTTCAGCTTCTTTTCAGTGCTAAAGAACTATTGGTGCTTTAACTGCACCTGCCCATCACATTTTGTCTACTGTATTTGTAGACAAATATTAGTGAGATGCTTTGCAGACAATGATCCTGTTTAAGCGCTGACAGTTTTCCTGGAAAGGTGTGCAGAGTTAAGTTCCTTTTGAAAGGTAGTCAGTGTTAATAGTGCTTTTCAGTATAGTGTGGGAGTTTCGGACCAAATAAGGCAGTGGAGATGGAGGGAACCAACACACATAGCCCATGCTCACCCTTTTTCCTTTTATATATATGACTGCACAAAAGTCATGGCTGCCATTATTGGATCAGGGAGAAGTCCCAGTGACATTTCCATCACACATTGGCAATAAGTAGGATAAATGAATCTGCAAAAGCTAACACTGTGCAATTTCTATGGTGCACTGAGGCAGTTGGTTAATACTGGTGTTTAGTAACAGCATTTCTTGGTAATAAGAACTTCATCCTAGCACACTCATCTGTCAGGAATTGTAACTGCTGAGTATATAAGTGCAGGGAACCATGGATTGTTACTTATGTATATTACAGCGTACAGTCAGCTCTCCATATCCATGGATTCTGCATCCACAGATTTCAACCAACCACAACTCAAAAATATTCAGAAAAAAAAAATCCAAAAAGTAAACCTTAATCTTTCCACATGCTGAGCACTGCATTGATGTGTAGGCATACTCTGCTGTGGCCTCACACCATTTCAAAGATCCCTCAGACCCTCTCCAGCACTCATTGGAATTGCTCACCATTTTATATAAGGGACACCATTTTACTATGCCATGATATATAATGGGACTTGAATATCATAGATTTTAGTATCCATATGGGGTTCTGGGACTAAACCCCAGCAGATACCAAGGGCCCACTGTAACTCTATACATGACCACTAAAGAGTAAAGACTGGCATCCTGTTTTGCACATTCATAACCTACAGTTCTGGATCTATAGCTGCTCTGTATTCAGTTACACTACATATTCATGATTAAGAGACTATTGCTATGATCATAAATGCCCTCCAAATCTCACCTTAAACTCCAGGGAGTCACTCTGAGTGATGAAGGTCTGTTCTGCTTGTGACTGGGGTACAGTAGGATGATGTTTCCAGACCTCACCCACGAGTGGGCAAGAATCAGAAGCAGCACTGTGTCACAATTCCTCATTTGAGCTTTGCTTGCTGGTGGGAGGAAGCTGGAAACATCATCCTACTGTACCCCAATCTCCAGCAGAACAGACTTCCATTGTCCTGTGCAGCTGCTGGTTGTTAAGGTAGGCTCAGTAGGTCAGGACAAAATGTCACTTAGTTACAAATTTGTAACTAAGTTGTCAATGTAGGATCTCGACCATAGTCCAGTGCAATCAATGCATGCTACTTTGAGGTCAGTGGGCATAGGGCATAGGACTGCTGGGCTTAGTTGCCAGAAGTTCTACTCACCGTTACATGTAGTTGTAACTATTGGTGGAAAAGACAGTAATTACGTTGTAAAAGTTATGCCCTTGGTCCAGAACAACTGCCACACGCATTGACCTAAATCCTATTGTTAGTCTTAAATAAAGTAGACCTATTGAACCAATCAGATGTTCCTACATGTTGACTGACCATTCAAAAATGGATTCAATGGGCGTACTCAAGTTGGAACTAACCAATAGTATTTAGACCATTCTATCATACAGAGTTAGCTCTGTAGTAAATTGGTGGTC
Source organism: Cyclura pinguis (assembly GCA_030412105.1). NCBI lineage: Eukaryota > Metazoa > Chordata > Lepidosauria > Squamata > Iguanidae > Cyclura > Cyclura pinguis. Next base: position 155,177,170 of record CM059602.1, read on the forward strand.
TTATACTCAATATAGCTGTCTATCTAAGTTGCTTGCAACTACTGCCCTGTAAACGTTCACCAAGAGGAACTCTCTTTGTGCTCAGTCATAGCAGGCATGCATATACTTGCCTTGTAAGTCTACTTTTCTTCATGTGTGTACAATATTTCTTGGTCAGAGTGTGAGCAACCAACCTCTGGCTCACCAAAATAGGAGAAACCACAACAATAATAAACAGCATGTAGTAGCATTCCTGTTTCTGTTGTTAAAGGACACTGTTGGTAAAGTACTTCAGCTAAAGGATGAAACTGAACACTCCTAAACATGAACATCTTACCTTTCAATTAATCCATTAAGAAGGGAATTGAGCATGGCTGGCTGACTGACAAAGAACTTAGTGGATCAATCTCTATCACATAATCCTTCATGAAGCCAAATGCCTTTTGGCAGCTATCACACTGGATTGACATTTGAGGGCTGAGTTATAAAGCCCTAATAATAGAGGCATATAATGGGAAAACTGACAGACCCTTAACTCTAGCTGAGTCAATAGCATTGCAGTCTTAGAGACAGAGAAAAGGAAAATTCCTCCTCAGGGCCAAACTAGATCATATGGGAGCCTGTAAAGTAATAAATGGTGAATTACAGAAACAAAAGCCTAGTTTATTATCCTAAAAAGGAGAACAACAAATCTCGACTCTACAGTCAAAAGAGTAAAGTTTTCCAAAATATCTAGTGAAAATTGATTGCAATGGAAGTACATTCTTGATTGCTGGTACAATATACTTGGAATGTCAGAGAAGAATTTAAGTTGGTTAGACTAGAACACCTGGATCTCTCAGAGAAATGATAAATGGTCCTTCTTCCTATTAGTCTTAGGTTAGCCTTTAAATAGTTCTGAAGCTGAGAAAGCAAAGGATATTGCTGTCTTCTGAATGGATTTTGTGAGCATCACTGGCCTTCTCACAGAAACTATTGTGATTTATGACTCTTTCAGCTGCACATAGAAGATGACTTAAACTGAGAAATGTCATACAGGTGCTGTGAAAGGATAAAATGAGATAAATACTTGGGAGGAGGTGGTTTTAGTAAGGCAGTATCACCATACATGGACATGTTTGTAAAAAGGGCCTTGCCTAGCAATCTGCAAGAGTTTGTTCCAAGGACTCAAACAAGGACACTTAATGGATAGATGGAGCTGCTTCTTGTACACATCAATGTGCTTCAAATGACAAGGATAGGTACCTATTGTGTAAAAAGTTAGTGAAGACTACTTACACAGAATCCTGTAGGTGGCAAACTGGAGTAACCATCAGTTACACTAGTATACCCACAGTTCAGAATGTTGCGGAAGGAGGTATTACTGCTCCTGAAAACTCCCATTGTAAGTATTCTGAATAATTGACCTGTGTGTACTGGAGAGTAGCATAGTCCAAGAAATTCCTGTCTAATCATTAAAAACAACCAAAAACAAATTAAGAAGTTAAAAACAAATTGAGAAGTTATTCAACAGTTCTTAACACCTGCATACCTCAAACAAAGTCTGTTACAAAGAAGCTCCTTTTTACAAAGTCTTTTTATGGGAGTCTAGCCCAGGCACCCCTTGTGCCTTTTCTTGCCTTCTGTCTAGCTGTTATTTATTTTTGAGCATTGGCAGTGGGAGGATTGTGAAAGAAGGCCAGTGAAAGACAGGTTTTCAGTGATGGTTTGCAGCAGCACGTCTGTAGTAAAGAATAAAACTGGACCTGGGGAGCAATGGGATTCTGCTGTAGGTGATCTTGCTGTAGCTGTGTGTGTACTTAGGTACCAGGTAAACAACTGCCTCCAGAATCACTCACTGAGCATGTCTGATGAACAAAACAGAAAGAAAAGGGGAAAGAAAAGATCAGCCTGACTCATGAACTGCTTTGGCACATTGAAAAAGCATAGATCTGTAAGTTTTGCCACCAAAATGGCAAACATAAGAAAAGTGAAGGCTGTTGAAAGAATGAAAAAATTCTCATGATGCATTTTAGAAGAAGCTTTCAGGTGTCTCTAGGAGACTGAAAATGTTTTTGTTTACTTATCCATAGCTTACCTTTCCTGGTTATTTCATTTTACATGTGCATGATGTTAGCTTTGAATAAAAGGTTTGCTAAAGCATATCGGGCTGCTCTTCTTTTTTTGTGGTGCTGGAACCTATTGCTATTCTTTCCATATTCTTTCATCTTCTGTACCAAAGTTTCTGTTAAAGAAACAATGCCTAGGATCATACCTAGTTTGTTAACCTTTATAGTGAATTCATATGTGGACACAGCATCTTCATAAAAATCAGAAATCTGGCTGTAATTTTGCCAAAGGTCTCCAACTCTTGCAGAACACTAACAACATGAAGCAGCATCAGAGGTAATGGTTTTGAGCTGGCCGGCCCCTCCCATAACTGTAAACCTCAGGATTCCATAGGATGTTGCAAGTGGAATAATAGTGCTATAACGGTCTAGTGTGGAAATAGCCCAGGAGAACATGGTCACTCCCACCTATGGCCACTTCCAAGCCATTAACTAGCTCATCACTGTTGGTAGGATTAGATCTAAAAAAGCTGATCCCCTTGTTGTCTCTTCCACCTTCTGGACAGTGAAATTGTCTGAGGCAAGTGAGGAATTTGTTGGGGTCTTATATTGCTAGAATTTGACTTCCAGCCAATAATCAGGATGGTTGAAATCTCCCATTTTATTCCAGGAAGAAGCCATCCAAGTTTTCAGTCTGGTTTGGGAATCTATAGTAGACCTGTCCACAATAGAATCACTGCTGTTTCTCTCCCCCTTAATTTTTAGCCAGATGCTCTCAACCTAGCTTCCAGGGTTCAAGTCATAGATCTCTTCACAGGTGTAAACATCCTTAATATATAATGCTACTCTCTCTCCTTTCCTGTTTGGATTATTTCTCTGAAATAATTTATTTTCCTCTTTTACAAATTACTGCATGGTATTACTGTTGCCATTATGTAAAGGTTTTTTTTGAGTGTGTTTGAATTATTCTCTCCTACTACTTTGACTTTCGTGTATAACTTAGTATCAAATGTTCCTGCACTGCAGTCCTGGCTCTTTTCAACATAAGGAAACATTCTTTTAAAATGCAAATTGAGGAGGCAAAGCTGGAATTTCCTTTCTTGGCATGTCATTATTAACCAAAGGCAGGCATTAAAAAACAAGAGTCAAGATCACACAATTTTGCTTCCAGATATGATTATTAAAATTCAAGCTACTCTTTTAACTGAGAAATAGCTGGAAGCTTTGTTTCCTTACTCAGGACACATTTACTTTAATGTAATCTAATAAACAGTGCCTAGACATAACTCTGCTATAGTGACATTATAGCAAAATTGCAGGATATGTGGATGACGTAGCATCAACTCCTAATTCCATGAAGAGAGTATTAACAGAACAAGGCAAATATTGGGTTATGGGTTACCTGGCTTTATCCTGCATATTCCATTTTCTCCTTATGCCTTAAGGTATGCTATTAATACTTGACAGTCCCTTTGATATTTGATAGACTTTTTGAGTTGAATTATCTAAGATTATTTGAATAATTAGTGTAAGCCTGTAAAGAGCCACTCAGTCGGTTGCCAGAATTGTGTAACAGAATTACTTCCAGGGCTAAGCTTAGAAAAGGTACCTTTTTTTTTTTTTACTGCAGCTCCTATAATCTCCCAGCCAGCATGGCCAAATTCTGGGAATGGCGGTCAAAAAAATAACTTTTTTGAAGCTCTAGCAAGAAGCAACACAAATGTAGCATACACTCAGGAAGGAAAGTACCCACCTTCTGTCTGTGTGCCTAGAGGAGGGCACGTAGCAGGGTGTCCTCAGCTTGGCAGCCCACCAAGTTTCCTCAGCTACCTAATGAGCTAGATAACAGCAGCTCCACAATGCAGCCTTGGGCTGAAGTATACTCTCAGCAAAAACACAACAACAGTCCAGAAAGGAAATAGTCCAAAAGCCAAAGTGATAATCTGAGCAAAGTATCAAGCTCCAAGGCCTAAAAGCACACAGGTAGAGGATGCAAGAATCACCACAGCTATCACCACCGATCACATCAGTACTTCCTAGCAACTTTCTGTTGTTAAGGCCTCTGATTATATAGCCTCAGCATCATGACCAGCTGTGTCCTGATTAACAAGCCCTTGTCATATAAGCACTGCCAGAGGCCTGGGCTCTCCCTTTACCTCCTGCACTGGCTGCTATAAGTACTGCCTTTTCATGTTTCTAGGGGTGTGGCTGTTGGGAAGGGATCTGTCTGGATCCTGGATGTTCAGGTCCTGGGGCAAGGGCATGACATAGGGGAGATAATCATCATTCTGCAGTGGAGCTGTTTTTCAAACTCTGTTGAGCTTCCACTGGTGTCCTCATAAATATGGATGAGGTCCAAAAGAGGCTCCAAAGTGGAGCTGGGAAGTAATCCATCTCATTTCCTGCTCATTAAGAAAAAGTCCAGAAGAGATCACCCATCACTACCACAAATGATTCACATAGACATGTGTATGTTGATGGAGTAGTACAACCTTGTGAGAACTAGTAAAGCAGTAAATTAGGGGAAAATTAGTTCTCCCAATTGTCTCCTTTCCCATTGGTGCTTTTTTTCAAGATGTCTTCCTCACTATTTTGGAATCCTTCATGCGCTCCACTCCATGTTTTAGAGTCCAATGTATGCTCTTTCATTCCATTTTCATGTATAAGAGAATGCACTTTATCAGGAGCTAGTCTGCAGGCTACCATATCCCTGTGGAAAGGGAGGATGTGGATGTAGTGTAATAAGTGTAACCTAATTTAGAACAGCTGGGTCAGACCAGATGACCACTGCATGAACTTTATTGTCCATACAAGCATTTACCAGTAGTAATGCATTCTCAGGCCATTTCCACACTAAACTGTTATACTGTAGTGCTATTATTCCACTTTCAACATCCTGTGGAATTCTGGGGTTTGTGGTTTGCTGAGGCCAAAGAGCTCTCTGGCTGTGAATTCTAAAGGCCGTTCCCTAAACTGCAAACCCCAGGATTCCATAGGATGTTGAAAGTGGAATAATAGCACTATAACAGTATAGTGTGAAAATGGTCTCAGACTATTGTCTCATTTCCACCTTTCTTGAAGATCATCCAAAGCATCTTTTGAAGCACAACTACAGAAATTTCATCACAAAATTTCACTGCTTGACTTATTACTGCTCAGAGGGAACAACTGAGGACAATCAAGGAAATAGTAATAAGACTAGAAACATTCTCCATCTGTGTAAACAAACAATTTTTTAAACACAAACTTAAAGTCAATACTTTACTAATATTACTTGGCAATTTTAAAATTTCAACATGTTCAAGCCTTGATTACTGAAAGCAAATCCAGTAGTAGGTTATTTAGCTACCTATGCTAAATAATAATCTTGAGAATGTATTTTAGATTCTAAAATACTTTCAGACAGTCATGATAGTGTGCATTGAACAAATAATTTAGCATGCAATCAAACCAGCCAGGCTTGCTTTTAGGGGATGGGGCATGGGAAGCAGGAGAACAGGATAGTGACAGAAAATTGTCTTCCTATGTGAAATCTGTTATTTCTGGTGTGGCTTCAGAATTGATGGTGTTTTATTTCTCCTTTCATCAGACAAGGAAAACTTTCATTTTGTTTCCAAATTATTTGTGGTAAGTAGGTTTTTTCCAGCCTTGCTGTCATGAAAAAAATATTCTTGCTAAATGAAAAAAGAAATAAATGTGCATCTGGCAGATGTCATCCTAACATGATGTTAAATGTGTAGGTTACTGATTATATAGCTTGAGTTCAGACTATCTGAAAGACTGTATCTTCCCATATGACCCTGAACAAGTTGTAAGATCAGCTGGGAAGGCTTTCTTTGTGTCCTGCCACGGTCAGAGGTAGGTATGTATGGTGAAGACACAGGACAGGATCCTTTTGGTGGTTCCTCCTTGGTTGTGGAAGTCCCTCCAGTTGGTCTCCTCTATGTTCTCTTTGTGTTAGCAGGGAAAGACGTTTCTATTTAGGCAGCTCTTTGGCTCTTAATTTGTTGGAGCAAAAAAGAGTTTTTACTTGGGTGTGCTATGCTTTTATTTTTTAAAAAAATTAGTTTTAAATGTTTTAAATTGTATTAACTTCATGTTTTTAATAGAACTGTTGTTTTTCGTAAAAAACTCTTTTGTATTAATAGTTTTTTTTTAAAAAAAAGCTTTACTTTGTTTTAATTAGTTATAAACCACTTTGAGACCTGTACTGGCAGAAAGGTGAGATATAAATTAAATATATAAATTATACATATATACATCGACACCTGCACATTTTTACTCACAAGTGTGCTCCTAAATTGGCTTCAGTCCACCATGTGGGAACAGGGGGCCCAAATCTCCCACAACAGCCATTTTCCTTGTAAGTTTGTCCTTTTGTACAGGGGCTGAAAGAAAAGGAAAACTAAAACCCAATAGTAGTCTTTCTGTTATGGATGTTTTGCGGGAAGAAAACATGATGACAGCTTAGATAGGAGAGACTTGGGATAGATGTTTTAAGAAGCATGATAGAATTCTCTTTTGCAACTCACTTTCCTTATTCTATTGGAAATTGGAAGAAGCTGACCAGACAGGACTCAAGAAGTAGTGATCTCAAGGTGTAGTTGCCAATGCATACAGAAGAAAAAGCAGCATCTTGCACGCTGACACCTATCCGTTGCATAGAATAAAAATGAGTGGGGAGGGTCCTTTTAGAAAGGGTAGGGCCCACAAACAACTAGGGAGGAAGAGTCTTTTACAGAAGCCCCAAAGGTTTGATACAATGACCAAGTTGGTACTGCTGGGGTTACTTGAGTATGCTCAGGTGTTCATAATAACAAGGTGAAAATGAACACATTAAGGAGGGAAAGCACACCAATCCATCATCACTGTCCATGTGCAGACAGCATTGGTCCGAAGAAGAGATGCTCCACTACATGGCGGTGTGATCCTAAACCCAGAGTTGTAGATCATCCGGAAAACGTCTGTTGCATTCCACATGTAGAGAGTAATGACAGAAGTGACTAGCATGCTTTGCCTCCTCACAAGTGTAGTTTAACTTGTTACAAACACCCAAATAGGGTGATAGTGAGTGGCACTCTTGCATATTTTGTCTTTTGGTTCATGGAAACATTAGATTTTTGTCATACCTGTTAGTAAAAAACAGTTGGGAAACTGGGATTTATGGGCTGTTTGTCAAATAAAATTATATGGCATTTCAGAAGTTCCTATAGGAACTTTTAACATGGGTCATCTTTCAGTTAACAAGATTCTGTTGATAAGGATGGAATGGAAGACAGACATTGACATGTTTTAGTAAACTTTTAGGGAGCAGTGTTCTTTGCTTAGTGATTCTTGGATGGAAAACAACCAGATTATTGGATTTAGTATAGATCTGCTGAAATACTGTAATGTTAGGGCTTCTGGGGCCTTGATTTGCTGGAACTGAACAAAGACAAAGATTGCTTTGACCCTTGTCATTTTCTTCCTTCAAGTTGTTTCCAACTTATGGAGACCATAAGGTGAACCTAACGTGGAGTTTTCTTGGCAAGCTTTGTTTAGAGGTTTGCCTTCACTTTCCTCTGAGGCCAAGAGAGCATGCCTTGCCCAGTGGTTTTCCAGGGCCAAGTAGGGATTTGAACTATGGTCTCCTGTGTTCTAGTCCAACAGCTCCAAACCACTAAGCCATGATGACCCTACCTTGATTAATACAAAATATAATTAGGAATGATGCAAGCAACTGTACTTCTTAGATGAACAACACTGTCTAGATGTCCACAATCCCCGAGTTCAAAGCATTTTACTTTCACTCTTTAAGAAAGGCCTGAACTGTTATATCCACATTGTAAGAGAGAGAGGGAAGAAGAGGCAGAATCCAAACCTGAGAGAGAGTGATTTGCCTAATTGTGACTTAGGAAGTTTGTGGATTTCCTAGATCAGACTTTTAGCCACTGTGTTGCCACTAGGTTTGTGCCATCTGCATGGAGAACATAAGAGACATTTCTTCACTTTTTGGTCAATATTGCACATGTTCCCTCTTCCTTTTAACCTTTCACAATGTTCGCACTATGAACAGAAGTCTTCCACAACACATTAGGATCTACTGATAGAAAACTTCAGTCCACGTTAGCTTTTCTACATGCTAGCAGCCTGCATCATGAAACAGTGTTGTCCACAGATTCTCATTTTTCTTCTTCCATTTTACTTGACAACATTTATTTAACTTTTGGGCATTTATACGTTGCCAAAAGGCATTTCAGTGTTAATATAATATATATAATAATTCACTTTTCAAATTTTCACTTTTAAAGCTGAATATTGCTCTTAGTAGTGCAGGTTTCACACCATAAACAGCAATGTTTAATAAAACAATGAGATTTTGTATAGAGATCTACATAGTCAGTCAAGAGCCTAATATGGTTCCCATTGAAGTCCAACATTTTTACAGTACAGGAAATACATTTTATACATTTTTAAAAATCCCTTCTCCTATGTGGACTATTCAGTTGGTGGAAAAAACAGGAATTCACAGTAACATTACTTATAACTAGAAAAAAAATACCAAATAAAAGACTTCTAAATGTTGAATAGGTGAGAAGGCCTTAATTAGCCCAATGGGAATTTGATGTGGAAACTCGTTGGAATCATAAGGCTCACTCCTGAAAGAGCAAATGTACCTTGCAAGGATGTGTTTTTGCAGTACAAAAATGAGGTGGAGATGGGAGATCAGACTCCAACAATAATGTAGTGCCACTTTCTGGTTTTAGGGGAAAAAATGAGACAGGACAACCCTAACATGTAACAGTGGTCATCTAGGTGAACCTGTCAGTTTGGTGCAATTTCCCTTCATGTATCTGGACAATGTTTGCTTTTAAACTTCCAGAATCAAAATGAGGTTGGAGGGAACTTGTAACCTGTCAACTTGCCCAACCGTTCTGACACTTGATTGATTTTCCAGAAAGCTGTTATCTGATCTCTTGCAACATGGGCTCTGTGTCTCACAGAACTCCAGCTTCCTTTTTAGATTTAAAACTCTATTAGTCTCCCTTCTTCTGCTATTCTTTTCTTTAGGATGAGATTTGCACTTAATACTTTCAATAAAGGTTTCTTCATGGAGCTGACTGCAAGGAATCCTTGAGTGAGAGAGAAATGAGACCATCTGGCAGCACACCTGCTTGCTTAAACACACCTATGCTCCAATCAGGAAGGGGATTAAAAAATTCAATTTGGAGAACAAAAGAATGTACAGATGAGAGGGTACAACATCCTCTCCCTGTCCATGGATTAGCAAGCTGCTTTCTTCACCTCTAATTTCTCCTCAGCTGAGCCTATGAGCTAGAAGAATTGAGCTTTGTGGGAAAGGTAGACTATGAGGGAGTCACAAGAAGGGTCCAGCTCTATTGTCTGCAAATGTAATTTTCTCTAAAAACCGGACCTATGACTGTTTTAGATTTGGTTGAGCTTGCCTCAGTTTAAGCAAATGGCCCACCATTTCCCCATTGGGTGCTAAAAACAGATCACAAACTTGCTTCTGGATTAAAGTTGTTGTTGAATGCTTTCCATTGGTTTCCAATTTGTAGTGGCTCTAAGGCGAATCTATCACGGGGATTTCTGGGACTGAGAGTGTGTGATGTTCCCATGAGTTACCATGGCTGAGCAGGGAATCAGACTCTGGTCTCCAGGGTTGTAATCCAGTGCTCAAACCACTACACCCCACTGAATCTCTAAAGTATGAGCAAAGTGTCTCCCTCTACATCTTGACTGACTAAAGCTTCCAGTCACCCTGGCCACATTAGCCATTTTGCTCCTTCCTGAATTAGAGGTTCTTTCCCAATTTCTGCTCAGGATATCATGATAGGAAGAAGCATTGTAAAGGTGGGGGTGCCTTCTGGAACTAGAGGGTTTTTTGTGATGCTCGGGAACTTAAAAAAGGAACATTGCAATTTCAACATGTGGACATTAAATACCCCTTGCTCACTTGCCATTTAGAGTAAATGTCTGTGCTATGTACATTAAACCCATTCAAAACATGGTTTGTAGATCATTATATGAAATGCCATCAAAGACAGCAATATACCAAAGGCTAAGACTCAATTTTAATTAAATGACATTTTGATTTTTTTTAAAAAAGTGATAATTTGATAATGCTTATCTATTTTAATCACACATTTAATTCCCATCCAGTTAATTATGAAACTAAACCCTGTCTAAAACTGTGATGTATATATATGTACATGTGCCCTTGAACCCTTCCTTCTGACTAGATTTTCCATGGTCTTCCTCCAATTTACTACAGAAGAAGAGCAAGTTGGTTATCTTACATTGTTAACGTGTGTCTCAAATAGATAACTACAGCACTAAGGTCACAGATAAACCATGACTACATTACTATCTATACCCAGTATCTGTTTATTTTTGCTCTAATACAAGATAACAATTCTAAAATAGTATCTCTGTGAAAAAAAATAAGGCAAAGTTGAAATTACCGTTATTTAAAAAGAAATACACACACACATTTGTTTCTTAGAACAACATTGAGTGTGAATCCTAGATTACAGACAGGAGAATCCCTTCCTGTGAATCCCATTACATCACCATTGATTACTAAATTAACTTCATATTGTCCAGGTAGCTTCACGTCATCATAACATATAGTAATTAGTAGCAGGACCTATACACTAAAACATTAGGTTCTCTTACTGTTTTGATCTGCTTCAAGTCATTTGACTAACCAGGAATAAATTTATATCTATGGTCTCAGCACAGACCACATTCTTTTACAATTCCTGCTACATCCAGGATGCTGCTGGTGTGGTGTGTTAAACTGTAGCAGCTGCAATCTGCTTGTGCAAAAGACAGTGAATATAATACAATGTAAAACTTCAACAGAGTATTTTTTATACTTACCAGTGTATCTCAGTCAATGTACTGAACTGCTCAGCCCCTTTTTCCTCTTGTTTTCCAGTGCTCTACAGAAGCAACAGAAGTATACCTGATACTGTATCTCATTTTAAATATACATTGCTGCTTGATATTCTCTACAGGTTGGGTGGGGAATAGTGTAAGAATAGAATACTGATCAAATTATTGGTCTGGTCTGTTTATGAAATTCTGTATACCTTCGTCTGTTAAGATTCTGCAAGACTGGGGGATCGTGTTACGGCTTGTCTCAGGAGAAGTCAGGGGTTCAGGATCTTGGCTAGTAGACAGCCTAAAAATGTACAGTGGAGAATTTAGATCAGAGGACTAAGGTTTCCCTTCTTTCACTGAGAAAGAGTGAAAGGAATCTTCAAGGGGAAGCCATTCAAGAATTAAAAAGAAAGATTCTGGATTGGATAATCATGTGAATCACTAATGTGCAGCTCAGTGTAAGAAGAGTGGAATAGGAGTTTCCACTGTAGGGAAAAAATGGAACAAATATATATAATCTGAACAAAGGTAAACAGTAGATGAAACAGTGTTGCCAGCTTATCAGTTTGGAATTCTTGCATCACAGTTTGAAAATTCTTAGTTAATACCCTCCTCCTGCGACAACATTGGAATCTGGAACATAGATGACACTCTGCCCTGAAATTTACCACCTCAGATAGCACTGATCCTAGGGAAACCTCTTGTCCTTCCTAGCAAAGCTAATGGTGGCGGGGGAAGGACAGATTATTCCTCCTTTTCCCACTCCCCTTGTACCCTCTTTCTTGCAGGATCCAATCTCTTTTTTACTTCCCTACAGGGCAGCATTACAGGAGAGCAGCACATGATTTATATAAATGAAGTGAAAGGGATGAAGCCTTTTTCTCTCCTACAGTGCTAGTATTGCTATAGGCATCATTGCCAGGATGGGCACATAGAGCAATTCCTCTTTCCTTTGTTGGGAAATGAACCACACTTCAGAGGAAAATATCACCCTCTCTCCAGGCATCCAAAATACTCTTCCATGCACAGTTTTCTTTCAGATGTGAGAAACTGCCAGTGTGCTGACCTTCCTTCAAACCCAGCTGCTACCAAAATTATTGCTGCACCAAGCAAACCTGCCTGCCTGTTTATTTGGAAAAGATTTCACACCTTATGCTGAGGCCCTTGGAATCTCATACACAGATGAGAATCCTCTCATGTCTGGCAACACTGAGATGGAACACTGCTTATGTTGTATGAACATGCACACAGAATCTTATGCCTACACAGTGACACACGCACGCATACATACACACACAAGCAAGAATGTGTATTTGGATGAAGGATTCCCGGAAATAGACATTCTTAGCAAATGTGGATGACAGATCAATTGTAATTTATTTTCTTTTAACACTGTATCATCATAAAGAAAACTGGTATAAATGAAAAAATCTATTTCAAATATCTACATCTAAAATTTTAGGCAGTGAAAAAGCACTTTGTTGACAAGGAGTGTGGAATGATGAATGTTAATTGTCAGAAACTGCTGAATGCCTTTTTTTTTAGTTGCCACAAACAAATTCACATATCAGAACGAACAATACTGCTAAATATTCCGTTTTTGTTTTCTTTTGTTAAAACGCACTGGGGAAAAGAACAGAAAAGAAAAAGAAAAGAGAAACAATCCCTCCCCCACCCCTGGAAATTCATACATATTTCAAAGTTTTGAAATTGAAGCAATATTTAGAACCATAGATGAAGAAACACTGTGGCATTGGTGTAATATACACAATGCACTTCTTTCTCTCAATCTCTCTCTCTCTCTCTCTTTTAAATCTGTAATGTACATCAAATACTTTACAACAATGCATTAACAAAAGGCAAGAAACATCTTGCTGTACAGAGGAAACCCCAAACGCAACTTGAAGCCTAGATTCACAATGGATGAGGAGAGGAAACAAAGTGTGAGAAGCTGTCCCCCCTAAGGTTTGTAAACTGTTCGTTTTCTTGTGCTTAACTCTGGAACCACTTCAGCTGTTGTACCTTCCCCTATTCCCTTCAGCCACATTCAAGGTACAGCACCATCTGTTTTAAACTCTACATACAAGGTCAACTGCAAAGTTGCCTCCCTACACAATATATTTCTATATCTATATATAGAGAGACAGGGTTATATAGATACAGAAATAGATATACATTTCCCCCTTTCTAATGACACTCCCGTGCTTAACTTCCAATTCTTTTAGCCATCTAAAAGGAATCTTAAACTTTTCCACACTGATTATCAGGGCCTTCCTATGGAACAGGCTTTAACAAACTAAATTTGCAGGAAAAGAATGTCTCGTGGTATGCATGCACATGCACAGTTCCTGGAGCTTTTTTCCCCCCCTTGCCCAAATCTCAAACCCAGGAATCCGGAGATGCTGGATAGTGGCTTGTTTCATAATTGAGTTCACTGTACGGCCGGGCAGCTGAATAGAAGTCGACGTAGTTGCCGGTGGACTTGAGTCCCAGATGCATATTGTACTCGCTTGCAGGTGGGCGGTGATGCACTTGGTCCTCAAAGAAGGACTCGTCATAGTTTCTTGTTGAATTCTGAAATGGCTGATACGGTTCATAATCCTTTCTAGTGGGCTCCTGTGGAACTGGCTGTGTTGAAACCTATCAACAGAACAAGAAGCCTCAGCTTGTTAGGTTAGACAGGAAACCAAATGCCAGTTAGGGTGTGGATAGAATTGTTCTGCTTCAGTACCACTGAGGAGTGCTGGCAAAAGAAATGCTCCCAGCATTTCGGCAGCTATACAAAACATCTCTCAGTCCTCCTGAATTAATTCCATGTTTTTGCTTGAACTTTTTGAATATGATTGCTTTAACATTTGCATTCATTACTGCTCCTAGCAGATGGTTTGCTTAAAGAGATGATGAGTAAAGAGCACAGGTTCTCCTGACCTATAGTTAAACTCTTTGAATAATAGGTAGATTTTACCTGCAGTCCTAGGTCTCAACCTTTGAAGTAAAAGGTTGTGGAAATGCTCCAAATGATAGGTGGAGACTCTCTAAATGCACACACAGGCTTCTTAGTCCAGACCGGGACCAGATTCAAGCATTTTAATAACATGTGGCCATTTTATTTAATGTTACTTTTAAGAGACCACACACAATTACCAAAATATGAGAATTATTTTAACAATTTTAACAATTTATTTTAACAATAGATAAGATGATGGTGACAACGACGACGACAACGACTTCAGAGGGACATCATAATCTGATGCCCTAAGAGGTAGTTTACTTAACTTGTGCAAAAAACTGACAAAAATGTATTTTTTAAAAGTTGTAAACCACTTTGAGTCCCATTAAAGGGGAAAAGGTGGGATATAAATGAATAAAATCCTCCCCCTTCTCCTTCCCCTCTTCCTCCTCCTCTGCACTCACAAAGCTGGTGTAGGTGTCCCAGTCCCTAGCAGGTGGTTCACTGATGTTTTCAGCCAATGTGTTGATTTCAATACAATGGGACAATAACCAAAGGGGAGACTGATAACCCGCTAGTGGGCAGCATGGATCTGGGTGTCCACAAGGTAAACACTGGGCCTGGAGTTCATCCTGCTCAGAAAAAAAATGTTCCTCACACCAGACCTGTAGCATTTCCTAGGCAATTCTGTGTTGCATGTTCACACTCCAGGATGAGATATACTGTATATACTCAACTATAAGTTGATTCTGTGGGTAAGTCGAGGGCAGGTTTTGGGCTCAAAATTACATAATTTGCTATGTCCTGAGGATAAGTGGAGATAAAACGCATCTCACATCAATAGGGATGAGCATGTTCTTAGTTCTGTGCCTGGTTGGCTACCCCACATACTGTGCAGCCACAGTTTAGTTCCGTCCACATTCATCCAGCCTTTAGGGTGAACACAATTACACCTGCTGGAATTTTTAAGTTCTTTGGTTTGAGGCCCACAGAGGTAGGCTCTGGGGCCTTTTCAGCAGCCTCAGCTTCCTCCCTCTTTCTCCCCTACGCTGGGCAGGCTGGCCTCGACTCCTTTAGAAACCAGCATGGATAAACCGACCTAGGTTTCCAAGCTAAAATTTTAGACTAGTCGAGCATATACAGTCAACCCAGAGATATAAATTACCAGTAGATTTTTGCAGTTTATTAGGCATAAGGAATGCTAAAATATAATGCTCCATTTGATCAGACAACAAATAAGGTTGAAGGGCAGCATTCCTACACTGCATTGCTGGAAATTCCTCCTTTGCACCCATTCAGACAGCAAATCAAGAGCAGTCAATGGATTTGGAATCCTGAGTTATTGGTAAAGGAATCTAGAAGCCCGCATATGAACATAGGCAGTGCTTTTTTTATGTAGCGTTAATGACCGTTCTTTTTTTGCTTTACTTTTTATGAGAATTGATATATCTTCTGATTTTTATAATTTTGCTGCCTACAGATTGATTGTATTTTGTTATGCTCTGCTTAGACTGTATTTTATCCTGCTGTCCACCAGTTTGGGGTAAAGTAACTAAAGTAATGATGACAATTATTATAATTTCACTTGAAGCTTTAATTTTGAGAAGCCATTTTAGATTCAAGGGCTTGACTTGGTATAACTGAGAGACAGGGACACTTTTTGGTATAAAAAAAGTGTGGGAAGACGTATAGTCATCCCTCCACATTCACTAGGGTTAGGGGCACATGACCCCCGTGAATGTGGAAAAACCGTGAATAACTCTAGGCCCTCCCAAACAATATTTAACACATGAAAAAGTATAATCACCATATTCAACCCACCATGGATTCCTTTGAGGCATTACGGTTCCTTCGGAGGCAGAAATGTGTGGCCGGTGGGCCTTACTACCACCTCCACTGCTGCCCCACACTATTTTTAATAGGGACTTACAAGCCTCGTTTGCAGTTTCCCAGTCTCATGAGGCTTGCAGCCCCTATTAAAAATGACAGCAAATAATCCATGAATAATCAAATCAACAAAAGTGAAACTCGCAAATGTGGAGGGCTGACTGTAGTTCACTCTGTAAGCAATGGAGGCAGAATTTTTCTCATTGAAGTTATTCTGTTCTCTACACTTTGGAGTGCCTTGAGTTCTAACTGGAGACATATACTGTCTATGCAAGTTTTCTGATCTTTGATGAAAAAAATAGTTGAACAAAATGGTCAGCTCCTGTAAGATTTTTTTTGCACAAAAAAAGATCAAAGCCTTTTTTCAACACCAACAACAGCAAAATATATGTCTTTCAATCCTACCCCCACCCATTTTGTATTTTGTTAAGAAATGTGGCAAAAACATGATTTGTGAAAAAAAATGTACATTGGAATCATACCACCTAATTTTATATACACTTAGCTAATAGCAGAGCTGCTACGAAACGCTGTTAGTCAGTTGTGAAGATATGTATGAGGACATTGGCAAGACTGCCTGATGTGTACTGGGACCAATGCTCATCAAATGCATAATGCACATTGGTGTGCCACGTGCATCAGGGACTTTGCTAGCTCTGTTACACGGGCAATGTAATAGCAGCCCTCTGTTGGATACAAGACACTATGAAGCTGAAAAATTCTAACTTCTCCATATATAAGTCCACTTACGAAGAAATAACTCCCATACAGGATTCTGGATGAATTTTGTGTATAAATGTATTTTCAGAAAAAAAAACCCTCTTTGCAAAATGTTCACAAAAAGGCTCTCAAGTGCTTAAAAAAATCAACAATGTGCTGAAACCCTTGTAATCTTGCCCATGAGGGGTGGCTTGTAATTTTTAAAGAAAGTAAGCCAAGATTTACATCTCTAAATCTAACTAACAGACCTACACAGAAAACGTTATTAGCTTTATGACTGTGGAGCTGCTCCTCCAACAAGTGACCTGCAGCATCAAAAAGGGCCTGGCTACATAAAACTGCTGCCCAAGATTTGGTTCTTCAGTGTGAACAACTTGTTTCTCAGATAGTCACTGGGATTGCTCATCTCTCTCCTTCCTCTGGAACTCCACCTTCATCCGAGTCCTGACTGTAGCTCTCCTTTGGTCTCTTTAACCCTGAGACACTTGTTCCTGCCTTGGCCTTGCCTGTTTAGAAAATAGCCTGTCGTACCATGCTCTGTTTACTTCAGCTTCAGCCCTGACATCATGGAAAATTCACTTGTCTGAAATTCTACCAACCAAGACCAAGCCCCTGCTAAGACATGACATGGAATAGACCTAACTGATGCGTGTATTGCTGTGTTGCTTTCCCACAAAGTCAGAGAAAATCCTACAGATTGACATCTAATAGCTTGAGATTTTAGCCTGGCTAAAAATTCCTACATGAAGACAATAATCCATTTTTATTAAAAAGCCACATCCAGTTCTACCGTGAATCACATTAAATACTGTTTTCATAAATATTTGAACACTGTCTCTCAGAAATACACTTATACCCTTACAAATACTATGCTTTCTTCTTCTCTTTCTCCCTGCTGCCACACGAGAGTCCTTCCTTTCAGCAAGACTTAGGGCCTTTCCATACTATACTGTTACAGTGTTATTATTCCACTTTCAACATCCTATGGAATCCTGGGGTTTGCAGTTTAGGGAGGGGCATTTTAGAATTCTTCACCAGAGAGCTCTTTGGCCTCAGTAAATGACAAATCCCAGAATTCCACAGGATGTTGAAAGTGGAATAATAGCACTATAACAGTGTAGTGTGGAAAGGCCCTTAATGAAAAAGAACAAAAATAAAAATAAAAATAAAAAAATAAAAAATTCCTTTGCAAGCATCTTCTTTTCCCTTTGAACACATTTATGTCAGAAAAATAACAATATTTTAGCATGACCTAGTAACTGTTATACGATTATGACATCTATTGATATATCTTAAAACTAAATGCTTTCACCGAATGACCAAATTTCATCGCTCTGTTCCTTTTATTTGAAAAGAATGACAATTATTGATCATTAACCGTGGCTGTCTAGGAAATACCCAAAACAAACATGGTATCACAAACATTTCGGGCCCCTACTTACATCTCAAGAGAACAGTCCTTCAAACAAAAAAAATTCCCCCATTTCCACAATTTACTAGCAAGTGATGCTATCTTGCAGCACAGTTTAGGAAAAGTTTAGAACTGCTAGGCAGTGAAACGCTCCTCAGATATTATGATGTGTCCCACAAATTTATGGCAAATGTATTGACCCAAATAATAATTGGTAATATTTTCTTTATCTTGTATGGGAATAAAGCCAAATTAAAGTACAATTAAAGCACGGTCTGGATTCAACTTGTATTATTTTCAAACTTATGTTCTTTTTAAAAAATAAAGGCATTTTCACGTTACTGTTTCTTTGAAATGTAAAAAGCTCTGGGAGTCTATCAGAAGTCTGCAATGGCTACCAAACATTAAAACAAAACAAAAACCCCTTTGGATGCTCAAAGAGGCTAGTGCTTCCTCTTTTTGGCCTGTAGTCACAAATAATAATTTCTTCATCATTTTCAGAAACAACAAGTTACTTTAGCCACATACCTGGTTGTGTTTAATATCTTCAGCAGGTGCACCATAAGAATTTCTGTACAAAGTAGAGATTCCGGTGTTCTGAGCTGAAGGCAGGAGAAAAAGGAATTGTGTTACTGTTGGTAAGCCAGGAGGTGTAAAAAATGAGTGTTAAACCAAGAAAAATCTTGAAGTGACTGTAATGAAGTCACATTTAAAACACTGCATATAGTTCTTCTCCTTTGAAGAAAGGCTGAGTATTAGAGCTTTGCTGTTGGGTAAAAGACCACCAAGTGGGGACATGAAAGAGATTTCTAAAATTGTATTACATCTAATGATTTCCCCTCTTCCTTTCCAATATTAGAGCATGAAAGTAATTGAATGAAACTGACTGGCAGAAGGTGCAGGATATTATTGCTCATGCAACACATAATGAACATGAAATTAATTAATTTGTTACCACAGAATGCTACATTGTCAGAGATAGAGAGGAAGTATGAGAGCTGGGAATATTATTATTAAAAATGACTGTATAAATTCACTACTTCTGCATTAAAAAACCCACTAGTAATCAGAGTGATTTTTTTGGTTTTTGGTACAGCAATGAACCACTCAAAACAAGCAAGGTTACAGATCCACTGATTGTGAAGAACCATACTCTGAGAATCCCAGAAGGTGTGATGGAGATAGCCATGCTTAAACTCTTGAGCTGATTAGGAAGTCAGACAGCCTTACTGCCTATGCTACAAACAGCCCACTACTACATCCTGCTTCATAAACGGCAGGATTCTCTTCGAACTGTAAAGGTAAAAAAACAAAAACCTCAACTGTTAAGTCTATTCTATGTCAATTGATTGTAGGTGTCGAAGACCAACCAGTAGCCAAAAGGGTGCAAATGAGGACATCACAGAAGAAGAGCTCACTGTGTGTCAGGATTGCTTTCACATTGCAGAGCCTAAATAAGTGTTCACATTACTGGAATCAAAGTGACCTTATAGGAGCGCAAATCTCTCCTTCCTATGGCTCGGCAGCTGTTCCACCACTCAGGATGCTCTGCTTCCATAAACCACAGAAACATTTGGTTCAAGAACTTTCCTAGGAATGCTTGATTCCTTGTTTAAAGCATGTTTACCTTGCTTTTCAGTCTCTGCACATCACTTTCAGCTTAGGGCCTTGCCAGATGATGATTTTTTTTTTTTTGCACATAATAATCTTATAGCTTTAAAGCTATTCGGTTCCACGCCATTACTTCCTCAAGCTAGTATTTCTTTTGTGGACAAATCAATTTCTCTAGTGTATAAACTACATTTATTAGAAGGAAAAATGAATGGTTCTCCTCGCTGGTAGGATGGCAGTAACTGTGTTGAAAGTTGCTGAGTATTACTTCTCATGACAATTACGGTGATGTAGCTGGTCACAAATGAAAACTCTTTCCCCCAGGCATTTTTAGAACAGAACAGAAATGTTATTTTACTGAGTTTTAGGAAATAATTTTTTGACATCATGTGCTCTATCACTATAATAGTAAAAAGTGGAAGCATTAATGTAGCATGTCAATACTTTTTTAGAGTTCATCACCAAAAAGCTGACTCCTTCCCCATAGTTCGCCATTTTGTAGTTGACTCTCTTAAGTGTTAGATTTCAGAATTTTGGATTTTGTCCACTTTATCAGCCAGAAAAACAAACAAACCCCCCCCCCGAACCTACATAATTAACATAAGTGTGATGTCAACATAGGTTCACCCCTTATTCCATTTTGTGAGGTCTTCTGGAATCATAGCAAGGCTATCATAACTGTCCCATTAAGAGGAGAAATATGAGTGTTGTCCTGGATGTTTTTCATTTATTTTGGAATTCAGTTGCACCAAGTTAGTGTGAAGTGGTATCTGAGATAATGAAACACAAATATACTAGATTCTTGCCTGGAACAGATCAGTTCTGGTCACACCATCTGTTTTGTTACTTTTAATATGTTTAGAGGGCACATTGTCATATTACTGAAGAGGTTCCAATGTTTTTAAATGCAGTCTTTTGAAAAATCAGATCAGAGTAGATGATCTTTGACTGAAATCTTTTACTGTTAAGTGTACACAATTGCGCCCGCCCCCATATAGCTGTAGGATCACCGTGTGCATTTGTGCGTGTTGTTTCCTCACTGCTTTCTCCAATGGTCTGAAGATTAATTGTAAATAAATTATCTATTTAAAATAGGTTTCAAAAGGAATGGATGTTAGTGGGTTTCCAAATGATTCATCTTTGATTGGACTCTTCTGAAAAATAAAACTAACTTTCATACAATGTGCTGCTATGGCTCATACCCAGCCTCACCCTTCTGGGAAAGTTTGTAGAAAAGGCATTTATCTCATAGATATCTGCAAGAGTCATTTCATAGATACCCGCAAGAGTCATGAGATGACCTGTGTATGACAGCTAAGGTGATACTTTCAGGTTTGATTACAGAACTTAATTTGGAGTTCAACAAGAATTATTGCCTCTTACTACTTCTGTTAGATCCTCCTAGGGCCTTTGAAAGTATTGATTATAAATTGTTTATGGCAGGATTCTTCAACTATGTGACCATTTGTGAAGTGGTCCTGCTCATTACTGGCTGGAAAGTCTGAGAGAGTTGTAACTGCACTTTGTCAACTTCTTGAGACATTCCTTTCATGGTCGTGCACAATTTATTCTTCTTTTTCTGTCCTGCCCAATATGTATGTGAGGTTACTGGATTTACTGGAGGTAAATCTGGAGTAAGATGCCATCACTGATATCACTGATAAACTTTTTTATCACACACCAATGATACCATCTCTATACCTTATTTGTGTCTTTTATACTGAGAGACTTCGTAATATGACTATAATCTGAAATTGAGAATTAAAGAAGGTTAAATATGCATAGTCACTTGGAGAATCGGTGCATCTAAATACATCACTGGAAGTGTTGGCACCAAGTCTGGTTACTGGAGGATCTGAAATGGCAAATTCAAGGGTTCTTGCCATGCTTCTTTAGTCCAGATCCCTTTAAATTTCAAGCCTGGGTCTAATGGGCTCCAATTCCTATGAAATCTTATTGATGCTCCTGTTGATGCTGCAACCATCTTGCTTCCGTTCCCCTTTATAACCCATCCAGAAGCAGGATAACTTAGTTTCTCTGAAATCACAGCAAGGGTATGTTTGTTTTGGTTTGATTTTACAGAAGCTCCACATTTTCATAAGCCTGCCCTTGTAACACATATATCCATGCAAGTTGTACTCGGCTTGTAGGCAGTGCTGAGTACAGATTATTTCTTAAAGGCTTAAAAAAAAAGCCACACAAAGTTGGGGTTTTATATCATGCTTTAATTGAAACTTTTTTAATGCTTGATCCCGTTGCCTTTTCATGCTTCTTGAGGCTCTTTTTCAAGGCATTATAAACATTTTCACATGCAAACAGAATAACTTTCCTTTCATTATTTCTTCTTCTTCTTCTTCTTCTTCTTCTTCGTCTTCTCTACAGATCAGGCTTCATTTGATGCAGTAATAACTTGCCCTAAGCTCAGCACAGGTAACCTGAAAAAGCAAATAAGACTTGTGATCTCCATTCTCAATCAGACAACACAAACTATTTTTTATCACATTATCTTGCGTATGGATGTCTAAGCTCACTGTTCACACAGAGATGAACATCTGGAGGGGTAAACATGAGGTGTTTGTGCACCAGTGTTTGTACCTAGCTTAAAAGCAGTTGAGTGTGAAGAAGGCAGAGAGAGAAAGTGTCAGGAAAAATAGGAAAAAACGGGGCTGCTGAGGAGAGGATCAAATATGAACAAAGCAGCATTGGTGTGAACAGCAAAGTCACATGAATGGAGAAAGAGAAACATTTCCTTTAAAGAAAACACAACACCCTGGCTTAAAAGATTAAAAAAAAAACATAAGGTGTTGTATTAGATGCTTTTGATTTCCTTTATCAGAAACTACTGATAAACTTGTTTGTACTGCAACTCCTACAGAGCAACTATACGTGCAGCTCTTTGAAGCAGAAATTAGTTTCTGGAAAGCAAGGATGTCTTTATGGCTCTGTGTACATCAGCCAAGTTGTCCTCCACAGCCAAGAGATGCCTTTTGGAGTGATACCCCCACCCAAAAAAATGTGAAGTGTGAAAGTGCCAACTTGTATGATTACAGACGTAATAGTCAGAGAGTGAGAACTGCTGGTATAATATGTGAAGTGACTTGCTTTTTTCCCCACTTAAAACCAAAAGAAAAGTACAGTACCTTGTCAGAATGTTGAAGTTATCACTTTTTTTCGTTCTTCACAAAGTCTTCCAGTTCTTTTTTCAATCAAAATCTAACACAGAATGTTTGGATCACGTGCTTCAAAGTGGTTTTATGATCTCATTTATTGTTCCTTTCCATTTTATTTCATATTTTGACTCCACTGGATGAAATCCGGTGAAAATCTGAAGTGTCTGGTAATCCATAGCAAATTGCATTAGATCTTCAGTATAACAGTGTTGCTATTGACAAAGAAGCTTAGCACGGCAGTTTTTGAGAGATTCAGTACTATGGTAGAGAAGAGCTGGAAAGAACACAACTATTACACCTCATAATCCAGATTTCTGTTCCATAATGGGTTTAAATAGAACAAAGTTGTAAATACTTTTATTAATATTTGTTAGTAATTTTTACTAGTTTTTATCCCAACAGCCCATCTTTGTATGCTCTCACTGTTCTTAGACCTGGCTAGTGACTCACCAGCAAGCTTTTTCTACAGCTGCCTTTCTAGAACATCTCCCACTATACACCTTTTAGGTATTTTTTGCTATTAGACACCTGTATCCATCCACAGATGGGAGAAAGCTGCTCATCCCTTTCTTATTCAAGTGAACTACTATCATTTTCACAGAGATCCTCCACCTAAGCTTTTTGATTTGATTTTGCTCCCTCATCCCATCTTTTTGTTGGTTTCCTGACAAACAAAACGGGAGAAAATGGAGGGGGCATGGTAGTCATCAACTGTAATTTTAATAAAATGAACAACTGAAGAGCTTCAAGTTAAGACTAGATCTGTGAACAACCGGAAAGTCTAAGAATGCTCTGCAGTGTGTTTCTAACTGTCTACTGTTTTCTTTTCTTAGACTTAGGTTAGTGTAGGACATTTTATAAAGATAAATTGAGGCTGAAGTTAAGAGTGAACTGAGAAGCACCGCAACACTTGTTGAATGGGAAACCACCACTTCATTATATAAAATCATTTGGTATAGCTTTACAGTTAAGGATTTCAGCACAGCAGTACAACAGGTCCTGTTGGGCTCAGCTGAGCTGACAGGTTGAATGTTGGGGGCGGAGCAGGCTAACAGCACCAAGCAGATATCACTGCAACTTCGTCACTGCTGTCCATTGTGACAAATCCAAGGCTTTAAATTCCTTCAGAAGTTTGGCCTTGCAAGAGTGTCCATCTAAACCAAAGTTCTTAGATGATGTAAAACCATAACCAGAAGGAGAAGCCAAACCTATAATCTTTCCCCCTTTAAATCCAAAGAACAGTCTTAGGAAAGAAAGGTGTCCTCATTCTTGTACTGTCTCACCTTTTTTCCAACCCTGGTGGAGTGCAGAGGGAGAGAAGTGTGTGGCAATACTTCTTCAGAGAGTCCATATGCCCCCCTCCAATCTGCTGGGGCTTATCTTATTCTCTAGGAATTCTCAAAGATTATACCTGGATCTCCCTTCCATCCACCTGAGTCTACCTTAGCATTATCTGGCCCCTTTCTTGACAACAGGAGGGTATGGAAATATTTTGGTCTTAGATAATCTGTAGCTGTAGCTGGAGAATTAAGCTGATTCCAAAAGAAACTGGTCAGGAAAGAGAAGCTTGTAATTAAGGTGTGTCGAAAGAGAAAGGAGAAAAATTTTACTCTCTAAGGATAAGAGAGCTGTTGTAACAGGAAAAGATAGAAACAAAGTATGGTTAGTCACACGGTAATGAATACACGGGGGATCAATTGTTCCAGTTTCTGCGAAGTCACAGCAATAGGTAGAGATCACCACACACGCTCATCAAAGGCTGTACTATAAAGCGAAAACAGCTACCACAAGTTACATTTACATTCTATTTGGGAAAAAGGTGTTGTAAAATGAGATAAAACTTCTTCCCCAGCCCATGGAGGAAAGATGACATTTGGATGCAAACTTCAACCCTATATAAATCCTTATTAATGAATTCAACATTATGCTGCTGGGAATAAAAGAACCCACACATTTCTGTCTACCCCAGCAATGCCTGATATCTTGCGGATCCAGCACAGACCTAGTTGAATGTAGGACACAGACAAAATACTGAGACTGAATTTATGACCTCTCGAAGAATCACAAATGTAAGGAATTTTGCTGCATCAATGTCAGATGGAACTCTAATGGCGTCATAATAAGCAACACAAACTGAGAAAAAGGCTGAAGAGAAGACTTTAAGACATTAAGTTTAAAGTCTGTAATCATGCTAAACAAATATCTGATTCACAGATATGATAATTTCCAGTGAGCACAGTATTTGTTTCAACTGTTTCTTAAATGTATGATATGCAATAGAAGCCTCACCTGTCATTGTGTCTTTCCTAGATGTGTGTTCTCCTTTACTTCCGTGGTAAGTAGCATTTGTTCCAGTGGACTCATAGTCTGTTTTTCTTTCCTTTAAACTGATCATTTCTCGAGGTGAAGCTGGGGCACTTGCTGGCAAACAAAAACCAATATAGATATTTAAATTCTCACATCAGTAGAGATTTGGACAGACCTCAGGCTTACAGAATCTACTCCACTTCCTCACTATAACCCAATCATCTACCAAACAGAGCTGATTGCAAAGAATTTCTTTTAAGCACCAGAATTCAAATGAATCCACTTTTTTTTTTCATACCAAATCCACTCCTGACTACTGCCGCCACCCGCTTTCAGATTTTCTTCACTTCAACGGTATAATTTTTGGGCGTGAGGGTGGGTTTGTTCTCATTGTTAAACAACAGGGTGGCAGAAATCCTTGCTGATCTACCACAAATTAATGAGAGAACTACCAGGGCATCTCAATTTACTTTCTGCCCACCCCTGCATTAGCATATACACACAGAACCAGGCACTGATAGAAACATATGTTTGCCTATGCACAGAGGGAAATTCCAAGGAATGTTGAATAGCTGACAAGAATATAATCTATACAAGTGAGAACTGTAATCTATTTTCACAGAAGTACTAAAGCTGCTCCAGCCAACAAGCAGCAATCAGATGTTATCTGAAAACTGGTATTTCATCAGATGTACTGAAGTTTAAATCATGGTGTTTACGGACCTTCAAATTCACAGGTTAAGGTCCTCCAATTACTCCTTAGTATTTAGCTACCTCACCCCCATCACCTCAGGTTTTCTAGCAGAGCTCTGGCACCTTGTGCTGCCAAAGCACCATCTGGCATTGCAGACAGTCAGCTGACAAAGGGTTCTGAAGGTGCTGGCACATATGAGCTTCCTATGGCTTGCCACCCAGAGATATTGCACATTATCTCTAATCTCTGACTCAAGAAATGGTGTTGTATTACTCACAATCTAAGGCCCACGGCCATATTTGTGTTCAGTTAATACAGTTTCCTTAAAAGCATGCATTTGCAAACACAGGTAATGAAATTCAGTGGATTGAATTCACGCAACCACATGCTTGTATATATAGTATTCTCTTCCAGTTAGATTCCTAGTAGCTTATTTGATCAATTTTGGAAGCATCATTCTGTTCTATTTGATAGTAGTTAATTCTTAGCTAAACGTACGGGAAATATTGGAGGACGAGAGGTTTGAATACCTAGGTTTCTGTCATGGAACTGTGGCACTATGCTTCTGCATCCCAACCCAATGCCTTCAGAGACTTGAAGGTAAGATAATCAACTATTTAGATCTAAAGAGAAATTTTTCTTGTCAAAACAACTCCTTTAGGACCAAACAATTCAACTGCTTCACATCTACAACCATTCAGACAAGATGGACAGGTAAAATGAAAAAGGAAGGATCTGCAGAGTTAGAAAACATGGCGTTAGATGGGTTTAAGTTCCTGACATATCAGAAATCTAACTAATTTTGAGCACTGAGGAGCAGTTGCAGGAATTGCCTCTTAAGGATGGGATGGCAAGCTGACACCTCATGGGCTGATGCCAACTTTATCTGGTCCCTGTCAATTGTGAAGAAGCTCCATTAACAATGTTGCTAATAATTTAACTTAAAAGGACATGGCATATCTCATTTGGATTTTATATATACTTTACTGTGTTGCTATGTTGTGCATGTCCAGTTCATCTTGACAGGATCTTTCAGGAAATGTATTGACCATACCCACACGAATGCACATGATTTTATGATCTCCTTCAGTCCAAGTGTATGTACTTCAAGTCTGTGCTAGCTGATGGTTAGATGTCATCTCAAGCATTCTTGACTGTAACAGAAGTCCTCTGCAGGTGTTCAAATGAAATATGTGAAGAAGGGGAAGAATATCTGCATATTAGGCCCACCCTCAGTGTCCCCGCCCATGTATCTTCAGGTCTTCACAGGGTCAGCAAAGGTCAACAACAGGCTTCTACACAGGGTGTGTGTCACCAATTTCCTTTAAAATAGTCGGATTTTTATCCTCTGTCACGTAGACAGGATGAAAACAACTTCCTCCTCAATTTTGCACAACATTTGAAATCTTTAGCTTCTGTTTTGGTCCTTTTAATCATGAGATAAAATGAACTTTCCACTAGTCTTTATTGAGCATACTTCCACTCCTTTACAGGAAAAAAAATGGGGCTGATCCAGATGGGACGCATTTGTCAGAATGTCATGTAAATACACAATTATTTCTGAAATGCAAAAACTACTTCACTTCTCATGGTGCATTTCCCAGGAACTCTAGGTAGCAACTGCACCTTTTTATTCTGCTGTGAGAGTTTTTTCCATCCTGCTATGTCCTGGAACAGGCTGAGAAAAGATTTCCACACGTGTATGTGGTGCCATCGTACATTCCACAAAATTTATGGCCTGCTCCAGCAATGATTTCTTGGTGATATGATGAGTGTGACTGTTACCTTTTCACATCCATCCATCATTGCACTTGCCTTGGGTTAGGAAAAGAAGTGGAGACATTGGCTAAAACGGGGGCACCCGGGCAGTAAACCCCATTATTGCCACTGGAAAATCCCATCCTAGAAAGCAGGAAGAGGAAAAACAGCCTGTATGGATTGGTGGTGACAGGAAGTCCTACAACCACCAAAATTAAAAAGAAACAGAAGACGATGGCCTGAGTGGATAAGGAGGAGATGTCAAAAACAGTACCCACCCAAAAAATCCAGCGACATAACACTCTGTCACTTTCTGCAACTCTTGACAGTCTGGGTCAATCCTTGGAAGATTAAAATAAGACTCTTAGCAGATGTTGAGATCCTGTTGTCTTAGTTCTTGGGGAGGGTGATCAGATATTTTTGTTGACATTGATTAGAACGGAACTCACAGCACCTGGGATTCCTGACAGCTGAAAAAGCTATTGGATGGCCCTGCTTAGCAGCACATGGTTTGCTCCTCCTCTTAAATGGCATGATAATTTTGATATTCTTTAATTCAATTTTACTGTTGAACTGTATGACTCTGGTGCCATTTCACTTATTATCTTCACTGGGTCCACATCACCAGATTTGCTCCCTAGACAAAATTGTGGTTCTTTCCATAAGATGATTTCAAGAAGGTGTTATTTGGAGGCCCGGTGAACATTCACAGTATGCTAGAGTTTTTTTTAAAATAAACCTTAACAACAAAAAAACCCCTCTGTGACCCAGTATCTCATAGACTTTTAAACTTTTGTACAGCCTATAATACTATTATTGCAGATACCTAATGTGGTTCACAAAACAAAAATATGCAGTATAACTTTTATATGTCAGTAACATCAATTATGCTCTGCCATGTTAACAAAATGACTGTTGAATCTGTTGGATGCTCAGCATGAAAGGGAAAGGGAATGACAGGCAGAAAATAAACAAATGGCAGGGGGAAAAAAAAAGAGAAACAGCCACAGTGTCCCTGGATATGCCACTCACTCACAGAAGTTGCTAATGGAGAATAGAGGCATTCCTTGTATCGCAACATACATGCTGCAGTGCCCCTGGATTTTCAGCCTCAGTGGCTACTATGGCCTTGGGGCTGCTGTTTCCAGGCACTCCTTAAGGCAAGGGCCTGAATCCCCTCATCCTGCTCACATGACTCAATTAGTGCAATATAGTATCTACAAGCACATTGCTATGTAGATATGGGGTTCCGTGAAAAAAAGAACACAGTGCCTATGTGCAGCTTGCAGAGAGCATATACAGCCTTCTCAGGAAAAGGGTTCAAGATTCATTCATAGAAGAAGGACTCTGTAGACGAGAAGCCAAAAGAAGGGGCAAAGGAGGGATTTAGGACAGCACATGGACAGAAGTCTCCAGCAAGGCTCACTCCACAGGGCATAACTGTTCACGACCTGTCATAGGAGAGAGGCAAAATACCCACACTCACCTTTTGGAATCTTTAAAGAAAAAAAAAATTAAGCGGAGGAGGAGTTCCTGGGAAACTGACCCATACCAAAAGCTCCACTACTCAGTGGCAACAGACATGACAAATATCACAGGACATTTGGATCGCTCTTGTAACCCAGTCAGCAGCCAAAGACTCTAACAGAAGAAGAGCAGCTGCTGAAACAGTCCTGGCCTGACTGAATAGTTTAAGTTTTACGTGCTGGAGGGTACAGCCCCACACTGGGAAACCAGTAACAGGGAGGGTGGAGAGAAGGCACACAATCAGGAGGAGCTGCGCATGAAGTGGCTTCTGCATGGGCCAACTAGCCATTTTCCCCCATTTGGCACCCACTTCCCACATCCCATTTTGCCTGATATGATAACTCTACTTCACAGAACTTTAGCAGGCCTAATGGTCCCTCTGTCCTTACCACTGAATGTCTGCTTTGCACTTCCTAGCAGCCCTACCCACCTCTCTTTGGAAGGCTCCGAAAACCACCCCTTCACAGTCTAGGGGCCCTGAGTAAGTAAAGCGGGGAAAACTGCACTGCCCTACCCATCACCCTCGCGGCCACAGGTGGGAGAAAGGCACTCCTGTCTGTAAGCAACAAGGAAACCACACACACAGCAATGTAAAAGCCTTTATTCATCAGCATCCAGGATGAAGTCCATCTTGAAAGGAAAAAAAAGTGTGAAGTTGCCAGCCAGTTACCCAGCAGGATCCCTGTGCCCCAAGAAATGATTTGATACGCATTAGTAGGTAGAAGGTGCCATGTCTACATCACCAGCTCAGTGGCAGGAACATTCTTTCTTGTCCTGTAAATGTCTATCTAGCAGTCTGCAAGGTTACTGCTAGAACAAGTAGATTATTCACTACACAGAAAAGCAAGCAACAGCACTGTGATCACAGTAGCTGGTTATGGGGCAGGCTTTCCTCCCAACTTGCATGGAATATGGTATGGAATGGATCCTGTGTTTGTGAGAGAACAGCTGGCAGAGACGAAACTAGCAATAGGCAGCAGCTGGAGCATGCTGCAGGCGGAACCAGGAGGTCTGTGGGTTGGTTGGGATGGGAAAATTGCGGTGGTCCCTGAAACCCCCTATCGTTCACCTAAAGCTCCCAATGTCCCAATTTTTAAAAAAAATGGCATGAGTTTCAGGTAGTTTTTGCCCCCAAACCACACAGAAAGTTTTCCAAATGGTTGAAAACACATTAAAATATCCCCACCCACCACTCCATAACTCCTTCTCATGATTTTGAGAGGGACTCTAGAGGAAAATGTAAGTGTTTGGGTGCACTAGGGGTGCAGTCTGGAGAGATGCTTGGGTGAGGTGGGGATTGCCCCATGCAGTTGCACTTGCCTTTATTAGGGGACAAAGCAGAAAATGGCATGAAGCTATCTGGGAGCTCTACCAGCACTCATGCATCAGCCTTCTTCCACTCATGAAAGAAAGGGAGAGATTACAAAAGTGGCCTGTAGGTACACCACTGAACTCCATGGACCCAGTGACAGCTTGATCTGGCCTTTGCATCTAGGCTGAGATGCTGCAAGGCACAAGTGCACATCCCTGCTGCCAGCAGCAAGACAGGAGTGCTTGGCCTTGCAAATATATAGTTCAGCTGCCTTTGGTGATGAGTTTCTACCACACATATGGGAGACACTGCTTCCCACTTTTGTCTAGCTCCCCATCTTCTGTGTGTATAAAACAGTTTAGTGGAGACACAGTGGTTACAGATGGTGGTTGTTGAGAGATGGGTAAAGTAGTTACATTTTGTAATATGTATTTTTCTTCTTCCCTCCCTTACCTAAGTGGGGAGCTTTGTCCTGACTTCTCTAGTTATTGAAAAGGAACAGATTTTATTGTTTGTGTTTGGAGATCCAAGCTGAGGTACCTGTGAAGATTCTATCAGAGAAGTATTTTTAGCAATGCGCTCTAGGGGTGTTCAGAAAACAGGTTCTGTGTGTGTATGTGTGTGTGTGTGTGCGCATGTGTGAGTGCATGCAAAATGAATCCTGTTTTCAGATATCAAAAGTTTCCTCTTAAGAACTCTCAGTGTACATGACACGGTTAGATAGCAGAACTATAGAAGCATAGCAGACATGGTGTCACCTAAGTTCCTGGCTGCAATTCTATATCAACTTTGTGCAACGGTTTCACTGGTGTATACAAGTTGCTCTACTGGTCTAATGGGTCTTCCACCATCAGCCCAGTAATGATACCCTTATTTAGCTATATACATACAGAAGGCGTTTGACAGTAGTACAAGGGCCTACTGAATAGGGTTATACTGAAAGTAAGGCTTGTGTGCCATTTTCGCTGAAACAAATAGTCCAAATGTGATGCTATTACACCAACAGATATAAAGTGTGTGCCGAGTGGGTTCTCATCAATTAATAGCTGATTGGAAAGAGAAGAGACTGTGTGTATGTTCCAAACTGTTGGTAGCATTTGAAGCTCATGAGGACACCTTTTTGTGGGAATGTTTGCTTTGCTGATGAGACCTGAGCAAACCTGTGTGACCCAGAGACCAAGAATCAGTCAGTCCATGAAGTGGCGGCACTCCATGTCCCCTAGACCAAAGAAATAAAAAAGCCAGTGCTCAGCTCATAAGATTATGGTGAATGTCTTCTGGGATGACAAGGGGGTGATTTATTTCCTCAAGCATGGGACAACAATGAACAGTGACTGCTACATTCTATCACCCCAGAAACTTTGAGACACCATCCATTAAGAAAAGACCACAGAAATAGCTGAATACAATCCAATTACACCACAATAATGCATGGCCTCAGACTTCTTTGGCAACATCACAGGTTCTTCACAAATGAAATGGTCAGTGGTACCACTTCTGCCCTAGAGTCCCAATCTGGTGCCCTCAGACTTTCATTTGTTTGATCAGATGAAGGAAAGCCTTCAGGGATGGTGCTTTGATGATGTAGATAAAGTGGAAGATGCTATCAGACATGGGATCAAGGAGTGCCCGAAAGTGTTTTTCCAAAGTGGATTTGATGAGTGGATTCAAAGGTGGTGCAAATCCATCACCACTGGTAGAGACTATTTTGAATGGTACCATGTTGTAGACTAAAAGTTACTTTGCACATGTATGTAGTAGCATATGTCTCATGTTAATAAAGGAGTTATGACCCAACATGCATTACTTTCAGTACGAGATTCCAAGTGAGTTTATTATTAACTCTACCTTCCCACCTAAAAAGTAGAGGTGTTCAAAGCAGTGTACAATAACAAATCATACTAAAATATCATCACAGTAAGACTTAAGAAAAAATGCAAGAAATGGTTAAAAATTAAATGTCGCATTTAAAAATTGGATGCTAAAAAAAGGGAGTTCGTATGCAGCAAACAAATTGAAAGTTTGCCTATAAGAAGCATTTTCAGTTTCACATTGGCAAAGTACAAATATGTGTGGAGACAACACCAACTTACTGAGACAGGGAGCTCTACATTTTTGGCGCTTCCGAAAAAAGTCCTTTCCTGCATTCCCTCCCCTCAACTGATACTTGGAATATGAAGGAATGCACAGAATGCTGTACTAATTGAACTCAGAGAGCGGGTAGGTGTCACGGTCCTAAGCCATTTCAGAGTTTTAAATGATAAAAGGCCAGCAACTACAAGTTAATTTTTACTGAGTAAATTTATACTAATTTATACTGAACTGAGCCAGTGTAGTGTAGTGGTTTGAACACTAGACTATGATCCTGGAGACCAGGGTTTAATTCCTTGCTCAGCCATGGAAACCCACTGGGTGACTCTGGGTGTGTCACATACTCTCAGCCCCCAGAACACCCCCTGATGGGTTCCCCTTAGGGTTGTCTTAAGTCAGAAATGACTGGAAGGCACGGAGCAACAACACAAGGTATATTTAAAGAAAAAAAGGATAAAAAAAAACCTTTGAAAGTGTGATGCTATCTGAAGTGCACTAATCAGATGTAGTATCTTACCCTAATTTAGCAAGGCTGCTAAATGTGAAGCATTTTGAGAACTGCAGGTCCTAAATATCTAAAAAAACCTCTGGTTCACGTACTGGCTTTATGTTGTAGAGCTTAATTAGTGTGGTATCAAATAGCTAGTTGTGGTGTAGACTGATTCTTTTATTTACTAATATTTCTGGTAAGATCTCCAATATGTCAATGTACTTTTGTTGAGAACTTCTTTCTCAAGATCCGGGAGCATTTTGGGCAGGTACAGCTAAGGCATGCACCCTGGATTAAGTGCTTTTTCAAATCCAATGTGCAAATACAACTGTGTGGACCTCAGATTAATTCTCCTCCCTCAGTTTCAACTATGCCTTGACTACTATTCACAACCATGACAGAATTTTAATTATGTCATTTTCGGTTGGGGAAAGGGCTACAAGTTTTCGGTATTTCAGCTATTCTTACTATTTTTGTTAGTGTTTCTGCAAACAAATCAAAGAAACAAGTTACTCATTTATTTTTTTTCACTATTTAAAAAGAAAGGAAAATAAACAGAAATTGATTTCTTCAAAAAAAACAACAACCTCTTAATTGGAGATTTTGTATAGTAAGCATTTTTTAAAAAAGTTTGGTAGGAATTATAATGAAATACATAAGTTTCCTTAAAAAAAATTATCAAAACATTTATTTCCTTCCTTCTTTAATCCAAGAGACTTGAGAAAAATTCTTAAAAGAACAAATAAAACATCCTGAAATTACTGCCCCAATTTGGGAAAGATTCTGAAATGGTATCAAAATGGAGCAGAATATGGTAGAATAATCTTCCAGAAAGAGAAGGACTCCCAAGGTTAGGTCTCTATTAAGGAATGCCAGTAGCACTTTGCATCTGCTAGCATGGAAGAGCTGTTGTATTAGTTTGGTGGCCTTGGTGATGTCTCAAGTGATAAAGGGTTTTGTGGCTGTGAATGAATTCATGACAAAGTTGTCAGCACTGCAATCTATACGCTTGCAGTTGGAAGAGAATTATTATTGAACAAAGCACTTTCTGCTGCAATAATGAAAATGAAGATGTATGTATGAGCTGTAGTCAAGCAACACTGAGAAACAGCACTAATCACTTGTACATCTCTGCTGTTGTTGTTTTTTGAATTAGAGCTGTGAAGCACTTCAATCACACGTGTGCTGCCAGTGCTATTTGTTTTATCTACCCCTCTTGTTAATTTAAAATTAAAAATGGATTAGAAAAAACAAGTACTACACTATAAAAACAACAATACTGCAAACAATGAAGAGATACAAATACACAAATGTGGTTGAAAGTGTTGGTATTTTGACCAACACTATTGTTGCATGTATTTCCTTGTGTGGTAGATGTTTCCTACCCCTGCTCTTCTGACTGATCCATACAACAATGAAAGACAGACCATGTTGCTATGCAAATACCTCTGTCTTTTTGTCCTTGTAAAACTTAACACAAGTACTGTTTTTCTCCTACTTCTTGATGAAAGTAGGTTGGACAGTTCAACACAGAGACAGATGAACTAGGACCAATCATAAGACATAGCAATTCCAATACAGCAGAGCTGTGGAATCTCTGGCCCTCCAGATATAAATAAACTGCAATTCCCCTGATCCTTCACCTTTGGCTGGGGTTGATGGGAACTGGAGCTCAACATCTGGAGGGCCACAGGTTCCCTAGCCCTCCTATTCAGGAAGCATCCAGCAGAACTAGACATAATTTTGGGAACATGTTTACAACCATAAGTCTACCTACAAACGGAAGAAGAAGTGAGTGCTTTAAAGAGTGCTTTAACACCTGAAAGCCCCTTGTGTTCCAGAAGTGGGACAGAGACAGTACATTCTTGAAATTGTGGAGCAGAAAACAGGATAGAAGCTATTTCCTGCAATCAATCCTGGTTAAGCAAGTTGGAAGTCAACTAACAGATCTTTCCACCATTGCAAGGGGGCTGTGAAATGGATCAGTGAACAATTAGTTGGAGTGTTAGGGTGACTGCCTAATTTGGAACTTGGTTAAGGCGGGTATCTGAAAGACTGAACTCATGGAGCACTGACTTCCCTTGCCATCTTTACCAGTCTAAGGGAAGGGAATTTAGCCTGAAGGTCAAACCACAAAAATTGATACATGTAGGAGCAATACAGAGGAACTTTTTCTTAACTCTCCAGTCACCATTCCAGCAGTTCTAGAAAAGGTTGTTCTCAGTGGAACAAATAGGTGAACAAAATGCCAAAATATGCTGTAAATTCTGATATGCTCAAGTGCTTGATTTGACTGATGCTCAAACTTTTATATGCCAAACAAAGTAAAAGAATGGACTTATATGATCACTATTATGTGGCAGGCAATGAAAATGGAATAGATTCTGTACAATTTAAGTTGTGTCTTTCCAGATGATTTGTGGATGGAACTCCCATTATCCCTCATCAATGATTATGCAGGCTAGAGCTGTCCGAAACAGCAGTCCAACAATATCTGGAGAGCCACAAGTTGCCCACCTTGGTTTACCTAAAGCAGTTTATCAGTTTAATGCTTCTGATTGACCTCTGAACTGGGACTGCAAGCACGGTCCAAAGGAATGGGCAAAAATGCTGAGGCCTTGCAACAAAGCCAAGGCAATGTCAACAAATTGCAGAATCTCAATACCTGAAAAATATCATCCTGTGCTTTGAATGAGAGAAACTGCAGAATGATGGAGAAAACAGGATAAGTGCAGCCCTACAGAACAGCATACAGTCATCTGTCCACATTCACTAGGGTTAGAGGCACAGGACTCCCGTGAAAGCGGGAAAAACATGAATAACTCTAGGTCCTACAAATCATATTTAACACAAAAAAAAGTATGATCACCATATTCAACCCAACATAGATTCCTTTGTGGCATCAGAGTTCCTTCACAAGGCAGAAGTGTGTGGCTGGTGGGGCTTACTGCCTCCACTGCTGCCCCACACCATTTTTAATAGGGACTTACAAGCCTCATTCACAGTTTCTCAGTCTCATGAGGCTTGCAATTCCTATTAAAAATGGCATAGGGAGGCAGCAGATGTGACAGCAAAGAAACTGTGAATAATCAAATCCGCAAAAGTGAAACCCGCAAATGTGGAGGACTGTATTCGATTTCTTAGGATGGATGAAGGAATGTTTCTTAGGGCTAATGCTTACCACAGATAAATGTGTGGGTTGTAATTCACCCCCACATTCTACTTCATTGTTTTTACTATACAGACTGCAACTAAGTTCACTAATAGCCACTAGTTGCAAGCAGCAACACCCCTGTTTAATATTCAAAATATGACTTGCTTCCATAGTTGTTCTCTCATCTCTCCCACTTTCATTGACTTATATTGTAAAGTAATGCCCCATTTTTTAAAAAAGAAGGTGCTGTAATTTATGTAATTTTTATGTATTTGTGTAATTTATGATTGAACAAATAAAACAACACAAAGATGGGAATCCTATGCTTACTTACCTGGGAGCAAGCACTACTGGGCCCAACAGGACTTATAGTGAAGAAGACATTCATAAAGTATATAGTAAGTTACTTAAGAAAGATGAACATGATAGATGTATGAGGATCAGCACCCATTTCTGTTGCCCAGCAAAGGCAGTAGCACATTGGAGGAGTGAATGGTTACTAAACTGCTTATTTGGGCCTGAAGAATTCCATAGACACTTGCATTTTGATGCAATTAACTACTCATTGCTGTGTAGTCTCTCACAATTGGGACTTGACTGGATCAGACCTTTTTGCCTGCTCCAAGCAGGGCATGTCCTCTCATGACGTAACAATATGGACAACTGCAGTCTAGCTTTCCAAAGCAGTTGATGAGTGGTGGGACTGGCTGGTCTCTGCTCTCTTATGCTTTTGCTTCTTGCATCCTCTTCCTTCCTCCTGACTTCTATGTGGAGCTTTCCCACCACAACCAATACCTGGCTTCCTTGGTTTCCCTTCAGTTAGATACCTGTTCATTACCAAGATACTTTTATTGACAGACAGAATACTCATGGAGGAGACATTGCTCCAGGTCATGGCAATCATGTCAGACTCCTGGAATGGATATGAGCAATTCTCCTCTCCTAAAAACTTCCAGGCTATTTAGGAGATCTACATGCCTACTGGCTTCAGTAACGAAGAGATAGGCAGAGCAAAGGAAAAGCTGCCCCCCTCATTCAGTGAAATACTGACATTATATTTGGTAATGTAGACAAATGCAAAATGCTTCATGTATCCTCCCTGTAAGGGAGGTCATGATTATCAGTAACTGACAAACACAAAATCAAATACATTGCTAAATACAGGTTTTAACCTGTGCTGACTCAGTCCAAATCTACAAGCAATCATTGCCTGTTTGATAGTATTACTCTCAATGTTTTGCTCTCAGTCTAGAAAATCCACCAAACAGTAAAGATATAAAGACTGAAAATACCTTCCCATGTGGTTAATAATGCTACTGACAGTTCTTTATATGGCACTGACAGATTCCTTCTCTACTTATTCAGCTATGGTAGTCTGAGTCTTACCTGAACGATTGTTGGGAGACATGCGCACTGGAGAGATGGAAGGGGTGCGTGATGAAGAGTACGGCCTTTGCCGATCCCTCTCTATTGTTGACGATGAGGCTACAAAGTGATACTGTGACCATCCATCCTGCATGGGGACAGTGTATAACAATGGGGGGAAAAAGGAACAATGGTAAAAAAAGGTACAGTTGTACAATATGAAAGAACATTCAGTCTTATAAATATGCCATCTAATACAATGCTACTTGAAACTGGTGATCCCTGGATCAGTATCTGTTCCTGAGCCATTGACTGTCAGTCCCTGGAAAGGCTCCAGGACAGGAAGAGACAATTGATTCTGGTCACTGGCACATTGGAAAAAAATAATTTCCAGTTCAGCATATCAGATAGCATGAGAAACACTGATCTAAAATGCTATCTCTGCAGACTAGCCTTGCCTTTATCAGTAGGCTGGTCTCCTATTTTTTTCTTTTTAAAACTGAGGTACTTAAAGGCATTGGTGTGCCTTTTGATCCAATCAGCGCGCACGCACGCACACACACACACACACACACACACACAAATACACACCTCTCTCTCCCTCTCTCAGCCTCTGTCTCCCAAGCTGGTGAAATGTGAATGCTTTCCTGGAAAATGATTGCTATGAGATAGGTATTTCATATGTGTGTGCATGTGCTTTCAAGTCACCTGTCAACCTATGGAGACCACTTGAATTTTACAGGCTTTTCTAAGTAAGAAATACTCTGAGGTGGTTTTGCCAGTTCCTTCCTCTACAGCCTACAATATACATTGACAGTCTCCTATCCAAGTATTAAACGGAGCTGACTTTGCCTAGTGTCCAAGATCAGACAGGATCTTGTGCCTTTGGGGTACTTAGACCTGTATCTCTTAAACAACTCTTAAAAGTCACCTGTCATCCTGAGAGGAGCTGGAACGGAGGTGGAGTAGAAGGTGGTTGCTGAGAGTGGGCAGTAAAGCTTCTGTCAATTCCTTGTGGCTGCCCCACCAAAGGGCCTCCAATTTTAGTAAAATCATGTCTCCTGTCCTTTTAAAATACTTGTTCAGGTAACTGACATAACTGACTCCTTCTTCCCAATAATGCACTGCTTAGTTAATGGTCTTAACCACAGAGGTCAAACAAAGGCTATCCTGCGATCAATGGTCTTTTCTTTTGGCACTCTAAACTTACAGCTGGGAAGCAAATCCCTCATTAAGAGAAAGAGGCCTCAAGCGAGGCATTTGGAGTACTCACATTCCTAACCTCTTGCTTTTTACTCCATAAGAAGAGGCAGTTTAGGATATGTTCTGCTTAATTATAAGACCAGTCGTGATTCAAATAGTAATTTAGCCGGTAGGGATCACAGATACAAGATTCTTGTTTTCCAAGTGACTTTTAGTACTCTTGCACACATATAGACAGTTGTCTTGTATCTAGCCCAATCACTTTATCTGCGGGCCAAACTTTTATACTATGGTTGTATTCTGTTCAAGGTTGTGAATGTAGAGTTACATGTGCAGTGCTACTTGCTCATGGTTGCAAACTGATCCATGCTGCATTGCCCCAATGTGCAAAGAGATGCATTTAGTTGTGTGTTGTCACAATTCTCCACTAAAGAAGAACAGTGTAACCAAGGCTCAACTCTGTGATTGTAAAATTATGCTGTGTCCCCATAATGCAGCATTTCATCCTTTGACTCAACTATTATTTAACAAACAAATACCAGCAGGATTATGGGAAGACAACATGGTGAGATTTAAAATGTCCCCAAGCCACTTGCCTTCCTTATCCTATAGGTCAACAAGTGAACCAGACAGGAAGATTTACAAACTTGTTATGAATCACTCTTTCCTGAGGGGTACATTTAAAACAAGGTACTTCAAGCACTTCTGTGGAGATCTACTCTTGCCAATAATTTCAGTGGCTTCGTAGAGAAGAAATGCAGAAAGTAATTATCTATTAAACTTGATGAAATTAAGCAGAGCATTCCAAGTACAACAGCTGATGTTTGTACATTTGTCTTGATAGACAGCAGTTTTACATGGACAGATACAAACTGCACAGGCATCAAACTGAGAGGGAGAAATAATTAATGTTTTAAAAATTACAAAGCATACCTTTTAAATTACACATAATGATATTCACCATCTATTTGAAATTAATATGGTTAGCATCCTCGAACTGCCAAAATATGACACCTGAACTCAGTGGGACTCTTCTTGAGTTCATAGCTTGAGGAATGAAAGCTTAACAGCATCTGAATTTTAAACTACAAATTAATTTTAATTTAATTTTAAACTAATTTTAATTTTAAACTACAAATTTAAAACTACAAATTTTACACTTTGAAGTCAATTGAAGTAAATGAATTTTTTTCCCATTTGAATCTAGGTTTTTCCCAAAGGGTTCTTAGAAGCTCAGAGTTTGTTGAAAGCTGATCATTTTGTTTAATGCTTACTGCAAAACAGCTCTGTACAAGTCCTAAGCACACAGGATTCTGTAGAGGTGGCTGTCTCATTATTAGAGAAAGAAGGGTAACCTTTTCTTATTTTGCTTAATATATGTTTGCACAGTATTTTCCAAAGGCAGTTCAAACAATGGAAAAATGCAGGCTTTGCAGCTGATAAGAGAATGAGACACCTCACAGTTGGCCAGTAGAAAAGGGGATAAAAAACAAATAGCAGAACAAGAGTTTGACCCTGGGCAAATCAGGAAAAGTGAGAGATATTTAAACGGTGCCTAATTATTATTTCCTTCCAGAAAGACATCACTCCCTTAAAGTCATATAAGCTCTCACTTGCTCTGGAATAAGCCACATTCAGTTCAGCAGGGTTTAGTTCAGAGTAAGTACACACAGGATTACACTATTGATGCACACAGCTAGTAAATGCACATACTAGTAAATGTGCAGGGCTAGGAGACGGCTGGCTACAGCTCTTTCTACTGGAATATACTTTGGAAGAGAAGGATCTTTCCTTCTGTCTAGCACCAAATGTTTTTAGTGACTGCAGCACACAGTCACTACTGACTGTGAACTCTTTGGATATAAGAAACTGAAACTGCTTGCCTGCCTCCCCTCCTTATTATAGTTTTCAAAGTCTTGTTCTCCTAAAATCAGGAATATTCACAATTTTTCTCATCCTCGGTGGGAAAGGATATCTTAACATCTTACAAGTAGTTTTGTATGTCTTTCAATGATTTTTTCACATTTTGTGAAAATTTTGTGCAAAATATTGTATAATAGACAAAATACAGCTTTCTGTGCAAAACCTTGCATTTTGCACTACACATTCTTTTGACATAACCATTTTTTTCTGCACACATGGAATTTTCACAACAAGTCCTAAAATTCAAAAACTCACTGAAAAATGTGCAAAACCTCTAGCATTCTTTCTCAATGAAGAAAGAATTTTTGAAAATGATTTGATCTCAGTTACAAGAATGAGAAAGTGAAGATTTACATTCCTGCCTAACATATTCTGACAAGCATGATGAAGACACAGTCAAAGGACTGAAAACTGAATGGTACAAAATCTGAAAAATATCCTGTCAAAAATTTACTTGTACAAATAGCAAGGAAGCGTGTCTTGTTTTACTCCATTCATTATATTAATTTTGAAACATAACTTTTTAATGCCTTCATTGCCCTCAGAGTAACTTACTGCAGCTATGTATGATATCTGTTAATTGTCAATTTCAGGTTCTCACCTTACTCAGCAAGATGGGCCTCTGTCTGGCTTTTGGAGACTTCCCCCCTACCACTGTTAATCCCACTGAGTAAGGTACTCTGAACTTTTCTGTATCATTTTCAGCACCCGCAGCACTTCGGATGGGAAAGAAGGGGCACAGAAATCTGCTTCTACCAGACCAATTGCACATGCCTAAATCTGTACCACCCCTTTACGAACAGGCAAAGTTGGGTCTGCCATGTACTTGATTCCACTTAGCAGAACACACTGAACACAGAAGTGAGGAAAGCATGTCCTTAAAGTTGTTGGATTATAAATGCCATAAATCCTTCCTGGTACAGCTAATGATAAGGAACAGAGGAAGGAACAATCCAACAACATCTGGGAGACTATATGTCCTAAATTATATGTTCTATTATATTGTAAACTAGAGTATTTACCTGGTGTTGCTTGGAGTTTTTATTTTCCTCTTAAGAACTCACCAAACTGTCTTCTACATTTCCTGTAGCCTTGCTCCATATTTCCCAGTGCAATCTATATTCAGAGTTCTTTACATACACAATTTGGGTTTCTGAGGGAGTATACTGTCCTCCTCCTTGCTGCTAGGCCTCATCTCCATAGCAACCAGCTTATTTCTGTACCTGTAACTTTTCCCCATATACCCCAATCCAATCTGTATTCATAGTTGTTAACGTACAGAGGTTGGGTTCCTGCGGGAATACACTGTCGTCCTCCTTGCTGCTAGGAATCGTCTCCATAGCAACCGGCCTATTCCAGTACCTGTAACTTTTCCCCATAGTCCCCAATCCAATCTGTGTTGTCTGGTGATGTTGATCTATTGCCCCCCCCCCGTTGAATTTGTGCAATGGTTTTACATTTTTCTGGAAGCATTTTTTGTTTTACATTTCAACTTTAAGATTCCTTACATATGGAACCCATACAATCTACTGTGTGAGGCGAGAAGACCTTGTAACTATGGCCATTTCTGCACTATACTGTTACAGTGCTATTATTCCACTTTTGGCATCCTGTGGAATTCCGAGGTTTGCAGTTTACTGAGGCCAAAGAGCTCTCTGGCTGAGAATTCTTAAATGCCTCTCCTCAAACTACAAATCCTAGGATTCCATAGGACGTTGAAAGTGGAACAATAGCAGTATGACAGAGTAGTGTGGAAATGGGCTATGTTGTGTATGTCACTTTAATTTTTCTCACATATGCCTCCAAAACATTTTCCGGCATCCTTACTATGTAGGTAGGCCTCATCCTTCCTATGTAGGTAGGCCTCATCTCCATAGCAACTGGCCTGAGGCCCACGAGCTCTCTGGATGAGAATTCTAAAGGCCCCTCCCTGAACTGCCAACCCCAGAATTCCATGGAATCTTCACAGCCAGCCAATCATATGAGATCTTCTCACCTCACACAGCCCTTCGTATGAAATGCAGACAAGCAGACAAACGTGTAGACGAACATTGACTTTTATATAGTACATTAACATTGCCCCAACTTTTTGAAAATGTAGGAAAAAAGTTGCATCTGTTAGATTCTAATCCCTCCAAAATAAGGTCATCATATATTAGTTTTTCATTTATTACACGTCTGTTAGTTGGGTTTTGACAACCGGCTATCCCTCTTGAGGTTTCAGAAGGATGAATTTCTACACATTCGTCCTGTCTGAATAGGATGAATAAAATATTACAAAATGTCATAGATGTCAAACAGGCTTTGAACCACTGTTGTCTGGTAGGTAAGAGACATATGAATTTGTGTAATGTTTCTTCTCCCGTTTTGAGAATAATTTGGGACTTCTGCTGAACCATTTACATAGCAACCCCTAAAAAAGTGGATGAGACAGGACGGAAAATAAACTTTTTAGACCTAATCCAATTGTTCAGTCCAACTGGAGTAGACACTGAATCAATGGGAACTTGGGATGTTAACATTTATGTAGTTTCCATTGATTCAATGGGTCTATATCTAAAACCCAAAATCCACTACTGT
Source organism: Cyclura pinguis (assembly GCA_030412105.1). NCBI lineage: Eukaryota > Metazoa > Chordata > Lepidosauria > Squamata > Iguanidae > Cyclura > Cyclura pinguis. Next base: position 155,220,239 of record CM059602.1, read on the forward strand.
TAGCTGGTAAGTATTGCAAGTATGTGCTAATCTTTAAAACACAGTCTTCCATTTTATTATAATAAGTCAAGGGACTGAGAGAGGCCTTCTGATATAACCTGCTTTCCCCAAAAGACCATGGTTTCAGAGTTGTCATATTTTGACAAAGTTGTCATATATTTACTGTATAGTAAATCTAACTGGTGTGGTATAAAAGTTGACAATAAAACTATGCAATGAAAATAATGGACTTTAAAATTGCACAGGGTAACTATATTGCCTACACATAGTAACTAAATATTATTGGAATCTTACCACAAGAATTCAGATAGCTTTGTTTTGCTATATTTTTTCACCACATTTTCTTCAGAATGTCTTAAACCTTAATTTATTAATGATTTTACTTTCTTGCTTCATGCACAATGAAACTGCATGAACCACAGAAAGTTTTCTTTGGGTCAGTCACTAATTTGATTTCATATTGTGTGAAAATGCCACTCAGCTGAAATAATGACTCATAAGACTAAACTAAATTTTACTGCCAGTTTGCTGTTAATTTGAGATTGCACTGTCTGATTTGTTCATGTGTGTCTGACCACCACAATTATTTTGTAAAACAATTAATAAAAAAAAATCTAACATTAGCCTTCTTCCGCTCTAAGAAAACAAGCACATTTTCATTTTAAAGGTAAACAGTAACAAATTCATTAGACTGGCTTCATCAACAATTCCAAAAGCTATTAGTGTTAAATATTTAAACTAATTTTTAGAAGCCAAAAGGGAGTATTTCCAATTTAATGCAGAAATAAATACCACCTGATGTGCTAGCTGCCTTCATTAGTTTGTTTCAGCTCTAGTGCTTCTAATGAAATTTAATTAAATTGATTTGGATACTTAAAAGGTACAGTGTATAAGGGCCTCCTGCAGAGAAGAAGTTATCTCTCCAGAACAAAAAGCAGTGCAAGTGCATCTCTTAACCCTATTTATCTGCCTCCATGCCACTCTTGTCAAGCAAAAATGACACATTTGAAACTGATGTTGTGGGGAGGGTTCTCTTTTGTTGGCCACTTTCACTTATCAGATAATATCTATGTCATAAGGAAGGGGGAGAAATTGCTGATTTCGTTTTAGTACTATTTCCTACTGTCTTTCCCTCCTTTCTGACAGTGCATGACTGGTTCAGATCACTGACACTCTCATGCTGGAAAAATATTTTATATCAAAACAGGTTACACTTGGGTACAGCTTCAGCAGTTGGGGCAATGCTTTCTATATAGTGGATGTTGGCTGGCAGTGAGAGTGGAGGAGGTATAGTGACAATGTTAGTGCCTGTTGGTGCCACCAACACCAGCTTAAAAAATGGAGCTGTCACGGTGGAGAGCGGGGAGCAGTCAGAGAAGAGAATTTCCTCAGTGTCGTCTGCCCACAGTGACCTCAAACATGACAATCCCTCTGAGCATTTTCTTTAAGAGTGGTTTTGCCAAATGGTACCTCAAGGATGGAGAGCCAGCATGGTGTAACAGTTTGAGCATTGGATTATGACCCTGGAGACCAGAGGTGAATTCTCTGCTCAGCCATGGAAACTCACTGGGTGACCCTGACTGCATCACATATGCTCAGCCCCCAGAAAACACCATGATAAGTTCGCTTTAGGGTTGCCATAAGTCGGAAATGACTTGAAGGCACACAACAATAACCACCTCAGGGACATTGCAAATGCTAATTTATCAATGAGTCACTCAAATTATAGTTGTGCTAGTAGGTACCAATGAATATCAGGGAACCACATGTGGAATAACAACAATAAAAGGCAGAGCGCATTTTCAAAGTTCTGCAACTCCACAAATGAAGCACATTGCAGGAACCTGTCTGCACAGAGTGCAATCCACAAAGAACAGAGATGAGGGTCAAAAAAGGAATGAGAAAAATTCCCCCTGGTGATAAAAGTCCCTAAAAGTAGATAGATTCGCTGTAATACCAATCTTGCTTTGTACCCTAATTACTAGTGAAAGAGGCAGAACCTGCATCCTAACTTATGCCTTCATTAGCTAAGTGAATAGGATTTCCAAGCTGTAGGGCATTCACTGCCGTGAAATTGTCTTGCTTTCTCTATTGTGTCACACCCCACCTTTTGTTTTCTAATCATGTTGCTTACCACAACAATAAATTTTTTTTTTCCGCTTAAGTGACGTCACATAGCTGAGTGAGTGTTATTTTTCCTGGAAGAATGAACAGTCAATATTTCAATAACCTGCCAGTAGATTAGGGCTCCTTAGGATGCATTACTTTCCAAGACATCACATCCTATGGAATTTGTGTGAGAGCCTACATGTTTCAGAGCACAAAGAATGAGAGAAGCTTGATAATTATTCATCAGACAGCCACCTTTCAGCTGATTGACTCATAGATATAAGGCAAGACCTGTTAGTGAGCAGTAGGAAAGGTTTCTTTCCAAATGTGGTTGGGACTGCAAATCAAATCAGCCCTAGCTAAGATAGTAAGAAATGATGGGAACTCCAGCCTGGTAACATTCTCTAACCCTCTTGTCAGCACAAGTGGGAAAAGGACAGTTAGGATAGTCAACAAGAAACAGGTACAGTACTAAAAAGATATAGCCACTGAGAGACAATCTTTATGAATTTTCTTTTTCTTAATAAATTTCATTTGGAATTTAAACATGAAAGATTCACTGACTGAATATGTACAACTTGTACCCAAAGAAAAATATTATACTTAAAAACAGTAACGACATGGATCTGATGAAAGAATTCTTAGGTCATACCATTTTCCACTGTGGTACAACTGAGTGAGGATTAATAAGCACCATCTCAAGATCATATCTTTGATGAATTTATATCTTCAAAAATCAGAATTCTGACTCTTTCATTCTTAGGGATTTACTGACTCGTAGTCACCATCTGAGTGAGACACTCTGAAACCCATTATTTCTCAGTCAACTTGTGAGCCCCAAATAATGCCTGAAGCATGTTCCTCTCCCTCATTTTCTTGAAATTATTATTTCAAAGCTTGATTCTTAAAGTTCCTGAGAATTTTTTTCATAATTTCCCTTTCAAAACATACTGTGCTTCCTTTCAAAACCTCTTTTAAAAAATCACTAATGATGTATGCCATAAGGGAGAAGCAAGCTGTCAATCTTTACTTCCATTTTTTTTTAAGATAGGTAAATTTTGGGCCAGATTGCATAATTTGGAAGGACATGCTCAGTTACTTTATCTTGCAAAGACTTAACAAACAGGTTTCATATGTTCTTAAGCAAAAAAATTGTAGGAGTAGAATTTGATATATTATGACAGGTAGCCATCTAACTGATTTGCCACAGGTACACACAAATCCCAGCTTTCAGTTTAGGTGTAAAAGATTGAGAGAAATCCATGGTTTGTGTGTGAAATGGACAATCTGCCACATGGCTGTGAGTTATGTGAAACTGAATTAAATTACTAAGACCTTATGCAAGAAATATAAAGAGCCAAAAAGAGATCTGCTGCTGGGTTATATTTGTTTACCTTGCTTTTAGAGTCACTTATGCAGTGTGGAGCAAGGCTATTGTGGTTGTGGAGAAAAGTGCTTGGAAAAGTGCAGTAGACTAGTAGAACTGCTCTTTTTTCAGCTGGGTTGACAGCTCTAATAGATTACAAGCAGACACATGTTCAGGACCATACAGGACTAACCTTTGACCATCTTCAAAGATCACAGAAGGGCACTTGGGCATCTGATAGGAAGTTAAGGGTAAAACAGGGGTAAGCATAGGGCAACACCTTTGTTGGGACTGCAGGTGCTTATACCTTGTGGCTACTGGTGAGTCTCTACAATTCATTACGTGGAAACTTGTGAGACGTATATCCAATTATTTCTGTCTAATATGTGGCTACAGAGGTTTCAAAAGCAAGTCAGGCAGTGCTTTAACTATCCATAATTAATTATTGATTTCCTGTGTTGTGAAAGCCAGGATGACAAGACCTAATCTAATGAATAACATAGCTGAAAGAAAAAGGAACTATGTGTGAGGCAAAGCATGAAGGACAGCACCTCAGACACAATACAGCTCATTATTCACATTGTTGATGTTGATGGTAAGCTAAATAATAAAACCTATAAAAAATTGATGTCAGCTCATGTTGGAATTTTCCAAAACAGTCATTTCATGAAGGTTGCTTGTGAAATCACTCATACTACGATGGAACCTTGTAATCCACTTCAAGCCTTCTTGAAAACTTGAAAAAAAGTGTGGATGAAAAAGCAGGCAGAGTGTAAGCGTTTACTGAAATCATGGAACTATTGTTAGACATAACATACAATGTAAGTCGAACCGTGTGGTGCAAAACATGCTACTGCATGTTGTTTACGGCAATGGCGGCCAAGTGCAGTGGGTCCGGGGACCAATTTTCTGCTAAAAATGCCAAAAAAAAGGGGGAGGGGGAGAAGAAAAAGGAGAGGAAAAAGGAGATATAGATGCTCCTGAGGAATAATCACATGTAGTTTGAAATGGAGGGCAGGGGGTCACTGCTCCTCTTTTGTTTTTGCTATATGGTACCTCTGAATATGAGGGATTTAACTCCCAAACATAAACAAACTGGTTTAACCTATCTAATACTCAGAAGTCAAATTGTAGCAATGGAGAGAAGAGGAAAAAACAAAACAAAACAAAAACAGGAGAGCACTGAATCCTGTGGGTTAAAGAAATCTAAAAGACTGTAACATTCAGCATCCTGCTATGAAGCAAGACCATGCAGACACCATCCTGTGCCATCAACCTGTGCAATCCAAGTTATGTCTGGCAAATGTATCAAGTGAGAGGTCCTTCATCTGAGACTGCAGCTGTGTAGTAGCATGCTTCATTATTTATGGAAAGCAGCCTAGATTTTGGTTGGCTTTTAAGTCATATAAGCAAAGGTTTTAAATATCTAATTCATAAGGACAAAAAGGACCAAAGGCATAGCTAAGGCCATTTCCACACAAGACCGTTACAGTGCTATTATTCCACTTTCAACATCCTATGGAATCCTGGGGTTAGCAGTTTAGGGAGGGGCCTCAAAGTCCCCTCCCTAAACTGCAAACCCCAGGATTCCATAGGATGTTGAAAGTAGAATAATAACACTATAACAGTCTACTGTTAGGAAATGGCCTAAGTTTCCCTTGAGTCCAAAAAAGGAAGGGGAAAGACAAGAGACCAGCTGTAGCAAAGTAAAGGGTACATAATGATAGTGGACTGACCAGAATCCAGAAAAATGGGTCAATTATTAATGACAGGTGAGAAAAAAAAAGGTGGGGGGGAGATTCCCAGAAATGAAACTTCTCTAGCACTTCACAAATCAGTAGGTGCTATTGGGCAAGCTAGTAGTTTATCATGGAGAAAAAGTAAGTAATATAGACCTACTTCATAAAAGGACAAGGTTAATTTTGTCACAACCTTTGTACATGACAAGTGTTGCATAATAACGATCTCTTAATACAAGTTAGAATTTTGAACAAGAGTAGAAAGATGTCTAGTTGGGAACTATAGAGGATCGCTCAATAAAAAACAGTTTAAGCTAAGTAACAGTTCTGTGTCTTTTCTCACTGTTCCACACATATGGTGGAAGTGTGACCTTTCAGAGGCTGTTATACGGAAACACCCATCGGCCCTAGCCAGCATAGTCAGCAGTTGGAGGTGGAGTCCAGCAACATCAGGAAGGCCAAAAGTTATTCTGCCATATGTAGAGAGCTTATGTATATATGGGCAGAGTCCTACACTGATCAAGTTACCTGATTTTATTCTGGTCTACTATGAACAACCCTCATGCTTGTGCATGCAACTGCTTTCTTCTTCTCTTTATGTGATCAGCTAAAACTAACCAGAACAATTATCTTATTTCAACATACAAACCTGGGATCTTGTTTTGTTATTCACAAACAAGTCTGGACTGTAAGTCACTGAAAAACCCAGGGTACTTCTACTGAGGATCCAGAACAAATGGAACATTTTCTTTTAATTGTAAGATAATCCTTGTTAATTACCCTCTTTGTTTATTATCACTCATAGTTAAAAGGAAAGTTAAACATTCAAAGGTAAAAACAAATAAACAAAAACCTCTGATACAGAGAAAGGGGATCAAGAGTGCTTATCCACCCCACTTAGGACGTCAGTCTCATTGTATTATTTAAGGGTACGCTTTTAATCTATGATTTAAAAATCTCAATTGATTCACATGCTTATCAAACAAATTAAAGCTTGCACCCACAGAAATAGGGCCAAAGGAAAAAGAAATCCTCCAATATCTGAATTCAGCTAACAGCAACCAATTCTCTTTCCAAAATACTGTAAGCAAGAAAACTAATAAGCCATTATTTCCACAGCTGTTTCTCAAACAACTATGTAACCTGATTACACTGAATATGAAAGAGCTGAAACAACTAGCTTATCATTCACTCACTCAGATGCTTCTGGCAGAATTTATGTTCTCTTGCTGCATGTACCGGTCATTTTGTTTAATTTCCCTTAAGAGTAGGGAATAACTAGGTATTATGCTGGGCTTTATTGTAGCACAGTAGGGGAATATCAACAAAGGGAGCTGAAAATGTCATCACTGACAGCAATGCTGCTTTGTCACTTTGAACAAAGAGCATGACTTGAATGTCAAAACAATGTATTCCCCTCCATTTCCACTGTAGGTACACAACTTTGTGCCACTACATGCTGCACCATCATGCTTCCTTTCAGACTTCAGGCTGGCTCACATACACCCGACACAACAAGGACTATAACAAGGACTGTAGCCTAAGCACATATTAGGTTGTGCCTATATAAACTACCCTCTACAATATTAAAAGGATCACCCAGGCTGAATCCATGTCAGCCTTGTGCTATTCATCTTTGCCTCTTCGGTCCAGAGAAGGAGCACAACATTGCTTGTGGTCTAAAAAACCTAAAGCCTAGAGCTTTAGAAATATTTGGGCTTATAAGCTATGAAGAAGTATCAGGCTGGATCTAGAACTGAGCAGCGTGAAACTCAGTAAATGAGACATCCCACAGGCAGAAAGCATACCATGTCGTGATTTGGTAGGGATGTTCCTGATCAAACCACTATCACCCCATTTTTTGGGGTTGCTTTTAAAATGTCTGTTTCTCTCTAGTTCTCCTACTTCCCCCCTTTCTCCTCAGCTCCCTTGCATTGATGCAAACTGAGTTCAAGGTGCAAAAGTAGCTTACACTCAGTTAACTCAGCAGGGGGGAGAGGAGAAAAGGGTGCAGAATTTTGCCCTAACCTGTAGACTCTGGTAAAAGCAAACTGCTGCAGCCTCTCCCATCTTATGTGTTCCTCCTCATTAATAACTTTTGCCACCTTGAACATATTCTGACATTGTCTGGCCACACGTGTCCTGGTTTTCATCTGTGAAATGCTGGGAGAATATAAAATTGGGGAATGGGTTAGCAATTTCCATCAATTTTCCCTCCTTGATGTAGGGTCCCAACTCTGCCTCCACGACACTAGGGTATGATATCATATTAGCGACTGTAAGAAGAAGGAAAAATCAGTGAAAATCCTCATTAATAGCTCCCTCCTCCACCCAGGAGGCTCTGCTGTATCCCATCTTCTCCTGTCAGTGGAAGGAAATGGTCAACTTTGAATCCAGTTCAGTAATATTTTGAAGCCCCAGCCTGAGGAGTATTAGAAGCCATCTCTCAAGGCTGGGCACTCTACTTCTAAATAGACTAGAAAGTTACTGCAGCCTTGACCTAGAGGAGCCCTTCAGACACCTCTGACTCTCTTGCCTGGAGCAAGTTTCAAGAATTCATTAAATAACTAAACTTCAAAAGGCAGGTTGTCAGTCAATTACTCAGACTAATGTACCACACTCTACAGAGAATTTGTATCTCTTTCTCTACACAAAGATCAAAAGAAGGTATTCTTCTGTATGCAAAGATAGGACCTTTTAATAATCACAGTTGTGAAAAACTATCTATTATCTGAAATCTACTGAGCCTACATGTAAGCAAGCAGTAGATGACATCCTCCAGCTTTCAAAAATGCATAAAATCCAGTAGTTTCTTGACAAGTGAGCTACCATGTCTTCATGAAACTGGTGGATCCTAAACAACATAATTTCTGTGAGAATGTTTCAAACAGTCTTATAGCCACACTTAACATAATCATTTAAAATGTTTATTTCGGAAGTATTATGTTTTGATCAAAAGGGTACACAGACTTCTTTATCAGGCTTGAGAATCTTCTTAGATTTGATCATGAAAGAACCCTTGATTAGTAATTTGGCATTCAAAACTAATGCTCTGACACACACACTGAAGCACGGAATGGCTCAATAAACTTTTATGCACGGACAAGGTCAGATCATCTATTTCTTCCTACTGCCATCATCTGCATGTTGATTTACCACAGTCTGACAAACTTGCTCCTATATAAGCTGCTCCAATGAGCATTCAGTGTCAGTAGGCTTTTGTGGATTCTGCCCACAATCATACATACAACTTCTCTTCTGCTCTGTTGTTCTATTCAACAGCACCTATTCTAAATTAGGTATATGAAAGCAAGGTGTAGGGCCAATCCACAATATTATGTGCTTCACTTCCTCATCACTTGATTACTCACCACATCATGACTCACAACACATTATGTGGCCCAACTCCTCTGGAAAGCAGAATTATCTACCTGTGGTGCTCAATTGGGACAGCCCATTCAAAGGTACAAGTCATTAAGTGGGGTGATCATTAGCTGTTTAAGCTGCCCACAAAGAACACAGTCCGTATTTCAGTCATAACCAGTCCCTTTGGTGAGTGTCTCATAAGTTAAATCCAATTAAGAATGCCATCCCAGTGAGCACTGCAGTTCACATGCAACACCCTCCTCTATGCCTCACTGCAATACTAAGTCTACTAAGCCAGGCAGCATTACAGTGCTTGAAAGGTAAATAGGAGTGTAAGCCTGACTTTGGGACATAATATGTCCATAGTCTACTACTCTAGTCCCCACAAACCTCCCATACATCTTAAAAACCCACCAGAAACTTCCAAAAATCTGTTGAAAATTTGTTGGAACAGAAGTAGGAACCGAACAATGTTATTTCCGTTTTCCATTTTGGCCAGTTTGGGGTTCTAGCAATTGTAAGGGGTTCTAACACACTCTAAGGTATTTAGGGGCTGTGGGATTGGGAAAGTGAACTGCATTTTGTAGCGCATTTCAGCCATTTCTGAAGGTTTGAGCACGAAAAAAAAAATTTTAAACACTGTTTAGGGGATTTGGGGCTTTGGGAGCTTCAGGTTGGGCCCCTAAGGGCCACCTGTGACCTTTGGGGTGCACTTGACTCCTTGTTTAGAGCACTGATGTAGAATGTTCAGGTGTTCTTGAACATCCATCAGGCCCCATTGGTGGCCAGGGCAGCTAGACCTGTTTCAGTGAAACAACACTGGTAGAGACCATTCCTGCTAATGATTTAGGCTTTTCCACACCATCCTCCCAACCCACCATAGGAATGGCAGAAGGACAGGACCACGACGATGGTTCTGCATGACATCGTCATGGTCCCATCCTTCTCCCATCCCCAGGTGGCACAATCATGAAGTAAATCATTGACAGGTTTTCCCTGTCAATGACCTATGATTGCGCCATCATCGTGCACTCAGCCGGTCTGTGGACAGTCCGGAAGCACAATGGCTGCGCTTGCTGCCCCAGCGCAGCCTGGGAAAGTACCTGGCTGTGCTGCAGAAAGAAGAGGCAGGGCCCTCACACTTCCTTCATCGTGGAGGCAGCTGGCGGGGAGGGGAGCACTTCCATCATGCTCCCCTCCCCCACAGAGCTGCTGCTGGGAACCCCACAGGAGGATGTTGGAAGAAAGTAGCATGTGGAAATTTAGACTATCAGGCTAAATAATAACATTGTTAAATTTGTACATTTGGACCTAGCCCAAGAGGCTAAAAAAAATACAAGGCAAGGATTTTTTTTTTCCAATAGAAAAGAGGTATGCAGAAAGCTTCCTTTAAGACATCTACCAATAAGCCATTTTTTTCCAGTGGCAAGCAGAAAATTCTATCTGCACGTTATCAATTTGTACATAAATTTTTCAGATAAGTCGTCACTGACAATTCACGTTTATGCAGACACTAACACTTCCTGTTCTGAATACACTTGTTTCAATCTGTTATTTACAGTGCAAGCTTTGTTATTTACTGCATCTTGATGTAGATGTGTAGATAAATCAAGTTCTTCTGTGGTTAACACTAAAGCTGCGGTTGCAAGGGATGATTTACATGAGTCTGAGTATGGCTCAGGCAACATGTGTATTTTTCTTTTTCCGAGTGATGGTTTAGCAGAATTAAAACTGATGTACCACAATGCAGTCCTAGCACACAAAAGTTACAATTAAGCACAGTGAAATGACAACACAAAATAGATTTCATATCTCTAACATGTAAGAAGAATATCAACAACCAATGAAACTCTTTTTACCAAACTTTGTTGTAAGAAAGAAGTAGTTGAAGTGCACCCAGGAAATTGTTCCACTTTGAATACATTATGCACACTGTGATGCAGATGATATATCTGATAATTTAACACAAAACCACTGATAGCTACTCATTACAGTCAAATCAGTGGAAGCAATTCTTTGATAAGGCCTGAATGCAGACTGTAATGAACAAAATAAAGCATACTTGCAATTCACTTTGAGAACTACGGACACATTAGCAAGATCGGTTGGGATTAAGAGAATTAACTTTTAGGGGGAAAAAAGCAGTATTTTTTTTTTTAAAATATCTTATGAGTCAGTGGAAAACTGAAAGGAAGATCAATCTTTATCTCCATCCTCACAAAAAATTCACTATGAGAGTGGTGTAATATACCCATTCTAAGTCGTCTTGATTCTATTAACTAATATCCACATTATGTAGTTTTATATAGTACATTTCAAAAGTACAAAAGCACTCTGCATACTTTATTGTGATAACAGATCTGTAAAATAGGTAAGTCATATTATCCCCTATTGCAGAGATGGACAGACAATGCCTGAGGTGAGATTTGCACCACGGACATGCTGGTTCATAGCTCACAATCTCAGACACTACTGTATGCAGAACTGTATCAATAGCTATGAGCCTATTAATAATTCTGTTCCACTTTTTACACTTTCTTGCATGCCTTGGAGAATATATTAGTCAAGTCAAACTTTTATTCATGCATTTTATCAAACGGGAAAATATAGTTGACAAAACAAAATTTTTGACTGAAGGATATTTTCTCTCCTAACATTTAATAATGAGCACATTTCTGATGACAGAAATATACAAAATGCACAATACTCTGTAGAAATTTAGGATAAAAGAACTAAACAAACTTATCCCACCCTCTTTAGGTTTTTTTTCTACAGTGTTAAACTTGCCTCATGATCAGTTAACAACAGTATGAGAGCTGTTAATTTCACTATCAGCATGAATAAGGTGAAGGAGACTTGGCTGAAAACGTAAGTTGTTAAAATATATTCTAGACATTGCTTGCTCTAATTGCACTTTGCCTTACATGAATATTTAAATACACTCATCAATGTTCTTGGCAGATGCAAAGCTAGGTATGCATTCAATATCATTTAATCTTTTAAATGTGTTAATATTTTATTGGTTAGCCACTATGTGAGGCATTGTTGGTGGCATATAAATTTTAGAATAAAAAAAAAATAAGTAAAATAAATAAATAAATTTAAAAAAAAATCACAAATCAAGACTGGTCAGCTGACAGCCAGAATACCTGGGTTTGGGAATAGATTCTGGTTTCTTGGTTCTGGGAGAGGGTATGCTGAGCGTGCCATGACTCAGAATGATGGGTAGGTGAAAATCCTCTGTCCTCAGCCACTCTGAAGTCTGGGGCCACCCGCTGCCATAAATCAATCAATCAGTCAATCAATCATTCATTTCAATGAGGTATTTTGCTACAGTGATATAGAAATATGGGATCTAGACTACACTTTTTTTTTGTACAAGTATAACAATGTCACATTACAGTTGGAGAAGCATCATATTGCTATAGCTTATCCTCAACTCTATGGATGCCGGGGTGCACAATCAAAAGTATATCTGTAATAAAAAAGCAATATTTGAAATGATTTTGACAGGGGGAAAAAGCTCTCTGTAGACCTTCAGCTGGACTGCTGGTGCCTCTGTGGCCGTTCCCATGTGATCTGAATAATATGCATAGTCCTTTATCCATGTAATTCTTCAGTGGGTGCAGTTGCCATACACAGCGAATGATATACCAAGCTGTTTCATACGTCAGGTACATCCACTAAGGAACCAATTTATTGGTATGACTCCAACAACAGGATGGCAACTAAAGAAGTAGCAACAACCACACTAATTGGAGGGGGATGCAGCAGTGATACCCAAGCTCAAACAGGGGGCTGAAATACAAAATGTACTTCTCCAGTGTGCAAGTCTAACTGCAGTCATGAAAATGATAAGTGTTCTGGTCTACATATAAATGCAAAATACCACTCTTGGGTAAGTGATTTCACCCCAGCTTGAATACTTGGATGAAAATGACTATTTTCTACATTCTTATCAGTTTGGATCCAGGACCTTTATTGGCATGGGCACTGTCTTAGTTGACTGGGTAGACAGTTTATGCTGGGAAAATGACAGAGGCAATGTGACTCTGTTGACTGTCCTGCTCTGTCATCTGCTTTTGAGCATTCCATCCTTCTGGATAGCTCAGAACACTGCCTTTGGATGGTTTCACTTATACATTGGATGGACATCCCAGTGGTCTGAAAGGGAGTGCTGTTTCTGTCCTATAGGCTTTATGGTGAAGGCTGCTGCAAGATTCAATCACACATCCTACTGTTCTTTAAAATCTAAATTAAACAACTGGGAGGAGACTAGGGATAAATACTTGGAAGACCACAACTGCTTCTCTCCTTTCTAGTAGGAACCACCTAGAATCATGACACTTCTGAATAAGAGTCAATGATGAGGATGAATAAACTAAGACATGTTCCAGAAAAATGGGAGTGAGAAATCAGACTGAAGTAGGCCTCAGGGGCTGTTGGTCATTATTTCCTGAACAGTGTACTATTCCATGCAGGGCTTGGTTCTACTCCATGATTCTCAGATGGCAACTGTGGTTAGGAATGCTTTTTAAAACCCACATAGGTTGGTATACCACCTGTGGCTGCTCCTAAAGAAAGGTGTTTGGGTCACAGTTACACAATGCTTCACCATGTCTACACTGGATTGCTGCAACATTCTCTACATGGAGATACCACTGAAAACTATTTACAAATTTCATTTGGTTCAAAATGCGGCCACCTGCCTATCAGGGGATAAAAGCTGCTAAATTTTTTTTATGTTTGAGCTAAAAAAATCAAAAACGAAAACCAGCAGTGTGGGGGCAGTGGAGGCCCAAGCACACTGAGCACAAGAAAAATGAAAGGGAAATGGAACAGGGAAGAAGCAACATAAGAAAAAGAAGAGCACTGAAGATCATCAAAATAACGCAAAGGTTCAGCATGACGTATCTCCACTGAATGCATTGCTTTTAAAGCAAATGATAAAAAGAGAAAATATTCTGCAGAGCCTCCTTTGAAAAAAAAATTCAACTACTGAAACCTCCCTAAGTTGTTTAGAAGGGACAATTAATGATCTACCAGTCATAAATAAATGGCATTCAGTCAACTCCACAGCCCAGATTATTTTTTCCAACACAGATGCTTACTAAGGCATATTTCTGCCTTAACCAAGCTAGTCTCATCCTCTCTGTGTCTGATTTGGAGATGTCAGTCATAACTGTAGCAAACACCCTGCTTCTGTCTCACTTTGGGAACATCTTCTTCTTTTTTTTTAGAATGTTTTTATTAAAAATTTAATTTTAAAAATAAACCCCTCCCCCCTTCCCACTTCCAAGCTTAAATTTTCCAGTTGAATCTACTTATTACTTTGGGAACATCTTCTGAGGAGAAATCTAGCTCATCTTAATGAGAAGGAAACACATTCTGTTGTTTGCCTGTAATGCATTTACTAGCATTAGAAGAAAATCTGGAGTTGGGATTAGCACAAATCAAAGCATAAAAACTAAAAAGTTAACTTGCTGAATACATGACTACTGAGAACTAAGTTCTATTTCGTTTAATGTGATTTACTCCTAGGCAAGCTGGTAGACTATTTCTGAACCCAGCATTTCCACGCAGCTATCAAGACTAATAGCTGCATATCAATCAAGTGAAATGCCAAACCCCTTTAGAAGCCATTACATCTTGTGTCAGTCATCTCTGCAAGTTAATTACGCATTACTTGAAGAAATACGTTCCTTGCTTTTTGGCTTGATCATGCCCTCAGTCTTTTTCACTGGTTGAGCCACAGTGTTGTATAAGGGTGTAAAAAGAACTTATCTCTCTTCACACACCTTAACATTTGCAATTTTAGAAGCCTCTCTCCCATTCTTTGTACTAAATTCTTGCCTTCCCTTTTTCACATGGAGCTCACAGTTGTTCTAACTGCACTTCTCTGGGTTACCTTCCATATTCTTTTTGAAACCAGATGGCCAGTCTTCACCACAGCAGAACAAGTGTATACATCTCCACCACAGATTTATAGTACTAGGATATTTATGTATTACTTTCAACCCCCTTTCAACTATTTTGGCAACTGACTTTTCCTTCCCCTCTCCTTGCAGTAATGGTTTGCATCCAGTGGTGTCTCTCTACTGACTTTAACTGAACAGAAGTTTCCATCTACTAAACAAGGAGGTAGCTCTTGTGCCCTCACAGGTCTGTATAGAGACTTGAGGAACCCATCAACTCCTAGTTCACAGCTTTTGGAAGGTGAGGTGAAGGCCTGCAGCGAGCAGACAGATTCAGCAAAAATGGCCTCTCTCAGTTTTGGGGATGGATGCTTTCAGTGGATCAAATAACAACTGGAAGATATACCATGGAACCTCCTGAGCTGATGTTTTCAAGTGAGTTTGCTACTATGACATCAAGATCTCTTTCTTGAGCAGTTCCCGTAAATTTAGAATGAAGGAGAACTGAATTTTTGTGTACTTAATTAAATGAAATCTTATTTGTCAATCTATAGCTCAGACACCAGTCTGGAAAACTCTTTTTGAGGAGAGGGGCATTGAGTGATGGGATAATTTAAAACAAGAACAATCACAACATACTAATAAAATCTTCATGTCTTGGACAGCTTTTCAAGCAGCCTTCCCATCTTGGATAGCTCTCTCATACACAGTAGCATTTACTTTCTGACCTTTTCTGCCTGGTGTAATCTCACTTCTGGAGGCTGTCCAGTACATCAACAGCAAGATCAGCAAGTTTGCTCTTCGGTGTTGACCCACAGGTGGGAGAAAATATGGCACTGATTATGAAAACTCCACTTTACTAATGTGTTGTTTCTTTATATTAAAAAATTAGGGAATTTCTCTGGTTTATCCATTCCTCTCTAGTAATGCCTATTTACAAAATAAGCAAATCTCAGATAACAGTTCAACACCTGAAAAATCTATTAATATTGTATAGGAGTGCAGTCTCTTCCCTCTTTAAAGGCAATAGTAATATTAAGTGGTAGACAATTATTTCTAAAATCTATTTTAAAAATCCCTTTATTTACAAACACTATTAGGCAACGGCCTAAATCCAGTTGTTAGCTCCCACTAGGACATAAGCCCACAGAATCAATGAGAGATACATAAGCATTATCCAGCGACTGTTTCAGTGGGTCCGTTTTCGTCAGGACTAGAACTGTATTTGAGCCGGTGTTTGCGTATGTTATTATGTAGCTGCTGAGTACTATGTAGAGATAGACAAGCTGATCACTTTGGGCAGTCTCAGAAAATAGCTAAATCATTATTAAAAATCCAAAGTAATGTGATTCATTTTCTCAGAAAATCTGTGGCGTTAATAAGCAGCTCATTAGTGAAGCAACAAGCACACTGCTCTGTTTATAAATCTGCCCTTGGGAAAACTGGGGTGGGGTTCAGAAAGGTCACCACCACCCAAATGCTACTATTTAAAAGTGGGGTCCACATCAATACCATGGAAAAGTGATGGCAGCTAAAAAGAACACTTTGGTGCTGATTTTGAATGGACTTAGTTCATTTGAATGGAATTAGTTCATTTTCTATCCACATAGCTCATGTTTTAAGAAATCTTTTCAAGGTAAAAATCAGAGATCTACACCAGGGTGCTATTTAATTTAGGACAAGATTTTAAATTTTATGTGATAACTCCTTTGAAGCATTCTTACCTCTGGCCAGTTTGCTGGCTGTACAGACTGATGGATAATGGTTTATTAAATAAGCCTACATGCTGGGCATCCTTAACAAAGGGTTTTCTTCCTCTTTTTAAAAGTGTCAGTTCTCTGGTTCTTTTTTAATAAAATTCCTGTAGGTACTATGAATTATTGAAAAGTGTTTTCAAAAATACTGTATATTTATCTTTATCTTTGAATAAATCCAAGAACAAGCACTTGAGCACAGCTAAGATATCCTTCTCCAGTCAAAAGGTCTTCCCCCTATACGTCAAAGGTAAATCTGAAATGGTGTCCCTGATCTCTGTTTATGTATGTTGGGCAGGGGAGGCAGAAACTTGTACACAAACCTACATTTCCAATGCCAGGTACTAATTTTTATTCTAAAACTCACCCCAGCTGAAGAGATGCTAATTTTAAGAATTGAAGAACAGTTACTGAATACATCTTACCTTCTTGTAGAGACTTCTCAGGTCTCTGTACTGCCACATGCTATTTAAGACCTGAGATGCTGCCTTCACTACTTTTGGTGAGTGCCTGTTTGGGAGATAAGGGGAAAAAAGTGATCTTTTAACTTAAAACCACAAGAAATAGTTTCATATTCATCCATTCCATCAAAACTTTAGGCAAGGTTTGCTCAGCAATACATGAGAGCTGAACCTGTAGTGGCTAACACACTTTTTCATCATATCTTTTAATTCCTGAGTAACTCTTCACTGTTAAAAGCAGGGCCAAAAAGTGAACAATTTCAGTGTGTTGACTGAAAGGTTGAGAGTGTTCATTAAGAGCAAAATGGTATCCCAGCGATTTGGAAAGGAAGAACAAAATAAGGAAAAAAACCCCCAACAACCTGGCTCCTTTAGCAAGAAAGTCAGTAATACACAAACTGCAGGAAATGGAATTGAATTCATTTGGAAGTAAATTCATTAATTACCAGCTATGCTGTTAGAGCGCATGCATAAACTCATACGTGTTCTTTGTATGCTCAGCTGTATGGCATCTTGTGACCTTGGGCACATTCACACTTAACAATAACAGAGTTATGATTCCACTTTAACTGCCATGGCTGCTATGGAATCCTGGGGTCCATAACTGGATGAACACCCTGGCTGAGAATTCTAAATGCCTCTCCCTGCACTGCAAATCCCAAGATTCCTGGAGATGTTGGCCTTGGCAGTTAAAGACAAATGTAATGCTAGAACTATGTAGCGTGAATGGACCCTTGCAAGTACTGTTGTCTCAATAATCCACATCCACACAGAACTGTCTAAAAGGGGAATTTCAGGAACTTTTGGCAGGAATGTTTTTGCTATGAGTCTCATAATCAGGAGGGCTTTAAACTGAGTTATGTCAAGGAGGGAGACAGTATTCATGAGGGCAAGAGTTCATCAGGTGCTGGAGATTATAGTCCAAATATTATGGAGGGTACAGGGCATACTGTACACGAACCTAACAATGGAGGAAAAGAAACTTATATAAGCAGCTGTGGGGAATGACCCATACTCTCAGATGCCTCTATTTAATGCACAGAGCATGCAAAATAAACAGGATGAACTTGTAGCACAGCAAAGTAAATATGATATAACAGGCATCACTGAAACCTGGTGGGATGAGTCTCATGGCTGGAATGTAGCAATACAGTGGATATGACCTAAGCCAGATAAATAGACCAATTAGGAAAAGAGGAGGAGGAGCACTATTTGTCAAGGATGTTTTCACTAGTAAAGAAACCCATGATTTAACTCCTGGAAGCCAGATTGAGAGCATCTTGGTAAAAATTAAGCGGGAGAGAAACAACAGTGATGTCTTTGTGAGGGTCCAATACAGACCCCACAAGCCACACTGAGGACTTGGGTGAGGGTTCTTGGAACAGCTCACAAAATATTCAGAAAGGAGAGATGTAGCAGTAGCTGGAGATTTCAACTATCCTGATATTTGCTGGAAGTCACACTTTGCCAATGGTATCAGGTCCAACCAATTTCTCAATTGCCTTGCAGACAATTCCATAGTTCACAAGGTGGAAGATGGAACAAAGGGAAAAGCAATTTTAGATCTGATCCTAACAACAGTGATGATCTGGTTAATAGGGTGGAGGTGGCAGGATCCTTAGATGGGAGTGACCATGTTCTCGTGGAGTTTGTTATACAGATGAAAGGGAAACCAAGCATAGTAAGATGTGCATTCTAGATTTTAAGAAAGCTGATTTCAGTAAACTTAGGCAAATACTGGGTTGGATCCAGGAATAAAAAAAGGGAAGAGAGGTGAGAAGAGAGTGCAGTTTCTTAAAAGTGAGATATTGAATGCACAATTTCAAACAAATTTAATGAGGAGGAAAAATGGAGGTGTCCAAAGAATCAAGGATGGATGATGTCTAAAGAGCTTTCAATGGGGCTAAGTTTTAAAAAGGACATGTACAAGAAACGGAAAAAAGGGAAAATAATCAAAGAGGAATTCAAACAAATAGCATATGTAGAGAGAAAGTCAGAAAAGCTAAGCGCAGAATGAGTTCAGGCTTGCTAAAGAGGTTAAAAACAAACAAAAGTGCTTTTTTGGTCATGTCCATACCAAAGGAAGAAAAAGAAAACGGTAGGGCTACTATTTTCAGAAGATGGCAAAATGCTAACAGGCGACAGGGAAAATGCAGAACTATTCAACACCATCTTTGCTTTGGTCTTATCCCAAAAGGAAAATGGTGCTCTATCTGGGGGAAATGGAGCAATGATGTGGTTGGGGAAATGCAATACAGCACAGGTAAAGAGGTAGTACAGGAATACCTGGCTACTCTAAACAAATTCAAACCTCCAGGGCCAGATGAACTACATCCAAGGATATAAAAAGAACTGGCAGAAGTAACCTCAAAATCACTGGTAATACTATTTGAGAATTCCTGGAGAATGGGAAAAGTCCCAACAGACTGGAGGAGGGCAAATATTGTCCCCATTTTTAAACAGGGGGAAAAAAGAAGACATAAACAATTACTGCCCAATCAGCCTGACATCAACACCTGGACAGATTCTAGAGCAGATTATTAAACAGACAGTCCATAAGCACTTAGGCCCTTTTCGCATGGCGTTTTTTAAGCGAAAGGGCCCCTTGAGTATCGCGTAAATGTGAGGAGCAGTCCACATGACGCACTCACATTTATGTGACGCTTAAGAGCCTAATGCGGACCGCGCACACATTTTTTATTTTCAGCTTAAAGCCAAAAATGCTGTGTGGTCGGGCATCGCTGCGAGGCCCCGCGCGCACTTACCTGCCCTGCGGAGCCTCTGGAGCCAGGCCGGTTGCGCTTCCTGCCCCAGCGCAGCCTACAGCTCCCAGGCTGCACTGCTGAAGGAAGGGACGGGGCGGGGGTGGGGTGTTCGCACGACCGGCAAGCCCGCTGCAGTGATGAAGGAGCAGGGATGTGAGCGCCTTGCGCAAGAGGCTGCTTGCGTGAGCGCCGCCCCCCACCTCCGCGAACAGGTAAGGTGCGGAAAGGGCCTTAGAAAGGAATGCTGTGATCACTAAAACTCCACGTGGGTTTCTCAAAAACAAGCCATGCCAGACTAATCTCATTTCTTTTTTTTATAGAGTTACTAGCTTGGTAAATGAAGGGAATGCTGTGGATATAGCATATTTTGATTTCAGTAAGGCCTTTGACAAGGTTCCCCATGATAAACAAGCTATTAAAATGTGGACTAGACAAGGTGGATTAGGTGGATTCGTAATTGGTTGACCAATCAAACCCAAAGGATGCTCATTAACAACTCCTCTTTATCCTGAACATAAGTGATTAGAGGGCTGACACAGGGTTTTGTCCTGGGCTCAGTGCTATTCAACATCTTTATCAATGACCTCGATGAGGGAATGAAGGGCATTTTTATCAAATTTGCAGATGACACCAGAGGACAGGGCAGTATCAGAATTCAAAATGACCTTAACAGATTAGATAGCTGGCTAAAACTAGCAAAATGAATTTCAATAAGGAGAAATGCAAGGTACTAAACTTAGGTAGAAAAAATCAAATGCACAGATATGAGATGGGCGACATCTGGCTTGATTACAGTACACAGGAAGGAGATTTGGGGTTCTAAGTAGACCACAAGTTGAAAATGAGTCAGCAATGTGGTGTGGCAAGTAAAAAAGTCAATGCAATTCTGGGCTGCATCAATAGAAGTATAGCATCTAGGTTGAGAATACTACTTGATTCTACTTTGATCAGACCCCAGTGGGATACTGTGTCCAGTTCCGGAGACCACAGTTCAGGAAGGATATTGACAAGCTGGAATATGTCCAGAGAAGGGTGACCAAAATGGTAAAAGGTCTGCAAACCATGCCCCATGAGGAGCAGCTTAGGGAGCTGGATATGTTTAGCCTAGAGAAGAGAAGATTAAAAAGTGACATGATAGCATGGTCTAAATATTTGAAGGGATGTCATGTGGAAGATGAACCAAGCTTGTTTTCTACTGCTCCAGAGACTAGGACATGGAACAGACAGATTTTAGAGGTGACAAAAGTTACCTCTCTAGATCTTGTTAGCCCTTCCAGGGGAGAAACTGGGGAGTATAAGACTCATCATTGGAGCACTGCAAAGAAGGGAAGAACAGGCTAACCAAGGTCCACTAATCCAGACTAGGATTAGGATGATGATGACGACTATGATGATGATTTCTTACCCATTTCTCCCTGTGGACTGAGATGGGAAATAACAAGAAATAATGCAATACATAACATCAAAAGAGCAAATGAAGCCAACACATACTACAATACATCAATAAATACCTTAAAAACCATAATTTAAAAATAATCTGGAGAGATCTGCCAGAAGAGACTGGTCTTTACTGCTCATTTAAACTCAGACAGTATCTCAAGCCAATGCATCTCTTCTGGCAGCTCATTCCACCACCTGCAGGCAGCCAAAGAAAATGACCTCTGGGTAAGAGTCAGTCTAGTTTCAGCTCACTGAGGTAGATGTCTTCCAGAGGGCCTGAGTGTACAGGATGGATTGCACAGGAGAAGGCAATGCTGTAGGTTGTAGGACTCAAACCATGTAGAGCTTTAAATGTAATAACCCAAACTTTGCACTTTGTCCAGGAACTAATTTGCAGCCTGTAGAGTGAGTTTAATATTGGCATAATATAATCACTCCTAGATGTACCTATAACCAGTTTGGCTGCCATGTTTTGAACTAACCGAAATTTCTCAACTTGGTACAGAGGTAGCCCAACGTACAGTTCCCTACATAAGTCTTATCTCAAGGTTACAAGGTTACCACTATCATTTTTAGGTTCTCCAGTTTTATGAAGGGGCACAGCTGGTATGAGAGCCAAAGCTAACAGATATTCACGAACATAGCATCTGTCTGGGCTGACATTTGGAGAGACAGACCCAGGAACACATCTAAGCTATGAAAATAGTTCTTCAGGTATGGTGTTGCCCAATTCAGGACTGGTTGATACACCTCCAACTGCAATTTAAGACCCCGTGACAGTAAGCACCTCCATTTTGTCTGGATTCAGTTTCAGTTTGTTTTTCCTTATACAACCTATTACCTGCTACAAGCATTCCTTCAGAAGAGAACAGGAAAAGCTAATCAGAATCTCTGGTCTAAATCCTGGATGGGAGATGCTTCTGAAAGAGTGACATCAGCTTGAACAGGACTAAGGCCTGGGCCTCGACAGTGATCCAGCAAGAGGCTTCCAAAAGCAGGAGCCAGGTACCTTCTTAAAATTCTTCACTGAAGACAAAAGCTTCAAGTAAACTCTTTCTGCCTAATGAACAACACTGGAATCTGAGTTGTTAAAGGGGATTTGTGTTGGGAAAACACATTAGAGTCAGCAAGTTTCTCTAAAACAAACAAACAAAAACCCTCAAAAGTGATAGGTGTCCATCTGGATTTCCTGGAAGACATTACTGAAGACTTTCCTTAATGAAAGGCGGTAATGTTTTAGACAAGTACACACTGAAGAGACACATCATAGAGTTTTTGACCTGCCCTATCTTATTAAGAAAAGAAATTATGGTCTTATTTTGATGAACAAGGTGTGCTGCTGAACTTATCTATTTGCTTCAAAGATGATCTTCTTGTTCTGTGCAATTTCCTGTCTGTAATGCATTGTTTTACAAACCACAGGATGCCATACTGTGAGAGAAAGAACATTGCCTGATGACATTCAGTTGTGTCCAAAGATTTAATCAGTAATCTTGACACAGATAAGGAAGACACAGTCTTTCAGAATGTGTGTTAACAGACATTTAACTAAACAGGCCTTTTCAGCTAGCCATTTCCTCTCCTGGGCCACAGAAGTCAAGTGGTTCCAGGTAAACATACATACAACACATGCATATAGACATGGGTCTTGTTAGGGGTATTGTACAAATGCTGACAGATTGCAACAAGTGTTAATTCATTTTTTTTTGTTTTTGTTTTGTTTTAGTCTTAACATAGGTTGAAAAGTGAAATAAGTAATTCATAGTCTGTATGAAAACTTGTGTGAGTGAAAGTCTTAATTGTACACAACAGGGCATTCCAATTCTGCTTTCCCACAGCACCACCATTTTCTGCATGGGAGTTCAGTGCAGAGGAATGGGCAGGACAGCCCCATTAAGAATATGTACAAAAGATACTATGTTTTAATGCTCAGTTGGTTACTTAAAATTAATTAACAATCAGAAGACGAAACTGCAGTCTTCACAGTGAAAAATCCTCTTTGGAAGCCCCATAATATGCTATTGCAAGTTTACGAACTTACAATTTAACTATCAACTGTCAACATCTTGAAATAAGAGAAGGAAGAAAAATAATCTTCTTGGCTTAACATTTTCTTGCATTATTTTTCATAACACGAACAGCATATAATTGGCATAGTACATTTTGAACATACTGTCTGTTTCTTTCTAAAACTTGGAAAATATTAGCCTGTTAAATCATAAACAGGATGTCTCAGACATTCACTAAGCACCGTATTGTGGACATTTTTATGTGTCCTTGTTTTTCTTTTTTCATATGTAGTTTATTGCCACCCTGGTTGCTTTTGAAGAGGTTTCTGTCTTTTCTAGACCATTCAAAACTAGCATGTCTTTTAAGCAGTAGAATAAAAGCAATATCTAGTGAAAGCTCATTTTCCTTTATTTATTTTACATAACGCAGCATTAATTTCCAATATGGTATTATCCTAGGGCACTTTCAATAAATAGGAAACTAATTTCCTCTGATATTTCCCCATCTCCTACAAACATGACTCATTGTTATATCTTCAGCCTAGACAGATTCAGATACTATCTAATTTTTTTTTGTAAAAATCTTTGTCTAAGGTTAAACTTTATATCATGTTTTATATAGTCTGCAAGAGTGAATCCACATTTCCTATGAGATGTTCCTTCTCAAATCTCTTTTCCATTTTTCTTTAAGCTACATAAGGTATCTAAATTTCTGATACTTCAACAGAATTTTTCCAGATGTGTCATCTTTCAAAGGACTATTCTTTCTTTGTAAATTGTCTCTAAAATGAGATGACTGAGTCTTTATTTTCAACCTGTGTTGAATTCACTAGGAAAAAAGTGAAGACACATTCTCACAAAATGGTAAGGGAGGTCAGTTTACTACTATACCAACCTCAATTTTGCTCTCTTCTTCCCACTTACTCAGGACTCCTTGGTGCCATCATCTGTAGCTTTTCCCAGAGCCTCCACCCTTGCCTTTAACCACTCCAATGTGACTAGTGGTAATAATTAGCTATGGTGACAGGAAATGGGATGGGTCTCTCTCCCCTCTCTCTGATATGTGGCATGCCAACCAGCCCTAGAAATCACAGCCTTCCCAAGGACTATTGCTATATCAGACATATCAACTTGTTGTATAGATCAGGCAAGGTAGCAGAGTTTTTTTTTGTTTTTTTTGAGAGGAGGGATCTTGGATTTTAAACCAAGCCAGAGAAGACTTTGGAATGTATATTATTCTTTTTGTTCCATGAGGCAAATATTACATTCATCCTTATTTTTATTTCCCTGTCATAACTACGTACCTAGATTCTACTGAAACCTGGATAACCTCTACCGATCCAGAAGATCAATCAGTTTTCTCCATAACTTACTTCTGCACTACCTTCTCTTACTCAGAAATATATTATTTTTGTCCCAAACTTGTATATCATCTAACATGTCTTTTTCTCCTGTTTTTTTTTTATTGTAGTTGCCAGACCCAAGCTTATTTAAACTAAAGTAAACATATATGGATTAAATTTAGTAATGCCAAATGTGGATTATTGCAGTACCAGAGCCCATTCCCTCTGTTGTTTGGGTTTTAATCTTAGCTTTCATTGTCAAATGCAAATATGGTATAGGAAAATTACAAAATGTAACACCATGCTTTATTTCTTGGTAAGTTGATAAAAGGCATCTTTATGAAATAAAAGTTGCTCTACTTTCATCTCTTTTCTTCATAACATACTTACGGGGTATTTCTATTTTTCAATCACTACTTTTCCCTAAAATTTATCTAATCATTAATTCAGCAATAGTATTTGTGTTGACATAAATCTCCCCCTTTATATGTCTTTGGCAGGAATGACCTCTTAAGGAAAAAGAACAATCACCCTGCAATTATGCACGTTCCAAATATTTTTGAAGAAACTTGCTCCTAGCACAAAAAATGATCAGTGCCTGCAGAGCTGGTCCGTGCTGGTACGTTAAGCCATAAGCTACTGTGGGCAGATAAATACAATGACACAGATGTCAACAGTGTCAGATACTTTTTTGTAAGATTATCCACCTACTGTCCCCCTACCTTTCCTCATCATCTGTCAAATTTACTAAAACATGATAAACTACAGAATTAAAGGAAATCATTAGAGCAGACAATTTAATTATAGCTAACAGGCATGAGATGATTTGGAAAACATACTTGTCTCCTTTACTCTTGGAAATGCCAACAAGCTTTTCGATTCCTCCTGCATCCCGTAAGGCCTTGGCATTCTCCATGTTTTTCGTGATGACTTCATGCAAGGTGCAACAAATGGCAGTAACGGTATCATCAGACATGGCCTTGCTTGCTGAACTGTTACTGTTGTTACCTCCTGGAAGCCGGTGAACCAGGTCCCGCATGGCATACTTGCCTTTTGGAAAGGAGAAAAAGAAGGAGGAATCACATTTTAAAAAGCAACAAATAAGAGGGGAAAAAAAGCAAATCTTCTGAGTGCATTGCTTTGCCTTGCAAAATGGCATGAAACCAGATGTCTGATTTTTCTGTTTGATTTTTTTTTAAACATATCCCCATAATCAGGAGTTATCAACCGCATTCTAGTGTCCACTAGTCCTGTTAATCCTCATTCCTCCACAGTATCTTACATAACATGGGTGACTAGTAGCCACAATGTTCTCACAAACACACACTTAAAATGAATGCATATGGACTCCTCTGTGCTTGAGTCAGATATTATTAAACCATATAAAAGATGATATAATTGATTATATGCAGTTGGTATCCCCCTTTGATCCAGCAACAACTTCCTTTAAGAGGACTGAGAAGGAAATGAAATCTCCCCTTCCTTCAACAGACACTTTCTCTTCATTTCATGCTGTTATGAAGGGCTCCCAGCTATCTAGAGGAGATTTGGAAAAGGAACAGGGGGCTGCAAAGGGCAGGGTGAATTATCTAAAAACGCCCCCTCCCTCTTCTGCTGACATTAGCCTCCACTGAATCAAACACCTTTCTGTTAGTGGAGGAACACAAGTCAGATACAAACTGTAACACTGAAAGTCACAAAGCTGTTGTCAAAAGAGGGAGACTGTATAGATTACATATCCGCATGGGAGCTCATACAATCATGACTACGCTTAGCACAGCATCTGTAAAGCAATGAATGTGCTATCTATGGAAAGAACTTTATTCTCCCAGCTAGGAAATATGAGAATATTTGGAGAGTTTTGGAGAAATGCAATAATGATTTTATTTTTTAAAGAACATTTTAACTTTTGATCTGAATGAGTGTTACAATCCAGACACAGATAGGTAGTTTTCTTTAACCTCAATTGCTCGTATAAGCAGAAGTTTGCTTGTGCATTCAGATCTTTGTCAGGCTGGGATAATTAGGGGAAAGAAGCACAATGGCTGTAGCATAAGACTCAGTAATCTGGACCACTACAAAGCAGTCCACTCCAAATATATTTTCCCTGGATCAACCATCATCTCAAAACTGACATTGCCCTCTGCTTTGACCATCATCTCACGAAACCATAACAAAACTAAAACAAAACAAAACTAAAACAAAACAAAACAAAACAAAACAAAAAAACCCCACCCACTAAATACAGAGTTGTGAACTTTATCTCTGAAATAATTCAGATATTTTTAAAGTGATAATATTCAAATGCGGCAGAGTTCTATGAGGACAAATCAAGTCCCATCAATGTTAATCTGAAATCCTCCTCTTCCTCCTCTCCCTTCCCAGCTCCTTGCTCAATCAGAAGTAGTTTCTTTTAGTTTGCCTTTCCTGTTCCTCGATGGCTGAGGGTCTCCTTCCAAGCCTGCTTGCTCTTGAGTAAATGGAAAAGAAAAGGTGTCCTTTACAGCCATGGCAATGTGGAAAGCAGTTTCCTTAAGAAGGGCTTTCCTGTTCTTCCATGGCTGAAGGCTTCTTTCCAAGCCTGCTTGCTCTCAACTTAACCCCCCCCGCCTCCACAGATCACCAGCACCTTGTTCTTTTTTCCTGTTAAGTTTGGCTCCCATATTTTGAGACTTGACTTGAATTATCTTGCAAGGACTTGAGACTTGACTTGTGACTTGAAGGTAGGGACTTGAGAATTGAGGCTTGGAGTAAAAGACTTAAATACATCACTGTCTGATAGTCATTTCTGGCTAGGGAAAAATGGCTATTGTGCTCTGAAAGCTTTGGAGCACGGTTAACTTTCAAACAAATACTAGTACCTAAACCCTTTTGATCTGTAAACAAACATATATTTTCAGTAACTTACAGACTTGATGACTAAACATATTTTAAAAGGATTTGAATAATGTGACTAAATTTAAGTAAGTGTGGCATCCAGGAAAGCTACTTTATCTTTCTAGGTTTATTGGAAAAGCGAGAATGGAAGAAATTAAAAATGTAACTTCAGGGTAACATTCACAGGAAAGAATGTGGTCGTACAGATCAGATTTTCTGATGCTATAGAATGAAGTTATCCGACACTACAGTTATTTCAGTGTCATTTCCAGGGGTCAGGTTCAATCTTGTATTGTCTCTTTCTTCCTGTTCCTTAAGTTATTTAAATCTGCTACAGCCAGGAAGAGGTGAGCAAAAAGTAATTGTGTTTCTGGATTAGAATCTACAATCTATTTTCCCAGCACAGCCTTCTTTCATGGTTGTCATGTTTCTTTCTAGATTAGAACTAGAAAAAAAGAACAAGAACTGAAGGTGACACTGACTTACAGTTGTCTTTCAGATAAAGCAGATTAGAGAAAAGTTCTGCTTTCTTGGCAGATAGAAAAATTTGACAACTGTGGACAAATTACAGCCAGAGCACAGAAGACATTGAGAGCCAGCATAGTATAGTAGTTTGAGTGTTAACTATAACTCTGGAAACCAGGGTTCAAATCCCAGTTCAGCCATGGAAACCCTCGGGATGACACTGGGCATATTACACACTCTCAGCCTCAGAGGATGGCAAAGGCAAACCCCCTCTGAACAAAGCTTTCAAGAAAACTCCATGACAGATTTGCATGAGAGTTGCCGTAAGACAGAAACAACTTGAAGGCTAACAAGTGAAGATGTCAACTCTTCATGGCTCAGGGCCAAAACTGTACACGGCGGAGGCAGTTTCGTGTACTGGTCCCCACAGAATTGTCTGTGTTTATTCAAAAAGAGGGGTGTGTGGATGCCATTTTAACATCAGAAAGGACACACATGAGAAGGGGTGCTCAATCTATCATATTCCTGAAACACAGTCAGTTCTGCAACAAGGGCTTACAGAAGACACTCAGCGATAGGTACTAGAGAGTGGGATGGCATTGGTCAGGAAGGGAATCTGTTCTCCTTATTTGTGCGCTCATTTCACCTTTAAAACCAGCCTCTTTTCTTTTCTGTTTGCTCCAATGAATGCCGTGCTGCTCACTTTTGAAAGCATAAGTCTGAATTTGAGCTTCAGGAGAGAAATAGAATGGTAAAGTAGCACTAATACAGTGCATTTGATTATGAGGTGCGCATGATTAATTCCTTGCTTGATGGGTTTTGACTCTGCTCTTCAACCAAAAAAGGCTCCGTAACAAGGCTCAAGAGAACAACAAAAAAGACTGGCTGTGCCCTTAAATATATCGTTTAGCATAAAAGGAATAAAGGATTTTGGGAAGGAAGAGGAAAAAAGTAAACTCATGTACTTGCCATTAGCTGCAAAATCCTTACAATGAGGAGAGTAGAAAACAGCCCAAGGAGTGGAATAGGCAAGTGTTGCTGTCCTTTCAGCAAAAACTATTGGCATGCTCTTTTTACTCTTCACAATGACTGATACGCCTGACAGAATGCATATTACCAAGTGACACTAATGAAGGGAGGAAGAGGCCTGAAGGAGATAAATTCTCAGGAGATGTGCTACATCATGTGTCTGTGTAATTGAGAAAGTAGTGAGTGCCACTGGTGTAGTTATGATATGAGTATGGCATGCAAGGAGTAAAATATAGGAAATTCATGAAGGGGCAATAAGACATGGTGCCTAAGGATACAGTGACGTTACTTCATACCAAAGATACAAACAAAAAAAAGCAAAAATGAAAAAGCTATAAATCTAAAACTGTGCCTACTTTATTAGTGCAATCTCTCCCAGTATCCATCCAGTAGAGGTGGAAGAGATCACAAGCCCCATCCAGTCCAGCCCTTGCACTGCAGGAATCAAGAAAATCAAAGCAATCCCAAGAGATAGTCATCTAGCCTCTGTTTATAAACCACCACACTTCGAGGCAGCATATTCCACTTTTGAGCAGCATTACCATTTCTTCCCAATGTTTAGGTGGAATCCTTTTTCCTGTAGCTTGAAGCCACTGCTCCATGTCCTAGTCTCTGGAGCAGCAGAAAACAAGCTTTCTCCATTTTCCTTATGACATCCCTTAAAATATTTAGACAAAGCTATCATGTCACCTTTTAACCTTTTCTTCTTCAGGCTAAACATACCCAGTTCCCTAAGCTGGTCCTCAGAGGGCGTGGTTTCCCAACCTATTACCATCTTGATCACTTTCCTCTGGACACATTCCAGCTTGTCAATATCCTTCTTGAACTGTAGTGCTCAGAACTGGACACAGTATTGCAGGTGAGGTTTGACCAAAGCAGAATGAAGTGGTATTATTACTTCTCTTCACCCAGACACTACTGTCCTATTGATGCAGCCTACAACAGCACTGGCCTTTTTTAGCTGCTGCATCACACTGGTGACTCATTTTCAACTTGTAGTCTTCTAAGACTCCTAGATATCTTTCATATGTACTGTGGTCAAGCTAGGTGTCACCTATTCTATATCTGTGCATTTCACTTTTTAATTTTCCTAAATGTAGTATCTTACATTACTCCCTGCTATTTTGTTAGTTTTGGCCCAGCTTTCTAAACTGTTATGAACTTTTTGAATTGTGATGCTGTCATCTAGGGTATTACATACCCCTCCTAATTTGGTGTCATTTGCAAATTGGATTAATACGCTCTCTGATAAAGATATTCAATAATGTTGGGCTCAGGACAAAACCCGGTGGCATCCTGCTAGTCACTTCTCCTCAGGATGAACAGGAGCAGTTGGTGAGCATCCTTCAGGTTTGGTTGGTCAACCAGTTGTAAATCCACCTAACAATAGCATTGTCTAGCCCATTTTACTAGCTTGCTTGTAAGAATATTATTATTATGGGGAAATATTAATATGGGGGACCTTGTCAAAGGCCTTACTGAAATAAAAATATGCTGCATCTTTGACTTTTAATGATCATGTCATCCCTTTTTAAGTGCTTATAGTTTGTTTAATGACCTGCTCTACAACATTTCATCACATGGACGTCAGGCTGACTGGGCGGTAATTGTTTGGGTCCTCTTTTTCCCTATTTGAAGACAGAGACTGCTTCCAGTCTGCTGGGACTTCTCCTCAAGGAATTCTCAAAGATTATTGGCACTGGTTCTGAGATTACATCTGCTAGTTCTTTTAATATCTTTGGATGTAGTTCATCTGGCCCTGGAGACTTAAATACATTAGGAGTAGCCAGGTATTTTTTAGACAACCATTCCAGATTCTTTAGACACCTCCCATTTTTTCTCCCTCATTGGAGCCGTGTGATATTGGCCTTCACTATTTCACTTTTAAGAAACTCACATCTATTCTCTTTTAGTATTCCTGACCATGTGATTACATACAGTATTTTCCCAAGTTTACTGAAATCACCTATCTCAAAATCTACAATGTGTGTCTTACTATGTTTGGCTTCCCCTTTCCGCTGTATAACAAACTCCAGGAAAACACAGTCACTCCCACCTAAGGATCCTGCCACTTCCATCCTATTAACTAAGTCATCACTGTTGGTTAGGATCAAATCTAAAATAGCTGATCGCCTTGTTGCCTCTTCCACCTTCTGGACAATAAAATCGTCTTCAAGGCAAGTTAGGAATTTGTTGGATCTTATATTCTTGGCAGAGTTTGGCCTCAAACAAATATCAAGATAGTTGAAATCTCCTATTACTATTACATTTCTCCTTTCTGAATGTTTTATCTGTTCCAAGAGGCCTCATCTAAATTCTCAGTCTGGCTTGGAGGGTCTGTATTAGACCCCCACAGTGACATCACTGTTGTTTCTTTCCCCCTTTTTTATTTTTTTTAATTTTATTTATTTTATTTTTATCCAGATGCTCTCAACCTAGATTCCAGAAGTTAAGTCATGGATCTCTTTACATGTGTAAATATCCTTGACATAGAATGCTCCTCCTCTCTTTTCCTGTTTAGTCTATTTATCTATGTCATACCCACTATATTGCTACATCCCAATCACGGGACTCATCCCATCAGGTTTCAGTGATGCTTCTTATAATATATTTGCTTTGCTATGTTAAGAGTTCAAGTTCATCCGATTTATTCCTCATGCTATGTGCATTAGTGTAGAGACATCTAAGACAATGGATCATTCCCCCTAGCTGCTTAGTTAAGCTCTTTTTCTTTCCCAGTGTTGGGCTGTTGTTACTATTTGTCCAGCTCTCCCTATAACATTTGGGCTATTATCTCCTGCCCTGAAGCCAAACTAGCCATAATGCTATTGCTACTCTGAAAGATGGAAGTTTTTATATATCACAGCTCCCATAATCCCTCACTGTTAGACTAAACACTGGCTATGACTGATAGCAATTGTAGTCCAATGCAGGAGGTTTGCATGTTCTGTGTTGAAGCTCTAAAAATGCATAATATTGTAGGCTGGCTCTACCAAATGCCTACTAAATGTTTTCTTCTTTCTTTTTTTTAAACATACTTCAGACCTACAATGACATTTCAGAGTTTGATATTTTATAAAGCCCTTCACTTCTAATTATTGGTATTCATGATGTAGGATCTCTAGCTGGAAATGCATTCATTCTTAAGACACTTAATTTCATCTGAAATGTCAGGGTAACAAACAACTATTTTAATTGTCTGTAATTTTCAGACAATCCTGTGTTCCCCATGCTGCGTTGACTGTTAAAAAACTAACAAAAACACAAAACAAGGAAAAGGCTATTATTATCTCTCCTGACACTTTAATTTTTCTTTCTAGATATTATCTGTAACAAATGGAGTCTATGAACAAAGATCATAGACCCACTGGGCTTTCTGTAGTCTTATATCACAAAGATAGCTTACACCCCTCCAAAGTTAATACTACAATAATATATATGTGGCAAGAAAAGGTATCACAAAATGGTTATGCTCAGTATCATGATCAGTATCTGGAGACACTAAATAGCTAGTGAGAGCTGAGTATGAATCAGGGCAGAGGAGATTCCTGACATACATTTCAAACAGCATAAAGTAGTAGTAATAAAGGAGTTATTTTGCTCTATACAAAGTTGCTAGCAACTAATCACAAAGGGGACTGATGTGTAAATTTTTGGGTGAGGACTGTGGAAGTTGCCAGGACAATTTCAGAATGCCTGCCAGAGAGTCCAGTAAGAGGTCAAAGATGATGAGAAGGGAAGGCACATAGTACTGCAGAAAAAAGAGAAGAGCT
This sequence comes from Cyclura pinguis, assembly GCA_030412105.1. Taxonomy (NCBI): domain Eukaryota; kingdom Metazoa; phylum Chordata; class Lepidosauria; order Squamata; family Iguanidae; genus Cyclura; species Cyclura pinguis. The sequence goes on from CM059602.1 coordinate 155,252,650, forward strand.
AGCCTCGCAGACAGATTCAGTAAAGACCCAAAGTGAACACTGTTGAAGTCTTTCCAACTAGGGACCTTCATAACCTTCATAAATTTCATTTTCACAGGCAACAATGAATAATTTTATCACTTTTCTCCTTACTGCGAGACAGTCTTCAAAAACTCTGTAGTATTCAAAGACTAATCACTGTTTGAACTTATTCTGTGCAAAAAAAATTGCATTTTTTTTCCTGGCACAGAAAACAAGATTTCTGCACAAAGAACAAGTTTCCTGCACAGAAAACAGCACTTAGCATGCAGAAATGTTATTTTCTTTGCAAGAAACCTGTTTACTGCACAGTGATATTGTTTTCTATGCAAAAAAGATGACTTGCATTTTTAATAGATGGATTTAGTCATGCACTACAAATCACTCAGAAAATGCTGCTTTCTGCACAAAGAACAAGTTTTCTGCACAGAAAACAGCACTTAGCATGCAGAAATGTTATCTTCTTTGCAAGAAAAGGGAACATTAACATGTTCAAAAGAAGACTAAGACTGTGTGACACAGTCACACAGACAGAAACAAAACTATGTACGTTTTTCATGCAATCAGTTGCAAACTGTGACAATTCTTGTGCACCAATATTATCCTCATCAGGACTTCATCACACCCAAGAAAAGCATTTTTAAAATCATTTTTTTGAATTTTTCAGAAATATTCTTTCCATCTCAGTTTCAAACTGAGATAGGTAGTAAAATCTTTCTAGTCCAGCCATGGGTAGGTTATACCTCCAGTTAGAGACAGTGGGGACTTGTCAGAAATACTGTGTTCTCACAAGGGAGGGCAAAATGTGTCCCACTATATTTGGAGCCTTGACTTTCCCTAGATTACCTAGAACTGCCTTTTTCATTGCCACAAAAAGTATGATTTGTTTTTCCTGGAGGCATCCAGGAGCAGCAGTTTACCTTTTACACATTGCTCCTGACACCATTTAAAATTAAAACCAGATTTTTTCAGAAGGGCCATTTTTGGCAGTCCATGCAGACCCTAGAGGAACCTATGGTACAAAATTGCTCTCCAGACCAACCTTGGTTTTTGCCCCCAAAGGAGAGGAAAGAAACCATGGTACCCAATTTCCACTCCTTCACCACTATACTCATCTCGTACAATGTATGAGGCGCATAACAAAAGTTCATTGCCAATGTAACACCGTATTCCTAGAACCTGCGTTCTCCAAATGAGGAGTCAACCTTAGGAAGCCACACCTTCATTTTGTCCCTTCTTCTTTCACATGCAGATTACCTCTTCCTTTCCCTCTCCAGCTTAACAATGGTTTAGAGCCACCTTTGCTGACCAAACCTCCTTTCAACCAAAATGTGCAAGCTCACTTAAACTACTTTCATTTAAACTGCAGGGAGCCAAAGCATAACGTGGAAATATTCCTCAAATGAGAAGAAAAGGGAACATTAACATGTTCAAAAGAAAGGCAAGAAGACAAGAAGACTTGCAAAAACTGATTTTGAGTAGCATATTGCTAAGAACATTAGGACCAACAATTAAAAATATTTAAATACTACAGAAGTAGAAAACAGGCTAGGGAGACAGTTGCCCTTTAGATAACAGGGGAGTTAAAGGAGTAGTGAGCAAGGATATGGAGACTACAGAAAAGCCGAATTAATTTCTTTGTGTCCGCTTGCACTGAATTTGCTACAGAATATGCAAGTCACATATTCATGCCTGAACTGATGTTTTCAGGAAGAGAGTCTGAGGAACTGAAGCAGATAGTGGTAACAACTGCTGAAGTCCTAGATGTTACTGAAAAACTGAAAGTCAACAAAATGTCAGGATCAGTTGGATTCATCTGATGCACCTTAAAAAAAAATCTTCTTGATTATAAAAAAAAAAAATGGTAACATGTCCGTAAGACTGGTCTCTATTCCAGAGGATTAGAAATTGGCCAATGTGATGTTTAAAAACAAAACTGGTAGAATGCATAATAGAAGCTGCAGCCAGAAGTCACTTCAGGTTGTGAAAACAGAAAGCCCACAAAGAAAATTGCATAAGGTTCTTCTCACTGTACCTCAAGAGGGATATCATAGAGTTGGAGAAGGTCAACCAAAATGATCAAAAGGCCAGCAGTCTCCCCCATGAGGAATGGGTACAACATTTGGGGCTCTTAAACTCAGAAAAGTGAGAAAGGAGGGACATGGTAGAGGTGTAAACAATCATGTATGTTACAAAGAAAGTGGATAGGGAGATGTTTTTCTTCCTCTACTTATAACACTGAATCTGACATCACTCAATAAAGCTAAACGGTGAGAAATTCAAATCAAATTAAAGGAAGTATTTCTTCACACATTGCTTCATAAAAGACTACGCATGAACTGAAGGTGTTCATGTTTGCAGGCCCTGAATACCCTTTCCAGTTTTCATCCATTCTGTAAGAAGTGGAACACCTCTGGCTTTCAGCCTAGCACTTCTCCTTCTCCTTCCCACAAACTTTCTCCTTCAAGACAATTGCCTGCTCTGATGAGCTAATATAGAGATGCAGGTTCCTGTTCAAAGGGAACGGGGGCAGGGAGTTCCTTAGGAGCTGCAGATTCTGGGGGCGTGGACTTCAGAGGTTTCAGTAGGGGTTCCTCGGCTCATGGTACCCCAAATCTAAATCCAATATATTCATAGATTGGGTCAGGACAGGTCATGATGTTGGGACATGCATTGACTCCTAGGACCTCTGTTTCCAGTGCTGCCAGTTTGATGGATCTGACCAGCTCCTCTTCATCTGGGCTGGGATCAAGAGCCTAGCCTGCCAAAATGAAAGAGTTGTTATGTTCTTAAAGTAAAGCTTCTTTTGGGGTTACCCCAACAAAATGTCTGGGTCAAGAAACTGGGTGGGAAGTCAAAGACACTGTGCCTGCTGATCTACACATGTATGATCTGGATATGTTTCCATTCCACTCTAAAGCTGCTTCCTTTGAAGTAAAGTTCACTGAACTGAATGGGATCTTTTCTGAACCAAGTCTACATGGGATTGGGATGTTTCAGATAGATATAGCCACAAAGTGCCTTTTAAAAACACCATTCTCCTATAAATAAAAATTTCAAAACGTGACATTCACCCTTGCATGTTCACTCAAGTACCACTAAGCATCATATCTCGTTAACCAACTTATCAAAAATAACTTATCAAAAATAAATGCATTCCCTGAAGTAGATATGAAATACAAGTTGCATAGAGAAACTTTAATCTATGTTCTCTTCTGCAGAAAAAGCCTCTGAAGGCCTATTATCTCATGACCTTCTCACAAGCAGGCAGCTGTACATTTCAGTTAATCTGCACCCACTTCTAGCTGTGGTGTGGCACAGTGAACAAGCTGAGTGCATGCTGATAGCACACATATAGCATTCTCAGCTTTTTATGTGGTACTAAAATGCTTGAAAAACTCTTCTTGTAATGGCACAAGGACAGCCAACTGGCTCAGAGTTCTGCACATGGCAGCAGTGTGAACATGGCACTACATCAGCTGCAGCTGGTAGTCAGCACAAATTAAATGAAAATATTGCTGTCACATGCTGAGAGGGGCATGAGAAGAGACCTCATGTCTGGAACATCTAGAGAGTGATTAAAGCAAGTTGCAGTCTGTAACTGTTTTGGTAGATTATTTGGGAAGTAAGTTTTTTTTTAAACATCTACAGCTGTATGCTAGTACACAGTGTATTTAACAACAACTAATTTTACATACTTTACAGGACAAAAATAAGGTACTAGATACAGCACAGCTTTAAAAGTTATGTGGGAGCTTAACGCCAACGTCACACAGTGTAGAAGGAAATTCTATAGAGTTCACCCTTGTTGTACATAAAGAAACAGCATATGTTTGAAACGTACACATCAGATGTTTTTGTAAATCACACAATAAACCACAAAACAAGCCAATGTGGATATAGAATACATCTGGTTGACTTCAAACATCCGCACTAATACTTTTAGTGGCAATGTTGGCACAAAGGCATAGTTTGAAATGTTGCCACCAGCGCAACATTTGGTACTGGTCTATCTTAGAGATACTTTACGAGTTTTGCTACAAGCCTGAAATTTCAGTCCTGATTTTTCTGAAATACGTTAAGCTATGCATATTGTCACTTTGTCCTGCACTTTCTGATTGTGGATATTAGAAAAGAGACCAATAATATCTTGTGCTACACTAGTTCTCCTGCTTGTTTAAAAAAATCAGGGATCTTCTGTATCAATGATGGATCTTATCTTCTCATTTTGCTCATTTACACAATTTTCATAGATGTAGTCAAGAAAGGAAGCACTTGCTGGCTTTGTTAATTAGGTAAATAAACTGTTTAAAATTACATGATAGATTTTAATCTTGGAAGAAAGATTCAAGTAGCTGAGGAGTCCACACTTCCCTATTAACATATGGTACAATTTTCATAATTTGTTGTTCCTTAAATTTAATCATTTTTCCAGAGATGTTGAATGGCATCATTGAACAAAATCACTAGCATATATTCACTGGCATTGTATTTGTAATATACTGCCCACCTACACATTAAGGCAAGAGAAACAAGCCCGCTGCTGTTTACAAGCATAGTTTCAGACACATACAAAATCCTGTTTCACAAAAGAGGAAGCATAAAAAAAGGTTGTAACAGATCAGTTTAATAAAAATTGATTTTAGATGCACTCTGAATTGATGAAAATGTTAGCTGATAAAAGCAAATCTCATTGCAGTAATATCTGTTAAAGCCATGCCTCTTAAGACATGCAGGAAATAGGGAGTCAGACAAGGCCCTAATATAGCAATCGCACATTTTTAATTAGCTTCAGTGGAAATCCTGTGCAGGGTCATTAGCATGATTAATCTGTCTTTAGTGGAAAAACAACTGGACATGAAGATCACATCACAGTTTTATGTTGCTTGGCCACATTACATTAGTAATTTAGGGCTTGATCTCATCCTACTGTGGGTGCAGTGGTTATACATGGAGGCGTCCCAGAGAGCTCAATAAAGCCAGGTTGTCTTTATCCTCCTGCTAAAAGCAGTGCATGTTGACTGCACAGAGACTACTTGGAGGCACTGCCTGGAATGGAAAGAAGCCAACATATTCCTCCCTTATGCCCACCCAGATCTCTATTTTGGCACCATTTTAAGTTAGAGATGATTATCTGAACCAATTACCACCCTTGAACAAAACTCTCCTGAGAATATCAAGAATTTCAATAGGTCAGTGCAACAACATCTGGGGTGAGTGCTCTTCTTCTGAAAGGGAGAAAATCCCCAAAGAAAATTCTCCCTCCATGGTTTTGCTCCAAAGGAAGGTTTGAGCAAGCAAGGCCAAGATGTGCCACTGGAAAGCAATATAGGCTTCATGCAGTTCTGTCATGGGTGCAGTGCACACAAGCAAAAGAGTCCCACTGAACTCAATCAAGCCCTGTTTTCCCATCCACCTTGATTATTTAAGCATAGGGTACACAGTGTACCTAAATACCCTAACGCCTAAATCGCCTAAAGACACCAGATCCTGTCTGTTTCTGGATGCAAAGCATCATAATCTCCAGTTAGTACTTGGATGGGAAACTACAAATGAATACCAGGTGTTGTAGGCTATATTTCAGAGGAAGGAACAGACAAAACCACCTCTGAGTATTCCTTAAGAAAAACCTATGAAATTCATGGGGTTCCCATAAGTTGCCAGGCAACCTGAAGGGGCAAGTGTGCAAACACACATACACGTAGTACAAGGGGCCACTGTAGAAAATGTGAAGTCTATGAACATCATGCAATACTATTAAATTCCAGGATATGTCAATCAAAGTTCTACTTCAGAAAAACTGGAAGAAAACATTATTAAACCCAGCTTCAGTAAGCCTAAAGAAGAGCAAAGCTTGCCAAGAAAGACTCAGCAGGGCATGTCCGAATCAATCTCTTATCTTACCACCCTTTTAGCATTTGCTAAGAGGCAGCAGCATCTAAATGGGAATGTTCCAATAGATACTGGATGCATGGACTATATACTTGGATCCTGTTAAAATAACTTTATAATGATAAGACAACAGGTCCTCTTATGCACCACACTGGTAAAGATCTATATTGTGACTACGGCTATTTAATTTATTCATAAATGATTTGGTGTCACTGATGGGGAGACAAGTAGGCATGGTTCTGAAGGATATAAGCATAGGTAGGAAACAACATAGGAACAGTTTTACAGCCATTTCTTAAAATTTGATAAATGGCAACTGAATAAATGCCAGTGATGTAACACCTGAGATTTAGTGTATGTGCAAAGCTGTTCAGACTGTAAAGCCTTCGCTCCAGCACATCGTATTTCACATATAAACTCCTAGCTGACCTTGGACCTTTTCACTCTACAGAATTATAGCACTGATTTCACTTTCACTGCCATGGCAACATCCTATGGAATCCCGGGGTTTGTAGTATGGTGAGCCACTGAAGACCACGTCGTGTAGTGGTCTGAGCACTGGATATGATCTAGGAGGCCAGGGTTTGAATCTCCACTCAGCTATGGGAACCCACTGTAGCCGTGGGCAAGTCACATTCTCTCAGCCTTAGAGGAAGGCAAAGGGCAAATCCCTTCTGAACCAATCTTGCCAAGAAAACCCAGTAAGTCACACAAAACAACTATGCGGCATTGAGGTCCTCTGGCTGAGAAGTTTAAGTACCCCATATTAAACTGCAAACTGCAGGATTCCATAGAATGTTACCATGGCTGTCAACAAGGAATACAGCACTACAGTTCTGTAGTGTGAAATAGCCCTTTGTAGCTATGGTGGATAATTCACTAAAATGTTAACCTGGTATAGTGCCATCTATTTCATTATACTGAAAGTAAAACAAATGCTACTAATTGCTTTTAATATGTGCTGTACTGCGAAGATGTCATTGTTCACAGCTGTATTAAAGCTGTGACTGTGAGTGAATTTGACTGTTACTTCAAGGTCCTGGAAATCCTACCAGAACCAGCGTCAATTTTCTTCCATTTTCTTATGGTGCTTTGATATGTTGCTCTTATTAGGTATCCTTCTTTCCTGCCTGTGCAAAAGGAACTCTGGGACTTGAGAAATTCTCACAAATACAGGAAAACAAATCTCTGTTCCCCATTCTCATGTAGTCCTTGCTTAACTGTACAAGCACTCTCCTTCTGTCTTCTTTACAGAAGGGCCTTAAGGCCTGGGGTAGGACAAGAGCCTCTGAAGTTCAGAAGGTGGCATGAGATTGCTCTAAAACTAATTGGCTCTGGCAAATCACACAAGACCACAATGTAAGATACAAAGAAATAAGTTTTTCTCCCATGAGGTGGCCCAGTTAACTGGACAGAAGCTGCTTCTGGCGTGATGTTAAAACATATTTTACAATAATAAAACTAGACAGAAGAAAGATGGAATGCCTAATTGTAACACAGACCAGGCCAAAAAACTAAGCTCATCCCCAATTCTTAATCTTTTTCTACTTCTTTTCATTTGAAGTGTGAACCCAAGGTGCTGTTCTTTTTTCTTCCTCTAATCATTTTTTCCCTTGACTTTGAAGTTTCTGTAAGCCGAGGATAGCTTATCAAAAAAAGTCCTGGAGAATGAAAGATGCTTAAACAGGGGGAAAAAGTGAATAAGGGGAATTTCAATATCCCTAGGAAGAGGCTGAGCTCTTTGGTAAAAGGCAAATACATATTCAGTCCCACAGCAGCAGAAATCATTTCACTACACTGGATAAAGTACTAAAATCCGTCCTTAGAATCATCATCTCCAAAGGCTTTGCTTAAGATTTACTTTGTACTCTGGGCTGTTAGTGACTCACAAGAGAGACTGAGGAATCCCACCCTACCCTACCATCCCTTTCAAGCTCTGTATAACATAGGATAATAGCCTTAACACTGAGAGACTTAATACCTATAGAGGGCTTATTTGCGCTGGCTCAACAACCCATTTCATCTCATTATACACCAAGATGGTGTGCCTTGAATCACAGGTCACTTAAAACAGCTGCTTTTGACTATGGTTTATACTGATGTGGCATACCATTTCACATCAAGGGTTTCTAAGGTTCTGGCATCAACAATAGACAACATGCTAAACTAAATCCTTCAAAATAGCCCATTTGAAAGGTAATCAAGGCTACTCCGAAGCAGTTATGAGGAAGTGCTACATTACTGAAAAGAATAAACGGCCACACTGTTAGCAAAACAAAACTGTTTATTTATCTTCAACTCATTTTAATTTTGCAACAATCTGCTTGCCAAAGTATTTTAATTAGCTATGGAGCTAAGCAGCAGTTTTGAAGTGAAGTTCCAGCACTCTCACATATACAGGTAGACTACATCGTATAGACATTGGCGATATAAAGCACAATAAGCAAAGCTCACAAAGCAGCGAACACATTTCCTGCAGAAGTAGCATACCAAAGATGTGTATTGCATACGCTGCAATCACTGGATACCTGCACACTTGCTGCTGCCACCACTCTTCTTTTCCTTACCTTGTTGGAACATAAACTGCCCCTCAACTGGTTGAGTTAGACGAAAGAAAGTGTGCTACTATCTCAACTACTTAATAATGTGCTGTTATATTTCCTGGCAGCAAAAGTGGGTGGTAACAAGTAAATGAGCAGGACAGGGGAATGCTTAGTTTCATCCCTCCTTTGGCCTATCATCCCATCTTGTTCCTTCTGCGCACCTTGAAATATTTTATCTGTATAGTCTTTTTCGGCTGTCTTCTCTTCTTTTATTGCAAATCTTGTCAAGCAAGGCATGGCATTTTTCACACTTTGTAGGAAGAGCTATAGCTTCAATGATGCCTAAATCAGGCTTATTTTGAGAACTACTTAATGAGTAATTAGAAAGTAATTAATGAATCCAGAGATATCGCTTCACTGATGTCTAAACCAGGCTTATTTCAATAAATAACTGATGATTTTAGTTTTAATAAATAATTAACAAGTGCACACAAGCCTGGACTCATAAGCCAACAACAAACCCTTATTTAAAGCTAGCATACATATGGCTTGTTTAGACACACTTAAAAATAATTCTGGGTTTGTTTATCACACTACTTGCTTTTGTAATGAGAACAGCAAAGCAAAAAATAGTGGGCAGCACTCACCACATCACGGCTCATTAATCCACAATTTTTGTCTTAAACTGACAAGCAGAATTGACCATTTTCAAGGATTTAATGATCTAAGAATTTTTTCCCCTGTTTTTATTACATAACAGATATTATCTGGCATCCTGATAGGGCCATAAGCATGCAAATTTTCCCTTATGTATGTCTTTTTTTTCCTTTTAGTACTGCAGGGGTTTGTATTCTCTTTCTCTCTTCACAGTGCTCAAAGCCCAACTTACTGAGCAGCCTGCACTGCCATTCTAGCTTTGTGGGGAATGGGCAGTATCGTAGAAGTGTCTTCCCATCACCAGGCCTTGAAATGATGACACAGCACTGAGAGCTGTTTGGGTCCTCCTGGAGTCTCAGTGCTGCTGCAATCATTTCGTGTCTAGCTACAGGGATGTAAGTAGATACTTTTGTGATCTTGCTTATTCTCCATGAAGCAGAGAATGGCTGTATGAGGGGAGAACTTCAGTGCCTGTCCAGTAAGGTGGATGGTGGTGATGGTATATGGCTTAGTCTAGTGCACTGACCAACTATGCTATGCTGAGCCATCGGGATTGCAACCATTTTATTTTTTAAAATTTGAAAAATTATTTCAAATGCTATTGCAGAGATTATTTCATATTGGAATTAAAGCTTTTCTCTTAAATTTTTGAAATGGAACTGTTAAGAAATTAGGATGAATCTTCTATTTTTTATGTTCACCCTTCACAGAATGATGCTGTGCAAACATGATTTTGAAGGGCTGATTTACATGGATTTAAGAGCTGAAGACAACTTCTTGTGTTCCATAAAGTCATTTCTGACTTACAGTGATCCTAATGTTAACCTACCACAGAGTTTTCATGGAAAGTTTTATTTGAGGGGGGTTGTCTTTGCCTCACTTTGAGGCTGTGAGAGTGTGACTTGCCCAAGGTCACTCTGTGGATTTCCATGGCTGAGTGGGTATTCAAACCTTGGTCTCCAGAATCACAGTCTATCACTCAAACCACTATACCATACTGGCTCTCAAAAAATAATGACTCAAATTAAACCCCAGGCTACAATGAGTAATATATTATGAATGTCTTTTATACAAATATTGAAAAGCCATACATTTCAATAATATGTTTTGGAATCCATGAAAATCTGGAGCAGTTTAGGAATTCAAATCTTAAGCTATTTTGCAAGTCTACAATATCCCAATAAAAACAAAAGTGTTTTTAAAATTAATGTAGCATGTGTACAAAATATTATAAACTGATTACTGAAAACATGTACTACAAGCTTTGGTTCCCAAGCTTCTAATCTGAGTTGATAAAGATGTACTATGATAAAAGGCAAAATATCACCAATTACCTTACACATGCCTCTCACACAAGGAAACATAAGTAAACCACAGCAACTTTCTGGAAATGCACTATAGAATACTATGGAGTCTGCTTGTACTGCTCTTGTAATGCATTTTTTTCTTTTCCTTAAAAAAAACCCCTATTCTAAAACGGAAACTGTTTTCCACAATGACTATATTTTTCAAGAATATTCCATTTCAAACTACTCTGTGTGAAATACCTATTTGAAAATAAAGATTTGCTGAGCTTTCTGTGCATATTAATGAAGAGAACCTGGACTTAACAACCTCTACATCTGTCTTATGATCCTGTGACTGGTGGATAATTGGAAAGAAACACAGAAAGTAGCTGTCTGAAAACTCTCTTGAGCAAAGAATGTTTTATCTATTTAATTAATTTATATCCTGCCTTTCTCCTTGCATAAGATCTAAGGTGGCAGAAAATTCCATCAGAAACTGCTACAGTCCAAACTGTATTTTCCTCACTGAAAAAAGGGTTGAAAAAAAGAGTGATTGAAAAAAATCATTTCTGCCCCCTTCCTCTGGTGAATTTTCTATTTAATCTTGATTCTTCCCCTCACTCTTCTGTCTGAAGTCTCTGAATTCCTTCTTAGCTATCATGAACAGCAGATGGCAAAAATCTCAGGGGATGTGCACTTGTCATAGCACACACTTCCAATATAATACATATATACATAAAAATAAAAAAGTATTATTCATCATAGTATGTACATAGTATATACATATAAAAAACCATAAATGCTTGTGTCGCTATTAAAACAATGTTAAACTGAATATAGTAGGAAATAACATATGCGACATCCTGATGTTGAAAAAATATTTAATATTTCCCAGCATTTCAGAATCTCTCTCTCTCTCTCTCTCACACACACACACATACGGTTACAGTATGCTGTGATGAAGGGAATATTTGTCTCCCAAACAAAATACAGTGAAATATAGCCACTTACCTATTAGCTCCTTATTTCGGACATCTAAGGCCATGTTTCGTAAAGCTGTTGCAACCGCACATACTACTCGGTCATTGTCTATTCGAAGGAGTTCTACCAGGATTGGCAGGCCTTTTTCCTTCCGAACTGCAGCACGGATATATACTGACCACTGTGAAGGAATGTTATATGTAGGAGGATTAGAAAGGTATGTTCTATAGACTGAAAAGGTAGAATAAACTGTGGGATGTGCAAAAAAGAGATGAACAGGTAAGATTTCAAAAATCCTGGTCACTTTAATTCTCATTTCCATTTGAAACCTGAATCAGAAAGTTTATATTATTGTTCCAGTTTAACACCTGTTTTACAAATAAATGTGTTGATAAGGGTGGAACATTTCCCACCACTTAAGCATCATTAAGAGGTTGGATCTACAGTTGGGCTGTATGTTCCTATCCTCCAGCCCCTCTAACATTTAGTGCAGTGGTTAGAATGTTAGAGCAGGGATAGGTAGATGTGGGTTCAAATCCCCACTTTGCCATGAAGATCACTGGGTGACTTTGGACCAGATGCTGTCTTGTCTGCCTCAACTATTATCACATTGCTGTGTTGTGAGGCTAAAGAGTAGGTCAGAACAGAGCTAAATGTGCCACCATGAGCTCCTTGGAAGGAAGATATAAAGGGGAAAGATATAAACGTGAACAACAATAACAACAACAGCAGCAGCAGCAACATCTTATAATCTGGTTGTAAGGATTATTAACATACATTAAGGTGCACTTACGGAAAAGGAGCCACACACATATCATTATTATTACATATTATTATTATAATACATATTTTAAAGAATGTACATGTTCCACTCAAAGCTAAAGAGAGATCTATATAACACTTAGGCTTTGTGTTTTCAAAAATATGGGCAAACTGCTGATACTTCATCCCACAGTCCTTATTGCAATCTGAAACATACAGCTGTAACAACGAGCAATGTGTTCAGTTTGTAATTTTGTGACTGAGACTAAAATGCAAATGTCATGGCCACAAGATATGGTGCAATTTTTATACTCTTTTTTCTCTCTCTGCTTTTTGTATCACCTAGGCTGGGTAAAATAAATCTGTAGCCCTCCAGAAGTTGCTCAACTGCAACTCTCACAGACCTTCACCACTGGCTATGTTGGTTAGAGCTGATGGGAATGGCAGTCCAAAAATATTTGGGGTGCCATACCATTTCCTGTTCCTGATTTAGCCTGATAAGTTCTGGAAGCTTGCTCTGTTTGGCTAGTCTCAACTGCAGAACATGGAGTTTTTTCTCATTGACCAAATGACTGTATTCTTATTGTTAATTACTGTCAAGTCAATTTCAACTTCTGGTGAATGAGAGATATCCAGATCACCCTGTCAGGGCTTGTAAACTCAGGGCTGTGCAATGCAGTCTTCCTCTTTTCCAACTGCCTTCTATCTCACCAAGCATTATTATCTTTTCTAGTAAGTCATGTCTTCTCATGACATGGCCAAACTATGATAGCCTCTGTTTAATTATCTTAGTTTCTAGGAAGAATTCAGACTTGATTTGCTCTAGGACCCATTTATTTGTCTTTTTAGCAGTCCATAGTACCTGTAGAAGTCTTCTCCAGCACCACATTTCAAAGGAGTTGATTTTCTTCCTATCAGTTTTCTTCACTGTTCAGCTTTTACAACCACACATAGAAACTGGAAATACAATGGCATGGACAATCCTAACTTTAATATTCAATTATATTTCTTAACACTCGAGGATCCTGTCTGCCCTCTTCTGATTTTTTTGACTGCAATCTCCATTCTGATTGATGATTCAGTTAAGATTCAGAAAATCTTGAATTATTTTAGTGTCTCCACCATCTACTTTAAAGTTAGGTAAATCATCTGTGATCATTATTTTTATTTTCTTAGTGTTCATCTGTAAGCTTGTCTTCTTTTCCTTGACTTTCTTCAGTAATAATAACGTTTATTTATAATGCCCAACAATCATTCCAAGTCTTTGTTATTTTCTGCTTGCAGTATGGTGTAATCTGAATATCTTAAATTGCTGGTGCCCCCTTCTTCAATTTTCATACCACTTTCCTCTGATTATAATCCTGCTTTACATATAAAATGTTCAACCTACAAGTTAAACAGATGATCAAATGCAGCCTTGCTTGACTCCTTGCCAACTTGAAAGCATTCTGTTTCTCCATAACAGTTCTAACAGCAGCCCCTTGTCCTGAGTACAGGTTACACGTAAGGACAATCAAATGTTGTGGCACACCTATTTCTTGAAGAGTGAGCCATAGCTTTTCATGATCTATACCAGTAATTCTTAACCTGAGAAGAGGTCTGTAGAGCCTCCTGTTGGACACCAATAGTGGTAGATTTGTGTGTGCCCAAACTGCTTTCTCATTTGCTAATGAGGGAGCAGTTGGGGCATGCACAAATGCCTTCTGAGTCTCTCTGCGCACACATACCACGCTGCCACATCCCTGACAAAAGGGACCTAATGGTAGGTGTGCGTGCATGCCCGAACTGCTCTCTCATTTGCAAATGAGACAGTGGTTGGGGCACATGCTTTCCGCCATGTTCCTCTATGCCCATACTCTTTGCTGGGTATGAAATGGACACAAAGGAAGCCATGTGTGTGCACCCAAACTGCTCTCTTGCAAGCAAGGGAGTAGTTTTGGTGCCCACCCACTCCCACTGACATGTCCCTGATAAAAGGGACACAGTGGCAGGAGTGTGTGTGTGCACCCAAACTACAACTCTGGAGATCAGGGTTTGAATTCCCACTTAGACACTGGGTGATCTCAGGCAAATCATATTCTCTCAGCCCCAGAGAAATGCAAAGGCAACAAATCTTCCCAAGAAAATCCGCATGATAGGTTCACCTTAGGGCTGCCATAAGTCAGTCTTCAAAGGGGAGAGAAATGATGGCTAGAAAGAACCATGCCCTATCAGCTGCACTTTGTTATTGTGTACCTTCAAGTCACTTCAGACTTATGGCAACCTTAAGGTGAACTTGTCACAGGTTTTTTTTTTTTTGAAAGATTTGTTCAGAATGAGTTTACCTTTGCCTTCCTCTCAGGCTGAGAGAATGTGACTTGCCCAAAGTCACGCAGTGTCTGAGTAGAGATTTGAATCCTAGTCTCCAGAAGCCTTTAATAAATAAATATTTAAATATTTAAAACAAAATCTAAATATTCAGATCTTGAGTTAAATCTTGGGGGATCCTGGCAACAAATTATATTTACAGGAGGTCTCTAGTAAATATAATTTGTTTTCAGGGACCCCCCAGGAAGTCTCTGGTTAAAAAAAAGAGTTAAGAACCACTGATCTATACAATCAAAGCCTTTGCTATAACCCATAAAGCACAGGCTGATTTTCTTCTGAAATTCTTTGGTGAGGTCCATTATCCAACTTGTTTGTAATATGAATGCTAGTGCTTTTTCCTTTCCTGAACCTAGCTTGGACAGCAGGCATTTCTCACTCCATACATGGTAAAAGTCTGTGTTGTAGAATTTTGAGCATCACTTTGCTTGCATGGGATATTAATGCAATGGTCCAGCGGTTACTGCAATCTCTGGTACCCCTTTCTTGGGGACTGGAATGTCTACTGAGCATTTCCAGTCTGTGGTCTATTCTTTTGTTTTTCATATTTGTTGAGACATTTTAGCTAGAACTAGAGTAGATTCTGTAGCCTGAAGAAGCTCTGTTGGTATGCCATCTGTTCCTGGTGATTTATTTCTCCCAAGTGCTCAGAGTGCAGCTTCCACTTCATTTTCTAAAACTGTAGTTTCATCTTCAAACGGCTCTTCAGTGAATGAATCTGTCATCCTTTCATCTCTTTTATATAGGTCTTCAGTGTATTGTTTCCACTGGCTTTTTACTTCTAGTAGTTCACTTTGCCCCTGTGCACAAGTCACCAAACAGTTGCATTCAGGGTTCTGACCCTATTTCTGTCCCCTTTTACTTTTGCTTCTCATCTGTCCTTAACTGCTTGAAGAGTTTCATCTGTTATCCATTGAGGCTACTCTTTCTTTTCGGTTGAAGACAGGGTCTTTTTGCATTTGTCCCTGACAATGTCTCTGGCTTCAGTTCAGAGTTCTGGTTTCTGGTCAATTAGGCTTAATAGTGCAAATCTATATTTTACATTATCTTTAAATTCTATGGAGATATTCTTCAGGTTGCATTTTGATGGTTGGTTTAGTGTTTTTCTCTAGCTTCATTCTAATTTATTTATTTATTTATTAGTTAGTTACTTACTTACATTTCTGTATCACCTCCTAGCCCACAAGAGCTCCCAAGATGATGAACAAATAAAAAACAGTTAAAACAATAGATAAAAACATTTCTAAAGCATGTCATAAAATACTCTTTAAAAATCTCTAAAACCAGCCTAAAAACAATCCCAGAATCCAGTTTTGAAATAGTTAAAACAGCAGTTTCAAACACTGAATGCCACGCAGAACACTGCTGTTTTGCCTACCTGCTTAAAAGAGATGGCCTAACTTTTCAGCCTAATTTTCTTGGGTAGGGAGTTCCACAGCCAAAGAACTGCTACAGAGAAAGCTCTTTTATGTGTATCCAACAACCTAACTTCTTGAATTGTTGGGACACACAACAGTCAGCCAGTCTCCAATCTCCCCTTTCTGAGTAAGGTCCTAGAACAAGTGGTGACAATGCAACTCCAGGCTTTCTTGGATGTAATGGATTACTTGGATCCATTCCAATCTGGGTTCAGGCCTGGTTACGGAACAGAAACAGCTTTGGTCAGCTTGGTGGACACCAGCAGTTAGACAGGAGGAATGCATCCTTTTTGGTCCTCCTGGAGACCTCAAATTTCTAGCAGGCTCATATGAGAAAAGGCAGTCTTTTGGATATCCTGGCTGGCATAGGTTAACACCAGTACTTTGGATTGAGCTTGGAAGCAACTGGAAGCCTGTGCTGTTGTTGCAAGATTGGTGTTACCGGGCTTCTGAAATGTACACCTGATACCAATCTGGTTGCTGCATTTTGTATTAGCTGCAGCTTCCAAACACCTTTCAAGGGCTACCCCATGTAGAGAGCAGTATGGTAGTCTAAGTGAGGGGTAACTACAGCATGAACCACTGTGGACAGATCTGCTTTCCCCAAGAAAGGACACAGCTGGCTTGCCAGCCACGGCTGGGCAAAGTTCCTGGCCACTACAACAACCTGGCTTTCCAGGAGCAGAGCTGGGTCCAACAGCACCCCCAAGCTATGAACCTGTTTCTTTCAGAGGGATTGCAATCCCATCCAGAACAAACTGTGATGCCAATCTCAGGTTGGTTTTTTTACTGACCAGGAGCACTTCCATTTTGTCTGGATTAAGCTTCGGTTTGTTTACCCAAACCCAGTCCTTAAATGAATCCAGACAACAATTCAGTACTCCTGCAGCTCAGTTGTAAAGGAGAGATAGAGCTGGGTATCATCAGAATATTAAGGACATCCAACTCCCAAAGCTCTGGATGTCCTTTCCCAGTGGCTTCATGTACACGTCAAAAAGCACAGACCAGAACCACTGCAAGGCAATGCCTGCAAGACCTATATAAGAGAAAAACTTAGAAGGCTACCATGGCCAATGGTATCAAATCCTGCTGAAAGATCCAGGAGGACCAACAAGGATGCATTCCTCATGTCTCACTACTGGTGTCCACCAAGCTGACCAAAGTTCTTTTTGTTCCATAACCAGGCCCGAATCCAGATTGGAATAGACCCAAGTAATCCATTCCATCTAAGAAAGCCTGGAGTTCTGTTGTCACCACTTGCTCTAGGACCTTACTCAGAAAGGGGAGATTGGAGACTGTCTGACTGTTACCTAGGGAGGTGGGGTCTAATGAAGCTTTTTTCAACAAAGGTGTTACAATTTCTTCTTTTAGAGAGGTTGGAACATAGCCCTCTTTCAAAAAAGCATTTACAACCTCCTTCACCCAATTGGTCAGTCCTCCTCCAGCAGTGTTAATTAGCCAGGATAAACATGGTGTATCAGACAAGTGGTTGGCCTCATTTCTCCAAGCAACTTGTCCACATCAACATGTCAAACAAACTGAAACTCATCCATCAAAACCAGAACACCATGTGCCTCAGCTATCTCCCTAGACTCTACTTTCAGTTTGGACTTCCCAGCAGGAATAAATCTCAGCAATTTTCTCTGTAAAGTATTTATTAAATTCATCACAGAATTCTTCTGAGGGCTCCTCACCAGCAGTCTAAGGTCTAGGATGTAACAGTCCTTTAACGACCCAGAGCAGCTGTACTGGGTGAGACTGAGCTGATGTAATAGAGTCTGCAAAAAATTCTTATTTTGGTGCCCTGGCTGCTGCCTAGTTGGTTCTAAAATGAGTCTTAACCTATGCACAATTGGATTCATCCTGATTCTTTTTCCACTATCACTCTAGTCATCTACTCAAATGTTTCATTGCCCTGAGTTCCTCAAAAACCACGGAGCCCATGCTCTGCATCCAAGCAAAGGATGCTTGGGAGCAACTGTGTCAACTTCCTAGGCCATTTCCCTATTCTACAGATCAACCAGGGCATCAACAGAATCACCAACTCTAGCAGCTCCAGAGCATTCAGGAATCCTTCTGAATCCATTAGTCTCTGAGGGCAGACCATTTAATGGGTCCACTGCCCCAAAAGAAGCCAGGGGCAAGTATTGCAATGCTTATTTATTCCAATTCCAGCTTCCCTGATTCATGCTTCTCACATCATGTGTTCTTATAATAGTCATATAAAATGTGTTGTACAGCTTTTGATCTTTCCTTTCACTTCTGAGCACGTCAACAGCAGAACATTCTTCTGGCTTGAATCCAGCTGCATCATTAGCTCCACTGCTACTCACAACTGTCCTCTGGTCAATTCAATTCAATTTCAATTGACCTTTATTAGGCATATTATAACATAAACATATACCCATCAATAAGACATCAAAGATCCTTGCTTGACAGTTTAAACCATAAATTTGCCGCCTCAATCAGGAAATTAGCCATTAATCTAGTAACCTGTGGGTTTCGGTCATCCAATAAGTATTCTACAGAAAACCTATCTAGGCAGATATTCATTTCCAATAGTCTCCTTAACAGCTTTTCCCTTGAATTTGAATACAATGGACAGCTCAATGTAATATGAGAGAGATCATCGGGAGCTTGTGCTTTCTTAAAGCACATACGCTTTAAGAAAGGGATCTGCCCTTGGTCACATTTGAAGGATGTACATTCAGCCTTGCAAGTAGAAAGGCCTTTCTTGCTACCAGCAATGTAAGAGTTTGAAAATAATCTGGGATTCTACCTGGCTGGGGAGACACACCAAGCATCAATGGGGAACAGACCCTAGGGGGTGTCCTCTGGTCTTTCCCCATAGCTTGTTGAGTGCCTTCTGACCTGGGAGTCTCACCTTCTTACACTATCTCTTGTTTTGTTATGGATTACCTCACCATAGAGATTTTGTGGTAGAAGGTATTCAAAAGGGGTTTATTCTGCTTCCTTCTGTGCAGTAATAACAAGTGCTAGCTATGGTGCCACTGCTGCTGTCTCTGAGAGATCCTCCATCAGTGTAAGCCCTCCCCCCACTACTGCCGCTGCCCTGTAGCTGTTTGGTACATTTAGTGTGGCTCCTTAGAAAAAGTCTGTCTGATATGGGAGACCCTAACAGTAGCACTGCTGCTATAGCATAGCCTCCTGCCTCACAGAAGCATGGAATCCCACCATTGTGGAAAGGTAGTGCCATTAGTGGAATGGCTGTGTCAGCTTTTTAAATTTTAGTCTTTATAATATAATTTGTTTTTAAAAAGTGACCCAAAGTACAATGTACACTGAAATAAGTATTTTAAAAAGCTGAAGGAACATAATGCAGAATAGAGACAATGTGCATGAAAGTTCACTGTGACAAAATTGTGAAACATTAATGGAGTCATTCAAATTTTAGGGCTTAAAACCACATATGCATTTTACGAATAGATGAATATCACCCCAAAATGGTGCTCTGGGCCTATGGCCAGTCACAAAATGAAAGAAACTAAAAGTCAGATGTATTAATGAATCAAATACATCACCCAGAATTTGCCTGATTTTGACACAGAATAGCTTCTGAACTATGACCAAAATTAAGCTTGCCCTGTTTTCAGGCCACAGAGAAAAAAACTACTGATCTGATGGTTTTCAGAATATCTAAAAGCACAAAAGAGATTACTCCAAGGTGCCATCTTTCAGGATTTTCACTCTAAAGTCCTAAGACCCACCAATAAATGACAGAAAAATATAAGTGCTACTTTGATATGCTTTTAGGAGTTTATCTTTCTCCTTCTACCTCCCTCCCTTTGTGTATATGAGGTATTCATATCTTTATGTGCATATGCTCATACATGTGCATGGTAACAGCCTTTCCACTATTCTACTGTAAAGGGCCTACTGAGATGATCTAGTCAGTTCCACTCTTTAGTTGCTGAGGCACAAATTGGAAAGTACAAACATTCTAGCCAACACATATCTGGCATCGTTCTCAATGGGTGGCTTATATGGGAGAAGAACTCTGTGTAGAGACAAGAAACCTGGTTAACCACGGTTCCTACCTATTAATCCTTTGCTCTCTGCATTTCCAAAACCTGTTTAAAACTCTCTCAACTGAAGAGGGACATAGACCTTTCACAGCTTCATGTGACTGGAGGCAACTGTAGCACTTCCCTTTTGAGGAAAGGCTATCAGGCTTTTTTTTAGTTTTTTGAAAAAGGTAAGTAAGAGGGGCACGACAGAAGCTGATAAAACAATGTATGATACAGAGAAGGGGGTTTGCCCTCTCATAATATCAGAATCTTGAGACATCCAATTAAGCTGACTGATGGGAAATGCTACACAAATAAAAAGGGAGAACTTTTTCAACCAATGCATACAATGCATACTCCACAGCGCTATGGCAAGATGCAGTGGTGGCTGTCAACTTCAAAAGAAGTGCACAACCAATTCAGCCTGTACAATTTTCCCACAATGAGCAGCTGTTCTAGCCCCCTGGAGAAGATAATATGCTGGCCACAGAAAGAAGTTCATAGCCATATAATCTTATCTGTGCCTTAATGTCATGGACCTTTATGGGCACTTTTTTGAATCATACAAGAAATCTTCAAGTATCTAAAATGTGGATTAGGATATACTTGTAAGTATTACTCTATGCTTCTGTATTCAGTCTGAGATGCTACTATATTAACTTCTTCCTTCTTCTGCTAGAACTGAGAAATGGATTCATTCTTGTGCATTCTAATTATCATTTTAGTTTGCCTAAAGCCATTCAAAAAAAGTCCTGCATTTCTAGAATCCATAAATCTACTGATGGATAAAACATGCAACATAAACAAATAGGAAAACATAAAGGGTCTTTTGGGGCATCTCTCAAAATTGAATTGTTTGTCAATATACTTAATCATCTGGTTGCTTCATGAATCAGTCTGACATCAACATCCAAATAATTGCTCAGCAACAAAAAGGGAGATTCCAATAAGGATAACTTATTCCTATCCACAGTGAGGTACATCAGCAAACAAATTCTACTTCTTTTGAATCAAATTGCTACTAAATTGTCAAAGACATGAATGGAAATTGTGCTAAATTCTTTTATACTCTTTAGGGACAACTGCTTGGCATTGCTCTGAAAATTCAGAGCTCATGACTGTGTTTTCTTTCATTACTATAGTAACATTTCCTCCTAGAATGGTTATGGTAATTAAGAAGCAAAACACTGCAATATACCGTTAT
This sequence comes from Cyclura pinguis, assembly GCA_030412105.1. Lineage (NCBI taxonomy): Eukaryota > Metazoa > Chordata > Lepidosauria > Squamata > Iguanidae > Cyclura > Cyclura pinguis. The sequence continues at coordinate 155,273,803 of CM059602.1, forward strand.
GCCTTGGTTTGCCTATGGTATCAAAAAAATACTCTTTCCAAAGCTTTATTTCTCAATGGACTTAGTTTTATTTAACCCATGGGGTAGCTACATGCCATACCTGTAACATGGAGAACAAAGGCTCCAAAGCTGTTCTCTTAAGAAGCTTTAGGAAGAGGCAATTCTGAGTAGATGGGACACTTGACCATTGGGCCATCAAACTGTTTACAGCCATTAAATTTCCTTCTTGGGCAGCTATCACCTTTGTATAATTCAACTGCTTTCAGAATAAGTTTAGCACATGAAAAAGAATTCAAGAGTTTGGGCAAGGATGTCTGCCCCATCCTCCCAAACAGAACCCCCTACATATAATATTGCATATATAAATCATACGGGAACAGAAAATTTTAACGAGAAAGAGATTGTCTTTTTTTTTTAATACAAAAGCTTACCACTTCAACATTTAAAATTTTCTTAATTATGCTTAAGCAGTTGCTGCTAATTGGCTATTGCACAATCCTCTTTTTCAGTAATTTGAAACTGGGATCATGAGATACTAATATTTTTACTTTTGGTTGGCCTGGTATGGAGCCGTGGATAAACTCCTCTGAACTGAATGGGACACAGGGAGGAGGAATGGGATAAATATTGTGTCCTTTTAAGTTCAGAGGGGTTTATCCAGGATTACATATCAGGTCTGCAAATCTCTGCACATGCTTAGCAGATCACTGTAGCAGGAGATACTTCCTTAGTCAGGCAGTTCACCACCAGTTTATTTATGGGCTCTTTCACACTATACATTTATAGCGCTATGATTTCACTTTAACATCTTATGGAATCCTGGGTTTTGTACTTTGCTGAGGGACACTTACAGAGCTCCAGTGCCTCAAAAAACAACAAACCCCGGGACTCCACAGGATGAAGCCGCAGCAATCAAAGTGGAATCACAGAGCTATTTAGTGTGAAAGGGCCTACATATAAGGCAATGTTCTCTTTTGTATTAGCAATTTCACAACAGAAGTTCTGTTTGCTGCTGCTGCTACTATAACAGATTTCCATCCATCTGGGAAGATTCCCAAAGTCTAAGCCAGCATATTTTCAGCTCTACAAAACTGATTTGGTGAAACAAAATTGCTTAAGCCTAAAGTAGTAATGTCTCAGTGTACCTGGGCAATTTCCTAAGGATGCTGTCATCGTGTGTCACAAAGGTAGGATTATCTAGAAGGAATTTCCTTATTACTATAAAGAGTGAGCTATTTGCTGTAAGATTTTCTTTTAATAAACATTTTCTGCATTATCAAATGGTGCTGCAGTTGGCAAGTGCCAAGCAGAATGACATTGCTTAACCAAGGGATACACAAGGAGGATTAGGCATTTTCTTTTCTCCTGGATGCAGTCCTCCAGGGTCAAACACATTTGAGGCAAATTGACAGGGCAGAATGAAGAAGCTTATTCTGCACAAGTTTTCTGGGTAAGCAGATTATTTCATTCACTGCTCAGCTGTACCAATTTTGCTCGCTGACCTCCCATTTCAAAGAGTGATTGTTTGGTCAAACATGCTTACCTTGGACATGACAAACCATGCATCTTGTTGATAGATGGGCTATTTTTAGCAAGTCCTGGCAGGATAAATCATGTATTCTGCTGTCTGGTCCATATAGATTACTATACTGAATTAACAGCTTTATAGCATAAATAAAACATGCTGGCATAATACAGAAACAAATGTATTAAATCACATTGGCGTTAACACTACCTGAGCCCATGCATCTTGGTATTGACTGATTAAGTTCTAAGGAAGGATTTTTTTTGCAGAATCAATCCTTGTCTCATTGTTAGTCCATGAAACAGCCCTAGACTGTTCTCCAGCCTAACAGAAGGAACCCCATTCTGTGTATTCTCATTTATCCTTGACTATCTGCTATTTTCAGCAAAGATGCTGGTTAGTACCAAATGAAACTGAATGTTTCTGAAATAAGAATCTTTTTTTAAGTTCAAGAAAATGAGCATAGGTAACAAGAGATAAGATACAGAGATAAATCATTGTGGCCAGTTCACTGCTAATGAGAATTTTTAACAAGTAAGAAGATACAAAGTTGAGAGAGGTAAGTTCCTACAAGTAGTCATACAAGGAACCTGTTTGTTGCCCCACTGGTAACAAGTGTCCCTTTATCATCTTTTAGTATGAAATAGCAATTATTTCTATGGAATCTGGGTTCAGAAACAAAGCTGGAACATACCTTCCAGCTACCTGCAGCCAGATTCTGTAGTGCACCTGCTGCCCCTTCCAAAGTATCCGGATTTGAGCACTCGGAGAGAAGTGTGAGGTAGGGTTTGACTATGGATGGGTGCCACAGCATCTGGATTCCTTTTGGTGGTTCTGCACAGTCAGGAAGAGGACCAACTCCATCCCACTGTAAAGAGGAGAAAAGCAGGCGAATGTCAGAAATGATGGTAACCTCCTCCCTTTGACTTCACCTTTCAGTAACTGAAAGCCTGTAAGTTTTTAACTATTAACCATAATGAGTTGAATACCAAAGATAGTGATGTTACAATGAACTCATTGTCTCCCTGTTAACTGACACAATGAAAACTTTTTTTTGAAATGGAGTCAATTATTATATATATTAAAAGTAGAGTTGCATATGACAATATATATTCATTCTTCATGAAAATAAAAGGATTCCCTCTTCAAATGATTGGTCAGGAATAGTTTCAGTGATCTCAACAGCATAATGCCAGAGGAAATCTGTGAACTTCAGAATGATTAAAAAATAAAACGGATTCCACAGGTTGCCTTTGCATACATTTCTCCAACTTTGCCACTATGTAGCCTTTCTGAAGCTTTTTTAAAAAAAAGTAATGTGAAGATCATTTTATTAGCCTTATCTCAACAGAAATTATGAAACTTGTTACATTCTCTTAAGTGAGGCACTTTCTTCTTGTAATTATTTGTAACCGGTGTCTAAATTTATGTTCAAAACCTGTAAACTACGTTTCTACTGAAAGTCTCTGAAGTGATAAACAATCATAAAAATGACCAAACAGTATGCCATTGAAGTTATTAAAACATGAAAACAATGAAAAGTTTTTTTTAAAAAAATAGCACAAATAACACAAATACAAGTAGCAGTAATCTGTGTAGCATTAGTTAACAAAATGAAAAATACAGATGAAAAAAATAAATTGAAAGCCTTGGTGAATTGGTAAGTTGTTGTTATTAATAAGCTATTATTCAATTTCTCTAGAGGGGAGTTCCAAAGCTGAGGCACCACCATGTACCTGGTCATCCCTGCAGTTGCCACCCACCTTCTCTAAAGGCACAGGAAGACAGAGAAAGAAACAATGTAATGTGGTATCACATTATGTTGCCATTAACACTTAACTTTGTGTACTAACGAGGGCACAAGACTGTGTCCTTTAAAAAAGAATAGTCATTGGTAACTTACTCAAAATTTCCACATAATGTAACAATACGTGTAACAATACAAATGGATGAACACAGGAAAATAAATAATAGCTTTGCAGACTAGGGTCCTGTTAATTTATCATAGATTAAGGACCACCAACTGTAGTTTTAGATGCTGGAAGCTGTTACCTGCATTTTCTGGTATACACAGTGTTCAACCTACCTTTAAACAGCTTCTCCATCCATCAGCCTGTAAAATGAGGGAACTCTTTTCCTACACAATTTGGACGTTACCCTCTTGTGCATTAGCATTTACAGCCTATCTACCTAGTATGCTCAAGCATGATTTGCTTGTCTACCGGCAGTGAAATGCTGCTGTTATAGTGCGTGATTCATGGCAGAAGATAAAACAGAAGGTCAGAAGGGTTATCCAGAATGAAAATATTGTTTTGGATCTGAGTCAGCTTCCACATATATTTAGAATTAATGACAACAATAAACCTGCAGAAAAATCAGCAGATTCAGGAGCAGATATTGCTTGGTTTCAAGAGAATATGGGTTTGGAACATGTGACATAAAAAGTGATTTTCTTTTAAAAAAAAATAGAAACAAAGCACTTGAACTATTAAAATGTATACTGTACTCCGGTATAACAAAGGGATCCTTCTTATTCTCGCTTTTCCTGTAGACAGTGTTTGGTAAAGTTGGTTAATGTTTTAGGAGAACTTGAATTATAAATGCATTGAATTAGAGTCCTCCCTCCATATTCACGGGTTTGACCTTTGTGAATTTGATTATGAGGCACGTGCTTGCTTTCCCTCTTTCTCCTCCTTTCATTCCCTTACATTCCTTATCCGAGACCTACAAGGTCTGTGTTTAAAATGGATTTTTTCCCCTTTGGGTGAGCAAAGCCCCCCTCTCTGCTGGAGGCATTTCCTCTCTGCCAGGTGGCTGCAAATTCTGCTGTGCATTGACTGCTGATTAATCAGGTGCTATCTTTGCTCCTACCCTTCTCCTCTGGGAAAAATCTCCTTTCTCAAGATGGTGACTGGAAGCAGTTAGAATGCCAGAACTCAGCACTCTGCTCTTCTCCATCTGACGGGAAAACATCGGTGAGTCCTTTACCTTGTCTTTTTCCTTCCCCCAGGAGTGCTGGGGCCAGAGGCAAAGGAATGGGAGGGAGGAGCTCGGGAGGTGAATGGGAGGGAAATCACAGCAGGGAACTATTTGTGGTTTTCCACTTTTGTGAGGGTTCTGTGTCCTGAATCCTTGTGAATGTGTTGATGCCATGTATACACACGTCATGACCTTAACCTAACACAGATCCTGAAGATTTCATGATACACATTACAACCATTATTAACATAACACAACCCCACTAAAAACTAAACTCTTGGTGAGTTCATGTTACAAAGCTTGGAAGGGCACTAGAATCCTCCCAAACAGTTTTTCAACATTTTGTAAATAAGAAAAATATGTCTAGAATGGTATAGTTTGAGGCTATTTTTCGAACACAGTGGATGATGCGGTAAATTATAAAGTTCATCAGACAGAATGCTAACAGTGTTGTTTTACTAGAGGGGAAAAGAATCTAGAATACTGCTCTATGGAGAAGCTATCATGTTTGCTCCTATCATATTGGCTATCACCTGAATCCTGAAGTGGTTATGCTTAGATATGCTAACGACATCTGCAGTTTGTAAGAGGATTTTGGCAGAGGGGTATCTTTGCACATCTGCATTGTCTAAGATAATTCCTTGATTTCTTTCAGACATAAACTTGAAACTCTTACCAGTACTGTTAGGAATTTTAAGCATTTAAAATTATTTTTAATGAATATTCTGAAAATAAGTTGTATTTATTAAAGATTATTGATTGCTCCATCCAAGATCATTGTGGACACCAATGTATCCATGTTTGTGAAAGCATATCCCTTGTCGAACAGCATCCACCTTCACTTTGTTATGAGCATTGTTGGTAGCAGGACAGGTACACCTTTATCAATTTATTTTCATTCTCTACTGAATGCCATCACCTTTGAGATAGCCTAATATGAGTCTTCCTGTACAGAACTATTTTGATAGCATGAGTGTAAGGTACCAAGGATCATCCCTTAAAATTGCCTTCTGGAAGCACGAAGACATTTCTGCTCATGCAAAATAGCCCTCCTTTCCACCAGCTCTCCCTGGAATCCCTTCTAGATACCCTTTGATTTCCAAGGATATGTTTGCAGGGTTCAGTGACACAAAAAGGTTGCAGAGGCAAGAAGTTAGAAAGACTTGTTTTGAAAGGATCCCAGCTATGTCAGCTAACATGCTGCAACTGTCATGTCATGTATTATTCTTTCAACAATCACCCCTTGGAAGGGCAGTCAAAGGACAGCCTTCCATTTGAACACTGTTTTACAAATAAATAGATTTAACAAAATAGAGCAGAGATCTTCAAATCATCCATCAAGAGTCATCATTTAGACAGCAAACTAAGCAGGCACAGAAGCCACATGACCACAATCTTCTCCATTGTGGGGTGTTGTAATATTTTTCTATTTAAATTATAATATTTATTTCCAAATTGGTTTTTATATGTACAGATCAGCTTATGCAAATATATAATCTATTGTCCCCTTTTTTGGAGAGATATCTGCTGTTTGGTGACTGATGAGTTAAATGTTGCAAAATAAAAACATTTTGAAGTAAATTTATAGAACATCTTTAACCAGTAGTTCTGTAACATCAGTTATCACATTTATATCAATCCAATAACATGGTTATATGTTGCAGGCTTAGAGTCAACACAAATCAAAGAGATTATGAAAGTCATAGTCACAGTTTCTGCACACAGTACTTTATGAACCAACACTGGCTTGAGAAATATAGTTATAAATGAGCTTTTGAGTATACAAGAGAATGAGAAACTGAAAAATATTTCCATGGTTAAGAAATCCTGAGAAAACCTGTCATATTATGTATTAGAAATATTATACATCGATCTATGAGATTTTGGGGTTTCTATCGCTATACTGATCTAAGGTCTGTAATTTATCTTCATGCTTTATAACAGTCTAGGGCACATCAGTTTGAAATCATATGCATAGTTCCAGTCACACCTTTTTTTAAGAAAAGGATATTAAATCCTTCAGTTTGATGGGCAAGAAATGCTCTGCAGAGGCCTTCACACTGTTCAAATAGAAAATATCTGCAGAAGTAGAAAAAGCTACTTTGTGTGTGCCTGCATTTCAGGGGAATTAAGGCGTTCAAAATAAAAGCGACAAAATTATTTGGTATTCAGAAAAACATATTTAGGCTGCGATCTTAAATTAACTTCCCTGGGAGTAAGAGTCATTTAATTCAATGGGATTTACTTCTGAATAAAGATGTAAGCTTTCATTGTTAGATGATCAAATTTATAAAATAATATCAAAGTACATAAAACACTGAAGAGAAAAAAAATGGCATAGTCAACCAATGTCTTGTGTACCCTGGTGAAGATATATTGTGGCACAGACTTTACTGGATTAGAGTACCTTCAATAGACCAACAGCCGTATCCCTCTGCTATTTTAATAATTATTCCACATACGGCCTTTCGGAGCTAAGATCAATATTCTGCTTTTGAGGAAATCTGTGGAAATTCTTATGGAGTTCACTGAATTGGAATTGCTATCAATTACCATGTTGTATTTTCTTTCCATTTTAAGCTATTAAAATATGATTTTAATTTACCATGGTTTATTACTATGTAGAATACTTTGTGTTCAGAAAAGAGATGTAGGTATTTCATTAAAAACAATAAATGATAATAAGATATGAGGCTGCTTGAATCAAACAATAGGTTGGACAGGGAGAATAGACTGGATCAGGAAAGAAAGATATTAACATCATTATCCATTGTCTTAGCAGATGGGATATTCTGGATACTCCAGAATCACACTGTTGCAGAAATCACACTGAAATAGACCTACAAGGTTGACATTTTGTGACACTGTCACTTTGTTGTTGTGTGTCTTCAAGTCATGTCTGACTTATGTCAACCTAAGGTGAACCTATCACAGAGCTTTCTTCATAGAATTTCTTCAAAGGGGGCTTGCTCATGCCTTCCTTCGAGGAGGAGAGAGCATGACTTGCTCAAGATCAGCCACTGGGTTTCCACAAGAGGGGATTTGAACCCTGGCTCCCAGTGTCCTAGTCCAACACTCAAATCACTATACCACAGTGGCTCTACAAGTTTAAAATAACATCCCTGAGTTCTGGCCATCTGTATTTCTAGTTCTCTTGTAACTTTCTTGAATAAGGAGTGTGGGAAGAAAAAGGCTTCCTCATGCAAACAGGGCCACCTGTTTGTTGTGCTGCATTTACTCACAAATCTCAGTTGGGCACCAATATTTGCTGAAATCTAAGACCAGCATAAACATGTTGGCTACATGATGGCCAAATCAGAATATGAGCCAGTAGATTCATATTGCAGGAAATGATTCAACCTAAACATTAGGAAGAACTTCTTGATCGTAAAAGCCATTTGAGAGTAGAATAGAGTGCCTTGGAGAGTGTTATGTTCTCTTTCTTTCAGGATCTTTAAACAGAGGTTGGCTGGCTATCTTTCAAGAGTACTTAATTGTGCATTTCTGCTTAGCAAGAAGTTGGACAAGATGGCCCTTGTGGTCCCTTCCAGTTACATGATCTAGGTTTTGTTTCTGTTTCATTAAACTAAACCAGTATTAAATGTCTTTACAGAACTCAAATAAGAGCACTTCCTTGGATTAAGATGGAAGGACGTAACAGAGTTGTGTGGCATCAGTACACAGATGGCACTGGATCCCAAGATTTTGGAAACCTCTCCCAGCAGTTTCACATACGTTAAATAGTATCAGTTACAAGACAAGCACTGAAGAATTCCACAAGCCAATGACCAAGGGGTTGAAGAGGAGCATCCCAGTACCACCTTCTGGATTTGGTCCTCCAGGAATGAATGAAGCCAAGGTAAAACAGTGCCTCCAAGTCCCATCCCAGCAAGGTGGCACAGAAGGACATCATGGATGATGGTATCAAAAGCTGCTGAGAACTCCAACAAAACCAAGAGGGACACATTTGCACTGCCCAGTTTCTGATGTATGTCGTCCATCAAGATGAACAAAGCTGCCTCTTTCCCCTAGCCAGCCCTGAAATCCTATTGAAATGGACCTAGATAATTAATCTAATCCAGAAACTCCTGGAGCTAAGTGGTGTTCACACCCATGAATTATTGGATGTGTTTTGCCTACTCAAACTGAATCTCAACAGAAGCAAAATCTACAAAAGCAAAATCTCAGCAAAGTTTTCTGAATCAGCTCAGGGAAAGTAGTTCAACATGCCTTGCAATCTAACAAGTATTTCCTGACTAGTTTTTTTTCTCCATGAGTGTAATCTGTTGGACCAAAGACAGAGCTATGATAGACAACATCATATAACTGACATCTCCTAAGTTTTGGAACCTGTAATAATCCCAATGATATGGAACAATCGTGTTTAAAAACTCTCAGAGGAGAAACTCAGAAAACAAACAAGAAGAAATAATTTAATTCTGTATGGATAGTGTTGCTAATTTGACAGGTTAAGTGAGTTTTGATAATGTTAGAAACAATTAATCTGCAAAACAGAAAAAAAATTGAATATTAATTATAGGATCAGTTACTCATTCTCCTAATAAAAGAGATCCAAGAAACCTCTGTTGGACTGCCTTAAAAAAGTTGTTGCTTTTTCAGCAGAGGCAAGCAGGTTGCCTTACATATGTACAGATTATGCACTGGTGAACATTCAGGTTTCCCGAAATTTTAAACATGTCCTGAATGAGTGTACCCATGTTTAATGAGTGTTTAAAGTGATGGCATTTTAATGACTTATTCTCTAAACAGAAAGAAATCATAGTATCCCAAAAACTGAACAATGGCATTAAATAAATCAATTTCTGCACATGCTCTACTCATTATGCAGTAAAGCACATATAATAGGACTGTGCTAAAATTTGTAGGAGGTTCAGTATTTGTAGGATGATCAATATATTTTTCATATTTGTAGCAGGGTCTATCCTTCTCCTTTGCACTTATGACCTCTAGACCTCACTTGTGCTTGATTCTCAAATAAAGAGTTCAGAGGTCTGTCTATTCATAATGGAAGTCAAAGAAGACCTCCAAATCTTTACTGCAACCTACTCCACAATTTGGTTACAGCTGTTAGTATGTTACCATTAATGTTAATTATTTGTTACTGTGATTCATTTTCAGTACCTGGTCTTGAGATTTCTTTTTCTTCTTCTTTTTGCCCCAGCATCCTGAACTTTCTGCATCTTTTCCATTGGCATCCCCACAAAGTAAACCATCAAGTTCATCGGTCCCCATTTGCTGTCCCTGAGATGTTTCTGCAGCGAGTCTGTATGAGAGGTTCCTTAAAATGCACACACAGTTTTCAACGGTCTAAAAGGGGAGGCAAAAACCAGTGTCAGTTTCTTTCAGGAGTCACATTTTCTTCAGAAAAGTTGATAGACTTGATATGTACTTTGGGGCTAACCTACAAACTTTTCTCAGCTTAAATGTTCCCTACAGTAGTCGATCATTACATGCAGAATCCAGGAAATCTTTCCAGACAGATTCTTAAAATGGCTAGTTCACATGTTCATCATGGTGGTGGGACAGCTCTCACATGACAGAAGGATAGAATGATAGCCTGGTTTTGTGTGTGTGCAGGCTCCCAAATATGCACACTTTCAAGCAAGCAACATCCAAACCACTCTATTTTGGCACATGAAAACCAAACCACTCTATTTAAGCATGTAAAAGGCAGCAAAGTTATCTTACTCCAGAGATGGACTCTATGTCAATATTTAATGTGATTACTAGTGCTGATCAAATTTCAGAAGACATCCACAAGCACTGGAGTTTGCTAATTACAAATTCAACACAGGGAAAAAAGCTACTTATGTTATGGTCTTATGTTTATCTCCTGTGTGAATCCTTCTGAGATTTGTAATCAAGAAAACACCATGAAGCAGCCAAGTGTGTTTTAGGGAGTCATCCATCATGTAAGCTGCTTACTTCAACTACCTAAGCTCCTAAAGTACTTTTATACATTGAAAACAATAGATTTGCAATTTAGTCTGTCTCTAAGATTGATGGAAATATCATACAGAACACAGAGGAGTCTCAAGGACAGCCTTTGCTCTTCCGCAAGGAAGCCATGATGAAATATAGAAGTATGCTTTAAGGAGAATCAGATACAACTTCTTTAAAATGGGTCTGCCTTTATCTGATTTCATTCAAAACTGTTAGGTTTTCTTAATACAAATGGTAGGCCTGGCTGGATGAAGCACTGTCTTTGGGATCATAGCCAGGGACAGGGATAGTAATTGTGACTTGGTAGTGACTAAGAGAGGGCCTTCTCTGATCAGTCTGCACTTTATTGTACAAGCCCAGATCACATTTACTTCCAGTATCTTGAATCTTTCTGCACAAACTACATTTATCATCCAACATGGCTATCTCCTCTGTAGTCCACTAAAAATGCCCTCATGAAAATCACTGACAACCTTCCATCCATCAAATGCAAAGTTCCCATTTCCCCATTTCATCCCTTGATTCTTAGATGGTAAGATTTTGGGGGGAGAAAAATGAGTTGCTTCACCTGGAGCTTCTTTCTCTGAACCATTATAGTTCAAAAACGTGGGTCACTTACTAAGACATTTTGGTCCTACAAGAAATACAAGAAATTTTCTTTCTTATTTATTTTTATTTTCTGGATGCAAAAGTTGAATAGATGTATATTTCCTTGCTTCACGACACTTCTTTCAGTAAGCACCCTATTTTCCCCAAACAATCATGAAATAATCTGGTGGGCTATCCACATAAAAATTGTGCCTTGCACTTAACGGTGAAACAACTCTTGAAATTCAACAGAATATAGTTTAAGACACCTCCAGTATCTACTTATTTGCTTTTGTCCTAATGGCTGAGAAGAATGAGACTGTACATATGAGGTCAGTAGACAGATCTCAGACTGTCACAAACTAATTGGACAAGTTTGTAGTGATTTGTATCCTGAACACTGGTGGTGGCTGTACACAAATAATTAAAACAACACATCTGGGAAAAATTTGCTTCTGTCCACCAGGATCAGGGTTCAGACTGGTATCCTTCCTTGGTTAACAGCTTATAAACACGATCATTCACAAGCACAAGCGTACAGACAAGCAGATGTGACCTGTCATACTCCTGGCATAAGTAGGCCAATACATACTTTGCTTTGCAAAACACCTGTTCACACTGGATGCCTTCACTTTCATAAATCATATTTTATGAAACCTTGGATAAGTACCATTGATATGCCCTTTCCTTTCACTATCTATTGCTCACTTCGCATTCCAGCTTCTTGTTTGATGTAACAATCATGATTTGCCTTATTTATTTAATTTACACATATATTCCACCTTTCCTCTAGTGAGCTCCAACTGTGGCTTTACCACAACAATCTTGTCAGGCTGAGAAGCATGGGTCTGGACGTACCCTGGGAGCTTGATTGCAATGTGTGGTGCAGTGTGGAAAGGATGACCAGCCATTCTCCCCACTCAGTGTGCTGGTCTTTTTCCCAGAAACCTGCATACTTTGCTACAGGATCCTAGAGGTTTAGCCAATCAGAAGCTGAGGAAAGCAAGTTCTTCCTTGGGCCAAATATTAAAGTTGCAGTCTACACTTTGGTCCAGGGATGAGAGATATATACATTGCCCCTCAAGCTCTCCCAGCATTAAGGTTTTGGCTACATTTCTACCCTCCCCCTTTCTACCTTGTCTGGGTCAAGACTGCTATTGATGGATATTATATTTGTCACACTTTTGGTAGTGTGATATGTTGCAAGCTCCAGTTTTGCATGGAATCAAGGCCTGTAAGCTCTGCATTAATGGTGAGGGAGTCCTCTTACAGGACCTTGAGGTCACAGGTGGCTAGGGAGCAGAATTGTCTTGAGGTTATGAATGTCCCATCTCACCTTCAGATGATAGGGAATTCACACAATAACTGTGTGTTCATGTGGGTTCCACAGCTATCATATCTTGGTGCTCGTCAGCAAGAAGGCTGAGGTGGTGGGTTTATTAGATGGTAACTAGGTTATCCTTTGTCTATGTTTCATGTCTAACCAATACTATACAGTTGTTGCCCTTTGTATCCTAATCTAAAGTGTGTGTTTGTGTTACTTCTGCCCAAGTTGACCCCTTGCCACTAGAAATCAGGATTATAATTCCACTTAGGATCTCCATGAAGAAGCATTTGCACGCAGTGAGAAGGAAAAAGGAACAGTATAAATATCTGTAGTGCTTGCACACAGTAGGGATGGAAAGAATATTTGAAATACCCAAAAAATAGTTGAAAGTCATGTTTTTCAAGGATTACAAAACCATGAGAAGAAGAATCCTAGACTGATGAGAATCTGCAGTTCAGGACTTTCTATGTGCAAAATTCACACATAGTTGTTTTGTGCTGAAAACAGCATTTTCTGCACTAAAATATTATTTCCTGCACATAAAGCACTGTAATTCAGGATTTATTCTGTGTAAAATTTGGACATGGTTGATTTGCATAAAAAAAGCATTCCCTGGGCAGAAAAAAATTACTTTTGTGTTAAGCACTATTTTCTGAACTATTTTCTGTGTGGATTTTGCACAGAATAAGTCTTTAACTGTGAACAGCCTTTGAAAATGACATGGTTTTTAAACACTTTTTTTTTGTTGTTGCAGAAAGAAAATTGTGGAAATTACTTGTTGCTACCTTCAAGGAAACTTAGTAAAGAATTACATCTCTAGTACACATCTTCATAAACCAGTGTTATAATGAACTGATCATAAATATTCCAGTATACCAATGTGGCTGTTCCTAGATGTTGGAATAACATTAGTTTTAGGAAAAAGAAGATAATAGCTACTTCTAGTTTAACAGAAAGGAAACTCTCTTCCTACAGAATTATTATTTATACAGTACCATGAAGATACATAGTACTTTACAGCAATAATAATATGCTAGCAGAGAATGTCAATACTACCATTCGAAATGTCAGCTGCAGCTGTTTTGGGAAGCTTTAAAAATCTTTTAAAAAAACATTCTGATGCAAAAGATTATGATTATCACCCCTTGATATAATTGTTCAAACTTTGTTGCATGTGTTTCTGTCAAAGGAAATGTAAATGTTTAGTTATGCTAAAGAAAGAATCTGGATTTAATTGTCTGAAACCAAGTTCAGTATTCTTCCCTGTTACTCTCAAACATCCAAATTCATGTGACAGGCATGTATTGTATTTTCCCAAAAGAAGAGGGAATCTTTAACGTAAGATAATCCATAAAGGAAATTTTTAAGGAATGTTAGAAAGGCATAGAAATATATGAATCTCCCTATTTTTGGTGCCATTGAAATAAAAAGTTTGGATTTCATTGATCAAAACAACTTCAGAGGACCCAGTTCTCAAGCATTTCAATCCTTCTTCTGTTTTGCAAAGTAATTCAATACATTTTGATATCTGGCCACTAATTTGGCTCTTATGCAGCTAATGAAGCTAAAAGCATCTCCACTTTCTTCAGTGCTGGAGACAAGAGGAAGGGAAGTATAGCTTGGTGAAGGTGAAACAGACTTATATGATTTGTATTCTGTCCACAGTGGTAATCTGGCATATTAGATTGTTTTACTGTTCACTTGTTGAGATTATTCTCTATCATACTGTAATCTGAAAATACACCAATTACTAGGCCACACATATAAAATTTCACAGAAGGAAAAAATGATTGATTGAGGTATGCTGTTTTTTTCCATCAAATAAATAAAAACACAAGTTCTGTTCTTCATAGAAATGTGAAAAGTTCAAGAGGTGCAAAGAACAGTTTGAAAATGAATGTAAAATATACTGAAAAGGAATGTTTGTCATTGCACCTAGTATCTGCTGGTTTGGTTCAAAATAAGAAAGCACTAACAGATATTCACATGTAATTTCTACAGATGAAGTAACATCTTTGTATCTCTAAATTAAGTGCCTTCTTATTGTCAGCCACCAATGAGTTGAACTGTTGATACAAAAATTCTTACTTAGCAAAACTATGTTAACAACGTTAAGTTCCACTAGCAACATAAGCATAATGATGTATGGTGGGGAACTATATATCATGTCTCATCCTCCCTGTGCACCCAGTAGGGATATAATACTTCACTGATTTCTTTCTTGAAGGAAGCAATGAATAATGTTAGCAATTGTTGTTGTTTAGCAGCAACATCTGGATGGCTGTTATTCCCACACCTCCTATGAAATGAATTGGAGAGAATTTCAGATCCATACAGTATAGATTTTATTCAAGTAAAGTTCTGAAATTTTAACCTGAACTACTATACAACCTGCAAGATGTTCTGCTATAATGATGTTTATCCATTATTGTCTTGTGCTTCTAATTCAATGTCTATAAAGACTAAGATGACAAACCTTGCTATCAATTTCACTGCTTCCTAAAGCAGACTGAATCACGTACAGCAATGCATCAGTAAGTCCATCACACTCTCGCATTCTTCTGCGGGCTTCTTCTCCAGCAGAGCTAACATTCCTAAAAGGAAAATAAGAGTGGTCACTCTCTTCTAAGTTTTGCTCATCACTACTGGCAACAGGCCTTCAAGAGTTTTGTTTTTTAATAAAAATAAAGCTCATTGGCTCCTGTTGGTTTATTGGTGTGAATACATCCATTTTAATAGGAATATTATGACCCCCCCCCAAAAAAGTCATTATCCCTGAGAAGTTTTGAAAATGAGCTAATTTATGCAATAGGGAAGATAAAGCAAACCCGCATTGATTAAAAATTTAAATATCTCTACTGTTCTATATTGACAGTCCCAAATAAAGTAGAATGCAAATAAAATAAATAAATAAATAAATAAATATCCAGTATTATGACAGTTATTTTGTGTTGCCCCATTTTCCAAGAAGCTTTCACCTTCTCAATAATATTTGGGACAATTATCCACCTGCAAGTACTTTAGCTTTTAGTACTCCATTTTCTTGAAATTAACTTAACAAATTATACTCAGTTGTTACTAGCTAGTGAACTTGCTTTATATTCATTTACCATTATATTTAACAAAATTGAGACTTATAAACTATCACTTTAAAAGCTGTAAGTACATTTTGTAAGTCAAAAAGAAATACGTGCACACCAACTGACAACAAAGAAATATTTGTATTAAAT
Source organism: Cyclura pinguis (assembly GCA_030412105.1). Lineage (NCBI taxonomy): Eukaryota > Metazoa > Chordata > Lepidosauria > Squamata > Iguanidae > Cyclura > Cyclura pinguis. The sequence continues at coordinate 155,289,416 of CM059602.1, forward strand.
GCAAATGGTAACATTTTCCCTTCAGGTTTTCCTAACTTCCTGTAATAAAATGCTAAGTAGCTCACAGGTTTGAAGATCTCCACTCTGCTCTGCTTCAAGCACCAGTTCCAGTGGGCTACTATGATCTCTTGGGTTGCAAGATACAAGCCCAAAAATCATTTGGTATGGACTAAACTGAGTTATTTTTCATGACATTTACAACAGCAAAGACACCTCCTATATTCAAACTCACAGGTATTGATTTCTTTGAATATGCAGAATGTAATTACATAAACCACTGTGAATTTGAATATGATTCTGAATTCTTGATCTTTCAGTCAAATGGACCATAAAATTAGTTCCTTCAATTTATTCAGCCATTCAACCTTTTCGTTTCAAAAAACATAAGTGCAATTATCCCACCTGGTCAAGAATCTAGCAAGTGGTTTTTATTCTTCTGTCCTGCATGTTCAGGCTGCCAAAGGAACCTGCTGCTGTTCTGGTTTATGATTTGTAAGCCAGTCACAAAGCAATGTTAAAACTCTTCTCTGCCCACATAAAACAGATCTTTTCGAACAATATACACATATCGCCCTCACTTAGTTTGCTCACAATTTTGAGAAAGCTAAGTTTGCTCAACATTTTGTTGCCTCAAATGAAAGACAAGATGGTCTACCCTCCAAATACACAAGTTGACTAGACCTGCAGCTGCATTTTTCAACACTTGGAAGACAGGGATGCAGATCAAGCTGTGGAGCACACAGCTGTTTCCCTCAGCATCCTGCTTCTGCCTTCCAGCTTTTGTTATCCAAGGAAACTACCTCAATATGGCTAATGCTAGGAGAGAAATGTATATCATGGAAGATGCTTGTACAAGTCTCTTGGGTGAGGGCATCATGCTGCCACCACACTGTAGATGCTGTCTTTGGCAATCTAATATGGATCTAGTAGATCTTTGAGTGTTCCAAAAAGGGGTGGACAACTTGTAAGATTGTAAGCAAGCAGAGTAGGAACTGCCTCTGGAGGCAGAAAAATAATTTTGTCTTTTCTATAAACTAGCTTCTGGCCCACTAATTGTAATTGGTTGAATGTAAACTTCTTGCATCCACCACCCTGAAATCAGACAGAAAGAAGAACCTCTCAAGTAATGTCATGACGGTTGTCACATTATTTTTTCAGAGCGACGGTGACATTCATTTATTTATTCTATATAGCCTTATTACTGGGAAAAGTGATTCACTGCAGGTAACACTGGGCATATGCAGACTGACTGAAAACTCTAGATTTTGTTCCTCTTTTTTGCAACTTTATACTGGGTTAAAAAAATAATCATCCTGGGGAGCTGGTATAAAAGCTCTCTTATTGTACAAGGACCTGACAGAAAACATTATGGGACAAACAAAACATTTATTTATTATTTATTTATTATATTTGTAGGCTGTCTTTCTCCTGGAATTGAGACCCAAGGCAGCTTCCAAGAACAAATACACATTAAAACACATTAAAAACATTAAACACATTTAAAACAGTTAAAAAAATATTAAAAGGATATAAAATCATAAAAAAAACCCCTAAAACAATATTCACTAGAAACAAGTTAATAAATAAAGTTCCCTGGCTTACATGAACACTTGTTTAAACAGAAATGTTTTCACCTGCCAGCAAAATGAAAGGCGGGGTGGGGAGAGCAGCCACTGAGAAGGCTCTCTCCCATGTCCTCACCATATATATATTGCTCTTCAAGTAAAAATAAGAAAGAACAGGAACGAAATCTGGGATCTTTTAATCAGTCTGAATGTGCCCATTGTTACCGCAATGTGTTACTTTTGAGCTTTGGTAATTATACCCTCAAGTTTAAGAAAAGGACAGTACAAACTGGAAAAAGAAAAGCACACTTCAGCATCTCACAGTAACAAACCATAGGAAGTGCAGGTGCAACACGCAGCCACCCACATTCAAATCCCATTGTTTCTGATTAAAAGACATACTTAAGCTCTTTCCATTAAAATAAATCAAGTTTGACAAAACTTAAGTCTAGTATCCCCATGTAGTTAAGTGTTGATAGATATTCCAAACATTAAAAACTAAGGTGTTCTTTTGACAGCAAATGTTTTTAAAATGAAAGCATTCCTATGTCTTACAAATATTTTGAAGGGGAAAGTTTATTAGTATAAGAAAAAGAAAAAAACATTATGGCATCTTTTTTTGTGTGTGTGCAGAGTCACTATTGCATTACTTTCTAGAATACAAGTTATAAATTGATATTGACAATATCAGTTTTTCATTTGTGTTATCAAATACTTTGGTTAGGCTTTCATCCGTCTAATCTCTTTTTCTGTTATTTGATTGTGCTATCAAAAAAAGAAAGTTCATCAACTGTGATGCAAGTAAACCCCAAAATGTCTTAATATTAAATGACATTTTCTGCAGGGCATTTCCAATCTAGCATAATTCAACAGTTTTGATTACCCTTCTCTTCAAGAATAGCTTGATTGCCATAGCATGTGCTATTCATGCCAGAATTCAGCTTATTAGTCAATACTGAGACTTCAATATTATAAGTTGTAATTATCTTTACAAGGTACAATCAAGTAATGTATCTTGGCTTATTTAGATATTTTGACCTTTTATGAGTTGAAAGAAGGGCAAAGGACAGTTTCTGGAGAATGACAAAGCCTTTAGGCCTGCAGACTTTGGAAATCTTCACATCAACAAGACAAGCCAGAAAGAACAAGGAAGGAAGAAGACTGATGGAAGTCTACCCCACATGAGAAATCATTCTAGATTCATGGCTTTATCACAGAGGGAGCCACTATGCAGCATGATTTAACAAAGCCGTTTTGCTTGTTTCCATGTCCACTTTGATACCATAACTCCCAGCAGCTTTGATCTCACACTCCTTACCCTCTCCCATGGCTATTGTAAACCTAGCAGGGCCTAGTATGGGTGAGGACTGACTCCCTCAGTCGGCATAATTCTAGAAATATGGCAAGCTAGAGAGTTCATCAATAAGTATGGCTCACTCACTCTGGAGCATCTTAATGTAAAACTTTACAGAGCTATCCTATGCAAGCATATTCAGAAGGAAGCCCCACAAAGTAGAATGGGATTTATTCCCAAATGTATATACTTAGCATTCCACCTTGACATCCCCAATCAAAATACAGCTTCACTGCATGACATCTCCTTGGGATGATTTTTAAAAAGTATTATTTAGGAAGGTGTTTTTTTTTTAATGGCAAATAGTGAAGAAGCCTGTAGCTTTACCTTGCCTGAGTGAGGGCAAATCCTATTCAATGAATCATACTAATATGATCAGAACTGCACTGTCAACCATTGTAATATTTATAAAAAGAGGCTGCCGCCCTGCTAGTAAGTTACGATGTTATAAGTTTGCCTTATGCCATCTGAACTCACTTTTTTTGGTCACTGTGTAGGTCAGGATTCTATTCCAATCACATAATGACCCAAAGTTCCCCCACAACCCACCTTGTAAGCTGTGTTTCCAGGTTGTTGGAAAGCAGTACCACCAGTGGTGATGTGTCTAGCTATTTTACTTCGACTGGATACATGACAAGCACATCATCTGTAGGCACTCCTGGAAGTCTCTGCTGGTGCCTGTCACAATGTGCTGAGCCAAATGAAAATAGCCAGATCCACCACTGCTGATCCCCTCATTCCTGACAATTCAGAAATGGCTGGGGGGCGGGGGGGCACTACATGGCTGGAAGTTGCCTACCCTTATTTTAAGTAAGGCAGAACAGAATAGAGTTTTTTTTTCTCCTTTAGCAATTTGCCAATTTACAATAATTCATTACAGCATTATAGAATTTATTTTAGGTAATTTTCTATACAACTTTTAAGCCTTGCATTATGCAGCTGCAAAGAATTGACAAGAAATTTAGATGTTCTGAAAGATATATATCTAGCAGAATTAGATGACAGAAAAACAAACCTTCACAGTATATGACCTTGCCTCCCTTGATTTTAACAGTTGGTAGATATATTTATTTCTAAAATTATTACAGCTGGAACAATTGAGGAACACTTGAGAAATAACACTGACAGACAGAGAATCACAACTGCACAATCTATCCTGCTTAGGTGCCCTCTTTTGCTAACCTATCCCATCTGCCAAAGGGAGAACATAAATGTTATTCTTCTCTTGATATCTGGCAAATTTCCCAGGTACCTTGGAAGTGACAAATATGGAGGAATGAAAGAGGCATAAAAAGTATTAGACTGACAACTCTTAAACCCAGCCGTCTGAAATTTCATTTCTATATCACTGAGCCTCTGTACTAATACTAGATTAGACCTATCATACCCATGAGCTAAAAGAAAAAAGTTAGAGAATCCTAAATTCCTGGTAATCAGCTGCATTTTTTGCTTTCATGCATTTGGGCCCATGTCCTCCAATACCAACAAAGTACGTTCTGAAACCTGCTTAAAAATAATTTTTAGCCCAGAAAGCAGAGCTAATCTAAGGGCTTCTGCTTTGATAGTCATTACACTCTGTTCCACATGAACTAATTCCAATTTGGTAGATACACGAACTGCCAGAACCCTATGTAAAAAATAATTTTGAATTCTTTCTAACGACCTTAGATTAGCCATGGCCCAAAGATGAACACCATATAGCAGTTTTGGGATAAAGCTAATCCTATACAGTACTAAAATGGGTTGAACCAGCTTTCCTCCTTTTGTGTGATAGAGCCATAATAGTTCATTTAAGGTTATAGCGGCTAACAGAGTACTTGACTGGACTTGTGTGCAACACGAGCACACTGAAAACCTACCACAAGGTACTTAAAGAAAGAAACCTGCTCAAGAACATTTCTATCTAGTAAGCAATTGGGGTTTTGTTTAGATTTGGTAGATGAAGCTGATTCAGTAAACATTTCCCAGAACTATAATCAAAACTTGTTGCAAGCAGACGTTATTTAAATCCCCATTCACCAGTGGAAGGCCAAAAGTACATTTGAATTTAATCACTTTGTTCACTCCTGAAGACTTTTCCCTCAGAAATACGATGGGGAAAATAGGGGATGGGGGTGGGCTAGAAACACTAAATGGTAAACACTATTTTCAAAGCAGTATATGTCATTTATTAGAATGCCAAACATGTTTCAAATTCTCAGATGTTACAGTTCTGAAAGAGAGAAGACTGACAACATCTTGATTAAAAAAATAGAACAAAGAATATTATTTTTCAGTTACATATGAAATCTCCATTTTTTTGCTTGATACAGTGGACTTAATTCAATGTCAAAAGTAAATAATTAAAACTAAATTTATGATACAGTAAAATAAAATCTGTCTTCTCTTTTATACAGAAGAATTCCTTAGGCAGATTTCCTGACACAGTTCATGCAGGTTTCTAGACTCTGCTGAACCTTTCCTTTGCACTGTCACAAATACTCACTACGTCATTTTTCATTAATTTAAAATTATGCCACAAGAACTCAACATGTGATCAAAAAGCATTTCCATCCTGCACTTAAGATTTACTGTAAAGGCATGTAATGCTAGCAGACATGTTTTAGTTATAGGAAATACTGTATGTCTGCAGACTAATACGAAATGACTAGTCTATCCACTAATATTAACAGTTAAAATGAAGCTATCCGATGTAGTACATTTTAGAGCACTTTTCATACATGAAAAAAGAGGGAAAAAAGCCAAATAAGACACTTTAGGTGTTTCAATTACTTGCATGCAGTTTCTTCCTGCAATTACTAGCAGTATGTTAATAAAAGAAAATGACTGCATGTGAAAATGCCATTCTTCCTTTATAATTTTTCAATTATACATGCGTGGTTCATCTCTGCATAGCAAGAAGTTTCAAGGGCCCAGTACTTACCCATGATTCAGTTTTCCTGGAAGAGCCTAGGAACTTTACTCCCGACTTACATCTTTTCTGTGACATATGTAATTTATCAAAGAGTGCTGTGTTGGCCTGATTCAGTATGAAAAAGGGAGTCTCATGGTATCTTCAAGACTAACAAATTTATTTTAGCATGAGCTTTTGGGGATTATAGTCCATTTTCTAAGATGCAAAACGGAATTATGTTATTCAAGCCTCCACAGTATACATACAATTACATTGCTGTAATTGTTACATTGCTGTAATTGTCAGAAAATGACAACTGTATTTCTGTAAACTGTAAACCTCCCAAGGACTCATACTAAGTCAAACTCTTTAGACTCATTTCTGGTACACATAATTTTGCAAACTCAAATTTCTTTCCAATGACAAGCATCAATATGTGGGTGACACTTTTGAATAGAAGGACTGGGAAACAGTGACTTAGGGATTGTCTTGAAATTCTTAACAACTTCTGCCTGCACAGAAAATAAGACAAATTTCACATCTCACTTATCCAATTAGCAATTGAGCCTTTTGTTGTTGTTGTTTCATTGTTTTTGTTTTTCTGATAAGATGAACCTTCTGTGTGTTGGTATAAAATGGTAACACAGCAAGATGAGGGCAGTTTAGGAATACACTGAACTTTTACTTGACACCTGAAAAACATCTAATTTAGCTCCATTTCTGCAGTCACCTTTGTGGATATGAGTGAAAATTTGTGCACTTACACAAGGGAGTGCCATATTTGCAGTATAATTTCAGTGTATTTTATCTTTATGAAAAGAAAATCAAAGCTTTAATCTTCATGACATCATGATCTCTTGCTATAAGAAGTTAGTATATGACAAGTAGCGGCTACCTTGGAAATTGACAAAGTGCTGATATTTCAAAATAAATGCAGATGCTCAGAACACCCGGTGACATAACCGCAGGTGCTCACTATTCAGAATCATGTACTATGCTTACTAAACAGCAGTCTCCTAAAAATGATAGTGCTTCAGGATGACTGCTGCATAAATCAAAGACCAAAGTACCCCACTTCCAGTTACTTCTGAAAATTATCACCCCAAGCAAAGGAAGAACAGAGAAGACTCAAAGATGTTTATATCTCATAAACAACCTAGCCATTTAACATTAGAACAATACAGGCAATTATGGCAGCACACAGCCCAATTGGCCCTATAGACAACTATCAGTTGGTCTACTTTGCATACCTGTTTTTCAAGCAGGCAAAATAAACCATGCAAAGGTTTGTATCATCATCCGTGTTTTGCCTTCTAAAAATCAAACAAACTCATAATGCACCATATAGTGCAGTGTACTTCACTGGCTAAATGGAGAATGTACTCATAGAAGTACAGCTTGGGCAACATGCAACCCTTCAAATGTTCTTGGATGGCAGGTCCCAACATCCCTACCTGGCATACCCACTGGGGAGGAATGCTTAGTGTTGCCGTGCAGCAACATCTGGAAGGTTGCATATTACCCATTCCTGATACATAAGTTTGGCATATAACAAAACCACCAAAAAATTCTGAGATGGCAACACTAATACCTCTACCCCACTTCCTAAACCGGGGTGGGCAAGGTGCACCCATTGGCTGCATGTAAGCCCCAAGACTGATGGTGATGCTCTTAGCTACCCCCCTCTTAAAAATATTTTTAAGATGGTGTCTCTTGGACATAAAATAGCCTGTGGGAGAACCCCCAAATCACAATGAAATTTTCTCTTCCATACCCTAAGGAGAGTTGGGGGGATGCTGAAGAAAACAGCGAGCTGTATGTACCCCTGTGAGGCTCCACAGGAGGACAATGTCAACCCTCAAACCCTGATGGTTGCCCAGCCCTTCTGCAAAATTAACATTGGTACACAGAAGGACTACATGTTTGGGGCTTCACTATTTATTTCTTTTCTGATGCCTGATAAAATGAATGCAGGTATTTTATGAATTAACAAATGCTACTTCACTAATAGATTTTCTTAAAAAAAACCCCACAGAGTAAAAGTCCATTATAGTGATAGCTTATGCCATAGGAATTATTGTTAGTTGAAGTAACAATAATTAGAATGTACAGATTTTCACACACATTCTTCGCCTGACAATTAGAGCAAGAATGACAGTAGTGAAAGAGCAATATACTCCAGTATCTTCATACACAACCAAGGGACTGGATGTCTGCCAAGAATATTTAGAATATTTAGTTTCAGTGTACTAAAGTTGAGCAGCCTTTATGATCTTACTAGAAAGAGAACACTTCACATATTTTAAAGTGCTTCACCTTATATTCATGATTGAATTCAATTCTAAAATGGAAATAACAATCTTTTATTATGTTTAGGCTAGAAATGCAATGTTCTATAGAGTCAAAAAAATCCACCTCACAACAATACACCCCTTCTCTATATCGCTACAAATTTATTCATATAACATGACCTCCATCTTTTCTTTTATCAGAATTTTTTAAAATAAGAATAGGTGACTCCAAGTTCAAACCCTACAATGCACTGTTACAAGTTGAATGCTAATCTTATGTTGTATTTTGCAAATTAATGTCCCTGAAGCCTCAATAGTAATGAATAGAAGTGTGTTTGTTAAAGCATAAAGGAGGAATGTTTGAGTAATAATAATAGCATAGGCATTGGCCAGTCAACTTAACAAAAACTAAATATAGTCAGCCCTCCAAATTTGGGGGTTTCATTTTTGTGGATTTCATTATTCACAGATTATTTGCTGTCACCTCTGCTACCTGCCTATGCCATTTTTAATAGGAACTGCAAGCCTCATGAGACTGAGAAACTGCGAACGAGGCTTGTAAGTCTCTATTAAAAATGTTGAGGAGCAGCAGTGGAGCTGGCAGTAAGCCCCACCAGCCACCCACTTCTGCCTTATGAAGAACTCTGATGCTTCAAAGGAATCCATGGTGGGTTGAATATGGTGATCATATTTTTTTGTGTGTTAAATATGTTTTGGGAGGGTTTAGAGTTATCTACAGTTTTTTCACTTTCACAGGGGTCCTGTGCCCCTAACCCTAGCAAATGTGGAGGGATGACTGTAATAACCCTGAGAGAAAACATAAACAGTCCGGTCCCTTACCTTGCATTGTTTCAATAGGGAACGTTTGTGGGGGAGGGATCACCTGCCTTCTCAGAAGGAGGAAGAGATAATGCTAACAGTGCTTTGCACTGAGGTATGAGATAGTGGGGACAGATTCAGAGCATGTATCACTGCTCCTTAATGAACCCAAGAAAAGGTATGAAAGGTTGACTGAAATCTGATGGCTGATGTAATCAGATAGAAGGAGAAGGAGTGACCTACAAGTGATATTCAATGGAGTAAAGACCAATAAGCTCTCTGATCTGATTTGAGGAGAATATTGCTTACATAAACAGTTGACACTGTTTATGTTAGTAGAGGTTAGTTAAAGATCCCTGATATGATTGGACCAATAGATGTTGGGGACACTGGCTCTGAAGAGACAGAAATTGGTCTGACCAAGTGTACCATGTACCAAGATATCTGTTCCTGACAGTTTTGTTGTTCCTAGCTGATGAAGACCTAGACATTGCTGGTATGATATAGGCCATAATAATAATATATTTCCCATCTGGAAAGACATATGCCCATTTTGGTTGTAATGGATGCTGATATAATTAGGTCACAAGGCCTCAAGGAAGATGATCATCTTCCCTGGATATCCGCGTGTTTCTTTCGCCTTAACGTTCTGTAAGGTGTAAGATGCTATCTGCTATGCACGTAATAAATGCAGATGGACAAGTCCATGTTCCTTAATCAGGGAAGTACATATTTTGTATATCTTTTACTGTATATAATGTGTGTGTATGTGTGTGCGCCTTTAAGTTGTCTGTCAACTTAGGGTGACCTCATGAATTTCAAAGGCCTTCTTAGGCAAAGAATACTGAGAGGTGGTTTTGCTAGTTCCTTCCTCTGAAGCATAGCCTGCAGCACCTGGCACTTGCTGGCAATCTTTCATCCAAGTACTAACTAGGGCCCACCCTGCTTAGCTTCCAAGATAAAATATTGCCTAAGAGAATAATAGCGAGTATGCTCATTCTCCCATACTATATATCCCGAGATTCCAATACTTAAGAATCCCTACTCTGCCTATTTGGACTACATCATTGTTGGGAGCCCAGGCAACCAGAAGGTAATGAGAGGAACCTCCAGACTGGTACAGATTTAGTTGACAGATGGCAAAGAACCCTTAGTCCAAAAAGACAGAGGTGGGGAATCACTCCTATTTCAGCTCTGTTAACTGAGAATTTCACTTCTTTACTTCATTCATTCATTCATTCATTCATTCATTCTTATCTGTAACTCAGTCTTCATCTGAAAAGTTCAAACATAAAGTCATTGACCATCAAAGCACTGAACACTTCCATAAATCCCTTAAAACTCAATAGTGCTGTAGGACTGGGTGTGTCAACACCATGATGTGGGACTTATTAACTAAAATGGAAAAACTAAATGAAAGCCCGTACTTTTAACAATCATCATTATTATCCAATTTACATTAGATTATCATTTGGCACATAGTAATTATTCATCCATTCCAAATTAGAAAAGAATTATCAGTGCCTGATTGACTTTTATAAAGTAGCTGCTGTTCTCACTATCTAGGGGCTGAAATCAAACAACCATGTTGCAGTCCTACCTTATCATTTTAAAGCACGTTTTGATGTATTTCTGTAATGGGCTCCAGCTATGTTCTAAGCAAAATATAACTATAATCCCTCTTCTCTAATGTGGGGAGAATTTCTTATATTTCTATATTCTTGTATTTCTAGCATTGATGTTTGCTGTGCAATGTAAGATAGAAAAAGCAAGGGAAAGAAGGGATAAATGTAAGAAAACACAGTTTATGCATTCTTTAGCTTTCTTTTGGTTGGAGATAAAGGCTCTGACAGGGAAATGTCACAGGTTTTCCACAGATTCCTCAATGGCATTTTCCAAAAAGGTTTGCAAAGCAAATCTTTCCCTATGCCTTACTGGATAGAGCAACCTGTCTGCCCTTTCTTTGTTTAGGTATCTCACTTACTTTAGCCACTGAATAACTAAATCAGTGAAAAAACAATGTGTAGAGATATTCACTTTGCAGATTTAGTCCCTATGTAAATGAATTAGGTGAGCAATTCTATTCTTCGCCTTAACTAAAACACTGGGAACAGAGAATAGGGTGGATGGCAAGAAACAGGGCCACTGCCAGGCTTAAAGGAGCACTGGCCAAGGTGCTCTCTGCTCTCTCCCAAAGTACAGTTGTGAGGCACAATGGGTTGTGGCACATAGAATCATGCTGAAAAGCAAAGAGCTGGGAAAAGTGGTTACAGCAGATTCTACTGGATATCATGGAAAGGGTCAGATCCATGAAGTTCTCTGGACCCCCAGTATGTTGGGTGCTGATGATGGACCCACGAAGGATGGATACAGCTGACAGTTTCCATTTTATCTTGCCATTATATGACTCGTGTATAAAACGCATGTGTTGCTGATCCAGAATCCCCCCTCTTCGCAAGTTTCTGAAGAAGCATTTAATTTTAGTTGGCATTTATTAACTTCAGAGTAAGACTGCACCAGGAAAGCAGGAAAATAATACATTTTCCTGCTGGGTTAAAGTTTTCTAGCAAAAAATACAATACTTTTACCTGAAGTTGATTGTACTAAAGAATCCACAATAAGTACAACTGAATTTGTAAAATACATTGGCAGGAATAGAAATGGGGATGATTGGTAGCAAAATTAGAAACTGATGGTTTCCAGATTATAAAATAAATTAACTTTTAAAATATATGTGTTTGCCAATTGGGTATAAGTGAAAACAGGAAGCCTGGGCTGAAAGGTAAGTTATAAAAATGTGATAAAATAAATAAAATTAATAGCAACTCATAATAGTAAAAAAAAAATAAATTCAAACAGAATTAGTTTAGTACATTTACCTTCCCCCCTTGCCTCTTAACTAGGGATAGAATGAATATTTGAACATAAATGAAGAAATGGCTGAAAACTGGTTTTCCTGGGTGTCAGGAAAAGAGAAGAATCCTACGTGAAAATCTTCACTTTGGGATATATTATGTGAGAAAAATGCACAGTGTTATTTTTGTGCAGAAAATCGGCACTTTCTGAGGAGAAAACATCATAAAAAAAATGCTGCTTTCGGACAAAAAAGTCCCATTTTCTGTGAAAAAAAGTGTGCTTTTTGACACAGATTAAGTCCTGAAGTGCTAACAATCGTCAAAATTTGCAGTTTTTGACAAGTTTCTTGCAGTGAGGAGAAAAATGGCAAAATGTATGCTAGAAGGAAGCTTACAAAGATTTATATCCCTAGTTAATGTGTCTTCCTTTCCATAAATTCTGCCTGCCTCTCTGTATTCCCTACCCGCTTCCTTCCCATGAAATCTTCAAGCGCACAAAATCATCTCAGAAAAACAATAGCAAAAAGTAACCATTGTAAAGTTAGGGCCTTGTTTCTTTTCTGTGAGATGTCATGTGATGCTAAATGTCAGAGTGATGTTTCTTACAAAAGCATCATGTTGCAAATTCAGAGGCGAAGAGCTTTTTGATATGACATACAAATCACTTTATAGTTTGCCAAATATTCTGTGTGTTTACTTATTGAAGTTTAGCAGAAGATGATGAATACTGCACAATGGATATTAAGAACAGCCTGATCGTCCTTCTCATCTGTGGAAACCACATTTAGAGAGGAGGCAAACTGTAGTTCCAAGGGAGCAACAGTATGTATTAAACAAGATACAGCAGTACGTACCAAGCAATTTATCAGAGAAACTTTTAATAATTGATAGTCAGTTAAGGCATACATAGTAATTTGTATCCCACTGTTTTAAAAATATATTGGCTTAGAGAAAAACAAACAAACAAACAAACAAAAAACTGTTCAGGGAGTTATACATAAACAACCGTTTCCTCACATGTTTTTCAGACTAGTGCTTCTCAGAAATACTACAGCAGGTTACAAACATGGAAGAAATCAGACCACGCAAACGCATGCACAAACATGTGTACAGAAACGTTTTCTAGCTCTAAATCAAAATTCAGCAATATATATAGGAAGCAAGGCAGAACTAAGGACAATGTCTACAATCTGCATTATCAAGTACTAAAGTTTTTCCTGGGCTGTACCACAGGGGCAGGAATGTATCCGCCTGCACATACACATATGCAGGGGTTAGGGACCTGGATTTTTGTTTTCCCATTTAATAAGTTCCTGAGCATAGAAAAAGAACATGCAAGGAAGAAGGCTATGCTGAAGTCTTCAATGACATATGAAGTTTTCTACAAGAAGTGTTTTTCACTGGTAAGCTTTTCTTGTTAGCATCCCTGTCACTACTACCTGAAGTGGTACAGACCTGTTGGTTGGATAAAATGGCACTTAAACAGATCTGAGAGTACACAATAAATAAAAGTAAAATGATAACATGCTGATCATGAATAATAATATAGCATAAAGTCTGTCTACTCACTGCATTTGTTAGCCTCTTTAAAGACAGTCTGATTTTAAATAAGCATGGAATAAAAAAGAGCCTGGGAAGCTGAAATATCACGCAGTTCAAAGCTCAATCTACCTATCCTGTTGGACAGTTTTTATGGATTGCACACAAGAATATTACTGGTGCAGCTGTTTCAAGGTGATAGTCTAACCTCTTTAGACCAGTGCTGCTCCTCAGCCAGCTGGTCCCTGAGGCATTGGCTGCCAGCTCCTGGTGTACTCTCAGGAAGGAAAAAAAAACAACCCACATCTGTAGACTATGGGCACCTATATGGTGCCATTCCCTGGCACAGTCGGGAAAAGAGACACTTGAAAAGCACTGCTTTAGACTATTGCCTTGAAGCAGCTGTACTGGTAATATTCATTAGGTGCACTGAAAGGCTTGCGCATACTCAGCAGGGGTTCTACAGTTTTATTCTTTGAACAACAGGATCTGCATGCATCCCAAACTCTTTCTGAATTCTCCTCAGACACTATGTGAATGCTTTGGAATTTCAAAGGGTATTTGGTGTGCAGACTGGAGAGGGGGAGCAGCTCTTCTTTAAACAACATCAAGAACAGCAACAAACATTAATACTGAAGCCCTGTGGTGTATTGCTATTCTCATGGTTTTTAGATTGTGGTCTAAACCTTGAAATGCATTTGAAATGAATTGGCATAACAATGCACTGGGTGGGAGGGGGAATCTAATGCATTCTGTTTAGAAAGTACAAACTACTTGCGTTTCCAAAATGTGTCTGCAGTGTTAGCACTTTAAAAAGAAGTACATATCCAATTATGCAGAAACCAGTTTGCTTCACATTCAAAACTTCAGAACAAATGTGGCCACTGATTGGTTTTCATGAACAAAGAAAGTGATTATGACCACTACTCCTCTCCTTTGCTCCCATGTTGCTGACAAATACACTCAAGTTCCATTCAAGTGTTAAAAGATAATTATTTGTCTTTATTGTTAAAAAAAATCAGATTTGACACCTATATTCATTTATTTATATAATTATGTTAAATCCTCATTGTTGATAGTGCAATGACAGTATATCATTTTGAATCCGCACATATAGAAAATAACTCTTTCGATAACATAACATAAATATTAATATTCTGTTCCCTTAAAAATATCAGCAAGCCAAAGCAAGACATTCTGGTCAGATCAACATGGAATATATCCTAGATACAAAGTATGAAGAATGTATTGAAAACCAGCTACTAAATAAGAGTAAAGGAAGGAACACAGATATCTCTTCCCTTCTAATTAGCCCACTAGGAAAAGCCAATGGCATCCAAATTTGCTAAAACCTATAGACTGTTTCTACAGTGATACACAGAATCATAGATTCATAGAGTTGGAAGAGACCCCAGGGGCCATCCAGTCCACCCCCCTGCTACTCAGGAACACCCATCAAAGCATTCCCAACAGATGGCCATCCAGCCTCTGCTTAAAAACCTCCAAAGAAGGTGACTCCACCACACCAAGGCAGCATATTCCACTGCCAGACAGCTCTGACCATCAGGAAGTTCTTCCTGAGGTTCAGGTGGAATCTCCTTTCCTGCAGCTTGAATCCATTGCTCCTTGTTCTAGTTTCCGGAGCAGTAGAAAAGAAGCCTGCTGCCTCATTGATACTCAGTTACTTCTCAGCTGAATGCTAACTAAGAGGATGGAATCTCATCTTCACATTGAATTTTGAGAAGAAGCAGCCCAACACTATGAAGAGGTAGTTGGGATCCAGAATCCCTTGTCTTGCATATAGATTGTGTTGACCTATGAACAACTTCATCCATCAGAGCAGAGAAGAAGACCTATTTGATATGCCAAAGGATTTTTTAATGCTATTCATTATTCTATTTCCCCTCACACAGCTAACTGATGTTGCACAGATTATTCAGCTGAAATCATGGGCCAGTACATTAAAAAGATGTCTCAACCAACTAGTTCTTGAAGACAAGATTAGACAACTTATCTCAAAGTAAATAACTTTACTATCTTATTCACATTTGAAAGGATACTTTCTATTTTTTCATGGGAGTTACTGGATCCCATATGCCACTATATTATTGCTGTGCAAACTTCAGTATTTCTTTTTACTCAAAATCAGACACAAGAACAGACATTTCAGGCGAGGGGAAACTGATTCCCCTCCAACTCTAAAATTCTATTTATCTATGCTATAAGAGACATCTAAAGCTATGGGTGACATGGAGTGACTTTGCAGTAAAGGGTCAAGGTATAGTAATATTTTACCCTTTTGTGACAATGATAGTTCCTAAAGAATAAATATGAATTTAGTATTTCTTGGAGGACTTGGATACAAATAAAGAGAATGCTTCATCAGAACATATTGTTTTAGCTACCAGAACTCACCTTAGGCACCCAGTGGCATTGCGCAGCACCTGTGATGAATGAAGTTGTATTTTGTGGTCATCCTGGAGTGGGGAGTTTTCCCATCCTGAATGAGGAATGATCACTGCATTGGTCAACACTGCAAGGGCATCCTGGATAATTGGCATTTTTAGTGCATCACAAGAAGATAGATTCCAGAGAACTCCTAAAAGCAAGGAAGGAAACAAGAGTGGGCATTACTTACAGAAACAGCAGAAATATTAAGCACCAAAAAAAAAAAAAGAACAAAGTATTACCTCACCTGCTGTCTCTTTCCACCAGTACTACCCCTCAATAAATGGCTAATGCTGCTTTAAGGTGTGGCTGGAAAGCTACCGAGAGTCACCATCACTGTATTATTTAATTTCTTGAATGACTTCATTTCTGACATTTATAACGCAAAATTCAAGAAGGCATCCATAGAGTTCCCACCAAGACACTGACTAGATTAAGACCAGCTTCATTTAAGGAAGGGCTTTTTCTGTAGCAGTGCCCTAGCTGTGAAACTCCCTCCCCAAGAAAGTTGAACTGGCTCTACCATTACCGAGCTAAGAGGCAGTCGGAACTCTATTATTTTCATATGCCTTTGGCTTTTAAAGCAGTTTTTGGTCTATGTTTAAAGACAGTTTTATCTGCTCTGTTTTGTGACTGTATTCTACATTGCTTTGGGAGCTCTGATGGGCAGAAAAGTGATACATTTATGGAGTTTTTAATCCATAAATAATAAGTAAATGAGGCTGATGCATCACAGACCCCAGGAGTATGCCTTGGAATAGCTGTTCAATGTACTTGGTACATCTGTCTGAGCACGTAGCAGGTAAATATGGGCTGGGAAAGAAAATGAGGAGTAAAGGGCAGAAACTTCTCCAAACTACAGGTTCAAGCAGTGGATTTTCCAGCTAGTGTTAAAAACTGCCCCTTAAGAGCAATGTTAAAAACTGTCCCTATTATTTTCATCTTGGAGACTCCGTTCATTACGTATTTGCCATTCCCTTCATCCAGGACGTTTGTGACATGGCTATATTTATTGATTTTAACTGAATTCATTTTCATGCTTTTATAACAGACAGATACATGGAGTATTCAAAATGCAACATCATATGAAAAACAGTATTACAAATTTACAAAAAAAAAAAAAGAAAAAATATCCTATTTGTGTGCTCTCTCCCACTCTTTCTTTGATTCCATATGTATGTATATATGTATAAGTGTGTGTGTGTGTGTATTGCTGTTATGTGCTTTCAGGTTGACACTGTTTTATAGCTACCCTATTGGAAACACTAATTCAGAGAAGGTTTACCAATGTCTTCCTCTTAAATTGAGTGTGCGACTTGTCCAAGGTCACCCAGTGGTTCCCATGGCTGAGCACATATTCGAATCCTGGTCTCTCAGAATCTTAGTTCAACATTCAAACCACTACACCATGGTGTCTCCCCACAGAACATATATGTATGGTAATAAAATAAAATAAAAAAAAAGGATTAGGAAAACTGTCAAGTGGCTCTTTCTGC
This sequence comes from Cyclura pinguis, assembly GCA_030412105.1. Classification (NCBI taxonomy): domain Eukaryota; kingdom Metazoa; phylum Chordata; class Lepidosauria; order Squamata; family Iguanidae; genus Cyclura; species Cyclura pinguis. The sequence goes on from CM059602.1 coordinate 155,306,676, forward strand.
AGGTCATCAACAACTGGACTGAATATCAGGAGTCAAAGGAGGCTCTACAAGCTGGAAAAAGCCTCCAGACACCACTCCAAATATGACTTTTGATAAAGATACTGTCCTTTCACAGAAATCAGTGTTTGCCCTTATCTTACATAGACCAAAGGAGGATGAAAAAAAAGCATATCCAGAGAAAGAGAATCACAAATTTTAATGTGCTTTACAGACAAGTAGTTAATTTTTAAAGCATATTTTTCAATCCATAAAACTTTTTTTTAAAAAACCAAACAATCGCACAAAACAAATAAAACATTCAAGCATTTGGTCACCATGAAAAGTGGCTGCCTGCCAGCTACTCACCCATGACCTTCACCCAAAGTGGGGACCTTTTTTAAGGCAAAAGCCAAATTAAATTTCAGAGAAGTTCCAGAGGTAAGTGGGGCCAAAGGTAAAATTGTTGCTACTGCCGCTGCTGCTGTTGTTGTTGTGTGCCTTTAAGTCAGTGCTGATTTACAGTGGCCCTAACGCAAAACTATCACAGGCTTTCAGGGGCTGAGTGTGTTTGATGCACCCAAGGTCACTATGCCATGCTGGTAAAATTTCGGGACAAAAATATCAGTGGCCCCAGAAACAGAGGTCTCCTGCCATGGCCTATACTGACTGGAAACAGCTCTTCAATGTTTCAGACACAGGTCTTTCCCATGAAACACATTTGCCCTACCTCTGAAGAACATACATGAGACAAACACGACTTGATAACTGTGGTCTGAAGTTCCTCTTCTGTACATGAAACTTGACTCTTCCACCATTTGTCCCATGTGCTCTCCCCTTTTTTATTTTCTTCCATCTAAGTTTATTTCTTTTTACACCTCTGGAACATGAAACAGGGATATCAGTTGTTTTGCAGTAAATATGAAAAGCTGCAGTTGTGTGCTCTTCTATATTGTGGATGGTGTGAGACAGTTCAGCCTCTTTTAACAGGAACTTCATGGTGAGGATTCAGTGCACTAAGCCCTCAAATAAACTTTGCCCATACACATCTGTGCATTTATATTTGTATTTGTATATAGAATTATAGAGTTGGAAGAGTCCAGTCCATCCAATCCAACCCCCTGCTATGCAGGTACACCCATCAAAGCACTCCAACAGATGGCCATCTAGCCTCTCCTTAAAAACCTCCAAAGAAGGAGACTCCACCACACTCCAAGGCAGCATATTCCACTGCCAGACAGCTGTGACCGTTAGGAGGTTCTTCCTGAGGTTCAGGTGGAATCTCCTTTCCTGCAGCTTGAATCCATTGCTCCTTGTCCTAGTCTCTGGAGCAGCAGAAAACAAGCTCGCTCCCTCTTCAACATGACATCCCTTCAAATATTTAAATGTGCCTATCATGTCCCCTCTTAACTTTCTCTTCTGCAGACTAAACATACTCAGCTCCCTAAGCCACTCCTCAGAGGCCATGGCTTCCAGACCCTTCACCATTTTGGTCACCCTCCTCTGGACACGCTCCAGCTTGTCGATATCCTTCTTGAAATGAAGTGCCCAGAAATGGACCCAGTATTCCAGATGAAGTCTAACCAAAGCAGAATAGAGTGGTACCATTACCTCCCTTGATCTAGACTCCATACTCCTATTAATGCAACCCAGAATTGCATTGGCTTTCTTGGCTGCCACATCACACTGCTGAGTCATGTTCAGCTTGTGATCTGCCAAGACTCCTAGATCCCTTTCACATGTACTGTTATCCAGCCACGTGTCCTGCATCCTATATTTGTGCATTCCATTTTTTCTGCCTGTTGAAATTCATTTTGTTAGCTTTGGCTCAGCTTTCCAATCTGTCAAGGTCATTTTGAATTTTGACCCTGTCCTCTGGCAATCCCTCCCAATTTGGTGTCATCTGCAAATTTGATTAGCATGCCCTCTACTCTTTCATTGAAGTTATTGATGAAGATGTTGAATAGCACTAGGCCCAGGACAGAACCCTGTGGCACCCCACTAGTCACTTCTCTCCAGGATGAAAAGCAGGCATTGGTGAGCACCCTTTGGGTTTCATCAGTCAACCATTTGAAAATACACCTAACAGTTGCCCTATCCAGACCTAGCTTCTTTGTAAGAATGCCATGGGGAACTCTGTCAAAGGCCTTACTGAAATCATGATATGCTACAACCGCAGCATTCTCTTCATCTATCAAGTTTGTAACTCTATCATAAAAAGAGATAAGATTAGTCTGGCACAACTTATTTTTCAGAAATCCATGTTGACTTTTAGTGATTACGGCATTGCTTTCTAAGTAATTACAAATTGACTGTTTAATGATCTGCTCTAGGATCTTTCCTGGTACTGACGTCAGGCTGACTGGGAGATAATTATTTGGGTGCTCTTTTTTTCCCTTCCCTTTGCCCTCCTCCAGTCTGCTGGGACTTCTCCTGCTCTCCAAGAGTTCTCAAATATTATTGCGAGTGGTTTTGAAGTGACTTCTGTCAGTTCTTTTAATATCCTTGGATGTAATTCATCTGGCCCTGGAGACTTGAATTCGTCTAGTTTAGCCAGGTATTCCTGTACTACTTCTCTACCTGTTCTGTGCTGCATTTTCCCCCCTTCCTCACCTGCTCCCCACCCCCCGGGTTGAGTACTTCTATCCTGTTGGGAGAAAACTGAGGCAAAGAAGGTGTTGAGCAGTTCTGCCTTTTCTCTTCCCCCCATTACTAATTGGCCATCTTTACGCATTTGTGTGCACTGAATCCTTGTCCTTCTGCTCAGGAGTCTACTACAATATACAGTCTTCCTTCCACAACATTTTGCTCACTATAATGATGGTGAAAAAAATCCTCCCTGAATACCACCATACAGGAGAACTATCATCCTGTTCTCAATATCCCTTTTTTGGATAACTTTCTAGAATGTGTCATGGCTTCCAGTTCCAGGGGTTCCTGGATAATAAAATGGCTTATCTAGATCCATTTCAATCTGGCTTTAGGCCTGGCCATGGGACAGAGACTGCTTTAGTTGCCTTGTTGAATGACCTACTCTGGAACTAGACAAGCGAAGTGTGTGTCTTGTTGGTTCTGCTGCACCTTTCAGTGGATTTCAATACCATCTGCAAGGAAAGAAGGAGACTAGGCTCTTATGTGTTTACAGATGGACCAAATTTTATTTTTTTTAAAAAAGCCCAACACGTTTCCGCTTGTCTATAAATTGCTTGGCCTTCTTCAGGGCCTTCTCTTGTTTATACACTCCCAAAAATAGATAGGGGAATCCACTCACCTCCTGGTTGCCCAATAGTTTCAGGCTGTGGCTCAATCTTAGAACCACTGAGACAATTTCTGGACCATTGTTAAAAACTTTTAATGCTCTCAGACTTCATAAATTTTAAAAATAAAATAACACCTCTAAGACTGGAGGAGGGAGACTTACTTGCCACCATGGATGTGAGGTCACTGTACACCAGTATACCCCAGGAAGAAGCTCTTGACATTATACTATCCACTCTGGACAGGGAAGCTTCCACTTTTTACTCTCCCTTGCACAGATAGTTCTAACAAAAATTATTTCATGTTTGATAACAAATTTTATTGGCAGATCAAAAGTGTAGCCATGGGATACCCTATGGCCCCTGAAGTACCTAATTTATTCATGGAAAACTTTGAAAAACAGGTCACCAGTCCTAATGGGGACAAATTAATATTCTGGGCAAGATTCTTAGATGATGTCTTCTGTATCTGGAGAGGTAAAGAGGAAGATCTCATGCTATTCCACAACACAATCAATACAATTCATCCTAACATAGAATTTGATCTCCAATTCAGCTACACAGAGGTCCATTTCCTGGACCTGACAGTTTTCAAATCAGGAGATCAATTCATCACCTCCCCATACAGAAAACCTACAGATACCAACACATACTTTAGGTTTGACAGCTCACACCCAAAGGCTATGAGACTTAAATCTTCGTTATGGTCTCCTCAGGCTTATAATCTCCCCAGGCTTAAACACAATTACCACAATGAGGACATTTTTAAAAAGAAGTCCCATATATTATCCTAACAATTTTTAGAATGAGGTTATCCACAAAGGGTAACATCCCAGGGGTTTGCTAAGGCAGCTGGCAGATCCCAGTCTTAATTACTAGATTAATTACTAGATTTTTAATTACTAGAAAAACAACACAGACCATTGTCCAGTTACCTCTATTGCTCTCTTACTATAGTCATATAAAAACATACAGGGTTTTATTAAAAACAACACTGTTTTCTACTAGACAACATTCCAGGCTGCAAGCAAAAGCCACAAATCTCCTTTAAAAGGACTAAAAATATTAGAGATATTGTCAGCTCAACTCAAACCAAACATGACTATCCATTATATTAGATGCAGGCAGTCCCACATAACATTGTAAATATACACCAAAATGACAGAATTTATAAATCCTAATGACCAAAAGAAATACAACTTAAGCCACTTTATCACTTGCAAAAATAGTTATGTCGTATATGCTTATTCAATGCAACTGTGAAAAATATATGTGGGGAGAACATCAAAACCCCTAAAAAAGCAAATAACAGAACATCTTTAAAATGTAAGGAAAAAGATTGGAGGCTCCTTTGGTGAGTCATTTTGCAGAAATGCAAACATTTTGCATCTGATTTCAGGTTTTGGAAACTGCAAAAAATAACAGGCAGTAATGAGAGAATTTTTATGAAAAAAAGAAGTGGAATGGATTCTAAAATTTAATCCTTTGATTCCAAAAGGTCTGGGTCTCTACTCGTTATTATAAAACCATTCCACCATGCAAAATAGAAAAAAAACCACACTAGGTAATCCTGCAGCAAGATTACCTCAGACGTCTTTGTGACTGGTCACACCACTTTCTCTAGACTAATCTGTGCTTCCAATTATCTAAGAAATTGTATTAAAAAATGTGTAGTTTGTTTCTTCTGTTGCATATAAGTCTGGTTCTTAAGGGGAGTGCAGCAGCAACTCCAGAAATTTCTGTTGGATTGATGATATGTGTAAGATATATGTATAGTGTTTTGATATATGAACTTGACAGATTTTACATACGTTTGTTGTTCTTTTATATAATACTCACATACACACACATGCACACACACACACACACACATTTGTATTGTACTGCATTGTAAATTGCCAAGCTATTTATAAACAGACCAAAATGCATAGGACTTTTTTAAAAGAATAAAATTTAGTCCATCTATAAGCATGTGGAACCTAGTCTCCTTCTTTCCTGCTGATTCATTATACGTGCTTTCCAGTATTTTTTCCTGCTCTTTTCAATACCATCCACCATTGTATCATTCTGGGATGCCTCTTTGGGATGGGATTCGGGGACACATGACTGAATGTTTTACATTGGCTCCAGTTCTCCTTGGAGGGGCAGACTCAGAAGGTGGTACTGAGGGATGTCTCATAACACTCTGGCCACTGTGACGCCCCTCATGGCTTGGTTCTGTTTCTCATGCTGTTGAATATTTACATGAAACTTCTGGGTGAGGTCACCTGGAGTTTTTTGTTTCAGTGTCACTAGCATTTTGAAGACACCCAACTCTGTCTCTCTCCAAGTGTCCAACAAGATTCTGGCTATTAAGAATTTTGTCACTAGTACAATATTAAATGAAGAACAGAACAGTTCTGGCATCTGTTTTGAGCTCACCTGCCTGAAATACTGCTGTAGCTTTTCTTGTCACAAATCAAATAAAATCAGATCATATTTTCTAATCATTTATGAGCACCACTGGTTGAATGGTAGATATTTGCATGTTGCCGTTGCTTATGACTAGAGATATGAAAAACCCTCAGTTCTGATTTTTTGTGTGTACGTGTGTGTTTCTTTAAATCCCCAAAAGATTTCCATTAAACCCCTTGTATGCACGTGGTCCCTTCTGATATTTGTATCATCTTTTGTTCCGTTGTGATACTTGATTTTAATTCTTCCATGAAAATTTGTATTCCTTTGCCATAATGTTCACATATATTTATTCACTCTTCTTCCGTAAAAAGAGGTACATTACTGTACACATGTTGTCAATTGATCTGTCTGTGCATATTTTTCTGCTGTATGCATTTTTAGAACTTTGTATTTTTAACATTTATGCAAGATTCTTTTAGCGATGCAATTCAGCAATTTTCTTCTTGAAGGAACTAGTGCGTAATTTCAGGAATTTTCTTCTTGCTATAAGAAAATTTTTGCAGGTTTCAAAGGGTATTCACAGTTCAATACTTATTTATTATATGTGGTTGTTCTGTGCAGAAAACAGCATTTTTTTTGCAAGAAATAGCATTTTTGGAACAGGAAAAATATTATTTTTCTGAACAGAAAATGCTGTTGCCTACACAAAAAATGCTACTTTTAAGCAAATCAATTCCATATTAATTTTGCATAAAGTAAGCCCTAAGCTGAAGATTGTCATCAGTTCAGAATTTCTCTCATTAGGGTTTCCTGACACTGAAGAATCACATTTTTCAACCTTGTTCAAAATATTTTTTTTAAATATTCTTCTTGTCCTGAGATTTTGTACATAGAAAATACAGAGCAAGTGTTGCAATGTGCCTTGTTCTGCTATGAATCTTAGGAACTGTGAAACAAATAATTTAAATGAGAGTCTCAAAACCACTGAAATAATCCCTACTTATGATCAAACCATAAATCAGCCAATGGCACCATCAGAACTGAAGAACATCTGTTTTGCATAGTGTCTTTTCTTGAAATGAGTATCTTTAAGGCTACTATATATAGCTGTGCCATCTCTACACGATGCCACAGTAAAAATTACACATCTGTGTTTATACACTTCAGGATCTCAGCTAATGTCAAGGGTACTTTGGAAGAAACTTATTAAAGTGATTAACTGATTAAAAATCCTATACATGAAACCTCTTCCATCGAACCATGATTCTTTTAAAGCAAAGCGGAATACATTTTTGGTACTAAATGTCAAAATACTTTATAAAAATGTACTTGGCAAATAGGACTAATGAAAATATTGCATCATCTTAATTGCACAAATATCCTCCGTGAGAAACGGAACTAGATGTCATGGTGAATTCCTAGCGAGTTTTGTTCCTGATTTATCGGTTTGCTATTCTCATGCATCTTTTATTCCACTTCTTGCTTTTATGGAGTCATGTGACTTCCCTCTCTCTATCCATTTTGGAATGGAATACCCAGGTTTTCCTGCTCATTTGCTACTGGTGGTATAAATCTTTCTGCATTTCATCTCTGCGTGCAGGAACAAATTATTTCTAGCTTCATCCCCATTGTACGAGAACACCAGTTTCCTGTGTAGCCTTACAACACTATTTTTTCATACTTTGAAAAATCATTCAGGGAATTGTTTTGGGAAAAAAAATACAAAAAGGTGCAAAGCACAGTACTTCATGTGAGGAAGATACATTTATGACCAGATTTTGGGTTTGTTTGACACCAAAAGCCATGTATATTTTTGTGGAGATGGGTAATCCTGGAAAGGTTTCTTGAAGTGTGAACAACCTTGTGGCTGCTGTTCTACTTGCTCAAGTTCCCAAGTGTTAAGAAACTCTTTTTTCCAACTGGCAAATGAAATGAAAACTAATGAAGATTTCTTCTATCCTTATTTGCTACTGGTAAGAATGACTGATTTTCAAAAGTGAGAGGACAGGAGAAGAAACTCATGTGCAATGCTGTTGCATCTTTGCAGGTATAATGTATAAGACACAGTGAACCAATTGTGTGAAATATTGATCCAGTTTATGACTAGGCAAGTACTGAAGTAGAAATCTGTAACTGTATATAAGGGAACTTCTTAATTCTGAGTACTATCCACAAAGCAAAGGAATTTACAAAGTGAAGGCAAAACAAGCATTTTTTAAAGCTTATGTTTCCCCTATGCATTTCATGCTACTCTCTTTCATAAACCATCAGTGTGCCTTGCCTGACACAGGTGTAATTCTTTCTCTTAAAAAGCTTGCACAGTCACTGTAGCCTTATAAAGAACGACTTCTTAAATTTTAGTTTGAGATATAGGCCAAATCTTAAACTTCAAAAAAGAAAAGCACACCTGAAGTTAATGTGTTAATTCAACAACAGAACAACTTTACCACTATTGAATAACTTGAGCTTGGGAAAAAAAATCCTTTTTGGATTACAGCTTCCCAAAGCATCCATCCAATATGATCACTTGTAATTTGGGAGCTGTAGTTCTAAGAGCAACAAATTCTTTCCCATGCTTTGAGTATAACTACTGCATAGTGATCTCCCTACCAGTATTTCAGTTTTTCAATATTTCAAAATATTTTTATTGAATAAAATACTTTTAAATTTTTTTAAAAAATAAATATGAATATTTAAATCACTTAAAAAATGCTATATTTCTCTCTTGTTATTGTTTTTGTTGTGCCTTCAAGTCGTTTCCAACTTGTGGCGACACTAGGGTGAACGTATCACGGGGTTTTCTAGGGCTAAGAGTATGTGATGAGCCCAAGGTTACCCAGTGGACTTCCATGGTTGAATGGGGAATCTCTCTTACTTTTCATTTTAAACATAATAGCCAACAGTAAACTAAAACAAAACTAAACCTCATCACAGACATCTTATCTCAACCTGTACTTACAGACCCATCAAAATGAATTAATGGTTCTGTCACACATAACTTGAATTACTTAAAATCAAACATGAAAAAGGAGGAAAACTTTAATTCCTGTTTCAGTTTATGTATAAACTTCACAAAAAATCTGTACGCAGATTGAGTATAGGATAAGTCCTGAACTGTGAAGATTTTCATCTGTCCAGGATTTGACAGGGCTTTCTAATACTAAGATATACGTACTCTGCAATATCTCTGAATATTTTATCTCTGCTCAGTTAGTAATGCAAGTGCTGATCTGGCCAAATCTGGAACTGAGGGACACTAATGTTAAAATCCTCTTTTTGTACATTTTGTACATTTGTACAACTTTAACATTTTGTTTCTGCCTCTATAATTTTTCTAAAGGTAAGCCTCAGTTTCATCATCCTTACTTTAAGTTGTGTTGAAACCACGAACATGGGCACTACAAAATCCAATTAAACAAACAACTTGCTTCTCACCTGCTCTGCTACTTGTCAGCCATCCTTACAAGATGATCAAAAAAACATCCTCTTGGCTGTTTATTTCAGCATCCTATAATGTTGATGAATAACATCCCACTGCCCCTACTTCAAAAATCCTACATTCTGCTTTCTCTCACCTGGTGTCTTGCCCATAGCTTAAAGCTCTCAGCTCAAAATACAGGGATAAAATGCCAACTGTGCCTCAAACTAAATGTCGTGTCAAACAGGGAAGTGCTACTCTGAAATGCTTGTTTCTTCTGGCAGTCCCTCACAACCAGGGATGTGAAGCATGCCTGTTAATAAATTCATCCTCAGTGAAATAGAGTGTCATGATGCAACACCTTCTTGAGAAAAAAAAGACTTTAAGACTCGGTTGGGAAAAAAAACAATTCACATGGCTATCCTCCAAAGGAAACATTATTTTTTGAGGTAGAAAATGTGCAGAACAGACTGATTACCATGAGAAAATATTGCTTTTGTGCAGAAAACAGATAGAAGAAAACAACAGGCCTTTTACAGCAGGAATCAGTTTCCTATGCAAAAGCGAACTTTTTTTTACAAATTATGAAATGTAAACCAATTTGAGCAAATATACAGATTCCTGAGCAAAAAAACCAGTTTTCCTGTCTGTGTTTTTTATGTTAAAAAAAATCCTCATAATATTTTTGCACAGAAATCAATGTATTTTGGAGAAAATACATGTTTTCTACTCCCAAACACATTTTTTGTGCAGATAAAACACTTTTTTGGCAAACGAATTTTCTCCAATTTAGTCCTGAACTACATGTAGTGGTCTGAAGATAGATACACTACTTCTGTGCAAACATTTATTCACATGTTAAGGATTAAAAGGTTTATATGTTGTATATGCATGTGAGACAGACATGCATATCTTTTCTTTTTCTTCTGTGTACTAACAGTTAATATACTTTATAGATATGTTGCTCATGTTACATTCACTAATTGCTATGTATCTTTCACCCTGCAAGTAAGCAAGCAAGCAAGCAAACAATAACACAATTTAAAGGCATCCAATTGAAAATTCTGTTGAATGGTATCTCCATTAAAGTTTATATGTTTCAAGAATATATCATACTGAGAGACAGAAATGAAGGATATAAAACAGTCCTTGAAAAAAAAATAAGAAGGTCCTATCTAATACATATCTATCTCTGTTTTACAGCTGTCTATCTCTCACATAAGCAGATAAGTTAGAATCTTTCATGGAGAATGTGGACTGTAATTGATTAAGATGATTAACAGTTTGCTCTTCATTTGCTCATAGTGAGCTTGCAGACTGTTCCCTGGAGGCAAAGGACAGTCAAAACAACCATGCATTGACGCAGTAAGTTGAATTTAAGTAACAGGTTTCGCTTTATTGGGCCTGCCAGTAATTCTGTCACTCAGCAGGATGCAGCTCCTGAACACCATGTAACACAGCATCTTTGTGACAAGGAGAACCCAATTAATCCTGCCTAAGAGGTAATAAATGAAAAGTGGGATAATTTAGGCATGGAATTAAATTTATATTCATATATGCTTTTAGAAATCTACATTTAGAATCCGTAACTGTAGCTGAATCACATAGCCTGCAGTGCAGAAAAACTGTACACCTGATTATTTTCCTAGGAGGGATGAACCCCACTGGTACTGAGTCATCAAAACAACACTGAATATTTACCACCTGTCTTAAAACAGGATTGCCCCCCCGCCCCATAATCAACTTGTTGTGGGAGAATTTAGTCCCACTCCCCATTTTCAATTAAAGAATTAAAAACAGAGCAGCAAACGAGCTGACAAAATTTGCAATTAAAACTGAAACGCATCCGATCACAAAACTTATTTTTCTACGTAATATCCAGGAGCAATCCTGCAACTGCAACTAAAAATACACATGATGGGCAAAGTGGTTTCCAAACAAGCCCATGTTCATGATATATGTGTTTTGCAACAACTATGTATATGATATATGTGTTTGCAAATGCAAGATGGCCCTCACACATTTTTCAACCTTTGCAGTTTCAAGGATATGCATAAAGTATCTTAGCCACAATCCATCATGGAAGTTGGGTGTGCTTTAAACTCATTTAAATCTCTTGCTTGGCTAGCCAAGTTTTGAAAAGCACTGGATACTGAGTTTACTCTTAGCTAGCATGTGATAAATGAAAGCCAATTCAAACCTGTGACAAGTTCTCTGATTTCCAAATCTGTGGTCTTCCGGAGTAATCGTACTAATGCTGGAATACCCCCACAGTTTTTCAAAGCAATTTTGTTGTCATCATTCGCCTTCCCGTACACCAAGTTCCTCAGAGCTCCACAGGCACTACGGTGGACTTCTGTCATCCGATGGTCCAATAGGTCCACCAACAATTGTATTCCTCCTTGTCTCCTTATCTGCAACAGCAAAATAAAATAAAATGGATTAAAGGTTCTCAGTGATGCTTAATATACCATAAATTTTAGATCAGTTTGAGAGAGAAAGAGGAAGTGAGTAAGAGAGAACATGCTAAGAAGACCTTTATTTTGAAGGTTACTAAGTAAAGTAAAAGGTCTTTATCTAGAAAGAGCAAAGCAGTGATCAAAACAGCACAGCAGGTAGTGAAAGAGCTGCTTTGAAGGTGGAAACAAAATAAGATATCTGCAGGAACAGAAAACAACATTGGACTTAGTTTCTGATGTACTTTTGGCATATGCATATGCTGACCACTGTCATGAAGATTACTGTCAGGAACAACAGTGGACAATTCCTTATAGTAACTATCAACACTGTTGCTTTTACAAGGCTATTACTTGGAGTGCAAAAAGGAGGAAAGAGTAGCCTTTTCTTATTAAAAAATATGATGAACACACAATTAAAAGCAAAAGCTCCAAACACAAACATTTTATGCATTTTATAGATTTTATCAAGCGAAAGGTATCAAAATGTACAAGAATCACAATGAGAAGTGAATGTGTGGAAGACATAAGGAAGACAGGTACATTGTAACTAATCCAATTAAACCAGACTCATTCTACTTGGCTGAAGACTTAGACAGGAAAGTGCATTTCTACAACACTGCGTATATTTCTGGAATCCTGTCAGTCCTTTACACTTAGATATTGTGCTTTTCCTGAGGATGTACAGAGGTGGACAGGGAAAGCAGACAATAACAATCAATTCCAAGGAGGCTATTCCTCTGATGCCTTACCTCCTTCGTAAGTGCTACATCCATCCCCCGTGGCCCCTGCTTCTGCCAGCACAGTTACACTAGCATAAGGCACCACTAGGATTCCAGCCAACACAAAGCAAACAATGCAGATGATGTAAACAATGTCATTGTGACTAGGAGCAAACTCGAGAAGCAGCATGGGCAAGTATCTTCCTTCAATAAACAATGTGCCATGAGAACGACTCCAGAAAAAAGCTGGAAGGAGGTACAAACTACAACAGGCATGTTTTCCTATTTTAGTTGGGCTGACTTTCTTTTACTGCAAGCAGATGGCTTATAATGTATAAACAGCATTTTGTGAAAATTGTAGGTCACTTTGGGGTTTTAAGTTGAAACCCAAGATACAAATCTTCAACATAAATAAGCAATATTTTTAATATAGTAGCAAGAAAATACTGCAGCAGTATATGGGGGTGTTAAAAACAACCAATGCTTCTTCCTGAAAGAAAGTTAGAATAAGTCAACAGCAACAACAGAGTAGTCTGAACCCAGCTAAAGTAATCCATACTCATGTATGTTAGCATATGTTCAAGAAATGGGCAAATTTCTCCATATGGTCTGTTGGTCATCTTTATTCACCCTATGTTGTAGAAGATGGAAAGATGTTAGAAAGTCGTGTGTGGAACAACTTATTTTCTTATGGTTTTTCTATAGGAACAGAAAGAATACTTCAAAATATACAACAAGTATGTTTCTCAAGGATCAGGAACCCCTGATGAATGCTAAACTGAAGAAAATCTTCACAGTTTGGGATATACTCTGCACAAAATTTCCACATGGTTTTTGAGCAGAAAACAGGAATTTCTGTGCAGAAATATTACTTTCTGAATTCTCCCTTCTGCATAAAATATCACCTCCACAAATAAAATTATCACATCCTACCCGTTTTGAACATGTTAATTCATATATCTATTTCTTCCTTTTTTAATTAACTGCTATTTACAATAACAGCAACAACAGCAACATATATCTGCCCCATTTTTGAATGTTTGGCAAAAATATGTATTTCTTGCATGCATTTTACTACTAAAATGCACATTTTAATATACATCCAGGTACATTTTTGATCTGAGAAGTTAATCAAGAAATTCGGTAAAGTGAAAAAATAAAATGATAACTGCATTTCAATTTACATATTAGGCCAGATTTATTGAAAATTATCCCATTTTTGAAAACATTGGACAAGGCACAATGGCTTAGGTTTACAAAAACGTAAAGCTGTATTGTACTCTAGATCCAACAATTATCTTTAAAACAAGTAATATTTATCATTGAAATTTAAAACAAACCCTTACTGGTATATTGGTATATTCTGGTAGTGGTGAATGACATGCAAACCTATATTTATAATCCTTATATCTATAATCAGGACTTCCATTTACATGGGAGTAGAGAGAAACAAAAAGTGAGAGATTGCTCAATATTGTAGAAACATAACAAGACCTGATACCGTTTCTCAACTATTCTCCATTTTATGAGCGTATAAAAACCTGTAAAAAAGTAACAAGTACTATGACAAACACTTTGAATAAAAGGATATACTGAAAAACACATTGAAACAGAATATTGAAAAAGTTGACTGAGGAGGGGAAAAAAAAGAAACACCCCTCTAAGAACAGTATAATGGCCTCTTCTAAAATAAATGCCCAATTTCTTTTTTTCAACACAATTTCGACAAAGTGGCAGAAGCCTATGCAAGCAAAAGAATAACTTTACCCTGCAAGTGGTAAACAAATTGCATTCACCTTCCTCTGCCTCCTCACTTTTGCCTTTTACTACCTGTGATAAGCACCAGCCAAAGTATTTACTCATCCTAACTGCCTGGGAATGAATTACAGCCCTAAGTGGCTGAGCAGCCTGCGAACCCACTGCTCCATTAATACTCCGTTACTTGTCTTTCAGCGAGTATCAAGGTCATTCATTCCCATTTAGAAATGTAGAAGGGCTTGAAAAATCCTACAAGTTCCACATAACATGTTCACCTCTGCTAGAGTGGCAAAGGACTAACATGCAGCACTGCTTCTTGGAGCACATTGCCTTTCCATTTTGGTGCTTCTGGAAAACATTAAGATACGAGCACTATATAAGCAAAGTAACCGTTGATTTGGAATTAGCCAAAAACCAACCTCAGTGTTCTTTCTATTGTTTAGCTATGGCTATCAGCAGATTAGAGAAACCATCCACTGCTCGTAGTCTGCCTTTTCAACAGCTTCATTAAAGGATTAAATTTCAAGGGCAACTGTATGTTACCGGAACCTAAATAAAAGTATCTTTTTGAGACAGTGGTTACATTCACACAACACTAAGGCCATTTCCGCACTACACTGTTACAGTGCTATTATTCCACTTTCAACATCCTAGGGAATGCTGGGGCTTGTAGTTTAGAGAGGGACATTTAGAATTCTCAGCCAGAGAGCTCTTTGGCCTCAGTAAACTACAAACCCCAGAATTCCACAGGATGTTGAAATAATAGCACTATAAAAGTATAGTGTAGAAAGGCCCTAAGCCAAGAATCTAGCAAATCCTGATTTACCATGGAGTGGCATGATGGGTCATGTATACTTCTTCCCATTTGTCTCTTCACATCAATGAAAGCAGATAAATGATCAAGAAACTAACTGGTTACGATTATATATGACTTTAAGATTCTGATTTGCTGTCCTTTTTTGAAAGCCAGGATCATAACCAAGATTTGTCTTAATCCTGGCTTGTTTGGGAGCAACTACCAGAATTGTGGGTTCAGATGTCACAGTAAGCTTTTGTCTTCTGACAAGTTTAGCACCTACCCTAACAGGAAGAGCCAAGCAAGTGAAAACAAGATACATGATCAGTACACAATCTATTCTTGTTAAGCCAGAATTTGCCAGTCCTCTCTAAACAAAGCAACTGAAGTGTAAAGTTAGAAAAAGCTGGCATTAATAGGCTATTTTTAATTTACATGTAACGCAAAACCCTTTTCCTCCCATTGATAAGGAAACGGGGTAGTTACTTGTCATCTCCTCATACAGAGGAAAAAGATTACTCCATGTAGCCTACAAAATTTAAATGGATTTCCTCAGCTTAGTCAATCAAAGACTTCTTCGTACATCTCTGTATATCTGGCCTCTTTTAGCTTTTGTTTCTCAGAAAATTTTGACTTGTTTGTAACGTGCCACTTATTGCAGTTGCTGTTTCAAGGAACTACACAGGTGGTATTAGAGCAGGAATGGGAATCATATGGGCATCCAGGTGTTGTGTGACTGCAATTCCCAGCAACCCTAGCCAACAGATCCACTGGTGAGGGATACTGGAAGTTGGAGTCCTACAACATGGAGGGCTGCATAGTCCCTACCTCCTGTGCTACAGCGTATGCTTCATATTATATTTCTACCTGGAATGATCTGTTTCTGACCCTTTCCTAAATAAATTATGACTCCTATTTGCCCTTCAGAGGTAGATTTTTATTGATATTCACAATTAAACACACACACCAGGGGTATTCAACTTTCAACCTACTTTCTTCAGTTAAGTCTGGAAGCAGCAGATGCACTTTAACACCAATATGCGTGTGTGTTTGTGCATGCACGTGTGTGTTTCTGTCTATGTGTATATAGATAGAGAGATGGATAGATACTGTATACAGGAAAATGTGCAAGTACAGAACATGCTGTTGAATTATTTTCTATCTAGCTTCTCAGGATGATTTAATTAATATTCCTCAAGAATTTTGATAAAAATTGTGTTCTATTTACTTTACCAACACAAACTGTTCTAGATGCCAGTGTAATACCTGTTCTTGCAGCATCAATGGCTATATCACATGGAAAAAGAGAAAAGATTTCAGTAATGTATAGCAGGAAGAAGAGAGCTCAGGCAATGATCCATGTAACTGAATATAATTCATCCTTGGAATGAAAATAAACTTATATATCCATGAAAACGTCCCCATTCTCCTCTGTGCAGTGTTGAAAAGACTGCTATGGACACTGATCTTTATAAGAAGTAAAGAAGGGAAATTTGGTGAAATGCATGGATAGAGAAAAAGTATTGTTCACAAAGCAAGATCCCACTCTGGAAACAGAGAACTTATTAAAAGAGAAAGGGAACTTTTTCCTCCACTAGTCAAGAAGGAGCCAAATGAAAATAATATTAGCTGTCCATTACTTTGTTATACCTCCAGAGCTTTCAAGCTCAAGGACAAAAGCCGTCAAAGTGAAGAACAGTCAGAGATGAAATCCTTTGAATCAGCCAAGGCGGTAGTTTAGGACTGGAAGAAGAGACAACCTATAGCTCTCTAAGAAAATGTTGCAACCAATTCTGTAAGAAGTCATTCTCTTAATTGTGGCAAATAACATTCATTTCAATGTGGCAGGAAGTTTAGTACTGCGTTTGCACTCACTTATGGAATTAGGATAAATCTGCAAGCTTCATCAAGTGCTTGACATTCTTCTTCATAAGTATTTGTGTCAGACCTTCCATCCATACTGGGTCCACTATACTGGGCGTGGAGTTAAACTCTGTCTACCTGATGTATTCTACCTTTCCATTCAGGATCTTTAAAAAGATGGAAAACACTATTGTTGCTGATATGTGTGTGTTTGTGTTTATGTGGAGATTAAAGGGCTCCTATCAACATGTGGTGAGCCTGATTAAGATCACATTTGGCAGCATCTGAAGCCTTTCCAATTGAGTACAGTTATCCCCCACTGTGGTACAAATGGCTGACCTAAGAATTAGAGCATTACATGCAAACAACTGACAGCTTATTATGTTCTAAAGATGTGATAGTAGTACATAGGAATGTGGCCAGTCTACAGTTTTAATCTATAAGACTGCATCTGTCATGTCTAAGTAAAATGAATATTTGGGGAGTCCTTTTAAGAAAAGTGAACCACAGAGTACTGCAACTGTATAGACATACAGGGCAGTATCCAACTTTGAAGTTGAGCTGATGGGAGAAGAAGCATCAATATCATAGAATCATAGAGTTGGAAGAGACCCCAGAGGCCATCGAGTCCAATCCCCTGCTATGCAGGAACACCCATCAAAGCATTCCCAACAGATGGCCGTCCAGCCTCTCCTTAAAAACCTCCAAAGAAGGAGACGCCACCACACTCCAAGGCAGCATATTCCACTGCCAGACAGCTCTGGCTGTCAGGAAGTTCTTCATGAGGTTCAAGTGGATCTCCTTTCCTGCAGCTTGAATCCATTGCTCCTTGTCCTAGTTTCTGGAGCGGCAAAGAACAAGCCCACTCCCTCCTCAACATGACATCCCTTCAAATATTTAAACATGGCTATCATGTCCCCTCTTAACCTTCTCTTCTGCAACCTAAACATACCCAGCTCCCTAAGCCATTCTTCACAGGGCATGGCTTCCAGACCCTTCACCATTTTGGTCACCCTCCTCTGGATATGTAACATCTTTTCTTGTTGTGGCTTCCTACGTGCCCCAGAGACCTATTCTGGAGCACTGGGAAACCTTCTGGGACTGGGGTTTGGGAAACTCCAAAAGCTGCAGTGGGAGAGGAAGACATGTTGTCATTCCTGAGTGACACAGATTTAGTCCACAGTATGTACAGCCTGCATGTTGCTTTAACTGCATTCTTATTTCATGCTGTATTCTTCCTTGGAAGTGTCAGAAGAAAATGAATGAAACATATTAATATGTATAAAAAAAATGCACAAAGAATGTTTTCTCCACAGCAGTGTCAGCATAAAACCATATGTGGACTTGCAATTCTAATCTATTAACAGTTGTGAGTACAGAATCAGTGTCTGGACATTCTTCAATCTACAAAAGAAAGGCAGAAGCTAATCTTTTGGAAAATTGCTGAAACATTTGTTTATATTCTGCTTATTCTGTTTGCTGACTGACTGAATAAAGTAGACAGAACACTGAAAGCCTATCACTGTGTTTGAAAGATCTTTCATTAACATGTACTAACACTTATGAAAAGGGCATAATAATAACTGGCTTTGGTGCTGGCAGAGGCAGAAAAGCTTTTCTTAACTGCTAATAGCAGATACTATAATATTACATAATAAGGAAGTTACTGTTTTGAATTCTGCAACCTTGCTTATAAAAGAGATAATTACAAAGACAAGGAAAGAGCATATCAAAATCTGCGGTGACTAAAGCTAACATACTTTAATTGCAACAATAGGTAAGAGATTGATTCCATTAATTCAGATTTCATTTTTGTGAGGTGAGACTGTGAGGTTTTTGGTCATCTTTTGCAGCTCTGGTTTTTCTGTGTAACCTGTATGAAGGCTGAAAGCAACGTGCTAACATGTCCGCTCCCCAGTGTTCTGAGTAACTTGACTTTAATTCTCCCATTGGTGTTAAATAATGACACATGACACATGAATGTTGGGGGTGGGGTGGGCTTCCCGGATGCCATTTCATTTGAAACAAACAAAATCTCACATTACTTCACGCCCTCCACCATGTTTCCTTAAATCTACTTTTCTCAGTCTGCTCTTCAAATACAGGTTTCTATACTCCTACTAAAGATGTTTCTAGAATTAATCAGCTGTATTCATACCAAATGCACCATGTCAGTGGTACCTCCAAAACATCCCTCCCTATTGTACCTGTTATTTGGTGCTTCTCCCTCATTTTGTAAAAAAACCCACAACACAGCTGTGAGTAGTGGGGGAACAGAAGGGCTATAAAGCCCGTCCTTCACAGTTTTTTCCTCAAAATTCTCCCCACCTTAAAAAGGAATGTGTATCTTCTTCCCTCATTGGTGGGAAAATAGTCCTGGGAACTGCAGAAGAATAGATTTGACTATATAGATGCCTAAGAAAGAAAGAGCCAGACAGTTCCATCTCCCTCTCCTTCCCTAACTTTCTATTCAGACCAGCCACAGTGGCTTTCTACGAGAAACGGAACATGGGCCAATCACGGGATTGTATATGACAATGCACTGGAGCTTCACCTGAGAACCTCCTAATTTAGGTACATGGCAGGGAAAAAAAAGATAAAAGATAACATTCCATTTTAAACTGAAAACAATGACACTAAAAAAACCCTAAGAAAATATAACTTAATTGTATATTTTCAGAAGAGTAGCTAGAAAAAGCGGTACGTACTGTAATGCAAAAATGTGGGTGAGATTTATTGAAAACCCATTTATTTGCAACATCATGGTTCAATTTAGGCTCATTAGCACAGTAATTTGTTGCAGGTTACAAAAAGTGCTGGATCAATTTAAGCTCAAAGTAGAGTGGAATGGTATGCAAATTGCTGCACTAGTTCAAAATGTTTAATTTGTTTAGGAAATTTGAATTATGATTGGAAACCTAGGTGCCATTTAAAAATAGATTTGCAAAACTATAATTAAGAATATGTTAGTTCAGATAGCCACATCAATCTTTTAAAAATATGTACACATAATTTAATAAAAACCCAACCTACGGTTTATAAATCATACTGCACTGTATGTAGTACATACCGTTGTATTTCTTATACTGAACTTATCCAGAATAGTAATATGAACAATTCTTTGTTTGGTTATTCTCTCTCAGCCTGACATTTCCCTCTTCAATCTACCCTTTAATGTGTATGGCATAAAATCTGAGTGCTATGAGGTTAAGTTACAATTGAAATCAATGTCTGGGACAGTAGCAGGATCAGATATGAAGATCTCAATTTTTCTTTAATGAGGATGGGCAATGCCTGAGAAAACAGAGAGTATTATTAGTGTAACGTACTGCATATATTCATGTGTAAGTTGACCTTATGTATAAGTCAAGTGCAGGTTTAGGGGCCAAAATTATGGGTTTTGATATGACCCATGGGTAACTCAAGGGTCATTCTGCAGAGAGGGGAAAGTGCCAGCACTGCCTCAGGGGGCGAGCTGCCTTCGGCCACCACCACATTCCCAGAGAGGCATTCAAAAAAGATCTTCTGCCATTCTACTCAGAGGATGGTATGGGTCCTTTTTTTGATAAAAGTTAAGGTACAGTGTGAGCTTTTATCAAACCATCCTCTTCTCTGAGCAGAGTGGTGAAAGGTGAGAACTTAGTCTGCCCCAGGAGAGCTGAAAAGAAACACTGACCCCCTCTACTCTTTCAGTGCTCCTTTGAGGGGAATTGCCATTTTTCCACCCAAGCATTCAAAAAGGGCAAAAGTAGTATCATGTCAGAGAGAGCAAAGGAGGTCAGTACTTCTTTTAGGTTCCCCTGGCATGCACTGAAGTCTTACTTCTGCCACTTTACTGAGAGAAGAGGACGGTTCCTTTTTTGATGAGTTAAGGTACAGTACTTACATTGACCTGTGCATAAATTGACCCTATTTTGACTAAAATTATTAGACATATATATGAGTATATATAGTACATTAAAACAGCATGTTACAGCATGTTCTCACTAAAATAGTGTATTTGCTGGTATATAAGATGCACCAGTGTATAAGGCATGCCTTATTTTCAAAGTTTATTTTTTGGGAAAAATTTATTTAGTACTGGTACATCTTATCCGCTGGCAAGTCTTCCCCCCCTTTCCCTTCCTTTTTGCCTTGGTGGGAGTTCTCCTCACCAAGGCAAAATGCACAGGAAAGAGAGACGGAGCTCTAGGGAAGCCTTGAGGGAGCTCTCCTTTCATCCCCTAGACCTCCCCCCTCCCTTTCCTATGTATTTTGCCTATGGATAGAAAAGGAGGTGGGAATTCTAGGGGTGAAAGCAGCGCTCGTTGGAAGCTTCCTTAGACCTCCATCTCCCTTTCCTATCCATTTTGCCTATGCAAAATCCATTTTGCCTATGCAGGTCTGGGGGGCCTGAAGGAGCCACTCATGCAGGAACTCTAGGAGTGGAAGCAGTGCTCATGGAAGGCTTTCCTAGATCTCCTCCTCCCTTTCCTATGCGTTCTACCTATGCATAGAAAAGAGAAAAGAGAGGGTGAACTCTAGTGGGTGAAAGCAGTGCTCACAGGTGGCTTCCCTAGACGTCCCCCTCCCTTTCCTATGCCTAGGCAAAATGCATAGGTAAGGTAGGATGATGTCTAGGGGGCGAAAGCAGTCCTCATGTGAAGCTTCCCCCACTCTCCCTTACCTTCTGTTTTGCCCTGGGAGGAGTTCTCCATGCTGGGGCAAAATGCTGGCGTATAAGACACACTCCATTTTCAAAAGTTTTTTTTGGGGAAAAAAGTGCATCTTATATGCTGGCAAATATGTTATATGCTATCTGTTTTAGAGACTCTGGCCATTTCTGGACAAGGACGGTCCATCACCGCATTTCACTGCAGCCCTATCAGGGAAGGGCCGTCCCTGTTCTCTTCCGCAATGCAGCTGGACACTTGCCATTGCTATTCTGAAGAGTGAGGTGTCGCCAGCGTGCTTCTGCTGTTCTGTGTGGCCAGGAAGGACAGCAGCGCTGCACATGGTAAGTGTGAAACAGATTTTTTCGTTTTTCAAATACCGCATGTGTGAGACACACGGGGACAAGATGGCAGTGGGACGGCAACAATGTCATGCAGAAGTATGATCTGTGGAGCACTTCCATCACGTCCCAGCTGCAAGGCAGCCATGCTGTGCAGAAAGGGTCTCTGAAATGCAAATTGGGAGCATTCAGCATTACAAAACCTACCTACATGCCTGACTACTGAACTTAGTCCAATAATGAAGGGAATAAACAAGGAAAGGGGTAAAAAAACCAAAACAAACAAACAGAAAGGATTATCAAATGTGCTTACGTATAGTCCCATGCAACCCTACAGTATTCCTTTTCATCTTTTTTTTAAAATCATTTTATTCAAAAATTCTCATTATAAAACATACATATTTGATTGTCAGCTTCATTGAAATATATCTGATCTTCCACATTGATCTAGATTTCATTTTCCAGATTTCTACAAGCTTTAGGTACTGTACAACATTATACTGTTAGTTTATCTGATAGTTCTTACATTTCATTCTTCATATTTCCGCTTCATGATATATATCCTGTCGCCCCCACGTAATATAACTTTAATCATGAATTACGTATTTCCAGCTGTTAAAACCCAGCAATTACCCGTTACAATTTGCCATTCTTTCTGTATCTCATCGTCTGATTTCCCCTTTAATCTCTGGGAGACCATGTCCGCATTTTTATTTTCAATAAGTGTAGCCCACCATTGTTCTATTGTGGGTATTTGCTGAGTTTTCCATAACTTTGCATATTCAATACGAGCTGTTGTTATCATGTACAATAATATTCTCCAATGCTTCTTAATACCAATACCCTCTAGTATATCAGTCATATTTAACAAATACAATTCAGGAGTTTTAGCAAACTGGCCTTTCACTAATGTACAAATTACATTATGTACTCCATTCCAATACTTCTTAGCTTTTGAGCATGTCCACCACATATGATATATCGTACCGACCTCCTAGTATTCCTTTTCATCTTTAAATATTGGCTTGTCATCTTTCTTACCCAGCTTATACTTTTGCCACTTTAACGTCACTGCGTAAGTCCACAAAGAAATTCCAAAACTTAAAACAGACTGTAACTCTAAGTCACAATTTTCACTCAAAATGATGTACTTGGAATTTAAACTGTGAAAATTTAATGATTTTTTAACTTCTTAATTGATAAAATAATGATGAAAACCTGACAAAGTGCATAGAGCATAAAATATTCCTTCTTTTGAGAGATACAGTGTTTAGATTTAGTCTACACTACATTGCACATGATGACATTTATTAGTTCTCAATGTTGAAAAATGTAAAGGTCGCACATGAAATGAAGTATGCACTTTATCATCATCTAAGAAAGCAAATGTCACATAATTGTGCGGCATGAACTAATTCACTAAGATGAATGAGAAATTATACTCCAGCATCGTGCAAGCTTTGCTAAATGGTACGCTTCAAGGTGCCTTTTTTCAAGCTGAATTTCACAAACATTAGCTTTGTCTTGCAAGAATATCGGCAAATGATGCAGATTAATGTCCTCCAGTCTTAAATATATAGTCAATAATTCTAGAGAAAGGGCAAGTGTATTATGAACCGCATATGGGCCTCAAAAGAGTGGTTAATAAAGTGTACCTCTAGCATGGACAAATTAGACTTTCTGTGGAAACTGAGTAAGTGTTGTAAAAATGCATGGTAAAATCCCTTCCCTAGTCACATCAGTTAGAATCTCCAAGTTATTTTAAAATATATTAACTGCAATATTAGCTCTTCTAAATGTTTAGAATTTAACACAGAAGTTAACATGCTTTAGGAATACAATTCAGCATATGATCTATGCTACATTATTACATTATTACATTATACATTTAAAAGCTGCTCTGAGGGTGAAGGAAAGAAAACAGTGGACTTGTACTTCCTGATCTCATGCTTCCCTATCTCATCTTCCATATTGGGGAAAATGCACAAAGTCAAATCCAGAAAATAAGAGGAAGCACAACAACCAGAAATGGGTATCACTGGAGGACAATAAGCAGGTTTTTCGTATCTCTAGAGTGTTAGAAGTGCCTGCCATGCATTCTCAGTTTTCATTACAAACAATCCTCTAAGGTAGTGAGTATTATCATCCCTGTATTGTAAACCATGTTGGGAAATGCTATGGCTGAAATGTGATCTTAAGAATGGTGCGGATGTTTGAATGAATGCATCAAAGGGATGAAATAGTACAAAATGAAAATATAGACATATCTCACTTAACAAAGCCTCTGAGAAAGAAATTCCTTTCTACAAAATCTTTTTAATGGAATCCAGCCAACCCTCTTCTTGTTTTTTGTCTAGCTGGAAATTGTGTGTGTGTGTGTGTGTTGCAGAATTGGCATTGGAATGATAGCGAAAGAGGGCTAAGAGAAAGACAGACTTTTGTTGTACCTGCAGTAAACAGTGCAATAAAGCCTGACCCTGGGAAAGAATGGGATTCTACTCCAGATGATCTCATTATAGCAGTGTGTATTTACATACAACAGGCAAGGTAAATAGCTATCTCTAGAATCACTTACTGAGCATGTATGAGTAGCAAAACAGAAAGAAAAGGGGAAAGCAGATAAGATAAGCCTGATTCACCAGCTACCCTTAGCATGTTGAAAAACCACGGTTCTATAAGTTTTGCTACCAGAATGGAAATCATAAGAAATGTGGAGAATGTTGAAAGAAAAAGAGTCATCTTGGAAGAAACTTTCAAGTGGTATTTAGAAGATTTAAAATGTTTATGTTTACTATGCTTACCTGACCTGGTTGTTTCCTTCCATATATACATACTGTTGGTTTTGAATAAAAACTTTGCTGAAACATGCTGAACTGCTCTTCTTCTTTGTAGTGTAGGAACCTATACCTATTCTTTCCTCATTATTTCTACCTCTAGTACAGTTTCTGTTAAACAAGTAATGCCCAGGAACACATCAGTTTTGTTAACTGAGGTACACCCGTACTGCAGTTGGGGAGTGGAAGTTAAGGGAATAATGATAAACTTCATAGTGTTGTTCACAGCCTGAGCCTCTGGTGAGTTATTTGCAAACAAGTTCCACAATTTTTTACAGGGATTATTCCCAAATGAATGTATACACAATTGTACTAATCATTCACTACACCACTCCAATGAACTATCATGCAACCTTCCCCCTTCCTTTCATCATATCTATAATGGTCTTGCTTGATAGGAACAGCATCTGTTTTGGCAACTCACTGCACTTTCCTAGGTAAGCTGTTACTGATAAAAGAGAAAAAAAAATCCAACGAAAGAGAAGTTCAAAGATCTGTTTCTGTGATGTTTTGCTGTCTTTCTAGATGTTTATATGTATATGGTTGGTGATTTAAGGTACCATGCAATGTTCTATGTATTATAAACACGTATGATCTATAATGCACTCTACATGTGTCTGCCTTTGAAAACTGTTTGGGAACTTCAGCTGTTCAAAGACTTGCAGCCAGATTATTAACTGAGCTGGCAAGTTAATAATCAACACCTCCACTGGCGTCTGTTTTGACGGGAGATTGATTCACAATACCAGCACAGAATCCTCCCAGGAACCGCCGCTCTCTGGACAAAAAGTGTCCCAGAGGCAAGCATAACATAGCAGAGCTTCCAAAACAGCAACAAGCGTGTGGAGCAGAGTACAAGTACAGTATCAGCTCCGACCCCTCTACCCACTGGTTAGCAAACTCACAGACACAGAGTTTGTCATCCAAAATACCTGGAGGCTTTAATCTTCAAAGTTGCAGTATATACATCTGTACACAGGATACACAGATCCACAGGTAGAGAATCAGCACCAGAGTTTCAGGAGCAGAGTGACAGGATACAGAGATATGGGATGCAGAGAGTCAGAGAGAGAGTAAGCATTCCATCTCCTCTTTTACACACACCTGCTTCCATGTCATCACTCAGGGCCTTTGGCTGACACAACCCCTTGTTATGATTTTACCATCATGACTCAGCCCTTTACTCCATGCCCTCCAGGGAATGAGTCATACTTTGCCCAGTCATCCCCCAGGTGTCCCATGACATCCTCATCAAATGTATTTTCAGCTGGGGCAAATGTCACTGCATTTTTAATCCACATGTTTCTGAGCACAATTCAAAGTGCTGGTGATGACCTACGTATGGCCTGGGTTACAGCTATTTGAAGTGCCGTATCCCCCTTTATGAGTCCACCAAAGCACTAATCTCTTCAGGAGAGGTCATTCGCTCTGCCTTGCCACCCTCTCAGGTTTGTTTGGTGGGAACAAGGGAGAGCGCCTCCATGGGGACTGCTTCCAGGCTTTGGCATTCCCTCCCAAGGGAGGCCAGGATGGCCCCATCCTTGCTCTCCTTCTACCCGTAAGTCAAAATATTCTTATGCTGGCAGACTTTCAAAAACTGGCTAGGATGGGCTTTTAATGGTGTGCTGTGGTGTTCTGTGTTTTGTATGTAGCTTCTTAACGTATTTTAATGGTCTTAATTTTATAAATTGTTTAATGTCTCTTAAGTACTTTTTATACTTACAATTTTTATTGATGTTTTTGTACAGTTCTAAACATGTTGTAATCCCATTATTGGGGAAAAGGTGGGATATAAATGAATGAAGTATATAAATACATATGCAAGTATATCAGATGAATCATAATAAGTGGTCTGTTAGGAGGGAGACCGTTGGAAGTGAATGGCAATTGGTTATGTGAATGCAGGGGGAAGAAGTGAAAACTGAGGGTTGACATGTAACAGTTGGAGTGAGACTGTTTTACTATGTGAAAGTTCAACAGAGAAGGGTGAGCACTGTTTATTTTTGCGTCTTATTGTGGCTGTGTTTAAAATAGGAACATCTAAGTGGATAGGTTGTTCCTGTTGTTTTGTGCCTTTACTCTGTTTCTGACTTAATGGTGATCCTAAGAGAAATATAGCATGCATTTTAATTGGCAAGCTTTATTCAGCAGGGATTTGCCTGTGCCTTCCTCTAAGGCTGAGAGAGTATGACTTGCCCAAAGTCACTCAGGGGGGTTTCCACAGCTCCAGAGTTAAAATCCAACCTCAAAGCACTACACCACGCCGGCTCATAGATTGGTTAGGCAGGAATATAATAGAATAAGGAACCGTAACATAAAAGAAAGAACTAGACTGGAACAGAATGCTTCTGTACAGAAAGCGATCTAGATACTTATTTTCTGATATGATTGTATCTGTGGTAGCAGCAAAACAAAGAGTGCTTAAACCAGGGAACAAGGCCCAGCTCATAGCAGTAGGTGTCCCAGGGAGAGAAGCATAACAGGGAAATTGAGGCTAAACCTAAGGTTGAAGCCAAATGACATTATTGCTAAAGGATTCCATAAATAGTGGTTTATTTTTGAGCATCATCATCATTTCTGCTGACAGTAGTGGACTGGGCTCATCCAGAAAGGACTATAACCAGGACTATGATTTGGTTCAAGAGATACATGGTAATGAATATGTACTTTTATTCCTTGAAGGGAGTTGATAATTATTAATACTAATCATATGAACAACTTATTTCACTTTTCCCATTTAATATCCTTATCCCTTTAAAATCATGATAGGATAACATGTAGGATAACAGTACAGTACAGGGAGAGAACATTTTCAATCGCTATAATTCTGTCCATTGAGCTGCTGATTTGCATGTCAGGAAGCAGACTTTGTGCTTTCTATTTCAACTTAAGTTGCATGGGTTGTTTTTGTTTTCTGCATCTTCATCGCTGAACAATGACAACAGAAACCATGCCATGTTATGTTGCATAGTATAGCAAATGTCAGCTGATCAAGGCCCCAGAATAAAAGTCTCTAGGCATCAAGAGCAGAATGAAAGAACTTTTAAGATGATTGTAAACAATATTTTAAACCCCATATTCTAGAAGGTCAACACAGTTTGGCAGAGCTATATTCTAACAACACACTCTGCAAAACACAGTACTCTATGAGTACTATGGTTCCATGAAAATGAGGGAAAAGGGTATGGCACTGGCTGCAGAATTAAGATTTCTTAACAACTTCAGTGTTCTCCTCTGCCCCCAACTTTTAAAAATGCAAATTTCATTTCCAACAGTTTGAAAGCATGTAAGCAATACTGCTAAAATCTTGGAAGCCCGAGTCAATTTTCCTCTGCTTGTCTCTTGGACTCTAGTAAAACTGCATAGATTGTTCCACTTTCTGACAAAACAAGAATTACGGAAAATGGTAGAAAATGTGAACTATAAATACAAGTATGCATGATTATTGCAATATACATAGGTTTAAGAATTTGTTTTTTCTTCCTTGCAAAATGCAGATGTGACACAATTTTTTCCAGCACCGTGCAGGTGGTAGTCAGTTGCTGAATGCCACATGCACTATTTTTAATAATTTCATTACTATTTGAGAATATGATATTGCACATTTCCTCTCTCCCCCTCAAAAAACGAATCATTTCAGGTGGCTCATAAAAAACAATAATCAAATAATTGACATGCATTTACAAAAATATAAGGGCATTGCAACAAGAAACATTAATAAATGCATTCATTCTCTATGTTTAGCATTCTACAGTAGAGAATCCTAAGGGGCTTCTACCTCTTTTATTTTCAAGGCCAGAGCACCCACATTTTTCTCCTAGTCCAGCCCATTCAGGAATATTTCCCCAGTACACTTAGGAGCCATATGCAAAGTGGATCAGATTCACCTTGCTGGACCATTTATCTCAAACCCTTCCATTATTTTGAAACTTTTAGCAACAAGCGGCATATCAGAAATATAATATGAACTGGAATTTAAGAACTAGACTGCATATAATAAATGTGATTAATGGGGACACAAAACTGGGTTTAAGTCACAGCTAATATATATGCTGCACTCTACCTTCAATAACTGTGTTATAAAACTCTATGAAAGTCATGGGGTTGCCACAAGTTGACAGGCAATTTGAAGGTTTCACACACTCTAATGTGAAAACTTCAAGTCCATCTTTGAAAAATCTTGAATGACAACAGAGATTGTAAGAGGAAAAATTCATTATTAACATTTATGGTTGGCCCTCCACATTTGCTAGAGTTAGGGGCATAGGGCCCCTGCAAAAGTGAAATATTCACAAATATCAAAATTTGTGTGTCTGTGGAAGGGGGGCTGAGGCATGGGTGGGAGAGTGGGCACCCAGAGTGTAAACAAGATCAGGGAAAAGAGATGGTTGGCATGGTGCTCCTGCACTTCCTCTCTGTTGCCTCTCTCCTTGGGTATATGGAGGGTTTTGGGAGAGGGCTTGTGGTGCTGAGAAATCAGGCTTTGAGCTGTCCTAGGCTAGTTAGGCAGTGGCTGCTGGAGGAGGAAGAGGACTGGAGATGGGTTTTTAAAGAGCTGCACAGCCTGATTGGAGCCACCAACAGGGAAGCAAAAAGAAAGCACCTGAGGTGGGGGGTGGGGGGCAGAGAAGAAACTTGCAAATAACCAAATCCGTGAATGTCAAACCCACAAATGTGGAGGCTTGACTGTATTACATGCACAGAGGTGTCAAATGTAATAATTAATGTTGGAAAAGCTATCTGTGATCGTTATTTACACAAAGAATTATTAAGAGCCTGTAAAATCTGCTTTGGACTAAGTTCTCATACAGTGCATCAAGTTTCTAACATACTCTCACAGGCTGGGAGAAACAAGATTTCTTGTTGCACTGCCCATTCTATTCCATGGTTATGGTTACATCTTTTGTTTCATTTTTTTTTAAAAAAACCAAAACCCAACAATCTGACATTAGCTGCAATGTGCCTCTGAGAATATGTCCAGCTTCCTCTAAGGAAAATGACATTTCACTTTTAAAACAATAATAATAATACAGCACAACACATACCTCTCCCTCTCTCCAAATGACAGCATCACAACCAAATTTAATCATCTAATACTGGGCTTTCCTATATATTGGATAGAAATTACAAGCAAATGGAGGACCTATAACCCACTTTTCCATCTCAGTCCCATGTCAAGAATAGCAAACAAAGTTTATACTTCATATACTGAAAATAAATAGAAAGGGATGTAGGCTATGAGAGGTGCATGAGAAAGACCTTGAGCTCAAATCTAACAAAGACTAATTCATGTCCAGTGGAGACACCACTTGGATCAGACGTGCCATATGTCCAGCTTCTCCATTCCTAAATCAAGATCTTTTCTGGCATTTCCACATAAAGATTAGGCACTTGAAGTGGATCAGATCTCAGTATATCGCCTCTTCGGGCATGTCTGTACTAACACTGTTATAGTGCTATTATTCCACCTTCAACATCCTGTGGAATTCTGGGGTTTACTGAGACCAAAGAGCTCTCTGGCTGGGAATTCTAAATGCCTCTCCCTAAACTGCAAACCTCAGGATTCCACAGGATGTTGAAAGTGGAATAACAGCACTATAACAGTGTAGTGAGGAAAGATCCTTACTTTCTCTTCATCCCTCCTTTCTTCCCCAGCTGGCTAGGTGATGTATGAGGGATGTAATTATTCAGTAATTTTCTTCTTGCAGGAATTAAGAAGTTTTAGTTATTTTTATCTCACTGTGAAAAAAGTCTTGGATAGCTGGGGACCTGTTTTGTGAAAAAATTGCACAATTTGCTTTGTGAAGAAAACCATACTTTCTTTGTAGGAATCAGCATTTTATGTGCAAAAAACAACAGAAGTAACAGAAAATGCTGTTTCCTATAAAGAAAATGTAGTTTTCTGCAGAAAACAATCACAGCTTTGCATAGAATAAATCTCTACTTGTGGAGATCTTCTATTCTGGATTTTTCTCAGGCTTTCTTGACACTTGAGAAATATGCCTTTCAACCATTTTATGAATATTTTTGAATATTTTCCCCTTATGGCATATAGAGCACACATATGGGGTGGATGACTCACTTGCAGATCAAAAAGAGGTACCAGCCTATAGGCATTCAGAAGATGAGAAGAAAGCAAATTCAATGTGAAAGGACAGCCACCTCTTTTTCTATGTCTAACATAATTCTCTCCCAGTCCTCTCTTCATCGTAAACAATATATGACAAACATATTTAATAGAGGCACCGGTACCCCTCACAGTGTGTTACCTCCCAATTCGCTGCTACTTTGCTTGTAGAGCCACTGGCAAGGTGTTATCCCAAACATACAGCTATCCTGTGTGTGGTTGGGCCTGTGCCGACAGCTACGAATTCCAGCGCTGAACATCACCATTATCTTTAATTATATAGAACCATCTGTTTACATGGTATTAATTATGTAACAGAACTAATTATATAATGCCATCTATCTACGCGACATTTCACAAAAAGTAAAGGATCAGCCCCTATGTCAATCTAAAAAATCAAGAAAAACAATAAAGAAAGGGAATTGGGAACAGGGTAAACACAGTAATAACACGTGGTCTAGAATTCACTATCACAGTTTATGGATGCATAACTTAGGGTTACACATCTGTAACTGATTCGTATTTACATATCCATGATTGTGGCACTACTGCCACAATCATAAAAGTCCCCAGTTCTCATTTACTGGGCATCTGGTGCTGCAAGCAGCAAAGTCTGTTCTTAGGGCATAATGTACTGATGTTTTCACCACCCTTCTGCCAATGATCTCTGGTGTGACAGAGATCCTACTTCTGATTGTTGCAATGGAGACTGCTGGAGGGAGGGGGTAAAAATGTCGGTATGCTGTCCCCTGATCAACAGGGGAACAGACCTCTATTGCTCTTCCTGATAAAGCATGTTTGGTTGGGTGGAGGTCAAACAAGCAGATGCTGCTTGGTTAGCTACACTAAGCAGCACAACTAAGTAGTTGATGTAGGATCTCAGCCATGATGATTTCAGTTACGTGTACTTTCGCTCTACGAATTTAAAACCAAGCAATCCCAGCCAATATAGTTCCAAATCATGGTTCACCATCCTACTTTTGGGGACATTAACACTAAGCAAGGTTAGATTCAGAATGATTTAGAATGAGATTTAAAAGGAGACTGCAAAACAGTATTTAATACTTGGGTTTAAAGCCAACAGCCAAACTACACTACAAGATGCTGAGTTCCAAATTAGAAAGTGATAGCACTTTTCTCCTGTAGAAATATGATTCCTTTAATACTTTATGGCTGAGCAATCAGACTTGCAATTGAAGCTTGTGTTTATCTCTTCATCACCAAAGTAAATTAATTTGCAAAAGGTGGGAGTGAGAAAAGTTTGTGTTAGGACAATCATACATCTTTTATCATACTACTTCTAAGGGTGAAGCTGATCTTGAGGCACAGCATCCCTCAGCATGATCGTGATTAACTTTGGTAGTTTAAACAGTGAAATGTAGTGAGAGGGGGAGTTCATTAAGATTTAACAATAAAAATGTAGTGGAGGATTAATCTACATATGAGAGAGCCTATGGGTTGCTCATGACTGGGAAATAATACACTTGTAATAGGCCTATGTAAAGACAGTCTCAGATAACATGTAAAGGTAAGGAAGTGGTTTAGAGGTTGAATGGTTTACATTCAGCTTACCCCTCCCCTAGAAACACATTAAAGCAATTGCAGAACAGGAAAGAGAACACATCAAACTCAAGGGACTCCCTGTAAACTGATAGTAAAATGCCAGAAATTAAAACTTTTTTTTCCAATTAAGAGGTAATAAAAACCTCAGCTGGGATAATAACAATTATAATAAAAAAAACAAGGATGCTCTACGGGTTGACGTTTTAGGACAGCCATTTTGGAGGAACATAAGACAAAGAACTAGAGAATAAAAACCATGCAAAATCAGCAAATCTGGTAACGGGATTGTTTAATGTTCAAACAGTAAACACAGCATTTAGCTGACAATTTTGCTCAGTGAAGAAAAAAGTTCTCAGTCCCAGTAAAAATATATTTTGACCAGATGATGGAGAGAATATAAAAAAATGATCATTTTGGTTGTATGGTCAGCAAGGGTCAACAACTCTTCCACAGCAGAAACATTTCACTGGGAACCAGAAGCAATGTAGAGAGGGTGTCCGAGGTAGTCTTTGTCCACACAGAAAGCTCTGCATTACTAGACCTCTGGGAACCTTGGGGAACTAGAAAAGCAGCCTTGGTAATATGATCTTTTCATATGATTCCTGATTACATGTTCTTCTTTAGATAGCTTTGTACATCCCTTCCAGCTCTTGCATTTAAAGGTATCTTTGTATGCAGCAGGAAGCAGTAAGAAACAGCTACACAGATGCCTTTACACATCTAATTTCTGCCAGTTATGCTTATAAAAACAGAACTCTTTTATTTCCTCTGTCACTGACATGTGGTGCCAACAGAAAGATCCTAAGACATCTTGCTGGATGTATGCATCAGGGGAGCCCTCTCTGTTTCATGTGGACTCTAGTGTAGGGACTGGAAATTTCATAGAAATATATGCTGAAATTTGAATACACAGTCTGCCCACCACATGGAAAGCCAGTGCTGGTTTATACCCATTGATAGTAGGTTATCTGAAAACATAGCTGGAGCTCAGTTAAAAGCAGGGACAAAAAATTTTGAAAAGGAATGGACTTCCCAAAATACTCTTTTTATTTATGATGATACCAGTTATGATATCCAAGAAGTGGTTTCAAGACTGGAAAAAAGAGCTATCAAAATTCATATGGAATGGGAAGAAACCAAGAATGAAGTACAAGTGGCTAACTGATACAAGACAGCGAGGGGACTTTGCCTTACCAGACTTAGATCTATATCATGAGGCGGCATGCTTAGCTTGGATGAAACCTTGGATTCTCCTGGATGACAGGATATTGGCTCTGGAAGGACACAATCTCCATTTCGGTTGCCATGTGTACTTGTGGTATGGAAAAGCAAAAGTACAAAAGACCTTTAAAAAGTATGTGATACGGAAAGCTCTCCTAAAGGTATGGGGGAAATACAAGCCCTATTTTTGCCCGGAAGAAACATCGTGAATTTCACTGATGGAAGTGCTCTCTATTAAAGGTTTGAGAAGACAGGGTGGTTGATGGACCTGCAAAGACTTATTAAAGCAAAGTGGAAAGGAAATTTTAATGAAAGATCAAAGACAATTAAAAGAAGAAGGGTTTGACATACAATGGTTCCCCTACATGCAAATAGAAGAAAGATTTAAAAAGGACATACAAAGAGAAGGAATGGATTTAAGACAAAATGAATTGGAAGAACTGATGTTAAAAGGAGAAAAAAAGCTACTTTCAAGATTATATAAAAAATTGCTATCCTTTAAATTAGAGGAGGAGACAGTCAAAGACTGTATGATAAAATGGGCTAGAGACTTTAACCATAATATTCTCCTAGAAGAATGGGAAAATATTTGGGAAAATAATGTGTCATATACCAGATCCTGTGCATTACAAGAAAATGTGTTGAAAATGGTATACCGTTGGTACTTAACACCCAGCAAACTGGCTAAAATGAATAAGAATATGAATAATCAATGCTGGAAATGTAAAGAACAAGTGGGATCCTTCTACCATATATGGTGGGGATGTGATAGAGCAAAGAGATTCTGGTACGCCATACGAGCAAATATGCAAAAAATTTTGAAAAGGAAAATTGATGCAGTTCCTGAATTTTTTCTATCGGGACTTTTTGGTGCAGATGGCTCAATAGACTTCTGCACCAAAAGATCAGCGTGGCATTTAATTGTGGCAGCCAGACTCGTTTATGCCAAATATTGGAAATCAACTTGCAACCCAACAGTGGAGGAATGGATAGAAAAAACTATGGAAATAGCACAAATGGACAAAATGACTTATAGATTAGATAACAAATGGACAGTAAGTTTTACAAAGCTTGGGAACCACTTACAGAATTTTTGGAAAATAAGGGAATTCCAGTTAAAGGTTTTCAACCTTGAGCAGCAATTTCGGTGATATATATAAGAAAAGGAATGGACTTACAATTGTCCAAGCTGAACAAAGCCAATTTCTTTGTTTGTGGTTGTTTGATGCATGCCTGTGACTGTAAACAAGCAGGAACTGACCTAAGTACCTGGTGGACCATGAACTGTTAGTGTATAGCACTAGCTTGATGGAGCACATGTTGTTCCAGTCTGCTGTGGTAAAACGGATAGAAATTATATTTCAGACATGAAAGAAGTAGGAAGAAAATGTTACTAGTTACCTTCACACATCCACTGTAGTTATTTCTAGGGTAAAATCATGGGTGAATAAAAGTGAGGCTCCCACTTAGGGAAGGGTTTGCCTAGGATATAAGGCAGGCAAAGAAACTGGATGGATAGTTCACTAGTCACTGCTCCTTTTTCACATCCTTATCCACTCTGCTGGCACTGTGGCTTTCATGGGTGAAATTAAGTTCCCAGCATACAGGAAGGAGCCACTGATCCCAGAACCCTTTGTGAACTGTTGTATCATTGCCACTGATGGCAGGCTGCCATTTTCCATCAGAACAAAATGACGCTGGCATAAGAAACAGCACAATTCAGTTCCTTGACAGGGTGACCTCAGACAAAGAAGTTAGATGCCTTTAAAATGATGAGGAATTGCTTCAGATAAATGAATTCCCTGTTTAACAAAACAAACAAACAAACAAAAACAAAAACAAAAAACACTTCTAGTAGTATTTCTGTTAAATTCCTGAAAATGCACAGTCTCCCTCACCACATCACACTTCATTCCTATTGTGGTAGAACAAAGTCCCTTCCTCAATTTTAATCTTGTTAATCTAAGCAACTCCACCTTAACAGTAAGCTACCTTCTCATTAGCCTATCATTCCGTCGAATGCATTCTGATAGATTTCTGACATCAGCTAAAATTCACTGATGTGCTTTTCACATCAAACACTGTATAGAAGTTTGTTGTATTTTGCAGAACCTAGTTTTTCCCTACAACTAATTTGTGTACAATACACTAAGCGAGAAAAATGATGGGCAGAAGAAAAGGAGATATACTGCAGACAGCTGCAGTGGATTTTATGTATAACCAGAGCTTAGAAAAGTTGACTACTCACCAATTCTGAAATGTATTGTGAGAACTAAGCAGGAACATACTAGGAAGGTGGGATTTCTCATTAGAAAAAAGCTTCTGTGGACTACAGATTTACATACTAATGATCCTGGGTTGTGTGTGATATCTCCCCCCCCCCCACTTTTAAACTCAATTGGTGTTTTTAAAATTCTTTTGTCTAATGAGAAGTCCCACTGGTAAGCCTCTCCTTCTCCTTCTATTTTTAACCATAGCACTTTTGGCTCCATTTGGCTCCATCTGGGTAACAACAGCTTAGCCTTCATTCAGTCTCCCCATCATCGTCTGATGGTTTAATTATCCATAAACATTATTCTCCTTATTTTTAGCTTCTATTAATGCCACCAAAGAAAGAATAGGAAAAGAAATAAAACAGCATTCAGTTGAGTGGTTTGGCCCTAATTTCAGTCTGATATTTCAGCCAAATTTGGATCACTAATGCATTTCATCCAGCAGACCAGTAACTAGATTGGCTTTGATGCTTTATGCTTTTATGCCTGAATGACTACTCACAGTTAAGTGCATGCTTCTAAGTCACTAGCTAAATGTAAGTGCCACTAACGTTTAATTTATACGATGAAAGAGTGGTTACTGTTATGTGCCTTCCATCAGGCTGACTCTGATTTACGCCAACCATATCATAAAGTTTTCTTGGCAATATTTATTCAAAGGAGGTTTGCCACTGCCTTCCCCTAAGGCTGAGACAGTGTGACTTGCCCAAGTTCACCTAGAAGGTGTCCATGGCAAATAGGGATTTGAACCTAGGTCTTTCAGAGACTAGCCCAACACTCAAATCACTACACCACACTGGCTCTCAGAATGATTATGAAAATACTACAGTTATAAGAACCAATATTGTACAAAGAGAGTTGGATTTTGGCTAGAGAAATCAGTCAGTCAAGTAGCCCACATTCTACCCTAAATCTAGCCTACCTCATAAAGGTGGTTTGAACAAAATGGGAAAACTGAAATGTATACTCTTCTAGTGCCTTAGAGAAAGGGCAAGGCAGGATACCAATATGACAACTTAATATAATGTAGTAGTTCTTAATGTCAGGGCATTCAGAGAGTGAGTGCAGTGTGACCAGGAAAGGTTTTTCTAAGTGGACGGAGAGAAGAAGTGATGTGACCTTGAAGCACAGCTGCAAGGGAATGTTTTGGCTAGCCTGCCTCAAAAGGTCTTACCTCATCAGAGAGTACCCAACGTGAGGTTGTGTGCTATGAGTGCAGTTGGGTCACCCCATATGGACTGGGGTGTGGTTAAGCCTTTAAAAAGGCTTAGGTGTGACAATGCAAGTTGCTTTAGGTCATTTGCCTTTGGTCATGCTGCTGTAGGCTATTTTTGTACTGCCTCTGGCCATGCTGTATGTCTTACATTCTGCTATTTTTTGTGCCTGTATATTTTTTTGCTTCTAGGTTTGCTGCCAGAAGCCCTGATGCTTATCTTATGTGCTCTGTTGAATAAACAGCACTAAGCCTTATTACGTTGAGTCTGTGAGGCTTTTTCCCCCTCTCTGGAGCAACTGATTGTAGCTGGGTACCACTTCCTTATCAGCACTCTGCACATGCTCTGAGGTGCATGCCTCTCATTACCCTGACACTTAATCCAATAGCAAAAGTATTGTGGAAATTTCAGTTGAACGTGTCTATCTGATCCTAGAATCAGAATAAACAAAGACTATTTTGTTTATTAAATTTGCAAGGATTCAATTTTGGCCATGAGTCAATTCTAGATTTGGAAAAGGTCTATACAGGGCAGTGAATAAGATGATACAATATACTCCGTCTTTGGGATCTTTATTCTGGCTCTCTTCTTTCATCTATCACAATCAGAAAATTAAAATGGGTGGATTAATAAACACAGCTGGTGATAAACATGGGATCAGGTTCCAGAAAGGAGAATGCAACCCTGTCTACAAAGGAAATGGTTTGATTTGGAAAGTTACTGACTTAAAATTCAAGCACAGTTAAGAAAAGAAAGGAAAAATAGACCTGGATCTTCTCGTATAGCCAATCCTAATTGTTGCCATTTAGTTCACTCAGATTTTTCATGCATCAGTTACAAGAACTGGAAAGTAAAAAAGTAAAACCTTTCCAGATGAAATCAACAAAAGCAAACACAAGCAGTGTTTTGTGAATATGTAAATAGTTTCTGACACCTAAGCAACCAGCTTGAGGTTGCTGCCCAGGATACAGTCACCCTCTCTGCCAAATGTCCTAATATATCGGCATCCAGGAATTTAATCCAATAGCAAAGAAGTCACCAAAACAGGGACAACGTATTTCAAACTACAGCCTTCCTCTCTGTTCTTGGGATGAGGCAATTATGAATATAGTCTTACTTATTTAGAAACCATCTATTTAAAAAAAAGCTTTCCAAAGTGAAAAAGATCTTGTGTAACTTACACCAGCTGCATGTAACACCTTGAATCATTGTTACTGATTATGAAGAAAAATTGTTAACTTTGCTTTTATCCTCTATAGGAATCATTTACTGCAAATGGCACAATGCAACTAAGTAAAGATTTTTTTGAAAACTGTGAAATATAGGGTTGGATTCACCCCCTTGCCCTGAATAAAGACTACTGTACATGCTTGAGTAGTGCCAGTGTGATGTAGTGTTTCAGCACTGGACTACAACTCTGGAGATCAGGATTCAAATCACTGGGGGATCTTGGGCAAGTCAGCTTCAGAGGAAGAAAAGACAACTCTCTTCTGAACAAATCTTGCCCCCCCCCCCAAAAAAATCCCATGATAGGTTCACCTTAGGGTTGCCATGAGTTGGAAATGACTTGAATGCACACAACACCAACACCATACTTGGTTTAAACTAGAGTATCAGGATTAAAATCAATGACTCTAATTTCAAATGGCCTAAAGTGGTCCTAAACTAACACAATTCAGGTTACCTGCTTAGCGGAAAGAAGGCATGTTGTTGTCAAAGAATGACGAGACCCTCAAGTTCACATTTAGCAGCTGAAATACATTCAAACAGGTTCAAAATGACTGGTTCATTAAAACTTTAGGAAGAAATCAGAAAAGAAAAGAATAAATTGTTCTGACTGTACAGGAACAAAAGCTACGAGGACTGTGTCTCTGTTATTTATGTTCACAAATCTAGCTGTACTGAAGAAGTCACCATCATCATCATTACTATCACCACCACCACCACCACCATATAGAAAATAACGTAGACTAGCCTGGCCAGCTCATCCATGATCAGGCTCCTAAGGGACCTTTTGAAGTTAATTGGCAAATGAACAACTGCAGATCTGTTTACCTGCCTGCTGCCCAAGGACTTCCAATCCAATTCTAATGGAAATGAGTTGTAGAGGCACAGAGACTAAATGGCATTAATAGTTTAACTGCATCTCAAGGAAAAATCAACCGTTGATTCAATAATTTCAGTGAAAGAGTAAGTAGAAAATTACAGAAAGACAACAGAAATATGTACATTTTAGCCTGGAATATGTACATGAATTAATGGATTTCTGCTAGGTTATACTTACATTAGAAATAAGCAAGAACAACAAACTTGAAGTATATAAAAGACTTTGAAAATAAAATAACAATGCTGCTCTTTAACCCTTTTAATATTTTAGCTGAATTTCCTAGGGATGCTATACATGGACAAACTGCTTTGACAGGATTTCCCCTTCACTCCTGCTCCTTTCTTTATACCATCCCTGCATATAGGGATCACATGGAAGAATTCTAGATAAAACAGAGCACTGCTACTTAAAGTTGGGGTTCGTGGATTGGCACCAGTCCACAAACTCTTGGCTGCTCGCCCATGCTGCATTTCCAGGAAAGAAAGAAACACTGTAGTCAACAGAAACAAATATGGTGCCAGTCCCTGTTACACTGGGGGAAAACCCCAGTCATTCCTCCATGGCACATAGCTTAAGAAGCACCGACTTAGGGCACTTAAGATTTAATCCTGCTGCAATTTCTGTGACCACATCATATCAGAAATCATATCTTCTTTGAGCTGTCCCTTAGAGGAGAGATACAGAGAGCAGGCATGGTCAAGCCCCAAGACATGATAAAAGTCTTTCATCTAATTTCAAGTTGCTACAACAGTATAAAGACTAAATTTATGGTGATGCCTTGATCATATTCCACATGGAATTTTAAACTGCATCGAAGGCCATTTCCATACTACACTGTTATAGTGCTATTATTCCACTTTCAACATCCTGTGGAGTTCTGGGGTTTATCGTTCACCGAGGCCAAAGAGCTCTCTGGCTGAGATTTCTAAATACCCCTCCCTAAACTGTAAACTCCAGGATTCCACAGGATGTTGAAAGTGGAATAATAGCACTATAACAGTTCAGTGTGGAAAATGGCCTTAGTTAAAAAGAAATGCCAAAGATTGGCTAAAACAAATTAGCAATTCTAGCAAAAAGGATCTTTTAATATGGCAAGTTTCCATGAACCCATTTTCGAGTCAATTATGTACAGTGCATAACTGAGGCAATGACCATGTACGTGATCCTAAAAGATACCATTAATCTACTGCAGGACATTAATAGATTCATGGTACAGACGAAAGAAATGGGGCTATGCTCACAAATTCATGTTACTGCACTCCCAGGAGCCACACCCTTGCTTTCCCAACAAAGAAAGAAAAAATGGCATATTGAAATTATAATACAAACGTTTAATGTGGGGAGGGAGGAGAAAACATAAACAAGCCAAAGACAGTCATTGTCCTGCTCAAAATCCACTTATTACCCTGCTCTCTGAAACCAATATTTCTGAGATTACTCTTTGAAAATCTGTCTTAATGAGCTAGCTATAATTAAAAGCTTAATGCAAAGCAATATAAAAATGGTTAAGATATTTCCATAACACAAAAATTTAGTATATACTCTGATAAGACTCACACAATTTCCTTTCATCCGTCAAAACTCAACAAAGCCTGTCCCATAATCAAGGCAAGGCAAGGCACACTTAGGAAGGAAAAGTGGAGTGTTTTCAGTTCTCTCTTGATAAAGATGAAGCAACTTCAGAAATCAAATAACTGTGACATGTAAGTATATCTTACAAGACACACATGCTTGGGCACACACACACAGACAGACAGACAGAGAGAGGAGGTGGTGGGATGAACAGGGGAGGGAAGGAAAGACTGGTTAAACAAACCAGTTCATCCTACCTCAGCTTTTATTTTATTGTCTCCAAAGCAGAGATGCTGTAAATAGGCAGCAGCATTGGATTGTACTGAGGGAAACTGATGCTGTAACATCTGGATAACTTCTGGAAGTTCTGGATCTCTCCATCCAAACTCTCTGTATACAAAGAAACAAGACAAAAATTCAGCAGTGGTCCTAATAATGACAGCAAGACATCTGTTGCCGAAATTCTGATGATTTAATGTACCAAGCTAATGGCAAACAGGTGGTGGTGTTACAGGGGAAATTTACTGCAATTCCTCCAAGAATAAACATAAAAAGGAACCACTATCCTTACTACCCATGATTTCTAAAACAAGTGCTTAATCATTGCAGGAAGGTAGCTTTCGCTTGATTCATTTTCTCAGCATTCTATTATTCTAAAATAATAGAAGTGAAATGCACTATAGGAAGCCCTGATAAAGGTTAAGAAATGACATGTATGAAAGCACAACCAATATGCACAGAGATGCTTTTTCAATAACACTGAATAGAATCAGTCCAAGTGCCAGCTTTGGGGTGCAGACGGGGGTAGGGATTAGGAAAGCAGCATTTCTACAAAGCAGTCTCAGAAGGAAACATCACCTGGTGTACCTAACAGTACTGCAACAAAGAGCAGCACGGACTCAACTAGGAGGTGGCACTTTCTTGTTTGCCTCTGAGACTCACATTAAGTCTACAACCATGCAAAATGATCTTGTCCTCTGATTCAGGTTGGATTTATGCAATGATCATGCAGGAAAATATACCATGGGAAGGTTTCCATTTGGAAGAATTAACTAGTATATAATTCTAACTACTCTTTCACCCCACTATCTGCATTTGAAAGTACTCTGAGTAATCACTGTTTTCCCTTTCCCCCCTTTTTTTCATTATATTATATACCCCTTACTTCCAGGTTTCACAGAGAAAGACTCCACAGAACTAATACTGTGTTTTTGCATTTCAACAAAATGGTCACTGTCTTGGCAGTGTATGTGCATAAGCAACCAACTATCTTTTATATTCAATGAGAATAAAGAAATGCAACTGAGATATAGAACAAACCTTAAACTGCAACAGATGGTTCTGGGTTCAATCACAGCTGGGATACAACACAGCTACAGAGTTCTCTGAAATGAACCCATACGTAGGGTTTCTGCTAAATCAAACTGACCCTCTAAAAATGGAGCCTCTCAGATACAAGAGATCATTAAATGGTAATGCTAAACAGACTTATCAGTTTGATAAATGCCACTATATTTTTACAGTGTTCCTGGTGATGAATCTTAAATCTTGACAGAAAAAGTTTTAATTCAAGGCTTCTTCTGAACACTTAACACTGCTAGCTAGGCTGGTGCCCTTTTACAGTGCACTCATATGTATTTGTATCAATCTGACCTTTTCTTGAATTCTCTAATCTTTCTCCAGCTACTTTCCACCTAGCTGACAAACTCTTCAACTAAGTATTTCCATCCCTCTTTGAGTGGACTTAATTTCTGGTTGACCAGTTTCTTGCTGTTTTCTCTCTTCTCTGCCTTGTAAACATCCTACTGTTAGTTGACCCTAAAAGAAGGCAGAATATAATCCTGTTCATCACACCGTAGGTGAAAGCTGGTTTATAGTCTTGGCTTGTTGGGGAACAATTAACTATAGTTTCTGGTTTACACATAGTTAACTACAAGTCCTGGCTTAGTTTTCCTTCTAGCAAAGAGGGAGGAAATTGGTTTTGCATGCTGCTTCTGCATATTTTAGTGAAAAGTGTATATTGTAGTTTATTAAGCCAGGATTTGGGTTTCATGTTTAATGTAAATAAACAATGCATTACTTCCAGCAATTAGACTATGAATTTGAACTTTCTGTAGGTTACCTTTCTCACAGAGTGTTCTGAAATATAACACTGAGATTTTTTTAGAAGTAAGGATGGTGGACAAGTATGACACAATGAAAGGCACAACAACCTTTTGTATTTTGTTAGGAATGTGTTTCAGAGAATGGAATCTTGCAAACTCCTACCACATGAACAGGTACATCTGCATTTTCTCAAAGAGAGGAAATGAATACTTCACTGAAAATGAGCAGTCCAGATATGCAGCCAATTTTATTTTACAATCCATTTTATTTTAAAGCAATTTCAACTCAAAGACAGCCTCAGTTAATGTAGGAGGTTGTTCTCAGACCATGGCTCTTCAACTGCAACAGCCAATGGAACTGGCAATAAAGAGGAGCAGGGCTGGTGTTCTCTATCCCATTGTCACAAGTGCCTTGCATGTTGAGCAAACAATCGAATGGAACACCTGAGCTAGGCTTTGTGCCTTTCAGTGTATCACATTTACTCCCCAGCCTTCTCTCTAAAAAACTCCAACAGTATTTTAGCTCCAGAACACTCTGTGAAGAAAGCAACTTAGGTGACTTAGAAAACATTCAGATTCACAGTCCAATGCTGTTCATTGCTGCATATTCACATTTAGCTCGGTTGCCTATGTTGCAATATTCTCATCCAGCAACTGACAGGATGAAGCCCTAGGTCCCAACTGGAAAGCCCCCTACAAGTGGCCAGCTGTGGCCTCTGATAAGGGTGATCACTTTCTCTCCTGACAGACCTCTACACATGGTGAAAGATGAAAGAGGAAAAGGGGACCTTGTCAAAAAGCATTATCAAAAAGCCTCAGAGAAAAGAATGTAGCTGTCAGAAGGATATAGAAGGGGGTTGGCAAAAAAAGAAGGGAAGGGGTTCCCCGGCCCTTGGCACTCTGGCCTTGCCAATTACTAATACACAGTTCGCAAAATATTACTCCTGAAGATAATTTGTCCCTCAGAAAAATGTTCCTCATCTCTGTTCTAGTTGCTCATGTTAGTGAGCTTTCAAATGGCTCAATGCTTTTTTAGCACTGAACATTACGTTCAGTTGTATTTTAATATATCATTGTACATGTTTCATATATTTGGTAAGTCTTCATTAAATTGTAAAAATTAATGGCTTAAAATGAAATAACAATTTCCACTGCACACATTCATAAACAATTACTATTACTTTTGACTTTTTCAGTGGTTTTATCATGCAACCTGTAAAAATATTAAGTATGATTTCAGAAAGAAATACTAGACATACCAGTTAACTGAGCAGTTCTTGACTAGAATCATTGACATTTTCAACTAAACTAATGAAAACCAAGACGTTGCACAATCCTTTGATAAAGTTGTGTTATTGGAAGAACACTAAATTCAAAAGGAGAAAGCAGAAGCAAACCTTCTTATAAAATAGATTTTTCTACAAACTGGTCAAATAAAAGGCAACCACCGTAAGGAGTGGTTTTACAAGAATTAGTAGAAATGTTCAAATTAATGAATTCTCTAAGGAATGCACATGAACTTTATTAGAGTGGCTTTAATGCCACTAACTTCGTTTTGAACTCTAGAGGAGAATATTGAATATACAATTCCTTTCTCTGTGCCATTACAAGTTGAATCTTTCAACAAATGTTTATATATCCATTAATGAGTCTGTTATATCATGCATAAAAGCAAACAGGAAGAAAATGGTAATATGGGTCTAAAACCAATAATCTGCTGGTGGAGATTTCAGAAATTTCTCTCCTATCTTTCTTAAATACAACTCTCCCTTCTACCTAAAATTGGCTGTGGGGTGAGGAAGAGGATCTCCCCCTCCCATTCTGGTAGATTCTGCAACTTCATGGGCAGAACTCCTCCACTGTATCTTGCTCTTAATCTTCATACGTGACAACCATTTCAAAACAGATATTCTCTAAAATCATTAAATGTTGTTTTTACTCATTTCTCAATATGCAACCAAATGGCTTTATAAATACGCAAAATCTGTTAAATATATCTGGTTTGAAAGATATTTAACTGACAAATGGTTTTAAATCACATGTGCATTTGAAGTAAAAAAAACCTAGCATATTCTGAAGTGCAGGCCTTCATCAGAACCGTTGCTCCAGCAAAAGCACACGAAAAATCCACAATGCATAGAGTGGGTTGATCTACAACGATTTCTCAGAGTCTGAAATTTCTACCAGGAGCAGGTTTTCTGTAAAACTGATGGGTTTTGCCAACTCAAGACCAAGCCATCCCAAAATACTTT
Organism: Cyclura pinguis; assembly: GCA_030412105.1. NCBI lineage: Eukaryota > Metazoa > Chordata > Lepidosauria > Squamata > Iguanidae > Cyclura > Cyclura pinguis. The sequence goes on from CM059602.1 coordinate 155,351,580, forward strand.
GGACTGTAGTAGGGATAGTTTGTAGCAACATGTGAGTGCTGGGAAAATCTGCCTCCCCTCCGGCTACTGTGAGGATTGCAGTTAAACATAAAGTCAACAGGAGAGTCCAAGGGGAATGGCAAATGTTCCTGCTCATCAAAAAGTATCAGAGCTTCACCCTGTAAGCCTGGCTGCACTACATCAATAGGTAAGGATGGCAGGTATTATGGTTATGGGAACAGATCCCTGGAAAGACCATGACATTAATTGCTATCTCAGCCACTGAAGCTGTGTTTAATTCACAATGAATTTCTCTAGCTCAGGTCCAGAATTTGTGTGAGCAGAAAGGACTGGCTTGGTAGGGCTCTGCCATCCTCCTCCGTTCCCTACTCTCCTCTTGGCCTCTTAGAAAACCTCTCCATGAATGGCCTGGATATGGTGTGGGGGCAGATACTGCAAGAGAGGGAAGGGAATCAAATGAATATTAAGATGTGGCATCCAAAGCTTTTTTTGAGAATCTCCTAGTTCTCAGAAGAATCTTTCAAGAGATACCAGCCCCAGAAAATTCTGCTGCACAGGCAGCTTTTGCTTAGTCTGGATCTAAATGTCTGTTTAACCTTAAATATACTTTTCAAGAATCCCTCTTTTTTCTATTTTTCTCACCAAAGTTTTATTTGAGATTATATCCTGTTATAACACTATTCACACTGGCATCATGGCATATTTCTCCTTTCACATGACTTTACGTATCAATGTAAGACTTCAGTATATCAACACACTTTTACAGTGTTTGTAAGCTGCTTTGAGCACAGTCTGCTGTGGGAAAGTGGGCTATATACAAACCAATCATGATCTATATTCAATTGTATGTTCCATATTTAAGTCACTAACAATTGTTACAGCAGATCACTGTGCTAAAATTTACTAATATCATTTACTATAAATTCTTGCATTAATCTTTTGTGTTCCAAATGGCAGCAGATTTTCACAATGCAATTTTCTTTTATCATCCATATTAACTTGTTGTATCAATTGTAGGTAGTCCTTCAGATATTGCTGGTCTGCAACTCCCACCAGGCCTAGCCAATCTATAGGACAAAATGTTTTCCATCCCTGTGCTATAATGTCAGCAGACAAACCCAGTCTACTGACATTTTTCCACTTAACATCCAAAATCCGAAATGAAGGTCCCCGCCCTGTCAAATAAGGGTTTATGAAGCCACTTTTGGCCACCCTGGTCCCCCCAAAACCCCTATAAATTTCTATGAATTCTTTTTTTCTTTTTTTTTTAGTGGCCAAAACACCTTTCCATGTCCTCTGGACATTTTAGGCTGAATAGATGCCCTTTGCTTTAACAGGAAGCTGACCGCATGCTTTGGAAAAAGTTCTGGGGACCACAGAATGTGGTGAAATTTCCCTTGCTATTGGGTGGGAAAGCATTTTAAACCCCCTTTAAAACAAAGATTACAATTGGGTGGGGCATATTGTGATGGGTACAGATCTCCAAGGTCCCTTGGCAGGCCACTTCAACCCCTAGACCTTGCCATACACCTATCACTGCTGTAAATGATTACTAATGGGAAGAGAGTTCCTTCAAGGCCTATTAAGTTCAGTAACTACTCAGACATTTCATACCAGTCCAATACAGTACAGCTTGCCTATTCACTGTAAGAGAAAAATGTATACAACTATATCTGAAAATAATAAATAAACAAAATTGTACAGCAAACAGCTATTAAGAAGTTACTTTGCAAAACATGTGTACTGTCGATGACTGATCAGTAATGGTGACTACAGTGTGCCCTGGCTTGAATCACTTGTGACTGGAAAAATGATCAGGTTTGATAACGCACTATTAAATGTAAATAATAGTAACACTTGTCTTTCAGAGACAAAACTTGTCCTATATGGGCAACGTTTGGACCTCAGAAACATATATTCAATCATTTTTTAATTCAGACACAGTACCCATTTAAAAAAAAAGGAGATGAGGAAATTAATACAGCTACTAATATCCTAGACATGATAAACACACTGTGTTCAGTCACTCTGGAAATTCTGAATTATTTGCAACCAGAAATATGTGCAGGAACCAGTGAGTTGCAGTGGTTTGAGCATCAGACTATGACCCTGGAGACCAGGGTTTGATTCCCTGCTCAACCATGGAAACTCAATGAGTGATCTTGTGTGCGTCACACACTCTTAGCCTGCAGGAAACCCCGTGATAGGTTCGCCTTAGGGTCACCATACACTGGAAACAATTTGGAGTCACATGAGAACAACAACAACAACAACAAAGACACGCAAGGTATATAAAGACTTAAATCCTTGCCCTTTTCGCACGGCGTTTCTTAAGCAAAAGGGCCCCTTGAGCATCGCGTAAATGTGAGAAGCGGTCTGCATGACGCACTCACATTTACGCGACGCTCAAGAGTGTGACGCGCAGCGCATACACACCTTTTATTTTCGGCTTTTAGCTGAAAATGGTGCGCGCTTGTGCACTGGTCAGGGGCCTGGGGCGAACTTACCCGCCCTGCGGAGCCTCTGGAGCCGGGCCGGTCGTGCTTCCTGCCCCAGTGCAGCCTACAGCTCCCAGGCTGCACTGTGGAAGGAAGGGGCAGGGTGGGGCGGGGCGCTCGCGCGACCAGGAAGCTGCTGCGGAGCCCAAGCAGCAGAGACACGAAAGCCTTCCTCCAAAGGCTTCTCGCGCAAGCGCCACCCCTCACCTCCGCGAAAAGGTAAGGTGCAAAAAGGGTCCTTGTGAAGAAACACATGGCTTCTATACAAGTATCTTCAAATAAATTAACATATCGTTTGATTTCAATTTATCCAGGTATGTTTCTTGATTTTACATACTACAAATCTATAGCCTTAGTGGCAACTACATAATAATAAAAGCCATATTTTGATTTAAGCCAAATTCCATCCCAGCAACTTACCCCACAATACAAACAACATTTTCAGCTACATATTCCCATATGGCTTGGGAAAGGGTGAATGACTGTGGTGTACATTTAGCTATCTGAGAATGTATACTCAGAGATCTTATGATATATCCTTTGTTAGGTTAACATTTCACATTCCTTCTTATGCATATTTGAATTTTAATATGAGGGGTTTCATCAGATTTGCTGGGGAAGGACCACAGCTTAGTGACATGCTTGCTTATCAACATCTGGATTCTTCTTTAAAAAGATCTAGGTAAATTGGTGACTTCTGCCTCAAACTATGGAGAGTTTTCATGCTGAACAGATGATAATGTTGGAGCAAGTCAGCTCTTACAGGAATCTTTTATCATAACCTGGTAATCACATCATAAGGTGTGCTCACACAGGCATTCCAGGAAAAGCAGCTAGAGCAGAAGCTGTGTTTTATGCTGTGATGATGTTTTAATAATGAAATGAAAAAAACAAAGAGATTGATATTAAACACCACTTGGGCAGCTTCCATATTTAATGAGGCAAGTACTCAATCCCCACCATGCTGTCTCATAAGCATTTAAATTCACTTTCTCCCTGTGAAAATAATAGTAATACAGAAACACGTAAAAAAAAATTCTACAAATACCCCCTCACATAGTGTTTTCAAATAATGAGTAAAGTTTATTCATTATACCAAACACATACACAACATTTTAATGTTGATGGCATTGTTATTAAACCTCTTAGAAGTGATTATAATGCCCCTGGTTACTACAAAAAGTAACAACTAGCCATGCTATTTTTGATATTGCTCCCCAAGGCTATAAGCTAGCTACAATACCTTCCCAAGACTGAAGATGGAGGCTTAAAGTGAGTTATGAAGTGTGTCAGCTTGTCAATAACTTTAGATTTGATTTATGTGGCACATTTTCCAAAGCCACCACTGTTACAGCCTTTGGACTAAGACTATGATGCTATGGTACTGGAATTTAAAAAGTCAGTATTTATAATCAAATTTCAGTAAGATTAGTCTGCAAAAACATGCCATGTGACTTGTATATTTTGGCATGCGTGTTTGCAGAGATGTGGATAATATACAAAAGAAAATTTAAACACAAAGTATAGATGCTCTTTTAGCAACAGAATTACTTGTAATTTGCTATTATTCTGTGGAACAACATTTAACTTCATTTATACAAGCTATATAGTGACCTATAGAAAAAGTGTTATAAGCAAATACAGCATGCCAAGTATGAAACTGCAGGAGAATGTATACATTTTAAAGTGTATGCTTCACTATGTGGCGCTCTGGAGAAACATTACCAGTATCACTTTTACACTGAAGCTGTGGAGCAGGTATGACAAATATCCCAAAGTTATGGCAAATTTTCAACCATACATGTGTTAATTTCTAGTTTGGATTCCCATTATTAGAGCAGAACATTCACATCTGATCAAGCAGTTGGTCTGCAGACTCACTGACACCAAATATCTATTCCTTTCCAGGCACTACCCCCCTTCAGGCAGTCTTGTGGAAAAGGTTTCTGTAGAAACCATATGTTGAGAAATGGCACTTAACATTCATCACAAAAGGACCAAAAAAAAAATAAAATAAAAAAATAACTCATTTCTATAATGCTGTGGCTTCTTTTTAAAACTGCTTTTTATTTTGTTTGGTTAAGATGGTTCCTCGAAAGCATCCTTGTCAAACTTGAGTTTATCAAAGAAAGGCATGAAAAAGGCAGATTAATTGAGAGCGGTCAATCCCAGCACAGAAAACTCTGTGAGGAAAGAGAAGGGCTCCAGCGAGAGGAAGAGGAACTTAAAAAAAACAACAAAAAAAACAGAAAAATTTGTTAGGGACAATTGGGAGAAGACTGTTAAAAGAGTCAGTTGTGAGAGTCTGAGAGGATTTGAGGAAAAGGGCTTGACATAACTTAATCTGAATAGTGTTAAATCACTGGAACTTAGAACTGGAACCTGAGAGCAATCCTTCTGTTTGTTATTACACAAACTATTGGTTATTTTGTAAAACTGACTCTGGACAGCATCATCTACCCTAAATGAAGGGTGAGTCATGCTTACCATACAGAAAGCAAATCTCTCTCTCTAGGTCACATTGAAGTCACCTGAAGGCCTACAACTCCAGATCTAAGGGGGGATTTTAAAGGGGTACCAGAGGGCAAGGCGACACTAATAGATTTATGAGGCTAGGATGTGCAGGGACAGCATGAAAGGAAAGCTGTCATAAAAGGTAAGAGTGTATATGCCAAAAGACCCACCCCAATATGACTGTGAATATTCAGCCTGTTCCTGAATGTTTTCAAACTGAAATAGCCTTTGCAAATATAGCCTTCCCTCACTTCTCTGACAGGTCAGAGCACTGTCAGTAAACAGAATTGACTGAAAAAAGTGGAATCCATATAGTGTATTGTAGGGAGCATAAAGGACTTACAGAAGCTGATTCGTTACTGACTATGCATGTGCTACTTGTAAAATCTCTTTGCCAGCTTAGCACCATTTTCCCCCTTTCAGCTGTGCACATGCAAGCAGCGCACACATGCAAGTGGTTTCAAGCAAGCATCCACAGGCAAGAATAACTGATGAAAGAGCAGAACTCCCACTGAACTAATGGAACTTGTCCTTAATTTGGAAGTACTGAAAAGGCAAGTTGTCAAATAACGGGATGTCAAAAGGTGGGGGTTTCCTGTAAAATAAAAAAGCCCACCTAAAGCCCCTGAAAAAAAGAAGGAAGGTGGCCATGCAAACATATTTGTAATCAGAACATAAGAAGAATCAACAATAACTTCCACTTAATCCAATATTATATTTCAACTTGGGTCAATCTGATACTACTAAGGAAACAGCAAGAAAGGAATGAAGTCTACAATCTTCTAAATTTTATATTCCAGAGTATACTATCTCTAAACAGGAAGGTTCTGTTAAATAGAGGCTGTTATGGAGGAGAGATAGCGTTCATAGAATTTTGTGAAGGCAATGAACCGGGCTCTAGAAGATGCCCTTATACAGCAGCTCACAAACCATTTGACCTGTTCTGAGGCCTTGGAATAGTCCTATGCTTATTTCTTAAAAAAAAAAAAAAAAAAACCTTTGCAAAAAAAAAGAGTGTGGCCAGAGAGAAGCCAAAAAGTATGGCCCTGGAACTGCCACAGTGCAAACTAACTGGAATTCAGCTGAAACTAATTTATCAAATTAAACCAAAACCAACTGAGGTAGGGTAAGCAAGAAACACAGCATAACGATTAATAGAGTTTGGATCTCACTTTTGTTTTCACAACAATTTTGTTAAATTTTTGTTTAAAAAAATCTAATTTAGGATGAAAAGCCTTCAAAATGTGAACCGTTTAATTACCAATGGGGAATAAAGCCATACTTAATGCCTTGCAGAAAGCAGAATCAATGCTCAAAATCTATCCTTCAGTCCTTTAATTTGCTTTGCCAGAGTAGATTCATGATATATTCTGGGGCCGCTAAACCTTAATGAAACATAAGCAGGCTTATTAAATTGATGTTTTCTCTGTCTTATGCTAAGTCTGTCATTTTTTGAAAAATATAATGAGCATCCTTTGTACCTGAACACTCTAAATAGCAAAACGTCTAAGAGAGGCAGGGATTAAGTGGCGAACTTTATAGGCCAGAATTAATATATGCAGTAAATTTTACTCACCCCCTCCCTGCAAAAGTACAGTGTAAAACATGCTGTACCCCTAAAGGCATTTTGAATATATTGTTCTCCTAACAACATCTCTTCAATATGGAAGAGCTGGCTGAAGGCCAGCGTGCATTCCAAGGGAGTTGGGTGAGAAAGAGTTCAAGCTAAATGCTCTACACAGGCTTGTAGCTGCAGGTATTAAAGACAAAGAAACTTCTTTCCCAACAAAGTCTCTCTGTCTTATTGCTAGGGTGGGGCATGGTATGGTAGGAGACAAATGAAACGAAGGAAGTAATACCCTTTAACAGTGAACATCACAAACATCTGACACCCCATCGAGAACAACAAGACAAAGACAGCTGGGTGAAATAAGGGCTATTTTATTTGACCTACAACCTATTTAGGTTGAGTTGTACTCAGAAAAGAGCAAGAGGAGGGGAGCAAGCTGATGCAGATTCAGCTGAGGCCAAGTGTCAACCTTTGGCTACTTCCTCAGGCTTCCCTTGGGTGAAACACCTGAGCTCCAAAAGCTCAATCTAATATTTGGGTTGCTCTCCAGCCAGCCATCTACTGGAAAGCAAACCTGGAACACCCCCTTCCAAGCCCCAGGATTTTACATGTAAGTGCAAACGCACAGGTCAGCCTCAGAGGTAGATACCTTTCCCCACTCCCAGGGTACTGGAATTTAGAGGGGCCATTCCAAAGCCCTGCCCTTCATCAGGGGGTATCCGCTGACTTCTTACATTCTCCGCCTGCTACCTGCCAGTGATAGCCTATTTACTGACACCGCTCAGAGCCAATCATCAAAGTCCCTCAGATACAGTATGGGGTGGGGTGGTGCGGAAAACAGGTAAAGTGGAGAAAATTCCTGCCCAGCCCCAAAGCAACCAGAAAAACTCACACCGCACTGAGGGCAGGAGGGTGGGCTGCACTGCGAAGATCCAAAGAGGAATGTGAAGGGGCAGCCAGGCCTTTAATAGCTTCTTGCTCCGTTTCCATCATGCGCAGCATCCTGTCACATTGTGCCACACACATTATCCTGTCCTTTGTCCTTAGAGGCAGTGTTGTTTGCCACACAGGTACAAGTATGTTTTTATCCCATATCTACATTCTCAAATTCCATCCAGTCACTTTTCAGGAAAAAACAAGTGGGGGTGGGTTGGAGAGAGGGAAAATGAACTCTTGCAGCAATTGTCAAAAGAAAGAAGCCATAGGACATATATCAAACTCCGAGGAAATTGTGCAACCATTGCCTTCCTAGATTAATATCTTCATTTTCTGGGAGAGGAAGCAGTTGACCATAACTTCTATGGATAAGGTGGAAAGCTTATATACACCAGAGTTAGGCGCTTTTTAAAAAGACTTTTGTCTGCAATTCTTAAAATAATAGTAATCAAAAATAGTATTTTCTGCTTCCTGTCATAAACATTGATCCTGACAAACTGATCAACAACATCATTAGAGCACATTTACAACAACAAGTAGTTGCAGAAACGCTTTTCCTTGTTTAAAGAAAGATAATATCCTCATCTTAAAATCCTAACTGTTGGCCCCATCAGCCTCAATAAAATTAGACTGAATTGTCTGCTCTTTTGCAGTTATGAATTCCCACTGGCCTAATTTAGCTTCCATTTCTTTCGCAAAAAATAAAAACTAAGAATGCTACAAACCTTTACTGAATGTGAACAAAACTGAATCCATCTATATTTCAGTATAAATTAACTTATCAAGGGAGTGTATCCATAGATTCACTGTTCCCGAAGTTGACTGGTCTGGACAGAATGCCTAACTCTGCTTTCTCAGTGTGCCAGCATATAAACTCCATTCAGAAATACAGAGGACATATCAGTCTTGTGAACAGTCTCTCATGCTGTTACCTTTTTGATTTTTACCCAGGGTTTGGGAAAACAGTTCTTGTTGAATGTTTTAGAAACTGTTTTAATTGTAGTGTTGCAGTGCTTATTGTTTTTACTGAAAGATTTGCTTTTGGCTGAATTTTGGTCATATGATAGACCACCTTGAGCTTTCAGGAAAAGTGACATGCAAACATAGTGAATAGGTAACACAAACAAGAGTATCCTTGCTGCCATGAGCAGGACTGTTAGACGGTGGAATATCCTATGCACCTCTCTCCGTTGTGATGTGGAGATATTTACAGTTAAAACCTGTTTTCAAGTAAGCTAGATTTCACAAAGTCTACACTGTTTTTAGCCATATGAGGCAAAAGTCCCATTCCATAAGTATTATATTCTGAATGATGACCTCCTTCAAACTATACAAATGTTCTAAAGAAGTAGTCCTAAACCGCCTCATATTGTTTATTCTCTAGTACTTGAGAATCAGAAACCCTAATGTACAAGTTGCCTTCATATAATATAAAACTGGGTGAGGGAGGGGGCAAACATGAGACAATATTTGGGTAAACAGGCTAAAACAGGCCTCCTCAATAAAACCTCTGCTGACAGAAAATATGATGTGAAGATAACCTGCCATCTACTATCATCATTATCACCAGCTGCCCATCATCATCATCATCATCATCATCATCATCATCATCATCACCATCACCATCACCATCACCATCACCATCACCATCCCCACCACCTAGAAGGGAGTTCCCAAAAAGGCACTAGACACTCTAATATTCTGGATTCAAAAGTTTAATCAATAGACTGCAAAGAAACAACTGGTCATTTTTTAATTATCTTAGGAAACTAGGACTTCCTCAGTTTTTCTGTAGAAACTTTTCTTGAGAAGTTAAAGAGAAGAAGACATGATTAATTGAAGTGGCAAGCACCTGACTACTTAACTCTTGCCACTAGACTCTTTTCTGAAGAGAGAGGCATTCAAGTTAGAAAGTCACTAGAGCAGAGGGAGTATGTTGAATGGCTGATTATTTTTCCAGCCAAACTCAAGTGCAGACTATAGAAATATAACAGGAAATCTCTGTGTGCAGTAGGATCGACATATTCCTCACACATGTGACACACACTCATTGCATTAGTCATTCTGCTTGCTGTTTGAAGTAATAAACTCATGTGTTCTGTGCATCATGACCCAAGTTTCCATGCAATGAAGCAGAAGTTATCTTCTCACATGTCACAGCTCTGATCAATATGGAACTGACCTAAAGAAGTCTTTACTCAGTGCTAAGATCCTTTAAAAATAGGGGTGGGGAGCAGTGGAGGGTCTAAGGCTTTTAGGGAGGGGCTCTCTAGACACTATTGCTCTATACCACCATTATTTCAACAAAACCAGAAGTGACTTCCAGTGATTTCTGGGTGCTGTTTTCTTCCCTCTGTTTTGGGGTGCTTTGACTCTCAAATCAATGAAAAAAAGGCAACTATACCTCTTGGAGCTATATGGAAGTGTTATTCCCTCCCCCTCCAATAGAGACAGATAACAAAATTGGATTTAAACCTTAGTGTAAAGCTTTTATTTATATGACCATGGCAACTAGAATGGTTTTCACACAAACAGAGGGTAATTTCAAGCATGGATGACTGGCTTTTGAAGTTATATGACTTGGCAGAGTTAGATAAACTGACAATTTTACTATCTGATAACTCTCTCGGACAGTATAGAGATGACTGGAATTTACTTACTTCTATTTGGAAATCTAAGTGGAGAAGATTAGCTACAGTGGGAGTAGAAGCTTAAATGCTTATGAAAACACACAAGAATGTAAACTTGTATATCTAAGGATATAATTATCAGAAGAGAAAAATAATGGACGAAATTATAAAGCTTTGCATATATTGTTATCTTTGAATGCAATTCATAGGGAAAGAATTGCATAGAGAAGACCACTCACAGAAGTTAGGAGATTGAATTATATCTATTTGTTTAACTTTAAGGTATATGCATTTTTCTATTATTAGCTTTAAAGAGTAACATGCAGTGCTACAGTTCTTTATAGGAACCTGTATCCCTTTATTTTAATGTTGGTAAATGATATATATGTAATCACTGATTGGCCGACAAGAACGAATAACAAGGGAAGATTGTTCAAAAATGTTTTGTTTTTCTTTTTGCCTTTTAATTGTTATTGTTACAGTTATTATTATTATATAATACCTTCTATTGTATGATCCTTCTTTGTTTGAATAAAAAGATTTGAAACACAAAAAAATTAGATTTAAGCATGGGCTTAACTTTATTTAATCCGCAACATAGAAAGCAGGTAGCTATGCCATCATCATGCAGTGCAGTCATAGAGATTATCCCAGAAAGGCAATCTGAGGGTCAAACTCTTACAGCTCAGAGACAGGTAAGAGGTAAAGTAACATCATGTCCTGTTGCATCTCAAACTCCCCAGTAAGGGTGCACAAAAGGGAGGTCTTGTTTGGTGGACTGCAGTTGGTTTGGCTAGCCCTTGTTTCATTCTACCTGTCAGTTCCTCCAAAGACATGCCCTAAAGGAGGAGCCCTTGCCAGACTATGAAGTTATCCTGGTCGACAAGTCACCATATTTTCTCATACACTTTGGACTGAGCTGTGCTGCCTAACCTCAAATAAAAGTCAATTAAATTAGCCAAATTCAGAGAGATAAAAGAACCCAACTAATAAAAGTGCAATTAATGAAATTCCAAACAATAAACCAATGCAATGAAAAATTAAACAGTTGTCAAAATAGTAAAATTAACTATAAATAAAGAAGGGCAGCATGAAATTGTTTTTCTGATACCCCTGTAAAATTCCTAGCCCCAAATATAAAGAGTGAATAAACCTACACTAAAACTCAAATAGGTGAAAAAGTAGCAATACAAAAAAGTCTGGACTAAAAACACCAATGGTGACCATTATTGAAGAAATCATTTCATGTACATCATCCTTCTCATTGGTTGACTTCTCCATAGTGGGAAAAACAGCCCATTGCTTTCATTTCCTCCTCACAAGAGGAGAAGAATGGCAAAAGTACCCCTGCCCATCAGAGGGGAAGGAGAAGCATTTTAATTTTCTTTGTCTTGGAGTGTCAGTGTGGAAGGTCAGGTTAAGGGTGGCACCATAGCCCTTCAAGTTGTAAACATCCCAGAGGCCACAGGATTTCTACCTAAGGTTTTAAAATGCTAATAGTAACTACAAATATTTTATACAATGTACCCAGAAACTGCTGGAAAATTCAAGTATAAGACTGTGTCACCTGCCAGCCATGCTGATTGATTTCTTTTTATTTATGTGATCCTCATTTTCTGTTATTTTACAACACCCTATTCCCTTTGAGAAGCATGTATAATAGTCCTAGGCAATACAGCCCTGTCATGTGCAATGCTATAGTGTTCTCTTTCTGATCGTTTGTCTTCCCAAAGGGAAATTAAATTGCTGTGAAACGTGGCCTTTCAGTAATTGCTTTCCCATTAGTTTGAATTTAGTATAGAACAATGATTGCTTTCACCTTCTTACTTACTGCATTATGGCTTTATAGAAAAAGAGGATGAGGAATTCAATGCAAAATGAAGGGAAGGAGGTGGACGAAGATCAAACATTTTAGAGTGGGGGCACAAGATTGAAAGCTGGCAACACAGCTAAATTCAAATCAGTTTAACACCTTAAAAATTCAGAACCACAATATCAGTTTTTATGTTTCTATTCCAGACAGTTCTGGTCTCAGTTACCTATAACCAGACCCTCTAATTTGTCTGCACAGATTATATATTGCAATTCCTTAGTGATCACTCCAGTTTCTCTTGCTACAGCTTTCCACAAGCCTTTCTTCAGATAACATCTCATCACACCAAAAATGGTTCTTTGCTTTAATAAGACTGAGGAACTGCATGTGCTTTGAAAATACCTATTCATTCAAGCAGTTCTCCCCAGCACTACAACAATGATTTTAAATGATATGGAGGAAGTTACTATGAATAAATTGGTCCGTCTCATCCCCTTCCCCACCTATGACTTCAACACTGCATGGTTATCTTGTTAAACTGTTAAGCAGTCAAGTAAATAAATATATCAAGTAAACTGATATGTTTCTTAACTCATCGCCTGATTAATTTAATGTCTTGGATTCAGGCTAAGTTAGTGGAACTTAGGTCCCACTGAGATCACGGGGGGCAAATCAGTCATGACCAACATCACACTGTTTAGATTCATCCTAATATAATTAAATGCCACATAATGTGATGATATATACAAGCTTAGATGATTATCAAACTCTTTAGACAAAATCACAGAGTATAAGCATATAGATTCCATACTGATAAATAGCACATCTCTGAATATTAGATGCTGGAGTCAAACAGGGGAGGATAATCTGGATCATGCTCTGCTTGGGTACACATTTACTACTGAATGTAGAGAGCTGAACTAAACTGAGGTGCGCATTAAAATGCTGATATCTCTCCATATCTATATGAACAAAGTATTCTTACAGGTAAGGTTGTGCTAGACATTTCAGTAAAATCAAGCTGTCTCTTTCTTGCTTCAGAAACATACATGTTCAAAAGTCTGTATCATGGAACTGTCTATCAAAAGATAATATTTGTTTATACTAATATGTAAAGAAATAAAGGAGATAAAGCACAATGATCAAAGTAAAATGATGGACTTTGTAACTAACAACTAGTACATATGTTAGCTTGGTTTTCCCCCCCTTCCCCTTCTTGCCCCCCTGTTCTCTTGTGTGTATGTGCCTTCAAGTCACCTGTCAACTTATGGCAACTCAATGAATTTCACAGGGTTTTCTTAGACAAGGAATACTCAGAGGTTGTTTTGTCAATTCTATTACATTCTGTCTTTTAGACTGTAAGCCTACGAGCAGAGGCTGTCATATTACTCATCTTTATAAGCCTTTTTTTTTTCTGGAAGGGTTTTTCAGCTGAAGAGTGGCATAAAAAATCGTTCAAATACAGAAGAATAAAACAAAGTGTCCAAATTAATTTTGGCATCTAAGGAAGAAGGAGAGGAGGCAGATGCTTTGGCAATGATTTTGCTACCTTACAAATATTTAGTATTTTATTATTTATAGAGTATCTTCCAATAAAGTTCTTAGGATAGCTTGCAACAAAAAATACGAGTATTTATGCTAGAAATTAGGGTCTGCACATACATTTAATGCAGAATGAAAATCTCCACTGGTACCATTGTAATGGATTATACTTCTGTGAAAGGGCTTGGACTGTGCAACAATTCATTTGCTATGGTTTTCATCTAAAGAAGAATCACTTAACCACATGTTAAGGTAAAGTGATCACACCAGTATGGTCCCATATGGTTCAGAACAACATACACAGAACTACTGCTCCACTTGTTAACATGCTGTACACCCCCAATCTGTGATGCAGTGTAATTGGCTATAAATATCATTTAATTGGCGATATATAAATCCTGCACTTATGGTTGAACGCCATGTGGAAAAACTTTCGTTGGAAGCAGCATGATATAAAACAGATGACCTCAGCATAGTTAGGTTAAAAGTTTAAAGGGATTGATTGGAAAGCCCCAGCACTGGCGAACTTGCAATAATCCCCTCAACAACTCCACCATCAAGTACAATGATGAACAAAATTGCCTTAATAGAGCAACTGACGGTCATCAACCTGTACCCTCTTCCCAACAAGGCTTTCTTTTGTATCCTCAGCTATCCAGACATTAAGAGGCCATCACAACTGCCATCAGTTCTTTGTCACCTGAAGTTAAGACCATTAGTCTGTTCTGGACCCTTTTGTTTACTCAGCCAGAGAGCAGTTAACGTGTTCCCCTTCAGGGCAGAAAAGGGATATTTAAAGACCGGCTCCAAGCCCAACAATTCGTAGCACCTTGGATGCACGATGGTATGTCACTCTGTCCACTGGCTCCCCAGTTCTGAGGCACTAGCCTACCCTCAAACTCTTGTGTTTGAGCCATCTCACTTTGATCCCCCGCTTCTGGAATGGTAATTATCACCCAATGCATTCCACAACTCTCGCTATCCAGCCTTTCTCTCCTTGACCTTCACTAGCCTTGTATGGTTTGTGAGACTGCTTGCATGTGTGTGTGTGTGAATTCCCCTAATAAAGACATTCTTTTGACTCTCAACTGGTGTCCTACAGTTAGTACTGGTATACACAGGTGAAAGGTACTGTGGTTACCCCCCTCTTGCAGGCCTCCTCTGAGCTATAATTCCCCATTGTTATAATGAGATACTGGCACTACTGGAGGACCTCAAGGTCCTCCACCTTTTGGGGTAATACGCTTACTGGTGGCTACACATTCAGAGCAAGTTTTATATACAATAGGAATTTTGTGATGGGCTCATGTATGAATACCTGGCTAAGTCCAGCGGACACACACCACAGGCATCACATTCCTACACAAAACTATATAAATGCCAGATGTGCAGCAGTGTTGACTTCTTGTTAACAGAAATGGAATGCCCTGTTTTTTAATGTCTCGTTAATGTCCAAACACACCAAACTATGATGGAAAGAAGATAAGAGTTTGTTCAGTGGGTAAATAGTGAAAATGTTGTACATACACATGTATTTGTACACACAGAGAGAGAGAGAGAGAGAGAGAGAGAGAGACAGAGACAGAGAGAGAGAGAGAGAGAGAGAGAGAGAGAGACAGAGACAGAGACAGAGAGTGTCCTATCTGGGCCGGACTTACAAGATTAAATTAAAAAACACATGATCACCTCCTGAAAAAAGATTCGGATTACTAGGCATCAAGAGATAAGGGCACAAACGCACTCAGTCCCAGCTGAAGCATTCACATACAGGCAGCTTGAGCTGTTAAATACTGTATGAGATTGCAATAGGTATAATTATTAAAAGAAGATTTATAAAGTTATTTATTAATTAGAGAATCTGATAATATTCCTCCCTTTCTAAAAGATACATTGTCTGGAATAAACATTTTGCAAATTCAGAACACTTCCCTTTATATTTAGGAATCGAGTGGAAACATGCTGTTTTCCTTCAAGGTCCAGAAATCTCTGTTCATGTAGTAAGCAATTAAATCAGAGCAGCTTTGCAACCAGTAATAAAAGAATAAGCTGGAAAGGGTGCATAGAGAAAACTGTCAAAGCTGTCTCGCCAGTTTGAGAAAATTACCTAAAAATAGGAAACTTGTGAGATTACAGTACGAGTTGGGCATTAATTACTATGAGCTAGAGAAGTCTAATTATCGTGGTTAGGCAAACCATGGATTTGAAGCAATTTTGTCTGGATTCTCAGCTTCAATGTCCTCTGGGAAATTTGAAGAAAGAATGTGTGACATGAGGACAGCTAGCACCTCTGGTTGGTATGCATGCCACAAGCAGAAGAGCCCTCTAGAATATCTATACAGAACTGTCATAATCAATGGCCCCATCTTCAAGTTCTAGGTCAAATTACAACACTGCTTAGCTCCATCTGGATTGTAATCAGCCCATGTGAATATGAAAACTATGGCTGTGGAAGTTACTGTACAATAAATAAACAGGTAAATAAATAAATAAATAAATAAATAAATAAATAAATAACGAGGTTACATTCTCAAGGCCAATGTGAAGAAAATGATTTTTATTTTTTTTCCCTTCAAAAATTATTTTGCACAGTGTTTTAGTCTGCCCAACAATGGACCAACTGGAACAACACAATAACGCAGGGATCCAAGTTATGAGCAGCATGGTGTTGCTGCCACCTGACTCCTTACAAACAAATAAATAAAAAACAGTTGTGGAAGGGCTCCCTTAAGGATTCAGGGCCCATTTGGCAATTCAGATTCATCATTGATTCCATTTGGACCCAATCTAATCCAACATTCGTCATTGGCTATGGTGGCTAGGACTGATAGGCACTGTAATTCAACAATATCTGGAGTTCCACAGTTACCCACTGTTGTCCAAGGTACATGTAGTCCTATGTATAACCATCTTAATGGTACAATACAGTAGGAGGGGACAGACAGATATTATACAGAATTGACAAAAGCCCAATAGTGCCAGTTGTGGAACAATGCAAATATGAAACACAATCCAGCTAATATTAGCTGTGTTCAAAGGATACTTTTTGTTTTGCACGGCAGGCATTGTTCTAGCATGGCTATCATGTGCACTCATGGGTAAAACAATAACTTCTGAAAAGGATTTGTTTAACTGATTTAAATCTTGCCTTTGTCCCAAAATGGGTCTCAAAAGCAATAGATTTTACAGTACAGCTGTGGCACAGAGGTGTGGCAATAACTGTTCCCTGTTATTTCTCTAAGAAAGTACCCCAGAAATTTACAGACATGCATATTGGAGTATTCACTATGAGAAATGGGGTGAATGGGCTAGAACAACTTCCATGATTCAATTATTTCTCGAACAGCATGAGATTCACTCAGAGTGGAAAAATGGATACAGAACTATAACAACTTATGAATCAAGTGCTCTGCTGGCCTAACTCTTCTAGATCACAATGTTCTGCAGAATGAGTCTAATCAAGCTGCACAATTTCAAATCTGAATGGATTTTGGTTCAAACTTTTGTTTAAACAATAAAGACAAAGCACACAGAAAGAAAGAAAGAAAGAAAGAAAGAAAGAAAGAAAGAAAGAAAGAAAGAAAGAAAGCATTTGGAATTATTTTGGAACACTGGCCTGCCTTTGAAGTATGCTCAGATCCTCCAGTTTGTCCAAAAAGTTACAGCCACACTACTGATTAGAACTAGTTACAAAGAATATACAAGTCCTCTGTTACAACAGCTATACTGGTTCTGGGCACAACAGAAGAGCTTGGTGTGTCCTATAAAGCCCTACAATTTTTTGAGTCAAGTTCTCTAAAGGACTGCATAAGTCTCCCAAGTAAGCCTGCCCAGGTTTTGAGATTGGCTGGGGAGGCCTCCCTCCCACTCCCCTCATAGGGGCATCTGCCGGGGAACACAGGAGAGGGCATTCTGGAGGGCTACTTCCAGTTTGAGAACACTTCTCAGAGGTTAGACTAACCCCCTTCATTGTGTCCTTCTTGCAGCACGCAAACGCTTGTTTGTTTCGAGAGGCAACTAAAAATTCTGGGAACAAGGTCTTTGATTATGTGCTGTATTATCTGCATTTGCTGCTTTTGAAGGGCTATTGATTCTCCCCATAGTTTAATTATATTTTATTTTTTGAATAATTTTGGCTATTTGAACTGTTATTTCTTCTACTTTGCATGCTCCTTTTAATCCCAACACTGTGGAAAAAGGCAGCATTTTCACTGGTCAATATTGGTTGCACCTAAAATAGGCCCAATAGAATAAAGTGAGTTTTTCATTACACTTACTATAAATACCATTGATTTAAGGGTAAACTTCAGGTAGGACTAAGACTAGATTTAGTTCACTGCAACTGTCTGCCTCTTAAGCGAACTTTGTGGTTTCATTTATATATAATAGCATATACTGTATAGATTTGAATATGTTCTTGAACACTCATCAGAACACAACAGTTGAAAGAATTCTAAGTAATAAAACTTAATTTTTAACTGTTTCTTGCAAAGAGTTCCCTCTTCAAAGTCAAGCTGAAAGCCAATTTTAACTATGATTAATAAAAATGAGCAACATGAATATACTTTGTACACCACAGAAGAACAATGCTCATAGAGACTTTTGTAAAGATGCTTTTATCATTTGATGTTTCCTATTATTGAAATCTGAGTAACTTCCATATCATGATATCTCCACTATGAAGGAGACTGTTCAGATAAAAAGCAAACCAAAAATGCCAGCACTATCTTCACAAATGGCTTATTATATGGGATTTTACATGCACAAATGATTCCACCAAACTGCACCAGGTGCAAATATTAATTTCAATCGAAGAAATAGTATAATGATGCTGTTTTTGAGTTTAGTACACATTTGGAAAGGAAAGCAGTCAACTGTAGAAACCAAAAAAACCCAAACAACACCTATCAACTTCAGAACACAGAAATCACTACAGGCTTTCAGTTGAATTTGCACATGTACATGCAAAGAGTTTGATCAGAAGGAATTGATTCATTTCTCTGTTTTGACCCACAGTAGTATTTACATGAGAAATGTCATCAAACACAGATTATGGAAAATATAACAAAGAATCTAGAGATAAATATCCACAGGTATCATCTCATCTGCTTCTCTTTGGTCTTGAAAATGCATTAAGCTAAAATAATATTGCACTACAATGGAATTAATGAAGCACGAGATGCAACACAAGGACAGGCCTTCTGCATTTAATCATGTTTTCCACACAATGAACCCTGGAATGTTTCATATTAAGTTGCTTTCTTGTCAGCAGGGAGAAGAAACACACACATACACATATACACCTGACAATATTGTAAATTTCAGCTATTTATCTGAAATAATACCCTTATTTATTCCAAATTAGGGGCATAATTGCCAAGATGCCCTACTTGTGGAGCGCATTTTACTCTATTCTACATGAAATGTCATAAATGGAAATAAAGTTAAATGGGTTAATTAGTCACGACTGACCATTTTAATTACAAGCTAGAAAAAAATGGAGACAGATGTCAGGAAAATACTCATTAGTGGTATCCTGATAGAATATACTTTCAGTTGACTGAACAAGCTTTGTGTAACTGATTATATCTTACCCCCCTCCCTACCTTCCTTCAGTAAACAGAAAAACTAATTATCTGCACACTATTAAGTTAATGCAAATTTATCTACAACAATTCAATTCTGACTGTGAAATAATCTTTCTACTCTATAATTACATTCCAGCTTAATTAGCATAATTTCTACAGCACGTTCTTAAATAAAGAAGCTGATACTAGGGTTGCTTTTAAATGGCAAAGATATTTTAGTCAACGAGCAGTGAGTTAGACAGAGGGGGCACAGATAAGATTGTATCAAATTCACCTTGTACTACATGATTATGTTCTTAAGAGCAACTAAAAAAGTACTGTAGATACCTGAGATGAAACACATAAATGCCTGAAGATGGACTTGCAAAAGATAACATGTGAAACAGAAAAGCACCTTGACTGCAGTAAAGTTGAAGAGCCAAGTGCCGCTCAGATTCTTCTATTAATGGTGGAATATTCTATTAACTGGCAGGACACCCCATATCACCATTACCCCCTTTCTCACTTTTTCTGAATTGGTCAATATCTGATGCAGAAAGAAATCCAGATATATTTTAGTTCTGCTTAAGTTCTACCACCAATCTCAATAGAATGTAGACTGTGCTAGAGACACAGCTACTGAACCAGTCTTACAACTCAATATTTTTAATAGTGCCCCTTCTAGATCACTTAATTTAGAACTGGAAAGGTTAACCAAATATTCTGTTCTGTTACTATTCCTGTTCAGCTGAAGGACTGTCAGCTGAGATAAAGTTTAACATGTCTTTTAAATAATGCTTG
Organism: Cyclura pinguis; assembly: GCA_030412105.1. Classification (NCBI taxonomy): domain Eukaryota; kingdom Metazoa; phylum Chordata; class Lepidosauria; order Squamata; family Iguanidae; genus Cyclura; species Cyclura pinguis. Next base: position 155,371,448 of record CM059602.1, read on the forward strand.
AAGTAACATTCTTCTAGTAACTAAAATACAAGTGTTGCTGCACTAGCGACAAATATGTACTACGAACTATGTTATCAAGGACCAATGACTGCACTCTTTTTATAGCAAGGTAAATTCACTGTTAACAGATGGAGATAAATCTCCATATGTATGTGGGTCAGGAGGCAGCTCTCCACACTTAACTGATACTAGAATATACACTATAAAGATTTGGACTGAAAGTAACCAATTAAATTTAGTCATAAATGAATTAACATGAAAAATGACCCATTACTATGTCTTTGACACAACCATTTCTCCTCAGTGGTAGCAATATGAAAAACCTGTCCATGCTGCATTAGCAGTATTTCAGATTTATTCTCCTTAAACTGCATTATTCCATTCAACAGATGGAAATCAATTTAAGATGGCAGTACAGTACATCTCCCATATCCACACAGGATACATTCCCAACTTACTTGGATAACGAAAAAAGGGATAATAATGAACACCATGAGATGAATGACATAGGTATTGAGATGGGCGTGCAGCTTGGAGAGGGAGCTGTAAAACTGGACAGAACTTTAGAGTCTAAGAGAAAGAAGGATTTGCAGCCGTTACTTGTAGTCCAAAGCCAGTGCACAACTAGTAAAAACATAAAAATTAACAATAATGTGTGGTCCACAAAGAAAAGGTGAATAGGAGCCTAAAACTAGCATCTCACTGCTGTAATGTTAGACTACTTTGATATGACCTTCAGAAGGCAGATCATAATCAGAAAGGGGATCATCAGAAGACAATCCTGGATTATAGCACCAGGATAATGTCAATGGTTGGATGTCAGTTTCAGGAGCAGATGATGTTGATGTCAGTGGTCAGGGATCTGTTGAAGGGTTTTTTACTGGAAACTTTCAGAAAAACTTTGTAATAAGAAATTGTTGTCTCTTTCTTTTTCTCTCATCAAAGTGCTGCCACAGAGGTTGTAATTCTTTGGTGATTATATGGTTGAATTTAATGTTAAAAACTTATCTGCCCATGATTTGGCAGCACAGTAAGCATGAGGGTTAACAGCAATCTTGTTTACAGAATGGTTTCACCAGTGCTTCCCAGAACTGAAAAGAATATTTGCAGCAGGAAGGCTTGGAATTGAAAGTCCTATTAATAGTAGACAATGCACCTGGCCATCCTGATTCTGCCAAAATATTTCTCTAAATAGCTACCTCCCTTCAAGAAAGGATCTAGACCACTATCGTGCAGTATGGCTGGCAACCGCATGAAGCAAAGTATGCCATTCAGGAATGAAACCATCCGTGAACTATAGATAGATTACAATCATTTCAAACACGCAAACAGTTGTATGACAGTCAAGACAAATTATTTTATTGTTTTATGGAAAACTGTACTAAAGGTAATAAACTCTGATGGGAGTTATCACCACCAGGTTCCCTTCTTACCAGCAAGGGAGCTGATGTGAGTGGAAGAGTTTACAGATTTTATATGGTTGTTAGCTATTGTAACTTGTAAGACTGAAGTAATTCTATTCAATGATACAAAAGATAAATAGAAGTCCAGGTTAGCTAAAATTAAACTGTTCCCCTTGAGTGCAAAATTGATTTTAACTGTTTTATAAATATTCACAATTTGACACATCCAAACTGTGTATCTGCAGGCTGGCAAATGACAGTCTTTATTAAGGTATGTTGACTGTGGATGCTTGTACCTATACTTTAAATATCACAAAATTCAAAATGCAAACTAATTGGACTAAAAATCAGCACAAGAACAGATTCCTGTGGATATCTTTAACCTTTATAGGTTATCAAGGGTTAGAATTCTTAATTAATCAAAAGAGGAATAACATAAGTACATCCAATAAAACATAGGTACCATACTCTTGGCATATTCAAACTAAGCTTCAGTTAAATGTAAAAGTTTTTCTAATGGAAGCTTTTAAAAATTGTTTTTAAAAAAGGCCGTGATCATCTCAGGAAGATGCTAGGCTCCCAATCAAATTGCCATTCTTGCTTCCTTGGTATATCTATAAACATTTCTAACCTCTCACAGTTCTCTCTAGCTTTTACATATTCAAGCTCAGAAACTCATTTACAAACTGGAACTTTAAGGAGAACAGTACATACAAGACTACCTGGTAAAGGGGCTGTTGTGTACACACAGTCTGTTGTGCTTGTGGAGAGATTTATTTATTTATTACATTTCGTGGCAAAACTTTTCTACAGACTATTTACAAAGCTGAAAAAAAATCCCAATAAATTGAATGACAAAATGATAACAGTTTCATTTAAAAGCAAGTCAGACAACCAGGGTTTTCTTGACTGGAAATGACCTTACCACAGTCTCCCTTCTAAGCACTTTTCTTTCAGGCATGTTTGTCTGTCTGTATCTGAATTCAGGTATGCAAAAAAAAAAAAAATGCATAGGGAGAGGGAATGAACAGAAGAAATATGTAAACATGAAAGCTTTACCAACATCAAATTCTGCCACCTCATTGTACAGGACTGGATCAGGTCCATGGAACTACTGCTCAGAGACTGACTTCAGGACAATAACAATGATGAGTTCTATCTATGTAATGATAGTGGATATTCACAAACTGATTGCTTTCAAGCATCCACTCTCCATTTTTCTTTTCAGTGCTATGAAAGCTTATTCCACTGTGGAAAATTTAAATTCAAATTTGTAACATTTCCATTCATTTTGCAGGAATGGTGCCAATCCTCCATTTCTGCTAGTAATTTGACAAGTGGTACAAGATGGCAGAGGCTAGATCTGTGTCATCCTACGCTATTAGTTTGTTAGCAAGATTGCTTTTAATCCAACTGAGCTGTAAACAGCTGGCCCATATCCTTGAATCTTCCAGAATTTCACGCTGTGCTTGGACTATCAAGAAAAAAAGAGTGACTAGGAAAATAACACTTTTATTCACTGTACTCTCAGTGTTGAGCACACAATAGTCCTAGATTCTTTTCAGTATATTAATTTTAGAAATCCTAAAGGATTAAAGAGCAAAATTCTTAAAATTTTCTGTTGTGTGTTGGGAAAAAGTGTTCTGTCCCGCATTATTTAGGATCTACACATGAACTTCAAGCCCTCAACTGCCATAGGAGCAGTGATTAATACAATCCTTTCATTATTTCCATTTAATATTTCATGTTGCTGCCATAATTATTAGATTTGTATCAATACTTCACTACACTGACATCTTTGAATTTAAGTTGCACTGTATTTTATACACAGCTCTGAATGAAGGCAATATTAATATCTCAGCTATTCTAAGGATGACCTCAGATACACTGTGCATCAGTTCATAAACACATTTTCTGTTTGTTACATTAACTGTACATTAGATGAGATGAGACTACTTGCATCATTTCACATTTTCAACACTACCAAGAGGCAATACCCTACTCCTCCCTACTACAATATCTACTCTTGACGTGTATGTATGAGGAAATAAAATCTGTTTCTTCACATGCCAAAGTAGATGACGGGGAAGCCATTTATGTGTTTATATAAAGATTTATGTATTTTTATATGTACAATGGGGCCTCATTATCCACAAGGGTTTGATTCCAAGACCCCTGTGGATACCAAAATTTGTGGGTGCTCATGTCCCATTATGTACAATGGTGTTGTAAAATGGCATCCTTTACATAAAATGGCAAAATCAAAGTTTGCTTTTTGGATTTTTTTTTTAAATTTCAAGCCATGGTTGATTGAATGCATGGATACAGAATCTGTGGGTACGCAGGACTGACTGTATTTATATACTGCATAAATGTACATGTTTATATAAAGATATTCTGCCTTAAAAAGAGGAGGAGGAAGAAGAAAAGCAGCAGCACTTGTGGCAAAATTGGAACAGAAGAGGGGGGAAAACCAGAAGAGTTAAGGAGTCACATTTCTAGAAGTCACCCCTGCCCTCAGGAGAACGTGACATTTACATCACTGAATAGTGAAGCCCTATTTATGGTTATACGCTGTACAAAGTGCTCAGCCTGATGTTTAAGAGCAGGGCTGCAACTGGTTATTTACAATTTTTCCCCTTTTCCTTCAGTGACTCCCTTCCTTCTTACAAATCCCACAAACCAACCAAGTGAATTAGGTCAGGATGAGACAGAGAATGGGATAGATCGACCCAACTCACTGGGCCTTTCAGGCCCTATCACAACACTTTAGCCAATACACCAAACTGACTCACAGAGTAACTTCAGCCATTATTTTCCTTTTCTTTCCAAGCTTTAGCAATAAAGATTATTTTAAGTCTGAAAAGAAAGTTAGCCTACATGTAAAAACACTATAAAATAAAGAAATTTGAAGTTACATTATTAAAGCATTGAATAGTCCACAGAAACATCCCCAGACACAAGTAGATTGTCTTAACCACAAAAGAAAATTTAAAGCCTCTTGTCTACCTCTCATCATCATGATGATCGTGATCATGCTCAAGGTTATCATCATCATCATCATCATCATCATGATGTCTCCTTTGAACAATCAGACCTCACAGGTCAGCTAAAAAGAATTATCTTCAGCTGCCTACAAAAGGATAGCAAGGAGGGCACCAGGCTAACCTCTCTAAGAAGAGAGTTCCAGAGCCTGGGAGCAGCCACTGACAGGACCCGGCTCCCATGTTCTTACTAGATATACTGTGAGGATGATGGGAGAGTGAGAAAAGACTCCACAGAAGACACAGGCAGGCTCATATATGGAGATATGGTCCTTCAGGTAACATGGACCTAAGCCAGAATATATCAAGTTTGTCACCATTCTGCTTAGAGGAACCACATATGGAACTCAGCTGAAGGTGAGCAAAATTATTATTCATTTTATTTATATTCCACCTTAATTCCAAGAACTGGAATTCAAGGCAGCTTACAAATGTAAGAGATATAATACAGATAAAAAGGTAATTAAAACATAAAATGGTATTAAATATAAACTAAAAGTAAAACAAAAACAAAATACTGGCAGAATCAGAGAGCCCTTGTAGGCTTCCTAGAAAGGGAGTTAAACAGCCTAGCAGCGGCCTTCAAGAAAGCCCTCTTTCCCCTCAGTAGAGGGCCTTTGAGTATGATGGGACCAAGAGAAGGGTCCCCTCAAACATCTCAAAGCATGAGTGAGAACATATGAGCCCTTAGACAGCTGGATCTAAGCCACGTAGAATACTACTTTCTTGTTTCTTGGTTGTCACCATGGTGGTTTGCAATCTGCAGTGAGTGTGATTCTTTGGATCACTGACAGCTAACAAGAAGGATTTGCTGATCCAACAGAATTCAGAACATATACATTTTTTTTGTGCATGATGTCAGCAGATAGCTATCCTATTTTTATGGTATTTTTCTTTTAAAATTGTAATTAACCTACAGTAAATTACAATTTTAAAAGAAAAATACCATAAAAATAGGATAGCTTCATATAGAATACTTCACCCTTCCTGTGAGCAACAAAGTTTCCCACAAAACAAAGACATTCAAATGTAATCTTTGTTCATAGGAGACGATGAGGATGATTTCTAATAATGGATTTTAGTACTCATTTTGCGAAGACATTAATTTTTATCTCTGACTCAAAAGCCAGCTTGAGTAAGTTTCTGCATTTGCCAACAGATTACTTCAACTTTTAAAGGCAATGAACTGAACTGTATTTATGGGATTTAATTTCACTTCCTCAGAAAAACAAAAAGCTATGAAAAGACTACAGGGAGTCTCACACTGTAGAGAAAAGTTTCCAATAGGGTAGAGCTACTGTATTGATTTCATTTATTAAATGTGAACACTAATATTTTACATGAGGGGCTCCTATAGGTGTGTGTGTCTGTGTGTGTGTGTGTGTGTGTGAGAGAGAGAGAGAGAGAGAGAGAGAGAGAGAGAGAGAGAGAGAGAGAGAGAGAGAGAGAGTTAGATAAAACAAAGCAGATATTAACCTCCCTGCACCATGGCCACTTTCCAGTTCAGCAGGCCCACACAAATGGTTTTTGGTGGCCTCATACAAAATGTTCGACTATATTCCTATAGAATAAATGGAATTATACATTTAAAAAATGTTAGTTCAGTTGAATGCTGGGTTACCTAAAGTGGCTATCCTGGGTGTCATATTTATGCATTTATATATGTGTACGTATGTTTTGCACAGAGACAAATAAATAAATAAGTAAGTAAGATAGAAATGAAGCTTTTCAAATATGTATAGTTAATTAAAACTCATATTACTTAGAAGGTATTTCTAATTTAAAATCTTTTCCGTTTCATTTTAGATTGAGTTAAATTTCTAAGTAGTTGTGTGCTAGATCACAGTCTTAAACCTCACTGTCTGGCAACTATCATCAGATGGAGCTTTCTGTTGATATTTCACCATTAACATAAGCAGATATTGAGCTATTGCAAAACGTTTGACACCTAACTACAGAATAACAAGACCAGATGCAGAAAGCTGGGTTAAATAAGGGACATTGTATCTAACCTAAACCCTATTTAGGTTGAGTTGAACCTGGAAAGAAGGAAGAAAGGGGAGCAACCTGATGGGGGTTTAGCTGAGGCCAGGTGTCAACCCTTCCCTTGCTCTGGGTTTGCCTTGGGCAAAAACACCTGAGCTCTGAGGGTTGCTCCCTGGTGGTCATTTAATGGAAGGCAAATCCAGGGCAGTCCCTCCCAAGTGTCAGGACTTTTTAAGTAAGAGCAACCTCCAGGTCAGCCTCAAGAGTAGATTCCTTCCTTACACCTCACCCTCTAGGTTCCAAGACCTAAAGAGGTCGTTCCAGAGACCTGCCCTTTATCAAAAGCATGCCAAGGTGTACACCAAATTCTTCCATTTCCCCCCTACTACCTGCTAACGACAGCCTATTTACTGACATCACCCAGAATTGACCCAGAGAGGCATGTGAAGGGGTGGCCAGGCCTTACGTAGCCACTAGCTCTGCTTTTGTCATGTGCTATGTCCTCGTACTTTACACCACACACGATAACTTCTGTCCTCTGTCTTTGGAGACCATCAAAAGTGTGTCCTCCCCCACAGTGTTGTTCATTGTGCAGATCCAGATATGTATACTCTGAAAGCAGAAATTTACCAAAGAAGTAATACTAGGGGATTTCAGAAGGGAAAAAAAAATGAAAATAGTCTACCTTTTTGTTTGAACCATGGTTAATGTTTCTGTTTCTCCCCACTCCCGAAGAAGTTACAGTAATTTCTCCATGCTAGTAAAATGAAAATGACAATTTCATTTTTGGGGGGGGGGGTGAGGTACAATGAGAACTTCCTACGTATGCTACACGAACTGGTTATCTTTAAAATATGTTTATAATAAAATAACAGCTTTCAAAAATAGCCAGCATGTATTTTTCCAGAAAACCTTTCTTCATAAAGGATAAAAGATCTGAAAAGTCAAATGCTAATATCTCTAATACATACATATTTTTGAAACAAGTCATTTAGGGACTACTTTCTCTCTTCACTGTTGATGATTGTTTTCTTTGCAAACCACATATGCTTGTTTGTATACCAGCGGACAGGATCAAAATTCAAAATGACCTTGACAGATTGGAGAGCTGGGCCAAAGCTAACAAAATGAATTTCAACTGATACAAATGTTAGGTCCTGCACTTAGGCAGAAAAAACGGAATGCACAAATATAGGATGGGGGACGCGTGGTTGGATAGCAGTACATGTGAAAGGGATCTAGGAGTCTTGGTAAATCACAAGCTGAACATGAGTCAGCAGTGTGATGCGGCAGCCAAGAAAGTCAACGCGATTCTTAGTTGCATCAATAGGAGTATGGTGTCTAGATCGAGGGAGGTAATGGTACCACTCTATTCTGCATTGGTTAGGCCTCATTTGGAATACTGTGTCCAGTTCTGGGCACCTCAATTCAAGAAGGATCTCGACAAACTGGAACGTGTCCAGAGCAGGGCGACCAAAATGGTGAAGGGTCTGGAAGCCATGCCCTATAAAGAAGGGCATAGGGAGTTGGCTATGTTTAGTCTGCAGAAGAGAAGATTAAGAGGGGACATGATATCCATGTTTAAATATTTGAAGGGATGTATTGTTGAGGAGGGAGCAGGTTTATTCTCTGCCGCTCCAGAGACTAGGACAAGGAGGAATGGATTCAAGCTGCAGGAAAGGAGATGCCACTTGAACCTTAGGAAGAACTTCCTGACAGTCAGAGCTGTCCGGCAGTGGAATGTGCTGCCTTGGATTGTGGTTGAATCTCCTTCTTTGGAGGTTTTCAAGCAGAGCCTGGATGGCCATCTGTTCAGAGTTCTTTGATGGGTGTTCCTGCACAGCAGGGGGTTGGACTCAATAGCCCCTGGGGTCTCTTCCAACTCTATGATTCTATGATTCTAGCTCACTATTAACAGAATTACCATTCTTAAAATTAGGACATATCAAGGGGATGAGAAATTAAACTATAGAGAGATTTTAAGGGATAACAGATATCCAAAGATGATATATTTATCTATATCCCATGTTCTCCAAACAGTAAGACTCCTGGGTTAGGTTTTTCACGAGAATTTTGTTAGGAGATACCTCCACTCAAATACATTACTCTCATTGTATTTAATCCTACTTCTCTGCTAAAAAAAAGTTATTATATTCCAGTTCCCCAAATCCAGACTTTTTCATTTGCAAGTTGTGCGAACAGTCTGATGACTATGCAAATCATACGATACTTGCGAAGTTACATATGTCTTGCTATCTTCCCATCCCAAACCAGCCCTTTCAAAATCTTACATACTGAACAAAAGGTGGGGTTTCTTAGAATCTTTTTCACAAAACAACCACTGATTCCTCAACATCTAAATAACACGTAAGACAATAATATATTTTAGGAAATCTATGGCTATAATCTAATGTACATTTTCTCTTTAAGCCCAGTACACCTTATATCTGTATAAACATGTACAGGATTGCACTGTTAGTGTAATTATCAATATAATTATCTACATATTTACTCAGAAATAACATTGAATTCCATGGAACTTATACCTACATGTATATGGGATTGCAACCTAAGTAATTTTCAGTGATTTATAAAGTTTGCATGTGTTAAGTCCTATACTTGCATACATCATATAACAAGAGCAGTTTCAGATAGATGAAAATTTTCTCAAGTATGGTTTGCTGTGAACCTTTGTCAGGAACATGCATTCCATACAGAATTCTATTTAAATATCCAGTATTGCTTTGACTCAATCTTAATTCTTGACAGCATAAAAAAATAAAACTGTTACCATTTTTTATTTTACAGAATATGAAATTAATGCTAAAACAATATCCCGTACATTTAAAACAGCCAAGTGTTCAATGTTATTACTTATTACCAAGACATGCAATTCACAATCAGTCCTGTCCCTTTACCTCTAGGTAGAGTCTTTCATTGTCAGCTACAATCTCATTTAAACAAAGACATTGCCTATGGAATTCCACTGTGCCTTTCTTGATTTCTAGAGAGAATTAAATGGGAAGTCAGCTAATAAGTAGAACCTACATGGTTTAAACAGCATAACACAATACTTTTATAAACCTCTGGAAGGTGTTCTGGTAATGGGCCTTAAGCGGCTATTAAATTCTAATCAAGACCTAAAATGAGGACTGGTGCCAAAGCTTAGTCCAATTTCACGTAACAGAAGGGGAAGAATAAGACTGTCGGGTACAACAGCAATGCAAGACAGGATAGAACAAGGCATAAGACCTAAGTCTTTCAGGAAAGTTGTGGCGAACAAATAAGGACTGGGATGGGCCACAGCTCTCTGTAATGAACAGGCTATTCCCCAGATAGGATAGAATGGGAGAGGGGAGCACCACATGCAGAGAAGGACATTGGGCACATGCCTTCCCTTCATTCCCTTGCCTTTTGCCTGGGCGTGGAAAAAGTATTTTTATAATATTTTAAAAAGTGATGTTCCATATCTTGAGGCCAGAAGGTTATAATCAAAATGAGCTCCTTGTCTACAATAACTGTGATCCTTTTATGATGTTTTTTGAAAACATACCACAGAAAAAGAGACCAGTACTGTAGCATCTATTGTTCATGAAGCAGCTCAAATAACCCAAATAACCCAAATCTCAAATAACCCAAGAGTTATAAAAACTATTGATAGTGACCTACTCATGTATCTCTTTCTCAGGTGAAAGACCTATATTTATAGACACATATTTGCTCTCCTTGTCTCTCTTACACAGTGTGTGGACAACATATGTTCTTAATAAATCTTACCTTTCACATGTGAAATAATTAACCACCACCACCATCTATGCAACCGATCCCACCCTTTTTTTTGGTCAGTTGCAACACTGACGACTATAACTGAACTTCAAAAATAGCCTCTTCAGTTGATTTCAGTGGACCTAAGATCTCAATTATACTGTGCATTGAGTTATTAAAAATTTTTTTTCAAGGCTATTCAAAATGGGTTCTTGGTTTTTAAACGATTTCAAAATGTCTTCTCCTTTAAAAAATATGAAGCAGTTGGTAAACCACATGCTAAGAAGAAATAAATGGCTATCTGATGAGTCTCCAAACTCCCATAAAGCAATGATGAAGCTAAAGACAGAACATCTAATTGGCTTTATATTCAGCTGATGAGATTTTGTAAGAAAAAAAGATCATTAAACAAACAGAAGATGAGCCAAATTACTGCTATGTGCATGGAGTAAGTGGCTAGTAATGCCACATTTGAAAGAACTAATCTACGAAAAAGCTGGAAAAGCCTTGCTCACATCAGAGTTGTGTTTTGGGATTTACATATTTTCTCAGAGAATGACGTTTGAGTAAACCAAGTATTGTCTAACAATCAAATTAACATGGTTAAGGATCACATTAGGAAATCCACCAAACAAAAACTATTACCTTTATAGGTGTAGGCAACTTGGTGCTCTCCAGACGTTTTGAATGGCACCTTCCATTAGCCCCAGCTAGCATGCCCAATGAACAGGACTTATGATAGGTGTAGTCTATAACTGAACGAAATTTGGTTGTATATACCAGTGCAATGGAGGCAATGGAGAAATTTGCATCAAACGGTGCCCATGGGTAACCAGTATCTGTAGTGAGACCAGATGATGGCCTCTTTCAGTATAGTTCCCACATGGCACACATGCAATGAAAACAGAGGCATCTTCCTCCTGCTTAGACTCATAATAACTTCAAAGGAGCAGCATTTATTGGCTTTTAAAACTCACACACAAATTCTTATACCTCTCTTCACAAGCTTCTTGCACTGTGTTAGAGGAACAGTTCCCAAATCTGGGTCCTCTAATGTTTTGGGAGGATAATTCCCAAAATTCCTAATGACTGAGTGCTCTAACTGGGATTTCTGATCCAACAAGATCTGATGAGAAATGTTTAAGAACCCCTAAGCTGGAGGAAACAGAATTGTTTTCAGAACCAGCTCTGTTAACAGTAACAGGAGTTGCTATCTAACAGAGGGACACAGTTCCAGCTGCATATTGGAGTTCAGCATGAGATTTCTTACACAGATGAAGTCCTGTATATGCAACATAATTGCCTCCTAAAATGTGCTTCTGCAAGGCTGTATGTTCATGTTGTTATATGTGAGCCAAAGGTGGAGGCTGAAGAAATACAAGAACATTAGCAGGCTCTGCCACAAACAGTGAGAGCCAGCATGGTGTAGTGGTTTGAATCTTGGACAAGGACACTGGGAGACCAGGATTCAAATCAGTGCTTAGCCATGAAAACCCACTGGGTGACCTTGGGCAAGTATCACCCTCTCAGCCTCAGAAGAAGACAAGGGAACAAATTTAGCAAAGGAAACACCATGAAAAAACCCTTAGGGTGGCCTTAAGTCAGAAACAACTTGAAAGCACACACAGATATAAAGTGAACTGCCTGGTCAAAGAAACGACTCTATATAGAAATAATTGTTTACTTTATATCTGTGGTCTTCATATTTTTAAAAACTCTTTTTATTGGTGTTATAACCAGAAAGTTAAATAGCCATCAGGCTATTTAATTACTCATATTATCTTTTTATTATTTAAATATGGCCAATGCAATGTGAAAAACTGGCATGTTAAGGATTCATTTTCTACTGCTCTAATGTAGTTACAAAGAATTATCACAATTAAACTACCCCAAATTGACAACAAAGTAAAACAAAACAAAACCAACCAACAGACAAGAAGTCCAGGCAGCAGTGGTCTCAACAGCTAATACTTCAGGTTTAATTATTATTAAATGAGTATGAAACTTCTGCAAAATTTAGATAACGCCACCCCTCCCACAACCTCATCACGTACAGGCATAGGAGAGTAAGATTCAAAAGCATCTACAATCTACAAGGGATAAAAGTGGAAGCTGCTAATGACCTGTACTCATAATAAATTTGTAAGCCAGTTTCTAGCATAGGTTGGGGTGCATTGGGCATCTCAAATGTAATCATATTAAAATGAAAAAAAGTAAAGACAGTTTATGTTGTTTCTGTGAATCCTGTTTCTGACCTCTTGATGAGGACAATTCAAGCTAGCTAGTTAGAGATTATTTGAAAAGTTCAGGTTAAATACTGCCTGAGTGAAGCTCAGTACTACAGCAGCTGGTCACTATTATTCCCACCTTTTATCATCTTAACAGTATAATAAATCACTAGTAAGAGAAGCTTTTAGCAGCACAAGTGAATATATTTGCTAGAAAGCAAACAGAATATTAAAGATGAAACATACATCCATTAGACTAAATAGCATTAGCCGTTTATATAAAATATGATATTTTTAAAAAATCCAGTGCTTTGCTCAAGGAAAACATCACTGATTTTTTTTCCAGATAATTAAACAATTTGGTTCACATTCAAAGTAAAAGTGAGAATCACCCCAACTGAGTAATTAAAAGTAAATTGGACCACATTGGTTTTTACAGTGATGCACTGACAGGAGTATCATTTCTCATGTAGATACCACTTGACAATACAGTCAGGAAGTAAAGTGAACTTAATTGAGGCATATATTTAAATATGTATGGATTTTGCCTGCTGCACTGTACTTTTTCTCACCTCTTGCACAAAATATGTTCTTGTGTCAGGACTATGTTGCAATGCATTGGTAAACTTGCGTCTCATACCAATTGAATCTCCACATGAAAACTCTAGGCCCTACAATTAAGTAGAATGAGTGTACCACTCTATGGGGGCAAATGTTGGAATGGGTGAATGGGGAACAGCAATGGCACTTCTGGTACACCTGAGGCCCCCTTTCTACAGTTCCTTTCTGTAGGAAGACACAGCTCTGCACACCAAGAAGCTTAGCCATACCCTCTAAACTGGTCTGCTGCCCTCAGGAAGAGTGCAACCTGCTTTCCTATTAACAATTATTGAAGTAAAATTCAACTGCCCATTCAACCAGCTTCTACACAAATAGCTGGAGGTGAGAGTGGAGAACACTATCTCATCTATCAGCTCAGACAGCAAATGTCTTGGGTTGGCCTTGGGAGTTGCACAACGGATGCTTCTTCTGAAAAAACATTCTTACAAATATGTAACATTTCTGGGTTCAAGATCACATATGACTATCACTAATCTAAGTTAAAATGAGAACTTGATTTTAATCAGGATACTTAAAATAAATTTAAGAGCACACGTGTTATAACCTATGCTGGTGATGACTGGAAGTTTATCAGCAAGTTTCTATGCTAGTCAGATGTCATACTTAAAATTGAATTGTAGAGTAAGCCTTCTGTTTCCCTCTGTCTCTCTGCAGTAGCATGTAATATTAATTTCTTCTTCAATCTGGTAGAACTGAGTGGACACTGATTTTTTTTTTAAATGAGGACATCGAACATACTGCCAGTCATAACAAGGTATTCAGTATGCTTTAACTGTAAAGCAGGTTGAAAGGAAAGCAATAGCAATATATTACAGCAGTCCTTTTTAAAAGAACTAAAGCAAACCAATATTCAAATGTTGTGTTTTTAAATCTGTAGAACTCAAAAGCAAAATCATAAATGAACTCGAGCTGCAAAATAAGGCAGATTCTGACTTCTTAGCATAACAGATTAAGCATGCCTTCTTCATACTTCTATGTTAACACTAATGAAAATATCACCTATTAGGGAAAGCCTAAACAGAAAAAAGGACAGTCATGACACATTGTCCTGCTGGAATCAGGGCTGAGGATAGGGGGAATGATCTTGCAGTAACAGTTTACACTTACACTGCTGTGCCTAATTTATACCTCTCAGAAAAGGAATTGACATTTTTTATACCTTATAATATCCTACCTCTTTTAATCTGGGTTGAAAATGTGAGAATAACTGTTCACACTTGCATGCAGACACAGCAGTTAGTGATGCTGCAGGTGTGGACCCAGACAACTATCATTCTTGACTTCAGTGCCTACGCGTTATTGCCAACAGAGCCAGTTAATGAGATGCCAAGGTAGCACCCAATCCTGGAACATTTTGTTATCTCACTGCCTTTTCCTGTGGATTCCAGTGTGGAATCAACACTGGACAATCAGGGATTCTGGTAAAATTGGCCCTCACAAGACACTTTTGTGGCCTAGACTCCAAGGCAGTCAAACTAGATGTAATAATATTCATGCATTTTTTAAAAAATAATAGCCAATGGGGAGAATGCTTGGCCAGGATTGTAGCACGGCAAACTTTAACCTTTTGCAACCACAGGCCAAATGCCTCTGCATCTGTTGTATGCTCCAGGAGCAAAGCTTCAATTTATGCAAATCGAATGCTTCTTCTGTGGGCAAATAGCTATATAACTCCCTCCCTTACCCCCTCTGTATGGGGTGTAGTTCGAATTTAGGAGGCTCCACTTCTGGCTGCTTTTCATTTAAAAAAAACATGGAAGTGGTAAATGGACCATTAACTTTGTGTCCAGCTTGGTTTCCAAACTCAGGAAAGAGATTACTTATATTCTATAACTAGATGGAGTTTGGTTTTGTTATTTTTCCTAAAATATAGTTATGCCTTGCCTTCAGCAGCAAACTATGTCTTGAATTGGCCAGGACTGGATTTTCAGAACTTTCCCCCTCCATTGCTATTTCATCCTAAGATTTCTTTTTTAAGAATTGAGATAGATTTATGTTACCCAGATATTGCAAATGTCTCAATATGTACCCAGACCATAGTTCATTCTCAACCAAGAAGCCATTAGTTAAAACCTGTGATAACTTTAGAAATATTGATCAACTAATATTTTAAATATAGAAATATCTTTTAAAAAAACTATATACATTTACTTTGTACAATTTCTTTCCTCCCAGCCTCAGAGATTCCTCCAACTTCATACCACATCTTTGTTTTAGCCCTGTGGAGTATCATGTTCATTACTATTACTGATAAGTAAATAATAGTGCCCCAATATAGGATTCTTTTTTCAAAAAAAGAAAGCTTCCTCATTATCACATGTTAATTTAACATGATAAATGACATAGATATTGAATGCACAACATATACAGCTGTGAAGAATGTAAAAGGAGTTGTGGTTATTTGCAAACATTCACATTTATTTTGATAAAAATCAGTGCTCCATATAGTGCCAAATGATTATGTCAGTTAAAGAGGAAAGTTACCTTAATTGCCACATGCTGCATTTTTTTTATACACACATTTTAAAATATCTTGGGAAGTACCTTACTGGGGAAAGTTGCTCTAAGGTTTGCCTAATTCACATTGTGAAACAGGGCCAGTGCTCTTGTTGAGAAGTTGTTAGATCTTTTAAAAGAAGGAACTTATTATTATTAAACAGATGTTGCTTAAGAGAGCATTTAGCCAGGAAAAGTAAGCTATGCTGACTAGATGGTGTTTGATAATTAATTGTTGTCTTCCTTTCATTTAATAAGTTTACATAAAGAGAGGCCATGAAGACAAAAAGAAAGGAGGGACACATAATGCCTCTCCTGAGAAATATCTATGAAAGGTGTGGGAGGGAGAATGCAGGGGGTTTCTGTGATAAAGGGGACCTGGAAACCCTGACTGTAAACACTGGTCACCACATGCAACTCTTTGCATCTTGGCTGAGATTTTTTAAAATATCTTCATGATGCTTTAAACCGTTAAAAAAAAGAAGTGCTTCGGTACTGTAAATCTGTTGATGGTGGGCAATTAAAGTGTAGTACAGATTGCCTACATGCACTTCTCAGCCATGATCCAATACACTGTACAGGTGGGATACTATTACAACCTGCCCTTTTAAATAAAGTTCTAGAAATGAATCAATCATTCAAGTACATACACATTTGAATGCGTATTTGAAATCTTATTGGAGGCAACCTTCATCCAGGAAAAAGGGTTCATGAAAGATCTGGAGAGGAACAGAATTGTGGAGGTTAGCAGAAAAACAGATACACATGGTTCAATCAGTCATTAAGATAAATAAGAACGTGAACTTCGAACACATGAGTAGCATCTTAAAATATAATAAATAATGTAAATGAACTTGTCTAATAACCAGGATATGGTATTACTTTTAATACTGTATTATGTACTACCTACTGTTTATTATGGGAGCAAAAATATATACATGCTTGGTTCCCAAGATTTCCTCCATGTCCGAGAAAAAAAATTCCTTTGTGGCAGGTGTGAGATTAACTATAATAAGTATACAAAGAGGTGTGTTTTAATCATATATAAAGACTGACTATCTATCTATCTACCAATCATTTTATCAAAGCTGTTCAATGTCAGACCATTATCTGGGTTGTAATGTTCACAGAAAGAAATGAGAAGGTTTTAAAATTTAACATTTTAAAAATAGCAGCTGTAGGAAATCTGAACAGAACTAAATGCACAAAGTAATGCATTTGCTTTGCTGCAGGATGACCTGCTCTAGGCAAGCTTCTACTGTTGCCAAGCAACAAAGGAACAAATGTCCAGACCTCAATCTTAAGTTCTAAAGCAGGGTTATGGAATCTGCAGGCCTCCTGATGCTACTGAACTCCAGTTCTCATTAGTCCTAGCCAGCATGGAGACTAGGGAAGGATGATGGGAATTGCAGTTCACCAAAATGTGCTTATGTGTTTCCAGTAAGCATAGAGTTGTCCATTACCTGCTACACTAGGCACAACTGATCACCACTGATTTACGCCTGGACACACAACACACATCAGAATGTTTACACAAAGTTGGTTTGGACTTTGCATTGCATAAAGAAAGCCTTATATGCACATGAAGAACCCTAAAACATGTGCCAAAGATATCCACACAAACCAAGAGATGACTCAATTGGACTTTGCTTTTTGATTAGATCAAATATTATCCATATAAGACAGACATCCAAACATCCAGCTGAATGTAAAACAAGTGATAACAGAAGGATGACTAGTGTGATACCCAGACAGCCAACAAGAACAACTACGAAATAATTCTGAATATTTTCTTTTTGGAAAAAAAAGTGAGTAAATCCCACACAGCAACTTTTACATCAAGACTTCATTATTCACTAGATAGGAACCCTATAACATATCAGATGTGGCAACACTACTGGGGTATACCTTGGTAGTAACTTGTTCTGCAGGCCGGGCCTCAACTTGTCTGTACACATCCAGAAAACATTCTTTTTCTTGGAGTGCTGAGCTCGGATGCATACGCTAAATGCAAATTTATACCTCATTTGCGGTTGCTATACAGCTACATACTTTACTTCATAAAGGAAAAAACAAAAACAAAACCCAAAACAGGGCAGTAAAATTCAGGATTACTTCAAAAATGAGCAACTTTTTAATGAGAGCTTCTCCAGTCTCTGTGACAATGATACTCAGGGCATAGTGCAGAAGAATTACACATTCCATGCAAGTCTGTAATTTTTTTTCCTCAGAACTTAAACAGGTGACAATGTAAGCTGACAAGGCTACAATCTGATGGTGAAGAGGGGCTTAACCCTTTCCACTTCTGCTGTTTTCCTACTAAAAACCAGAGCTTCAAGTTGTTTTGACCCCTGATGCAAGGAACAAAAAGTACTGTGATTAATCTTGCTCTGCTGCACTGTTTTTATTGTAACTTTTCCTCTTTTATAAGGTAACTTGAGTTGCAGTTTAGGAAATATTGTCTAATAAATCAAGTAGTGGTGGGTTGTTGGTTAGTTGGATGGATGGATGCCCTGTTGTGTGTTAGTGGGAGGAAGAACGCTAAAAGGAAGAAGCCCTAAGCAACTCAGGACATTTGGATGAAGACAAAGCAGAAGACTAATTCCTTGGATTAACCTGCATTATACAATCACTATATTGAATCTCCATGCTTCTTCATAAAACAAGAGTAATATATATTAGAGAATTCCTAAACAGTCATAAATTACTATGTTCACTGGAAGAATATTTGGCACTTTGATTTTAGTTACTAATCAACAAATAATCCTTTCCCTTCAATCCACTGGTATTTACCCAAAAGATAATCTCCATGGTTTGGCAAACTGCCTAACATAAAATGGCACTGGGACAAATCTTTGTTCAGCTTTAGGGACATGGATTTTAATAGTTCTGTTGGGTCCTCAAAAATGTTTTGTTAGCTCTTCAGCACCTCCTCATTCTCTCCTTTTTTCTTTTTCTGAATCAGTCTAAATCCTTGTGGGCCTCACAGATAGAAGTGTTCTCACTCGAACGGAATCTGCACACATTATCCACTAAATATTTAAATCCTCAGATAACTGCATGAAAAGCATTTGGCTCTAGGACCAATGACAAGTGCCGATCTCCTGAAGGCTCAGTCAGCTTACCTGTATGTTTTGTGCCAGTTTTGTGGAAAGGTGATGCTGTTCTGTGCTGCTGAAAGGTAATGTGACCTTTCCTACAAAAGCGTATTTTTCTACACTGACATTTACGCTTGAGCACCATAAGCTTCCTATATCAATTTGTGTTTGGAAAGTCTCTCACACACTGCTTTAAAATTTCTTGTCATCTTCTCCTACTCCTAAATGCTAACAAATTCCAAAAAAGAAAGAAAGATTTCCTTCTTTTACAACCCAAAACTGGGAAGTCAATGGTTCTTGAGATTCTCCTTTGGCACGAGCACTGTTTCTTTTACAAGCACCATACCCCAACTATGTAGTTCCTTTCATTAATGAATGAAAGCAAGTTTTGCTACACTTCATTATTACTACTGAGTTAAGAAGGATGACACGGAAGCATCACTTCATCTTCTAAAGCCATGTTTCTTTCCTGAAAAAATGATACATCGTCTTTAAAATGCTTTGATAATGGATAAAGAAAATAAGAGAGAATTAAATTATAAGGATTGCTCCTTTTCCTCACCTCCTTTTTTCCCATTATCACAGAGGACAACAAAAAACTTAATTTGCCTGTGTTGTCTGGAACAGAATTATTGATTTCAGCCCCAAGCAAATCACTACAATAAATCTGATGGACTTCTGATACTGTTTTTGCTATGCCTAGACAGACTTAAGATACTATTTGCCATTGCTTTGACTGCCAGAATCACAGTTAATGGGGCTGATGATTTGCTAAGCTGCAATGCATCTCGGAAAGAAAGGCATTTTGGTGGTATACCAGGCCAAGTACGTATGGGGGAAAAAAGAAGCAAGAAAGATTAAGGATTCTTTTCTTTTTCTGTCAACAGGAACCCTGCTTGTGAAGAAATCAGGTTTCTTTTGCAAAAAATGACAGTCTCTTTTAGAATTAGCCACTGCTGTAACTAAGGCAGGGAAGTTCCAGACAAGAAATAAGACAAACAGAGAAAACAGCAAAGGCAAAAACAGACAAAGGCAGAAAACTTACATGAAACATTTTATTTGGGAACTAAAAGTGTTGAGATGTATAAGTTGACGTTTAACTGGCTTCTAAAAACAGCTCCAACAATTGCATTGTTTAAAAAATGCACGTATTTGTGGCAGCCACAACTCACTGGGACATTACGCCAGATACTTCAAAATTTGATATTGTTTTTGGCTGCTTTCCAAGATGTGGTGTTGAACCTTATGCCAAAATTCCAAATGGGGGAAGAATTACCAAATGCAAAAAATAGAGGACAGTTATGACTCATCCGAAAACTATGGTAGACACTCTGAAATATGACAAAAGGGTTTTTTGTTTTGTTTTTGTTTTTACTGTTATCAAACTGGTCATGCCCTATTTCAAGAAAAAATAAATTGCAAAAACAGAACTTTCTTGAATCAAATCAAATCAAATCAAATCAAAACAAAATCAAAAACTACAGAAAAGCCCAAACAAAAACAAATAGCCCACAAAGGGATGCCTCAGCTCATCAAGATCTTGTGACAGATGCTTCAAAATCTAACAGACTGTTTTGTTTGCTGCCCAAATTGCAGTGGCCAGTTTCTGAACAGGGGATTTCCTAGAAAAACAAGAAAAGAACATACATCTTTCTTATTATGGCCAATCACTAGAGACCAGGGAAACATTATACAACTTGTTATCCAGGTATGTGGTAAGAAGCAACTAAAAATGGGACACCATAACAGAAAATGCAGGTTTTAAAATGAGGGATAACCTTAAGACTATTTTATGACATGGTTTTTCTTTTAAAAAAATTCATAAAAAGCAGCACCTTTGACTTGCATCTGTGCCAGGATCACCTGAGAGTTTGCACAGACTTAATTTAGTTAACCCTTTTGAAAATATCAAGGTGGCAACTCACTATCACTGAATGTCACTGGAGATACAATGATTTTTGGACTTTCTTCCTGAATGAAATCACAATAGCACCGACGTCCAAGTGGACCATTTTACTAGAAAACTTTGGATCCTTTAAATTTAATGTTTATTTAGATGTTGGGTTTTCCTTGTCCAAATACAATGCATGAACATGCCAGACATATGTATGTTTCAAAAAAGACAACAAAGAAAATTTTTTTAAAAGACCATGTTTTTAAAAATGGGGTAATAAAAGAGCTGAAAATAATTCCTGGAGGATTTTACATGCTGCATCACAAAATTTGTTGCTGTTCTTACTTGCCTTCATGTTGGCTTTCACTTATGGCCACCCTACAAACAAGAGACCTCCATGAATTAGAGTCACCAAAGCCCTGTTCAGGGCCTGTAAACTCAAGGCTGTGGCTTCCCTGATTAAGTCTACCTTTAATGTGGTCTTTTGCATCTCACTTTATAGAGTATTATAATCTCTTCCAATGAGTTCTGTTCTCTCATGATAGGTCCAAAACACAAGAGCTGCAGTTTGGTCATTTTGGTTTCTGATGTCAGTTCAGGCTTGATTTGCTCTCAGAATGAATAATCTTTTTGACAGTCCATGGTATGCACAGAATTCTCCTCCAGCACCACATTTCAAAAAAACTTATTCTTTTCATGTCAGCTTTCCTCACTGTCCAGATTTCACACCTGTATACGGAAATCAAAAATTCTGTGGCATGGATTATCTTGACTGGGTATTTAATGATCTCTCTCTCTAAGCAAAATTTAGTCACTTTGAAGAAGTAGCTCCATACTGGTCTAAAAAGTTTTTAAAAAAGCATAAAATGTACCCAAACATCCTGGTGTTTTCAACGAAAGAGACTTCATTTTTTATATCTGATGCTAAAAATACTGTACATAAGAACATGAATTACTGTTTCAACCTCTGCAAGATCACATAATCACTTGCAATTCACAATGAAGAAATGTTTAGTACCTTCCCTTCAGTATTCAAGTGTGCCAAGCTGAAGCTTGTTCCATACTTTTGAACAGGGAATGCACAGAAACAGTTTGCTGCTTTACAAGTCTGAAGTGCTCTATTGATTAGAGTATGATTAGTATGTAAGCCTAACCCTTGTCAGTGTTCAACACCTGCAGTGTATTCTTGAGAGTTGCTCCAGCCATTTCACTCCCCAGGTAGATGACGTAGCCCATGGGGGAGCCACATGGCTGCAGCTTCAGAGACAAGATTTGCTTCTAAGTTTATTTGGAATCACCTTCTAAAATCAAATTGGCCCAAATCAGTCAGGAAAAAAAAGGTTAATATCAATCAGATATTAACAATACCAAATCAAACTATGGATTTCACTTTCTTCAGTCTGACCTCCAGTCCCAGGGAGCATTTGAAATATATCTAGGTACCTAGAGGACTGCCCTCAAGAACTCTAAGTGCAGTGCAGCCACCAAGTTAAAACTGGGATAGAGACCAAGTTGTGCTCTTTGCAAAATGTAGCATCAAACAAAGTTAGTCTTGTCAGTATACAACGACTTCTTCTGTAATGTAAGCAATTCTCTGGGCTGTCTGGGCAGCATATGCTATATATTCTTCATGGCTTTCATTTGTTTGAAAGACAACAACTAGATATTTAAAAGTTTTTATCTGTTTCCATCTTATAACTTTTATACCTCATATAGATGGTCTCTGTCTGTTACAAAATTCCATGACCTTCCCTCCCATCCCTGAGAACTGCATTGTAACCATTCATCATGGTGATACTGTGCAAGCCTTCACAGTTAATGGTAATCCGAGATAAAAGTATCACATCATTGGCACAGAAAAACACCAACAGGCATCTATCAGTTAGGCTATGATGGTGAAAATCAGAGTGGTCAAAAGCCAAAACTAGTGAGTTTATATAAAAATTAAACAACAGCAAAGTGAGTGTACAGGCTTCCTTTATTCTTTTGGACACTGAAACGGCATTGCAAAGACAATTCTTCAGGTGGGCCCTGATTCGCAAGTGTATGCTTTCATATAATTTGAACACAAGCAGTAACAAACAGAGGTCCAGCATAAGGATCTCAGGTTTAAGGCTATAATTTATTTCTAAAGACGTAATCAAAGGTAGATGAGGCCTATGAAGCCTGCAAAAAGACACATTGTAAGCTTGCTGGTATACTTCTCCACCAAGTGGTCCAGGATTAAGGGGTAATCTGTGGAAGATCAGCTTGCTCTGAAATGAAACTGTTCATCAGCCAAGAAGATTTTACCTTTCGTCAGGTTTTTAATTTCCGACAGAGGAATCTAGCATAAAGCTTGATAATTATGATAAATACACTGACTGGGTGGTAATGCACTATGCACTCTCCTTTTTTGCCTTAATCAAGGATTTTTACTGTATTTCCCCCTATAATTAATACATTTGTTGCTGTTCAAGGCTGTTCCCTTATATAACCTAAATTTGGCAATAATGCTTTTTTTTCCTTTTAATAGCAATGCATTCACTGTCAAACCAGGTCTCAGATTTAGGAAGCCTCCCCTGACACCCCTCATCCTTAGAGGGCCCTTTAATTAGTGTGTCATAAGAAAGAGTCGATGATTTAAATCTGTGTTGAGAACAAAAAAGTCAATGATCTATTTCCAGTTTAAACAAACAATTTAGCAAATTAAAAGTGGAAAACACAGTCCCATCACATTCATCCTAGCATCTGACCAGAAAGTGAATTTTCCTAGGATGTCACCAGTCGGGTTGTCATTTAAAATGCAAAGGCCCAACTGATGTGCCACTTGAGCCAGGCAGAAGCCAGCATAATTCGAGATGTTATCTTTAAAATGATGTGTATTTAAGCAGAGAAGGAGTAGGCCAATGTATGTGTGTGTTGAGGGGGAGAATATGTTGAGAAATATAAAAACCAGCATAATTTGGACTAGCCTGGCATAGAAAAGCAGCCCCAAAAACTACCTGCATGGCAGAAGAAGGACAGTTACTCTCCTTTTTAAGATTCTAGACCTTGCCATATTGTTTACCTGGTACTGACACCTGTTTGAGGTGAGGTACACACTTGAACCTCGCATATTAAATGGTTGGATTTTATTGATATCTGAGATTAAGAAGTGGTGGTTGATGAGAATATAGGAGGCCTTGTGGTCCCTTTTTGGAGCATTAGGTACAGATCTGGTCAGTACCAGATATAATTCGTTAGAGAACAGAAGAGGACTCTTTGACACACTGCCAAGAAAGCTGAAGCAGGAATTTTAAAAAGGCAATAAATCAGGACAATGCTAAGATACTGCAGATAAGATTCCTAGAGGTTTAAAAAAAAGGGTGGGAAAATGGAAGAGAGTTCTCAGAATTACTGCTGGTAAGATTCCTGAACTACAAAGAATGAGGTAGGGGGCAGGAGGCAACATCAATATAACAGGTAGAAACCCAGGCAGCACTGGATGTATAGAAGCCATTTTTATTTAAGTGTATCATCATATAGCAGAAATCACAGCACAGAAATACAGATCTAAAACACTTCCTTTCTTTAACACAGAAGCACAGAGGCAATACATTCTAAAACACAGGCTGTAGTTTCAAACTGATACAAGAAGATTTAAAAACCTGAGTCTTCCACCTCCTGAATGGTGCGACTGAGCATTGCAGAATGAATTCAAAGAGCAACCCCTCATTATCCTATGAAAACAAGGGTTGACTCCCTCTGTCTTGATAAGTCAAATGCTGACATTCTTCTGTGCCATGGATCACATTCAGCATGGCCTTACGAATTTTTTACTAGACTGCTATCAAATGTTTTCATTCAGAAGGCAGAGGAAATCTGCTGTAATGTTACACCTGTGTATGTAGTGTTTCGATAACAATCCAACTCATGTTGTGTTTCCACAACTGAAAACCTTCCTCAGGAACAGCCATGTTTTTGGTACATCATCAGTATCCTCAGTTTGACTCCTTAGCTGATTGAAAGCAAATTAGCTCTTTCAGTCTATTGTGAAGATGAGCTCCATGTCCCACCTGACAATCTGTACTTTGTCTGGATCCTTGTAATTAATAGTGGAGAACTCTAGCTCTTACTCCTACGGGTTGACGGCACGAGTTGTTTGCCCCTCATTCCCTCTTTCTCTAAGTGGCAAAACTGAAAACTCCATGGGAAACTGACAATCTTCTGGTATATGTGAAGCTAAACAAACCATCAAGTATGCTCCCCCTGACCCCGTGGCTAATAGTAGATGCCTGTAATTTGTTAGATCTGCAGAGGGAGTGCAAAGGCAAAGTTAAACTTTGCTTTCTATGCACTGCAGTCCCAGAAAAAAAATCATTTTACCTGCTGCCCTGTTACTTTTTTTTTTTTTTAAATAAAACCGACAACATTCTTAATGGCTTCTTCCACATCATTTTGGAATGGCATCAAGCTCCTTCACACATATAGCAACAAACACAGTGAGGTATAACTTGACACATGCAGCAATGGACACAGTGGGTATTATGAGCAAAGTTTGGATGTTCAGGAAGTATGGAAGTGAAACAGGTCAAATTCTTCCAAAAGCAGTCTAGTATTTCACTTGGCTAGTACCATCAGGTATAGCAGCTTCCATCAACCCTTAATTGCTAAGGTCACACATTGAACTGACTGTGATAACTCATTTTTTAAAAAAGAACTGAACAACATGTTCAAAAATGTTAAATGATCCAATCAGTAGCAGTGGATGAGTCCCATCTCAGTGGAGTAGTGAAACCAATCCAGGTTTCCACTAGCTTCAAAGGTGCTTTCTAAGGAGTTTGCCCCACCTAGCAATGGGGTTCAGCATATTCAAGAACTCCTTTAAAGCCTAGATTAAAACCTAGAATGGATTCGCTGCCCTACTGACATGGCAATTACCAGCTGCCACTGCATTTAGTCTTTTCCAAACAGCACAACAATGGGCTGCAGATGGAATGCTGCATTTCTGAATTCTCCCCTAGGTAAAATAGTTCCTTCATATGGAAAGCTCATTAGAGAGATGTATTCATGTTCATCCTTCATCTTGATAAACTACTTTTCCAGAATGTCCCCTTTCTCTCTCTCTCTCATATACACACACACACACTCACACCTAAAGAGGAACACATGCAAAAAAACAAAAACAAAAAAACCCCAAACCCTGTCAATCCAATTCATTACCTTTAAATTAAGAAATTTGCCATCTTTGAATTAGCAGTTATAGCATTTCAGGATTTATAAATTTGCTAACTTCAATGAAACAAACAGAAATAGAAAGTTAACTGCTACTTCCATTAAGCACATCTCTTTAAAAGTTATGCAAAGTTATTCTCTTTAAACAGCCAGTGGTATTTAGATATGTTAATGGAAACATTATGGATATAAGCAGTTAGCTACTAATGACACAGAGACAGCAAATAGTGCTTTAAAATTATTGGAACATGCCTGATTTGCATCAAGAGCAAAGAATCTCAAGCTCCAAAAATTTTAGAGGGAATACTGAGAAAGTTTAGCAGATTAGAAATGAGAGCACCAGAAGCACTGTTTTACAGATTAAGACCTCAAACATTTTGATAATCTTACTTAATTTACTGGTCTTTCTCCCACAAAAACAAACAAACAAAACATTGTCAAATAATCTTTTTAGCATTAAAATTCTTGCCATTATAGAAATGAATGCTAATTGAGTATTTAGTTCAATGCAGGAGTTTCTCACTAACAACTAAATAACATTCACCTTGAGATCATAACAACAATTCACTACATGAGGGTAAGTCCTTGCCACTGCAACATTAGCAATTTCTTGTGAAATATTAGTTTTCTGCAGAGAAGCAGTAAATACAATTTTTAATCTATTCCTAAAAGAAGAAGAAATCAAATTATAACATAGACCTCCACTGCTTTCCACTGAGCTAATAATGCAATAATGATGCATTAGGAACAAAGCTGACACCATGTAGAGTCTAGTATAATACTAGAACTTTTTAGATAGGAAAAGTTGCTCTGAAAGAGGAGGATGTTTACTCTTCTTCCATCCTGTCTAAATAACAAACAGCACTTTTCTCCCACCAACAGTGAGAGATGTGTTTGTATAAGTGTGTACTTTGGGATGGTGGTGATGGTGAGAAAGTTGCTTATGGGGAGTATTTGGATGAATGGCAGACAGAGGAAGGGTGTACCATCACATTTCCACTAAACACATTGCCTTAAGTATGTATAAAAAAGACCATTAAATCAGCTAAGCAGAAAAAGATCATTAAAAGTTGCTTCTGATATAGCTCCCCAGCTGTTACATAGATTCTTCTAGAATATTATTCAGTAAGATTTTGTTACTACATCTGAAGAAATTGGAGTGGGACTCTCTAATCAACAGTTAATAGAAATGTTACAGGAAAATGACAGCATGCCAGCTGCCAAAGGCTGAGAAGGAATATGTGACAACAATGTTTTAGGGAATTGTTTATTATTGGTATGATATATGAAGCACCATTTAGAATGTAAGAGTTGGGAATGCTATGAAAAATACATGATTTGGAGCACATTCAGAATCTGAAAGCAAGTACTGTGGCCACTTTGCTGAATCTAACATGTTCAGCATCTGATAAATGCCAGGAGGTAAGACTACAGCAGCCTTGAATTTTGTGAAAGGGAGAAGGCTAGATATAACTGTACTTATCAACAGACAGGAAAGGCACTCACAGAACTATAGGAGCTACTAGCCCAATAATCCTGGTCTTCTAAATCAGTGAGAGGTAGGGAAAGAAATAATCTTTGCCAAATCATCTCTGACATGGAACAAACTGATTTTTTTAAAAAAACTTACCTTAAACAAGGATTACAATTTTTACTCATATTCATTCACTTTTCCTTCCCTCTGTCATCTCTCTACAACCATAGTTTGTATTATAAACTCATTTGAGAAACACGTTTTTTTTTTATAGAATTTATACTGTGAAGTGCCATATATGCTGCTAATGCTCTATACACTACCAACAAACTCTAGGCCAAGACAAGCTAAATGTGACAGTCTGTGCTGTATCAGAATAACATTCAAAATGAGAGACTTGTGGGAGTGTAAAAAGAAAAAAAAAGAAGTTAAATAATTATGTCATTATGTATTCTGCAAAAAGGTATGAATTATGAAATTTGACAGAATTTCTTTTTCTTTCATGAGAGATGATATGGAGAAGACTAATGGTATGGAAACACCATAGAGTGAACACATCTGCAAATGAAGTCAGATTAGGTTATATGGCAGCTGATCCTATAGCTCAGTCTTGTAATATATTTATGCAGAAATATTTCATTATTTATGCATACATATATTATAAGACTGAGCTGTAAGATCAGCTGCCATTTAAGGTGCATAAACAACACATCTTTGTGGCTGGATCTCTTAAGGTTTATGTACCAGGCATGAGCAGGGCCAAAGGACGGGCCAGTCAATTTCTTTAAGTCACTAGTCCACACTGTGTCTTTCTATGTCACCGGCCTCTCTCTCTTCCTTCTGCCAATTCACCAATGCAGGAATTAGAAGAAGGAGAAAAATGCTGACATTGTTAGAATTATGCTTTTTTTCAAACACTAATAGTTGCATCGAGAGACTTCTTTGATTTCAAGAAAAACATTAATTATTTAAATAAGGCAGGGTTATCCAATTAGATTTTTATCTGTATGAATGTGTCACAGCAAAATTCTTGCTAACAGAAGAAAAGCATTTATTCACTCTTTAAAAAGATACAGTAAGGAACTCCCTGAGTTCACCAAGAAGCACAATCTTTTAAAGATTATTTTAATCCTCCAATTTACAAGTGAGACTGTATGGGTTAGTAGACAAAATTGTGAGCTAATTTCTCTGCTGTTATATGCCTCATCATGTGATATACTGATCACATTTGAACTGGTGACAGTGAACATCAAGTGTTCATGCAAACAGATTAGAGTCAAATAATAGCTCAAGTGAGACCCCATGAATATGGCTGATCAAAGTAAAAGGCCTAACATGACAGACAGGATATAGAATATAACAGTTATCAGACAGGGAGTTGGAATCATGATTAGCAGCAAACACGCAGCACTTTAAGAGCTCCGAGCAGAACACTTAGGCAAAGATGTGCCTTTTTATATGTGCCTTCTATTCAAAGATGTGCCTCTTATATGTGCCTTCTATTCTTCCTTTGAAACTGAATAACAGCCAAACTCCCAGTACCCAACTTCATATTAATTTAAAATTTATGCTTTACTTTTCTTTACAAAATAAATCTGAAGCAGCCTGGAAGCTGAAGGTGTCACATATTTAAAGGGGCAGCATGCTGATTACTGAGTGGTCTCAGACAATAAAGGGGATCAGATGGAATAGATAGCCTTAGGGCTTTGGAAGGTCAGTGCAGCTGGGATTTCAAATTTTCCTTTGAAAAATCTGAGTGACTAGTATTTTGGCTCAAATCTTGCATACCAAGAGAATCTAAAATTCCTTAAAATACGCAGAAGTACAATGGTTGGCCTGTTATATTCTTTAGATCCACTTTTGTAATGATTTTCACACTTTTTTTCTTAAAAAATTGAGAAGGGAAGGCTGGAGGTGATTTTAGCAAAATTTTGTAGGCCACAGATACTAGTTCACGTATCTAAAAACCGGCCAATAAATAACATTATTGTGTTGAGAAAACTAATTGTGCAAATATTTTGAAACAATGTTGCATTACATATCATCAGGGAGAATGTTTCAACAATATATTTGTATATTTGAAGTCACCTGCAATCTCCCCAATTTGCCCAAAGCAGAATATGTACTGGAAAATCCTAGTTTCATGGTTTTCTGTTTCTGATAGGATCTTTTTCTTTCGCAAACAAATTTCTTTCAAAGGATAAGGACACTAGATTTCATACAAACTGAAGGAAACACCTTGAATGACAACCCAATCTGAATTCTAAAGACATCTATTAACCTTCTTTGCCAGCAGAAAGTTTCAGGTGTATATTTTTCCTTATGTAGTTCTATACCATGCAGAAGTACAAAGTGAGTACAATAAAAGGATACTGACTTATGTTTAGTTTCCCAGATTTGATGTGTGTGTGTGTGTGTGTGTGTGTGTGTGTCTTCCAACCCACAGAAATGGAACAGGATGCCAGATGTGTGCTTGATCCAGTAATTATATATTAAGTCACCTATAGCCCAACTGTCCCAGTTTGGAAACGGCAGTTCCAAGGAATTCATTGTCCTCCCACTTTTTCAACTACTTTTAAAATATCTCAGTTTCTCTCTCCCTCTTTGCCTTTAGCTTACTTCAGTAACTACAAACTCAGTTCAAAGTGCAAACATAGTTTGTTTTCAATTAACTCAGCAGCAGGAAAGGAGAGGAGGGGGTGGAATATCTTGCCTAGTCCACTAGACTCAGGCAAAATAAAACTGCTGAAGCCTCTCCTGGCTTATGTGTTCCTCCTTCAGTGACAACTTTTGCCACCTTGACCACACTCTGATCTTGTTTGGTCATATGTACCCTGGTTTTGATCTGTGAAATGTTGGGGGGGAGGGGTATATCATTACCAAATACAATTGTTTGATAAGCCTTCTATTTTGCTCACTGCTGGGGACTACAGAAACTGTGTGTGTGTGTGTGTGTGTGCATGCTACCTACCTAGGGGTTACCTAACTACCTTGATTAAACGGCTATTCAGTTGCTTTTGGCTTGCTTGGACACGGAAAGGAATAGCTGCTAACTATATAGGCTTCACCAGACTGGGAATCCATACTGAGAAGTCTAGAGAAATTGTGTGTACGTATGCATGCCTTCAACTTAGGGTGACCCCCACAAATTTCACAGGATTGTCTTAGGCAAGAAATAGTCAGAGGTGGTTTTGCCAATCCCTTCCTCTGAAACATAGCCTACAGCAGCTGGTATTCCTTGGTGGTCTCCCATCCAAGTACTAACCAAGGCTGCCTCTACTTAGCTTCCAAGATCAGACAGAATCTGCTGCCTTTAGGGTATTTAGACCTCCCACAGGAATTGCTAGCAAATAGAAAAATATTGCCCATTCATAATAGTACTACACAGCAAGGGCAGGCAGAGAAACTTGCCAGTCTGCAGGCACCTTTATACAATGTAATCACTGTTTAAAATTAAGTTAGTCCATGAAGAATTCTGGCAGAAAGCCAAGGGATTGGGAAAGGATTTTTTTTTTTTGGTTCAAAGACAGTTGTGTTAGTCTGGACCGGTGTGCAAAGGGATATTGTAGCACCTGTGAGAAAAACTGAAAGATGTTTATAGTATAAGCTTTCGTAGACTTAGGCCATTTCCACACTACACTGTTATAGCATGATTATTCCACTTTCAACATCCTATGGAATCCTGGGGTTTGTAGTTTAGGGAGGGGCCGCCTGGCCTCTTCCTAAACTGCAAACCCCAGGATTCCATAGGATGTTGAGAGCGGAATAATCACACTATAAGAGTGTAGTGCAGAAGAGTCTCCAGTCTACTTCAGCAGATGCATGTTTCTCCACCAGAGGATAAAGGGGCGTATACCAGACATTAGGAAAGGGAATATACAAAAACCAGTTGCAGGACATTCCAGTCTTCCTGGACATTCCATTTCAGACCTCAGAACAGCAGTCTTTGAACAAAAAAACACTAAGGGGAGATTGGGAGGAGAAACAGCAGAATTGGGATATATCCACAAACTCCAGTCCATTGACAGTAGGTTGCACAGGGACAATGGTTTCCTAACACACTACTCATATTGGAACACTAGTTAATACTCCAGACTCACAAGGACTCTCTTGACCATTCTATCATATATCCTTTCTGGTTCCCAGCCAGCAACATACTATATTTCAAGAACTCCCCCTACCATCCGTACAGGCTTCTGTTCATCTCGGCTTTAAGCAATATCTTTTCTCCCACCCCTCTCCCCCGATGACCATCATTAAAACTGAACTTGTCAACTCATCACCATTTCAACAGGTTTTCCATTTCTATCACTATTCACACACACAGCCTACTCATTCATGGGTATAAATGTCTGTCCACAGGCACTTCACTTCATGCATCTGATGAAGTAGACTGAGACCATTTCCACACTAGACTGTTATAGCGCAATGATTCCACTTTCAACATCCTATGGAATCCTGGGCAGCCCCTCCCTCAACTGCAAACCTCAGGATTCCATAGGATGTTGCAAGTGGAATCATTGTGCTATAACAGTCTAGTGCGGAAATGGCCTAAGTCTATGAAAACTTATGCTACAAACTTCTCTCAGTCAGAAAGGTGCTACAATATCCCTGTGCATAATTTTTTTTCAAGTAAGACATTTTTCAGAGGGTCAGACTAACACATCAAAACAGAAAGGGCAGTAATCTCAGTATCCTGAACACCTTTCACAAAACTGAGAAGGAATGCTAATTGATCCATGAAAATAAAAACTAAAAGGACGGAAATTTGCTCAGGAATGTAAACATTCATTCATCTTCAGCAAAACACTTTTCTCTTTTTTTAGATATATCTGAAAAGAAATGTTTCTCGCATCTCAATAACACTGGCCTAGTATGGATACAGATGCCATTCTTACTGATTATTTTACATAACAAATCATACAAATATGTCATGTTAAATTATGTTGAGTTAAATTTTAGAGAGATTTAACCTCCATGGCAGGGAGCTTTGTGAAATTAGAAGCAAGTCACACATATACTTTTAAAGGTCCACAGCCTTCATCGCATCTGGGAACCTAACAGTGATTGATGTTTTCCAATATTTTCCAGCAAAGACTCGGCAGGAACTTGAAATTTAGGGACTCTGTCATTTCCATCTCCTTTCCTCTCATGTCTTCTTCAACTGACATTTTTCTCCATCAGGACAAATGAAGTATGACTCTCCTAGGCTCTCAAGGGTATTTCACCAAGGCAGCTATGATATTACCCAGCAGCCTTGAAAGAAGATAGCTGACTGAATCATGACATCTTTGGCAAAAGGATTCAAAAACCTATGGCTTCATTGGGAAGAATGTCACTCATCTTTAGCATTTTTTAAAAGAAATGCATAAACCTAAACCAGTAAGCCCAATAGTCAAAGAATCTAAAAGAAAGCAAAGATGTGTCTTTAAGGAAAAGCACAGTGGTGTCTGAGGAGACCTCCCCATGTGTCCATAAAGTGCCTTACTGATGACCTACAGATCAGTTTTTTGAAAAAGATGGCTTCAGAGAGAAATGGTAGCCTCCAACTGATTCCTTTATTTTATTCCCAAGTGGGTCTAGAGATATATCAAGGAAGCAAAGGGCAAGTAGCTAAAGGCTGCACTTTACTTTTAAGTGCTCCTGAAGACCTGAGATAAGAGGAAAGGCAGAAGGCAGGGAGAAAGGAAGGAACTCATTGCCACCGTGAGAAAATGGAAATGGATGGGAGAAGCTGAAAAAACTGGGGGATGGCTGGAATGATCCAACAGATTAGGCTGCTCTGTGGTGACTCAGTTGAGGCAGAGAAAGTGGTCATGGAGTGTGCATGTGAGACAGAGGGAATGAGAGAGTTCAGGGGAATTAGTCCTGAAAATCAGAGAAACGAGTCATTAAGAAGAGTGGTTTTACTGTGAGAGACTTTCTGGATAAACTTTTGACAGTCTGCGAACCACTGGATAACCAGAGCTGGACGTGAGAAAAAGAGCACAAATCAGCTTCTGCTGTCATGGTCTTACTGATGGCCAGTGTCTTTCCCCGAACTACAAATTGCTTGAAAAGGTGTGAAGACAGACACAAGAAAGAAAGACTTTCAAAGAAGTAGCCATGTTAGTCTCTTGCTGCATAAAAAAGACAGAGGAAGTGGGAGGAAAAAAAGAAATCTGGTGGCACCTTTAAGACTAACTTTAGGACCAGCTTTCACTGATATAAATCCACTTCTTTTAGATGCAGTAATGAGTGGTATTAAAGCCTCAGGTATAAAGCATATTTATACAGTTATGAGAGTGGGACAGAACATAATAAAACCTAGAAAGATGTGAATCTTGATCCGTTCCTAAATTTTCAAAGGGCTGCATAAGATTATACAAGTCTTTCAGATCTTTACAGTGATCAGTTAGTGTTAATGTGTGAAAGCACACTACATATATTAATACTAGAGTCCTTGCTACTGCACATATAACAAAAGGAATCGTCTCAGACAGTTTTGAAGCCAGGGAAAGTGGCTTTTGGTGAGCAGATTTATTGCTTCCATGCATCAACACTAATTGATCACTTTTAAGAGCTGAAAGAGCTGTATCACCTTATGTAGCCCCCCTTTGAAAATTAA
Organism: Cyclura pinguis; assembly: GCA_030412105.1. Classification (NCBI taxonomy): domain Eukaryota; kingdom Metazoa; phylum Chordata; class Lepidosauria; order Squamata; family Iguanidae; genus Cyclura; species Cyclura pinguis. Next base: position 155,405,260 of record CM059602.1, read on the forward strand.
AGGCAAGGATCAAATTTTGCATGTTTCTGGATCCCATTACATTTTATCCTATTCACACAACTGTATAAATATGCTTTATATCTGAGGCTTTAATACCACTTAATACTGCATCTGAAGAAATGAGTTTATACCGACAAAAGCTCATGCAAAAATAAAAAACAGTCTTAAAAGTGCTACTTTATTTCTTTTTTCCCGCCCCGCCCCTCCTCCTTTTCATGTCCCAAGAAAGACAATAAAACATTTTGAAAATTAAAAAGCCAGTGAATGAGAAATGGTTTGCTTATAATATCTGGAGACTATTTGTACCCTTGGTATTTCAATCTTCTTTTATTGCTTAAGACAAGAATTTATTCTTTATTTGTAATGTATAATTTTTTAGAATGAGCATGAATTTCTATACCAAAAGAAAAGTGAAAGCTTCAATGAACCTTCTGCCCATAGTATAATTAATATTTCCAATTTCCTTTTGCAACCTAGTAATGGTCAATAAGTTTGGTGCAATGCAAGAATGCTGTGATGAAGCATATGCCATAAGATGAAGAAAAGATTTTTCAAAAAAGGTTTATGAAAGTCAGTTAATTAAATAAATGAAATTCCATTATCAGAGCAACTCAAATGTAAAGGTATCAGTTTTAAGGTGGAGTACTAATAGAAATGGAGGTGCCTCTACCTAGGAAGAACAAAAAGAGAAATCAACTGCACAGACATACCAAAGAACTAATTTTCTAGTTTAGAGAAATCTCTAGAGTGGAGACAAGGAAATGGGAGTCATAAAAGATATTGATGCTGGCTCAGTTTTTTGAAAAAAGAAAGAAAGTAATTCCATTCAGGATGCTGCTTAGAGCCTCGATTCTTGATCTCTTTTCAGTCAAAAACAGCTTTGCAATTATAGGCGTCAATGACAAGTGGAAGTGACTTGAACATCTGTTTTCACAGTTCTGCAAATGAATGGATAACTATAGCTCATGGGAGAAACCGCATGAGCTCCAAATGCTGGCATGGCTTCCACCATCTCCCCAGAGGAAGAGAGGTAGGTCCCTGCTCCCCATCATTCCAGAAAGACAAATGGATAACTTTAAGCCACTGGCATACCTGTTTCTCAGAACTCAATTAGAAGGAGTTAAATCACTCTAAAATTCCTGGGAATGGAATAACAATTTCAACCTTTATCTTCAACCACTTTCAGATGTGTTTCAACAGGAGTGGGACAGGGAAGAGGAAGAAACTATGCTCGCTTTTACATACAGTCCAGCCTCCCAGCCTACGCACGTTTATTTGAGGACTGGAACAGAGTTTTCCATATGTATAAAACTGTGTACATATAGAGTTCAATATGCCATCACAAACTCAACTTAAGAGTTATAAAATTCTTATATTTAGACCCCACTCAGCCTGTCAAACGACACATGAGAAAAGCCAGCTGCATGTTTTAATTTTTATTATTGTGATTAGCAATTCCATTAAATGAAAGAACAGGTATGGAATCTAGCTACTTCTGAATATGATTTAGCAAAGATGGATAGAAATTTGGGGATACTCTTCCCCAACTTACTTACTAGGTTTATAAATACTAAATGCTTGATCTTCTTGTAAAAGTTTTCTAAGTCATAAACAGACTAATAATTATTAGTGGTTTGGTCCTTTACTTCCTCAACCACCAAACATAAAGGAAAAGCAAAGGTGCCCTGTGATAACAAATTGAGGTTGTATTTGAGGGTTTATGTTTTATACCAATTGACATTTATGAGACTTTGACCAGAAAAGACCTCCCAGTGCCAAATTAATGAAAAATGATTGTATTACTATAAGCAATACTGGGATTCTATTAAAATAATCAACAGATTTTTTTTTACGTTACGTTATTTTTCTAAAAAGGACTGAAAGTGAAAATCCATCATCTAGAAGTGGTTGGAGACTTTGACTTACCCAGATTGGCAAAGTACTAGAACATCCATCTCCTCTGATGTGTCAGGCAAGTCTTTCCCAAGGAGACTGACAGTGTATCAGTACAATAGTCTTAAAGCAGCTTTAGGCCTTGTCTCTCCCCAGGGAATTATTGTTATGTGAAGAAGTGAGGGACCTGAAACAGAATTCTCCCCATTACGGCGATCAGCATTCCCTGAGGGAAACCACAATAAGGGTCATGACAACTGCACCTCCCTGATCAAAAGGCACTTTTATTACATGGGATCTCAGAGCACATGCATGAACGCGCATATATTCTGAGTACACACATCTATAAGAGATCTTTTAACTTTGACAGTAGTGCATATTTAGACACATTGGATCTAGTAATCTGCATACACATACAGCTATCCAACACAGAAATTTAGCAATCATACAAGAATCAAAATATACACAAAGGCTGCCTTGAGATGCTAAATATTATGGTAGAGCTTATTAAGTGGCAAACAATAAATGCAGAACACAGGTAACTAGACAAGTGCTTCAGTTGCTTCTGCATGCATTTTTTAAGGCCTGAAGACACTTGTTAACTCAAACAAGGAAACTCAGAAAGTTGAAAATTTTTAAGATTAAGGCTGTTACTGCAAGGCCTAGAAGTGCTACAGAGGTCTGGATTCAGATGCTAGGAGCGGTGGTAAGGCCAGAAGAGTTTGCTATTCAAAGGCTGCTAAGAGAATGCGGAATGTCTAGTGGTAGGTAAAGCTCCTTACCAACTGACTACTCTCTACCTCCAAGTTCTATTCAATATTGAATAGCTACTGTTACTGGGTTTATATTTCTATAATTTCCCACAAAAGATGATTTGAGGGTTGGACAGAAATTTCCTTTTAGTTGCTGGATTAACTCTTCTCTCTCCAGGGCCAAATAAGATTTCAGTTTAATGAACAACTCATATGGGGCTTACATAGACACACAAACCTTAGCAGGAATATTGTACAGGTATTCCTTTCATATAGTTTCAATTCCTTCCTCCTTGCATATGTAATTATTTAATTCACATGAACTTTCGTCATGTGGTGTGACTGTTGCTCATCATAAGAGACAAAATTATCCTGTGGGATTTCTTTTAAACATCTCTTCCTGAGGTGTGATTAACATTTAGGACCTGGAATCAAAAGAAACAAACAAAACAAAACAAAACAAGTAACTTCAGATATTTTGTGTCATTTCCTTAGATGGTCCTTGCTGAAGGTGCAATTTAAATTCAAAAACTAAAATCCATGAAAATTCACCTCATGACTACTGAAGGTCAACAACAACAAATCCATGGCCAGCCTCTCAGCACCTTTCATGTTGTAAATGATGAGAATTCCAGCGATGCTTTATAACATCTACACTGCAGAAGAAATTATAATCTCTCATACTTATCCTTAGCAACGCTTCCCCAACACTTCATATATCAATTTTAGGCTACAAGGCCCTTCACAACTTTATTCAACTGTTCTCCTCTACTGACAGTTCAACTGCTGAACACCAATTTGTCATGTTCTTTCCCAGATACTCTTACAAACTATCACACAGCAAAATGCACGTACAATAATCTCCTTGTTTAGGTAACAGAAATTCTGCAACTTTCTTCTACAATTAATAACATTCCAAGATTTAACATTTAACTTGAATTGCAGAGCACTGTAAATAAGGAGGAGGACAGTGAAAACTGCATTTTATCCCACAGCTTAAAAATAAAAATAAAAATAAAGTACACTAGCTTTTTCCAGCTCAGTCTGAAGTGTATCTGTTGAAGATTTGACTTATATTGTCTTGTCAAATAATATGGGTTTGATTTCTTGATTTGCGCTGTTGCAGTTATAAATGTTAACGCTCCCTGGTCTAAGCACATATGTGGTGTTATAGCAAGTTTTTAGACTGAGCATTCACTCCTTAGTATTGTATTTTGGCGTAATCTGAACACAATTTTACAAGGTTTGAGGGTTTTTTTTAAGGCCTGAAGACCCTTGTTACCTTTCTTTCCTCATACAGACGCTTATGCATTGAGGCCAGTTGTGTCAGCCCTCTCACCTTTTCCAACCCTTCCCCACTGCAGCTTTCTGTACTCTTAATTACGTTCATGCAAGAAATCTGTGTCCAATTTTTGCCCATACCCCATCCCACTGAAGCCTCTCCCCCTCTCCAGTTGCACCTCGGGCCTTTTCTGTTGAACTCCAGAGAGAAACATTTTAGGAAGCAGCGACTGATGAAATGAGGAACACAAAAGGCTTTACACATCAACAGGCTTCTGCTCATGCAACTGTAGGTCCCTACCACATACATACATACATACATAAATATTCTTTTCTGGGTATTCTCTGAATTTCATTTGTTCAAGCTTAGCACAGCAGTGAACAAAGTGCGGTTCTACATCCTACACTATCTTGTAAGACTGAAAGTACAGATTTCAATTGGTCATTCAGTTAACAACTCTGCAAAAACAAAAACAAAACTAGTTATATAACATCAGTTTGACTGTGGTCAACAGACCAAGAAGCTTTTAATATTATGCAAATCTGATGGAAAGTCAAACAAGAATTTCCCACCATTGACTTTTTGCCATTGTCCATATTTCTTACTTTTTTTTTTTAATTTTCCCTTCCAAGACTCCTGCCCACTATATAAGTAAATGTCCATCACAAAAAGTATTCATTGCTGGATTTAGAAAACTAAATTCTGCATAACTTTGGCTTGATTGTTAAATGTCAATTGTTTTTAGTGGAATAATGATAAAAACAGTAACAACAACAGTAAATTACTGTTATGAGACAACATATCTGTTTTCATTAAAAGTAGCTTTATTTTTCTCCCGATTTTTTAAAAAAATCTGCAGCTGTTTCTAGCAAAATGTCCATTACAGTGTGACTCTTCCACCATCAAGAAAACATTCCTAGTTCATTAAAGAATGAATGAGCAATAGAATTTATTATTTTTTCCCACATTCTGTCTAACTACATACGTATTCTACAGGTATTCTACAGGTAAAAAATTGAATGCAATTCTATGTGTACATTTAAATTACTATACTAGCTAAAATCAAGAAATTATAAAGTAAATGGAAATGAGGATGTTAAGATTTATCCTGACAGGAGAAATAAAGAACTTAATTTTGCCCAACACAATCTGGTAAGGGACCTAATCATCTCTCTGTCTCAGGACCAAAACAAAATCACCCATGTTTCTCATTTTTATGCATCAGAGAGCCAGGCAGAATTTCATATTGTATAGTAACTACCTGAGAGTATTCTGCCTTACTCCCTGCCCAGGGATCCCTTCACAATTCAGAACAGCTCTGAATAGGGCAGTTAATTTATTCCTTTACACACCAGGCAGCAGAGAGGTGAGGGGAAAAAATCTCAGCCGCAGAAGCCTTTAAGACAGAGCTTTCCAAACTGTGCGTTGCGACACGGTAGTATGTCACCTGCAGCATGCAGGTGTGTTGCACAAACATAGCAGGTGGAGGGGCTGTCTCTCCCTCCACTGCAGCAAGCCAGGCCCGGGTGAAGGAGCTGTCTTTCCCATCGATGCTGCCACTGCCGCGGGCCAAGGAAGACCCTGGCAAGGGCATCGGTGGCGGGTCAGGCCTGGGTGAAGGGGCTGCCACTCCTGCTGCTGTGGCCCCCCCTGTCAAGGAAGGCCCTGGCAGCGGTGGACCAGGCTTGGGTGGAGGGACTCCCTCCACTTACTGAGTTACTTACTGAATTACGGTATTGTGAAATGACACACGTCTAAAAAGTGTGTCACAAACATAAAAAGTTTGGAGAGCTCTGCTTTAAGACCACAGCAGTAGCCCTGTTCCATAGCATAACAATTTTCAGGTGTGTAATTTAGTAAGCTAGGCCATTGGCTCAGTCCATTTCTCTGTGAATGCTGACAATGAAGAGAACTTAAATGATACATAAAAGCTACAAATAAGCATTCAGTTCCATTTGCTCAATGGATTCAGAAGGTCTCTGGCATATCCGTGGTATCGTCAATTAAAAGGCTCAGGTAGCAGATGATGGGAAAGAATTTCTACCTCAGCCTGTGGAGAAATGCACCAATCAATGTGGACAGTATAACATTAAACAGATAAATAGTATAACTGGCTTAAACACAGAGCCACTCAAAGATGGCACCTCCTCCCATTCAATTTGAAAAAGGTAACCAGACTAATAGCTGAATGGCAACGGATCAGCCCTGTTCATCACACTTGAGGGTAGGAGGCTGCCTCACAGGGACAGGACAGGTTGTCTGGAACACATATCTCTGTCCTTCCAAAACCTAGCTGTAGCTCTATGCTTTCCAGTGTATCACTTGAGGCAGCTGCTTTACTTTTCCTGAATGGTAAGGCTGGCCATGGAGTTCCTGTGGCCCAGCCTCAACATCTTTTAATTCAGCCCCTTTGAGCAATAGCGTGAGAGACTGCCTCATACAGAATATATAGGCTTTTAAAACAACCACTAAGATGAAAGTGTTTTGCTTAAAAACAATAGTAGTATATCAAAGAATCATTAAATAGTAGGAACAAAATCTGACAAGATATATATATATATTTAAAAAAAACTTATTTCATGCTAAGGCAGAGCATTTTTGTTTTTGTTGTTGTGTACTTTCAAGTCTTTCTGAGAATTATAAAAGCCATTCTGTGTTAGAAATGGAAAGAACATTTGTAAACAATCAGCTGAGTGTTGGCAAGCCCTGAAGAGGAGAATTCTGGACAGACAAGAATCTTTCCAGTTAGGAACCTGCACCTAGCCTTTTTCTTCCCACAGAAAATGGCAATTTCTGTATAGAAGTGTCCTTTCCTGTGCAGAAAGCAATTTTTTATGCAGGAAATACGACTGTCTGCTCAGAGCACATTATTTTGTGAACATAAAATTTATATTTTTTTGTACAAAAACTTCAGGAGTGGATTTTTCACAGAATGCATTCCAAACTCTTCATAGTCTTTGAAAACAGCACAGTTTCTGAGGACACTGTTGATGTGAGGAGAAAAATGGTGAAACTGTTCACTCCTGCATACAAGAATGAAATTTATGAAGATTTATATTCCTGTTGTTGTTCTATCCCTTCAAATTGTTTCTGACTTATAGAGACATTACAGTGAACCCATCACAGGGATTTCTGGGGGCTGAGAGTGTGTGACGTGCCAGTGATCAACTCGTGGGTTTCCATGGCCAAGCAGGGAATCAAACTCTGGATGTAGTCCAAAGCTCAAACCACTAAACCACATTGGTTCTCATTTATATTCCTATCTATGGTTGATCTTACACAGAAGAAATGTGAGTCAGACAGGTTATTTATACAACATTCTTTTTAAAGGTTTGTAAATTCCTGATACTCTATTTACCTATCGGTCTTATTTTTACCTATTTGATTCTTATTTCTTCAGTGTAAGATCGACTTTCTGCCTCTTTCTATATTACACATTTCTTTTACTCATTATAATCTTACTGTATATGCTCATGTACAAGTCCAGAAATTTTAGTCAAAATATTAACTCCAAAAGACCTGGGTTGACTTATCCACAGGTCAATGTAAGTACTATACCTTAACTCTTATCAAAAAAAGAAACCACTCCCTTCTCTGAGTAGAATGATGAAGGGTGAGAATTTAGTCAGTCTTGAAGAATCTAAAAGAAGAACGAATCCCCTCTACTTTTCTGCCACAGCGCTGCTTCTAAACTTTTTGAATGCCTGGACAGGAAAATCGTGGTGGCGGCAGCTCTTTGGAGCTTCCCTTCAAACAAGGGCCAAGAATGTAGAAGAGGTCAGTGCTTCTTTTAGGTTCTCCTGGGATGAACTAAGCTCTTGCCTTTCATCATTGTACTTAGAGAGAAGGGGATGGCCCCTTTTTATTTATTTATTTATATATATATATATATATATATATATATATATATATATATAAAAATAAATAAATAAAATAGTTAACACTGTGCCTTAACTTTTTAAACAAACAAACAAACACCCTCTTCTCTGACTAGAGTGGTGAAAGCCCTCTTTGAATGCCTGGGCATGAAAATGGTGGCAATGATAGCTGGGGCAACTGGCTCCCTAAGGCGGCACTGGCACTTTCCCCTCTCCATGGAATTACCCTCGACTTAACCATAGGTCATATCAAAATCCATAATTTTGACCCCAGAACCCACCTTTGACTTATGAGGTTGACTTATACACAAGTATATATGGTAATCCTTTTGAAAAACTAAATTTTTTGGAAAAGTCACCATGCAGGGAGCTCTGGTTTTCATATTTTGGCTTTGCAAAAGACTGAGGAAGATGGTGTAGATTTGAAAAATGCTGACAAATCTAGTCTGCAAGGAGAACCGTGATTTGATGAACTGGAAATTAATGTGACCACAATTCAGAATAATTGTTTTATATGTACCTGCAGTCTACTGAAACCTTTTTTTCTTTAGACATGTATTATGGTTATATCAAGCAATAATTCACATCTGTTAAAATGACGATTAAATAGATTTTTTCTCACTAGTGACTTGAACTATGATTTAAATCATTAAAATTGAGTCCTTCAGAGAAGCAATTTAAATCATGAATTAAATCATTTTGATTTAAATTAAAGCAACCACTGCACCTTCTACTGGGTACCTGTTGTTGTTCCTATTCATTTCCTGCCATTTTAATATAGTGGGAAAATATATCTTGGACTTCTCCTTGAATAATCACTTTACTTCTGAACTTGAAATATGCATTTAATACAATCATGAATTCTATCTATCGTAAATGATTAAGATTATGATATTAAGAAACAATGGCACAATAGTTACTATTAATAAGTCTACTGCGCAAAACTGTAGAACTGATTGTTGGCACCCCAGTCAATCATTCTCTCTCTCACTGGGCAAAACATTTCCTGTGCAACCATCTGATGTGCCTGCTTCATTAAATCCCTTGTTAAAATCAATATAACATTAACATGATGTTTACATGGGATCCTTCTTTGTGTTAGATAGCATGCTGTATCTGAAAAGCATTCCATCCCCCAATGAATAGAACCAAAGGGGGGAGGGCAAGTCAGACATGGAGCACAATCCTCTATAAACTTACTAAAAGAATGCTCCATGTTGCTCAGTGGGGCTCATTCTCTAGTAAATGTGTTTAGGGAGACGCTTAGCCCCTTTTGTGATGGAAACTGGAATAGTGCAATGTAGCAATGCTTTCATCCAAGCAAGATCTCCATGTTCAGATATCATGAAAATCCTGGACACCAGACTTAGGCCCTTTTCACATGGCATTTTCCATGCGAAAGAGGGCCTGGAGCATCACACAATTGTGAGGAGCGATCTGCACAACACACTCACAATCGTGCAATGCTCCAGGGGCCGGCAGGCGCTGCTCACACACCTTTTCATTTGCGGCTAGAAGCCGAAAATGGTGGATCGCGCATTGTTCCCAGGTCCCATGCGCACTTACCTGGCGTGCGGAGCCTCTGGAGCTGCGCCGGTTGCGCTTCCTGCCCCAGTAGAGCCTGGGAAGGTCCCAGGCTGCACTGCGGAAGGAAGCGGTGGGGCTCTCGTGCAAGCAGGCAGCTTGTGCAGAGCCGAAGGACCCCGGACATGAGAGCCTCTCGCCAGAGGCTGCTTGTGTGATCCCCGCACCCCAGCGCTGGAAAAAGGTAAGGTGCAGAAAGGGCCTTAGTTGAAAGAGCCTGTTTGTGGGCTTCAGGGTAGTATGACATGGAAGAAATGTTGGGGACGATAGGAGTTTCACCCCACGGAAACACAGCGGAAAAACCAGATTTCAACGAGCCAACAGCAGCAGCCTTGTTCCCCAGTAAGGATACTCACACACGGAGGAGTTTCTTCCAAAACAGAAGGCACTTTATCTTGCAGCAAAGTTCCGTTATATACAAAACATAGAACAGACGGACAAAAGCTTGCACCAGACACTGGTTTTGGTCAACAGACAAAATACATACTGGCGTTGCTTTGTTATATACATATCTACAACCAATCAGGTGGAGGTTTGCACACCTCCCTCTACCATCTGCACACGACCCCAGTTTCTTATGCAACCTTGCAACTACCCACAGCTGGGGCATGATGCAACATCTTTGCAGTGGGCTGATCATTTTCCCAGGGTTCCCTGCCTGGAATCCCTGACAATCCCCTCCAAAATGGTCAGGCCACTGTGTAGGACATTTTCACAATCCATACGTGTCATACAATACATGCTACATAATACATACAGTACATACATTCAAGGGTACAACTCATCTTCCACCTTACACCCTGGTGGCAAGGCCCAATTTACTTGCCAGCTTCTCACGGCCTACTACTGGAAGGGCCTTTGGGAGCAAATCCGCAATATTGTTTTTCAGATACCATACCCCAATGTAGTCCTACACTCAAAATTTCTGCCTCAGTCACATGGGACAGCAAAATACCCTCCTCCTGAACTTTTAGGGATAAGCATAACTTTACGTCCTGACTCAGCAAGTTGGGTACTTCCTGACCCACTTTCACTGGAACCACTGCTGGAACTAGTGCTGACCTCAGTGTGAGGCTCTCTCTTGACCGTAAATGCAGGTTCAGCACTAGGTGGCAGTGTTGAACTCTTTGGTGTGACGTTGAGTGAGATTTTTGGCTTCTCCTCCTCAGTACTTTCCTCAGTACTTTCTTCTTCATCATCAGCCATCACCGCCCCTCCAACTTCAGAGCTTTCAAGTGTATCTGGGACACTGCCCTTTTCCTCATCAGACATCACTGCCCCTCCATTCTCAGGAACACTTTTGTCTCTTTTACCCAGGGGAACCCAAACCTCTTGATTACAGTGCAGTCCTTTTACACTTTTCACACTTTTACCCAGGGGAATCAAAACCTCTTGGTTACAGTGCAGTCTATCCCATCCTGAATGGATTTCGAAGTTTGCACTCCTAGAATACGCTATTTTGCCAGCATGGTGTAGAAATCTATATTTGTTACCTTCATATCCCACAAAGCGTAACCGTCTAGATTTCTCCTCTCCAGACTTTCTGAAACTTGGGAGAACATACACACTAGCAAGCTGACCCCAAACATGGAGATGCTGCAGGTTTGGCACTCTACCATACAATAGGTAATATGGAGTTTGCTTCACACTTGAACACCACATCCTGTTTAAGTGGTAGTTTGCTGTCACTATTGCTTCTCCCCAAAGTCCTGCTGGGGCTTGGGCATCCTCCATCATACAGTCCTTCATTTGTTTCAACAGTCCAGTTCTTCTTTCTGCAAGACCATCCTCCCCGGGAGATGCGGGATTGGTGGTTTTATGCCTTATGTCTTTCTTACGCATCCAGGCTTGCAGGCTATTAGACAGGAATTCTCCCCCTCGATCTGACACAAGACTGGCCACTTTATAAGGAAATTCCCTCTCAACAGCATTCACCCACTCTTGGAACTTTTCAGCTGCTTGACTTTTCTCTTTCAGCAGATAGACATAGGAGTACCTGGTGTGTCTGTCTACAATTACCAGGAAAAACCTATTTTGCCCTTCAGTTGGCTTGAATGGCCCAGCCAAATCTGCATGTACAACCTCAAAAGGCTGTTGGGTGACACACTTGCTTTTCTTGGCAATGGAGTAAGCCTTTACCTTAACCTTTTTACACACAGAACACTCTAGGAACTTAGGACAATTTCTGACCTGTAACCCAGGGCATACCTTTGCCAACTCTTGCAAACCTTTGTAGCTGGCGTGACCCATCTCTCTGTGGAGGTAATGTACACACTTTTCATGTAGAGGTTTGTTACACAAAGGGTTAACGTTTGCCCGTTTTCCTTTGAGTAACATGTGGCACAACCCCTGCTTTTTCACCCCTTTTGCACAAAAACACCATTTGCAGTAATTATACATTTCTCCCCTTCAAACACCACTTTGTAGCCCTCACTGGCCAGTTGGGAGACACTCAAAATACAGTTCTGCAAATTTGTCACGCACAATACATTATTGAACGATTTCCCAAAACATGGCACATATGCAGTACCCATCTTCTGCACCTTGCTTGGTGTCCCATCTGCAAGGGAAATTGCTGTTATATTTGCATTTGTAACATCATTCAACAGCTTTAAATTGTTCACCATGTGGTCAGTTGCGCCACTGTCTAGCAACCACACACCACTCTCAGACTGTTCTTTTGCCACAAACACATGGCCTTCAGCCTGTGACGACACGCCCCTCCGCTTCTGGGCTGTCTTCTTCCCTCTGCTCGGTACTGGCATTCTGCAGTCCTTCTGGAGATGGCCGACTCTCTTACATCTGTAGCAGCGTCTGGCAAAGCTGCACACTGCTCCTTCTTCCAGGTCAGATGCCTCCTTGGGAGCTGCCTCTCCCTCCTGGCGACTGGCTGTTCTCCCCTCCAACTGCAGTCTGGAATCGAACTGCTTACGTTGGACTTCCTCCAAAATCCTCCCGGCTACCAAGTCTACAGTCAGCTCTTCCTCACGTACACCCTGGAGGCTGTACATCAAAAAGTCCCACTCCTTAGTGAGGCTTCCCAGCAGAATAAAACTTTTCTGCATTTCTGGAATATTTACCCGTCTGTTGGCTGCCTCTTGAAATAACTGTTTCATCAGCATGAGGTGCTCTCTTACACAGCTTCCGGGACATAACTTTGTGTTATACAGTCTTTTCGTCCATAGCATTTTGGACAAACACGAGGAAGATTGATGCACACGCTTCAGAGCCTCCTAGAGCTGATATGCTGTGTCCGCAGCAGCAGCGTGAATCAACAGGGAAGGACTTAAAGTAAGCAAAATAACTGCTTTGGCTTTTTCGTCAGCAACCCTGAACGCTATTTGAGCAGCAGTTGCTCCTTCTGGGGGCTGTCCCTCATTTTCCAAAACGTGCCACAAGTTTTCCTTCCTCAAAGCGGCTCTCACATAAATTTGCCAGCTTTGATAATTAGTGTCGGTCAACTGTTCAAAATGCAGATAACCTCCCTCAGCCGTGCTACTGCCTTTGTAAGGAAAATTCAACAAACAAAGCAGCTGGCCGCAGTGACCTTGATGAGCTCCGGACTGAAGATTAACTGTCTCTCTGCCAAAACACAGACTCCCGAAGCACCGGAGAGCCAGGCAAACAGTCAAAAACCGTCCCAGTATCCAGGGGAAAAACAACTACAGGTGCGCTGTGGATGCTGTGCACTCTGGGCCTGGGCCCATAACCATTGTTGGGGATGACAGGAGTTTCAGCCCCACGGAAATGCAGCGGAAAAACCAGAGTTCAGTGAGCCAACAGCAGCAGCCTTGTTCCCCAGTAAGGATACTCACACACGGAGGAGTTTCTTCCAAAACAGGAGGCACTTTATCTTGCAGCAAAGTTCCGTTATATACAAAACATAGAACAGACGGACAAAAGCTTGCACCAGACACTGGTTTTGGTCAACAGACAAAATATATACTGGCGTTGCTTTGTTATATACATATCTACAACCAATCAGGTGGAAGTTTGCACACCTCCCTCTACCATCTGCACACGACCCCAGTTTCTTATGCAACCTTGCAATTACCCACAGCTGGGGCATGATGCAACATCTTTGCAGTGGGCTGATCATTTTCCCAGGGTTCCCTGCCTGGAATCCCTGACAAGATACAGGTATTTTCCTCATCCTTTCCACCTTTTTTTCAAAAAGCCTGTGTGCATTTCACTGGCATTCTGGGACCTAGCTAATCAGAGTGCTGCCTAGGGCTGTGGGAAGATAGAACATCTCATGGGCTGGAATTAACCATGCAGGCTTGACTCTGGTCCACTTGTAGCAAGTAAATTCAGTCGCTCTAGGGATCCTCTGGCATCTAGACCTTTGTTGTCTTCTTCTCTTCCCACCCTCAAGATGTTTTTGGTTCATGTTTATGGTTCTGATTTCTGTTACTTGTCACAATTTCAGCAGCACGGTATGTGCCTAGATCCAGTGTTTTTTGTGGGAGATGGGGCCTCTGTGATCTTCATCTCCTTTGGGTTTTCCATAAGGGATATTGAGGGGTCATGCCCAGCTTGGGGGCTGTCAGACATTCCAAGGTGGCAGGAAACCATCCAGTGGCTTATGCCCAAATGAACTCCATAGCTGTCACTCCACTATAGACCCTCAGCAGTCAAGTTGGTAGGTCAGTGGTCATCAGATAAGAGATGGGTTATTCAATTCCTGGATCTATGCCTCATGCCAGGCCAATATATATAGTTATAAATACTACAGCTGTGGCCTTTTTGTTTCCAACCATATCACACATGTCTGTGCCTTAACTACTGATGTAATTCTTCACTAATTTATGTGTCAAAGGAAACAACAAGTAATTTTAGCCACATTTTTCTTGCTGCACACAGTTTTTGAAGACTATTCACAGTTTGGGATTCATTTTGCATAAAACAGGAATGTGAGCTTTTCATGACATAAAAACAGTATTTTCTGCATGGAAAATAATATTTCTGAGCAGAAACCTTCTACACAAAATAATATTTCTGTGGAGGAAATGCTGCACAGCAGCTTACTCTGTGCAAAATTAACATACGTTTTTTCTTTTCAAGGGAACAACAGGAAATACTATTTCTTTATTCAGAAAAGGCTTCTTACTCTGCAAAAAAGATGGAAATGTTTAACCAGAGTAATTTCTGAACTTTAATTATTATTGTCAGTGCAGGATTCTCCTTGTCTAAATTTTCTGACACCTGAGAAAGGTGTTTTTCAAACATTTTTCAAGTATATTTGAATATTCTTTCAACTCCTACTTCTGACTTCTTCTGCTGATGGAACCTATTTTCTGCTGTACCATGGTTTATTGTGTGGAGAATGAGCTGAAGCAAGACTAACTTCAAAGTCTCCCTCATGTCTTCTTTTACATGAAAGCCACAAAGTAATGTCCAATTATGACCTCCTCTTGTCATTTTGTTTGAACCCAGCAAAGTATGGTAAATATTAACTGCACTTTATTTGAAATTAGCTTACTTCAAATTATGGTTTATTAAGCTGGTTTGTTTCAACAAACAATAATTAAAAATCATTCACTTATTTTTTATACTTAACGAACTGCTGCCAATCAAAACTTGAAGCTAAAGCTTCCCATATTTTATTCTTGGCCATGCCATAAAATAGCACATGAGAGCACAAGGTTTTTCCATTACAAAGAACTTGAACCAGCTAAAATTTAAAAATGGAATTATTTTGAGACTTTTTACCCCACCTTTCTCCTCCCCACCCACAACTTGTCAAATGTTTAGAAATACTGTGTATGCATAAAGTGGTATTAATCTAATTTCAAATTTATGGAGATTTCTTACAATTCGTATTGAGATACAAATTTCTTTTGCATCCATGGAAGATTTGACTCTTAAAAGATGGCTATGCTGTCACCAAAGCATGATTGCTGGTGGAAGACTCACACAGCTTGTAATATTCCAGGCTGGGAGTACCCATAACCAGATATACAGGCATCATGGCAACAGCAACTGCGATCTAGAATATATTTGTGTGTGAGTAACAGAATTTACAGGTTAACAGAATTCAAGATGAGACCACAAACAGAGGGGATTGGTCAAGAGTTAAATAAATGCTATTATAGTTTCCGGGTAATTTGTTTGTTTTCCTTTCCAGGCCTCCAACATATTAGTAAGACCTGCTTGCCACAAAATAAGTAGTTTTGCTAGGCTAGACAATGCAATGACACGTAACAGGATATTATACATTGTGCCTGGCACAAATAGAATCAGCAAGATGCCAAATTTTTTTAGCATCCAGTGACTACATAAATACTGATAGATGACTGTGAGCTCTACAGTCTCCACAGCAGGAGAACAGGAGACAGCATAAGAAATATTTACCCTCAGGGAACAAAGGAAGGTGCAGCAAATAGCTGTTAATTGCAAAAAGGCTATTTTAAGGTTGTTCTCCCCTCATTCTGCCAAATCTGTCAATCTTCGAAGGATGTGCTGGGCCAACGTATGTACCTACAAGAGTACTAAGGTGGAAAAATAGCAGGGACCAAAAATGTCTGTCTGTCTCTCCTCTTTTCACACAATTTTACATAATGTTTTGCCTAGGACTAGACGTTATTTTTAATTAAACAAGGTAAATGCACAGAAGAGATACATGTGCATAAAATCACATATTGTTGTTTATGCTCTGGTTGATCTCATAACGACCTTTAAAGTCTTTCACATTCAACACAATCAGGTATATTGTTAAGGTTCTTGAGAAATATTTCAGTTTATCTAAAAGCTATGTCTTGCACTTTGTATTTTACTCTCATATTACTTCTGTGGCAATGGAGATGATAACTCCTGATTATCGTAATGAGTTCATTTTTTTTAACCTATGAAAAATAGGAAATAATAAACTGCTTGAAAATACAGCATACTTCTCTTTTTATAAAATGATGCAAATGTGAGACTTGATGGTTTACAAAGATTGCAGGAAATTTAGTTCCTTTTCCCTTGAAAAAGCAAACAAACAAAAAATAAAACATGAATTTCTAACAGAAGGGTTTTGTTTGTACTATGTCTGTGATTTTATTCTCTTCATGATGGCAAATTGAACCCAGCAGTTGGAATGAAACGGAGCTTTAACTTTCAAAGCAAGAGCCATGGGAGGAATGCTTCAGAATATTAACACCAAAGTTCACATTAGACAGAAGTAGTTTCTGTGCTGCAATTCCCAAACAGTTGAAATGTTCTACTATAATAGCTAACATTATTTAAGTATAATTTGTGTTCGAGTATCTTAATTAATTCTTCACAATTTAGTGCTTGGATAAAACAAAATCTCCACAAAGGTGACATGAAATCTGACCAAGACATTTTACACAATAGGATTTATACAATGGCACTGACTTTTTCATTTTCACAGAAGACATATGTGAATAGCTTATATGTTAGAGAAGCAGGAAAGAGGCTCACAAAATTCCGTCATATAAACAGAGGAGGGAAGCCTGTGGCTAGCAAATAATGCTGGACTATGACTGATGGACAGACAATTGGCCATGTTGGCTATGGAAATGGGACCTGGAACCCAACAACAGCTACAACCACAGTTCCCTGTCTAATCTATGATTCAGAAAGTACAGTATAAACTGATAGTGCCTTCTCAGTTCTTTGCCTTTCATGACCAGCAATTGAATCTCTCTGTATATACCATTTTGTTAATCAAAGCCATGATTATAACTTCTTTCCTTCGTTTCCTTCACTCTTTTCTCCCAGTTTTTCTTCAATTTTCCAAATAGCTGTTTTGAGAAGTTTTTTCATACAATTTTTTTTTCTTTTTTGTATTTTCTTTTTTTCCCCCTATGTTGTGAGCAACTTGGGTCCCATAATGAGAGAAAGGTGGGGTATTAAATAGATAGACAGACAGATTTGCATATTACACTTCGCATATTTGGGGGTTATACATGTACCAAATGCTAGCGAACAAGTCCATTATTTGATATTTATTGGGAAGTAGTAATCTCAAATTAGCAAAATCATGTGCAAACCTTTCCCTATCCCATGCTTCAATATATGAATGGGAACACCTGGAGAGTTGGACCATATGGGGTGGGTGGGTGGTCATCACCACCATTTTCCAGAACTGGAAGTAATGTTCTCATTACTTTTTGATAGTTCTGGTAGTAGTTTTCAGATGTCGAGGGGTGGAAGGCAGAAACAATGTTGTACAGAAAAACTATGCCTCCTGGTTTCATGGAGGAGAATGGAAATTTGGGAAGGCACAAGCTGCACGTACACTCCAGCAACTGCATGAGGCCTGCAGGCTACATGGTTACACATCACAAATGTGTACAACAGCAAGTATAGCATGCAGGAAATGTAGCTAGAAGCAGTTAGATATGTGATAAAAAGAGGTAAGGGGGAAGAGAAGAGAAATAGCAAGGACTATAGGAGAGAAATGGCAGAACACAGCTTTGTTTAAACTGAGGGCTATGACTAGTACTAGTATGAACTCAGGGAAATGTTATTTCTTCTTTATTCTTCACCAACAAATAGTTAGGGCTGATCCTCCTTTGCTTCCAAGATCAGATGGGGCTGGTGCCTTTAGGGTATTTAGGCCCAATACTGTCACATAAATGTGTTCAAGACAGAGGGTGCACTGCCTGCTTTACTCCTGTGTGGGCTCAACTGCAAGAACTATCTTAATCGTTTTTGTGCTTGATCATTTTGACTTTTCTGCTTGATAATTCCTGAGTGGGCTCAACTACACATGAATTTTCATGGTCCAATATTTCTTGATCATTTTAGGAGGTGAAGGGGTCCTTTTAAACCTCTTCATAATACCTTTTGATATTTAGTAGGCCTAAATATCCTATAGGTACCAGATCCTGTCTGACTTTGGAAGCTAATCTGCCATTTCCCTCCTACTGCCTGTGGGACCCAGTAAATTTGGCAAAGAATGGGAATAGAAGGAAGTTGGGAAATGATGAGTTGGCACTGAGCAACTGTAAGTGAAGACAATATTTGGAGGCAGCTGGGCTCAAGCTCTAATGGATATTATGTTATCCAATTACATTATGAAACAGGATGAATTGATTAAAACCTCTATGTTAAAATGGGCAAAAAATATGGGCCACCCTATTTAACTGGAATAACAGGAAAGAGCTTAGAGATCTGGATTAAAATTCACAAGTTACTATGATTATAAAGAAAACCTTTTTAAAATGGAATGCATAAATGGTATTTAACCCCAATTAAATTAGCAAAAATACATTAAAATAGTAGTAAAAAATGTTGCAAATGTAATACTCAAGAAGGGTCCTCCTGTCATTTATGGTGGACTTGTAGGAAAGCCAGAAGATTTTAGTTAGGTGTCAAGAGGGAAATACAAAAATTTCTAAAAAACAAAAAATGTATTTAGGCTGGAACTATTTCTCTCAAACATACTAGAATACAAAGATAAGGCAGAACAGGAAAATAGAGTTCTGTTCTCTGGTTACGGCAGCCAAGATAACCTTTGTGTGATATTGGCAGCAGAAATCTACTCCCTTAATACAAGAATGGTTAGAGAAGTTGATGGAAGTGACTGAAATAGGTAACTTGTCATGTTGGTTGAAAGGAAACTCCATGTCATCATATTTAAAAATTTGGGAACCTTATATACTTTATGTGAAAGAGAGATTTGGCAATAAGGTTCAATTAGGTTTTGATGTCTAGGAGGCATTCAACTATGAGTATCAGTGATCAAAAAAAATATATAAAGGATTTCATTTTTTTTCAAAGTGAAAGGATTTATTCTGATCTTGTTTATGTAACCGATGTCAGAAAGTGTGGGAAGCTGAGGGAAGAAGAGATAAAGGGATAAGTAACAAGCCTTTATACCTCCTTTTCGATCTCCTTTTTAATTTTCTTTCTTTTCTTTCTCTAATCTCTCTTATTTCATGATTTTTTGTCCTCTCTATATCTTCCTCCATATCTTCCTCTCTATATTTTGTTTTTTCCTCGTTTGACGGTAGTGAAATTACGTACATGGTCATGTAAACTCTATGTACACTTTATGTTGAAATTCAATAAAATTATTTTTAAAATTTTTTAAAAATTATAGTATAATGGGGAAAGGTCGAGACTTCAATATTGTACATCAATCTATGTTTTACCTTGCCTCAAGCCTTGGGGAGAGACAGGTAAGAAATATTATTATTATTCCTCTACCAAAGCAACCAATTACCATATGATGCATTAAAAAAAGCCCCCACAAGTTCCAGAGGGGTAATTATACTTTTTCAGAGGAATTTTTTGAAAAGAAGACTGTTGAGTGTTATACTGGCATTTTACCACAGTTGCATATCATGGGAAAATCCTAGTAAAGTGGGAATGTACCAACAATACAGGTCTTCAAAAACATCCAGCCAAATAAGAGATAATATGAAATATCAAAATATATGTTATATATGACCTTTTAAAATGTATTCTATTTACGTATTTTGCAGCTGAACAAGTGCTCCTACAATTTTTTAAATAATAATATTTTATGTGCAGTATAAGGCTGTATGATAAAGACCTCAATTTCATATTATAATATTCTCACTTTAAGAAAAGGGGGAAATAGACATTTGGTCTTCTTTTATTGACATTTATGAATTTTTTTTCTACAAATTTCTACAAGTGTTCACTCTTTTTTTTAACGGTTTGGTATGCAACATCATGAAAACTACTCAGACAAATAGGCAAAACACCAAAGTGCAAGGAAACATGAAACAAGAAAAGCAATACAGAAGCACCAACCTCAATAAGTGACCTCTTTTAACAATAAATGCCTAACAACATATGAGATACAAAGATGAAAATGCATTGCAAAATTCTTCCCTATTTAATACATGTATCGCTGAAGCTAATATTAATTGTTTTGTTGTAACAAAACTTCTCTTATAGCATAGCCAAGCAGAATTTTACAGTATGCAAATATTTAAATAATACTAAGCCAATAATTGTGTGATTTTGAAATATTAAAAAAATGCATGGGCATCCATGCAGATGATATCCAATTAAATTTCACTGTTGCAAATCCAGAGAATGAACAAATAAACCAGAATCTAATCCACCCTGTTGAATCTAAGATATATCAAAATACAAAAGATAGAAATACTTGCTTCTAAATCAAAGCTGTAATTTTATCACAAGCTGTGAAACCATCTTGTAAGTACAAACACAAACTTCTAATCTACTGGACATTTACGTATGTCCAACAGTATAAGTGTACTTAGTGAATGAACTTTTTTCACTGTGGTCACCCAACTTTTTAGAATCTGTCTTACTTCAGCAGTAATGCCTTATCAATGGAAGTATTACATAACGCCTTATCAATGGAAGTATTACATAAATCAGACATATCTTTTTGAAGTAACACTTTGCATTTTTTTCTAATGCAACTTCAATTCCAACCCTTCATATTGTTAATTACATGTCTGCATGACAACAGGCCCAATTGCAAGTCTATATGACAAGCAAATTTTTTAATTCCAATTTTCTGACCTAGCAGAATGGATGACATCTAGCAAAACTATTAATCTTCACAGGCACAATAATTTTATGCTTTTTCCAATGGACATGCTACAAACACAAGCTCAAAATACTAATATAGGTTTTTTTATTAACTCAAATAGGTTAAATTTGTCTGTAGAAGTTTTTTCATGGGAAATTTAATAGAAGAACACAGTAATATGTATTCAGATTGCTTTCTCATTTTTGTTAAAATGGAAAAAAAAGTAATCAAATTAAATAATGAATGTTGCTGACCAACTGGTTTTGCCTATTAACACACTACATTTGTAAAATATGAAGCTGTTGCAACTGTAAACCTCTCTATGAGCTCATAACTGAAGATAAAAGGAAGGTTTCACCCACCTGGGATCTTTCTGAATGCTATCAATTGAAGGTGACCTAGCCAAGGTTCCCTCAGGTGGGATGGCTGGTCCAGATTTGCTGTATGGTGATTCAACAGAAGGACAATACTGCAGCTGTCGGTAGGGGTCTGCGTAATTGGAGGCTGGGCCTGCTGCATAGCTGGCCCTCTGGAAGGTCGCTGTTGCATTCTGTGTGCCGTGCTGACTGCCTGTGCGCTGTAAGGGTACGGAGTCGACACCAGGGGAAGATGGGGCTACGACAGGAAAGTAGGGACAAAGTAAAAAATTGAGGACCTGTTCACAGAAATGGTTAACCAGGTCTAGGCAGAGGAAAAAAATACACACATATAAACAGGGGTTTGAAAAGAACAAGGAAAACAAAAACAAAGAACATTGTCAAACCTGAAACCATAATGAAATACAGACTGTTTACACCATATGCAAAAAAATATTACCCACAGATAAAGCGTACAAACAAAAACAAAATCTTTAGACGCTGCAGTGTTCCCTTAATTCAGTAACCTCCTCCCCTTGTTTCGTTTTTGGAAGGGCATCTTTAAAATAGCAAAATTGCTTCCTTAATAACTGTAGCTCTGCTTCAGGAATGTCAGATAATACATTTTAAAAGACTAAAATAAACATTTACACATCCCTTCAATCTCCTTTCTGGAACTAATATTACACAAGAATAATGGAAACAGTTATTGAATGAATAAAAAATTCATGCTTAAAATTTTGATATTAAACATTTATATGTCCCAACACTATACTAAGAATGGTACCTGCCCACGGAAAAGGTGAAATGTAATGCCTTCTAGGGGATTAGCAGCAGCAGTGCAATTGGATTCCACCCCCCGCAAAATTATTCAAACATTCATTTATCTTATTACAATTCCAATGTGAGAGGCAAGGTGCGACTTCATTCCAAATGAGCTGCAATCCATTCCATTCCAAATGAGAAGCTCTTGTCAGTTCCTTCTTAGTTGAGCCGACCATTTTTTTTTTTGGGTCATCTGAGTTTTTCATATTTGTAGTTGTTGAGAGAAGGTCATTTGACTGTATCAGTATACATCAAAATACACCAAGCTCTGGCTTGGTATGCCACTAGGAACCTTTTTGAATAATTTGAGGTAGGAGGTATACAAATTGAGAAAACCTTTACTGGACACACCTTCAATCCAATATGACGAAAAAAAGTTCTTGAATTAATAAAGCCCAAACCAATTAGTCCTTGGTGGATTTGTGACTATAGACTTGAACAGACTAGTACACATTCCATATTGTATTGTATTCACTTCTAGCTTTTTAACCTGTTTGAAATAATAATTAACCAATACTGCAATCCTGTGCAAATTTACTTGGGGATAAATCATACTCAGTGCAACAACACTTATGTCCAAGTGAGCACACACAGGACCAGAATACAGTATAATATAATTCTTACCACTCCACTGGAGAACTCTGAGAGAATCAGTCTAGGCAAAACCACAGAACTAAATGAAGGAGGTAGAAATGGAGTAGTACTTTCCCCACCTCACATATAAATGAGCCTTACTAAGCTCAATCTGGGGAGATCCTGAGGCAAAATTATGACAATTGTCTTGGCCAGATTTCTTCAGAGGGAGGTCTGCCTTTTCCTCAGCTTTTGCTAAGGCTGAGAGTGTGTGTCTTGCCCAAGATTATCATTCTTTCCTTTGTTTTTTAAACTCTTTTTAAAAAAAGGATTAGAAAGATTTGAGATTCATGAGATTCATGGATTTCCAGAACCTTCCAGGGATTTGGATCTGGAAAATTCTGGATTCGTCCCATCCCTAGTTAACATTGTAACAGTCCAAAGAGACACTGCAACAAGACTCAGGTCTGGAAACCCAAGTCCTCTAACAAGGAGGTAAAAACTGGTGGGAAGAGGGTATGATTTGGAGAAAAAAATCCCATAAAGGTGCTTAAGCTTTTCCTTCGCCAGCGTTACTTCTGTATACTTTCCCTTCTCTGCTGCCTTTTTCCAGTAAGGAATCCCTGGCCATTACACTTGCAGCAGATAGAAAAACAGCTGGAGGAGAGGAGTGCAAAAAAGAGAAAAAGCACACAGGAACGGGTTAAGTATCTTCTGCTTTCAGTTTCTCTTCAAATCATGGCCTTCTCCCATCCAACCTTACATTTTTTATCCATTCCCCACCCTCATTCTGCCTAACATGACCTGTCACCCCCAGGTTATGAAACCAAGACAATGAGATTTTTCTCACACAAAGGTACAGGGGGAATAATACTTTTATATTTCTTTTATGACTTTGGAACTACTACAAATTATTCAGCAACATTGATTTTACTGTGAAAAATTTTGTTAACTAAGACATAATTGAGACAGGTGTACACTCCATCTTGTTATTGTCAGTGTCAACAGAACACTGGGGATTAAATTTGTCATTGTCTGAATGATATTGTCATATTAGGCTCTTTTTAAACTGTCACTTGTCTTGGAAATTTAATTTAAGAGACATATCAGAAACAACTCTATCTTCTATCCACCTACCCACCCTTAAGAATTCAGTTTTTTCATTACAAAGTTCCAATGGTCTGATGCAAATTTTCACCAAGCTCTGCAACAAGTAATAATGAAGACACTCTACATCTCCATTTCCTAAATGTTCCATATAACCTTTAAAAATACCAGTCAGGATATAAGCACATATGCAACATTTTTCGGCTTGAAAGAAGAAAGTGTTTTGTTCATTTTAGTTTGAGTTCAATATTCCTTTTCTTCATGCAATTTTTCTTTGATGTATATGGAACAGCAAGCTTAATTACAGAATGCAGTTGTTAATTATGGCAATGGTTATGATGGTGCAATACTGAAAAACTTTTGGTTAGTAAACATTCAAAAAGAATGCAGTAATACGACATCGTTTTAGTCCACATGCGTAAGAGCAGATATTTAGCCTGAATGACCATGATGTATATTAACAGTAAACTTAGGGATCCCACACCTATCAGTAATGCAATGAAGGTTGGGGGGGGGGTCAACCACACACAAGAATTCTGCAGTCCTAGGTGTACTCCACAGGTATGCTGAGGAAAAAAAATAGTTCATAAATGAAAACACACAAAAACAAAAGAAAAGAAAAAGAATGACCCAACACATATTGAACATGCTCTTTGCTCACCAGGCATCACAGAATGTAAGAGCAGTTGAATATCAGCTGGGGAAAAGGGATAAAGAGGAAATTGAAGGAGGGGAAATGCAATGCTCAAACCCTTTATAAGGCAATACATGTTATACTACCGTCAAGGTGGAAATAAGACTGAGGAGCACATGAGAACTCTGGGGAGTGGGTATGATTAAAGGAAAATATTTTCTCCAGTCATCATCAGTGGCACCTCCCCAAGGGCTCTTTCCTGCTTACCTAACACTGTACTTCAGCCTTTAACTTTCTAAGATAATTCTACCATTGAATTAAACTGCTGAGAGTCAAGGCTAGGAGTGCTGAAAGCTACTCATCTTGCACTGGAACGAAGTAGTTTCATGCTTTTAGGCCACGGGAGGGAGGGGGGATTTCCCAACTTCTTGAAGGCCCCCAGTGCTTATTATATATCTCATAATGACTGATCATATTGAGTGAATGCATATAAAAAATACACAAGTACACAAAGTTTAAAAAACCAGGGATCTTCTAGATACAGTAGAATATGGATTAAAATAAAGACATACAAAATCTCCATATACATGCAGTTTGTAATACTAACAGGATGTTGTTGTTGGCTTTTTGGGGGAAATAAATATTACCATAGCTACATTGGGTGTCTTGTAGTTTACATTTAAGTCCTACTGATGTCAAAAAGACTTGCACATACAACTGTATGTTGGCTCATGTTCAATAAATAAGCAAAAACAGCTAGAATACATGGTTGGGCAATATACAAGAAAAACTACCCCAAAGCAGAGAAGTTTTAGGAAACCATTTTCAAGTTTCACAGATTACTAAAAAAGAAAACAAAATCTACACTGAACCCTGAGACTTTCTGTGGATATGGGCAAAATTTTGCCTACTTACTGCTCCTATGTAACAGCATACACAGGTTAAGTATTCCTTTTCTAGAAATCTGAAAAGCTCCCCAAAATGGAACTTTTACCATCAGCTGCCCATTTCTGCCTTTGAGGTGGTGGCTGCAATGTTCATTTGTTTCTCAGATCCTCAGTCTCTCTCCAGCTTTGCATCTCATCACAATGAATGAGATGTAAGGCTGCAGAGAGATACAAGGATCTGTGAAATGGTAGAAATCCAAGCTTAGTGCTCAGCGTGGATCTATGCCTCCCACCATTTCACAAATCCCTACATCTTTCTCTAGTCTCCCATCTCTGAGGCTGGAGAGAGACTGAGGATCTGAAAGGCTGAGGATAAAAGGGACCTGATATCTATAAGGGGGAGGGGTACTCTCTAGGACATCTCCAGAGGGCCTGTGAGTCATAAGTTTCTGTCTTTAAGTTGGCAGCTGTCACACTCCTGCTCATTCACTCATGGCCCCTGAGAATTTTTATACAGCACTGTATTATATATATGCAAATGCAACTATTCCAAAATTAAAAATTTCCATATACAAAATATGCAAAATATGAAACACTTCTGGTCCCAAGTATTTCTGATAAGAGATACTCAGCCTATATAAAATAACTGTAGTGAATGTAAAAGCTTAGCAACAGTATACAGACTAATGAAATTCCACAAATGTAGGGCTGAAAAATGCATGTGCTGTTTGATGAACATAAAGATTTCTGTCTCAAGTTTTCCCCTCAAATAGCTAGTAATGTAACCACTTCAGTATGACACAGATGTGCAAAATGCTTTCATGCTTGTTACATCAGTGTAACAGAAGCACAACAAACTGAGCGAGATGGATCTTTTCACACTAACAACAATTCTCTACCTCTTTCAGTTCTAGCCACTTTCCTATTTCCTCCATCTTCCACTGTTATTCACCATAATGCAAAGTAATAAAAAAACTTATTAACCACAAATTGCAATTTATCTGAAAAGTATTCTTTATTCCCACAGGCACAGGATTAGTCAGAATTTATGGCAGATCTTTGGCACAGATATGGGTTAGATAGATCTCAGGCTTCTGCAATCTACTTAACTATTTCTCTTCCTAGTAAGAATTCAGAGAGCCAGCACGGTGTAGTGGTTGAGTGTTGCCCTATGAACTGGAGCCCATGGTTCGATTCCTCATTTGGCCATGGAAACCCAACTGGTGACCTTGGGTGAATCACACACCTTGGCCCCAGAAAACCTTGTAATAGGTTCACTTTAGGAGTGCCATAAGTCAGAAATGCCTTGAAGGCACACAACAACAATAAGAATGTTAGTGTTCATTTATTAGAACTGGGTACTGGGGGCAAAACCAGCTTTAAAGTAGTGGCAACTGCGTCCCGCAGTTGGGTGGGGCTATAGCCAACTACATACTGGATAAATCTATATCTCGACTTATTACAGATTAGAGATTCTAAGAAACAAGTAAACACTGAGTCAAAGGCAATCATGCAACACTCCTATTCAACCAGTGAGCAAAACTGAGGCTGAAAGAAAGGCAAACCCAATGATAGAAACAATAATTGCAATAATTTTCTTGTTCTCAAAGAAAAATGGTAAACTTCCATGAAATTTTCATATTTTGGAACTTATTAAGAAAAAAATATCACAAAATGTTTTTGCATAAAGCCATTTTGGGCAAACAACTGTTCAGCAAGAAATCCCAAAATATGAAAAATCATTTTGAAATGTGCAAAAACTCTCATAATATCTCTGTTATTGTTGTTTTTGTTGTTATTACCCATTTTTCTCTCAAAATTGGTGGTCAAGGCAGCTTCAAATTTACAAACTCAATACAGTCCTCCTCCACGTTTGTGGCTCTGACCTTTGTGAATTTGATTATTCATGAGGCATGTGCTTGCCCCCCCCCATTTTCTTCCTCCCACTCCCTCACATTCCTCACCCCAGACTTGCAAGGCTTGTTTTTAAAATGGGCTTTTTTTCCTTTTGGGTGAACAAAGCCTCCTCCAACTGCTGGAGGCATGTCCCCTCTGCCATGTGATCGCACATATTGCTGTGTAAAGGTTTCTGATTGGTCAGGTGCTCTCTTTGTTTCCCACTCCTCCTTTATCAAGATGGCAATTGGAAGTAGCTATAATTCCTGAACTTTGCTTTTCTCTTTCTGAGGGGAAAATACCAGTAAGTCCTTTCCCTCATCTTCTTTCTCCTCATACAATGCTGAGGCCGGAAGCAAAGGAATGGGAGGGGGAAAGCTCCAGAGGGGAGTGGGGGCAGATCACCAGGGGAGTTATTTGTGAGTTTTTCCACTTTCACAAGGTTTTGTGACCCGAACACTTGTGAATGTGGAAGGGCCCCTATACAGCAAAAAGTAGGGAGAATGCTTTTGAAATTATTCATTATTGAAGATTTTCTTTAAATTCTTCAATACGAAGGTTTTAATACCCCTAAGCAATTAGCCATGGCAGATTATATTTACTTGCAATTTAACTTGATGGATTTAAACCAGAGGGAGTCAGAAACTTTTGCCAATTTACCAGAAAAAATTGATCAACCATTTCCCCAAACTAAACAAAGTTCAGATAATGTCTGAATACATGATTGTATTATTTATTGTTTTTCAATTTGTCTACTACATCAGTATTTTCCTCCTGTAGCGCCAGTTCATCCTTTCTTACGCCAGTCACAAGAAACATAAGAATAATCTTCATTTACAATTCTACAAAAAAAATTGCTTACTGTACCCAAAGTTATTGAAACTGTAAATTCTTCCTTTCTTCCTCTTCCCCACATAATTTTAAGGTTAGGTTTATAATGAGATCTCGCTAGCTACTTTCTTCTACATACTAAATCCATACATATTGTAAACTCCCAATTGTTCTACACCTGTTTGTTTACTGCCACACAACAAGAGCTGAGAGGAAGACAACTGCCGTAAATTAATTTTGCAAAAAAATTATTTGTTTGAAATATTTCTATCTCAAAGTGCTAAGGCATTAAATAACCAGCACAACTGTAAAAGAGCAAAGCAATATAAACAGCACATTTTGAAGAACATGGCGACTTTAAAAGAAAAAAAAACTAACGATGCTTAAGAGCTGCTCATGCTTAAATAAACTAGTCTTCGTTTAAAAAAAGGAGGGGAGAGAGCAGTGGCAGGGTTTGGAGTGTGTGGAGGGGGGTAGGGAGGGGGGTGGGGCTATGGCTTGGGGGATGTGGCCACTGTGTGTGAGGGTGTGGCTGTGGTGCAGGGAGGCATGCCATGGGGCGTGGGGGCGTGGCTATGGGCCGGGACACCCCAAGAACATTGCTGCCTGGGGCGAACCGCCCCCGTTGCCCCCCTGTCCCTACGAGACTGGGAGAGAGAGAGAGAGAGAGAGAGTATAAGTGGCTTCATTTTGGGGAAGAACCATGAACCAACAGAGTTCAACAAAAATGCAGAAGAGTAAAAAACAACGTAAAGATTTTTCAGATAACAAGCTAGAACAGGAGAGGAGGAAGAGGCTAATTCCTTTATGAAAGGAAAGCAGGATATGAAGCTGCATGATAAACTGATATAAAAAGACCTAAGAACTATGATTTGAAAGTTACAGGTTGGCAACTGCACTAGGGAACAAAACAATTTAACAAGTGATAAAGGGCCATTCTGCGACTATGGGCCTTTCTGTACTACACTGTTATAGTGCTATTATTCCATATTCAACAACCTGCGGAATTCTGGGGTTTATAGTTTACTGAAGCCAAAGAGCTTTCTGGCTGAGAATACTAAATGCCCCTCCCTAAATGCAAACCTCAGGATTCCATAGGATGTTGAAAATGGAATAATAGCACTATAACAGTGTAGTGTGGAAAGGCTGTGTAACTGGGAAATGTGTCTGGAAAGTTACAGGCAACCTGCCCCACATGGCTAGGGCAAAACAGAGGAGATGTCTACTTCAAAAACAAGTGGGAATTGGATTCCCCATGCAGAAGGGATCTGGCCCACTGTATAAACTTCCAACTTCAGTGAACAACAACACACTTTTCCTACAAAGAGCTGAAGACAGAGTACACAGCTCTCCACATCAATATGTAACCTCACAATAACCTATCGAATTGATTAGAATGAGAAACTGATTGACCCACAGTCACCCAGATGAGTGGGATTCTGAACCTGAGTCTGCCATGTCTGAATCTGACAGTCTGAAGTAGGGGGCAGAAGGCAAATACAGCCTTCTACAGGACTGCAGCTCCCATCAGGCCTAGCCAGCAGAATGTTAAGGGATAGTGGGAGTAGTACTTCAATGACATCTGGAGTTCTTGCATAATACAATAGTTTCCTGGGCAAGAATGGGTATGATCTTAGCACTGTTGTATTATCAGTAATTACTATAAATGTGAACAGTCATTGTACCTATTTTGCATACATCTAAACCCATTGTTCACTACGGGCCACATGATGCATCTAGGTCTTTTTGAAGTCTCTCATTAAAAGCCTCTCATTAAAAAAAAATGTTCCCAAATGAAATTTCACAATTTCACCCTTCCCTACATTTAAGCCTGGAGAGCTCTTTCTACCAACAAGAAGTGGGTCATGCCCTGTTTGAAAAAAAGTGTGCGTCCAAAAGGTGGCAAAGCTTCTCCATTCACCTGGGGGCATTTTAAAAGATTTTTCAGGGAGTGTAAATGGCAGGGGTGGATGCTCTCCAAAGTCACCTGGGAGGCCAACAAAGCCCCTTAACTCTGGCAGCTGCCCATCCCTGATTTAAACATTCACTGAATTGCTAAGATGGACTTTATTTCATTTCCTTGCCCTTTAGCTATGGTTCTAATAACTCCCACCCATTTGTCAACTTCACGCACCAGTGAAGAGGTCTCTCTTTCACAGATGGTCAAGCTACACTAAATTCTGTTAGTCTTCAGGGTGGGACAAGACTATTAGTTGTTTCAAACTGTTAATTATATTATATAGTAGAATAATTGTATTTTGGAACCAGCATTTATTGTAAAGTATAGCAAAGCTATAAATAAATCAAAAACACTAAAAATGGTAAGCCAAACAGATGGAAGAGGTCCTTCATGATGAGAGTATAAGAACTGTTATAGCATCTCCATTATGCATTCAGAGATGAAAATTGTTATTCACATGATCTTACATATCTTCATTTAAAAACAAAATAAAACATGGCATTGAGGCACATCTTCCTTTCTGGCTTGAAGCTCAGGACACCACGGTCATTTCTGCCCAACACTGTTATAGTGCTATTTTTCCACTTTCATCATCCTGTGGAATTCTGGGATTTGTAGTTTACTGAGGCCAAAGAGCTCTTTGGCTCAGAATTCTAAATGCCCCTCCCTAAACTGCAAACCCCAGGATTCTGTATGAGGTTGAAAGTGGAATATTAGCACTACAATAGTGTAACATGGAAATGGCCTATGTCTACCCTGTAACAACATCCAGGCAAACAAAAAGTTAAATGGAATCTTGGACTATAGGACTTCCATCTTCATAAGCTTCAGGGAAGCAAAAATTCAGCCATGCTTAAGCAATTTATTAGCATGATTTTCTCTATAGGATGGGGAAGTGGATCAAAATAATATGCCATGTTTCAAGAAAAATCTTAATATAAAGCTTATCAAAATTAAGTTTTAACTGACTGGTTAAAACAAAGAGCTGAAACAGAGGATACAAGGATAGTTGTGCAGTTTCCTTTGTGATGGCATTAGAATTTTAACATACTCAACACACTACTAGTCATAGACATGTATAGATCAATTTATTCCACATCCATTTAACATGAACATCTCATTCATTAAAATCCTTAATAAACTTGTCCATCACAAATGCAGCATGAATACCCGGTTTCTTTTTCTGCTATTATTGTTTCTTTCTTATATAGATTACACTTGCATTTTACAATATTTTTCTCAGAGATAATCCTGACCTGTCAGATGGCCAAGAGCCAAACAAGGACACAAAGCTACTCTAGCCATTTTAGGGTTTTTTGTTAGTTCTCCACTACCACCAGCATGCTTCTTTTTGATCTGTCATTTTGTATTTATCTTCAATGAGCTATTCTCCCTGTTCTGGTTTTCAGCTGTAGATTGTTCCAGTTTTTAAAACCTGCAAGGCGCAGGAGGCAAAGGCAGAGAACTGCTATCTATCATATTTTCCCCTTTATAAAGACTTTTTCCCTCAATTATAATTCATCAGTCTATCTTCACTTGCTCTAACACTAATCTTTGTCATTTATCACCCCATAAGCCAGGGAGCACGAGAGAGCAAAGAAAATGGAGGAAGAATGTATCTTGGTTTTTATATTTACAAAAATAAAAGTTGTGCCTTTCAAGTTAAGCTTTAGCTTTCATTAGATTGCTGGGATTTTGTACTCCTGGTCAGCTTCTTTAAAAAACAGATTTTATTGCTATTGGCTTTGAATTAATGGGTTTACCCTGCTTTCTTTCAGTTGTTCAATGGCTAGAACCTGTTAAATCAATGTGCAGGTAAGTCCCATTGATTCAATGGGTCTATTTGGGTTAATGGATTTTATCCCCTGTTTTTATTCTTTTTTATGTAAATTACTTTGTAAAGCCATGGCCATGACCCTGAAAGATGGCCCAGAAATACTCAAAATAAATAACATAAACATATTTTCTGACTGGTTAAAGACTGACACAGTGAATAAACAAAACAAATAACTTCTGTTGCTTCTAACGGGATTTAAAACAGGGTATGTAAAAGGCATATGATTGCAACATAGCGCCTTTCCACACTACACTGTTATAGTGCTAATATTGCACTTTCAATGTCCTGTGGAATTCTGGGGTTTGTAGTTTACTGAGGCCAAAGAGCTCTCTGGCTCAGAATTCTAAATACCTCTACCTAAACTCCAAACCTCATGTTTCCATAAGATGTTGGAATAATAGCACTCTAACAGGGTAGTGCAGAAAGGCCCTAGGTTTCAAAATTAAATTAATTAATAGTTTAATAAATTTAAGTCTGCAATCTTATATGGTGCTAAATTTCACTGAACTTACTTTAAAGTAGAAATGCAATGGCTTGCATTCACACCTTTCAAGTTTTTGAAAACCTAATAGGTTGGATGCATTTCAGTTTCTAGTCAGTTAAAAGAGTTGTACAATGCAACCCATTGCATTGCATGAAATCTGGCCAGAATGGGGTGGTGCAGTC
The DNA here is from genome assembly GCA_030412105.1 of Cyclura pinguis. Taxonomy (NCBI): domain Eukaryota; kingdom Metazoa; phylum Chordata; class Lepidosauria; order Squamata; family Iguanidae; genus Cyclura; species Cyclura pinguis. The sequence goes on from CM059602.1 coordinate 155,437,715, forward strand.
TACTGATGGAATGAATATTCAAAAATAGTCCAAAAAATGTTGAAGGATACATTTCTCACAAACTGGGAAATCATGACAAGGGATATCCTGGACTAATGGGAATGGGACTTAATTTGCAAAAAAATTCACACAATTTTTTCTTTTTTGCGCAGGAAACAGCATTTTCTGCACAGAAATACTGTATCTGTGCAGAAATATTACCTTCTGTGCAAAGAATGCTGTCTTCAGTGAACAATACAGGCACACCTCTGTTAACAATGCCTCTGACAAAGAAGCTCCTTTTAACAAAGTGTGTGTAAATTAAAATATATATAAATAACATGTCCTTACACTAGACATGGAGCACAAAATATCAAGCTATTTGATTATACAGCTGCAAGATGACAATTTTAAAACACACTGGACCAAGGTTTCAACTCATCTCTACAACCCACCCACTCCTTTACAGTAATAGGTGCTATTAAATCACTCCCCTAGGTTTCTGGGGATGATATGGACTTGCAGAAGAAGGCAGACTTGGCAGCAGGGTGTAACTGCTATTGAATCCATTATTGTATTATAGCCAGATCGAACATTCAAAATCACCGAAAGGCCAAAGATATCAAAGATATTGTTATATGGAATTGTCAGATGGAATTTATATGGATATTGTTATATGGAATTTCATCACTGGAGGATGTGAACATAAAAGATAGCAGAAGCAGGGGCACATTTCTTTTGGAATCAGAAGGAGTGTGGGTTTTAGGCTCCTTGACTGAGGAACAATAGTGCTGTCTAACGTTTTTGCAACTTCTGAATTTAATATGGTGTTTTCATACATGCTTTTAATTTTATATTCTCCAGCTCTACCACACTTTCAGAAAGTAGGAGTCAGGTATCTCTTTTATTCCTGAATACTGCTCTGGACTATTTTTATATCCTTTTCACTTTTTGATTCTGAATTCTACTCATGAACCAACAGCAGAATGTTGGATCTTGATCTCTAAATGCTCCAAACAACTTTGTGAAAGTCACAATTCATTCTGTATATTAGTTTTTATTGCTTTAATATTATCATGTTCTGATTCCTATTTTGTTCCCTAGCCTCCTAATCCAATTATAAAAATATTGTAGGAGGCATGCTGCTTTGCTTAATCTGAAAATGCATGCACAGTTTTTAAGGACTATTTGTCCATGTTTCCTAAAACAAAAATTAAAACATTAAAATCAAGAATTAAGTATTCACAAGAAACTCAAAACATTCCATGGCAAGTTAAAAATGAAAAAAATATAGAAGAAAATGGAAAAATGACAACTGGCATTTAAAAACTCAATAGAGGCCTTGTTAGAGTCCTCACAGGGATAAATGTATACAGAGGTTCAAGATCTGAGGTCTTCCCTTTCAAATGCATATTTAAACACCATGGAGAAAAACAGTAGTGTATCTTTTTTCTCCCATGTACTGTGTAATCAAATTTTGTTTGAAAATATCCCCTTTCTACTTCTTCAGTATTTTGATTTTTCAGAACTGTTTGTTTCCAGAATTTTCCACCACCTCTTCATCTCAAAATCCTGTGTGGTTTATACCATCTGCAGCAGTAAAAACAAAACTTAACAAAAGCATATTGCTACAAACTACTATTCTTAATTTCTTACAGTCCCCAGAATCTTTGGAAACTGCACTGTCCACCACTAGAATACCTAGCCAAAAAACAAAAAACCTCGCATAGGCCATTTCCGCATTACACACACCACTGTTATAGTGCTATTATTCTACTTTCAGCATCTTAGGAAATTCTGGGGTTTGTCGTTTATTGAGACCAAAGAGCTCTCTGGTTGAGAATTTTAAATGCCCCTCACTAAACTGCAAACCCCAGGATTGCACAGAATGTTGAAAGTGGAATGATAGCACTTTAACAGTGTAGTGTGGAAATGGCCATAGATTCTTCTCCAGTATTTAAACATCTATAAAGTTACTTTACCACTTCTACCAATACCTTTATATAGGCTGACTACACCTCTGTTCTCTGAGACTAGAACAAAAAATGAGCATGTATGTGTTCTTAAAGAGTGACCCTAAAAGCACCAGTACTTCTGTACACAGAAGCAAACCTTAATATACACGAGAATACAATATGTAGTTTGGTTGGAATTGTTAAAAGATATTTATATTGGGGTGGGGAAGGATATTACAGATTTGTTGGTCAAGGCACCACAGAGTTCAAAGTGCTCCATGGATTCCTGGAAAGCTCTCGACTCCTGGAAGACTGTAGCTTCCACCAGTAAAAGAAATGACCAACAATGCTGAAGAGTCACCAGCTGTACTCATCCTGGCCAGCAAGATTGGACCAGAAGGGTCCAACTAATTAAGGCACATAAAAATTGTATAAACATGGGCTACACATCTCAAACAAGAAAAAATGATTTGGAAGAATAACGTAAAGCAGAGTATCTGAATGAATGATGCAATAAACATCCTTAAGTATCTTCTATTCAGAAAAAGAAAAAAAATACTTTTTAGAGGAAAGAAACATGTATTACATGCCTCCAGCTTCTGAGAGTCTCAAATTTGGTCCCTTTTAGATAACTGTTTATCTGTGCAGGCTGCATCCCTCTTTTTGCACCCAAACAACTTCAGTACAGTTTTGGTGAATGAAACAGATGTCTTTCTTAGTACTTCAACAAAAAATTTGTTGCCAGAGAAAGAAATAACATAGAAGAAAAAGGTTTCCATAACACAAAAAATTGAAGAGTAATTTAACACGTTTCAGAAAATTTTTTCATAGAATAATAGAGCTGGAAGGGCCACAAGGGCCATGGAGTCCAACCCGCTGCCACGCAGGAATACACCATCAAAGCATTCCAGCCTCTGTTTAAAAAGCCTCCACCATACTCCGAGGCAGCACATTCCACTGTTTAACTTCTTTTACCATCAGGAAGCTTTTCCTAATGTTTACATGGAATCTCTTTTCCTGAAGTTTGAAGCCATTGTTCTGTGTCCCAGTCTCTGGAGTAGCAGAAAACAGGACTGCTCCATCCTCCATATGACATCACATCAAATACTTAAACATAGCTATCATGTTGCCTCTTAACCTCCTCTACTTCAGGTTAAACATGTCCAGCTTCCGATCTTCTACCATTTTGGTTACCCTGGACACATTTAAGCTTGTCAATATCTTTTCTGAACTGTAGTGCCCAGAACTGGACATAGTATTCCAGGTGACTCTGACCAAAGCAGAACAGAGTAGCCTAGACGCAATGTTCCTATTGATACAGCCCAGACTTGCACTGGCTTTTTTAGCTGCTGCATCACACTGCTGACTCACGTTCAGTTTGTGGTCTATTAAGACTCCTAAATCCCTTTCAAATGTCCTGTGGTCAAGCTAGGCGTCACCCATTTCATTTTCTTTCTGCTCAAGTGTAGTATCTTACACTTCTCCCTGTTGAAATTCATTTTTTTTAGTTTTGGCCCAGCTCTCTAATCTGTTACGATCATTTTGAATTCTGATCCTGTCCTCTGTAGAGTTGGCTTTCCTTCCTAATTTGGTGTCATCTGCAAATCTGATAAGAATGCCCTCTATTTCCTCATCCAAATCATTGATAAGGATGTTGATAAAGTTGTTTTATTCAAAAATAACAACATGCATATGTGAAATGAAACAAGCAAGTCATGTAAGCATAGCGTACGTAAACAAAAATGTTTTGAAACTTTAATAGACTGCCTAAAGCCTTGTCTTTTTTCTTTTATCATGTATCATCTCACTATAACAATCTAAGTGAACATGATTCTCCAAGGCTTAAACTGAACGACTCAAGCTAAGTCACTGAAAGGAGTTAATCTTTACCCAACCAAGCTGAGAGGAGGTTTGGAAACCCCCTATATCCACTTCCTGTCTCCTCCAGCAGAGTTAATCTGCTCTATGATATAGCTACATTTTAGTTTGAGTAAATCCTTTTTAACAATCTAAAGAACTAGTCTCCTGCCTGTTCATCATTGTACATAGAGATCTGATTCATAATTACAGTTTCTGACCTGAGGGAAGGGATTGCTTGGGCTGGCACCACTAAAAGGCTTTTTTCTTCCACCAAGTGGAAAGAATGGGAAGGATCCTGCTTCTAGCCATGTGTGCCCAAAAACACTGGAAAAAAGAAGCTTCCCTCTCAGATGCTTCATTAAAGACACTGTTGCCTCTAAAGTTACAATAACAATGCCCTGCCTTTCTCTCAAAACTGGAACTCAAGTTGGTTTACAGTTTAAAAAAAGAATAATACACCTAAAAACATATGAAAAGTGGACATTAAAATGGAACTATTCACAATATTGAAAGGATTTAAACTTAGACTTAAAAATAAGCAATTAAAATAGTTTAATTCAAAGCAGTGCCGCCCCCTCAGCCCATTCTGTTTTAAAGGACTGTCAGAATAAAAAGTAATTTGTCTGCAGATGGAAGGGCAGCAAGGAAGGGGCTGTTTTGGCAAGGGAATTCCAGAGTCTAGGGTAACCCACTCAGGAGGTCTTATCTCACATCCCCACCAACCATGCTGGCGACAACAGTGAGATTTGAGAAAAGGGCCTCTTCTGTGGATCTCAGGGCCCAGTGTCAGGAATCTCTCCCTGCCAGGCTGCAGCCAGCAAGGGAGGAGAGAGGTCAGGAACACTTGGGGAGTCTGAATATATCAAACACCAGGAAAACACAAGCCGAGCCAGGTCAAGGTCCAGTCCAAAGGTTCAGACGGCAGAGATCCATCCGGAGGGTTTCAGGAAGCAGGAGATACAAAGGTTGTGAGGGCTTGCTAATAATTTGCTGCAAGCAAGGAGCAGCCATGCTAGCAGACTTAAATAGCCCCTGTGAGCAGGTGCTGCTTGTTTGTGTTTCCTCAGCCTAGTCCAAGCAGCCTCCCTCTCAGCAGCCCCTTTCAGCCTTCTGCGTGATTGAGGGCTGATGGGCACAGCTGGCTGCAACTCCTCTGCATCACTGCTGGTTCCCTCTCCATCATGAGCTGGCTAGGTCAACTCAGTCTCTGTTTGACCTTCCAGTGCAGGGGATGTTTGCAGGTTGACTTGCTCACTCACTGGCTCGGCCCCCTGCACAATCAGTTGCTCCTCAATCACAGCATCATTATCTATCACACCCAGGCAGGCTCATATAGAGATACGATCTGCCAGATAGCCTGGACCTGAGTCATATAGGGCTTTACGGGTCATAATCAGAACTTTGAATTGTGCCTGGAAACAAATTGGCAGCCACTGGAGCTTTGGTAACAGGGAAGCAATATGATCTCTGTAGTCTGCCCCAGTTAACACTCTGGCTGCAGCTCTTTGTACTAGTTGAAGTTTCTGAACACTGTTCAAAGGTAGCCCCATGCACACATTATAGAAGTCCAAACAGGATACAACCAAGCCATGTATCACCGTAGACAGATCTGATGTCTCAAAGAACAGACATAGCTGGTGCACAGGCTTTAAACGTGCAAAAGTACTCCTGGTCACCTTAGAAACCTGGGCCTCCAGGGTCAAAGCTAAGTTCAGGAGTGCACACAAATTGTGAACCTGAGATTTCAAGGGGAATGTAACCCCATCCAGCACAAACTGAATCCCTGTTTTCTGATTTGCCTTTCAGCTGACCAGGAGCACCTATGTTTTGTCTGGATTAGGTTTCAATTTGTTCACCCTCATTCAATCCATTATTGACGGCAGACATGAGTTTAAAACCAAGATAGCATTCTTAGTTTGAGGTGGAAAGGAGCATTAGAGCTGCACCTCAACCACATATTGATGGCACCGCATCCCAAAACTCTAGATGGCCCGAAAACAGACTGAAGCAGATCTAGATAATCCATTTCATCCAGGAACTGATGGAGCTGGAAGGCTACCAAATGGTCTAATACCTTGTACCCAAACAATGTATGTTAGACAGTTGTTTCTGTTACATATATAAACAAATGATAGCAAGTACAAATAAATAGCAGGTCCAGAGGGGCTTTACTAGGACAGATACAACAGATGCATGGCAGCAGTGGTAGTACTGAACCCTTCACTGCTTGCCATAATCCCAAAGATCCTGCCCCCGCCAATGCCGTTGTTTCATTCCAATCTCTCCATTCACCATGGTGATTAATTGACTGCCCTCTAATTAGAATGATAAACAAAGTTTCATACTCCTGTCCCACCTGCGGTTCTGCAGCAGGAAGCCACTCTCTCTGCCAGTTCTGTTATGTTTCAAAGTGTTTCAAAGCCCTTCACAACTACCATGAAGGTTCTTGGCCATTTTTCTAGCTCCCAGCTGGAAAGGAAGCTGAGCTGCCTGTTTGCCATGTGTCAGGGGTCTTGACTCTGGGGCTTACTCCAGCCCTCTGAGGTTCTCCAGTTTGTCATATCTCCTTCCCATGGCATCATTACCTAACTGAATATTTTGTTACTATCTGAAAGAGCTTTAAATTAAAATATGCTAGTATTTTTGGTCCCGTTCAGTCCCTGACTGCTACTAGAATGTGACCCTTGAAAAACTTCTCTTACATTGAAATCAGCTCTGAGGCTGAAAGAAGTTTTGCATGTTTGTCTTATAGTGTATTTCTAATGCCTCTTGATTCCCAGCACAATTGTGAGAGCCATGCTCACCACTTCCATGCTCACCTTAGTAAGGAAAGCAAACAATCACCCTTGGCTTAGGACAGAGATTCTCCAGAGACATGGTCGCAGACCAACTACAGGAGCATATGAATGTCTCTGCAGAGGTAGGTAAATTATATGGCCATATGTTGATTTGAACAGTGGAATTTCTTTTCAGGGAAACACTCACATAATTGCACTGAACGAGAAGGGCAAGGTCTTGGCAACCAGAAATTCTGGTCTGACTATGAAGGCTAAGCAATAGTTACAGATCCCTGCCTCTGATACTACTTGCTGATTTCCCATCTCTCCAAACCTACTCAGAACAGGGGTATTTCATTATGAGCTGAAGCCGAAGTAATACGAACGACTGTAGGATGTTCCCCTACATCAGTAAATATGTGAGATTAGTTTCTTGTCCTGTGACCTATCTTTTGCATTCTTCTTTGTTCTGATCAAAAGGCTATTCAACTGGGGAAGAGGTAACCTTAGTATCCAACTATCTCACACCTCCCACAGAGCATTTATCTTTTAACTAGGCTAACAGCCTAGTGAAACATCAACATACCATGAGCAAAAGAAGAGTTGGGGCGGGGGACTTACTCTGTGCAGAATGCTGTACAGGTCTTAATTCAGAAGTTAAATATTCTCCAAGTTAAATATGCTCCAAGGACATGAAAAACAATCCATAACTCTTGCTGAGCTGCATGACTTCAGACTGAAGGTAGATGATGATCACACTACCCAATACTACCCCATCACACATCAGAGCAATATCCCTCCTTTCACATGCAAAACTACCATCAGTGGGACAAAGATTCTAAATCCTCTGACATGCTGATATGTGTGTGCAAGGATTGCTTTTGTTCTTCTCCTTGTACAGAAGGAGGAGTAAAATTGTTCAAATGTGCAATTTCCCACCTGCTATCTAAATGGTGCAGTGCAGCAAAAACTGTAACGTGTGAGTCTTTACAATGTGACTTAACAGCTCTCAGTATTTATAGAAATAGTGAGCTGAGTAACTTGGATGTGAAATTGGTGCTGGGGGCTGAATTTGCATTATATGACTCAGCTGACTAGTTGAGAATATTACTAGGGACTAATATATTATTAAATCCCTTTTTCTTACTGTAAAACAGCAATAAATCTCCATCTAATTAGAGCTGAATTGCAATACTGGAAAATTACATACTGAATCATAATCACTATTGACTGGTATGGAACTTTTTAAAAAATATATATAGATAGTTGACTTGAAAAATCCAAAATCCAATCAACAGAGAAGAAGAAATAACATGAAAACAAAGGGCCTGGGACCTCTCACTTACAATAACAATAAAAATTCCTATCACTTTAATCAGATTTGTTATTGACAAATCTTGGTTTACAGTGGTGTTCCATACTCTATTATGGGAGATATATGTGCCTCAGTTGTTTCTGTGTTAAATTTATAACACTTAGATGCCTTACTGGTTCTGTGTTAGCGAGCTTGAAATTAATACTAGATGCACAGCTAACCAAGATGATCTCAAGGACGGTATCAATGCTGTTTACTAGGAAAATCTGCTGTTGCTGTCTCATAGAGTGCTACTATAGTTTACTTCAATTCATGACAAAGCAAAACAGGGGGAAAGAATAATACAATCCATAACGCACCACTCTACAATTATGCAGTAGTGGGGAACAGCTATGTACACAAAAGAATCTCAGGTATGAAACAGCACAGAGGACTCTTTTAAAAGAGGACTCTTTTAAAAGATACAATTGATATGCATGAATACTGCTTCTAGTAAAGCTAGTTCCATTTATTTCAAAGTTCTCTGGATCATACTACAAGGCTAGAGTAGAAATTGGAACATTAGCACTTGCCATAAAGGATCCTTTTCTGTAGTAGTGGGAAGAGAATCCTTATGGCACGTCTTGCTCCTCCCATGCACTGCTGAGGCATGGCTTAATATCTATCAATCAATCTCTCCATCCTAAGTGGGAGAGCTAGTTTCTTCCCCTCAGTGACGGTACAAGCTCCAATCAGGCTCAATACCCCAAAGGGGTTACAAAAATACAAGGCACTAATAGAACACAATTGATAACAGAGCCACCTCAAAAAACTCATGAGGGAAGGCAACTATCCACCAACAAGGGAAGGAAGTATTTCCTCCAGACTACTGCAGAAAAAAAAAACTTCACAGTAAGTATCAATGTTTCATTTTACTCCTGTGTGGGGAGGGGATCCTTACAATGCGACCTACTTAAATGAACACCATATAGCTCAGACGGGCAGACTTTCAAGAAAACATATCTACAAAGACAAAACCTTCTGCAAAACGTGTCTACCAAATGCTGCATCTGTAGAAGTGAATTTGTCAACCTTATAATGTCATAAAAAAGGATAACGAGAAAGTGCATGTGGCTGCCTTACAAATGTTCACCAAGGAAACTGCTGTACCAAAGCAGTAGAGGTAGCCACACTATGAATTAAATGTGCCTGAATCTCCTTAGTAATAAAAAAAACTAATTCGATATAGTCTCAACCACCTAGACAACACTAAAGACAACATTTGTTGTCCTTTAGTAGCTTCCTAGAATGAAACAAAAAGAAAATGTGACTTGTCAAAATCCCTTGTCCTTTCCAAATGAAATCTGACAGCCCTACAAACATCCAACCAGTGCCACTTCCTTTCCTGTTCTGCTTTAGGATCAGGGCAAAAAGAGGGAAGCGCAATCTTCTGAGATTGATGGAAAACTGAATTCACTTTAGGAATAAAGGAGGGATCTCACTGAAGAATCATTGAATCTTTATGGAAAACATACCACTCTCTGTGCATCAGGAGAGCTCCCAGATCTGAGACCCTGAAGGCTGACACAAGGAGCAACTAAGAACATCACCTTTGAAGTAAGAAATTTAAAATCTACTGATCTCAATGGCTTCAATAATCTACTGATCTCAATGGTTTCAATAAAGCGCATAAGATAATGTGTGAATTCCAAGTTGGAAGATGATGGAGTATCCTCAATCCCCAATCAAATCAAGGAAATCTCTTTTAAGAAACTCTGCACATGTAGACCGGACAAAAGTGGCTTGCCTTGTTTCTCCTTCAGGACAGAGCCCACAGGTGACAAATGCTTATTTAGGTTGTTAGTGCTGAAACCTTTATTCAGGCTCACCTGCAGGAAAACCAGGATGGGTTCCACTGAAACTGACTGAGGACACACCAATTTTCATCTACATCATCTACAAAATGCCCACGAGGTAGATTAATACAGAAGCTTAGCAGACGGTTTCCTAGCTGAGAGAATGTGCTGGATAACATCCTTTAGCCAATAACCTTTCCTGCTCATCCTCCAGAGTCTGTAACTGTAACCAGTCTGGGCTGGGATGAAGAAGGACTCTGATTTAGCAGGTCCAACCAAGTTGGTATAGCCCCGCTTTTCTGTAACTGCATGCTGACTATCACTGGATACCATGGCAGTTGAGGCCACCAAGATACTATCAAAATCATCTCCGCTCCCTCCATTCTTATTTTCCTCAACACCCTGGACAACAGCACACCACCTTTGGCCAACTTACTATCAGAACATCAAAAGCCAGAGCACTCTTCATCCAAAACCTCAACATGAATTGAGGAAGTCTGTGGTTTTCTGGTGAAGCAAAGTGATCCACCAATGGGGTGCCAAACCTTTGGACCATTCTGTGAAAGACCAGTCAGCTGAAAGCCCACTCCTCCTGGTCCAGACTCTCCCTACTCAACCAATCAGCCTAAGAGTTCAGTTGCCCCTTAAGATACCTTCCTGTCAGAGACTAGAGATGAGACTCTCTCCATTGTAAAAGGAGTGCTGCCTCCCTTATTAGGGACCACGAATATGTCCCACCCTGTTTATGTGGGCTTTGATGGACACAAAGATGTCCATCCTGAATTTCTGAGTGCAGGTTGAGGAGTGATAAGCACACTGCCTGTAGTTCCAATCAACTGATACTGTGTATCCTCTCTTTATGCAACCATAGACCCTGTGCCATCTGGCCATTGCAACGCAATCCCTACACCCTCAGACTGGCAGTGGTGGTGACCACCACTCTCCATGGCTCCCCAACGGATATACCCACCATGAGAGCTTTGGACTGCAATCAGTCCATAGTTGATCTGACCTTTGAGGGAAGGAGAAGTCTCAACAGATGTCTCCTGGCTATCTCATTCTGGAAAGGCAGAAGAAACGACTGTAACTGTCTCAGATGAAACCTGGCCCAAGGGACCAAATCTACGTAGGCCACCATCAGACACAGAGACTTGGTCAGTAGTATGAACTCTGAGGACAACTGACTCAATACTACTCTGATCAGAGAATCTAGTTTCTCCATCCAGGAGAAACACTTGGTGGTGAATTGTAATTATGATGACTTCCAGATTCTTTGAACTGAATACAAATGGATTCTTTTAACTGAATCCAAATGGTTCTTTTCCCTGTTAAGTACAAACCTATGGAATTCTAGACAATCCAAGGTAGTTCAGGCATCCTTCCTGCCTCTTTCCAATGAGAGTGAATGGACCAACAGGCCATCCAGAAATGGGTAGACATGTATTCTGCACACCCTCAGATGCACCACCAAGGTGACCAACAACTTCGTGAACACCCAGGGGGAAGCTGATAGTTCAAAAGGAAAGGCTCGGGAAATGGTCATTCAGTTAAGCAAACCTAAGGTACTTTTTGGAAGCTGGGTGCACCAGAATATGCAAGTATGCCTCTTGAAGGCCAAGAAATTCCAGGATAATCTCCCTCTTGTACACCTTCTAAAACTGAGCATAGAGTTTCTATGTGAGACTTCTGTTTCATGACAAATTCATTGACCCTTCACAGGTTCAATACAGCTATCCAGTCCTTGTTTTTCTTGGGGACCAAGAACAGAACTAAGATCCTGAAAATTTGATGGTGAGGCACTGGTTTTCTGGCTTTTACTTGAACTAAGTGCACCATGGCTTGAAGCATTTGATGGTGTCTTGCTATAGACTTGGGCATGTGGGACTGGACAAAGTAATCCAGAAGCTTTCAAAGGCAGTCTATTATATATCCTTCTCTCACTGTCCTGCAGACTCAAGCATTGTGGGATGTCAGTTCCCAATGATAAACATAATGTTGGAGGTATACCCCCATGGGAGATACTTCAAGTCAGAAGGAGTCACCAATAGGTGTGGCCTCTGATTCCATTTGTTGGTAGAAGGGGCAAATCATCTATGAAACCCTGAGGACTGTAGTTGTCTAGCAGGCTGTGGCTTAGGAGAATTCCAATTAGATCTGAAAGGTCTGAACTCTCACTGTCTGAACTATGATGTATAGGAACAAAACCCAGATTGAAATGACTTCATTTTCTCCTTCTTAGCAATTGATGGTAGAGCCTTTTACTCTTCTTTGATTTCAGACAACACTTCATCCAAGATGTCACCAAATCATTAGAACTCTTAGAACACGTAGCCAAATTAGCCTTAGATTTGGAATCTGCATTCCAATTTTTTTAGTCAAAGTTGGCATCTGGCTGCAACTTCGGCTACCACGGCCATAGAGGTAAATTATACAGAATCAAGATTGGTTTGGCCTACTTGTTAACACCTTGAGTAATCCTGGTCTTCCTGCTAGGGATTCAGGGAAGCAAATATTTGGCCCACCTAACAGCAACCCTCACAAATAGAGAGGTCAGCTCAGATGGCAACAGCAATAGCCTCACGAGAACTGCATAAAAAGGCTCCAAATTTTTTATCCTCAGGATTCCGGGGTAATCATTCTGCTAACCTGTTTTGCACTATTCTGAAGAAATGTAACGTGTTTCTATTTAAATCACATTATTTCTAAGTTTGTCTCTGATATATAAAGTAGCACATGCAAAATTTGTGCAAATACGTCCTCCTGTGTTCTCTCTTTTTTGGTGGGACACACAGCAACTTTACGACTTATGGCAGATATGGTTATGTCACACCTATAAACCAACAGGTGTGAGTGCTGTTGTGCTGTTTCAGTGAGTAATATCCATGTGACAAGATCATCTTGTGTGAAGCAGCCCATATAGTTTGAAAAAAGGATTAATTTTATGACGTAGCGCCTTTAGATTCACATATGATAGCTCTATTTATAATTTTTAACAAAGTAAAAATCTATTCTTAACGTTGTATTGTAAAACTACACCTTCATCTACATATACTTATTTTTAGCACTGCTGTTAAACTAGATGAACTCATAATCTTCCTTTAACCAGATTTTCAGCCACCTACCCCCCACTGCTGTATTTTAAACAATACTGTTGACATCATTCTTCCTGCATGAACACCCTGAAAGACAACACTGAAATATGTGAAATAGAGAGATGCAAAATGTGCTTAATTTCTCATTTCAGTGGGTAGGGCGATTACAATATCTTGAGATAGCCTGCTTGGAAATGACCAGTCTCTGTGACAGTTTTCACCTTCAGTGCAGAAACAGAACAAGGAGCACTTAAAACACACACACACACACACACACACACACACACAGAGTTTATGCGATTTATGCAATAGGGCAGTGTGCAAAACTACTGTCTTTTTCTGTTGTGAAACAATGCAGAAAAATATGCAGCACAGAAGGCAAGCACAGGAGCGTCTGACTTATGAAAAAGCTTTTTTAAAAAAATCCATTCAAACCTTTTGATTTTTAACAGTCCACAAAACAAACACTGTAGTTTTGCACAACCTCCCAATTTGCACAAAAAATGTTCTTGCAAATAGAAGAACTAAAACGTTTCATCATTTCACAGCTCAGAATAATGATGAGATTTCTTATTTTCGCATCCAAAAATGAGCCAAGTGAAGATTTACACACATATGAAAATGCATGCTGTACATTAATAATTTTAGTCCCAAGAGAAGAAAATGTGTGGCAATGAAATCGTGTATTAATGTTGAATTCAAAGTACAATGCTTCACTTGTAAACTGGGTATACTTGATGTGCAAATTGCTAACACTCCAAAGAAGTAGATAGTGTTAAGTTTATGGAGTGACATTTCAAAAACAGAATTCTTCATTAAAATTGTATCAGCATATTTAAATATGCATTAGATCAAGCATTTTAAACTTGTGTAGATACACAAAATGGCAAGAGAGACAAAACTGGATCAAGAAAAAGGCAAACACAAGTCTTCAAATGTCACTCCAATATTTTAATTAAGAGGTTACAAATGTTACTCTAATATTTTAGTTAAAATATACACCTCCCCAGGATAACATTAAGAGCAACACAACTGGGTGGGCCTGGGCCTGGGAGGTTACAAACTAACTGGTGGTGAACAGTAGCTCGGCTAAAGGGCAACAAGACCAACAGGTGTTTTGAATGGGTGTGCTGAAAGAGACAGCATAAGGTAAGCTCCTATCTGTTGGGATCAATATCCCTAGTCCCAGAGAATTTACTGGGTTATGCATGCTTGATTGTGTGTTTCTCTGAGCTGAAAGGAGGCTTGTTGCCCCCATGCTTGTTAAAGCTTTGCTGCTCTACTGTGTTTTTGTGTGATTGTGTCTGTTGTGGTAAGGCTGATTGTGTGACCGGAGGCAGGCTTGCTGATGTACTTGTTAGGGCCCTATTGTTTGCTCGTGTGTAGGCCCACAGAAAATGAGTCAGACACTTGGGCCACTTCCACACTACACTGTTACAGTGCTATTATTCCACTTTCATCATCCAGTGGAATTCTTGGGTTTGTAGTTTACTGAGGCCAAAGAGCTCTCTGGCTGAGAATTCTAAATGTCTCACCCTAGACTGCAAACCCCATGATTCCACAGGATGTTAAAAGTGGAAATAGCACTATAACAGTGTAGTACAGAAATGGCCTTGGTTGGGGGAAAAGCTAGCAGCCAACAGCTCACTGTATAAGTGCAGCTCCAGTCCCTGGAGCTCAGCAAACAGGCATCAAGACCAACAGGCATTTTGCATGGGTGTTTAGCAGGAGAATTTTGAGGGGGAGGCCCGGAGTTCTGCTCTTTGGACTATTGAGCATGGATGTTGAGGGAGCTGCTGTAGTCACCTGCAAGGATTGTGGTATGTTTGTGTTCATGCTGGAAAATGTAAGTAGCTACACCTGCAGCAAGTGCAAATTGGTTGCCCTGCTGGAGGGGAAGGTCCAGCAACTTGAGGCCCATGTATCCACTCTCCAGTATATTAGGGAGCATGGGTTTTCTTGGACAGGAAGGAACACACAGGGAATGTCTCTGAGGAGGAGGTCAATCTCCAAACATCGGAGACAGCCATGTGGAGGAATGTGATGCACAGAAGTAGAAGGACCAAGGATCTTTCTGTTAGTTTGGAGCTACAGAATCAATTTGAATCTCTCTCCTTTATCAGTGAGGATGAGGGATAGGAGCAGGAGCAACAGTGTTGGTCTTCAGGGAATGTGCAGGGACCTTGAAAAATTCAGTGCAAGGACTGGCCCTACCAATCCCCAAAGGAGGTGTATGGTGGTGGTAGGGAACTCCTTGTTGAAGGGGACAGAAGCAGTGGTTTTTGGGCCTGATGGGATGTCTCATGTGACATGTGCTGTCTGCCTGGGGCAAAGATCCATGATGTAACACAGCAGTTGATAAAACAGGTCAAGCCGATCAACCATTATCCCTTCCTTTCGGTCCATGTCGGAACCAATGACACTGCAAGGCACAGCCTTCAAGAGAACTTAAAGGCTCTAGATAGGAAGCTAAGGGATCTTAACACACAGGCTGCCATTTCATCTCTTCTCCCAGTTGAAAGACACAGACCAAGAAGGGACAGAAAAATAGTGGAGGTGAACAACTAGTTCCTCAGATGGTGCTGGCAGGATCAGTATGGCTTCTTGGACCATAGTCCTTGGTTTCATAAAGATGGACTTCTGGCAAGTGATGTGTTGTACCTCATGCAGTTGGCAGGAATATTGTTGCTAAGAGTCTCAGAAACCTAATTAGGAAGCCTTTAAACTGAGTTATGTCAAGGAGGGAGACAGTAATCTTGAGAGCAGGAGTTCATCAACTGCTGGAGATAACAGTTTGAATCTTATAGGGACAAATGGGCAAACAATACAGGAACTGAAGAGAAGGAGGGAAAAATACTTAAATAAGCAGCTGGGGGAGTGACCCATGATCTCAGACTTTTCTACACAGAGCATGGGAAATAAACAAGATGAACCTGTAATACAGCAAAGTAAGTATGATACAATAGGCATCACTGAAACCTGGTGGGATGAGTCTTAAGATTGGAATGTAGCAATAGATGGGTATAAGCGATTTCAGAGAAACAGATCAAGCAGGATAGGAGGAGGAGTAGCACTATATGTCAGCTGCATTTATACCTATGAAGAGATCCATGACTTAAATCCTGGAAGTCAGGTAGAGAGCATCTGAGTGAAAATTAAGAGGGAGAGAAACAACAGTGATGTCATTGTGGGGGTCTACTACAGATCCCCAAGCCGGACTCAGGATTTATAAGATGCCTTCCTGGAACAGATGACAAAACATTAAAAAAGGAGAGATATAGTAGTAACGGGCTATTTCAACTATCCTCATATTTGTTGGAAGTCACACTCTCCCAATGGTATCAGGTCCAACAAATTTCTCATTTGCCTTGCAGACAATTTCATCATTCACAAGGTGAAAGATGAAACAAGGGGAACAGCAATTTCAGATCTGATCTTAACCATCAAAGATGATCTGGTTAATGGTGTGGAGGTGGCAGGATCCTTAGGCGGAAGTGACCATGTTCTCCTGGAGTTTCTTATATAGAAGAAAAGGGAATCTAAGCATAGTCAGACACGCATTATAGACTTTAAGAAAGCTGATTTCAGTAAACTTAAGGAAATATTTGGAGTGATCCCATGGTCAGGAATATTAAAAAAGAAGGGAGTTCACAATGGATAGGAATTTCTTAAAAGTGATATATTGAAAGCACGATTTCAAACAATTCCAGTGAGGAGGAAAAATGAGAAGTGTCTAAAGAATCTGGATGGATATCTAAAGAACTTTTAATGGAGCTAAGGTTTAAAATGGACATCTACAAGAAATGGAAAAAGGGAGAAAATCACCAAAGGGGAATTCAAACAAACAGCCAGCAAGTATAGGAAAAAAACCATAAAATCTAAATGCAGAACGAGCTAAGTCTTGCTACAGGGGTTAAAAACAATAAGGACTTTTTTGGTTATGTTCACAGCAAAAAGAAGGAACAATGAAATGGTAGGGCCTCTGCATTGAGAAGATAGTGAATGCTAACAAGGGATCGAGAAAAGGCAGAACTACCAAACACTTTCTTTGCCTTCCTCAGAAGGAAAAGAATGCTTTAAATGGGGAAAACGGAGCAGATGGTTCAGTGGGGGAAATGCAGCACAGGATAGGTAAAGAGGTAGTACAGGAATCCTTGGCTGCTCTAAATGAATTCATGCCTCCAGGGCCAGATGTACTACATCCAAGAGTATAGAAAGAACTATCAGAAGTAATCTCAGAACCACTGTCAATAAATCTTTGAGAATTCCTGGAGAACAGAAGTCCCAGCAGACTGGAGAAGGGCAAACATTGTCCCCATCTTCAAAAAGGGGGAAAAAAGAGGACCTAAAGAATTACCTCCCACTCAGTCTGACATCAACACTGGGATAGATTTTAGTGCAAATCATTTTCTGAGCACGTAGAAAGGAGGTCCATGATCGCTAAAAGTCAACATGGGTTTCTCAAAAACAAGTCATGCCAGACTAATCTTACCTCTCTTTCTGATAGAGTTACTGGCTTGGCAGATGAAGTGAATACTGCGGATATAGCATATTTTGACTGCAGCAAGGCCTTTGAGAAAGTCCCCCACAATATTCTTGCAAACTACCTATTAAAATGTGGCTAGACAATGCTGTTGTTAGGTGGATTTGTAACTTGTTGACTGACTGAACCCAAATGGTGCTCACCAATGGCTCCTTTTCTTCCTGGAGAGAAGTGACCAGTGGGGTGCCACATGGTTCTGTCCTAGCCCAGTGCTATCCAACATCTTTATCAATGATATGGATAAGGGAATAGAGGGCATTCTATTCAAATTTACAGATGGCACCAAATTAGGAGGTGTAACTAACACCCCAGAGGACAGGTTAAGAAATCAAAATGACCGTAACAGATTAGAGAGCTGGGCCAGACTTAACAAAATGAATTTCAACAGGCAGACATGTAAGGTACTACACTTGGACCAAAAAAAAAAATGCACACAAATAGGATGGGTAACACTTGGCTTGGCCATAACACACAACAAAAGGGATCTAAAAGACTTAGTAGACCACAAGCTGAACATGACTCAGCAGTTTGATGGAGCTGCTAAAAAAAACAATGTCATTTTGGGCTGCATCACTGTGATTATAAGTATGCATCAGAGTATAGTGCCTAGGTCAAGAGAACTGACAGTAGCACTCTAATCTGCTTTGGTCAGACCCCATTTAGAATACTGTGTCCAGTTCTGGGCTCCACAGTTCAGGAAGGATATTGACAAGCTGGAATGTGTCCAGAGGAGGATTACCAAAATGGTAGAAGGCCTGGAAACCATGCCCTATGAGAAGTGGTTTAGAGAGCTGGGTATATTTAGCCTGTAGAAGAGAAGGTTAAGAAGTAATATGATAGCTGTGCTTAAGCCGTGTTTAAATATTTGAAAGGATGTCTTACAAAGGATGGAGCAAGCCTGTTTTTTGCTACTCCAGAGACTAGGACATGAAGGAATGGCTTCAAATTATAGGAAAAGAGATTCCATCAAAACATTACAAAGAACTTCCTGGTGCAGTTCAACAGTGGAATACCCTGTCCTGAAGTGTGGTAGAGTCTCCTTCTTTGGAGGTTTTTAAACAGAAGCTGGATGGCCATCTGTTTGGAATTCTTTGATGGTGTATTCCAGCACGGCAAGAGGTTGGACTCCATGACCCTTGTGGTCTCTTCCAGCTCTATGATTCTATGGTAGATAATCTGTGATTTCTAAAGCTGGTTTCTATCAGCAGGGGTAGGATTTGGGTACTTCCCCCTTCTTTTCTTCCCATGGTCCTTTATCATCTTTAAAGTCTCCCCAACAGTTCTTGGAGCAGGGAAATCAAGCTATTATATTTGAGGACAACTATCCAAGCAGTAATGGTTGGTGACTTCCTTGTTGGAGGAGTAGTAACTCCACTCTGGGCTGCAGTCTGAACTTTAAAAGAACCCTATTTTGGGGATAAGGTTCAGCACCTTGGACAGTTTAGGATAAAACACTAAGTGGATTTCACTACCCTACTGACATGGAAGCTATCAGCCATCATGGAATTCAGGGGCCTCTCAGGTGAAGGGTCTTTTGATTCAACAGATTACAGCCTGGGTTCAACTTTCTACCAGGATACCTTTTTGAGGGTCCCACCACAGGTATACTTAAAAGGCAGGTGGGTTTCTTCACTTATCTATCCCCTTCAATCCAGCCAGGAGATTTAGAGGTTATGACTTCTATGCAAAAATACCTTTTCCTTGATTTTCAGCTTCAGTTTAGATTTCACTGACAACCTATTTATTAACTTATTTACATTATTTATTTGATTTGATTTACATTATTTTGATTTTCTCCCAAAATGGGTCTCAGACCCAAAATTCTGTGTAAAATAGAGATTACATTTCAGATGTAAGAAGAAATTGTTGTCAAAATAGTTGAACCTGATTACGACTCCAACTGAAATATGAAATGTTTCTATGCATTCTGTGTGCTTCACAGTCAATGACGATTTCCCACTATTTATTTGGGTGGATTGTTCTCTTAAACATTTCTTATTCTCTTCCAGTTATTTACCCTTTTTGTAAAAGTGTCAGCTTGTTGTAGACAATAATATTCCAAAGACTCTTAATCATGATTGTTTCATGCTGGGATATGGACCTTTCAGGATCAAGTGGGCTGTCCCTGACTCTAGGACTTCAAATGGCTATCGCCAATTTTGGTATTCCAGACCCCTGTGCCGCCTGAAAAATGGGAGGCTTAAAATGGCCAGTCTTGCCCCCAGAAGCTTATAACGAATGTGACTGGTCATCAAAGCCAATTCTGGGACTCCACAATTATTTTAAGGCCAAGGGTGTTTTTCCCAGAGTGAATATTATTGAGTATTAAGGAGAAATATATTAGAACAGGTGAAATATTTAAAATCCTTTGCATTAAGTTTTTAATATTGAACTTAAAGCAGATAGATGTACCTGAATTAGCAAACTGAAGCAGATCTTCAGTTGTCTACTTTTATTTTGTCTAGTTCCCTATGAATTGAAGTAACCAACACTCTTCTAGAGAAAGGTCAGCTATTTAAATTTGCACCCATGTATTCAGAAACTATGCAGACTCTGAAGATTACAGCTTAGGTTCACACTTTAAAATCTTATCTATATCTCCTCTTTTCTTCAAAGACCTTTAGACTATTAAACCTTATGTTAACAGATTTATGTTCCAGTAAACAGTCCTGTATAATTCTCTATAAACTAATCTAACTGGAATCTTTTAGAATGTTTTAGCAACAAGCAAAGTATTCACCCAAAGAACATCATACTGAAAGAAAAACTACACTCTGTAGGTAACAGAACTGGTTCCTCCTGACCAACTTATTTTACTCTCCTTGACACACAAGCCTGAACAACATTTACTACTGCAAAATTTATTGTGTGATCTACGCCAGTACTCCACAGCTAATTTCTCAGAATCCCATTTCAAGATAGATTGTGCCACTGTAATAATGCTGAAGTAGCTCAAGCCCTCAAATGTGTCCTCTTCTACTGTGACTCATCCTGCGATTTGAGAGATATCATTTACCTTCTTTTGATTAGCTTACTAGGGCATCCCAACAACAGGCTGCTTATGTACCGTTCGTCTGATAAGGCCCCATACATAACAGAGCAGATGGCTAATTTCTTTTTAATTACTATGTGTATAAGAGCTCAACTGATTGATTGTATAAGTCAATTTGAACAAATTGTAGTAGATTTTTGTTTTTCTTCTTATAAATTTAATTGTTATGTGTTGCAGACTGAATACGTCATAGTAACTAACAGGTCATAGGACAATAATAAAGATAATTCATTAATTCAATAGCACATTTCCACTAACCTGACCAGACAAATGATAGAAGTCCTGCCTTACTTTGGGATGACCTCTCACCACAGGCCTTGATGTATCAGGGACAATATGTAAGAGACATGTATAACTACAGAGCCCACACCTGTTGGCCCCAAACTGTTTCTTTCCCATTCTTCTAGGTAAATGTATGGCCAACAGTCACCACGTAGAGATGTAATGCATATTCATTTTAAAATGAAGACTATCATAAGAAACATGGTAAACCAATAATTTCCTCAATATCACTGCCCTACTTTAAGAGTGGTTGGGCTTGGGCATAATATTAAACTATAGTTTATCATTATGGAATAAGGTGGAAGTAAGCCCCTCTGTACTCCCCCAGTGCACCTGCAAGGAGCAGATTGGGAGATCTCATTTCAAGTTTTTGTAATAATTACTTCTTGTTATTATGTCACAATGAGACAAAGTGAAATCTAGTATGGTATAGTGGTTGGAATGCTATGCTAGGATTAGGGAAATGCAGGTTCAAATTCCCATTCAAATATGAAACTCACTTGGTTTTCTTGGGCTAGTCATTACTTCTCAATCTCAGCTACCTCGCAAGGTTGTAGAGAAGATAAAAACGGGAAGGGAACTATGTATGCTGCCTTGACCTCCTTAGAGGAAATGTGGATTGTACATGAAATAAAATAATTAAAAATAGTGGTTATCTTAGTTACGGATTACTAAAACAAGCCAACTTCAAACACTGGATTATGACGCAGGCTTGTTTCATTTAACCATAACTAAAATTAAACATCATGAAGGATTCAGATGCAACACTAAACTGTTTCCATCAAAAATGGAAGCAAAAGCTTCCAACAGCAAGAAGTTCATTGAAGCTCTTTCCTGTAAAGACATTGTTTACTGATACATCCAAAAGCAGCCACAGTGATCCATGGTAAGCTCTTATGCAGTAGTTTGAGAATACAGATTCAGGTTAGCAAGAACAAACCCACTTCAAAGTTATGGGGTCATGTCCTTTCATGTCCTCCCTGGGGCTGGTTCATGAGGTCACCCTCTCCAAACAAACACAGGTGGGACTGTATTGACTATAAGGAAAAAAATAAAAACACTCCAATTGGTATTTTGGGATAACTTTTATTAGGTCAACTAAAAAGGCACAAAATTCTGTGCAAGGTGTCAGAACCCTTCACCAGGAAAAATAAAGAGAAGAAAAATGAAGGCCGTAGTATGGTGATCAGGCACAGAGGACAAGACTGGAAGAAAATTACCATGAGATAAATGAGTCGGAGAACTAAGAGGCAAGAGGCAAGGCAGCAAAACAAAGGGAGGGGGAAATTAAAAAAAAAAACTGGACAGGCAGAATCAGAAAAATGGAAGGCAGGAAGAAACAGCAAAGGGAGGGAAAAATTTAAAGAACAATTGGACAGGCAGGATCAGAAAAACAGAAGGCATGAAGAAACAGTTAACTATCCATGCCAGGATCCTTTTCCTGTTCCCTGTTATGGGGGCTGCTGTTTAGGAACACAGACCCAGGTTCTGTGTAACTGATCAGTGATTTTTGACAAGGCATCATCACAGTATGAATTCTATACTAGATACAGAATTATGCCATGATGTATCTTGCATCTAAGCGTGTATTTCTGTAGATCTTTCATTTACTATTTGTCTTTATTGAGGATGATAGCAGATAATCCACATTTGTAGATCTGGCTAGTGCTAACTGGGATTATTTACTAAGAACAAATGAGTTAGATATGTAGCAATAGTCGGCTTGTCATGTTCTGCTCGTCTTCCATCTAAAAATCAGCATGTTTGCAGTAAAGTCAGGCTTCCAGTTTAATTTGCTTTTTATAGTGTACACTATATATAGAACACAAGATTTGGCTAGTGCACTGCACATATTGTGTTTTGGTCATGTAACTGGGAAACACCATATACTACTACTGAAAACCACTTAGTACTCCCTCCCCTCTAAAACCTACATTAAGCTTAGACTGTAAAATTCATATAGCCTTGCCTAATGTATGCCAATGGTACTGTCATCTGTTTACATGCTTCCTGCATGTATTCCATCACACCACACACAAGAAATCTACAAATCAAAGACACGTTTCATTCATTCATTTTAAGCATAGAAAACACGAGATCATTCCTATTTCTACTCCTAATTCCTAATTTGTTTTAAAGTCTAATTATTGCTGTAACATATTTGCTTGTTATGGATACAACTGTGATTCTTTTCTAGGCCCTATTCCTTTTTTAAGTGCTTCACTGACAGTTGTTACTACTGCCTCCTTAGTGATTCTTCACTGACTCTCCTGTTCTCTATCAAGCAGTG
Organism: Cyclura pinguis; assembly: GCA_030412105.1. Taxonomy (NCBI): domain Eukaryota; kingdom Metazoa; phylum Chordata; class Lepidosauria; order Squamata; family Iguanidae; genus Cyclura; species Cyclura pinguis. The sequence continues at coordinate 155,460,695 of CM059602.1, forward strand.
AAGTTATTTATAAATCAAATGAAACTGCTAGAACCTTTAAACTGAGATGGTTGTAACTATTCTGGATGCACAGAGAATACATAGTTAATTATCAAAATATTAAAAAGGAAATGAGTAGTGTAAAGATTTTAAAAAATGAACATACAAAAGACTGTAGCAAAAACAAACTACTCTTCTAGCAATGCAAATAGTCTCTTTTGATTTGAGGAATTCCTCCTCTGTACAAGATCAATACTACAAAGAAAACATCTCATAAATATGAATGCCACAATAATATTTAATATTAGTTCCCTCTGTATCTGTTTGGAAGCTATTTTGGCTGTGAACATGCTGGGTATAGACTCCTTCATGTAATAGTTGCTGTTACTGATTTGCTTGCTGTTCACAGATTTCCAAATAAAGAGCTATCTCCAAATGAATAACTGAGATGACACTACACAACTGGGACTAGTACATCAACATATTTAATATATGATCATGCACTGTTACATTATAGATGAGTCAATGATACTGAGAGATTGACTGAAATATAGCCACTTACATTGCTACATGGAGTGACAGAAAGAATGAATGAATGAACACATGCATACATATGAGAAATGGAAAAGGAACATATGTTCCAAGTTGATTAATTCCCCCTTCCCCAAATACTCAATCATATAAGAAATATATAAGAATATAAATTCTCCCTTGCAGTTAACAAGCACTTCCTTAGCAAAAATGAAACAACCAGATATATTTCTAGAGATCCATCATGTCATATATTTAGTTGAAACAAGGAAAAAGAATGCAAGGTAAAAATAAGAGGAAGAGAGGTATGTTTAACTTTGTGGGATTTTGGCTGCAGCAACAGCTTGCACAAGTTTCCAACCTTGTTTCTAACAGATAAGCAAAAAACAGAAATTTGTCACTTAAGACAACACACCTACCCAGTCAGGGAAGAAGAAGCCTGCAGGTTATTTCCACCTACCTGTGCTAGTGCGATATGTGCCTGTATGTGCTGGTTGAAGAGGGTCCCCCTGACTCTGGCTGAGACTCCTCATAGGGGGCTTCTGATATACTCTGTCTTCGTAAATAGGATCTATGTGGTGCTCTGGAGACTGCAACGCCCTTAAATCAGAGCCCAGGTGGCTATGTTGGCTGGTGTAAGAAGCCCGGGATCCAGCTGCAAAACAGATCATTAGAGGAACTTTAGGAGAAAAAGCAAAATCAGATTCAAGGAAACAGGACTCTGGAAGGCACAATGAAGAACTAAAAGAATGCAGCACATTCATACTCTGCTGTTCTTACGAGGGAAAGAAGCACATAGCAACAAAAGCTGAACAACTTAAAGCAATGAGCAAATAAATTGTTAACGTATAAGAAGAATCAATGTGAGACGGCAGCAGGAGCTCAAGTTGGTTGTGCTATCTGTATCATACAGCCGTCTGTTGTTGTCACACGATCTGATTTTCTAAATGTGAGGAAAATTTTTCAGTTATGCCAGTCTACAATAAATAAATAAATAAAAACCTATTTACTTTATCCAAAAGAAGCTCGCCTCCAGAAGAGAATGTAAATTTTCGAAATGAATGCTGTAATTTATGTCCACATTTCCTATCTAAGAAATCAAGTTACTACTACGAATTATTTTCCAGCACTATCATCCCAGTTGACTTCGTGCGTCCTCCCTTCAAGCATGACAGGATTTGTGTGATCTGTCAGCTGTATTGTCACAGGCTGTGTAGACACCAGATTGCTAGGATTTCCTAAAACTTAAATCTCCCATGGGTGAATATATTAAACCTATCTTTAGAAAATGACAAACACACAAACATAAAAATACCGAGCTATATCCAAATCTGTTTGCACAGGGGGCTGAGGCAGACTAGCAATCCATTGCTAGTCTCAACAAAGGGAGACACCCTTGCATTAACTGCTGAATGGTAAGTCAACACTTATGTATTTGTATTTAGGCAGAGGATCCAGCAGGGACGAAGAAGAGAAGAGGCAATTTTCACAAACTCCCTCTACAACACTGTCCACACTTTTCCAAAGGGCAAAAGGGGTAGAGTAGGAAAGAGGAATCAGTGAAAATATCCATCCTCCTTTCTTGTCATCCTTCCTTGATCCTCCATTTTGATACAGGAGGATTCCCTAGGCAGCTTACATAAAATCATACAACTGCAATGCTGGGGCTAGTCTTCCTTCCTTTGGTATATGGCATTGTGCTGGAGCACCGTACATTCTCTCCCTACTGCAACTACCCATCTTCAGGAGTACAGATATTTTAATACAGGCTAACACAAGGAGAAATATGTATCTTCAGCAACCACACCTCCACACAGACCAAATGGATAAATGTCCTGCTGATAGGATCTCTGTCTAATGAGTAACACCTTTTCTCAGTGGAATTCAGTATGTCCTTCACTTCGTACATTATCTACTGACTTCTCCACTCAAATGGTGCACCCAAGCTGCAAATTTATTGTGACTCATTGTGCTTTTTTTCCAGGGACATGCCATGAAATGTTTTTTAATAGCTCAAGAGACTTAACAGAATAAGGGAAATAAGATAGATTCCTTGTGGGAGAGACAACATACCACACAAGGATGCCATTCCACAAAGCAAGTTGAATTGGTATGAAACAAGCCTGTTTTACACGACCGTCAATTTCTTATAGGCAGTTCTGGAGTCAAGAAGGGCCAAGCTACAACTACAAAAGCAAATAAACAAAATCCCTCTAAAATTACAGGAAGGTTTGCATTTTGTTAGTTGCACACTGTATGAAAAAAGATCATCCATTACATGATTTAAGGGCACAGTAAGGAGGGTCATAGGAGGAGCCAGGAACAGCTGCAGAACAAGCTGCTCTGTCCTTCAGATACAGCACCAGTCTACCACAACACGATGGAATCGTATCTTCCAACAAATACAGGACCAATCCTCTAGGTATAACCCTGTCAATAGTAGAGAAGATCACTGTCATGTCATAACAGACTCAATGCAAAGCTTCACATTTTCAGCATAAAGTCTGTTCATGTTTGCCACATTTGCCTTAGCATCCAAGCACCAATGATTTCTTGGGAATCAGTTTCTAATAGGGATGGGCCAACTGAATCCTCAGCAAGGATTCGAGAATCCCAATCCCTGTGCAAAAATAGGCAAACCGAATCCTTCAAATCCACCAACCAAAAAATAGGTTTTTTTTAAAAGTTCTGTTTAAAAAAAGTTTTAAAAAGTTTAAATTTTTTAAAAAAGTTTCTTTTTAAACCCTTTTTTAAAAAAGGAATTGGAAGATTTGAGATTTGTGGATTCCCAGAACCTTCCAGGGATTCAGATCCGGATTCGGAAAATTCTGGATTCGTCCCAGCCCTAGTTTCTAACTTCAGACAATGAAACTTTCTATTCATGATGATGACAGCTCATACAAACAGATACCCTGATACTCTGTTTCTGAACATAATTCAAAGTGCTGGTTCTGATCTATCCGACTCAGGTGAAGGCTATCTCAAGGACTGTATTTTCCCATATGAACCTGCCTGAGTTCTAAGATTTTCAGGGTAGGCACTTCTCTCTACATCACCACTTCCACAGACACATTGGGTGGGAACGCAGGAGAGGGCTGTCTCTTTGGCTACTCCTAGACAATGGAACTTCCTCTCTAAGAAGGTTCTGATGGGTCCTTCTTTGCTGCCTTTCTATTCCAGCAAGCTTCTGGAAATTGATTTCTAACAAGAGAAGGGCTTTTTATGGTACTGTACTGTTTTAATCTTTGTTTTAAACTAATATTTTAAGTGGATTTAACTCTGTTGTTAGCTTAACAGCTTTGTATGTTTTTAACTATAAATGTTTTATCGCTATTTTTTTTTTTTGGTAAGCTGTCTTGAGTCTCTGTCTGAGAAAAAGGTAGGGTATACATAAAATGATGTAGGAACGGTTGGATGGATTGGAAGGAAAAAGAAAGAGGCGATAGGGTCGCTGCACAGAGAAGATGGCGAATTACTAACAGGGGGAAGAGAAAAGGCAGAACTACTTAACACCTTCTTTGCCTCAGTTTTTTCCCAGAAGGATACAAGCACTCAACCTGGTGGTTGGGGAGCAGGTGAGGAAGCAGGGGAAATGCAGCACATAATAGGTAGAGAGGTGGTACAAGAACACCTGGCCACACTGGATGAATTCAAGTCTCCGGGGCCAGATGAATTGCATCCTAGGATATTAAAAGAACTGGCAGAGGTCATTTCGGAACCGCTTGCTATAATCTTTGAGAAATCTTGGAGGACAGGAGAAGTTCCAGCAGACTGGAAGAGGGCAAATGTTGTCCCCATCTTCAAGAAGGGAAAAAAAGAGGATCCAAATAATTATCGCCCAGTCAGCCTGACGTCTGTACCCGGAAAGATCCTGGAGCAGATCATTAAGCAGTCAGTTTCTAATCACTTAGAAAGCAACGCGGTAATCACGAGAAGTCAACATGGATTTCTCAAAAATAAGTCATGCCAGACTAATCTTATCTCTTTTTATGATAGAGTTACTAGCTTGACAGATGAAGGGATGCTGTGGATGTAGCATATCTTGATTTCAGTAAGGCCTTTGACAAAGTTCCACATGACATTCTTGCAAAGAAGCTAGTAAAATGTGGGCTGGACAGAGCTACTGTCAGGTGGATCTGTAACTGGTTGACTGACCGTTCCCAGAGAGTGCTCACCAATGGCTGCTTTTCATCCTGGAGAGAAGTGACTAGCGGGGTGCCACAGGGTTCTGTCCTGGGCCCAGTGCTGTTCAATATTTTCATCAATGACTTGGATGAAGGAATAGAGGGCATGCTCATCAAATTTGCAGATGACACCAAATTGGGAGGGGTTGCTAATACGCCAGAGGACAGGATCAAAATTCAAAATGACCTGGACAGATTGGAGAGCTGGGCCAAGGCTAACAAAATGAAATTCAACAGAGAGAAGTGTAAGGTCCTACACTTAGGTAGAAAAAATGGAATGCAGAAATATAGGATGGGGGACACGTGGCTGGATGGCAGTACGTGTGAAAGGGATCTAGGAGTCTTAATAGACCACAAGCTGAACATGAGTCAGCAATGTGATGCGGCAGCCAAGAAAGCCAATGCAATTCTCGGCTGCATCAATAGGAGTATGGTGTCTAGATCGAGGGAGGTACTGGTACCACTCTACTCTGCTTTGGTTAGACCTCATCTTGAATACTGTGTCCAGTTCTGGGCACCCCAATTCAAGAAGGACATGGTCAAGCTGGAGCAGGTCCAGAGGAGGGCGACCACAATGGTGAAGGGCCTGGAAGCCAAGCCCTATGAGGACAGACTTAGAGAGCTGGGTATGTTCAGTCTGCAGAAGAGAAGGTTAAGAGGGGACATGATAGCTATGTTTAAATATTTGAAGGGATGCCATGTAGAGGAGGGAGAGGGCTTGTTTTCTGCCGCTCCAGAGACCAGGACAAGGAGCAATGGATTCAAGCTGCAGGAAAGGAGATTCCACCTGAACCTCAGGAAGAACTTCCTGACAGTCAGGGCTGTCCGGCAGTGGAATATGCTGCCTCGGAGTGTGGTGGAGTCTCCTTCTTTGGAGGTTTTTAAGCAGAGGCTGGATGGCCATCTGTCGGGAGTGCTTTGAGAGTGTTCCTGCATGGCAGGGGGTTGGACTGGATGGCCCGTGTGGTCTCTTCCAACTCTACATTTCTATGATTCTATGATTCTATGATTGGATAGTTGTCAAGTCAGGTAGCAGTGCCAGCTCTCTCACTATTTGAGTTAGGCAACAGTTTTCTCTTCTTCTGTGTAAAATTGCTACTGACAGGTTGAAATGAAACCATACCAATAGTTTGTTTTGAAACACAGAAAACGTGTATCAAATCACTACTATAGCATAATACACAACACACACATCTCCAAGCACTAATACAGAGTTATGTTAAGTCAAATTTAGAATTATTAACTCTACAGAAACTCAACAAGAGAGCAGTTGTGAATGTATCTGTGAACTCTCCTAGCCCCACTGTACTAGAATTGCAGAGCAAGTTTTTCTGTATGAATTTCTTATAAGAAAAGAATATAATCTTTCAATCTTGATCACGATCATTACTACATATTCTGATTCTTAAGGAACACCAAGCTTCTTGAAGGATGAGAAGCAGAACAACCACAAATGCTTCCAATAAATTAAATTCTATTCTAAATTATGTTTTAGTATTCCAGATCAACCTGTAGAATCTTATTCACGTACTTAGTACAGGGGTGAGGAATCTTTCCTCAAAAGCTTTGGTAACCATTCTAGGGCCATAGTAAACAGGTTCACATGGGTCTTCATTACATTACTACTATGCAGAACATTACTCCCAAGGCATATTCTCTCTCTCACAAGCACACTCACTCTCACATACAGATACATAAACATATACACATGCCATTTATTCACACCCACCACTAATATATACACTGGGCAGTGAGAGAGGAAGGAATCACAATGGGGAGATTTGACAGGCCAGGACGAGTATGCAAGCCAGAGATCCTTCATCTCTGGCTTACTTTGAGGGACGCTACTCACGTGGCTAGTGATTAGAAAAGTTATACTGAATAGTGCAAACAGGGTCCCTCAGCCATGCAGCTCTCTTCCTGCTTCTTTGTCTTATACCTTTCATATTTTAAGAAAATACTTTTAAAAACTTTAAAAACATATTTATTCAAACTTGGTTTTCCCAAACAGGTAGTTACTATAAGTACTTCATTCTCAACAACCACAAACTTAATTTCCAGTGATGTATTTAAGTCTTTTACTCCAAGTCTCAAGTCAGATCTCAAGTCTCTACCTTCAAGTCTCAAGTCAAGTCCCAAGTCTGGGAGCCAACTTTATACGCCAACCTATATTCCAGAACTTCTGGATAGAGTCAAATAAAGTCAATTTTAGCAATTTAAGCAGAGCTGGCACTCCACATTTGCGATTTTGCCATCTGCAGCTTCGGAAGTAGAGAATAGAATCCTTCATACTCCCGCTTCCCGAAGTGCGAGGCTTTTGTGCCAATGGGCATAAAAGAGTCTGCAGCTCCGGAAGTGGGTGGATAGGATTCTTCTTACTTCTCATTTCCAAAACTGGAGGATTTTTCAGAAACAGAGAATAGGATCCTTCTTACTCCTCATTACTGAAACTTCAAAAGCTTCAGAAAGAAGGATCCTTCCTCTTCAAGCCCATTGTCTAACACATTTGCTGTTCTCCTCTGAGAAACACACCACGCACTCTGGGGGTGAGTCTCACCTTCTGTTCTTAGGAAAAGTTTTAGAAGGCTCCTCCAATATGTAGTGCTCACAGGCTGCTGAGCAGACCTCAAGTTTCCCCAAGCCCATTGTCTAACCTGTTTGCTTTTCCCCTCTGAGAAATGCACCCACATGTTGGGCATGAGACAGATTGCCATGTGACCAGTAGACAAAAAGAGATGGAAGTTGTAAGGTTTCTGGATGAATATGTTATGTCACTGAACCTAAGACAGCAAGGCAGTCACTAAAAATATGCAAGTCTTAAGCTGAGTCGAAATCAGTGCATCATTTATTGCTAAGTCGAATCCGAGTTGAGTCACTGAAGTTATTTAAGTCCAACTTGAGTCCGAGTTGATCGACATAAGTCTACATTACTACTAATTTCCTTGATTATGATTATGTTTTGTATATTATATTACATTAGTGGCTAACACATGCATTATTTGAACTGCTCTGTGAGGATACATCTCTGAAAAAACAGATAGAAATGTATTAGATAAATGCACAGATTTCTTTTACTACTTTATATTTTAAATGTGCTAATTTTTATTTTTTAAGGGAAGGAAAACAACTCTGATCCACCCCTTCCAATTCCTTTTAATTATGTATTTAATATTCTCATTTCCCACCCTTCTTCAGATATTAACACATAATACCATCTACCATAAAATAAAATAAAAAGTCCTGTAAATATTTTTTGTGGACTCCAGGAAAATTCAGTGCTGCCAAAACTTGTGATTAAATTTACCAAAATAGTAAAATGACATTAGGTAACTAAACGTTAAAGTTAAGATGGAACCACAAGTACATTTTTTGCAGCTTCCTAGCATGAGAATGATCCACTCCACTAGTTCCACACAGACTTTTGATGCAGTCCAAATATGAAGGCCATACACAGAAAATGGATGAATATTGCTCTCTAGAGTAATATACAGAGGAAGCAGCTTAAGAAAATGGTTTGCAAATGGCAACTTTCATGAAGAGGGAACAGTAACGTCCCTGAAGGAGTCTGCTCAACATTATTCATTATCCCCCCCCCCCACTCCACACACAAATGCACTGTCACATGGGAATTATTTGTTCTTGGTACCTTCTCAGCTCAAGAGAGGAGCACTGAGGTCCAGCAGCCTGCTTGGCACCCCAAGTGAAATGAATGCATACTCTATAATATATTCTATAATCCTCTTCAACATGTTAGGTTCCCCAGCCTAGCTGCTGAAACGGAAAAGATTTCTTGAAAATAGGAAGCTAATGGTGATTTAAAGCTTGAAGTCATTCACACAACACACTGTATGTACAGGTTTCCTGTCCATATGATGAAACATGCCAGATATGGTAATTCCAGTTAAGAGATTGGTCTCCTTCAAACACACACTTCTGTTAAATATTTTGTTTTTCAAATATACACAAAATGGTTGTAAAAAGCTAAGACAGAGAGAGATGAGACAATATTCTCTAAACTAGACTATCATAATATTTGCCAGTTAAGAGTGGAATTTCACACTGTAGCCAAAAGCAACTAATTTGCACAAAGTCAAAAAAGACTAGAACTGTGAAATAATTGTATTAACAGAGCCCTATCAGTTAAAAGCAGTGACAGTGCACTTAAGCTCTCCCATTTGGAACTACTTCACATATATAATTTCTTCATGTCATTATTCAAGCAGAAGACAAAATAATGTTCACAGTATGCTAACACCCTGGGGAGCATGAAAAACATGCACACCATACTAAACCCAAACATATAAAGACATATGCTAGCATCGTTTATGTGGCAGATGGTTAGTTTAAGCTCTAAGATGTGACAGGCCATATGGCAAAAATTAGTATATACCTTGAGTGTTCCCCCTCTTAACCTAAAACCACTCCACAACCAGTGTTAATCAAATGTTAATCATGTGGTCTGCATTTCCTTGTTAGAAATATTGAATTTCAAGAGCATGTGCGTGCACGCACACACATGCACACACACACACAATCATGCTACCAGCAACTTCTGGAAACATATTTTGGATTTCAAAAATCAGCCATTCTGACATAGCTTAGACAGTGAATTATCTGCTGTCTTTGTGATTTTATTGTCAGCAGTGATTCTCCATGCCCAGGAGATTCAACTGGGCATTCCTGCTTTTTCCCTTAGACCTATCAGAATGCAAATCAAGGCCTGAACAAATCTGTTTTACTTGCCAGAGAAGGAAGGAGATTTCCTTCCAGTACAGCTCCTAGCCAGCAATAGGAGCTATACTTACATTCCTTACAACAGGGATGAGAATGTGTGAACCACCAGAAGTTGTTGGACTTCAACTCCCACAGCCCTTGCTGTTGGATATGCTTGCTAGGAATGAGTCAAACTACAGCCCAACATCTGGTGAGCCACAGTTCCCCAATCCTGCCTTAGAATGAGGGCAATATGAGCCCCTAATATTTTTGCTTCCTTCCCTAGAACTATTCTGTCACCTTCTCTTGACCTTTTATTCATAAGAAACCTATACCCATATACCTCCATCAAATACTGTTGTTCGGCTGCAAGGGGACAGGGATAGCTAGCATTGCTGATGAAAGAAACAAAAAATTGCCCCAGATATCTCCTGGCAACTTAGCACTGGGATATTATGTTCTATTGGCTAATTTATGAAGTGTCAGTTACTACATACAAGCGCACATTGTGTGGGGCTAACATGAGCTGACATGCCATTACAGCTAATTTGCCAGCATTCTGTAAACTAAGATACTATCCTCTTAATCCTGTAAGCTTTAAGCCCTTCCAGGATTTCAGATAAAACCTACAAACAGGACTCCAAATACAGTGGAACTGTAACCTGCCAAAAACGAAGAAACAAAAGCCAACAGTACTGGAGACTGGTCTCTCCAAAGGGACAGAATTGGACAGAACAAAAGATTGTGCCTAAACAGAAAGCTGCCCTTGTCAAAGTTGCCAGAGCCTGCACACAGCACTTTCCACTTCCTTTGGATGAGAAAAATGAATTGTTTCTATAAAGTTCAGAAGCTGCTAGTGGGAAAGGTCATACCAAGCAGCCTCCTAAAAGATCCTATCCTTTCTAGGCCACTAATCAAACATTCCTATCAGTCAAAGTAGGATTTGTGGCAAAAAAGTTGACAAGCTGTTTAAAGGCAGTGGTTTGTCCTAGAGAGTAGCTGATTCAGAAACACATCATCCACTTTTTAAAAGCTTTGGGTCAGGTTGCTGACTGACCTGAGTGGAAGAAGAGATGCACTGTTCTGCTCTAGTGCTTTTAATCAAAACATGCAATGCAGAAAACTGAATAAGAAACTTTCTAAGGCACGGACACAAACATTATTGCTAGCTGAAAAAGTGGCAAGTCTAGTAATAGAGGCATGTCCTATCTTCTGGTTGCTAGCTAATGTTGCATCTTGCCTGCATGTGCATAATCTGGTCTTTCAAATGACCTGTTTTCTAATCATGGATTACTGAAGTACCTGTGCCCTGACCCAAACAGTGAGGGACTTCAGTTTTGCATTATACCCCTCTGAGTCTCATACATGGTTTGATCATTAACTGTAAAACAATGCTCTTTGGCATTGCATTGGCACCTTCTATCTGTAATTGCTGTGGTGAGGCTGTACTTCTGCACTGGCTAGATGATTGTAGCAAATACTGTTGGAAACTTAAGTGGTAACCCTAGGTATATTTCCTTTGAGGCCATGGGAGTTACTTTAAATAAACATAGACTAGGATCAGGTTGCACAACTACAAAACTATGAACAATGAAAGCTGCTTAAATTCCCCTGAAGTTAATGGGATTTCAGTCATCCAAATAAAACACATGATTGGAACCTTGGTTAATTCCACCTAAAACTATGCTGTTTTTCTTTCAGTTGTAAAATTACTATGTGTGCTATTTCATTTTTTTTTAATGTTAACTACTTCCATTTCCTGACTAGAGTAAGTGACACTGATTTTTTCCCAGACTGCACAAAATGGAGGCAGGGGCTGCTTACAAGATTAAGCATGAAGGCCTACCAACTAACCCTCTGCTAAATAGAATCCTCCTCCCTAACATCTGGTTTTCCAGCCTTGTCTGTTGCCTGACACATTCAGTTTCTATGTTCAGAATCTTATTTTGCAGAAAGAAGAATTCAGTAACACAAGTCTACACCTACTGCCTCAAGCAGCACAGTTCAGACACATTATCATCCCGTGAAAATTAGGCCACACTTCTTTTAAAGCTAGAATAAATTCTACAAGTGTCAAGCAATAAGAACAAGTGAGACTTATCCCCAGGTTTTACAGCATGGAATGCTCCTTTTCAAGGGCCCAGACAGCCTAGTCACTCAGAATTCCATGAGCAATAAGCATCCTTACTCAGCTGTTTATTTTTTTGTGGGGGGGAGGGGGCAGAGCCTCCTCATGAATAAGGTTTTCCCATCTTCAAACCTGTATTTTTGCCAATGGTTGGGATTCACGAACATTCTGATAACGTCTTCCTCTTTAGTGGGACAATGCTGCAATTTGACTACAGAAAGGACTGGCTCTCAGATAATCAAGCCCAACATTTATGACAGTACCAGTCACTTGCAAAATGAAGTAGTCTTGTTACAGAGATGTAAAATGTAAAGTATATATTTATGCAATGCATGTTAAGATAGACAATGGTAAAACATAAAACATTTGGTTCATATGAAGCATTCCAGAATCTATGTCGGGCTATACTTTTATTAGGGTCAACCTAGAATGCGATAAGTTGTGACTGCAAATTTTCCTAAGATCATTAAATATGTTTATCAGAAAATGTTCCACACAAAGCAGGTGGAAGAAAATCACTTGATGGTGAAGTCAAGAATCTGCATGGTCAGAATCATAAAACAGTATCTGCAGAAGACACAGAGTTAAATGGAAGTTATATCCAAGATGGTGAGGACAAAGTGAACAGAAACACAATAAGTGAAAACATAAAATCCAGTTATCACTTAGATTTGTCTCAAACTTTAGTGAGTTCCTTGATTGAGAAGAAGTCAAAAGTAAAAAATAACACAAGATTTTTTTAGTGCAGCAAGTCTGGAAATTAATTTTGAGTGGTGCATTAGGTAGAAAAGTTAACAAAAGCCGGACTGGGAAGCATTTACTATATGTTTGGAGTGTTTAAAGAATGTTACTCCTTAAAAAGTTATATACTATCTTTAAAAATTGTAATACAGGGTTGGGCAAGTTGTGGCTTTCCAGATGTTGTTGGACTGCAACTGCACATCAGTCTTTGCCAGCATCGTGAAGGATGAAGGGAGCTGCAGTCCAACATCTTCAAGTGCTCAGCTTTCCCAATCCTGCTTCAAATACTCTCTCACAGGGATGCATTTTCCAGCAAGATTCAATCTGGTTTGATTTCAACGGCTATGGCAAAAATCTACCACACCTACTGACCACATAAAAAGGGAGTAAACAAGTCATGGACTTCCATGACTACCAAGAATCACTTCAGAAAACTGGGGCATCAAATGTCACATGTTGCCTTTTTACAGTCCCACTGCTTCAAAGTGTCAGCTGCATCCATGAAGACAGTCAGTGATCTGCACAAGAGAAACATGAAATACTATTTACTTTTTTAGCAGTCATTGCAAATGATAACCTCACCACGTGGTTGCAACTGCTATAGGCCCTTTACTTGCCCTTTGACTTGCTAATGCAAGGGAGGAGACCCTTTTGCCCACAACTCTCTTGAGTCCCACTCAGGATAGCCAATGCAATTGTGGGAGTTACAGTCCAAAACATCTGGATGGCCACTACATTAACATTTATGTAAGAGCTCCCTTCCCTGTTTTTGTCACTGATCAGTCACTGGGGAATTAGGGCCTTAGGGAATGTTTGTGTCATGAAGCATCTCAAAGGGACTAAGAAGGTGCTGGAACTCAGAGTGATCTGCTGTTCCCAGAAGGCAAGCAACAGCTGAGGATAATTCCATCTTGGTAGTGTTGTACGAAGGCTGGTGGAGGAAAGAGCTGTTCTACTATTATCTCTTTGGTCAGTGCTTTAAACAACGAGGTATTTGTTTGTTTGTATGTTTACAAGAAGCACAGGTGAAGAGGAAAAGAAAAGTCTCTTCTAAATAAAATAACATTTATTACCTCTTCATAACAGTTGTCACATTTGTCTATGAGGCAGAAAAATGCAAACCACTGTGCACACATTTACCAGCAGAATAGGAAAGTGGCATGGGGTCCCAGAACGCAAATTCAAATTCAGACTAGAAGAGTGACACTACCCCCCCCCACATTTGACAAACATTGCCCTAATGTTTTGTAGATTTTTTTATTTGGCAAAAATAACCCCAAGGCCACTCAGGTATTGTGATCATGTAAGCTGAAGAATGCCTATTTCAAATTTGGGGTAATGCAGGTATCTCTGTACTATTTCTTCTAAATTGTTTTCTTCCACAAATCACAATCCTGCTGCTTGATGCTTAAAGAACAAAGAGTACTGTTTTTCTACCCCTTGGCTTCAAACATTCTCTTCTGTGGTTTCACAGCTCCTCAGAATTCCAAACAACTTCTAATGCCTTTTAAGTTTTGTTATGGAACAAATCAAGAAAAACTTTCACAGAACATCAGCACATTTATGTTTTCTGCTACTGCTTTTTCTTGTTCAGCAAGCGTCCTACTTGTGTTTGGAAGCATTTGATTGCTTATAAAATTTCATCACGAAAGAATGAATAAAGAGAGAGGTAAGGATATGAGGGTGGGACAAAAATGTGACTGGGACCTAAAACATGAGAAGATCCAGAGATATATCACTGCAAAGAACAGAATCAATATAGGGCTGCAAATCTGCCATTTAAAAAAAAAAAATCCCTCAAAGCTGTACTGGAGCAAAATATTAAAAAAAATATTTAAAGCCCTGTAACTACCATCTAATTGGCACAATGAGCTCTAAGTGTTCCTTGCCTAGGAAAAGCTTATAAAATTAAAGGGGACACCATAAGTCAACAAGTGACTTGAAAGTGGGCATGCAAGTGCACACATGCTTAATTTCCATCTAACAAACAGATCTAGTCATTGTTACAAAGACATACAGGATTAGATCAAAACAAATACTTTATTATCAGGCAGAAAGCCTATTTTCTTCACTCTTCTTTTAAAGCAATTTTTTAAAAAAGCCCAAGTAAGATAAATAGCTTTTAAAAGAAGCTTTGTAACAACCGGACACAGGCACCAATTTCTTTAAATGTAAATCACCATGTCCAACTTTCTTTTCATTAGATACCAACTCAAAGCTGAGTGCTACAGTGATAACATGATGTTACTAGGCAACGATGCCAGGCAACAGTGCACACACTGTCTGGGTGGTTAACCACTGCTCCGTGACAATTCCCAAACTCAAAACAAAATTGTTTGGAATGGAAGTGTCTTTCAAAGCTCTAAATTTTATCAGTAATTTAAAAAAAAAAGGAAAAGAAAGGAATTTGTTAATAAGAAAATAGTGTAATAGCAAAAGGGGCCTTGGTGCAGTAAAGGGAGAAGGATTCAGCAATCTTTGTTACTACATTTTGGACATTTATTTTCTTTGGGGTGAAAGCAGTCTCAGACGCAAAAGGGCGATCATTGATACTCTCAATTGTGACTCTAGCACCTACTTGCGGGGGGGGGGGATAGATCTTTAATGGATGTAAAGATATTAAAACTCCCTTGCTGAACAACATAAAGAATACAATCCTCCACACAGGCTGCTTAGATTAAAGTTTGCAGCTCCAAAGTTCATTTAATTCATCCCTCATTTGAAAGCAGACTGCCAGATGCCCCTGGGAAGCTCACATGCACAGCGTGATGGCCATCTTGTGTTGCAGAATGCAGTGCCATTTCTCTGAATATCCGCTAATCTGTTAAATTCTGATTCATCTTTGCCTACAACACATCATGAAGTCAGTACAGGAACATGTTCTATTCTAAGAAGGCATGGTTTTGTTAGGAGTTCTGAAGGAATAATATATCTACAAGCTATGAAACAACAACACTCAAATGATTTGCATGACTAATAAGTGTGCCACAATCTCATCTCCATCAAGGACTGAGGAGTGGGGGAATATTGCTTCTTACTCTTCTAATTTTGTGCTATAGCTGTCTCAAAGTTTGGTTGACCACAGAGTGTGATGATAATAGTGAAGTATTACTATTTTTGTTGTGTTTGAAGCAAAGTTTGGGAATCCTGTGTCTACTGTTCCTCTAACATAGGGACATTTTCTCAAGTTCATTTCACAGCATCAGTGATACACCTCACAGATAAAAATAAAGAACAGCTGACTTGGGTTTTTCAGCGAAGATCACCTCTGAGATGAGAAACTGTGTAGCATTTTAGACAGCAAATGAGAAGACAATGATCACACTTCATTTCACGAATTGTATCTGTACTGTGTGATCTGAAAAGCATGCAGATGCTGGCACCTGGGCAAAATCATGAATACACATGGTTACCCAGAAATATCATGGACGAATGGTCCTATTTAAAGAAGAAAAATTAAGTGCAAGGGTTTTTGCCCATAGGTCATGAGTATGTATTATGGCTTTTACAAGTAGATGTAGAAAACCAGCAGCGTGAGGAACTGTAGAAGGGGCAGCCATGTTCCCCAACTCTCCTTGAATCTACTATCAACATATTTTTCCAGAGGTCACATTGAATCTCCCTTTCCCTCTTTCACTGTTAAATAAGCAATACACCCAAAGAGTAGGCCAACAATCCACCACATTGGGAGGAGTTTGTTGCTCCCTAAATATCTCTTAGCATATCTCTCTTCCTTCCGTAAATATCTCTTTTCTTGAATGTGGAAATATCAGATTCCCTTTGCCTGCTCTCCCACACGAGTTTTATCTACTCCTCAATTATCTTATCATTAGATCCAGATAAAATTACCAGCAAGAGTTCTTTCCAGTTGCATCCTGGAAGCAAAACTAGCAAATATATCCTGTGCCAAGATATCTTAATGCTTGCTAACTCTCTTATATAGCATTAAAAACCAACTATTAGACAATTTCATGAAAAAAAGACCTATCGACAATTGAACAGAATTGCTTATATAGACAGATATCATCAGATGCCATCGGCAAGCAACAGAGAATGGTCAGGCCTTTGTGACTTACTTATAAAGTTTCTGGGCACACCTAATGTATTATTGTTAGAAACTAAATGCTGAATTTAAAGGACCTTACTCCACTGTTCATTTATACTGACTGCATATAATAAGCCCAATTCGGCAGAGGAAAACCACCATGCGTGTTTGCATTTGCTTCACAATCATTACAACGTAGGAAGTATCTAGGTTGGGGTGGGCAATGGTAGAAGGCATCAACTCCTCAGAACTCCTTGGAGTGCCACCCCACTCCACATGCTCATAAAAAAAATGACCCCAAATGCCCTCTAGGGGACATGGGGGCCTTCTTACCATACTTTCCAACCTCTGTTCTAAAAATGTCACTTGCCATCTACAGACTCTACGAATACTTGTATCAATAACCCTTTCAAACAATCTGCTGCCCAAATCACACGGGGCACCATGTTGGACAAGTAAAAGAATTTCACATCAACTGACCTAAACAAATAATATGTTGCAGGTTGTTTGAAAGTGGTTTACTTTAGCATAGGTAGTTCACTTGTATAGAGGGCTTTGGGAACCGTAAGAAACTAAATATGTCTCTTGATGATTAGTTTACCTAAAGAGAAAGAATTTATATTTAAATTATGTTGGGAAATTTGGAAGTTCCTTATTATAAGGTAACACAAAGAGACTAATGTACTGGTGCCAGGCCTGGAAACAGCTCCTTATACAAGCATGAGGCAAAGATGCTGTGTCTTCCAATAGACATTGGGACTCTTACAGTCTAATCTTATGCCTGTTTACTCATTCTCAGTCAGATAAATAGAATATATTCTCAAGTTAAATGTTTCAGGATCACAGCTGATGAGGTATTCTGCCAGCACGGTGGTTAACAGCTATTTATCCCAGTATGTGGGAAGATAGTGGCCCATAAATAATTAAAGCCCTGGAGACAGAAGTAGTGTTGTCTTTGTCTCAATGTGCTTCCCAGAAATGCTCTTAAGCCAGTAAATTCCAGTTTAATGCTTCTCTTTCTTGAGATTTGTCAATTAACAGAAAACAAGCTTTGGGTTCCATTCTGGCCAACTGTCGGATAATACTCTCCTGACAGACTGTACACATTACAGGATGTCCTGCTCCATGCTCCTTTTCATTAAGCCTTGTCACAAGCAAGTCTCGTTAAACTAAACCAAGCTATTTTCAGAACCTCCTTATCTGCCTGGGTTGGTCATGTCTTTTGAAGGATTTCAGGTCTAACTACCATTGTTCCAACTACCCATTGGCTTTTTGACCCTCTTACTTATTCAGATCAAAGCACAGCAGAACTCTTGTTCCTTTTTTTCAGGTGCTGGTAAAATCCTGTGAATGATGTCAACTGTGATTATATCCATTACCAACAGCTTCAAACACTTTGCTGAATCAGATTCAGTCTGAATTGTACGCTTCAGGCCTTGCTATGGGACAGAGACAGTTTGGGTCAACTTGGTGGGCAACCTACATAGAGAACTGGACAGGGGGAGTGTGTTCCTGTTGATTCTTTTCAGCCTCTCAGCAGTTTTTGATACCATCGGCCATGGTATCCTTCTCAGTTGCCCCTCTGGGATGGGAGCTGGGAGTACTGTTCTACAGTGGCTCCATTTTTTGGCTGGAGGGGTGTTCTCAGAGGGTGGTGCTGACAGCCACTGGCCTGTGGTGTTCCTCAGGGTTTAGTCTTGTTCCCTATGCTATTTAACATATACATGAAACCTCTGAGAGAGGTTGTATAGAGTTTTGGGGTCAAGTCAGCAGTATGTTGATGGTACCCCGCTCTATTACTCCTTTCAACTTAATTCCAAGGAAGCTGTTCCTGGTGCTAAATTGGTACTTGACAACTGGACTGGACTGGATGAGAGTGAACAAACTGAGACTTAATCCAGACAAGACAGATGTGCTCCTGGGCAGTTGAAAGACAGATATGCGAATAAGGATTCATCCCGTCTTAGCTGAGTTTGCTGCTCTTGAAAACACAGATTTGCAGTTTGGGGATACTCCTGTTTCCAGCTCTGAGCTGGAGGTCCACATTTCAGCAATGACCAGGAGTATGTTTGTACAGTTAGAGCTTGTCTGCCAACTATGCCTATTCCTGGAGAATCTGGATCTCCCCACACTGGTACATGCCTTGGTTACATCCTGTTTGGATTACCATAATATGCTCTATGTGGTGGTGCCTCTGAAACATGCTCACAAAGTTTAGTTGGTCCAAAGAGCTGCATCCAGATTGTGATCAGGGGATGGTTATGGGAGCACACAACTCCCTTGTTCCACCAGCTTCATTGGCTGCCATTTTGTTTCTGGGCACATTCAAAGTGGTGGTGCTGATCTATAAAGCCCTACACAACTTGGGTCCAGGTTATCTGGGCTGTATCTTCCTTTAAGAGCTACTTAGAGTTCTAACATTATCTGGAGAGGCCTTTCTTTCTATCCTACCACCCTCCCAGGTTCAGTTGATGGGAACAAAGGAGAGGGCCTTCCAAGTGGCTGCTCCCAGACTTTGGAACTCCCTCCCTAGGCAAGGCAGGACAGCTCTGTTCTTGTTCTCCTTCCATCAGCAAGTCAAAACATTTTTATGCTGTCAGGCTTTAAAAAATCAACTGATGTGGTGTTCTAATGCTGTGCAGTGCTGATTTTTTGTTTGTTTGTATATGGACTTTTAATGAATTTTAATGTTTAATGCTTTAACTTTACAAATTGTTTAACTACTTTTTAAAATAACTCTTTGTACAGTTTTAACCAGTATTGTTTTTAAGTATGTCGTTAGCCACCTTGGATCACATTTTTGGGAGAAAGGCAGGATATAAATGAATAAATAAAAAAAAACTGGCATCTTCAGCCATGTTTATACTATTACGTCTAAACAGTAGGGTTGGCAGCTGCTGAAGGAATCTTCCAGCAAACTCTTGTATGCTCTTGGTGATTTTCATCCACTATCCTATATATTCACATAATGAAGCTGTTCTCCAAATGTTGGATTTTATGTCAGCGCTGACACCATGGCTGGATCTCAGGGCCAAAATTCATAACACTAATACTAATAATAATATCATCTCCATAATCCATAATAACAGCAGATATTAGGGGCAGAAATAATAGCAGATAATAGGGGCAGTAGCAAACAGATCCAGTACCACTTGCAGGCAACAGAAAAGCTAATACTGCTTCCGTATAATATCTTTTCATATCACAGTATTTTTATTATTATTATTATTTATGAAACAGCCAGCTAGGCATGAAAATGGTTACAGGGGATCATTTTGTTTTTATTTTTAAAATAATATCTTTTCCCACAACTAAATCAAGCTTATTTCTAAATGTAATGGTTTAGCAATGGAACAGTAGAAATAAACTCCAGCTTATTGCTGTAGTTGTCATGGTGCTATGATCTGAATAAGTTGAAAATGTCAAGCTACACCTTTGGTTTCATTTATGCCCTACCGTCTGATCAAAAATTGTTCCCATGTGTTCACAATATTTGTTTTTTAATCAGTGTTGAAAAACAGTCCCCCCCCCGCTTCAATTGTCTTTAACAGAGTAAATAGAAATGTTAGCTGTATGCTTCAGAACAGAAATAACATATGTGGCCTGCCCTTCGAGACCGTTAAGTCCAGGATCTGAAATTACGTAGCTGTACAGTAGTAAAAACCATGCAATCCATATACACTCTAGAGAACAAAATTTTAGGGTGATGGGAAAGAGACAAGAAAGGAGTTCCGCTGCAAGGCTGATATATGCGCAATATTGGAAAGAAAGGAAATATATTGATATAGAAGAATGGAAACTAAAAATCCTGGATATGGTAGAGACAGAAAAGTTAACATTTTCTCTGAGAAATAAACCTATCCAGGACTTTGAAAGGAAATGGAGAGAAGTTTTGGATTGGATAAAAACATAGCATAAGAAAGGAAAAAAGAATAAAGCAAGGTTGTATGTAATGTAATGTAATAATGTAGCAGGTAATGCAACAAAGCAACAACGTAACAAGGTAGTAAGGAAACGTAACAAAGCAACTATGTAACAATGTAAGATGTAACAATGTAAGATCATTTTCTCCTTTGAGTAAGCAGTAACTATGTATGATTGGAATGAAAACATGCAGACTCAACTGGAAAATAAGCTTGGAAGTGGGGAGGCTTTTTTTTTTAATTTTTAAATTATAATCTTAATAAAAATATTTCACAAAAAAAAAAAAAGAAAAGAAAAGAAAAGAAAGAAAGGAATTCCGAAGGGGGAAAATGCCCTAGAATATTCCAGTGAAGACAGAGTTGAATGATCGCAGCATCAGCTGGGCAGGGCAGACAACTGGGAGGAAGAGAACTGATTCTCTTGGAAAAAGACATGACTAACCGGCTGGTAGACATCCTGAACAGAAGCCCACCACAGTGCAACATTTTGTTGCAGGTCTTACTTTTTTAAAAACATATATGTTCTGTGTTACAGGTTAAAACATATAACAATTTATGATACATATTTCACAGGATCAGAACAGTGATTTCACACTGCTCATAAAAGGTGACTGGCAACTTTGCTGGTAGGATTTCAGTCTTTCTTTTAAGAGAAGAGTTCAGTCAAGAGTAGATTAATATGTATGAATATAATAGGAAACTTGCAGGCTAAATTCATTGATCTAACTTTGTAGAGTTTGCCCACTTTGGTCAATGGCTCCATCCTCCCCTCAGTGACTTTTCCTATGCCCTTTCCCACTGGTTACACTAATGAGTATAACTCAAAATCGGAAAGCAAATATTGTGGTAGTATGAAAGAGATGTATAAACGATATGCATAATAATTTTGATCAAGGGGGAGATATCTGATAACCTCATTTTATAAGGAGGAATGCATCAAGGCTGACCTTCGTTTACTTGATTATTTGCGAAAGTTATCAAATTTCTTCCAATAATGATCAGGAATATAGAGATGATTAAATGAATACAGAGACGTTAACAAGAATGTAAGACAAGCCTTTACAAAGAAAGTGTTCAGAAGCTGAAAGCAAGCAACAGATACTTTCCTCCTTCCTAACAGAGGAAAGGCATTCTAAAGTAGCCCTGACAATCTTGCAGAAGCCCAAACATAAAGAACAGAATATCAAGTTTCTTGTACTTCATCACAATTAGATTAACATCTATTTTTAAGTGGATCAACACTGATAGGAAATCTTCACAGTGCTGAAACAAACATGATAAGCCAGTATCTCATTTATGATAATCTCACAGAGACAGGCATAAAAATGTAGATAGCTGGCCAACATACAGAGGTGTACTTCCATAGCCAACACAAGTGGAATCATTAATTTCTTCCTCTCTCCATTTTCCTGCAACCCTCTGTGGGAGAAACAACAGCATCCAGGAATATTACACCACTGATGAGAATACTCTTTATCTCATTCTCAACTTTAAAGGAAGTATTTAAGGTGCTGAACCCCATCCCCAAAACTGGTTCAACACTTTGGACAGCTGCGTTGAAACATTTTGGATAGCTGTGTTGAAATTCAGGTGAAAATCTGGAACAGGCTCAATGTTCCAGTGACAAGCCAATACAAGAGGATTTTTATTGAACGCTAGTGTATATACCTGGCGTTGTCCAGGATTTTATTTTCTCATAGGTAACATTTGTTAGAAATACCTTAGGAGTTAGTTATCTTACCTTACTTTAGGAATTAAATGCATTTGAAATACACAGATTTGATTTCCTGTGTCTCTAATTCCCCAAACTGTGTTGTCCAGTACCTGTAACTTTTCCCCATCTTCCCCAATCCAATCTGTATTCAGAGTTGTTAACATACAGAGGTTTGGTTTCTGAGGGAAATACACCATCCTCCTCCCTCTTGCAGCTAGGCCTCATCTCCATAGCAACCGGCCTGAGGCCCAAGAGTTCTTTGGCTCAGAATTCTAAAGATCCCTCCCTAAACTGCCAACACCAGGGTTCCATAGAATCTTCACAGGCAGCCAATTATATGAGGTCTTCGATTTCCTGATACAGACAAACTCACAAACCTTGGTGTTGCCTGGGATTTTACTTTGTCATAGGTAACACTTGCTAGAAATACCTTAGGAATTGCCTTATCTTACTTTAGGAATTAGATATGGTTGAAATATACAGATTTGAGATCCTGTGTCTCTAATTCCCCAAACTGCCTTGTCCAGTACCTGTAACTGTTCCCCATATTCCCCAATCCAATCTGTATTCAGAGTTATTAACATACACAGTTTCCCTTCCTGAGGGAATACACTGCCCTCCTTCTTGCTGGTAGGCATGATGCATTTGGATATAAAAACAGGTTTCAAATGGTAATCCTATTCATATCTGCTTTAAAGAAATCTCATCCGTTTAATGAGACCTATTTGAGGTAAAGTGCATATAGGACTGCAGTCCAAGTCAGTTGTACAGTTAAAAAAAATAGAGATAATAGATATGGTAGTATCACTGATCCCCGCTGAACTACTTGTTAAATTAAGCAAAACATAGCACCTCATAAATCAAAACTAAATTTTGCAACCTACTATCTACAACAAGAGTGACTTTTATAAGACACTGGAAAGCTCAAACAGTGCCTTTCAAACTAGACTGGTTATGAAAAATATGGAAGCTAATGCATCTTGTCAAGTTAACAGCTCATCAAAGGCCTCCTACCAAATTCTCAGCATTAAGAGAACTTGTAAGTCTATTTGCATTATATATAATGACTCAACTCTCAATCACTGACCTACTTTTGAATGGTTGAATCTTATTTAGTAACGCACTTTGTTTTGCACTCTAACATGCTATACTTATTTACTTCTGTGCATCATAGCGTTCCTTTCGGTATAACCACAATCTTTTAAGGAAATAACATGTTAAAACGGGAATTACATGTGACCAATGAGATCATGCTGGAAAATCAACACTAATGTCTTACCGCCACTCTCTTCCCAGGCTCTTTTGCTGGCACAGTTCTCTCAAGATGGTTTTGTCCTTCCTACATAGTTCCTATATGGCTTTCTTAACATATCTGGTCTCAGAGAGAAAGCTATTGCACTCTGGCTAAAAGGCACACAGATAAAAATTTGAAATAGGTATAAAGAGGTAGACTACATGGTCTCAAATTAATGAAGTAGACAGAGAGTCTGAACAAGAACCCACACAGTAGGGCTAATACAAGGTTTTTATCTGTGGGTTACTTACAGAAAAGTCAGAGAACAGCAAAATTGTGTAGTTCTCCCAAGCAGCTTAGAAATCCAGGAACATTGATATTCCTTAACTTATGACATTTTTAGAACCCTGGAGTGAACCCAAAGAATTATGAGTAAAAGAGAAAGGGTTGCCATCACTATTTCATGTACCCTTGTCCAACACTTAACTACAGACTACACAGTGTTAGAATAGGCAGCTTTTAGTAGAAGAACTTGGGGGAATTAGCTTAAGTTTGCTTGTGTAACCCTTTAGCATGAGGTTAGGAGTAGAATATACTTTGCAAGGAAAAGAGTGCTTTTACAACAACCTCATGAGTCAGACATCTAAAAATTGGGAGATCTCTTAAATATCTCCCAAACGAACTATTTCTGTCTTTAATATGAGTCTTTCCCCATCTGTGCATCACGCGCAAATCTGATTATATTCTGCACCTTGGCTAAAAAGAGATCTTTATTTTCATTAAATTAAAGTCATCATATGTTTGCTTTTCAAATCTCAATTTTTATACTTGAAAAGCAAATTCTAACTTTAATTAAAGGGATCCATCTGCACTACAAGGAAAACTAGGGCCTAAATGACTATTGCTTGGTGATGGTTCATAGGAACTCAACAACAAATGATCTCTCCCAAGGATCTCAGAAGTGATACTGAGATATTCGTCAAACTTCATAACGACTAAGTGGCAATCTATCACAGCTGTCTTTGCTCAGAAAGAGGGACTATGCCACTTGCTTTGCAGTACTGCTCATAATTGCAACCATTTCAAAACAACTTGCTATGTTGGTGTAATTGGCACATTACATTTAGCATACTTCTTGTTTTTTACCCAGAGGCTAACTTGGTGGTGGGGTACCTGCACCATTATACAGGCAAAAATCTTGTTATCTTTCACAGCTGTATAAGAAGGAAAGCACCTGTACTTTTTCCCAACAAGAAGAGAAACAGTACTAGATGAAGTGGTAAAAGGTCATCAGCAACTGACATATCACCTATTTTGTAGATGTTAAAACAGACTGACGGTTGTAACAACTCTATTGAGAGCTCTGTTGAGAGACATTTAGGAGGCCTTTTGAATCCATGGCTAGAAACAACAGTCTAACAGAGAACTTTAATTTTTCAGCAACCGTCCTGCCCCCAAAATCCAAACTCCAAACCTCTCAAAGACAAACAACAAACAAACCTGAGATTACGTTCTTTCATTCACAAGTTGTATATAGATTTGATCTAAAAATTGACAGTATAGCTCAAAAACCAGAGGGTTTGCTTGTTATCCTTTAGAGTTGCTGCTTCAATTACATTGCTACGATGACAGCCCAAGGTCTCCCATCTCCTTGGGTAAAAAAACAAATTGCCACCCTACTCACTGCATGGGAGAGGTGGAGGGCTTTGCAGCAGTGATCCTCACCCAGCCCTAGAAAAAGGAAAACAGGCAGCACCATTCATTCTCCCAAGCAAAGAAGGCAATGCCTCTAGTCTGGAGGAGGAGGAAGGAGGAAATCCTGGTACTCACATCACTCCACGGTCTGGCTCTGCTAAATATCTGGTTATTTCAGAAAACTGCTGGCCCTGTGGAGCAGAAGTACAGTGATGCCACACCTATGCCTTTCTTCTTCTTGAAGAGCTGTTGTCTCTGCCTGCTTCTCTGCAGGGACTGGGTGAGTTTGCTGCTACTGCATCTGCCTTCTTTCTGGGGCACCAAAGAGGCTGGATGTTACCCTGTAGGTCTAGCCAGGGCAGGGGGAGCACTACATTTGCTGCTGTCAATGGCTTGCCATCTGAAGTGATTGCTTCGTTAAATGTAACAGAAGAGCCCCCATGCTTGCAATCTGGTGTTCTAAAATTTCTTTAGAATGACGGAATGTGACTACAGGACATAATAAAGAAGAGAAATCAGATTTATAATGTAAGAGTATTCAGAACTCTGATCCTGAAAACATTTGCAAAAATGTTTAGAAGCAGTAATATGTATTTTTTTCCTCAAAGATTTTTTTTCTCCCTGGGAAATTTCACAGTGCTGATTTTCTCATTGTTTAAAAAAAAACAACCAAGCCCTAAATCACGGTTTCACAAAAATCATTAGAAAATATCAAATTATGAATCTACCTTTTAGTTGTACAGCTTAAAATAAAACTAAAGCTTCATTTAATTTTTGTTTCATTTTCAATGAACACACATCAATCTTTCTTTTCTTTTCTTGAGTTCGGAAAGTTGGAAGCATGTGTTCATAAGATATGTTCTCAGTTTTGGTTACTCTGAACTTCTGCATAAGGCTTTGGATTTGCTTGAATATAATATCTGAACCACATTAAATGCAGTTAAATTTTTTTGGGCCCAATCCAGTAGTTCACATATTTATGGGCATAAATTGGGATATCAAAAAATGTTGTTCGATATCTATAAGGCAAACAAATATACTAAATCGCGCTCTACGTACAGCCTCAGAAAAATTCCTGTTCAAAACTATCTGGAAAATTCACACCACTGAACACACGAAACCCTGTTAATGAATATATATTATCAAATATGGCAAGTGACATTAACAAACTCTTAAGTGCACCTGGCAACAAACAGTTTTTGTGTAATGATGTATCACATAAACTGCATATGTGCAAAATTGATAGTGTGGTACTAGTTAAATATTGCATATGTATGAAGATCTCTTAGAGTTCTATTTTCACTTGGATGCCGACATTTTTAGCTGTCAACATTTGCCTATCAACAGGTACATTTGCTCTGCCCAGAATTTTGTAGCAAAACAAACACTTTAAATAATACAGAAACTGAGGTACAAGCATATCACAACAATAAAGTTATGATAATCAGGGAAGAAATATGAGTGAGATTTTTAGATAATCTGTAAAGATGATTAATGCCATTTCATTTCTGCCAGATAGTCTTTCCCATTTCAAACTGCAAAATGAGATTCTGAGCATGCATTCAGACCAACCAGCCTACTTCATTGGCACATGAGGACAATTATTTTATGTTAATTCCTTACTTGCAAGTAAACTCTCATTGATTGCCATGAACTACATGACCAGGCCACACGACCAAGTAATCTTTTGTTTGAAATGTATTTTCTATTTGAGATAATTTGTTCAAGTATTTCTTGCAAACAATTTTAGGCAGTTGCTGTTCCTTATCAAGATCTACAGCAGTGGTTTTCAAAGTCTGATCCTCTACACACTTTTGACTCTAGCTCCCAGAAGTCTCAACTGACTTGGCCAATAGTTGGAGTTTCTGAGAGCTGAGGTCCAAAATACCTAGAAGACCAAACTCTGAGAATCAATTATTTAAAACATTCACTTGCTCCCAGCTGTATTTGTTTGAGGAATGGGGAGGAATTATATTTTAAAGAAGCTATCTACCATACCTTTTAGCATATGTGTTTTTCCTGAGAAAATATGGCAATATGGTAGTGTGTGGTAAGCCACACACTAACCTTATGAAGCAAAAAAGAACTTTCAAAAAACAGAACACTCTTCCTTGAACACTCCCCAATAAATCTTTACTTATTTTATTTTCTACAGTTGTGTCTGACTGTTCCATTTAAGAATTGATAACACTGGTTACAGTGAACCCACTAAACAACACAGTCACTTGCCCACAGTAAAGATCACCTTCAAGCCTGAGTATCAGATCCAGGTAGGAATGCTGAGAGGAAAGGGACAAGATCAGAGAAAGGAGGTCAAGTGTTGGAACTGCAGGGTCAGGCTGCTGGACAGGGGTTCGATCACATATTTTTCAATTTCAGCCAAGGAGAATTAGCATCAGTAAAAAAGATCTTTGAGGAAGTTATGCGTCTTCTTCTTATACAACACTTTATCCTAAATGTTTGCTGGTTTCGTAGTACGTATGCTTAGGATTGAGGCCTAAAGAAAATGCAATTTGAAAATGGTCACAACTGACCAGTTTTATGAAATCAAGTAGCACATACAGCTGGATTTTGACCTGGACTTAGGGTTAAGGTCTTGAGAACTGCTTAAATGACTCTAATACTTCAAGGATTCACTGGACTTCCATTTCTTTGACAGCAACACCTCTAGAATTTGGAAAAGTTATTTTATTTAAGCTATACTAGCTAGGGGATATGGAGAGTTGTCAAAAAAACAAAAAACAAAAAACAACTTTGCCAATCTCTGAATCCCCATTAAGAAAGCACAAGCTCAGACCTCTAAGCCAAAAGCGATCCCCCAAACCCTGACAAGTGATGCTGCAAACTCTGTAACATCAAATTCACTTCTTCTTGAAACTAGACAATATTTGCAAACTTGGAGGTATGACCCCCAAAGTGGAACTGGTAAAAAAACACAAACATATCCTTTATAACAGAGCAGAAGCTAGAATCAAACCAAGTTACATGCTAAATTTTATTTGGTCTATTATGAATTTCATCCAGTACAAGAAACAAGTGCCTTCAAAGCCCAAATAACTTAGAACATATTCAAGTAATATCATGAGTATGTAGCTTTCCAGCGTTTAAAAATAGTTTTCCCTGTTATGTAGTTAAAAGAATCAGCTTCACAAAAGGTATGCTTTAGAATTTTCTATGGACAAATTTTAAGGGTCAGTACCAGCTATTGTTGCAACAGATACAATTGGTACATCTGGGAACAAATTCTTCATACCAATTTTTGGAAATGGAATTGGAGGAAGCCAAGGTAGTGTCAAAGTTAAATAAAAACATCTCCAGGGATTATGGGAGTTTTGAAAGAAATAGCTGTGTCAGTTTGTTTCTGCTTAAAATACAAAATGGGGGGAATTAAAGAACCAAGCAGCCCCTTTGAGACTAACTGGGTCCTAATCAACTTTTTCAGAAGCATTGAAAGGGTTATAGGAGGGCAGAAGACTGAATGACAAGATAAAAAGTTGAATACAATGTTGTATTAGATAGACTTGGTTTCATATTCTGCAGAACCACAACGCCCACAGAATGGTGTTGAGCAAAACAGTGTCTCAGCCCAGCAATCTTCTAAAGGTGTTAAGATAAAGTGAGAACCCTATGTGCACAACCCTTAGCTTCCTGGAGAAAGAAGGAGATTCAAATGCTATAAGCATTCTCATAATTTAAATGTAATGGTCTTAGGTTGATGAAGTCATAACTTATTAATTCAGGAACATTCATTTATCGATTCATTGATTTGTATGCCACCTTTTCCTAGAGTGGGATTCTTCTCTCCTCCCATCAAAGGAAAGCTTTGATGCTTCAGTCCTGACCACAGTTCAGCAAGTTGCAAATGATTTACATGCTGGAAAAAGGGAAGTGTACTTCAATATCCATTTACTAACCAAGACCACCATGAAGTTTCATATCTTCGCTATTAAACTAACATTAAACCACCGTTCTTTCTTTTGGACAGAAAAGGAAACAGTGGTTACAGAATCCAGGATGGAAACATCAAAATGAGCACTTGGATGAAGCTTGTGCAGGTGATGTCTCGACCTGATATTTATTCCTTGTTCAAAAGCTATGATTTATTGAGCTAGGATGTAACATCCTGTGAGGATGATCACAATAATGCTGCTCTGGCCTCCCCCATGAATCTGTATTCCTGAATTTAATCCTCAATATCCCCAGAATTTGTTCACTAGTTATAAATGGAGTTACAAAAACTCAAAATGCCAGCTCAGCATTAAAAACCACACTGAAGAACTAACAGTGAGCGTTATTTCCCACAGACATAACAAGCAAGTTCCTAACCAGGCGGTATATCCAAGGACAGTGATATGCACCCCTTGAAAATTCTACACACACCATCTAGGCAAGCATGCCTGACTTAAAAGACAAACCCAAAGGATATGCTCAGACTAAGTGGCAAATACTCTCCTTAATCTCAAAAATCCTCAGAGGTAGCAGTAATGCCAAGCTTTGTCACCTGCATCAGGGGACAAGAACAGAGATTTTATTCTTCAAATTGAAAGTAACACTTCTTGTCTTTTTCAAGGTGAGCTGTGAAAAGCCCTGTTTCTGTTTATTAAAGGCTGCTTAGCATTTCTTTCAGTGCTTCCCTTAAAGAAGTCTCTCCCCACCTCCCACCCATGGCGGCTTTAAAGTCTGGGTACCATGATTCCAAAGAGTTTAATTGAAGAGATCTGGCAGTGTTTTATATTTAACAAAGACATCCTTTGATTCAAGAGTTCATTAGTCAGTCGAGTTAAATAAATGCTAAGAAACAAAAAACAAAGACTTGTTCAGTTTCACTCTCTTGAGATGTCATAATCTATCATGAACAGACAAGACCTGAATTTTTAACATGTATATATAAAGCAGAAAACCACCTTTGACAAAAACAAAGAAGCCAAACAAACAAACAAACAAGCCTATTTATTTTCTTCCACTTTGGGGAGGGGGTAATTTTCCTTTCGTTGTTTTCACATTCTCTTCCTCTTCCTCACCCACACCGTAGGACCAGGAATTTAATGCTCATCATAAATGTGAAGTATAGCAATTAAAAAATTACTCAGACTTCCAGTAGAAGATAAGGTAAGGTTAGAGAAAACCAGTGAAACAAGATTAACTTGATGCCCTGCTGGAATTCAAATCAGTGCTGGGATGGTCTCACCCTTCTCACCACAAAGTCAAAGGAAACCAGAGTAATAAGACTTTTCCACATACTATAGAGCAGAGCTTTCCAGACTGTCTGTCGTGACATGTTAGTGTGTTAGCTGCAGTATGTAGGTGTATCGCATGAGCTTTTTGGATGGAGGGGCTGCCACTCCTGCTGCCGCAGCAGGCCAGGCGTGGGTGGAGAGGTTGCCTCTCCCACCACTGCCCTGGGCTGAGGAAGACCCCAGTGAGGGTGGCAGCAGACCAGGCCCAGGAAAGGCGCTGCCTCTCCTGTCACCGCCAAAACCACCCCCAGCCAAGGAAGACCCTGGCAAGGGCAGTGGCAACGGGCCAGGTTTGGGTGGAGGGGCTGCCTCCACTTACTGAATTATTTACTGAATTACTGTGTCGTGAAATGATGCATGTCTATGAAGTGTGTCACCAACATGAAAAGTTTGGAAAGCTCTGCTATAGAGCAATAAATCCCCATTTGTCCTTGTTATTCAGAGGAGCTGTAGCCAAGCCTAGCTATCTGACACTGGTATGATCCACATATTTTAAAACTTCTGTTGTCACATTCACACTTCATCTAGGAATGTAATGTGTCAACAGACCCTGGCCACCAAGGCAGAAGGGCTCACCATTGGGAAGGGGAGCATTTCCTGGCACCAGGCTCTGGGAGGGTACCATCTCATCACAGTGATCCCTGCAGCAACCAAGCCAGCCAAGAAGTCACTCAGTGTGAAAGAGATGGCAAGGGGAAGGAGGATGCTGCCTTTTCAGCAGTTTGAAAGAGACCTCCCAGCCCTACTTAGAAAGACACTGATTATTGCAAAATTTTCTTTGAAATGATGAATCCATCTTTAAAAAGTACTATCACACTTAAGAGACTGCACTAACTTAAAAACAGTCTTTTATTTCCTGTTGGGTTAACAGTTTATTTCATACTTTTGAGATTTTGCACCAGAAATTTCAGCAAAATGTAATCACAAAATCTGGAAGGTTTTCCATTATTTGCAATAAGTAGAATCAACCTGCTGTAGTGGTTTGAGTGTTGGAGATCAGGGTTGAATTCCCCACTTGGCCATAGAAACCCACTGGGTAACCCTGAGCGTGTCACATACTTTCAGGCCCAAGAAAACCCTGTGATAGGTTTGCCTGAGAGTCTCTGGAAGCCAGAAACAACTCGAAGGCACACAACAACAAGAATCTATTAACTTCCATGGGACAACTTCCACTCGTCCTCTTTTGGTGAGCCAGTTTCATCAGCAGAGTGCCATTTTTTATGGCTGAAGGATATGGAGAAAGGCACAAGAATGGACCTTTGAGCCTTCTTGGGCCCAAATTCCATGCAGTTTTAAGTGCACTCTATCCTTCCTGGAAGAACATCTCAAAGTGGAACACAGTATCTGTTCCTCATCAAAACCAAGCAAGCTGCTTTAAGGAATTCTCATCTGCATTTTCTCACATGTCTCAACTTTACAGCTGAATTAGCAAAATTTCTTTCCAAAAAAAATAAAAAAAATAAATTAATGTTATATAGGTGAAAATCCACTTTTGAAATGCTTTTTCTGTCATCAAAGTTCTACAAACAGAAATTGGCAGACTCAGCTTCTGGTTCATTTATTGTTTGCTTCTTTGTTTAGAAGATGGGGATCTCTTTATAGCATTCTACTTAGCATCTTTAGCATGACTATTCTGCTAAAGCACTGTTCTGCTATACGCCTCATGTATTAGTATGTTGCTAACTATGGCCATTTCTGCACTACACTGTGATAGCGCTATTATTCCACTTTCAACATCCTGTGAAATTTTGGGGATTGTAGTTTACTGATGCCAAAGAGCTCTCTGGTTGAGAATTCTAAATGCCCCTCCCTAAACTGCAGACCCCAGGATTCCACAGGATGTTGAAAGCGGAATAATAGAATTCTAACAGCATAGTGTGGAAATGGTCTATGTGTTAACGCTTCTACTCTTATGTTAAAAATATATATATTTGTGTGCACACACACACAAACACCACACACTATAATTGCCAATAATATCTAAATATAACCTATAACTTGCTCTGTCCACAGAGTGCAGGATAAAACAAACATTTTGGTCTCTCGTGGTTTCTTAATTGAGATGAACAGAACACTTAGGGGCAAAGATAGGAAGCTGGTATCTACCAGGGCAGACAACTGGATCTTTTTGCTCAGCTACCCTGGAACTGGAATCGATGAAAGGGACCCTTAGACCAAGGGCAAATGAGAGTCTGCACACTTTGCTTCTCAGGAGGAACTTCACAGCAAGGCTCTTCATACATCCCAAAGCCTAGAGAAGAGCTCTCCTCTTTCTTTCTTTGAATCATGAGGCTCTTTGTTTCTTTGAATCATGAGGGTTAGAGTGTGAACCTGAATATCAGAATACATTAGCACTTCAAATGTATTGTTTTCATTCAATAGATAAACAAACAAACAAGCAAACAATCATCAGCAACACTTCTTTATGGTCCTAATCAGGAAAACCCAATGTGAAGGTGCCAGGGATTGAATCTGGGGCTTTCTGGATGTGAAATATGTGTGCAAACATGTTTCTTCAAAGCTCCAGAGCAATAATGCTGAAATAGGCACATGTATAAATATTCCTGTAATTAGCACAGCTGCATATTCACATTCATCTCATCTGATTGGCCCAAATCCAAACAGAAACTGCTTTTTCATTTTGTGCTTGTAGATACTTATTGGTTCAAAATGTTTCAACAAAATTGGTTGAACCGCTAAATGAAACTTTTGACCTGATCTCAAAAACGGATGCTGCTGGCACAGCATCTTACTGGATCAGCAGGAAATGTCTCAGTATTCTTGAACATCTATATTGTAACACAGTCAGGGATTTTGTCAGAGAAACAAAGCCCCTGGCACCGTTTGGCTGGGAAGTGATTATATCACAGGCAGATCAAGAAGCAAAGGGAGCTTAGGAAAAAGGGGACTCAGGGAGGGTTTCTGAATAGGAAATAGGAACCTGAGGAAGGGAAGATTCTCTATGGGAAGAAAAGAAGTCAAAATAAAAGGGAAGGGGGAAATAGAATTTGGAAAATTTATTTTTTGTCTACAGTGTCAGTGACTGTGGCTTCTGCAAGATATAACCCAAAAATGGGGTTGTAGGGGGAAAAACTGTGAAAAGGAGATGGTAAGGAAGGCCAGAGGAAGTAAAGAAATAAAAGAAATAAAGAAGGAAATAAATAAAGGAAATAAAGAAAATAAATAAATAAATAAATAAAGGAAATAAATAAAGGAAATAAAGAAGCTTGAGGCCCCTTAAAGCAGAGGATCTAGGACAGAAAAGGCAGACGTGTCAAGAGAGCACAAAGACAAGGCGAAAGGGGGGCCCCTGTCTGAAAGAGGATGAATGGCATGGGTTGCAACTGCACCCTTAGGCCTCTTGTGTTTAATTTGCTGGTACTATCATACAATCTGGTCACATGCTGGTAGATCACATTCATCATAAAGAAGCAAATCAAGGGGAAAGAGGATTGTAGAGAAACTCTTGAAATACAAAGCTGAACAGTTCAAAAGGTTAGAATGTAACTATTATGTGTTTTCAGGGAAGTGCTCTCATTATTGAAAGAGGTTGGCTCAATATTAAGAGCACATGTTTTTTAAGTAGAAAGTCTCAGGTTGAATTCCTGGCATCTCCAGGTCATAGCTAAGACCAGCTCCTATTGAAAACCTGCAGAGTGTCACTGTTCAGACAATAGAGAGCTACATGGACCAATGGCTCAACTTGCTAAAAGGCAACTTTCAGTATTAAAGGGGTTATAAGTACTTGACAGCCACGCTAAAGAAGCTGAACTGCATTTTTCCCATCTGTCTCTCAGTATATGAGGGATCATCATCATACAAGGCACCACCAAAAGAATCCTTAATCTGCAAGCAGCTAAGTCCATAAATTCAGAATCCATTCATGCTTCCTCCCCTGGATTCCTCTTAGGTATCCTGTGGAAAATAGCAGGCTGCAGTGAGCTCTTGATTCATTTTGATCTGATTCTGTGATGCTCTGGAATCCACACAGCCATTCCCCCTTTAATGCCAGTGGGGTGGTGAATCCATTCCAGATTTTAGTCCGATAATTAAATGAATTATCCAAGTCACTGTACCATAACCCTCAAGTAAATTCAGCACTTGAAAGAGCTCCTTGAACATCTGTACTAAAACCTGGGGTGGATTAACTGCTCCACCAACATCAGAGACCCCAGCTATCATTATCAGTATTTATTACAACAATCTCATATTTGTTTCCTCAAAGGCATGTCCCAGAAAGTCACGGAAACATACTCTCAAGTTAATGTATACAGGACTGCAGCTTACAAAGTCTACCAGTTAACCTGGAGAAGGGGATCACAAAAGTTTGGAGACTAGGATGTAGAATAATAGAAATAATCTGTTGCTTAATTCTACTTAATAACTTTGGATAGGCTAGTCCTATGGTGGCACTCAGCAAGGCTAACAGTTTGCCAAATCTCATTGCTTTTTCTTTAATAAGAAGAATGCCTGGCTGATATTAGCAAAAACCTCCTCTCATCTAAATTCTCTTAATTGTCACATCTAGCCATGTAAATCAGATAAGAGAACACATG
Organism: Cyclura pinguis; assembly: GCA_030412105.1. Classification (NCBI taxonomy): domain Eukaryota; kingdom Metazoa; phylum Chordata; class Lepidosauria; order Squamata; family Iguanidae; genus Cyclura; species Cyclura pinguis. The sequence goes on from CM059602.1 coordinate 155,495,375, forward strand.
AGTATGACAGTTGTTGCTATAGCAATATCTCTAAAATGATTTTTATAAGAACAAAAATTCCCCATTGAGAAATACATAGCTCAGTTATCAAATCACTAGGAAGATCAATAATGCCTTTTCAGATGCAGCATATATACGCTAAAGATGTGCTTCCTAATTGGGATGGAAAACACATGCTTTATCCAGCCCAAATAGATTAGTGACATTAATGAGAAGATTGTGAAATTTCTATTAGAGATACACCTATAGCCAGCAAAATATACTTCTCAGCTAAAGTTAAAGAAAATACAACATTTTTACAAATTTATAAATAGAAATATAAATAAAACTAACTTTAAAAAACTTTTTTAAAAGAGCCTAAAATTAAGTTCTCTTTAATGTTAGGAAAACGCATAAATAAATGAACTAAAGTATGATTGAATCAATATAATTTAATTCCAAGTAGCAATCAGATATGGGATTAAGCAGGAACTGTCCTTGCTAGGCCAATTTTTCCATGAGATGAGTAAATATATGGAGAGAGGGAGTGGCAAAAGAAGAGGGATCAGTGCCATATGTTGTTAATTCTGAACACCCCTATTTCACAGGCAGCCCTACTGAAATCAATAGCAGCTCAACTCCCTGGTAAACAGGGATAGGATTATGCTGTTCGTTATTTCTGCTGAGGGATCCTGAGATTTAATGACAACAGGTTAGGAACTGACTAGTTTGTAAGCAGCACCAACCACATAAGGTTGTCAGGAATTACGATGATGCCCTCCGTCAAAATTAAATAAATAAATAAATAAATAAATAATCTCACCGTACCCGGGACAAGGGGGATGACAAATAAATGCCAGGGGCGAGCAGACGTGAGAGCACGTGGGGAGGGGAGGGAAGTCCGAAAGAGAGAGGGAAAGAGAGAGAGAGAGAGAGAGAGAGAGACTCACCGGCGAGGCTCCCCGGTCTCTGCAGGGTGGCGGTGGCATAGAGTTCTTGGGAGTGTTTGCCGTACTGCTCGGCGGGGTGGACCAGCCTTTTGGTCGGCGAGAGCGTCGCGTAGGTGCCGATGGTGGAGCTCAGCTGATGGATGGGCGACGAGGAGATGTTGGACTGGATGGTGGGCGGCGAGGTGACGCGGATCGGCGACGGCGAGAGCCCCGCCGTGGAGACGACGATGTTGATGGGCGAGCTGGTGCTGTAGGACTTGGCGAGGCGGCTGGGCGACTGCTTGGGGGAGGAGACCCGCTGCGTGGTGCTGTAGCCGGCGACGGCGCCCCCGCCGCCGCCGCCGCCGCTCTCCGAGGCTGAGCCCGCCCGCTGGAGCTTGGTGGGGGAGCCCACCTGCTGCTGCATGGACAGGGGCGAGCTCACTCTCTGCGCCGGCAGCGTGGAGCTCGAGTAGTAGAGGGCCGGCGAGTGCGGCGGCTGCTGCGACGGCGGCGGCTGCTGCTGAGGCGGCGGCGGCTGCTGCTGCGAGGACGACGACGACGAGGAGTCCGGCAAATGGAAGGCGCTCCCATGGCTCGGCGCGAAGGACTCTCGGGGCAGCGGCTGCGACGGAGGGGGCGGCGGCGGCGGCTCCGAGGCGGCGGCGGCGGCGGCGGCGGCGTGGGCTGTCCGGCCGGTGGTGCCCTGAGGAGGAGGGGTGGGCGGGGAGAGAAAGCAGGCGGACAGACAAACACAGGCAGACAAGAGGCGGTCAAAGGAGAAAGCGGCACCGCAAGGGACGGGGCGGCCTGGCTAACGCGCCCGGACCCCCACCCCACCCCGCGCTGCCCTCTTCCTCACCCCGCTCTTCCTCAGGAGAACTGGGGAGGAAGAGAAACGCCCCCTCTCTCCCCCCCCCCGGCGCTCCTGACCTCTCCCGGGGCTGGAGCCGAATGCCTCCAGGATTAAGCGCCTATTACATTATTCGCTAAGCCGCTAAAATATTCCTTTTGCTGTCAGAACGGCGGGCGCGCGGGGCTGCGGGGGGGGGGAGGGGAGAGGGGAAGGCCGAGTCAAAATCGCGGTTCTTTTCTTCTCGCTGGTCTGGTTTTTCTCCATCCCCTCTCGAGAGACCCCTGCCTTTCGCCATTTCCACACTAGACTGTTATGGTGCTATTATTCCACTTTCAACATCCTATGGAAACTGCAAACCCAAGGATTCCTTAGGATGTTGAAAGTGGAATAAGAGCGCTATAGCAGTCTAGTGCGGAAACGGCCCTACATACACTGTGTTCACTGAGGACTTTGCACCCTTAACGAAAGTGCAGCTGTACACTAAATGTGTTTGCTATTTAAAAGTGCTCACCAGTTTCCAATTGTGCTCCCCTTCCGCGTAGGTTAAACACTTAAAGGGGGGGGGGAGCGGTAAGTAAAAACGACATTTTACAGCCCGCTCCCTGCAAAGGAAAAGAATCATTTTGATGGACTCGTTTTTTACAGGTGACCTCTCTGTAGGGAATCTTGGGACCCTGTAGTCTTCTGAGGACCCCACCTGGGATCTTTAAGGGAAAACTGTTGTTGTTGTTGTTGTTGTGCAATTTCAAGTCATTTTTCAACTTATGGCAACCCAAACACAAACATATCATACAGTTTTCTCGGCCAGTTTTGTTCAGAGGGGGCTTGCCTTTGCCCTCCTCTGAGGCTGAGAGAGTGTGACTTGCCCAAGGTCAGTGAGTGGGTTTTGATGGCCAAGCCCTGGTCTCCAGAGCCTTTGTCCAGTGCTCAAACCACTACATCACACTGGCTCTTGTAAGGGAGAAGAATACCTTCAAGAAACTACACATTAGCCTATTCTAGAGATCTTGATGCTTAAACTGGCATAAAAACAAACGGTACTGAGGTCTCTTTTCCACATTACGTGGCAACAATTACAATGTATATACAGACATAGCAAGAATAGGTGATAATCTAGTCTCTCTTGTACAGACTTCTTTTCAGGCTTGTATACAGACTTCTTGGATGTAGCAGATTCTTTTACATCTATATAATGTATCTAATTTTTCATCTGTGCATTAAAAATAATTACAAATCAGAATTTGAAAATGTTACTTTTTTGGTCTATAACTCCCTGAATCCCCAGCCAATACGGGGATCAAGGGAGGGGCTACAGTCCAAAAAAAGTAAGTTTCTGAAGTATTGCAAAATAAAATGCTTAAAATGTCTTGTTTAGGATGTGTCTCTAGTGTTGAAGGAAATACTTGTTACAATGTACCTTAGCTGACTCTGATTTGTGGGATTTCTTGACAAGATTTATTCAAAAGACATTTGCCATTGCCTTCCTTCCTCACCGGCTGAGGGAGCATGATTTACCCAGGGTCACCCAGTGGGCTCAGTGGGATTTGAACTCTGGTCTCCCACATGCAGGTCCGGGACTCAGACCATGACACCGTGTTGACTCTCAGGGAAGATATACCTCTTGTTCTTCTTCGTGGTCTCTGTGACTCATACAGATGGGTCATCTGCGCCTGTGCAGTGTGATGTTCCAAACCTTCTAGAGCTTAGAGACGGGTGTTTTGGCGGGAACCCTACCTCTATCCCCTGAGGATATATAAGCCCTTTCCTGCCTAAATCATTAGTTCCTTTTCTTCTACCGCGATAGCAGTGTTGTAGGAGCCTTCTCTAGCTTTGCTTCTCCCTTGGTATTTTGACTCATTTTGGGTGTTCGGCTTCTGGTTTTTGCCTGGCATTTTGGCTTGTCACCTGGCTTCTGCTTTTCATCTCTCGCCTTGGACTGCTGTATCTTGACTTCTCTTCAGACTACCCTTCTTTGTCAGCATTCTTTGTTGTGTGGCCTCTGCAGCAATGTTCAAATGCTGCTGGGCATGTGGTGAAAAAAATCTCTGACAAGGATGGACACCTTAAGTGCTTCCTTTGCCTAGGTGAGGGACATAACATGAGTACTTGCACCCAGTGTGGTTCTTCGAGTGGTCATCTGTGAACTCACACAAGCCCGCCCATCCTCCCCTCTTGTTGTGTCCTGCCTCACCTGTTGGTCCTCTGGCTGCTGCCTCAGGTGGCCAATGAACTAACGGTTTAGACGGGAAGGGGCTTATACGCCCTCAGGGGAAGGAAGTGGGGTTCCCACCAGAATACTTATCTCTAGGCTCTAGAAGGTTCTGAGCAGGTGCAGATTTGTGTAAGTTCATAAATGACCACAATTACAGGTAAGCAACCTGTTCTTACAAACACTACCAGCATGGCGTATAGTAGTCTGAGTATTGGACTATGACTCTGGAGACAAGGGTTTGATTCTCTGCTGAGCCATGGAAATCTACCTTGGGCACATCACATACTCTCTCAGCCCCCCAAAAATCTGTGACAGGTTTACCTTAAGGTCATCGTAAGTCAGAAACAATTTGAAGGCACATAACAACAACAACAACAACAAATTCTGCATCCCACTTATCCATTGTAAATGTACCACTCTGAGTTGCAACAATCAGAAAGAAACGCAGTTTCATGAAAGAGAATCAAACAGTATCAAACATTAAAACTCAAAGTAGGAAGCAAAAGACAGCCAAGATTAATCTGAACGTACTTTCTGATCTACAGTACTTTTTTCTTTGATTTACTGATTTGCAAAAAGCAAATACTAACTGAAATATCCTTTCTGAAAAGCCCTGGCTAATCTTTGCCTCTTCTGTATGATGTAACCCAGGTAATACAAGCAGCAAGTCTCCTGCATTTCACAGCCTAGCTGGCATCCTTGCTCACGATTCTGTAGGTCTTTATGCCGGCAAGTCAGTACCTCATTAAATGTGTAATAGGTATACCCACTGTTGAGGGTTTCATTGCCACAATCTTTGCTGTGTGCTTAGAGGAAACATAATCACAGATACATCCTGTCTGTTGTCAGACATGGCAGGCTGAAGCCCCTATTCATCGTAAACAGGAAAGTAGAGGATTTGTTCATCAACAGATCTACTCCTAAATGAAAGTTCCAGGCTGCTCCTCAAAAGAGCTGGCCAGGTTACTAATGGCACGCAATTGGAAAGAGAGGAGAATAGTGAGGCATGTTCAGAGCAACATTTCTGTGCTGATGTTATACATATGTGGATGCATGCCAAAGCACAATCAAAGAATTCACTGCCACACAATGGATGAACGGCCACTCACCTAGGTTATTTTAGTAAGGAATAAATAGATTTAGGTAAGATCCTTCTATTACTGGTTATTAGCTGCAAGAGCTAGATAGAATCTCCAAGTTTAGAAGCAATGGTACCTCTGAGAGCAAGATGGAGTGATAAGCAGAGAATGACCATCAAACAAATGGCCACCTTCTATGTGGATGCTTGAAAAATTAAATGTTAGAGGGTAGAAAGACTTCAGTCTATTCCTACAGTAAGTGTTACTGCCTTCATTTTCCTTATCCATGGCCCATTACTTTAGCATTATTGCTTGGCAAGGAATGCAACCTATGCATTTTAAAAAATAAAATAATGGATACCAGTGTTATTGGTTGCACACATACCAATACCCCCATGAGGACGTCCCACAAACCCGAATACATGAGACAAGGCAAATTGGTATGAACACACTACAAGTTTAACCACTTGCCAATTCTTGGGACCGCTGCTACCATCTTCACACTTAAAATAATATGGCATACGAGTGGGTTCAAATCCAGTTCATGAAACTGCACAGAAACGTTGTTACTTGAAAGATATTATGCAGTAAAAATGAGTGTATCAAAGATGGACGGAAAAGTCCTCCAAAATGTGCCTATTTGGTTCTGCACCTTTTTATGAGAATATCTATGTCCTCCCCGGCCATTTTCATACACACCTTTCACCACCACCTGCTGCAGCTGTCACTTCCAAAATGAAAAGCAGTTGCTGCTCATTTATTGACAAGGGATACAGGAAAATGAGAGTAGGAGTGGGAGCTATGGAACAGGTGGACCCATCCTCTGGGCCCTGTCTAGGCAGAAATTTGCATTAAAACAAAAGCAGTACATTGTTAGCCCCATGTGCACCAAGAGGTCTTGGATCTTCCTGCCAGTTATGTACAAAGTTTTTCTGTAAATCTTGTAATTAAAAAAAGAAAGAAAGAAAGAAAAAGAGAATGAGGGCGAAGAGAGCGAGAAAGAGAGAGAAAATCCACAGCAGATGCGCCCTATTAAAAATTTCAATTATGTGCCTGAGCCCCTTCTGGAACAGTGAAGAATAGAGTGTACCTCTTATCTCCCAACATAGACTGCATTCCAGTTTTTATCAGGGATCTTAGGCTCAAGAGATCATCTGTGGCTGTTAATCTGGTAACATTAAAATCCTCTAATAACAGCACACTGGAGTGAGAGATAGCTGAGCACTCTACAGAAAGGCACACTGATTTCAGATACATTTCTCTCCCTGCCTCATTGCTGCTCTCTCTCAATCATGCAAAGGTTTTTATTTCATTCTTATATTAAAGAATGCCCCAAATACTGAAAGATGACAGTGTAATGTGAATTATTCAGAGAAGTTGTTCTCATGCTGCTTCTTCAGCTCAGTTAAAAGCTGAAGGAGGTAGTATCACAAGACACAATGTAATCTAGTCTCTAAAAATCTGACCACTTGCAGGAAAAGTAGGTTTAAGCAGAAAACCTTAGGTCCCACTTAATTTCTAGCAGTAGTAGTCCTCCACCATCCAACTTTTGCTTCCTTTTGTTTTCAAAAAAATTGCTGACTTATCATTTCTTGTAAGATGCTTCAGAGATCATAAGCATACTGATTTGGATGTATAGTCAGCCCTCCGCATTTGCGGGTTTCACTTTTGCGGATTTGATTATTCATGGATTATTTGCTGCCACCTCTACTGTCTCCCAATGCCATTTTTAAGAGGGACTGCAAGCCTCATGATACTGAGAAACTGTGAAGGAGTCCTGTAAGTCCCTCTTAAAAATGGTGTGGGGCAGCTGTGGAGGCAGCAGTAAGCCCCACCAGCTATCCACTTCTGCCTTGTGAAGGAACCCTGATGCCTCAAAGGAATCCACGGTGGGGTGAATATGGAGATCATACTTTATTGTGTGTTAAATAATGTTTGGGAGGGCCTAGAGTTATTCATGGTTTTTCCACTTTCACGGGTGTCCTGTGCCCCTAACCCTAGCGAATGTGGAGGGATGACTGTATATCTTTTTAAACAAATGGTATTTACTTCAGAATAATCACACTTAGAATAACATACGATTTATTTGAGTAAATGGCTAAAATGGAAATTGTTTTGCTTAGACACCTAAAATAACAATACGTTGCTTCTATATTAATTTTGATGTGATGCTTGTTATTATATCCAGAAAAACCTGGTACTTAATTTGGTGGCCATCTGAGGTCTGTCTAGGCACAGCCTACTGCAGATTTCAGGGGGAGCCGTCTCTATTTTGGAATGGATTTAGTTTGTTTCTCCTGCCCAGAGGCCCGCAGATCTTGATGTGTAGCAGTCATATTGGCACACATCAAAATCTTGAAATTCCACCTCCTGCTGCAGTCCACAGGGCACAGATGTGATGTTTTCCAGTGGAGATGGTGATACTGCACCATTCTAGAGACATCACACATATGGGGGAGAATCTAGTCCTGAGACGAACAATGTGTCCCCTCAGATGTTGCTGGGTTGCAACTCTGGCAATGGATGATGGGTGGTACAGCCCATCCACATCTGAAGGGCTGTAGATTTCCCATCACAATCTAGACCATGCTAGAACTTGCCCAGCAGGCTTTTTTTGTGCATGAAGGCAGTACTCCTTTCATAGGGTTCAGTCCAAGCTGTGCAGCTTATAGCAGGTTTGAAGACCTCAGACTATTTCTATAGGCTGCTTAAGTACCACTGCAAGGCTCCGTCTCAGTTTCTCTGGTGCCATCAACATACACTAGCTCAGATGCCATTTAATATAACACCTTGAAAAGATTAAGTATATTATTCTATGAAATCCATTGCCTGGTTCACTTAACCATAATACAATATAGAAGGAAGTATATGTGTAGGTGGTTCCATATAAACAGAAAACAGAGAGGAGAAGGGAGAAAAGTGTCCGTTTTTATCAAAGGAGGGTTTGTAACATAACTGTTGCATTAGCCAGGCCCGTCTTCTATAATGCCTTACCCACAGCCCTTGCTCAGCAAATAGGTTAACTGTCCTGTACAAGAGTTTCTCACAATAATCTGAGTTTAGTTACAATCAGTATCAAATGCTTTGTGTTAAAACTGTGCATTTTTGTTATTGCTGTGTGGCATCAGGTCAGCTTCGACTTATGGAATCCCTGTGAATGAGATTTCTAAGAGATTCTGGTATTAACTGCCCTTCTCAGGTCTTGCAAATTAGCTGTCACATGTAAAGTAATATGGAACACATATTTGTGGCAGTGATGAGATGGTGAGATGGAATTTAGGCTCAGTAAGCAAAATGTGGCCCTTGGCTGCCATCTGAGATCAGAGCCGCAGTATTTAGCATTGTGAGTTACCCATTACTTTAAAACAGTCCTCATAAATTCCTCCACAGTTAATGAGTCTCCCTTGCTTCTGTTCTGTGTAACACTGATACGTACATTAATGCAAGTACAGCAAAACTTTTTTTTAGCTGTTGTTCCCTTTTTTTTTAAATGTGAATTTTAAATTGTATTTAATGTTACTTGTTTTTTTATAAAAAAATTTTATTCATTTTCCGCAACACATAAAAAAAAGAGACATGCATCACCATGTTTGGTACGTCCCTCCCCCCCCCCCACACTTTCCTATATTATTCTTCCCCAGTTCAGTCGTTACTATCTTTTCCATAATGTTAATGTTACTGTTTTTAATGTTATTCAGTGATAATGTTTTGTATGTATTTACTCTATACTACATCTGTACTTTATCGTACTTTGAGCTGCCTTGAGTCCTGGTTGCAGGGGAGGGGGAGAAGGTGGGATATAAATAAAGAGGACAAGAAGGAGAAGGAGAAGGTGAAAAAGGAACAACTTTACATATCCTTGAATAATCTAATGTTGTTGAGCAAGGGCAGGAAAAATTTGGACCTCCAAATGTTGATGGATTCCTACTCTCATGATCTCTCAGCATTGGCCAGACAGGCTAGGGCTGATGGGGATGGGAATCTTAACAATGTCAGGAGGGCAAACAGTCCTCCAACCCTATTGCAGAGGAATTCTCATGTCTTCTCATGTCTCAATTCCCCTGTCTTGTCTTTTGTATGTTCCCCACACAGAGGATGCTCATGTTCACACTGCAGTGAGAGCTTCTATCTAGAGTTGCCATTAATATCCAGTTGGCTGGATTATGCTTGTATTTCAGGCATGTCACCCTGTGCCCATTTGGACCCTCATCTGCCTCTGATTACAAGCCTTTGATTACAAGCTTTAATTTTTTTTTTTAAAAAATCAGGTTTCCAGCACTTCTTGGGTTCAGAGTTATGGGGCAAAATGTGCTCTCACTCTTCATTCCAATTGTTTTGAGAGAAACAAGCCTTTCCCTGCCTTTCATTGTATGAGTGAAGCCTCACATCTATGATCTATGATCAACCATGAAATAAAGAGACGAGATACATAAACTGGGTAATAAGGGCCATTTTATTTAATCTGGCCTATTTAAAATTGTGCCGGCCTGTAAAGAAGCAATTAGGGGGGAACAACCTGATGTGGGTCCAGCTGAGGCCAGATGTCACCATGTGACAATCCCCTCAGCCTTCCCTTGAGTGAAACACCTCAGCACCAATGGCAATCTGAATTGTTTTGGTTGCTCCCCAGTCTGGCATAACTGGAAGGTAACCTGGGAGACTCTCACCCAAGCCTCAGGGCCCTGCAAATGGGAGCCCTAATCCCAGGAGAACATCAAGGGTAGCCTCCTTCTCTGACCCTCTGGGGTGCAAGGCTGTAAGAGGGAGTTCCAGAGCCCTTCCTTACACAAAGGGGTGCCAAGTGGTGAACACGTAAGTCTTATTCTCTCCTACTACCTGCCACAGCCAAGGGATAAGCATCTGCTTAGACCATCTGAGCCAAGTAGACAAGAACAGGGGTGAGCTAGCTTCAAATAGCACAAGCCCCACCCCTGGCTCATGTTGTGATCTGGCGCTACACACCAATCACAGTCACACCCTGGTCTCTTCCATGGAGACCATCAGATTTTTCCCCTCCAGGTAAGTATCACATTTGTGATGTCCTCTTTCCATTCCAATTTACATTTCTCTGGGTCAGTGCTACAGCTCTATAGAAAAATCTAGGTTTTGGATGAAAATCTAGCTGAAGTCTGTTTTGTAGAACTCCTCAAAAAGACTGCACAGACAACAACGGAGCCACTGAAGTGAAGGAGGAGACAAAAAAGAAAACAGGATAAATACTGCACTACAATGATAAATATTTAAGGTTCTATGGGGTATGTTATTTTTCACAAATTGACTGATGTAGCAATCTTGTGCACTTTTATAAGGTGTCCCCGGTTGGGAGAAAAAGAGCTACGCTCATGGTTGTCCCCTTCTTTTCACCACATCTTTCCTCATCCTCACCACTGCACCTACTATCACCTCCCACCATCTTGCTGTATCTCTCTCTCCCTCATTCCTTGTTTTGCAAAAGCAGCAGCACCACTGCCTTCATCTGCCTGCTTACCTGCCTTCTGTTTAAAGCACCATTGGCTGTTTTGTGCAGCTGCTGCTTCTGACAGCAAGCAGGTAGCAGCATGAACTGAAGTGGCAGGGCGAAGGCTGGCTGTAAGGGAGGGAAATGTAGCATAGGGGCAAGATGAAGCAAGCTTGGGGAAAGGGAGGAAGAGCAGGAGGCTCAAGTGAAGAGAGGCAGCACAGTGTGAGGTGATGGGAAAGAAACAGGAAGGAGGTAAGAGACAGGCAAGTGGCAGAGTGCAAGAAGCAAGTGAGGGAAGCATGATAAAAGTGTCAGTTGAGGAAGGAGGAAAAAAGAAAGCAAAGGAGGATGAGAAGCGCAGTGGCAGGGTTACAAAAAGGTAAGGAGGCAGGCATACGTAATGGATAGTGCACAAGACGTAGAAGTGATGGTGCAAAATGCAACAATGAGGGAAAAGAAGATGAGAGATGCAAGCAGCAGAGTGCAAGAAGCAAGCGGGGGAGGTAGTGTGATGGCAAAAAGTGAGACAAGAAAGAGAAAAAGAGGGAAGGGAGGGCAAGAGGTGTAGTAGGAGGGTATAAGGGAGGAGAGTGGTTGGTGCAAGTTGAGGAAGGTACAAAGTGCAAGGGAAAGAAGTATGGTTTATACGTTTGTCCCTACTTTCTTCTTCATTTTCCCATGGGAATCAGATGATAGATACTCTCAGGAGCTTCCTGTGATATTTTCATGGATCTGTACCTTTTTGCAATCAGTAGAAAACTAACAGGGAAAAAATATCATAGTGATCTGATAAGAATCACATTACAAGTGCCCATGTATGAAAAAATGTCATTATGACCATCTTAGTTCTGCTTTTTTGCAAAAGGGATGATGTGACAACTCTACATTGACATTGGCTTCTTATCCTTTTGTAGCATTGTGAAATCCAATCCTTCCCTTGGAATGGGGTTATAGTAAATTCTAAGAGATATTGCAGCTCCTAGGTCTTATTTGTTGATCTAAGCTGAACTCACTGCAGGAAAAGTAACACTTCAATTATTCTGTGCTTCTCATTTTAGCAAAAAATACTTCTGTGTTCTCTAAGTTTTACTTAACTTTGAACATGGAGCCATGTCAGTGGATAACACAAATAACCAGATCAATATAAGTGTCTTTTAGTTCCTTGTGGATGGAAGCCCAGACTCTGGACAATAGTGGTAAAGTTCACTGCCATCATGATAATCTGGAGTGATTAAATATGAGTTTCTTTGGAAAGATTCTTCTCCACAAAGCTGGGATCCAAAGCAAGCACAATTGTTTTTACCCAGCCTTTTTCTCTATAACATCTATTTGCAGTCACCTGAGAGACAGCTTTATCCTCAGCAGAATAATTTTTTTTAAAAAAATCCCAAGATCCACTTGAAGGAGCATGTTAGAGCACTAAGGACGCTTCAGCAGGGTGGGGGCATATCAACTCCTTGATGACTAACATAAAGTCCCACGGGTACAGATCGACAGCTAGCAGTGCTTCCAGAGGGGAGCATTTCTGTGGTAGATTGGCTCCAAAGCCCATTGATTCTGCCAAGAGACCTCAAGACTATCTGCAGTTGATGCATGAAATACACTTCCTTGTAAAAGCAATGCAGGGAAGTAAAAATGCCAAAGAACTCCCTGGCAAAACCCAACCTCCTATATATCTCATCTCTTGAGTGGTGTGAGCCAGCACAACTTGAAAAGTGTCAGGTCACCAATCACTTGACTCCACCTCATCCTACAAGACTGCAGGACAGAAAAGCAGCCACTGATCTCCCTGTGTTAGCCCAAATCATCCACTGCTGTGCAGTATCAATCTTGCAGGGGGCTGATTTGGCAACCTTAATTATGTGCTACTTTAGTTTTGTTTGTAAAAAGGAAAATTATTAAGTCAGAATCTCCATCATTTATCCCCTGAGTAATAACTGCTCTGATCAATGAATTGGCAATATCACACATCATATTCCATCAATCAATATAAACAAAGAATGATGGTTTAAGTCATCCCTATAATTTTGAAAGAGGAGATAGGTAAGGTAGTATTTAGCATATATCTTCCACTTCATAGAATCATAGAAATGTAGAGTTGGAAGAGACCACACGGGCCATCCAGTCCAACCCCCTGCCATGCAGGAACACTCTCAAAGCACTCCCGACAGATGGCCATCCAGCCTCTGCTTAAAAACCTCCAAAGAAGGAGACTCCACCACACTCCGAGGCAGCATATTCCACTGCCGGACAGCCCTGACCGTCAGGAAGTTCTTCCTGAGGTTCAGGTGGAATCTCCTTTCCTGCAGCTTGAATCCATTGCTCCTTGTCCTGGTCTCTGGAGCGGCAGAAAACAAGCCCTCTCCCTCCTCTACATGGCATCCCTTCAAATATTTAAACAGAGTTATCATGTCCCCTCTTAACCTTCTCTTCTGCAGACTGAACATGCCCAGCTCTCTAAGTCTATCCTCATAGGGCTTGGCTTCCAGGCCCTTCACCATTTTGGTTGCCCTCCTCTGGACCTGCTCCAGCTTGACCATGTCCTTCTTGAATTGGGGTGCCCAGAACTGGACACAGTATTCAAGATGAGGTCTAACCAAAGCAGAGTAGAGTGGTACCAGTACCTCCCTCGATCTAGACACCATACTCCTATTGATGCAGCCGAGAATTGCACTGGCTTTCTTGGCTGCCGCGTCACACTGCTGACTCATGTTCAGCTTGTGGTCTATTAAGACTCCTAGATCCCTTTCACACGTACTGCCATCCAGCCACGTGTCCCCCATCCTATATTTCTGGATTCCATTTTTTCTACCTAAGTGTAGGACCTTACACTTCTCTCTGTTGAATTGCATTTTGTTAGCCTTGGCCCAGCTCTCCAATCTGTCCAGGTCATTTTGAATTTTGATCCTGTCCTCTGGCATATTAGCAACCCCTCCCAATTTGGTGTCATCTGCAAATTTGATGAGCATGCCCTCTATTCCTTCATCCAAGTCATTGATGAAAATATTGAACAGCACTGGGCCCAGGACAGAACCCTGTGGCACCCCGCTAGTCACTTCTCTCCAGGATGAAAAGCAGCCATTGGTGAGCACCCTCTGGGAACGGTCGGTCAACCAGTTACAGATCCACCTGACAGTAGCTCTGTCCAGCCGACATTTTACTAGCTTCTTTGCAAGAATGTCATGGGGAACTTTGTCAAAGGCCTTACTGAAATCGAGATATGCTACATCCACAGCATTCCCTTCATCTATCAAGCTAGTAACTCTATCATAAAAAGAGATAAGATTAGTCTGGCATGACTTATTTTTGAGAAATCCATGTTGACTTCTCGTGATTACCGCATTGCTTTCTAAGTGATCAGAAACTGACTGCTTAATGATCTGCTCCAGGATCTTTTCGGGTACAGACGTCAGGCTGACTGGGCGATAATTATTTGGATCCTCTTTTTTTCCCTTCTTGAAGATGGGGACAACATTTGCCCTCTTCCAGTCTGCTGGAACTTCTCCTGTCCTCCAAGATTTCTCAAAGATTATAGCAAGCGGTTCCGAAATGACCTCTGCCAGTTCTTTTAATATCCTAGGATGCAATTCATCTGGCCCCGGAGACTTGAATTCATCCAGTGTGGCCAGGTGTTCTTGTACCACCTCTCTACCTATTATGTGCCGCATTTCCCCTGCTTCCTCACCTGCTCCCCAACCGCCAGGTTGAGTGCTTGTATCCTTCTGGGAAAAAACTGAGGCAAAGAAGGTGTTAAGTAGTTCTGCCTTTTCTCTTCCCCCTGTTAGTAATTCGCCATCTTCTCTGCGCAGCGACCCTATCGCCTCTTTCTTTTTCCTTTTGCTGCGGACATATTTAAAAAAGCCCTTTTTATTGTGTTTAATGTCTCTGGCCAGCCTAAGTTCGTTCTGTGCTTTAGCCTTTCTGACCTTCTCCCTACATTTCCTGGCTACTTGCTTAAATTCTTCTTTGGTGGTTCCCCCCCTCTTCCATTTCCTGTACAGGTTTCTCTTAACGTTTAGCTCAGCTGAGAGTTCTTTAGTCAACCATTCTGGTTTCTTCAGATGCCTTCCATTTTTCCTCCTTATTGGCACAGTTTTAGACTGTGCCTTCAGTATCTCCCTTTTAAGGAACTCCCATGCCTCCTGAACTCCTTTCTCTTTCACTATTCCTGACCACGGAATTTCAGCCAGTAGCTCCTTAAGTTTACAGAAGTCCGCTTTTTTAAAATCTAAGATGAGTGTCTGGCTACACTTATCTTCTCCTTCCCACTGAATGCCAAATTCCAACAGGGCATGGTCACTCCCCCCTAAAGATCCAACCACTTCTACCTCATTAACAAGGTCATCCCTATTGGTCAGGATCAGATCTAGAATATTTGATCCCCTCGTGGCCTCTTCCACCTTCTGGACCATGAAATTGTCTGCAAGACAAGCAAGAAACTTGCTGGACCTTGCTGTCTTGGCAGAGTTTGACTGCCAACATATATCCGGGTAATTGAAATCTCCTATTATTACTGTATCTCTCCTTTTTGAATGCACGGTCATTTGGTTGAGGAAGGCGTCATCAAGGTCCTCAGTCTGGGCTGGAGGTCTGTAGTAAACCCCCACCAGAATATCCCTATTGTTTCTCGCTCCCTTAATTCTTACCCAGATGCTCTCAACCTGGCTTTCTGGGTTCAAGTCATGGATCTCTTCACAGGTGAAAACATCCTTGACATACAAGGCTACTCCTCCTCCTTTCTTGTTTGGTCTATTTCTACAAAATAGGCTATACCCCTCTATTCCTACATTCCAGTCATGAGACTCATCCCACCAGGTCTCAGTGATGCCTATCAAATCATATTTATTTTGTTGTACTAGGAGTTCAAGTTCATCTTGCTTGTTTCCCATACTCTGCGTGTTAGTGTAGAGACACTTAAATCCCCGGGCCCTTCCTGCATGTCCTGTACTATAGTTTCTACTCCTCCCACCATTGGACGCTTGTACTACTTGGTCGATATAATTTGGGCCTTTCCCCCCTGCACTCGCCGTGTCGTTGCCCTGAATAATATTGTCTCCCTCCCCAGCAGAACTTAGTTTAAAGACCTCTTAATCCTCCGTGCAAGACTGTTTGCAAAAACATTCTTGCCAAGTTTCGTGAGGTGCAGCCCATCCCTTGCCAGAAGCCCACGTTCATGGAAATTCAGGCCGTGTTCCAAAAACCCAAACCGTTGCTGGCGGCACCATGTGCGGAGCCAGTTGTTGACCTCTGCTATTGCCCTTTCCCTTTGTGCACCATATCCTTGAACAGGGAGGAGAGATGAAATGACCACCTGCGCACCAAGGTCCTTAAGCTTTGTCCCCATAAGCTCATAGTCCTTTGCGATGTGGTAAAAGCTGCGCCTCGCAGTGTCATTGGTTCCGACATGAACCACAATGAGGGGCTTATGGTCAGTGGGCTTGACCAGCCTGGTTAGCCTCTCTGTTATGTGGTTGATCTTGGCCCCAGGAAGACAGCAGACTTCTCGATTGAACTTGTCGGGTTTGCAAATTGCCGGTTCAGTTCCTCTGAGCAAGGAGTCCCCAACAACCAGAACTCGCCTCCTCTGAGGCTTGTCCGGGGCTCCTCGACGAGTAGGTTCTTCTAGGACTGGCTGGACACTCTGTTGAGGCTGGGAGTGTTGATCTAGTTCCTGTTGCTGATGTTGGATTCCTTCTTGTTGACATTCTGTTCCCTCCTCCTGGTGCTCCTCGTCGTTCATAAGGCCAAGAACTTTGAAGCGATTGTGTAGGTTGAGAGTCTCTGTTTCCTTCCTGGTCCTCCTACTCCTCCGTGTGACATTCCTAAAAGCATCCGTTTTTTGGCCCAGTGTGCTGACTTCCTGATCGGGCAGCTCCCCCGCGCATTCGGTCTTCAGGAAGGTCTTCTCTGCCCTATCCAAAAACTCCTCACCTTCCCTAATAAGACGAAGATTAGAAACTCGTGCCTCCAGCTGGCGAACCTTCTCCTCCAAGAAGGTCACCAGCTTGCACTTGGTGCAGGTGTACCCGACAACACCTTGTGGCAAGAAAAGGAACATCCCACAAGTGCTACAGGTGACTGCGGCAGCTCCCTCACCTTCCATCCTTGATACTACAGACAGTAGTACAGGGAGTAGGTCTAGAAAGAATAACAGGGCTTTCTTCCTAAAATTCAACTGAATCAAGTATGTCTCCTCTGCTGATTGCCGAGGGATGAATTCGAAGAGTTGAAGAAGAGGGCTTCAACTGCGCGCGCCTTTGGGAGCTCCTAATAAGACTCCTCCCCCCTAGCTGGCTCCTCCCCCTCGTTAGTCAGACCGTGTGCTCAGGGAGAGCACACGGCCAGCACAGGGAGACCTAACAAAAACAAGCAACAAACAGACAAACAAGCAAGCACAGCCCCACAAGCCTGTAAACACACCTGGTCAAGGATGTCTTCACAGACCCAGCTCACCCTCTGCTCTCTCCTCTGGGAATGAGCTAGAGGGCCGTTGGGAGCTCCTAATAAGACTCCTCCCCCCTAGCTGGCTCCTCCCCCTCGTTAGTCAGACCGTGTGCTCAGGGAGAGCACACGGCCAGCACAGGGAGACCTAACAAAAACAAGCAACAAACAGACAAACAAGCAAGCACAGCCCCACAAGCCTGTAAACACACCTGGTCAAGGATGTCTTCACAGACCCAGCTCACCCTCTGCTCTCTCCTCTGGGTATAGTATAGAGGGTATAGTAACTAAGATCAACAATAGAGTTTTGTAATAAAGGTTTGTATCCTACACACTTTACCCTAGGATGTGTTTGTGTGTGTTTAAGAGAGAATGAGAGAGAGAGAGAAGGAGAAACTATCACTTAGGAAAGGCTGAGAGGCAATAAGTTTCACTAATATGTGCTGACACTATAAAAATGCAGAAAACCAGCATGTTGTGGTGTGCCCAGAAATAGTCTGCCACAGGAGCGCTGATGAAAATGACATCTCTGGAGTGGATTCTTGTGCCATAACATTTGAGAACAATTATGATGAGACTGTATGTCATCACATCAGTTTTACTGCTTTATATCATTGGCTGATACTAACAAGGCTGGGGAAACCTCTAAATGGAAGGCACTGTTTTGTGCCCTGTGGGAAGAGAGAGGAAGGGAGGGAAATGCTCCAAATCATTCACTCTTAAACTTTTATTTCACTTTCTTTGGGACTTGTATATCTGTCTTATTCTTTATCAATCTGCAATTGATTCTTTGCTTCTCCATTCTTATTATTGTTGGCCTAGAAAAGAGAAGATTAAGAGGAGATGTGATAGTGGTTTTCAAATATTTGAAGGGCTGTCATGGAGAAGATGGAGCATGGTTGTTCTCTTTTGCTTGAGAGTTCAGAACTGGAACCAGTAGGTGAAAACTGTAAGGAAGCATATTACAGCTACACATTATGAGAAAATTCTAATGGTAAAAGCTATTTGACAGTAGACACAACTATGAGGTGGTTCAAGTAAACAGGATTAATTCAGCCTATTTAGACACTTTTCGTGACTTAATTTTAGTAAAGCAATTAATTTCTAAACTTATCTGAGTGGCTTAGTTACATCTGGGAGGCCAGGGACTAGAACTGTATACATTTTTGGACACAGGAAAAGGGAAATCATAGGAGGTCTGAAGTGTCCACTCAAAAAATTGTCAAAATCTAGCTTGATGAAAATGTTCTGTCTGACCTATTTAGGGAAGAGTGGCAGTTTGAACCAATCGTGATCCACAGATGAACTCTGATTTTTCTTCTTTAAGGTGACTTTTAAAAGATCAAGAGGGCTAGGTCCACAGCAGGGATGGGTGACTACTTTCTGCACATCTTGCTGTCACTCTCATTTTCCCTTTTGGTTAGTTTTGTTTAAATGATTGCATTAGAATGGGTTGAAAGTGTCATCCTACTGAAGAAGCGTTATCCTCACCCTGCATACTGGGGGACAACAGTTGGAGAGGGCTACTCATGTCCTACACCTGGGCTTCTTCTGGTCATCTGTCTAATTGGTCTTCTGTAGAAAACAGGATGCTGAATAAGACAGCCTTTGGACTGATGTAGCAGAGTTGCTCTTATTTTTCTAAGTCTCCAAGTACTGAGGCAGTACATCTCAGATGTCAAATGTTAGGGACAAACAATGAGAAAATTTCCTGATTGTGAGCTTCCGCAGACATCTATCTGACTGCTTTTATAAACAGTTGCTGGCCTGGATGAAAATGTGTCTGTGCTAGCAAGCCAATTTTTTCATTTGTACAGCTGTAGAAAAAAGCTGTCTTGGATAGATCTAAGAAATGGGAAATATTTGCTCATAAGTTAAAATGTCATTAAAAAATAACAACTGAAAATATCTTGGTATAATGGAAAGTGTTAGGAAGCCTTAACTGGAGATTTCAGTCTTCTGCTATGCTTGTAATAAAATCTCTAGGCAATACAGTGAGCCTTGATGTAGATAACTGGATCAGTCTACCAGTGATAAAATGCGTCAGTCATTTAATTCCTCTGGAGCAAACTAAATGTGTGATTTCAGATCTCATGCTGCGGACATACAATTACTACTCCTGTTACTAGCCTTACTACAAAAAAATGCATTATGCCCCATGAATTAATATGGTCCTGCACAGTATCTGTTAACAGTGAGAAGCAGATAAACTGAAAGCATGTTTAACACATTTGTATGTACTGTACCACACACATATATTGTATATTTAATTCCATTACATAGAATACAAATGTGCTTTAAGGAAGATTACAAAGCCCCTATTAAATGAAGTTATATATGTACACATATATTATTTAGAAAGGCTAATCCTCTTCCAGTTTAGGTCAAAAGTAAAATTCCCTTGAAATTTAAAAGAGGAAGAATAGAACAATGAACCTTCTTATCACAAATAGCATATTTGAAGTCTTCCCTGCTGTCCTTGGACACAAGAGTAGTCTTGCAATGAGAAGATACACTTCTTTAGATTTGATTTCTGCAAAGCAAGCTAGGAATACTGTAATCACAAGATTCAGGTTTCAAAGATGAAGGTAATTTATACTTCCAAGATACTTAGCAATTTTTTAAAAAGCAATATTCAGTCTTGCTAGCTTGTACAATACTGTTATAGTTCATACCTTTACAAATACAGTAAGGTTGTTACATACGATCTTGAAGTCACCTTTCAAAATGAATAATTTTATTTCCGACAACTAAAGAGAAAACAGGGTTGAGATAGAATCTGATCCAAGGGCTTTTTATTTTAATTTTTTTTAAAAAAGAAGGCAAATAAATCAAGTTCTCAAATATGTTTAATTTTGGACAAGTTAATAACTGCCTCATATTCACATTTAAAAAAGCAGCCAGCTTGGAGGACACCCTACTAAAATGTGGTATCACCTGATGTATGCTGTATCTGCATGAAGATTCAGGATCAGACAGAAACAATGTAGTCTTGTAATCCAGTCCTGTGTTTTGAAATGTCAGTGTACATGATTGTGAATGTTCAGCCCTTGCGCTCCCACTGACAGATGATGTAGTTCTCCATACAAAAGGATCCTGTATCTAATTTATGGAAATGTTATTTAGTATGATATTAAACTTAGAGGTAGCAAATTCAAAGATGCTATTTATTATACATTTTTTTAAAAATGCAAGACATTAACTCTTTATTTCCTATCACATCTAAAAATGGCATGGAAAAAGATGAGGAAGTGTGGTAGTTGTCATTTGTGTAGCTCTGGTAAGGAGGGGAGATGTCGCACAGTGTTTTCTGGTCCCAATAAAAAGAGATCAGTGAAAAGTGTCCTTTAGACAAAGGAAGACATGGAGGATCAACGGAGGAGTGTCCTAGGATCCCTCCTCGCGATTTGAATCTCCACATAAGTGGTGAAAGATTGTGAGTGGAGAAGAAGGGGTTGATGTTGCCTCCTAGCCATACTTAGTATACTGCTAGCTTTTCAAGCCATAAGCATCAGTTAAGCCTCTTTCTTGCATTTACAACTTTTAAAGTTAAAAAGTAAACTCTATAAGAAGCTTTTTGACTACATGGATGCAATTCCTAACTTTTGCAAAACTGCAAGACCAAAACTTCACAACCAACTGACTAGGCTTTTTAAAAAGGCTTTTAAAACTTCCTAACATAGTGCAAAAACAATATTTGAGAGTTTAAAGAACTGATTAGAGTTAGAAGAAACATAGTCTTTGAGATATTGGTTAAAGACTTCATAAAATAGAATTTCTATGAGAATGGACTTCTATTTACCTTGGACTGAGATAGCAGCAAGGTCATTTTTGTGAATCTAAAGTGAAAGTAAGCCAGACTGCTGCATAACTGCTGATATGTTTTAAACACTGTCTACATAGAGAAAACTGAACAAAGAGTAACATCTGGTTGCCAAAAGAGTAATTTTTTTCCTTTTCTTGGAATTCACTTCAAATTATTTTTTTCTCTTTCTAATAAGTTTGGGACTATAATGTATGTGAGTTCCAGTGAGAGATCCAAAGTAAAAAGAGTTGAAAGAAGAAGATCAGTAGGTCTACCACTTAAGTCTACATATACGTGTCAAAAATTTATGGAAAAGCCCCAGTACTTAAAAATGCAGATGACTCAGATGGAAAGGCAGAGGGCTCAGATGGGAGATCTGATGGCAGAATTCAAAAACGAAATAAAAGCAGAAAGAAAATCAGAAGGAAGTGAAATCAGAGATGAGAGAAATGGATAGATCTGTGACAGAGATAGTATCAGAGATGAAACAAACAAATGAAAGGATTCAGACCCTAAAACACAGAAACTGGAAATCAAGACAGAGAAATTAGATAGAGAACACAAGCATATCCTAGTTGGTTTTGCCTTAATGGAACAGCACGAAAGTGAGAATTATTTATGTTGGCTTCCTATAGAAGCCAGTGAAAATATTTAAAAATGGTGGATTATACAGCAAAATTTTGGAGGAAGACAGAATCTGGATTGAATCATGTTTATCGTATTTCTTCATATATAGCTGAGCAGAGAAATTTACCAAGACATATGATTGCATATTTTGTCCAAAAGCAGATTAGAGATCAAGTGTTGTGACATCACATCGAGAATAAAATAAAGATTGATGAGATTGAAGTTGTGGTATTCCAAGAGATACCTATCAGGATTCCGTGCAAAGGAAGAGAAATGCTTTTTTGATGGATAAATTGAAGCGGAACAACATCCTATTTAGGTGGACATGACTAGAAGGCATCTTCTTCAATTCTTCAAGAAGATTTTTAGCAAACACCATACAAAAGGTTTAAGAATTTGCACAAATATACAGAGAAGGACTGGAGCAACTGGAAAAGTGAGAAGAAGAGAAAGCTCAAGAAGACACATCAGATCAAGATTCAGCCAAGGACAACGACAAGGCATTAGATGGAGAAGGGGATGAAACTAGAGGTGCAGCAGGTATGGACTTTTCTAAATTGTCTGTCTGACATGGATATGAGATTATGACATGGAATGTATGGGATATAAAGACTAAAGACTAAAATATTCCCCTATATGAAAAAGCTGAAACAAAATGTAATTTCTCTCCAAGAAATGTGTGTAAGAAGAAGTTCTATTAAAAACGTACACTATCCCAAGCTAGGCAAATAATTTCTTGCAGTGTTACCTACGAAGAAAAATAAGAGTTGTTATTTATGTGAATCCTAATGATTCATCAGGAATCATATTTAAAGACCAGGAGGGCAGGTATGTGGTGATTCAAATTGATAATTGTTGGACTAAAATATTAGTGGTAGGAGTTTATACCTATGGACAAAATGGGTTTTTTTCTAATGAGAAGTTAATGGATAAACTGCCAAGTTACTCATTTGAGAACTGGATGCTTCTTGGGCATTGGAATGGTGTGATTTCTCCACAGATAGACAGATCTTCTGAGGAAAAATATCAAGATTAGATATGGAAATCCAGAAATATTTTTTGATTTAATGGATAATTTGAGGGTGGTGGATGCCTGCAGATTTAAGTATGGGAATCTTAAAGACTTTAAGTTTTTCTCTAAGAGACATAAATCTTTTTTGAGAATTGATATTTTGATGTCAAAACCACTGGCAAATGACATATCAAAAATGAATACTTTGCCAAATAACTGAATCATAAGCCTGTGATTTTAACATTGGGAAAGGAGCAGGAGGGAACTGGAAACTGAATGACTCTTTGCTCCAAAATGAATATGTTTTTAAAAATACGTTAAAAATGGACTGGCAGAATATTTCAAAGATAATTTGGAAAAGGCATCAAGTGTCATGGGCCAGGAGTCAGTTTCACTAGGTGAACATCGGCCTCAAAGGAGGACAAGCAGATACAAGCACACCAGGAGTTAATCAGGCTGGGATGACAGCCAGCTGGCTCCAGCCTTCTTAAGGAAGGCAATGAGCAGTGGCCTGAAGCTAGAAACAACTTGTGTGTTTGCTGGCCGTTGCCTTCATGTGTGCTACAGATTCCCTGCTCACTGTCTGTCTTCTCTGACCTTTGGACTGTTTAACCTTGCTGCCCGCTGGATTTCTGACCTTTGGACCAACACTTGACTTTGCTTTGGCTTCACTCTGACCAGACAAGCTTTATTGGACTGCTAAACTGTATTTGTTTGCCTGCTGAATATCTTGGCACTCTGTTGCCTAACAACAGCCAGCCAGTGCTAACATCAATATTAGAGTAGTATGGGATACTAGTAAAGCATTTATGAGAGGTTGCCTTATTCAACATAGTACAAAAGTTAAATTGAAGAGGCAAGACAAAATGCAGTTACTTTTAGATAAGACAAGAAGTAAAAGAGGGCTGAAAAATCTCCCATAAACAAGGCATTGTTCAAACCAAACCAAGACTGAGAAGAAGTTATATTATGTGAAGCAGAAGTATTTTGAGTTTACCAACAAGCTTGGAAGGTGGTTGGCATTATAAACACAAAAAAGAAAGAGATAAAAAGTTAATCCTGAAGATACAAAAAGGGAAAGAGATACTAAATGACAGTGTAAATGTTGGAAATTGTTGTATCACTATTATACAGCACTATTTCAAAAACAAGTTTCATGAATGAATATCTACACAAACAAGATCTTCCATAGATGTCAGAACTGCAAAAGCAGATGGTAAATGCTCCTCTCATAGCAAGTGCAAATATCAAGGTCATCAAGAAAATCAAGCCTGATAAGGCTCCAGGCTCAAATGGCTCATAGGCTGTTTCAAGAAACAATCATTTTTAGTTTTATCGTTGAAGAAATTATTGAATTGAATACCATGGATGGGAAAGATTCTGGAGACTTGGAAAGAGGAAACAACAGTTTTAATTCCAAAGGAAGGTCAAGATCTAGTGACGACCAAGAATTATAAACCTATTTCATTACTGAACTATTATCATAAAATCTTCACAATGATTTCACAAGACAGTTATGTAACAATAACAGATGTGTTCTGGATATTTTGAAATATTTAGACAATCACAATGAGAAACAGGTAGTGGTTATCTTAGATGCTGAAAAAACTCTTCATAATTTGAATTGGGATTTTTTTTGTTTGGAGTTTTAGATAAGACGGGCATTGGAGATCATTTTACTACATGAATCAGGGCAATTTATAATGTATAGAAAGCACAGATTTTGGTTAATGGTGAGTTGAGCAAACCATGTGACATTCAAAAAGGTAGAAGACAAGGATATCCCCTGTGATCATCTTAGAAATCCTATTGACTCTATAGAAGTGTTGCTGGAGATATTAAAAGAATTTGGAGAGACAGATATATTTAAGATAAATAAGCAAAAAATGATGTGAATGATGACTATCAAAAAGGAAGAAAAAATACAATTGATGGACAAGTGGGGTTTTAAAACCAAGAAAAAAATGAAATACTTGGGTATTACTATGACAAATATGAATTGCATGTTGTTGAAAAATAACTGTATTAAGATGGATCCTTAAAAATGGGTGAAACTTATCTCTTAGCCAGAATTTTTGTGATCAAAGTGAATGTTCTACCAAGAATGTTTTTATTCCAGATTTATATTGATTTTGAATATCAATGTCTTATTTAAAGAATGGCACAGTTATTTCTTGAAGTTTATATGGCAAGGGAAGAAATCTAGAATTAAATATAAAATTTTACAAGATGCTAAAAAAAAAGAAAGGGATTGGGATTACTGGTTTTGAAACTGTATTTTTCTGCATGTTGTTTGAAGGAGTTAATTACACTAATAAATAAGAGATTGTTGGATTTAGAAGGGCACAAACTGAGGTTTGGATGGCATGGCTACCTATGTTATGATAAAGCCAAGATGAATACAGACTAATAATCATTATGTGAGATGTGCTATGCTAAGGGTATGGAATAGATACAAACCAAGGTTATGTCCTGAGACACCCTTGTGGATGTCGTCACAAGAGAAAGGAGGCAACAGCAAAAGAAAAACAGGTGATCTATCGAGACCTTCTGGAACTTGAACAAGAACACTGTAGAATCAAATTGATGAAAGAATGCTAGAAGATTACAGTTTTCAACAGTTACAGACTTATAGACAGACAGTAGAAAGATTAAAAATGGATAAAAAAATTGTATGATGTTGAGCTCACCAAATCAGATTTTGAGAAACAGTCATGCTCATATGATGAACACTTACTTGAAAAGATATATAAACTTTTGCTAAAACTAAAGATGGAAGAAGAGCTGGTTAAGGATTGTATGATAAAGTGGGCACAGAATGTTGGTCATAATATACAGCTGGAACAATGGGAGAAAATGTGGTTGAAGGAATTAAATTTATGTTACGGTATGGTCTCAGAGAAAACTTTTACAATGATGTATCATTGGCATTTGACACCAGAAAAAAATAGCATAAATAGCATAAAGAAGTCTCTAATAGATGCTGGAAATAATAAACAACAAATGGGCTTTTTTTAACCATATGAATTAGTGCTTCTTTTAACACTTCCTACGCTCAGGTTCCTTCTTTACATTCTTCCCCTTCCCCAAACCAAATACCTATTTGTTATCTTCCTTCTTCTCAGCTTCCTTTTTCTTGTTCTTTATGGAATTGCCAATCAGTTGCTCCTAAAGCCACTATTGTTCATGATTTATTCTTTCTAAGCATCTTCCCCTTCTTGGCCTTACCCAAACCTGACTTCCAGCTCATGACACTGCCACCTCTGCTGCCCTCTCTTTTGGTGGACTTTCCTTTTCTCATACTAGTTGTCAGGAGGGAGCGGGGGTAGGTCTTTTGTTATCTGCTTTGTGCCAGTTCCAGCTCCTTTCTTTCCCTTCCACTCATTGTTTTTCTTAATTTGAGGTTCATGCTGTGTGACTCTTTTTACCTCTGCATCTTTGAATTGCTGTCACCTATTGTCCACCTGGTCTTCTCTCTCCTTTTTGTCAGATTTTGACTCTTAGTTGACTATCTTTATTTCAGACAATATTCCCTTACTTATTCTGGGTGATTTCAATGTTCTGATGACGTCTCCATTTCACGTTTTCTTTCTTTACTATCCTCCTTTGGACTTGAGCTCTGCTCTAACTCTCCCACTCACTCCCTTGGTCATTGTCTCAATCTCGTTTTTACTAAACTTTGCTCTTGTTCTTGTTTTTTGGTTACTGAATTTCCATTGTCTGATCATCACCTTGTCTCATTTGTACTTACTCATAATCCTCCTGATCATCATCCTGTCATTTGCTCTGTTTATGAGCTTCATTCGGTTAATCCTGAAGACTTCTCTCAAGCTTTGCTTTCTTCCTTGCCTCTTCCTAGCTCTCTTATCTCTCTTGACCCTGTCGTCTCCTTGCTGAACTCTACCTTATCTTCAACTCTCAATAATTTTGCCCCTTTGTCAATGTGTCCTGCTTCTGCTTCTAAGCCTCAACCCTGGCTTACTCCT
The DNA here is from genome assembly GCA_030412105.1 of Cyclura pinguis. Taxonomy (NCBI): domain Eukaryota; kingdom Metazoa; phylum Chordata; class Lepidosauria; order Squamata; family Iguanidae; genus Cyclura; species Cyclura pinguis. Next base: position 155,521,762 of record CM059602.1, read on the forward strand.
TCCACTCAGCATCTTCGCTCATGTTGTCGTGTTGCTGAGCATTTGTGGAGGAAAATTAAAGAACAGGCAGATTTCATTCACTAGAAGTTTATTCTTCTCTTTCTAGTGCCATTTTTCTTGCCAAGCAGACATATTTCATGTCATTAATCTGTGCTAATTCTCGTTGTCCTCAGAGTCTTTTCTCTACCTTTAATTCTCTCCATAAGCCTCCTTCTTTGCCCTTTCCTTCATTATTTTCAGCTGATGACTACTTTCTTCAATACCAAAATCAAAACTATTTGCTCTTCACTTTCTGTTCCTGACTCTTCCTTACTTCCAATTGTCCACTTGTGTTACATTCTCTTCTTTCCTCCCTGTCTAGCTAGATGAATTGTCTAAAATTCTGAAGTCTTCTAATCCTTCTACCTGTCCCTTGGGTCCTATTCCTTCCTGATTGTTAATAACTATTTCTCCTGCTATTCTTCCTTTCTTGCATCATGTTGTTAATTTGTCTCTTTCTTCCTGTTCATCTCCTTCTGCTTTTAAACATGCCACTGTTTCCCCAATTCCTAAGAAGCCTACACTTGATTCTTCTTCTCTTACCAACTATCGCCCTATTTCTCTCCTGCTTTTCCTCTCTAAAGTGCTGGAATGTGCTGTCCATACACACTGTTACTTGATCCTTTTCAGTCTGCATATCACCCTTTACACTTCACAGAGACAGCTCTTACTAAAATAACCAATGATCTTGTCGAAGTGAAGTCCCAGGGCCTATATTCTATCCTTATTCTTCTCGGTCTTTCAGTTGCCTTTGATATGGTTGATCATGTTCTCTTGTTAGACTCGCTTCATGCCTTAGGGTTCACTGGGTCTGTTTCTAGTTGGTTTTCATCCTATCTTTCTGGCTGCTCATTTAACGTGGTAGTTAGTAATCATAAATCCTCTTCCTTTCCTCTCTCAATGAGGGTCCCTCAAGGTTCTGTTTTGGGCCCTCTCTTATTTTCTCTTTATACTCTTTCCCTAGGTAATCTTATTAGTTCTTTTGGGTTTCAATATCACCTCTATGCTGAGGAATACAATCTTCAATATCCGTTGAAAATTCAGGGAAGGAAAAGTATAGTTGAATATTATTTTTCCTTCCCTGAATTTTCAACGGATATTGAAGATCGTATTACAGATTGTCTTTCTGGTATTTCTTCATGGATGCTTATTATGACAAAAACTGAATTACTCATCCCCCCTCCCCCAATAAACCTTCTTCACTTTCCACTTTTTCTATCACTGTCAGCAACACACTTATCCATTTGGTGAAAGAAGCTCACAGTCTTGGATTCATTTTTGACTCCTCTTTGTCTTTTGCTTCCTATATTGAGACTGTTGCTAGGTCATGCCGCTTCCTTTTTTTATAACTTCTAAAATCTGACCCTTCCTATCTCCCTGTTCTGCTAAGACTTTAATCCATGCTCTTGTTATTTCTCATCTCGATTACTATAATCTTTTATTTACTGGTCTTCCTCAATCTCATCTTTCCCCTCTGGTTTCTGTTTTTTACTCTGCTGCTAAAATTATTTTCTTAGCCTGCCTTTTAAATCACACTACCCCTCTCCTGAACGCCCTTCATCGGTTACCTATTCCTTGTAGGATCCTTTATAAACCCCTTGTCCTGACTTTTAAGGTCTTACATAATTTAGCTCTTTCTTATCTTGTTGCTCTCATCTCTCCTTACTAGCCTGCTGGAAACCTACGTTCTGCAAACGTTGTCTTCTTGCCAGCTTAGAGTCTCTTCTTCTTTAGCTCGGTTATGCTCCTTAAGTGTGGAATGGCCTTCCGGTGACCTTGCAAACTGCCCCTTCTCTTACTGTTTTTAAATCTAAATTGAAAACTTTCTTGTTTTCTGAAATTTTTGGAATGTTGGAGTAGCTTTTATTGTTAATTAGATATTGTATTTTATTGGCATTATAGTAATATGTTGTACTAGTTGTAATTGCATAGACCTTTGACCTTTTTCATTTTCTATATCTTCATTTTATTATGTATTTAACTATGTCAACTGTTGTATTTTAATTTTGTACAGCACCATGTACATGGATGGCAGTATATAAATAAAGGATGATGATGATGATGATGATGATGATAATAATAATAATAATAATAATAATAATAATAATAATAATGGCAACAACAACAACATGTGGTGGACTTGTGAAAAGGCCAAAAAATTCTGGATTCAAATACATTCTATAGTGGATAAAATGTTGAAAGTTAATGTTCATTTGAAGCTGGAATTGTATTTGTTGGGATTACTAAAAGATAAACTAGAGAAGAAGTACAGCAAGCTATTATTACAATACATGATCAATGCAGCATGACTACTATATGCACATTAGTGGAAGAACACAGATATTCCAACAAAAGAGGACTGGCTGATTAAATTGTTGGACTTAGCTGAAATGGCTAAACTGACAACAGTGTGAGGAGAAAATAGTAGTGACTTTCTCAAAATATTGGGAACCTTTGACTGGCTTTTTGCAAGAAAAGAGTACAATGTACTGACTGTAAGTTTCAGCAATTAGTTTATTTGGAAAAGTAGCATTTGAATGGTACTTGTAGTTAGAGAAGTTATTTTATAGAGTCATTTACAAATTGCATTAAGAAAGCTGGAACCCAATGTATAATTCTTTTTTCTTAATATTCTTGTTGTCTTTAGTTATCTTTAGCATTTAGTATTTTTTTTAAATGCTATTTCTTTTTCATTGTTTTTTTCCCCTGTATTTGTTGCTGTGATTTGTTGTTTTTTCTTTGTTTTGTTTATATGTATTTAGATAATTCTTAATAAATTTAGGGAAAAATGTACACAGTACAATCCTGTGTGCCTACTTGGGAGGAAGTCCTATTAAGTTTCATAGGATTTATTCCCAGGAAAGTATATACAGGATGGCCATGTTACAGTATGAAGGCATGAACTAAAAATTCTGGAATGAGTCAAAAGTTCAACCATTAAAAAAAGCAGTATAACTATGAACCCATAGCAATGGCAAACCATTAAAAGTAAAAGCTGCTGGAAATACAATGAATGCCTATGTGGAAATATATAATGCGGAATATGTAGACTTTTCACAACAGCTCACTAGCACTGATTCTTTTGTCCTACATTCAATTATTTCCTGATTGCAGCAATGGAACTGATAAGAGTTCCAGGTTCTCCAAAGATCTCTTTGTGGGAATGAGGAAAAATTGTACTAGTGATCTGTCTAGGCAAGCAGAAACAGTTACACAAAAGAGATTTGAATCAGGAATTCTGAGATAAGTGATGAAATAAATGTTAACCAACTAGCTATGAAATGAGTTTTAACACAGTATTTACCTCTTGGCAGTCAGAATGCTTTGTTCTGAGGGGTAGATTTAGAATGGTCAGCATTGTTTTAACACAAGGCACTGGGTCATCAGATAAGTTAAAATAAGAAGCTTCACAGAAGGAAAGTTTCTTATTCCCCTTCCCTCGCCTGCAGTGACCTGCAACCCCACAAGACACTCAGGAGAGGCCTTCATGAATAGAATGGGATGGAGTGGGAGAGATGCTAGAGGGGAAAGATGACAACAATCTTTCCTAATTATATTATCTCATTATTCAAATCTGCGTTTGGACTACTCCCCCAATTTCCTCAGAAGTCCACCTCACATCCCAGGTCATGCTGTTAATGTGGGAGGTGCAGGTGACTGCTGGGGAGAGGGAATCAATGGGAAACTTTATTTCTGCAAACATTACTTAAGTCACTTAGGTTAACCTGGGATTCAAGCCAATGTAAATGCTTAAGTGAACATATCTTCTGTTATCTTCCATTCAAGTTTTACACTAAAACATGGTCTTTGTATTCATTATTGTGTGATGTAGGAGAACTATTCTTGCAAAAGAAGTGACGAAAAGGAAGCCTTGTAAAGCAAGTAGATAGATAGCAACTAGCTGACAATTCTTGCTCTGGAAGCCACTTGGAACTGCAAGTAGATGCTGGAAAATGCCAGGAATCATAGAGGTAATGTGAAGACTCACTAGAAAAGGAAAGGTGCTGAGAGAAAAATACTCTTCTACCATTACCACTTACATCACAAATGGTGCTCAGGCTGCAACTCCTATACCCATTAGCTTGCTAATAAGCCCCAAAGAACTCAACAGAGCTTATTTCTAACTAGATAAATATGGGTTTGGATGGTAGATGGTTTTATTTGCTTCAAATACATGCAATGAATGCAACTCCCAGCTGTTTTACAGTTTTTAGTCCGTGGCAGTAAAACCAACAAAGTGTCTTCTGATATGACAAAGACTAACACATTTATGATGGTATTAGCTGTTATGGATTAAAGTCCATACCATCAGATGCATAAATATGTTGGCAGGTACGTAAATACCTGAGTGTTCAAAAGGGTGAAATAATCAGTGAGATCAGGGGAAAATGAAATGCAAAAATACAGACACCAACCATTACGTTACAGCTAAGATCTATATGTAAATAATAATCATAAAGAGACTATTCACAAAACAATGTTGATAAGAACACAAGCATCCTGGTATGAAACAGGCTGAGTAACCTGGGAAAATTCTATACACACTTGTGGCTGCATGCAGGCACACCTTATGTATATTTAATAGTCCATCCACCCACACACAGAGGTGGATCAAAATGCAAAATGCGCGAGTGTACCAATCTGTCTTCATTCAGCTTCAATTCTTGGCAGCAATTGTTCTTCTCATTTGGCCATGGTTATGCAAAGAACCTAATTTTGTCCTTAACTACACTGGAAAAAATGACAGAGGAGGAGTCTTACTGTTCAGGCAAAGTAAAAGTAACTGGGGCTCAAACTTGTTATTAATACTCATTTTTTTTTCCTGGAGCCCCTGCACTAAAAGTACAACATTTGTACTACAGAACCAGCAGGGGCTGTTATGTTACATTGTTTCTGAAATTCTAACCTAAATCATGGATATTAAGGGGCTAGTGCCAATTTATTCCTTCCAGTCTACAGGATTAGCTACATTATGACTATAAGTAACTAGACAGTGAAGTGGCTCAAGTATTAAGGTACAAAGGAGTGAATGGAGGAGACAGTGATTCAAAGAAACTACAGTGTTATCTTACATCTGTCTTCCCTATAGAACACGTTGGACAGATAACCCACAACTGAAATAATATCACCAGTTGTAAAAGGTTGTCAAAAGAGATGGTGGGAAGAGCAGGAAATTAGAGGCCAATTAGCCTGAAAGTCTCTTACAAGTTAGGCAAAAGCGCCATATGATTGGCTGCATCAGGCGAGAAGACCTCATATGATTGGCTGTCTAAGAAGATTCTATGGAATCCTGGGGTTTGCAGTTTAGGGAAGGCCTTCAGAATTCTCAGCCAGAGAGCTGCCTCTGTCTTGAATAGGTCAGTTGCTATGGAGACAAGGCTTAACAGCAAGTAGAAGGAGAGCAGTGTATTCCTGCAGGAACCCAACCTCTGCATGTTAATAACTCTGAATATAGATTGGATTGGGGAATATGGGGAAAAGTTACAGGTACTGGACAAGACAATTTGGGGAATTAGAGACACAGGATCTCAAATCTGTCTAACAAGTATTACCTATGAGAAAATAAAATCCTGGGCATAGCTGGGTTTATATGCTATTATACATATTCATCTCAAAGAATTACTGACCAATGAGCATGGCTTCATCAGAGGGAAATTTTGCTTTGCTATCTTTTTGGAGTTCTTCAAGAATATGAGAATGTAGACTGGAGTGACCCACCAGATATTCTGCACTTTCCCCCCCCAAAAATCCTTTGTCAAAACTCATTGTCAAAGGTTCTTGAGCAAACTTGGTAATCACAACATAAAGAGATGGGTCCTCTTGTGGATCAATAATCAGTTAAAGAGTGAGAAACAAGGAATGTGACTAAATGAAGAGCTTTCAGAATGGAGGAAAGCAAATGATGTTCAAATGCTATGCAATGAAAGGCACTGAAAATAATACTATCCTCATTGTAATGATTTAATATAAATCTATGGTGTGATGCAACCATGTGATTATTCCATAGCCAAGAACTGAAAAAGATACAGGAAGAGCAAACTGATCAAGCAGTTGGAACATGAAACCTATGAGGAAAGGCTACAGTGGTTACTTTCAGGGAAGAAAGCAATACTAATGATAGAGATTTATAAAACTTGGTAATGGTGGGGGTGAGGAGAAGAGGGAAAGATATTTCTTACAGTACTATAACTAAGTATTATCCATGAAATTCAGTGGTTATAACATTTATGCAAGAATTTGTGAAATTCACTGCCAGAGCATGTAAGAATGACCGCTTAGATGGCTGTAAAAGAGATTAAATTTACTACTGAGTGATGTTTCTTTGGCCTTGATAGCTATGTGAAACTGCCATAGAGGAAGTCTGTCACCAAATAGCCGATTGAGGGAGGAATATTACCTTTATGCTCTGCTCGTAGGTTTCTTGGAGCCATTTTGTTGACCACTTTGTGAAAGTAGATGGTAGAGTAGATGAACCTTTGGTCTGTATGAGTGAGGTTTGTTCTATGGTCTATAAATCTCTTTAAATGTACAGTCTTTGCACATTGAATCCTGTGACTTTCAGTACCTTCCTGGGATAGTCTCTGTTCAACTGACTTCATTCCAACAATATAAAGCCCCACACGGAGCTACAAGAGACTAAGCAGCGCGGATTTGCGGCTATTTCTGTTCAAATGAAACTCATGGCAGAACACCCTCCTAAGTATAATATCATGTTTTGTCCTTTATTTTGTATTTTACCCATGAATTGTGGAGGGCTTCTATTTACATTGGTCAATGAAGTGAACACTGTATATTTCTTTCTATTCCAACAGCTGTACAGTGCTGTTTAGATTAACTGTGCCTTGTAACGAGTGTTGTCTTTGTGACTCTATAAGTAAGTCATTTCATCAGAAGAAGGGCTATAAATCTATCCACACCCAAATACAAATGTAAACAGAAAATTCAATGGAGTAAGAAAATATCTGAGGAGATAGTTGAGGAAAAAAGTGATGGAAAGAGAGAAGGCACATTCATGAGCTTGCTTGCATGACAACTAATCCAAGATACATAAAATGACCTTTTAGTACGTCCTACTTGAAACCGATCATTGTTTTTCAAAATCACTGCAACTGCTGGGATTCTCCCCAAGAGAATATAACAACATAAGACTATAATCTTGTAAAAGTGGAATAGTGCAATAGTAGGAGAAATCATGCCCACAAATAGTGTACTTTGCTATCTATTGTTGAAGGAATCAGCACTTCACTTTCCCTTCTGCTATAGCTCTCCATAGTGCCAAAAGCCGATTCCAGATCAGGGATGTTAATATTTGACTACTTTATCCTGTTGCAAGTGAGGATGAATAATTTTCATGGTTTTCACCGTGCTACAGAGAAAACAACTATTTCTGTGCAGTTCTTCCCTGGTATTTAAACATCCTGAAGTATTTGGGGAAATTATTGAATTTTTTTTACATGGGAATTGTGAGGTTTGCATAAAAACACTGTCTGCAGACAGCCACATGTATTTTTTTGTGTATGTGCAAGACAGCTGTTTTTAATGCAAGATTTCTGAATTTTTGCATTAAAAAACAGCTGTCTTGCACACACAAAAAATACATGCAAAAATGCAGCAATCTTGCATAACCAAAAATCTTACACAACAAAACCATGTAGCACAAGATTCTTTTTTGTGTGTAAGATTTTTATTGTGTAGGATTTTTTTTTTGCATATTTAACAGCAATCTTGAACAAAAAAGAAACACATAGCTATCTGGCAACAGTGTTTATTTTGCACAAATCCCCACAATTATCATGCAAAAAACTGTGTATTTCTGTACAAAATAATTTCCCAAAACACATTAGACTGTGTGAATACCAAGAGGTAACTGAATAAAATTCTTACCCTTGTATTATTCTTCCCTGCTGTTTCCTGAACATTAGGAAACCTATTTTTCAATCAAGAAATGACCAACAACCAAAAAACAAACAAACAAACAAAAAAACCAGTCCCTACTCCATAGGGTTTTCCAGATCTAGAGATCAAACATTCAGAGGCCTCAGACAAATGTGATTTGGAGCTCTACGTAAGTAGAAGATACTCCACTCACTGTAATGGTGGCACAAATCAGATATGACCAAAACACATTGCGCATCAAAGCTGAAGTCTTATGGAATGTATTCAAAATCTACAATAGCAGCGAAGATTGGCATATATTTCTCAAATTTAGGAAGCTTGTTCTGCTGATCTACTCTCACATTTTAAAAATGATTATAACTTCACTAGGTGACTGTGCCTCTCAAAACAAATGGATAAATAAAAAATGCCAAAATAGTAGTGCTTTTCTGCAGCTTGGCTGTGTTAAGTGTCTTTCAAAACCAGCAGGTCTGAGGCCCAATTTGGGATAAAGACGGGATATAAATATAGTAACAACAAGAACAAAAAACAGCAGCTGCATATGAAAGCTATTGCATAGTTAAGGCAATTGCACATGTAACATGTACGAATGATTCGCACTTGAAATTGTTGCCGTGGTTGAGGAAGCAGAAAATACTGGCATTAGATCAGTTAGGGAACAGATCAATATGTAATTCACAGGTATTGAGATCTGCGTTAGAAAAAAAAATCACACAACTTCCACATCCATATAAATACTGTGAACATGCAGAGATGACGTGTGCGTCTGTAAAAGTACTCACTGAAATAAAGCTGTGTTCATGCGTCCCTAACTATGTATGTATGTATGTATGGATGGATGGATGGATGTGTGTATGTGCATATATACATATATATATTTGTGTGTGTGTATGTATATATATATAATTAAAATACACACAATATTTAGATTCGTGTATGTCAATAATCACCAGACTCTAAGTAAAATAAGCATATGCCATTTGTTCTGCTGAATTATTTTGTTAGTACTGGTGTATTGTTACTGACTACATAGTGCTGAGACACACATTCTGTAGGCTCAAACTCTGCAGGTAAAACGGTCTATCTACCTGTCCATACACTTTTTTTCCAACCACTTCTTTACACCTTAAAATGGTATTTTGTATAAAGCAAAAAAGCCCCTTCTCGAAACATACCTGGCTATAGTTCTGTATTGCAGCTCTGGCTTGACTGCTGCGGGCTGGGAGCTGAGCTGTTGCTGTTTCACCGAGGGCAAGGGTCTGGTTGCTATGGTAGCTAGATGAATACTGGAAAGACCCTTCTGGTTTGGAATTGAGCTGAAGTGCACTCTGGGATAGAAGGTTGGGCCCTGTGTTGAAAGTTAATTTGGAGTAGTCAGTGAGCACCACATTCAAGAAGAAAAAGCATATACTTATCACAAGTAGCTATATATAGTTCCTGCTTTTTTGTCCTCTTGTTGTTTCAGCAGTCGTAGTGGATCATAGGAGTTCTACTCCTTAAACATCATCATTTTGCCACTCTCAAGAAAAAACACAGAATATGAAGCCACTTTGAAAATGTTATACTATTTAACCTTACGGCTGGAAAACAAACCCCAAATTACGGAATAAAATACACTAGAGGACAGAACTAAGTGTTATAAGAAACAGGAGGCCTTCATTTCCCTTTACTTTCACACTGAATATTCTGATGTATTTATATTGTGCTTTCCCAGTTTTTTCATATCGTTACCTTTCCCTGTAGTGATACCAACGGTCACTGCAATGGAACAAGGGCTGTGCTATGCATAGTGTGACAGCATCAGGACTTGGGGATGCTCGGATAGGTAGAAAAAACTTAACAAGGTGTGCTCTTGTGCATGTTAAAATGTTCCATCGCAACTATAGTACATTATTTAAAACTTGGAAATAGGGTTACAGGGCTCCTATAATGTTTAATAGCTGTGTAGAATAGGGAATTTTACCAAACATAGCGAGCCCTCCTCTTGCATGACACAAATATGAGGCTGTATGAAGCACTGCATCCTGGTATAATGAATGGACATAGCAGGCGCGCACCTGTGCTGCTGTGGGCACAGGCACGTCACATCCACTGACTATAATGGGACACAACACTTCCATGTTTTTTTGTTTTACGTGTGAATTCCCAGAACAGAATCTTTGCATATGTGGAGGGAGCACCGTATACAGCAATTAAAGTTGCATTTAACAGTTTCACCTAGCAATTTATGTCCTGTATTTCACTGGGCAACTCTACCTCAAAACTACTCTGTCTTTTATTTGTCTTGCCACTTGTTTCCTGAATTCAGAAAAATGTTGAAGGTTCTTCACCCACATATTCCAACCCCTTTGCCTCTGGCCCTCCCATGTATACACTAGCACTTTTCCAGCTTTTCTTCCACACTACCTCTGGTATAGATTTAGAAAGTTCTTAGAAATTTCAGAAGTGGATTTTGTGAGGATTAAACGACACACGCTGGTAGATATGCTGCTGATTTGTCTTTGAATCCCATAACTATTTCTCACCTTTTAGGGAAAACAACAAGAAATAACAGGACCCACAATGAGGGTAGTGAGAAAAGGTTATGCAAAAGACTATGGCTACAAGAAGTAAAATACTTTAGACTCTCTCAAAGCCTAATCTGGATCAGGAAATGCGGGATAATTCACCTCCCCATGTTGTTTTCCCACTGACAATGCCCCTCACCCAGTGCTGCTAGTAGAAACATGTAACAGTCACAGGGAGAGCAATTTTCAGAGTGTGACGGTCTGGAGGAGAAATATTAGAGCACCTTTTCTTACACACCCATGTTTTCTCCATGTGCTGCTACTGTTTGTTTCATAAAAAGAAGAAAGAACAGGTCTAATCACAGGATTTGAAGATGGCCTTTGTGTCACATATATATGAGGAGTGAGGAAGTGGGGAGAGAAAGAAGGCCTCAGATGGTTCCTGCACAGACACCGGGAATCTAAATGTGAGGTTGGTGAAAGCATATTTTACATATGTGATCGCAGTACAATATTATTATGTAGAAGGGAAAAAGAAAGGTTTAAAAAAATTAGCATGCCATGTAAATATTTCAGCCTGTTGTTTATAAATCTCCGATAACAAATTAATAGCTTATCTTCTTAGTTATAAGAGTGTTTAGCACTAACAAGACATAGTTGTCTGCAGTTAGCACTGCCAAAATGAGAGTCAATGGGCAAATAAACCTAATTCCTTTCCTGTCAATTTGATATTTCCAGCAAAGATAAAACATCAACTTTAACCTGTTGCATCTATATAATTATTTTATATCCATGTGTAATGATTATGCTGCCACCATAAATGATATTTACATGTCAAATATTTCCTCTGTTCCCAAAAACTCTGGAATCAAGCAAGCTTTGGCCTGTAGACAACATTAAAATATACATTTTCTCATTTCATTATCGGCCAGTCCTGGTGGGGGCAGGGAATTGCACAATGTGATTGGATTTATGTTATTGTCATGAATTCACAACAACTAGTAAGGAATTCTACATGTCAGGAGGTAGAACTTGGGGGAGAACTGAATTGTTGTTGCTAGGTGTAAAATACATGCTTTGAATGCAGAAGGCACCAGGTTCAGTTCCAGATAGGGCTGGATGGGGCATGTTTCTGAAACTACAGGAGAAAACATGACAGTTGAAGCACAGTGTTGTAAACATTTAGCTACATATGGACCAAATTGACCCAATATACAATACCTTCCTGTATTCTTAACTCAAGACAAATGTGTAGTTTTCAGCAGCAGATCCATATCAAGCATAATACGTAGCTCTATCTTAACAGAGCAGCATAAAACACACCATCCAAGAGATCCATATGCATTTCGGGAAGAGCCACAGTTCAGTGCTAGAGCACCTTCTTGGCTGCAGAAGGCCTCAGCTTCAGTTTCCACCCTCTTTATAGAGGGCTGTGAAAGATCTCTCTTTGAAAACCCAGAGAACCACTGCTAGTCAGCGTAGAGCTAGATGGACTATTGGCCTGACTCCATATAATGCTTCTATCGATGCTGCTTTTGTGTATGCAGGAGTTTTGAATGGCATTCACAAGTATACATATGAAAAAAAAATATGTATGGATTTAATCAAACCACTGGTAGAAATGGGGAAAGAAATCCTTGACGACAGAGGAACTCCACCTGTTCACTGAAATTTCTCAAACCAAAAGAATGACTGGATCTGAAAGAAAAACTTTCCAAATTTACGTGTTTTTAAAATACTGAGGGCTCATGGAGAAAAACAGAACTTTCACCCCACACTCATCTTAAATTTCCTTTTATTTAGGCTTTGAAAGGATTTTAAATTTTCATGCCTTTCTTAAAAGAAATAAATGTCCACACACCAAGGAAGTGTTTTGGAGCAACATGAGAATATGCACTGTAGAAGCAACAAGTTATAGTTCCTCAGTTTCTATGATATACTGTAGAACACACCATTTGGAAAGCCCTGCTGTAGAATACTCATACATTTCAAAGAATTTAGACATTCAGAGTGAGCAGGAATTAACGTACTTCAAGAAATGGGAAAAAGAGACAAAAGGTAAAATATCTAGGTATTTGGATAGCCAAAAGAAACAATGAGTTATTTCAAAATAATTATGAAAAAAAATGGAAAGAAATAACAAAAGATTTGGAAAGCTGGACTTCCATGCGTTTGTCAATGATGGGGAGGATAGCTGCAATAAAGATGAATGTTTTGCCAAAAATGAACTTTTTGTTCCAAAATCTTCCCATAATAACGAATATGAAACCTTTCATACAATGGAAGAGAGAACTAACCAAGTTTATATGGCAAGGGAAAAAACCTAGGATAAAATGGAATACCATGACAGATCTAAAAAGTAGAGGAGGAATGGGACTACCAGACTTTCAGATATACTATAAGGTAGCGGCTTTTACGTGGATAAAAGACTGGATAGACCTTCAAGATATGAGAATGTTGGCATTGGAAGGTGCTGACTTGAGGATGGGGTGGCATGCCTATATGTTTTACGATAAAGCAAAAATAGATAAAGACTCTACACATCACTATATCAGAAAATCGCTTTTGAAAATCTGGGACGATTATAAAACTAAAAACATAAGGTAGCTCCCCACCTGGGTCTCACCGCAAGAGGCTTTTTTTGGCAGATGGACTGATACAGATAAATGATTGCAATATGATGATATAATTGAGAGATCAACGTCCAACAATCTTAAGATTAAAACAAGGGAAAAATTAGAACAAGAGGGAACAACACTAAGTTGGTTCCCTTACAGACAATTAGCAGAAAGGTTTCAGATGGATATAAAAACATATGGAATTGAACTAAAAGAGAAAACTGGAGTAATTAAATGGCTGTTCGAAAATCCGCCTCATTTACCAGCCCAAATGCATCAAGAAATATTACATCAGGAGAGGCAAGAAGAAACAGTAAAGGCAACAATGATTTCATGGGCTCAAAATATCGGACATTCAATTCAATTAGAGTCTTGGGAGCAGAGTTGGAAAAAATCACAGAAATTTACAGTAGCTCAGAATTTGAAAGAGAACTATTATAAGCTATTTCATAGATGGTACATGACACCAGACAAATTAAAAAAGATTTATAATACAGGTACTGGACACTGTTGGAAATGTCAGAATGAGGTCGGTACGATATATCACACGTGGTGGACATGTCCCAAAAGCTAAGAAATATTGTACTGGAATACATAATAAAATTTGTGCATTAATGAAAGTTCAGTTTGCTAAGACACCAGAATTGTATTTGTTAAATATGACTGATATCTTAGAAGGTACTGGTATAAAGAAGCATTGGAGAATATTACTGTATATGATAACAACAGCTCGTATTGAATATGCAAAGTTATGGAAAACCCAGCAAATACCCGCAATAGAACAATGGTGGGGTACACTTATTGAAAACAAAAATGCTGATATGGTCTCTCAGAGATTAAAAGGGAAATCAGACGATGAGATACAAAAAGAATGGCAAATTGTAACGGGTAATTGCTGGGTTCTATCAGATGGAAATCTGTAATTCATGATTTAAGATAAATTATGAGGGGGCTACAGGATATATATCATGAAGCGGGAATATGGAGATTGAAATGCAAGAATCAACAAGTAATATTAGCAGTAAAATGTTGTACAATATTTTAAGCATTAAGAAATCTTGATAATGAAATCTAGATCAGTGTGGAAGATCAGAAATATTTCAATTAAGCTGACAGTTATAATTGTCTGTTTTATATGTGAATTTTGAATAAAATGATTATAAAAAAAAAGCAATGGGAAGAAGAGGAGGAAACCAGCATGGAACAACTATTGAAAAACTTCCTTTTTTGTCATCCCTGTCAAAACGTTTAAATAGTTCAACAAAGTAGTCACATACAGGAATACAAAAGTATATTGCATTATTAAGAGCAACAAACAGGAAAAATTATTCACCCATCTCATCTCATCTCATCTAATCAGAGATTAAAAGAGCTGTCCAACATGCTGAATGTATGTGGGCAGCACCTTACATAGCTCCTTCAAAGTTCATATTGAAAGCTGGAAGAAATTCACCATCCCACTGCCATTGCAGCCACCACTACAACCACTGTATCTGTAGCTTGGAAAAGGAGAGTTTTGTTAGCAACAAGCTAATTCAGTAATAATAATAATGAGGAGAAGGAAGAAGAGGAGACGACAACTAAAATTGTGATATAATACCCTGTCACAACAGGTAGAAGGGGTTCAAATACTTCCACATTTTTTGGATAGAAATGAAAATGATGGGCTGAAAAACACCATCAACACCACCACCATCAGGTTTGCCATCTGCCTTTTAATATATACCTCTCTCTCTCCCGTTCACTGTATCTGCTGCACAGTTAATCGGAGCAGCATTCCAGACTCTGTCATTTTTTAATATATTAATCTAACCAATTACTGGGCTGAACATTGTAGCCCTTGTTATTATGGCTGTGGACATGGATGTTAAACCCCAAGTGGAGGGATACGTATGTTAAATTTTAAATCGCAAATCACAGATCCTTGCTTTATCCCCAAACTTGCAAGTTTAGCTCTATGTCAGTTTGATATTGTTTCCAGTCTTGGGACAAGCCTTCTGTTTCCAGATTGTCTGGATGGACAGAAAGTTCCATTAAATTGATACGCAAGGAGCCATGTCAACACAATAGTAACATGATTTTTAAAAACAGAGTTACCGAAGTCTTCAATAAAAAGTATTGCTGGGATCTAGAAAGCTGTTCCATAATTTGCTTCATTTAATTATTCTGTCAACATCAAAAAGCCCTCTTCTTAGTGAATACACATCTCACTTCATTTGATGGGAATACTCAGAGCAGGGAATCCTAAGGAGATCTTCAGGTAGGTACCTACTGTTATATGTTACTTACTCTCAAATCATGCAGGTGTTCAACAGTTAAAACAAGGACATGAATCCAATTTTTTTGGTCTCCTATTAGAGTACACCCTTTGAATCAATGAGAATTGAGTGAGCCAATATTAATGCAAGTTCCATTGGTTCAGTGGATCTATTCGCATTTGGATTAACAACAGGGTGTAGGCTAGGAGTGGGGATTCTTTGGCCCTCCAGATGTTGCTGGGTTGTAACTTCCAAAAGTCCTAGCCAGTACAGCCAATTATGAGAGGAATGGTGGGAGCTGTACTGGAAACACATCTGGAGGGCCACAGGATTTCCACCCCTGATTTAGGTGCAATATTTAAAATTGGGCCCAGAAATGGAGTGGGAGCCAATGTAGCTGAAAAATACATCCATAATACAGTCAGAGTCCCTCATCCTAGTTCATAATCTTGATTCTGTATTCTGGACCGACTGCCATTTCCAAGCGATTTTAAAGGCTTGGAAAACATACAAAGTGTTGAAGTATTATAAACTACATATATGTTGTTGGATGCTGTTAACTGCAATTTTATGCCTTCAAGTTATGGATATTTCTAGCATTCTTTGCTTATGAGCTTCCTAGGAACATCTGGCTGATTAAATTCAGAGGTATTTAGTCTAATCCAGCAAGTAACTACTATTATTTTACCAGTCATCTCAAGTGCCACAAATCCTGTGAGGTTAATACCACATTCTACATTAGGTCAACATACACATTCTCAACATCTCAAACGATTACAAAATCTGTGGTTCAGATTTTTCCTGTGGCATGTATTGATCATGGCCTAAATCCAACATACTGATATCCAGTCTTTCTTAGCTGGATTTTTGGCTCCTCCCTTCCTACAAACCTTGCTCCAGAAGGATTTCCAGTCTTCTGAAGTAAGTTTATTTTAGAATCATAGAATCAACAAAAATCAACAATCGGATGAGACCACAACAACCATCAAGTCCAACCCCCTGTCATGCAGGAACACACACTCAAAGTACTCTCAGCAAATGGCCATCCAGCCTCTGTTTAAAAACCTTCAAAGAAAGGACTTCACCACACTCTGAGGCAGCATATTCCACTGTTGAATGGCTCTTACCATCAGGAAGTTCTTCCTGATGTTCAGATGAAATCTCTTTTCCTGTAGTTTGAATTCTTTGTTCTGTGCCCTAGTCTCTAGAACAGTAGAAAACAAGCTTGCTCCATTTTGGGGCAGGGACAGTTCAGGGTGCACAGGCATTGCAGGACCAATGGCAACTGGTAATCTCCCAACTGTGCCAATGGAAGCTCTTCCATACACACTATGACCTACTATAGATAGTGGCCCATGTAATGTCCTTAGCAAACCATCTTGCCTTCAGTCCCTATCAAAGCACGAGAATGCAAGAATGAATGTATCTTCAAGCTGCAAGGATCACTCAGGTAACTTTCATGGGAAACTTTGAATGTTTTATGGTGCAGACTAAGTGCTAAGCACCACCACAGTGGTGGTGCCGTTTTTCTCCCTTGCCTCTTCTATTTCCTCCTCTTCCCCTTCGGAAACTGCGTATAAACATTGATTTATCTAAGGACCAAGATCATGTTTAGTAACCCAGAATGAATTATCCTTGTTTTCTCCCTTTTACCACTGCAGGTATTACTTTTTCTTATGGAGTAAAATTTCTTCCAATTCTATTCATTTTTTTTAAACACTAACACTTAGATGGTAATTACAATGTAATGTCAAGTTATTTACATGATACCATATCATTACCAGATAAATGCATGATTAATTCAGTCCTCTAAATTGCACTGCCTCTTATGCAGTAATTACTTTTAGATCTACTAAGCCTAATTACACAATAATCTGTTGAAGCTTGTAGCACATCTGAGCTCTACTTCTTGACTGTCAGATGGTGCCACCTGTCTTGACCTATCCTGTCCTCTCTGTGTGTTTGTGTGTGTGTTGTATTATATATATTTACATGAAGATTTTCATAGATTCTTCTAAATGAGGGAGATGAGCTTGTTAGGAACAGGAAGAAGTGAGAAGCGTAAGGGAGAAGAGAGAGAAAGGCCATTTACACCCTACACTGTTATAGTGCTATTATTCCACTTTCAACATCCTATGGAATCCTAGGCTTTGCAGTTTGGGGGGGGCATTTAGAATTCCCAGCCAGAGAGCTATTTGACTCAGTAAACTACAAACCCCAGAATTCCCACAGGATGTTGAAAGTGGAATAATAACACTATAACAGTATAGTGCGGAAATGGCCAAATACATACAGCATCCAGGCAGGAAACATTAAGCACAGCCATTTTAGGATACATGCCACCTCAAAGGGGCATGATGAAGTACTACAGATGACTTCCACTGCACTTTCTATAGGAAAGTATATTATGTGAATTGATGTGGAAATGAATAGATTTCATCCTTTCCTTCCTTCCTTCCTTGTGATAGAGAAACGAAGCAGGAGGACAATCCTAGAGACTTCAATATAATCTTCATATCCGTCCCCTTTTTGCTTTAATAACCAATCTCACTCTTTCAACTAACCAATAATTTAGTTAATTAAGTCAAATATTGATGAATCACCTTTCTGTCCAATAGTTTCCCAAGTATTTAAAATGCACAACAGCTTTTTTTTGTTTAAAAAAACATGATACCATAACAATAATTTCTTAGTGGTGTGGGACAGTTAGTAGTGATGGCAGTTTGTTTTGCATAAAAGGGAGGGAATGGAAACAACAATACAGAACAAAAGTCAATAATTTAAGCCCTTCAACTGAGCTCTTCCAGTGGCAAATGCTAAAGGAGTTTGTGGTATTTGTTCCTACAGGTCTCAAAGTTTTTTTTTTTAAACAAAGTTTCCGTTGCCAGACTGTTTTCTTACAATTCTTCGCACCAGCTGCCGTATCTTATTTCAACCCTCAAGTGTGTTTCTTGTTCTGAAACATATCAGAAGAACAAAAAACCCTCTTCTTCCTCCTCCTCCCCCCCCTCCTCATCTTAGAGTTATACTGTTACAGTGCATCAGTGTATCAAAGAAATGGTACTTTTGCACCATAGCACTATAATGCTAAGAACTTTCTATTTTTTTTTTTTTTTTGAGAAGGGAGGAGAAAATTTCCCCTCAAACCATGGGATCATCTCAGCAAAACAGGTTTCTCATTTTAAGAAATGTTTGGAACAGCCCCAGTACAGATTCAGGAATCACTACAAATAGCTCCCAAAAGAATGAAACTAGTGGATGTGGAAGCAACAGTAGCCAGCACACCCCAAGGAACTATATCTCGAGAGAAACAGCTGATTTTATTTGTTAATATTACATATTACACAGTGCAGTGGCTGAACTGAATAAATCTGTATTACATGTCTCTCCCCATATTCTATAAGTTGGAGATGACTTGAAGAAACACAACAACAACAACTGGGGATACAGCGAACAAAAAAAATAAAATAAAATAAAAAGCAGCTATATGGGAACGTCCACATTTGTAAATAGTTGTGGTGTGTGGGAAAGAGCTATATTAAAATCTCAGTTTTGTCTTTTACAATCCACTTGGTCTGCTCAAGAACCAAGCAAGCAAGCAAACAGACAGACATCCTTAGAACTTGGCATCTTTTATCAGCATATGTGCACAGCTAGCATAAGGAATGCGCAGGATAGCTATCTTATAGCAGCATTAGTCTGTCATTCCCCCCATCCCTCCACCCCCCAAAAAGAGAAGGAGGAACGGCAGGAAG
This sequence comes from Cyclura pinguis, assembly GCA_030412105.1. Lineage (NCBI taxonomy): Eukaryota > Metazoa > Chordata > Lepidosauria > Squamata > Iguanidae > Cyclura > Cyclura pinguis. The sequence continues at coordinate 155,540,835 of CM059602.1, forward strand.
AGTTTAATTGGCAGACTTCAGGATAATAAGAGGATAACTTTAAAACTTCATAGGCCATTTCCACACCAGAGTGGAGGAGCGTTTCACTGCACGTTGTGAGCTGTGTTTTTTAACCCGACATACTCCAATTTTACCAGATTGTTATCTGTATGCCCTCCGGTTTCTGTTGAATTAATGCAGTGAAAATTGTTAGCCGCTTCCACTGTGTCAATTCTCGTGAAACTCCCATCCTCTTCCCACTCCCTCCCTTGCTCCACACTGCTGCCTCTGATTGGTCAATTTTTATTTTTTTTAAAAACCCATTGCTATGTATCAGAGGAGGTACTTCAGTTTGTTCTTACAGAAGACAAGCCTCCACCTCTGGTTCGCTAGTAAAATTGCTAGTAAAATTACTGCGTCGTGAAATGATGCATGTCTAAAAAGTGTGTGACCAACATGAAAAGTTTGGAAAGCTCTAGTCTAGACAGCCAGAAATTGAAAAGCAACTATCCTGAGGATCCCAACGTATTTCATTGTATTCCAACGCCTGCCCTGCGTTTGAGGGGCAGAGACAGGAGTGGACAGAAATGACGCCAAGGAAAGGTGGGAATACCCACAGAGAACCACCTCTGTGTGTATACCTTCCACAGACCGTCAGAAACACAGCCGAACCGGTTTTTGTGCTTTACATCGGAGTTTTCCCAGTTTTACAATACATTGGTTTTACGTCGATAGTGATCACGTTAAGAGCTCAAGCCATGTGAATCCTCAAGAGGAAACATCGATACTAACCAGTTTAACGTGCAGATGTAACAGCAAGAATATGATGCCAGTGTGATGTATTGCCCTTGTGCGGAAAAGGCCATAGAAATGTAGGTGATGGTGGGTTGTTACTGAGCACAATGGGTGGGAGGGACCGCTGGAGAGCATAATTCCTAATTAATTGTAGAAAAAGGCTTTAAGGATGGTTTACTACTGACTGCCTTCCACAATGACCATGGTAGTTAATGTCTTTCATAGACTTTGGCCTTGCTCAACTTTGTCAGGGACTGAGCAAAGGAGTGTCAGGAGGTATGAATGCTCTAGAAGGGGATTGTCTATAACATACAAATGTTCTGCTTTTAAAGATCATTTTTAAGAAGTAAGACCCTATATTCCAATAAACATGAAATCCAAGGCTTGGGAAATTTACTTTTTTTTGAACCACAGATTTCAGCATCCTCCAACCAGCATGATCAGTGGGGGAGTCTGGGAGCTGTAGTCCAACAAGTAAGCTTTTCAAGCTCTAAACTGGAATTTCCCAGGACCCTTTCACAATAAACAATTCTAGCATTATGAGTCTCCTTTAACTGCCATTATTCTATCATATGGAATCCTGGGATCTGCGTTTTGGGGAGGAACATTTGGGATTCTCAGGCAGAGAGATCTACTGCCTATCAAACTACAGATCCCAGGATTCTGTAGGATGTTGCCATTGCAGTGGAAAGGAAATCACAGAACTATAATTGGGTAATTTGAAAGGTAATGTGTCTTTTACTTTGGTTGCATTTTTTTCTTTGCAGAAAGAATGAGGATAGAGGCAGAAAGCAGCAGAGAAGGGAACTCGGAAGATGGAGGCCTGGCCCTGTCTTTAGGCAGGTTGATAACAACTGCTTCAGGGGGCAGTTTGGGTTATCACGGTAAGTAAGCAAAGTGTTGCCTTTAATTTGTTGTCATCATATTGCCATAGTCAGGGATAAGATCTTCTGTTTCATCTGCCAAAATACTGCTTCTCTGGTAGCAAAATGTTCTTATTGGACTTTGGCGAGATAAACACCATATTATTCAGGCTCTCTAGGGAACAGTCCCAAGAGACATCTGAAGAGACTGTCATTCAATCAGTCAAACTGATATTTCTATCTTTCAGTTTTCATTTTGGGAATGTCCTAGAAATTAATATTTATTTTAGCATACTATTAGCATATCAACACTAGCTATGACCTGAATGCTGTTTATTCTAACAGTCTGTATATCTTCATTTTTTTTCCCCACTGGAAAAACATGAAAATTTTCAGAAGGCATAGTGGTAAATACCATAGAATAACAAGAGATTTTGTAAACAATATTCTAACAGCCAGCAACAAGTGTGCAATTCTTTCAGAAAAGTGATGGAATTGTCACAGCACAAACTTCAGGATTTTTTCAAAACCGGCTTTAAAATTTACCATCCTCTTTCGTGTGGAAATTTTTCACATAATAAAAAGCCAACCCAGCAACAACTTGTCAATACAACCAACTTAAGTATTCATTGTATCATCAGAGAATGATGCAGAAGAAACCTTCAGCTCATTGAAGAAGTAGCCACGTTAGTCTGTTCAAATTATTCAAAATGTTTTTGTAGGAAGACAAATATATAGCACATTTAGCCCTCCACATTCACTAGGGATATGGGCGCTGGATCCTTGCAAAAGTGGAAAAAATTGCAAATATCAAAATGTTTGTGTGTTTGTGGGAAGGGGGCCAAGGCATGGTGGGGAGGGTGGGCATCCAGGGCCCAAATCAGGTCAGGGAAAGGAGAGAGAAAGGGGGTGGTTTTGGTATGCTGACCCTATACTTCTTCTCTCTTGCCCACCTCCTTGCTAGGGTGTGGGGGTTATTGGGAGAGGGTTTGTGGTACTGAGAAATCAGGCTGAGAGCCATCCTTAGCCAGCCAGGCAGTGACTTGTGGAGGAGGAGGAGGAGGAGGGGGACCAGAGGCAGGTTTTTAAAAAGTTGCATGGCTTGATCAAAGCCACTAAGTAGGAAGGTTCCCCCAGAAAAGAAGCACCTGAGATGGGGGACAGGGATTGAAGAAATTCACAAATAACCGAAGCCCTGCAAGTCAAACCCACAAATCTGGAGGGCCAACTGTATATATTAAAATAATAATAGCTAGCTGAAAAAATTGTGTCATCCATATAAAATAATAACAAGCCAGTGGGTTAGTTCAGCCAACATCGTAAACATAGGACCTATAGGGAGCTCCAACTTATTGATTATGAGCAGCATACGAGTACACATTCCTCCCAGTTGTAATGGGAGCAGCCAAATTAATCACAGAGCTTCCCCCTCTTTCATTTTTTAAAAATGTGTTGTCTGAACACAGGTTTTTTTGTGGTTTCTTTCTGGCCCAGCACATGCAAGAAAGAATTCATGCTATACTTCAGGTTTATTTGATTTGTTGTGAAAGAAATCAGAGAATGATACAGTAAACAAATCATGGAACAAAGCACCACATTTTGTTCAGCTGCTCCTGCTGCCTGGAGCTCATGCATAACAACAAGCCAGAGTCCCCATTCTTTCCTGGCTTATTGTGTCATCCAGACTGGGCCAGTGTCTTTAATCTTGTATAGCTTTCCTGCCATTACAATAGAACAGGCGTGGACACCCTCCATGTGTATGGGGTCAATTGTCTGGGACCTTCTGAAGTCTGTATGGACTACCAAAAATATTAAACAAAACAAAACAAAAATTCGTGTCATAACTAAAAACCAACCAAATAACAAACTACAGAAGTCTGCTTCCAGATTTGGAAAAAAAAAGTTCTTTTTAAAATGCTATGAGGAGGGCAGCTTCAATCTATTTAAAAGGGGAACAGTCACTACCGGAGACTTCCAGGAGAAGCAGTTCATTGCCCCCACCCAAAGTGGTGTAGGGGAGTCTAAGGCCATAAGAAGAGCTCGGGAGGGCACATTCAGCCATTGGGCCACACTTTGCTCACTCCACCTGTAAAGCATAACTGCCTTAGAAGGGTAATTAGATGAAGCCTGTGGATAACACCTCTCTTTTTATATAAACTATATAAACTTTGTGCTCAAATATAGGATGGGGGACACATGGCTGGATAACAGTACATGTGAAAGGGAAGCTGAACATGAGTCAGCAGTGTGATGTAGCAGCCAAGAAAGCCAACAAGATTCTTGGTTGCATCAATAGGAATATGGTTTCTAGATCAAGGGAGGTAATGGTATCACTCTATTCTGCTTTGGTTAGACCTCATCTGAATACTGGGTCCAGTTCTGGGCACTTCATTTCAAGAAGGATATCGACAAGCTGGAGTGAGTCCAGAGGAGGGTGACCAAAATGGTGAAGGGTCTGGAAGCCATGCCCTATGAGGAGCAGCTTAGGGAGCTGGGGATGTTTAGTCTGCAGAAGAGAAGGTTAAGAGGGGACATGATAGGCGCATTTAAATATTTGAAGGGAAGTCATGTTGAGGAGGGAGTGGGCTTATTTTCTCCTGCTCCAGAGACTAGGACAAGGAGCAATGGATTCAAGTTACAAGAAAAGAGATTTCACTTAAATCTCAGGAAGAACTTCCTGATGGTCAGAGCTGTTTGGCAGTGGAATATGCTGCCTCAGAGTGTGGTGGAGTATCTTTCTTTGGAGGTTTTTAAGCAGAGGTTGGATGGCCATCTGCTGGGAGTACTTTGATGTGGGTTCCTGCATGGCAGGGGTTGGACTGGATGGCCCCTGTGATCTCTTCCAACTTTACGATTCTATGATTCTATGCTGCAACCAAGATTAAGAAAATGTAAAGCAAGATCTATGGCATGAAAGCAAACTAATGCAGCAGACACACTCCATGTGTCTTTAATTAGAGCATTATATGGGTTAGCCAATCCACATGGAACAGTCTGTCAAGATCAGCCGCACAAAGTTATCCTTGAAACCTTTGCTAGATTAGAAGAAGGAAATAACACTCACTGATTAAGAGACTGCTGGCTCAAAAGATGCCAGATTTAATCTTATTCTACCCTTTCAACCATCTGACAGGTAGCTATTTTTTTAAAAAAATAGGAGAACATGCTTCTGAATTGGCTTTTTACACATCTAACAATGCAGATGTAGGGCCTTTTATTGTGCACTCTTTTCAATTCTTTCAGGGGAAGCGACAGGTAGAAGAAAAACACAATAAAAATCAATGACCAAATGCTTCTTAGAACTGAACATCTGCTTTGTTAGGGACTCTACAATAAAGATGGTTTTTGCAGCAAATTCACTGCGGAATTGCGGAAAGCATACTATTAACAGAGCAACTAATCAAACTGGCTTAATAAAGTCTTGTATTGTATGTATGCAGATTCAAATGCAGACATCTGTTATAGTAACTATTGCCTGAGAAAACCACTTATTCCCATATGATGGCTTCAGAGTTTCCTTTAAAGGCATAGTTTGAAAAAGATGAATGCCAGAGCTTGTTGCCAGTATCATACTTTTACTAGGGCGTGTCTATGCAACTGCTGTATCAGACTTGCATATTGTCCGTGAGATTCCTCAGATCATTTTACAGTAAAAAGGAAAAGCTGGACTTTGTAGAAGTTACTTCACATACCTATGCATACCTTTAAAGAACAGCCCTGCTCATCTAGAGGTTCATCTAATCTTCCCACAGCTGCCTAGGAGAAACTCACAAACAGGAAATGAGCACCAACAGCACCCTTTCACTCATGTTCTTCAGCAACTGATGCTGAGAAACACTTTGGTCTCTACCTTACAGGTGAGTTATCACCATGATAACTAGCTGCTGAAACCTCTACCATTTAGCTTTGCTGGATCACTCCAGGTTCTAGTGTAATGAACAAGGGAGACAAAATTCTCCTTATCCCCTTTCTCAACAACATGCATACTTGTACAGATGTCTGTCATGTTGCTGCTTACTTTTTTCTAAGCTAAAAACTTCTAAACATTTGGACCTTTCCTCACAAGAAATATGTATAACAAAGTACAAGCATGAAAAAACAGAAATATTTGCATCCAATAAATGTGTGCTTGCAAGCATATATACATGTTATACAAATATCTGCATCTCAAGTATTAGGGGTGCTGCCTCCCCGGGCATTCACAAGTGTGACTTTGCTGCTGGCTGATATGCAATGTAGTCCTTTCTGACTGGCAGTTTTATTGCAATAGTTTTAGCATCACAGTGTGTTACATAAAAGAGAAAGCAGTAACCAGACCAAGCAGATTAAATTGAAAATACACAAAAAAGTTGTCTTGACAAATGCTAATTTCAGTTTCTGGATAAATGAAGGCCAAAGAAAGAATATGGGTGGAAGAAAGTTGAGTGGAACTTGTGGCCAAACCCAGATAAGGATCCAAGGGAGGTGAAAGTAGTTAAGGCATTAACTGTTTAAGAGGAAGAAATTTTATGGCTGCAATGAACAACTAAAAATTTATTCCCTTCTTTTACTGCTTTTGCCCCACTACTTCTCTGCATCTCTTGGGGGAGGACAGCAAGGTGGGACCTGAATTTTCTTCCTGTCTCAAGAAACACTGTCATAAACATAACAAACAACCAAGATGCACATCTGTGACTCCTACAGTGTCACCTTCATTCCTGGGCATCATTTCTTTTTCCATCTTTACCTTATGAAGAAGCCAGCAAACTTCAAATGCCAGCATAATGTTTTTGTGCCATCTAATTAGCTTAATAAAGGAATTGTCAATGGATATTTGGGGTTCTGGATTTTGTTTAATGGCCGATACAGCTGTTCCTGCATTCTTCAAGAAACAGTATGGTCAGCCCTCCACATTTGCAGGTTTGACTTTTGCAAAGTTTCTTCAACCCCTGCCCCTTCCCCTCACGTGTGTCTTTCTGGGAGAACCTTCCTTCTTGATGGCTCTGATCAGGCTGTGCACCCCTTTAAAAACTTGCCTCTGGTTTTCCTCTTCCACCAATAGCTGCCTGACCAGCTAATCACAGCCTAATTTCTCAGCACCACAAATGCTCTCCCTATACTCCCCACCCATGGAAGAAGACGGGTGAGCGAGAGGAAATATAGAGCCAACATGGCAACCCACCCCTTTCCTTCTCCTTTCCCTGACTTGATTTGGATCCTAGGTGTCCGTTCTCTCTATCAAAACAAAAATATATCCAGTTACCTAATATAAGCTAAATTACAATTCAAGAGTTAGCAATGTACTTTGCTGGGTAGAAACCACTACAGTCAGAACAGCTTGACCCATTTCTGATAACTATGAAAAAAAAAAAGACTTAAAAGGTAACAGAAACTCAAAGGAGATGTCACACTTAATAGAAAAGAAGATAAATGATTTGACAAGTGACAAAACGCTCAAGATGATTAGTTAAATGAACATTGCAATGGATGGAAAAATCATGGGTAATACAAATCAATACAATAAATAGAGGGGGAAAAAACTTGGATCTAGGAAATCTCAGCTCAGCTTTTACCATCTCTGTCTTACACTTACTGTGTGGCCATTACAGACTATTTAACCTTAGTTTCCTCAGTTACTGTGAAGATAAAGATGAATAAAGAGGCAGCATTACTGATGATGATGAAGACTCCTTAGGTGATAGGATCCTATTAATTGATATGAGACAATGCTGGAACTGAAATGGCCACAAATTTATTAGTTATAGAGTCCTAGTGTAGCATAGTGCATGGATCCAGCATTAAAGGATCCACCTGCCAGCAGAAGAAACCTCACCCCCAACCTGTCAGTCAGGAAAACATGTTGGATGGCAATAACCGAAATCCATACAGACAGAAAGCCATTTTTGTTTTTGTTTTCCACTGCCACCTCGGAGTGACACAGCAGTGACAGGCCCCTGGCTTGGTCCTGCTCAGAATGCTTTAATCCTCAAGATACCTTCCAAGGATCCCAAATGTGCCAAGTATAAAACAGCCACACAAACAAAATAACTATCCCACAACAAAACATAATTTAACTAGAACCCTGTGTATAATTCAAGCCAAGGGAGACAAGGCCATCAAAGGAAGACTGGCCAATCTCTTAGCTGGAAAGTATTTACATATCTCCTCAGATGAACCTGAGAGAAGACTTCTGCTTCCAGTATCTGTGCTGGGGAGTTCCACCTTCAACCAGCCAACCAGCTCCTCAATGGCTGGTCATTTCCACTATTTGCAGGAAGTCAGCTGGATGCAGAGCTCCCTGGGAAGAAGATGAATCACTGGCTGCAGAAAATGGTGGCCCTTCTTCTCGGTTCTCCTGAAGCTGGCAAAGGGGAGCTCTCAATAAGTTAGGAGCACACGCTTGTGAAACATCTGCAGGTTCTGTACCTGTTATACAGTACCCCTCATATAGTAGCAATGCTGGCTTCAAAGACAGCTATAAAACCAGTGGCCATCAAATATTCATATATCTTCATATATGAAAACATGGCAAATGGGATGTGAAAATAAACATTAGACACCATGAGATTAAGTTAGCTCCAGATTCAAACCTTATAGCACTAGACCACTTTCTACATCTGTAAGCCTTAAACAAGATGTAGACAATATGTGACCCATCAAGTTGAATGTAGTTCACTAGCTGTGGACTATGGTATTTCTCCTGTTGTACAAGCTCCCATTTTTAAAATCTCATACATGCACCAAAAACAAGATGTTAATCAAGCATCTGGATGGCCAACTGGGTGGTTTGTACTCATCCTGGTTAGTCCAAAGTTTTGCAACCAGGAGTGTCCCATTCTTTCCCAGCTTCAACTATATTGCACTATTTATTGCAGACATGCTGTTGCAACCCAACAACTGAAAATATGTTTCTCCAATCCTAATTCCAATGCTGTTTTTTTTTAAAAAAAAAAACCCCTCCAGTTAGACAGGGAATAAGGAGGAAAAGAAGAGGGGCTAGGTGGATGGAAAAGACTTTGTAAGAAGAAGTTTCTTTGTCAGAGGTTTTATTATTTGAGATATACCACTTTTGTCTGTGATTTGACTCTGAAGCCAAGAAAGAGAGATGCCACAGGAAGATAGATTTCACAGGATCAACAATTTGCTATTTTTATTTTTTACATAGGGGATTAATTCAGAGAGTGGAGCTATGACTACTTTATGGTTTTGAAAAAGAAAGAATAACATTTTTTTTAAAAAAGTATGCTTAGTCCTTACTTTTAAAACTGCACAACCTACAAAGTCATCAGAACAGTTCTTTCCATCTCTGTCACACAGAACTCAAGCAGGATTTAAAACAAGGTATCTCCCTTTCTAAAAATACTTGGAACAATACTGGGAAAGTAGAACTTGGGGTGCAGAAATATGGATTTTAATCATAGTTGCAATATTTACTGCACCACTTGACTTGGTGGAACTTGCTTTTGAGTAAACATATACAGGAAAGGCAACTGAGACTTGGCCCATTTCTGCACTACCCTGTTATAGTGCTATTATTCCACTTTCAACATCCTATGGAATCCTGGGGTTTGCAGCTTAGGGAGGAGTATTTAGAATTCTTAGCCAGAAAGATCTTTGGCCTCAGTAAACTACAAACCCCAGAATTCCACAGGATGTTGACAGTGAAATAAAAGCACCATGACAGTGTAGTGCGGAAATGGCCTTGGAGGTAAGAGGAGAAGGATAGATAAGGACTGAGGGACTAGTTTAGTTAGGTACTGCTAGGAACACGTATATGCGGTGTTTCCTTTTCAGAGCTAGCCAACTTTAATGACGAATTATCTCAGCAGCCAAGGCTCAGAATTTGCTATTCGTGCTCATCTTACATTCTGTTGAAATAAACAGGCCTCAAAAAGGAGGGCACAGAGTTAGCCAAGCACCCTACTGTTCGCACAGCACAAAGAGAGCTGCAGGGGAAGAGGCAGAGACACATCTGTTCTGACCTCTAGTTGCCCGAGCCCATGCAACCTTGTTGAGCCCTTCAAATTAATTCTATTTTGAAAGGAATTGTTTGTGCCTATTCTGTCTCAGAAAGCTTCATCCTTTTCGGATTAACCTCTTCACACAAGCTTCGGTATTCACAAGCCCTTTAAAACCATGAAAACCCATTTTGCTTTGTGGGACGGGTGTTGTATTTGAAGGAGCACTGCTGCTTGATCTGCTACTTTCACTGGGAGTCCTGCCCAGCTCCCGTCAGGGAATGCAGAGAGAACTGGATACAGACTTGGCTGTTTTCCTGTTCTCCTTTGACCTGGTGGAAGGACGTTTGGATACTGGGCCAGATGAGTGGCTCCTTCGTATCTTCCTGGGAAATGATTTAAACTATGGAAAAAGAGAAAGGGAAAGAAAAGAGGAGAGAAAAAAAATGAAAGAAAAGAGCAAAAATGGAAACAAAAATAGGGAAGAAAACCTTCTCCTGTGATTAACTGTTTAATTTTTGGCTTTTAACAAGATAAGCCTTTTCCTGCATGTTAAGATTACTCTTTGTCCTTTAGGAAGAATATAAATCTTTCCAGTCCGCAGTGCCTCATCCATTACTGGAAAATAGTCACAAAGCATGCTATAGTGTGCTAGGAAGATTTATATGTTAACATAGAAACAGGGTTCTTTAAATTCATATCAAAATAATCCCAGATTATTTCTATTTGGCTTGTACCATGCATTTCTGTCTCTGGGAGTTCAAGAATTCGTGAAGTTGCACCCACAGAACTCTTTACTCTTTACTGCTGATGTGGCAGGCTCTTTTATGTACATTTCTGTGAGGTCAGAGTCTATCATGAAGTTCCCAGCCATAGAATTAGCACCCTGTAAAAAGAAGGATTCAATCTGGTGGAAAGGAACCATGGAGTTCCAGAAAATCATTACATGATATGCCAAACCCCAATATTGTAAATAAACCAACAGTGCCCTCCTACTGTGTCCATACGGTTTATCAAAAGGAAAAATCTTAACCCTGCTGGAATACACCTAGGAGTTAAGCTCTTTTTCACAATACTGCGGCTAGCTGGAACCAGCTACATTTTTGACATCAGAAGCATTAAGGAGGTAGAACTAACCCCTAAATAATTTTCTGACTGGCTGTCTAAATCACTTTCAGCAGTAATGGAGTTCATCTCACAACTGGACAAAGCAACAGCTCATCTCTTTTATTGGTGTCAGATATTCACAAATGTGTGAACCTTGACCCTCAGTCTTTTTCTACTAGAAACTTCTAATTTTGAGTTCAGAGGCACCCTCTCTCAGACTATCTTGTCCTGAACATCTCTTCATATGTTCTGAAACTCAACATGATGTCCAGAAACTAACAAGGCCCGTCCAGAATCTAACAAGGTTCTTGTGTCAACTTTTCACACAGCCATTGGAATAGCAGCTTACATTTAGCACAAGTCTTCCAGTCATGTCCATCATGTCTTCTCTCAGTCTCACAGGAAAGGGTAATTCTCTTTGTTGCCCATTTTTTCATCTTCCCTAGTTAAATATTAGCACTAGTCTTCTTCATTGGGAATTATCTACTGCTTACATTAACCTCAACTTGGTGACTAAATGGCTGTTGCCAAAGTCACCTCAAAAGAACAGCATAAAACTTGTCAAAAACTTGTCTTGTCTTTTTCAGTCATCTTGACCAAGGCAGGATGTGGTAAAGAATGCCGAACAAGGGGACCCTGATGAGTGTTTAGCTGCTATTTTAAGTCACTCAGCATAAGTGCAGAGATAGGCCAGCACTGCTGATTTTAGGATTTTGTATATTGTTTCATTGTGCATTCTCTCAACCCTCCTTTCTCTATCTTGTTTTTTTTCTTACCTTCATCAGCTTGACTGAACCTCTGAGCTGAATCTGGTTATCTGCACTCCAAAGGACCTGCTTCTCCACATTGCCTGGTCATATCTTATCAAGTAATTTATAGAGAGGATGTAGAGAGGATGGAAGAATGGAATTCATCTTTCCATGGGACAAAGCAACAGCTAATCTCTTCTAGGGGAGTGGTTTTTACTGGTGCCAGATCCCCATAAATAGGTGAGATAGTTATCAAGAGCTTAGCTGGCTGCACAGATTTACTCTTGAACAAGAAATGGTGAATGGCAAGAGCAGTAATTGTCATTTTCTGGCTGAGGTACTAAAACAGGTGGTGGCCATAAGAAAAGGTCAAAAGGTATGTGACATGTGTCCAAAGATCCACCTGAGAGGGTTAGGTCATGGGTCATTGGGATAATCACAGTAACATGCAACTAGCTAGAATAGATCAATTTCATTGCTTTTCATTTGGAATTCTGTGTATCTGTGTAATTTGGTGCCTGACTTTCCTCCATTTTAACACTTACTCCTCATAAGTTTCTTCTTGTATCTAGACATTTGGCTTCATTCTTTTGTAAAGGAATTTTTTTATTAGAACCATTTACATAGACAACACCGAGTGGCTGCTGAAATACTTCCTGGGATTTTCCACAACTTTTCAGGGGGATGGCTTAGAACTGAAAGTTCATTCCATTTTATTTTTTCTAGAGATTGGCAGAAGGGAGAGGCACTCAGCATAAGGGTTTAGAAATTCTCCAAGCAGCTGGGCAGACAAGGAGGTTCACCCTGACTGTTGGCAGCCTATCATAACTCTGTATTGATAAATCTTCGGGAAAATAGAGATTCGCCATTATGGGAATAACTTGCCCCGTATTATTAATACGATATGGTAACAGGAAAGCAGTAGGAAATAACAAGTGGTAACAGTTCACTTTCAACAAGAAAAATGAGGATGATTATCAAGAAACGCCTGCTATGAGCTATAGACTGATAAATTTATGAAGGACAAGCACTTTGATGGCTACTGGTTGTTCATGCTGACCCCCATCTACAGGAATACTAATTCAGTGTTTGGAGGTGGAAAAAAATGCCAAGCAGTTTGGTGGATACAAACTGGTGCTAGTTCTTACACATTAAATGTTGATATCTATAAATACTGGACATTTTTTCTTGTTTTGTCACATTCCTCTGAAGGCCACCTGCACATAAAATAACCACATACTGTTTTTTTTTCTATTATGAAAAGGGCTCCCAAATACTTTGAAGACTGTTTTCCACACATCTACATACACAGCCAATTGTTCTGTGAATACTGTGAGCTTTCAGAGATGAAAGATGAAATAAGAACATCATAATGGCCCAGTATCCTTTCATCTTAAAAGCAAAACTCTGCCGAATAGAGTGGGTTTTAGTTAAGGGCAGGACACAAAGAAAGACATTTTTTTAGCAACTTACTTTCACTAGTTGAATAGTCCTGTGGATCAAGTATTCCTGACTCTTGCAGTGATCTAATACAAGAGTCCACAAGTTCAAGACCAGTTGTGAGCTCATCTTCTATATCCTTCTGACCATCTGTAATGAGAGATTATTTAAACCATTTAAAATAATATACAAGGTATGCATAAGGAATCAAAGTAGGACCTCTTAAAAAGAGTAGTAGAGCAGTCCAAGTATTGCAACTGTCACTACCACTACTTATCACTGTTAAAAAAAAAAGGATGCTATTGCCTTCCCTTTCCTTCCCTTCCCTTCCCTTTTGGAAGAAGACTTGTCTTGTTTTGCCAGTTTTCAGGATTCTGGTGTGTGTGCATGTACGCACGCAGGCATGCGCACTTTGGCTCCCTCTTGTACTACAGATAGCCAACACAATTGCTGAGGAATTTTGGTGACAACTGTGGTGGCTGCAGGAACATCAGTAGCAGCCAGCAAGTGGCAGTGGACATGCCATCATACTGTATATATCACTAGAAATGCAAATGCAGTTCTCCCACATACTGGGAAGGTTGGTCATATTTTCTGTACACAATCCAGTACTGACATAAATGGATGTAAAGCCTTTCATTTCGGTGTTTGGACATGCATCGTTAAATCCAAGTATGTTACATGTCAGTTGCATTTTGCTCTTCTGTTTATTTCAGTATTTTATTTTGCAAGACATAATCGTTAAATAAGCATCATTTTCAAACTGCATTTTAGCATGATATTCTATTCACGTGTAGAATCTCTTAGGGAAATAAAAGGTCCTTTCCCATGGAAAACTAATATTTCTACCCTACTGAAGCCGAGAAGAAAAGTGTGTACAAGTTCCAAACACCTAAGAAACCATCCTAAAAAATAAAAATGTATTTAGGAATGGCTATTACAAGCAAATACATTTGCAAAACTGAGCGCTATGGCCAGAATCCGATGGTGCACTTGGCTGGATTTCACTGCTTCCTTTCTAATCGGTAGTCTCCTCTCCCTCTCGTAACTGCTTACACAACCTTGAAAACTTCTTTCTGAGGGCTTGAATATCCTCTAGAGCCTTTTTCTTTCTGGCATTGCAAAAGACTAGAGTAGAAAGGGGTGAAGTAGAAAGTCTTGATTCTGCTGATGTTGGGCTATGTTTGAACTAGTGAATATTGCCCTATGTTTGAACAACATGGCTGAGTAGGATGGAAGGAAGATATGCTCCTCACTGGAAATATGCTACCTGTTTCACACTAAAATCATTTTCAAGATTTCTAAGCTTTCATGTCGTTCTTTGATTTTTGCCATGAGGAAAGATGTTTGGGTTTTTGGAACACGGTCTGAATTTCCATGAATGTGGGATTCTGGCAAGGGATGGGCTGCACCTCACGAAACTTGGCAAGAATGTTTTTGCAAACAGTCTCGCACAGAGGATTAAGAGGTCTTTAAACTAAGTTCCGCCAGGGAGGGAGACAATATTATTCAGGGCAAGGACTCGGTGAGTGCAGGGGGGAAAGGCCCAAATGATATTGGCCAAGTAGTACAAGCGTCCAATGGTGGGACGAGTAGAAACTATAGTACAGGACTTGCAGGAAGGGCTCGGAGACTTAAATGTCTTTACACTAATGCGCAGAGTATGGGAGACAAGCAAGATGAACTTGAACTCCTAGTACAACAAAATAAATACGATTTGATCGGCATCACTGAGACCTGGTGGGATGAGTCTCATGATTGGAATGTAGGAATAGAGGGGTATAGCCTATTTTGCAGAAATAGACCAAACAAGAAAGGAGGAGGAGTAGCCTTGTATGTCAAGGATGTTTTCACCTGTGAAGAGATTCGTGACTTAAACCCAGAAAGCCAGGTCGAGAGAATCTGGGTAAGAATTAAGGGAGTGAGAAACAATAGGGATATTCTGGTGGGGGTTTACTACAGACCTCCAACCCAGACTGAGGACCTTGATGATGCCTTCCTCAACCAAATGACTGCACATTCAAAAAGGAGAGAGACAGTAATAATAGGAGATTTCAATTACCCGGATATATGTTGGCAGTCAAACTCTGCCAAGACAGCAAGGTCCAGCAAGTTTCTTGCTTGTCTTGCAGACAATTTCATGGTCCAGAAGGTGGAAGAGGCGACAAGGCGATCAAATATTCTAGATCTGATCCTGACCAATAGGGGTGACCTTGTTAATGAGGTAGAAGTGATTGGATCTTTAGGGGGGAGTGACCATGCCCTATTGGAATTTGGCATTCAGTGGGAAGGAGAAGATAAGTGTAGCCAGACACTCATCTTAGATTTTGAAAAAGCGGACTTCTGTAAACTTAAGGAGCTGCTGGCTGAAATTCCGTGGTCAAGAATATGAAAGGGAAAGTAGTTCAGGAGGCATGGGAGTTCCTTAAAAGGGAGATACTGAAGGCACAGTCTAAAACTGTGCCAATAAGGAGGAAAAATGGAAGGCATCTGAAGAAACCAGAATGGTTGACTAAAGAACTCTCAGCTGAGCTAAGTGTTAAGAGAAACATGTACAGGAAATGGAAGAAGAGGGAAAACACCAAAGAAGAATTTAAGCAAGTAGCCAGGAGACGTAGGGAGAAGGCCAGAAAGGCTAAAGCACAGAACGAACTTAGGCTGGCCAGAGACATCAAAAACAATAAAAAGGTTTTTTTTAAATATGTCCGTAGCAAAAGGAAAAAGAAGGAGACGATAGGGTCACTGTGCAGAGAAGATGGCAAATTACTAACAGGGGGAAGAGAAAAGGCAGAACTATTTAACACCTTCTTTGCCTCAGTGTTTTCTCAGAAGGATACAAGCACTCAACCTGGCGGCTGGGGAGCAGATGAGGAAGAAGGAAAAATGCAGCACATAATAGGTAGAGAGGTTGTACAGGAATACCTGGCCACACTGGATGAATTCAAGTCTCCAGAGCCAGATGAATTGCATCTTAGGATATTAAAAGAACTGGCAGAGGTCCTTTCGGAACCGCTTGCTATAATCTTTGAGAAATCTTGGAGGACAGGAGAAGTTCCAGTAGACTGGAAGAGGGCAAATGTTGTCCCCATCTTCAAGAAGGGAAAAAAAGAGGATCCAAATAATTATCTCCCAGTCAGCCTGACGTCAGTACCCGGAAAGATCCTGGAGCAAGTCATTAAGCAGTTTCTAATCACTTAGAAAGCAATGCGGTAATCACGAAAAGTCAACATGGATTTCTCAAAAATAAGTCATGCCAGACTAATCTTATCTCTTTTTATGATAGAGTTACTAGCTTGATAGATGAAGGGAATGCTGTGGATGTAGCACTTCTCGATTTCAGTAAGGCCTTTGACAAAGTTCCCCATGACATTCTTGCAAAGAAGCTAGTAAAATGTGGGCTGGACAGGGCTACTGTCAGGTAGATCTGTAACTGGTTGACTGACTGTTCCCAAAGGGTGCTCTCCAATGGCTGCTTTTCATCCTGGAGAGAAGTGACTAGCGGGGTGCCACAGGGTTCTGTCCTGGGCCCAGTGCTGTTCAATATCTTTATCAATGACTTGGATGAAGGAATACAGGGCACGCTCATCAAATTTGCAGATGACACCAAATTGGGAGGGGTTGCTAATATACCAGAGGACAGGATCAAAATTCAAAATGACTGTGACAGATTGGAGAGCTGGGCCAAGGCATAAAAAATGAAATTCAACCGAGAGAAGTGTAAGGTCCTACACTTAGGTAGAAAAAATGGAATACAGAAATATAGGATGGGGGACATGTGGCTGGATAGCAGAACGTGTGAAAGAGATCTAGGAGTCTTAATAGACCACAAGCTGAACATGAGTCAGCAGTGTGATGCGGCAGCCAAGAAAGCCAATGCAATTCTCGGCTGCATCAATAGGAGTACGGTGTCTAGATCGAGGGAGGTACTGGTACCACCCTACTCTGCTTTAGTTAGACCTCATCTTGAATACTGTGTCCAGTTCTGGGCACCCCAATTCAAGAAGGACACGGTCAAACTGGAGCACGTCCAGAGAAGGGCGACCAAAATGGTGAGGGGTCTGGAAGCCATGCCCTTTGAGGATAGACTTAGAGAGCTGGGTATGTTTAGTCTGCAAAAGAGAAGGTTAAGAGGGGACATGATAGCCATGTTTAAATATTTGAAGGGATGCCATGTAGAGGAGGGAGAGGGCTTGTTTTCTGCTGCTCCAGAGACCAGGACAAGGAGCAATGGATTCAAGCTGCAGGAAAGGAGATTCCACCTGAACCTCAGGAAGAACTTCCTGACAGTCAGGGCTGTCCGGCAGTGGAATATGCTGCCTCAGAGTGTGGTGGAGTCTCCTTCTTTGGAGGATTTTAAGCAGAGGCTGGATGGCCATCTGTCGGGAGTGCTTTGAGGGTGTTCCTGCATGGCAGGGGGTTGGACTCGATGGCCCGTGTGGTCTCTGCCAACTCTACCTTTCTATGATTCTATGATTCTATGTAGGCCTCCAACTGAAACAGGCTGATATATAAATTAGGTGATAGGAAGATAATTCTTAGTCGACCTTGGTCAAAGATGAAACAACTGTTGGAGTAGAGAGAAGTTGTTTTAGATGTCATCTAACCAACCATGAGTCTACTAGCATATTAAACACACTTTTTTTCTAGATGAAAAAAGTGAATCATTTCTTCTGGAAACCTTGAGGAGTGGCACTTCAGTTTTAAAGTAAGTTGAAGGATCCCTTGTTCTCTAGACTTCACTGCAATTATTTTTAAGCAGCTTTTAGAAAAATGGTGGACTTCTGACCATTTTTGGTTTTAAGGGGAAATCATTTTTGCCAATGAGCCAATCTCTGGGGCAGAAACTGCTCCCTTTTTGAAACTACTTTAGCATCACCAGAAAGGTGACCATTCTGGAATACCATCAACATCAATTGTGTATTAGTAAGGATAAACAACATTGACTAGGTGTATAACATGGAAGAGATTGAAAAAAGTCCATATTGATTTCTTATGTAGATTTGTCAGTTCCATTGGTCAGTTATACTAGGGTGTCAACATCTTCATCGTTAAATTTCTTTTCCTTTTATTTCCCTTTCTTTTTTTGAGTGTTGAGTTTCAGTTCCATTTTATTTATAAGAATGCTATGATAATATTCTATATTTCATTCTCATTTACTTGTAAGTAGTTATTTCTTTCTCTGATGTATTATAATCTGGGCACTGGGGGAGGGGGGAGTAAGCAATTGATAACTGCCCATTGGGGTTGACTGATTACTCAAAAGATTTTAAGAGCAACTGGCATTCTGAGGAGGGGAGATACTTTCTGAACCTCAAAGTGGCAGTTCACAAGACATTCCTACTGATAAATTATTCTACGGAGTGTACCCGCTCAGAAAATGAGACACTTTTACAACCATCCATCCATACTGTGTGAGTAAAACTGCACTATCTAGAGGATTACACTATCAGGAGGAAGCATATCATTTTCCCAGTTTTGAAATGCTCGTACACTGGTTTGTCAGAAAAAGCAATATCCCCATGATACAAGCACAGTCTGAACAAACACATGAAGACTACGACCCTTTGAAATAAACATTATACTTTACCTTGTGTTTGCCAATGAAACTGTTCTTCAGTTGAACTGGAAGAAAAAACAGAGATAATACACATCAGAACAGAAAAAAAGCCTTAGAAAACAATTAAAAGCTTCTGAGTTTAAAATTGAATCTAGTGTCTCTGACATCTGGTGCTGTTTTCAGTCCTGAAACCAAGTGAAATATACTGCTTGATAGAGTTTGGTTTGAATCCTAAGTTGCTTTTGACTCCTGGCCATTCTCCTCTACTTTTGCAACTCCATGTAGCATATTCTATACTGTTCTCAAAGGGCATCCAATCTCAACCAGAAACGGATTTTCTGAGGTATAAGTAATTTCAGTGGAAAGAGGGAAGAAGGAGAATTATGTTTCAGGAAGTTGACTGACACTGGATCCCTTTCTGCACTAGAGTCTAATAGCACTATTATTCCACTTTCAACATCCTATGGAATCCTGGGGTTTGCAGTTTAGGGAGGGACCTCAAAGTTTAGGGAGGGGGCTCCCTAAACTGCAAACCCCAGGATTCCATAGGATATTGAAAGTGGAATAATAGCACTATAACACTCTAGTGTGGAAATGGTCTAGAGCCACTGAGACTGATCTTATGGACAATGTAGATTCCTATAGAAGTAGGTGGTGCTTCTCATGTGGTTAGGACCACTGACTGTTACTGATGTCTATGTTAGTTCGGTTTAAGAGTTTATGCAAGGTGCTGAACTCCATTCCTATAAAAGGCTCAGTATTTTGGACAGCTGCTTTAAAACCTGGATTAAAACTCAGAATAGATCCACCAATCTACTGACATGAAGCCACAAGGCACCACTGCTTAGGAGAGCACTGTGCAAGCCATGCCATATCTATATTGTGTGGCTCTAAGCGCAGCAGACATGAAATTGGCTAAACCTGCATGGTTATTTCTCCCTAATGGCATATATCTAGTACACAGTTCCCTTCCTACAGTTCCCTTCCTACAGTCTTAGCTTTTTTTTGCCATGCCCAGAGTGTACACATAAATATTAAGGTAGCCTGAACTATTTCTTAAGATCAAGAAGCTACAGTTTACAGAACAGTAGAAACAGTAGAAATGCCAATGTACAGGTAAGTAAATTCACAGGTGTTAGAATAAAATGATTTTGACCATCAATTCACAATAGGTTCTATTACAACATGAGAGAGATGTCAGTTGTATTTTTTTTAAAAAAAATCTTTGCAAAAACAAAGCAAAACAAACAACTACTGGGGTTGATGTAATGAATAAGATCAAAATGAAACTCAGTGTTGTAGTGATTCTCAGTGCATCACCTGAAAACATGTTAGGCTTGTATTTAATTTCACAGTAGACGCATATAAGCAGGAGGACTTCCATTGGGACTGCAGTGTCCACAAAAGGATGGTTTAGCCCCTTCGTCCCCACCTGTGGGCCTGGTGAAAATCTCTCCCATGTGATTACCTTAGGAAACAGATCTCCCCACTGGTCCTAAGCGATTGTCCTCCCTCCCAAGGCAATGCAAGGGAGGTGGTGAAATTTCACCTGGATGACAGCTAGAGAGACAAGCTCTACATTTCCCCCCCATGCATGCTGTAGTCCTAATTACCCTCACTACATTCCTGGTGTGAGCAGGTTGAAATCTCGCACCCACTGCATCTGAACAGGTTGGGCATGCAGCTGGGATGAGCTGAAACTGGGTAGGAAGTGAGGTAGCAACACAGAATGCAAAGTATGCAATACAATAAAACACACAAAAGAATTTTCTTTGGCCAAAGAATCCCACTAAGAAATCAGAACTGCATTCAGTCCAACCTACTAGCGGTAGTGATTCAGAAGGATAACTTTATTCTTCAAGCTTCACATTTTTATACTATTTTATTGATTGAGAAAATGAAATAAAACATACATCAGCATGGTTAGTATTTTGCTCAAGACTGACTACTTGTTATTTCTTATCTAACTCTTCCTGTCAGCTGTCTGTATGACCAGGGCAGTGTGTAACTATCATAATGTTCACAAACAAGGCTATCAGTAATATAACAAATGTATACCCCAAACCAGAAGCTAGTCATATATATACCAATAGAAGCAGTTAATCAATATTCTTGTTAATCACACTAATGAAAACACAATTGAAAATCTTCTAACATCCCTCATGTATATTTTAACCCAACACTGGTATTCAAGACATCCTTCCAAAAGGTGTTTTTATGCTTTCTAGTTTGAGTCTCAAATATTGCTCTGTCAATAAGGGAGAACAGGAATGAATGGCTGTTGGGAAGGTAATTGAAACAAACTGTCATACACATGATACAGGAAAAAGAAGCTTGAATATATATCTCCACCATTTTTATAAATATTTGATGACTAACTGAAAACAAAAAAAGCTGAATCCCCTGAGTGTAATAACCTCATCGGTTGAGATTAGTACTGTCATAATACATACATAAAATTGTAATAAAACCATGAGACAATAACTGCTTCAGCAACAACAACAGGAACTGTCTTGGAAATGTGATATTTCTATCTTACACTCCTTATAGCAGGCCTTGGATAAACTTAAAAAATGAAGTTTTATAAAGTAACATCCAACTAGCTCAGAACATCAATAAAGGTTAGTATCTTTGTGAATCCAGCTGTGAATTTCCAGCTGATTGTCCTCAATCTATCCAAATAACTTCTCTGTCGGGCTTTTAACTGCCAAAGCACAGAATATTTGTTCTGAAGTTTAATCCCCAATTCTAACCCTCTACTGGACTTTTGTTTTTGAGAGATCACTTGTTTTATCACAGTACAATTTACCTAGCTGCTAAGGTCAGTACCCCAAGAAAGAGCTCTCTATTTGTCACCATATTGCCAAAGACACAATTCCTCTTTCACATGGCGAATTACACTGCAGATACTCTGTATTTCTGTTACTGTATCCTTCATGTGAGCTAAACAAATATATGTATGAAGATTGTTGAAAGTAAGTCCTATTAAGGAGTTTTTGCAATTAGCTGTTCGAAGAACAAAACACCAAATTTCTTTAGTATTCCATTGCCAAACTCGCAAAATATAGCTGCCTCTGCAATATTTCCATACAGATATATTAAAAACACCATCATATGCTTTAACATAGACAAATTTTTATTCTTCATTATTCAAATTTATTCAAATTTATTAACACTTCACCCACCCCTGAACACAATGGATGAAATAAACTATGTGTTCCCAAGCAGTTAAGACTCTCTGCCTTTTCTAACCTCCAAGCCAGCCCATTCTAAAAACTTTCCACTTCCCCAAAGTCTCAGTTCCACCTATAGAGCAGGCTGAAGAATTCTTTGATCGCTGACCTGTGTTTCTTAAGTCATGGCCCATATGTAGGGAGAAAGGGATGAGAGGTTTCTGAGACTGCCTAGGGAAGAACAGCACTCTTAATTTTTCCTCAGGCAACTTGCTTTTCTTGTGTGCTGCAGACAGAGAAAGGAGCTTCTCTTTCTCAGCAGATGGCAAAGGCAGAGAGTTGCCTGGACAAAAACAAAACACTGTGTAGGCAACTTGGTCGGTCGAGAAAGTGGGACAAAGGAGGAGGGAGTGTGACTGACATAGGGGCAGGTGGAGGGAGAAACTGTAGAGTGGACGGAGAAGTTCCATAGTCTGGATCTGGCCACAGACTACTAGTTCCCCAATTCTACTATACACTTTGGGGCCAGACTCACGATAATGTTGGAAACTTCTCTTTGCACTCCCTTCCCTTCTGCAAAGGAGGGACAGTGGAGCTTTACACTAGGGCATTGGGCAGTGTATCTTTCCAGCAGACCTTAGAGAAGTTATTTTGAATTGTGATTTCCAGAACATCTGAGGTCACAGATTCAGCGCCCATGCTGGCTGTAGATTTTGGGAGTTGTAACAGTAATATTTAAAAACTTGTTGTGGGTTTCCTGATGTTCCTTTAGAGATGGAAGGAATATCCCAAAACAGAAAAAAAAAAGAGGTTGAAAATACATGCTTTACAAGTGTAGAGAAACCCTGATGAGAAAAATTGTGGACTTGACGGTACTCTTTGAAGTTCAGGACTTATTCTGTGCAAAATCCACACATGGTTGTTTCACACAGGAGTTGCAGCTTCTGCACAGGAAGCAGCATTTTCTGCATGGAAATTAATATTCCCATGAAGAAAGTCCTGTGTACTACATAGAAAATGCTGTTTTCTGCCCAAAGCAACTCCATGTGAATTTTGCATGTAATAAGTCCCGAACTGCTAATAACCTTCAAAAACTGTGTTGTTTTTTGAAGACTTTCTTGCAGAAAATTGCTAAAATTACTCAGTGTTACCTTTGAGAAGAAACTTTGATGAAGAATTACATCCCTATGCTCACTGCCCCAATAACTTGTAAGAGGAACTTGCACTTTCCCATGATAGTGGTGGTAGCATCAGCTGTAGTGACTGGAACTCCAGGCCATGCTGTCTTAACTGTTTCCTTTGCATTCTGCCCACCCATTTGCTAGGGGCAGTGACAGCTCATTTGAAGTGGTAACGAAAATTACAACTTGCAAACCATCTTAATTATGCCACTATGACCCCAAATCACCTATCCAACCAGCAATCTCCCACCAATGCTTTACTCCTCAGTCCCCAATGCCATGA
The DNA here is from genome assembly GCA_030412105.1 of Cyclura pinguis. NCBI lineage: Eukaryota > Metazoa > Chordata > Lepidosauria > Squamata > Iguanidae > Cyclura > Cyclura pinguis. The sequence goes on from CM059602.1 coordinate 155,563,899, forward strand.
GTATGCAAATGCTTATGCAACTACAGCAGCAGGGGCTCTAGAGGTAGTGGGCCCTGCCATACTTTCCCTAGCTCGCCACAATGTTAAATTATAAAGTTATTCAGCAGTCACATAGATATGAGGGCATATACTTTTGCAATGGGTGAGTGGCTTTTCTGTCAATACATTGCAAATTCTTTGATTCATCATCCTTCCCAAATCCTAGTCTTTCTCCCATGTTTTCATATTTTTCACAATTTTTCTTTTCTACTTCCACAAGCATATTCAAATACAAGTGTATGGCAGCACTATCAGTTTCTGACGGCAGATACCTATTAACATTGTTAGAGGTTACTATCAAATTTCTATGACTAGAATTATCGCTGTGGATTTGCCAAGTTTAGAGTATCAGACTTCAGAGAGGAATGTTGATAGCCCAAGATATTCAGGTGATGTCTTGAAATAGGAGCTAGATGTTTGATTATTTATATGGGGCATCTCTGGAATGCTAGACAAAGAATGATTTGGGGGTAAGGTGACAAATTTCCTCCCACTGACTGTAAAGAGAGGAATGTAAAAAACTACAAGAAAATGTTCTGATGGTGGAGAAACACACTAAAAAAAAGTGATGGGAAAGAAGTGCGGGTGACTAAAAGTATTTCCGCACTACACTGAGATAGTGCCATTATTACACTTTCAACCTCCTATGGAATCCTGGGGTTTGCAGTTTAGGGAAGGGCATTTAGAATTCTCAGCCAAAGAACTCTTTGGCCTCAGTAAACTACAAACCCCAGAATTCCACAGGATGCTAAAAGTGGAATAATAGCACTATAACAGGGTAGTGCAGAAATGGCCTAAGATGAGTTTAAAGCTCTGGAAACAAAGCATCTGAAAATTGTAGAGGAGCTTCTCTTTCTGGATCTCCTGTGGGTATCAGTGGTGCTGGTGTGTTACCCTGGCTACTGGGATCCCTGGGGGACACCTGGATTTTACTAAGGTTGGGGAAATTAGCAGAGCACAACTTGGCAAAACGGAAGGCAGGGCAACACAGTGAGATATTTTATCCTATGTTTACGGGGTCAGACTGCATGAGAAAGAAAGAAGTAAAGTGTCCTTTTAAATTGTCTTTTATTTAGTAGAATTGGCAAAGTTTATTCACACTCATACACACAACGCATTCACTCACACAAGCACACAAGGACCACTGAGTTGAAGCTCTTAAGGGAGAGAAGAGTTAAAGGGACAAAGCAAATATACTGCACCTGATCCTGAAGGCTGCTGTTTTCAGGAAAACAAGGGGATAGATCGGCAGACAAAGAGAGAGAGAGAGAGACTGAGAGAGAGAGAGAGAGAGAGAGAGAGAGAGTGAGAGTGAGCACTGGCCAGCCAGTGAGAGAAAAAGAGAGAGAAAAACTTGAGAGAGTCAGAAAGAGAGAAAAGCTAGCTAAAGCCACAAAAAGGGAACGCAAATATAATGCAAGCATGCCTGGGGAGGATAGACCCTTTTCCTGGGAAAGGACAAATGGCCGAATCAGGCAGATGGAATAAAAGATTTTTATGGCAGTGTAGTCAGAGATCAGGAAAGGGATAGGTGTGAGGATGGTGCAATTATGAGTTTGTTTGAAGTCTTCCTGTTTTCCTGACTCAGAGTTATCAATCAACCAAAACTCTTTCTTTGAGTTTTCCAATCACTGAGTGTCAAATTAAGTGGGTAGCCAGTTTTTATGGCTTCGTTTTCCAGAGGATATGCAAACCACAGGGAGGTTTGCTCTTCCTGGGATGCCTTTTGTTCTCCTTACAAGAGTCATTAAGTTGAACACCATGCTCTGAGATTATCTCAGACCTGTTCTTCAGTCAGTTCCTCTTCCACATGGACTTATCCAGTCATTGTATGTGATTTCTATTTTATGCCAATTAAAAGTATCTGCCTATGCCAATCAGACTGTCAGGACAGTGAGGTTACAGATGGAATGCTAAGCTGTGTGCCTGCTTAGCCTCCACTCGTACATCTGTGAAGTAAAACATTACTGAAACATATTATATCTCCAGTCATCTCTCTTTCCAGAGAGAATTGGTTGGAGCTAAGCACTGTTCCTGGAAGTCTTAATTGCTCAGGGAAATGGGGTATAGGGAAGAGGATGCATATAGGGTGCATAGGGAAGATTTTTTTTTTTTACTATAACTACTGCTTTCAGCCACAATTGATACACATCAGCTTTATGAACTGGGATACATACCAAAATGTGACAACTGTCATTAATACACTCATTTTACACAATGATTAGGGTCCAGGTAACTCAAATAAGAAGAGAAGCAGCTTGAAATTGAAAAAGAACTGCAAAAATCCAGGATGTACAATCAAATCTATTATAGCCAAACAAACTGCACAATATTGAGGATCAAAGCAGAACATGTCATACAGGAAAGGTATGGGGAAATGTTAGGCAAGTTCAGAAATGGGGGAGGAAATGAGAGAGGGAGAAAATGCAGTCTAGCAAATTGAATTTTCAAGGTTAGCTGTATTCTTCTCTCTTGAGCTGCTGTCCTTGTGCTGAAGTTAAAATTATACCTACATTTTTTACTCAGGTGCACGGCAAGCTGCTTTACAGCAAGTCAAAACAATGCTCTATCTAGCTCAGTATTGTGTTCACTAACTGGGAGTAGCTTTCCTAGATCTCAGAAAGGAGACTTTCCTGGGAAAAACTAGAGACTAAAATGGACATTCCTACATGGAAAGCATATACTCCACCATTCAGCTACAGTCATTTGCCCAATACTGTTGAAACATCTACATAACTGTCACTATCCTGAAAACTTGCAGTTGAACACTTGCCATAGTATTAAGTAGCAAAACTAGCTGGCTGGCTGGCTGGCATAGGACCAGTATCAAATATGTATTTATTGAGAGAACATAAAGTCATGTCAGCCGCAAGGCCACTGAGTTCAAAGAAACAGCAGAACAAGAAACAGCTGAGCTGCAAGAACCAACAGAAAATCACCAGTGAAAAGGAGAGTAAGTGGACTTGGAAGGCCTGAGGAGTGAGAAGCAGAGCAATGGCAAAAGTTGTTCCTTAGGGATTGGACTTTGGTTACATGTATGTAAAGCTGTTACTGGACAAAACAGTACTTGAGCAGGGGATGGATTGGATGAGGGAGAACAAACTGAGACTGAATTGATGAAATATGAGAATACTATTCACTGGTGTTTCATTGATCTAGGTGAATGGTGGATACAGAAACAGTATTTGGAAACAGTAAAAAAACAAAAAAAACAAAACCTAGTGAAAATTAAGTTTCTCGGATGTTGTAAACCTAACTGAGGAGAATCCTGAGAATCTTCAGAGTTTAAGACTTATTCTGTACAAAATTCACAAGCTGTTTTTTTCACACAGTAATCAGTAATTATTTCAAATATTACTTTCTGCACAGAAGATGTGGTTTGCTCTGCAAAAGGTACTTAGATGGAGGCGAGGCAGATCATTCCTTGCTGTGGTCATGAACTGCTCTTCACATGTGTGGGTGTGTGCTGAGTGCAGGCTAAAGTGACTTTCAACTACTTTGGCTGACACACCAGGTGCAAAGTTGCAGATAAGTGTGTTGCAATTGCCTGTGCTCTGGTAAGCTCCTCTTTACTGTACACTTGTATACATGGGGTGGTTGGATTTACAACTGGATTTATAACACCAGTTGTTCCAAAATGGGGCTAACAAGAGCTATGTAGTTTGAGTATGTTAAACCTGTGTTTTATTAGTCACACTGGCCCTAAGTTGATTTCTAGTCCAGTTTAAAGTGCTTGGAATCCCTATATGTCTTGGAATCTGCTTATTCAGAAGACCACTTTTTCCTCAAATATTCCTCCTTGGATTTTGACATATTCTGTTCTAATTATCCAGTTGAATTAGGTGACGGGGACAAAAAAAATGCATTTGTTATGTTATGTCAATTTATATCCTGCCTTTCTCTCTGCACAGGATTCAAACCGGCTCACAACAAGTACTAGGAAGAGGGGTTTTTTGGGGGGAGGGGGAGAAGGGTAGTAGCAACTTATTTTAGAACAGGGTTCACCCGGCAGTATCCCTATGGTTTTTACAGCATTTCATGTTTCAATATGAACTAGGTTTTTCAGTTTTAAAATCTCCCTGTAAATTTTAAGAGTTTTTCTCTAAATGTATTTTTTGTTACTTTTGCTTGTATAATTTTATTTTCTATTCTGCATCAAATTGTTTGTATGTTTATTGTGAATCATCAAGAGAACTTTGCCAGGGAGTGGCACAAGTATGTAATGAATATACAATCAATAAACAATTAATGTGTGCCAGCATGAGGTAGAAGTTTAAGCACTGGACTAAGACCCTGGAAGACCAGGGTTCAAATCCCCCTCACAGCCATGAAAACACACTGGGTGACCTTGGGCATGTCACACTCTTTCAACCTCAGAGGAAGGCAATGGCAACCCCCCTGTGAACAAATCTTGCCAAAAAACGAAACGAAACGAAACAAAACAAAACAAAACCACAAAACACATGCTAAGTTTGCTTTAAGGTTGCTACTAATCAGAAATAACTTGAAGGCATTCAACAACAGAAAAAGAAATGACACATCAGGATGTGAAGTTTTACTCACTGATCACCACAAGAGAATGTGGCTGTTAAAAGTTAAAAAAAAAAAAAAAAAGAAGTTCCCAGCTGTCTTCTAATTCTTCTCAGGCTGTCATTCAAGTAGTCAAATAAGGGAAGGAAAAAAAATTTGTATTAACTGTTTTTTTTAAATGAAATGTGGCCAATTGTGGCCTCTGAGGCTAGTGATAAAAACATGCACTTGTCTTTCAGAGCTCTTTCATTGGGAAGTAAGTAGCAGATGTTTTTCCTTTTCAAATTAGAAGCTGATAAAATTCACATAATTCAAAATGTGTACCATTGAAAAAAGTGCTTTAGTCAATGGGATAATGCAAAAACAGAGAGAGAGAGAGAGAGGGAGAGAGGGAGAGAGGGAGAGAGAGTGAGTGTCTAGGAAAGGGAATGTTAAAAGCACATATATTAAGAAAACAATATACCAAAATAAGCAACAACAACAACAACAAAAAGACCGAAAATCCATGTAAAAAAGATCACATGGTCTTGCATCCCAGTATGAAATAAGGATGGCGGAAAATGCAGGTGGGGTGCAGAAAAAATGCAGTGAAAATGAAACTGAGTTTCATAACTTCAAGTAAAATTGCTCTGTTACTGGTTTCCATCCATGCCATCTTGCTTTCATTTGAAGCTATCTTTTTTCCTTTTTAAAATGAAAATGTCCTAGACTGTAAATATTTGCAAAAATGAACACTTTTAATTATAACCATTACAGATAGGTTTTCAAATTTACAAATAATTATTATTTTATCAATAATATCATGTAATATCTTCCAATATTAAGCCCCAAAGTTAATCATTATTTCAGTTTCAAATAAATGAAAAATATACTTGGATATACCCATGAATTCATTCTGTGCCAGGTGGCTATTCTCCAGAATTAATAATTCAGTCTTGTGAAATATACTTATTATCATAATTGCTCACTGTGAGGCAATACAGGAACAAACTAATCTTATTTTAGAACCAATGTTTTTATTGGAATAAAATGGGTTCTCTACCAGTCTGCACTATGTACGCTTGCAAATGTTAAGATAGTGGCAAAACAAATCTAGAGATAGTGGGAGAATTGTTATTAAGAATGAAGAAAGACAGACTCCATCTCTGTCAGTTAAAGCATTTTCCAGACGTATGAAAATAATAGCACAATCTGTGCTTTCATAATCTATGCATGTTTCTAGACTTATTTCCCAGACACCTTTCCTCCGTCAAATTCGACCTCACCCTGTTTTTTGAGTATTGCATAAGAAATAATTTAACCTAGGTTTTTCTTTTCAGCATGTTCCGCCACGTTTTTTTTTCAATTGTACATAACTGGTTCAGCTTTAACAAGGGCAGTAGTCCCAGAAACAAAAAAGAAGTGCACAAGGTACTGCTGAAACACTAGGACCACTAACACTCCATTGAGACTATTTTTCCGCTTGCCCTTTCTCAGGATTTCTAAACAAAAGTGAGCGGGTATATATCTGAGAAATATTTTATACCACAATATTTTCAGCTAAAAGTTTATAAATGATGCAGACAGGAAAATGAAGAATTATTTACACTAAAAGCTGGAATCAGATGATCCTCCAGATGTTACTGAACTGCAGCGCCTATCTGTCCTACCCAGCAAAACCCATGCTGATGAATGCTGGGAGCAGCATCCTGGTTTTGCTTTTGTAACAACCTCCAACACAATGGGAGCTTGTGAACGAGAAGCACAGTCACCTTTGGCAAACTCTAATCACTATAATATACTGTTTCTAATCTGAACACAAAACTGTAATAGGAATAGAGAACCTGCCTGATAGGTTATATTCTCATCACCGCACCTTACCATGTAAATGTATCAACACTAGTAGGAAAGACTGATAAAGATATCATTTCAAGTTAAAGTTCATAAGAAATTCAGAATAACATATACATATAGATCTTTTTTACAGATACAGTTCAGTTAACAAAGTAGATGTGTTCCTGGGCATTACTTCTTTGACAGAAAATTTGGTATCAGGGGCAAAAATAATACGGAAGGAATAGGAATAGTTCCTTGCATCTCAAAAATGAAGAGCAGATCAATGTATTTTAGCAAACTTTTAATCCAAAACTAACAATATGCACCTGTCTAATAAATAATGGGTCAAGTCAGTCTTGCATAACTAAACAAAAGCGTTTTGAACCTTCTAGAGACCAGTCAGATAAGACTTTCACGAGCTTCCATTCTTTTATGATTTCCATTTTGGTGGCCAAAAGTACATATCAATGCTTTTTTCTTTCTGTTTTTTTTTTTTAACATGCTGGGGGAGCTGATGAAGCAGGCTTGTGTTCTTTCCTCCTTTCTCTCTGTTCTGCTGTTCAGCCATGCTTAACAAGGAATTCTAGTGTGAACTACTGCTTAGTTTGCCCGTTGTTGGGAGGCACACACAGCTACGGTAGGACTGGCTAGAAGAGAATCCCAGTCTTCCCCAGCTCAAGCTTTATTGCACTGTTTAGTGAAATCATCCTGCTGCAGCCCAACACCAAAAGTCTATGCTTCTCCAACACTCCTTTACCACCCTTTCAATGTTGACACTGCCAAGAAATTTCCATCTAGAGAGAGGCCAAGAACAAAAGGGGGCTGCTGGGCAGGCATAAAAATACTATAGAAGCAGCTTCTTTGTCAGAGGCTTTGTTTGTTTGTTATTATTGATGCTGTTGTTGTTACGCTGCTTTTTCTCAGTTTGGGACTTGAGACAGTTTACAGCAGATTAAAAAAAATACACAGTTAAAAATTTACAAAATGCTCCTTTCATTGAGTTTGACAACTTCTCCATTTCCAATAGGTCTGACACTTTTAGTTTCCATTCCTCTATTGAGGGTGCTTCTTTTCATTTCCAGCCTTGTGCATAACATAGCCCTGCTGCTGTGACCAAGTAAAGCATGACTTTCTTTTGTGTTCTCAAACCTTCTTGTCCGATTATGTTCAACAAGTATATTTCTGGAGACATTTCGTATTTTATGTTCAGAATCCTTATAACTGAATCATGTATCCCCTTCCCCTTTAAACATGAGATTTATGTTTGGAACTATTTTAATAAAAACTATGAAAAAAAATTTACAAAATGCAAAAGTAAAAGTGATTACATTGTCAAAAAGTGAAACCAGTTAAAACATAAACCATTAAAGCACCTACATACATACCAGAACAACAAATAGCAAAATCCAGCACATCTAGTAGGTGAGACAGTTCTTCTGCAATCAGTGCCCAGAGGTCTGTCAAAACAGAACGGTCTTCACCTTCTTCAGAAAGAGAGTAGGGAGGGTGCCAGTCTAGCCTCTCTGAGAAGGGAGTTCTAGAGCCCGGGGGCAGCATCTGTGGAAGCCCTCTCCCATATCACCACCAGATGTACCTGTGAGGATGGTGGGAGAAGAGAGACTTCCCAGCAGATTTGAAAGTACTGGTGGGTTCATAAGGGAAAATGCAGTCCTTTAAATAACTGGACCTGAGCTGTGTAGGGCTTAAAAGGTCATATCCAGCACTTTGAATTGTGCCCGGAAACAGACCAGCAACCAGTGGAGCTGTTGCAACAAGAGAATTGTGTGACCTCTATAGCCAGCCCCAGTGCATACTGATGACCTCAAACCCCAAAAACTCAGGACAACCTCTTCCAGTGGTCTCATGTACATGTTAAATAGCATGGGGGATAGAAGTAAGCCCTCAAGGACCCCACAGGCCAACGAGTCAAACAGCAGTTCCCTAGGAGTTCTTCTGAGTTCACCCCTCTAGGAATGAATGAAGCCACTGTAAATCAGTGTACCCAAGTTGACTGAAGCATGCTTGTATTTCACAACAATTCAATTATTGTAAAACCAACTTGTGACGGCATTTTGGCCAATTAGCCATAGGGCAACACCATTTATTCATTCACTATTCTATGCTAGATTTTTTGCTATGATGGGAATATTCTTCCAATGCTATGTTAAAGCAACACAATGTAATGCCTATAGGCTGAGATCCAAAGAGTTACACCCCTGAGTTTTGCATGTCCAGTGTAACTATTTAATATTTCCACTTTGAACAAGATACCTGCATGCCCATCCCAGAAGCTGTTTTGGCAGCCCCTTTCCATTTCCAAAGAGAACACAGAGCTCTTGTTTGATAAACACAAGGTCCTCTGTTTAAAAAGAAAAATGAGAAGGGAAATTGTTTGAGTATGATGTCCCTGTGATCTGGTAAGGATGCAAATCACCCAGCCCTTCCCTTATTCAGCTCCAATAAATGTCCTACTCTGGATGGGGTGGGAGAATTCTAAATGCATGAAAAACATCCAACCCATTGGTGTGGCCACAGGTGTAGCCGCAGGGGAGTGCTATGCTAATGGCATTTGTGGCTTTGGAAGGTGCACATGTAGCTTTATCTCTGAAAAAACAGGAAGGTGTCTGGTTACCTGAAAGTGATGGTAACTTGTCAAACCGGCTAAATTGTGAGGCTGAACTGAGAAAAGTTCTGGCACCCTGATAAAATGGTGTAATGGAGACATCTTCTAAAAATGCAGTCCTATACACACTTACCTGAGAGTAAACAACACTGAACTCAATGGGATTTAGTCCTGAATAGGCATGTATAGGATTATGCTGAAAGAGACAGAGCCTATTTTGCTTTGGGGATGAACAGAGATCAGCCTTATCGCAATCCACTGTGATATCAGTTTCGTACCATTTTAATTCTCGTGCTGCCATCCCAAGGAATCCTGGGATTTGTAGTTTCATAAAGTACTCAGAATTTTCACTTGAAAGTGACTTTGGATGAAATATAAGCCCTTGAAGCTTTGTGTAAAGTGAAGCAAATAACTGGAATATAATCACCTGCTAATCTAGAATGTATTACAGTGTTAGCAATGAACTGATTGCATAGTCCTTTCAAATTAATTGATTTGTGCTATGCTAATAGTTAAAAAAAAGTATAAACTCCTCAAATTAATCCACATTGACAAGACTTCTTTGTACTTTTACCTAAGTCATTTATTTGGGAGCCAAACAATATTGGCTCTTGTCCTTCACAACCACCTCATTAAAGTGACCACTTAAATTACTTGCTGTAGAATTAAAACTCTCAAAATTATGATTTCTTTCTTAAGATATTTTTCATTTATTCTGTCCACAGGTCTGAATCAGCTATTGAGTGAGGGACATAAATACTGATCACAACTAGATTTTATTATTAATTAACCAACTGAGTACCTTCTTTTTCTTTGCTATTTGATTCTGCTTCTTGAAAGTCATAAAGGATAGAAGTCAAATTGCTCTAGCCACCATAATTTGTCTATTGGTTTAAATCTTTAAGTATCTTTCTTGAAAGACATCAAATCCTCTTATTTTTAAATGATCCTTCACATCACATTCCTTGCAGAGATTTAATCTGATAATCTTAAATAAAATCCCACCCTAAGGGTTTATTATGTTTTTTTTTAACCTTAAATATTCTATTCTAGTAGCATCCTCCACTCTTCATTGGAAACCTGTACCTTGATTGAAAATGCTTCAGAGATTTATGTCATTTTTGCTGTAACCATCCAACAGACTTATCTCATTAGAATAACTTATATGCCACTACTATTCTTTCAGAGGGATTTAGGAGACATATTCCTAACAGGTGAACAAGATAAAAAGATTTTTCACTCATCTATAGGGGATGATTGGTCTATTTCAGGAGAAGAATAAGGCATATATACACATACACATTTACATTTACATATACACATACATGTAATTCAGATATGGTGACTGCACTTTTTTAAAAAAAGTATTAAAATATTAGTATTTTACATTATTATTAAACTATTATTCTTATTCTTAGATCTCTCCAATATACAGTTGAATGTCTGACTTTCCATTTATTGTGCTTTATTCAATATTAATTGGACCAACTCCATGATAGCTTTTTCAATGGAGCTCATTTAATACCTACTTCTGACTTATGTTTGTGCACTAATATCAGAGCAGAACTGTGCCTTATTTGTAAATTTCCATCCCAACTGAGGGTGATATTCCTTCCACATGTCTCTATGTAATTTGGAGATTTAGGGCAGCAGGGCAATACGGCAGGGAAAGGAAGAAGAATCCTGCTGTATGAGGAGATGTCAGCTTGTAGAACATTTACTAGCTCTTAGTCTTTAGTTCCAAATATCTTTTTTTTTTAAAAAAAACTTCATTGTTATCAGATCTTGGAAAAAATGACACAAAAATATAAATTAAATATATGTTATGAAGATTAAAAGTTTTAAATCATGCATACATTACAAATGTTAACTTTTACATTTTGTCAGGATTTTAAAAAATGAAAAGGAAACTATAGTTAATAGATACGTATTCAAGTTCTAAACTATAGAACTTGAAGATTGGGAAAACACCTGGAGAAGGACGCAGAAATTTACATTATCTCAAAATCTTAAAGAGAACTATTTAAAAATGTTCCACGGATGGTACTTAAGCCCATCAAAATTAGACAAGATGTATAAATCAGGAAAGAAAGAATGCTGGAAATGTAAAAAAGAAGAAGGCACGTTCTACCATTTATGGTGAACGTGCACAAAAGAAAAAACTTTTTGGAGAAGTATTAATAAAATCATGGTAGAGATATTGGACATTAATATACCACTGTCTCCTGAACTGTATCTGTTAAACATTATTCCAAAAGTACAACAATTAACTATTAAAAACAGATGGAAAATATTACTATATATGATTACCTCTGCAAGAATTGTCTATGCAAGGTACTGAAAAAGTCAACAAATCCCAGACCCTGAGGAATGGCTCATTATGCTTAATGAAATGAAGAACTGTGATCAATTATCAGTCACTTAAAGAAGAAAAAAAAAGCAATATATGACTCAGAGTGGAAGTCAATAACAAGTTACCTTAAAAAAAGATATGGAGATATTATAATAATGTAAAATCAAAAAAATCTATAACAGTGGATCCATAATTGTGCGATGTACCCTGACCAACAGAAAAAGGGAAACAAAAATACATACAGATATATTATGAGTGGTCCAACAGAAGGATAAGGAGAGGGAAGGTTAAAAAAAAACTTGTACATATGAATTTGAAAGGTAAGATAGAACAGAGGTAACTACAATAATACATAGAATAAACCGGAAAAAGATAAGTAGGAAGTAACTCTACTTTGTGCATCATAAATATATCATGTAAAGAAATAAGCAGATATAATTTAACTGATAGATCTGGGCTACGTATTGTGTATTATGGATTAAATACTATTGACCATGTATGATTGACAGACATGGATTATGTACAAGTATATTACGCAATTCAACATTGTTTATATAAATCTATTATTTTAATGTTTTAATATTTTAATAAAAATAATAAAAAATAGATACGTATTCAATTGCTAAAATATACTATATTCAATATCAAGGACATTTAAATATAGTAATAACTGAGAAAAATATTTAGCACATTTCAGAGAGCCAGAAGAAGTTTAGAGAAGATTATGTTGAATCAAATAACATTGGAGTTCATACAAAATAAGAAGCAATTAAACTAAGTAAAAGAAGTAAAAAAACTAATTAAAGATGATGACTGAGAAACAACATCAAATTGGCCTAGTGTAAATCCAAAGTGCTGCTTTTACACAGTGGTTACACTACCATATTTCTGCTCACTGACACTGTGCAACCATATCTGCCAATGCTTAGTTTTCCACTGTGCAATAGGTGCTGATAAATATTTACATACTGTCTGAGAATGGGTAGCTGCATGTACAATGGTTACAACTGTAGAACTCCACTTAAGGTAACCATTAATTACGGCCATTGAACAGGGACCATAAAAGTGCAACTCCATGCACAGAAGAACTTATGTACATGCATGACACTAGCCATGTGAGATTATACATTTTGAGAAGAATTGGTATCAGTCTAACAACCACAAAGTAGAAGAAAGGACCAGTTCTTTACAGAACACATATGCTTCCACTTGTCTACAAAGAACAATTAGAGGAGAAGATTTCTGCAGAGGAGGTCACCACTAAAATTTAAAAGACTGAGAAAAAAACACAGCATGATCTAGATGACCAACATTTTACAAATAATTTAGTGAAGTGATGACTCAAAAACAATATTGAGGTACTACTGCAGAATAGGATTCACAGTTTCCGGCTAAAAGCCCACATAATTATGAACCATAATTCAAGGAGGAATTGTGAAAAAGTCAGCAATTCCATCACCATGTCTCTTTAAACACAGATTTCAAAACTATCGCATACAGCCGTCTCTGTACATTTGCTAGGGTTAGGGATGCAGGACCTTCACAAAATGAGAGAAAGTGTGAATATCAAAATGTATGTGTGTGTGTGTATGTGAGAAAAGGGACAGGCATCATGGGGAGAACAAACACCCAGACTCCAAACCAGGACAGGAGAGGGAAAAGGGGTGGTTCAGCATGGTGGCCCTATACTTCCCTTCTCTTGCTCATCTCCTTCCTTATGTGTGTGTTGTGTGTGGGGGGGCATCGGGAATGGGTTTGTAGTGTTGAGAAATTGGGCTGAGATCTGTCCTCTCAACCAGCCAGGCAGTAGCTCATGGTGGAGGAGGAGGACCAGAGTTGGGTTTTTAAAGGGTTGTGCAGCCTGATCAGAGCTGGCAAGAGGGAAGGTTTCCATGGGGAAGAAGCACCTGAGGTGGAGGGCAGGAGTTAGAGAAATTCACAGCTAATCAAATCTTTGAAAGTTAAACCCACAAATGTGGAGGATTGACTGTATATATTATGCAACAGATGGGAATTAAATAGCAGAGGACCAAACAAGATTCATGAATGTTAAATGAGTAAGCATGGGACCTGAGGAAAATGTTAAACTTGAACAGACAAAAAAGAAGGATAAAGAAATCACATTATTTTATTTTGTAGATGTTAACGAAGTATTTGACTCCACAGGATGGATGTTCTTATTAGATCTTTTGAAGGTATGAGAATTCACTACTATAGCATCATAATTGATGGGGTATTCCTTCAGTGGTGTACTCCTGCTTGGCAGGGGGTTGGACCTGATGCCCTTGTGGTCTCTTCCAACTCTATGATTCTATGATAACAGCAGTAGGATGTGTACCACCCACTTACACCTGGAAGCTGCCCAATGACAAAGCTGCTATATTCAGTTCCAGTAATTTTTTTAACAATGGTATTTAACCACCTGGCCAATTTAGGAACTACAGATATAATAATACTGGGTTACATCTAATGGCTGCATGAACACAAGGTTGGTTGTGTCACCCACCTTTCTCTTGTTTACCCTTCCCACAACTCTTGTAATCCAAAAACATTTGAAAAGTGTCACAGTGATCCACTTCACTCCTGTCCCTTGTATGAAATGGTCTGGCTGTCAGGATGAAGCAGGCAATTCCTACGCAAGTGGCATTTCACTTGCTACATTCAGTATAGCTGATAGCTTTTGTTTTTCATCCTGTCCCCTCCCTTTTTTTTTTTTATTTGTAATTTCAATAGGAACTGCCCCTCTTTCAAATTTCTCATTCTCAAGATTCTTGCTCTTTCCTTCTCTTTTTTGCTTCTGCTTTTTAAATCATCTCCTCCCTCCTTCATACTTTTCCTTTTATTTTCTCTCTTTCTCTTCTATTTCTACCCCTTTTCTCTCCAGTTTACCTCATACTTTTCTTTGCTGGTCTTTCTCTTGTCCCTCCTTCTTCCTATCGCTCCTCCTTTCATAGCCTGAACTCTTAAGGGTTCTTTCTTCCAGCCCTCAGTAAGCATAGTAGGAATGATGGGAGTGTGCATGAGAGAGGAAGAAGGAGAAGTGAATAGGATATACAGAACAATGTTAGCTAGATCTGCTCAGAAGTAAGCATCACAGTGTTCAGTGGGAAATGAACCCCACTGCATACTTAAAAACAAACAGAGGGAACAGGTGAACACAGAAATTGCAGAACTGATGTCTGAATGGTATTGGCTCTAGGTGTGTGTGTTTGTGTACTGGGGATTTGCCTTCAGTAGCTGTGTTTGCTGGGAGTGGCACTGTAGAGAGGAAATATGTGGGTGGTTTCATATATTTGTAAGTGCATGTATGTATGTGTTTGTGCATGACACACCTCCTGAAAAGGAAGACAGTGAACAAATAGACCCCAGCTGGGCTATTGGCTCTGTGAGAACTGAAAGAGATTGGTTTCAATGCTTGGGGAGAAGTAACCAGCTTTGATGAAAATAGTCACAGGCAAGGGAGGCACAATAAGAAAACATATTTCATAGTAATACATTCACTGGGCTGGCCAAAAAGTGTAAAATATTTCATATTAGCTTTCAAAAGTTGATAGTCTGCTTCAGCACACAGAGATGGTAATATAGCACACAAGGGAAATAATGTTATGGTGTTGTCTTGGCATCTACATTCTGCTTTGGATGTTATAAGAAGTGTGTGTAGTTGAAGACTGAACATACATACACACCCTGCCTGAAAGCTGAGCAGGAACATAGTATGGTTTCTCCTTCCGTTTGAAGTTAAAAAAACACTCCCATCTGAGAACTGTATTTGCTGCTATCCAGTTTGATGCCATGAAAGGCCACTTGGGAAAGTCTCTGTAAGGTCTGGAGATAATTTTAGGTGATGGGAATAAGCAAAGTCTATCAGTTGAAGCTGAATCAGGCTGCTTTACATGGTATTTTATGCCTTTTGTTTGGCCCACTAAAGATATTATCACAGGATGGAATTTGGATCTCAGTGAGATTTATTTATTTGCTTTATGCACAACATGGCTGCACCTGCAGTGTTTCTAGAAGAACATATGCATTCTGATCAAATAAGCTTGATAAACACAGTTACAGCAATCCTATAAAACAGCATGTTTAACTTGACCAATATAATAACCATGGGGAAGTTTGACATTAGGAACACCTAATGCATAAAGAACTGCTCCCAAACACAAACATCATCATTGTGTAACCAGATCATGTGCACCATGCTTCATTTGTCCATTATTAGGCATATTATATTCATTGTTGTTGCTTTCAGACAGATCAATGCATCAGATAAAAGTATAACAAGCCTTCAGCAGCAACAGTTAATGTGGTATTGAAAAATGTTTTCCTGTCTAATCTATATTGATGGCATTATACTTAATCCTAGCCTGTGTGTCAGCACTGCATTCTGTCTTGTAAATTACAAACAAAATGTGACAATAAGGAGTATACTCGAGTGACTTTCTGACATAGTTAAATAAGTGCAGTTTTTAATTATGGTGATGTTAATGTCTTGTAGCTATGTACAATGATTCATCAGGAAAGTCAACATAGTTAAACTGTAAGTAAGGCATGCATGCTACATAGTAGGACTGAATAAATGAGCCTTCCATTGTTTTTACTGCTTAATTCATTTTTCTTTGTCACTAACTTATTTGAAAACTTCTATTCCTACACACAGACATACCGAAAGAACAAAGTATGTCAGTTCTAATGAGGTTTTTGACACTGCAAGCCTTTAAAAATAATATAGGTCCATAGCCAGCTTCTAGAAAAAGAGAAAAAGGAACTAATAAAATACAATACTGGCCTTCAAATGGCTGCTTGCGATTCAGAACTTTGCGGAGACCTTAGAACAGGTGGGTCGCATGGTAATACCCAAAAGATTTTTGCATTTTTTTAAGAGGTAAAAGAGCAAAATCAACAGAAACAGAGAGGAAGAGATGGAGAAGAATGGAAATATAGGTACAGGAAGAAAAATTCAAAGAGATTGTTATATTAAAGATGTTCTGGGTTGCACAAGGTTGAACGTGTGTGAAATGTAGCACATCTTTTTTTTTAAAAAAACCTTCAAATACTAAAATGCCTTTAAGTACTATTTGTGTAGAATTATTAACTGTACATGCAGTTCTATCTTCCATGCATCTGTCCATTTAATATTGAACAAAGATTTTGCTAAAGTACTCTCATTTCATAGTTCAAGGGGAAATATTGTAAGGAGAAAGTAGATGGGAAAATGAGGCTTAAAAGCCATGTAAATATGGTTACATGGTATATGCTAATGTATGCAGATTACTGCAAGCATGGGAAGCAAAAAATTCTCACTGCTGTCTTTCCTTTCAGATAGCACTATGATAAAATACAATAAAGCTGAAAGAAGGTGGACTACCAGCTTTGTTAGAACGTACTTGACCCTGAAATACGTTAAAATGTTACCAGGTCATAGAGCATTGATTGAGGATATTTATCTGGTAGGTTGACCCCACTAGTCATACTCTTATTCATTTACAGCAATGGACAATAAATGACATCAACTGTGACTGAATCCCACTGGTATTGATAGGTTTATGCATCCAACCCAATGTTATTAAGTAGGGTACAACTGATATACTAAAGAAATAGTGCTTCTGTCTGTCCAAAAAGCAGGCGTTACATAATGTGCATTTGCCCTGAAAGAGAGAGTGAGCGAGCTGGATATCTACAATACTGTATGCTTTCCATCTCGTATCCACCTTATAATGTTCTGTTCCTAAGCACTATCTGTTAGTAGGTCAGCTCTGCAGAAGAGCAGTCATGTCCCATTTAAACTTTTCAAATTAGTCCTGCTTCTAGTAATTTTGCCTGTTTGTGTTTGGATTATAATCATTCTTCTTTAGCTTATTTTCTTTTAATCTGTGCTCTGCATTCCTGGGCCTTATACTTAAAGAAACACGGGTTAAAATAAAATAAAATGTAAGATGGACTACCTCCTTGGTTGTATTTTAGCAGGGATACTGAAAATAAAGCCCATGGGCTACATATAACCCAAGTCCCCCTTTTGTGCCCTGTCTCCTGATCTCCCTGCATGTCCCCCTTTCCTTTAAAAAGGCAAAATGAAACAAAAAACAAAACAGAAAAAAGGCTAATTGCTGCTCTTGGAGGTTTCAGTGACTGGCAGATTATGAACCCAGAGCTCTCAAGCAGAAGTTAGATCTGGCTGTGAGTTCCAACCAACCTACTGTGAGAAATTGGATGGTGCGGCCTAATACAGAAGCAAAAATTGTCCCCCTGCCCCCATTGCAGTTGCTTGTCCTTACCCTAAGGTCAAAATGAAGAATGAATACTAAGAAGAAAAAGAGAATAAATTATTATCTACATATTGTGGGGCAGGATATTAATGAATTATGTTGACTATCAAAGGACAGATGCTGTTCATTTGTACATGTAGAAAGAGAACACTTGGAAAGTTCGGTAAAATATGAAATTTTCATTTTATAGCACAAACCAGATATAACAGTCAAAGTTATGAATATTCACTGTTAAACATAAAGGGTGACAACAGATGTTTTATACATAAGTAGTATGAGGATACCTGCATATACTCAACTATTACAGGTACCTTCCATATTTGTGGAGGTTAGGGGTGCAGGACCCCTGTGAAAGCAGAAAACTACGAACATCTTTAGGCCCCTCATTCCTAGGGTGCAGAGGGAAGCATCAGGAGAGGGTTTGTAGTGCCATCAGTGGCTGGTGGTGGTGGTGGAGGAGGAGGAGGAGGACCATAGGCAGGTTTTTAAAAGACTGTGTGGCCTAATTGGAGTTGCCAAGAGGGAAGGTTTCCCCAGGAAAAAAGCGCTTAAGCTGAGGGTTGGGGACCTGCATTTGTAAGGGAATTATTCTCTGCTGGCAAGAGGTCAGTCTACTGGGTTGTTATCAAACATTATCATATGCTGGTCCACGGCCACTCTTGTGTCTCTTCCACATGTCCTTGTCACTTTGCTGTGCAGTGGCTGGGCACTTGCTTACTTTTCTGTATAGTGTTTATATTTACACAAATATCAAATCCACAGATAATCAAATCTGCAAAAGTGAAACCTGCAAATGTGGAGGGCTGACCATACTCACTCTTGAAATGAATGTCATGAGTAAGCATTACAGATGGGAAAAAAATTCATTTGCAACCCAGATGTAAATGAAGAGTTATCCAACAGCATCCAATGCATTCTCATAGAATTATATTGTTTTAGAATTTTTTATTTTTTACATCAGTGGGCAAAGGGCAGCCCATTGGTAATATGCCACCCCCAGGGGTAGAAAAACAGAATACCCAAAGTGATCTCTAGGGAGTGTAAAGATCATTTTGCATTTTTTTAAAAAAAGTTTTGCCTCAAAATGTCCCAAAGTGCCCTTTAGGAGCTCAGGAAGGTCTAAAAGCATGCCCTCATCTACTGTAGATGATTTGGGGATTTTTTTTTAAAGAGCTGATTGGCCCTCCAAGGTCTCCTGGAGGGCTAATGCAGCTCTCTAGTCTTCCACAGTTTTGTATGCCAATTTCTTATGTACTCTTTTTATCCTATTCTTTAGTTTAGCAGGGTTTCCAAAGAAACCTATGAATCACTAAGTCATGAAAGATTTATAAGGGCCGACATTCAACAATATACCTCTGCTGGATCCTGCTGCTTCTCTCAGTGATTGGGTATCTCCTCTGGGACTGCTCATTCAACTTAAAAATTCATTACTTCAGAGGGCTGGGAAACTCCTATAGAACAACTTTTTGGCACCATGGGCATCTGCCATGGGTGGATGGAGGACAGAAAAAAAGGACCCTATACTGGTTGAAGGTTAACCTAATAGAACAGATCCAATTCTCAGTTACATCACAATAAATCCTGAGAAACTTCACCAAGATTAATATCGGGTTTCATATGTTCCAAGATGCAATTGTTCTTCATTGTTTTTACTTCAGCCCCATACACAATGTATTTTCTAACTTGTACTTACAGCACATTTCCTTCTGTCTCTCTAGGATTCCACTTACATTTCTCACACTAAGCCTCCTACTTTTCTACTTCTATCTACCTTCCTAGCAGCTTTGTGTGGACTGCATTCTGATTTTTATAAATATGGATTGATGGATCCACATCTGTCACTGCAATTATAGCCTAATCCTTTTTAGTACAGTCCACTTAAATGAACAACCACTTAATGAAAAGAGTTGTTCAAAATGTGATGACAGATCCAAGCCAACATTTATCAAGTGTGAGCTGTAAAGAAAAAATGCATTCTGCACACTTCTAGAGTTTGTGAAATTTTGCAGGAAGCACTACAACTGCCGTGTCAGAGGCTGATCCCCCAAATACAGACAGTTCCTCTTTAAGGAGTGGGAAGGTGCACTATGTTTAAAAAGCATTATAATACTGTGGGTGAAGAAGTCCTGAGACCAAATATAGCAGCTATTATATTATTTAGGTCATATCAGAAAAGAAAAAGAAATCTTGTATCACTTTGTTAATACAAGTTTTTACTGATACAGTGAAATAGTATTTTTTTGCTTATTTGATATGAACTAGCTTCACATTAACATTCAATAAACACTTTGAAGAGAACAATACAACCCATTATTATATCATGTGTTTTCAGTTTATGCAGTTACGCAAACAACTTGAGAAAAGGGCTTATACCCAGCACCTCCTCATCACGGCTCCCTTCCCTCCTCTTCCTGTGCACCCTCCCCCGGTGAAGAGCTGAAAGTAACTTTAATGAGCATTGTAGCAGAATGGTGCATGCTTCTCCTATGACTCTGCAGGTCACCCACTGAAGTGAAGGCCAAAAGGGAGTAGGGTTCCATCATCATCACCATCGCCACCAGTACCATCACTGCTATCATCATCATCATTGCTAACGGGAAATTTTCTTTTAAGAATGAATGACATGTTTAGAACTACACTAAGAACTATGTTACAAGAAGACTTTTATGTAACACTGTACAGAATACCAGCTCATTGCAATTCCTGGTCTAATTCTCTGTTATTTTTAAGGGATGAAAGCCTTGTGTCTACTTGATGCTATGGAGGACTAGGAGACAAAAGAATTTTGTTATTTTAGTAACATCTTTACATTTACATCTTTACGTTTTTTACTTCATAAAAAAACACAACATTTGGAAGGCTTTCATAGAAGTGGTGGAATGGTTAAAAAGTCTTTAACATGAACTCAGCATACCAAAGATGGATTATTTTGACAGTTCATTAGTTTCAGTCAGCTATCAGGTTTAAGCAACTGTAGTTTGACAGATGTGTTTTCCTATCTAACACAGCTTCTTGGCAAGGAACTTAGTTCTGGGCATACAGATTTTTCCAAATGAAACGTGCAATTGTCCACTGTACCAAATGCAATTAGTTGAAAGGAAGATTGGGTCCTGTACCTTTAACAATTATGTTGGAATTCTAACTAGTGAAGGTTGTAATGTAATGTAATGAAGGTGAGGCAGAAGGAGCATATAGTTTTAATCTACAAAACTCTTAAAGATACAGAAGAGCTGTCACACTTTGCATCTTGTCCCTTAGGCTTTATTTTTTTTACAACCTAGTAGCCTTCTATCTCTTTATTTGTTTACTTTATGAGTCCAACTATTGCAGAGAGGTTCTAAGAAGATGTGTATATGAAAGAGGAAAAGAGACATAGGCAAGATGTGGTGGTGGGGAAGATGGAGGAAGGGTCAATCCAGAATGGTCATCTATTCCCTTAGCAATTTTTGTATAGCTCTGCAATATGGATCTCTTGCATGAATTATACATGTGACTTGTTGCATTTCTTTTAACTGACTCATTATTCAAGACCACTCCTACCTCTCAAGAACCTAAAAATCAAAGAGGCAAATCATAATCTCATAAATTTAAGAATTAATTATTAGTGAAAATACATTGGAGGAAACAATCCTAGAGTTTACAGCATACGAGTCAGGACTAAAGAGCTGTTTTATATTAAAATATACACGTTTTGATACCCACCAAATTTTTGACACAATAAAATCATCAGCAACAAAAATAATCAAGATGTCCAGATGCAAAGAATGATCATGTTCCTCCTGGTATCACTTTTTCTCTTAGTCTGAACCATTTTTTAATGTAGGTAGCCATGAAATAGGAGAAATAAAAACAAAAAGATGACAGACAGACAGACAGACAGACAGACAGACAGACAGTATTTAAAACAATTACTAATCAGAGACAGGAAATTTAATGGAAAAATGTTCATGCATCTGGGCTATTGTGAAGAAGCTAAACATATAATTCAGTTACATTTTTCCTGAAGATGGGCATTAGTTACTGAGTTAATGTAAAATAGCCATTCAAATTTAGGTTGAATGTCTGTCCTAAGAGCCTTACAGAATGACACTGAATCATTGATGATTTTACCTCACTCTGCCTTCCTTTGTCCATGTTTTGAGCCTGGGAGAGAAAGAAAGAGCTACAGGGAGTTGGGATAGATATGTCTTTGAGTTTGTTGCTTACTTCCCACTGCAAGTTTCAGCTTATATTTTCAGTGAAATTTATATAAGTGCTGAGTTCCCATTCAGTAGCTGATTTAACGGATCTACTCTAGCTGGGACTAGCAACTGGGTTTAGACAGCTAACCTGACAAGTTTTTAACACAGTTCATCTCACTGGAACCCCAGCTGAGTAACTGGCTTGAAGCTTGTAACTTAAACATTGTAATTCTCTAGCTCTCTAATAAAAAACAAGAAACAGAGCTGCAAAAATTTGAAACACCTAGGTGTGGGGTAAGAATACTACTGGGAAATGTAATATTTATGTTTTTTTCCTTAGCATTGCTACTTATGTAATGTATCAAGTTCTAACCTAAACCTATCACTTTAGATTAAAAAAATTAAACTGGTGGTTTTGTTAAAGCTCAATAATGTAATTGATTGTAATTAGCTAGTTTCTATCACTGATAATAAAATATGTATTTATTGAGGTTCTGCTGAGGAAATGGAGTTAATAAACCTATTCTAGACCTCTTGCCTTCTAAAAAGATTAAAAATATGAAAGAAAAGGCAATATGATGGGTTTATATTCCCATGTTCCACTTGCTCTTTTTCTTTTCATCCCTTCTGTGTTATTACCATTTCTCCTTCTGCTCAGTTCTCTCACCCCGCACTTGTTCACATACTTGTTCATATTTTCAGTTTCTTGCAAAGCACACATGTACACACAAACTCTCATAACAACATAGGCCATTTCTGCACTAGGCTGTTATAGCGCGATGATTCCACTTTCAACATCCTCTGGAATCCTGGGGTTTGCAGTTTCGGGAGGGGCAGGGTCGGCTGCTCCCAAAACTGCAAACCCCAGGATTCCAGAGGATGTTGAAAGTGGAATCATTGCGCTATAACAGGCTAGTGTGGAAATGGTGATAATCTAAATGGGTATTTGGTCAGATTCAGCAGGACTCCTCTAACGTTCTTATGTAAGGCTAGCCAGAGAACCAGCATGGTCTATGGTCTGAGTGTTGGACTACCACCCTGGATACCAGGGCTTGATTCCCTGCTCAGCCATGGAAACCCACTAGGTGACCTCGGATGCATCACACATTCTCAGCCCCAGAAAACCCCATGATAGGTTTGCCTTAGGGTCTTGGAAACGACTTGAAGGCACACAATAACAACAACAACAAAGCCCACCCTTCCATTTTCCTTTAGCCATAGCTCATGGTCAAACATGTTCCATATCTCTACATCTGTTTCTTCTCATTAGTGAAGCCTAAGAGCAGAGATCTGATTTAGATGAAGACTCTAGTGTGGGAATAAGTGGTGATATAACACTTTGTCCTCTGCTACCATCTTGAGCTGCATACATTCTCCCCTCCTCACCTGCCAGCTGGATTGCCAAGATTGGATCCATTGGTTTCAGTGGATTTGTTCTTGAATGTTCAAATTGCAGATGGGGAAGCCAATACCAGCACTGGACAACAACAGGGACAGGAGTGGTGATTAAGCCCTTATATACACCATGCTAGGATTCAGATCCAAGCTGGATAGCCTATATTTTTGATGTGTGTGTGTGTGTGTGTGTGCGCGCGCGCGCGTGGGGAATCCTGATATTATTACTAAGTAACCTTCTCTTCCCTACATCCATACTGCCATTTAGCTTCTTCTTTCTTAAGGTGTATCTGTATACAGTTATTGTCATTTTCTCCAAAGAGAATAGGTGAAGGAAAAGTGGTAGTCTAGAGGGCTGAGAAACACCCTTTGGATGTAACATTATAAAAATGAAGCTTTTTGTCTCACTGACTTCTTATACTTAGCTCACAATAAACACACACACACACACATACACAAAAACAACTAATGATTTTATATTGACACCCATTTTGCATGTCAGACAAACCAGTTCAAGATACCATACAGCCTCACCAATCTAGAATATATTATAAGAGACTAATTTTGCTAGTTTAAATATGTTCATAAATGCTCCATAGGGGATAAAATGGAGGCGAAAGACTTTGGAGCAGTGATGATATCCTCCAACTGTTATTATTTCAATACTTAAATATTGCTTTGATATGTTCTGTACATATTACTCTTTGAGGCTAAACTATGGGGAAAAAAAGGTTTTGTTAGTTTCAAGCCAAGCTGGCTGTGGAGAAAACCGATTGGTTGACTTTAACAATGTCACTGATGAGCCACTTTTTCCCTGTTTACTTTTTATAAAACATTTTTAAATTACCAAGGCAATAAATGAATGGGTAAGTAGGTGAATGTTAATCCTGTATCAAGCCTATAGAAAGGGCATATGTATTAGACCGAAGGGTGATCCAGCAGTCCACCTAGAATTGCAACTTAAGAATAAAACACCAGTGTCATGGAGGGGGGAGGATTTTATTTTGGTAAATCTTACTGATGCAATGTAATTCTCTGAATACTAAGAATGTGCAATTTTTGCTAAGTTCAATACCATCAATCTCTCTTTGGTAAAAGGTTACTTGTTTTAGACCACTGTAAGTAATTGCCTGTAACAAGCAATCATGCTCAGTATGATGAGAATAATTTTTCCCTTGAGTGTCAGACTTTCTCCTAATGTACTGTTCTAATGCATTAATGTTATACTCTTGCAATATCTACAGGTATCCACAGGTGTCCCTCAAAGTGGTGTTGCTACATGTTCTACATATCCTTATAAATGTATTTTTAGTCATACATTCCCTCATCTTTATGATGAACTTCAGCTCCACCCATGCTCTGTTCAATATAGTATAGCTAAGCGCTCAGCAATACTATACTTCTGAATATCAGATTCTGGGGAACAAAACAGCAGTTTATCAACTGTTGAACTCAGGCTCTCCCAATAAATAGATCAGACAAATGCTTCTGGAAAGTGTTGGAAACAGAATACTAACTTCGAGAGGTGTTGTGTCCAAGACCACAAACAAGGCAAAGGTGATATGATCAGAGTGAAGACAGTACTGAAACTGCTGAAATGTACCCACTGAAAGTTTACATTAGATAACAACTGCATATCACATCCCATATATTAACCACTTCACCTGTTACCAGGTTGTCTACATTATTCACCGTTTTGTGAACATCCAGTTTTACTAAAGTAATTTTCACTATCAGTACTTTCTATATTTAAATCCAGTCTATCCAGCCTCAGGCCCCTCCCTAAACTGCAAACCCCAGAATTCCATAGGATGTTGAAAGTGGAATAATAGCACTATAACCGTCTAGTGCAGAAATGGCCTTGGTTTAGGCCATTCACAAAGGCAATCCAAGCTGTTTCAGTCCTCAAAGCTGACCTTAACCCACACTGGAATAGGATTCAAACAATCTGTTTTATCAAGAAAGACTGAGGTGAATCATCACCTTGAGCTCCTAAAAGGGGAATGTTACAGACTTGGCAATAGTTACCTATTTCTTAATTAGATTCTGAACAATAGCATTTGTTTCTATAGCTTACCACATTATCTGCTACTAGCACTTCTTAATAAGCTGATCAGTGTGAAACAGAAGCAGGGAGGAGAAAACAACATATTCTGAATAGAGAAAAGCACTCTCACTGCAACTTCTAGTTGTTCGATTGTCAAATACAACCCATTCTGAAGAATCCTTTAAAATTCACACAGAGAGACAGATGTGTTTCTATTGCATTGATATGTTTTTCATGGGCACCATCTTTTCCTTGTTTGTTGAGAATTATAGTGTGGAGTGGAAGAAAGCAACATGTTACATGGGCAAGGATGGAATGTCCCTTTCATTCTCCTTTTTTCCCCAATGGTAGAAATGGTTTGCTCCTCTGGCTGGCCAAAATATCAATAACAAGGAGGAGGAAGAGGAATAATCCAGGGAGAAAAATGGGTGAAAACTGAAATCCAACCTTTAAACCTATGGTCTTCTACACCAGAATAGCAGTGCAGTTACAATGATGAGAACTGGAAAAGTGTAGAATTACACAAAACAGAGTATACCCACTTCCTGGGACATTTGTGGTTTTTGTGGTACGTAGAAATTCCATGATGGTGATGGATCCAGCGCATTCTTAGCTGTATTACAATAAAAAATTTTCCTTATGCTGCTGGTTGTAGTGGTGGCTTTTTTATTTAAAGGATGTTAACTGTTTTAAATTGTTTTTATTGATGCTTGATTGAGCATGTGAACCATCCTGGGGGTCCCATATGAGCAGAAAAGTGATTATTGTTGCGTACCTTCCAGTTGTTTTGGATTTAGAGCAACCTTAAAATGATCTTATCACAGGATTTTCTGCGGCTGAGAGTGTGTGATGCACCAAAGAAGACCCAGTGAGTTTCCATGACCGAATGGGAAATCAAACACTGGTCTCTAGGGGCAGAGTACAATGCTCAAAGGACTACACCATGCGTGCTCCCTAGAAAAGCGACACTAAATACTCATCCAAATGAACATGTTTTTAAAACTTTGTCATGTTTTAGTAGTCACGAAAGAAAGATGGTTTCTTAGGCAGAAGAAAGAGATTAAGTTTTGAAGGTTAAAGGAATCATACTCTGAGCTGCTCAAAAAATGGCTCCCAGCCTTAGCAACCTGATCTTGTTGAAGGAAAGCTGGTTGCTCCAGTACAAAGGTAGGGTGTCAGCCAAAATATGCCACATTTCATATTATGAACAGAGTAATAATTGCTGGGTAAGGGTGCCCTATACTAAGAAAAAAGTAAGATGTGAAAGTAGATTAAATTCCTAGTATGGATCTATGATTTCCAAGTACTTTCATCATCTTATTTTCATATAAGAAATGGCAAAAGACTTTTGGCAGCAGAATGCTAAACCTAAATAACAAGAGAACCAACAGTTGTCCTTTTCAAGGAGGCAGAATGCATATTTTCAGGAAACAACAATTAAAGGAGTCTGTAAGAGGCCAAAAAGTTAGCCACTTCCAAACATGACTTTTTAAACAAAATCGCCGCCTGAACTTTTCATGGTATTTGCACATATCAACCATCTTGCCTGCTTCTCTGCATAGAGTATTAAAATTAAGAAAAGTCATCAATCTTTGTCTCACATTTAAAACTCATTAAATCCTTTTGCCATCCTTCTTGAATATTAATAACCTCAGCCCAACATAGTAGCTTTGCCAATTTAAATGTTTCCATTTTAACACTCAATTTCAAGAACACACTAATTACATTATCTTGCTTCTAGGCCAGCTTTAAAATGCACTGTGATAACTATTCTATCTGCTACATATGGTGTGATACTGGATAATCCCTCACTATAACTATCTCTAGCAAATCAGAAATAACTAATTTAAACAATACATAACGTTTTTAATGCTAATTTTAAATCCTAAAATTTCTGATAATATGTAGTATTTCAAAATTGTATACTAAGAGTGGAGCAGTTTTATATTTAAGTAAGGTGCTATCATGGCAGGTCATACGTTAAGAGCTATCAACGATAAAACATTTTAAAGACCCAGCCATTTTAATGCGAGAGCACTAATTTTTGAAGTACTTGATTTTGGTTGGAGCGTGTGATCTGTTTTCTTGTTTATAAAAATTATAATGTATATCTGGTTGATGCTCATGAAAGTTGCTGAAAATGAAAATATACCTTGGAGAAACAAATTCTGAAGATGTTTTCTCTTTTGAAATAGAGGGGAAAAAGCCTATTTGTTAGAAAGTGTTCCACGAGATTCTGTATACTAAGCACCATTTGTTTCACGAGTGTTCAGTGTGACTGAAATACCAGTTAACCCTTGTTTCCCAGATAGAAGCGCAGAGCTGAAATTGCACCCTGAATCAGGTTGGGAAAGAATCTCTCTCTCTCTTTCTTTCTCTCTCTCTCTCTCTCTCACACAATTACTCTTCTCAGCCTCTGATATCAGCTTGGTTGCAACAGTGGTCTGATCAGATGGGCAAAGCTTTATTGAAACATCAGGATTTTTATAGAACTACCAAAAAGAGAGAAAATGCACATAAGAGTTGCTTAACATAAATGAGACAGAGGAACAGAGAACCACCATCCTCATCCTCATCATTGCCATCGTCTTTATTTATACTCTGCTTTTTTCCCCACATTGGGACTCAGTGGCTCACAAAATTAAAAAGACATGGTTAAAACCCATAGAATACAAAAATTAAAACATAATTAAACAATCTGAAAGAATTAGAACGATGTTAAAATA
The DNA here is from genome assembly GCA_030412105.1 of Cyclura pinguis. Lineage (NCBI taxonomy): Eukaryota > Metazoa > Chordata > Lepidosauria > Squamata > Iguanidae > Cyclura > Cyclura pinguis. Next base: position 155,591,871 of record CM059602.1, read on the forward strand.
CATAATTAAGAACTCAACCATTCATCAACACAATATCCAGTACATTCTATCAGAGAGGCCATATACAATCACACATCGAACGCCTGTCTGAATAAAAATGTGCTCACCTGATTGAGGAAGGATACTAGGAAGGCTGCCAGTCTCACTACATAAATATTTTGCTAGCCTATATTGGACACATGCAGACTTCAAGTCCGAGGATACAGATAACTATCTAAAATCTCAAACAAGTGCTGAAATCTCAACATAACATAGATTATTGCTAAATAAACCAATAACGTTAACAGAATTAAATGACGTCATTGATAGATCGAAGTTGCAGAAGGCCCTGGGCCCTGATGGCCTTACAGCAAACTATTACAAACGTTTCAAAACTCAAGTAATGAAGCCAATGCAGAAAATGTTGAATAAAATTATACAAGGTGGAAAAATTTCTGAGAGCTAGAAAGAAGCCAATACTGTTTTGATCCCCAAAAAAGAAGGGCAATGTCTTACATGCAAAGAGTATAGACCTATTTCCTTACTTAATGAGGATTACAAAATATTTGCTTCGATTCTATTATACTGGCTTAAAAAAATTCTACCATCTTATATTCACACAGATCAAAATGGTTTCCTGCCAGGAAGGCAGATTTGTGACAACTTAAGGACTGTCATGAACATTATAGAATATTATGAGTTATATATCGAAAAGAAAGCAGCCTTGGCCTTTCTCAATGCTGAGAAGGCCTTTGATAATGTCAACTGACGTTTCCTATTCAAAGTACTCGACTACATGAAATTTGGTCCAGAATTTCAAAGTTGGATTGAAGCCATTTATAAAGAACAATACGCCTGACTAATTGTAAATGGTGAACTGTCTGAAAGGTTTACGATCGAGAAAGGAACGAAGCAAGGGTGTCCGTTATCACCACTATTTATTCTTGTATTGGAAGTCTCATTGAAAAATATCAGAGATAGGAAACATTTGCAAGGAGTCAAAATTCGCAAAGAAGAGTACAAAATTAAGGCATTCGCTGATGACGTGGTGATTTTTTTGGAAGATCCAATTTCGAAGATAGACTCCCTCCTTGGAACACTTAACAAATTTGGACAAGTTGCAGGGTTTAAAATTAACAAACTTGAAACACAGATCTTGACTAAGAACATCTCTGGAAAAGAAAAAGAAGCTCTTGAAAAGAAATCACGACTAACTTGTACTAACAAGGTTAAATACTTAGGTATTGACATGTCAGCTAATAGCAACTGTTTGTTTCAAAACAACTATGTGAAAACATAGAAAACAATCCAAAAAAAAAAAAATTAGACATATAGCAATCATTAAATCTTTCCCTATTAGGTAGAATCTCAATTATTAAAATGAGTGTGCTGCCAAAGACCCTGTATCTGTTCCAAACAATCCCTGTCGTGATAAACAAATCTTGGTTTATACAATGTAAAAGAGACCTAACTAATTTTATATGGCAAGGGAAGAAACCAAGAATAAGCTTTAAACCCATGACTGAAAACAGAAATGGGGTGGGGGGTGGGGGTGGCATCCCAGATCTAAATTTGTATTATGATGCGGCTTGTCTTGTTTGGTTAAAACCATGGATTTTGTTACATAACCCTAAATTGTTATCACTAGTGGGGCACGACCCACATTTTGGATGGCATGCGTTTCTATGTTGTAACAATGCCAAAGTCCAGAAGTCATTTACAAATCATGTGATACATAAGGCCTTATATAAGGTATGGGAGAAATATCAACTGCTGATATGTAACAAAATACCTGCTTCGTTCTCCCCACTAGAAGCGCTTTCTATTAAAGCACTGCGAAGTCAGGGTATTTGGGCAACATATCAAGAGCTCTTGACACAACAAGGGAATGTATGTCAGTTAAAAGACAGGCAGCAATTACTCAAAGAAGAATATAACATACAGTGGTTCCCTTATCTTCAAATAGCAACGAAGTTTAAGGCAGACATGAACTCTAAAGGTGTGGATATACAAACTTCAGATTTTGACAGACTTCTATGTAGAGGAGATAAGCATTTGTTGTCTAGTCTCTATAAATTCCTTCTAAATCTCAATATAGTGGAAGTAATAGTGATGAAAGAATGCATGGTAAAATGGGTGCAAGACTTGATGCATAATATTTCTTTGGAAGACTGGGGGAAATTATGGTCATATAACCAAAAATATACAAGGTCATATGATCTTCAGGAGAATTGGCTAAAAATGATGTACAGGTGGTACCTCTCACCAGACAGAATTGTCAAGATGTATAAAAGGTCTAACAATAATGTTGGAAATGTGGGAAGGCAGTAGGTACTTTCTATCACATGTGGTGGGAATGCAACTATGCTAAAAGATTTTGGTATATGATAAGATCTAAAATTCAAAAGACCTTATAGACGAAGATCGATCTAAATTCAGAAGTATTCTTATTAAGTCTATTGAAAATTGATAACAAGCAATGTAACAAGATTGGAAGACTATTTTGGCATATGGTTACTGCAGCCGGAATAGTCTTTGCAAAGTATTGGTGGGCCAGTTGCATTCCCACCAAACAAGAATTGATTGGTAAATTAATTGTTATTGCCAAAATGGATAAACTAACTTATATATTGGACGGGAAAGGCAATAATAAGTTCTGTAAAGATTGGGAACCGACTAAACATTATCTCCAAGCCAAAATTGGAGATACTACCATAACTGGATTTGACAACTGAACATCCAAATTGTATAGTCTTGATTGGGAAAGACTGGAACTAAATTAATCTACTTATAATTATTGCTCTCATTCCCAGAAAGATCAATTGGATGAGGATACATAGTTGAGTGTGTATATATGTATGTGTGTATGTATATATTCATATATGTATGTATATATTCATATATGTATGTATATGTATGTATGTGTGTGTATATATATATGTATATATATGTATATATATGTATATGTATATGTGTATATATATATACATACAGAAATATATATTCATACATTGAGATTATAAATAAAAGTACTTACATAGAATTACAATACTAAGATTTCTCCGTTCTTGAATTCAAGACTAGCTACAACAATATCAAATAACCTTAAGAGAAGTACAAAAGAGAACATGACCTGTACACTAAAATTTGTACTGTGGGTAATGATTTAGGGGTGTAAAAGGAATAGGAAATGAAGATTAATTTCTAAAAGTATTGTTATTTTTGAAATAGAATAACTCTTATGTTACTAGCATACTTAATCCTTATAGCTACACCATTCCTTTTTCCAACTAAGGAAGGCAGATATGATACAATATTCTGAAAAATCCTGCGATCTTTTTGTATGTGGAAGTGCATACCCTCTTTCTTTTCTTCTTCTTTCATTTCTAATGTGGGACAGCTTAATTATTTTACTAAACTATATATGGAACCATAACTATCTTGAATTCAACCATTTATTTCTTCTATATATTCTATTCTTAGCAATCTTTCATGTTTTCTAAATCAATATATGTATGTACAACTGTAAACTTGGATCTTTTTTTGTTTTTTGTTCAGTTACTGTTTAGACTATATATCTACATTTAACCAATACTTTTTGATGACACTTTTTTGCTATTAGTATGGGTAACTTAATATAAATAAAACTATATATAAAAAAAGAAGGGTGCCAGTCTGACTTCTTTGGGAAGGGACTTCCAGAGCCTGGGAGCAGCCACTGAGAAGGCTCTCTCTCGTGCTCCCAGCAGCTGCAGCTGTGAAGGTGGTGGGACAGAGAGAAGGCCTCTCCAACTGCTCTCAAACCCAGGCTGGTTCATAAGGGAAGACACAGTCCTTCAAATAACTTAAACTTGAGCCATGTAGAGCTTTAAAGATCATCACCAGCACTTTGAATTATTACTGGAAATGCACCAGCAGCCAGTGGAATTGTTGCAACAGGGGAGTTGTGTGATCCCTGTAGCCAGCCTCAGTTAATAATCTGGCTGTGGCTGTTTGAACCAGCTGAAGTTTCCAAATCCCCTTCAAAACCAGCCCCACACTGAATGTGTTACAGTAATCCAACCAGGATGCAACCAAGGCATTCTGTCATTGTGGCCAGATCTGACATCTCAAGGAATGGGAGCAGCTGGCACATAAGCCCTAATTGTGCAAATGCACTCCTGGCTACTGTTGAAACCTGGGCTTCCAGGCTCAGAGCTGAATCCAGGAGCACCTCCAAGCTGCAAAGCCTGAGTCTTCACGGGGAGTGTAACCCCATCTAACATAGGCTGAACAGATCATTCGATAGGTGTCATTCTTTCTGTGAACAAAACCATGTTGTCAGTCAGTTATCCTAATTGACGTTTGACACACTTCTTGCAAGAAGATGGAATGGCTTATTTAGAATTGCTTAGGAACACAGAAACAAAATATTAAATGCTTAGAAAAGTTTTTACCTCCAACATGATCAGTCTAATGATTCCAATTGTGTGCTATTTTAACTCCATACATCTTCTGTGACTTCATGAGACAGGCAACGGCCTGTAACGATGCAATCTGATATATATTTTCTCAAAGGTAAGTCATACCTCTGGTACAGGACTGCAGTGTTGCCACTGTTTTATCATGGCCTGTCATGTCAGGTCTGTTTTGTTTATCCGGAATAAATACAGCTGGCCCTCCATGTCCATGGATTATGCATCCATAGATTCAACCAACCACAACATGAAGATATTAAAAAAAAAGTCTGAAAGACAAAATTTGATTTTGCCATTTTATATAAGGGACACCATTTTACTACACCATTGCACATAATGAGACTTGAGTATCCATTAATTTTGATATCCCCAAGGGGCCCTAAACCAAACCCTAGCGGATACTGAGGGCCCACTGTACTAGCATGTGGTTCTGACTTCACTATTACTTGTGCAGACAGAGAGAACAACTCAGATCACCATTTCTCTCTGTTCACAATACTTTAAAGTTCTCCATTAACCTCTTTCAACATCTGAATTCACCATTTTCAATTGCTGTTATTTATCAGAAAAAGTATAATCACATGATTTAGCACATATGCACAGTAGTACCTGGACTGATTCACAAGTACTCCATGAAGAATACAACATCAGTAGCACAATATCTTCAGAATTTATTACTACACATTACTTTTTAAAAGGAGACAGTCTGAACACTCTGCAGTTATTTATTTATTTGTTGCCTTCCTCCAGAGAGGGACCCAAAGTGGCTTCCAACAAGTTAGAAACATTAATAAAATATTTAAAACAATTGGAAACATTAAAAGATATAAAATTATAAAAACCTACAAACTTTTTTTTAAAAAAATCTTGATAAACTAAAAGTCCACCTGCTTATATATTAGAAGCCTAGTTCGGAACAAAGCCAAATAGGGCTTTATGTGTCATGACCAGCACTTTGGATTGTTCCTGGAAACAAACAGGTAGGTGGCAAAGCTGGCCTCAGTTAGCATTCTGGCTGTTGCATTTTGAACTAGCTGAAGTTTCTGAACAGTTAAGGCAGTCCCATGCAGAGTGTGTTACAGTAGTCCAACTGAGATGTAATCAAAGGTGTGTGTTACTGTAGCCACAGCTGACATCTCAAGGAATGAGCACAGCTGCAGCACAAGTTTTAATTGTGCAACTGCACTCCTGGCCACTGCTGAAAGCTGGGAATCCAGCCTCAGAATCAAGTCCAGGAGAACACTCAAGCTGCGAGCCTGAGATTCCACAGGGTGTGTAACCCCCTCCAACACAGGTGGAGTCCCTATTCCCTGATCTGCCTTTTGATTGACCAGGAACACTTCTGTTTTGCCTGTATTAAGCTTCACTTTCTTTGCCCTCATCCAATCCAGTACTGACAATAGATATTGGCTCAGTACTGAGACAGGTTCCTTGGATGGAAAGGAGAGGTAGAATTGGGTGTCATCAGCATATTGGTGACACCAAACATCAAAACTTTGGATGACTTCTCCCAGCAGTTTCACGTAGCATGTTAAACAGCATGGAGGACAAAATAGAACCCTGAGGAACCTCACAAGGCCAAGGAGTTGAGCAAGAGGCCCCCAGCATCACCTTCTGAGTTCATCCCTCCAGGAATGACCAGAACCACTGCAGGATAGCGCCCCCAAGTCCCATCCCAGAGACTCAGCCCAGAAGGATACCACAGTTGATGGTATGAAAAGCTGCTGAGAGGTCCAGCAGAACCCAATAAAGACACATTCCCCCTGTCTAGTTCCTGGCGTAGGTCATCTACCAAGGCAACCAAAGCTATCTGCGTCCCATAACTAGGCCTGAAGCCAGATTGAAATGGATCTAGAGAACCCATTTCATTCAGAAATCCTTGGAGCTGGGAGGCCACCACATTCCAAAACCTTGCCCCAAAATGGATGTTAGAGACTGGCTTATAATTATTCAGAATGGTATCCAGGGAGGGCTTTTTTTTAGTAATGGCCTCACCACAGCCACTTTTAGGCAGGCTGAAAACTTTGCTTGCTGTAGTGAGGCATTCACCACTTCCCTTATTCATTCAGCCAGTTCCTCTCTAGCTGCTTTCAGAAGCTGGGATGGGCAAAGATCCAGTATACGTGTGGTGGCTCTCACTTCTTCAAAGATCCTGTCCACATCCTCAGGTACACAAATTGAAATGAATCCAATAATACAGGACAAGTCGGTGCCAAGATTACATTCACTGGATCTGTCTCAACTACACCATCCAAATCAGAGAGAATCTGAACAATTTTATCTGCAAAGTGTTTCTCAGATTCATCACAGTGGGCTGAAGAGTGGTCTTTATTTTCTTCTTGTGGGCCAGAATGTAAAAGGCCCCTGACTACTCGTGATAGCTGGGCTGGGCAGTACTGTGCAGATGCAACAGTAGCAGAAAAGTATAGTTTCTTCACTGTCACCTCTGCCACAGCACTGGCCTTCCAATGGGCTCTAGCCCGTGTTCAGTCAGACTCGCTCTGAGTCTTCTGCCAACATTGCTCTAGTCTCTGTTCTATTTGTTTCATCACCATCAGCTCCCTAGGAAACCAGGGAGCTTGCTTGGCTTTGCTTTGTGGAAGAGGATGCTGAGGAGCAATCATATCCACCACCCTGTCCATATCCTTATTCCAGAGATAAGCCAGGGCTTGAACAGGGTCACCTTCCGTAGCAGGAAACTCCCAAGCGCCATCAGGAATCCATCTGCATCCATTTGCCTCCTGGAGTGGACCATCTTAATTAGCCACTCCCATCCCTGCAGAGGCTCTGAGCCTAAACCCCATCAGGTAGTGATCAGTTTATGACAACAGAACTATAGAAAGTTCCTCCACGCCTAGATCACCCTCGTCCTGCCCATAACAGAAAATCAGTTCCAGAGTGTGTTCTGCAGCAAGGGTGATACCAGCTATTACATGAGATAGACCCACAGTTGTCATGACGGACATGAAGTCCTGAACTGCTCCAGACAGAGTAATCTCAGTGTGGATGTTGAAGTCCCCCAGTACAAGAAGATAAGGGGACTCCAACACTGCCACTGAGATCACCTCAGGAATGGAGACGGTTGAGCAGTGGACTGGGTAGTACACCAACAAAATCCCTACTCTGTCCCAGCCAGCCACTTTCAAAAACACATACTTGAATCCAGGAGATTGGAGGACAGGGCACCTGGGGAGGGAAATGGAATCCTGACAGACCACTGGAACTTCATCTCTCTGCCCCCCAGGCCTTGCCTGCTGCTGTACAGATAACTCAGATGGACAAAGCTGGGAGAGATTATCCCACGTCCCCAGCTTCATCCAGCCAGGTTTCTGTAACATAGGGCAGTTGGCATGTTCATTCAGGATCAAGTCATTAGTTACCCTGCAATAAAGTGACGAATAATTAAGTTATTGGAATGATTAACACTATCCTCTTTCACTCATTCCAAGACATTTTATAAGCCACAGAGTGGATACAAGGCTTCTGAAGACAATCAGATTCCTGGATATTTATTGCACTACTCTTGCCTTACTGAAATTCTTGTACTTCCTCCAAATGTGTTGGACTACAATTCCTGTCACCCCAAGGTGACATGTCTGATGTGGTGGGATATACCTCTTCTCTCCCCTGTGCCATCATGCTTCTTCCATTTCCCTTTTACCAGGTTTGTACAAAGGCAATACTGTGCAGACACCCATGGCACTAAGACAGTAGGAAGGGTGTCTCCTTGTTTCTTTTCCTATAAGTTTCAGAACTGGCAGAGAGCAAGTCTAAGCTCTCATGCTTCCGTAACTGCAGTTTCTGTCAATCATTCTCTGATGAAAGTGTGTCTGCTGATCCCAGACACCTAAGTTGGAAAGCATTCTGGACAATGGTACATAGTAAGTGAGATTCAGAAACTTCAGCTAGTCCAAAACAAAGTGGTAAGATTAACAGTTGGGATTGCATTTTTGGTGACATCATGCCTGTATTTGCCATCTGCACTGTCTGTTCATCTGTACTTCATGCTCAATTCAAAATGCTGTTTTCAATTTGTAAAGCTCTAAAGGGTTGAGGGAAAAGTCACGTAAGGGATAACCCCACTCTCCATTTATTGACTTACAGACCCTAAGATCTACTTCAGAAGTACTTTTTAGAGCACCCTAGTTAAATGAGGGAAGGTGGCGTCTTAACTAACATAGAAAGGACATTTTCACCAGTGACACACTGACTGCTGCATGCCTTTCCTAAGGAGGCCTTTGGTGAAGATTTATTGTTGCCTTCCTAGAAGACACTGTTGATTGGTGATATAGAAACAATACAGATAAACTATGAAATGTACAAAAATACTGTGTTGTTAATGCTAAATTGTTACAGGGACGGTAATGCCAAGCTACGGAAATAATCTGCTTCTCACTGATTGCCTCTCTCTACCTCAACTATCTTTCAGCTTTGTAACCCTGCAGATAATTAAACTAATCTGAAGGTTTGTGACTTATATTTCCTTAATAGTTTCCAGTTTCATCACATTTTTCTCCCATCTTCTGAAATGTGCAAAACTCATGGTCCTTTTCCTTTGAGAGAATATCAAAATGACCATCATATTCCCACCTCCCCGAAATTGAAAAATAAATTGACTAGCTGCCAGAGGGCAGCACTGAAAAGTTATTAACATGCTCTTGAGTAGGACTGAACAGTTTCCAGAGAGGAGAAAGGATCTAAAGCCTATTACTAATAATCTCAAGCTATTTAGTAATAAACAAATCCTCATCAGCAAATTATACATATTTTTGTATTACACCCTGTTCTCCAAGGAAAGACAAACAAGGCTTGTATATGATTAGAATCAAAAATTGCACAGATTCTAATATATTCAAGGTTGTTTAAGGCTATACATGCACAGCACAGTAAGATAAATGACTGATTAAATAAATGTTAAAGAAGTATGATTTCCACATCTTTGCATCCCACTCTTTATTCAATGGGACTTACTTCCAAACCAATGTGGAAAGTGTGGGCAAGATGCTCAGTCTTTCTATCATTTTTTAGCATCACTCTTAGCTCCAAATGTTACCTTTGTCTGGGACTGTACACTAAGTTGACATAGATACCCAGGAGAAGAAAGCATATGAAGTTTCCACCAATAACATAATGAGAACAATACCCGTCCTCTAGCCAGCAGGCACATGAACTTGCACTCTGAGCATTTGCACTAGATATCTATGCTGGGTACCCCAAACCTACCTCCACCATGTGCACCTTCTCTCTTGATCTTATGTGGAGACTGATCTCTAAATCCAATAGCTTTTTTTAAGGGAATCATTTGCATTTAGGGGTTCACTCATATCAGTTTTTCATGCAGCAAGAAGGAAGTTGGTTGATCTACCTCGGCACTATTTTGGAAGGGTCCAAAAATAATTGTTCTGGATTTCTGTACCAATGGAACCTAGACGGGCTCAGCTTTCCCTCCTCCATCACAGCCCCTGGTACCTGCTCTCTTGTTTGAGAGTTAGGGAGTTCATAAGTTACAATCCATTCAACCTTGGTTTCAGGTTTCAGAAAGCACGTTATCATATCATACAACGCCCTGCCACCTTTGTTTTAGAAAAGGTAATATCTGTGCTTCAAACCTCAATTAGTTTTATCTCTTTTGCCTCATTAAATATCAGAAGACAGGCCATGAGCCAGCACATTTACATCCTGGTCCTACGTACACTTGAACAATTTTTAAAAAGTAATGTTTCAAAGCCATGGAGACTCTCTCCAGACAAGTTCTGTGTGCATATAACTTGCCTCTCTTGCCTTCTATCTCACTATTAGTTATCAGCTTGTTACCACACCTTACAGTCCCCACCTGCGGGACAGCAAAATTGGCAAGAAATATCATTTTATTAAAACTGGACACTTATGGCAAACAGGACACTGTCTGTAGGTGTGACCTCTGCATGGCCAGGTCATAAGTTCAAGAGAATTAGGCAGGAAAGCCCAGCATTAATGGGCTTTCCTTTCAATAGTACAGGCAACTAAGACAATAGTAAATGAAACTGCCCAGATACAGCAGAAAAGCACCCCTGCTATGCACATTTCCTACAGAAACCTCCTCCATTTACCTTACCCAACCAAGACATTAAAGGCTGTCAGGACTCCTATTGATGTTGTCACCTAAAGTAAGACAACTGGCTCATTCAGGACCCCTTTTGTTTATCCTGCTAGAGAGCCATTAACACTTATTCTTTCACAGTAAGAAAGAGGGTATTTAAACTCTAGCTCTGGCCCAGGCAATTTGTAATATGTTGGGCATTACTCTGCACATTTGCCCCCAGATTCCCATGCTCTGTGCTACCCTCACGCTGTGGTCTGAGCCACTCTGTTTCGACCTGCTTCTGGACCGGTAAATATCACCCTCTACACCCCAAATCTCTCTCTATCCAACTTTCTCGCTTCTCTCTTTGATAGTCCTGACTGGTTTGTGAGACTGCTTGATTTCTTGTGTGTGTGTCTGCTGATTCTCAATAAAAAAATCATGTTTAAACCTTTAGGTGAAGTTCCGCAGTTAAGGATCCTGCCATTACCCCCCTTTGCAAGCCTCCTTTGAGTTGTAATTTCCCCACTTTCTAAGGAGACACTGACATTACTGGTAGTCCACAAGGTCACCCACCTTTTGGGGTAACAAGCTTCTCTTCTCCCATCCCTAGAAAACACTAGCACATTACCCATTTCTCTGTCACTAAAGAATTAATTAAATAATCCTTTGTCACATTTGAACAAATCAAGATGTATTCTTTTTTTATTTTTCTCATACACTTGTTCACCCCAGGTAATAGTATTGTACACAACAAGTACTGGTGTTGCAGATTTACTTAAAGATCCAACACAGGTTCATTTGGGCATGATCAGTTAGTTACAGACGAGTATACTTAGCAAACACAAGGATCACATTCATGCAAACAACACTCGCTAATCCCGTGCATGTCCATTTCCAAACAACTGTGATAATATATTGTCACAGCTAGCATTTTGCTTTTGCCATTACTTTATCAATATGGACAAAATAATAGTTATTATGCTAATAAGTCAATTCTGCACATGGTGGTAAATGAAATGGAATCTGCAGAATTTCCTTATTGTGCTCTGCCAAATAAGTTGGCACATGAGTTAGATATGACTGAAATGTGAAAGAAAAAGTTCCATCTGAGTGATTTTTATATCATATATAGACAGACTATGTAGCAAAGATATTGTTTAAATAGTGCTTTACTGGTTGCAATTCTGTGGGTTTTTCCAAAAATTTTTACTGGATTTTTCAGCAGTCTTGGGCCTTTATTAAAAGAAAATGTTAAGAATTAAATATACAGTCAACCCTCCACATTTGCTAGGGTTAGGGGAACATGATCCCTGCAAAAGTGGAATAATCTCAAATATCAAAATGTGGAGGGAGGGCAGGGCATGTTGGCTCCAAACCAGGTCAGTGAAAGGAGAGGGAAGGGGAGTTGGCACGGTAACTCTATACTTCTTCTTTCACTCATCTCCTTCCTTGCGTATTGCGGGGAGATTGGGAGAGGGTTTGTGGTGCTGAGAAACTGAGCTATGAGCCATCCATAGCTGGCCAGGCAGTGGCTGGTGGAGGAGGGGGAAGGAGGACGAGGGGGGGGGAGAGGAAGAGGAGGAGGAGAAGCAGAGGCAGGTTTTTAAAGGGTTACATGGCCTGATTGGAGTCACTAAGATGAAAAGTTCCTCAGGAAAAGAAGGACCTGAGGTGGAGGAGGGGTTGGAGAAACTCACAAAAAATCAAATCTGTGAAAGTGAAACTCACAAATGTGGAGGGCTGACCGTATTAAACTAATAAACTAATGTTATCTATGTGAGAGCCATAGCTATCTGAAGCATTTTCAATAGGACATCAAAAGAGCAAGGAGTAAAACACTTTTTTTTCATTTACTGCAACAAGATATGATATATGGTTGCTTTATTGCACATATGGGCTTTGTTTGAATAGGTCTAAAAATGATAAGCTTCTCATGAGAGGAAAATGATGATTCTGTGACTCAGCTGAACACTTACAACTGCTCAGACCTGCTGAATTGATCTCTACTAAGAATTTCTACAATTTTTTAAAAAAATAGATGAGGCAAATGCCAGCTGTTGATAAATGCCTATTTCTGATGTGAGAAATCAATTTCAGTAATTCCTCTATATAAAGAAATGTTCCTTTTTGTGCACTCTGGTGTTCCCACTCCTGAACAAAAGCCACCTGGTGATTGTGCCACCACCAGCCCTTTTCCCACTTTTAGGAAAAAGAGAGGCCATGACTTTAAATATTGACTTGAAGATTAAATTAGATTAAATATTGTCTTGCGATACAATGAACCAACCTCTGGTCACCACAGACAGACAGCTGCTTTCCTCCACTTGCATCCCAGAATAAAGAACCCCAGGCAGCAGTAGCTGGTGACTTCCTTGCAAGAGGGATGGTAAATACTACCTGAGTTTAAGGATGAACTTTAAAAGTAGTGTCTAAGATGCTGAAACCTCTCCCCAAACAGGTTCACCACCCTACATAGCTCCTTTAAAGTTCAACTTAAAGCCTAGACCAGGGTCACTTTCACTGTTACACTGCCATTATTTAGAAGAACACAATTTAGCCCTGGATTTACAAAATGCTTTAATAATACTTTGACATGTTCCCTCATTTCAAATAAGCAAATGCATAATAAGACTTATATAGAAACATAAGCTCAGGTTTATTTCCAGCACTAAGCTCCAACAGCCAGTACTAATCTATGCAAATGTCTCAGTTTTATCATTTGTTTCTTTAGCAATTCCATTACTATTCTACAGTCATGCTATTTCCAACCATAACTATAGAAAGCAAGCTAAATAATGGAATATAATTGTTGGCCACTTCTTAACAAGATGAATTTCTTGAACAATTTATCACTAGCACGCAGGAAACTAGATGTATCCTTAGTGTGATTAGGTAATGCAGAGGTATTTGTTTTATTCATTTATTTTCTGCAATGTAAAACACTGTCTTGATTTTGTTTAATTCTGGAAGCACATGAATTTCCAAGCCATCTTTTGTTCTTATCAGTTTACAAAATCTTCTGCCTAGAAATTTGTGCACATTAGGAAACTTGTGCACCACTTTTACACACCTTTCCTAATGTAGCATTTTTCTACACATTTTTCTACACATTTTCCCCATTGACTAAAGCAGGACTTTCCAAATGGAAAGACAAGCATTAGTGTGTCATCTGAAGTGTGTAGGTGTGTCGCTTACAACCTTGGAAGTGTATGTTATTATTTATAAATCATATATTTTTAAAAATATATGAAAGGTTTTCATGAGATATGTTGTCTCCCCATACATTTTGTTATTACAATTTATGTATGTGTCTGTATCTCTTCTAAGGGGTTAGTTTAACCTCTGGTTTGCTAGTAAAACTGAATTACTGTGTTGCAAAATGATGAATGTCTAAAAAAGTGAGTCATGCACACGAAAAGTTTGGAAAGTTCTGGACTAAAGCATAAACCAACTGTATATATTTTATCCATTGTTATTTTTACAATGCATACAAGATTGTGTGTATGCAAAATTTATTACACTGGAAATGTGCAAATTTCTGAGGAAAGTCCAATTTATCTTTCAACAGTCTGGGGAAGTGTGAAATGAGTAATTATCATGAGAACCTTGAAACCAGTGATTTTTTTTCTTCATCTTTAACCTATTTATTTAACCTATTTGTTTAACCTATAGGCAATTCTTCAGGTGAAGATTCAGGGTAGCACATGGAACCCCCCAGGTAATTCATACCAGAGCCTCTTGCTACCTCTTTAAAAAGTAAAGCCATGTTGTAATTTTTCATGAATAAACTGTGAAACAGCTTATCAACAGGATGAATCCTTGCAAGGATGTGCGTTCTCTGTAGAATCTTTATGCGAGTCATTCCAGTAACTATGCAAGCTATAGTTCTTAGTGCTTGTCCACTTTGAACTCTTGTCCCATTAGTGTGGAGTCACAAGATAAAGGGAAATCGCAATAGCAGCAAGAATTGCTCCATGGCAATTAAAAAAAAATTAAAGCTTCGTGACTGCCATATTTTACTTCCTGTGTACACAGAGGCACACCATAGACAGTACCAGAGAATGTTCAGCCCAGCTAGCAGGTATTGTATTTGCTGGTGTATAAGACTCACCTTTTCCCCCAAAAAATACTGTTTGAAAATGGGATGTGTCTCATATGCTGGCAAACAGTATTTGCCAGTGTATAAATGGGGTGCCTCTTATACACAGGTGTATCTTAAATGCCCACAGATATGGTAGCTCCTCAACTGGAATCTTATGGTCACTTAAAGGAAGAGTATTTTTCACATACAACTATAACTAAATCACACTGCAAACTAAAATAAAACTAAAATCTTGAACATACTTATTTGAAAGTTGAGTTTCATCAGAACCAATAGCACTTAACTAAGGATAAATCTTAGGATGGAGGTGTACCTTCTGTTATATTAGATTTTTCAGAAATCTAACATCTGAGTCAAAGATTGTCACCTGAGAAATGTACTTTGGCAAGTTGAAACAGGATACTAGAGTATTCAGTGACAGCAAATTTAGGAACTTCTCTCCTCCCTGATGCAGTTTTCTGTGATTAGTACTAGAGACAGAATATTCAAAAATATTTAAAAAAAGAAAAGAAAATATATTTCTTGGGAACGGAGCAATGCTGACAAGGATAATCCAAGACTGATCAGAATCTTTGCACGCCAGGACTTAATCTGCACAAAATATGCATTTTTGTGCAGAAATATTACTTCTGTCCAAAAATGTTGTTTTCTTACATAAGAACTCCACTTGTGAATTTTTACAGAACAAATCCTGAACTGTGACTAAATCAAAAGATATTCTTTTAGCAGGAAGAAAATTGTTCAAATTTCATCCAAGAATAAATCCTTTACGAATAAAATTAGTGAACCTGCACTGATGATACACCTCTATCTCCCATGAATTTCAAATAGAACTTTTGTAAGTTAACTGAAATCTTCTATTTCAGTATGCCCATATCAGGGTCAACAAAAAAAAAAATCAGGTCAATCCTTCAGGTTTCTTCTCGCCATTCGTTTTGCCTACCTCTACAGTAAAGCTGGGAAATGCTACATTTCGGGGACTATAAGTTGCAGAATTTTCCAGGCGGCATGGTCAGTGACCCGTATATCAGGAGTATTCTGCAACTTATTATTCAGAAAATTAACATTTCCAAATTCTTCTTTCCCATCTTCTTCATCTGCCAAGCACAACAAAGCAGCAGTTCAAAGCTTGGGTGGGGCTTTTAGAAGCACAAAGCAGCACAGCTGTATTTTCTTACCCCTAGTAGTTCAGTTCCTCTGCCTGCTGTGTGTTCTACTCTGATCAGTGAATTTTGGCCACTTGACAGTCATGTCTCACACTATCTGAGATACCTGTGGAGTGCGAGACTATGCAGAGGACAGGCCGGATTCCAGGGTGAGAACATATGTCTCTCTTCTAGGGGCAAGGCACTTTCTTCTTTACCCTCTTCATCCAATATTGATACCATGCCTTCTCTCACTGCTCTTTTCTTCTGCATCTCACATAAATATCAAATAATGTTTCCCTCCCAGTACCTCATAATTCTTTTTGTAATTATGTAAGTAAGTGAACTAATATTTATTGCAACTAAATATGCTGCTACTGAAAGGTATATAGTTTAAAGTCAAATACAAGTTTTTTACTGGTATATTAGAATTTCAGGGTGATTTTGGTATTGCATTATAATCAGTTAAAAATTAGACAAATAAACACGTGTGCATCCCTAAACTTTGGATTTGTTCAGTCCCAATAACAAATGAAACAACAGTGTTTTTTGCAGTCATATGTGAATATTAATACTTATTGTAGAAGGATGATACTATGATGGTTGTGATGCCATGCATTTTTCTTTGGAAAACATCATTATCATTTGCAACATCAATGTTTCATAAGCTGACCTGAAGTCATAAAACACACAACTGGAATGCCTGTTTTCGAACAACTGGATGGTTCCTTAAACATTATTACAACATTTAAGACTCTTTAAAGAGACAGTAAAGTTAATTTTAACAAGCAACTCCCTCTTGTTTTATTGAATAGTATTACAACATGATGCTACTCACAATAAGAAGAATATAGTCTATAGACAGTTCTTCCAGCAAACTCAACTTTCTACTGATACTCTTCTACATCTAACACAGTGATAGTTAGAGCTGATAGTAGCAGTTCCATCAAGGCCAAGTTTTTGTCCTCTGTCATAAATTAACAAAATAAGAGGAGCTTTAACAAACAGGACCAAAGGTTTATCTAGTCCTGCATTCCATTCCCACAGCTGCCAACCAGCTGCCTATGGGAAGCCCACAAGCAGCACAGCCACAAATGAAAAGGTCCTTCCTTGAACCAGAGCAAATCATAGCAATTAAGCACATCCAC
Organism: Cyclura pinguis; assembly: GCA_030412105.1. Classification (NCBI taxonomy): domain Eukaryota; kingdom Metazoa; phylum Chordata; class Lepidosauria; order Squamata; family Iguanidae; genus Cyclura; species Cyclura pinguis. The sequence goes on from CM059602.1 coordinate 155,608,766, forward strand.
TATAAATGGTGAATCAACAAAATCAAAGGCTAAATTAAAAATTACAAAAAGAAGTCTGGGTGATGTTATGTCACTGCAGTTGTGGAAATCCCAAATCCCAGATTTTGCCTTGTTCAAACACTTCAGCACAAACTTGACCCTTATTAGTTTCTCTTTGAAGACAGATGAAAATGCTCCCTGACTTTTTATGGTAGTCTTTACATGATTTTACCTGTGTATCTTGACTAAAAGACCATCCCCAAAAGGGGTTTAACATTCCCCAAAAGTTCTGATGCAGAAATCCAAAGATAGGAAAGTTAGAGAAAAAGTTATTGGTGTTTCATTAAATCACTAAAAAGCTAAAAATCTCTTATACTAATTATATGTACGTTAAAAAGAGAGTTTTTAACATTTACATTAAATGTATATTGCTGTTTAATTTTGTAGTATGATATAGCACAACAAACTTACCAGGTGAAAATCCCATCCATGGTTTAACACCCCACTCATTCTTCTTCTTCTTGTTTTGTCAATCTTTTTCATAAGATCTACCCCCCTCCCACAATATCAAAAAAGAAAATTCTCAGCAATACTTTAAAGGAACAGACAGGACAGCCTAACAATTACACTCCTTTTTAAAATGATACATCTTTGATTCCATTAGATGCTAGTTCTCCCTCAAAAGAACAAGGTTCCCAAGCATGCTGTCAGATGACTTGTATCAGTCATGACACTGCCAGCAGTAATGAATAGGATCAGTAGCAGCTCTTCCAATTCTTTGGCAGTTCCTCCATCTCGAAGACCAGCTCCTGCACGTCTCCTGGGTGCTTGGACTGGCTGCCAAAGCGCATGTGATCCAGAAGGGAGCAGCCTCTGGGTGTGAGTCAATGAGTGATATCAAACAGGTGACCAAGGGGTGTTAACTGTAGGTGACAGTGACTCCATGTTCCCTGCTTAGCGCAAATACTCAAATGATCTTGAAGGAACAAGTGAGCTTCTTAGGCATGAATATTTTGCCATGAGCATGTGAAACCTCTGTTGGTTACCCTTGTTTATAAACAGTTGCCATTCCAGAGGAGGACCCCTCCTCTGAAACCTGGTGCATAAATTGTACACATAAAAGTTTGTGCATATATTTGTCTCCCTTCACTTAACTGAAAACTTTGTTGTCTCCATCAAGAGAGGGAGCCCTGCACATATACAGGAGCTATCCCAACCGACAAATGATGCAATGAAGTAAAATGCTGTAAAATGTATGCTGTTCTACTTCCTTCCCCCTCTATCACGTATTGAAATAATCCCTGAAAGGGTATCTATGTTAGAGAAGCAAGTCCTGTTGCATTGCTTTCAATGGAACCAAGCTAGAACATTTTTGCAGAATTGGGCCTATTATTTAGTGAGAGAGTAGGTTGTTTAATATCTGAGTTGTGTAAGAAACAGAAATAACTAAAACACACTGTATTAATTCCCCAAAGTCCACTTTAAAACAAAAAAAAACCTCACAGTACATTTTGAAATGCCATTTGATTGTTTTTTCTGTTACTATAATCCTCATATTTAAGGATTTAATTAGCTTTTGAAAGTTCCCTTTAAAAATCGCTTTGCATTTGCATGTTTTTGCAGATTATTTTCTGCCAGTAAACAGAAACTATTTCACTGTAATATTTGGGGATTGTTGCTTTTGTCTACTTTATGCCCAGTTTCCAGTCATTTGCTGATTTCGTTATTTAATGACTTTTCCAGTTATTAAAAATGATTTACATGTTCTGCTTTGTTAGTGATCAAGGGTGGCCCTGCTAGGAATCCATAACGTATTCTAAAATAATAACTATAGCCTTAACTATTGTTATTGCCTTCTTTCTGTTACTCAGCTCTAGGCCCCATTTCATTACAGAGCCTGTGGTGTTTGAAGATTTCAGAGAAGCCGCTAGACAGGATGGGTTTAAACTAGTGATGATACTGAGAGCTTTTCAGTTTCATGGAGAGTTCTAAATCCAATATTACTCACTGTCACAAAGCTCCTGTTATTGTAAATGGCTGATCACTCTTCTAAGGCAGCTGCTAATGAGATCAACCTCTTTGGCTCCAGTCTGGACCCTTGACAAGCCAGTAAACAGTCACTTAGGTAAGCCTCTCTGCAACTGACAAGTCATTTTCCAACGTATGAGACCATTAATCATTTCCAAGTAGCTGAATGACATTTTTATGAGACCTATTCATTTTGACTTTTAAAAAAAGATGTTAATACTTCTTCAAAAATACAGCTTGTAAGCTGTTACGTTGTAAGGGCTACATTTCATATGTTTTCAACATGGACATACGAGCTGTTTTATGCCTACCCAGAACTGCCACATCACTTGTGGGTGCAACTAATACCTTTTTACACTGCGTGTAAGATACAGATACACACTCTAGGGATTTTTACAAAATTCTTTTTCTTTCTATCTACAAATCAATAACAATCTCAGTACAGTGAGAAACCTGCAAGTGATCACAGACGTTTTGTAATCCATAGAGATAGGCTGACTTCCTTGCTCCTTCCTACATCTTCCTTTGGCACAAGCATGAAGAGACTGGTAGCATCTACTTTTTTCTATTTTCCATTAACCGTAGTTTAGTTTTATGTCTAAATCTTGATAACCTGTGCTTAATATCATCTCTGGGTTACTTAAACCAGATTCACACCATGGATTATGAAGTTGGCTTGTTTCAGCAAACTACAGTCACAATCAGTCTGTTTGGATTTGGGTGTAACACTAATCTATAATTTACTGAAAAAGAAACCTTCAAATCTCCTCACACCAGAAGAGATAACAGGAGGCTATGTGCACAAGCCTGAAAGTTGTGCACACAGTGTAACAACAAACCATACATTTCTGTTTTCCATATATATTCAAGTTTTGGGGTCTTCTTTTCTGAATTTCAAGAAAGGAAAATTACGCATCATCCCACTTTGTTCTATGAGAGCCTCAGAACTTGTTTTCAGTTATTGGGACAGCATCCCAGCAAATGTTATATGATAATAAATGAAAGATTATCAGTTATGTCCTGAACGCTGTACTCATACACATCAGTAGCACTTTTATAAAAATTAAAACATCACTTCCTTGTATTTTTCCTCTCATCAGTTGTGTCACTAATGTTTTGGCATGAGTTTTCAACAACAAAAGCCACTGAATAAAACATTTTGGAAGTCAGATCCTAAGATCTGACCTAGGAACAAATGTGATGTAGTTGTGGTAGCTAGGTACCTGAATATCCTCATGGTTTAGAACAGTTTAATAGAAGCTATGACAAATCCTGAAATCCGATCCTTCCACAGAACGATATTTGTCTCACATGAAAACACACACAAGCACTATAGAGAAAGAGAGAGAGCAGGGGTGGGAAAGGGGAATCCTTTTCCCCAGGCCATTTCCACACTACACCATTATAGTGTTATTATTCCACTTTGAACATCTTATGGAATCCTGAGGTCTGCAGTTTAAGGAGAGGCATTTAGAATTCTCAGCCAGAGAGCTCTTTGGCCTCAGTAAAATACAAACACCAGAATTCCACAGGATGTTGAAAGCAGAATAATAGCACTGCAACACTGTAGTGTTGAAACGGCCCCAGTGCGCCAGTCCCAATCAGTTTCCCTTCCCAGCTGCTTATAAATTTTCAGAATGGTAGACTTGATCATGATAGTCTCTGCTGTCACAAGAGATAAAAAACAGTATTGTGTTACACTGAGATAACCATCATGATTTTTTTTTTTAATCAGAATTTGAAAAGTTACTTCGGACAAAAAATCTATTCTTGTTCATCATTGTGGTGTTCAGAAAAGTAAGCTTTGTGCACAGCATCTTACCCCTTCCTCCACTTTTTGGTTACTTTACACAGTTTTAAAATTTAGGATTGATAAAAAAATGGCATAAAAATTGAAAATTCCAGTCAAATGACTGTAAAAGGATCTTAACATGCCGTTTTAAAGTAACTAAACTTTCTTATCAAGAAAAGTGTTCTACTATTGGTAACTACATTATTTTTTACTTGTTGGGGTCTACATTTAGGTAGCTACACTGCTTTGCTTAAAAATGCTTGCTCACTTCTGGCTACCATAAATGGTCCTGGAATTTGTTGGTTATCAGTATGTTCTGCTTCTATGGGAGATTTGGAGATTTGAAAAGGAGCAAAGAGAAAACTTCAAAGTCTGAATTTGGGGGGGGGGGGGAGAGAATAGTTATGCAATGGGCTGGAATGAAGCAAAGGTTTGGTTTCAGGAAACCAATGTTATTTAAAAAGTTAACACTATGTCCTTATATTCCCATATTTTTAAATCATCCACAAGTACCAAAAGACAGCATACACCTAAAGGTTTCTTGTATCTTTTCCATTCAAGGTAATTCACCTTGTAAGAATACAAAGGTAATGTGGGAAAAAGCAAGCCATGCAAACCCTTATATTGTGATGCTTTATAGGAATATTTCTGATTTCAGGCATATGGACATGAAAGCATGGCACATCCAAACCATTTTTTAAAATAGTTTCTTATTTTATTTTCTGTATAATATATTTTAAATTCTAATTTAAGTCTACCTATTTTATTAATCTGTGATTCAGAAGGGCAAGTACATCCCCACCTTCTCTTTGATATAACTAGTATTACAACAGATTCTGCCTTACACATTTTTAATTATTTTCTGAATGAGACATGATCTAGACAATTTCTAATGCTTTTTGCATCTTGTGTGTTTCTCTGCCATTTAAAATATATAATTCACTGCATTGTTTTGGTAGCTTTTATTTGTGTAAGCCAAATCTGTGAAACACTTTGTTACATCACATCAAACCTTTCCAGTGCTGGCACTTACCATATTTGCTGTCATATAAGACACACTTTTTTCTCCCCAAAATACCCCTTAAAAATGTTGGGAGTGGCAACCTTTGCATGCTTAATTAACTGGCTAGTTAGTTTGCATGTTTATTGTAAGCATAGAGAGATAGCCTAGAGAAAACATCCTGTTTGTTTTGGTCAACTCCTCTTCTTCCAACACATACATATTCTTTGTTCTTAGAAAGGTTCTCTTGCCATTTACTCCTTTCTTTTGTCTTCGCTTTTGTCCTGAAAGCATGCTCTGAGATCTCCTAACAGGGATTATTTTCAGCAAGCATGTAAGTGCTTGATTTCTTCCCACCTTCTTCAAGTATTGAACCTGTGTAGACTATGCACAAGACTTTTGTGAGTAAACGCTTTTATATTTTAACCAAACTGTTTTTGTGTTTATTTTGAGCTAGATTAAGTGTGTTTGGGGTGGAGTGATAGAAGTGAGACTGGTAATCTGTTCAACTTCCGTTTTTGTGCAATTACTAAGACACTCTGTGGATTGGGAGTCTCATTACCAAAATCTCTCAATTCCTCAACAGGTTATAGGGTCCCAGAACAGAACAGTTACCAGATTTTTGGAGGGTTTTTTTAGTTATTTTTTGCTTTGTGTCTTTCTTGGGAAAGCGGCTGTTTTTTCCCCCTTCCCCCTTTTTGGAAACACACATCTGGCTAGAGAATTTTTACCTTTTACCTTTTCGGGTGCTGATTCTTTTTTTTTTTTTGCAATTGCTAACTAAAGCAAAAGTGCTGCATGCAGATTTAGACCTAGCTTCCAAACCCAGACTTGTGCGACTCATTAATGAGAGCTATGGAGACAAAAATTAAATTTAGCCTTTAATCACCATAATGTTTCTGATGCAATTGAAAAAGAAAAACCAAGCAGTGAAGCTGCAGAACAATGGTTGAGAAAAGATGCCACAGCACAGTACCTAATTGGTAATGCATGATTTTTCAAGGTATTGTGTTACTTATCTTCTGAAAGAGAAGAATCAAGCCCAAGACATGCTACAGAAGTATGTTGCCATGGTGAGAACCAAGTTTGAGATAACACCTAAAGCTATCCAGACAGATGGCGCTGGTGAGTACATTTCACATCGCACACAAGCTCTCCTGGAACAGCATGGCATTTTGCATAGGAGGAGCATTCCTTACACTCCTGAGCAGAATCGGATTGCTGAAAGGAAACCGAGATCTCTCCTGGAGATGACAAAGTACATGCTGGCAGATGCTCATCTTCCCAGTAAATTTTGGGGCGATGCCTTTATGACCGCAACGTATCTCCAGAATAGATTGCCAATGAAAGGCACCACACAAACACCATTTCAACTATGGTATGGCAGAGTACCAGACATGAAACACATTAGAACCTTCGGAAGCATTGCATATTGATACATACCACAACAGAAGTGACACAAACTAGGTGCAAGAGCAGAGCAGACTATTCTAATTGGTTATGCTCCTGGAAGCAAAGGCTATAGAGTAATCAACTTAAAGACTGGTGAGGTTACTACCAGGCATGTAGTTTACTTTGATGAACAAAGCAGAGTTGATAAGAGAAGAACTGTCATAGACTTTCCAGATGAACGAGAGACTATCTTAAAATCACTGGAAGAAGAAGAGCAAGATGTTGAACCTCTCTTAGAAGTGCAAATGTTGCCTTCATCTGAAATACCACAAGCAGCAACACAACCTGATTCTGAACAAAGGGTTGAGACATATGCTGCAGAAAGCAAGCTAAAGGCAGAGAGCAGTACACTAAGAGAAAGAGATGCAGATGGCTCTGACCTGAGCACTGGACCAGAGGATGCTGCAGAGACAGACCAGGTTCCAGAACAGGTTCCCAGATGCTCAACGTGACCCAACAAAGGTGTATCTTTTAAAGCCCAGAAAAGGCAGCTGAGGATTTGGGCTGCCCAGTGCTGGTGCTGGCTTCGCCCCGGCTCCTTGGCTGGTCTTTTCTGGGCAGTTTTTTAATGCCAAAAAAGGCAGGGGAGGGTCTAAGTGGCTTCCCTAGACCTCCCCCAGTATTCATTTTGCCTTCGTTGGGAGAACTCCCATGGAGGCGAAACGTAAGGAAATTGGGGATAGGGAAGCCTCGCTGCCATAGTAAAAAAAAAAAAAAATCTCAAAAATAACTGTCAAAAATGGGGTGTGTCTTATACCCCAGTGCATCTTATATGGCGGCAAATACGATAAATGTGAATGGCAAAAGTTTCAACCCAGCTAGGATTTTTCCCGCTTCCATATGTCCTTCTTTTTGTTTTGATTATTCTGACATGACTCTTTTTTTCTCTTTCTTAATGAGCCATAATGTCTACACCTGGATGGCACTGCAAAGTAATTCTGAATATGCTATATTCAAGAAGTGTTAAACTTTTCTTTTTGCCAGTTTGCATTTGAACGAAGTTAAAAACCAGGTCAGGTTTGCCAGATGAAACTTCAAACAGAGCACTTAACATTTTAACCATACAAAGTACCAAGGACAGAACATCTAAAAATGACTCTGTTTTCTTAACGTGTTTCCAGTGTATTTTACAATTAAATCATAGTATATGCAACTCAAACAATTACACAGTCATATAATTTTTAAAGTATACTCATTTTTTCTACAGATTTGGAACTATACTATTTTTCTATCCTCCTGGTTTAGTTAAAAATTGTATATATTCCATTCTTATATGGAATTTTCTACCCCAAAGGATGGATAATGTTGTGGCATTAAAGCTTTCTAGAAAACAGACCATTCACCAAGCTCTTGTTTGCATTTCTAATGTTGGGATGTGATTACAATGTAACATACTACTAGAGAGGGGAATGGAGAAGAGCCACGGTAATAACATATGGCTTAGGTACAGCAGACATATAGATCACCTGTAATGCCAGGCAGTTGCCTACTTTAAAATTAGAAAATGAACATAAAGCAATGTTGAAACTAGAGCCACCCTATTAGATTTAGTCTGGCTCTCCTCTACGGGTCAGTTATGCTGCTGCAGAACATGCAGCATGATGGGTAGGTTACTCCAAGGGGAGGCCTTTCAACATTCTTCCCAAGCATTCTTACTAATTATTCTTCTCTAAGGGTTTGTACGCAGCTCGAGTCCTCTTTTTCCCAAGCAGCAACCCTGCATGGATATGCCAGTGATGGTAGCTGATGGATACACCAGAGAAAAAAACTGAAGAGACCCCTATTTGAGTAATAGCCTTCCTGCTGTATAGCAATCTAATAGCAAAAATGTGCTGCAGCAGAGGAGGGCTATAATGGCTATTCAGGGAAGGGGGGGGGGACTACACACACTGCTCTATACACATCAGCTGGACTGCATCCTTTTTCTTTTCCTGCAATGCTGGATTCTATGGGGCACCCTCACATATATGGAGTGAGACGTCATTGGAAAACCTTCCGTGCCCTAACAGGGGCATCCAACAGATCTAACTGAACTAATTCAGATATCTCGTCTATATCTGTACCTGAAGGTACCTACTCAACATGGTCCCCTTTATACAAATGCATACTTTTCACACTTCAAGGTGCTTTCATTTTATATCATTCTTTCCAGTAGTCTTGTGTTTTAAAGAAGCGCAGGTAATTGGGGAAAATGTTTTTGTTCTTGCTCACAAACTTTGTGTATGTCCATTGTCTACATGGTTTGGAATTAGTTTACTAATCAAACCACAATCCTTGTTTAATTTTGATGTTCTCATCCCACCTACAAGCAGAGAAAGGAAGTCCTTCTGGTGCAAGTATCTTGGTCATTCTAAAGTGCTACCCAACCAGTGCTGTAAGAGCTAGGATGTTGCTGCTGATCTGAAATCCCAGGTCAGCATAGCCAATGATAAAGAATGTTATAAGGAGTTACAGTCCAACAAAACCTGGAGGACCACATGATTCCCACACCTCACGCTGGTCACATAGAATCTTGCTATCGTAACTCATGGGAAAAGAATTTGCTAGAAAAAATGGAGAATCTCAGGACTAGCAGTAGTTTGAAGGGAGCTAGGAACCAAAAATCAGGAGTCACAGTACAAAGCCAGTCATCAGGGCCAAAGAATAAGTCTTGCAATGTAATGTTATGTTACCATTACACATGCTATGCTCCTGACTTTTATTATCCCAATATGCACTGTGGTGCTTATCTTTGCTTCCAGTACTGGGCAATAATTAATAATTTGGCTGCAACTAAAAATAAAAGGCAGACCTTTGAAACATTTTCTAAATCAGCAGTAGTAATACTTTCTGATCTGATGCCAATAAGATATGCCTTTTTTTGTATTAATCTTCATATTTGTTGCCAATAATACAGTGCTCCAGAGCAGGTCTAACAACAACAACAACAACAACAACAACAACAACAACAACTTCTTTTCACATCTGCTTTGAAAACAGGGGGAAAAAAAACAAATCTTGAGTCTTCTGAAGGCTCTCAGCTCCAACACTTTTATTCTCTTAGTGAATTTCTAGCATGATGATACCATCATATGTAGATTAAATTACTTTCAGTACATAATTAAGTACATCAAGAGTTTGTTTTCATTTATGCCTTTCAAAGAAAGGATATAAAGCTTTATCAGGCCTATGAAATGACCAATATAGCACAGCTCTTTTATCAGAAACCCCCCCTCCCTAGGCAAAAAATGGCCTATTGATAAACCATCATGTGACAAAAATGGGGGGAGGGGGGGCTTGCCAGACTAGAATCTTGGCAAGCTGAAAAAAAGGATGCAAACTATAATGTCTGCTTCAAGTAATCAAGCTATTTTTACCAGTTGTAATTCTCATTTTTTAGTATCTATTTATGAATAAAATACTCTATATCTCTCCTTTACCATCAGAAGTGATCCTAGCACTGAGGACAGCAAAGTGACTAACTCAGTCCACCACTTCCTTCTTTTTGTAGTACTGTCAGTTCTTGGGTGTTTCTTTATGCATGTATAACCAAAACTGAAGAGGGAAGTGTCAGCTTGACCCAGTTATATCCACCAGGTTTCTGGGTGCATCAGCAAGCAAGATCTGATGGGCAGGGAGGAGGAGTCACAGAGATCTATTGTGAGATCACTTCCTGTCTGACTATCTCCAAGGATACACTGGGCAATAGAACAATGAGACAGGATGGGAATTCTGTTGGGATACTGTCCAACCTGCTGTCCAACTGTCTCCCTGCCTGACCTGCCAGAGGTGGTCATGTAGGTGGTGTTTATTTTCCCCAATCAGGATCAGCTCAAGGCTTCCATGGCAACCATGCTTCTGTCTCAATTAATGTCTGGCCCTACACATGTAGCAGGCCACACTCTTGATCTGGCCTTTCTTTTTTCATTTGTCAAGACAATGGTGATCTAGGAGTAGGCGAATTTGAAAGAACACCAATGTTAAGGGCAGATCACTACCTGCTAAAGCTTATATCTGCTCGGACCCATAACCTCTGCAGGGGTGTCACGACCATTAAAAAGTTCTGCCCCCAGAGACTAATGGATCTAGAAGGATTCCTGAATGCTCTGGGGGGATCTTACAAATGCTAGAATTGGTGATTCTGTTGATGCCCTGGTTGATCTGTAGAACAGGGAGGTGGTGACCTAGGCAACTGATACAGTTGCTCCCAACCATGCTTTGCTTCAGTGCAGAACATGGGCTCTAGGGTTTTCTGAGGAGCTCAGGCCAATGAAGCTCTTGGGTAAATGACTACAGTAACAGTGGAGAAAGACTCAGGATGAATCTGACTGAGCATGGGTTAAGGCCCATTTTAGAACCTACTCTGCATTAGTGAGGGGCAGCAAAGAAATTTTGGTGCCTCTATTACACCAGTTCAATCTCATCCAGTATAGCTGTTCTGGTTAATTATTGAGCTATTACATCCTAGACCTCAAATGGCTGAGGAGGAGCCCTCAGAAAAGTACTGTGGCAAATTTGTTGAATACTTTGCAGAGAAAATTGCTTGGATTCATTTTGACTTGGACAGTACATTGGAAGTAGAGTCTGGGGAGGCAACTGAGGCACTATCCATTTTGACGGATGACTTTTCCTTTGTTCAACATGATGACGTTGACAAGTTGCTTGGGGAGATGAAGCACATTTGTCTGTTAGATCATGTCCATCCTGGCTAATTAAAGATGCCAGAGGAGAACTGGCCAGTTGGGTGGTGGAGGTTGTAAATGCTTCTTTGAAAGATTGCTATGTTCCAACCTCTCTAAAAGAAGCAACTGTAGGAACTTTGTTGAAATAACCTTCATTAGACCCCACTTCCCTCGATAACTATCAGCCAGTTTCTAATTTCCCCTTTCTAAATAAGGTCCTAGATTAAGTAGTGGCAACACAACTCCAGGCTTTCTTAGATGGAACAGATTGCCTGCATCCATTCCAATCTGGGTTCACACCTGGTTATGGAACAGAAACAGCCTTGGTTGCCTTGGTGGGTCAACTACAGCAGGAATTGGATGGGGGAATATGTCAGTGTGGTCCTCTTGGATACTTCAGTGGCATCGGATACCATCAACCATGGTATGGTTTTGGGTTATCTGGCTGATATGGGACTTGGGGACATTACCTTACAATGGCTCAAGTCTTTCATGGCTGAAAACTCCCAGAGGGTGGTGCTGGGAGACTTTTGGTTATTAGCCAAGGGTCAACATTGTCCCTTATGCTTTTTGACATCTAGATGAGGTTGCTGGGACAGATCATCTGGTGCATTGGGGCTGGGTGTCCTCAGTGCTAATGAAGCCCAGCTTTGTCTCTCCTTTACACTGATGCCAAAGAGACTGTGGTAGTACTGGATCAATATCCATATCCAGTAAAGGACTGGATGTGTGTGCCTATTTTTTATGTTAAGGGAATGAGCTCTCTTGAACATGAATGATTCTGAAGAGGGACATTTTGCCCCAGTACTAAAGGAAGCACTTTCCTGTGGCTCCATTCTAAAGATACAAGTTTTTATTTATTTCATTTCTGCTTGCAAGAATAAAGAATTTCAGCCATTTTCATCAATATGAAGGTTTTCCCACAATTTTTAAGCACTGTTCAGGGTTTAGGGCTTCACTGTAAAGATTCATTTTCTCAAAAATGCATTCAATTTTCCTACATAGAAAATGTATTTTTGCACAGAAAACATGCATTTGGTATAAAATATACTGATTTCTATGCAAAAAATAAATAAAATTGATGTCTTTGTACATAAAACCCATGCAGGAAAACTACATATCATTTACCTGTGCAGGATTCAATGCATTCATGCAAAGTGCATAAATGCTACACAGTAAATATTACGATTTGCAAACACAGATTTCTCTACAGAGGAACTATCTGAAGTTTTTCTGCATATGTTTTCACTGCAAAATGAATAAATAAATCAAAAATAAAAAATCTGCACAGGAAAAATGTTTAATTTTGTTCAAACAATATTCTTACAACAAGGTTGAAAACTGTGAAGGATTTACAGCTGAGCTGCCTTCTCCTTAGAGGAAGAGGTGTCTTGAGTGTTGACACCTCTTCACTTAAGGAAGGCCACCTGGTCAAAATGCCTTCCATGCAGGAATCCACTGCTCAAGCAGCCTTGGCAGGTGGCTATCTAATCCCTGTTCAAAAACTTTCAGAGTTAATCACCTTCCAGAGTAGGCTATTCCACTGTCACATCCCTATTCCACTATAGGAAAGGAAAGAAAATACGCGCGCATACACACATACTATTCATTTCTTTGTAAAGAAAGTCTTCTCAATGTTTAGGAAACCTGACTGAGGCAACTGCAAAATGTTTTGCAATTCAAGAACTATCCATCTACACAGAAATGATGTGGTTTTTCTGTATAGAAATGTCTTTCCTATGCAGAAAAATCATGTCTTTTTCTGCACAGAAAAACCATATGTAATTCTAGAAAGTGTGTTTTCTGCAAAAGAACTCTGTTTCTGGGTAGGGAAAGAAATGAATACTTCCTGAAACACAAACAGTGAACAGGAACTGTGTAGAAATCATATTCTCATCCTGTGTACAGAAGAGCACAGGTATTATCTATTCCTGCCTTGCCTGCAAGGTCAAAGAACATGAAGGTATTCATCCCTGCTTCATTCTGCCAAAGGAAAGGCTGCTATTAGCTCATCTGAACTGGTCCAGAAACAGTATGTACGCATGTGTGTTCATATCAAATGAACAAAAAGTGCACAGCAGCCATAGAAACATTAGAAACTTTAGTCTAAACAGCAGAGAGTCCACAAAAAGTACCTGGAAGAGAACAGAGATAAGAAGCAAATTGCCAGAAAGAAAGTGGAGAGGTATTAATAAAGTAAAATAAAAGGCACACTAAAAATACTTCAACAACATCAGTGCTTTTATTGCAGTCAGATTCAGTATACAAACCAACTATTTGCATGTAATTTTATATACAGCTTATACACAAATTTCTCAACTCTAAACAAAAATTACAAGACAAAAGAATGTGTGTTAAGGGTCCAATGACACATGGAGAATATCTTTATACTTTCTCAAAAATCTGTCCTAGAAATAAAATATTGAACCCAGAAAGCATAAATGTTCTTTGAGCTTGAAGTGTTCAAAGAGTTGCTAACTAAAATGAGGATGTTCCGTATCCTAGAAACATAGCATTTGCTAAAGCTTGCAGATCTTCTCTTTCTTTTTTTAATAACATTTTTTACTGAAAAAAGAAACAATAAATTAAATCTTTTGTAAAAAATAAAATACATCATCAAAAGTTAGTCTTCCTTGAAATTTAACATTTGTCTTTCAGCCCCCCAACCTTGATTCCATTTTTTTGCATTTTCCCCAAATTACATCTTCTTTCAGCATTTGTCTTACTACCTCCTTTACATATATTACCTTTTTCTTATCAATTTATGTTCATTATAATATACACATTTAAACCAATTAATCCAATTAAAGAATAAAACAAATAAACATCCTTTAAATACTGTTAACCTTTTATCGCCCACTTTCTATTTTCTATTATTTCAGTAAATCTTACCTTTCGTTACATTTGATCCAATCAGTCACACATTTCCATTCTCTTTTGAATTGTTATATAGAGCTATCTTTAAACAAACTAGAGAGTTTTTCTGTCTCTTTCATCTCCAAAACTTTGAGTTTCCATTCTTCTGTAGTTGGGCCCATTTCCAGTGCTGGGCATAACATAGTATAGCTGCTGTTATCAGATATAAGATTATCTTTTTGTTCTTTTTCAGTTCTTGCTGAGGTTCTATCATATTTAGTAAGTATATTTTGGGTTTCATTCCAAACTTGAGATTTATGATCTTTTGAATTGTATTGTGGACTTTATTCCAAAAGTTCTTAGTGAACTGGCATATGCACCACATATGACAGTGTGTGCCTGCTATATCTTCATATTTCCAACATGACCCGTTCCCTTTTTTCATTATCTTTTTCAGTTTCTGGGGGGTCATATACCACCTATGTAACATTTTGTAATAATTTCCTGCAAATTCAGGTTTGAAGTAAACTTTATGTCCTCTTTCCAAAATTTAATCCACTTCTACAATTCAATTGGATGTCCCATATTTTGGACTCACTTGATTGTTATTTCTTTTATTATTTCTTGTTCTATCTCTCATTTAAGAAGCAGTTTATAAATTTGGGATATTGTTTATTTCTGGTTCTCTTTCAAAATTAAATCTATTTTGTTTTCTGTTCTTTCAAACCCTACCAAGTTATAGTCCATGTTAAATCTCTCTTTAATTTGTCTGAAAGGGAACCAATTCAGTTCATGGTCCTGTGGTTTTATTTCTTTTGTCATTTTCAAGATTGGTGTAGTATCATCTCATTTAATTAATTCTTTATAAGTTAACAATTTTCTGTTCTTGGTTCCACTAATTTTAAAAGCTTCCTGAGGAGATGTCCAAACTAGGGGCTTCCTATAGAACTTTGATTTTTATCATTTGCCAAGCTTTCAAAAGGGATTTTCAGATGCACTGATTGTAGAAATCTCTGTTTACAGTTATTTTATTATAGCATAAATAACCATGTTATCCAAATTGATTATCGTGGTTTCCAAATCTAATAATAATGTTTTTTCTAGAACAATCCAATCTTTTATCCAGTCCAAGCAACTAGCTTGGTAGTATAATCTCAGGGATTGGCAAATCCCAACCACTTCTTTCCTTGGCGTCTTGTAATATCTTCATTTTAATTCTTTTTTTTTTTCTTGCCCAAATAATCTTGGATATTTCGCTTTCCCACTCTTGGAAGGGCTTTTCATTGATGATAAATGGGAGGTTTTGGAACAAAAAATGAACTTTGGAAATATAGATATTTTCATTACATTAATCCTCTGTAATAATGATACATTACATTTATCCAATTTCAATAACTTGCTTTTGATCTCCCTTCATGTCTTTTGGTTGTTGTTGACAAATAACCCCTGATTTTTCCTAGTGACTACAATTCCCGAATATTAATCTTTTTTCACAATTTGAAATCATGAGATCTTTTTCAACTCTTCCTCCTCCTCCTCCTCTTCTTCTTCTTTGCATATTCATTAACAACGACGTCTTATCTTTGTTAATTTTAAAACCCGCCACATGTCCAAAATCTTTCAGCAAAAGAAGTAATTTCTGTCAGGATTCTTTAGGGTCCTCTAAAAATATGACTAAATCATCTAAAAAAGTCTTAAATTTCAGTTCTTTCTTTTTAACTTTCTCTCCTTGTACTTGAGGATCTCCTCTTATCGTCCCATTCAAAATTTCAAAATTTCTAATGCCACAATGAAGATAAGTGGAGACAAAGCGCAGTCTTGTCACACTCCGTTAGATACAACAAATGGGTTTGTATTTTCTCTGTTGATTATTAACATTGCTTTTTAATCACAGTAAATAACTTCTACCCATTCTCTGAAATTCTGGTCTAGATTTAGTTCTTCTATAACACTTAGTGCCACAAAATATTGTCAAAGGCTTTCTCTGTGTTGAGAAACACCATAGCCAACTTTTTCCTGGGATTCTTTCCATAATATTCAATGGTATAATACCTGTCCTTACATTATATTTCATATGTCTTCCCTTTAAAATCCTGTCTGATATTCTTGAATTGTTTCATGCAAAACTTTTTCAATCAATCGGCTAGAGTTGATGCAAAAATCTTATAATCTATATTTAATAGTGATATTGGTGTATAATTCCAAACTTCCTTTGAATCACGGCCTTCTTTGGGGATTAGTACAATGTTAGATTCAGCTCATGTCTCTGGTCTTCCTTGATCTTTTAAGTCTTTAATTGTAGCATACAATGGTTTTATTAATTCTTGAAATGTTCTATAATAAAGAGTCTTAATGCCATCAAGTCCTGTGCCCTTCCTTGGTTTCAACTCCCTGATGGTCTCAAGGATTTCCATAATTGTAGTAGGCTTATTTAGTTGCTTTCTACTTTCCTCTGGAATTTTTTCAGTGTTTTGTCTTTCCAAATAGTCCTTTATCATCTTGGAATAATTCAGAACTGACCTTTTTCCTTGAAATAAATTGGTGAAATATCTCTTGAAGATCAGTTTGATTTTATCTTGATTTGTGACTATTTTCTTTCCTTCTTTCATCTCTAATATTGCATTTCTCTTTCTTTTCTTCTTAAGTTTGTACGCCAGCTATTTATCTATTTCATTAGTCTCGTCAAAGTGATATTGTTTCAAATATTTCAATTTTTCAATTTCTTCTGTTGTTTACTGCGAAATTTCTTTTTGCAATAATTTAATCTCAGATTTTAGTTCATCTTTATGAGGGTTTCTTCCTTTACAATATCATACAGTCTTTGAGATAGAACCCTGAATGCTTGTTGTCTGTGTATGTGCCTTCAAGTTGCCTGCTAACTTACGGTGACCTCATCAATTTTATATGGTTTTCTTAGGAAAGGAATCCCAGAGATGGTTTTGCCAGTTCCTTCCTCTGAAATACAGTCTATAGCATCTGATAATCATTGGCGGTCTCTTACCCAAGTACTAACAAGAGCTGACCTTACTTAACTTCCAAGGTCAGATGGGATCTAGTGCCTTTAGGTTATTTAAGCTATTGAATAAGACAGGTTCAATGCAATACCAATTGAATCAATTTTATAAAAGAACAATTGCTGTCATTTACTTATATGCGAGTCCATAAATGTGGTGTCTTTTACAGCTGCGTGACTTGCAGAAATTTTACATGGCACAGAAGATGATAAGAAAAGCTGAGCAACCATTCAAGGCACATAAATTCTCTGAGAAAATAAAAAGAATACCCACAATTTACAAGAAACTTTGAGGGCAGTATTAGCACTAGAACCAGCAAAAGTCTTAAAATGCCTGAGTGTGTTCCTTTTCTGCTCCCCCAAAAGTGAGGAGAGATGTAGCAAAAACAGCCAAAGGATATAACACAACGTCTGACTGAATTATATCAATAAGGTTTCAGGGAAAACCCATCACTATATTGTATATGCTCATGTATAAGTCCAGAAATTTTGGTCAAAAAATCAACCCCACCAAAAACTGGTTGACTTATCCATGGGACAATGCGTCTTCTCAGAAAGGAATCATCCCCTTCTCTGAATAGAGTGGTGAAAGAAACTAAAAGAAGCACCAACCCCCTCTACTATCTCAACCACATTGAGTTTCTGGCCTTTTTAAATGCCCGATCAGGAAAATGGTAGCAGCCAGGCGCAGCTGCCCCTCAAAGCAGCACTAGAACTTTCCCCTCTTCACAGAATAACCCTTGACTTATCCATGGATCATATCAAAATCCGTAAGTTTGGTCCCAATACAAAAGTATATACAATAACCGTAATCCATGTTTATGCTCCAACAAACAGAGGCACAAGAAGAAGAAATCTAAAGATTTTATGCTGGAGTCCAGGAAGAAATTGATCACACATCAATATAGGACTTGTTGTTAATCACAGGTGATTAGAATTCTCTGTAGAATTTAAAGATAATGTAAAAAAATAGATTAGTACTATTAAGCCTAATTGACCAGGAGACAGAAGAACTCTGAACTGAAGCCAAAGACACTGTCAGAGAGGAATGCAAAAAGACCCTATCTGCAGCAAAACAGAAGACAAGCCTCAAGGGATGATGCATAAAACACTGCAAGCAATTAAGAACAGACAAGAAACCAAAATAACAGGTAAGCAAAATAGAGCCTGAACCCTGAATGGAACTGTTCAAGGAGATTCATTCAATAATCAATGCAGAGAAATAGAAGATGACAATAAAAAAGTATGAACAAGAACAACATCTACAACATCTAAGAAATCAAAGGGAAATTTACATCAAGAATAGGGATGCTTACGGGCTAACAGGCAAATACATTACATACCCAACTAAAAATAAAAAGATGATGGAAACAATCCATGGAAGAACTATATAAAAAATATGAAATGATGACAGATTCATTTAAGAAAGAATCATTTGAACGTGAACTGCAACAACAATTAATAATATACAAATGACACCGTACTATTAGCAGAAATAGCAATGACTTGGAACGATTATTAAAGAAAGTAAAGAAAGGAAGTGCAAAGATAGGTTTACAGTTAAACATTAAGTAAACAAAAATAATGACCACAGATGATTCACATAACTTTAAAATAGATCATGAAGACAATGAAGACATTGAAATAGTTCAAGGAAGAAAATCAACTCATTTGAAATGTGGTGCTGGAGAATAGGTTTATGGACCATGGACTGCTAAAAGGACACACACACACACACACACACACACACACACGACTCATAGAGTAAATCAAGCCTGAACTCCCTAAAAGCCAAGATGATTAAACTGAGACTGTTGTACTATCATGAGAAGGCATAACTCACTAGAAAAGACACTAATGCTTGGTTAAGTAGAAGGCAGTAAGAAAAGAGGAAGACAGCATTACTGATGGATAGACTCAATCAAGGAAACCACACCTTTGAGTCTGCAAGACATGAGCAAAGCTGGGAATGATGGGGTGACTTTGAGGTCTCTCTTTCATAGAGCCATCATTAGTCCAAGTCCACTTGATATCAGTTAACAACAACAACAACAAGAATGAGAACAATTAATACTTAATTTGCTGACGATAGCTGCAATTTTGTTTTGTCTTCTGGGAAATTAGGGGTGGGGAGAGAAGAGGATTTCAACACTCAGGCCCTTTCCACAGGACAGCATTCTCCTGGCATGGGCACACGAGAGGAGCGAGACTGCAATGACGCTTCCTCATGACATTTTTGTGCTCCTGCCCTTCTTGCATTGCCAGCCAGCGTGATCATGGGGCATGTCACCGACCAAAAAATTCAGTTAATGACCCTGATTGCATGAGCCTTACGTTGCAGCCGGCCTTGAAGAAGGGTGATCACACACTTCCTTCCTCACTGCAGAATGAGAAGAAGGCCAGCTGTACTGTGGAAGGAAGAGGCATGTCTCTCACGCTCCCTTCCACAGGCAGCTGGTCAGGTGTGCAGAGGAAAGCTTGGGACACGCTCCAATCCTGGCAGAGGCGCTGCTAGGACTGCAACGGGATGACGCATGAGAGTGTCATCCTGTGGAAAGGGCCTTAGTGAATTTATTAAAAGAATATCTACTTCAGACAGAGATAAATCATAGTAGCAGCCACCATTTTATGTCAGATATGAAAGGTATGTTTTGTTTTTAAGGGTTTTCTTTCTCCTAAAAAAGCAAGCAGTTAGGAGACAGAGGAGACCAGTATTCAGCAAATAGTACTTTCTAAGTTTACAAGTCATGAAAGCACAGTGAGCAATGAATACTCATATTATTCAGTCATGGTCATCTGCCTCTTTAACATTCACCACTCTTCTTCTCCCCCTCTCTCTCTCAATCAGTCTAGGACAAACTGACATATTATGGGGATTTATAACGATCAAAGACAATTTCCATTAGTAGCAGCAAGTATGTTAATATCTAATGCTTATAAACAAATGTTGAAATACAAAACAGGAGGGGAGTTGGTAATCTCACACTGATGCCGACGGATGAAGTGCAAAAGACTATAACTGAGGTAAAGACTGAAGTAGTGCTGCCACCTTTTGACTACCTGACAGAAACTGTTTATCTGCATTCAACTACCACATATACATACACACATGAAGCAACTGAGAGAGAAAAATGGTCTAGCAGAAGTAACATATCCACAAGATGTTCTTTGGTTTTTAAATCTCTCCCTTTGTTTAAAGAGTAAAGCAAATCTACTTGATAGTCCATGCGACTGAGAAACAAAACTATTATGTGTTTCTGGCACTATACCATAAATAGTGTCACATGGGGCACATGAACACCAGAACACTAAGACTAATAATACAACAGAGTGACGTGGTTAACCTACAGAAATTTTCATAAGGTTGATGCTCTCCCAAGTGTTTGAACACTAGGTTACATGGATGTTGAAAATTTTCTATACCAGGAGTTATACAAGATGCAGAAATTAAAATGATAAATGTGCATCAATTGTATAGTCGCGTATGCACGTTCTAACTCACACAATCTATATTCAATTGGATTACTCATTTTCTCCCAGTGTGATTCTGTCCCAGTGATGCTCACCAGCTCACTTGTGGCAGAATACGGGAAAGTTTTAAATAATCTGTCCTCATTTTCTGTAAGCTGAAGCAGAAGAGCTAATAGTTTTATTCTTCTTTAAGTACCCTACAGTCAAGAACCATCTTTTTGCGATTGTCTACACTGAAGTGATTGCAGATTTTAACACTGAAATGATGATTGCACTCTGAAGAAAAAGCTAAATAGCACTTTCATCAAAAGGGCACCAAAATGTGTGGGGGTTATATATAGCTATTTCCTTGCAGCTTCAGCTAGCAGTGTGATAGTTGTGCAGGATGTTGGCAGAGGTAAGAAGTTTTCTTTTCTCTGTCATGTCAGTTCTCCTGTAAGAGTGAAGATTCTTCTTTTAAATCTATTGGGAATGGGATATCCTTAATACAAAATTGAAAAATCAAGATAATCTTACTTTAAAAGTACATAGAAAAAATAAATTGCTTCCTTTTTCTGGTTACAATCCACACTATTGAACATGGACTGCTAATATGATTCTAAAAAACAGAAATTTTGCAGAGAGTTGTAGTATTTATAGTTTATGAAAATAAAGAATAAAAAAGAATATGAAATTAAAATACATGGTTTTGTTTCCACTGAAGTTAGACAAAAAGAAACACTGGATTGACAATGATGTGTTGATTTAAAAATAGTGAAATGGTAATACACTACAGAGATAAGACATTTTATACCCAGCAGTATTTTCTCAATGATGTATAACTAATCTAAGAAATGAGATCTACAAACTCAAACTACCTTTTGCTCTTCTGAGTAAGAGCAACTTCAAACCTAATTGCAGTGTGTAGGAAATGCAAGTGTTTTATTGTTCTTGTTATTCAGCAACACCATCTAATCTGAAATAATATGTTCATATCTCATAAGCGATGTGCAAGTTGTTGCTGCATAAGGAATCAGTACATTTCCTTCATGGGGGAGATGTGGAAATGTATTGCAGATGAGTTGGTTTCATAACAGCAATATCAAGGAGGAGGCAACACATCTGAACATGTTCTGATGGACTGTACTGTCATATTTCAATAACTCAACACACTAGATTTTCTACTTCAAAAAATTATCCATAGTTATCACAACTGCTCAAAATCAGTTGGGGGTTTGATTCACCTTTTGCAGGACTCTATTTTCTCAAAGTGGGTGGTAGTTAGAAGGCAGTGGTGCTGCCCACCAAGGTGCAAGAGAGGGCAAAAATGGCCCTGGACCTTCAAAATTTGTCAAGTTGTCGTATAAACAGAGATGATAAAGAAGGAAAGTAATGAATGTGAATCAGCCGGAAATATTTCCCCTATCAATAATTGTGTGAATCCAAAAATAAACAATGTGTACAATAAAAACTAGCTCACTTGAAATAGGCATTTGATTTCCAACTACAGAATCTTTTTTTAAGATTCTTTTTTTACTGCATAAAGAAAATGGCAGCAGTGACTTTTATAGTTTTTTCCCCCTTAAATTTGTTCTCACAGCTGAGTGATCAAGTATCCAGCACGTAAATGCAAGGAAATATTTTGCATATATAGTATATGTAGGTATGTGTGTGTGGAGAAAGAGACAGAAAGGGAGAGAGAGGGAGAGTATGTATGTGTATGCATGTATATGTAGGTATGTATAGGTATGTGTGTGTATATGCGTGTGTGTATTTTGTGTTTCTATATTGTAACTATTAACATCTTTAGTGGCTACAACCTTTTTTTTCTGGTGGCATAAAATTATGATTCCATTAGTCAAAAGCAAGATATTCACTAAAATACATTCGTAATGATGATACACAGAGGGAAAACCTTTTCTTGAAAAGCTGCTCTTTTTGTCATTAGCAGTAAGCATGTATATGATAACGTGCCAGCCAAGGCAACATTCCATGCAACTAATGTAGTTGGCAGCAGCCTATGAACACTTATGTCAAATAAAACGTGTTCATCTTTAGGGATTCGTAAGATTTTTCTTCCCCCTTGCAACAGACACTACACAGCTACTCCAGCATAGAAGTTTCTGCAGATGATAATCTATATCTACAGATGCTTCTATTCCAAATGTCACCCTCCATGTGTAGACGGTGATTGAAATCCACAAAAAGTTCACAAAAGTACACAAAAAGTGGGTAAGGTATCTGCATAACAGAGAAGAAGAATGCCTAGAGGGAACTGTAAAGTATCTACGTTCATATGTTGATGAGACATAAATTAGTACAATAGCCCCTCCAGGGCACTGAACCCTCGTGAAAGTAGAAAAATGCGAATCACTGTCACCACGATTCCTCTCTCATTCCCTTTGCAGTTTTCCCTTCCCATTCCTTTGCCTCTGCCCCAGCTTTGCTGGTGGGTGGGTGGGTGGAGGAGAAAAAGACAACCCAAAAGGCTTACCAGTACTTTCCCCTCAGACAGAGAAGAGTTCCAATTACTTCAGCAGCCAGTACACAGCAGAATGTGCAACCACATTGCTGAGAGCACACCCCCAGTAGTGGGAGGGAAGCTTTGTTCACCCAAAAGGGAAAAAAACCCTCCATTTTAAACACAAGCCTCGCAAGCCTGGGGTGAGGAATGCAAGGGTTGGGAGAAGGAAAATGGGGGAGAGGCAAGCACATGCCTCACAAATAAATTCACAAAGGTCAAACTTGCAACTGTGGAAGGTGGACTCTACAGGTACACATCCTCTTCGGATAACCAGTATTTAAAATTCAAAAAAGGGCCTTCTTTTTGTTTCCTTTGGAAGTTCTTTTGGAAGTTTCTTTCTCTCTTAAGGCTAGATAACAAAACACCTGTGCAGCAAATATAATCTATCTTTGACCACGAATTCTGGAGCAGCTAAGTCAGTTTCTGTTGCCTACAACGTCCAGTGAGGCTCATGTTTTATTTGTACACTGGTTGTAGGTATAATTTCTTCAATTCTGTTGCATTGTATGAATTACTTTTAACTACTGCTTTACTCTTGTTTATACACTTGATTGTTGCTATCTTTTTATTGGTCTGTGTGAAAGCGAGAGAGGAGAGGTGGAAGGAAGGAGACAGATAGTCCTTTCCGCACTATCCTGTTACAGTGCTATTATACTGGAGAGCTCTCTGGCTGAGAAGTCTAAATGCCCCTCCCTACACTGCAGACCCCAGCATTCTATAAGATGTTGAAAGTGGAATAATAGCACTATAAATGTAGTGCGGAAAGGCCCAGATTACTTTTTGGAGCTAACTTGGGCCAAAATTGATTACTAGTGTTCACTAAAGCCCACCTACTGAATCAGTAAGTCAAACTCTCTGAAGCTATACATCCATTCCAGTTGGTACAAATGGTTAGGTTCAGATCCTGAGGGGAAAACACACAAAGATCTAAAGTAATGAATAATTTGCATCAACAAACTACCACTGTACCGTGCAGTCCAAACTTTATAAAGTCTGAATTTAACAAATTGGTTTAATATCCTTTGTTTTAATTTGAAGGTCTCTTGAATCATCTTTATCACCCATTTGCCAAGTCCTAAGTTATCAACCCCTCCGTGACATCACTGCGCTAAATCAACATCAACTAGAAGGGCTGTGATGCTTCTGCCTGCCTAGGACCTCTGTGATGCCTGAGCTAATTACATTTGAGCACATACTGTAATATAAAGAGGCCAGAGGACTAGAAAAGGAAACACATAAAGAATTAGCAAGCCATACTGTAAAGGTCAAGCCAACTCAACTCAGGAAGTTTTGCTTCCTGAACTGCAAATCAAGATGGTGTTCCATTTCTCTGTACTGATGATGACCAGTCTGGCACCTGAATTTTGTTTTAATTCTGGCTATTTTCACTACACCTGAAGGAAGATGTGTAGCTTGGAAGGTGTAGTGCGAGCTGTGCAGTGTATAAACAATTCTGTTCTTCCATATATTGACACCATCACTTCCCACTCCTCTTAGGATCTACTACCTAAGATAAAAGTCATACAGAATAACTGTATGCAAGGCTTATTTATTTGAATGGACCTGCACTAAGAGCATGACACCTCTATGAGCAAAGTATAGGGATTTGGAAGCCCATTTCTATTAAAACATTGATTAAAAAAACCAACAACAGTGAAGTATTTGTAAACATAGAGCTCTCCTTTATAAGTTCAAGGGTGGGGAGAAAAGTGCTGCGGCTCACAAGCCCAAGGGTAGTGTGACCATCCTCAATAATTATGGCTCATTGAATTACATGATACAACTGGACATCAAAACAGTGATAAGGATAAGAGTGGCACTATCTGTAGACAATTTATCATCCTGTTAACTTGGCTATACATATTTTCCTACCCAGGTATAAATGCAATAAAACACCACATAACAATGTGACACTTAAACCAAACTAACTCCTGAACAAATATCTCTTGCTTTCTACTTTAACTTATCTATGGTTCTTTTTGATATTACACATTTTTAAAGAAAGTTTGAGAAGCGACTCAGGTAAATGTCACAAGCAGGACTGAACGTCATCACTTTCATGCTCTCATCAGGGGTTTCCTGAAAAAATTCCTTCCACTGCTCCATCCATGGATACTTCAGGCTAGTTTGGAATATTTAACAGGCAGCGAATGCACTGTATATTAATAGAGAGTGCATATGGTAGAAATCAGAGTAGCAGAAAATAGTCTGTAGCATACAACATGTATGAAAGAGTCACTCATGCTTCCTGCAGCCACATTTTTGTGTCTTGTCTGAAACTTAGGCCATTTCCACAGAAGAGGACATTAGCGTGTTACACTGTTACAATGGCAGCATTGCCATTTGCACGATGCTGTAGGATTAGGGATGCTCTTTTCTGCACCCTTCCCTCTCAAGTGGATGGGTAGTGGTATTGCCACCAGTGTTCCTCCTGCATTACAGCATCCTTGGCCACTCCCATGCCCCACTTTCACCCTGTCCCACCATCCCTGATTGGACAGTGATTTTTTTTAAAAAAATTTTGGAAGATGTACTAACATAGCAATGTTGTAATAGCATGACATGACAGTACACTTTTGCCCTATACTGTTTAAAAATGTATTAAAAAAATAAAAAGTTTTGACTCAAAGGAGAAAATTAAAATAAACAGGGAGAGGTGGTAAGAAGTTCCCATGCCATGGGAGTTGCTGAGGGGGGATGAACTGGGCATGCCCACAGCCCATCCACTGCTGGATCTGCCATAACAGGAAATGCTAGCAAGCACTATAGCAGTATCACATGATGATGGTTGACAGGATTGAAGTGCTATAGGAGGCTCTTAATGAATTTCTTCTGGAAATAGAATATGGTGATTTGGTGACACTTGGGGACAGGATAGCAGCTGGATAGAGACAGCATTGGACAGAAGCGTATCTCCTGAACCAGTAACAACCTGCTGCTATAGCGTTGCAGTGGCATTGTGCAGAAATGGCCTTAGATATGGACTTTATCCTAGGCCTTGCCTCTATTTAGCACAGGAATCACATCTTCCTCAGAAACCGTATCTGTGAATATTTACCAGCGTTTAAGAAGTCTTAAGCAGGCCTGCAATCTTTACAACTTAATAGCGGCCAGACATTGGGGATCATATTAGAGCTTGCATCCATCTAGATGCAACAACAATACACAACAAACACTCTGGTTTTGAGACAGCTTACAGATTTATGCACCATGTAGCAGAGAACTTGCCTTATCACAACTCATCCACTATCAAGTGTTTCAACAAGATAAGACCACATCTGCATTTTTAATAAGGGTATGAGTGTCTTGACTTCTTTTTCAGATGCCATACTGATAAATACAAATTAATGCTACAAATTTTCACTTCCTCAAGGCTGATAGCAAATAAATGCTTGGAGACGTTATTTTGGGAGTAAAGATTGAGTAGCTATGTGATCTAGCTGACACAGGTAACTAATTACAGATTATTTTAAAAGATTAAATTACAATATATTGCTGATGTGGGTATACTGTCACATTCTGCTAACTCTTATGACGTCAGTGCCGTAGGCCACACAAGCTTGCACACAGTATACTTTTAGAAGCAGCCTTAAGTATTTCTTACCCAATATGGACACTCACTATAAACACAGATTAATGTTCTGCTTTTCCTTCCTCCTTCCTATTCTCTGTAAAGCCATCTGTAATCCTCCTAGAGAACTGGGAGGAGGGAAAGCAGGGAAAATGTAAAAGAGACTGTTACAGGCTTATCCAAATGTCTAGACAGTTAACACATGACAGTAGCATTCATAAACTAGCTCTGCCAGACATGACTCTGGTATTATATAAGCTGCTTTTAGCCATCTAATTGTCATGAAACAGCTCATTTTCAGGAAAACTGTAGTTTTCCAACACCCAGTAACACACCTATATCCACAAAAAACAACATTGATAATGCAGAGGTTGAAATCACTCGAAACAATTATACTAGTGATTTTTTTGTTTAATAGGAAGGATTATTCTTTGGCAGTAGTTCTCCAAATCCTCTGACATTCCTTAGATTATTGTTTCTTCATTTTCATCTTCCAGTATTATTCATGTGTTAGGAGTTTGGTTTTTGGTTTTTATTTTAGTTAGAATTCAGTTTTTTCATATGTATATTCTTAATTGGGTTAAGGGTTATGAAAGTGTAAGAATAATGATGAAGCAGCATAAAATCTGGATTTTACAAAAGGGGAGAGGGACACACAATGCCCCTACCATGGAAGTTGAGAATCCATTATTAAAATAAGTTCTTAATAAGTTTTAATAAATTTTTAATGCTCTAATTTTTTTACCTAATTCCCATAACTGAAGGGAGATGAGTTGGTGGTGATCTGTCCCTGCTCATCCTGATGTTCGGTTGACCCTACCCTAGCTCTGAGTTCTGAGTTCCTGAGTAAAAGGAAAGATTATGACTGCACTGAGTTGTTTATAATAATGACCACATGAAGAGATAAAAATATTATATTATGAATAAGTTATCTTAAAATATTTGAGTTAAAATAACTCAGAAGAGGTTGAATTTTCTTTGTCCTCAAAATACCATGGAAGATGTAGTGCTTAAACGTCTCTTTCTCCATTCAGTTAAAATAAATAATAGATATGAATAGCAACATCTTCAAATGTCACTGTACTGAGCTATCCTCTTGGACACTATTGCAATGTGAACATTAAACTACCCCAGCATTCCCAAACTATAGACTCCTTTTTAAAAAAGGGGATATTACTACCTGACCAGGGCATGACAACACACATCCAGCTTTAGTTACATCAACAATAGCAGCAAAAATTGCAAACAAGAACATAATTCACAACAATAATATTTCCATCCTGTTTTCAGTCAGTGAACATATTGTCAGATGAGTTTAACCACTGTTACAGTTTTGACATGGACATACAGTGCAGTTTTGAGAAACATGTTTGAGAATCTTCCTTGCCTGCCCTGTTTATATTTTATAGTTTACAGATGGATCTCCTGTATGATTCTATCCCCAACATAAATGGAAGAGAAAGTGCAAGGACAGGGAGGGCAACAACAGAGGGGTTAGGGCATTTCCTACATATACTTTCAATCTACCTTATCAGGCTCCTCAAAAATTAGTTTTGTGGCTTATACACTCCAGAAGAGTAATTCAACTTTTGCGAGGATTTTTTTTCCAGATGATGGTGGAAAGGCTCAACGGGAACCCTCCAGTGTGGCTGGAAACACCCTGGCAGGCTACATGTGTCTTGCAAACTACACAAGTCCCAGTCCTGGTCCATGTGTTAAACCCTTTTTTCCCCCTGTTTTTTCCCCCCACACATATTCTTTGAATATGTTAAGAGTTTGTGAATTTCTTTCCAGAATTTTTTTTGGTGTGCATGTGTGTATGTGTGTGTGTGTGTGTGCGTGTGCGTGCACTGGCTCCCATATTGGGAGAAGGGTGGGATATAAATTAAATAAGTGTTTCATTCATATGTTCTTCTCTTTTATCCTTGACTTACCGCCCAGTATTGTCATTTCCGACCAACCTCTACTGCTATGACAGATTAGTCTCAATGTGTGTTTTGTTCTGCAAATAAAACATATGCTGGTGAGGTGGGGAATAATCTGAAGCATTTCATGCTTGTGGGAAAGTTTGGCAAATACTGGTTTGAAAAGTGCTTTTCAAATGAAGAGTTGCCTCTAGCTTTTCATCTCAATGTCATAAAAGAGCCAGATAATCCATGGACCGCTTCTCAAAGCAGAATTCCCTATCACCCCAGTGCTATGATAAAATTTCAACTCTGGTCATTGATTGCCCACTGGCACCTTTAGAACTGCTCATCTTGGGTACAAAATAATTAATCATTAACACTGCTAAAATGGGAGGTTCCCTGTTATTTCTAAAGCTATATTATTACCTCTATTACTTGTAATATAGTTTCTAGCAAAAGCAAACCATTGTCACCTTGTTTTTAAGGAAAATGAAGTGCAAAATCCAAATTGTTTACTACTTCACAGTTGCCAAAAGTATGTGTAACATTATGTTTCACCACTTTCCTTTCACTCTAATACATTTTCAAGTAACTTGATCCTAACTGGGGGATGGATATACAAGCTGTCAGAATAAATTTAGATCCATTTTGTAACATCTTAAGGAACTTAGTTTCCCTCAAGAGTTCTAGGAACTGCACATTGGTGAGGATGCTGAAAATTAATTTTCAGATGGAAATCTCTATGCCTTTCACAGAACTAAAGCTCCCAGGGTTCCTGGATCACAGGGGAGAGTAACTGTTCTGACCACTAAAAAGGCTGCAGCATGCAGATGTTCTAGAAGAGTCCTTCAATAGCTGTAGCATGAATTGGGTACTGTGTGATACTCCTTCCTGCAACAAAGAACCATCCCCTCCTTCTGTCTTATCTTTCTTTCTAATTATGCAGAGAAAGAGAGCCTTTTGGAAACTACAGAACTTTTGTTCCCCACATTCTTCCCTTAAGGGACTTTTATCAGAAACTAGCCAGAATCTCTTGCAGAGTGCAGTATGGTTGCCAGGTGTCAGGTGGCTGACCAAAGTCTTGGGAAGTTACTAACTATGCTTCTCCAAATCTTCAGGTAAGAAGCACTGGCAGAACTGAAACTTTGATGTTTGTACGTGAGGTGGTTTCAAAGCTTGTACACCCAAACTCCATTCATCCACAGAGCTCTCTGGCTCACCACAACAGTATGAATGTGTGTGGTATTTGTACAGTGTTGGTGTACCAAAAAGCCAAGAGCAAGGAAGAGGGAGAAAGTACATGCAGCCACTTGTTCACCATGGCATTTGGAGCATGGCATGGGCTGTCAGTGTTGCCACAGTGCAATGTTTTAGATTGAACATACACTGTGAACCACTAATTTTTTAAAAGTCTTATTCAGCACAAATAGCTCTTTCATTTCTTGAAATATACTCTTCAGCCATGGTGTTTTCAAGGCACTAGATAATGTATTAGACTGTCAAGCATTTTATTTATCTATCTATCTATCTATCTATCTATCTATCTATCTATCTATCTATCTATTTATTTATTTTTAAGATTTTTATTATATTTACATAGTATATAACAGTTGTTAACTGGTTATGGGTAACATCTACACAGCTTATGAAAAGAAAAAGAAAAAGAAGGAAGAAAAGAAAAGAAAAGAAAAGAAAAGAAAAGAAAAGAAAAGAAAAGAAAAGAAAAGAAAGGACTGTCAAGCATATTCTTAGCAAACACACAGAAATGTAAAATCCAATATAACCCCGCCTTAAAATATTAGCACATTCATTTCCCATGTGAAATACAATGACACTGCAAGGTTAATGACATGAAACCCTTCAAACAAAATGAGGCTGCTACAATCTCAACTGACAAGGAAACTCCAGAATTGTATGGAAAAATAATGAATATATGTATGTGTTTGTGCATCCGTGTGTGTGTATGTATGTGTGTTTATGTGTGTATGCAGCTTAGAAGAAAGCACAGCTCATGAAGAATTTCTACTAGCCAAGTGGATACTCTGAACAAAAAGCATTCTCTACTACATGACTACACTTACTCAATTTACACAGAGATTATGGATTCAGAATGTAAGAATATCTCTTTAATAATAACTTAAGTAAGCAGTGCCTCAAAGGTATGTCCAGATTTCACTTATGCAAAGTGACACTTGGTTAGAAGTTTGGCCATCAAGTATGCATTCTACAGTGCTCTAGAAAGTTCACAAAACTCAAGCATATTTGGTGCTGTGCAAGCAAATAACTTGTTCTGGCAGAGAGTTGCAATGTGTGCACTGGTCCTAATCTCATGGAAAAAGGAAAAACACAGCTGTAACTGCTAATTGTGCAAAGATGTTGCTTAGCCCAAAACTGGGTGGAGAGGAGACAGGACAGATTGCAATTAATGTACAGGCAATATTTTTCAGTACCAGAACAGCATATTACACTAAAAGACATAGGCACCTAACATCTGATACTAAGCTTTGCAACCGACAGGAAATCTATGGCTGGATCACACTGGATGTTACTGTGGATACACTTACATACAGAGCTTTATGCTCCATCTTAGCTACCTAATTAGTTGGGATACAGATCAGAAAGGGTGCCTTGCCCAATTTACTAAATGTTCCTTTTCCTTTCATCAACATCAGCGATGTTCTACTCTACATTTTACTTATTTATTTTCATTAAGCAATAACTATGGTTCTATAGCAAACTTTGTAAAGGCAACAGGAGTCTGGAGGCATTACCTCTCTTGTCCCCAAAGGAAGTTTAGTACAGTACATTTGTTTTCCGGATATTTCACCAGACTTTTCTATTCTGACTCCATTTTGGTGGCTGAGCCTTAGGCTTGGAGCCAGAAAGTTAGTCTGGAATTTAGAGGGTTAAGTCAGATTTGAAAGTTATCTTTATGTTTTTGTTTTGTTTTGTTTTCCCCCAGTGAGTTTTAGTTGTTTGATACTTTAAGTGATGTGGGACAATCAAAACATCTGATAATTTTAAAAAATCCTTCCAAGGGAATATCTATTTTTAAACTGATGGGGGAGAGGAAAGAAGAAAAAAAAAAGCAAGGGACTTTAATTAGTGTATAGTGGCACTGCAAGGAAAGGAAATTTCAGTGACAGAAATATGAGCCTCCTTGAGTTTTAAGATCTTCAGGGGAGGACTCACCTTGGTCCTACCATTGTCACAGGCTTGTTTGACAAGGACACGAGGGAGTTCCAAGGCTGTGGAATTCCCTTTCTACTCTCCTTTCCATTCAGTTTCCACCAGCAAGAAAAGACTTTTTTAATTTAATCATTAACTAGTTGTGGCAGAAGGGTCTTTTAACAGAGTGTGTTATACTTCTGTCTTTACTACTATGCTTTAAACCGTTTTATTTTTTTTAAATGAAATTGTTTATTCAGTGGCTTTTTTTTAATTAATAGATATTCAGCTGTGCATTGTTTTAAGCTACATTGTAAGTTTCCTTGGGTCCTGTACTGAGGGGAAGGAGGATACTAAATAAATAAAATAGTTAGAAAAGGAATGTAGAATACATACAAGCATGAGGATGGGGACTTTCCGGCCTCCATGCTAGCTGATTCAATAATCAGGATCAATGTAAAAATATATGAATCTTTAAATTTAGTGCTTGGAGGCATCTGCTTGAGGAGCAATGATTTCAGGGAAGCATTTCTGGTAACTGTTGGTCAGTTTTATCACATTGGTTTCAAGGAATTTTGTCACATTCCTCCTTACAGAATTCCTTCAACCCAGTGATACTTGAAGGCTTCTTTGAATGAACAGCTCCCTTCATGCCATGGCACAGCATTTCAGTGTGTGTAGGGGGTCTGGATTTTGACTGACCATATTTAAACATGTTCTTTCTTTTTCTTCAGCCATTCTTTGGTAAACCTGTTTGTTCATTTAGGATCACTGTCAAGTTGCATGACCCATTTTTGGTTCAGCTTCAGCTCTCAAACTAATGACCTGATAATCTTCTGATGTGCTGCAGAATTCATGATTGTATCAACGATGCCAAGTGTTGGTGTCCTGAGGCAGCAAAACAGATCCAGTCCATCATATTCCCATCACCATGCTTGATGGGTGAGAAAAAGTTCTTCTGTTCAAACTCAATGTTTATTTTTAGTCAAACAGCATTTCTCACTGAAACAAACCATCAAACAAACAAACAAACAAGAAGTTCTATTTTTCAGTTGTCTGCCACGAAAATATTTTTCCAGGGATCATCTTTGTGATCTTTAATAACTTCTGATGCGTGGGTTCCTCCTAGCTTCTTCCCATGCATATCATTCTTATTCAATTTTTTTCTGATTGCTGTGTCATAAGCATTCACGTTAGGCCAGAATGGACTGCAGATCTTTAAATTTTACCCCTGGGTTCATTGTGACTTCTTGGATGATGTACCAGTTTATTCTTGAAGAGCTTTTGGTAGGATGACTGCTTCTGGGTAGGATGACTGCTTCTGTCTTGAATCTTCTCCTTTTGTAGATTACCAATCTGACAGTGGATTGCTGGAACGCAAATCTTTAGAAATGGTTTTGTAACCTTTTACACCAGTATACCAGTAACTGCTTTTCTGAAGTTCTCAGAGACTGTGGCATGATACGTTTCCACACAATGTTATGGTGACGACTCAAACTTTCTGATCTTCTCGTAAGGTGGACCCTCCCAAACTCACCCTTGAAGACGCACCTGGTTACTTAAGCACCTGATTTTAAATGTTTACTTTAACTGAATGGTATAATTAGGAATTCACTTACTTTTGCACCTACCCGGACTCTTATGTATTGACGTGGCAGGCCAATTTATACATTTTTTTTATTTCACAAGACATAAAATTCATTAATATAAGCCATGCTGGATATTTAGAAAAGGACTATTTTTGATCCCTTAAGACTATCATGGAAAAACTGTGGAATTTCTGTAATTATTATTAGGGTTCACAAATTTAACCACTTTTCAATAAAAAGGCAACTAAGGAGATAAAGGATTTAAAATATGAGATTCTTGAGTTTAAGTGAAGACAAAATATAAGCCTATTAAATTCAGAACTTGGTAAAGTTATTTTGACTGTTTTACATAGAACGGTGTTACCCTGATTTCTGGGGGTCCCTAGGGGACACCTGGATTTGCCTCAAAAATACAAAGGTTGGGGAGATTAGCAGAGCACTACTTAGTGAAATGGAGGGCAGGGCAACACAGTGAGATCTTTTATCCTATGTCTACGGGGTCAGACTGCATGAGAGAGAGAAAAGTCAAGTGTCCATTTAAAAGTATTTTATTTACTTGAATTGGCAAAATTTCCACACACACACACACACACACACACACACAAAGCAGTCACTCACACAAGCACACAAGGACTACTGAGTTTGAAAGTCTTAAGAGTGGGAAAAGTTAAGGGAAAGAAAGCAATTATACTGCACCTGATCTTGAAGACTGCAGTTTGGGAAGAAACGAAGATAGATCAGCAGACAAAGGAAAAAGACTGATGGGAGCCTTAAAACTAGCAGCTGGTCAAAGGTGGAAGTTCTCACGAGAAAGAGAGCGAGCAAGTGAGAAAGTCAGAGAGTGAGAGTCTCAGAAAGGGGATCCAATCATAGTGCAAAACATGTCTGGGGCACAGACCTTTTTCCTGGGAAAGGCCAGAAACTGAGTTATGCAGATGGACATCAGCTTTGTAGTTCCCACAATTGTGATCACTAACTTCATCTGGGAGACACTTGGGCCCTTTTCGCACAGCATTTCTAAAGCAAAAGGGTCCCTTGAGCATTGCATAAATGTGAGGAGTGGTCCATACAACACACTCACATCTGCGTGACGCTCAAGGGCCTGATGCGGACCGCGCATGCCTTTTTTCATTTTTGGTTCAAAGCTGAAAATGCTGCACAGTTGCGCATTGCTCTGGGGCCCTGCGCAAACTTACCTGGTATGCGGATCCTCGGGAGCTGGGCTGGTCGTGCGTCCTCTCCTCAGTGCAGCCTGGGAGGTCTCAGACTGCACTGCAAATGGAATAGGTGGGTTGCTCGCGCGACCAGGAAGCAGCTGCGGAGCTGAAGCAGGAGGGATGTGACAGCGTTCCTCCCAAGGCTTCCTGCACGAGCCACGCCGCCCAGCACCGGGAAAAGGTAAGGTACAAAAAGGGCCTTAGTCTCTCAAGGTGTCAAAGTTGCGGCCGGCCCATTTTATATGTATATACATGCCTTTCCGAGGTGACTGGGGGTTATTTGGTCAGACCTAATCCAGGGGGGTTTCAGCCTTTAGACCCGGATATCTCCATCCGGCGAACCTCTGGCTCAATAAGTATAAATAATTCTCCTCCCTGAGATAGGATCTGTTAGCAGGTAATAAATATCTCACTCCCACTGTCAGCAAAAGTAAATATTTCCTTTCATTAATAGAATGGGTTTCAATGGAATCTGACCTTTCCTTTATCTCTCGCTTAGTAATGAAGGCAGTAGTACACCTATAGCTTAGACTGATTTTCATGCTAACCCACCAAACCCTGCCTTTGCCTGCCTGGAAAGAAATGGTAAATCAGCCAAGGGCACGGTCTTGTAAAATCAGTAACTATGTAGCTTGGACTGAGTTTTCCTCTGAATTTTTTCACAGCCACTTCTCTTTTAAAGCAGAGGACTGAGAATACAGCCTGGCAAATAGATATTGCCAAGGCAGCAGCTTATGAATCAAATAATCTATATGCTGAACTGTCAGACTTTCCTAATCAGGCAGCACAGTATCTTTCTCACACGTCCCCTTACCAGTTTCAGGTATACTTGACTAAATGCTATTTAAATAGTGTATCCTATTGAAGGAAGTAAAGGGAAGATCTCACAAAGTTCATAGAGATTGCCTGCTATGTCTATTTGGTTGTATGCTGGTAGAAGACTGCATTCATTTTGTGTTGCAGTGTGTAAAATACAACAATTGAAGATCTAAATAATTGCTCCACATCTGAAGAAGAAGAGATTTGAAACTTTAAGAGTAAAAGTGATTGTGTTATTAAATGGGTCAGAACAGCAACATTTATTAAGTCTGCTATGAAAGTGAGGCAGGAATCCTTGCTAAATTGCTGATTTTAATGAAAATCTGCGAAACACTATCTCATTCTAGATTTGTAATTTAAAATTTGTATTCGTTGTTAACTGTTCTTAGTCTTATTGACAAGTTAAGTTGCAACTGTATTGCCTAGCATAATTGACAGAGGCTTTATAATTTTATTGTTTGTTGCTTTTTTAGCCTTTCTGAACTATTTTGATTAATAATCTCATTTGTTGATGTTTGTTTTTAATGTAAATTGATTTTTGTCATGTCTGGAAGAGCCTGGCTGTCTCAAGCATAATAAATTTCTAGTACATGTGAAAGGACTTTTCTATGGCCAAAATTAACTTACACCAGACAAGAAAATTTGGATTCACTGACAGTGGACAGAAAGGAGTGCCAAGCACATTACTACATTTCAAAGCACATTACTTACAAAAATACAGGCTCAAAAGCAGTGATGTTAATGTCTGAAAACACATACTAGATTTGAAAGCAGAAGATCAGTAATGTATGGACACATGTTCTCTTTCTGCTTGTTCTTCTTCTACCAGAGACTGGACATTAACATGGCTAAATTGTCTTTGAATCTGGCTAAACAACAATCTTGTATTGCATTTGAACCATGCTTTCAGTGTAGTTTTCTTCCTATGCATCTTTCCCCATTTATTTTGCCTTCAACAATCAGTTGCAGTGCTCTACATTTTTTCCTCATTACATGACTAACATATTCTGGTTTTCTGAAATGTATATGCTTTATTATTTCTTTATGTATTATCTTTAATATATCTTGAGCCCAGAAAATTCTTAACGCTGTCATTTCAGATGTTTGAATCTTTTTTTTAATGGTAGCCTGTACTAGGCTCACAACTCCATTCCTTATAGCAGTTTCAAAAATACATAAAGCTAAATTAAAGATTCTGTGGCACCTCACATTTTTCAACTTTAAAAAAGATACTCCAGACCATCTGTATTCTCTTATTGCATAATTCTTACCTCACTGCTTATTCAAACAGGTTCCAAAGTATTTACGTCCAATCCATCTAGGATTTTAACTGCTACTATTTCGAATTCATACCAGAAACATATTGTCAGTCAGTGTCAAGGCTGCCAAAAATGGGTTAATTTTTTTTTTTTTTTTTTTTGAGATGAGTGAGTGGGTAGGTGGCCCAATGATTAGTTAATTCCCTCCGGGTACCTTGAATTTTTGTGGGAAGGGGGAAATACACAATCACTGCCACCCACAAGTGGCATCTCTTCCCTGCTACCATTTACCTTACTTCACAATGACTCACACCCAGAGGCTGTCTCCTTCCAACAGTATGTGCCCCTCAGTTGAGAACAAAGCAGGAGATTTGCAAGAGCTGCCCTCAGAGGCAGAAGAGTAGGTAAAGAACTGACGGAGCTGCTTACCCAGGCTATGGAGATGGGCATTGCTGTTGCTTCTCTCTTCCTCCCCTCAACAGCTGAAGCCACGGTGGCCTGACCACCTCTTGGACTCTCCTTCCAGTCATCACCACTGTCAACGTTCTTGAATTTTACTTGTGGCTTCTTTCAGTGCTGCACACCCATCTGCCTCTCGTGTACAGGAATCGAGTAAGAATCCTTTTTCCTACTCACTGGTGTTACTGCATCCCTTTGCTAAGTTGTGGTTTCCTTTCATCACTTGAGATCTAGTCCTGCTCTTCCTTTCAGCAAAGCTGGGTAGACTAAAATATTTCATAATACAGAATTTTGTACACCATTAATTTTTTTTTAAATTCACCATTTTACAATGGCTGTCAAAAACAATTGACAAATTAGGATACTACAGACACAGACAAAAATATATGCAACAGCCAGATTCCAGGGACCCATTCCATATCATTGGGTGCTTACAGTTTTGTATCAGCTTCCTTTCTCCTTCCCCAGGTCAGCCCTGGTCAATTAAATTATTTGAAGATGGGTGTTACATACTTTCTATATGATGTTCTAGGTAGCAGTTCAAGTGCTATATTTTGCACTAACTACTGCTTCTGAGTCATCCTCAAGGATAGCTTTAGCCAATTCCTGTGGCTATGTTTTCCCTGGTCCAAGAAAAGCTGTACCTGGTGAATCATTCAAAGGTGCCACAGGCAGTACAAGTGATGCACCCCACCTGGGCCACCAATAACAAAGATAAATTCAGAAAGATTCTCAAGCTATGTACCTGCTCCCGCAGAGGAGTGCAGTGCCATCCAGGTCAGGTTTCTTACCTGATTCCTGTACACAGGAAACACCAATCCAGAGCCTCTGTGTTATTGAGATTCAACTTCAGTTTACTGGTTCACTCAGTCCATTACAGCATCCAAGCACTGATCCAACAGCTTTACAGCCCAGTTTACAAGGAAATGTAGATCTGAATGTCATAATCACACTGATGGCACCCAACTCCCAAACTTCTACTGACCTCACTCTGCAGCATGAAATAATGAGCATTAGAGACAAGATGGAGTCCTGTGGCACCCAACACCTTGAAGAACAGAATGCTGAACATGAGTGCCTCTCTTTGGAAATAGCTCTAGTTGATCTATTTTAAGATAGTGCATCCCAATCCTATCTAACAAAGCCAGTACACCAGGATACCATGATCAACCAAGATACCATGATCAATAGTATTGAAAACTGCTGAGAGATTTTGGAAGCTCAACAGGGCAGCATTCCTTTCTTCCTTTCCTGTCTTTCACCTAGAGTAGATTATTGGTCAGAGCAATCAAAACTGTTTTGGTACAATATCGAGGCCTGAAACCAGACTAAAATTGGACCAAATCATCTGTTTTATCCAAGAATGTCTGAAGTTCCCAGCTATGCCATGCTCATACTTTAATCAGAAAAGTGATACAAGTGCTTGGCAATATTTCTCTCATTATTTTGGGTCCAAGGAAGTCTTTTTGAGGGTAAACTACTATAACTCTTCTAAAGCAGCCTGACATAGGCCATTTCCACACAGGGTTTTTAAAATGGGGCAGAGCATCCTCCAGGGAGGACGTCTGCACCTGGGAGCGGACTGGGTTGGACCTACTTAACGTAGATCCGCACCCCAGCCTGCTCTGGAATGACTCCAAGTGGTCATCCAGTGTGCTTTCGAAAGACCGCTAAAAACAGGCCTTTCAAAAGCACAGAGTGCGCCACTGAGAGCCTGCTCCCTTATGCAGATTCACAGGCTTGCATTGGTGTGAGCCTGCGATCTGCCGGGGGAGGCTTTAGGCTGGCGAGCTTCAGCGGTTGGTCAAGACCCTCGACCAACCGGAAGCCACCATTTTCGATGCCGGAGCAGTGCGGAGCGACAAGCACGCACTGCTCCGGAGCGGCGTGGACTGGACCGGGGAGCCTTAAAATCCGGTAAGTAGCATTACGGGGCGATTCCCTCGCCCCATGCGGAAATGGCCATAGAAAGCAGTTTAACTACTCAATCAATCTACCTCCATTAGATTATACAAGCAAAAAAAGGGAATGGCCAAGTCTACATATGGTGGTATAGAGCGACTTAAATGTCTTAAGCCATACATTTAGGAAAAGCTTTTAGATTCTCCAAGACACACACACTTCCCTATGTTATACACAGATTTAACCAGCGTTCAGTTAGAACAACCAGCACAGGCACTTACTATGGTACAGCTTGCACGTTTCCATTGGCTGAGTCCCTGGGCAGAAAAACAGAATTTGCAAACTTGTTTCTCAAATGCTATACCCAGGCCAAATCCTGTGAATATATATAACTATGCTTCTCTTGGAAATCTACAGTTTCTTATTGTTATCTTCTTAATATCTCATAAAGCTCATTGCAATTCTACCTAGACACCTTGCTTTTAACAAATGAAAGCTGAAATTACCGTGTCAAAAAGAATCAGCAGAGAATGGCTACTGTCACTTTAACTTTGTACTTACATAACTGAGACAGTTACCTGCAATAAGATTAATTGATGGTTGAATCCAATTCATTTTAAAGTCAATCAGAAAACTAGCTTGTTCATGAAAATATCTACCTTTAAAGTATTTCCGTTGGCCTTAGATCTATTTTCTGAGTCATGAAATTAACCTATTGTTGTATGCAAATCAAATTCATTAAGAATTACTACAAGCTCTTCTTTTACTGCACCAACAATGTCTATCAGCAAGATAATGAAATCAATGTCATTCATTTAATACAATGGAAATAAAATGGATGTTTTTTAAAAAATCCTGGTCTTGAGATCAATGCCTCCTGCTAGGAAAATACAATCGTAGCATCACATCAATCTGTATGTCCTCCCTCTAGTATAAATACCCTGAATTGGCAATGTGACATTTAAGTAACAGCAGGAAACTACTATCACAAGATCAATGAAGTATTTCACCAACTTCGCTCACATATTTCTAAAACATATAATGAAGTACCAGTCAAATAGTGATTTTTACTCCTTTCAACATAAGAAAACTGTTGTGATGAGAAGACACAATTCCAGAAAAAGCATTTGTACCATAAGATCACAATACCTAACTGTACTTGGACTCTCAAATGCCTTGTGGCATTTTCACATATTATACTTGTAATCTCTTGAACCTTTTGTTTGTGCTTGTAAATGTTAATGGAAGCTATAAATAGGATGCCAGCCATGTTTTAATCCAATGTGGCACACAGTAAACCTGCCTATGATTCACCACTCCAAATAAAATTCATTACATAGGCATAGTGATCTACAGTGGTCTTGATATGCCACCTGTTTTTGATGTCTGAATGGCTCTATAAAAGCACAGTACCTCCACACTTTAAACAGAAAATTCATTCATTTCATGTATACTGCCTATGCACTAGCATTACCTACAGGGTAATACATAAAATGTGAGTGACATGGTATTCGCTTCAATATATCTTTAACAGGTACCTCTGTACAGATATCTAGATGCCCTAATTTGTACAGAATTTTCGTATGCGAACATCAGTGTTTAAAAGGAATGTGTGCATATGTGCATGTTGTCTACATTTTATCTATTTCCTGCTTCAAACCCTGGGTAAACGCTCCAAAATGTGCTATCCACTAATCTTGTGATTGGCACTATGGGTTCAATTACTTAGCAATGAAGCTCAAACTGCAGAACAGAGGAGCTTTTTTAAAGAAAAAAAGGGTTTAGAAATAATAGGTATTTCAAAAGTTTGTAACCCTTCAAGAGCTCTGGCTGCAAAAAGAAAACTTCAGCAGGTCAGGAGAAGATATGTAAAATTTCCAAAATTTTTGAAGCCAGCCTTTTCTGTTTCCCCTTTCCCAGGAAAAATAGATATATGCAGAAGAATAAAAAAAAATGCAGTATTATCCACTCTTTTACTTTAGGAACATAAAATCTTACTTTTTTCTTTGGGAACAAAAAAAAAATGGATTAAGTGTAATTTGGTTTGGCATAAACTTACCATGTTTAACATATAAAAAGCACTGCTTGCTCAGAAAATAACTACAAATTGAATTTTCTTTTTTAACATTTATTTATTTACTCTTACAAATGGAATCACAAGGTCCTGAACTGTAAGGCACCCCAAACTATGGCACTTTCCGCATGTGGGGGGGGGGACGCCCGAAAACAGAGCTTACCGGCTTTGTTTTCCGGCCGGCCGAGTCCGTTGCCACGAGGAGCAGCGTG
This sequence comes from Cyclura pinguis, assembly GCA_030412105.1. NCBI lineage: Eukaryota > Metazoa > Chordata > Lepidosauria > Squamata > Iguanidae > Cyclura > Cyclura pinguis. Next base: position 155,649,698 of record CM059602.1, read on the forward strand.
AGTTTGCTTCTCTGCAGTCCTCCAGCGTCCCAAATGGCGGCTTCCGGTTGGTGGAGGCTCTCCACCAACGGGAGAAGCTCACTAGCTGAAAGCCCACCCCCGGAAGATCTGCAGGCACGCACTTGTGCACGCCTGCAAATCTGCTCCGGAGCCGGGCGATGGACCTACATGGCTTCGCTCGCTCCGTGCTTTCTAAAAACCTCAGAAAAGAGGTTTTTAAAAACCACGCTGCGCGATCACTTCTGGTCGCGCAGAACTGGACTGAGGTGTGGATCTACAGAAAGTAGTCCACCCCAGTCCACTCTACGGTGCAGAAGACCGCCATTGGAGGTCTCTCTGTACCATTTTAATTTCCCAGTGCAGAAATGGCCTATAAGGAGCTTCTCTGCTTCTGCTCATTTATATGCAAGTAAAACAACAGCAGCAACAGCAACAAAAAACAGGAGAAACTGTCAATATAAGTAAAATAATGAACATTATTTTGTGTCCTCTAGTCCTCCATAGTGTCAAAGCACATAAAACACTCATTTCTATGAGAATGAGAAAAGAAAACCAGGACCAGGAACTGCAATGAAGTGAGATATCATACATAATTTTCCTTCAAGTTTATCTGCTGCATAGTTTTTAGTACTAATATGACAGAGATAAATATATAGACATCTTATCTTAAACATCTTATCCTGCTGAAATAAAATATCCCACCATCCATTTTTTTTCAAATTTTCCTTCTCATCCCCACCACTTTTCCCAGGTATTTTTTTTTAGGTCTTCAGGGAATTTGCCAACACCACACTTTGCCTGTGTGGTGCCAGGAAGTGCCCATTATTTTTAGACTGCAAATATGTGTGCCATTTGGAGAGGATCTGTGTGAGTGGGACAAAAGACAGCTGAATGAAGATTGATTTAGAAATAAGTCAATTGTTAATAAAAATAGCCTGTATGACAGAAACCAGAGTGATTGTGCCAATCTCCACTTGTGACTCTTTGTAATATCTTAAAAGTCAAAGTCAGCTAATACATTTTCATTGGAAACATGTATCTTTAATGGCTTTGCCCTAGGAAATAAACACATCCTCAGAAAGCCTCACACCCATTTAATCACTGATACACATAAATTGTAGAGCCAACTATTCTGTATTTCATAGATTGCGTCCTCAAGTTAAAAAAGCAAAAGAAAAAAACCTAGAAATGTTCACAGAAACTCAGGCACTGTTTCCCTATCTTATTGATTGTTTAACTTAAATGAGATATCATTCCTGAAAATTATATTAATTTCCAGAACTTCATCATTTATTTTGGCCAATGGACAGGGGTGGTGGTAGATATACTGTCAGATATTGAAGGAATAATTGAAATTCAAGCTGTGAAACACTGAAAACCAGTGTGTGAGGGAACCCATTGCCTGTCACCAAACAACAGAACAAAAAAAAACATGCGAGTGAAGAACTGTGGTTTGTTTAGCTGCTCCCACTGAAAGTGTGGGTGTGGGGTGCACTAGCTTGGTGTTCATAATCTTCATAACCAATTAATCCAGAGTTTCCAGTGGGTAGAAAATGGGCCTCTGGACCCAACACTGTTATGGGCTTATGCATCCCCCAAGTTTGATATGGTTTAATTGGTGAAATATGATTCAATTGGCAAAATACATTAATTGACATTGATATAAAATGGAACCTCATGTAAGTGGAAGGTCAAGCTGGGCAGAGGAAAATTACTGACTGAACACATGTGACTGCAAAGCATCTCAGCAGATCCCCTCTAGGCATAGCCAAAGTCATTATCAGGCAGTTCACCAGGCAACTCCAGAGATAATAAGCTTAAGCTGAAGCCGGAACATCTCTGATAGTATACAATGGTGAAGGGAAGTTCCCATCAAAACACTGATTGTTTCAGCAATGTCTCCTCACACTTGGATGTTTCCCTGCATTGTTCCTATACCTCTCCACAATTACAGAGCTAGTACAACAGCCATTTACTCTTTATCACCTAACACTAAGACCATTAACTCTGTTCAGACCCCATTGTCCATGTGGTAACCTCCACTGTTTGCTCAGCTAGAGTGTTGTCTATCAGACAGGCCAGGCAGAGCTAACAGTAATTAGCAAGCTGTAGGAGCCACGCTCTTACTCACGGCACAGAGAGAGAGAGAGAGGGAGAGAGAGATCCAAGTTCAGTCCAAATCAAAGTCAAAAGTCCAGAGCTCCAAGATAGCAAATCCAAAGGGCAAACTAGAATTGTAGTAACACTGCAGGTGATGGTCAAACTGGGGACAGAGTTCTTGGCAAGGAAGCAAGCGATAGATACAGGTATTCAACCGGCAAGAAGGATAGTTGTCAACTCTGTTGAGAGAAGTCAGATGTTTCTTATTTATGGGCTATTGGTGTTGATGCAGGTGTTCTCTCATTAGGGCTCATTTGGTATATAAATCAGCTGGACGCCTGAAAGCTTCATTCTCTTGCCATTGTTCTGCCATGGTAGGTGCCTGTCTAGATTCTTCCTCTAACTCTTGTTGCTGCTGGTCATTCTGTTCTTCTGGGCTATCTTCTGCTTCTAAATCAGAACTCTCTTCCTCTCTGTTAGGTTTCCGGGGCAGGGCATGGCAGAGAGAGCCATTCACACCTATGCCCTCAAGGTAGATTTTGAGTATTTAAACTCTCCGTTATAGGCAGTTCAATGCAGTATCTCGCTTGCTGAATGCCATGCTGTTGCTACAATTCCCAACCGAGTACTGTCTTTAGGTATTCATCTAAACCACATCACTGCCTTCTCTGCTGCCCTCTGGATCAGTATTTATTGCCCATTCCTTGAAAACTCCTCTATCCACAACTTTCTTTCCTTTGGTTAGCTCTTGTGCAAATGTGTGAATGTTTAGATCTTTGTGTGTATGAGTGAACTTTCAATAAAACACATTTTAGCTTGTTTTGGAATCTCTGGCTGGTTCTTTCCTGCAAGACCCTATGTGAAAAGATTTCATTAGGTTACCCTCCCCCTGCCACGCCTCTTAATTTGAGCTAATTAATTTCCTACTGTCATATGGAGGTACTGGCATTGTGGGTAGACCCTCAGTTATCCATGTTTTGGGGTAACACCATGATTTCAATTTAGAGCCTGTTCCTTCAAGAAAGTACAAAAAAGACACAGAAAGTACACTGGTCAGCCCTTGGATCTGAAATGTAAGGACTAGAGATGGGCTGGGGCAATGGAGAGAATTCTAATATGGGGAAAAGAGAAGTTTAACAAAACTTCACTGTTCTAATTGGCTGGGAGATTAGAAAGAGGGGGCCACAATAACAATGCACATGAATAAAGTTGGCAAGCAGGCAGTCAGAGACATGAAAAGCCAGAATTCAGATGAAAAAAAAAAAAAAAAACAGAATGAAGAATGTCTCAGATTCTTAGGACAAAAGCAGAGTTTAAAACAAGACAACCAGAAATAGGAGAGGAGCACAATGATTTGTAATTATTTATGTTTTTCCTAGGGCTTTTTTGGAAAAAAATTTTTTTATTAAAAAATAAACTATGCTACATTAAACATTGTACAGAAAAGATCATCAGCTATAATGAAAAAATCAGCATAAACTACAGCAAAGGAATTTAGATCTTTATATTACGCTTTTTATTTGCTTGAGGCATCTTTAGTGTAGGATATTTTTCCATAAATTACCATGAAAATCAGTGGGAGCCTTACAGATCTATTGTGATTTAAATATGCCATAAGGAGAAATCAGATATAAAAACTGTCTTCTGCTTGATAATTTCTTTCTGCTTTACCAGTTGTGCAAGTGTTCCCATAGTCTACTACACCAATGGTTACGTGGATTCTCTCCCTCTTCCTTTGCACCAATGCAATTTTAGATAAATAGCCAGCCCCACTCACAAGGTTTTGGGGTTGTTGTTTTTTTGACTGTTAACCCTCACTGCCACCCCAATATAACAGACAATAAACCTAATTCAGGTTCTCTTTTAATGTTTGTTTGTTGTCATCCTTCCTGATTCCTCAATGACCTCTGTCCAAAACCCGTTTGCTACTTTACAACGCAGTCTGATATGTATCTGCAGCATTACATTGTCTCCAACATATATCCTTAATAAAGAAAGTAGCATGGCTAGCTTCCTAGCAGTTAAATATCACATATAAAATAACTTTACCGCATTTTCTTTAATCATTGCAGAGACAGACCTCACTAGATTTCTTCCCCAAATAATAATCCAGTAACTTTGTACTATTTTATACTAAGATCTTATTCCCAGATCAATTTAATTTCCTCCCTATTTCCATACTTTAAATCAAGCAAGATGTTATAAGTGTTGAAGCTTAAGTCCCAAGCATCATTTGCATTCTGAACAAAAACATTTTCAAAATTTGTGTTTGGTTGTACTGCTTGTGATTTAATCCTTGGATGAGAAACAAAATATGCTACTTATTAAATTTTTTGGCAAGATATTTGCAGTAGTTGCCCTTGGACTTTTAACTGAGAAGCTGATCTACCTACCTTCCTTCCTTCCTTCCTTCCTTTCTTTCTTTTGGAATGACCTGTTAAATCGTAGTTGAGCAAAGTTTGGTCCTGGGGCCAGATGTAGCCCTAATATCTGTTGTTATGGCCTTCAACCCTTTCATATTCCTCAGACAGCCTCTCTAACAAGAGGATAATTGCCTCTAGGTGTAGCAGTTCCTTTTTTAAATAGGTGGCAGGATCCTCTGCACTGTTTAACATTATGAAAATACACTTCTTTTTTAACCTACATAACCAGAAATGGACTTCCAGCAACTTCTGTTTTCTGGCATTTTCAGTAGTCTGTCCAGCCCAGAGAGAGAGAAAACTGGTCCCCCTCACTTGCTGCAGTTGCCCACATTTGTATTATATAATCTTGTAAGCTACATAGAGCAATTTTTTGCCATGTAGCAAAATATACTCTTGTTATTAAATAAGGCATGACACAAAAAGGACAAGGGGAAGGAGGTGGAATCTGCTTTCTCCATCACTTCCCTGAAGTTCCACGCATTAATTTTAAAAAGGGGGTTATTAACATTTTTTATCTACCTTTATTTTTAAATGTGACAATAAAAGATTCTGCAATTGCTCCACTTTATCCTTTTCTACTTCCACCGGGAACCACGTTTGAGCCCATGTCTTATAGATTATCCTGATGAACTGTCTTAACTGAAAAAGCTTTATAGTGTAATTTCAAATTAGGAACTACTGAACCGCCACCTTTACTATGTCTATATAAGGGTGAATTGGCTATTCTTGAGCATTTATCTCCATTTAAAAAAATTAAATAGTAATGTCTGCCTTTTAAGTAGAGAGTTCTTCCTGAAGCTTATTAAGAATACTCAAAATAAAAATAAAAAAAGTTAATCTAGACAAAATGTCTAAACTGCTGCCACTTCACTGAGCTTGGGCAAGTTGAGCCCCTCCCCAAAATTCATAAGATGTTACTTGATTAACAAGAGCTTTAACAGCAAAGATGGATAAAATTAAGGACACTTTATATAATTGATCAGGTATACTTATTTTTTATGTACCTAATGTTTGTTGCCTGGACTTGAATTAAGTGAGGCAAGCAGTCTACAAGAGAAAGTTGCTTTTCATGTTAACTTTATGGTCTAGTTGATACAATGTTTTACAGCTAAAGCTGCTTTTTAAAAACTCTTATTTGTTCCCTTCTCTCCTAAAAGTTTGATTACAATAATGGTTTAATTATGGCCTATCAGAACATCTAGTAAACTGAAATTTGTTGTGGTTTAAGGATCAACTGAGGTCTTGATTATAACTCATGAAAGTCTCTCAGTTTTACACAGTGCCCAGCGTGAAAAGAAGTCCCTTGGTTTAGGTCAGAAAGCAAGAGAATAGGAAGAATACTGTCTCCATAGGAGACAAACATGTCATAATAGTTACAGGATTGTTTGTGTGATGGCAGAAATGAAAAACTAAAATGTTCAGTTGGTGTTAGCAGTGAGAATCACAGAGAGGGGAAGGCAAAATATGAGACTAGGTTAGTTGCTTTGCTAGTCTCCTTTCCCTCTCACAGTGCAGGCTATAGCAGAAAGTTTACACATTATACAGTAGCAAAGTCAGGTATTGTATCAAATGTGTACTCAAAAGACAGCTCCAGACAATCCCAATTTCTATACAGGTATCTACGAATTTATGCTTGTTAAATCCGGTTCAGATGTACGCAGGAAGCTAACCACAATGGAGTGCTCATAACAGTTATTTGCAAAAGTGGCAGACCAATTCTTGTCCACATACATCATTAAGCTTCATATACATTGACTCATTGCAAACTGGTACCTATCGCACCCAAAAAACAATGTTTGTAACATGTAAAGTGACCTGAAACAAGTGCATTGATAAACTTTGTTATATTTTTGGTGTAGCAGCTACACTGAAGTTGCACTCCTTGAGTCAGAGATATACTCAGCAGTTCAGCTTATTACGATGATTTGCACTTTGGTCACAAGCAGTTTTGTGCGTACAGAAAGCCTTCCTCTAGCAATGCCTTCTGAACCTCGCGCCCGTCTAGATGTGTTGGTATCTCCAGAGAAAGCATCATATTGAGGAAAGCTGATCTAGTACCTTTTCTATTATGTCTCACGTCATTTGTTCTGAGAAAGGTTGCATGAGTAAAACACACATGACAGTTGGGACTCAAAGGATCTTGATGGTGGTATGCAAGGCTGCCCACTTCCACTGTAATTAAACTTCACAACCTCAGTGCCTCTGCCTTGTTTGAAATAAGAAGCATTGATCTGGTGTGTGTATTTGGGTTAATCTGTAATTGCTTACGTGTAGCCATTCTGCATGCTACTTGGCTGAAGAAGCTGGCATGAACAATACTCAACACTCTTGACTCATGGCTCCAAGATCTCTCAGGACTGCTGGCTGCTCTGGACTGGTGCCCAGTCCTTGTGGTCCATTGCTAGCAAACACTTTCCTTCTCTGATTCCTCAGTCACAATTCTATGAGCAAAGTTTTTCCTCTCTTGTCTGCACTACGTTTCTGCCCCGTGCACCTAGACATAGCTTCACTCTATTCCATTATTATCTTCAAGCCACTTATATTTCTGCAATCCTCAATCACAGAACCATTTTTCCAGAACATTTGAGGGCCTTCCCATTTCAGGGACACAAGATTGCTAACAATCTGTAGGCTTATTTGCATCTCAGAAAGCTATGTCTTGCACTGGAAGACTGGTTTAAGCTCTGTAGTTTACTTCTCCTGTAGCCAAATTTTTTCCAGAACTTCAAAGTACCCCATAGCCAATTACCCTTCTTTGTCTTGTTCCCAATGTTTACATGTTTCTCTCCATCTTTGCTATTCTCTTTGGGTGAACCAGGGTTTAATGTTCTCCACTTCTTCTTTATTTGCGAGATTGGGGCAACATCTGCTCCCAAAAAAAGATAACCCCAGATAGGTGGGAAAAAGCCATAACTTTTATTGGTTACAGATAAAGATAGGCATATGTGTGGGTATGGATTCTGGCATTGCTCAACCCATCTGTTGACTGATGAAGCTGATAGTCCAGCCTGTAGCCATTGCCATGAATGATAGGACGGAGTTGCTCAGGCATATCCCTCCTGCTACCAGGAGGTGCCAGCTGCATGCCCTCCCAAGATGAGCATGATCGCCACTCTGCTGCACCCCCTGAAACTGGATGAGACCTCTGTTGTCCACTGCCATGTGACATTTGGTACTTGTTCTCCTGCATCCAATAGCCATGCAACTGCCTAAGAAGCTGTGTGACAAGAATAAAAAGTGCCAACATTTAACAACCCAACAGGTAATCGAATGAGGGTGGGAGGGGTGGGATGCTGCCAGAAGAAGACTGGCAGGGAGCCTGGTGAAGTCTGCTTAAAATACCCACAGACGGACCTGAGTGAAGTCTACAAGCTTTCATTCAGGTCCATCTCAACAGCCAACAAATTCAAAGTGGTAGCTTGAATTTATTGTCTGTTGCCCAGACAAAAGAGGAACGCCAAGCTGGGTGCCCAGAACAGCTCCCCAATGGAATCAATCTGCCTGTTGACCAATGAACCTGATAGCCTGTCCTGTAGCTGGTTGCCATGAATGACAGGAGGGAATTGTCCAGGCATATTCCTCTTGCCACCCGGAAGTGCCAGTTGCATGCCCATCCAAGTTGGGCATGATCGCCACTCTGCTGCGAACTGGATGGGACCCCCATCGTCCCCTGCGATGTGGCATTTGGTACCTGCTGCCTCAGATCCAATATCCATGCGACTGCCAAAAAGGCAGGCTGGGAGGCAACCCTGCCTGCCTACCACAACAGCTTAGCCAGTTAATGGTCTACCTGTTAGCACTTTTTGTATCACCACTGGACATATCAGCCATTAAGAAGGTGGTGGCACAGTGTGGACCTCTGTACTAAGACTGATCAATGTCTGTGTAACTTGTACTGGCTTTGATTTTTCATGTTAACCAGAACTAACACAAAACTGAAATCTTTGTATTACTATTCCTTTGAAATATGTACATCTCCACTGATCCTATTTTTAGTTTTTGCTTCTGATTACAATCTAAATCTATCTATTCTAAACTGATCTACTCTGTCCTTTGTGTGTCCAACCACATGCCATTGAACTCAGAGGTATCCCATTGTGCTTTGGCCTCCTACTATGACCTCACTCCTCCTGTTCTCCACTTCCTATTTAGTAAACCACAACTCTCTGCTTCCATCTCTTCTTACAGTAGCACAGGTGTCAGGAATAGCTAATACAGTCTAATGCTGTATGATTATATGTCAGTCAACGATATAAATAGTCAATCTTTTTCCTTCTATAAATATTAAATGGGAAAGTTTATGTGCTGAGAGTATTACGTACAATCCACTATGTAGGCATAACATTCTTCCAAAAGACTTCAACATTTGTCATTCACTGGTTGCACCTGTAGATACGTGAGTTCAGTTGCCCATGTGGACAAAGACATTCAAAAAGAAACGAAAAGAATGGTCAAGTATAGAACAAGGGAAGGAAGGAATCAATCAATGGAATTTAAAGGACTGGATTCCATATTATAGGCATCCTATGTAACTTTCTCACTTTTTTAAAAAAAAAAGAGTAGCAGATTCAAGTACTAGGAAATGTGAGTGAAAAAGTGTGCGTGTGTGTCTGTCCATGTGTAAGAGATGAAGGGAGAGAAAAAGAGAATATTGCTTAACCTTTTCCCCTCCAGAATTTTTCTGCTCAGTTACTGCCTTCTCCAAAACACACACTGCTTTCTTAACAAGGGAAAAGCAGCTTAGTTGTTTGAGTGAGCATTTTACCATACTACTTCCACATTAAGGCAATTCAAATTTTAAAAAAAAAGGCAAACTCTGTGAAAAAGCAAAATATGGCAAGGATCCTTAGCCATCCTAAGGCAGAAACAAGGATACAACCTGGATTGTCTTAGTGAAAGCAACAATTGGTTTCCCTTACTCTTAGCATTTCTTGTGTGGGAAATGTTGCAAACTCTGACTGCAAGGCTCACCTTAGCCTTGTTTTGCCTTTGATGCAAGGTTCTTCTTACAGTTGTGCTGGGCTTTTCTACACATTTTAAAAGACAGAGTTCTGACTCTTAATGGTCTCAGCTAGAGAACAGATCCACTGAATGAACTGTTGACTAAGTAAGTCAACTCATAGGTAAATCCCATTGATTCAGTGAGTCTTTTAAATTCAGACTAACAATGGGATTCATACTGTCCTGTATGTGCAGACCAAGCCTAGAATATCTTACCAGCATTCCTTTTATCTCCAATTACATTTCTACAGAAGTTTTGCCCAAGAAGGAGTAAGAGATATACTACTTTAGATCCAGACATCTACATTTCAGTGGAAACTGTAGACTAAGCTCTGTCTGTATCTTGCCAATAATAATGAACAAATTAATCAAAGCATGGAGACAATCAAAACAAAGAAACTCTCTTGAGGTTCAACTGGGGCTAAAAAAATGCAGGATCCAGCTAACAGAAATCACCTGAATTTGTCAGGTCTAAAGTATTGTTTACCTCAAGACAAAATGACACATAGTCAGCCTGATTTCATTCTCTGCTCCTGCGGCAAAAAGAAAGTCACTGTTCTTCTGCTTATAACCTGCACCAGCCTGATAAAGCTTTTGTGCAATGTCCCAGCCATGCTCCATTGTTTCTATTGCTATCCAGGGACTAAGGTGGGAGTCCATACAAGAAGTGTAGCTTGGTGACTTAGTGTATGCCCTGTGATGTTGTTGGTAGTGAGAATACGAAGTCAAGCTGTTTCTGTATAACAGCTCAGTTTGCATAAATTATAAACTAGTGACTACACTGTCAACAACAAACACTTAAAAATTAAACAAGAGAAGTGTTTTCATCTGAGATGGAAGAAAAACCGTTTACTCATTTTTACACCTACCTATCCATCCATTCATCCAAAAGTAAAAGCTGGCATGCAAAATTCATAAAAAGGAGAACCAAAAGCCAATAGCATAATCATCTCATGATACTTTCTTTATGGTGCTGGTCCTTGTCTAAATACTAGATTTTGTCATTTTAATCACTGGGTTCTTAAAAATTTCATAGTCTGCATATTTTTTCTGATTCTTCATTGTTAGGTTTGGAAAATACATGCACAAAACCTGGTCAAAGAATCAACACTGCTGATTATGAGTTTCGAAAGCTTCCTTTAGCTTGCTCTGGCTTCCTTATCTTCCTCCCTTTTCAATAATAAATAAAAGAAGTTGAATTCCAAAAGAAAGACAGTGGATTTAAACTACCGAATTTAATAAGAACTATGTGGTTAATTTGCCAGTTTAAATAGTGCAAAAACCCCACTGCATTTTATGTTACTCTTAATGAGGAGTCAGAAACTATAGTCAGACACTAAAGAAGAGGAAACTCAGACCTTTAGGCTTAGTGATGTCCTGCACTTCATGATAACCTGAACCGTGTGCCCTTGGAAAATGTGGGCATGGAGTGTGACCTTCAGTGAATCAGCATGAACTCCCTCTCTCTCTCTAGGAAAGTGCTCTGTGCACCATCACTGCTCTTCTGTGCATGCTGCTTTTTTGCCATGCCACATAGCACCAACTTAGGGCTTTTTGCATGTTACCTTCAGCATTCCTGTATGTTTTGGTTCCTTCAAGCAGATGAAGGACAGAGCCACATAAAGAACCATGGACAGAGGCTATGGCCATTTCCACACAAGACTATTATAGTGCTATGATTCCACTTTCAACATCCTATGGAGTCCTGGGGTTTGCAGTTGAGGGAGGGGCTGGCCGGCTCATGCACCAGGAGAAATCCAGGTACTGGAGCCAGAGCCCATCTGTATGGGCATGTACAAAAAACACTACATTGATGTGACAGTTTTGGGAGGGAGAAAAGCTATTTGAGGGCCAAACGCGGGCATTCAGGCTCTATGTGACTGAGAGGCATTGCAAGGGGGAAAAAGAGTAAGAGGCATGTACGCTAAACTTGGTATTTCGTATATTGCCAGTCTGGTGAAGCTTTGGCACTACAAAAGCCCAGGATTAAGAAATATAATGTGTTGTTGTGTTGTGCTCTGTTGTGGTGTGCTTTGAAGTCATTTTTGATTTATGGAGACCCTACGGCAAACATATTTTGGAGTTTTCCTGGCAGAATTTGCTCCAAAGGAGTTTGCCCTGCCCTTCTCTTCCTCTGAGGCTGAGAAAGTGTGACTTGCTTACAGTCACCCAATGTCCATAGCCAAGTGGGGATCTCTAGTCGCTCAGTGTCCTCATCCAGCACTCAAACCGCTACATCACATTGGCTCATGGACATATTTTGGAATATATATTTTAAAAAAAATCTTGTGGCAAATTTACACAAAATAATACATTAACTCTAAAGAATTTGTATGAGAGTATAAAAAGTCATCAGAAGACAACCTACTGCAACCGTACGTAATCAAATAATAAATCACTCTTTTCAATACTGCAATAGCTGAAGAAATAAGTAAAAACCTACACCCATATTCAAAACTCTTTGATGGTTTGTCTCTACAAATACTTTACAGCTAATTCATTTTTATAGCAACAAATGGATGAGTATACTTCTTTTTTGAGAGCCAGTGTGATGTAGTGGTCTGAGGACTGGACTATGACCTGGAAACCAGGATTCAATTCCCTGTCCAGCCATGGAAATCCACTGGGTGACCTTGGGCGTGTCACACACCATCAGTCCCAGAAAACATTTTAAGGTTGCCATAACTCAGAAACAGCCTGAAGGCACACAACAACAATTTCTTTTTTTCCTCCTGTGAGTTGTCCTCTTCACATACAGCAAGTGTGTGAAGGACAGATAAACAATCAAACAAAAGGCAGGAAAACCATGTGTAGTGCTTCAGCATAGCACAGTAGAGTAGCAAAGGTGGTGGAGATGACGTACTTTCCCAGTTTAGAAACACCAGCCTTCTGTACAACCTGTATCAAATTTGAATTTTAGTTCAGTTCGTAAATCAACTCAATTCTTTTCCAAGCTGAACCCATTTACTCCCCGTCTTCCCAAAATGTGCCTTCCAAGAGAACCAATGGGAGGGTTGTATACTTGCACAAAAGAGGAGTTGCTGTTCAGGCTTTTATTAAGCTTTACAACAGTGGTGGAAAGGAAGACAGTGCTGGTACAGGAAACAGCCACGTTATACATCCCTCTTCTGTGGCCATATGCATTGTAGCAATAGACAGGTGGAAGCACTGCACAGCTAAGCCGATGTGAGAAACAGTCCTAATTCTCTTTTTTTAAAGAGAGTTTCACTTCATTGCATTTGGTTCTTTTACTTCAAAAAGTATTGTTCACCTAATAGTGACAGCTATACTTTGCATGATGCTATGAATCTAAGGCCCATTGGAAGAAAACTACAAGTGGAATTAAGTTGTGTTCACTATGTCCCTTTTATAGCAGCACTACAGAGTAGGTGGCAAATACAAATCCAGCTTAGTTACCCACCTACAGAAGTTGAGTGGCATGAGCGCATCATGTTGACAGCTGAAAAAATCCCATCACGATGACCTAAATTGCTTTCCCAGGAGTAATGAAGTGGAAATGACATTAAAAGTTATCAAGACAGCCTAGCATAGTGTTAACACTCATTCTGGATACAACCTTGCTGCATCAGCTGTGTATTTGTGAAACAACAAAAAGAAGACTCAAATGCAGGTTTTCAATCACTGTCACTTTTAACAATTACTCTTCAGGCACAGTCTTCCTATACAGGAGCGTTAGTAACTAAGCACTCTGTTGCTCTTGCTATAGCACTTGCCACTAGATGACAACTCCATGCATTAGGGAGGCAACGCTAGCAAAACTTAGAAATGTGTCCAAAGAATCTGTCATTTAATAATAGCATAGCTTCCTTCAATGGAAACTTAAAACCAAAGGCTTGTTCTAAAGCACTGATAATCTATTAAATCACCTACAGTACCTCTCTAATTCAGCTTTCTAACAACTATAGTATTTACATTTGGTGATGATATTCAGTCTTTAATATTCACATTCATAACTACATTTCTATTGCTTGTCACCACACATATGGTGTTCACACAAATCTTACTAATCTCCTTTGACTGTGGAAAACAATGGTTCTCGTTAACTTCTGTGGAAGATATTTTGAAGATACTATTGGGAAGAGAACAGAGGCAGAGACCCCCCCCCATGAGTTACTGATGCTGGAGGGGATACTTCTGTCCCCATCTAAACTGTAACCTCTCCAAAAGATGTTAATGAATACCGTTCACTATTTTATGGGAAAGTATGTACATAAAACTAAAATGAATGAACAGCATTACCAAACCTTATGCACTCACCTTCTTGTTTTCCCTCAGACAATAGGATATTATGTTTAACATGCAAGTTAAGGTGAGTGAGAAATAAATGCTGCAAAAATCCTGTGATACTCAAAAGTTTATGAAGGGGCTCCGAGATTATCATTCAATTACCAGGTCACAACAAGAAGAAATAAAGATCTCTAGCTAAGATGACTGAATGAGCAGAGGCAGAATGGCAAGCTCCAGACAATGATATATGGGTCTACAACAGCAATGGAGGCATTTATTTTTTGAGCAGAGTGAAACACTGAGAGCAGTGTTGCTGGCTTGTTCCATTCAGTTTTTGTTGATTCATGTATTGCCAACGTGCCACCTTGGGCAATAACAGATGTTGGTTTTCTCTTTGATGGGAGTAGGAGAATAATAAAATAGGTTTTACTGTTTCCCTGGGACACCAGAGGACTGGGTATACTAAAAAATGGCAACCTAGAGAATTCATCCAAGCTTTCATCCTGACTCTGCTGCAACCTACCTTGACAGATACACCGTCAATTAAGACAGTAGGTAATTCCCTTCAAAATTCCAGGAACTACATCTTACAAAGACTGGGTGCAATGGAAAACCTATTTCTACACAGTGAGATAGGGAGACTGACATACAAACAGCTTTAAAGTCTCCACAAGAGGACAATGCAATACTGTAGGCCAAGTTGCATGATCTGGTGGGTTGGTATAAAGAAGGCCTGTTGAGGTTCATGAGAGAAGACAGATCTGCAAGGTCACTGCATAACCTTCATTACCAACTCCCTGCTTGTTCTGCTAAATGATGAAACACTTAAAATGGACTGAGTCCATCACTCTTCCATACCTTCACAAAAGATGGTACCTCTCCCCACTGAAAATCTCACCTGTCCCACCTAACAGTGTAAGAACCTGCAGACCCTTCATCAAGTGCAAAATGCCCAGCAAACTCAGATGCCATCTACATTTCAAAATTCAGATCACTGCACATAAATGTGCTTAAGCACCAATTCCTTGAGGAGATTTCCTGTTTTGATTCCAAGAGAGCCACTGCATATCCTGTTCATTCTGTGGTATATCTGGTTATTTTATTTTGGGAATCACAGTAAGAGGGGACTGTGAGAATAAGAGGAAACATTCCCACAAGAGCCTTGAAGGAAGGGTAAGATACAAATGTTTCTAATAAATAAATCATAAATTGTTAAAACAATTACGAGATGTACATGATTGGACTTCTAATGTTATTGCCATTTCTGCCAGGAAATGCCATGCTTTGAATGGAGGGCTACTACTGGGAGGAGGTTTTTTGCAGTTCCTGCTTTAATTATTACTAATTTTATATTTCAAGTAGGGCTAACAGTTCAAATTTTAGTATCTAGGGTCCATTAAAAAGAGCTGAGGGGAAAGAGCTGCCAATTAAACTTGTGTGCATTAACTGGCAAGCATGTCTGTTTAACACAAAAGGTGCAATAAGAAGCATCTACTCTAAGTAGCACATTTTAAGGTGGGAGACAGAAGGGTGGTTTCAATGGTTAAGGCCTTCAGTGAGTGATGTTGAATAATGTTCCTGAAAGGTAGCCAAAGAAATGACATTAATTGTATGAAGTATCTGTATGCCAGCCTCACTCTTAATGAATGCCAGATGACGCTTGTTTGGGATGCTTCACATGATTGGTTCATATTGTGCAATAACTTGTTCAGAAATTCTATGGCTTCTATGTGGCATGCCATTATGTAAAGAAATTTTGCTAGCACTCATACCATCCTAGCTTTAATATTGAACCAGTCTTGAAACGACACTTAGAGGTGAACAATGTGGACACAAGACCGAGGAATTTTGATGGGCTAGTAAGTGCAATGGGCCTTCAGGCCCACCTTACATACTAAATGTGAACACAGATTTAATGTGACTCTGTGCTAGTACACGTGATTATAAATACAAACTATGGAGGTACACTGATTGTGACCAGGACTGTGGTACAGGTGCAGGCATGGCCACTCCCTGTGCGTGCGTTTTAAATTTTTTTCCCTTTCATGCCACTTTTGAGATGAAAAACAGCCCTTACCTGTTATTTGACCTATTAGCTTCTAAGTTTGTCCTTCCCATGCTCTGGATTGCTCTCCAGTTCCAGTTACAGAATTTGATATGCTAAAGCTAAAGGGATATTATTACAGCTTTTCAAATAGGCAAGTCTCCAGTTTCAAAGCAAAAGGTATGCATTTTATTGTTACCTAGAATCTCCCTGTATTTTCCTAGACGCTTGATCAAAAAGGAGGTGTGATAGGGAACAGGGATCTAAAACAAGAATGTGGAATAAGAGGCCTTTAAGATGCTAGTCGACTATAATGCCCAATATACCTTGCCTATGGCTATGTTGGTTCATTAGGACTGATGGGTATTGCAGTCCAATGCCCAATAGTCCTTTGCTATGACTAAATTGGTTCATTAGGGCTGATGGGTATTGCAGTCTAGTGTCATCTGGGACAACATACATTTCTCATCTCTGAGTTGGAATTTTGCACAGCATATCAGAATGGGGTCAAAATTGACACACAGAGAAGTAAAACCACTTCTAGAATATGCCATCATAGATTGTAATTATTCTTTTTTGAAATAGCTCTGCAATGGTCATCACTGGCAAAATTATCTATCTATTGCATATTACTCATTCCCTTAGAGCCACAGCTTTCCAGTGCTCTTAGGCAGATATTAACATTTTCTTGTTCACAAACCATTATCTGTATTAAATCACTTGTTACTAAGGCTTCTGAATTCTGTGCAATCACTTTACATAAATTGTCTCACCCTCATTATTTATCACATTATCCATCTTTGTTGACAACATGATCAGCAATGATTGTTTTTAGACGCTTTTGCAGATTACTGTGTTGCTGCTTAACCTTACTTGGCACAAGCACAAATTCAAAGATTCTGTGAGTGCAAGTGGAACGGGATGATATATCTCTCAACCTTCAATGAAGAATATCCTATTAGTAACAATCCAGGGAAGGTGCCACCTTTCATCTGAAACCTTCAAATGCCACAGTGATAATGGTAGATGCTAACATGAGCATAACATCTTTCAGAAGAATTACAGTATGCACTTAAAACTGGTGACATTTACAGCTGTCTAAACTGTATACTGTTCTTCACTGTAGTTAACCAAATGTCAGTTGCGATGCTTTCGTTGAAGTTAAGACCTGAAAACCCTGGTTAGTAAGTGGGAAAACACTTTCAAACCTTCATTTGAAGGCCAAAAGTCCTGTGCCAAGATCACATGGACATAGTCACTGATATAAAGCATGTTTTAACTGGTCTAATCGTAAGGTTTTCATTTTTTTTTTTAAACAACAGAAGTTGAACAGTGAAAGATTGGAGAACATGATAATAAATGTGGCTCACAGACATACAGATGCTGTAACTTCTAGAGATGTCCAGCAGATGTCTCTCACCATGAAAGCATTTTATAATTTGTCCCAAAGAAAACAAAATAAAACAAAAAAACAGTTTTGAGACTAGCTTAACAACTAGGTGGTTGGGGCTACCATGGAGAAAAGCTTAAAATATATACATCACAGCCAGTTACTTTGTTAGCTGTCTTCATACTAAATATATTAAACAATTCGCATGTTTGGTAGAGATCCCGAAAAGAAAAGGCTTCTTCTGTTGCACTGTGTCCATTGGCTTCTGAAAAATGATCATGGGCCTTGAACTATGATAGATGGCTATGGCTCTCTAGATGTCGAATCACAGCTTCTGTGATCCCTCACCATTTACTATGCTGTCTAGGGTTGCTGGAGGTTTCAGTCGAACATCTACAGAGTTATATCTGTCCCTTCCAAGTCCAAAAATTCCTGTATGTTACTTCTGTGTGTGTGTGGTGTGGATAGTGCTATGCAGGAGGAAACCATAGTGAATGTTACAACATCTCTGTCCCATTTGCACGTTACTCGTTTAGCCTGGAAGCACTGGACCAAAACTGGTGACAGAATTCAAACTGGAAGCTTCATGAAATATGTTGAATGATAACAACAAAATATTCTCAAATCCAGAATAACCTCTTTGATTATTTACTTTCTAAATGTACCAAATATAGTAAAGTACGTGTTTTTATATACGTATAGCAATTTGTATTATTCACATTTTTCAACATCTGTGTTAAGACCTGGAATGCATCCCAAACAGATATGGAGGACTTACTATACCTTGGGAATTATAGTTCAGGGGAATGGACTGGTGTTCTGTGGAAGAGGATTCCAAATTCTTCCCCAAATTTCAGTATTGCCTACTCTAAACTGAACTGTATTTCACAATCTGTAGGTATTTCTTTGATGTCTGTATATTAACAATTTCAGCTTTTTTTCAGCAGCAATTTGTCAGAATTATTTGTCTAAAGTCTTCTTTGGTTAAGTTTTTCACACTGTTTTTTGTTGACAAAATTGCACAGCACTGAATTCCCAGGTGCTATTTTCTATTTTTTTCCTTTTTTATTGAGTTCTAGAGTTTGGAGAGGAAAGTAGCTGGCAAAGTGCTCAGATTTAAATCAATTGGGAGCAATTACCTTTAGAAAAAGGAGTTGTATATGATTTTATTCCAGGAGACATCATTCACAATAATGCTGTTTACATGCCACAATTTTTTTTTAAAATCAATTTTTAGCAGTGATTACCTGAATAAAAGGCAACAGTTGGTATAATAAGGAAAGAATATTCACTGTTATTTATTTCCTGATCAAAAAAATGATATGGAAGAATAACACAGAAGTGAGAATTCTGTATAATTTTCACCTGCTTGTCACATATTCTGAAGGTTTTTTTCCTTCCTCCTGGAAATTATTATGTGCAGAAATGCATGTTTTTATTCCACAAAACACAGAGGGCCTTGATACAAAAGGCGAGGCATTGCACCAACAATCATTTCCAGAAATAACACAAGTGGAATGCCTCCACTGCTACTCTTAGGTCATTTCTTTAGACATGGAATGGAATGGAACAAGTGAAGAAGATAAAGGATCAAGTAAATGCAGAAATACTGTGCACTGAATTATTTGCTAAGCTGCCATAGGTTGAAAAAAACTCCACTTTTCATAGGCATATTTCCCTTAAAACAAATGGAAGCAATTTAAAATGCATTTCTTTTTTTCATCTGCACCACCAAGTTTTGATGGTAAACAGAGAGGCTACGAAGACCAGAGCAGAATATGCAAAAATGGCTAAGGTGGCCACATGTGGTCTATGTGTTGCCCACCCTTGCCTATAGCCTTATGTACCCATCTATATGTTGAGATCATTGTTAGAAGCCATGTCTACTGGCCAAACATCTAGATATCCGAGGTTGGTGGCATGTAAGATAGGGCCTTCTCACTGGTTGTCTCTTTTCTATGCAATTCCCTCCTGGCTGACTCTGTATGCTATCATTTTTAAAAGGGTTTTTAATTTGTCTCTGGGTTTTGAATAAATATCTTTCCTATTTATTTAAAAAACTGTCATGCCTTAACTGGTTCATTCTTAATTATCTGAGACTGAATTATTGTTTTATTAACCTTTTCTACTGAGTTGAAATTTATTTTATGTTGCAAACTGCATTTTGAAAGCTACAGTTCTGAGTGGTGCTTAAGATATGCAATAAGTGAATAAAATAAAAATGACATTTATAATTCAGATTTTTTTTTTTTGGAAAACTATAAGATTTCTGCTTTTTGAAATAATGAACATGCACGATTTTCTTGGTCAGTTATATCCTGAACATAGTGGAAAATGAACAGAAAACATAAATATTCCTTTCTCATAACACAGTATATGCAAAGGATTGAATGAAATAAAAGCACATAATGGGTGCCCTTTAGGGAGGTCAAGAGTCATCTTTTCTGATATGTCAAGAATAAATTTTGTTTTCCCCAGGATTATCTGGACATCTAACTTGTACTACACATTGGCTGCTGCTATAAGCAATTAAATTGGCCTATATGATAGGTCGGAAAGCTCAACCTCTTGTTTTTTTTTAAAAAAGATAGCTATAATGACAATTTGAACTATGGGTATAACATTCTTATCATTATATTATGCAGTATAAAAAAGGAAGGCCAGACATTATATACTAAGGTTGTCAGGTGAACCATGGACCAGGTGTCCTATAACTTTAATAGTTGTATAGAAGAAGCACAAGACTGCTTCTACCAAGCAACATTTGTTGAAATTCTCTCTTCTGCTGAATGATTAAAGGTGTAGGAGCTCTGTCCTGTATTTTACCTGGCAATGCTACTATGCATTCTGAAAATATACAGTGGATGTTCCAGATTTGTGAGTTTGACTCTCACATATTTGATTATTTGAAAGTTTCTACAACCCCAGCCCCCCAACCTCAGGTACTTCTTTTCTGGTTGAATCTTTCCTCTTCTTGGCTCTGATCAGGCCATGCAGCCCTTTGAAACCCCGCCTCTAGTCCTCTTCCTCCTCCTCCATTTGCTGCTTGGCCAGCTAACATTGGCTCACAGCACATTTTCTCAGCATCACAATCACTACTCACCCAAAAAAGGAGAGAGTGAGAGAGAGGAAGTATAGGGCCACCAAGATGACCCACCCCCTTTCTCTCTCCGCTGACCTGGTTTGGACCCTGGGTTCTCATTCTTCCCATCATGCCTTGCCCCTCTTCCCACAGGTACACACACACACATATTTTGCTATTTGTAATTTTTCCATTTTGTGGGGGTCCTGCACCCCTACACCTAGCAAATGTGGAAGGCCAACTGTACTATCTTCATGTACTGAAATTGTATCAAAATTCACACTGAGAGTCGAATGGGCATCTTTGACGATAGAACTGAAATGAAGAATTGACATCATACTTTTGGTATAAAGACTCTATTAGCCATGGGATGGCTAAGTAAACAGCATAACACACTTCAGGTACATCTGTGGCATATTATGACAGTATTTATTTTGCTGTGTCTGGTTTTTTGCATTGTGAAATTTGGTTTTCACTGAGCAGTTAATCTCCTGCCACTGTACAACAAAATTTTGTCATTTTTTTCGGTGACCTCCATCAGGGTTAGCAAAGACAAAATAAATGGAAGAAAAGGAGTGATATCCTAGCATAATAATCTTTTTAATCAACTGAGGGTTTAAGATGCAATGCAGAAGAGATCATAATTATATCATTAAAACTGTAGACCTGATTGTAATAATTGATCTTTTGGGAATTTACCATGTTAACTGTAACCTAAGCATCTTTAGGAAAATAAATATTATCAAAAGCAATGCATAAAAATAGACTGCTGTATGATTTTCAGTTTTTCTATATTTTGGGCATCCTTTCTAAGGATTTGAATGTTTTTAAATCTGTGAAGCATCTGTGTTTATGTCATCAGTAAACTATAAATTGCATTTTATGGATGAAAGTAGACACTAAATCTAATGCTGAACATTTGATGATAACTCATTACTGAAGAAATTAAACATGGTTTTAAAATAATTGAGATTTGATAATGTGCCAGTGCCTCAAACAAGTTCATTGACTTCCCTTCCATGTTCTGCTTTATGGATCTAGGCCTCTTCCTGCCCCATCCATTTCAAATACCTTTCATTTTCCCAATAATGAGAACAAGGATGAAAGACTGAAGATCTTGTATGAAACTTGACATATTTAACAAAATATGGCTTTCGCTTATAGACTGTGTGTCTGCAATACCTGAAAAAGGGTTCTCAGCAAGTACTATTACTTGGGGTCCTTCAAATTGGCCTGAACCTATTTCATCCAATGTATATATTCTGCTAGTGAGCTGCAGCTCTTTTTCAGGCATGCATTCTAGGATATCTGTAGAAGTATTTGCCTGAGTTCCCAAACTGTGCATTTGTGCAGATGCAGCTATCCAGCCCTTAATTATTATTCCTTAGAAACTTTACTTCGTTGTTGTTGTTGCTGGACCACTTCAACCCTACTCCATTGATTTTAGACGCATCCTGGTTGAGGAGGCAATAACAGAAGTATCTTGAGAAGGATCTTGCTAGTTGCCAAAGTGGAAGCCTTTCAGTCCTATACAGAGTATAGAAAATATAGTATAGAGAATATATAGAGACAATATAGTATAAAGATTGCTAGGGACAACCAAAGGAATTAAATTAAAATATTGCATGTCAACTCTCATACCTGAAATAGCAGATTTAAAGTTCCTGTGAAACTTCAGGAAATATTAACTAAAGCTGCGAATTATATTTCCATTTTAGAGAATCACAGTGGAAGAACTCCTTTGCAGCAGGAAGAATAGAAGTCCTGCTCTGATAATCTCAACATTGTCTACAAATGTAGGAACAGAGGGAAAGAATGATGGAGGTTTCACGCATAAGAACACGTGCCCTACCACAGATGTTCAGGCAGTAATATTGGGCTAGACTTTATCCCTATCTGCTCTCATTCTCTTCTTTCCTGTCCCTTCTCATCTCTTTCCTTTCAGCCTGTTTATTCTTTGTGCATGCTCATCTATTTCATTTTGTCCTTTTACCTTTCTTTTCAGTGTTGTCTTCTCCTGACATAGGTTGATCACCTAGATACTGCAGATTACTTGTAGAAGCCGATTGTGCAGGTTATTGCCCTTCCACCAGGAACAAAAACATAGACAGTAATGTTGAAGTAGAATTGGCCACAACTTTATTTGGTAACAGGACTCTGCAATGCAGTAGACACCTGGTCCTGTGCCCACTGGATTATGGGAGGCCCCATTAGGCCAAGCCTCCCAACTCTAAACTGGGAAGAAACACTTCTCAGTTCATCATTGCCTGTCTCTCTGCCAGGGGGAGATGAAATCCTAGGCCATTCTCTCAAGCAGTGCTGATTAGCGTGTTTAAAGAGAGTTCAAGACTGGAGCATGGAACTGCCCACCGGCTGGCAATGATAGGCACGTGAGTGAAATCCCCTCATCTTCAGGCACTTCTGGGAGTACCTTGAGCACAGCTGTTAAATAAGTTAAGTATCAACATCCCATCAGTTGTAATGTAATGCAAACCTGTGTAACAAATCTCCAAATGGAATGGAGTAGATGAAAAACATGTGTCATAGGCCAATTAGGGCATGGTTAAATAAAAATCCTACTCTGCCCCCAAAAGTGACTAATCACAACTCATGCTATAAGGAGGGAGGGTGAGGGGCAGCTGTTTGGCAAAGATAGCAACTTCCCATCTGCTCCATCCTAAATAAGTAAGGCAGGCTGGGGAACCTGCTAGAAGCAATGTGCCTCAGGAACCTCCCAGTGCTATCCTTCTCATCAATAGGCTGGAGAGGACAAAACCATCCCTGGCTAAGGGTCAGGAGTGTCGGATTGTGTTGAGACATTAGGTTCATAATTTTTTGAAGGCAGGGGAGATTGCAAATAATAATGTATGTAGCTCTGGTTTTTTGATGTGAGTCAAGTGAAGAAAATAACCTGCTCAATGAATCTTTGGTCATGTATTACTACCCTTTTGCCTCATCGTCTGTTCATTTTAAGGTAGTTCAATATCTGTGGTATAATCCAGAACAGACCATAAGTCTGTTTTTACTATATATTAATTCCTAGGTAAGTACAAGTTTGACTTTCAGTGTTAGAGCTTACTGACAATGAAGGCTTCATGATGAAAACTTTGCAAAATTATTTTTAGAAAGCTCAACATCTTGAGTATGTTTACAAAAGAAAAAAAAATCCTACATTTAACCAAGATACTAAATAAATTAATTATGCTGGTTTTCAATTTTCTCCTGAAAGAACTTTTTACAAGCTTCATAATTATCTGCTGAACAATGGAAAAACTGTTTTATGCAACATTTACAATTACTGCATCACTAGAAATTCAAAGCACATTCTCCACTGTTTCATCTGTTGTATTCTCTTGCATTCATGTAATGATCTCAGAATGTACCACAGAACTGCTTTATGACCGACCTCACTATTGTAATCTTTATACAAACATGCAGTCTTTAAAAATTATAGCACTTAAACCAGTATGGCAGGACTAACAGGTTTGTTATAGTCTTGAATTGATAAACAGTTGTGCTGTATATCCATGACATGTATTCAGAAGGATTTTATTTTTAAAAACCCACGAAAACACCTTAATACATTCTGGCAAAACAATACCTGCCAATTTAAAGAGGATGATCTCTCTTCAGACTGAAGGGATTCATTAAAATTGCTGACTAGCCCTTTTCAAAGCCCTTTAAATCTTTCTCAAAAAGCTGCTCTTGAGTGAACACTCGTGAGCAATTGTGTATCATCCAGAAACACAATGATTTTGGCTTTGGAAGCTTTCATGATTTGTGAGCCTACAAGTTTGTCCAGAGTTAGCAAAAGCAACAAAGCTTCTGTAAGCTTTTCTGTATGCTCACACTTGTATGACTTTTCACAGGAATGCAGTTGTCACTGTATAACAAAGATTTGTACTGAACAAATGCTATGAGAAATGGTTACAGAAAACTCAAACTCACCATTAATACGTGAGTGTAATCCAGCTGCTTCACCCTCACCCTCTACAAAGTATATAATTCAGCAGATATTTCCTGATACTATCCAGCTCTTTATGTCAGGATACTTCCTTCTATGAGTGAGGAGTTACACTCAGGAAAGAAGCTGTGTGCCCTTAATGGGACAAGTAAATCTAAAAATCAGCAACTTGTGTCCCTCCAAATGTTGTTGGACTGAAATTCCCATCTTCTCTCATCATTAACCATGTGGGCTAATGTGGATGGGAATTGTGCTTAGGAATGTAAATTTTCATGTATTTCATTCCTGAATGTTTACATTCCTAGTCATAGCCCCCAAACTTCTCATAGATCATGCTTCTCCCACCTTGATCCAAAAGCACTGGGCCCCTGATATTTTATGAATATGTTAAACATAATAAATATTGTTCTGTTACACAGGTGGTGGGCTTTCCCTTTATGGAAAAAAGAAGATTTTAAAATTGCTTAATTAACACAGTTTTTCTGCATCTAAGCCTTTTTGTTCCTAATTGTAATTTCTTCTATTTCTGTATTATGCCTTCATTTTAAAAAAATTAATAATGCTGCAACATATTTTTCATTTTCATGATGAAATAATCAACTTCATAGTTTCCAAACCCTGCTTGTCTAGAAAATCACCCCAATCTTTTAAAACCATTCAGTGGAGGCATTCATAATAGCTTTATTATGCCTTTGTTCTGATTTATAAAGGAACTCCAACACTGAATCCCATGGTAACTGATTTTCCTCCTAAGTATTGCTGTAGCAGCATACAAATGGATAAGCCTTATTATGACACCGAGTCCATCTTTTTCCAAGTGTCAGATCTAGACTGACTGTGCATTTCTCAAGTCAAAAAGGCAAGAAAAGCCGGGTGATTGCCAAAATTAAAGAAGCACACACACACAAAGAAGACAAGGCATCAGTTCTAAAGGAAACACTCAGCTCAGTTCTCATGTGATCCATTTATATTTCTGCAAGAAAAGAAAGCAGTTGAAATCAGCTTGATATGATATAATTAATATGAGGGTTAATGATTAACTACTCTGAAATGTGCTAAAATTTTATAATATTAGTATATAAAACCCCGAGAGACCTGCATGCAGGATTTTCACCTTCACTCCGCTCTTGTTTGTACTGCAATACATTACTGAACATATGTCGAAGTATCAAAACTCTGAGGATATGTATTGATCCTTCTCATTTTTATACTGCAGAAATTTTAAATAATGGACCACTTGTACTGTTAGAACTGCCTTGACATCCCACTGTCAAAACACAGGATGTGACTTCAAAAAATTAATACAAAGAAAATGGCATTATAACAGAATGGAGCTATCTGGTATGTTAGCTCTGCTTACTCTGCATGCTCTCCTGAAATAAGATTGTCTATGGAGAAAGATAAGAGAAAAAGAAAGTAGGGCCATGGATTCTTCTCATTTTCACCTACTCCTATTACAGCTGGTTGTAAGCTGATTTTTAAAAATATCAAGGAAACTGGAAATTACATTCTATTTACTAAAGCTGTACTGAAATGTGCGTACATATTTTGTATATTTGCAGCAGTTGCATAATATGGCCCTTCCCCAGGATAGTAATCACAGTTTGTCATTATCTCAGAACCTTGAGAAACTATGGTTAGTTTTAACTAACATTTATTGAATCAATCTCAAGTAATAGTAAACTTAAAATCATGGCTTATAAATTTGATTTGCTTCCCTCTGAATGACAGTAAAGATGAAACTGTTTTAGTTATTTCACACAATGACAGACTAATAGAAAACTGGATCAAAAGCTTCTTTTCTCCCTAATGCAACCATACCAGATGAGAGTAGTGAAAGGAGAAAAAAGCCCAAGGTCAGTGCATTTAATATAAAACAGCCTTCTGGTGTTCTTTCCAAACCAACCCAGAGGCACTGTTTGATCCTGGTTTGGAGGACATAAGAACTAAGATAACTCTGTTAAGGCTGAGCACATGAAGAAAGGAAAGAAGGGACACACAAGCATATGGGTCATTTCTGAGTGTTAAACTATAGCTTATTGGACAAGTATTTTGAAACTGAATGTACCCTTTAGAGATGATGTTTCCCACACACCTGCACAGACATTTTAAATTTCTTAGCAATATCTGAAAGTGAATGTTCCTAATGAGAGAAACAGTGCAAACTGAAACAGTGAAAATGAACAATGACACACTTCTGCCTACCATTTAGACCAAGACAATTTTGCTACTGTTTGGGGGAAATATACATTAGCACACTTTAACAAAACAAGAACAGACCTCCAGAAATACACACACACACACACACACACACACACACACATATTTAAAGAACTGACTGGTAATATTTAGAAACCACATTAGCAAGCCTTTTCAACCAATTCCTGCATCTGCAAAACTATTTAAATTACACATTGTTTTAAAACATTGTTGTTATTATACCATTATTATGTCATTATTTTATTTTATTCATTTTTTATTTCCCAGATTTCTTTAACTTCCAACATTGCATTTCAATCAATAGGAAGTTAGAAATTTAAATAGCTTCTTGAATTATTTGTAATTAGGCTCAGTCAAGGATCTGTCCTACTATGCATGAGCCAAAGAATGGATTTTTTTCCTCTGTCAATGTCTTATCAGTACTACAGAACTATTCATACTTGAAGAACTGTTTACAACATCATCTAGTACAGGCAATCATCTCTCTTACAAGAATGCTCTTCTACTATAAATTTGCTTTGTAAGTTTAATCAAGCCTGCAACCAAGCAAACCAAGAAACAAACCTAAATTCAGTATTCCATGCACATTCCTACACCAACTGTATCTTTAAAAAGCAAAATCCAGTAGCAGCATTACAACTCTGCATACAGAATCATGTTACTTGCTTTAAAAAATTCTTTGGCACAGACACAAAAAAAAACAGATTTCAGAATACGATAGTTAAAACCATACATATTTTATGGGTGATAAATAATTTCTCAACTAAAATGATCCAGCTGGAAGAATAACCAAAAGGTTATCCCATAATATGTTTCCACATAATTATGTTTGTGTGACAGTAAATGACCTGGAGCAGTTTTTGCAATTCCATACTCCATAGAAATGCATTTATTCTTCATGCTGTTTTTTCAGCCTAGTCCTTGAGAAAAAGGAGCTAGAGCTAGCAGAATCATAAGTCACACTGTTTTATCACCTCCACAGTTCTCACTGTGGGTAATTCTTCTATCAGATTTTTGCCCAAGATTCTTTATCAGGTAATAGATCTAAGGTAATACCAAGGTTAACTTAAAAATAATTTAGTGTCTCTGGAAAAAACTCCCCACCTGGTTTGCAATATGTCACAGAAGGAAGATCAATACAGTCTATTACTAACCCCAATCAATTATGGAGAAACAACAAAGTAACTCTTGTTCAATACCTAATGCTGTTCATGCTTCCAGTCTCAGATCCAAGTTTACATCTCTCCAGCTGGCTGGCCACAATCTGGCGTTCAGCCTCAAGTTCTCTTGTAAGCCTTTCAAACTGTAACTCCTGAAACACAAAACACAAACATTCATGTTATGGTCTAGATAATATGCAATAGAGTTTTATTCGCTTATTGCTGGTGTTAGCGGCCTCTGTCTCTTCTCTCCTACATGTAGAGCTATCAACATTTGATCTAAAATCCCCTGCTGAGCCACAGTGATGTGTGTTAAAGCTCTGCTGGACCATGTGCCAGAAAATCCTTCATGGGTGATCCTGGTGGTATCTGACATGTATTAGGCAACTATAATACATTGGGGGTGGGAGTGGAGATCAGAGTTTGGAATATTCTGCCAAGGGAGAGTCACCTAGCTCTGATATTAAACATCACAGCTTGTAAAAGCTACCTTCTGGTTAGAGAATTCTGGGAGATACAGTCCAAAAAAGTACCATCCATAAGCTCTGAAATTTCATAATTAAAGCCTGCTGAATGTTTCTATTCTGCTGATTTGTACTGGGGTTGTTGGAAGTGTTATATTTTATTTCTGCTGTTACATTGAGATATTTTGTTTCTATTACTGAGTTTTCTTAATTTTTAGTTATCATAATTGTAAATTATGTTTCCAGGAATTCTGATTTTTATTTTAAAGAAGAGTCGGATAGATTGCATTTTAAACAAGAGTCAACAGCGAACAAATACAGTCAGTCCACATTCGCTAAGGTTAAGGGCACAGGACCCCCGTGAAAGTGAAAAAAATGTGAATAACTCTAGGCCCTCCCAAACCATATTTAACACAGAAAAAAGTATGATCACCATATTCAACCCACCATGGATTTCTCTGAGGCATCAGGGTTCCTTCACAAAGCAGAAGTGGGTGGCCGATGGGGCTTATTGCCACCTCCACTGCTGTCCCACACCATTTTTAATGGGGACTTACAAGCCTTGTTTGCAGTTTCTCAGTCTCACAAGGCTTGCAGGCCCTATTAAAAATGGTATAGGGAGGCAGCAGAGGTGACAGCAAATAATCCGTGAATAATCAAATCCACAAAAGTAAAACCTGCAAATGTGGAAGGCTGTCTGTAACTACAATTGTTGTAGTCATTTTGATTTTTCTGACAGTAAAAGTAATTTCCTGCTAGTGTTATTTTGGCAGGGTGAGTGATTTTGATTTTTGTTAGTTGTATCCATGACATAGTAGACAGTTGGCAATACAAATCCCAAGCCCAGGGAGATCACCAGGCTGACATTTGTGAGTTATTATTTTAGCATGAGTTACCATTCTAGGAAGAGTGAAAACATTGCCCACCCCCCTCACTGGTCACTGCTAGACAATGGGAATTTTCCTTGTACATCGGGTTCCCCTTTTGGTGAAGGGGTCACTTTCACTGAAATTAAAGCAAATTTCAGCATCCCTTTTTATCTCCACTGCAATGCAACAAGACTTATCCTGTATTAATTGATCAAAAACATAGACATTTGGATTGTAAGACCAATAATCAGAGAACAGGTTGCAAGACCTTCTTACCCTTCAGCATGTCAGGAAACCCCAAACTCTTTTTAGACAAGCAGACAAAAGCAAACAAACCACTTGGTACAGGAGGCCCACCGTCAGGATCTTGGTTTAACATATCTACCAACCATACGATCACCTGCAATCAGATCAGGACTACTAGGGGAAGGATATCTTTTTCCTTATGAACAAACAGCCTTTTCAAGAAAAAATTTTATTGAGAAAATGACTTTTTTACTCTTGTGCTGCAGTCCCAATCTGATCCTACCTCCCCATCCTGATGTCTACGAACACTTTCCAAAATGACGCTTAGGAGAGATGCCAGAATTCTGCTCTCTACAAGTCACCATTGACTCAGGCATCGAGTAGCTCAGGTGGACAGACTTGTTAGCTAGTTAGACTTTCACTTCTCAACACTGCTGTCCTATGTGTGCTGAGAAGAAAGTTTCACTGTGTTCACTTAGTCCCCTTCTATGTACATTTGGGACTGTAGCTCAAATTTAGAAACCTATGTCATATGATGTATAGACAAATGCACCCTCAAAGTAGTAGGCCATAGAACAGTGTTGGCCTGCAAGCTATCTGCTGTTGGTCTGTGGTGAGATTCCACACACTCATACAAATAGGATAATAACACGGCACAAAGACAGCACTGGTCCCCGGAACTGTTGGTAAAAATTCACAATCAATCACATCAGATACTTGAGAAACACTGGCACAGAATGCATATGCTGAGCATATGTTTATATCTGAAAAGGATTGTTCTCTTTACACTTTGGGCAGCCACAGTACATGACAGAAAATTTTCTGCCACTGTCAAATGCTTTATATTAGAACCTATTTTTTATTTCCTCTTAGCAGCAGCATCTTTCCACAGATTAACCTAATGCTATCCTCTTACTCATGCCATCTAAATTTTACAAAACAGCTCCTCATTCTATAACTAGTAATTTAAAATGACATTATTTATTCAGCAAACAAGATGATCTTAGCTGTTGAGCTGTTCCCTTCACAATCCAACATGAGCATAAACAGGTGCTTTTTGACATTGTTCATAAATGCAAGGGCTTTGAAACAATTGATTCAAGAGGATGACATACTCCCACAGTCAGATATGAGTTAGTAACGAATGCAGAACAGACAGCAGCAACAAAATCTAAAAATGATACAAATCTGTAATTTGACAGTATACATTTTCACTAGAATATTTTTACAAATTCTATTTGTTGACCTTCAGTCGCTTCAAGACTGGACAATCACTAAAGTAAAGAGTGAGTGTGGCTGCTGCCTCTCAGTGTACAGATATTGCAAGCGCTATGGCCCAATGTTTCAAGAACTCTTTAAAAAAATACAACCACTAATAATATGACTGACAATAATTTCCTATGCAATAGGTTTAATCGAATAAGTTGTTTGGCTTTCACGTGTAATCACTAGGGAACTATACTGTGCACAAGTACGAAAACTTCCCAATCCACCTCACTGGCTTTTGTATGGTATAGAATTTTGTACTGTACAAAAGTATATAGAATTGTACAATGCTTTCCCTATTTTAAGTTCGTAAAAGGATATTTATTCAGAATGCCAAATTATAGAGTTAATCCCTTCCTTCATGGATAGAGAGGCATATGAAGAAATACTTTCTGCATACATAGTGAACCACATGAATATATTTTTGCCTCTGCTGATGCTATTCTCATTCTTTGTTATTGTAATCATCTCAAAGCCTTTTTACTTAAGAAATCTCCCTAACATGGCTTTAGAGGGACATCCGCAGACATCACATCTGAACCAATACATGTGCATCAGTTTTAGTGTGTGAGCATGTCCTGGAAAACTGCAGTTGGTGGTGAGTTCTAATTGCATCTACATGTAATAAAATAGAGATGTATGATTACAATATTCCCACTCCCATACACATGTCATATGTAAAGTGGCCTCTAATTGGTAATTCTAGACATAGTTTATCTTTCTTACACAGTCATAATCATAACTCGGCAAAGTATTCCAAGGCTGGATGCACTGGCACCTTGCTCAAGACTGTCAATGCTTCCCCGTTAACCATCTCTATCAAAAATTCCTCGGTGAAAGTCCTCATGAGCTGCATTTGTCCTTTTCAAAGGCACACCAAATGAATGGCACATAGTCAATTTCTAATGAAAAATGAACAGTCAAATCCTATGGATGCATACTTTGAAACCCAACTAATTTCAGTGCAAGAGTGCATGTGTTTGCAGCCTAAATCCAGTTAGTTTACTGTAACAAAAAAAATTAATACTGGCTGTGCAAATCTATACCAGAGAGGGATGTTTCTGGTGATGGAAGGATGCTCTAGATATATAAATACTGCTCTCAGCAGTAGCCATTGGCTTCAGGAAGTTGGAAGTAGTAGTCCAACATATCTAGAGGGTATTAGGCTGACTGTTCTATGTGGTTGTTGTGCAAAGGTATGGAGTGGAATTGTATCTATCAAGTTCATGTGCTGCTTTGGTAATATACAAATTTTCCCCATATTTTATGTAATTTTCCCTCTTTTTGAAATGTTAGCAATAAATTGCATTTTTCTTCTTTCTGTCTATATTCTGTATATGCATCGACATTACTCATAACTTCTGCTTTCCCCCCATTTAACTGAAAGTGGCAGCTCTTAAAGGTACATCCTTCTGAGCTGAAAATCCTGCTTGGTGTTTGATTCACACTGCTTGTTTTCTGCATTAGTTGAATGGCAGTTCCATCATTAGGGTTGCCATCTTTCTTCACCTCTTGTTGGCATCTGTTGTCTACTAAACAGTATCACAAAAGAGAGAGGAATTTCCCAGAAACACTTTCGCCTCAAGCTAGCCACGGGACTGTGTATAACAACTGATAAATGAAGAGCAGAACCTGGAACATTAGGTTTGAAAATTAATTCAATAATGTTAAATGCTAGAAATTGGCAAAGTAATCATTCACCATAAACACTAATAATTCAATACGTTTAATTTGTCAAGTTATTATTTAATAACTCATCAGTTGAGACAATGGTGTTGAGCTAGACTAGGAGAGTCAGAGAAAATGGCATGGAAGTTGTCACTGATAATCTTATGGCAGCATATTTTGTAATTGGTTCTTTCAAAAGTTTTGTTTGTTTGCTTTTTTGTTACTTTGAAAGCTGCCTTCTTTAAGAAGAAATTTTTCCCCACATGGATTAAAAATCACACAATAGGATTAACTGTTGGGAATAGCTGGAATACAGCACTTTCTGTTAAATTGGGGAAGGCTGTCCTAGAACAAGGGATCTGATCTTACAATTGCTTTCAATTCAATTTATCACTCTTCCACATCTCTCTTTTTGTTCTGACCCCACCAACACATACAGTTCACTCACTCTTCAAATGCTTTACTTGTTAAAGTTTAATAAGGGGTTATTTATTTCAATTAGAGAACACTGATCCACCACAAGTACAGTAAAACACTGATAATTACAAAGATTGGTCACTGATTCAAGAGCCGGAATTCTTAGTATGATGTTTTTGGGAATCTCTAAGATAAACAAAGCATTTTTCAAAACAACTGAATCACTATATCCTTTCTGGCTTTGCATTGCCAATCAAGCAGTACCAGCCTGCAAATATCAATGGTGTAGCACAGGTTTTGCATGCAGAAGCCAGGGATTCCAAATAGAATCTATGTCATCTTCCTCTTAAATGATCAGGTATCTCAAAAGATAAGAGGGAGGAGACAGGGAGAAAGAAAGAGGGAGAGAGAGAGAAGGTGAAGCCAAGAGAGGAAAAAACTAAGGGTAAGTTGTACATAAGCTGTTCACTTAATCATCCAGCAACTTATCACTGTGTGCAAAACATACTAAAGCAGTGGTTCTTAACCTTTTCTTTATCTGGGACCCCTTGTAAATATATTTTGTTGCTAGGGTCCCCAAGACTTAAGTCAAGGTTTAAATATTTAAATTTAGGTTTAGGTAGTCAAATATTTATTTATTTAGGGTTTCTGGAAATTCAAATCCCCACTCAGACATTGGGTAAGTCATAGCTTCACAGGAAGGCAAAGGCAAACCCCCTCTGAACAAATTTTGCAAAGCAACAACAACAACAACCAAAAGCCTTGTGACAGGTTCACCTTAGCGTTGCTATAAATTGAAAATGACTTGAAGGCACACAACAACGAAGTGCTGCTGACAAGGGAGGTTCTTTCTAGCCATCATGTCTCTATCCTTTGAAAACTGATCTATGGGGACCCTAAGGTGAGCCTTTCAGGGGGGATTTCTTGGCAAGATTTGTTGTTTTGCCTTTCTCTGAGGCTGAGAGAATGTGACTTGCTTGAGGTCACTCCACTGGGTTTCCATCGCCCAGTGGGGATTCAAACCCTGGTCTGTAGAGTCATAGTTTGGATGTGCACACATGCCACATCCCTTTCATCAGGGATGAGGCAGCGGTGGTGTGTGTGGAGGGGTATCAAAACTCACACATGCCTGCTGCCATGTTCCTTGATGACCACACCCTCTGCTGCTGCATCCCTGACAAAAGGGGCACAGTGGCAGGCATGTGCACACGCTCAAACTGCTCCTTCATTTGCAAATGAGGGAGCAGTTTGGGCTCGTGCACACACCCGCTGCCACATCCCTGTTGTGGCCACAGCTATTGGTGTCCAGCAATAGGACTTCGCAGACCCCCTGTGAGCACTTCATAGATTCTCAGGGGTCCTCAGACCCCAGGTTAAGAAGCACTGCACTAAAGAACAGCAAAGGCTCATTTGAAATAATATTATCTAATAATGGTATATTATACAATAAGGTACAACAGAAATCAGTCCAGCAGAGGGTCACAATACACCTCCACACTCCTAGAGAGAATCTGAACATTTTATTTTCACAGAGGCCAATTTGGGGCACTTAAGGCCTAAAAGGCTATTCTGAAAGGACCCAAACATTATGATTTTATAGTACACCACAATACTCAATAGAAGCCAACCCAGAACATGACCATTAGAGAAGATTTCTGAAGAGTCTCACAGTGCACTTTGTGTGTGTGTGTGTGTGTGTGTGCGCGCACGCGCTTCACACGCACACACACAGAAAACACCAAATACTTTCCTTCCATACCAGTACATGGGTGGAACATTCTGAAAAGGCCTTGGCCGCTTGAGAGCCTTAGTCTTCTGCTAAGTAAACTCCCATTCAATTCAATTCCATTCCATTTCAAGATGTGCTTTTTCTTCTTTTACAGTGTTCCTCCCTTTTTTCTTCTTTTCCTAACTTGGCTGTTTTGCTCTACAAATCCAGCTACCTGATCTGGGCTCCAAAACTACAAATTAGCCTGCCGAACAACACAGCTATGTGACACATTTTCTCTCATTTTAACATTTCTTTTTTTCTGAGGCTGCAGGCCTTCCTAAAAGTAGCAGAGGGAGAGGCACCCATCCTACTGAACTCTATTGAATTATAACTACCTAATTCAACAAAACATACTTTTAGTGTCTGCATTAATTAGGAAATCTAGAAACCTTAGGTGAAATCACTAGAAAAATTAGTGCCTTAAGAACGCAATGAGTTAATTCTAAACCCTAATGAAGAGGTAACATCAATTGGAAAAATCAGACTCCCTTCCTAGAGAGGCTAGACTGTGTTATATTTTTGTTGTTGTTGTTGTCCTTCCAGCAGGAGCTTTGTTTGTTTCCACAGGCCTTTGGTAGTTCACTGCTATGTTTTGAAATTTCCCTTAATTCTATTGATAGTTCAATTATTTTTTAACTTTGTTTATCTTTAGTGATGTAAATTTATGTGCATCTCTTTGAACTTTTAAAACCACTTTGAAATCCAGGGTTGGCAAAAAGTCAAGATATAAATGAAATCATCACCACCATGACCACCACTTCATAGATGAAATCTTCACAAACAAAATTTCAGCTCTAAGGAGGATGTTGTCCCTTCTAAAGACTTGAAGAAGAGAACCAGTGTACACTTATGAAAAGTAGAATGAAACAGGAGACAGGCTCCAGCTGATGATTAACGGTAATTTCCTTTATTTTTTTAAATAATCCTTCCAAAGACTGGGCATTATTCTTATGGTTTTAGACGTTTAGAGCTCTTCACAGTTCACAAGGTATGTTACCTTTTTTTCAAACATCATTTGGGGTTCTGAGGAAAGAGGCAGGTATTTTGTCAATATTAGCAATTTTCAATACTTGTTTTAATAGCAGTAGTATCAGATTTTGCTTGTGACCAAAGGCTATTGCAAAACATATATACATCATCATTTAAAAACCTGAACAGGCTATTCACACACTCTCTCTCTAATTATTTACAAATGTTTGCTTCCATAGCCCTAAGAGTATCCAACATCCCTCCCATTGCTTATGTAAAACAGTATAAAATAAAATGAAATGAGATAATTTAAAATATGCAATCTAACTGATGGGTTTTCTTGATGCAAGGGTAAAGTGGCTACATTTTAAGAAACCTTACTGAAAACAACCTCCAACAGAAATACAACTTTTTCTGTGTTAAGCTGTCTATCAAAACAGTCAAATAATGATACAGAAATTTTCTCTTGACCAATGAACAGTCAGTGTGTTGTAGTTGTTAGACCAGAACTGAGGAAGCCGTACTCCAAATTCCATTTAAGCAACAAAACTCAGTGGGTAACTTTGAACAATTTTTGGCTTACCCAGAGTGTTGCTGAAAGAACAAAAGGTGGAGGGAATCATGTATATAAATCTGGAATCCTTCAAGAAAAGCAGAGCTCAAAATATAATACATATTATTATATGGAAAGAGTGGTCCTGACCACTGGAAAGAGACCACCAATTAGAATAGGAGGGGTTAGCTCAAGAGCTTTCTTGAGTGACTGGGTGAAACAGTAATACAGTAAAATACAATTTAATACAGTAAAGATAAACTGAAGCTGGTCATTATACACACACAGACACATCTACCTACTCTATCTGTCCGTCCGTCCGTCCGTCCGTCCATCCATCCATCCATCCATCCATCTATCTCCTAATAGACAACACTAGATGCCTAGAGAGTTCATGATGGTTATTCTAGTAAATTCTGATGATTACACAATTTACATATTTCTGTATGTAGTCATCCAATGAACCCCGGCCGAAAGGTAAGTAGGAGTAGGGAGTATGTAAATTGTCAGCTAATTTATCTTCCCATGTGAGGACAAATAATTACTGCATCTGTCCTTTCTGTCCTTTGTCCTTTCTCCCCACTTCAGGAGAACGCAAATATTCCTCTGCAGTTTTCTCCTTATATTTGAATATCCTGAAGTATTGTGTTGGAATTATTCTGTGGAGAAAAAACACACAAGGTTTTCTGCACAGAATTGTTTTCCTTTTTAGAAAACAGGTGTCCTTCCCATAGAAAATGAAATTTTCTTCTCAGGAACCCCATTTTCTGCTCAGAGAACAGGGGTCTCTTTGCTCCCCATACCTATAAGTTTTCTTCTGAAAAACAATACTTCCGCAACACTTTAGGATGTAAAACACCAGGAGAAACTTCTGCAAAATTTCACTGCTCTATTATTCCTCCTGATGGGATTTTGCAGCTGTTGAGACACATGTTCATTGACCTGGAAAGAAATGATTACATTTTTCCCCATTCCTGAGAGCTGTCATTCCCTCAGTAAGACCTAACACAACATTCCACAATCAACCTAGTTTTACACAACAAAATATTCTGTACTGGTTGAACGAAAGAAAAGCAACAATACTTTCCATGAACCAGTAAATGCTTCCACTAAGCCAACCCAAGAATAACTAAAACTGTGGTGAGTGTCTGACCAGATCCCATATCCCTTCTCACAGCAGCAGTGGTAATAAGAAATACAGAAACTAGAAATAATATTTTTGCTTAGGTTGCAAACAAACAAACAAAAAAGCTAGTTTCCTTCAATGTCATTCATCATAATTTTTCTTTGTTTAACTACTCTCGTTGTTTGTGTTCCATTGTTCATCACGAATGCGCTCAAGAAATGTTATTCCCAGACTAGTGAGCCATGCTGCAATGACAGAGTGGATTTTTTTTTTTTAAAAAAATATATCCTGGTGATAATGAAAGTTTTATGCAAATTACATCCCATTTTTAAAGACAACTAAACAATACCATCTCCACTAATCTCCAGAGACCACACTATAGTGTGAAGTTAAAAATAAACATAATTATGTCAAAAAAGATTATGCCAAAGAAGAGCAGCAGTGTCAGAATGATGGCATAACAACCACAAAGAAAAAATGGAGAAGTGACATTACAATGGTGTAGTGACCTACTATGACAATAGAGAATACTTAGAGAGACATAAGCTCACAATAAAGTGAAGGAGATTGGGAAAAGAATGTAAGCTTTGATGACATCAGTCTCTGAAGTACACCATTTATGCTATGAAAGGGAGCTTTCCACCTTTTATGAAATTGCTGTTAAATAGTTACACATTAGGGATCAATGTAGAACAGTGGTTCTTAACCTGGAGTCTGGGGACCTCTGGGGGTCCATGGAGCCCTCACAGGAGGTCTGCAAAGCCCTGCTGCTGGACACCAACAGCAGCAACAGGGACATGGCGGGGGGAGGGTTGCGGATGCTGAAACTGCTCCCTTGTTTGCAAACTATGACTCTGGAGACCAAAGTTTGAATCTCCACTCAAGAAGAACAAAGGAAGAGAGGAGGAGCTAGAAGCCAAGGTCAGCTGAAATAAGCAGTTTATTTCCCAGTGCTTTTCTTATACTCCTTCCTCGCTTTTCTTTCAGTTCAACTGCACTTCTGCACCCTTTTGTTTAAACAGAGTTCAACTCAACTTCATGAATGTCCATAATAATATCAGTTGGTGATTTTAAATAGTTTACTGGCACTCAAGGTTAATAGCACATGCCTATTTATTTTTTATATGTATTACTTTTATGTGTATGTGGCCATTTCTGCACTAGACTGTTATAGTACTATGATTCCACTTTCAACATCCTATGGAATCCTGGGGTTTGCAGTTTCAGGAGGGTCTGAAAGTGGAATCATAGCGCTATAACAGTCTAGTGCAGAAATGGCCTGCGTGTGCCTTCAAGTCACCTGTCGACTCATGGCAATCCCATGAGTTTCTTAGGTAAGGGATACCCAGAGGTGGCTTGTCTGACCCTGCTTAGCTTCCAAGATCAGATGGGATTGTCAGGATATTTAAGCCCTATATGCTACTGTAGAAAGAATCAAAAGGAAATGGCATCCCATTTTGACAATGGGTGTGGATTCTTATCACACAAAGGCATTATTTATTTAACAATGGTTTGTTGCTTAATTGAAGATTAGTGAAAAGCTTCATCCTTCGTCAATATAAACCCCCCCCCCCCGGTGTCAGAGAGCTAGTCTACTTTGACTGGGACGTGGGGCCTTTCCACACTACACTGTTATAGTGCTATTATTCTACTTTCAACAATCTGTGGAATTCATGGGTTTGTAGTTTTTTGAGGCCAAAAAGCTCTCTGGCTAAACTGCAAACCCCAGGATTCCACAGGATGTTGAAAGTGGAATAGCAGCACTATTAAAAGTGTAGTGCGGAAAGGCCCATGATCAGCTGCGAGATGATTATCTGGGAAGTGAAGGGCAGGAAGGACAGTAATTGTGCCTTGAATGTTCTCTTCACCCAGATTACGTACCTGGACTCGAGTGGTGAATGACATTGCAGGGGAGGGCAGAGTTTGATGCCCTTCCTGGGAGAGACTGGGGTGTAATGTGTCTGTCACAGGGTGCCAGAAAGCTACCTGTGAGAGAGTCAGAGTCAGACGCTATTTAAGACCTGATCACCCCCTCAGCTGCCTCTTTGGATCTTCACAGCATGGGAGTCCAAGATATTGCAACCTTGAGAGCGTTGTTTGGCCTATTTGTGGGGAAGAACAGAGACAGGGTGAGGCAGTGGGTGGCTAGGGCTGTGGCCTCTTGCAGCCTTTTGCGCTTTACTTTCACATTAGCCCCACTGGGTTGGGATTAATTTGATCCGTGTGTCCTTCCTCCTCATGTGTGCGTCCTTCTTCTCCTATTCCCTTAACTGCATTTAGTGTGTGTATGTGTGTGTATACATGGACAATTTACTTCTTTTCTCCCCTCAATTTCTCATTGGATTAGTGTGTGGTATAATAGTGTGTTGGTTGTTGTGAGTGGAGTGTGTGTGCCTGCCAGCTGCGTGTTTTGCTTGGTTGAGACATGTGTATGAGTTAAGTCATTTTAGTTTGTGGTTGGATGGCTATTTGCGTGGCCGGCCACATGTTTGTGCAATTTCTGGGGCACTGTTTTGGTTTCTTTAGGGATTTGGGCACCTTCTGCTTCAGGGTGCTATTTGCAGAGTTGTTTGGTCAGTTCTTTATTTTCAGTGCACAACATCTTTGTTTTGTCAGTTTGTGTGGCTATTCTGATTTTCCCACTCGCACTTTTATTCAATTTGACTGAGGCAGCCATTTTGAGGTTACGTTGGTAGCCACTTCACACTGGCAGCCATTTTGGGTTATGTTAGTTATAGCAGCAGCCGTTTTGTAATACATTTAGTTCTAGCAATGGCCATTTTGTGTTGCACTTATTTTGGGCACTGTCATTCTGGCAAGAGTACAGTAGTGTCCTGGGGTGCAGCCATTTTGGGCAGGCATTTTGGTCTTCAAGGTCTTGGGTGGCATCTAAAAGAATAGGGACAGTTTTAACCAATTGTTGTTGTCTCATCTAGAGGTGCTGGACAAAAAGCTGCAAGCATGGGATTCGGTGGTGAGTGTAGTGAGTGGTGAAGAAGCCTTGAGGAAGCTGAAGGAGCAATGGTGGAGCAGAATGTAGCAAGTAAGTCTACTTACACACTTGGGTAACATCACAGTAGAAGTAATGTTAGTGCGGGTTCTGATCCTAGTACATTTATTTGACCGCTGGCGGGGGGAGGCACTGGTGCAAGTCAGTTGACCAGGTTGGAGCTAGTGCTGGAGTGACTGCGGTTGCTACTGGGGGCCCTCAGTCAGTAACCCAACTGAATCAGTTAAGCCGCACACCAAATCCTTTGCAAGCTCCTCAGGAGTTTCTATCTTCTTCAGATGTGTTATTCTGGGGTTTGTGTGCCACAGTGGCCTCCTAGCTTTGCTGGAGTGGGGCAGCAGCCATTAATCAGCACTTAAAGCAAGGTGTCTTTTGGTGATCCAAACATGCCTTTAGGTGACCATTTGTTACCACCTGTACTCAAGAAGATCCTGCAAGGTGACTATGTAGATGTATTTTCGCTGTTCTTTGGGGAGCCAGAGGGAAAAAATAGTGGGAAAGCATAAATGAAAAAGAAAGAGACAAGATTAGGAAGAGGAAGGTTGATCACAATTGGTGAAATTGGTTTTCAATGTTTTGTATACATGCTGTTATCACCATGAGAGCTCAGGTCTGGAGAGTGTACGCACTCATTCATTGCACGGATATAATCCATCGGGCTTATTGTGATGTTTCAGGGTTGGTCTGACTGTTGTCACAATGAACCCGATGAGTGTTTCCCTATGAGAGTTGCTATGAACCCTGCACTCAGGTGGGACCAGATTCATTCATATCTGAGCGTCAGTTTGTCAACCTCAGCTAGCCCAATCCAAGGCAAGAGATCTCATAGTGGGTGCAGGGTTAAGTCTGGCACCCATTCCTTTCAGATTGGGGCTGCCTTACTGCTTCTGCAGTGGCTATCCAGGCCCAAGGAGTGGAGTATCCTTGAGGTTAACCTGGCATCTGAGTTCAAACTTGTAAAGTTCTGAAGCCTACGTGGGAGTCCCCTGAGTTGCCTTCCAATTATGGTTGGCTGGAGAGCAACCCAAGTATTTGCATTGCCCTAGGGGCTCAGGTATTTCATCCAAGGGAAGGTTGAGGAGGTTATCAAGAGTGACACCAGAGCCAACAAGCAGGAATAGATGATGGGAGCATATACCACTGTGGACACAAATCTCTTTGACCATGGGATATGGGAGTAGAATGTTCAGTGAAAGGGAATTATCTCTGAAGGATCTATAAGTAATAACTTTCATTTAAGTTAAGTTCATTTAAGTGTAAACTCCTTAAAACAGCTTCAAGAAACTATTTAGAAATTTCTGGTGGTAGAAAACACTGCAGCTAGATTGTTGACCAGGGCCAACTATAGGGACCACATAAACTTTTATTCAGGTGAGCTTTTGCCACGTGACTGGTGGCTGAGAATTATGCAAGGAGCACCCTCTGATACACTATCATTAGAAGCAAGCAAACAAAACGAAACAAAACAAAAGAAAACAAAAAAAAACCCCACAGAAATTATAAAACACATTTTGTAACTCAAGTTAATTATCTGCATATACAGATCTGGCATACTGTGGTGGTTTGAGCTTGAACTACAGCCTTGGAGATCAGGGTTCATTCCCTGCTTGGTGACAGAATCCTACTTGGTGACCGTGGGCATGTCACACACTTTTAGCGCTCAGAAAACCTCATTATAGGTTCAGAAATGACTTGAAGGCACACAACAACAGCAGCAACAACAACAACTTCCATATAAAGGAATTGTTGAGCAGAAATACAGGATTTTGGGACAAAGTGACATCTGGAAGGACAAGAAGAAATGTTTCCAAGGGTAATTAATGGCTTTGCAAGTTTGCTTTGCCCAAGTTTTAAATAAAAGAGGGCAGATAACAAGTAGGAGGAAGTCAGTCAATTGTGATTCCTGGTACAGTAAATCCCAAAGGTAGTCTGAATCTGAATAAAAAATTAACTGTATGTTTGCTTTACTTTGCAATTGTCATCACAAATCACATGCAGAGAATAGTATGGCATCACAGAATCATATGATCATGGTGTGCCATAAAAAAACTGAAGGGATGAAGGCAAAGCAGGAAGGGATGAAGGCAAAGCATGGAGTTTGGGGCATTTTACAAGTCATTTACAGGGAAGTTAATGAACTAACTTTCTAGAGGAAGAAAATCAGGGATAGATGGAGAATAACTAAGAAGGAGGCATGGAAGTGGAGAATATGGGTCCTTGAAATATGAAGGACACAGGGCAAACTTTTTGAACCTGAAACAGTTTTCAGGTTTCTGTGCATATACCTAATAAATATGTTTGCTTATACTGCCAATATAATGATTATGAACTTTTTAACAGGTTTCTTCATACTAATACAGGAAATAAACATTTGAAATCTAGCCATATGCTATTAATTGTATGTTTTGGTTATATTCAACTATTACGTTACTCTTTTTTACAAGCATCAAAACAGCCATCTTATATTGTCTGACTGCTGAAAATATAAGTAGAAATTTATATAAATAGAAAGAAGATGTCCCTTAAGGCAATCTTGTACTTAACATATAGTCATAACTATGGAAAAGTCTGGTATTTACAGTAAACGTTGAAAAAACTAGGAACTAAGAAGAGATTAATGGAGAACAGTTATTACGCCTCTTTGCAAAAGAAAGATTAACTGGTAGAATCATTATTGCTTCTGTCTGCCTTAGAAGTAGCTCTGGTTTAAGAAACCCCAAGTAGCATTTCACATTCATTAATCCTTGAATAGTTGGAAGTTACAAAACAGTTCTGTGTTGAAACAAAATAGTGGAGATACACATTTTTGTGTATTCAGAGGCAGTGGTAGATTTACAAAATCATCAATTCTCCAAAGAACTACACTTTGAAAGAACCCATCTTTACCCCCACTCCAGATTCAGGGCCCAACTAGACAACTTCCTTAGCATAATTTTTTCAGAGGTGATCCACAAGCGAAGATGTCATAGCATTAGACTTTCCTCACCTAGATATCTTGGATTTGGCATCCTTTGTTTTGTGATTTCTTATGGTAATCTAAAGGTGGCCTTAGTTTGCTAGTTGACTGTTCTGGGATATATAGCTGAGATATGTGGGAGGCAAATGGGATTAATTTTGGGATATATTGCAGTATTCCCCTTAATGTCTAGCTTGACCTCAGTCTTTCTTTGACAGGCAGCTCCAAACTACCCCCTTTCTTTCTTTCTTTCTTTCTTTCTTTCTTTCTTTCTTTCTTTCTTTCTTTCTGTTTATATCAAGCTGCTTCCTACCCTGTTTCAGCTTCCATATGGCCGTATGTGAAGTCTCCAGTTGGACGGAGCTTAAGTAGCCGAAAGTAGAGTTAGCAATGGGATACCATGGCCTCTGGTAATAAAATTTAACTTTTATTCCTATTTTGTCAGAGGCCCTATATACAAAATTCATAATGAGATAAATTGCTGAGATGAAAAACTTAGCCAAAGGTGAATTTCCTCTGCCACTTTCACACATAGAGGAGGAAATCAGTGACCTGCCTCATCTAAAGTGGTTCTATTAAAGAGGCTTGATAGGGATGTTCTAACAAAGATTGAGTGTATCTATACCAAAATGAGAACATTATCAGAACATTACTTTTACTTTTCTAGTATCTCTCTATTCATCATTGAAACATATTCTAGAAAGGAAATATTGGAACGCTTCTAGACTATCATCCTTAGATGGCTTTCTATATACAACAGCCTGGGAGCAGTAGCATGCAATGTATTCATTTCTGAATAAACACCTCTACAGTATCTAGATCAGCCATGGTTGTGTGAAGCTTCAGATTATTTACTTTGCATGCACTGTGGAAATGACTAGTGAAAGGAACATAATGACCATCTAAGTCATGTTCCCCAATGACAATCCCACTATGTTGGTTTACTATAAAGCAAAAGAGATATAAATTCTTTTTAAAACATCATAAGCACCCTTACAAACATAATTATGATTATAGTATCACAACAAACAAGGAAACATCTTGCTTGAGTTGAAACAAGGCCAACCCACTTCAGCCTACAAAAGAAGCATAACTGAAACTAGCATCTCTCCTGCAACATCCTGTTCTTTGGTTGTCATGCATCTTTCATTTTCTCTGGAGCAGCAGTCTTTCATAAAAGGGACAATTAAAAATCAAAACTGATCTTATAGTCCCCAAGAAACAGGGTATGAACAGCAAACTTCTCAAGTGAACAAGAACATTTGTGATTAAAAATCACAATAGTGCCACTACACAAATTAGGACAATCAAAAGAAGGAAAAATCAGTCACAGAAAAGGAGAGGAGCAGTTTGAGATAATTTCCCAGTTGCATAATTCAGGATGATCATTTTAAATTTACTGCC
This sequence comes from Cyclura pinguis, assembly GCA_030412105.1. Lineage (NCBI taxonomy): Eukaryota > Metazoa > Chordata > Lepidosauria > Squamata > Iguanidae > Cyclura > Cyclura pinguis. The sequence goes on from CM059602.1 coordinate 155,694,049, forward strand.
TATATCTCAGAAAGGCTAATATTTAACAATGATGGAAAAATGACATAGTGGTGATATTATGTTAACACAAAATTTTCTTTTGAAAATAGGAGCTTTCATAAAACTGCAATGCAAAAAGATGGATTCGATGCAAGCTAGATTCCTGAATGGAACTGCACTTTTAACTTCCTTTGGTTTCCATTCTTTCTTTAGAGTTTATAAATACAGCCTTGCAGAAGCATTCATCCTCTGCCTTTGACTTTTCCAAGCACTACATCCTGGACTTAAATTGGAGTTAGTTGGCATTGTTACCACTTAATGTACACAAGACACTCAACACTGGGAAAGTGCAATATAGTTTTAGAGGAACACAAAAGTAAACAAAATCATGCTGACACTTGTTGGTTGCATAAATATTAAACCTTTTTGCTGTGACACATCTAAATAAACTCTGCAGCAAACTTTGCTGCAACATGCCTAAACAAGCTCTGGAAAACTGCCTCCAGAAGTCACATCAGCAGTTCAGTGAAGTCTACATGTCCACGATACCAACAACATATGATCTCAGATTACGTGCACCTGTTTCTGAAAGGCCACAGTTTGTTGGAGAGCACATCAAAACAAAATATGAAAACCAAGGAGCTATTAAAACAAGCTTTGCAGAGCACCAATCCAGGTTGACTTATAAAAGAAATACTGCAATCTATGAACATGTCTCGAAGTGCTGTGAAACTTATTATCCCAAAACACAAAGAATATGGCTCAACTGCAACTCTAGTTGAAAAGGTCATCCACCAAAAACTCAGTGAATGAGTAAGGAAGGCATTAGTCAGGGAAGCAAACAAGAGGCTAATGGTGCCCTGATGGAGCCAGAAGGATCGACAGCTGAGATGGAAGAAGCCAGCTATGGGACAACTATCACCCCAATATTCAATACAGTTGGGTATTACGGAAGAGAGAGGAAAAGAAATCCAATAGTGAACCAACCTGTATCACAGAATATTCAGTTTGCAAAAGTCATGTGGGAGGAACATCAAACGTGGAAAAAGGTTTTCTGGACTGATGATGAACATTTTGGTCGTGACGCAAAATGCTATGTGTAGAAAGCCAAGGATGCTCATTGTCCTATGTGCCCCATCCCTGTGGTGAAGGATAGTGCTGGCAGCATCCTGTTGCAAACATGCTTTTCTTCAGCAGGGATTGGGAAGCTAGTTAGGACTGAGTTCAAAGTAGATGGAGCCAAACAGAAGGCAATTCTAAAGGGAAACCTGTTTCAGTCTGCAAGGAACCTGTGACTGGGATACAGGTTCAACCTCCAACAGGACAATGACCCTAAATGCACAGCCAAGGTAACACTGGAGTGCTTTAAAAGCAAGAACCTGAATGTCTTAGAATAGTTTTGTCAAAGCCCAGACCTCAATCCATCTGAGAATCTGTGACAAGACTTGAAAGTCAATGTTAATGAATGGTTCACATCCAACCTGACAGATGATGCTAGAGCAATTTTGCTTAAAAAAATGGGCAAACAAATGCATATCCAGAGGCATACATCTGATAGACAGTTACCTCAGAAGGGCTGCAGATGCAATTGTTGCCAAAAATGCCTTTACAAAGTATAGATTTAAGGGTTTATGCAACAAACAATTGCCAATTTGTCTTTGTTTCCATAACTTTGATGCTCCAATAAAATTGATTTGCATCTTCACGGTGCTGAGTATCTTGTGTATATTGAATGAGAACAGTGGCAATTAAATCCAGTTCAATTCCAGGTTGTAACACAACAAAAATGGAAAAATCAAAAGAGGGTGAATACTTCTGCATGGCACTGTACCTGTTCCTGCTGAGAGAAGGCGCAATGGAGAAATTTTCTAAGGACTCTCTATGATTCTTTCAAAAGGTACTGACAGTCTGTCAATCCATACTATTTCTGTGACTATGCAATACACCTCAAGCAAAATCGTAACAATATGACAAGTCCTCAGATTTACTAAATAAGAACAACAAAAGCCCCCATAAAGAAACCTTTGGAATAACATGGATACTCAAAGTACCTAGCTGGCTTCCTTGGAACAGAAGACAGGAATAGCTCAGACTTGTATTGATAGTCAGCAATATTGCTTTGCTGTGGGCAAAATAATCACATCTTTCAGATGAACAATGAAAAACTAATAACAAATATAAAGGCTGATACAATGTATGTAGTAACAACAAAGTTTGTCTTGGATGATTTCACATCATTTACACTGCAGAGCACATTATCTGCACAAAATCCTGCCTAAAGCTGGAATCATATACAAAATAAACTTGTGATATTAGGATTTCACCTACCAAGAAAATACCTGAAGAGGAAGAATGGGGGAAAAAATCACTCATATTAGGTAGACGTGAGAGAGTAAGAGAGAGCAAACAGGCAGGAGGAGAGAGGAAGCAGGCAGCAGGGGGTCTGCTCAAAGAACATCTACTCAGTCTACGATTGGAAAAATAAGTGACTAATACCTTGCCCTTTACATCAGTAATAAAAAAAATGCACACTGGTGAACAATTCTTCTCTCCCAAGGAATCCTACACCTTCTATGGTGTGCTGGGGAATGTGCTGCTTTCTCCTGGGAAAAATCAGAAAAAATGATCATTTCAGCCATGGAGCCACTATAATCCCAATGAATTTACAAGATATTGTTAAGGGTTTCCCTTTGATCTCTTGCATGCTTGATGAGAGATGCCACCATTCCAGTTTTGAAAGCTTTAGGCACTGGATTTAGCCTTCCTTGCAGTTTTATTTATGTCTTTTACATTGATTTTTATTCTCAACGCTGTTACAGCTGACAGTTTTTAGAGCAAACTCAGCAGCAAATAATTAATTAATGTCACCAGTTGTGAACGATCTAATTTTGCATTTTTGTACAGTTCAAGGCTGTTAGGAAGATCAGCATTATAGGCTTGTATAATAACAAAGAATGGAAACCATGACCATATTTGGTTTCACTAACTTTCTTGCAAACCAGAGATACAGCCTTGAGGTAAAATCCATCTGCACAATAGTGGTTTCCTAGTCTAGACTGCAATTCCAGGTTGCACTGAGTTGGTCAAATGGCCCACGGAACAAATATTCCTGGATGCTGTGAGGCAGAATCTCCCTACTGCAGAATGCATTGTATCAGTTCTTGAATACCCACACGTGGCCACGGACACCAAAACTTGTGTGGGTCAGAATCATGCTGGGACATCTTCATCACCAGTCAAACCACAGGAAGCTATAGCAGAAAATTGGGCACGTGTCCTCTTTGTCCATTCCAAATCCAAGTAGATTTTTAAAAAATGGTGGAAGGTGGTTTCTATGTAAGTGAGGCATTGAATCTCTTTTGGGTTTTACCCTGACGTCTAGAGGAGTTATCCAAAGTGATCGATCTTTACCCTATAACAGGTTCAGCACTTCAGATATCAGTTTTAAAGTTAAAACTAAATCCCAGATCAGATTAACTGTTCCATTGACAAGGAGCAAATAGCTGCTCCTGGACTAAAAAGGGGGAGAGCACTAGCCTTCTAGCCAAGGATGGCATTCTGAAGAAGACAGCCATTCTGTTCTTTGAAATGCTCTGTGTTGACTTAAAATACTGATTTTCCTTGTTCCAAATGAAGAATCTCTATGGGTAAGGAGGCTCTCCTCTTCAAAAATTCATCTGAAGAGGGTACTGCAGGCACTAATTAATACAGTGGGATTTGCATGATCTTACTCTTTATGTGTTGAGTGTATGTGGCTGTAAAACAGCTCAACAAGGTGAATGTGGCATCTTATACTGAGAAGAACTGTGTAAACCAAAGAGTTATGATTATCACTGTGGCATATTTAGGATTTCCCATAGATATGTGGCTGGATGCTGTTAGATTAAATAGGCCTTTGGTAAAATTATCAGGTTTTTACCAACCTCATTAACTACAAAAGGATTCCTACACAAGAACTAAAGCATCAATTACTGAACAACATTTTAAGGAAAGGATTGCAGAAATGTGGACTCAGGGTAAACCGTGCACTCTCAAATAAGTGTTTCACTTCAGTAAAATGGAAAGTTAGAACCACAATGGCATGGTGCAACATCATAGTACTCACAATGCCAGAATTTCTGTGGACTTCTTTCTTTAACAGAGTGAAAGACTTAAATCCAATTGCTAGTTCCAACTTGAGCAGTAAATTTGGTAAACTGGATCAGGACCTGAAGTGAAATTAGGACAACAGCCACACCTATCTCAAGTTTAAAGGATTGGATTCACTCCTCATAAATTTATGAATAAATGATATGTTCTTCTTAAAGCCAGAAAGCTTTTGTTAGCAAGAAAAGTCATAATAAGAAAATAAATATACATTGCTCTTTTTGGTGTGTCTCACTGATTTGACCCTTCTGTGATCAAAATGTTCCAGATCTCAAACTTAATCTATCACCCACTGTGATAAGACTCTTTTTTTTTTTTGGTATTAGTATTAAAAAGAAAACGAAACATGCCTGAAGTGTGGCAATTACTCTCTTCCTTCTTCATCTTAGCTTGTAGGCCATGATCAGTATGTATAATTTCTGGGTGGGCTCCCTACTTCTAAAAGGCTTTGGGACAGTTCAGCTTGAGCCCTGAAAAGAGAAGCTAGTCCAGATGGATTGGAAAGGTCTGTAGAATATGTTGTCTTAAAAACAAACAAACAAAAACAAAAAACCTTCTTTTAACTATCCAAGACTCCAGTGTGAAGAAAGAAAACCATATTCCTCTAAAAGATGTGTGGATGCTCAGACTTAAAATCTGTAAGCAACTTCATTTATAACCAAATTTCTTTCATGGTAATTTTTTATTGTTATGAGCTTGCAAATTTTATTATTATTATACTGAAAATGGATATGCTGCTATACAGCATTACCCACCAGATTCTAAACCTGGGTGATTAGTTGAAAGGTATGTATGAAACTAACTGCATTTATTTACAAGTTTTCCTTGTTATTTTTTGGCACACACACTTCTCTTTCTACACTCTTGTAATCAAGGGAGGAGTTCAATTGTCTGCACAGACCAAATCTCCTCACTCAGCCTTGAAATACTGAAGGAGTGGTGGGTTACACATGTACAACAGAAAAAGGTACCTTCTTGTGTGGAGGAGTCAGAAAAACCAGTTCCAACTGGAATATGCAAGCTTTGCATTCCAGTCTAGAAACAGTCTACTGTAATGTAGTGTCTTCTCTGCACATGTCCTCTTCTTCCTGAGTGTTTTTTCCTGTCACTTTTAAATCTTATTTACTTTCGCAGTCCACATAGACTGATCAGCAAGACTACTGCTGCTTCCCTGATATGGAATCTGAGTAATTTCTTTCTTTAGTTTCTAACAAAGCTAAGCTTGTGTCTTGGTACACAAGAACGGAGTCATCATGAGTAAACTCCTTAATGTATTATTGTAAATGGAACTCAGTTCTTCTACTTTGTCCTAATAGGCTGTGTAAGGGAAGGATGCAGGTGGTTGTTTATTGTTCTAATTTCCTTTGCCAATATACTCTGCTGACAAAAATAACATCTCTTAAATCCCCCATAACTCATCTCAGAAGGAAGCAAAGCAAAGCTTCTTCAGATTTGACAGTGCATGGATGCTGTGGCTGAATGTGTAAATCTAAATCATGTTTTCACTGTACATTTGGCAACATCCAGAGGTCTGGGGACCACATTCATTACCAGTGGATTGTAGGGTGCTATATCTCCCCAACACCCAATTTTTAACTTAAAAAAGAGCCTTCATGAAGGATCAATTTCACTATGTTTTTAATCTCCAGGATAATTTGGCCCAGGAGAAGCCTTTTTTTAAAACAGAAAGTGATTTTCAATCCAATCATCAAATGAAAGACCTCCAATAACAACATGGTGGCAGGGGGAGACACAGTAAAATCCTCACCGTGTTATCCCTAGAGAGCATGAAGGGCCTTTTTCAGTAAAAATGAAAATTGGGTGTTGGAGTAGAGAGACGTGATGGGCTGCACTGGGATCTCTACAGAGCTGCATGCACTCTTTGGGCCACACTTCTCCCACTCCTGCAGTAAAGCATGGTTAGTCCTTATTTTAGGTAACAATTAAATCTGCTCTGCACCTACATTAAGCCTGAGTTGACAAGTGAATACGTTGTTGTTAACTGCCATCAAGTCAACTCTGATTTATGGCGACCCTATGAATGAGAGAGCTCCAACACATTCTATGTTCAACTGCCCTACTCAGGTCTTCTCAATTCAGGGATGCGTCTTCCATAAAATTTCAGATGATGACATTTTCCTCAAGAAATAAACAACATCCAGTTATCCATGAGTACCAGATCATTTTGGTAGAGCATGAACATTAATTTCACTTACTCAAGACAATACAGAACGTTTTAAGAGTGACGCCTCAAATTTCAGTGGCAGAATGTATTGCAGAATGAATGAAACTGTCCTTATCTGCAACTTGATTTAATGAAACGCTCCCACTGGATTGGCATTACCACACTGAAATATCAGTTTCACAGTTCCCTTGACTCACAGCAGAATAGAGTACATGTTACCTCAGAAATCCATATATTCAAACATGAGAGTCGTAATGCAATGAGAAGGAGACTGATAAGACTTTTACACTCCAAATATGATGTACTTTTTGTAAGCAAAAACAGAATATGCCACCAATTCCACAACTAGAAAGATTGCTGTTATTGTGCATGTACTTTTCCAGACTATTTATGCATGTGAAGCTATTGCCCTCATTTCCTTCCTACACAGGATGTTTTACAATCTCAAATCATCACCAGCTTGCAGTTTTCAAGTCAGTGCTTTGTAACATTAGTTCCAAGATATAGCAGACTACAGCTCTGAAGCTGATGTAAGCACTTAGTAAAACAAAGTTTATTTTGTTTTCCATAAAATAAGCATGAAATTAACATCTGATACAAAACACCAGTGTCAGTAATACCTCCCACACACACATACAGAGTAGATTTATGCATATGGAATCATATTTTAAAAGTCAACATTTTCCCTTTTATTGTAGTCAGGTAGAGAAAGCCACTGTGTGGATTTTTTTAAAGCAAATTCTACCATTGATATGGACTTCTGTGATTGGAACACTCGACAATGTATTTTGTGTGAACATATTTTGTATGAGTGGGAGAGATTTTGACAGTTGTTGTGGTGCGCCCTTTGCTACTATGTCCCTTTTTGAACTTAAATCATATGTGTGTGCACACACACCTCCTATTAGCCATAGTCGGGAACACGTCAGGCACAATTTTTATGTCCATATATTCTTCCTTCCATAGCAGGTGCTAGTGGTTAGGAGATCTGGATCAGGGCTACAAATGTTAGATTACCTCCTGTCATCCCAAGGGCAGGATTTAATTATCCCTTGGCTTTATTTTAAGGAAGGAAGGAAGGAAGGAAGGAAGGAAGGAAGGAAGGACCAAAGGACCCCTTCCAACTCTGTGAACCTAAGGAATTCCAGTCACAACCTTTCCACAAGGCATTTTAGTTTAGCTCTCAGCTGAATACACATAAAGCAGATAGGTTAATGTGTTTTTAATCTGCTTGTCATCATTTTCATCAAGAAAGAAGCTTAAAATATTTTGAAGCACAACAAATTAATTGAGGAATAAAATACAATAACTGTGCAAAATGGAAAGTATGACATATGTTTCCTGATATTCGAATAGCAGAAACAAACCATGGTACTTTCCCCCCTGTATTTGCTCACTATATTCTCTGTGTTTACTCACTGTAGAGTTTTATTAATAATCCATCATGAATAATCTAATAATCTGACTTTTTTAAAATAATATACAAGGTTTAAAGAATCCTCTCTACCTTTATTTTAACAAGAAAATGTAGTGTCTTGGGTATGTTTTGGAATATGAAATGGTATAATTTGATGCAGATTATTAAGAGGTTTCTCTCAAAACTAGAAGAACATAAACATGATCAGGGCAATGCCTGCAAACATTTTTTTTTTTTAAAAAAAGACTCAATGCATCTTCTTCTGTTACTGGGTCTGCACAGGCCAACCACAGCAGTGGCTTCCTTCTTTCTTTGCCCTAGTCTCTTTCTTTCTTCTTTAAAAATCTTTTTGCAGTAGGAAGAAGGCTCCTATTATACATTCAGTTTTATTGAAACAGAGGAGAAATCTGCAGACTTCCTTATCACACTTTACACAGCATATGTAACACAGGAAGAACAACCATTCCCAAACGGTCAGAGAAGAGTACCCAGGAGCCCTAAAATCACTTCAAGGGTGGTCAGAAAATGAATACAACTCTTGGGGCACAGGAAAAATGTAATATTTATCTGTCTGTCTGTCTGCCTGTCTGCCTGGACTTTCTGTTAATAGCAATCAAGCAACTTTACACGTATTATGGCTTATTATTATTATAAAAAAACCCAGTTAACAGATCTTTTAGACATCTAACTTACATTCATATTTCTCATGCACAGAACAAAAAGTAATCAAATAATCAGAAAAATCTGAATGAGAGGAGAGGGAGAAAATAACATTTAATAAAGATGGCGTGCTTTTTGTTCTGCATATTTCACACCCTTCAGTGTTTCCATGTCTGATGGGTAGCCAAATGACACAGGTGTGTGATTATGACGGCAGGGAAGAATGTACAAGCCAGGAGAGGCGGCAGCAGTCTACTTTCACTTGAGCCTACTGGGCAATTGTCTATCCCTCTTCTCCTCTTCCTCTTGTGGAATTCATAGAACAATACAATCATAGAATCATATATTTGGAAGACACCACTAAGGTCCATCCAGTCCAACATCCTGCAGTGCAGGAATATACAATCCAAACACTCCTGACAGATGGCCATCCACCTTTTGTTTAAAACCCTTCAAAGAAGGAAACTTCACCACACTCTGAGGCAGTGTATTCCACTGTCAAACTGGTCTTACTGTCAGGAAGTTTTTACTAATGTTTAGGTAGAGTCTCTTTTCCTGAAGTTTGAAGCCATTGGTCTATGTCCTAGCCTCTGGAGCAGCAGAAAACAAGCTTGTCCCATCCTCCATATGACATCTTTGCAAATATTTAAATACAGCTGTCAGGTCGCCTCTTAACCTTCTCTTCTCCAGGCTAAACACACTGAGCTCCCCAAGCTGCTCCTCATAGGGCATGGTTATTGGGCCTTTTATTATTTTTGTCAACCTCCTCTGGACAGGTTACTAGTTGTCAATATCATGGACATGGTGCTCCAGGTGAGGTCTGACCAAAGCAGAATAGAATGGCACTATTGCTTTCCTCAGCCTAGACACAATACTCCTATTGATGCAGCCTGGATTCACATTGGCTTTTTTAGATGCTGCGTCACACTGTTGTCTTATGTTCAGCTTGCAGTCTACTAAGATTCTGAGATCACATGTACTATGGTCAAGTCAAATGTCACACATCTTATTTATGTGCATTTCATTTTTTTTTTCTGCCTAAGTGCTCTCAATCTGGCTTACATTATATAATGCTACACCTCCTCCTTTCCTGTTTGGTCTGTTTCTCTGAAATAGGTTACATCCCTCTATTACTACATTACAATCATGAGACTCATCCCAACAGGTTTTAGTGATGCCTATTATATCATATTTGCTTTGTTGTGTTAACAATTCAAGTTTTTCTTGTTTATTTCCCATGTTCTGTACATTACTGTAGAGAGATCTAAGATCATGGATCATTCCCCAGCTCCTTTTTAAAGGTTTTTTCCTTCCCACTATTGGGTCTTGTTTGTCCTGTTCTCCCTATAACATTTGGGCTGTGTCTCCAGTACTTGATGAACTTCTGCCCTCATGAATACTGTTTGGTGACATTGAATATATATTTTGCAAAAACAGACAAATGGCCAAAATATATGCAAAAGTATTGGATTTTCTGTAGAAAACACAAGCAGAGAAACTGTAGTTTTTCTGTGCAAGAATCTATCAATTTGCATACGTTTTACACAATTTGTGCAAAATTATGCAATTTGTTCAAATATATAGTTCCCTGTGCAGAAATGAGTAGTTTCCTCATGTTTTCTGTGGAAAAACCCCAATCTTTTTGGAGGATCAGGGGGAGAATAAGTGCGTTGTGCACAAAATAAGTACTTTCTTCCCCAAAGCCTATCTTCTGTACAGGAAAACCACATGAATATTTACCCAACTGAATTTTCCCCTATAAAGTTCCAAAATATAACTAGGGCTCAAATTGTACAGAAACCCTTGTATTCTTGCATTATGGAAGCTCACTTGGGATTGCATGCATGGTCCTAAGTGAGCCTCTGTAATACCTTCATGTTGCCTACAGGAAGAAAGGAAGAGGAAAAGAACTAACAAAAGAGCAGACTCTGCGTTGAAAGAACAGTATGTAATCTCATTATATTTATACAAATATTCCAAAATTAAAAAAAAAATAAAAAAAAATATTTTTTTTTTTTCCAAAATCTGAAACAACTCCAGTCCCAGGTATTTCAGATAAGGAATAAATCTATACATACTATATACATATAGAAACCGATATATATTGATCCTTAATCACATCTCCAACCTGGCTTTAATTATAATTAGATTTGCTTTAGATTTATTTGTAATAAACCTTATGAGCTCTACATTAAACTTAACTGTCTAAATTAAATCAATTAAAATATTTATTCTTCATGAAATAGATCACAGAACAAAGTATGTACTAAGGCTTTAGTCCTACACATGAACATCAGAGGAAGCCTCTTTAAACTTTTTATTTGTTACATATAAAAGTGTAAAGATTAATTTTAAAAAAATGATAAATATTGGATGCACTTCATTTTCTCTGAAAAAATGCCAGGATTCTTCCAGCCAAGGGGAGCTTTCTTCACCTGACTTTTTTTTTTTTAAATTGTGTACCAATAACCTGATTTAATATGGGTCAGATATAGAATCATAGAATCATAGAAATGTAGAGTTGGAAGAGACCACACGGGCCATCCAGTCCAACTCCCTGCCATGCAGGAACACCCTCAAAGCACTCCTGACAGATGGCCATCTAGCCTCTGCTTAAAAACCTCCAAAGAAGGAGACTCCACCACACTCCGAGGCAGCATGTTCCACTGCCGGACAGCCCTGACTGTCAGGAAGTTCTTCCTGAGGTTCAGGTGGAATCTCCTTTCCTGCAGCTTGAATCCACTGCTCCTTGTCCTGGTCTCTGGAGCAGCAGAAAACAAGCCCACTCCCTCCTCTACATGGCATCCCTTCAAATATTTAAACATAGCTATCATGTCCCCTCTTAACCTTCTCTTCTGCAGACTGAACATACCCAGCTCTCTAAGTCTATCCTCATAGGGCTTGGCTTCCAGGTCCTTCACCATTTTGGTCGCCCTCCTCTGGACCTGCTCCAGCTTGACCGTGTCCTTCTTGAATTGGAGTGCCCAGAACTGGACACAGTATTCAAGATGAGGTCTAACCAAAGCAGAGTAGAGTGGTACCAGTACCTCCCTCGATCTAGACACCATACTCCTATTGATGCAGCCGAGAATTGCATTGGCTTTCTTGGCTGCCGCATCATACTGCTGACTCATGTTCAGCTTGTGGTCTATTAAGACTCCTAGATCCCTTTCACACGTACTGCCATCCAGCCACGTGTCTCCCATCCTATATTTCTGCATCCCATTTTTTCTACCTAAGTGTAGGACCTTGCACTTCTCTCTGCTGAATTTCATTTTGTTAGCCTTGGCCATATAACAGTGCTGTCACTAGGGCAAGAGTCTAACTACTTGATACAGTTTAAACCCTAACACAGAACTACTGATACTGATCCACATAACTTCCATCTGAATATCTTTGCCATATAAGGCTATCTTCAGAGCCCTGCAATGACTGATACAGTGATACTGGCCCTCAAAAGACCAATCCCACAGAATCCATGAATCTATAGTACGCAGAGCCCCTATTTTTGGAGGCAATTTGACATCAGCCTCTCCCCAAACAATAGCATTCTTTCTAAACAATGTGACCTTCTGCGGCTGAAAGACTGGTTAGAACTATGAATATGTTCTTTGAGACTAAACTCCATGTTCATTTCTGTCACATTTGGATAAAATGTTTTTGGTTCAAGAAATAGAATTCTTAAGCCTTGCATATATCACAAGGAAAACTTCAGCCAAGATCTCACCCTTGAGAAATTATATATTACTGAGCAACTTAAAATGCTGAAAAGCAGATTAGTAATGTTGAAAAGGTACTCTGTGCTCCCAATTCACTGTGTATATTACACAACATATTTGAAGTTGATTTTCATTTGGCTTAGTCCTTTAGATCTGACTTACTGGTATCTCCTGGGAAATAAACCACAAACTACTCTTCAGCAACTACAGCAGCCTCCTCCAACTTAGAATCCCCCCAATATTTTAAATGACGTCTCCCATCAGTACCATCCAGAATGTCCAATGGTCACAGGAGATGGGAATTGTATTCCAAACCATCTGGTGGGCACGAGGATGGGAAAGACTGCCCGAGTCAATAAACTGCACTATCAGTTGATAACTATGGCATTAATGAATTGCTACTTTTCCTGCTAATTAAACTGCCATCTGGACCACCAATTCAGGTAAGTCTTGACTAGCCCAACTACCTGTTCAGTGAATCCACCTCACAGCTTTATTGCCAGCTTTCAGGGTACCAAGAGACTTATTAATCAAGTGAAATACAGGAAGATCAAAGTAGGCAACTGTTTGGCAATTGTCCACATGCTGCTGTGCTAAGTCATATGGAAAAGATACCTTACTAGTGTGTTCAGATCTCACAGACAATTCCTATGGTTGTTCTCTCATCATGTGAGAAAAGACAGATACTTAGCAAAAGATGAAATTATTTTAAATTCTGCCTAGATTTCTACAAATGTTTGCTTGAGCAAGCTCTTCAAATTTATAACAAATGTCATGTCCAGTGAAATGTCTTGGCAACTTGATTCCAGTGATCACTGGCAATGTACATTATAGATCTCATATAACAGTTATTTATTTCTACTTTTTGAATATACAGAAATATTACTGAGCCTAGGTGACTTATTTCACAAAGCTGCTTTATACGTTAATAGTAGGGAGTATTAGAAGAAAAAGCAGAACAGTTACACAGAAAGAAGAAAAACAATACAAGGGATTATGTTCCTTGATAATAATGTTTGAGGGAAGGAAGGAATGCTCAAATTACTTCATGCTTCTGTGAACATCTATGTGGTTGGGACAAACCCCTGACTCAGATAGTGCTAAAGGTGGCTATTCTCATCAGCTTTAATACATTCAATGTTTATCCCATTCTATACTCTTAAAAACAGAATATGACTTAATCTGAACTTTTACCTCCTAAAATCAACAGCATTTATCCAATGACAGCTGTGGCTGAATATATACGCTACTTTAGACCTGTAGATTTCCTATGTGCTTTGTGACTTTAAACATTGGGAAAATTTATCTTTTAAATGGGTAATGGGGTGTGGGTGTTTTTCCAGGGCATGAGTTACATTTCCTATATCCCATGAGATTCTGCTTCATGTAAATGTCTTTTCAAGCATTCTCCTACTGACATTGCAATTCTGACGCTAAAATGATACATGAAGTAGGTTTTGGGTTCATTTGATTTATAGTTCCCAGAATGCATAAGCTAAAAGACATTAGGGGAGAAAATCATTTAATAATGCTATTTAACAACACTTTTCAAATGAATCAGAAAGCTGCTTCTGAAAAAAAAAAATAGAAATACAGAGATCTCAATGGTTATGTATCCCTACACCTAACACACACTGTAACAATTTGTAACAAGACAAATTTATTCCTCTTAAGTAAAAGCATGAGTTTGCCCCATGTTCACAAAATCAGAAGAGTAGAATCAGCTTAGCTATAAAAATAATTCCATGCTTTCTTTCGTTACAACATTATTCTATAAAAGCCTTTCCACCAGAAGTCTGACAGCAGAGACAGGCAATTGGTGCCTCAGGGCCTCAGTCTGGTCATAAGAAGGCCACTCATATGGCTTCTAGGGCAGCCTCCAACTCAAGGGCCCTTGTAGTAATAACCGAACAAGTTATTTAATGTTTCAAAATTCAATTTATGAGTCACCACACAGTCCAAGGTCTCAGAGTGATATAGAGAATCATATTTAATTAAAATTGATTAAATAGAATTAAATACAATCAAAATAGACAACAGGAGAAACACAATTTGTCACAGCAAAGACTAAAACGCCAAGGCAACAAACACTGAAGAATTTAAAAATGTAATCTAAACACAGAAGAGGCATAAACACTACACACCTTGCCAGTAAAACAGTCAGACAAATTAAAAAGCTTGAGACAATAAAAATATTTGTCTGGTTGTAAAATGAATATAAACTGAAACAAATGGCAGGGTACCACTGATAAGGCCCATTCACAAGCAGCCACTTACTGAATCTCAGCACATGAGAACACTTAAGAATTGGGCCCTGATGGTGATCTCAGGAACATATGGGAAAAAGTAGTTGCTCAGATATAATGCTGCCCTGAGGTATGAAGGGCTTTGTAACTTAAAACAACACTTTGGACTGAGCCTAGAAACACACAGGTAGCCAGTGAAGCTGGCCTAGTAATGGTGCAATATTGTCATACTGCCAAGTTCCACATACTTGCGCTGCTACATTTTGAACTAATTGGTATTTCTGGCCTTCCTTCAAAGGCAGTTTCATGTCCTACACATTGTAGTAATTACAAGCCTAAGCTGGTAGAAGGTTCTCCATGCCGCAGAAGACATGAGTGCCTTTAATGGGAAATATTGATCCACAAAGGTTTCAGCCCAGAAACTTGATTCTTTGTTACTATATTTTTCCTGAGAATTTTTTTTTTTAAAAAGTAAGTAGTTTATGGCAAAACATAGCTAGGCTCTGCACAGGTTTTGCGACAGATATAAGAGACACAGTTGGAAAAGTTTCTATTTTCCTCTAACGAGAACAGAAGAGAAGTGTTGAAGGAATAAAAGGATTATTTTCATATGCATCTCTTTAGCTGCTTGTTCCTATACTTGTGGTGGTTCATGCATGGGTGTCTCAGCAGCACAGATAAAGAAAGAGCTCTTGTCATGCTTTTCCACAGTCACATGGTAGAGTAAGAAATAAATAATGAGGGACTGAAACATTTGGAAGAAGCAATATTACTGGTGCCTCATCTTTTGCACAGTTCAAAATATAACACATATTAACAGCTGGCCCACAGTAGACTCATGTAAATTTTTAACAGAATGATTGTTGAAATCAAGAAAATTTCAGTATATCATTTCAGAAATCACATCAGCCAACTCGCTCGTTTCAAAATCTATTTCAATGAAGTACTACATGATGACATCCATGTAATAAATGAAGCCATTTTTTTTATTTCAAGAAACAGACTTTGATGTTTCACTCAGAAGAAGAGCAAAATAAATTAGCTTATCTCCATTCATATCAGTCAAATGTGTTCTTAGGGAGAAAAAGAATTAATATATGCTTCTTAAAGCAGATATTTAACAAAGCTTGGACTGACTGAGGAAACTCTTCTAAAACATAGAGCACTTAATAATTCAATTACATTCTCTACAGATAAAGAGATTTTCCTATCACAATATGACTAATGCTACTTTGGTGTAGTTTTAAGAACCAGAAAATGTAACATCAGTTTTATTTTCATATATATCACTAAAATGCAAATATCATATTTAGCACAGGATTAAGCAGCTAAACTTTACTAGTGTCAGAGCAGAAAAAATCTCTCTGAGTGCAGGGGAAAAAGAAAAAGAACAAGAAAACATGATGTGCTTATCAGTTATGGGCATATTAAAAATATTATTACCATATGTTTCATCATTGTTATTGTGCTAACTGTTACTGAGGCCCAAGCTGTATTGGTTTCTACTGTTGTTTTCTGACTAAGTTTCATCCAGTCATATCCTTTATTTAGCACAAATAATTTTACAAAAATATTATTCATCATATACTTTTCCACCTGTATGTTTTGCTAGCAATATATCAGAAATCTAAAATAATACAAAAGGGTAGTATGTTTTATGAGAATTACTTTTGTGAAAGGCACTAGCATACTTTACTACGCCTTCTTGACTAAATAATCAAGAATGTCAAGGCTTGACAGGGTGTTCTTTGGTTTTGCATTGGAAACTTGGCACCAGGATCAGGCACACGGATCAGAGTTCTGGATACAACTTGGGGGAAAAAGTCAGCAATGAGTATTTTAGGCATATCCAAACACTGGGAACCATTCATTTATTTAATTTGCTGAGCAGTCACTCATAGTCTTCTTCGGCTGCACAACTTACAGGACAAATTAACCATAAAGTTGGAATCACAGGCTGATATAAAGTGTATTGTACTATATTCCACAGCGTATTCTATATCATCAGATTTCTCTGAATGCAAATTGCTTCAGAAACTAATAGTTTGGAGCCTCTCTTAGATTTAAAGTGCATGTTTTACTTCAACAACAAAACATCTAGTACAAAAATTAAATTACAGTCAGGAAACATTAATGGAAAATTAAGATATTTCTGAATGCAAAGGAACAGGATTGCAACTCAAAATACTAACACGGTCAGTTATTAACAAAGAGAGGAAGTGGACAAATATATTGTCTGTGGAACATAGCTCCTTTACCTAGATTTTTTTCCGTATAATATATGAAACAAACAAAACTACAGTCGCTAAGGAAACACCATTCCCGGAATGGTGAAAAAGGCATGATCTAAGAATTAGAAAAGCTTCAGTTAAAATGCAGCTGTCCCCATATGTTTACACACCTTCTGTAGTCATGAGAGTCTGACATTTAATAGTACATCACTGAACACAGGAGAAAATACAATAATAATAACCAGCTATTTAAAAGTGCTTCAAACTGCTGATGAGTTTAAACTGAACGAATGTGCAAACTACTCTTAACAAAATCACTTTGGTGAGTGCTATTATTTTGATGGGAAATTTAAAATCTTAATTTTAAGACAATAATTCACAACTGTTGTAGGAGCCAGTTGGGTTGTTTTCAACATACGACATACAGCATCACAACTTTCAGAAAGCTGGCCTGAAAAAGCTTTACTGAAAAACTTATAAATGAACTAAAAACAATGACACATATAAATGTAGTTTCTTTTTTTTTTTTGGTTTGTTTTTTACCTTTGCTGCACACTTTGCAAACTAGTATTTCCTGATCAGTTCCCGAAAAGCAAAAAAACCAAAAAAAAAAAAAAACAGCCCAGCAGTATATATGGAAACAAACCCAGTCAACAAAGCTGAAGAGTTGAGTATTCCCTCTTTCAAAAGCAGTACTTTCAAGCAGGTCTAGTCATTTGGTTTCTTTCGTCATATACAAAAGGAAATACACAAGATATTAAATCATAAACGCTAGTGACCATCCTGACCATCCAGGTAACATAGATCAACAGTCTTCTTTGGTTTGTAAGCATCAAAACATTGCCAGAAAAAGAAAAGACAAGCATGTAAAATACAAGAGATACTCCAAGCCCCTGTGGCTGCCGCCTTAAAGTAGAACAGAACAGAATTCAGTCAGGCACAAAGGTCTCCATGGCAACAGGGAACAGAGCCCTCCCCTCTGTTATTATTTATGCAACATTTCATCACAAAAGGACCCTCCCGCTAGCCTAACTGGAACCCACAAGGCCTTTCACCCTGTAATCAGTAGCACAGGATTCATTTACACCCCCAAAATAGCAATTATATGGCCTTTAGTCTATGGTAAGGTACATTCAGTTTCTCACTTAATGCTTCACCTTCCAGATAGGAAGCAGAGTTTGAATCTTGGACAGGGTTTACGTTTTCTCCTTCGAAATTCAAACTGTGCATTTCACAGACAAACCTTGTATTTTAATGTAGCTCTGTCTCCTGTACTGCAACTGTGTGTGGTGAGAAAGTGAACCCTTCAGAAAAATACATTCAAAAATCCCATTTACAGAAAAAAGGAGAGAGAAGGTGCTAAATACCTCACAGCTATATGCAGAGTTAGGGGTTAACATATTTTTACCTAGGCATTATTGTAATTGTAATGAGTACATTGTGGACCATCTGAAGATAGCAAGAAATTGTTCTCAATGATGTAATTTTAAAAGTCCAAACTATAAAATATATGGCTTAAATATAGCTATAGGGGCAGATCTGCAACAACTGCCTGTGATGACTCAGGCGTGATTCAAATCATCTGCAATGCACATCTGACCTGCATTTGACCTGCTCAATCTACACTAGAAACAGATGGGAATGTGTGTCAGCATGCTGCTGCAATATTGATTTAACAAATGACATAGACCACCCAGTTCCAGAGAATAAGCTTTCCCTAAGGGGATATCCCCAGATGTTGGACTACAGCTTCCAGAATCACTGACCATTAGGGATGCTAGATGGGTATTCTGGGAGCTGAAGTCCAACAATATGTGCAGATTCAGGATTTCACACCACTATTGCATTAGAATTTTAATGTGTTACAGATATGTCACTCACACTTGAGAATAATCGTGCTCAAATAAATAAGCACTTGAGATGGAATGTTTCTGAGCAATACTAAGGAGCAGCCACTATCATCTCAATATTAGGAGCTCTTGCCTCCCCATTCACATGTCACAGGGCTGAGGAACTTACCCTGAGATAAGGAGAGGCTGGTACTGGCTCCCATAGAAGGAGCAGAGGGTTCCCCACCACCCCCAAGGGCTGTTTGTAGGACTAAAATATCTGGAATCTGCAACACAAAATTGACACTGGGGCTGCTATCTTGCTGGGGCACGACATTAGCACGACTACCATTGTGCAAATGGCTGCATTTCCTTATAGGCTGTGAAAGGGTAATCCATGACACACTCAATCATCCCACATGTACAAAGCTCTCAGTTGTTTCTCATTTTCACATTTGACTTAGTGGGTGGGGGGCTGGGTACCAAACAACTGGTGCACATGTTGTGCAACTGGTTGCACGACAGTGTAACTATGCTGGTATATATTTATGTTACACTCTCCAGCATCTTGACAGTTTTTATCTACCATTTCTGTCAAAGAGAATGCCCTCCTATTTTCAGTTTTGAGATGGGTGTCTGTACGATTCCTTATTAAGTCCCCCTCCCCTTGGCATAATTAGTTCTTTATTGATTTTTTTCCCATCCACTTTTCCATTTGCAATGTTGTGCATGGGAACCTTGTAGCAGAATGCCTGGAGAGATCAACCCTTATTGATCCCAAGGAGCTGGGATATGGATAAGGGAGCAAAATGTAGGCACATTGCTTAGAAAGTTTTTTTTTTTAAGTGATTTCCCCACTACTTTCTAGTTTTAGAAAAGTCATGTTACTGTTATTTGTTATGTTCTTGAGAAAGAAATTTGTTGCAGTGTCCAGTATGTTGCCTCTTACTTTCTGCTATTCACTTTACACTTCTAAAGAGTAACTACAAAGTAAAACGAAGTTTATTACATTCAGCAGACCAGATCAAATACAAGTAATCAGAGATATTTACAAGAACAGTAATGTGCATGTGTGTGTGTGCTTGTGTGCGCGTGTGTGCGTGTATATGTGTGTGTGTGTGTGTGAATGGGATACATGGATGTTAATACTAATATTATGCCCCCTGAAAACCTAGCAGTATTAAATATCTGTGTTCTGACTTGTAGCTAACAGTAGAAATTTAGCTACACCTACTGAGATTGTTCATTTTCATATCACACAGAAATCTTGAACAGAACTGGGCAGATCAGCCTTGTAGAGTAGATTTTCACAAACTCTAGCATATAAATTGCAAAACAGAAAAATATGCTTGACTAATTACATATACTGGTTGTTAAATATGTAGACTTCTCCATGATCCAGCAGCTCTGTAAAGACAGGCTAGTAAGTTATAATGACCACCCTTTGTGTGAAAGAAACACAGCATGTATTGCGGGGGGGAAGGGTTCACTAAAATTTTCTGAATCGGGATATAATAATGTACTATCACCCTCAGTTATTGGAAGCTTTTAGCCTGTGTTATTGTGTGGACATCAAAGGAACAGCTGTGCTATTTATAATCCCTCCCCACCAAACTGCAAGCACCAAAATCTGACAAAAATGTTGTAATGAGAGCTGATCTTTACGCCACTGCCCCTGCAGTAGTGGGAAGCTACACAAAAATTATGTTGTTTCTATGTGATATGTTAATTAACATGGAACTCCATTATGCCTTTGTTACCACTATAAAAACCTCATTACAGTCCTACCTCCACATGCATTGGTTTGACTTTGGCACGTGTTTGCCTCCCCCCAGCTCCAATTCTCCTCCTCCCATTCCCTTGCATTCCTCACCCCAGGCTTGCGAAGCTTGTGTTTAAAATGGCCTCTTTTTTTTTCCTTTTCAGGTGAGCAAAGCTCCACCACTGCTGGAGGTATGTTCTCTCTGCAACATGGCTGCACATTCTGTTGCGTAATGGCCACTGATTGGTCAGGTGCTCTCTTTGCTCCTACCACTCCCCTCTGGGAGAAATCTTTTTCAAGATGGTGATCGGAAGTATATAGAAAGTCAGAACTCAGCAGTCCATTCGTCTCTTTCTAGGGGGTAAGTATCGGTAAGTCCTTTACCTTGTCTCCCCCCCTCCGCCCAGGAACGCTGGGGCCAGAGGCAATGAAATGGGAGGGGGAGCTCCAGAGGGGAAGGAGTGGGGGATCACAAGGGTTAGTTATTGGTTGTTTTTCCACTTTCACAAGGGCTCTGTGCTCTGAACCCTCATGAATGTGGAGGGACTACTGCATAGTTAACAACATTACAGTTGACTACGTTGCTTAAAACTCCTTTCTTCCAAGCATGATGAGTATTTTGAGCATGTTAATTTTACTTGGTTGTGCTTTATCTCTGATATATTTCCCAATTGTTTCTTTCTGTTTTTTAGTGTGATAGTTTTATTTCTTGTGATTATGTATGATGTATTACTTGCTTATGCACAAGAAGTAACTTGATAGTGATAGTTCTGAGGAAACAATAAAGAGGGAGACAGAGTAGTATTGTGCCCTTTCAAATTTGTATTGGTCAGTGATGGAAGCCTATACCTAAATCCCAGACTCCATTCTCCCCACTTTAATTTTACAGGCTGACATTAAAGTGCATTAATATGAATGCTCTTTTTGCTTTCTACCTCCTTGTACCATTAAAAAAAAGCTAATTCTTGTTGGATTTCTTAAAAAATCCTAATAAGAACTAAACGAAAGGACCTCTCCTCCATTCCAACTGCCACGGCCCTAGCCTAGGAGGAAGAGAAGAAGAGGCAGCCACAGTTCCATCATGTCTAGGCTCAAAAGCAAATGAAAGCCCGTCCCTTCATCGCAACGGCCACTGTCCTGGCCTCAGAAGGAGAAAACGAGAAGCAGACACAGCTCCATCATGCCTGGCTCCAGAAGTGGATGAAAGACCCTCCCACTCCATCACGCCTAGGCTCAGAAGCAAACAAAAAGTTCTCCTTTCATCCCAACTGCTAATGCCCAGGCCTTAGAGGGAGAGAATAAGAAGAAAGGCACAGCTCCATCATGTCTAGACCCAGAAGTAGATGGAAGGCCCTCCCACCATCTGAACTGCCACTGCCCTGGCCTGAGAAGGAGAGAAGACGAGACAGTATCTGCTAGAATTAGTCCCCTCTCTCACTGTCATCCCCTTTTCTTTTCATTTCATACTTTAATTAGATTGTAAACCCAAGGGCAGGGAACTGTTTGGTTGTTTATGCACAGTGATGGCTCTAAATAAATAAATAATAAAGATGATGATGATGATGATCCTCCATCACCTCAGTTTCTGGAGCACAAGATAGTATTTTACAGCTAGAATTTTCCTCACATGGATTGTATAACTGTGTAAACTCAGATCCCCTGGTTTCCAAGAACAAGAGGGATAGCTAGGAGTAGTTTACTATCATTATGATAATCAATCCAATTAAAAGTAGTTAAAGCATCAGTGAAAGCAGCATGAAGTAAACAAGAAAAAAATCACATTATTTCCAGAAGTAGCCACTACA
The DNA here is from genome assembly GCA_030412105.1 of Cyclura pinguis. NCBI lineage: Eukaryota > Metazoa > Chordata > Lepidosauria > Squamata > Iguanidae > Cyclura > Cyclura pinguis. The sequence continues at coordinate 155,716,028 of CM059602.1, forward strand.
GTAGCTGCACCTGAAGGAACAAAACTCAAGTATGAATTCATAATAAATGACTTTAGACTACAGCAATATTCTAAAGTATAAAAAGAAGGAAATAATAAGTATAGCAAACCTAATAGAAGATATATCAACATCACAAACTGTCTTGTGAAGTTTTTTATGTGCTATTCATTAATACTGTATTCCTCAATATACTTTAATCTAATGTTTGTTTCCAGGCACAATTCAAAGTGCTGGTTATGACCTTTAAAACCCTATAAAGCTCAAATCTGAAAGACTATATTTCTTTCTATATTAGATCATTTAAAGGAAGGCTTTCTCTATGTCCCAATCTCATCATAGCTTTGTTTGGTGACAAAGCCTTCTCAGTGACTCCTCTCAACTTTTGGAACTCCCTCCCACTGGGAGCTTGGTTGTCCCCTGCCTACTTTCTTTCCACTAGCAAAGAGTTTTTTGTGTAGGTGGGCCTTTGGCTTTAGATTACTGTGGCAGAAGGATCTAAGCAGAGGGTACAATATGTTTTTGTCCATTTACTATATTTAATGTGTTTTATGTTTTTAATAAATGTTTCTAAATTTTTGCATCAAACATTTTTAGAGTTCTTTGCTTTTAATTTGTCATGGGTCCTGTGTTGGAGAAAAGGAAGGATATAAAACAAGTAATTAAGCTTAAGAGGCAGTTAGTGTAAAAGGGATTTATTTACCTCTGATTTCTTTTAACGAAGTTGCTAGATACAACATTGAAACATAAAAATCACTGGGTAACCTGGGACTTGTCACTGTATCTTAGAGGCTCGCTGTTGTGAGGATAAAGTGGACATGTGAGGAGAGAGCCATAGATGCTGCCTTGAGTTTGATGGAGGTGATATAAGATATGAATGTAAACTGATAAATGAACAATATATTGTTCTTTAGCATGCAAATACAATCAGATCATTTCAGCTAGAGGAAAAAGTCCAGGTGCAAACTATGTTGATGTTGTGTGCCTTCAAGCTGTTTCCAGCTTACAGCACCCCTAAGGTGAATGTGTCATGGGGTTTTCTTGGCAAGATTTGTTCAGAGGGGGTTTGCCTTTGCCAGTTACCCTAAAAGGTAGGGGACTTTGGGTCTACCCGCAATGCCAGTGTCTCTTTAGAATCTGGGGAAATTATGGCTCAGACGAGACCCGCAAGAAGTGGGTAATGGCAGGATCATTTCACCTATGCATACCAGTACTAACTGTAGAGAGGTTCCAGTTTACAGATAAACAATTTGTTGTATTAGAAATGACAACCACACACAAGGAAATAGACTCTCTCAAGAACCGTACAAGTCTATTGGAAAATAAGGCATGAAAGGTTGGCTAGAGAGAGATTAGAGACGAAAAAGGATGATAGTTATCAGCTCTGAAGAAAAGGGTCAAAGCAGAGAAGCTCAGACAGCACCTGAGAGTAGCACGACCAAGAGTAGTCTGAGCAACATGTCTTACATTTGAAATGCTACAGTTTGCTGGGTGTTCTGACAAAGCCTAAAACTTTTTCATGGAACTGACCAAAGGATTCCAGGATAGGTGACTGCTTTAACTCCAGAGTGACAAAATTTAAGGGAATTGTGATATCCTCTTGAAGTCTGAACCAGTAGGGATGTAGCAAAAGTGAGAGGGGTGAGGGTGAGATCACAAGGGATGGTCTCTGATTGTCTTATTCAGGCCTGTTTGGAAATGCAAAGATCTGAAATCAGGTAAGAGATTAGCTTGAATACCTTGATGCCAGGGTTTTCCACCTACTCCTCTCTGAACTTATGGCCTGACCATGTCTGGCAACATGCTCTTCCAGTCAGTGTGGCTTTGATCATGTATTTCCAGACATAAACATGTCCAAATATAAAAACAAAAGGCAAATCCCACAGGATGGGGATGTTGGAAGTCGTAACATGCCTACCTCTGAGTAGGTGTTTTAGGCATTTTAGGACCCCTATTTGCTAGGACCCCTATTTGCTTGTGTGATGCTTCATGTTAACTCCATGGAAGTACAGAGTATGTATTTGCATGGCTCAGTAATAATGTCACTTCAAATTAAGTTATTGTATAGTATGTCAGAGATCCACTGTAATTTTTATTAAGCCTGTCTAGATACAAAACAAAAATGAACACCACCTGAATTTTCTAATAATAAATGTTGTAGACTACAAGTAGCGGATATTTTATTTTAATTGTTATATACAGTAGGCCCTCCAAATTCATGGGGGATAGGTGCAGAGAACCCCTGCGTAAGTAAATAACCACGAATAACCCCCCCAGCACTCCTCCTTCCTTGCACTCTGCTGCTGGCTGCTGCCCATGTGCCCATACCAGCCATTACACCAGCAGCAGCGGGCAGGAGGTGGGAGGGGGAAAAAAGAATCTTTCTTCCCCTTCGTCCTCCCCATAACTGTTGGGGTGATTGTGCCAGCCCTGCGGGCAGGTAGATGGCAATGGGGAGGAAAGATCTTTTGCACCCCATCACCATCCCCCCCCCCCGCTGCTGGTGCAATCGTTCCCAGAGCTGTGGGCAGGGAGATGGTGATGAGGAGGAAAGATCTATTTTTCCCCATTGTCATCTCCCCCTCCAGGCGATCACTCCTGGAGCTGCAGGCGGGAAGATGGTGATGGGCAGGAAATATCTTTTTCTCCCCATCACCATCTCTCCCCCCTGCCACTGGGGCCATCACTCCCAGAGCTACAGGCAGGGAGATGGTGATGGGGAGGAAAGAGCTTTTTCTCCCCATCACCATCTCCCCTCCCCCAGGCAATCGCTCCCAGAGCTAGAGGCAGGAGGATAGTGATGGGGAAGAAAGATCTTTTCTTCCCCATCACTATTTCCCTCCTGCTGCTGGACCAATCACTCCTGGAGGCACAGGCATGGAGATGGCATTCCTCCTCACCACTGCTGCACTGATCACGCCAGAGCTACAGGCAGGGAAATGGTGATGGCGAGAAAAGATCTCTTCCTCCCCATCACTATCTCCCTCCTGCTCCTGAGGTGATCGCTCCCATGGGGAGATGGCCACTGGGAGGAAAAGATCTGTCCTTCCCTTCACCCTCCCACCCACCCCCACTGGGGCAATCACACCTGTAGCAGCAGCAGAGATTGTGAGGGGGAGGAAGAGATCTTTGTCCGCTTCACTGTCCTGCACCTCCTCGCCAGGGAATCGGAGGAGGAGAATGAGGGGGAGGTACAGCACCATGAATAATCAAAACCATGAGAGTGAAAGCAGCAAATGTGGAGGGAGAACTGTATAGTACCTAGTGAATTAGGGCGCTTTATAAATTATAACGATAATTCCCACCCAGCAGTTTCAAGTAGTTAAGGCTAGGCAAGAAGCAAAAGTAAAATGGGACAGAAATAGGGTCAGAACCCTGAATGCAACTGTTCAGCAATTTGTGCATAGGGACAAAGAGGACTGTTTTAATAATCAATACAGAGAAATAGAAAATAACAAGAAAAAAAGGAACAACAACAAACCTTTTCCACAAGATCTAAAAAAAAAAATGGAAAAGAAATTAAAACCAAGAGTGGGGATGCTCTATGACCAGCAGGTGAACACGTTAGATGACCAAGCAGAAATAAAGACAAGGGAAACATTACACAGGAAGAACCATATAAAAAAGATGAAAACATGACAGATTAACCCAAGGAAGAACCATTTGAAGATGAACCTATAATTTCAGAAAGTGAAGTAGAAGATGTATTCAGAGAACTTGGGAGAAATAAATCATCAGGAACAAATGGCATACCAATAGAGCTGCTTCAAGTTACAAAGACAGAGACCATTTCAACACTATATTGCTATAGTGCTATTATTCCACTTTCAACATCCTATGGAATTGTTGGGTTTGCAGTTTAGGGAGGAGCATTTAGAATTCTCAGCCAGAGAGCTCTTTGGCCTCAGGAAACTACAAACCCAGAATTCCACAGGATGTTGAAGGTGGAATAATAGCACTATAACAGTGTAGTGCAGAAATGGACAAAATCTACTCTAGTTTTAACTAAAATCTGTCAACAAGTATGGAAAACAAAAGAATGGACCACAGACTGGAAACACTCAATATACATTCCAATCCCCAAGAAAAAGGACACTAGAGGTTGCAATAACCATTGCTTTAATTACCCATGCAAGTAAAATGATGCTCCAAATTCTAAAACAAATACTTTTTCCACATACGAGGTAAGAAATGCCAGAAGTCCAAGCTGGGTGCAGGAAAGGAGGAGGCACAAGGGATCATACTACAAACATGCATTGGATAATGGCACACACTAAATAATTTCAGAAGAAAATCAGCTTGTGCTTTATAGATTAGAGCAAAGCCTTTGATTATGTAGATCATGAGAAACTATGGGTCATTCTGAAAGGGATGGACATGCCACAACAATGGATTGTCCTGATGTATATCCTATGCTCAGGACAAAAGGCTATGTTAGGACGGAATACAGAGAAACAGAATGGTTTCCAATTGGTGAGGGAATCAGGTGCTTAAATGGCGACAAGGAGAAAAGAACTTTTCTGTTTAAATTGTATGCTGAACACATCATGTGTAAAGTAGGATTAGACTCAGAGGAAGGAGGTATGGAAACTGAAGTAAGGAATATCAATAATGTAACATATGTAGATGACATGTTACTAGCAGAAATAGCAATGACTTGGAACGACTAATGAAGAAAGTGAAAAAAGAAGGTGGAAAGGCAGGCTTACTGCTGAATATTAAGAAAACAAAAATAAGGACCGCAGAATGATTTATATAACTTTAAAGTAGACAGTGAAGATATTGAAACAGTTCCAGATTTTCCAAACATTAACTCAGTCATTAATCAGAATAGAAACTTCAGTCAAGAAATGTAAGAAGACTAGGACTTGGAAGGGCAGCTATGAAAGAACTAGACAAGATCCCCAACTGTAAAGGTATATCACTGAATACTAAAATTAGGATGATCCATGCCTTCTATTTCCAATTTCCATATATGGTTGTGAAAGCTGGGCAGTGAACAAAAATCTTTTGCAAAGTATTGTGGCAGAAGAGTTCTATGGATACTGTGGACTGCTTAAAAAACTCAAATAAATATGGATTAAAAATTCGGTGACATTTGCCCCAGTTGAAAATACATTTGATGAAGATGTCATGGGACACCTGGGGAATGACTGGGCAAAATACGACTCATTCCCTAGGGGACTTGGAGTAAAGGGCTGAGTGATGATAGTGAAATCATGACAAGGGGTTGCATCAGCCAAACGCCCTGAGTGATGACATGGGAGCAGGTGTGTATAAAAGAGGAGACGGAATTCTTACTTTCTCTCTAACTCTCTGCATCCCATATCTCTGCATCCCGTCACCCTGCTCCTGAAACTCTGATGCTGAATCTCTGCCTGTGGATCTGTGTATCCTAGCCTCCAGGTATTTTGGATGACAAACTCTGTGTCCGTGAGTTTACTAACCAGTGAGTAGAGGGGTTAGAGCTGATGTTGTAGTTGTACTCTGCTGACACACTTTTTGCTGTTTGGCAACTCTGTTAAGTTACACTTGCCTCTGGGACACTTTTGTCCAGAGAGCAGTGGTTCCAGGGAGGATTTTGTGCTGGTGCTGTAAATCAATCTCCCATCAATAAATAGGTCCTAGAATAAATCAAGCCTGAACTCTCCCTAGAAGCCAAGATGACTGAATTGAGACTGCTGTACTTTGGATAGATCATAGAAATACATGACTCACCAGAAAAGACAATAATCCTCAGTTAAGTGGAAGGAAAAGAGGAACATCACATTACAGATTGATAGACTCTATGAAGAAAGCCATGTCTCTGAGTATGCAAGACCTGAGCAGGGTTTTTGGTGATAGGGTGACTTGGTGGCCTATCATCATAGGACTGCCGTAAGTTGAAGTTGACTTGATGACAGTTAACAGCAAACAATCAAATTAAATGAAAAATTGGTTTTGATGGTAAAATAAATTATTATTATATTTGCCTTTCTTTCAGGAAAATCAATAATAAGTTGCCAGACAGCCTCCCATCTAGATATTGATCTAGTTGGCAGTCTCATCTAGGAAACACATCTAGCTTTAAACAGTTGGCTGTATTATGCATCTTCAGAGCATATACTGGGATACTCTATCCTTGGATAGCAAGCCTCAAATTTAAGTATATGTTTTATTATAATTAATGGTTGGCAGATATAAAATTGAAGACACTGAAAATTAGCATTTATCTCCGAACGCTTTAATAATCTCAAGACAAAGATTCATATATGCATTCAGCATCTGGTTCATGCATATATTCCAAAAAAAGGTTTCTGGTGTCTGCAGAAAAATTGCTGATCCAACTTTTGGCAACCCATTCATCCATTATTTTTTTGGAAGAGACAAAGAGGGATGATAAGGTAAAGGGATTCTATATTGTATTTAGTACAAGAAACAGACATGATGCACCTTTAATACTCCTTCATTGTCTGCTGCTATAATGGAAATAATACAAAGATTATAATCTATTATTCACACATTTGCACAGGGGACAAATCTAGAAATAGTATTTTAGATATCCTTTTATCTTGTATAAGATAATACTGCTTTTATGTTAATCTCTTTTCTTTATATAAAAAATTCCTCTGTAACCACAGCTAATTCCTCTACAGCCACAGCCAAAGTAATTTCTCTACAACCATAGCTAAGCTAATGACTCACTCCAGAGGATTAGTAGTTTTACCTTTGGAGATCTGCTGCTACTCTGTTTGAGGAAAGTAATAGAAATTCTGATGACAGCGCATGAAAAATGCACTTAAGATGAGCTGATATTCATATGAATCACCTTCCACAAAATTTATTTGCTCTTGAAATGCAAACACCCTGAGTTGGTCTCATCAGCCACTGTGAACATCTGTCAAACTCTTCCACAATGCTCTTAGTAATCAATTCATACTTTGGGGGCACACTTTGGGGCAACATTGCTCTATCTGGCTGCCTACATTTCATCTTGTACTCTTATGTAAGAGGGTTCTCTTAAACAACTGAGTATATTCATTTATTTGCTTCTTATATTAGTTTCTGGTTTTTCTATTTGAAAATAGCTTCTCCTGTACTTGGAAAGGTAATAAAAAGGCAGAAAGGTAGCAGAACGTCAGCACAATGGCAATGTCCTCTCTCCCACAATTGTAACATTTGCACTTCAGTGGTATTCCTGTGTTTGCTTATTTGTACTTGAAATATGACAATGTAATTTAAACCACCCTGTTAGCTCTTCCTCCTACCACATGATTGCTGTTTTTCAAAAAAGCAAAGAACAAAAAATTAGAGGGCTGTATTTGCATAATTATCCAATTGCATAGTTATGGAACCACCTCAAATCTCTGCTCAGATTAGGTTGATGAACAAATACCACCACATTTCACCTAATTTTCTATGCTTTTTCATGTAAACCAACACATGTCTAGTTCTGCTTTTATATATTTCCCTTTAAACTTTTGTATATTTACTCTTTATTTACTCTTTAGACTTTTCCTGATACCCGTGGTCTCTCTTGGCTTTCATTCGTATTAGGATTACATTGGAATTGCCTCACTGTGCTACTCACCTTATTAAAAATAATAAAATAAAACAATATTAAAAAAAAGTCAAGTGCCAGAGGACAGAGAATGAATGTATGGCAGTTCTTTTGGGAACTCTTGGAAATCCTGGTGTCCTTCCAGCCCAAGTACTGGAAGTAGTCTGTGGTTACCCTGCTGGAGATCCCTGGGGAATCTCCAAGACAGCACCAACGAAACTTTACCAACACCATGCTCTCTGGGGGCCAATACTGCAACAATGCGGAATGATGAGACATTTGCAACCAAGGTGCTTGCTAAACCACAGAAGGATAGGGGTCATTACTAGATTATTTCAAATGGGAAAAGAATCAGTTTCCAAAAGACCCAACAGTGGTATAGTGTAGAAGCACCATGACTTCACAATGACAAATTCCAGGCAATGGTGAGATTATCATAGTGCAACCGTGGTATAACAGTGTTATGTGGTAAGTTCCTTAATACACTTAATACAATTGAATACACTTACACACTATGGCCCTTTCCACATGTGTGTGGGGGGGGAATGGGTGAAAACACCCCAAAACGGAGCTTACCTGAAGCCGGGTAAGTCCGTCGCCACGTGGAGTAGCGCGAGCTTGCTGCTCCGCAGTCCTCCGGCGTCCCAAATTGCGGCTTCCGGTTGGTGGAGGCTCTCCACCAACCGGAGAAGCTCGCCAGCTGGAAGCCCACCCCCGGCAGATCTGCAGGCACGCACTTGCGCGCACCTGCAAATCCGCGTCGGAGCTGGGTGACCGAGCGGCGTGGGGCTGTGCGCTCCGTTCTTTTTAAAAACCTCGAAAAAGAGGTTTTTAAAAAACACGCAGCACGGCTAGTTCCGGCCGCTCCTGAGTGGATTCTGGTGTGGAACTACAAAAAGTAGTCCACGCCAGTCCACTCTACGGTGTAGAAGACCTCTGTGAGAGGTCGCTCTGCACCATTACAGAAGCCCAGTCTGGAAATGGCCTATATCTATTTGTGTGAGTGTGTGTGTGTGTGTGTGTGTGTGTGTGTGAAATAGACTGAATTTGAGCTACGAATCACGACTGAGTTACAGGAGGCTCTTTCTTCATATACTTGAAGCCTCTTCAGGTTGGAAGAATAGAGATTTGCAGTGGAAGCCACAAATCTAAGTCTGTAAATAGGGAAAGTTGCATATGACTGGGATATGCTACAGTTCAATATTTTAATGATCCTCTGATTGATGGAGGATTTCTCATGACAGCCAGGAATGTAGGTTTTCAAAATACAGTCTGTTGTGAATGTTCCTATGTGCATGTGTGTGTGTTCATACCTTCTACACACAAATGTCCATCATAGTTAAGCATCACATGGTGATTGTGGTGTCCCTTAATGAATTCTTTGGAAAATGCTGTTTTGCCTCTCTCTTATAGTCCTTCACCAATGTAAATGTGTAATTATTAAGGAATAAAAGTGTCTTCTGGTTTTTTTGAATAGCCAAAAGGCTTACTTTGATGGTCAATGTTTGGAGAAAATCTGACAACTGGAAGTTTTATAACCTGTGAACTTAGTAGTTGTGAAAAATTTAAGTGCAACTGCAAAGATAAAAGAGAAAGACTGGGTTTATATGTGAACTCTTGCTCAAAAAGAAATCCCATGGCTTTCTGCCTAGCAGTAGGTGCAAGAGGAAAGACAGTCTTTTAACAAACTCACTGTCCTTTCTTAATCTGGTATGTATTAAGCAAATCTAGCAGGAAGCCAGTCATACGACCTAAACAAGGCAACATACTGCTTTTTAAATCAATGATGGATGAAATCAGTGGGGCCAATACCAGATACTGGGCAGGATGTTATAGTTTTTATTCCTTGTCACTAGACTTTCAGGATCTTAGAAGCATTTTAGAACAGTTCTTCCTTTTTGTTCAGCATTGCCACGGGCAGTAAAGAATATTCTACAGAAAGAATGCGTTTAAGGACATATCTGCACTAGACTTTTATGGTGCTATTATTCCACTTTCAACATCATATGGAATCTTGAGGATTTGCAGTTTAGGAAGGAGCGTTTAGAATTTTCATGCAGAGAGTGCTTTGGCCTCAGTAAACTAAAAATACCAGAATTCCATAGGATGTTGAAAGTGGAATAATAGCACTATAATAGTCTAGTGCAGAAATGGCCAGAATCTACTCTAGTTCTAACTAAAATCTGCCAACAAATATGGAAAACAAAAGAATGTGACCATCACTGCTGGTAGTACCATTACTACTTAACCCCTCTTTCACAAAATAGTGTGGTTATTGTACCAAATATTAAACTCAAATTGACCATCTGAAATATTTTCTATGCAGATATTTATAGCAACTCAACCTTTTAAAATTGCTAGCAGGCTCAACAGCAATGGAAAAAGCAATCCACAGACATATCAAATTTTCAGAGCTACGGTGCAAAAAGAAATCAATTAAACCCATACATACAGACATGCATAAATGTAACTAAAAACATAATTGCTACATTCTCTGTGCAGTGAAGCTTAAAATATGTTTCTAGGAGCAAATGGAATGCCATTGTACCTATGAAGTAAATGAAGAAAAGAGAGGTTGTGAATAGGAAGAGACAGAGGTAAAGTAGAAGCATCTAACCCAAGAGTATATTGACATAGAACTTTCTGTCTAATAAATGTAAGACATATTTACCCCGCTGCAAAAAACAAAAACAAAAACATGGATGCTGCTTCCACACCTCTACTACAACAGCTTTGTCATTTCTGAACCACATAAAAATGTAGCACAAAAAGGCAATCTAATGCTGGATAAGCTGAGGAAAAATGAAGATTGAAAGCAGGACATAAAAATGCTTCCTTTTTATTGCCATCACAGGCATACCCTTTTCCAACTGCTGGTGAATGGACAGCTCTTTCCTCACATCTTCTACTCTTTGGGACATCTATTTGTGACGAAGTAACACTGGAATAGATATGTATATTTCTTTTTTGGGGGAGATGTTCAACTGGTTTGGAGTGACTGTGGATTTACAAGGTACTCTCTTCATTAGAAGTCCAGCAACCTTTTGCTGCAAAGGCTAGGAAACCTATTTTTCAAACAATGCTTCACCTTTCTACTATGTAGTCTTCTGAATAATTTCAGCTAAAATCTTAGACATACTGAGTTTCAAATTAATCCCATTTACCTGAAGGAGAATTACTTCTAAGTAGAAATGTATAATACAGCCAGTGTTCTTTACTTGTCTGGAGACTGGAAAAGGCATTAGAGATATTATAATGTTTAAGGCCAATTAAAAAGTTAAAGGTTATTTAGGCTATAACTGATTTTTGAAGGGAAAAAATGTTATGCCTAGACACAAAGAAAGGACCACAAAATTGCAAGCAGAAGTTCAGACAAACCACACGGTGACGAAGAAACATCCAGGCTAAGAGTGTGCATGGCTGCAAAGGGTTCTAACAGCAATTAACTAGATCACTCAGTGCAGACTAGGAGATAATTATCCAGATAAGGTCAAGGCTCACATTGTCCTCAAGTCCTTTGATAAGAATTTATTAAAGCAACTCATTTCAGCAGTACAACTCTCACATACATTAAAAGCAGTTTGGGTTACAGGGCAATTTAGAGTCGTTCCTGCACTTTTGTCTATGCCTTCCATATCATGCTTAAGAGACACAGACTGCTACTACTACATGCCAAAAGGGGGCCAGATGAAGCAAAGTATACCTTGATATGTATGTACTGCTGGAAGGAGGAACAGATTTTATTGAAATGGGTTGATTGTCTACAGACCCTAAAGGAAAGGTACAGGTGAAAGACGTAAATGCCAATGAAGCAGCCCACATAGCTGGAGTGGTTCCTGTCATTTTCATTTTCATCACAAATGAGCAACACATGTACTTCCAGATGCTGCTGAAGTACAAGTCCTATCATTCATCTCCAGTCCCATCTTCCTGACTAGGTCTAATAGGAAGTACAATCCAACAACATTTGCAAAGACACAGGTCCTTTCATCCAATTTATATGCTCCCTATAAACATACACATGTCTAAGGCAGCTACAAACAGAACAATAATAAACCACCTAAAACAATATCACATATTCAAAATACATCAAGGTATCTACATCCTTAGTTCTGGGTGTACACAAAGAACTATAAATTCTCACAACATCTAACAGCCCCAATTCTGCCAGTTTGAAACAAAGTTCAATAATTTTGTTTCAATAATTATCTTATTAAGCTTCAAAATGTAATCAGAGTGGCCCCTCAACTTTTGCCTCCCCCAATTCCCTTGCCTTTTGCCTGGGTGCATGTGCTTCTTCCGTGTGTCATGGCGAAAGGCAAGGGAAAGGGAGGGGGAGAATGGGGGGAAGGCTTGCACGTGCCTTCTTTCTCTGCTCATGGAGACCCCCCTCCCATTTGCTTGCCTTTTGCCTGGATGCATGGAAGGAAGGCATGCATGCCCAGGCAAAAGACAAGGAGTGGGGAGCCCCAGAAGGGAACGGGAGGCAGAGAGCTCACTCAGAGGGAGTTATTTGTGGTTTTTTGACTTTCACAATGGAATGTGGAAGGAAGGCACAGCTCACCCGGGACAAAAGGCAAAGGAATGGGAGGGGGAGAATGGGGTAATGCAAGCAGGTGTCTCATGAATAATAATCAACTCTGTGAAGGTCAAATCCATTAATGAGGAAGGAGGATTGTACTCCTTCTGCCTCCTATTTGTGATATCCCATATGGCTTCAGATTAGCTGTGAAAATACGGCACACACAGGTGGCCAGGGCCAGTCACACAAGTCTTTCTCATCTAACATTTTACCCCTCAGTAGACAGACAGGGTTAGTCTGTGGAGAAGTGTACCTGTGAAGGAGACCTTTGTGTCATCACTCCCTGAAAAGGAGTAAACCACATACGTTTAGCCGGATGTTCTAGATGCCCAAATAGGCAAGGAGAAGGTTAGAAGAGTCCCAATTTTGGAGAAAAGATGGGATTTAAATAAAGAAAGGAGGAGGAGGAGGGGATAAATAAAGATGTGGAAGATGATGAGGATGGATCAGCACACCGTTGAGTTAGACAGGTTCTTTTTTTGTTGATTTTTCAACAAAAAGTTGCTTTTTAGAAACATGTCTTTAAGCCTAAGGTTGAGGACAGCAAATATATATGGTGCTCACATTGCCTCTGACTACTGGCAACAGAGAATACCATGAAAGTATGACCTCTCAGCTGGCTAGGGGTGCAAATTAAGATGAAGTGAACCTGTCACTTGCTTCCCTCTAGCTTAGGGCCTGATGTTGTATTTGTGCTTTTAAGTGTTTGCAGATCTTATCATGTTTTATCTCACTGTAATCTTTAAAGCCAACCTTATGAATTAAACTAGTGTTATTTTCCCTCCTGCTACAGATCAAGGGACTGAGGCTAAAAAAGATTTATTTGCCTAATGTCACCAAGTAATTTGATAGCAGAGCTGAGACAAGAACCTGGACTTCCTGCTCTGCAGAACAGGAATATATGAGAAAAACATCTAATGAAATATAATCTGAAATAGTTACAATATCAATGATATTTAACATAGCAAAAAACATGAAAATGTTGTGCTGTGTTCTTACTCTAGCATAGTTATTGGTATGATACAATTATTCTACTATTTGTTTTAAAATGCATAATTGGTATATTAAAAAGAAAGAAGTTCATAGAGTATTTCAGCATATTGGAATATACAGGCTCCTATATTACTTAGTAGGAAAACAACCTCATATAACTATATCCTTGATCTTCCACGATATTCTACCATAGCTCTCCACTTTTATTGTGGATTTATTCTAAAATTATTGCATCCATTGTAAAACATAAATACTCATACAGTATGAATTCCTTATAGAACATACTTATACATTAAAAGCTTAATTTGAACACAGCAAAGAAATGAAGTGGTAACATATCCTCCCCTTTTCTCCTTTCACTACCCTATAAATTTGACATTCTCATCAAAGCTTCAACATACAGGAGCAGACCATGGATAAAGTTATACCAGCTACAGCAGAGTTTCCATTACAAAATCCCTTTTCTCTTGTGAGTGGTATTTCCAATAGGAATAGTTTACCATAACATACAAGGCGCTTCCATTTCAAATTTGCTGTGCTTCTACTGCGCTGCCACTCACTTCACGAAACCTGCCCAAATTAAACCCAGAGGGAATAAATAATGCAGAAGCCTTCTGGGCACATAAAAAAAGCTACTGGATTATCTGAAATTATTAGTGCCTCCTCAGATTCTGAGTAATTCAGAGAAGGAATACAAGAAGAGATACCTATTGCTTCCTTATCTATAATGAAAAACTTGGTCAAATCAAGAAGAGAAACTCAGTGACCCTCAAATGCTTGGTATACTGCTTTGTAACAAGTGCCGTAGAATAGTAGTCTTTTTTAACACTACAGGGAAGGCAAGAAGATACAGCCTGGATGGGTAAACTTTGATGGTCTAGAGAGCTTGAAAATGTTACTTTTTTGAACTATAGGAAACCCTTAGTCACAACAGCAGCTGTCCATGCTGGCTGGGGGATTCTGTGGGTTGTAGTTAGAAAAAAAAATGTTCAGAGTTCTGGAAAATTCAGCATAGATCAGGGAAAAGGGAGAAACAGGGGAGGTCACAGTCAACAGAAAGCCCAACTGTGACATTTATTGTCTATATTTTTGTTTACCCAGCAATTCAAGCCAAAAATTATAGTTGGTCTTTCCCTGTGTCAAGTTGCCCAGGATCTTTCAGGCAAACACCACAGAAGAAATATCTCCTCTTAGCCACTACTACCTGAATGAAATGTGTATGTCCTCAGGCAGCCATATTCAAAATTTCACTTGATTGCCTTTCTTTCTCTGAAGGAGGAAGGATCAGCTAAGGGACATGAAACCTGGCCATTCCAGGAAAAGAAGAACCATCTATTTACAAGTCTGCATTTCAAATGGGAGTCCTACCCCACCCAGAACTGAATGAATCATGAGCAACACTGACTTGGCTGCATTCAGTGTGCACAGCCCACATCCAGTTCACTACCACTTCAAGTCAATGGCTGAATGTTGTTTGAAAAAGGTCAGTTTATTCTGTTTACATGGCAAGTCTGATTTAGGTAGGCATAGCTGAAATAAAAACTGAAACAAGTAGGCTTGTTACAAATAGCAAGGATGTGTGAATTGGTCTTTAGGGACATGTGTGTGTATGTGTGTGTTTTTAAAACATCCTTCTACGGTTAGTTTGTTTCTCTGTAAGTTAATGAACTCATACTTTGGAGAATGACTTTTTGTTCATTTTGGATGTTCTGTTCCAGAGTAGGAAAGTTTCATTAATAGCTGGATCAATAGACAGATCAATAATAGAAAGTGAAAACAACCTGGCTAATAGGATTCGAAAGGCTGATAGGATCATGTCAGACTAGAAGAAACAGGGCATGAATACAAAAGTACGACTTCACTAGAATGCACCCTTTTTCAGATTAACTCACTTCATTTATTGTCTTTAAGATCCATTGTATGAAACAAAATTTCAGTCATTGTGGTTAACTGCTCTGAACGATACAGAAGACTATCCATGAAATCCTGCTGATTTCATGGAAGTTAATTGCAAAAGTAATTGAAAGCACACATCTAACTTGGAGGGGTGACTAAACCAATTCCTCCAAGCATAAAATTAAAAAAGTCAATTCAGTGTTGTTACCTGAAAATTAAGTTCAGAAACTAGAAATAAGGATTTGTTTAAAAAATGAATGAGATATAATCAGATATAATTAATGAATGGCTATTTCATTTAGTTGAAGCTACTGGGGGTAAAAGCTGGCCAAGCTACTTTTCCATTCTTCTCAGATGGCACAAGATGATTTACATCTTCTTACATATCCTCTCTCACTATGCATGCACACTACAAGTTTCACACAGTGAGTTTTACTTCTAGATAAAGGTATTCTAAGCCACAGATTCCAAAACTACTAAGAGCTTTCTAAGATTCCAAAACTACTAAGAACTTTCCTTTAGTTGCTGCAGGACGAGATATGAAGGGCACCACCTTTTTCTGTGCCTGGAAGTACATTTTTCCCCAGAGAGCCTTGCAGCAAGCACAGGTTTCCTGTAAATGGTGGGAAAGGTCAGGCAATCCCCAATGCAGAAATTGGAAGAGGAAATCTTAACTCCTGGGGAGCATGTAAAAAGTGCTAATTACTTGGGACTCCAGCCAATCTTCTTTAATTGCCTTCTCCATTCTCCCTCATGCAAGTTGAACTGTACACATGAATTTGAGTATAGTCACTTCGTGTCACAGGTTGCTCACTGAGATGTGTTGATGCTTTATCCTTGTCACATCTCTTAGGCTGGTAGCTTGGGTATTTTGCTACATGCATGATGAAGGATTGAACCCTATGTGCCCATTGGCAATGTATCCTGTTGTTACTATCTGAGGAGAAAGCTGGTCCCAATCCAAAATATCTGATATTTCACATGGATGGAGTTGATTAGGAACTGTTAGAAGGAAAAGCCCTTATCTTGCAGGCATGAAGTAATAAATGACAATAATGGATTATCACTACCCTTGAAACAGTGCAATCTTATACACCCCTCTTCAGAACGAGCTCCTATCAGGTTTATGAAATCATTCATAAATAAATAAATGAACTCATAAATAAATAAAATACATATGCTTGCTTCATCCCATCCATATGGAATGCAGCATGCGTCTGACAAACAGAAGGCATAATAGATGTTAAATAAATGTCCAAAGTGGTCATGTGATTCAGATTTTTCAAGACTTTTACAGTTAAGTACCTTATTTCAATCTCTTGAGGACTCTAAAATTACAACACAGTTGGACCTAAACTGCATTCAGTACATCAATGGCCAACTTTAAATCAACCTGCACTTCATGTGAACTTCAGCCTACTGGAAAGTAAAATATCCTCAGTGAGGATATAGCTGCTGTTATATTAAACTCAGCAGGGAATCTTCCCATTTTCCTAGCCAAGCCTCTCTTGCTGGTGGATCTCTTCATTTTCCCTGCATCATTTTTTCATATGACTGTTACAAAATCTGAAGGGACTCTAGAAAAATACAGCCCCTACCAAACTTTCAGAAAAGACACAAAAGAAAAGGTGGATATGTTAAAAAGGAAGATTCTGTGCCCACTCCAGTAAATCATATTAACAATGAAGCATAGGATCTAGGCCAGTGGGAGGCTTAGACCAAAGCTGAATTCTTGAAGCAAAAACTATGGACAATCTTAAACAATTTAAAGTGTTACCCAAGGAAAAACAGAATATAAAGGATATCATTAATAAACAGCATATGTGTTCAGATCTCTTTCATCAAGAAGAACTTCAGGTCAATAAAAACAACAGGCTGGCATCTTCCAGTTCTACTGTCAGTCTCTGGTCCTCTGCCCAGGAAACAGAGGCAGACTCTCCCTACATTGTGACTGTGCCTCTTCCTCTCACTGTTGTGGGGAATGGGAAAATTGTACAGAAATGAGATAACAGAGTGGCTACGACCCTGTGGAAAGGAAAGAAGTTCCAGAGTCTACTCATCCAGTAAAGATACTGCCTCTTTCTGGTATTAATTGTAGCAATATTCCACACTATCAACATAAAACTTCAAGTGCTGAAGCCCAGTGTCTGAACACCACGTAACTCCTAATATATTCCATTTATACTATAATCAGACCAAATGCTTTTCCCTCACTCTAGATGAACTTATGCCTAGGCAGGTGAAGTAAGAGAGGCTGTGTTCCTAATTCAGTTTCCCATCTTACAGTAACTTCCTCATGGTAATTCTTTAGAAAGAGATATAAAGGTCCTTTAAAATACTCTGAACATAGCCTTATTTTATTTTTATTTTTAAAAAATGCATGTTTGATCTGAAAAAATAATCTGGAAAAAACTACTGATTTTTTTCTTGGAATACATGCTCACACTTACCTTTTATTTACCTTTAAATTTACACTCTATTTCTATTAATCCTTATGGATTAACTAACACCCTTTAACAATCAGTAGTTTGATTTCACTTGTTACTTTCATATTTTGTCTAATACAGCTATGTAAACCTCCCCCCCCTTTTTTTTAACTGTAACAGGCAAAATCTACGGTTAGTATTTTAAGTGACTTGTCTTCCAAGCATAAAATGAGCTCCCAGCTCTTAGTTGCAGGCATAACTTTGAAAGCATCATAGTATTTTTTATGAGACTGTGTGCTGTCTTGATTGTAGTCTTATGGTCTTCAGCAATGGGACACGACAGGGTCTTCTGGAAGATGAAACCAACAAATGATGTCCTTCTGGTTGGTCTTTTTTTATCTCCTTGGCTTGAGATAATACCAATATGAAGTATAATCCCTCCAATATTGCCATATCTACTTGTTTTCATTCCCTCTGTATTTTAAAGATACAACTCTTATGGTCCTACAACCTGAACCAGATGGAAAATAGGAGTGGTACATAGTGTTAGGTACAAAATGGTACTGAACTCTGTGAGATATAAACTAGGATAAACTACATACACAAATCAGAATCTGAGTTACTACAGGCCAGGAATACTAATCGCTTAATTTGGTAAGAAGGACAGAGGCCTTTTTGTTGCCACAGTTATTAAATAACTAGGAGTCACAAACTTCCATTGCTGACTCCTCAGCAACTGGTCAAACAAAGAATAAACCAAAACATGGTTTCACCTTCTTTTTGAAAAGAGGTATTGAGTAGTATGTATTATACTTTTACTTAATTCTGTACTGTGGGGTGGGGATTCTATGCATCAGGTAAGTATATCACCATCAACTGGTTCAACACATATTTATCTCCACCTGACTTAATGACAATGGTCTGATCTGTTTTTAAAAACCTTCCTTCTAACCTTTCTCTTTTAGACCTTTAAGTGCTTTCCAGTGTGTACATGTCTTTAAAAGCATGTGAAAACAGAACAAAAAGACAATGCTTTTCACTTTCCATAAGATCCACAATAGAGTTCCAAAGCCCATTACGAATGTGTGTTACTGATAAACTATTTTGACTTGTCCATGGGATCCCAAATATCTATAATTTGTCCACAGTAATGCATTGTGAATTTAAGACTTCATTTCCTTGTTCCTATATTTCACATAATTATTCTGAAGTTGTTGTTACCCTGATTTCTGGGGGTCCCGTGAGGGACACCTAAATGCGCTCTCAATTATATAAGTTGGGGAAATTAGTCCAGAGCACAAGCTAGCAATGCGAGAGGCAGGGCAACGAAGCGGAATCTTTTACCCAATGTCTACGGGGTCAGGCCAAGTCAAGGAGCAAACAAACGTGAAATAATAATTGTGATTTTATTAAAATACAGCCAAACCAGTGTATGCAACACACTCACACAGAGAACTATAGAAATAAAAGGTTGGAGTGGGATAGAGGGATTTTTTTAGAGGAGGTTTTTTTGGTATGGGTAATACTATACCTGTCCTGAAGCCCGGGTAGTCAAAGTTGAAACAGAGGATTGAGAGCGGTGAAACTCAGCACGGGGGCGGGGGGTGGTGGCTGAGGGGAACGCTCAGCAGAGTGACAGCAATTTGCGAGTAAAAATGTAAGCAAACCCCCAAAGAGCTAAAAACATGGGGTTTTTATAGAAAAAATATACCTGGAGGGCTAGTTCTCTCCCAGGGAGAACAATAGCAAGGAGGGCTAGTTCAAAAGCCCTCAATGGTAAACATCTCCAGCTGAATATTCCTCAGTGTCATGTGAATGACTTTGCCTGAGTGAGACAAAGGCATAGGTAGAGTGGAAATTGCCCTCCCTTGGCAGGCTGATTGTGATTCTACCGAGCTGCCATACCAGTACGAAGGGCCCTTTTGTCTGTTTAATGGTCAGAATGTCTAGAGGTGTCCCTGGCTACGTGACAGATTGTGGCTTGATCGGAATTTTCCTAACTTCAGCCTTTCAGCCTTTCCTGCCTACGTGCACTTACAGTGACCCTGTCAGACACATGGAACGATTTTTAATATTAGCCATATGGAGATATCAATTTGATGTGGTGAATTAATAAATTGTAAACCCTGGGAAAGAGCTATTGGCCATAGTAAGATTGTATTTAATGTAACAACATCTATAAAACAGATATGGTGGCTGGATGAAATCTTCATAAAACAGATCCACTGAAAACAGGTTACTCACAATTAACACAAGTAGCCTTAATTACAATGGGTCTATTCTAAGTATTATTAAGCCTGGATCCGATCCATTCACTGGAAATAATTCTGATCTACTGGATGCTGAAAGTTGAAATAGAAATTGGGTAAAATAGACCTATTTTTAAAATTTGCTCCTTGATGGACCACAATTCTGATACATTTATAAATTAGCTATTGGAAGCTGACTGGTAACCTAAGACGTCTAGTAATATGTCCGGAGTATTGAAAAAATATCTTTGCATGATAACAGACAGAAATATGTCTCCTCCTCTTCACCATCACCATCACAAATTGCTTGCCCTTATATATATGGAAGAATATACTGCAATAGTTTTGTTTTGGCCTTTACAACAATCATTGTATCATCCAGTCACCAAAAGTTAGTCCTGTGATGACCACTCATCCTTCAGCAATCCTGCTCTGCTCAGCATCAGCAGCAAGAAGAATGGATTCATAGTGGAAAGTGATGCTACTTAGTTTTAAACAAAGATGTGAGCAGACAATAACAATAATAAACTCAAAGTAGGTGCTGCATAGAGAGCAATGGCTGATACAGTCAGCTGGCTGATGTAATCAGATGAAAGGCAGACAGAAGCCAAGATCTGACACTATCTGCTTTGTTTATGTTATCTCTAAAAATCTGTTTGGAGGAGAGA
This sequence comes from Cyclura pinguis, assembly GCA_030412105.1. NCBI lineage: Eukaryota > Metazoa > Chordata > Lepidosauria > Squamata > Iguanidae > Cyclura > Cyclura pinguis. The sequence continues at coordinate 155,736,379 of CM059602.1, forward strand.
ATACTATTGATATAAACAAAGTTCACAAGATTCTCTGTCTCATTGGATCAGATATGTCAGCTGATTACATCTGTTAGGCTTGGGAGAATATAAAAGAAGCCACCAGGCAACAGAAGTCAAGACAAGTTTTGCAATCTTCACTGGAGCTGGTTGGGGGTGCTGTAATGCAGTCCCAAGCTATGCTGTTCCTGATAAACTGCCCAGACCCCTTAACCATACTGGTAAGACAGAGAGGTTTTTTTTTTTAACTTCATCTAGCCTATGCTAAATAGATGTATTTCCAATTCTGATAGTAATGAATGCTCATTATGCATGTTTATAGGTATGGAACTGATGCTGCTAATGTTCCTATGTGTGTTAACTATAGAGACACGCATTAGAGAGATGCGGATGAGATTAAAGTTCAGTGCTCATAAAAGTAAAACATCTTAACTGGCCATATAATATAAAGTAATGAATTTATGATGCCTTAGATGTAGCATAATGAAAGCAATGTGCACAGACATTGATATATCTGTGTTTCCTTAAGAAGAGTGTAATTGTATATCCATTACTGCATATAGTAAATAACCCAGAGTACCCACTCATTTTCCCATAACAAATATCCTAAGATTCCAATAGTCAAGAATGATTAAGTGACAGTAACTTGATAATAACTCTTCCTGTCTGAATTTCATCACAAGTTGGACACCCAGATGGCCACATGGAAAATGGAAAGTACCCTCAATACCTTGGTGAAAAGAGACAAGTTAATCAACATGGTAAAAGATTAAAATGGAAAAAAGCTCTTGAAACTACTGTAAGGAAATTATCCTGGGGCCAAATTCACACAGAGAGAATGACACAGTAATAAAGGGTGAAATTTGCTATTGAATCCTAGTATATTCCAATTGGTTTTGCATGCTCTTGCTGTTATATTGTAATGTGTTATGTGTTGTGAATCTATTTTACTTTCTATATTTAAAAGGCACACTTTAGACAGATCGATATTTGGGACTTTTTCTCTACAGTTGTGTCCACCACAAGGGTGCACTCTGGGAGAGAACAATCTTGGTGGGAGGCTGTGAATACTGCCGCTTTTGTACACTGACCATGGGAAGATCCTAGATGGCACCTTCACTAGTGCACGCCTGTTATACTTGCAGACATTTTTACTGATTAATTGAATAAGCTCAAAACACCATTATGACATCACATTCAAAAATATTATTTCAGGGTGTATAGCACAACACTCTGTGTGTGTGTGTGTGTTTTAAATCTGAGATCCATATCTAAAAAATGGCAAATGTGAAGAAGACTTATTCTTTCACTTTGGGTAGATTTTAAACAGTTTAATAAAGAAGAGCCCGGGGTCCTGATTCCTGGAGTATATGATATATAACCATTTTATAACTTCAAAAGTTTCAGTCTATACCTGCATTGTTTCCCGCTTCTTATACCAGCACATTCATCTTCATCTAATACTAGAGTTCTTTACCTGAGGCATTTGTCTCTGATGTAGAACCTTGTCAAATTCTTTGTGAAAATATAACAATACTACATCCACCAAATTTTCCTTATCTTTCCTTGCAGTAATATCTTCAAAGAACTCCAGCAGATTAGTTCAGCATGACCTTTTCTGCCTGAATCCATGCCAGCTACGTCTGTTCTTCCAGGTGTTCTTTAAGTGCACCCTTTTCACTGAGTTTGTGCCATATATCCTCTTACAACCAATACTAAACTGGCTTTCCTCTAGTTATTAACGCTCCACATCATTTAAGAAACTATGGAGAGTGTTTTTTGTACTTCCTGTTATCTGCACCTGCAAACTCATAGGTCCTAGTCTTACGGGGGGGGGGGGGGAATGAACAAACTCCCTATTGATTTTCTCTACAAGATGAGTACTTTTATTGCTCCTTATCATACACCTGTTTTCTTGCTCTTTTTCTGAGCTAAAAATCCCCAAACACTATAATCTCTGTTTCTCTGAGAGGAGTAACTCTACTCTCTTGAAAAATTTGGTTGTCATTCTTTCATTGTGCTATCCTTTCTAATGGTCTCCAACTGAACACTACACAGTATTCTAACTGCAGCTGCAGCAATCATTTGTATAAAGATGCTACATTATTACAATTGTTGAAAATTCCAGTCTACTCTCACTTCACAGATTCACATCTGAGGCAAAGCAACAGCAGCTCACTAAAAGCCAGTCCTTAGGCAGATCCGTTGCTAATCTGAAACTTGGATTCACAGTGTCAGACCCAAATCTTCACTCAAGGGTGACATGGACTGTCAGCTGAAATTCACATAAATGTTACTAGACCAGGCACTTTGAGGGATTTTTTGATAACAGATTAATTCTCTCTTTTTTTAAAAAAATAAGGCAACTATGTCAGATGGCCTGAGCTAGGTTTATTTTATTTATTTACACATTTTACTTATTTCCTACCTTCCTCCCAGCAAAAGAAGCTGGCAACATGATTACTGTTAAAAATACTTAAAACACATTATATTCAAGTTGACTTCAACTTATAGAGACCCTACGATTGAGAGACTTTCACAAGTAACAGCCATCAACTGCCCTGCTCAGGTCTTACAAACTCAGAGGTGTGGATTGCTTAACAGAACCATTCCACCTATAGCACACTCTCCCCCTTTTCCTGCTATCCTCCACTTTACCAGATATTATCATCTTTCTTCAGAGAGTCACATTGTCTCATGATGTGCTCAAATTACGATGGTCTCAGTAGTCATCTTTGCTTCTGGTGAGAGTTAAGTCTTCATTTGCAATAAGACCTCCTCAGTTGTCTTTTTACCAGTCCATGGTATCCACACAACTTTTCTCTAGCATCCCTTTTGGGAGCCCATGGTTCAAATCCCCATACAGTCATAGAAACCTACTCAGCAACCCTGGGCAAGCTACATCCTTTTATCCTCTGAGGACAGCAATAGCAAACCTTTCTCTGATCAAATGTTGGAAAGAAAACTCCACAATAGGCTCACCTTAGGGCTGCCATAAGTCAGAAATGATTTACAGCCACACCACAACAGTTCATTGGTGTTCAGAAGCTATTAGATATTTGGGCATTTTGGTTCTTTGGGAAATTGCTGAAATGATTAAATTTATTTGTCTAGATTATTAAAATATCACCGGATTTGGAGAGCTCAGCATTCCTCAAATTAATTATTTGGAGTAAGGTTTATATACTTAAGACATATGCTACAGTCAGCCCTCCACATTTGCGGGTTTCACTTTGGCGGATTTTATTATTCACAGATCATTTGCTGGCACCTCTGCTGCCTCCCTATGCCATTTTTAATTGAGATTGCAAGCCTCATGAGATTGAGAAACTGCAAAGGAGGCTTGTAAGTCCCTATTAAAAATGGTGTGGAGCAGCAGTGGAGGTGGCAATAAGCCCCACCAGCTGCCCACTTTTGCCTTGGGAAGAAACCTTGGTGCCTCAAAGGAATCCACAGTGGATTGAATATAGTGATCATACTTTTTTGTGTTTTTTTGTGGGAGGGCCTAGAGTTATTCACAGTTTTTCCACTTACACGGCAGTCCTGTGCCCCTAACCCTAGAGAATGTAGAGGGATGACTATATATCAAGAATTTTATTGGTTCTCCAAGGTATCTCACTGTACATCCCTTTAGTTTACTTTCAGAAAATCAGTATTACAGTTAAAACATTTAGATAGGGGGTATACTGCCCAAATTTTCACTCATAAGGATATAACTGTCATTTGCAAACTGACGTTTGTTTCATGAGGCATATCAACTGGATAGTACAAATAATTGGCAAACACAACCTGCTTCATGGCCAACCTTGGAATCGAGGTTACCTGGAAGCTCTTTCTGGATGGACTGCCTTAGGTCTGGTTCATTTAAAGAAGTAAAGGATGGTGCCCTGGAATTTCTGCTTCCAAGGTAGCTTGGAAGTATATTTTCAATTACAATTTGATCTATATGGTCATGCTAAGATAAACCTGTGGGACAATCTTAATTTGAAGACTGCAACTCTTTTTATGGAAGAAATGGATCAACTGTAGGACTTATGCTTTGGATCAACTGATGGCCCAGACCAAGAATCTGTGCCATTTTTAGTTTTACAGCCTTCTTATTAGTTATCCACAGCTACACTGTGAGCAATACTTACAAATGCAACTCCTATATATGGACCATCAGCTCTGGGTGCAAAAAGTGTCATGCCCTGCCTGGAAACCCTGACAGAGAGGAGGAGAGTTCTGATTCAGAGGATAGCCCAGAGGAACGGAACAACCAGTGGCAGCAGAAGTCAGAGCAAGGGGAATAGAATGACCAGCATCAACAGGAGTCAGAGGAAGAGTCAGGCACCTACATTGGCAAAATGATGGCAAGAGAAAGAAGGCCTCAGGTGTTCAGCTTATTTATATACTGAACAAGCCCTAATGAGAGAACACCTGCATCAATATTGTTAGACTATACAGTCAATAAGAAACACCTGGCTTCTCTGACCAGGGTTGACAACTGCTCTTCTCAGTGGTCCAAATCCTGCATCTGTCCCTTGCCTCCTGGCCAAAAACTCTGTCTTGTTGAACTTTTGCCTGCGGTGTGAATACAATTCTGGTTTGCCCCTTTGGATTTGTTATCTTGGAACTTTGGACTTTTGGCTCTGATTCAGACTTGACTGCAACTGTTCTCCCCCTCTCTGCCACGAGTAAGAGTCCTGCTCCTACAGTCTGCTAATTGTTATGAGGTCCCTGTCCAGCTATCTGACCTGTCTGATACATGACTAAAAAGCATATTCCAATGTTGGGAAGAGAAACGCTTGCCAGCCAACCAACCAGCCAACCAACCAACCAACCAACCAACCAACCATTCATTCATTTATTTTAATTTATATCCCACTTTTCTCCCAACACAGAATTCAATTACCAAAAGATGTTACTGCTTTACCTACACATAAAGCGTGTGTTTTATAGGTACCAACTTCTATTTTTGAAAGTACAGTCGGCTTCCATCAATGTATTTGTCTAGCTCTTGTTCATATTCAGTGTATTTTCCCAATGTAATTTCAGAACAATTTCCAAAGGCAAATCCCTCTGAAGCATATTTCAGTAATGGATGTAACTAAAGCATGCATCACCATGGCCAAATCAGAAACTTTCAGAAGTGGATACTGCAGGAAAAATAGCTTTATCTATACTCACAACCTGGGCATCTCATATCAGGGAGCCCCTTCAAATTGTGAACTTGAGTTTTCAGCAGGAGTATAACTCCATCTGATCTTCCTTTCAAAGGAGAAGAAGAAGTATGGATTAAGCTTCAGTTTTTTTCACCACCCCAGCTTATTACTGGCATCACATGTTGGTTTTCAACTAAAACAGTTTCTCTGGATTTAGGATGGAGAGGAGAAATAGAATTGAATGTCATCAGCATATTGATGGTATTAGACCTCAAGATTCCAGACAAACTTTCCCAGCAATTTCAGGTGAATATTAAACAGCATGCAAAAGAACCTTGATAGATGCCATAGCCATACAGAGAATCTCTTCTCTAGAAAACAATAATCTCACCAGAAACAGTACCTCCATACCAGAGAGGCAGTCCATGGTTGACAGTATTTGAACCAACTAGGATACATAGCCCTTGTCCAATTCCCAGTGTGGACTGTCCTAAGGTGACCCAAACCTTCTTCATTCAATAACCAGGTTGAAAGCCAAATTGAAACAATTTTAGATAGCCCCTTACATCATCTCCACCCTGGAGCAGTGACGACACCATACAATACAGAACCTTGTCTGAAATCAGAATATTAGAAGCTGCCCAGTAAGTATCCAGTATAGTTTGGTTCAGGGATGCCTTTTTTCAATAGAGATCTTACCATTCACTCTTTTAGGTATATCAGGACTGCCTTGCTGCTGAGGGGCATTTACCACTTGCTTTACCCACTCAGCCAAGACTACTTTCTACATCCTGCACAAATTGAAAGGTACTGGTTATCACTGCAAATGCAGAGGCCAAAGCTATTTGTAGCAATTACAGTATCCAGATCAACCAGTCTGAATGCTTTTGTCCGGATAGGTTACTACTGCGGCAGATCTACAGGGGGTGGGCATTAAGTAACTTATCTTGCAACAAGAATACTTGATCTGAGATTGCATTTGTAGTATACATTTGCCAACCATACTGTACTAGCAAAAAGATTTTTAAAAAATCAAAACAAGAAGCACTACAAAACTACAAAGCTGAATAGGTATCTGCCCCCTCACCAAGTTATACATGAATGTCGTGAAAAAGAATTCAGAACATGAAAAGAATTGAGACTGGCTTGGTGAAAATGTATGGCAATTCTGTTCAATCTAAAATATGAAGCAAATCATCCAAATTTTAATTTCTTCTACTATTTTCTTTCATCCAAAATACACTACTCCTCAGCTGTATATCTAGCAAAGACCACTTATCAACTCTGTTTAGCTATTTTCAATATGAATTCAGTCCTTTAACTTTTCTTCACTCATCACAAGACTCCATTCATCTGCTCTGTTGCATAAACACTGTCATTCAGTATTCTCACAGTCTTGTACTTCGATGAACTGGTGTTTCTTTTATAAATAGCTTGCTCATTTTTCACTGCTTCTTCATTTGATACATTTGCATAATTAACAGCTGCAACAGTGCCTAGCTAATACTATTTTCTTTTTTATATATATTAAATGTTTTTATGCCTTGTACAATACAAAATGTCATTGCTTTATTCTTTCCAATCCTTTTTATATGAGCAGGGTTTCAGAACTGGTGACATTCCATTAAAGCTGTCCAATACAATTCCATGCAGATTTCTTTGCTTCAAATTCATACATTACATTCTTTCACACCCCACTTTCATTTTTTAATATTACTACTAATTTAATATTATTAGAAAGCAATGAGCCCTTATTGTTTGCTGTCTCTGTTCACTGCATTCTAAATGCTCTGCAGTTTCTTCCCTTTTTATCATAGATCGTTCCTTTCCAGTCATTAGGTCCAAAATAGCCTTTGACCCTGCTGTCTGCTCTCAGCATTCTGCTTTCAGTGCTGAAATTGTTTCAACTTTTAGGCTATATAATCACACAGAAGTCTCCTGCTTCTTTCACAGCCATCTAAAGCTGCTTCTGCTCTTCCTGCCCCACTTTCGTACAACATAGTTAGATGCCCAATCCTTTTCTCCTCCCAGCAGCAAACTCAACAATGACAATTTCTATTACTGTGCTCAGTACCCTCAACAAAGTCTAGTGCAGTGGATGAATCTCACCATCCCTACTGAGTGACACAACTGCACATAGAAAATATATGACATTGTTGAAGGCAGGGTGAGGTGAACGAGATCCTCTTTTGCGCACTGTTAGAACATGTTCTGCATTAGGAAGGACTTTCAGGAGTGCTTGGATCAAACCATCTGATGTAATTCTTGTCAAAGCCATTTTATGTAGTGACTTGACTGCTTGAAAACAAAAGAACTTGGGTTCTTTAAATGCTTTGTTGGTTTGTAACTAGACAGAAGGTAGAAATTCGCTTCTGTTGGACAGTCTCATTTCGCCATTGCCAGCTGTTACTATTTCATCTCCTATCTGCTCACCAAGCAGAACTATTGCTGTTATTAAAATCCAAACCCAAATGCATTGGTACAATAATTTCCTTACTCAGCTGGCACTGAGGTATTTCATGAGAACATTAAAAAAAAAGGGGGGGGTCCTTCCTCAATTTTGTGAACAATTTTATGTCTCCTAAATTCCAACTCTCAGTATCCATCACCACATTTAAAGCAAGATTTTGACTAGAAGTATATACTATGGGTAAGAACATACTGTTTTGAAAGAGGATCCACTTACAAGTTACTTTATTGATTTCTGCCTACTTAACCATTCCAGTGTGAGGAAAACACTGAATTGCTACAACCTAGCAGGAAGCACAAAGAGATTGACACAGTAAAATCTGAGAAGCCCCTTTAAAAAAAATTGTTGGACATGGGCCTATAATTCTGTCTTTCAGCAGGGGAAATTCTGAGAAAGTCAACAGGGATACTAGATATGTGGGCTGAAGTGACTCACTGCTAAGAACATTGTTTCATTACTCTTATCCCAGATGGTAACCAAGTGTACAGAAGAACGGTTTAGGCTTTTGATGTATAAAAGAATGTAACAGCTTAGGCCAACAAGTTAGTAGGCCCTACACTCCTATGGTCCTTTACAACAGGAGTGAGAAAAGTATGGCCCACTGCATGTTTGGGACTACAGCTTCCAGAAGGCAGCACAGTCAATCATAAGGAATATTCCGGAAGGATCAATTTTGCTCACTCCTGCTCTGCAATATTTAACACAGGAAATTCCATCTAAGTTATTTCAGTGCAATCATGACATGAGATGCATGTGAATGTGGCAACCCCTGAACAACTGTTTCAGATTACTTTAGATTTTGGAAAACACAGGACAAAGTAAGGTTTTACCAATGCAACTCTATGATTATGGCTGCATTTCCTGCATACTTCCCCGGGGATATAATCCTCTGATCACTGTGGGACTATGCAAGTAAACGCGCATAGGACTATAGTACAAGTTTTTTGTTTTTTTTCCTAAGACTATTAAATATGGTGGAACAATATTAGAAATAAATGCCACCCCACAGCCTCTTTCTGGCACAGTAAAGCAGTGCTGGTAGGGTTACAACATCTACACAACAAAATCTCCCTCCCTTCAGCTACTTCTCTCTCTACCCTATTCTCTTTCCACACTAGTCCATTTAGATGTATGACACTTAATATTTTTTATTAAAAGGTTTCCAATACAGTAAAACACAGTAAAAAAGAGAAATAATATACAAATAAAAAACAAAAGAAAAAAGAGATAAGAGAAAGAAAAAAGAACAACTAAAAGCCTTTCAAAAAAAGAAATATACTTTCTTAATTATGGTTATACATTTTACTATTTAAAATAACTCCTCCAACTATAGTTATTATTCAGATACTTCTATAGCCCATTACTTATCAAAGCCTACCATTAATGTATTATTAGTCTCTTTATTATTCAAAAAGACAATTAAAAGTTCCCAGTCATTTTTGAATGTCACTACCATCTCCTCTCTAATCAGTACTGATAATTTTTCTATTTCAGTTACATCAGTCAGTTTCAGCAACCAGTCCCCATTTGTTGGAATTACAGTACTTTTCCATTTCTGTGCACATACTATTTTGCTGCCATGGTCATATATCATAGTGATCTTCCATATTTCTTCTCCATTTAGTCATCCATTAGTCCCAATAAAAACAATTCCAATTTCAGTTGAATATTAATGTTCAAAATCCTCTGTTTCAAATTATATATTTGACTCCAAAATTTCATAGCTTTCCCACAAGTCTATCATATATGGTAAAAAGTCCTAACTTGATGTCCACATTTCCAAAATATATTTGAAACCCCTTTATGATTTTAGCCAATTTTTTGGAATCAAATACCAATCATACTTCACTTTATAAATATTCTCCTTAGATCACAGCATAATGTAAATTTCAGTCCCTTTGACCACATTTTCCCATTGTTTCATCTGTATATTATGTTCAAAATTCTGAGCCTATTTTCTCATATACAGTCAGCCCTCCACATTTGCGGATTTCACTTTTGCGGATTTGATAATTCACAGATTATTTGCTGTCACCAGCAAAAATTCCATTTTTAATAGGGACTGCAAGCCTCGTGAGACTGAGAAACTGCAAACGAGGCTAGTAAATCCCTATTAAAAATGGTGTGAAGCAGCAGTGAAAGTGGCAGTAAGCTCCACCAGCCACCTACTTCTGCCTTGTGAAGGAACCCTGATGCCTCAAAGGAATCCATGGTGGTTTGAATATGGTGATCATACTTTTGTGTGTGTGTGTTAAGTATGGTTTGGGAGGGCCTATTGTTATTCACGGTTTTTCCACTAACATGGGGGTCCTGTGCCCCTAACCCTAGCAAATGTAGAGGGATGACTGTAGTCTTTAACTTGATCCTCTTTTGACTCAATTTTTAACATAAGTTTATACATTTTACCTCAAATGTTCATCACCTGCACATAACTATATCTCAAATCTGGATTTACTTTTTTTAAAATCATATTTTTTTTGTCCATTTTGAATCTTTCCAATATGTCTCAATAAGAATACCACTGAAAACTATAACCCTGTGACAACAGTTGTCTATTTGACTTAATTTTGTACTGTTCTTGATCAAATTCCAGAAAGTCTTGATAAGTTGCCTATTTCTCTTTTGCTGTTGATTCCTTCTTATAAAAGATTTCTTATGTTAAAACCCATAGAGGCATCTTAGAGCATAATCTCAGCCTGTATCTAATCCATATTTTTAACAAGGCACGTCTCACAAAATGATTATTAAAATCTTCATTCACTTTTTCACACCATAAATATCCATGCCACCTGAACCTCAGGTCATGCCCTTCCAAGTCCAACACACTTTTATTAGTCAATAAAACCCACCCTTTCAACCATAGAGCATACTGAGAAGTACAGTTTGAAATCCATCAATCCCAGTCCCCCTCTTTATTTAGCATCTTGTAAAACTTTATATTTGACTCTCAGTTTCTTCTTTTGCCAAATAAATTTAGATACATCTTTCTGCTCTGGTTTAAATAATTTGTCATTGGTCAGAATTGAAATTGTCTGAAATAAATGCAACAGCCTTGGCAAAATATGCATTTTTATCACTGAGATTCTCCCCAAAAGTCACAGTTCAAGTTTTTCCCATCCTAAGAAATTTTTCCCTATATTTTATACACACACACACACACACACACACATATAATATTTCCTATATTATTCCATGTGTGAACATAATTATTCTTCAAGAACATACAATTTATTTTTAATCATAGCAATGCCTAAGTATTTTACCTTCAAAACAAAAAATAAACAAAAGTGGTGAAAGCAGGCATTTTTGTAAAGTACCTTTTGTATGCCATTTAGAATTAAGCACTCAACCTGAATGAATCTGACAGAAGATTGGGCTGTTTTACCTCCCTGGTGGACAATGTTCAAGGACAACTGTTTAGAGAACTGTGGGCATGTTGTTTCACTTCTTAGAGTGTGTTTCCCCCACCTCAAGTAATCTGTCAGGGTCACTGCTGATAGTTCATTCTTTCTGGCACTTTTTGTTCTTGCTGACATGTATTTTGTTTGCAGAGATGTGCTGGCAGCATAATTCTTCTTCCTCATGGATATACTTTCACCATGCTTTTTCACCTTACCTTCTACCTGATCTATTTGAATACTCAAGACAAAGAGCTGTTTGATCTGTATTTTAGGAATGGCAAGCACCAAAATCAAGTATTTAAGGTCAGACAAAGCTTTGAAATCAGTATTGTTTTCTTGTGTAGTAACTATTAGCTGCATTTAGATCAGACTGCTCTGTATTCTAACACCAGAAAATCCCATAAACCAGTATTTGCTACAACCTTTCATGCTTTTATTCAAAGCTGTGGGTACTTAAAATGTAAATTTATCCTTTTCATAAAGACATCTTATTAAATATAATACTCTGTGTACTATATCAGTAGTACCCAGCTAAGCGATCTAGGGCAGTATGAGATGGAACTACTTCTTGTTAGAATTATACTGACAAAAATCCTGAGCTAATTACTAATTACTAAAGCATTTATTGTAATAATAGCAGTACAGGAATGCTGGTTCATAAAGCAACATATTTAACATTACGTTTCTGACTAGAATATTTTACCGTAAAAGAAGGCGGATACATGACAGTTTACATCAAGTTGTGTGTAATTACAAAATTCATTTGGGATGAGCAGGTGGATAGACTATGATCCATGCATACATACCTGTGACATACAAGTCACTTGTTGATTTATGGTGACCCCATGAATTTCATAGGGTTTTCTTAGGTAAGACACTCAGAAATGGTTTGCCATTGCCTTCCTCTGAAATATAGCATATAGTATCTGGTATTCTCTGGCACTTCCCCATCCAAGTACTAATCAGGCATGACCCTGCTTAGCTTCCTATATCAGATGGGATCTGGTGCTTTGGGAGTATTTAGTCAACTTTTATAGGTTTGATAGTAAACATTTATGAGATCTCCAGTCCCAGATCAGTCATGGTAGGTATTTCCTTTCCAGGACCCACTTAAGGAAAGATGTTTCACTGTTATACCTCCATCACAAGAGAGAGTGAAATACTTCCTTGCAGCAAATGGTTAAATAATAGCCACTCTTCTGAAAAGCATTCATTTTGGACAACACTTTCTCACAACTTTTTCCTGCAGGGGCAAATAGATAACAAACAGAGAAGCGCCATCCTGTCTGGAATATAAAAACAGACACTTGTGTGCTTGCAAGAACATCAAAGCAGATATCAGGCTGGAATAAGTTGAATCATAGATAAACAGATATATAGAGAGCCTCTCTATTTTTTTATAAAATCCAAGCATTGATAGAGAAGCTGTCTATATTCCTCCATACTATACCCTTAGAACTGTCATAATCCCTCACCACTTGCCATGTTAATGGGATTGGAAGTCCCAACAATATCTGAAGAGCTAAAGATTCTTCACCCTGGCCATAGGGCAGTGGTTACCAGGCTAGAGTATGCCAGATGTATGCACCAGAACATTTGAGGTACATGAAAAAAAAATTGAATAATGGCATAAAAAGGCTCCAGTTCTGCTGTCCCTCATGGGGGCAGAAGGGCACACATGCAAGGAGGATATGCCTACCTCTTCAGAGTTCAGTGTAGCCTGCTTTGGGGGTTGGGTGGGTAGAGCTGTGTTGTTCCTTCCTGCCCAGCAGGGACATCTTATCCATTAGGCACTTATGGCCTATGAAAATGTTAGGGCCTACAAAAACAGGACGGACCAAAAAAAAAGGTCTACAAGGCAGGGAATCAAATATAAAAGTGCCTTGGGTCTACAAAAACCTTAATGTGGCTCTGCTGCCCAGTCAATGGGGGAAAGTTTCAAGGTAGGCTTGAGGGTGGTGGTAGCTCTGTCTACAGGGAACCAAAGCAGGAGGGTAGGAGGGTGCTGGTGGGAGCTCTGAGGGGACAAAGCTCCAAGCATGAGTGGCACGCAAATCTAAGCATAGGCCAAGTGAAGGAGAGCCAAATAGAGAGCAGTGAGGGTCAAGTGGCTTCTTGCAAAGGGTTCCTGGGAACACAAGGCAGGGTGCTCCACCTTCCTAGGCCCATGCACTGGTCTCTTCTTTGGTCCTGGAGAGAGGAAACCTGCACAACCTGCCTCAATGCAGTTCAGGACCAATATGATGTTGATAAGTGTGAGGTGGTGGGGGTGAGAGAGAGACAAGTGTGAGAGTGAGTGATGTTTGTGGTGATGGTGGTTGTCTCCGGATGAAGTCACCAGAGCGGGGAGACACGGTCAAGTGCTTGGTCCATCTCTGTTTTTTTGTCATCTTCAGATATCTATGCTTTCTTTAGGTATAGCATGGATGGGGCTAACTGTTGACACCCTTTCCCTCAGTCCAACTTCCCTGAGAGAAAGCAATTGGGGAGAGGGACTTGCGGGGGAAATATTAAGCTACAGATGGTTGCATCTTTCATGGCTTCAGTTAGTGCTCTTATCTGGGGTAGAAAGCGGAGAAGCATAGTTGGTCAGCCTCCCTTGAGGGATCTAAGATGGGCAGCTTGGGCTAGAGAGATGCAGAAGGATCAGTAAGTGGGAGTTGCAGTGCTGTCTGTTTTTCATGACAGAGGGCATTACGAAAATGGAGAGCTGATCTATTAGCAGTGGGCGTCTTGTCAGTCCTGTGAGTAGGTTTCAATGAGTGACTTCTTCCAGCTCTTGTCTATGTCTGTCCTTCTTGTCATCATTGCAAGTTTTTATCAGATATGGATCAGTGGCTGAAAACCAGCACAGTTATACAAAAAAAAGGTGAAACATGATGTAGATAGTGACCGGTCAATAAGAATTTCTCAGGGAACATCTAACATTTTAGTGCAAAACAGTAGTAATAATTAATGTAATGTAGTTTTTTATGTAATCTGTGACGTATTTTCTTGAATTTGTTGTATCTTTTGAGTTTTAAACGGAAATATATATATGCATTGTCTGTTCACCTTATTATTCTATTGCTTTTTAATCCCATTATTGGGCTATTTACAGTTACAACATATACATTTGAAACAACAGCAGCTATATTAATTACAAACGTGTTGCTAATATAAGGAGTACAATTTATGGAAATAGGCTGCCAAGGGATACGCAAGTGAACAAAAGTTGGGAACCACTGCTGTAGGAGTTTGAATATAGCATAATAATATGCAACATTCTCTATATGCAGATGTTACAAAGAGTTATGTATACGTATATCAATGCTTAATGTGTCGTATAAAGCACTACAATGTATGAAGCTTATTTGGATAAAAAATAATTTTAATTAATTTTAGCATATTTAATATTCAACTCATCTAAATACTTTTAGATGTATAGCTTACTCCACAACAGACACTCTAAAAAGAGTCAATAGAACATTCTACATTTCATATTGTATTAATATGACATCTCCAAGGTATGACACATCAGTCCAGCAATATAACTCAATTTCACACTCACTTACAACAAAAAAAAATCTGAATCATCATCCATCCAGCAACATTTCTGAAACTATAAATATTATTTTGAATTTATTGTTTGAGGATTAATTCCCACTGATATTACATCATATGATTATATTATTTTCAGCCTCTTACACAACTTCAATAGATTTTCAGTCTCCTAAGTGTGGAAATACATTTTCTTGTCTTTGTAATAGTGCCACTATAATTAATATACTTTTTGCAAAAATAAGACGCAATATGAGACTGAGTTGTTTTCCATCAGCTGAGATTGCCTCTACATTATTTGCAACAAGTTTTCCTTGTTCTATTTTGCCTTCCCTGCCTCCTTCATGCCTTGAAATTAAATTTTGATTAGATGTACTTCAGTCTATTTACTGTTTGTTAGCAGTTTAATTTGGCAAACACCAACTCAGTAACCCTGCAAATACCCAACAGCTTTTCTTTACTGTGAGGTAATTTCTTAGAACAACTTTGGCAGGCCCTAGTAAAACTACACAGAATTCAATCCCATTAACATATCTGCCTAAATGCTTGCATTCATATAATTTCTATCTATTTCAGGTGGCAATCTAATACATCTTGCAGAACGAACTAAACATGTTTATTTAAAACTAATTCCCACTAAATTTTGAATGGGATAAATATCCTAAAAATGGGATTGGCTGTAGAATAGGATGTGAACGCTTCACTTTACAAACGCAAAGAAATTATCCCAGTATGAAAGTGTTGTTAATTCCTATTTTAATTACATTTATGTGAGATCAACTCAAATAAAGTATAACTATGTGTGTGTGTGTGTGTGTGTGTGTGTGTGTGTGTATTCATGTATCTCATGGATCCAAATATAGTTATACCTACAGCAAACCTAATGAAACCAATGGTGACTAAGCAAGGATTGGTGCCAGTGAACCGGAAGAGACCCCCCTCTCAACAACAGAAATAAACCTCAAATTGTTTCATTAGATTAATTAAAATCCACAATGTTAAACAGTAGAAGACTGAATTCGTTTTGCTGATAATTTAATTATCAACAGAAACAGAAAACAACATTTAGACACCAGTAAATACATTAGACATAGATGATATATAATCTTTTCAGCATCCATGAGAACATATGGTATTTGTTCTGTAAAGTGTAAAATGGATGTATTAGTGACAAAGTAATGCAAATCTTTTAAGTACACATCTATCAAATTGTATGCTGTGAATGATTACGAAGATGTAAAATAAATGAAGGTTCTTTTCCATTTTCTAATATACTGCATTGAAACAAAAGAATTTATTTACATGTGGTGGTAGATGAAGCCACAGGGGGTTTGGATTGTTTTGTTTATCTAATCCTTTAAGAAGTCAGAAAGACTGGATGCAATTAGTCAGTACTTACATTTTTTAATAACCCTAGCCTATCTGTCTTAAATATTCAAGGTAGATATATCATCATGAAAGCCAGTGTAGTGTACTGGTTGGAGTGTTGGGCTACAACCCTGGAGATCAGGGTTCTATTCTCTGCTCCCCCACGGAAGCTCACCAGTTGGCCTTGGGTGCCTCATATGCTGTCAACCCCAGACAATTCCATGATAAGTTTGCTTTAGGGTCAGAAACATCTTGAAGGCATACAACAGCAAAATATTTATAACTGATCTTAAATGGCTCATGAAAACAGTGGTTTGCAATAGTATACATAAATCTAAATAAAAATTGAACATATAATAAAACTCTTCCCAGTGTACCCAGGCCTTTCCACAGCTTCCCCACCTTGTTATGTTCTACATTTAAAATAGGAAGTCACAGAGAGAGAGGGATTATTTGAGGATCTGCTTATTACTAGTGGATGCATTAGCCATTCAGTGGTGGCACAAGTGTTATTGTTGTATTTATGTCAAATATATATTAATGAATTTATTCATGGTAAAATTGCAAGTTGCTGTTCAGATGACAGTCTTTCATTTTGGTATGAAAGAAAGAAAATGGTAACAGAAAAGCGCATGTAATGGGAGGAGCACAGAAAGATAAATAAATAAACAAACAAATGTAATTAAGGTTTTGAAGCAAGGCAGAAAATGGAAAAAGAAAAAGAAGACATCCGGCTTAGTGCCAGATAACCTTCAAATCTTTAAATTTATTGAGACACATGGATGAAGAGAGGGTGAGTAGGATCATCATCATCAGGGTATATCCAAAAGATCAGGCCAGCAGAAATTTCTTGGCCATAGCTGATTCTTTTACTGGACAGTGGCATAAGAAAAGGAATAAAAACTTCCAGAAGTGAGTTCAGTAGATTGTCAAGCTGTAGGACTGCTCAAAAACCAAACATCAAGACCTTCTCTTTCCATTTCTATGGAAAATGGTGTTCAGTCTTGGAAGGGCCCTGATCAAGGATGGGTGGACAAGTGACCAGGGGTAGGAGATTTTTGGTGGATTCAGAGGACAATCTCACCACCCATCACCACCTGGAACATCCTGTAGGACACAACTCCAGTGTAGTATGACCATTTGGTGTGTGACAAACTGGAGAGTGTTATTTAAAACAAAGAGGAAATGTTAATTTTCAAGGGAGTTAAACCCCTTTAAAATAAGCACTTCCTGCTTTTATAAAAAGAGAGTTCCCATTTTGCTAACAAAAGTCTGAAATTCACTGTCATAATTAGAGCACAAGAACAGACTTGAAAGTTATCTGTTAGCTTCAGGCCATCCCATTGTCCAGTCTTGAACTAGAGCTTGACTACTAGCCAGTTACAGACTATACAGAAGGTGAAATACAAAATGGACTCATGAAATGGCAACACTTCCATAGGATATGTAACTCCTGCAACTCTAAGGGAGCACCACAGGTTTATATCTGGGTGTTCTTCTGTAGCTGTATCTGATGACATGTAATATCTTTCAAAATTTTAATTTTTGAAATCTGAGAAAATGCATTCCTAACCTATTCTACATCAGCTTTGCTTTACTGAGTGACATAATTTCTGAACTGCAAGATTTTTACATCCACCACCTTCTTCCCCCCTCCCAGTTACTTTATGCCGTTTATAAATTATTTAGTTGAATTATCAGATTACTCTCTAGACATTTTGTCCGTATCAAGGCCAGGGAAACCCAACATGAAAAACTATCTTAGGTTTAGTTTTTGTGAAATATTTGGGCAGACATCCAACAGTGCACTTTAGCATCTGATGCCAGCAGAATTGAGATTTTCTTCTTCTTTTCCTCTCACTCCAACTCTTTGTGGCACTAATACTTGACTCAGGAAGTTTCTCAACCCTACAAGGGTACATGGGGGCTGCAGAAGGGAAGTGAAATTGGTGATTCTGAGAGTGAGGGTGAGGAAATAGCAGGATGCATTTGAAAGTACACCACTGGATTCTGGCCTCAGAAGTTTAATTTGATATTCCAATCGAACTCAAGACTTACTATCAATGCAACAAATGGAACACCTAGAACATAAGAAAGTTGTTGCACATAAAACTGCTTTGTAGATAAAACTGAAGCAGAATTATTCAGCCAGGGATTGTCACTGTAATTTCAAACAAGTAGGAAACATTAATCAGATGTAAGTACACATAAGAAGATAGCAAACAACATCAGATACTACTGTACATTATTTGATTTTATTATTTCTGCATTATACAGCAGTAACCCCTTGAGTTTCCAAGTAATTACACTTGACATTTCAGGACCCAATGCTTAACTGCTGCACAGATACAAAGAAAGGAATGGTTACAGAAATGTCAGGAGATGACTTGGAAGATCAAAGCCCATTTTATTGCAAATAGCAGAGAGAACATAAAATAAAGATAAGTATCTATGCTTTCTAAAACAAGGTGAAAACAGGTACTGGATGAAGCTTCACCAAGCTTCACACACACACACTTTACTGATTGAGAAAAATTATCCTGTGAGGCTGCTGCAGTTATCTAGAAAACAAGCTGCTACATTATACAACTCCTTTTGCAACCTGTACCTGTCACACTTCCTCTCTGATAAATTTTCACCCTAATTTGTTACTATAAATCACTTAATCAGTGCATATTTGAAAGTCCATATCTAAAAACTTTCTCTAATGTAGGAGTAGGCAGGTTCTGATTGTTTAGTCCCCAGAACCCACTTGGGTTGCATCAAGCTTTGAAATCTCTCATTAACAAAAATAAAAAACGAAAACAGAGATCCATTTCTAGTATTGACTGTTCCAAGTTTTACATGCTAGGGAGACCCTTTGGCACAAAAACACCTCTTCTGAAGGATTCAAAGAGCCGTAAAAAAGCAGAAAAGAAAGTAAAAATGTGAAAAAAGTGTTACTTAATGGGGGGGTACTGGGGGAGGAGCATGACCACAGGGCCATGGAGTCTGCATGGAGTTACAGTCCACAATTGCTCCACCTCTGGTCTAAAGCCTGCTTTTGCAAACAAGAATTTAATTCCCTGACACTTGGAAATGGATTACTCCATGACTGACGATTAATGTTCTCACACACCAACAGAGAAGCCAGTGATGTGTAGTGTAAATACACTAAGGTAGCATTACCAATCATGCAATTCAGTGTTCAGCACTCTGATTCAACATCTGATTGATCATAGATTACAATACAGAATATGGCATATGTATATCTATTGTGTCTTCCTACAGAAATTAAAAATACATACCTGCTGACATTTTACAAAGTAAAAATGATCCTATGCTAAGTGTCACCCCATCCCCATCCATAAGTATCCACAGCAGAGTTCTGTAAACACTAAATTAATATATCTATTAACTACTACTCTTGATATCTGCTTGATAAAGGTTTAAAACTGTTATTGGTTTGCAACTTTATGGGAAATAATAGATACAGGCAAGACAACAGACCTGGCAGCAACCAAAACAGCAGTGAAAACTGCTGAATTAATCAATGTCGCTGATGTGTGAGAGGAGCACTTTTGGGAAACAATAATCTCTTCCTGAAATACTAGGGAGTGAACTGCAGTACTCTGATTCAAATGAAAACAGAGCTCCTCTACCTTTCTGTGGGAGGATAACTGCAGCTTACCTTGTGAGGTAAGAAAAATTGTCCTTGCTGAAATGTCCTTCTCCAACCAAGTCATTGAAAGGATGTAAACCCTGCCCTCTTTTGCATTTATATCACAGTGTTTCCTTTGAGATACAGGCATAAACCAGAACTGCTAAGAATTCTGGGCTGTTGTTCATACTCAACAGATTGCCTTGACTTTGTTCTTCCAGACATGTGAGGATGGCTAAATTAACCAGGAATTAATGAATAAGCTTTAGCTCTAACAAATCAGGAAAGGTAAGCCAACTTCAAATCCTGGCTTCAGACTGTGATTTGTTAGCACAGCAAGAAACCAGGGTTCTGGGTTCAGCCATAAGCAGAAATCAATGTTTCTGGCTACTTTCTAGTTAGTCTAATTGCTTCCAGTGTTGGACAAATTCAAATGGAGGAATTCATGCATTATACATGAGTACAGTCATGAATGACATGGCAGAAGTCTCAGTTAATTCTACTCCATTGTTACTTACATCCAGGGATGGGTAACAGTTTGGGACTCTAGATTCATAGATTTTTTTTTAAAAGTGACAATACAGTGGTTTTATCCCTATTTATCCCATGTCCTATACATTCCTTCATCCTTCACAATAGGGATTCTTCAGATCTTTAATCGGTCACTGACAGAAAATATTTGCCTCAATGGAAGGTATTTTTTAAAAAATCGTTTCAGCGGTTAGAAACCCTGCACAGAATATTCCAGGGTCAGAAGAGAAGAATATGGCTCATACACGCCAGTCAAACTTTACAAACTAAAATAGTCATTCCTTTGCTATACTCTCTTGGTTTGTTCTGTTTATATGCTATTTATTCAGTTCCATTTCTATATTCTGTTGTTTCATTTTTTATTACTCTTCCCACTTGGGAAATAACACAACCTACAGTGCCATGTAATGAAATAGTTCAGTCTTCCTGTCAACAGAATTGATTCTACTCATCTTCATAGTCTGAAGATTTTGTGGGGTCACCCTCTGTTGTGAAAGTAGTTCCAGGGTGTCAAGCGAAATATAATTTTAACAGGAAAACCTCAGGGCTTGAACTGCCTAATGGCAATGGATGAATTTAATGGAAGGACCTTTAGAGGCACTAGAAAATGCAGTGTTGAAAATTAAATTCTAAATTTAACATTTCTGTAGTACTATCTCCAGCATTTGAAAGTTTACAGGCAATTAGCTGAATGAAAAGAGAACATCAACAGCACTCAAAAACAGCATGGGGATATTTCTGTGAGCTTATCCAGATACTCTACTCCTGCAAATACAATTTGTTGCCTTTGTAGTGATACATCTGAACCCAACAGGGCAGTGTTTCCTAAACTTTTGATAACATTAGTATCTTTTCTGTATTATATTTGGAAGCATCCCTCACTCCAGTCCCTCCTAAAGGATCTATTCTTATAATGGAAATGAAAACAATGTTGTAGATAAGTGGCATTTCTATTAGAACATCTATTCCAATAATCACATAGGCAACTTGTACTTGTTTCTAAAAGCAGAGGGATGAAAATACTGAAGAGTCTGTGGACAGAAGAATGGGAAAATGCATAATAAGGGGATGAATCGGATTTAAAAAACCTAACCAATTTCAGAGAAAACTGCCTCCTGTCTTTCCTTGTTTATCACGGTTTTGGTTAAGTTCCATGTCTGGAAGAAGGAAAGCCCAGAGGTATAGAAAGTGCTTCCTCTGTGGATGATGTTACTTTTGCTAATTAATTATTTTAAACACCATGGAAATTCACCAGTGTGCCCCATCCATAGTTTGGGAACCACTATAATGAGGGACAAGGGAATATACTTACCCAAGCACCCTTTCCAATTATAAGCAGATCTGTGTAGTTTACTTTTCTCTGTTTTAAAGACACTTTTAGGCCATGGGTACCCTTTTCTTCTCTAAATTTTAAAGGTGAAAGATCACAAAATGGCAGCAGCTTTGCTGTGTTAAGAGGGCCACAGCCTGGCCATTTTGTTTTATCTCAAAGGTAAATGAACACTCCTGTACTTAAGTGATATACTGAGCAACATTCACTCTGTGCAGATGAAAATAAATAAAATCCTTTAAACAGACTCACAGGATGATGTATGCACATGGTAACTTCCTCTCCAATATCAAAAGATAATGAAACTGAAACAACAGCAACCCATTTACAAGACGGGTGTATTTTAAAGTGGCATACCCACTGGAGGAGGGGAACTTGTATTATCCAGAAGCAATACCATGGTACTATTCATATGGGGCCTATCACTCTTGCATGGCTATAATGTCACTGAAAGCACAAGGTTGAGGGAGAGAGCGGCATTTTTTCCCAGCATCATCATTTTGTACTTTAAGCTTCTTTCTTCATAGCAGATATGCCACTTTAAGAGTGTGTGACTGGTTCCCTGTGCAAACTGAGTAACAATTGCTGCTTATGCTGAAAATGCTTTCTGGAAATATTGTAAACAGACAAGGACCAATGGGAGAATAGATGTTCCTTGTTATGACTGGCTGTCCGCATGTTTCCAGGCACCATTCCAAGGACTGTTGTGACCCATAAAGACCAATATAATGTGCATCCATGTTTCTTGAAGGATGGCATTTCTCTACATGAGCCTGTCTGAGTTTGAGGATGTTTAGAACAGGCCATTCTCCAAGGCCCATCATTCCCACAGACTATTTGGTGAGAACATAAGAGAGAGACTATTTGATGGCTGCTCCTAGGTTATGAAACATTCTTCAAAGAGTGATTAGGCTAATCTCCTTATCGTTTCGCAGGTAAATACATTTTAGTTAGGACTTTTTCAGCAACTGGCTGGCTATTGAAGATATTTTACTGCTGTTTATTTCCTTGCCTGATATGCTTTTAAATTATTTTTAATCCACTTGTTCTTTTCATATAATGATGGGTTCAACTGTGTTTTGTAATAATGGTTTGCTGTGTTAACTATCTCCATTTTTCACACATCAGGTGCCTTGCACCCACAGTCTTGAGAAAAAGGCAGGATATGAATTAAATTTAAAAAAAAAAATGCAGGAAAATGGAACTTTCTTCCCACGTTATAGAAATGTGACTTTTGGTAAATATCTCTAACTGTTAAGGCTATATTCTCTTCTTCCTAGATCTGTGTCCAAGCAGTCTTTCCCTCCTCACTAGTGGATAAAGCTTTGACATCTGCTGTCAAAAATATGTTGCAGCATGTAAAAAGGAAGCCAAATAAAATATGATCTAGGTTGGGGGTCAGAAGCTTGAAAGCTGAAATAAATGTGGGATTTCTAAAATCTAACATGCAATATAATTCTTGTGGTTTTTGATATGTCCTGTTGACTTATTAAATAATATTTTATCTATGTAATTCTTGTGACTTTGGCCAGGCAAAGAGAAACTAATCCCTGAGACACATGCCTTAGTTGTGTTAAAATAAACTCCTGTTTCATTTCTGTCATCATTCATCATGGTAACGATCATTTAGCAAATCTGTGTGGTTGCGAATTATGCAAGAATCATTTTTTTTAAAGCAGCCTTGCATTTTGAACTCAGTAGGGAATCATTTCACACATATAAAGACAGAATTATCAAGAGGCTTCTCTCACATGCATCCTGTTAAATTCCTCGCTTACTGAATTTTACCAGAAGAGTCCTCCCTTCTAGTTTCCTTTGGGAACACTGCCTTTGGGAATGACAATGATGAAAGCACCTGGCTGACAGAATGTTATCTGAAGCCACACATTCAGCCAGTTGCTTTTAAGATGGTAACACACTTTAGGCATCATGACTTCTGCAGCATTGTCTTACTTGAGGCAGAAGAAAACAGCCGGTGATGTATGTTTTATACAATAGTTACCAGTGTATAGATTCTGTGGTAAACTTTTGTGCACAAGAACTTCATGGGGATGATCACCAGAGGGTTTTAAAATGTAAAAATATATTACAAATATAATCTTGTGTCTGTGATACTTAGAAGTAAATTTTATCTGTTTTTGCAGAACAGTGTTCTATAGTGTTGCAACAGGGCAATTACCAATCTGCAAGAATAAATTTCAAAATAGTGTTGAAAAGTAATTTGGCATCTCTTGCTTCAGGCATGATGGAAATGGAAAACAGTTTTCTTATCTTCTGAAGCATAATGCATCTAACAGAAGGAATATAAATGTTATTTTGAATGGTTAAGAAGCTTGGCTACTAAACTCAGTACAGAAAAAAGTGAATTCAATGAGGAGGAATTTCATTTGTTGCTAAAATCCACTCTTACTACCTTACCTATAGTAAGCAAACATAACAGCTTGAACTTATTTATGCTTTAAACTGATTGCAATCAATGAAACAAGTTGGGGAGCTTCAAGAGGTAGAGTCTTTTACAAGTATGGCATGCGCCCTAGATAAGAATTATCAATCCTACCATTATATGTTTTTTGATATTCAGAGAATGTTTGGTTGTGTAGGAAGGCCTTTATGTAAAAGTTTTCTCCTCATTATAGGTACGGTAAGTATCCTTCTCTTTCTCTGTGCTTTAATTTTGGTATTCAGGGTTATTCGGCTATTTTTGTTGACACTGAATTTTTTTCTTTCTTTCTTTTATAAGGTTGGTATTGTCTGGTGGTTATTTAAAGTATTTTACAGATATGGTTTTCTTGAGAGTTGACTGAACCCAATGTAACATTAGTAGAGGCACCCACTATGCAAGTTGAATTATGCTGGCTTTTCCAGCTGTGCAAATGGTGGTTCAATTGTTTTGCTCTTGTTGTTCCTTGGCATGCTAGCATTTGTACAACTCATTGTCAAACTACTTGTGAAAATGGTTATGCAATTGACGCAACCTATTCTGTAACCAATTTTCCAACTGTCTACATTGGTTTCTCTTCTTGTTTCTAGTGCAAGAACTAAGCATCCAAAAGCATACCATTTACATTAGCAGAATAACACTGATTTAGTAATGGTCAGTACATTTTACTGTTATAAGCTGTTTTTAGTGCCTTTGTGGGGGAAAAAAGAAGTAGGATAGGTGGTTTCAAAATAAATAGTCATGGCTAACTTCAGACCCATTAACTTCAATGGGGCTGAATCATTACCAACTAAACCTTGATCCAAATCAGTGAAATTTCAGAGTAATGAAACAATAGTCCAGTTTGCTGTTATCATGCATAAATCATCAGGTTCACCTTCCACCCAACATCTTTTTTAATATCAGAGACAACCAACTAGTGTATTCTGGGAAGGGGTCTCTTCTCTTTACAACAGCATAAGAGCCATTTCACATATAGTTCTCAATTCACTTTCTATATACGATGTATAAATTTATGTACCTTTAGTTACTTGTCATATTGATTATCTTTTTTCTAATCCTAACTTTTAAAAAAATCTCAGATCTTTTATCTTAGATAAGATTATAAAACCAGTTGCAAATTCTGTGCCTTTTTTAGTGTTATGACATGCTTTCGAGAACTATACACAGTACTCCAAATAGTGCTTCGTTCTGTGTTTGTGTGCACATGTACACGCAGAACTTTAGTACAGAAGTTTTATTTTCAGTGTATTTCCTAATAATCCTTCGGATTAAAAAAAATCACGTTACTGCTACACACTGCGCTGATGTTTTCATTTAGACCTCAAAACCAAAGCCTGGTTAGTTGATGCCAACTCACTCAATTTCAGGTCCCATGTGTGAAGTTAGGATTTCTTTGCCCCAGTAAGCATCATACTGATATTGTCTCTTTTTCTACTTTGTTACCCATTCTCCTTTTGGAACCCTCTAAGGTCTAATTTGCTTTACCCACCACAGGTGAAATCAGCATCCATGACCACCTCACCACTCATCTCTGACTCCATATAATTTACAAACGAGTAAAACCACACTAGATCCAACACAAATCCCTAGGAACTCTATTTGTTATTTTCCCCCTGCTATTCTTAAAATGTCTGTTTACTCCCAAGGCTTTGCCTTCTGTTCTTTAAATAGTTGCTGGTTCAATAGAGGGCTGATCTCATGACTGCAGTCAGACACTCTATCTATCTATCTATCTATCTATCTATCTATCTATCTATCTATACATAAAATAATTGTATTCATCAAAAGAGCAAATTTTAGTTTGCCATAGGCTTTTTAATTTTAGTTTTGCATACAACATCATAAACCATCTTTACAATATTTTCATATTTACATGGTAGTCTGATGCACAGTGTAAAGAGTTTCTGTTTAATCGACCACAATCCTTCAACTAATACCATCCTTTGGCTTATGGCCAGAAACTTTCAAAGGCCTTCACCTGTATTTTGTAAGGTCCCCACGTGTAGAATTTCTGTTTGTATATTAAATGTCAGGCTATTTATGGGACTGTGTAATAAAACTAGCTTTCTTTGATATTTGATTTACAAATCTAATTTTCATAGAATTGTTATGCAAATACCTACACTATTAAAGCCATGTGGCATTTGACTTTTGGGGTCAATTGTAGAAGCCATGGTGAACCTTAATTAAAATAAAAAACACTAACCTGTGAAAAGTAGAGTTCAACCTAGCAGTACCAAGCTTAACAGAATAAATTATAGACTGACACTCATAGTGTATGTTGTATAATAAATTAAATTCTAAATCATGCAATGAACTTCTGTAGTAATTACATAAATTACATTACCTTATATTATTTAATAGATGTTAGCACTTCACTAGAATTAATACTTAGACTAGGTAGTTGAGATAGTGTTGTGTTAGCAATGCAAACAATATCAATTTAAGAGTTAATGATCATTGTGACAACTTTTTTTTTTCATTTGGCTCAAAGTACCTCTTCCAAATCTTTCCTACATGTATGCTAGGGACAGAAGTACTTGTAAGGGATCTACTCAGGTTCTTTTGTTCTACTTGCTGAAAGCTTACATAGTTATCTACAGCTGTACTATGAAAAAGCATACATCAATTTATAATACATATTATGAATTTACATGTATAAATTTATCAGGAGCTTGGAACTAACACATTAGCTGTTTCACACAATAGCTGGCACTTTGTTGGTTAATCCCAACTAGAGTGTATACCCCTTCAAGCAACTTGTGAATGCTAAATATACACAAAAGTAAATCTAATTGATTCAATGGGTTTACTTTACTCAAGCTAAAAATAGGATTTAGTGAGTTCTTTAGGGGGATAGCAAGTTCTTTAGGGGGATAGCAAGAAGGTTAACTGTTGTTGTTTTTTTTTAATCACCAAATAACACTGGGGCTTGGGTGCTAAGTAACTCATACTCCATGGACTCTGTGTTTGTTGCCTCTTAATTTAAATTTGTATTAGCTGGTCATAGCTTTTTCAAAATCTATCTATTACTTTTAAATGAGTCCCATGCTGCAGAGCAACAGAAAATCCCTGCTGTTTGCTTCTGGTTAAAAAACGAAAAAAAGCAGCACAGACTGACATGAATGCAAATACAGTGTAGAGGCTTACAGTCACACTTCCTAGAAGATATCTGGAGTATTTTACCAATTGGGCAATGATCTACCATTGTACTACCCCACAAGAGGTCATGAAGGGCCACATACCACACTGTACTTTCCTCATGAAAACTCAATCTTTGTCCCTAAATACTCCCGAATAACCTGCAGAAAGCATATGTGAGGGCATTTCTGCCATTTTACGTTTGGAGAGGCATTTTTTCCTAACATCAGGAAGTAAACATTAAGTCACTGTCCACACAGTGTGGCTGGTAGCTGGATGACCTTTCCTACATCATATCACTCACCCTCTGCTGTTGCTAATTTTGAACTAGAAGCATGCTCTGCAGCATGAGACCATTAAAACATTAAATGATAACTACTTTAATATGCAACACTCCTCCTAGGCCCCAAAGGGTAGATACTAATATATGTTACTAATGAGTAATGCACTCTGTTACCCCCAATTACTAATGTAACAACTTAGGGCGGAAAGGCCTCAAAAAGTAAAGGAACTGATTCCTTTTACTAAGACCCAGGCTCCATACTTCTAACATTCAATTAAACTTACATATTTAGGTTGTGGGTGCAACTAGATTAAAGAATTTTAATTCATAATAACATTTATGCATTTGATGTACTGATTAAATTTACACAAATTTGTACACACATATAACTTTATAAAAGCATCAAAGACAATACATAAAATTGACATACAGGTACTTGGTGCTACTCAGTATCTCCATGATGTATCTTGGTAAGTTGGTTCTAAGCAAAATAAACAGCTGACAGATAAGGTTATGTACTTTCTTGATGTCGTGGCTACTCCAGAGCATGTAGATTGAAAAGAAAGAAAAAAAAAAGCTTATGATTGATTCACAAAAATGCCTGAGTGCTCTTCTCCCAGGGCATGGACTTTTGGGATGATATTTTAATTTGTTGTTTCAGGTTGCTGAAAGAGGCTCCAGAAAATGCACAGAAAAATTACATTTTTTTAAGGCAAAAGGTTGAGTGGGCAGCAGTTTATTTTTATTGCTAAGTCCTGTTTGTACTGTTATGTCAAGAAGAAAACTAAAGAGGGGACATATGTCTGCTACGGTTTCTGTTGTTTTTGTTTTATTTTGCATTGGCATTTCATGTTACATGGCAC
The DNA here is from genome assembly GCA_030412105.1 of Cyclura pinguis. NCBI lineage: Eukaryota > Metazoa > Chordata > Lepidosauria > Squamata > Iguanidae > Cyclura > Cyclura pinguis. Next base: position 155,764,533 of record CM059602.1, read on the forward strand.
TGTTGATATATCATGTAGAAATCCAGGAAAGAAACAATTTCCGATTTATAGAAGGGCTTTATTTAACAAACTTTTCAAGGAGCTGAGAGTATCTTTCCATATATTTATAAAACTGAACAAAAAATATGCTTGGAGACATTTGAAGAAATTGTGAAAGACAGTAACAAACAAAGTCAAACAAAGAAAATTCCAGTAGTGAAGATTAATTCAGAAAAAGAGTGATAACAGGTCTTTCTAACATAGAAAAGAAAAATGTATGGCTTAACCACTGTGTCTCCCTGATAGTCTTGCCTGTCTAAACAGAAATTGGTTACTACAGGTGAGAACCTATCCGACAGAAGTTGCTCATCTAGCCATAACAGTGCATGGGGAGGGCCTGATTTTAACTTTTCTCTCCTGTACTATGGTAGAGTTTAGAGCATAGGGACTCAGATCACTGTGTATTTCTATGCAAATATGACCCTAATACACTCCATTTCCAAGATTTTTTAAAATATCAACTGTTCTACCCTTTCATTGCTGAAAAGGTCCTGGGGTGTGCATATGTGACCAAACAGGATCAGAGGCAGTACATTTCCACACATCTTAATTAATCTCCCTTCCCTCTGAACAACCGACTTACAGTGTCAAAGTAATCAGGACCCTTTTCTGTTTATGTTTTTACCTTAGAATGGTAAAGAACTTGGGTTCAGTTTATGTCACAAACTAAACACCTCATCTTAATGCTGCAATTTACCGCAAACAAGAAAGTTCCTGTTCAGGGCTACAGCCAACCCCCATAATATTGGCCAAGATTTGCAGCAGCTTTTAAGAGAAATCAAAGGAGGAGAGAATATCTTTCCCCATTCTCCTGTGGCATTATGAAGATCTAAAGAGACTTGATTTTGTATCTGCATTTAGTTTTTAGTTTTATAGTCCTTGGAATGAGGGTGGAGTAAAAAGTGAATAAGGGTTTATTTAATATTTAATTAATTTATTTAATATATTTTTATTTAATTTATTTAATTCAATATTTAATTTAATTAATATTTCTTTTATTTAATAGTTTATCTAATATTTAATGCTGGCCTCCTTACAGATGGAAAACATCTACCAAAAGAAGGGATGAAAGGGATTTTTCATGATTCTCCTTTCTCCATTTCCTAAGAAGCTTAGTATATATCCCAAAATTTGTTCTGGAAGATCCGTCACCCTTGCTGAAAATTTCTGCGTCCCTGTTTTGTTGGTGGGTATCTTCTAATACCGGAGCAGCAAGCACTGGATACAACACTAAAATTATACATTGTCAAAAAGTGATACTATCTTTTATCTGAAGATGAGCAAGGAAACAGGCATGCTAATGCCCATTCTGTTCTGCTAAAAGTCCAGTATTTCTCCATTATTTTTACAGGCAGTTCTACCTCTTGTACTGTGGAAGTATCATCTTACAGACAATCAGATGAATTTCTCAGTTTTCTTAACCCTCTACTCCCAACATTTGTGAAAGCTCATAGGTCCTTGAAATGTCAAGATCCATTTTGGGGATTCAACTCCTCACCTTTTTTACAAATGTATATATTGCACTCCACTTTGTACTGAATCTCTGTACTGTGATACAGTCCATCAGCACATTGTAGACTGCCTGGGACTCTATATCTTGGCTGAGAGACTCCCTACATTATCTCTAATCTCCTCAACCACTTTAATACCATTTTCAGAATAACCAGATCATAGGAACTCAGTAGATGAAATACACATAGATCGAACTTTCTCACAATAAGAACGTAGAACTTCCTTCCAAGTAAATTTCTGATTGGCTACTCTGGCCACTTATGTCAGAAGTTTTTCTGTTGCTACCAGCCCATCTCAAATAGGAGACCAGCTTCCACTTGCTTCATTTTGCCCCCAGTAAGTAAGGTACAAAATCAATTACTTGTCTCCTTTGGAACTATGTGAATCAGGAGATCAAAGGTGTTTTGCAAAATTCTAATGTTCTCTCTTTTATGGACGTACTTTTTCTGGATGTAACTCTGTACATGTTTTAACAAATTCCATACTCTACCCAAGTAAGAAAATTGCAGTTGGCTGTACTAAGCATAGTTTTGTTTGTTTTTATTCAAAAGCCCACAGGTTCTTTTGTGGCTTACTCTGTTTTATGGTTGTTAGCTGAATTAAAAAAAAAAAGATATATAATGACAGTTGTCTTTACAGGGATAAAAACAAAAACACCTTTCCAGGGGATACATGGGGTTGTTTGGAAAGCACTGTGTGTGGGATCAGTGGTTGCATGCAGGGGAACATCAGTGAAAGAAGAATATTGTCCTTCTTGCTGGTTTTCTACGGGTAATTAGTTTTAACAAGAAGATGCTGGACTAGCCAGCAGGACTCTTCCTAGGTGTGTTTGTACACCAAGAATGCATTCCTTATTTCTGGAACATCCCATTGCCCTTCCATGTTGCAAACACTGTTACTCTTAATTTCATGATTAAAGAGAATTATAATGATATGATATCTGTGCTGGAACGTCATGACTCTTACTCACTTAGCCTCTCTGTCGCTTTATTTCTGGAACATATGTAAAGTTTTGTTTGTGCCGCTTGTCCTGAAGAATGAGGATACCTGTACTTCAAAATTGGAACTGGGATCAAGGAGCAATTAACTCTGGCAATCCCCAAAGGCTAAATATATTGGTACAAATAAATGGATGAAAGCAAGGGTTGTGGAGATTCTAATAAATAGTCGATGCTAGTGATGAAGAAATACACAAAAGTTATTGGGGGCTTTTTTTACCTGCAAAAAGGCAGGCAGGCAAGAAAGTGTTTCTTTCCTAGATCCTGAGGCCAATCTTTAACAGAGAAGGTGGGAGGGAGGAAGACAAGAGAACAAATGAAGTGCCAAGAGAGATGACCACATTCTTATTGCAGGGAAACACCTGCCTCTCTCAGATCCCAGGAACAGTTGTTTATTCAGGACGCTTGCCGCCATAAACCCTGATTTAAATTTTACCAGATGACTAAGCATTCCCTTTTTAAAATCAAATAAGGGTGCTTCAAATGTATAATGTAGAAAAACAGGAGACAAAAATCATTCTTTCCACTGAAAGGTCCTAACATTAAGAAGAAAGTTTAGAAGCAAAAACAGTAGCACATATTTGCTGCAAGCAAAGTTCAGATCTGAAATATTGCAGAGGTTCAGTATGAATATAATGCCTGGGGCTTTGCATTAATTTGAATCTCTTGGTTCTTTGCCCCTAACCTGGAAATAATGTGACAGTTTCTCCTGTATGACAGTTTTTCTTCCAGGCAAGTCACCGGCAATACTATAAGCAATGAAAGCTGTATTGTATTTTAGCACTTCTGTAACACTGCCAGATGGGAAATATACAAATGAGCCACAATGAGAAATATCAGCTTATCTGTGTTTTTTAAGCTATTTTTTTTCTTTCTAGTCTTTGCTTTACCAATTCATGGCCTATTCCAAATAAGAATGCTTAAAGACTCATTGAAGGCACTTTTGAATTACTGTAATATGAAGATCATACATAGTGTTGGGCATAGGAAGGTAGAGTATGTTGGGAAATATTGAAATTTAGAGATTGGTAGGTCTTCCAACCAGCAGAGCATTACAGAGTAAAGGCCTGGAACTATAGGTGCCATTTTTCATGACAAAGAAATTGAGGTAGACTGCCTCTCACAGAAGATTGTAAGAATGTTAATGCACCTTTTAAATAGGTTGCAGCCTCCTTCTGTGCAGATTAAAAGTAACAACAAAACCACCCTTTTTCCAAAGTCAGAAGTCACTATATGGGCATTTTTGGATTATTCTTTCTGGATTTTGGGAAGCCTTCTTCTCCCCTTCTGTGATCCCCTGATAATCCGAAAAACATAAAATTGGCCATGGGTTTGCCACAGTTGCCCATGCTTGCACTAGGGAATAACATTTTTTTTCTAATTTAGTATAATATCTACACTATACTATATTAATAACAATGTCCTCGCAGCAGCCTAAAAGGAAGATGCATTCATATACAACTTTGATGCATCATGCACTATTTTGAGCATCTGTGGATGGTGCCATTGAAGGCTGAACAAACCGTGTTACCCTAATATTGAAAATTAAGAATCAAAGCACACCTCTCAAAGGCTAAATCAATCCTAATTTTAAAAGAAGAGGGACTCGAAGGAGCTGTTTGCACTGTCATTGGAAGGTATGTGGAATTTTAATTGGAGTATCTGTGTAAACAAAACCATTTAACTATAATACACACACACACACACACACACACACACACTATTCATTTTAAAATTTCCACAACCTCATCCTAGTGCAGCCAATTTTTGATATTTATAGTTACCAAAATGAAATTAGTTACACTCAGGTCATTAAACCTCTATGATTGATGATGATGATGACGATGATGATATATTACTTTTTCAAAAATTGGGAAGAATACTTGAATCTTCATGTGGTTTTCACTGACTTGAGTTAATGGAGATGAGTATAACCAGTAGGGATGTAATTGCTTGCTATTTTCTTCTTGAACAAAGCAACAATTAACTGTAGCATTTTTCTTCTTGGTGAAAAAAAGGGGGGGTGTCTTCTTTTCAGGGTTTCTTGACATATGGTTCAGCTATTTTTTTACATAGTTTTTCCATTTCTAATATCAGTGGGTAGGTAGCAATGTCCCACACCAAGTCATACCAATGGTTATGCTTCCAAAATACCATTCTGGAAAACTGTGGAGTGGTGGTAGTACTTTCTTATTATATCACGTACTTTCTCACTACATCAATAAGAAGGGTGAATACATTTTGCACTTTCTTGCAGCCTGATGAAAGGCCAGTGTACACAAGCATTTATCTTAGTCACAGATGTAATTCCCACTATTTAACTGTGCTTTTAAACAAAAAACAAACAAGCAAATTTACATATAATTCCCAAGTGTACACATGGAAAGGAGTGAATGCTACACAAATGGATATTATCCTGTTGTGTGCCTTCAAGTCAATTCCAGCTTATGGTAACCCTAAGGTGAACCTATCACAGGGTTTTTTATTTCCAAGATTTGTTCAGAGTGGGTTTGCCTCTGCTTTTCTCTGAGGCTATCAGAGTGTGACTTGTCCAAGGTCACATGGGTTTCCATGGTTGAGCAGGGATCCAAACTCTGATCTACAAAGTCATAGTTCGGTGCTCAAACTACTATACCACATCCAGTAAGCATTTATAATTATGCTAGCATGTACACAGTTGGAGATGTGAAGCCTGGAAAAGAATGGAACTTTTTTTTCCTCTGGAGATTTTTTTTTTCCTGGAAAATTTCAAAACAACGGATTATAGTATGTTTTCTTTTAGAACGATAAATAAAATATTTAAGGAATATGTTTACATATTTCCTGAATCAAATCATTTCTAAAATCTATGTAAGATTTTTATGTTAGACTATGTATTATATCAGATCATTCCATTTCAGGGTCTTGGTTTCCTTTTATCCATTCTTTTTATGGAAATGAATGTGTCAAGTCTGCTAGACATTATGGAGAACTAGTAGAGACAAAATAACTTTCTTGGTTTTACTAATGTTGCTATTTTCTTTAGTTTTTAATGTTTTTTTTCTCCTCCTCAAATAGCCAAAACCAAAGAGGTTCCTTATAATACAAGTTTTCTTTACAGTTTGGAATCTTCTAACTCCATGTGTAGCAAAAAATAGGATTAAAAAATAAGTTCAACCTTGAATAAACTGCACATGATAATAAACATCAAAACTTTATGCCAAATAAAAGTTATATATAATGTATTTTTTCAGAAAATTTCCATTTCTTTTAATTAAAAAAAAAAACAGGAAAAAACCCTGATCTCCTCCCCATGGCTTCAACATTTCTGGACTTTTTATATCTCTATACAACAGGTTGCGTTGCTTTGTGGAGCTAGTCTGTGCTTTTCTAAGGCAAGACATAAAGTGCTACAGAAAATGAAAAACTAATTCAGACAGATTTTGAGAGCTTGGTAATATTGTGTCCAAGAGAATGAAAAGTTTTTATCTGTGTATACCTTAGTTCACAGAGATAAAATTGAGGCTGTCTGGAAATTGAAACCAAAATTGAAAAAAAAGGGGTTTCCATTTTTTTTCTGGAGAAAAATGATATTTTCAGAAAAAAATGGAAAGAAATTGTGGTCTTAGCATGGTGAAAGCCACTTCTTTACTTCAGAAAGATAAAATATATTATATATAACTTGGTTTGGCACAAAATGATCATGTTTGATATATTAGAAATGCAGTTGATTCAGACAATAATTACAAATTTAACTTATTTTCTTTTCTCACAAACACTGTCATAAGGTCCTGAAGGACTCCCTTTAGTTTTGCTAGTCTGGAGAGCAAACAACAAACAAATAAAGAAGCCATCAATATCTCTAAAACCAAATTATTTTGTCTACTCCATAGCGTCAAGCACACATTCTCATAAAATGAAAAAAGAAAAACAAGACAAAGAATTCCAATAGTCTGCAGGTGTACGTAGCCTTATATGAAAGTGTTCCTGTTAATGTAGTTTTAACAGATAATTTCAGGTGAGTAAAAATGTAAATTCTTTGTTATAAATAATTTCATTCACCATTTTAGAAGAAAACATTTCACATTCCATTCTTCTATACACTGCAGTGGACAAGGGCTTCAAGAAAAAAGTTATCCAAAGTTTTCCAAATTCTTCTACTTTCCCCCTCAGGCTTTGTCATATCTAGGCCACAGAAAAGTAGTGCAGAATATTAATCAGTCATAATAACTCAGTTCAGAAGAGAATCAGGTTTTCTGAGACACAAATCTACAAAATCTGCTATTTGCTGACCTCAGTAACTATTTTACCTTTAGCTGTGAATTAACTTTGCTTACTCTCTCTTTACACAAATAAAACAGAATATTTAAATTATAGCAATAAAATTAGATTAAGGGAGAAAACACTGCAATTCTGTTAATGACTTTTCCCCCATTCCACTTAACAACATTCACAAGGGAAATATGAGGGAAAATGATACAATTTAGCATGACTTCTGTATCTGGTATTTGTTGATAATTGAAACCACATATGTGGAACAGCGGGGAAAATCTTAAATAGGTAAGGTATTAAGAATCATGGAAAAGCTAGTTTTGTACTTGGCAATGCCAGCCTGAGCATCTAACATGTGCCGTCTCTGTGTGTGAATTTACAATTTTCATGCTGAGAACACAATGAAATCAAGAGTAGGACTGATAAAACACGGTACCTCAGTACTAAAAATAAAAACATCATCTTTAGTTTCTTGCATTCCAAAAGCTTAACCTGTGTTAAGCTTCATGGCTTAAATCCAATGAAACATAAAGAAGGAGCAAAAAGTAACTGGAAAATAAAAACCTGAAAGAACTCTAAGCAACGCAAAAAGTTACGCAAAAAGCTTGTTTAAGATTTATAGCTTAAATTCACTGCAGAGTGAAAACCTTCACTAGTTTTCTGCACTGAACTGCATGATTGCACAAGAGGTTATGCAAATAATTGTGCAACCTCTTCTGCAACTCATTGTGAAACCACACATTTAAGAAAAACAATGTTTGGATTTTACCGTTGTTCTAACTCTGAAAACAGGCCACCTCTAGCACAACAGGTTTCATAAGAGTGGAACAACATTTCAGTAGAGAACAGTGTACTTTAAGATGTTGACTTTTTCTTTTCTTTTTTTTCCTGACCTGAGTACGGTAGCCACTACTGAATCTGTGATATACAGGGCAGACACATAGCTTCTCACATTTTAGTATCCAGTCATACCAGTGGAAATCACTAGGTGGCCAGCAACGCCAGATTTTCTGTTACTTTGGTCATTCCACTAGCACAGTACATCAAGATTATGTAGTCTATCGTCTGGAATATGTTAACACAATAAATGCATCCTTATAAATATTACAGTAGAATTTAACACAGTAAAATAGAAATAGAATTTGACAAATTTACTCATTGAGTGCAGTGGGGCACAGGACTTCATTGTTAATTTGAAATCAAAAAGCACAATTATTTATCCCATTTGTTGCTGAGCTATTTTTACCTTAGGATAGAACCACAGCAACCCCTAAAAGTCCCATCCACAGGTCTATACACATAAACAAATTCCATAGTAATTGACATAATGGTCTTTTTGTGTGTGTACGGTGAGGAAAAAAGTCTTGGACTAGCTGTTTTCTTCTTCCAGATCTGCTAATAAATATTCTGGAAGTTAATGCTCTCTATGGAACAACTAGTAATTAAAATGTGTTGGCTATATAAACAATTACTGTGGCATTTATTTTACTAGCATTTTTGGTGGATGAACATTTCTTGGCAAGAAAAAGACTGTCCCAAATGCTAAAGCAACTTTTAGCACAATTAAGAACTGTGTATTTCTTAGCCGGCAAATACTCCTGACAGGAATTATTGTGACATTTTGTTATACAGTGGGTCCTCCTCTCATGTGACCTCTGCACGCACAGATGTGAGGTTGCGTGAAGCACTGGCTCCCATTATAGTCAACAGACATGGCAGGCATGTGCTTCTGCTGCCATGGGCGCCTGCACATTGTGTCCATTGAGCAAAATTTGATGCAACGCTTCACATTTTCTGTGCACATATACAGCAGGCACACTGCACTATACTATATATAGTAGTAGTTTTGAACATTTCTGTTCTCAGGGAATCCTCTCTCTGTTGACTCATTTGTGGAAGTTCCTTTGAATGTCTGTCCCAGGAGTCCTATGTGTCACAAAGGATAACAATATGTACTCTAAATCAAACATCCAGTTTATGAAGGCTAGTTCCACTGCTATCCAGTATTCTCAACACAGCAACCTAGAACATACCCAGAACACATCCAATGTTCTCTTGAAACTGAACACCTCTGAAGAAGTTTTCCAATCAGTGGCTCCCCTGTTTAAAGATAGCTTATTTTCCCATTTTTGATCTTCACCCTAACAACTCCAATTAATTTGTTAAGAACAAACACAGGGCTCTCAGGAATGCAATTTAAAAACCAGCAATATTAAATGTATCCAAAAGCTTTCACAACCATGCAAGGAGCCCTGGTGGCACAGTGGGAAAATGCCAGTAGTGCAGCCACAAGGTTGTGAGTTTGATCCTGCCAGGCTCTAGGTTGACTCAGCCTTCCATGCTTCTACAGATCGGTAAAATGAGTACCCAGCTTCTTGGGGGCAATTAGCTAAACACACTGTAAACTGCTTTGAGAGCACTTAGCTAATAAGTGGTATAGAAATACACATGCTATTGCTATTGCATAGAAACTGAAAATACAATAGCTTGAACAGTGTATCACTTTGTCCCTGTTCGTTGGCCTGGCTATTTTGCTCCTAAAAGTTGCTTCCTTGGGCAACAAATTGCCTGTGTTTCCAAAACTGAAGCTCTGATGAGAGTTCAGATGGGTTCAGGTTCATAATCTGCATCAAAAGCCCACACTACAAAGTCTACTGTATAAATCTGTTCACTTTTGCTTGAGGATGGGAAACTGGGGAAAATAACATGTCAGTAATTTAACTAGATTAGTAGTTAAATTGCAGTTTTGACAGAAAGTTAAATATTAGTTTAATAGAAAATTAGATTTTGTGCTGAATTTTCTAGCACAGGGTAGCACTGACTGATGGTTTAATTTACCTTTAACAAGAGTTTAAAAATGTTTTCTTCCAATTGTAAATGAAAAATAAAGTGCATGAGAATGATGAAAGAAACAAATGATGTTTCTGCTACAATGGAAGGAAAATTAACAAGTGATATAATATATAACGTAGAAATTATGAGCAGTTTATCTCCAATCTCTGCAAGGGCTCCATCCTCAGCAGAGCTGGAAGCAGCAAAGAATGCATGCATTTGCACTGATTATTTTCCTTCTCAGTTGCACATGACAGGAACAACACTACACTGAACCTTGATGAGCTCTAAACGTAATTTCTTTTATCAATAAGGGGTCAAATTTCCTATTTAAATATTTGCATAGCTTCTGTTTTTAATAGATCAGGACTGTACTCAAAGGATACACACTGGAGCTTGTAAAAGTTACTTTTTTAGACAACAGATCCCAGAATATTCCACCCAGCAAAGGACACTGGCCTCTTCAGAAGCACCACTGACCTTATGAAAATAGGCAGTTAACTCACTCCCTTTATACTGACCACTTTCCCCTTTGACACAGTGATTTTGAGAGCAGTTTTTCATTTGATCAAGATGAGGATACGTGTTGCTTTTCACAGAAGGAAAAGGAACATACCACTGGACCATAAAAACATGAAAGACAACAAGAAAGAAAAAAATTGGGGAAAATGTATGCATCTGTGTGGGTGTGTACCTATAAATGGCTGGTAATTCAACTATTACCATATGAGCTGTAGACGGATGAAGGAAAAGCAGGAAGTATGACAAAAATGCATATGTGTGTTTGTGTGTACATATGCATGTGTGTAAATTGTTAACACTTCAGAAATTCCCATATACACTGGCTGGGACTTTTTCAGATAAACTTCAGCATCTTCATCCAATTTCTTAATTTTGCGTTGGATAAGTTAGCTCCTTAATTGGTTTTTTAAACAAACCATGGCAGTTCACATCTCCTCATCGCTGATGATGGTCTGGAATATGGAGCTAAGGAAATTCTATAGAAAAGGGTTGTGACATTTTCTGTCCATCACTGTAAAGTTAAAGTTAAAGCTAAAGATAAGATGTTGTTTGGAATATTATTCTCTCTAAAGTACTCCTGGTTTGAATGTAAATAGAATGAAATGGAACGTGTGGTGGCCACAGTAACCAAAGAGAGTCAAATTGTTCCTGTCTTCTGTCCTTATTCACCTTCTTCTTTTTGTGTTTGTGTGTGTGAGTGAGTGAGAGAGAGAGAGAGAGAGAGAGATTGCATGTTATATGCATGTCTTTTCAGTTGATGCAGGTGTTCCAAGAGAGAAATAATTTACCACCCCCCGCAGCCATAACATTTCCCTATGAGACTTTTTATTAATATCCTTCACCCAATTAAGAGCTTGCTCACTGAGTTCGAAGAAGAAGAAGGAGAACGAGAAAAAAACAAATTGTTCATGAGGCAACACATGTTTAAGTAGGTTAGGTAGGTCCTCATCTATCTTTGGACCCTCTTCAGCAGTGTCACCTGGGTTCTTCTGAACCCTTTAGAAAGGAGTTAATTACTTTACTGTTGTTGGGGATACTACACAAATGAGATTGTCCCATCTCCTGTTTTCAAGTAAACAACTGGGACAAAAACTTCAGTAGCAAGCAATAATTCTAAGGGAGTAGCAATGGAATAAGTCAGAGTCAGGCCCGGGTTGAGTGTAACATTTCCCAGGATCAGGCAAAGGAGATAAGATAAAGTTAAGTAAACAGGGAAGCATCCTACTGGGTCATAAATCAGTGTGAGGGATACTGTGAAGCACGGTCACAGAATAGGGATATACTGCTTTAAATTATTTGCTCTTCAGAGGAAGAAGAACAATTTAATCAATTTCCCCCTTGCTGTAGGATCATCTCCAAAAACTATGCATTTTTTGTATGACATTAGGAAGAAGGGGAAGTCAAACCAGAACTATGGAGGTTATAGCCTTTGATGATGTTGGTATGGGTTGGCTTCCCTCACTTTCCCCCAACATCACATTGGAGTGGCACAATCCCTTCACAATCATGGTTCAGCTCCATTTCACCCTTCCCCATGAGACATCAAAAGAAGAACAGGAGTAGCCAAGTGAGGAGGATTCTCCTTGCAGCTTGTGTTCTGATAGCTGATTCACAATGATGCAGACATCATTCCCTGGCACCAGCTATCAAAACATAACTTGCAATGGTTCCCCTTACTCATCTGCTCCTCCTCACAACCTTCTGCCAGCCACTACATGACTGTGTTGAGGGCAGGAACTGGTGAGTCTAGGTTGGGCATGCAAGGTTATTCCTCATCTCTATTTGATGACTGTGAAACATGAGAAAGGAGCTTGAGGAAGTGTCTCTTTGTCAGTTTTCTAACCACTTGAGAATCCCCTTTTCATATTTTTCCCCATTCTTATCACAGAAATAGGTCAAGTTCAGGAAGCCAAACTATGTGATAGAACGGATTCAGGAATACCGGGGACAGGATAACTAAAGGTTTCCATTATTTTCAGGAGTTTACTATGTAAGCAGAGCCCTTTCATATTCCTGCTAAACCATGGCAGCAACTGTCACCACATCCTGCTGTGGCAACAGTTAACTGTCTATTCTAATACAATCGCAGCACTGCTCCATGATGAACTTCAAAATGATTGGATTTTGTTTTCCTGATCAGGCAGCCTCAAGTCTTAAAATCTGTATCAATATAATCTATACATCACTTGTTTCTTTACATCTGCTGAACATCTCTAATGCACTCATAAATGAGGAAAGTATTCAGGCCCAGACTTGATAGTCATGCTGATAACCTTGAAATTTTAGAATGCAATGTTATATTAAAATCCCAAACCCTTCCAGCAGTACCACTCTGTTGCCAATCCCAGTTCAAATAAACCTTAGAAATATTTGGAATATAGATATTCTCTTCATATAAAAATCTTTCTTCACCTTTTTAAAGGATATTAACTGCAAAATAAAGAAGGAATTTAAAACTATGGAAAGGGCCCGTCACCACCTGCCTGATAAACTCACAAAACAGTTTCATGTAACTTTTTCTTGTTTCTATAATTCTGCTCCGAATGGATATTTATTCATATAGTTTAAAGATATGTCTCCACTAGCTAACATCTGGAGCTCAGATAGATATTGTATATACTTCAATGATCGTCTAACTTTTGAGGTCCACTTTTTGCTTGTTATTTAGACTTCTCTGACCTAATAGCTATCTGAACTATAGCATGAACTCTTATAGATATAATTAGGTTTCAGCTTTCTAGTGACTGAAACAAGGGGTTGTGCTGGTGTAAACACAATCAGAGACTGTGCTTTTGACAGTCAGGAAGACCGTCCAGCTACAAAAGAGAGATTCCATTTGGCATAATCAAACATTATTCTGTGCTGACAGCCTGCCAAGGCTTCACAGTTGTATAATCAGCAGTAACTAGCAAACAGTGTTTGTTAAACCACTCCAAAAGCAGTCCAGAGCTACCGAATCTAGATTTATCAGGGGTCCAGGGAGAGAGTGTCCACGAGCAGAATCTATAGTCCAGGCAAAGGTCTAAGGTCTGAAAAACATTGTCAGAGACCAACTCCCTGCCTGTGCCTCTCTGACAACAAGGGAAGGGAGGCGAAAGTACTTGCCCAAGAGAAAGAGACAGTGGAGAGTGTCCAATGCAAACAAACAAGTGGAAATGCTGAGCCGAGCCAAGTCAAGGTCAAATCCAAAAGGTCCAGAAAGCCAAACGTCTGTCCAAAGGGGTCAAGAGAGCTTGTGTAGTGATTTGCTACAAGCAAACCGCAACCCATGCCGACAGACTTATATAGCTGATGAGAACAGGTGTTCCTTATCACCATTCTGTTTTCTTAATCTTGCCAAAACAGCTTCCCTCTGAGTTGCTCATTTCTGTCTCCTCCATGATTGCAGGCTGGGGAGCAAAGGTGAATCAAATTCCTCTAAATCATTGTTGGTCCCCTCTCCTTCTGGGGCTGGCTGCAACAACTCTGCCTCCGCTTGTCTTTTAACTATTTGCAAGCTAGTTTGGTCTATCACTGGCTCTGTTCCTGGCACAATCAATTGCTCATCGACCTCTGAGCTGTCATCTATCACAATAACTAGCTTACTGCAGGCTTCCCTCTCTTATCTGATAGGTTAGGGATCAGACAGCACTGTCAGAAATAGGAACTGGACAAAAAGCAGAACCCATATATGGAGCATGAAGGAGTTACAAAGGCTCACTTGGCACAGACTGCATGCACATGTATGCTACCTGAAAAGTCTCTCAGATGACTTGGCACCTTTCTGTCCCTCTCAGTTTGCTTTGCAAGCAGCATGTATGCACAGGGTCTGTCCTAAATGAGCCTCCATGGGCAAGAAGAACTGACAGAAGCCTGCTGTTTTGACACTTGCAAATTACAGACAAGTTTCATTAATTTGACAAGGGGATCACTCTTTCCATAGGCAAGACTTGGGACTGTGCATATGCAAATAGTTCCAACTGAGCCTCTGTAGGTAAGAAGAACTGACAAAAGAGCAGACCCCTCATTGAATTAATGGAACACAGAGAAACAATGCTGATGACAGAGAATGTTACCAGGGCTGCTAAAGACTATCTCCTACTTCTGCTTTAGAGATTCAATAACATAGGAGGTAGGATTTTTGGTGTAAGCACTGCATTGCTATTTAGGATAATATCTCACAGTTAGGCAGCCACGGTTTTCTCATTCTGATGTTGCTTCAGCATATTTTATTTTATTGGGCTACTGAGGGGCAGTAAATTCACTGGGTTGAGGGAACTTCATTCACTCTGCAGAAGAGATTGGAGGGCCACGTCCTGATGTTTCACATGATCTTTTTTCCAACTGCCCCTTTTTGCCCTTAAATGTCTTCCAATGCTCCCTCAGGGACACGGTGAGGAATTCTGCTACATTTTAGGGCAGAGAGTCTGTAAGGGTGGAGCTGAAGTGGTTATAAGCTCCTGGTTCCCTCTTCTCTTCCTCGTTGCTGGTCTTCACCAAATGCTGGTTCTTTTCCTCCACTACCTGCCAAATTACCATCTATTTAAGATACCTGAAGCCAATTTTCAAAGTCTCCTAACAGGATGAAACTAGTTACAGTCAGGGCCCTATACACTGTAGATGGATAAAGAAAAAGCCATCTATTTGTTTTGACAATAGTTTGGAGAAATCTCTCTTTCTCACTTATTTACCAAACAAATATTCCAATCAAGTTGTTTCAACATCCAGCTGAACGTAAGCACTAACTTTAATAAGTGCTGAATTTCATTTTCGCTTCTCTTCCCTCTACATCCACAGACCTGACTGTGTGTGTGTGTGCTTGTGAAAGAGATCTTAAATTTTAAATTGTAAGCCTGAGAGCAAGGACTGGAGATGTTTTAGCTAAAGAGTGGGCATTTAACAGTTCAAATAGATAAGTAAATAGTCACTGAAGATATTTGAGGCTCACTGCTTCGCTCTGGCTGATCCCCATCTCTTGCCACACTATGCTGATGGTCTTATCACCCAGCCATGTTTCATGCAAGACTTTCACTTTAGTCTAGATCTATTTTTGTGTATAAGTGTACATGATTACTTGAGGTAGA
Organism: Cyclura pinguis; assembly: GCA_030412105.1. Classification (NCBI taxonomy): domain Eukaryota; kingdom Metazoa; phylum Chordata; class Lepidosauria; order Squamata; family Iguanidae; genus Cyclura; species Cyclura pinguis. Next base: position 155,779,750 of record CM059602.1, read on the forward strand.
ATGGAGAGATGCTTCTCTAGGCATCTCTCATTTAAATTAATGCAGTGTAGGTGGATACATTTTTGTCTTTATGTACATGTGTCAATCTTCACTGTATTACTTTCAACGCAATGTTCATTTGAACGAACATTCTCCATTTCTATGTATATGTTCACCCACATTTTCCCATAATTTGTGAATTGTGCAAGAATGGGACGAGGGTCTAGCAACATCATTGCTTTGGCAACAGATTTATGTTTGATTTACCTCCGCTTATGTGCTTTTCATAAACTAAATATTCTGCTGAAAGCAGGGTATTCTTCAAGGGGATGAAAATGTAATTAAAATATGTTCTTATTTGCTATCAGGTTAGTTATTTGCTATCAACATATGGCAACCCTATCAATGAGAGACTTGCATGAGCCCTTGTCATTAACTACCCTGCTCACGTCTTGCAAACTCAGGGTGATGGCATCCTTTTTTGAGTCTGTGCACTGGCAATATAGTTTTATTCTTTTCCTACTGCTTTTCCTCTGCTCAGACATATTGTATTTTCCAGTCAGTCATGTCATCTCATGATATGTCCAAAGTTCAACAGCCTGAGTTGAGCCATTCCAGCTTCCAGTGAGTGTTCAGGCTTGATTTGCTCTAACACCCATCTGCTTAACAGTCCATGGTATATGCACAACTATCTTCCAGCACATTTCAAATCTTCTGCCTTTCAGCTTTCTTCACTCCCAGCTTTAAAAAACATATACAGGCACCAGAAATACATTGTCACAGGTAATTCTCATATGGTATATCTCTACACCTGAGGATCTCTCTAGCTCTTTCATAGCTGCCTCTTCAAATATTAGCTTTTTCCTGATTTCTTGACTTGAATCTCCATTTTGCTTAATGACTAATCCAAGGTATAGAAAATCTTTAACTAAGTATATGTCTTCATCACTGACTTTAAAGTTATATAAATCATTAGTCACTGTTGCTGTGGACATGACAGGTGAATATAAAATTAGGCCTACACGGGGAAAGTGTATAGCGAAAAGTTTTTCTTGCTTATATTACTAGAGACCAATGAAGTTTAACGGTGGGAAATTTAGGGAACACAAAAGAAAAGACTTCGAATAGGACACAGTTAAACTCTGGAGCGTGCTACTACAAGAGACATCAGTGGGCATCCACACTGATAGTTTGGTGGTGGTGGTGGTGGTGGTGGTGGGGTAAACAAATTCAAGGAACATAAAGTTACTAATGGCTATCAGTCATTATGGGCACATATTACAACCAGAATCATACTCAATACCAAATGCTATGGAGTATGATTGGGAGAGTACCATTGCACAAATCACTATTTGTGGGCATCCCAGCACCATCTGGTTGTCCACTGTAGGAGCAGAATGGTGGATTAGATAGGTCTTTAGTCTAACCCAGCAGAGCTCTTCCAAAATGCAGAGTGGCGTTTGTGAACACAGCCAGAGATATTTCGTTGACCTTACTCTAAAAAGTTCAAGGGGCTTGCTTGTAAAAGTTATAATCACATTTTATGTATGAGGGTACTATAATTTAATAGTCTCTCTGTCTCTGTCTGTCTGTCTCTCTCTCTCTGTCTGTATATCTATATATCTATATATCTATATACCTATAAGAGTATTAGTGTGTTGGCTGCAGTGTGTAGGTGTGGCGTGCAAACATAACAGGTGGAGGGGCTATCTCTCCCACTGCCATGGGAGGTCAGGCCCAGATGAAGGGGCTGCCTCCGCCACCAATGCCCTCAGCTGAGGAAAACCCCGGCAAGGGTGGCAGTGGGGGGCCAGGTCTGTGTGGAGGGGATGCCTCTCCCACCACTGCCCTGGGTTGAGGAAGACCCCAGCTGGGGTGGCAGCAGGTCAGGCTTGGGTGTAGGGGCTTCCTCCACTTACTGCGTTGTTTACTGAATTACTGTGTCATGAAATGATGCATGTCTAAAAAGTATGTCACCAACATGAAAAGTTTGGAAAGCTCTGCTCTCTCTCTATATATATACATATTAAAAACACTACATAAGTCTTATAAATTTATATATTGCAATGGTTTTACACATTGAATACTCTGCTTTATCTTTTCCAGAAAAGAAAATCAAAAACAAAGTAAAAAAAGAAAAAGAAAAAATATTTATAGCAGTATTAAAACCAAGGCAGTACATAATTATTCAAAATATTTTTTAAGGCAGCTGAAAGGCAGAGAATGTGCTGCCTACTTTTTCTATTCTTATCAAACAATTTGTTTTTTTAAAGGATTATCACTTTAAAACTATTATAAATTGTGCAAAGATTTAATGCTATGCAAGAGCAAAATGAGAAATATTATTATGGTAAAATTAGATAAAATAAATTACACGTTAAGTATTATTGTCATTCACAGATTATAATCACCATAACAAGCCTTCCTGTATCTCTGATGGCATATTTTTCCTGCTTTTGTTAAAAGTTCTAGCAAATAAAAACTTAGGTGTTTTTTTTTAAATAAACCTTCACAAACACATTGCTGTAAGTGGGACATTAATATATTTACATGTTAAAATTACAAGCTAAAAATATCTTCATTTTCACTTGTTATAGGGATGTTAATAATATCTTTACATGCTGAATCATTAAGGGTTCATGATTAATTAATCTAGCATTTGGGTCTCTGTCTTCACAAGTTCTCTTTCTTTTTCTAAGCCCAAATCAAGGTCTCTGTATTAAAATTCAGTAATGAGGATGTATTATTTCTTGAAGGGGGTAGTGATTAATTTTAGCAATTTTCTTCTCAATGTGAGAAAGTTTTTGAAAACCTTTGTTTTCAATGACTGTTTGTACTTCAGGACTGATTCCACACAAAATTTGCACATGCTCTTTTTGCGTACAAAACATCCTCTGCAGAAAACAGCATTTTCAGAAAATATTTTTGTGCAAGCAGAAATACTATTTTCTGCAAAGAAAATGCTGTTTCCCACACAGAAAATGCTGGCTTTTGTGCAAAATAACCACATGTAACTATTGTGCAGAATATGTCCTCAACCAAAGCATCTTCTAAGCAGGAAATCTCATTCTACACAGAAAAAAAACTTATGTGCAAAAATGCTATTTTCTACATAGAAAGTGCTGTTTCTCACACAAAACAAAAGTATACAGATTTTGCATAGACAAAGCCATTTCTGCACCAGACGCCATTGGTGTGTTGTAGCATTACAATCCTGGCATTGCCATTCACATGATGCTGTTGGGTTAGGAAAGCTCTTTTCTGCACCCTTGCGCTTTAAGCGGATGAGTAGCAGTGTTGCCACTGGTGTTCTTTCTGCACTACAGCATCCTTGGCCATTCCCTGTCCCTGCCTTCACCCTGCCTCACCTCCCCGATTGGTCTTTTATTTTTGTTTTTGTTCTGTTTTTTTTTTTTTTTTTTTGGAAGCTGTACTAGCAAAGCAATGTTGTAAGGGCAGGACACATAAGTACACTATTGTATCTTCACACTATAGTGCTTAAAAATGTATTAAAAACAATAAAAAGTTTTTACTTAAGGGAGAAATTTAAAATAAACATGGAGAAGTGATAGAGTTCAAAGTTATCACACTATGGGAGCCATGGAGGGATGGACAATCTGGGCATGCCCACAGTCCACCCACTGCTGGATCTGCGATAAGAGGAAGCACTATCAAGCACTATTATGGTTCAGCACTACGATGGCTGATGAGATTGAAGCGCTAACGGAGACTCTTAATGGATTTTTTCTGGCAATAGAATACAGCAGTTTTGCAATGCTTGGGGATGGGATAGCAGTTGGATAGTGACGATGTTCTGTGGTAGCATAGCTCCTGAACTGGAAACAAAAAGCTGTTGTTGCACTATAGCAACCTTATGTGGAAGTGGCCTAAGTCTCTAACTATAAAGATTATTGTCAGTCCAGGATTCTTCTTCTTGGTGTTTTTTTAACAATCAAGAAACATGTTTTTGATCATTTAAAAATATTTTCTAATTCTTTCCCCATCCCTACTCAATAAACAGTTTGCAATACTACAAACATTTTAAACCATGAGATCACCTGACTTGCTGAACAAGTGCCAGGTATCTTATGTTTGATTCCTATTTCATTACCTGGCACATCAAAAACACAGGTAGAAGGAGAGTGGAAGAGACTCATCTGGTGAGTGCATGGATTCATCTGATGAGCACATGGACTTTGGCCATCACCGGAACATGAGCAGTATATTTCTGTATATCACTCTTTCTTAACTTGAGAAAAGCTGGAGCTGTCAAAGGTTCAGATCACTTGAAGAACAGAATGACTTTCTCCACCAGGATTTCACCAACTTCCACGCTACCATCAAACTATGCCTAGGACAATTCACACAATAAATTCACTTTCTTGACACCACTGTGCAACTGCACAATGGACTTTTAAGCACACATTCTAACAAAAACCCACTGATCACCACACATGCTTACATGCTTCCAGTTTTTACTCAGAATACCCTAGTAAATCTGTTGTTTACAGTCAAGCTCTCCAATACAAAGAACATCTGCTCGTACTCACAAGACAGAGATCCAGTACTCTTGGATTTACAACAGATTTTTCTCAAACTACAATACCCACCTAAGGAGGTGTAGAAAGAAAGAAATGAACAAGACAAAATTAATACACAAGACTCATCTACTACAAGAGAAACCAACATCATAACATGACAAAAACACCAACAGTCCTCCACTAAGACCACTCAAACACATCATCAACAAGCTTCAGCCAAACCAGGAGAATAACACAGCCCTCTCACAAGCCTTGGAAAGAAGGCCTGTATTTGCCTAGATTCTGCCTCCAAATCTTAAACTAACTACTTACTTACAAAAGGCTACATAACATGGATGGTAATACTGGGACAATACCCTACAACAAACCCAGATGTCAACTCTGTCCCCACATCTACTCTGAGGGCAATATTACAAGGGCCAGTAATCTCACCCACTCTCTCCACTTGTGTGCCTTCAAGTCACTTCTGACTTATGATACCCTAAGGCAAAACTATCACAGGGTTTTCTTAGTGGAATGTATTCAGAGGAGGTTTCACCACTGCCTTCCTTTGCAGCCGAGAGAATGTGACTTTCCCATGTCCACCCAGTAGGTATCCATGGCTGAGTGGGGATCTGAATCTTGGTCTCCCAGAATCTTGATTCAACACTGAAACCATACACAATATTGGCTCTTCTTCATAAATGGCCTGACGTGTGTATTAGAAGTGTCTGACGTAAATCAGGAGTGCCTGATACCCAACAGGAATGTCTGATTTGATCAGAAATACCCAATGTGCATCAGAAAGGCCCGTTACATTGGAGCACTCTTGCCAGTGCTCAGATGTGCATCTTCACATTTCATTAGTAAGGGGTTTTTTTGTATTTCTGTAATGAATCTAGAGAACTGTAAAGTTTTAAAACATAGAGATTATAATATAGGATCTCAGCCATAGTGTGAGACATCCCTCTTCAGTTTAAAACTCAGAAATATGAATTCTGAAGAAAAAACATGTTTGTGAAAATAAACTTTCCCGATCTGAAAGTCTGGGGCAAAACTTTTTGACATACAGTCAAAAAGTTTTGACTGTATGTCAAAAACACTTCTTGAGCAACTCCTGCTGCATATGCAATAAATATCCTTATTTCAGGGGACTGAGAAGAGTGCAATTTTTATTTTTCACCGTAGCAGCAGCGGAGGGGGGGGATCTTTCACTGTCTCTCTTCATGTTTCTTCTGGCACCTGGAACACATTGACACCATAGAAACCAGGAACCCTTCCCTAACTCTCTCCACTGAAGTTACATGGTTCGTGATGAGAAGCAGGACCTTGCAGTGTTCAAACTGTGGAATACCATCCCAAAGTAGGTTTGCTGGGGTCAAACCTGGTATCTCCAAAAGTATTTGCTCAGGCTTTGAAGCATGTCATCTAAACTGCTTTTAATGCTGCCGACAAGATTTTGCTCATTTTACTGGGTTTTATTGGTCACGTAGGATTGTTTGATTTGTTTTACTGTTTTTGCTGTTTTAATTTACATGCTAGTATTCAGTTCACACTAACATATGGTTTTGTGATTACTGTACATTGCCTTGGGGAAGATGCCATACTGAAGGAGGAACAGAAACAAGTAGCAGGGATGCCAAACACCTTAGGAAACTGGCACTCATAAAAACACTAATTGCTGGTGCAAGTGAATCAAGAAGACAAGACAGACCTCCACCCTACCTGTCTCACAGTAGCTACTTACAGAGGAGCACTGGAGACCACAAATAGCTACCCAGTAAAGTGGTTATAGGCTCATGAGAGAGGTGACTTGAGGACTCTACAACAGAAGTTTTGTATAGGGATGAGAGAATATTTTTCAGAGCATTCTCCACTATCATTTAAAGCAAATAGCTGAAGATCTCAAGCACCTGAAATAGTTAAAGACAAAGTGTAACAATCATCAAGATTTTTTTAAACAATAAATATAATTAATGAATAACAATCTAATGTTATCAAGACAAGGCTCACTTTGCCTAAACTGAGTACAGATGGAAATGGAAAAAAGGAATGCCAGCAAGACATTTTCTATATTCTGTTTTTAAGAAGATAATATTCAGGCATATTATGTATATCAAATTAAAGATAAAATGATAATTTGTCTCCCTTCAAACTGAATACTTGGATTATCTCATATAGGAAGAAACAAACCAGACAATAGAACACATTTTACAAAATGCTTTTACCCATTCTATGATTAAAATGTTTCATAATAGCTGGTAGAATTAAAGATATAAGATCTTTGTAATTCTCTTTCAGCTCCGGTATCTATTTTTTACATAAAGCAGTATCAACACACACACAAATTAATTGTAGAACATGTTAGTTTTCTATTAAAAATCACCACACTGCTGCTGAACAGTCATAAAGACTTTCAGTTCACATACACATTTTGAAAGAAACTTAAAAGAGGAATTTTTTTAACAAACTATGAAGAGAAGCCTGATCTAGAAGAGTTGCACATTTGCCCACTGCTCTGGAATTATTACCAACCTGATCCTATGTATATTTATTTGGAAGTAAATCCCACTGAGTGCAAGAGGACTTGCTCCTAGTGAAGCGTACACAGGGATGTATTCTTGTATCAAGCAAGGGCTCATTGTACTTGATACGTAGTAACTTGTCCTATTTGTCCCACACAATTTCACACCCCTTCTTGTTGCTTTTTTCTGCTTCTTCCTTCAAAACACTTTTTGTTGTTGTTGTTGTTGTTGTTTTCAAAAAAGGTGGGGAGAAATAAAGGAATAGAAGTGGCACAAGGATATGGAGAATTGGATGGGACAGAAATAAACCTTTGTTGGTACCAAGAGCTTTTTCTTCTCCTACTGTCCCTGTTCCAACAGTCTTCACCCAGGTAATATTCATTGATTTTTAAAAGAAAACTTATCAAAGCTAAAACAATAGACTCAATTAATGCTACTGCCTTTAGATTTCTGATCTTTTAAAAAACTCTAAATCCTTAGTGCTAAAGTGATAGACTCCAATAACATTAGTGATAAATAGAGGAGGATAACCTCAGTTTCAACTGGGTTCAGTGGTGCCTCTTTTCCTTCCCATCACCATCAAATCCTACAACCCCACAACTAAGTGAGAAATGACCAAACCATTTTGTACACTATATTTCTCTTTCTTTTGAATTCAAGTGAAAGAAAACTTGCAATGATGTCCCTGCCCCTATTTCTCTTCTCCTTTCTGGTGCTGCACACTTTTTATTCCCAGGCCTGCCTTCAGCCCAAAATGAAACTGAGTAGTAGGGGCAGGGAAATTAAAAATCTTTCTCAATACAGTGGCAGTATTATTGGAGCTTACCACTTTCATGTTGAGGCTTTAAAGAGAAGTTTTTAAAATCAAAGTCAAAAGGATACATGGGGATGGGAAGAAGGGAAACAAAGCAAAGGGCAGAGACATTCTAATAACATGAAGAAGGGTAAAAACTAGACATGCTTATACTGATTGTCAAGACCATGTGACAAGCAAGCTTTTTAGCTAGATAGAACAACAACATTGCCTCTTGGTTAGAAACAAAATATTTCAGAATACTGTGATGAAGAAAGGGAAGTAGTCCCAAAATTTGTGTGATTATTGAAATGTTGTTTAGGTAACTTTTTAAGAGTAGGAAATATAGCAAGGAATATGTTTTCCTCCTAAAACATTTCGCTCATCTAGAAGACCTAGGTTAACTAGTAAACAATGAATGGCATTTCTAAGTTAGTCTGAAAACATTCCTTTATCTGAAATATAGGCCCTTTCCGGACGTGGGGGAGGAGCCGCGCGAAAATACTACTCACCGGACTTCTTCAGCGTCTGGGTGAGTCCGTTGGGATGAGGAGCAGTGTGAGCTTGTCGCTCCGCACTGCTCTGGCATCCAAAATGGTGGCTTCTGGTTGGTGGAGGCTCTCCACCAACCAGAGAAGCTCACCAGCCTAAAACCCGCCCCCGGCCGATCTGCAGGCACGCACTAGTGCGCGCCTGCAAATCTGCACCGGAGCGCAGCGACGGAGCGACACGGAGTTGCGCGCTCCATGCTTTTTAAAAACCTCTAAAAAGAGGTTTTTAAAAAGCACGCTGTGCGACCAGTTCTGGTCGCTTCGGAGCGGACTGAGGTGTGGAACTACAAAAAGTAGTCCGCCCCAGTCCACTCTACGGTGCAGAAGACCTCCGTCGGAGGTCGCTCTGCACCGTTTCAATTGCCCCGTGTGGAAAGGGCCATAATCTCATCCATTACTCTAGTGCACTTTTGGCAGTAGACTCTCAGTACCATGAGTGCTGGGGGAGGAGGTAGGAGTGAGACCCAGAAATGGATAGCATGTGTAGAAGACAAAAGGTCCACTCTTATATATCTTGTCCCAGGAAAAAGGTGCGATATAAAATGAATAAATAAAATAATAAACAGACGTGTTTACTCATAAATAGATCTCATTGAGTTCTGTGGGACTTTCCTTTGCAGCTGAGCCAAACCCTGAAGCCTGCACGTGTTTTATATATAGGGTGGGCATCTGTCCCATTTATAGAGGACAGTACTCTGAAGGTTTGGCACAAGGTAATTCTATGTTTCTTGAAGTGCTGTCCAGTCCACATCTAATTAAAAGGTGAGATAATAATAAGGGAGAGAGTATCATGGCAGGGTTCTTCAAACTCGTCATCAACGGACGATGAAGACTGGTCACCCAGTCACAATCTTCCTCATCCTGGTGAGATGTATTGTTTTCTTATTTGATTGTAGCAATTATTCATACATTTTCATCTATACATATAAATTAGGGTTTCATAAATTCCACGCAAATCTGTATCATCTCCTCAACACCATTCTTTCAGTAATATATATTTCCTCCTTTTTAGCAAGGTGATCACCCTTCTAAGACACTTTCTAGGAGAAAAAGAAGAAAAGCAACTACTGTGGATTCTCTTACGCTGGGTCAGTGTACAAAAGAAGCAAAAGTAAAGAAGCCAGCCAGCAATCCATACAAACCTACATGAGAGTAAGCTCCAATAAACAAAATTGGAATTCTGAATATAGGTTCTGGCTGGAGATCCCTTAGTTTATCAGTAGAAACACTGGCTGCACATTTTGAGGAAAATAATCACGTGGCACTTATGATACTATTTAAAAAAATTAGAGGATTTAATATTATATATCTGATTTTCATAACTAAATAAAGAACCCTAATTTTGTCCTCACAATAATAAAAGCACATTAAGGAAAAAAAAACATTCCTCTGAGCAGTTACAAACAGAGATAAAGCACTGGGAAAGAGAAAGTACTTAAGTATCATTTCTATATTACATACCTTTATTCACTGAAAAGGGAAAAAAATGTAAATCTCTGTTATAGTGGATGAGAATGCATACAGTTATGGAGATGTTAAATTGGATACTCACTTCAGCCCAAATACTTTTTCATCAGATTTGTTATGCATGCTATTTGCGATATTCATTATTATGAATGGAAGAGAACTACTTATTTCCACTTGCAGAGTAAACAGGGAAACAATCTGGCCAGAAGATCTTTTCTGCACCATGCAGAACTCCTATAGTTGGTGATGTTGGCTATGTAAGAACCTGTGTCTCTAATTAGATGTTCATTACTTCATATTTACAGTCCTGACAGCACAGAAAAATGTGCCCAGTAAAAACTGTGAGCCAACAACATATTATGCAATTATCATGGGGATTTGACTTGTATTCCACCCCACCTCAGATCAAATGATACCTGTATGAACTGGCCCAGACTCTGAGATCTTCAGGAGAGGCCCTTCTCTCAGTTCCGACACCATCACAAACATGGCTGGTGGGGATGTGAGAGAGGGCCTTCTCAGTGGCTGCCCCTAGATTGTGGAACTCCCTTCCCAGGGAGAACAAAATGACCTCCTCCTGGTTGTCCATCTGACAGTAGGTTAAAACCTTTTTTTATTCAGGAAGGCCTTCAATACAGATAGTTTTTAAAGAATGGGTTAGTGGATGCTGTACTGTTTTAATTTTAATTGTTATCTTTTTACCTCTTTTATCTCTTTTAAGTTGTTTTAGTAACTTAACAGTTTAATTCTATTTTAATATGCACTATTTATATGTTTTTAAATTGTGTTGTTTCAAAGTATAAGCTGCCTTGAGGTCCAAGGTTGGCTAAAAATTGGGATACAGATACATACAGTAATCATAATTATACCTACACTTCTCATCTTTAGCCCTTTTGAATATCAATAACAATAACATCTACCGTTCAGCTTTTCAGGTCTAGTGGCTATTAATGAGTCACAATTATCATTAAGAAAATACACTGTGTAAATACATTCATACATAATGATATATATATTAAGGATTCAGAAAGGTATTTATTGAAATCAAATTTTGGTAAATCAAGAAAGAATATGAAAACTTTTCAAGGACTATTCAATGCACTGGTGTAACGAAGAATGCATGGCACAAATTCTCCCTGAAACATGACTTCCATAAGCAATGTTTTTCTGGCACAAAACACAGGTCTTTTAAAAAATAATTCTTGGCTCTTACAGAAAGACTCTCGCCTCCCACTGTGAAAGATGCCAGCAAAGGAATCTGGAGTGACAGATAAAACTACTTTGCATATGGATTCTCAGAGAACTTTAAGCATAGAGGAACAGAGCCAAGAGGTCAAGTGGTTTCCAAAAGCAACACAGCAGGCTAGCAGCACACACATAGAGAGACACCCTCATGCCTTTGCCACCTGGCTACCACATTAGATATGTCTAGAAAGCATGTTCTCAAAACATGTCCACTTTGCTTAGTTACTTCCAAGTTTCCTTTTGCAAAGCAAATCTGCTTCCTAAAATAACACTGGCTGGATCACATCCAAATTATGTAAAAAGCTTCTACCAGAATGGCATCTCATTAATTAATTTAAAGAGTGTCAAGCATTTGATTAACTTCCACAGTAAAATCAATCGTATTTAAAATGTGTTTCAATTTTAGCTGCAATGTGTGGACTAGCATGAGAACACACTATTCTCTCAGAGCCAATCAATCTGCATGCATGTGAGACTGCACTGAAGACATTTTTCATTTGCTGCAACATCATGTGTAATGTATCATGTGCATGTATGCAAAAAACATGTATGATGTGCTTCTACACAGGAGTAAAGCAGGAAAGCCAATCCTTTCTAGATACTTTGTGTCCACATGAGAAAAATGCTCAGAGTCTTCAAGTGGGCGCACAAACATAATTTTCAGTCATAAAGTCTACAGCATGGACCATGAAGTCTGGAAATGGGGCACAACATAAAGGAAACTGATACATTTGGTCACACAAAGTCTTTGGTATTTATTCCACCATTTGTGGACCTCAGACTTCTCCCATTTCAACTTTGGCCTTCCTTAGGCAAGCATTTGCGGGGGGGGGGGGGATAGTATCTAGCTAGCTCACCAAGACACAAAACTATCCTGCCTTAGTCCTCTAAACTAAGGAAACCTATGGTTTTCAGTACATGAATTCTAATCTTGTCATAATAATACAGAAGTAAGTCCAGTTATTAAAAATGTCAATGAAGAAGCACAAATTTCAAGGATTTCGTGCACACTTAAGGATTTCCAACTCAAATTTACAGAAGTGAAGAAAATGCACATCCCAACTGGCACACTCATTACAATTCTTAAAAGCTGAAAATATAGAGAAAAAAAAATGATTTGAGGCCAATGGTATACCAAGATTGATTTCAAAACTCTTTACGGCAAATAAGAAAAATGGCATATTTCAATCAATGTTTCAGTCACAAACCAAAACAACATGCTAAAGAAATAAACAATTTTAAAATATATTTTATACTTCAAGTGCTTAAGGTAGCATTAGGCAGAGTTGATCTACCTAGTCAGAAAATATGACAGTTAATCTGGTATTTCTTGCATTTACTTACTTGTTCTTTGACTGAGGCAAGAATTGCAGATGTGGTCTCTGTTTCAGATCCATCTCCATTGGATGTGTTCAGCACAGGGCTAAGGGAACTTGTCTTGTCAGAAGACGATGGTTGGTCTGGCACAGGCATAGCTCCTGTAACAGGAAAACAACAGAAACTATGTATCTGGTTTGGTCAAGAATTTAGAATGCATAGAAAGAGCTGCCCTGGTTTTAAAGAAAGGAATGTCCTGACTTTTGCAGAACAAATTCACTTCTTTCTGGTGATAGCCTGGACATTCTCCTGCCCCCTCATCATGCTCTTATGTGATGTTTTAGAAAGAGAGTTGGCAATCATCAGATTTCATTCTCTGCTGCAACAATGGTGATATAGGAGTCTGGATTCTAATGACATTGCTCCCAAGAATTTCTGCAGACCCTGTTTCTAATAGAAGATTACTATATCACATCAAAGGCATTAAAATACTATTGCTATTCACTTATTGCCTTTGTTCTCTACCTTTTTTATAGGAACGTGGGGAAACATACATGGAAGTTATCCTTTTTATTTTCAAAATCTTATAAAGTAGGCTATACTGAGAGACAGAGTGTACCCCAAAACCAGCTGATAAAATTCATGGGTGAGCAGAGATGTGAATTCATATCTTTAAATATGATAATTGGTCCATCAGATCACACTGTCTCACGCAGCTTGAGAGGCTGTTACTCAAAAAACACAGAAGTTTCAATAGCTCTCAGTATGCGGAACTAGTTGGGAGCACGACCGTACAGATTTGCTTATGTAATAAATCAAAGCAGTACGTACGAACACTCAAAACTTTGGACACTTAACCATTTATTATTCCTTTGAAATTGCCAAAATCATTTTACGTTTGTGCCAAGTCTGTCAAATAATTATTTGCCCACATTTTTCTGTTTATCACTCCTCACCATCACCCCTTTCTAATTCATCCTATTCTTATTAGGTCTCACTGTATTTCCTTCTTGAGGTTACAGAAATCTAGAAATCAAATTACACATGTAGCCAGCAGGACTTTACACTTTAATATGCTCATGGCAGTACCATCTCTTTCCTAACAGGGTTCGCATAATGCAGAGTTAAAAACGTCATTAACACAGACTACTTGAGCCCCTATTTTGCATATAGATGATGGTTGTGATAACGATGATGATGACAACGATGAGAAGGACAGTTAACTACTACTGGATTGTGTGAGGGAGACAGACAGAGAAATGAACTACACAGTCTCTTGTTTTCTCTTTCTCTCTCTCTTTCTCCCTTCTCTTACACACCGCACAAACTCAGCTACAAATTCTATGCACACACATACACAGAAACGTACACCTTAGTATGCCGCACTTCAATATTTGAAAATTCACTGAGATATTTTAAAGATGACAATCCCAACTCCTTTCCATTTCAAACCTTAGACTGTCTGGAAAACTTAATGTTTACCGATCATTAATAAGTTGGCAAGTTAGTATAAAGTAATATTACCTCTTTATATACTCAGAAAACTAAAGCTCCACTACTGCCTTCATGCACTGCAATGCACATTATATAATAACTACAACCTCAGTCTTTGCTATTTCTGTGTAACAATATATAATTAATGAGTCTAACTGAGGATGCAAATGAACCTGGAAAACCCAAATATTAAAAATATAATCAGGGATTAGAATATACACATTTACCTCAGTCTGAATTTCTGCAACAAGTGGAAGGAAGCTTACTGAAGGGGAAAAAATCCATTCCTTCCTCTTCCTCCACCCTGCATACTCTCCAAACCCTCTTGGCAAGGTTATCAGACTCTACTGAGTGGAAAAGGATGGGACATGGGGAACTGCCAACAGTGAAACAGCCCTAATCAGAAAGAGATCCGCTTACACAGGATGCTGTTAGCTAAAAGCAGCTATTTTGCATAATCTACCACAATTTCCCACTTCCCCAAATCACTCAGGTGGATCTTTTGACCCCTTGAAAAGGCTCTGGGTGTGGAAGGGAAATGGCAAAGCTTTTTTCTTCAAACTTCTTTTCTGCTTGTGCTTCTCTCAATGCAGGTCCTTCTGTTATTCATCTGCATTTGCTAGTCTTCTCCCCATATATTCCTTTTAAAATAGTTTTTAATTTAACTTTTATTTCATTCTATTTGAAAAGAAAGAATGATATTTAATAATTGCTCATTAGGGTTTTTATGACCCTTTAACTTATTTTTTCTTAATAGCAAAATAACTAAAGTAGTAGGCTGGTAGTGCTAACCTTCCTAGGAGACTGCCTCAGAGCCAACAAACTCACTCCACACAAGTAGGTTCTGTTCCTGGAAGAAGGCTCGCTTGCTGACCTATGCAAATAGCATTCAGATTCATCCTTCCTCAACCCCAGCACATTTTGAGGTTATTATTTAATTCAGCCCTGCTTAAGGTTGCTAAAGTGGCTGCCATGGCAGCAGGTGCCTTTCATCAATTTGGCTGGAGTGCCAGTTGCATTGTCTCAGGGAAAAAGATGATCTTGCTATAGTAATTCATGACAATGTACTCAGCTAAGCACTCCGTGCACTCGTCAACTCATTATACAGGATCCCTGTCAGATTTTATAATTAAGGATCTAATACACACATCCCTTCTAGAAGACGGAATCATGCCCTGTACAGGAAGCTGTGACCAACAGACAAACCGTTATACATGATCGCAATAACTGCCTACAAAAAGAACACTCAGAATATGTACTGTGTGCAGCAAATTTTATCCATCTTTACTAAGAGATAGATTTCTTATCAGGACATTTCATGCCATTTCTATTAATTTTCACATCATTACCAAATATTTCACATATAATTTTGAAATGACAAATGCTTCTTCTGAAATGAGAATCATCTGTCCTGGAAAAGAAAGGGAAAGGAAAATAATCACATCCTGAAAAGTTTTACCATGTGATGACAAAGCCGATGATTCTCAGCTACTTAGAGTAGAAAGTCCAAAAAACCTCTGAACAACAACGACAAAGAACAATTCTGAAACGTAAAATCTGTCCTTAAAATCTACAGCACAACAGGTTGTCCCAGTTACTCCTTAGCTTCATATATTTGAAACCACATGAGATTTCAGACCTTGAAAATATGTTCAATTTAGTATTTTAAAAGTACATAAAAGTATTTCCAAATTACCATATTAAATAAAATGCTACATGCATACATAATAAAATCTGATTTATCCACATCATCATGACAACTTTTCAAAATATAATTGTGAAAATATGGTACCAATTCCTTTTTCAGATAACAACATAAGCAAACTTAGTTGTTACAAAGAAGGGATAAGCAACAAAGAAAAATCAGTTGTGACTTTTATATAGCAAGGTTCTTTTTTTTTTTCCTGGTTCACTGATCATCACTGAAGCTGTCTGAGGACTTCAGATAATCCTTAGTTTTAATGGGTTTTTTATGTCATAAGATTGCTGTTCAGGATTTTTAAATCAATCTTCAGTTCAGCTGAACAATTCAGAATAAAGTGTATTGTGGCTATGTAATCACAGACTGATGGATAAATAAAGCAAGAGAGATGCAGAATGAATAAAGTCAAAATCATGAAAAATCAAATCTCATAAACTGCACACGGTCATAATGGTAAAAGAGATTGCCCTGGTTTCTGACACAGATTCTGCACTTAGTTACACTGCTGTGGCATAGAGAAAGAAGGGATGAAGAGATAGTAATGGCCCATGGTGTTCAAAAACAGAAAGAAAGAGAAGCAAATGCAAAACCGGAGATCATCATGCTGGTTCATAAAAAGAGAGCAAAATTCAAAACTCACAAGCAGGTAATATCTTTACAATACCTAAATCAATGGCAGCTGAATCAATGTGAGCTTTCCACAAACAGTGTGCATGCTTTTACATGCTTGTGCATCCAGAACTCTTTCAACAGATTAAGTAGTTTAAAAAATGAGGGATATGAGTGGAGAAGAAGTCTAAATATTTGACTAGAAATTTTAGCCATGAAGTCTGCAGTTAAACTCAAGCCGCAAGATGAAAAATACAAACTGAATTAATTAGTGGTAGGTATCCAGGTATTAGGGTACAACTAGCGATGCCTGCTGAGAGAAAGTGTCCATTCCCTGTCTCTGAAATTCAAAGTCACATGGTTAAGTATCATGTCTTCCTCATGTCTCAGGTGGTGCACAGAAACAGCACTGTGTATCTATGTTGTGTGTGTTTCTTCATTTACTTCAGAATGTTCTTGCAGATCTGTTATGGTCCATCTGCTTACCTACTGTGCTACACATCTCTGGGTCTGGAAATGGTCCCTTCTGTAAAATAGGTGGTTTGCCTCAGTTGTGGCTGTCATTCACTTGCTTAAATAGTCTGTGCATGCCTTGGGCATACTGTAGATGTCTAGCTTTGAATTTCCAGATCTGTGTTACCTACAAAGTGCTTGCCTGTTATTTTTCTTAAAGTTCATCTGCTTATATACTATTGACTTGCTATGAGCGTCTGAGTCTGAAAACTTTCCTTGATTTAAAATAGGAAATTTCAACTATGTTTCCAAGGTTTGTATATAGTCTTTTGATTAATTTCAATGTTTTTAATGCTTAATGTTCACTTTCTAAACTGCTTATTGTTATTTTAAATAATTCTTATATTTATAGTTTACTGATGCTTCTGTATGGTTTGTATTATTTTTAAATATGTTGTAAGCTGCCTTGAGTTCCATTGTTAGGAGAAAGCTGGTACTACTGTACAGAAATGAATTTAAAAAAACAAACAAACAATCTTTGGGTGAGGAAGGGCTAACTTCTGTGACAAATTTAGTAAATATTGATTCTGATTACACAAATGTAATCCCAAACTTTGTGAAATCTTAATTCCTGGGAAATCCGTATCTGCTGAGCACCTTCATCTCTTGCAGCTGGAAAAGCCGGCATAGGCAACTGGTGCAGGTTAGATGAATCTCCTCTCACCATACTCTCCCAATACTTTAGAAATTAATCTGTCTCAAAATGTTCCCTGCGCTCTACCACTGATGTCTAGAGAGGACGGACAGTTCTTGATTGGGTGAGGGGAGGCAGAAACGATACAGTGATCCAGTTAATTCAGAAAACATGTTTTGCAGATAATCAGAAACTGTCATGTCTCAGACAGGCCAGGTAGAGCTAATAACAATTAGGAGGCTGTAGGAGCAGGACTCTACTCACATCAGTGAGCAAGAGAGAGAAACAGGAGCCCAAAGCAAATCCAAATTCAAAGCCAAAAGTCCAAGATTCCATGACATCCAAATCCAAAGGGGCAAACCAGAATCATAGCCACATGGCAGACAAAGGTCCAACAGAAGACAAAATTTTTGGCCAGGAAGCAAGGACATACGCAAGGTTTCAACCACCAAGAAGGGCAGTTGTCAACCCCAGAGAGAGGAACCAGATGTTTCTTATTTATAGCTTAACAATATTGATGCCGGTGTTCTCTCATTAGGGCTCATTTGGTATATAAATGAGCTGAACGTCTGAGACCTTCTTTCTCTTGCTGTCATTCTGTTGAGGTAGGTGCCTGTGCTGCTTCTTCCTCTGACTCTTGTTGCTGCTGAGTCTTCTGTTCCCCTTGCTCTGGCCCCTGCTGATGGTTGTTGTCTTCCTCGGGGCTATCTTCTGTCTCTGAATCAGAATTCTCTTCCTCTCTCTCAGGGTTTCCAGGGCAGGGAATGACAGAAACTCCCTAAAATATCACTAAAAATTCTCACCTCTTGATTCAGAGACTGATCTTGGCTGCTACCCATTTATGACTGTACCTGCAGTGGATCAGTGCCCTCTAACTGAAGAATCATTCTTTATTAAATTTAATAAACAAAGGCATTTGATTTTTCTTTTTCTTTGTTCTTTTTTTTTTTTTTGGAGAGGAAATTTTGTTGCTTATTTAGCAGGGTGACTTAACATACATGAGCAGATCAGATCATTAAACAGTCAGTTTCTAATTACTTAGAAAGCAATGCCGTAATCACTAAAAGTCAACACGGATTTCTCAGAAATAAGTCATGCCAGACTAATCTTATTTCTTTTTATGATAGGGTTACAAGCTAGATAGATGAAGGGAATGCTGTAGACGTAGCATACCTTGACTTCAGTAAGGCCTTTGACAAAGTTCCCCATGACATTCTTGCAAAGAAGCTAATAAAATGCAGGCTGGACAGGGCTGCTGTTAGGTGGATTGGTAACTGGTTGACCAACCAAACTCAAAGAGTGCTCACCAATGGTTGCTTTTCATCCTGGAGAGAGGTGACTAGTGGGGTGCCACAGGGTTCTGTCCTGGGCCCAGTGCTATTCAACATCTTCATCAATGACTTGGATGAAGGAGTGGAGGGCATGGTGATCAAATTTGCAGATGACACCAAATTGGGAGGGGTTGCTAATATGCCAGAGCACAGGATCAAATTTCAAAATGATCTTGACAGATTGGAGAGTTGGGCCAAAGCTAACAAAATGAATTTCAACAGAGAGAAATGGAAAGTCCTACACTTAGGCAGAAAAAATGGAATGCACAAATATAAGATGGGAGGCACATGGCTGGATAACAGTATATGTGAAAGGGATCTAGGAGTCTTGGTGGACCACAAGCTGAACATGAGTCAGCAGTGTGATGCAGCAGCCAAGAAAGCCAACACGATTCTTGGTTGCATCAACAGGAGTATGGTGTCTAGATTGAGGGAGTTAATGGTACCACTCTGCATTGGTTAGACCTCATTTGGAATACTGGGTCCAGTTCTGGGCATCTCAATTCAGGAAGGATATCGACAAGCTGGAGCATGTCCAGAGGAGGCTGACCAAAATGGTGAAGGGACTGGAAGCCATGCCTTATGAGGAACAGCTTAGGGAGCTGGGTATGTTTAGTCTGCAGAAGACAAGGTTAAGAGGGGACATGATAGCCATGTTTAAATATTTGAAGGGATGTCTTGTGGAGGAGGGAGTGGGCTCGTTCTCTGCTGTTCCAGAAACTAGGACAAGCAGTAATGGATTCAAGCTGTAGGAAAAGAGATTTCACTTGAACCTCAGTAAGAACTTCCTGATGGCCAGAGCTGTCCGGCAGTGGAATATACTGCCTCCGAGTGTGCTACAGTCTCCTTCTTTGGAGGTTTTCAAGCAGAGGCTGGATGGCCATCTGTTGGGAATACTTTGATGGGTGTTCCTGCAAAGCAGGGGGTTAGACTGGATGGCCTCTGGGGTCTCTTCCAACTCTATAATTTTATGATTCTATGAAACTCTTTGTATGTTTTTTATTAACACTTTCAAAAAACAAAAAACCTACACACTAAAAACAGGCTTAAAAAAACCACATAAAAGAAAGAACAACATCTAAGCAAACACAGAAACATATGAATTAAGAGTTTAAAAGTACAGAGAGAAAAGGACATAGAAAAAGAAAAAAAGCAGTTGATGACTAAATGAAATGTGTGTGTTCTTGGAGGTGGAAAGAAATGAGAGATGTAAATGAGAGAGAAACAGAATTGAAGAAGCAGTAAGATTAGTTCCCATGCTTTTGAGATAGCCTTCCCAACACAGCTCCCATATTTGCGGGAATCCTATCATTTCCAGACAACAATCCTACTATGGGCTTTGATGAGATTAAAAATTCCAAGCTGGAGGAAAGCAACTTTAAAAAGACAAAAGAATTTTTGAAAAGGCAAGTAGCAAAATGTTCTTCCCTAGATTTGAGAGGGACAGTCTCCACATCATTCTCTGCTCTCATGGTCTTGCCTCAGACTAACAATCAATGAGTTAATGAACAATAACACAACAAATTAAACAATTTCAATTATGAGAGGACATTTTGTTTCATGTTATTAATTTTCCAGTTTCCAATGTTCAACACTATCAAATTAATTTTGAAACTGAATATTCTGAGCTCTGGTTTAGAAGAGATGAGAGGTCTTTACTGTAAGAATGGATAGTACATTAGTAGCACGGTAATATTTAATATTCTTCAGTTTTGTCCAGTGCCAAAACCACACTGACAATTTTCTAACCCTCTGGACCCATGTAAAACAACATAGTCATAGATGACTGCCTGAAGTACAGTGCTGAGTATACCTAAAGAATTAGAAATTCAAGCTCTTTGTATTTCACTGATGGTAATATTACATCTTCATTTATTTTCTAAGTTGCCAACATTAGAACACACAGTCTGTGGTGGCATGAATGATACTCAAAAATTCAAATATGCCCACAGGCTGCCAAAGGCTGAGGACACCTGTTAGTTATTCCTTATGGGAAATACTAACAAATAAAAAAAAGAAGAAGAAAAAGGAAGAAGAAAAAGGAAGAAAACAAACACTATGACTCCTTCCATCTGGGCTCTGTTCCTTAATTCAGAAATAGTCATGACGTGGGGAAAGCCTGGAGAGGGGATCCATCACACATGGTGTAAACCAGTGGTTCTTAACCTTAAAAAACAAAACAAAGCAGGAGACCCCCTGTAAATATAATTTGTTGCCAGGGATCCCCAGGACTTAACTCAAGATTGAAATATTTACATTTAGAATTAAATATTTAAATTTTAATATTCAAATATTTATTTAAAGTTGCTCATCAGGAATCTTCAAATGAAGGAGCAGTCTGGGCACACACAGATGCCTGTTGCCATGTCCCTTTCATCAGGGACATAAGATTGGGGGACGTGCAGGCACAAATGAAGGAGCAGTTTGGGTACACACACACAACTGTTGCCATGTCCCTTGGCACCTACACCCCTGCTGCTGGATAGAAGAGACAATAAAATAAGGCATTCCATGCAGCAGCAGCAGCAGCTGCACCTTTAAAAAATGAAAAATCAGCCTAATATTTACTCAGATCACTCACTTGCATCTGCGGGGAACCCAGAGAAAGGGGGAAGGGAGGTAGGGGGGTAGAGAGAGAAAGAAAGCAGAGAGAGAAGGAAGGCAGAAAGCTAGTGCTCACAGGGTGGTTTCCATCTGCAGGTGATGTACCCAAGGGTCTCCCCATGAACTCTTTTACTTGGCTTGACACTCAATGTGGAGTTTCTTCTCCCTCCCTTCTTGATGAGCAAGGCCTAGCCAAGTATACAGGCACACTCCCCCCGCCTCCGTTTTTCTCCCTTTTCTCAGAAGAGCTGGCCATTGGTAGAGAGGTGTTGCTGCCATTGCTGTTGATGTCCAGCATCAGGTCTTCGTGAAACCCCTGTGAGGGCTCTGTGGAGCCCAGGTTAAGAATCACTGGTGTAAACAAACCTTGTTCTTGTGATCAGAAGTCATTGGTGGGATGTGGGGGACATAGTGGCAGATGTGGCATGTACATAGCAGCATGGAAGTAGTTACTCAATATCATTATTTGGTCAAGAAAAATAATTAGAATCATATTGGGCATACCTCCCTATCAAGAGATATGGTGAAATATCAACCTCAGTGAGAAGAATTCATCCATTCTTAATTTGGCAAGTTATTTATGCTTGAGCTAAGCTGGTGTAACAGTCATGTTATCCAGCTGAGAGCTAAGTGCTGTTTTACATTTGCAGTCCTGGTTAGGTGCTCATATAGTAGGCAGAATACTTTTAAAATGCCCTCTTTGCAAAGCAGTATCGAAGATAAGTGATCTTCTTTAAGGAGACAGCTGTCCAGGGAGGATGGGGAGAGACTCTTAGCAAAAATATTCCTGCCAATTGCTGTGAGGTACAACCCATACTTGCCAGAAGTCCATCTTCATGAAACCACAGACCGTGGCCCAACAAGCCAAACCATTTCCAGCAACACCATCTGCAGAGCCAGTTATTCACCTCCACTATTCTTATCTCCCTTCCTGGCCCATGTCCTTCAACTAGAAGAAGTTATGAAATGACAACCTGTATATCAAGTTCATTCAGCTTCCTACCCAGAGCCTCATAATCCCTTATGATCTCTTTTCAGGGCTGTGCTTTTTAGTGTTATTGGTTCCCATGTGGACCAAAGGAAGGGGTAACAGATGACGGCTATGTTTCATCACAGATCTTTGCCTCAGGGAGACAACACACTTCACAAGACACCCTGTCAGGACCACAAACCACTGCTTCTGTCGCCCTCAGCAGGGAGTCCCCTACCACCACCACCACACACCTCCTTTGGGGATTGGCAGGGGCCAATTCTTGCACTGAATCTTTCAAGGTCCCCTGTACATTCTCTGAGGACTGACACTGTTGCTCTTGCTCCTGTTCTGTATCACCACAGATAAGGCAGAGAACTTTAAATCAATTCTGTAGCTCCAAACTAACAGAAAGATCCTTGGTCCTTTTACTTCTATGTGTCACAATCCTCCAAATGTCTACTTCCTGTGTTCAGGAACTGACCTCCTCATAGATGTCTCCTCCAGTACAGTCGGCTCTGCTCTGTCCAAGAAAACCTCATGTTCCCTAATATGTTGGAGAGTGGTTACACAGACCTCAAATTGCTGGACCTTCTCTTCTAAAAGGGCAACCAATATACTCTTGCTGCAGGTGTAGCTACTCACATCCTCTGGCAAGAACACAAACATACCACAGCTGTTGCAGATAACTCTATCAGTCCTTCAACATTCATATTTAGTAGTCCTAAGCAGGCACTGAAGCAGAACTCTGAGCCATCCTCTCAAAACTCTTCCGCTAAACACTTACCCCAAAATGCCTGTTGGCTTTGCTGTTTGTTCACTGAAGTTTAGTTTAGATTACTAAACTGAGACTGTCATATTTTGGACATGACATATCATGAGAAGACATAACTCATTAAAGGGACAATAATACTTGGCAAGATAGAAAGCAGTAGGAAAAGAAGAACACATTACAGATGGATAGACTCAATCAAGGAAGACAAGTCTCTGAATCTGCAAGACGTGAGCAGGGCTGTTGATGGTAGGCTAATTGAATATCTCTCATTCACAGTGTTGCTACATGTTGAAATTGACTTGATAGCAGTTAACAACAACAAATGTTCTCCAGCTCTGATATATGAATGCTACACTACTTTTGCATGCTATAATTACTTATTAGATTGTAAACCTGAGGGCAGGGAATTGTCAAATTAACAATTTGTAAGCTGCTTTGGGAGACTTTTTGGCAGAAGGATGAGGTATAACTGCTCTAAATAAATAAATAATCTTGATATTATAAAAAATGGAACTTCCCAGTTTTATTACTGTGGCATCCTGAAACAAGAAGCATAACTACTCATCTCATGATCTCTTCATTTGAAACCATGACCTTTTGAACAAAATTTTAGCTAGTATGAGGGCAAGATATGAATAAATAAAAAAAATCAAATAAATGTCTGCCTGGTTCAGCGTTTCTATAGAAGTTGTCACAGCTGCCATCCATGTAGCAGTAGTATAAATAAATATAAAAAGCCGCTAAAAGTACAGGGATTGGCTTGTGTAATGCTATTTGTAAGAGAACATCTGGGATCTGGTAAAGGAAGTTTCAAAAATAGGTCAGCGAGAACAACATCTGTCAGGGGTTCTATTTATACTGTGCCTTACTTAGGGCATGGCAAAAAGCCTAGATGACCTTTTACAGCGACTTCTAGCCTTATTTTGGTCATTCCAGATATCGACATTTTAATGTTAGCTTCCTAAACTGAGCATATAAACTGACTTGGCAAGTTAATGTTGTTTGAATATCTTATTATAAAGCATGAGTGTCTGGGAGGACTGTCAGTTCTTATTAATACTATTTTGTTAATGAAATATGTTTTGTTTTTAATGAAACTGCTCCTGTTTGAATAATTTTAAACAGATGTAATTATAAAGAGAGCAAGGGTTACTTTAAGCTTCTACGGAAGCATAAAGAGTTTCTAAATGCCAATCTCTGCTGAATGCCAGGATTAGTCCAAGGCACTGGGACACAATGGAAGCAAGCAGAGTTCACTCACTCTCTTTAGCCTCAAATTTCAAATATACTTGCAGTCTTCTTGTTCTTCTTCTCCTGCTACAAGCTTCTGCCGCCAAAACTCGTTTGAACTTTAGTCAGGCTCTTTTTTTAAAAAATTACAGCTTCACATGGGCTTCCTTGCAATGTATTAGAGCAGTCCAATAAAGTTTATTATAAAAAAAACCCCATGAAATATGGAATATTTTCAATAAAAGAAATATATTAATATATTACAATATGGGAACCACAGTCAGACAATTACTATGTAGGCATAAGTTTTCTGCTGGTACTAGTGGCAATTATATACTGGAAATCTCAACTATGTTAATTTTCAGATTATAATCTATGTTCTATTATGCTTCAGTGAAGCAGATTGATAATCTGAAATTTGATGGTAACTTCACATGCAATAATCTGCAATAATATTAAGTATGTGTTTTATAGCATATTTTATGGACCACTTTTATAGAAGTATAGTAATACAGACTTTAAACCAATCCAGAGTACACTAATGGATATTTTGATTAGGGTTTACTCCTGTGCAATATTCTTCTCCCTATATTAAAATTATTTTTAAGGACAGGATCCAACAGAGGGCTTAAATGGATACCACTCTTTCTGCCAGAATCAGGTGCTCCCTCCATACCCCAACATACACCAAACCTTTAAAAGCTGCTTCAGGGGGCCAGGAAATTTTCTAGAGCAAGAAAGTGTAGGAAGGAGGGATGATCAGCAATTTTAGTAGAAACAGTTGGATCCAGCCCAACTGGGCTAAGATATTAAGAATGTATTCATAATATCAGCAAGGGTTCATCAACAATTATACAAGCGATATGCAAACATTCTAGTTTCACTCATGCTTCTGAAAACTGCTCTGGCATATTAAAGGATAAAGGCACAAACAGCAGATACTGTCTTTACAAAGGATGAATTCTCTTTAGAAGTGAGATAAAACAAAACTTGCCTTGTTTTTTCCTCCTAAGTGAGTAACTGCTACTGCCCTTATCAGCACAGTCCAAAGAACCAATGAATATCTTCTTTTGATTTCTGCGTAATTTCTTATTTCTATGCAAATTCCCAAATGATCAGATAACTAGAATATATAATTTGATTTCTTGATGCTCCACATCTTCTGTTTCTAGCTGAAAGTTAAATATTCTCAGGATTAAGGTAGCTGAACTAAATGTATATTTCACATTTTTTTCAACCAATAGTACCTTATTCAGCACTGTAAATATTTAATAGGAACTGAAATAGACAAAAATCTTTGTAGGTGTCGCTGTAGGTGGACAAATAGCTTACAGAAGCTATATTGAGGACTCATAAATATGTTATTCTATAAGATAAGTCTGATAAGACATATAGATAATTAGTGTGCATTAATGCTTCCTTACATTAACAATATGAGCATCTCTGCCTTTCTGTTACTTTGCCTTTTGCTATGACAGGGAAAGGCAACCTGGAATCCTCCAGCTTTTGGACTTGACTTCACATAATCTCTAACCAATGTCGGCCATGCTGACTAGAGTTGATAGGAATTCAGAGTGAAAGTTTAATGACATCTGGAGAATGTTAGATTGCCTAACCCTGTTCTGCTCATTATAGAGTGGGAGCAGGAGGTGGAGTGTCTTTTTCTGATGAATGTCATATTCATGGCTCCCTGTATTATTCCCCTTACTCTTATATGTCTAGCTTGTATAGTCAAAGGCCATTTCTGTACTTGACCCTTTTCTGTTGTCATCCCGTTGTTATCCTGGCAGCACCTTTGCTGGGATGGGAACATGTCCCCAATGCTCCCCTCCATACCTGGTTGGTTGTTTGCAGATGGGAGTGCAAGCAACATGCTCCTTCCTTCCACAGTGTAGCCAGCCTCTTTCCTGTGCTGCCCTGGGGAAGAAAGCACCTAGATCGTGCTTCTTTCCATTCCACATGGCCGTTGGCGACAGGAGTGTCACATGATTGCAGGCCATTAACAGATTTTTTCCTTTAGTGGTATATCCCATAATCATGATGGGTGGGGATGTATCGGCAGTGAGACCATTGCAACATCATGAGGTAGTATGACACGCAGATCACTGCCAATATGTTCCCCTCATGAGGCAACAACGCCATGTTACCCCAAAATGTAGGTGCCACAAGGGCCACCCCATGATGCCAAATAACTTCTTGCAAAAGTGGGGAATGAATTAGCTCAAAGAGGAGGCTTACAAGAGGGGGGGTAACTTAACAAGACCTTTTTTACCAATGTTTGCAGGCTCACACAGGAAAAGAACCAGCCAGAGATTCAAAAGTAAGCTAAACATGTGTTTTTATTAGGGAGAATTCACTCATGCATGCAGACAAAATACAAACAGTCAAACACTCACCCAAGAGCCGACTGAAGTAGAAAGGGAGGAAAAATATTATGGATAGAGAGGCTAAGGGGTTTTTTTTGGGGGGGGGTATAATTACCAGTCCGGAAGAGTAGTGAAGAGCTGAAATGTGGCTTAGCTTAGGTAGGCCCTAAGGATAGTTCTTCTTCAGGAGCCAGATGGACAGAGTGATGGGTAGACCTTCAAGAGACTGCTCTGGGCATCCTGAAATCAGGGGTATTTGTACCCCAAAAATAGCCTGTGCCAGTGGAAGGTATGTGCAGTTCCAGGTGTGGAACAATGGGAGTTGCGGCACAGACAATGGACTGTCAACCCACTAATGTTCACAGTGTTTGGATGACAAAGACATAATGTGTGTTGTAATAGCTGTCTATTGTGGGTGCTATGGGGAAAGAGGAAGGAGTCCAGGTGCACAGGGAATGGCTATCTGTCAATCAGTGTTCTGTTGGGCTTCTCACAATTGCATTCCCTGGGAAAATTCCAGCTTCTGCTTAAGCCTATTATCCACAGGAATGGCATTTATTTCCCTGAAAAATGACTTAATCTTACATGGAGGGTGTTTAGGTCGGCCTGCCTCTCTTGTTTACAGTCAGGTTTCTTCTCTCACTTGGTTTGACCTCTTGGCCACCTCTCACTCAAAGCCAATTAATACAGTTGCCAATCCAATATGGTGCCAATTAGGTATGGTGCCCATCCAAACCATACTGATATCGGGGACCCCCAAAGCGGGGCCTTATAACCATGCAGAAATGGCCAAAGTTTGCTTAATCACTGTTTTTGATCTTAGGGCCTTTCTGCACTACACTGTTATAGTGCTATTATTCCACTTTCAACATCCTGTGGAATTCTGGGATTTGTAGTTTACTGAGACCAAAGAGCTCTCTGGTTGAGGATTCTAAATGCCCCTCCCTAAACTGCAAACCCCAGAATTCCATAGGACGTTGAAAGTGGAATAATAGCACTATAACAGTGCAGTGTGGAAAGGCCCTTAGAATCATAGAGTTGAAAGAGACCACAAGGGCCATAGAGTCCAAACCTTTGCCATACAGTTGGTCATCCAACCTCTGTTTAAAAATCTCCAAATGAGGAGACTCCACCATACTCTGAGAGGGTATATTCCACTGTCAAACTGCTCTTACTATCAGGAAGTTCTTCCTAATGTTTAGATGGACACTATTATTAGATAGACATTAACATTTTTTAAAAAAGAATCAACAGAGACATTCATATAAAAATAGATATTTTTGACTGTGCTTTCTCAGAAAGTATTTATCTTTCCTGTATATTTATTTTAAATATATTTTATCCTTTTCCTGAAGGTTGAAGCCTTTGCTCTGTGTCCTAGTCTCTGGACCAGCAGAAAACAAGCTTACTTCATCCTCCATAAGACATCCCTTCAAACATTTAAATATAGTTATCATGTCATCTCTTAATCTTCTCTTCTCCAGATTAAACATACCCATCTCCCCAATCCCTTCCTCACAGGGTATGGAATCTAGGCCTTCTACCATTTTGGTCGCACTCTTCTGGGCATGTTCCAGCCTGTAAATATCCTCCCTGAATTGCAGTGCCCAGAAATGGACACAGTATCTGTGGATTTCATTTTTTTTCTGCCCAAGTATAGTACCTTACACTTCTCCTTGTTGAAATTCATTTTGTTAGTTCTGGCCCAGCACTCTAGTCTGTCAAGATCATTTTGAATTCTGGGGTGTTAGCTACCCCTCCTAATTGGTGTCATCTGCAAATTTGGTAAGAATGCCCTCTATTCTCTCATCCAAATCATTGAAAAAGATGTTGAATAGCACTAGGCCCAGGACAGAACCCTGTAGCACCTCACTAGTCACTTCTCTCCAGGATGAAGAGGAGGCATTGATGAGCACCCTTTGGGTAGAGTCGGTCAACCAGTTACAAATCCACCTAACAGTAGCATTGTCCAGTCCACATTTTACTAGCTTGTTTGCAGGAATATCATGTGGGACCTTGTCAAAAGCCTTACTAAAGTCCAGATACGCTATGTCCACAGCATTCCCTTCATCTACCACACCCGTAACTCTATCAAAGAGAGAGACAGAAAGAAGATTAGTCTGGCATGACTTGTTTCTGAGAATCCATGTTGATTTTTAGTGGATCATGGCATTCCTTTCTAAGTGCATACACTGTCTTTCTAATGATCTGCTCTAGAATCTTCCCCAGTATTGATGTCAGGCTGACTGGGTGGTAATTGTTTGGGTCCTCTTTCTTTCCTCTTTTGAAGATTGGGACAATATTTGCCCTCCTCCTGACTGCTGGAACTTCCCCTGTTCTCTAGGAATTCTCAAAGATTATTGCCAGTTCTGAGATTACTTTTGTCAGTTCTTTTAATACCCTTGCATGTAGTTCATCTGGTCCTGGAGACTCCAAGACGAGCATTTCACTTAATTCTCTCAACCATTATTTAAATCTGTTAAGGACATATTTTAAGTCGAATGAATATGCCTTGCTACTATGGTGTGGATAGGGCTACATCAGTCTCCCATCTCTGGATCTGAGGTACTTGAAGAATTAGTCTTTTTCATATTATGAAGTTACCTGACTTAATCTGCCCTGCAGACTAATGTAAAGGTGACAATTTAATTATTCTTCAGAATCTGCTCTTCCCTGAATTTTGCAGTACAGTTTTTGGTTCAATAGATATTCAGAAACGATGTCCAAATGTATATTTTAAGATAAAATAGATTTAAAATAAATATACAGTAAACATAAGTACTTTTTGAGAAAGCACATTCAAAAATACCTACTTATATATGAATGTCTTTGCAGATTCTTTTTTTTTAAAAAAACACACAATTATACAGAAGTGACGCACAATAGACTTATGAATGAAGACTCGCGATACTGAGATGATTTGGAAATAGACTATCCAGATCATCCCTACTGTAAACTATAAATGATCTTGAAGGGGGTATGCTAAAAACATCAGAATTAGTAAGTGTTTGTAGTTTCCTCCAGGAGTGAAAGTGATTCTGGTGACACATAGTTCCATATTAATATCTCAGTTGAACTGGACTATTTCTGAAATGGTCTGAGCCATACTGGGCCATTTTCCAAATCATCAGATTAAACCCCAAATTAAATGCTGTGGCAAGTGTATATTCCTACTATAGTTAGGATTGAAATTGTTCTTATTTTATTTTACTATTCATTGCAAGTACTTCAAATAAAACCAGTACTTTACAAAACATTAATTTGTACTTTCTTTTCACAGTAAAGGTCATTTATATACTGCAGTGGAATTTTATCTGACATTTCAGATAAAATGCTGAAAATTGTAGGGTATGTTCTTTGGAGAGGTGTGACAAACATATGGAAAGTCCACTCCCCACCCTCAAATGCTAGTTTTAATAGCCGATTTAAAATAGTTGTCTGAGATCTTCTGTCCATTTTGAGTGCAAAAACATTCAAGGTGGTTCATTAATTTCTGATATATCTTGCTAATTTCAGAGGGGTGGACGCTCTTAGCCTAAAAGAATCTGCCATTTTCCAGTACAGTTGCTTTGCCCATAAGATTGCCTTTTTCTTTTTCATATCCAATATTTTATCACAGTTATGAAACCAAGGCCATTTCCACACTAGGCTAGTAAAACAGTGCAGAGCGACCTCTAACAGAGGTCTTCTGCACCGTTGAGTGGACTGGGATGGACTACTTTCTGTAGTTCCATACCTCAGTCCACTCCAGAGTGACCGGAACCGGTCGCGCGGCGTGTTTTTTAAAAACCTCTTTTTAGAGGTTTTTAAAGATCACGGAGCATGCAACCCCGTGCCGCTCCGTCTCCCGGCTGCAGAGCAGATTTGCAGGTGCGCGCAAGTGCGTGCCTGCAGATCTGCCGGGGGCGGGCTTCCGGCTGGTGAGCTTCTCCAGCTGGTGGAGAGCCTCCACCAACCGGAAGCCGCCATTAGGGATGCGGAGGACTGCGGAGCAGTGAACTCGCGCTGCTCCTCATGGCGACAGACTCGGCTGGCCGGAAAACAAAGCTGGTAAGCTTTGTTTTCGGCCGTTCCGCCCCCCCCCCATGCGGAAAGGGCCCAACATACCCTGCAGTTTTCAGCTTTCCATTCTGAATGTGTGAAATTTCAGCCTTATTTTTCTACTAATTGCACCAGACTAAATGTGCTGATCCTACTTCTTATACTTTTCTGTCATTATACTTATCATATTTCATAATAAACTATCCCACTTAAGCTGTCAACTTGATCAAAATTCTGATTTCTTCTTAATATATTTCATGGTAGTCAGCAGAACAGAAATGAATGGGGAGAGACTACTGATATTGCACGATTGTACAGGCATACCTCAGTTAACAAAGCCTCTGACAAAGAATCTCCTTTCTACAAAAGTGTTTTTGTGGGAGACCAGCCCAATCCAGCCTCCTTGTTTGGGAAGGTGGTGAAGGAGAGTTGGAGAAAAACAGACTTTCAGTGTTGGGTTGCAACAGTGTGCCCACAGTAAACAGTGCAAGAAATATTGATCAGGGAAAAGAACTGGATTCTGGTGATCCTACTGTAGCTGTGTGTGCTTATGTACAACAGGCGAGGCAAACAACTGCTTCCAGAATCACTTATTGAACACTCGTGAAAAGAAAAAGATTAGCCTTCCTCCTCAGGTCCCCAGTGTGTTTAAAAAGCATAGATCTATAAGTTTTGCCACCAAAATGGAAGTCATAAGAGACTGTTGAAAGGAAAAAATTAATCAGAGGATATACTTCAGAAGAAACTTTCCAGTGGTCTCTGGAAGATTTAGAATGTTTTACATATGCAGAGTTTACCTGACCAGGTTGTTTCATTTTACATGTGCATAATACTAATTTTGAATAAAAAGTTTCCTGAAACATATTGAACTGCTCCTCTTCTCTGTGTTATAGGAACCTATCGATATTCTTTTTGTGTTATTTCCGCTTCTGGTACCAAAGTTTTTGTTAAAGAAGTAAAGCCTAGGAATACATTGGCTTTGTTAACTGAGGTAAACCAGTATACATATTCATGAGTGAATTTTACACCTATATAATTCAAAATCAGCAGACATCTACCATGAGTAATGTGTCTGGAAAGCTAGTAAAATTATGTAGATGCACAAAATGAATTCAGTGTCATGCAAATAGCCTTCAGTGAGAGCAACAGAACTAGATCCTCCTTTACGCTCCTTAAAGGAACAGATATTTATGTGCAGAGCTGCTTATGCAACAATACACTTGCTAATTCTTGAAATACAGAAAGACTCTGGCCATTTCTGCATGAGATTGTTATAGTGCTATGATTCCACTTTCAACATCCTATGGAATCCTGGGTTTGCAGTTTGGGGGGGGGGCGTCCGCCGCCTCCCTAAACTGCAAACCCCAGAATTCCATAGGACGTTGAAAGTGGAATCATAGCACTATAACAGTCTCATACAGAAATGGTCTCTATAACAGATCCTTTAACAGATCTAGATCACTGAGGCCACTCATCAGGAGTACAACACACTATGTTCCTTAACAGGGCAAAGCAAAAAAGGATTAAATGACCTAAGTACATCATGTTTCATACATACCATTTCACAACAAAAGAAATGAAAAGATACAGTTTGCTTTTGCTATCACATACAGATTGAAGGAAACAACTAATAATTACAGTAACGTACCCCATGACAGCAGTGGGTAAAGTGTGGCTCTGGGGACATATGGGGCCCCAAGGCTGTTTTTGCAATTTCCAACCTCCTAACTGTCCTTTTTCTGGCAAAAAGAGAGAAGAGGATAAATAGCATCCCCTGGAAACCTCCTGGAGCAGCAAGTTGCCTTTAAATAAGTTGCCTCTGGGGATGTAAAGAATATTCAGACATATTTTTTTAAAATGGTCAAAATGTTTTTTGACTGTTGAGGAACTCTGGTGAGAAGTATTGGGGACTGATGAGAATGTTCACAATTTGAGATTTATTTTGTACAATATTTGTGTTTTGTCATTTTACACAGAAGATAACATTTTCTACACAGAAATATTACTTCCTATGCAGTAAATGCTGTTTCTCTGTATAGAAGAGCCACATCTGAATTTTGTGCCAAATAAGTCCTGAACTGGAAAAAGACTTCAAAAACTGTGTGGATTTCAAACACTTTTTCACAGTAGGAATAAAATACTTAAAATGACTTCACTAAGAAGAAACTTAGAGAAGAATAACAGTCTGGGTTACATTCTTCTGAACTCTTCATATCAAAAATATCATGTTTCAATTGACAGATACCCTTCTGGTTTTCTTTTTCTTTCTTTTGGCATTTTTGGCAATCTCTATAACCCTCACCAGTTCCTGGGACAGTTGACAAGATTCACCAACTTTTTCCATCCTGCTCTATGGTTATGATTAGCACTGTAACAAAAGAAACAGCCAACAAAATTAATTAAAATGGCCAAAACAAGGAATAAAACAGATTTCATATGATGTCAAATCATGGTTTAGTGTACAATATGGCTCAACACTGGAATCCGAACTGCTGGCTCTAGGAAGTTACGATCAGGCACAAGATAAGTTTTTAGTGTCAGAGAAATCATCTTCTGGCAACTCATATCAGTGCAATCTGCTGGCAGTACTGCTAATTTGGCTAGATTCTGCCAGGAAAGAGGATAGAAAGGAGTAGGGAAGTGTTGTGACAAGGGAGGATCAAAGTTACACAAACGTTCCCCTGTTTAAGGGCTTCATACAGCTCTGCATGAAGTTAGGTCATGATGGGGGTAGACCTCAGTAATTCCTAACACAGCTAAATTGGGAGGGGCTTGGATTCAGTACAACTTCAGATAGCCTAGTTTCAGCTCAGCTGGCTCTTGTCCTTCTCTTCCATTCAGAATTGTACTCTGAGCTGCTCTGTTTTGCAGCTGGCTAGACTTATTTTTTTTGTTTGTTTTTTTCCAGGATCCCAGAAGGAACTGTAACCCTAAACTGAGATTCTGTAAGAGTGAAACTAAACTTTGTTGAAGTTGCCTCTTGCCTTGTTAAAGAAGTGGAAGGAGGACTCTACATAGAGCTAAAACCACAGTTTAGTGTTGCATGTCACTTGACCATAATCAGTTAAAACTATTCAATATAATGGAATTTTTCCCTTTCTTATGATTATTCAATCATACGTCATGCATACTTCAAGGGTTATGAATTACAGTGTATAAGCATGAACTGAATATATGGTAACACAACACTTTTTTCCCTCAAAATATGTAAGTTAAAGTATTGTCTGGAAAGAAAATACTGAAAAGGTTGGAAACCATTCTGAAAAATACATCATTAGCAATGCTTTCTAAAATAAATAAAATTACAGAAGTGAGTTAACAATTCATACATGTTCAATGTGTATGAATTTCTCAAATACACAAAAAAAATCTTTCTCTAATGAGAACAGCACACGAATAGATATAATTGAACTAAATAAATATCAACCCTCCAAATCTGATTCAGGTACGCAAGCCTTAATTGCTTTGCATGCACATGATTAGATTTTGATTGTATTGGAACATCCTCCAGAAATAATTAGATACTTTCCTGCTGGGACCATATTCTCCGGGGACAGGAGAGTGTCTCATGCTCACTGAACATTTCACATCCATGTGCTCTCTTGTTAACTAAATGGCATTACCTTTTACTGTTCTGATCATCACAAACATACCAGATCTCAAACTTCACTCATTATCATGTAACCTAAAGGTCCTACACATAAACAGGAAAAATGTAATATGATTTTTGAAAAATAGAACATACTGGGGTGGCGCAGAGCCATCTTTTGCCATGCATGGTGGCCTTTCACACATCACAGTTTATAGCACTGCGATTCCATCACAGCTGTGCCCTATGCAATCCTGCTCTCTGGTTAAGAATTCTAAATACCTTTCCCTAAACTACAAATCTCAGAATACCATACCAGTTAAAACTGAACTATGGCAGTTAAAATACAATCAAAGTCTTACAATTAGGTCATGCTGGAACTAGAAAGGGAGCTGGGCAAGGTCTTAAAAATAAAATAAAAAATAAAAAAAGCATGAAATCTCCATAATGAAATCTTTCATGTTAGTCCTAGACAAGAGGAAACTGTATTATTTTATTAGTTCAGTCTGTTACTGTGATCAAAGCATTCAGGCTTCTCCATTCAACTAAGAACTTTGGAGAAATTTGAGTTCTACTCATAGTGTAGGTGGAACTGAAATGCCTAGACAAATACAGCAAGGGACCAGAAGTGAAAACAGGTTACTGAGGGGATGGTGAAAGTAGTTGGCAGTTGATATGTGCGGCTAGTGAAGAGAGGAAGTAAGAGAAACAGAGCTGAAAAAAAGAAATTGTTCGTCAGATCATGAGGGAAGCAGAAAAGCACACAAGAATAAGTACCTGAGACAACAGCAAAGTAAGACTTGAATATTAGAAAGACGTGATTACTGCTAAAGACACATTTGCTCCCAGAAAAGGTAGAAAAGCCAAAAAAACTGCTTTATGGGGTTATATTTACTGAAAGAACATATCCAGGATGTAGTGGGGGAGGACGAGAGCTCTGCAGTGAAACAGAAATTAATTGTTGTGCTGTTATTAATCTTTTGGTGAAACTGTATGTATGTATGTATGTATGTATGTATTTATTATTCCACTTTTTCTCCCAAAGTGGGACCCAAGGCAGCTTCCACAAAGTTAAAAAACATTAAAAAACTTTTAAACAACTAAAAATATTTTTAAAACTTACAAAATTATAAACTACAATAAATTTTAAAAACAGCTAATAAATATATAAAAAGTCTTCCTACTCACCCATTAAAGGCCTGCTTAAAAAGAAATGTCTTTGTTTGCCTACAAAAGGAAAGCAGGGAGGGGGGAAGCCTTGCCTCACATGGAAGAGAGTATTTATCTACACAAGGCATGAAGAATATATGGCCCAAGGACTGCATGTGTCCCTACCTATTTTTATTTCTATTTCTGTGTTTATTTATTCATTTACTAGATGGGGATATCCTACATCTACATCCAAAGATTGTTGTCATTGTGGTCCTGCTCCTCTCACATCCCCATGCTGGGATGCCACGATTGTGTGGAAAGGGCCTGAGTCATGAGGAAGAGAGAGACAATATTCCAGGGGGCAGAGAGGTAACAAATACTAGGGACCAACAGCCTAAGTGATGTGGAGGAATTGGAATTCTACAAGAACCCACCCAATGGCAGGAAAAAATTGGTAAGGGATAAGCTGGAGAAAATGTCTCAGTATTTTAGAGGTTTCTACACTAATGCAAAGAGCGTGGGAAATGATCTCCTAACCCAAGAAGGAAAATATTATTTAATGAGTAACACAGAAAGCTTGTAAGATGAGTCTTATGAATGGAATATATTAATTGAGGGGTACAGGAAAGGAGGAGCGGCAGCATTATATGTCAAGTATTTGCACATCTGTAAGGAGATCCGTGACTTAAATCATACAGAAAGATTCAAAGCATTTGGATAAAAATTAAGGAGGAAGAAAATAACATCGCATGACTGTGGAGAGGGCCAAACTGAAGCCAAACTAAAAATTTGGATCATGACATTCAAAAAGGAGAAATTCAAAAAGGAGAGATATAGAAGTAATGAGAATCTTTAATTCTTCTAATATTTGTTGGAAGCCAAACTTCCAAGAATGCAAAGTCCAAAAAATTTCTCACTTGTCTTGCTGACAATTTCATTAACTAGAAGCTGGAGAAGGCAGCAAGGGATTGTTTACCTTGGACCTCATTCTAACCATCAGAGAAGAACAGGTCAACAGAATAGAAGTGGTGTGATCCTTAAGTGGGAGCTACCACATCCTCTTGGGATTTGTTATACAGAGGAAAGAAGAAGCCAAATGCAGTCAGACATGTATTCTTGAAGACACAATTGCAAACAATTCCAGTGACAAAGAAAAGGCAAAGGCACCTAAACAAGGTCGGTGTATAAAAATTTTTAGATGAGTTGAGATTTAAAAGAGAGATGGACAAGAAACAGAAGAGGGAAATCACCAAGTAAGAAGTACAAACAAATAGGCAGGATTTGTAGGGGGAAAGTAAGAAAAGTCAAAACTCAGGCTTGTTACAGAGTTTAAAAACAATAAACATAGAGCAAAGGAAAGACCAAGGGAATGGTTGATGCCTTATCTGACTATATATGATTTTCTGGATGCAGTTTAATCAGGGTTTCATACAGGTCATTCCACTGAAATGGCCTTGACTCATAATGACTGATATTCTAGTGACAAACATGCAGCATCAAACTTCTGTGTTGATCCTCTTGGAACTTTCTGCAGCCTTTGACACCTTGAGCCATCAGATCCTACTATTATGGTTGGCATCACCGGGAATGACATGGAATGCTCTGTCCTAGTTTTTTTTTTTTTTTGTCTTTGATTGTTCCTTTTCTGTCTCATTTTGGGGATCTATGTGAAAAGCTTCCCTCTTAATGGTAGGTGTGCCACAAGAATCAGTCTTGAGTCCTTGTCTTTTTTTTTTTACTATACACACTCGCCCTTCTTATTTCTGAATCAATTTTCGGCATCACATTTATGCAGATGACACTCAGATTTTCCAGAGTTTTAAATCAATTGATGCCACAGTATGGAAGTCAGTGATGGACCGTCCGTTCCATGTTTCTTGTGGATGATCACTCATCATTTTAAGAGGAATACAGAAAAAACTGACATCTTGGTATTTCAAACCCACTCTCACACTTTACATTTACAGGCTTGCACAGTGGCTCCCATCTTGGTTGCCAAGAACCTCAGAGTCTTGTGGGATGATCACCTATCTTTATTGGAGTGACAGCAAAGATATGTTAATTTCCATCTTTTGAACATCCACGGGATCTGTAGGTTCCTGGCTGTAGAGACTGCCCATCTGCTTGTCCAGGCCTTGGTTATCTCATTCTTGGATTATTGTAACAGCTTACTGGCAGAGTTGTCTTCCTGCTTTCTTCTTCTTCTGGTTTTAATTCAGAACAATGCCATCCAGGTTGTTTTATTATCCCTAAATATTCACCTGTTTCCTCTCCCTGTAGATCCCTTCACTGGCTACCAGTTCAGACCAAGACCTGTTTCAAACTTTTGGTTCTGGCAGTCAAGGTTTTGCATTCTAACCTCCAACAGTACCTTGCAGGAAAATGATATGTTCCACCCAGGAATTTAAGATCTACAGGCAAAGGATTATTGCTTGTTCTACCAATGCATACAGCTCTGTCAAGGCTGCAAATCTTTCAAGATCTGACTCCACATTTGTGGAACTATTTTCCTTTGGACCTCCAGCTGGAGGAGGGCCTCACTCACTTTTGTAAAGGGTTGAAAACTTTTCTCTTTGATTCACTGTCTTAAGCCACTGTACTGTGTTTAAGGCACTGAGATAGGTAGTGAGTGGTGGAGTGCTGGGGATTTCATTCCATGTGTTGTTATAGCATTATGTTTATTGTCCTTATCTCTGACTGTACATATTGATCTTCTGCCCTTTGATGAAAAGGACATTATAAATAAACAGTAGTAGTAGTAGTAGTAGTAGTAGTAGTAGTGGTGGTGGTGGTGGTGGTGGTGGTGGTGGTGGTGGAGGTGGTGGTGGTGGTAATGGTACATGGAGAAAATGGTAAAGTACTGATGAGGACACAGAAAAGGAAGAACCGCTCTCCTGCCTGCTACAGTCTCCTCCCAAAAGGAAAATAGTGATGAAATCAGTAAAGAACAGAGCAAATGATGCTGTAAGGGGATTGCAGCCTAGAAAGGGTAAAGAGGTAACACAGAAATACCTAACTACTCTTAATGAATTCAAGTCTGGATGAACTACATCCAAGGGTACTAAAGAAACTTACAAATGTAATTGCAAATCCTCTATTGTTAATCATTTAGAATTCTTGAAGAACAAGTGTGATCCCAGTGGACTGGAGGGGAGCAAATGTTGTCCCCATCTTCAAAAAAGGATTTTAAAAAAGGAACCAGCTTCACATCAATACTAGGAAAGGTTCTAGAACAATCTGTCTGTGAGTACTGAGAAAGGAACTCTGGGATTACTAAGAATTTGGGTTTCTAAAAAACAAGTCATGTCACACTAATCTTATCTTGTACTTCTTTTTTGATAGATTTACAAGCTTGGTAGATCAGGGACATGCTGCAGGTACAGTGTGTATTGATTTCAGTAAGGCTTTTGACAAGCACTGCATGACATTCTTGCAGACAAGCTGGTAAAATGTGGGCTAGAAAATGCTACTGTTCAGTGGATTTGTAGCTGGTTGATAGACCCAAAGAGTGCTCACCAATGGTTCCTTTTCATCCACGTGACAAGTGACTAGGGAGGTACCTCAAGCTTCTATGCTGGTTCCAATATTGTTCAGCATCTTTATAAACGACATAAATGATGGCACAAAGGGAATGTTTATGGAGTGCACAGATGATACCAAATTAGGAGGAGTAGTTTATACCCTAGAGATTCAAGATTCAAAATGACCTTGACAGATTGCAGAGCTGGGCCAAAACTAGCAAAACTAATTTCACCAGGGGCAAATGTAAATTACTACAATTAGCAAGGAAAATGAAATACACAAAGAAATGCACAAATATAGAATGGATCACAAGTGACTTGACAGAAGTACATGTGAAAAGAATCTGGGGGCCTTAAAAGATCACTAACTAAACTCGAATCCACAGTGTGATGTGGTGGCCAAAATAGCCAGTTCAATTCCAGATAGTATAGTGTCCTGACTGAGGATAAAAATACCCCCATTCTGTTCTGCTTCAGTCAGACCTCACCTGGTGTGCCCAGTTCTTAGCAGCACAGCTCAAGACTAAATGTTCAAAGGAGGGAAAGCAAGCTGGTAAAAGACCTAGAAACCAAACCTTATGAGGAATGGCTTAGAGAGCTTGGTGTTTAGCTTGGAGAAGAAAATATTAAGAGGCAACATCATAGCCATCTTTAAATATCTGAAAGGACGTAATGTAGAAGATGAGGCAATCTTGTTTTCTGCTACTCTAGGACCAGAGCACAAACCAATGGATTCATATTACAAGAGATTCCACCTTAAGATGGGAATCAAATTCCTTATGATTGATAGTGGAATGGACTAGCTCAGAAGTTATTGGACACTCATTCACTAAAGATGTTCAAACAACAGATGGATGAATATCTCACAGGTGTACGGGTCTCCCTTGTTCTCTGAAACAGACCTCAGTAGGGGTTGAAGAGGTTATAGTGAAAAGGAGGAAACAGCAAAAGCTGCCTCTCTATTTCCATTCCTAGAAGCCTTTACCACATTGAGGAGTCTCCCATCAGTAGAGGAGTATAGTCAGATACAACCCATTATGACAACCAGAATTACTTACAAAATTAAATAATAATTTTTAACACACTAATCAAAAGGCCTAATTCAGTTGTCATAATAAACCATGGATTATAATTATGAGAACAACCCTGCACAAGCTCTTTGGGCTTATGCCTTCATCTGTCCTTCTAAACCAAGTTTCTGATTTCAGTTTCATTTAAGTAACCACAGTTCTTGATTTTAGACATAATGGAGAACTGTGATGAGCTCAAAAGTAAAAACTGGCACTTACGATCTCTTTTCCCACACACAAAGTAGGAAGAAAAAGAGGGGACATGACTCTGAAGTTTGTGCAGGGTCATGACTGTCTTGACAATCTGTGGTTTGTCATTATTCCTCAAATAAGCCAGTGTATCAAACATATATTAAAATGCCTAAAAAGATCAGAGAAATGATGCAAATCATCTATTAAAGCTCTTGCATTTTGTAGAAAATTCCAATTAGCTGAATTTATATTTAAGGGCTTGTTTTACAACATGCAATTTTATTAATATACATTTAAATGGTTTCAGTTAAAAAAAGCGAAAAACTAAGCATGCTGAAGAGGAAACTCGACAACTATCAAAAGAAATCAAAGAGAAAACTGCTGCTAGCATTTTAACAAGTTTTTTAAAGAGTTCTTCAAAGAAAAAAGAAGAAAAAGAGGGTGACATTTGGTTAAAGGCCATTCCTGCATCAGCTTCTAAATGAGCAATAAACTGAAAACCATTCATTTCAATGCTCTGCAATGCAGCAACAGTCAAAAGCAATGATTTCCTTACTCAGCTGAAGAGTCCCTTAAGCATGCCCTAAATTTCCAAAGCACTGAATGAGCTACCGCCACCCACTCCAATACATCTCCTACTGACTTTAATATTAAGGGCCAATAGCACAAAGAAAAATGATTCTAAAAATCATATAATATGCTCAAAGACATAGAAGGGAGAAAATTTTGTAGAACAATTCAAATGGCTTTGTTTAGGTCATGAAGTGTTATAGTTTTACTTAACATTGCCTTTGGCCCACCAAAACGCTATCATCTGAAGCAAGAAGTTAAGGAGAAGGCAATTTTTCTTTGATGCAATACCCATTTATTTATTTATTTATTTATTTATTTATTTATTTATTTATTTATTTATTTCACGTATGCTACCATCAATAATATTACCCTGTTATAGAGTAAGTATATATTTCACAAATATCATCCAAAGATTATAATGTGTAAAGATTAACAACACTGTACTTCTCAAACAAAAAGAAGATGACACATGAGTTCAGCATCTGGAATATTTCAAAGTAAAACAAGTCTTTACTCCCTTCCTTTCCCCCTTTTCTAAGTAGTTAAAAACTGCTTGCACGCATAGTTGTGGCCCCCACTGCCACCATTCTTCCTTCTCCAAGGCATCTTTGCAAGGAAGGGAATGATGACACCCCTCATATTTTTGCTATTTTTAATAATCAAAACAGATGGAGGGAAGTAAGGTGTTCCCTGTACCCGCTGCCATGCTAAGACCCCTCCACACAGAACAAATTGTGCCTCTACTTCTTCTTTGAAAGTTTGAGAGAAAATGAAAGAAGACCAATCCCCGCATAGGATGTTCCCCCACCAGTTTCTGAGATTTACCTTTTTAAATATCTGATTCATGTCTGTCCATTTATCTCTTGTCTAGGCAGTCCAGTTTGGCAGAAAAGCACTGCTTGAATATAACAGCATATTATCATATTAAAAGATGTGCAGGTGAACACATCTTGGAGAATATGCTGATGTAAGAGCCTGTGAATGTTGCCTGAGTAGATATGGGTGACGAAGTTGACATTGAGGCTATTTCTACCCTACTCTGTTATAGTGCTATTATTCCACTTTCAACATCCTGTGGAATTCTGGAGTTTGTAGTTTACTGAAGCCAAAGCCTTGGCTGAGAATTCTAAATGCCCCAAGTTGAAACCAGTTAAAACGAATTAAAACAAAAACAACAACAAAATAAAAGTCCAGCACGTTATGCAAGGCCTATTTCTCCCAAAAAGGCAATTCTCAATGGGTTACCAGAATAAAAAGAAAGATAGTCAGAAGAATGCCAGCCTAGCCTCCCTGGGAAGAGAGGGCCAGAGCTTGTGAGGAGCCACCAAGAAGGCCCCCTCCTATGTTCCCAACAAAGGTACCTGTGAGGGTGGTGGGACAGAATGAACCCCCACACACCTAAACAACAGGCAGGTTCGTACAAGGTGAGGGGCAGCATGAATAAGGCTGAAGATCCCTGTGGCTTTTCATTTGTTTTTCCCTCCTGGTACAAACATAGGCAGTGGTAGGTCATCTGTCATTAATAATCTCTCTGCTGGATTACTCTGTAATTGTTGTTTTCACTTTAATTAATACAGTTCTGAATGATTTTTTTTTTTAAAAAAATCACTGTGTCAAAGCAAAGGAAAGTCTTTACTGCAGGTCCTGAGTCAGTGGGTTGCCACAGGTGAAGGGAGTCAAGACATGCACATAAGTTTGGGGAGTACAGTTTTAATATTTACAGTTGTATACAGTTGGC
This sequence comes from Cyclura pinguis, assembly GCA_030412105.1. NCBI lineage: Eukaryota > Metazoa > Chordata > Lepidosauria > Squamata > Iguanidae > Cyclura > Cyclura pinguis. Next base: position 155,822,251 of record CM059602.1, read on the forward strand.
TTGGCAAGAGGCACAGATTCAGGAACTGGACAATCTGCTTGCCAGGCACCCTCTCTCACAGCCTGTCTGCCAAGATGTAATTACAGACCAAGAACAGTGGAATCCAGATGGATGCCAAGCTGCTTCATGGTTTCCTAGTCATCTGAGGAAGAGTCAAAACTAACAACTCTCAGACTGGGCCTGAGTCTGGTTGACAACAGCTCCAAAATCCCTTAAAGGAACTTTCTACCCCTGCCAATGCCCATCCCAAATACGAAGCTCAGACAAACCCTTATTCACCCAAAACTGGATCTGATCCCATGACACACCATCCAACATTTGACAATTTTACATAAGCCCACACAAAACTGCATAAAACTACTAAAAAAAAAAAAAAACTTTGACGAAGGGAGGGAAAGTGAAAATGTAGCACAAGCCAGAACACCAAAGGAGGACTGGGGGAAAAATATATTTATCTTTCTCAGGCAGACCAAAATGAAGCCTGTGCCTGCAGCATCTGCTTGGTGGAGGACTTGTCTACCACAAATGCTAGCCAGCCTTGTCACTGGCTGAACTCTCTGGAGGCTTCCAAAAGTAACATGTATCTTTGAGAGGGAGAGTTCTGGAGAAGAAGATAGTGGTCCCTTGCTGCAGCACAGTGCCTCACACCCTGCAAACTGGTTTTCAAATGTGCTTGAGGAATTTAGCTCTTCTTCTTACTCAAACTTGGTGTGGTATGATTTAAACACAAACTTTCTTTTTTCGAATAAAGCTTTCCTGAAGAGAAGAACGTGTGAGACAATGCGATGTAGTGGTTTGAGTGTTGGATGAGGACTCTGGAGACAAGAATGCACATCCCTTTTCACTAATGGAAACTCACTGGGTGACCCTGGGCACATCACACTCTCTTAGCCTTAGTGAAAGGTAACGTCAAACCTTCTCTGAAGAAATGTTGCCAGTAAAACCTATGACAGGTTTGCCTTAGGGTCATCATAAGTCAGAAACGATTTGCAGATGCACAACAGCAGAAGTCTTGTACCTACTATTAGGAGCCTAATGGTCCTAAGACCTACACCACATTGCTTTACTGTAGGTTTTCCTCTCTAAAGAAAGCTGGAAACTAAAATACAAAGCTACAGAAAGATTTGACATGTATTAATAGACTCTAAAGAAACACAGAAACACACACTAATATGTATAAATGAGTTAGAAATCGCTGTTCACATTAAAAACATTCAAGAACTGATTGTGTATTTCCATCACCAAGAGAGGATCACCAAACTGAGACAAAGTTTATGTACAAATAATGTGCACTGAATGTGCTGTCTCAGTGTGATTTCGAACCACTATGCTATGGAGCCCGTAATAGATTTACTGTCCAGAGATGCCATTTGAGATGTCAGGATTGGGGAAGACTCTTACCAAGATTTACTGGACCAGCTTTTGGGTATGTTCAATATTAAAATACCTTGCTCTTTCCTTTGCTCCAAAAGACTCTGCATATACTTTTTACTATTACCTAATGACTTAAGCAATGCTAGTTAGGATCCAGGTAGCTACTTCATATATGCCAAAGACCTTGGTAATATCCAGTGGTATCTGTTTTCTTTCCTTTGAATGACACCAATATCCTTACCACCAAATGCATATGAAACTATTAAAAGGAAATTCTAATTTAGCATGAAATACTGCTGCATGAGTGATGCAATTTCAAATCCATAGCCACACACAATTATCACACTGTTTAGTCCTTCATACTTCATACTTCATACTATTGTTTTCTTCTAATTTACTGTTCTACTCATTTTAGTCAATGTAAGCAAATTTACAACTACTGCCCAATAAGTACATTTACCAGTGCTGACATAACATTGTTCTTCCATCTACTTCCCCTCCTCCCACCGAACAAGATCTCTGACTCCCCACTTAAAAGTTTCAGCTAGCCACACTGGTGTAACTTAAGAGGTCAGTAGACAGGGACAAGAAATAAGTCCAACCCAACCCCACCCCACTGACACCACTGTCCCTTCTTAATCTTTTTAAAGTGTGAAGAATGCCATTATGGTCTCTGTTCAGTACTGGTCCCCTACAAATGCAAAAACCCACAGACACCACTTTAGTACCTCTGCCTTCAGTCTACTTGCCATGGAATGAGCAAACAGGAGCAGAGGTTTCACTTCTAATAGCGCTATTCATGTACCCCTAAGAAAGAAGGAGTTAGAGTAGCACAGTTCCTGGCTGTTTTTCTGAATATCTGCTGAAGCCAAGCCACTGAGGGTGCTGGCAAAATCATTTCTGTTATCCTCTTCTCCCACAGCACCTTTGCAGATATCACTCCAGCAAACATGGAAAAAACTAGTTGGAGTCCACATTGCTCCTGTCTCCTTTACTCTTGGTGCATAAGGATGGATAAACCTGCTGCTGCTGTACTTACTTTCTCTACCAGGCAGAAAATCTTTTGCTTTGTCTACTGCAACTTCTTCTTCAAAAAGCCATGCCAGACAGCAACACTATACAACTGATAACTCCTCTGCTTTCCTCTCCTTCCTGGAAAGCTTCTGGGTGGTGGTGGTGGATGATTTACTTGCTACTTTGCAGCAAATGACAGAGGAATGGAGAGTCACCAGACTTGTTAAGGAGCTCACTGATCTGACTGATGACACAGCAAATATAGGGATGGCTCCAGACGCCGACCACAAATCATCTTTGTGATATAGTCTTCTACGGGCTAAAATCCAAAGCAATAAAATTAGTGTAGTAAATATATCCACACATTAATTATAAGACATAATTTTTCTGTTCTTATAAATCAAAATGAGTGTTTTTTTAAAAAATATTTCCCTGTCTTAACAAAGTCTCCATTGTACAGTTACATTGTTATATTGTTACAGTTACAGTTACACTGTACAGTACAGTTAACCAGCACAATTTAATAATCAGATACTAATAGGGATACTTTAAAATTAGGTTGGTGGTATCTTGTGTAATGGTATAACAGGTTTTTTTTAAACAGACATCTCACAGATGAGGTTATTTCACAATTGGTGACATCATTAAGATTACGCTACCCAAAACTGTAAACAAACAAACAAAAAAAGATATGGACTCTTGATTTTTGGGAGGAATAGTCAAAATTTGCTGTCATAGTACACAAAGTACATTGAGCTAATATTTTCAATGAGCTTCTCATTATAATCTGGTTGTCAATAAAATGAAACTCCACCAGTGGCCCTCAAAATATACCCTCTCTGTTTTATTTTTATTTTCTAAATGAAATCATTACATAGAAGATAGGATTCAAGGCCAATATGCCTGAAGCATTAACAGGAAACTGCTTTTTAAAAAGAAGAGTAGCATATTGTAGTCTTTTTACACAAGGAACACGTACTTAACAGTCTCCGCCTGAAATAAATTGGATTCTAAAGTGCTTGTAACTTGTCTGGATTATGCCCACTGCCTTTTTTGATCCCAAAAGTAATTTTACTTTTTATTTTAATAAAATCTCAGTTTAATAGATACTTTGAAAAATAAAAATGTGCCACAATGAAAATTGCAGTCCAGTTAGGCATCAGTATATAAGATAATAGTTCCACATAATATCACTGAGGAAAGAAGTAAATGTGAACTATATACTATTGCAATGAAAATATTTACTATGAAATGAAAACAAAAATAATTATAATATTCTCTTAGACCTATAGAGATTCTTTTGTAGATGTTACATTTATTTATTTAAACAGTACACTGTTTCATAGAATCATAGATTCAGCCCACAAGGGATACAATGTTATTTACAATAAAAAACAAAATCAATAAATTCAATACAAACCAACTAGGAACTAAGTACACAGTACTTCTAGAAAGAAAACAGCACTAAAATGAAAGTATAGAAGGACTGGGCAAATAAAAAGAGTTTCACCTAAAGCTGAACAGAAAACAGACTCTGTGCCAGGTAGATCTCCATGGGGAAAGCATTCTAAAATCTGGATGACACAATTGAACACTATTTTTCTTACCACCTGCCTCATCTCCATAGAGAATGCAGAAAAGGGCCTCTGAGAATGACTGAAATACCGAGACAGGTTTGTGAGAGAAGAGAGAGCTGTTAAGGTAGCAAACTTATTAGGCCTCTTAAGCTTAAAAACATCACTATGAGTTGTGCTTGGCAATGCCCTAAAAACAAGTATAGTTGTTTTAAAACCAGTTCACACCTGGTCTCAGCTAGTAATCTAAGCCTCCACAGTATTTTGGACCAACTCTACTTACTGAACAATCTTGAAATATTTTTTTCAGAAACACTACAACACATTCTAGTTATTAAATCATAGTCCTTCTACACACAGCCCCAAATAACGTTAAATTCTTTAGAATTTTGGCATTAATTCTGGCAGTATTTTGGCATCTTGGTATTAAGTTATTTTATAACAATGCCTAGCAACAGCTGATAGCCACCTACTGGTGACAATAATGTTGAAAAGTATTCATGAAATGCTAACTGGCTGATTAATGGTCAGTTAATGGCTAGTTAATTCAATCCACCCCACCCTAAATCTTTCATTAGGTATTTACTGACACTGGCACCAAACTATTTGCATTTTGGGTGTGGAATTCAGCTTTTCTGCTGTTTCCAGTTTGGTGGTGGTTGGCAGGTCAATATTCTTCATGTCTGAATTTAGGAAGTACATAAGATAGCTCAATGGGTGTTCCTAAGGGCAGCAAACCCTTTCACCATTACCTGTGGGCTGTGATGTATTTAAGTCTTTTACTCCAAGTCTCATATCAGATCTCAAGTCCCTACCTTCAAGTCTCAAATTGAGTCTCAAGTCCTTGCAAGATAGTTAAAGTCAAGTCCCAACCCAAGTCCCAAGTTTCAAGTCTGGGAGCCAACTTTAACAGAAATAAAAGGAGGTGGGGTGGGGTGCGGGCTAAGTTCAGAGCAAGCAGAATTGGAAGGAAGCCCTCCCCTATTGAAGAACAGGAAAGCCCTTCTGAAGGAAACTACTCTTCATTCTGTCATAGCTGGCAAGGATACCTTCTCTTCCCATTTACTTGTGAGTAAGCAGGATTGGAAGGAAGCCTTCAGCTATCAAAAGCAGGAAAACCCTTCTGAAGGAAACTGCTCCTCCTTCTGCCATGGGGCTGGCAAGGACACCCTCTCTTCTACAAACAACATTGGAAGGAAGCGTTCAGTCATTGAAGAACAGTCAATCCTACAACTGACCCTTTCTTCTTCCCCCCTGCTCCACTGTCTCTCTGCCCCCCCCCCCATTATCTGGCACCATTCAGTGAGACCCTCCAGGACCTTCCTCCATGCTGAAAACACTCCACACCGACTCTCACACCAAAAAGCTGAAAAACTATGTTCTCCCCTCTTCAATCTTCCTGTGTATTCGCTTTCTTATAAATGGCTGTGGCTGCATTTTACAAGCAAGCTAAAGAGCGTCTGTCTCCAGAATCCTTTACTGAGCATGAGTGAATAGCAAAGCAGGGAGAAAAGAGGAAAGCAGATAAGCCTGTCTCATCAGGCACACCCAAGCATGTTAACCACAGATTTAGAACTCTGGTCTTAGATGCATTTTGGAAGAAACTTTCAAGTGGTCTCTAGAAGGTTCAAAATGTTTTTGTTTAGTTATGCAAGGCTTACCTATCTTGTTTTGTTTTCATTTCACATGTGCATGTTCTTAGTTTTCAACAAAAAGGAACACATCTCTATTTTTTTCATGTCATTTCTGCCTCCGGTACCAAATTTTCTAGTTAAGAAGTAATGGCCACGAATACATCTACTTCATTAACTAAAGTATACTTGTATTTCTTGTGATCCTGTAAGCTGTAAAATAATAGAGAAAAAAGAGATAGTGCTTCCCAGCTTTTCCCTGGTTTATGCTGCAGGGCTGCTAGACATTCAGCACCCTGGACAGTTCAATTCACAGAAGGTATTGCCTGATTAAATGTCTAAACTAAAGGAAGTTCCTCTCTGTCTTTCTCTGTATTTGCTTAACTAAAGTTCCTCCATTTTGGATTCTAGTCTAATTCAAAAGTTGTTCCTGTTGTCAGCCCCTTGTCCTATTTAAAATTACGCTGACATTAATTGGCGAAGTCAATGCCTGGGTTACCAGCACACACTATACTTCACTGGTGAGTGAATACATGTGTGATTCAAGGTTCATTGTTGACGGTTAACCAGAAATTACTTTATTATTCACCACGTATCAGAATTTTAGTCCTAGGAAAGCAAATATTCCTGCACATGCACTGTATGCTTTATGAGATCATTGTCATCCCATATCTATAAAATCCTTCCTTTTTTACAATAAAGGGTCATTCTCTCTGCTCATGTAAAGAGTACTTTTGACTGTGTTCTTCCTGAAGGGGGAAGTCCCTATGGCCAAAGTTGGGAATCTTTCTAGGCTGATTCAGAGCTCACCCACAATTGCATAGACTACTCAGGGCCATCCATGCAGACCTAATATTTTAGGCCTGGCCCTACATGCTTTTTTTTAGGGTTCAGGTGTAACCCTAACAGTTTTGAGGGTTTGGGGGTAACCCTTACAATTTCAATAAGGAAAATTCCTTCAGCCTGACAACATTTCCCATATTTCAAAATAATGAGAAAACAGAAGCTGAAGAAAGGAGAGAAAAAAATTAACCCATTGGCTAACATAACATATTTCAAAACACTTTGGGAATATTTGTGTTACACAATAATTTCATTCATAAACTGTTCTACATTTTTTTCTTTTTTTCCAGAGACTGTGGTATAACTCAAACGCTTTTGGAAATTTCTTTTTTTATAAACTGTGCTTTATGAAAATAATGTGTTTGGCAGAACTACACTTTTAAAACACAAAGACAAAATAAAATGGTAGGCATTTTATATATAATAAGATTTTAATGAATATTGCTAAGAACTTTAGTTTATTTGCTTTCATGATTCAGTCATTTGCTAGATCATATGCTCCCAGCACTGTGCCTTGAAAAGAGATTTGACACACTAATTTCATCCATTTATTCTTTTTAATTTACTTCATATAAAGAACATAAATTTGTTACCCTAAAACCAATTCTCCAATTAACAGCTTATGCTTAAAAAAGAGTGTTATGAATTTAAAATTACAATATACAACTGAAAATAATTTGACATTACTGATGAAATTTGCAGCTAGCACAGATAAGAAAATAAAGCACAGCATACTCCACGGTCTTTGTATATCTGGTTTTAAATGCAGCGGGAATCTATCTTCAGCCTCACTTACTGTTAAAGCAGGAAAAGAACTTTCAAGGAGCCTAAACTTTACCTGCAGTGCCCAGAGGATAGTGAGGTCAGCTAAGCTATCATTATCTTTCCTCTACCCCTGCTTCTTCCTGAAATATGTGGAACAGTTATGGAAATACACTGTTGCATGTGCAGAAAATGCTGTTTTCAGCATTCTGCACAAGAAAATGTAGTTTACTGCACCAAAAATGCTGTTTTGTATGTAAAAAAACCTCACCAAAAACAACTGCAATTTTTGCACAGGATAAGTCCTGAACTGTGGAAAGTCTTCAAAAACTGTTTGTTTAAAGATACTTCCTTTCAACAGAAGGAACATTGTTGAAATTACTCATTGCTCTCTTCCAGAAAAAAATTAGTGAATAATTGCATCGCTAGCACAGAATGGACAGAACAGAGAGGATTAGTGACTTATGTGACCAGTCTCCAAATGCCCGTGCACTGGGAAATGGTGATATGGGATGATCAACTTTCTGCAGGTACACTATTAAGTGCAATAACCTCGAGGGCAATATTTTTTCTGTACAAAGTCCCTTGAAAACTATGTACTATTGTTTTCCCAGGGACAGCTGAAGTTTCAATGCATTTAGTCATTCAGTTTATACTGCACTTTTCTCCCAGCCTGAGACCCAAAGTAGCAAAGCAGATTTATAAAATCTGTGGCAGCAGCTAAGCTTCAGATACTCACTTTGCTGTTACTTTTTTTTTTGGAAGTGGGGAAATACACAAGACAGACACTTGTCATCTTAATTATGTCCACAACCAGATTATTCATCAGTTATGACTCTACAGGCTTAGAGGACTCTGCAAGGCTGAAGCTTTGGGAGCTCTTCTTCCCTCTCTTGGAGCCTGTAAGTAAGGGAGAATGATCAAGCATTGTGGAAAGATCTGGATGGAGGATAGCAGTAATTAATCCAAAAAATTGGGGGTGCCCCAGAATTCCTGATCAGGATGTTAACTGGGGAATATGTTAATTTAAAAAGAATTTAATTCATGTGTTTGAATACACACACACATACACACGCACACACTGTATATAAACACATATAAAATTGTAATGCAAATTATGTTCAAATTTTGTATCTTCTTCTGTCTTCTTTTTCAGTGATGCATTTCCTTTTTCTTTTTTTAATGCAGTAGCGGCTACCCCAGCAGTCAGCATATAGCAGTATTAAGAAACAACAATTCCTTCAGCAAGAGGAAATGCTTTTTTGCACTCAGAAGACTTATGTATATCCAAGTCCAAGTTGTCAAGCCCTTATAAATAGACATTGGAGTTGTGAATGGAGCTTGCTTAAGCTGAAAAGTCAGAACACAATTAAATTCCACCTCCAGGTGGGTGGGTAGGAAGGAAGGAAGGAAGGAAGGAAGGAAGGAAGGAAGGAAGGAAGGAAGGAAGGAAGGAAGGAAGAGAGAAAGAAAGAGAGAAAGAAAGAAAGAGAACAAAGGAAGTGATCTCCATATCAACTTCTGCATGTCTTTCCCACTCACCACCTCAGATCAACCTGCCTAGTGAATAGTAAAGTGCACCGTCAGAAACACATGAACTTAATAGAGCTTGCTGGAATTACGTATATTACTATGAACAAAAATTTAGCTTTGAAGTACACACTCCTGGTGATTACACACAAGTGAACTTTACCACTGACAAGTGTGAAGTGCTTTCAGAACATATGCTGAATTAATTTTACAGTCATTTAAAGAAAAATCCACCATCCCTTTAATAAAAATGCAAGCACGAAGCGTAGCAAGGAAGGCACGAGAATCACATAATCCACTAGTGTTTCCTATTGTTGGTAAGTGTTCAAAGTAGAACTGAATTTATTTCTCTCAGAGGATTTCACAATACAGGAACTGACAGTAATTCTGTCAGATCTGGCTTTCTGCTACCATCCATAGCTAATTGCTAAATCTTTGGAGAAAGAGTAATAAAAAACACATCACACCTGGTCATTTAAGAGTGACTTGTTCTTAAATTGTTAAGTAGAGCAGAACAGACACAAATTTCCTCTTGTTTTAACGGAGTGATTATTCCTACAGTTAAATGTAGTACACAAAACTTTACATCAAGAGACTTTCCTGTGTTTTTAAACCTAAATTTCAGCAATGATAGATACAACTGTGTAAAGATACATAAGCATGTTTATGTATTTGATACAATTTATTACACAAATAACTAACTGAATGCGGTTTCTTCTTTTTTGCTGCTTTATTTTTTTACTGGGAAAGAGAATAATTGTATAATGAGTGAAAATAAACAGGTTTTGATAGGAGATACAAACCTGAAAGAAGAAGCTTTTGTCCATATGCTCTCTGAAGCATATGGGGAGGGTAAAATACAAAACTGAAAAAAGAATACTTTCAGAAGCAAGATAGAAACAACTGGAGCTTCAGTACCCTTGGATTCTCCTTTGGATCTGGGATGGTATCTCCCAAACTAACAAGACAAACAAGTGGAAATATGAAATCTTTGAGATCTTTATTTATCTTTATTTATGCGACAGCCATACTTAGAGTGCAAGGCTGGCATGCTTTATCACTGAGTCAGTACACTGACATTATTTATCATCCAATGTAGACTTCATGCGATCTGCACAACCTTTTATGATGAATCATTTAGTATAAGGCCACAATCAACCCCTCCCTTTGCTAGGATCTGTTGCAAGCTCAATTATATATAAAGACTATTATCCAGCCAGGAACATGCAAGATGATGCATCTCACACGGGACATTATAGTTAATAGGACTCGAACATGAAGAGGCCAGGCTGGGAAGTCTATATAGATTTCACAGCAGCTCCTTTTGTATTGGCAATTTGGTTTGCAGGGCCTTCTATTCACATCACCTATGCAAATTAGAGCATGGATGCTCCAGTTGTAGAGGTCCTCATTCCTTTTGGAATTGCCAACAAAGAAAGGCCCAGTGAGTTAACAACAGTGACCAGCACTTAGGGTGCAAAGGGCAAGCAGCTTGATAGCCACTTCCTGAACATGCAGGCCCAATTTAGTTAGACATGCTAGTTGTATGGTGCATATCAGGAACTTTCAGATGCCCATAATACATATGATGCCTTTAAGTGGGGCTTTAGTATTTGTTTGCAGATTTTACACATCACTCTTTTTAGTTTGTGGTAATTTGAAATCAGTTAAGGACCTGGAATTCACAGTTAGATAACAGATTGACAAGGAAGTTCATGAGAGAAAAGATTATCAGACACTGTAACTTTTGCATTGCAAGAGCTAGTTTAGTCATTTTAATTTTGTATGCTCCGGGTGGAGCCTTGCTGAACTGTTTTTGTGATACATGACCAGAGTTGCACAGTACCACAGACTTAAGTACTGGGCAGTGCTCATTCTTGATGGGGGAATTTTATTCCCTGAGGATTTAAATGTCCCATGAAAAACTGAGGGTTCTAGTCCTTCTCTTGTATACTTGGATATTGAAAAAGATACCGTCCAGTAGCACTGTAGGCTTGCAGTAGAAAAATAAGAGGATTTGGGGAGGAGGGTATCTGATTTTCTTAAACTTAGGAAGGCCACCCTTTATGAGTTTTAAGAACTTACTTGGCATCTTAATTTTGCTTGCAGAGTGGTAGCTCCCAGTAGGGTATTTCTGAGGAGTCCCTGTGATGCTATTGCAGGGGCACATAAGCCTCATCACAGGGTTAGATTAACACGTGGTATTAGGCATGTTGCTCACAAGGGCTGTGTTGGCCAGTCTGGTGGGGGAAAAGGACTAAGCAGACGCTTGTCCTTTGTCAGTAGGAGGTAGTGGGGGGAGAGTGTATGTCTTCGGTGTACACCTTTGGCACACTCTGGTTGTAGAGTAGGGGTTTGAACCTTCCTCTTTAAAGTTTTGTGACCCAGGGGATGGGGAAGGATGCTACCCTTGAGAGATCTGGGCTCTCACTCATAGGGTTCTGTGATTTGTTGGGGAGTCCCCTCAGTTTCCCTACCAATTATGGCCAGCCAGGGTGCAACCCAATTATTTGACTGCCCTTGGAACTCAGGTATTTCACCCAAGTGAAGGCTGAGCAGGTAGTTATGGACTGACGCCTGGCCTCAGCTGGACCTGCATCAGGTGGCTCCCCACCTCCACTCCATTTCCAGGGCAATGCAACGTAAATAGATTTTAGCTCAAACAAAGTGACCCTTATTTAAACCAATTTTCTGTGCCTGGTCTTGTTATTCCATGGTTGGTCATCAAATTCAATAGCCAGGCCACAGCATCTGTTTTATGGCTCAAGCACCACTGTAGAAATCATTTAAAAAAAAACCTAAATTGTGCAACAACACATGCTTCTGGTAATAAATACTGTGACAGATTGAGTAGATTCCAGGCTCAAAATGACTGATCTGGCCAGTTTTATACCTCCGGCTAGCCTGAGATACCTGAGGACTGAAAAAGTAAGAGATATCCAGTATGATATATGTGCATGCATGAGAAGTGAATGAAAGTGTAGCGATGTTCAGAGATGATTTATGTACAAATGATTGAAAAGGTTAGGTTGAAAATGTGTTGCAAGCAAGTGTTCAGGTCTAAGAGTGAGAGGAGTTCAGTGCACAAAATTAAAGTGTAAGAGGGCACGGGAGGTATGTGCACAAGTCTGAATAAAGCCACTGGTGGAGTTGGTTTTCTAAAAGAAAGCCTTGCAGATGTGAACACAACATGTACACAGATCAAGTGCTCCAGAGTCCTCTATAGCCTTACTGCCTGCCTACACCACTGTCCCTACAGGATCTTGAAACTCTTCTCCTTTTCCATAGGTAAATCAGCAGCACTGCCGAGATCTTAGGTAAAGTAGCAGCTAAGCCCTGGACATAGCTACTATGTGGCACCACTGCCCACTCTGCTATTCCTTGAAAGGCAATCAAGAAGACCCTCAAGTGATCATTGCTTAAGGCCTCCTAAATTCTAGCTCTGCTCTTGCTCTAGTGAACTGTTCTGTATCACAATAGGCAATAATACGGAGCTAGACAGACAAATAGCTCAACCTGATATCAGCAGTTTTCTCACTTGATTTGCAAAGAGACTAGCAACTGAGTTTAGGCCATACATGACAAAAAGGAGAAAATCATCACCAGTATGAGAAAACTTTCGATCCAAGTATCATTGTTTTTACGTGTTGATGTAAATTTCAATTGCAGCAGCAACCTCGGAGGCATGCTCTTCAGTCAAAAAGAAGGAAAATTTGGAGGCGGGCGGGGTGGAGGCAGTGAAAGTTGCCGCAATGCCTGCGTGATGGTGCTCCAAGCAACTACTTTCCTCTTTTATCAGTCCTGCTCCGGGCATGATTGAAACCATGTTTTTCCATCCAGATACAGAAACATGAAATGCAACATATGGGAGATTCAACTATCAAGCAGTAAGAGCCTGAAATCAAAACGAAAAGGAAACACTTAAAAATATAAGCCAGGGCAGACAAAGCTTTTTTCATGCCTATGCTGGGGATTCTCTGCAACAACATGAAGTGCTATGGCATGCCAACACAAATAATTAATATTGTGAAGGCTTTTATATTAAGGCACAGCATGCACAGACACACACTATAATAGGTTTTGAAAGTGGTTCTGCACACATATTGGCATGCAGCTCAGACTCATTCTTGCTCCTCTTATTTAGCATTGTTTTTGAATTTAGATGAAGCATGTAGGGGGGCTGAACACAAGTATCACACAACAGACTCTCTAAATGTGTTTGTTGGAATAAAAACCTTCAACAGTTTCAAAATTCAGATGGCTATATTGATGAAGAGTACTTGTATGGGGTATCTCAGAATAGGTGTTCTTAGTTCGTTACCATAGATAAAGACAGGCAGACTTTATTGTCACATAAAAGAGAGTAAATTTTGTTTTTATTAAATTTATGCCCCCTTCTTTCCTTTGAAGAAATCAAGGTACATAATTCTCATTTTTATCCTAACAACAACTATGTAAGAACAGTTAGATTATGAAAGAGTGATTGGTGCAAAATCATTCAGAGAACTTTGTGACTCAGTATCTTTCTGCACTAGGCTGTTATAGCGCTATTATTCCACCTTCAGCATCCTAATCTGGACATGCTAAACTTAGTAGACCTAAAAGAATCTCAAACATCAGTTTCATTGACTAGTCACATCTTCATCTACTAACCCAGGCATAATCAGCTGACCCCAGATGTCCTTATAAAGGGAGGGAGGGAAGGAAGGAAGGAAGGAAGGAAGGAGGAAAGAAAGAAGGAAAGAGGAAGGGGATCAGGAATAAGTCAGTGATATCTTCACCTCCCTCCTTATCTTGAAGTACTTCCATAAGCCACGAGGAAGTGGATGGCCAGCTGAAGTAGGCCTAAAGATCTTACTCATCCGCTTCTCCCCTCTCCTCTCAACTTTAGCCTTCAACAGGTGGATGAGAATTTTAAAAGAAATAACTGCTGGCCACCTCTATTATTCACTAAGAGGAAGAGCTACCTACCACCTCTTAACAATGTGCATGCTGAATGGATAGAAGCACTCCTTCTTTTACTCTATCCTAGAAATGAATCAAAAAGGGAAGACAGTGGTGACTGGGACTGAATGCAACCTTCAGAATTAAGAAAATTGGTCAAAGTAGAAAGGAGAGAATGGCTGAGAACACTTCCACTGAAAAGTTCACTGTCCTCAAAGTACTGAGAAGATGATATTCATGGAAATATACTGCAGACCAGCAGCCAATGGCTTGTGAATGAGCACCAGCCTATATACTCCCACTTTCACTATGACTGCTTTATAGGACAGAACATTATGTAATTCCCGAGCAGAAACCCACAGAAAATAGCATTCTTTAGATCCTACTGATTTCTGTGGGATCAGGTCTGACTTCGGGCAGGGGTTTTTCTATCTTGCCCTAGGCCAGAGAAGAGGAGGGAGCCCTCCTGCTCATACCTGTTCACATTCATTCCTCTTGATGACAGTACCTCTTCCTACTCCAGCAGCAGTAGTAGTACCCCAAATGAGGACTACACAGGATTTAGGCAAAAGCAGCAATTGGTTGTCCAGCTCTTTACTTTGAAGAACAACAACAACATACCACAACATTCTATAGATCCCATGAGCTCAAGAGCAATCGTAAGGCTTGTTTGAGGGATATTTTAAAGCTAGCTTTTAAAGAAAAAAAATGCAGATTTATACGTGTCTGCATACTAACTTCTTTCTCAATGGTCCTATTTTTCTGCCATATTGAAAGACACTCAAGTTCTTGAATTAACTATTAGATTACTGCATAGCAATATTGTTTAAGTAATGATTATCAGTGTTCATGTTGACATATATACTTTATAATATTCTACCAGGATATATCAAGATTTTTTTTTGAGATGAAATATTAATACATAGCTGAGCACTCAAGAACATCTTTATTACTGTCAACTTCACTATAGTTATCATTATTTGGGAGATATGCCATATTTTGTAAATTATAGCACCCTCTATATTTTTAAACTTAAATTGTAGCTAATTAAAACACAAATACAACACAAGTAACTAGTTATTCTTAGGCCCTTTCCAGACGTGGGGGAGGAGCCGCGTGAAAATGCTACTCACCGGACTTCTTCAGCGTCTGGGCGAGTCCGTCGGGACGAGGAGCGGTGCGAGCTTGTCGCTCTGCATTGCTCCAGCATCCAAAATGGCGGCTTCCAGTTGGTGGAGGCTCTCCACCAACCGGAGAAGCTCGCCAGCCTAAAGCCCACCCCGGCAGATCTGCAGGCATGCACTAGTGCGCGCCTGCAAATCTGCACCGGAGCGCAGCGATGGAGCGACACGGAGTTGCGCGCTCCATGCTTTTTAAAAACCTCTAAAAAGAGGTTTTTAAAAAGCATGCTGCGTGACCAGTTCCGGTCGCTTTGGAGCGGACTGAGGTGTGGAACTACAAAAAGTAGTCCGCCCCAGTCCACTCTACGGTGCAGAAGACCTCCGTCGGAGGTCACTCTGCACCATTTCAATTGCCCCGTGTGGAAAAGGCCTTAGTTTGTTTCTTCTTCTGATAGTAAAGGTATTAACTGAGAGCCCTATCACACTACACTGTTATAGCATTATTATTCCACTTTAACAACATCCTACGGAATCCTGGGATTTGCAGTTTTAGGGAGGGCCATTTAGAACCCTCAGCCAGAGAGCTCCTGGGCCTCCCTAAACTACAAAGCTCAGAATTCCACAGAATGTGGCATGGCAGTTAAAGTGGAATAATAGCGCTATAACAGCATAGTGTGATAGAGCCCTAAATCACATGACTGTAACTTAAGGAGGAAAATCTTCATTCTTTTTGTGACACAACTGGAATTGTAATTATACTTATATTTATAGAGGTTTGGGACCTGTTAAACATAATTTCAAGAAATCTCTTAAATTCTCATACTCCTATGGACTCTCCTACTCCTTGGAAATCAAACAAGTATTACTTTTGACAAAATTGGAAAGAATTTCCCTTCCAAAGGCATAAAACCTACTACATTTCAGACAACGAGGAGAAAAGAGTTTTGTACAAATAACCTTTTCATTTCAGGTTTTGTGTTTTTGTTTTGTTTTGTTTTTTTTTGAGGCTGAACTGATTTTAAAAAAATTTCTTAGATAATAGGTAGCTGGAGACAGAGTTTTTTTGTTAAGTTTTGTTAAATTTTCTTGTTAAAACAAGGAGAACTCCAGGAGGTACATTTTTCCTTAAAGCAAGCCATATCTCCCAACTTCACACCTTTTATGTTAAAAAGAGCAAATATTTAAAAATAAAAAAAAATATGAAGAGAACTTATATTGATCTCTTATTTCATAAGGAATTGTGATCTGACTTTCTGCATTTGCCTACTCCTGCCCTAACTAAAGAGCATGCAACATGTAGGTGTAGTGGCTACAGATGACAGATTAATTAGACTGAAACTTTCTCCCATTTCTGCTCGGTAGGCATCTGAGTTACTGGCAGCGCAGTGCAAACTGACAGGATGGGGTGGATGTGGGCATGTAGCAGAGCCAGAAAGACCACACACTGACAGCAAGTAGGCAGGCCACTTCAGAGCAAGGCAGTCAATGACCTAAAAGAAACTTAAAAAAAAAAAAAGACAGAGACACACCCCTCGTATCAGTACTAGCATACAGCAAAGAGTTCTTATCTAAATCCAGAGCCAAGGTAGCAAGTTGGGCAGAGGTGTACCTGGAGGCAGCAGTTGGTATATGTACAAGAAATATGTAGGACCACAAGTCCTTGACTTGCCACATGCACTGTGGCTATAACCAAGCTTCACTGCATCATTCCAGTATGAGATAAGCAGGCAGCAAGTTACAAGAGAAACACTTTCTTCACATAAGCTGTGATCGTATTACACGGTAAGAAAAGCAAGATACAAAAGCAAAGATTGTGTTGAAAGGTCGGATATTTCACTAGAAAAGCAGCTAGGTGGGCAGAAGAAGCAGGCAGCAGTGAGTGCCAGCTAGAAAATATCATAGGACCACAACTGGAAACACCTAGCTTGGCAATCCTCAAGCCTGACTATTATATCATGGCAGTAGAGAAACAGGCAAACTGGCCAAGAGAAGCTGGCAGGTAAATGACATATAATAAACAGACTGGCACAGGTCCTGTATCAGAGGATGAGTACTTCCTCAAACAGCAAAAAGTGCAGAAGCCTTTTGCTTCTATTTGGCCCCAGGCATGTAAACAGATGAAAAGGGACAGCTAACTGAAATAATCACCTCTGCCAGGTTGACAGGTTGGTATGGGAAAGCAGAAAGAGTTAAGTGTAGAATTGTGGTAGTGTACTGAAGGAGCAGTATGGAAATGTTCCAACTGAAAAATTGAAGTACGATGCTGAAGAAATGCACGTTTTAAATTAAAATCAAAGTTAAATTACAATAGAAAAAAAGACATAATCAAAGACTGAAATTAAGATCAAATCAATACACCAAAAGGCAGCACTCACTGATTGACTGAGTGTATATGTCTCTGTGTGTCTGTCTGTCTCTGTGTTGTGCACAAGGGAAGTTAACACTTCTTATTTAATTATAAATAACTAACAACTATCACCTGATAGATTCAAGCAAACAATGACAAGTGTAAAAACAAAAATACCAAGAACTGAATTTCAGAAAAGGATATTTTTGGGTAGGACTGGACTGGAAAAGAAAGGATTTTTGGAATAAGGAACGAAATCAGTTTAGGAACAGATCAGATAGCACCTAGTAAGAAACATAATCTAAAACCCTCCAGAACTCCAGCACAACCTTTAAAACTTTCTTTACTCAGAAAAGAGAATTACTGAAGAAGGAAACACTGCATTTTCTGCAAGCTGCCTTCTCTTTTTCACTCCATATTGCTCACAAAGCCTTGGGACCAAAGGCCTTTAGAATAATTTGGGTCTCCCAAAGCAGCTTGATTTTGCTCAGAATTTATCTTAGCCCATATATACAAGTATACTTCAGTTAAGTCGATGTGTTATTGGACACTACTTTTTTAATAATAAAAAAAAATCATTCTAGAGCCGAAATAACATTGAGAGAATAGAGATAGATTCCTACATCATAAAAAGAAGAGCTGTTCAACACGTTTCACCAAACTAACACTTACGCACGCACAAAATAAAACAACCAGGTGAGGTAAGCCTTGTTAAGCAAACAAAAACATTTTGAACCTTCTAGAGACCACTTAAAAGATTCTTCCAAAACGAGTCCAGGGACTACATTTTATTTTCTTGACTTTTATTATAACTTCCTCTTTGGGAGATCTATGTTTATTTAACATGATGGGTGTGGGTAGTGATGCAAGCTTATCTGAAAAGAAAAGAAAAGTTAACTGTAGAATCAGTCATGCCAGATTTTCCATACAGAAGAATCAAAATTACATCTGGTCTTGATATGCAGAAGCCACAGATAACCATGTTCAAACGAATGGCTAATTTCAAAGCATGATAGGAAATCTCCTATCATCTCCTACTTGGGTCAAAGAGAGACAGAGGGTGCAAGCCTGAGGTTTGTTAAGTCAAAGTCAACTGTATGACTTGCATCACACTGAAAGCAAGGCACTGTTGCCTTAACGCTGGAGCTGTCATTCCCATATTTAACAATAAGAGGCATAGGAAAGTTATTTTTATCCTTGTCAAATACTGTGCCAGAACCTGGAGTAAATAATCAAAATGCTTATGCTTCTAAACTCAAAGACTGTTTTAAACTGGCAATATTTTGCTTTTTTAAAGACAAGTTGGTTACAGCAGAAATTAGAAGAATATGCCGGGCCAAGTTGTACTCTGCAATGAACGTGGAATTAATTCAGGTAATGGTAGCTGTATGTTGGACTGGAGCGAGTAGCCTGCATGCATAGATACCATTGCATGATGGGTAGTCATGTTTGCTTGTATGGACCACTAATTTCCCTTCGTACAAATTTCCTCTGCCACCAACAAAAGCTTATCTTAGGGTCCTCACAACTTCCTCAATCATTTTACCAGGGTTAAGGAGGCTGCAATGGAAATCAGCAACCTTCTGTACATCAACAAATCAATATTATATTTTAATCAGTATTTATTATCTGCTCTACACTACATAGAAGTGGCATAATTGTGAACAAGCATTTCATAAACTTAACTGAAACAATCAATGGCAAAATGTAAAATTTGAAGGCTGTGCTTGGTTAACAGCATGATAAATGAGAAGTCATCAAGGTAACAATATTAATTAGACGGCATCATCTCTTTTTAATCTCTGCTCTCATTCCAGAACCGAATAAACATATACCAAAATAAAGCTAGCTATGGCCTGATAGAGTCTGCAAGTGCTCAGTCTTCGGATATAGATTCTGGTATGTAAACCAAGGTGGCCATCCTGATAATTCTGGAGTTGAATTGAGCTATAATTGCATTTACCCATGAAAATGGGTGCAATCAGCCAGCTGCAATTATTATAATCTTCTAGTTTTAGCTGCAAGCAGCATTTCACAAAATTCCTATAGTACTTTTCTCCTGTTAATTGCTGAAATAAGTAATAAAAGCATCACACCTGGCATTTACCTCCAGCTTCTGACTTAATTATTTCTCCAAAAGAGGTATTATCAAGAATAACAATGGGTCCTGCAGTATAAACCTGTTCTGTTTTGATTCTGTATTTCTTAGAATTTTACAGGTTGCTATACCTACATAGACTTTTTTTTTGAGAGAGAGTCATGTACAGAGTAATTTTTTAAATATTAGGTACAGTGACATGTTGTCAGTAATTTTATGATGCACTATTTCTGTCCCTACATTAATTACATATCATTCATTAAATGCTGACTTATGAATAGAGTCTACACAGCCCCTTTGCTTCTCTCAAAATGCTGTTACCTGGATAACATTTGCTATTAACATTTCAACACATGGTGCATAGATGGTATTATGATCCAAGGAAACACATTGTTTCAGTGATTTTCAGATTTTCAGAGAGCTTTTTCCACATGGTTTGCTGAAGAACTCCTGAGCATCTGCCACGCAATACCTGCATGCTACAGAGAAATTAATGACATGTTCCAAGATAAACATTCAGGACATATTCTAGTAATACCTCTTCATTCTCCACTATTGACACATGTAAGGAAAGAAGCTTTCTGTAAAGTTTGCATATGTATGAAGGTACAGACAATTAATGAAGGCCTAATTCCAATTGCTATTCCCATGCAAGGCTGATCCATTGAATCAGCAGTTGAATGGTAAATCAACATTATGCATATCCCATTGATTCAACAAGGCAACTGTATTTGGGATTGGCAAATAGATTTATTTTGTTCACTTAAGACATTTTACATTCCTTTCTATTTAAAAAAAATCCGAACACCATTTATGTTTTCTAAAAAAACAAAATAAAATAAAACAAACTGATAAAATAATAGAACAATGATTAAAAAACAGAATAAGAAAATACTTCATTAAAATCCCTAGAACACAACTGAAAACATACTGTCTTCATACATAACAGATCCTGCTCTCTGCCAAGCTGTGACTTCTGGGCCCACTTGCTCTTCTTCCATGCCAAACTATTAAACAAGTATATGCTAACCGTATGATTTGGTTGTAGAATCCCACACAACTACAATCAGATAAATTGTACAGTGGTTCCTGTAAATTTGAAATCCACATGCAGATATAGGGGTTTAGCTAGTGATGGGAAGATGTAAGCAGATGAAACTGATTTATGAGCATTGTCTGAGAATAATGTGTACGATATGTGCTGTGTTAAATTATTCACTCCCACAAAGGAGAACAAATAATTTAAATAATTTTCTCCCTGCTGCTAGACATTTTCAAAAATGATGCAGTTTTCAGAGACCTCTTACATGGAGGGGGAAGTCTCTGGTAGGAGGGATCCTCTGCTAGGATCCTCTCCTGGCTTCTTCCCACACCTGAAATCCAGAGGATAAGCAGGCTAAGCTCTTCCAGGATCCTCACCTGACTTCTTCCCCAACCCACCCTGTGAGACATCAGGAGGGTGAGAGAAAGGCAGTCAAGGTCTGGAAGGCTATTGTCTTTGAGGATGTTCTTGATGTTCTCGAGGATGTTCTCTTCGAGGATGTTCTCCACATACTCTGTATGACATTGGGAAGGGGGAAGGCAAGCTATTGTCTTGCAGGATTCTCACTTCGCTTCCCTTTACTTCTGCCATACAACATTGGTGTGTGAGGTGGGAGGCAGACAAAGATCAGTAGGTGTCAATTATCAGGACACAGCCCATGTACAGAGCAGAAAAGTCTGGATGGCTAAGGGGACAATAGGAGTCCTTAAATCTATTAGAGGACTGTGGAGAAAGCGAATAAAGGACTTGAGAATAACCCTCCTCACCAGGGTTTTGGGAAACTGGGAAAACCCCTTTCTCATTTTTCCTCTCAAGAATTTGAATGTTCTTTATATCCCCAATATATAATGCACATATTTAGTAAGTTATTCTGGCTGTTTAACTTCATTTTTTGAATTTTGTTAAAGAGCTGCTAACACCTGTTACAATAGAATACCAATTGCCTAGAAAGAAAGACAGTGAGGTCTCCTTTTCTGGATGTCTTCAAAAAGAGGCTGGACAGGTATTCTAGCTGGAGATCCTGCATTACAAAAGGTGTTGGACTGATGGCCAATATGGCCCCTTCCAACTCTGTGATTCTGCGGATATTTTTTATTTTACAAAATGAAACACAAAGGCCTCCATGAGCAGGCCAGCTCAGAATCAGCTGAAAGAGTCCCACTACCTATACAGATGTACAACTGATACCTTTATTCCAGGTGATACCTGAAAATATTTCTAACATCAGTATAGTAACAATCATCATCCATACTTTCAAGATGTCTTCTGCTTTCCTTTACTTTAAGAGAGCGGAAAAAGTAAACTCAGGATCACATAATTCAACTGTCCTTTGCACCGGATTCTTAAGGATAATGTGCTCCTAGACCAATTAGTACTCCACATGCAGCTTGAGGGAATTTCTGAATGATCTCTGAGACATGATGTGTATGGGTGGGGTGGAGAGACTATTGTTTAGAGTAGGAACAACTGGTTAGATAAAAGGTTAGGCATTCCTCCCCCTCCCCTTTTCCATTCTGTTGTTTCCTCCCAAAGCAGCTTTTCTCAAAACAAACACAAATACAACCACCAGCATGCACCTAGTCATTCCACTGTTTTCTTCTTAAAAGAACCGGCAGAAGTCATTTCTGAACCACTTGCAATAATCTTTCAGAACTCTTGGAGAACAGCAGAACTCCCAGCAAACTGGAGGAGGGAAAATGTCATCCCCAGCTTCAAGAAGGGAAAAAAAGAGGACTCAAACAATTATCGCCCAGTCAGTCTCACATCAATACTAGGAAAGATCCAAAAGTAGATCATTAAACAGTCAGTTTGCAATAACTTAGAAACCAATGCTGTAATCACTAAAAGTCAACATGGATTTCTCAGAAATATGTCATGCCAGACTAATCTTATCTCTTTTTATGATAGGGTTACAAGCTTGATAGATGAAGGGAATGCTGTAGATGTAGCATATCTTGACTTCAGTAAGGCCTCTGATAAAGTTTCCCATGACATCCTTGCAAAGAAGCTAGTAAAATGCAGGCTGGACAGGGCTGTTGTTAGGTGAATTGGTAATTGGTTAACCAACCGAACCCAAAGGGTGCTCACCAATGGCTGCTTTTCATCCTAGAGAGATGTGACTAGTTGGGTGCTGTCCTGGGCCCAGTGCTATTCAACATCTTTATTGATGATTTGGATGAAGGAGTGGAGGGCATGGTGATCAAATTTGCAGATGACACCAAATTGGGAGGGGTTGCTAATACCCCAGAGGACAGAATCAAATTTCAAAAGGACATTGACAGATTGGAGAGTTGGGCCAAAGCTAACAAAATGAATTTCAACAGGGAGAAAAGGAAAGTCCTACACTTAGGCAGAAAAAATGGAATGCACAAATATAGGATTGGAGACGCGTGGCTGGATAGCAGTACATGTGAAAGGGATCTAGGAGTCTTGGTAGATCACAAGCTAAACATGAGTCAGCAGTGTGATATGGCAGCCAAGAAAACCAACATGATTCTTGGTTGCATCAATAGGAGTACGGTATCTAGATCAAGGGAGGTAATGGTACCATTCTATTCTGCATTGGTTAGGGCTCATTTGGAATACTGTGTCCAGTTCTGGGCACCTAAATTGAGGAAGGATGTCGACAAGCTGGAACGCGTCCAGAGGAGGGCGATCAAAATGGTGAAGGGTCTGGAAGCCATGCCCTATGAGGAAGGGCTTAGGGGGCTGAGTATGTTTAGCCTGCAGAAGAGAAAGTTAAGAGGGGACATGATAGCCATGCTTAAATATTTGAAGAGATGTCATGTTGAAGAGGGAGCAGGCTTGTTTTCTGCTGCTCCAGAGACTAGGACAAGGAGCAGTGGATTCAAGCTGCAGGAAAGGAGATTCCTCTTGAACCTCAGGAAGAACTTCCTGATGATCAGAGCTGTTTGGCAGTGGAATATGCTGCCTCAGAGTGTGCTAGAGTCTCCTTCTTTGGAGGTTTTTAAGCAGAAGGTGGATGGCCATCTGTTGGGAATGCTTTGATGGATGTTCCTGCATAGCAGGGGGTTGGACTTGATGGCCCCTGGGGTCTCTTCCAACTCTATGATTCTATGATTCCATGATTCTCTTCTACAGCAAAGAAAATTCAGTGAAGAAGCAGTTGGCTATGCTTCTTACAAAATTTCTATGGACCTTTCTGGGTTCGTATCTGTGTCCCTTGAAAGATGCAGGGAGAGTAGATTGGATTATTGTCACTTAATGAAGCAAAAGGCTTCCCTATAGTTTTGTTGTTAAACACTGCTTGTGGTCTTCAAGGTTCCAGGATTTCTCATGAATTCTGCTTCGACAGTTTCAGTTGCTATAATGACATGCTTTCCACCTATGCTGTCAGACTTTTTCTTTGGAGAGATCGTAAGTGTAAACCATTCTTGCCCTGTGTCTGTTATCAGACACTTCTCATGAACAGAAAGGTGTAACCTGCATCACACTTAAGGAAGCAGCTGTCTCGACGAACAGAAATATAATACAAAAGCCTCTGAAATTATGTCATCAACACTTTCTCAGTCTTATAGATCTACGTAATAGCTTAAGAGCACAATATCCAGTTGGGGAACCGTAAATCTAAAAGAGATAGGCTAGAGAACTAAAATCCATTTAAGAAGGTTTGTGGTCATATTTTATGTTTATTTTCTTATGTAAACTACTGATTTTCCCTAAATATCTTAGTGATCCACTGCTGGATCCATCTGAGGTAGGGGGAGTTTGGAACTCCCTCTCTAGAAAGGCCAGGATGGTCCTATCCTTGCCCTCCTTTCGCTGACAAGTCAAAACATTTTTGTGCCATCAGCCTTTTACAAACTGACTAGGGTTGGGCTTTTAATAATGTGCAGTGTTATTTTTAAGGTTTGTACATAATTTTAAATGAATTTTGGTATTATTAATGTTTAATTGTCTTAACTTTATAAATTGACTCATCAGAGACAAAGGCTGTAGCCATAAACCCACCTTCCTGTAATTAATCCTGACTGAATTCAATGGAACTTGTTACTGAGTAGACACGTACATAATGGTTGTTCAGTGTGTAATTATTCTTTAGTAAATATATGGAAAGATTTTTAATACCCCGGAAATATAATAATCAAACCATGCTTTTGCTGTGCTCAGGAAACAAGAAACAAGTATACCTAAATGTGGCAGTTAACTTTTGCAAAAACAAGAAGGAGCACAGGTAGAAGTATCTTAATATATAGCATGCATGCAGGTCTTCAATGACAAGTCAGGATATAGCCCAAAGGAAATTACAACTAATCAAAATCTAAACCCAACTCCCCGACTTTTATCCAGCACAGCTGGCTGACTCCTGGCTGACATTTATTCAATCCTATGACTCATTCCCCTCTTACAATTAGAAACCAGAGGAATTAGAATGCCAAATAAATCTTTAACAATGAAGGGGAGACTGCCCAGCTTGAGACCTCTTTGGCAGAGGGCACAGAAAACAAAGAGATAAACCGTCTCTGACAGTATTCATTATGTTAAAATGTTAAATTACTGTTGTTACATGCCTGTTAAGCAAGAGCAACAACAACATTAATAGTAACAAATTATTTCTAAAATATTCTTTCCAATCTCTGAACTGCAGGCTAGTAGTGGCCCCAAGGTGCTAGCAGGCCATCCATGACAGTATAACTACCAACTCAGACCCAGCTCTGTTGTCCATTTGCCAGCCGCAACTCTGAATTCCAACTTAGTGTTCTGCTCTAAATGCCTTCTCCATGGTATGGTCTCACAGTATGTGTGTTGTGCACATTTTATCAAAGTGTCCTAGCATGGTAGCTTTTGTTCTCATAGTTCTTTATCTCCCCTTGCTTAGCACAGAACAAGTGATACCTTAGATTACTGACATCTGAAAATGTGAAGTCTGAAATCTGAAATGTAAAACAGACATATGAATGTTGTTTTTCCATGATCTCTACAGACACATCTTACTCTTGCTCAACTTAAAAAAAACACATTGTATGCATCTTGATTGCATTTCAACATCTGTAAAGATATTGCCTTCCTTGACCAACAATGTACTGCAAGATCTATCATCACATCTCAAGTACCATTGTGCTGCAACTTTGTCACAACAAAAGCAGAGCAGTTCACAACTGCTTCATTCCCCTCTTCAGCAGCATGTAATACATACAGAAGTAACTGTTTATCCACTTCCTCTTGCATACAGCAAAGGAAAAGCACCTCTCTCATTGCCCTTATTTGTGATTTATATGTGCTTTTCTCATTAACTCTAGCTCCTTTCTAAAATCTCTCTTCCACCAGACATTATTTATAATTTGATCAAAGTGGTTTTGTTGCTGACTTTTGATACAAGTTCCTTTACTGTCTCACAGTTTGTGTTTATTGGTAAGGACAGAACACAACATCACCTCTTTTACTATTGCTCCCTTACTGAATACTACTCCAGAAACTGATTAGCAGATTCTTTGAAATTATATTATTCCTTTTTCTACACCAGAGCTATACCATCCACTATAGTTGCTGAACTATATGGTACATCAACTATGGCATTCATCTTGAATGAGTTAGATGATGTGGCTTTGTTAATCTTTCCTGGAAATCCCTCTCATATTTACATGAATTGCAATAGCGCCAACAAATGAATATCTGCTATCTGCAGACTGCATACTTTTGTCATCACTACAATGCACCCAAATATGTTAGCTTTTAAAACACATTCTTTCCCTTCAGATTTTGCTCTCTCTCTCTCCCTTTTTTATTCTGCACATGGTGCTTAAGATTTTCAGCCTGTTTATTGTGATAGGACTATAAAATCTCTTGATGGGCCAGTTGCATTCAACTATTCATAGTGGAAGTTAGAATAGCTCCACTTACAAACAGCAAATGCAGTCAGAGGCAATGTTCCAAGGAATTGCATTTACAGTAGAGATGGACATAATATTTTGTTTCTCAGTAAATTGATCCAGCACTGTATGAGGCTCACCTCTGCCAATTTAGCTTACTTATCCTTATGTACTCTTGGCATTTGCAGGTCAGAACTGCATGACTAGGATACATTTGTTGCCTTGACGTATGTCTTCCTTCTGAGGAAAGAACTATAATAGTCAGGTGTAGCATAGTATTTTTTTCACTACAGTACTTTTAAGGTGAAGATTTCTTATGCCCCTAGAGTCTGTATATCCTTATACATTATTACTTCTGTTGCTTTATCAATGGGTGTATCTCCAAATGTATGTTACTATTGATCTGAATAGAGAAGCATCTGTCCTTGAATGCTTCATTCACATCAGGTTCCTCCTCTGCAAAATTAGTCACCTGAGCATAGTAGGGTAGCAAAACCTTGCCTAATTCAGTTTGTCATATGCGATGCAACATGGCGTCATAAAATGCATAGCATAGAGATTCAAGTCCTAATTCTTCACATAAGAAGCATGCAGACAGGAATGCAAGACATCTTCAATCCTATCAATGTATGTTATCCAGAAAACCGACATTATGCTATTCCTTTCATAAAGGTGTGGACTCTTCCCACACACAGGTTGCTCAAGTCTTGACCGTACAAAGATGTTTGGCACAAGTCATCAGTTATGCTGCTCAATGGCTTGAAATACACATTTGCCTGATTCTTCTTCATAGACTGATCTTTAGTCAAAGGAAAAAACTAAGTCCATGCCAATCTTCATGTATTTGTTTGTCACTCAGACACTGAGTACATGTACTACTCTTATATGTTGCTATCAAAGACATAGCTAACACAGCTGTCTTCCACAATTCCTCTTTCTTTGTATATTTTCTAAGACCATCATTCTCCCCCATAGGTGATGCCTTAAGCAGAATGTTTCACCTTCCTGCATGGCATGACCAGTCTAAGTTAAGATTAATGCAAGAATAATATAACTGTGACTCCAAACAGAGAACTGTGGTAACTGCAGAGTCACTACCTATTTTGAAACTACTGGTTCATTGGGCTAAAAGTTGAAACTGTCCCATTCCATTTAAAATAATAACTGTACCATATCAAAGTCACAGGATGGGGTAGAGATATACACACACCACATTAGAGCATACAACAGAAATTAAAATATATGGATCATTTAACCATTTGTCCTCATGTGATCTGAACTTCTTGTAATGACCTTTGCCTTGGATCTGCACCAATCCAACCTGCACAATAGATATTGTCAATTACTGGAAATTAATGGAAATGAGGATGGCATTTGGTCACCATTAGAACACATTGTTGTCTTGAATATTAAACTGGTAAATTCCAACCTTTTCTGGATTCTCTCAAAGTAATGAGAATTACTGGAACACTGAAACATCCATTGGTTCAGACTTTTGGGTTGGATATGGAGTTATGTGGCAATGCTCTTCAGTAAGACCTGCTAAGGGGACAGTGTACTCGATATAGCTGATTCCAGTTCGAGATTTAGAAACCAGCAAGAATTGTTTTTGTATAAGAGGCTCAGAGCTGCCTCTGTGATCCAAAATTTCCAACCCAGGCACCTAGGGGATCCCATTGAGTTGTCTCTGGAAGTGCGGACGACTGGAGGGGATCAGGCAGACACCATGCCCAGCCATGCTGCAATTGCTGCCTACGGACATAACATCATCCTGCTGGGCTTCTTAACTCCCTGAGCAAATGATTTGGCAATTAAGGAAGTTCACCAGCTGGTTAAATTTAGAAATGACTGGGATAAATAGACTGTATACCTAAGAGACTGTTGCAGGGGGAAATCAATGGTTTTGAAGGTTAAGCTTATAGTTATTAAACACTAGGCAGCAGTGTGACAATGACAGACACACTAGAAGACATACACTTTATAGGTTATCTTAGAACCAAAAGTTGGTGAGTTAGAAGTCACTTACATGTATTTTTGGCCCCTTTTTAATTTAGCTGTAGTTTAGTTTAATTTAGTTTCGGTAATTTAAGATAAGTAAGACATTATTAGGTTAGAGATTAGTGTTTGTCTGTCTGTTTAGTGTATGTCTTTGTAATCCACTGTGTGTCGTTTTATATACTCAATACATGTTCATAAAAACTTTTTTTCAACAAGATCCACTGGTTCAAGACATTGGTCCTGGACTTCATTCAGAGTTAGTTATAGCTGGCCCAGTTAAATCACTGAGATGAATTAGACATGACTTATCTTAGGTATTGTCACTTTTGATGGTATGGTGTCACAACCAATTTTAGTTGGATCAAGGTGCTCTGCTAAAATACTTTCAAAAATAACTTTCTTCAGCTGCTTCAGATCCCAGGCAAGTATGCATTTTTAAATGACATGTGAGCAGTGTGAAATGTCACACTATATAGCTTTCATAATATCCTATATATAAAATTTAGTATTGCAGTTCTGACAATGTTCACTACTTTTCAATCAGAGAATGTCTATATTGTTCCAAACAACATGCAGGCAGGTACACTCTTGAGAACACTTATTTGAGAACACATTATGATTTCTGCCCTCTTTTCTTGTAGAGAGGCTGTCATCCATCTGATAAACGATACAAGTGGTAAAAGAATATTCACTTAGCACTTATGTGTCTTTCAGTAAGTTGGCTCAAGGAGATCACTTGTCTCACTATATAAATTAAAAAAAGGACCATCACAAGATCTATACCAGTATCACAAAGGTATCCTGTGTCTAATTTTTAAAAGTGCAGCAGATGCTCAATAATGAACAGGTTCTAAGGTGAACTCTACAGCCTTTCACTGGAAATAAGAATGGAATGGGCAACAGGTGCAAGTAACTGGCCTTTTGTGAAGTCTTAGCATTTTAAAAATAGCTATTACATGTCCCTTGATTGGGATGGATTCTGGCTTGGGGAAATTTTCATGCTCCTTTGTCTCATTGCTTATATCCACTGCCGGCTTATCTAGACATCTTTAGATACCAGCTTACTGAAGCTATAGAAACAGTACTAAAGATGTAAATCTCAAAAAAGAAACAAAAATTAGTGCGTATGGGCAACCAGTACAAGAAGATCTGTATCATCAAATTATCTGGGCTGTTTGCCAAAATGATTTACTGACTGGATTCTGTTTCTCCCTTTCACTTTAACACAACAGTAAACCATTGGATCAGGAATAACAGGAAGTGCTATCAAATGCTATAATTGTACTGCACCATGAAGGCTGATGGAATTGAAGCATTATAGGAGGTTCTTAATGGATTTTTTCTGTAAATAGAATATGGCGATTTGGCGAAGCTTGAGGATGGGATAGCAGCTGGATATTGATGACGTCATGCAGGAACATGGCTCCTGGACTGGTAACAACCCGTTGCTATAGCATTATAGCAACATCACGGAAAAATAGCCAAAGAGTCATCTACATCACACAGTTACATCAATTTTACATTCCTTTAATTGACATGACTACATCCTACTGAATCCTGGTAATTGTAGCATGTGAAGTACTAAGAACTCCCTACAAGGGCCTTTAGTATACTCTACTGAACTACAGATCTCAGACTACTCTGAGGACAGGGATTAAATTAATATTTCGGCACTAATGCTCTTTAAGCAAGAATGCTCTAAATATATCAAAAAACTACAAATCCCAAATTTTCATAGGATGGAACTAAGACCGTTAAATTGGTACCTGTGTTGTATATACACTGTTAAGTAAGAATAGAAAATGAATGCGTAATGCAATGAACAACAACCGCCCCTAAGAAATGAGTTTTTTCAGTGGTGGGTGTATTGGGTTCTATAACTGATTATTTTTATAAAGTAATTTTCCAGGTTGTGATCAAGACATTGGTCATTTTATGTCACTCTAGAAATTAAGTATACAAATGGGACCTGTAGCCAAATGTTGCAATGTAATTTTCAGCCCCCAAGAGGAATGGTATTGAATTCCAGACAGGCTGAAAGAGCAGCCTTCCTAAGAGTCAGGGCGGGTAGGTTCAGGAATGGAGAAGGGATGTAAACAAAGGATGTCCACTGCTGTGTCTGGTGATAAGCAGCTGACATCTCTTATCTTGAGAAGCTTATACTTATACATTGGGTAGGAAAGGTAGGGCGTGTAGTTCCAGGTAAAGAGGTAGCCTTTTCCTTCCTTTCCTTAAAAAAAACAAAAAAACCCAAAACACATTCCTATGTAGTGCACAAGGTCTCTCTTTAACAAAATAGCATGCCTCTCTCAACCAGAATCCACTCTCCAGGACACTGTATAGTGGACACTCTCTAACACACTGTAAACCTGTGTTGTTCAATCTGTGGCCTTGCAAGTACTGTTGAATTGCAGCTCCTATCAGCCGTAGCCAAGACAGTCAATGTGAGGGATAATGGGAGCTAAGGTCCAACAATGTCTGGAAGTCCACATGTTAGTGGTAAGCTGTGAGGGTCAAGAGCAGGACAGTTCCATTTGCTTTTTCACTCCCTTTTGTTTTTCACTACCCCCCACTGCTACTTTAACTGTCAAAGCCTCAACATTCTCAAAAACAGATTTCTTTTACACTTTCACAGCCCATCTGACTTCTGGTTCCTTTGCTATGTTATTCTGTGTATAATACCTATGGGGAAAAAATCCCATTTAATCCAGTAGGAGTTCCCTCTGAATAGACGTTCATAGGATTGCATCATTGAATTCAACTGCTCTCAACATTTTATAATACCTTGCAATTCATGGGTCTTTTTGTATATTTTTTTATGTCTAGAATTTTACATCCAAAATTATATCCCCATTTCACCAACAAATGAGCATTCCCAAAACAGATTTCAAACAAGCTAAAAACTATATAAAAGAATAGAACAGTTTCATTTTATGCTCTCTTTCTCTCTCTCTCCTTTAAAATGTAGAAACTTCTATATGCTTCCTTAAAAAAATGCTTCTACATACTTTATCATCTGCTACCTAATTAGTATTAAAAGCAGAAGTGATTTAGCTACCTGCTCAGTAATAATAAGTAGGTCTTCCAGGTAGTTTTGGCAAAAGGAAGAATCAGCCTCTCTGTTTACCTATTTACTATTTGTTCTCCTTACATACAACTTGATACAATAAAACCTCTAAGCAGTTTAAAATGCATATAAAGTCAGTTTCTCCAACCCCTCCTCCCACCTCAGATTTTCTTTTCCAGGGGAACTGTCCATGCTCGATCTGGGCTGGCAGCCAGAGGAAACTGATAACACACAGGAAGTTCCAGCAGCAAAGTAATTAGTCTTTAGCAAACTTTAGTTTACTTTAGCAAAGAAACAGTCTTACAAATGAGAAGCAAATAATGGTCCCAGCAAGGTCCATGAATCAGAGGCAGGCAATATAAACACAAGTCAGAGGCAAGAACAACAGACAAGGGAAACAAACAGAAGTATGGCAGGAGAAACAGTCAGTTAATCACTGACATGAGCTGCAGAGGAAAGGCTCAGCTCTTGTAGGTTCAGGGATCAGTGCAGCTGGTGCTTGATTAACTGTTGCTTGGCATAAATTCACTGGGAGCGATGTAGGAGTCCCTTTTGGTGTCTATGCTGGATGAAGGTGAGTATTGGTAAGTCATTCTCCGTGTCAGCAGGGCTCCCCGCTGGGGCTGGCACTGCCCCCTGGGTTCTGTATCTGGGGTGGGTAGTCGTACTGTCTGCTCTGCAGGTTCTGCTGTTACAGTCTCTGTGCCAGAGCCTATGCCCAGCTCAGCAGGTTCTGCTGTCTCAGACTCTGAGTGTGAGTCTAGGTCCTGGAAGCCCATGACAGGAACCTTCTTTCTCAGCAGCTCCGATCAGGATGCACAGCCCTTTAAAATCTGCCTCTGCTCTTCCTCTTCTTCCACCAGCTGCTTCCTAGCTAGCTAAGGACAGCTCACAGCTCAAATTCTCAGCATCACAAACCATCTCCCCATGTCCCTCACACCCAAAGAAGGAGATGTGCAAGAGAGAGAAAGGGCCATCCTTCCCAATTCGCCCCCTTTCTCTCTCCTTTCCCTGAACTGGTTTGGATCCTGGGTGTCTGTTCTCCCCACCATGCCTTGGCCCTCTTCCCCACAGACACACACACACATTTTGATATTTATAATTTTTCCACTTTTGTGAAGGTCCTGTGCCCCTAACACTAGTGAATGTGGAGGGCCAACTGTACAATAACAAAATATTATATTATAAAATAAAATATTGTAAAAAATATTATAAAATAATAAAATCTATATTATGTATTAAACAATCTAAAAGCAATTAAAAACACTCCATCAGCCAAAAAAAAAAAAATCCCTTTGTAGATATGACCTCATTGTTGACCCCATCCATTGCGCTTTTAGAAACAGACAATTCAGTCAGTTGAATTCACTATTAGGAATGAGTAGCATCTACTATAAAATGTTGCATGAGCTTCTTGCTCCGCTCCTGCCTTGTCCATTTCATTGTCCCTACCACTTGTTTCCAGCACTTGGTTGGCCAAACATTCACCAAGTGTTCTGTGGCTACTAAATATGCATATTAGGATCCTTAAGGGTGGAATGATGTTTAAAGTTTTTATGTGTTTGTTTCCTGTACATTTGCAAATCTTACTGTTTCAGCTAAGGCTGGTACCCACTCTTACACATAAGGGAACAAACTGTTGCAGTCTGAACTACCTTTAATCATAATTCCAGTAAGACTTTTCCAGGATATTCACCAGCCAGTTTTCTGATGCCATCACAGACATTAAGTGTTCCATAGCCTCTGAGCACACTCAGCTTTTACTGAGCTTTTTAAAGGGAAGTTATCCTTAATGAAGATCCTCCACTTAAGTTTTTTTTTTCTTCTGCAAATCTTGGAGTTTCACAAGCCTATTAATATTTCCCCTTCATGCATGGATCATGGTGTTTTGGCAATAATGACAAATCACCATTCATAAAATAAATTCACTATTAGGATATGGATGATGATCATTATTCATGGCACAGGAAAGTGAAGGTTTCATTTGGGAGAATAAGGAATGGAGAGAGGAGGGGCAATTTACCTACTTGAGCTCTTACAGTTTACAGTGGTCTGGAAGCAAGGATTAGAGATGGACACTGCACAGGTAGGCAAGAGGTTTCTGTAGAATGAAAATGAAGAAAGATTTTTTTTTTCAAGTCCCAAACAATGGTAGAAGATTTATTTTCAGTGCAGGTTGGCAACACACTGTGAGATTCTAAGGATGTAATGCAATATTTTGTTGCAAATCCCCATGTGCAAATTCAGTTTTTCCACAACTTAACAAAGCAGATTTCCTACACTATGCCCTTTTTGGTAATGAAAGAAGTACCAGAGTTAACACTACAATGGCAATAACATTTTTATACAAATGTGTTCTCAGTGTAAGTACTTTGCAGTAACATGCCACAAAGAACAATTACAACATTCCCGTGCAAGGGTAGCAGATTGCCAGAAAATAAAACTGCTGATGCCGATAAACTGCTGTTCTGAGAAATCAACACACAGCACTCCATCTCTATTGTGCAGACAGAGAGAAATAAAAAAAAAATCTGCCCAGGATAAAAACTATCACATCTAGATTGCAACTATAAATCCCACTTTCTTAATGTGTAGATAGAAATATATCCTTATTTCAATTCTCTCATAATGATTTGATGAGTAAGGAACTAAGAACACACAAGGGCATTTGAGAGAAAATTTTAAAAGTGGCTACATGTCATGCATTTCAAAAGTTGTTACATTCCAAGAACTTCTATCTGGTAGTCAACATCGCATCTCAGTTTTTCTAATCAGAACTCTGTGTTTTTATTCTGTTGGCATGAAACAGAATTAGCAAGATCCACAACTGTTTAATATTGTAAACTCCATGTTCAGGCACTATTCTACTGTGGACAATATGATGGCATGGGTCGTTTGCTTCTGTCTGTCACGCACAGATGACCCTTACCTTCTTTAGACTCCTGTTACAAGCAAGTGATGCTGGAAGAGAGACCCAGCTTACTGTTGCACAGACTAGACCAAATCAGTGTGGGGATGATCTCGCCTTTGTCTATTAGCTCTGTCAGATTTGAGAAACTCCTGTTTACTCTCCATAGGTTACCACAAGATGAGAGTCACATCCTCTCCCTTAATTAGCACTGACCATGCCATCTGTGGGCACAGTAACTCGATGTAACAGAACAAATGACATCGATCAAAACAGGGTTCTCTCTAATGGATCAGTATGGAGCAGGGAAAAAGAAACAAAGGAAAACTATAGCCAATTCAGATCAAAGAAAGCAGGAAATCCCACTCAACCCAAACAGGGAGCCAGCTATGTTTGTGCTACTTGGCAGAGAGCAAGAGAGGCCATAATGAGCCAAACATGAAGCATGTCTGGAAAGTAAGTCAGAAACAACTTGAAGGTGTACAACAACAAAAATGAACAACCATAACCTCTTAGACATATCATATTTTTGTTCATCAGGCTTAGGTGATTACTTTTTATTCTTCATTTATACTCTCATTAAACAGATTGACAATTTTATAAAATCATAATCTTCCTCAAATTGCCTGAGTTTGAAATCTGTCATCAGGTATGGTCCTTCAAACTTCCTTATCAAAGGGATCCCAGACAAACAAAATATGACAAATACAATCGCAGCAGTTCTCAGTCTTGGGTCCTCCATATGCTTTTGAATTTTAAGCCTCAGAAGGCCGAGATGGATGGACAGGAGTCTAGGACTTGGATATATTATTCACTGCAAGCCATACTCAGTTATATTCTAGGTACTGATATATATGAGGCATGATTTTTGACAAAATCAACCTTCTGCTTTATACCTTAAAATAGAAAATATATTTCTTCCTCTGCTGGATACAATCCTATAACCATTCACCTGTGAGTAATCCCCACTGAACGCAACAAAAATCACCTCTGAGAAAACACACTGCAGTGTTAATTTTTATACTGGAGTACTACTTTCTCATTTTGAATATGCCAATATACACAAGGTATTCTCTCAAAAAAGTTCTGCAGGTTTCTCAGAACAAAAATGACCTGTTTTTCAATTCGGTTAAAACCCTCAATATATATTATTTGGCTTTCAAGGAAGTACAACTAAGACACAATTGAATCACCACTGGTTAGACCTGACTGTTATTACTTGACTGGCTAAAATATACAGAAGAACTATATCAGAATTCTGAGGTAGGCTGATTCAATACATAAAATGCCAACTATTTTAAGGGCTCAGTAGAACACAAAATAATTTCCGTTAAGCATGGGTTTAATCAGGATTAAAGAAAATGTAAATTTATTGGAGGGGGAGGAATGAAAAAGATGAAGCTAAATACATTCCAAAGGATTAGGGTTAATCTGAACCATGCTGATATCCATATCAAAGAGATCCATAGAAGATTAACCAATCCTTTCAGCATTCTGGAATTTTCCAGTATCCCAATTTTCACAAAGATCTGACATTTTATAAAATAAAAATTGTAAATAAGTGGTTCACATACATTTTAAAGAGTTGACACCACTTTTCCAAAATGTCCCCAGTGGAGTAAAAATGGTTTCTTGCTGAATTTCAAAGATTTTGCATTCTTCTCAGTAAACCAAAAACAATTATCTATTTGTCAACTAGGCAACTTGTCTCTACATACACAAAGGCTTATACTTTGAGAGAGAACACCTAGGAAAATAAACATTTTAAGTAAGAATACCCAGAAGAACCTCTGAGAAAAATATCTGCATGTGAATATTGACTAAATATGACTGTTGCTTACCCAAAGGTTCTACCATAACATGATGCAGATTAGGGTGGATTTTACCCTCATGTTCTAGGTTGGGGGGGGGGGCTCGCCCTTTATGAATTGTGGAGTATTTTCTGACCTCAATGAAATTTCCAGTGTATTGCAAGGTATATAAATATTGCATATCCAAAGAACATTTCTGTTTGCAGAATGAATTGAGTGCTATACAAACACCCAAAATTAGAAAACACAAAGTGGAAAGAAACTGAAATAAAGTTAGATAAAATACAGTACAACAAAGCCTACTCCAATTTTGATTTTACCCAAATGGAGCTGATGTGCTGGCAACCAGAATATACATCACTTCTGCTTTATATGTGTACGTGCCTTTAAGTCACCTGTCAACTTATGGCGACCTCATGAATTTCATATGGTTTTCTTAGGCAAGGAATACTCAGAGGTGCAGGTTCCTTCCTCTGAAATATAGCCTACAGCACCTGGTATTCATTGGCATTCTCCTATCCAAGTACTAAC
This sequence comes from Cyclura pinguis, assembly GCA_030412105.1. NCBI lineage: Eukaryota > Metazoa > Chordata > Lepidosauria > Squamata > Iguanidae > Cyclura > Cyclura pinguis. The sequence continues at coordinate 155,858,677 of CM059602.1, forward strand.
CAGAGCTGATCCTAGCCAGCTTCCATGATCAGACTGGTTCTCGTGCCTTCTGGGTATTTAGATCTCTGGTAGAAAACATCGCCAAGTAAATCATTCAGTGCAAATTTTGTTATAGTTTTTTCATTGCCTCTGTGAGATGGAAGAGAAAAGGGTTTGTGTGTGATTTTTTGAAAAAGAAAATCAGAAAATAAAGTTTTTACTCAATGTACAACTAAGGTCACTTTATTATTATATTATCTTATGGAGTAAGAACAATTAAGTAGATTTTTTAAAAAAATTTTACTCTTCAGAGTACTGACCGGAAAATATTCAATTCCATTTGGTGGAATAAGCCAAGAAAATACATGTTACATTTCACAACCTTCATGGTATTTTATTATTCTGGCATTTAATTATATTCATGACATTGGTGGTGGGGGTGACTTAGTTTCCAAAGTATTTTTAAGAGCTAAAATCTTCTTTCCACTGTGCGTTTCTTGTTTTTCTGACAGAAGTAACATATATAGGCACTCTAAAAAATAAAATGTATCTAAGTATCTGTACTAAACAACTCTTTCCATTTATATGAAGCGAAATAGGAGGTTGATATTTCAAGTCAGATAGATAGTACATCAATCAGAAGCTGGAGATTACCTAGTTGTGTTTTTGTCTCTAATGGATAAATGTAGTTCTAGCATGCAAATCATGAGAAAGACAAGGCAGGTTTGTGAAAATTACCATAAAAGCAGTTAACTTAAATGGAAAATAATTGGAGAGTTAATGAGTAGTCAGGGTTTGAGGTCAAAATGATAATTATCCAGCTGAGGGGTACAAAAATAGAGGTATGCACTTGGGTATTTTGTTGAATTGGCTATATGGTTTCTTTGCCAGTGGATCATAGCTGCTTCTATTCTGTGAAGACTGAACAAAATAACTTTGTAGAATTAGAAGGGCTTTAGTTTGTGTTTCATCCCATTTAAATGCTGTCAGTACATGGTATTGCAAATATATATCCTTACGATGTGTACTCACCAATCATCAGTATCCTGGTGTGACAATTGATACTATTTTACAGTGATTATCACATTTTGGGCTCAGTGTTCACAGACTGTGGTGCCGGAGGATTACTGCTTTGCCCCTTGGATTTTCGCTTGTAGTGTTCTTCTAAGGCTAAGTCAGAGAGGTCAGTTTGGGAGCTGGGTCTAATCAATATCCTGAAAATATCCATCCCCCTCTCTTCAACTGATACTAGGAAGGCTGTGGAAGTCCTAGAGCTTTACCTGGATACCATGATGAATGGATACAGGTGAACATATTTAGAACACAATGAGAAATGAATGTACATGAATAGAGGTCCTGTTGATGAACAGATGTTCTGCTGACTGGAGGCACAACCGGTTCTGGACAGGGTAGTGCAAAGGAAGCAAATCTTTGTTTATTTCATTCTTACATGGAAGAACAAATACTATAGAAATTATCTTCCAGGTGGCCAAAGTTATAAGGGTTTTTAAAGCATATTTTAATGTGTTTTTGTTCAATGGGACTTTTTTTTCAAAAAAAAAAAGAAAAGAAAAGAAAAGAAAAGAAAAGAAAAGAAAAGAAAGAAAAGAACTGCGCAAGAGCCATGATTCTGAAAATAATCACCTTTCCCACATGAAGCAGAGCAAAAAATATACCATTTTCTGTGCAAAAATACTGCAGTTTATATAAATTTTCAAAAAATGTAAAAAAAGAACCCTCACAGAGTTTGACCTTGTATTTATCAAGCGTCTTGATTTGCTCAGACATCCCTTCTCACGAAGGAAGACAATCTTTATGAGTACATTCTTAGGTAGCACTCTTTTTAAAAGGTCAGGGACATTGTTCAAGGATGCTCTTGGATGTGGTACTGCTCTTGGAAGGTCAGCTAATGGCAGCAGCCAAAGTACCCTTGCCCAGGCTAGTTTTATGCTCCAGCTGCACTGTTTCCTGGGAAGAGAGAACTGTCCAGAGTGACTCATGCCTTAACTACTTGTCATTTAGCTTCCTGTAAGACATTTTGCATAGAAATGCTCTTGAACAGCATTCAGAAATTGCAGTTAGTAGCGTCTGTCAGCTAAAATTTTGTCAGGACTGCACATTGGGGTCCACATTACACCTTTGATTAACTTTACTTGCTTCAAGTTTATTTACAGGCAGACCTCAAAGTACTGGCTGTGACCTAAAAAGCCTTAAATTGTTTAGAGCAGGGATTGGTCTGTGGGCTGAATATAGCACTTCAGGTGTCACTGCACCCTCCAGCCCCTTACCCCCTTAACACTCCGCAATGGGCCAATCCCACCACCATTTTGCCCCCTCCCAACATGTTTTTAGGCCTGTCAAAGCATCTTCCAAAAAGTGGAAGTGACTGGGTTGGAGGAACACAGTGAATTGGACACAAAGAGCTAGAGTTGGCTCTTCTAGGCAACCAAAAAAGGGGTTGGGGGGTTCAAATGGTGGGTGTAGCTCTCCAATATTCTAGCGAGTAAATGCAGCCTCCTGCCTTCTGGAAGCTGCCCACCTCTGTTTTAGAGTTATGATAGCTGAAAGGCCATTTTCTTGCAAATAAACCTGTCAATAATTTATTATCATCATAGGAGGTACTGTTATATGTCCCATCTTACAAAATCTTACAAAAGGTAAGATTCATAGAGATACTTCTTGATAGAAGAATTTCCAGTTTTAGAACTCATTCCTAAAAATGCTAGTTTAGACACGTAGGAAGGATGGTATCTTAATGACGTATAGGTTTCCCTCACTTACCTGACAGATCAGGGACTACAGCAGTGTCAGAAAATGGAACTGGTTGAAAAGCGGAAGCCACGTACTGTACTGTAGGGAGCACAAAGGACTCACTGAGGCTCATTTGGGACCAAACACGCGTGCACTGCTGGTAAAATCTCTCAGCTGGCTTAGCATCTTTTTTCTACTCTCAGTTTGCTTTGCAAGCAGTGCCTCTGTGTGAACAGTTCCAAATGAGCCTCCGTAAGCAAGAACTGATGAAACAGTATAACCCCTGTTGAATTAATGGAGCTTGTCCTTAATTTGGAAGTATCAAAAGAAAAATTAATCAGACAATAGAGTGTCAAAAGGTGGGGGTTTCCTGTACAATGTTTTGTTGCTCTCTAGGTTAAATCCAATTGTTAGTCCCAACTGTAGTAGATCCATTCCATGGGTTGCTGAATGGTGCAACAATACCTATGTAACTCCTATTGATTCTAAAGATATATTGTGGTTGCATCTACCAAACAGATTTGGATCAGCGATTTTATTTTTAATGCCACATTTCAATTTTATTGTATAGTTTTTGTTCCTTTCCCCCCTTGGTTTTATAACATGTTTTAATTACATTTTTAGTGTACAGTCTCCTGGGCATTTGGTAGGAAGAAGGGGCAATCTATAACCTTCATTCATTCATAAATAAATTAAGTTGGTCATGAAATAATTATATGGTTTAAATTGCCAGCAGCATGATTCTTTCTAGCAACAACAAGTAATCAGCATGCTTAATTTAAATATCATAGCCTGACTTGGTGCTTAACTTTCTCTCTAGGAATAAACAAACAAAAAATTTTCCACAGATCAGGGCTTTTCCATCCATCCTCTTCCCACTGCATCTTGCAGGGCCTTCTGAATATCCTCCCCCAGGAGTTGGAGGATCCTTGGGAATAGTATGGTGGGCTATGGATAGAGAAGGGAATTGGAAATTGTGGCCTCTCTTTAATTAAGTGAAGGAAAAATTAGGATCTGAGCCAATATCAGCTGGGTGCTATAGTCTAGGCAGCACCTAAAAAACAAAGTATCTGCTCATTTTAGAACTTCTACTCAGTTTCCTAATCTCAAATCTTTAGCTCAGGGGAACTATTGCTTACAGAAGACGTCAGTATTTTTCTTTTAGAAAATACAATGATCCCATTTAATACAATTTCTCTTTTAGAACATCTAATGATCAATATGGATTCTAGAAACTGTCAGTTCTGCCAACTAAAATGACAAATGAAATATCTAGTGAAAGTGCTGTGGACAGCTCCACTGTACTCTTTAATCTATGTGGGATATTTACACTTCTAAGAAGTATTTCAACTCTGTCTTGTGAATACAGTTGCTTACCTTTTCTCCCCTTCCCCCTTTCTGGTACAATCACTTATTCTGTTACAGTTACTAAATAGCCTCCCATATCCACTGTTACAAATAGAGTAGCAAAAGGAGAGTACTTTGGAGTGAAACCTTTCCAGGATCTACCATTTCCCTCTAAGACTCATTTCCTCAGATTCATGTTTTGTAATGATGTGTGGCCTCATTTTAAGTAGCTGCACTGCAGATGCTTGGGGAGGCACTTGGTTGTAAAAAATAAAGTGATGACAACAGTGCATTTTCTGTTACGTGGTGCATCTCTTCCTCAAAGCACATTATGAGGCCCAACAGAGCTATCAGCATAATCAGTAGAAATATATGCTTTGGAATATTCTTACGTGAGAGGGTGTCAGGGACAATCAGGCTACTGTCCTCCTCTCCTGCTGTTGCTCACAGGCTAAAGAAGCTGCCAGTTGCTAGGGTGACCAGTGACAAAGAGAATGCTAGAAGCTTTGGAGGTGATCAGTTACTCAGCACCAAGGAGATGCTAGAAACAATATATGGAGGTGGAATGGGACAACACAGACATAAAAGCTAGTGCTCTAAAGGGAGGAAGGAGGAGGAAAAAGTCAGCATGTGGAGAGCATACTGGATTTATCCCAGCCTTGGAATACTGCCACAAAAAGAAGAAAGGGCAGAAGGACAAGCAATAATCCAACAACCACCAAGAAGGTAAAGACTTTTCCAGGCAAAGGAGGGAAAAAACAAGGAAGGGTTCTACAGCAGGTTTTCCCCAAGGGGCTCTGTCTTAACCTCACAAGCAATGGTTTGGCCAATCTCCCACCTCCTTCAGAACAGCTCAAGAGGTTGGGGGAAAACACTTCTTAAGCAAAAGGGCTTGTCTGACATACCTGCTGCCATTCACTAAAGAGCTTACTTACAGTTTATTTCTGTGAATGAAGAAGAGGGAGAAGAATATGTCTACCACTCTCAGGTTGCAAAACTCCTATAGATTTGTACTTTCAGAAACACACACACACACACACACACACAAATCCCCACAATTAAAGGTCAGTCTCGATAATCATCCCATAACCGCAGGAAGACTGTGACATAAAACTTTTGCTGCACTGTCCTCTTGTTAATAATTGTCAGAGTCTGAATTCCAAAATAAGCATGAGGCATGTTGTTGATGTTGTGCTTTCAAGCCACTTCTGACTTATGGCAAACCTGACACAAAATTATCATGTCAAGATATGTTCAGAGAGGGTTTGCCTTTGCCTTCCTCTGAGGCTGGGAAGGCTTGACTTTCACAAGGTCACTCAGTAGGTTTCCACAGCCACGTGTGGAGTCACATCCTGGTCTATAGAGTCATAGTCCAACAATCAAACCACTACACCATGCTGGTTCATACACTTATACATTTATTAAATGTTTTCTCTTCAGTTGTCTCTCTACATGTTTTTCATGTAAGACATTTTTTGATTATGCTTAGAGATTTTTGTTTAAACAATAGAAAAATCAACAAGAAGTGGACTAATTTTGAAAAAAAAACAACCCTTAATATTGAGGATATCAAAACAGAACTTTTATTTTCACCCACATACAGAATTTGACTCTTACAATCAATGTGCACTAATTAATGGTCATCTGGTAAATCAACAGACAGCAGAAGTTCACTGTCACTTGTTGTTGATATCTTAACATTCGTTTACAAGTAGGACTACAAAAGCTACAAAAGGAGTACTACAAAAGCTATTAATCTATATTTTTTTGAAATATAATCACATACTCAGGTTAGTCACTTATGGCACACCAATTCTCAAAGGAATGAAACAACTACTTCCCCTTTTACAGAAGATTCTCCTCATGGTCACCTGAAAACAATACCTATTAATTACAAATGATCAGATGTGTGATAGCTGTTATTACAACACATGATAGGCATGGTATGGATTTGTAGGCTATCCAACATAGATTATGTAGATCTAGGTATAATTCAGTTTCTACTTCACCACATAAATATAACAGGAAATGAGCATGGTTCTTAGTTTTCTGTTCACATGTTCCTGCTCCTGATCAAATTGTGAAGTAAACATTAGAAGGAAGAAAGCTTCTCTCAGGAAGCTTCTTTCACACAAAACCCACTTTTTAAAAGCCACATTCTATATTAAGAGGAGCAGCCTAGCACCTTGGACAGCAAATCAGGTGCACTGCAAAGGAAGGACGGAGCAAAACCTATGCCACATTTGTTATTTCTGCTATGGATAATCTTGCCTCTCAATTGACAATGTTAAGGAGGAGGGGTTGCATCTCTGAAGGTCTGATTTGGCTCAGTCAGAAATTGGGAGATGCTGGGTTCCAGACTAGCATTATTGTTTTTCCTGAGCTTCATTTCACTCGCATAAACATTTCATTGGTTTAGTAGCACAGGAAGAATCTTGTAGGTCTTTTTGTTTTGGTAAATCCACTCTTGCAAGAGATTACTGGTATTGAACAATATAATATTACATTGTTTACTTGTGTGTGTGTGTGTTAACACACATACTGAAGAAGACTTGATTATAAAACGAAGTACAGTATAAAATTAAATTTAAAACTAAGTATAAACACAGAAAGATCTGTTCACTATGCCGATGCCACTCCCAAAATGGAGAAATACAGTACAATTTTTAACCAATTAAAATATCTTCTGCAGTAAAGAATAGTTCCCATATATATTAATAATCAGTAAACCTAATCCTTTGTCACTATAAAGAGGAAGGTAGCTATGAATGTGCTCTCTGTAGGGAAAACTGAACTTGCCAGTTGTCAGACTCAGCTTCTGCTTTTGCTAATACATAAGCAGATTTTTTTTATCTAATACAATAGTGTCCCCAAGTGCACTTGTTTTTCAAGTGTTGAGTTCCATACTGGAACAGAAGGACTAAAGACTAAAATACGGTAACACAATTTTTCTACCCTGAGACTGGTCAAGCATTGTTTTATCCTTACAGAGGAGCATGCCATATATGCACTGGCTCCTCCTTTGGACCCAAGGGACACCCATATGGAGACTGAAGTTTCCACTTTATAGACAATATATGGACAGCAAACAGAATTGGATGATGAAGAAAATAATTCTATCTACTGACCTCTCTCTACTGTCCAATATACAAACATAGTTCTCAGTGCCAATCAGCTGAGCCAGGGGGTGAGGCAAGTGATTTAAATGAGTGATAGTATCCCTCATTTAAATCACTTATGTGGAAATAAGTTTTACCAAGCATCTTTCTTCTCATTCTGATCATACTCAACATAACTCAGTGCAAGCTGCAGGCTGTACAGTTCTGCTCCATATTACTGCATCTTATTCATGGAGTATATAAACATTTCACAAGTATGCAAACAGCTGAGTCACTGCTTAATGACCAGTACTCTTCTTCAGGGCACATATTGATTTGTAAATGATCAAGCCATTCAACACACTGTTCAGATACATTCTTAAATAACTTACAGATTAAAACAGAATGAGAAGAAGAAGAAAATACTCTTAAATCTACTGTATAACTCAAAGGATCCAATAAAAATTCCAACATTGGTTTCAGAAGGACAGTATCTCTCTCCTTGGTCTCCCTAACAGCAGCAGCACATGGGAGTCATTGGCACTGGTGACCTGAAGCACTATTGGAATGGGCAGTTTCACAACAGCAAGGAAAACTTATGTTTTTAAATTACAGAATCTGTCGCTAGAGGAGCAGAGATGAATGCCTCATCCATGATTGTGATATTTAGCATACTGCTTTACATGCATTTCCTCAAAGATGTTTATGTACTACTATAGACAAAGAGGCAAGATAAGTGAAATTATCATGTTACCATCTATGTAACTTTTCTTCAGTTCAGTTTAGGACTAGGTGAAACAAATCTAAATATTTAAAAACCGTCCAGTTCCTGATCTTTTCCTAATCCCCAGGCAAGTTCATGAATAACAATACGCAATTAACAGGTTAGGTACTTCTCTTAAAGTCAACCCATATGGCATTTTTCATGCCAAAGTCTTAAGCACTGTTCATTTTCCATTATCAGCTAACCATGTAGGGAAGGAGGCAAGCACATATGCCATAGCACATGATTTGTGTACATTCTCTGGAAAACCAAGTCACTTTCTGTGTGGAATGTGATCACCACCATCACCCCTAAACCACAGTATGCCTTTAAAATATATTTGAACTACATTTGTGTGTCATGGAATAAAGTCAAAGACATTTTTTTCATATACAGATTTAAATGTAATAAAATTGAGTATGTTACATAGGATTAATGGAACGACCAAGCCATACAAGAGTGTAATCAGCCTTACAAAAAAGTTGTCCTCTAACAAATGAAAACAATCAAAACAACTGCTTCATATTGCTTAGTACTGATTTTTCTTGCACATGAAATATACAAGCAAAGGAACCATGGATTATGTTCTTAGTTGCAAATCATGTCAAATTACCAAGTTTAATGTTAAACAAAGTTTTTGGCACCCTCTAGAGGTTTTATCCCACCTTTCTTTTAGTCATTAAGGTTGTTAGTTACATAAAAGGAAAAATGGTCTGGTATGTCTGAAATGAAACAGATATAAGGAGGAGGGGAAAAACAGGTAAATCTAGAAGTACAAAGTTTGAGAAATCATTTCATCAGAAAGAGAGAGAGAGAGAGAGAGAGAAGATGAAAATTACCTCCTCAAAAATAAAATATATCACATTTGGCATACTCATATCATTAGTGAACAACAACTATTAGTGAAAAACTATAGTCAGCAGCATATAAAAATTTCATTACATGGAAAGAATGGACAAACCTTCCCTTAATACCATTCCTCCCAAAAAATATGAAGCATAGATCACTCACTATGTAACAATTTCCACATGCATTCTCTTTGTGGCAACCGGTTCCTACATCAGACTAAACAATATTGTCCTAGTCACAAACATTTGATGTCCCAACACTATATTAGAATACTGTAACAAGCTCTTCAGATGCATGTCCACTGAAAAACAGAAGGAAAAAATGCAACGTGAAAAGGTTTCCCCCTTTAACCAGCTACAAAGAGAGCAGTAGCAAAACAAAATATTTACTTTACTGTCACATTCTCAATACTGACTAAAAAAAACCCCCCTTAATCCTGGCCTCCGCATAGTCTGGAAAATCCTTTTAAGTAGATTCATATCTACCTCAATGTGCTGGCAGAATGATCATATCTACAATGATTTGCTGTCTGGTTATCATTAATATTCCAACCACAGAAAACAATATCTTCAGTGAATCATATATCCATATTTCCAGAATCCCTCAAAAATTAAATAAATGGATTAAGACAGAGGGCATATCACTGCGAACTAGACCTGAAGAATCTGGTAGGCATCCAGTTTAAAACACCTAGATAGCAGATAGTTAAAATAATCTTTGCATCAAAATGGAGGCTATGAGATAGCCTTAAACGATTAAAGTAGTTATACACTAATTATGCTGGAAGAACTTCAGAAAAGGTTATCTTAGAAATATAGGCCATTTCTGCACTAAACCGTTACAGTGCTATTATTCCACTTTCAACATCCTATGGAATCCTGGGGTTTAGGGAGGGGCTGAGGTCCCTCCGTAAACTGCAAACCCCAGGATTCCACAGGATGTTGAAAGTGGAATAATAGCACTATAACGGTCTAGTGCAGAAATGGCCATAGTCAGCAGCACCAGCACACTTCAACAGACTCAAGCAGAGGAAAAATCTTAGCAGTGACAGCCAAGAAATGTGACTCTTTCCACTTTTCAGTCATCACTGGAGTCATACAGAGGCCACAGAATTCAGATATATACTCCTGACTTTCGGAAAGTCAATTTCAAAGAGCTCCATTGCAAATTAGGCCTGGAGAGATTAGAACACATAGAGAGGGGCCATAAGAAAACAAAGTAGAACCTTCTGGCCAAGAAGAAGGTGACTGAGACACCTGAGACCTAGTTAACTCATTTTTTCTGTAACATTAGAAATCTTGTCATGTTAAAAGGGGCAGCACACAGGATTATAGGCCCCTGTAACATATAATCAGAGGCCTCCCAGGTCAAAAGTGTCAGAGAGCCTGGCTAAGTCAACACCACTGCTTCCAACTCCCCTACTCTTAAAACCTGAGAAAACATTTTTCTAGAGTTAACACCAGCCTTGTAGGGAGGAAAGGTAAACACACACTCAGAAGGGAAACGCACCCTCACTATTTGGTGAGCCACAGGCAGAAACCATTACTCAGCAGCTATGTGTCAGCCAGTAAAATAGCAGAGAAGTACCAAAGCTTTAAGGAACAAGCATACAAAATATTTCTAAGGAAGTACAGTTGGCCCTCCACATTTGCAGGTTAAGCATTTGCGGATTTGATTATCTGGGGGGAAGTGGATGGGATGGAGGAGGGAGGGCATGCACATTCATTCACTTGCTCACATGTGTGGGTAGGAGGGGGAAGGCCATGGATAGGAAGAGAGAGAGTGGATGTGTTTGCTCACTTGCTGACTCATGTGGGCAGGAAGCATGAAGGGGATGGGGTAAGAGAAAGGCACACATGCGCATTCACTCACTTCCTCACATGCACGGATTGGAGGGGGAAGGGGATGGCCGGGAGGAGGGAGGGCAAAGGCGAGGGGAGGGGAGGGGACAGAAGTATGTGCATGTGTTTGCTCCCTCACTCCCTAACATGAGTGGGAGGGGGGAAGGGGATGGGGTGGGCTTCCTCTTTCTCCCTCCTCTTGTTCCTTCCATCTCATTCATTTCACTCCACCTCCACAGGTTAGCAAGCAAGGGAATGCATATGTGGCCGGGCCCAGCCTCCCCACCAGCAAAGGTAGTTTGTGTGTGTGTGTGTGTGTGAGTGAGAGAGAGAGAGAGAGACAGAGAGAGAGAGACGGGGGGGGGGGATTACAATATTTTCATTTTTTCCACTTTCATGGAGGTCTTGTACCCCTAACCTCCATGAAAGTGGAAGGCTGACTGTAGTTTCATACATGGTACAAAGGAAAGAAAAAAAAATGGAAAACTGCAGCAGCCAAAATTAAAAACAATAATCATAATTAAGTATCTGCTTTATACATACCAAAGCACAAGTCTCACAACAGAAAAGGGCCCAGAATTACCAAATACATAAACAACTAAATAAATAAATATTACAAACCGCTCACTAGCCAAAATAGTTCCATTTAAGCAACAGGCAATCGGAGCTCAGCATTCTTACACTGTTCAGCTGCATGGGATACCAAATTCTTTCCCTTGAGAACTCAGCTGAAATGTACTGATTAGCAGAGGCTGTGACTACCTTGAGAGTCTGCATTTGAGATAACACGAGCAGCAACTAAGCCTTACATGAGTCTTTCAGTCTCAACGAACAGCATCAGCTACACAGAGTTCTTAACACAGAGAACTTAAAATTATTAGCAAGCAGGACTTCACACAATTTTTAGAATCAGTTAATGCCTGCATCTGTGTAAATAGATGTTTTGTGTATTTGTGTGACAAACTGGTGTGGCTCTTCTTCCTAGCCTGTGAAGGTGGGACAGGCTGTTAAACACACTCTTTCAATATTTCTCAGAGATAGGCTGCTACCATTCATGTTTTCCATAACTCTTGTGCCTTAGATCTGTGAAAAAGAGGGTTACGCATTTATTCAGAACTAAGATCCTTAAATGCTTTGCTCAAATTTAGTGTGATAGATATATGGATGAAATCCATCCTTAGACTAGGAAAAAGAATAAATCTCTACAGGGATCTTAATGCTGATATCAGGAAATAAAAGAACACATTTATTACTAGAAGCATGTATTGGTTGTATTATCTCCTTTTCGGTAGATCATAGGAACACTATAGACATATTATAACTTGATTGCAGGAAAACACTCTTCAAGGTATTCCTTGTTGATAAGATGGAAAAATGTGGCTTGAATGATATTATTGTTAAGAGGATCCACTAAACTGAACCCACCAAGTGCTCAATAATAATCTCTCTGTGAACCCAATGATCAGAATTCTGTCCCAAGTGCAACATTTGTATAAATGCTGTGAATGAAAAATTACAGTGGATGCTTATCAACTGTCCTAATGACATGAACTCAGTAATAATAGCCTGCATTAATAGAAGCATAGAGTCCTGCTACATTCTGAGCTTGTCAGTCTTCAGTTGGAGTACTGCTGTCAGTTCTCGGCACCTCATTTTAAGAAGGATATAGACAAGTTGGAGCAGGTTGACAGAAAGGGTAACAAGGATGACTGGAGGTATGGAGAACAAAACATATGAGGAAAGGTTGAAGGACCTAGGCATGTTTAGCTTGGTGTAGAGAAGACTGAGGGGGTGACGTGACTGCACTCTTCAAATACCTCAAGGGGGCAGGCCTTCCTCTACTGTTCCAGAGGATAGGAGCAGATCTAATGTTCTGAGGATACTAGAGAGTAGATTTTGATTAAACATTATACGGAACCTCTTGACAGTAAGAGTGGCTCAGCAATGGAACTAACTGCCTAGAGAGGTAGTAGCGTCTCCTTCTCTGGATGTCTTTAAAAAGAGGCCAGACTGCTACCTCTTGAGGATGCTTTAGCTAGAATGTGACAGGCTCTTACTTCTTCCAGATTGGTGGGACAGTTCCCAATCTGATAAGGTGCCCTGTCTTGCCTACACAGCTCTGCCTCGCCCCTGCTTATAACACTTATGTAAGAGGGTGAGGGTTTTCAATGTTTGTTTAAAATTGCTCAATAACATTATCGCAGTGTGTTTTCTGTGTTATACACTGTGTACAACTCAATCGAGTAAGTATTTACAAAAAATAAACTGTACCATTTATTTAGATAACAAGAATTAAAACATTAGAGTTCATAGGCAGGTCAAAGCTAATACATTTCTTCAGTGCACTTTTTAGACAATTTACTTGTATCTTCAGACTCTCATATAAAGCATAGGTATCATATAACAGCCCTTTGGCTACACTCCCACCAAAAGCTCAACCCCCAATCTAGGTCACAGTTTTTGACCAGATTCTCACTAGGATTCTGTTGAGAATTAACCCTTCCCACATAGTCACACCCTCTGACTGGCCATGGGATTCTACTCCATAGCTTCTTGCAACGAATCTCACTGAAGGGCTATAAACCAACAACTGGTACTTGGCTTTATATTTTTCTCTCAGCCACCAGCCCCTCTTACTTACTACTGGGCTGGGTTTATCTCCTGAGGAGCTATTCTGGTTACCTGGCAACCTGCCTCCAGGCTGCTCTGGCACTTCAGATAGCCACAACCCCAGAGCTTCATCACATGAAGATTCCTTTTTGGACTTGAAAGCCCACAAGGAACCCTTCCAACTCTATGGTTCTATGGTTCTATAATAATAGTAACAATGTTGCAATCTATAACATTTTTCTTCAAACTTGCACCACAAGACACCACCAGCTCCTTATAGTACTGGATGGAGACCAAGTTGCTTTTTCAGATCAGTCTCTACCAGTACTGTAGATTCTCTCAAGGCGGAAACCAAGGGCTTTTCTGCCCTACACTGTTATAGTGCTATTATTCCACTTTCAACATCCTGTGGAATTCTGCAGTTTGTAGTTTACTGACACCAAAGAGCTCTCTGGCTGAGAAATCTAAATACCCCTCCCTAAACTGCAAACCACAGGATTCCATAGGATGCTAAAAGTAGAATAATACCACTTGAACACTGGAGTGAGGAAAGGTTCCAAATCTTTGCATTACAGAGGCAACAGTAGCAATAGCAGCTACATTTCTATACTGCTTATCAGTGCTAAGCACTCCCTAAGAAGTTTACAATGCGTTGGCTAATTGCCCCCAACAAGCTGGGTACTCATTTTACTGACCTACAGAAGGATGGAAGGCTGAGTCAACCTGGATCCCTGCAGGATCAAGCTCACAATGTTGTGGCTGCAGTATCAGCATTTAACCACTGCGCCACCAGCTCTCTATCAGTGTATTTAGTCATATAGTCCTTTCAGAGATCCTGCCCTTCTGTTTTAGTGGCATTAGTTATTTACCTTTTCTTTTCTTTCTTTCCTTCTTTCTTTCTTCTTTTGTTGGCCACTTGATCTCCTTTCTGTCTTTCCCCTTTCCTGATTCATTATATTATTCACCTGTGGGGATGGCCTGTCCAATCCTCTACCTTTATCTGAGGCATTTTATAAATAGTAGCATAAGCAATAGCAGCAGAAAGAGTGAAAATAAAATTTGTCAGCACAGGATAATATACATCAATGAGACAAATGACACTACCGCTAGTCTTAAAGATAATCAAGCAATATTGTCTGTATGAGATTTGGCTGGTTTCTTCTGAGATCCATCAGCCCCAGAAACACCTCCACAAATTGTTTTCTCCTAGTCCCAGAAAGACAGCATTAGACAGCTTTCTATAATCAACAAATAACATATCCCAAGCAAGCATTCAGCAAGAACCTTTTAAACTGTCTCTGTAATTTTAAAATCCACATTAAACATAGAACTAATCAAGGGTTCTCAAAAGCATAACAGAGGCCACTCTGGAAATGTATGAATGATTACTAGGGAGAACAACAATCTCTTCACCACTCTTATGAAGAGATCATTTTCCTAAGGCAAGAGCAACAGCCTGATGTTTATCTGAAGTTCTTCTAACAAGCTGAACTCAAGCAGCCTAACTGCACCAGGAGATCAAGACTGAGGGCATCTTATTTCTCCTTTGTTTACTGAGTATGCAATTCGAGAACTATTTGCACACTTAAGGAAACACCCAGGCACTTCTCAAACTACATTACTCAGAAAAAACAAAAATCAAAACAAAAAAACCCACATTTGCTATTGAAGAGATGAAACCTAGTTCTGTGCCTTGTGTTATCAACTGAAACAGCATCTGAAAGGAACTTGCTCTTGGGTGACAACACAGCTAATGAAGCCTAAGACAAAGCTGATGACTGCAGGAAATAAAGTGTTCCCAGTCAAGAGGGCTCAGCTGTGGAACAATCTACTAGAGGGGAGAAAAGATAAAGCTTGGCTACATTTTCAAAGCATGATGGAAATGCTATCAGCCTGGGAGAACATTGTTGCAACTGTGGGCAAAGATCATTACTTCTGCTTCCTTAGACACTGACTATGGGATAAATCCAATGTCACTCTTGTCTTTATTGCCAGTTCTTAAAGTACACACAGACTGACGATGGGCAAAGGTGGTTCTTCAAGTAATTTGGTCCTATACCATTTAAGGCTTTAAAGGTTAAAAGCATCACTTTAAATTGGCCTTGGAAACACACCAGTTGCCAGGGCTGTTGGTGTAGCTACCACAGGATCAAACTGGCCAGCATTTTGGTAGGCACGTTCTGTATCAGCTGAAGTTTTAGATCCATCTTTAAAGACAGCCTCACAGAAAGTACACTACAAGTCTACCCGATATGTCAGTAATGCTTACCTGAGGCAAAGTCTGTTTTCTCCAAACAGGACCACTCTACTAACCACCTTTGCTTCCTGAACTTCCACAGTTAATACAAAATTCAGGAAACCTTCCAGACTGCACACTTGTTCCTTTAGAGAGATGCAAAGTTAATCTAAGAGCAGTTGTAAATCACAGGCTGCACTAGGGCTCACTGAATTTACAGGCTGATATTATTGCTTTCACAACAATGGATCTTGAAAAACAGGTGTTGCTGAAGATATCGTGCTGCTCCCAGTCTGTTCGACTCAAAAGGTTATAGTGGCAAAATGAGAAACCAGATGGTGGCAGTAGTGAGTGTTTTAAAAATTCCCTTCACAGCTTACCACTGTACATTCTACTATTCTGAGCAGATGACATCAATGACTCTCATTTCCAATGGAAGTTAAACAACACTAACCCCCATGAAGGCATTATACCCAGGCTTCCACCTCAGGTCCTGATTTCAGCATAGTTTTTTTCAATGGAAAGGGGAGCTCTTTTATCCTCAGCAGAAGCTACCGTATCAATAACATAAGCCTGTTGTTTAATCACAGAAAAGGCTTTTTTTTTAGCATGCATAAGCAAAATATGACCATAGAACTGCTTCTGCCATTAAATGTTCTCATTCACACTGAATGTAGAAGACAGTATTCAAACTAAACAGCTACCTCTGCTCTGCAAGCAGCATTCCCACCCAATCAACCAATATTATCTAAGAACCTGGAAGAGTTACAATCCAGAGCTGGAAGACTGAAACACACAAACAAATAAACACAAATATTTTCTGGGTCCTTCTTTAGTATGTTATCATTAGAAAAATCAGTCTGCAAGTACAACAGATGTGAAAAAGCAGAACAAGTTTCTCTGTGTGTGTGTGTGTGTGCGCGCGCGCGCGCATGCGTGTGTGCACAAGTATGCACCATTCAGTACTAACTGGTCTGCAAAAGAGTGATACAAAATGTCTTCCCCATTACGCCTCCCTCTAACCTCAGACACAACAAAAATTAGCTTCCCCTTTTTCAATGCTTTTCCCACTCAGCTTCTTTGAATGTTCTGTCACTGACACAGCAGGTGCATGCCCTAGAGACCACCAGGCAGTTTCTCAGATGGCGAGGAGGGAAGTGGGGAGAGAAGGTAGGGAGCATGAGGGTTCAGTGTTAACATGGAGGGCATGTGTGGCATGAAGTGTCTGTGAGAGGGAAGGGAGAGAGAAGCATAAGATAAAACAAAGTGGGATGCGATGTCAAGTGGGGGGCGGGGTGCAACATCCGCATGTATATCTAAAGGAGGTCACAGGTGTAAAAAGGTTGAGAATCACTGCACTGCGTTCTTTCTTGTCCATACTTCTGTAAGATACATAATCACCTCTAAATCATCTTTTTGACACTGTGTTCTTGTCAGAAACCTTTATAATATGGCTCCACTCACTCACTGACTCACACTCTATTTCTCTCTCCCACACACACACACACACACACCTTTTCCCCCCTTAGCCTTGGAAGCATTCTTCTAGTGTTCATCCTCACAAGCAAGGGCAGTGGGGATCAGGCTACCTGCATTGAGATCCCGAAAAACAGCCCCCTACCCAGCTGCCAAATCTGCACACATGGAGCTATGTGCTTCTCTTGGCTGAGGAAGAAGTGTCTATTTCTTGGCTGAGGAAGAAGTGTCTATTTCCTTCCCCAGTGGGAGAGGTGCATGGCTCCATGTGGCTTTCCGTGCCTCTCTTAACTGAGGAAGGAGTGTCCATCTCCTTCCTTGATTGAGAGAGGCATGTGGCTCTGTGCGGCTGGGCTTCCAATGCTTCTCTAGGCCAAAGAAGGAGGTGAGGACAGCTTGACTGTGCAGATTCATGTGCCTCTTTTGACCAGAGAGGGAGGGAGACTCCTTCCTCAACTGAGAAAGGCATGGGAAACCCAACTACACAGAGTCACACCCCTCTCTATAACAGAGAAGGAGACAGACAACTCTTCAGGGACATATAACACATGAAGCTAATCCTCATTGCTCTGGTGCAGACTCTACCAATTTCAAGGCTATGATTTGGTTTGACAAGAAGGACCAATTGAAGAAAAAACCCTTAAGAGATTTCTATATTAGTTCTAGAAAATCAAGGTCAAGCTATCTCCCTTTTATTTATTTTCAGTGGGGAAAAGACTACTAGACTCTATTGACACATAAAAAGTGACAGTGTGAATGTAATTCTTATGATCACTGCTGTTGAATGCCTCACTTAATAATGATGCAAAAATCTTTTGGCAGCTTGTCTAAGGAGCTTTACACTCTCAGTCTCAAGGTCCTGTTGTGTTATTCCAGCTCAGGTATGTAAGGATCATTTCAGATCCATCTTTGCAGATATTAATAGTTCTGAACCAGACCTTGAACTCCCTTGAAGCTAGACCCTGTTGTACCTGCATGGAATCTGGTGTTTATGGAGATGTTTCTATAATTATTTAGAGGAGTAATGGGGAAATGCTTCAACAAGTGCTCTGAAGGAATGATTACATGTAATGAGTATAAATGCTAAATAAGGTACTATGTATCATATCATTAATTTTGAAAGAGACTGTAATAATAATAAGAAGAAGAAGAAGAAGAAGAAGAAGAAGAAGAAGAAGAAGAAGAAGTTTATAACGCCCTTTACATCAAAGGACAGAACAATGATATATACAACCAGGGACAAAGACATTAAAATATTAATACAGTATGTGGTAGTTTATGCAACATATATCTATAATTTATATTTGCATATGGTTTATCATATATATCACATGTATTATGGAAGAAGAAGAAGAGAGGAGGAGGAAGAATATCATCATCATCATCATCATCACGATCATCTGTGCCCAGAGGGGTCAAATATGGCTGTATTCTTGCACCAACTTTTTGCACCAACTACTTATGAATGACCTTGACTCCAATGGTCATTTGCCCAAACTGGGAGACATGAAAATTCCCATTGTACTCTATGCTGATGATGCAGTTATTCTTTCATATTCTAGACCTGGGCTAAACTACCTACAAAGGAACTTCCTGAACTATTGTTTACAAAATTATCTAAAAATTAATTTTGGGAAATCTAAAGTTATGGTTTTTGAAAAGAAATTTCCCCAGAGCAGATGGATATTAGCTGGTCATGTTCTGGAACAAGTTAAAAGTTTTCACTGCCTAGGATTGATATTCCATCATACAATGTCATGGACTACACACAGTTCTGTTGTCTATCAGAAGGCTCAAGCTTATCAGCCTGCCATTTTGTGTTATTCTTATACCAAAGGGGGTCAGTATATACCACCTGCCATTAAAGTCTTTAATGCTAAGACAGTTGCACAATTGCTTTATGCTTCTGCCATTTGGAATGAGGGAGTTAAAAAAGGAGTTAGATAATCTTCCGGCTAAATTTTTAAGGGCTCTCCTTCAAATTCCCAAATGCGTTCTTAACACAGTTCTATTGTTAGAAACAGGGGAGTGCCCTCTATTGACAAAGGCTTGGGTGGCACTTCTAAAATTATGGTTTAGGCTTAATATTTTTAAATTTGGCATAGATTTACTTCTATATCTATCTCAGGATGCTTACATAAGCCATCAGCCAAAGCTGTTCTGCCAAAAAGCTGCTTAATTTGGTTTGCCATAATGCCTCCTTTTATACCTGGGCTATGACACTGCTCTCAAATCAGTAAAACAAAGACTGTGGGATATTGCTTTTTGTGACTTTTGTGAACTCATTGAGTATGGAAGATGCTGACCCTTTTCACCTAGCTGAGTACTGAAAGAATGTGATTGTTGTTAAATACTGCAGACTTTTTACAAAGGCCAGATTTGATGTTTTTCCCTCCAAAATACTTCAAGGTAGATTTGTCGCTTACACCAAAAGGCTATGTCCCTGCAATAATCAGGAAGCAGAATCCATGAAGCACATTATTTTGTCCTGTGGATTCTACAAGGAGATTTGACAACATATGATTAAGATATTATTGGTGAATCTACTAGGACAATTGGCCCAATTTTATGTCAAATTCCAATTAGAAGGTATGAATCCCAGTGTGACTTTGGCTGTTGACAATTTTTTGTCTGAGGTGGACAGCATTAGTAAAAAGTTAACTTCTCTATTAGGCAAAAACATCTGAAATAAGTTATGCCTGTATGATTTGACCCCATTGCTCTTTGTACTTTTAATTTATTTTACCTGCTGTTTATTTGAACTTATTGGTTCTCTGAACTGTAATACAGAACTGTACCATACACTCTTTCTTCAGTCAAGATAGGTGCAGGAAGCCCAGTTGTGTGCAGCCACATTTCTCTCTTGTCTGGGAAAGAAGACAGACAGCCCTTCCTCAGCTAAGAGAGGTGTGGGAAGCCCAGGTGCATGGATCCACACGCCTCTCTCACCTAAGGAAGGAGACAGATGTTGGGGGATGATAGGAGTTTCAATCCCACAGAGACGCAGTGGAAAAACCAGATTTCAGCGAGCCAACAGCAGCAACCTTGTTCCCCAATAAGGATACTCACACACAGAGGAGTTTCTTCCAAACAGGAGGCACTTTATCTTGCATCAAAGTTCCGTTATATACAAAACATAGAGTAGACGAACAAAAGCTTGCACCAGACACCAGGTTTGGTCAACAGACAATTATAGACTGGAGATTGCTTCCTTATGTACACATCTACAACCAATCAGGTAGAGGGTTTGCACATCACCCTGTACCTTTTGTACCCCACTCCATTTTCTGATGCAATATCCAGCAATCACATACACCTGGACCATGATGCAACATCTTGCAGTGGGTTGAACATTTTCCCAGGGTTCCCTGCTCTGAATCCCTGACAACAGATACTCCTTCCTTGGTCAAAAGAGGCACAGCTCCACACAGCTGGGTCTCCCACTGGATTTGGCACCCAGGGAGAGTGCTGCTCACCAAGCCCTGCTGGGAAGGAAGGCAGGTAGGCAGGCAGGTCAGAGGAGCCAAGCAGTGGTACTGCATCCTTTCTTCATTGCCTTGCCCAGCCTGGGGGTCAGAATGTAGCATCCATTATTATCCATGTGTTTTCATCATCTGCAGTAAGTCCAGGGATATATCCACTGCAGATATGGGGAAACCACTGTCATGCCCAAAATATAGCAGAGATTGCTCCCACAGCTTTGGAAGCATGCCCAGCAGCAGAGAATACCTTAGCAGCAATGCACTGTAGCCAGGAAAAACTCACCCACACCAATTGCTTTCTTCCATCAAGGAGGCAATTTATTCTTGAGTTACAATGTGTACATATTTACAAGAATCTCCAGAAGGCATTTGAGCATCCCTCTGCTTCCTCTTTCTTCCAGAGCCTCCAGCAGACACATCAGGCACCATGTGCAACTTGCTGGCTAGCTCTCAGCTATATTTATACTCACACCAGCTGATGCAATCCTGCCAGCCTTTGCATTCTCCCCACACCTGATGCAACCTTCTGCCCTGGTTGCTCATCAGCATGACTCAGCATGACTCAGCTAAAGTCACATGGCTCTCCACAGGTGCACTTAACAACCCACATCACAAAGTATTTTCTAAAGGTTTGGTCCAACCTTTTTCTTGACAACCACTGTTCTTATTGAGAGCGGGTGTGGTATAGTGATTTGAACATCGGATTACGACCCTGGGGACCAGGGTTCAATTCCCCACATAGAAACCACACACTCTCAGCCTCAGAAAACCCCATGATAGGTTCATCTTAGCATTGCCATAAGTCAGAAATGACTTGAATGCACACAACATCAACATCAACAACAACAACAACAACACTTACTAGTCACAGCCAGTCAAGGCAGATTATTTCTTTTCTCCTACCAAAAATTCCATAAAAGTTTTCAAAATTAGTCATTTTGGCTTCATTGCTTCCATTATTATTAAGGATTTTAGTGAGAGAATCTCATCAGCCCCTAGAAGAAGGTAATATTCCCCCCTTTATTCTCCCACCTTTCTTGGTGTGTGTATGCCACAGAAAGATCTTTTGACTCCTAACTCCTTGGGCTGTATTTTTTTTTTTGGCTCCTTCTAACCTTTGTGAGTACACTCCTTTAAGTTAGTATCTCTCCATACTGAAGAAATTGTATTTTATTAGTTTACTAGTTCTTTGCTCTGTGTTTATTATTCAATACATTTTTCTTTTTCAAGAGACTCTATGTGATATTTAGCTCCTGGAAATAATTTTACTGGAAACATTTTTTTCTTTGACATTACTGCTAAAGTTCAGATATCTCATGCAGGTACATATACTTAGAATTTGTAGGAGTTCATGCAGAGCACATCTAGTAATAAGGAGGAAATCCTCACAAAACCCTGAAACTTATGGAGTGACCTTTGGGGTCTCTCTTGCCTCACGTAATTGTTCTGGAGATAAACTAGGGAGGACAGCCATATGCCACACCTGGAACTCACTGGAGAAAAGAATATGAAAGCAGCTAATAAATAAACAAATAACCTCTGAGTATAGACTACACTTCATGAGTTTTCATTCCATTTTATCCTTGGTTCAACTGAAAATATATACCCTGATTCTCATTTGACTGATGCCCAAACCAACCAAACTACTGTATAAAGTGGAAATGGATTGCCCCATTAAAGCAGCATATCCTTCATGAAATGCAGTGTCTCAAGCCATTCTTCTAAATATCCAAGTGAGTTGGATAAGAGAATCTTCTATTTTCTTAAGTCACTGTTAGTATGCATAGGGTAGTACTGAGCTCTGCAAGATGAAATATCTGAGGTACCTCAAATAGCTCAAATGCAGCAATATCCCAGATGACTTTTAAATTATTTAAGTTTTAATTTCATGGATATTAAATAATAATGATATATGTTGATGATACTGAAAGACTGTCATTGACTCATCCTTTTACATCTTTGAAAGAAGTGTTAAGATCTACCTCCTACTATTGTTTTATTGGGATATAGGTTGATTGGGTTTTAAGATGTGAAGCTGTGTTTAAATGATGAAAGTGTGGAACAGATATCATGAGTTTTGTTCCACTCCACAGTGAATTATTTTGAACACATAACTAGGTATTAAGCTGTGTCTGTCTCTGAACCTAATAGAAAAAAAGTAATTAAAATATATTTAACTGGAATAGATGTAAATTTCATGGATGAGGAAACAGTGTGGATAAAAAAAAGTCAAATATTCTTCCTAAAATGACTATCCTATTTTCTCTCTCTTTTTTCCCTGTGTGCATGTGTGAATGTGTGTTCTTTCCATCAATCAAAGAAAGGTACTCTGTTGTTTTTTAAATTGTTTACAGCCCATTCCTAAAAAGATTTTTCCTCAGGATGGCTTAAAAGTAACAATAAAATGTCTTTTTAAAAGATATGTTATGTCAGCTGGGAGGGCTTGTCCTACTATCATCACTAACTGTAGCAGATCAGTTTCAGTGCCTTGACATTGTATATGCTCAATACACCCGTTTACCTTGTCCTCCACAGACAAAAGAGAAAAAACTTCTCAAAGGAGAAAAAAGTCCAATACACTCAAAGAAGTGCATGAGATACTGGCCATTTCCACACAACGTTGCTATACCACATCAGCAGTGGGTTGTCTGGTCGAGCAGTCATGCTACCACACGATGTCATCGCTATCCAGCTGCTATCCTATCCCCAAGTGCACTAAACTGCCTTATTCTGTTTCCAGAGAAAATCCGTTAAGAGCCTCCTTTAGTGCTTCAGTGTCATCAGCCAGCTTCCTGTTGTTGCGGATCCAGAAGTGGGTGGGACGTGGGTGTGCCCAGATAGTCCCTTCCTCAGCAACTCCCATGGTGTGGCAAGTTTGGAATGTAGCACCTCTCCCTGTTTATTTTACATTTCTCCCTTGAGTTAAAATTTTGTATTTTTTTATAATACATTTTCAAGCTTTATAGTGCAAAAGTGCAACAGTGTACTGGCATGTCATGCTGTTACAACATTTCTGCACTAATATGCCCCCCCACAAAAAAAACCCCCAACCAATCAGAAGCAGTCCAGGCAGGGTGAAGGCAGGGAAAGGGAGTAGCCAAGGACATTGTAATTCAGAAGGAACACCAGTGGTAATATCACTACTCATCCATTTAAGGCGGAAGGGCATGGAAGGGTACAGAAGAAAGTGTTCCCAACCCGACAGCAATGCACAAGTGACAATGCCAGGATTGTAAAGATACAATGTGCAGAAATGGCCACTATCATAATACTGTCCATATCCACTGAATGCAAAATTCTCAATGCATTATTGAGGTCTGTGTATCACATGTATATATCGCAAATGCATCTATGTATAAATATACCAAGGGGGGGGGGATTTAACAATAATATTGTATACTTAAGGAACAATAATGGATGAAAGAGTGTCTGATTTAAGCTATCCGACCAACAGACAACCTTTCAAAAGAATTCTTCTCCAAGGATGGTACAGGAAAATAGCTGAAGACGAATATAAAATTATAATCTTGTGTACCCTTAGCCTGAAGTATAAATTTCTTGGTTCTTAACAGCACTCTTAATGTCTTTCGTGAAATTTCTGTCTTATTCCACTAATATCGTCTTTAATTCCTTTTATTAGCAAAACAAAACTAAATCTACAGTTTAAGCTTAAAACGTATATTCTGAAGAATTTTCTAATAATTAAGCAGTTCCCTTCCAAGTAAATTTTTTCAGAATATATCTGTTTTCTTTTTCTAAAAAATTCCTGTATAGCTCCATTGGATGTATGGAAACACTGTTTCATGGCTCTAGTGATGCCTAAACAACCATTCAGTTTTTAAAAAGACAAATTTACAACACTCATAATTGCACTAAACTATAAGACTATGGGACAGTTTGTGTGTTTTCATTTCACTAAATATGCATTCTAAACTCTGAAGTAATTAAAAGACTGATACCCTTTAGAAAATGGGTGGACAGAAGTCATACAAATCTACTTTAGCATTTACTAGGGGCCTTTGCTCCCTACACTGTTACAGTGCTATTATTCAACTTTCAACATCCTATGGATCCTAGGGTTTGCAGTTCAGGGAGGAGTATTTAAAATTCTCAGCCAGAGAGCTCTTTGGCTTCAGTAAACTATAAACCCCAGAATTTCACAGGACGTTGAAAGTGGAATAATAGTACTATAACAGTGTAGGAAGGAAAGGCCCTCAGACTCCAGCTGGAAATATGTTAATAGTGGTTCAATTCCCCCCTGCCCAAATTTAGAAAAGAGTGCTTTCAATGACATACTCAGGTCAGGATTTGCTTTTAGAATTGGAGCTCACATTCTGACCTTTTCACAAGGAAACCTAGTCCTGTTTCCTCCCAAGTTTTCTTAATATCAGCAACCTAATTTATTAGATTCTCACTGTCACTTTCATTAAATGACTGTGTGCCAGAAATTCTTGCTTATCTATTGCAAAAATCTCCTGGAAATCTTCTTGTGCATTGCAATAACTGTTTTAGAAACAATGTTTCCAGATATCTCCTATTCTGCTTATCCATCCAAAGAAATGCTGTTTCTGGTTTGGATAGGAAAGCAAGCACGTTTTTACTTTAGAAGACAATTATACAGCAGTGGATGCTCTGCTTTGCCTCTGGCCCTTGTACAATTTTGCCAGCATTTCAGACAGCTTCAAGAGTCCCTCTAGGGCAGGGTTTCTCAACCTTTGAAAATGCACTCGTTTTGCACTTCAACTCCCACAAGACTCTGTCAGCATGGCCAATGATATGGGATTCTAGGAAATGAAGTCCAAAATATCTGGAAGACCAGAGGTTGAGAACCACTGCTCTAGGGCTTGTTGCATAATTCTCACAGCTGACAAATCTCTGGGCTAGCCTTATTAACATGGTCTCACCACTCCTTGACAAGTAAGCATATATGACTGTGCAATGATCTTTTTTTCAAGAAAAATATGTAGAATCTACGCAGCTCTATAATCTCTAGATTCTTGGGCCCTTTTCGCATGGCGTCTTAAATCTGCATCAGTCACACTTTGCTCCCACTCCAGGAGCTGCCTTACTGCATGACGCCATCACCAATCAGGTGCTATCTGGCTACAGGTGGTGCTAATCCCAACGTTTTTCATTTTCAAGGAATTCTCAAAAATAACCAGCCCTTCCCGCAGCAATTGCCATAGCTGGGCCCACACGGAGCCTCCATCCAGTGTCCCTCCATGAACAAGCCAGGAATGGGCAGGGTATAGGCAGTCCCTGCCTGTCCCTCCCTCAGCAACTCTGCAGGGAAGCTCCGCCCAGCAACAGGCTGGCTGCTGCCTTCATTGCACTGGCAAACACAAGAGGAGACATCAGCCAGGAAGGCCACTCTGGGGGCAGCGTTGTCACCAACCCCCGCGATGACACCACCCCTAGGGCGCAGCTGAATTTCAAAAGTTTTTTTTAAGCCAACACCACCGTTAGCATGTTAGCACGATAGCACCTGCCAGCGTGTACTTGTGGGTACCAGGTGGCCTAGCTCCACAAAGGAAATGTCTGGGAGCTACCACAAGGATTATCTTTCCTCCCCTCACCTCCCCGCCCATCCCCATTGCCATTTTGGAGAAAGCCGAAGTTCTGTTGTTGAACTTCCTTTGGAGTAGACACAATAAACTGTTACCACTATCATGGCTGTGGGCAAAAAAAAAAAAAAAAAATCAAGAGCAGTGAGGTGGGGACAGGGAGGGACCTGGGAGTGGCCAAGGAAGTGGAGCTGTAGAACACGCAGCAGGTGCAATGCCAGTGCTATCCTGTGAACACCCAGGTGCCTGCCAAAAAAAAGATGCTGCACACCAGGCCCAATCCGCAATTGGCAATCCCGCAATGATGCCAGAACACCACTAATTAAGGTATAGTGTGAAAAGGTCCTTGATTTTGTATGTATTTTATGATGCTTGGCTTCTCTCTCTCCCTCCCTCCCTCCCTCTCTCTCTCTCTCTCTCTCTCTCTCTCAAGTGTACTAAGTAAAAGCTTATGAACTATACAAAACCAGACACATCAACTAAAAAATCAGAAATTATTCAATATAAGAATATTCTACCCTTATATAAACTCAATATTATATCTTCAAATGATTAGAATGGTTATATTCTTCTTTCTGAATGAAATATGAAATGCCAGAATTCTTAATTCTACCTTGATGATATTCACAGTGGTACCCTGAACTCTCCCACCAGGTGGAAAGTCAAGGAGTGCTCCCCACGCAATGGCAGCACTTCCCTTCAAACCACCATGACAGCAGAGAAAGAGATGGAGAGATGGGACTCCTCAACAGCAGCCCTCTATCACCAGAAGCCAGCAGATGTGTTTGCATAGCTGTACCAATGACATAAAGCAATGTACAAAATCTAAGGGTCTGAAAATCTCTCAGAAGACTTCCACAAGGGGAAGGGTAACTAAGAAAATCACCTATGTTGAGATGAGTGAATTCCATTCAATTGAATTGAGAACGAAGTGAAAAACTGAGAGGCAAAACCCGAAAATTTCATGAGTCTAATTCTTAGTTTGGATCCCAATGACCTCTCAACATTAATATTAGGAATGCAAAAGGCTTGAAGGCCTCTGCCATCCCCATGAGTCACTCCTGTAGCAAACCGTTTCTCTCTAATGCAACAGCAGTAACAGTGAAAAGGTTAATGTTAACACAGGATCTCTGTGATCGAAAGGGCTTGCTAGATACATAAGAGGTTTCATCTTTATCTGGCTTAGATATTTCCCAGCAGGTTGACAACCAACATTTTCAGCTGAGATTCCTAGCACTTTATACTTCTAGTCTATCAGTTCAACACTTTGAACTGAGCATGATACAATGAAACACCTCCCATGCACTTCACTGGGAGACAAGGCTTTTCCATCTCAGACAAGTTCCTCCTGCCAATTTCATATCACCTGGATATTGGATAGGTGAGAGCTGGCTGGAAAGGTTCATTAGCAGCAGCAAACCTGAATACAAACTAGATCCTTCACAAGAACTTCAGAACTTCAGAAGACGAACTTCCAAAAATTCCCAAACTGGGAAGTTCACATTACAGGTTCCTGCAGTTCAGAATTCTTCTCTATCACTACTGTAAGTTAAAGCTTCTATTTTAATCCCTTTCAAGCCCCCCTGGGTTCCTTAGTAGAGGAAAAGCTGGCAAAGAAATTAAATAAATAGTAAACCCACACAGGTATTTTCTTTCCCTCCTTTAAACTGTAGACTCCAGAGTCATATTGTAGACTTCTGAAGATCAAGGTAGTTTCGAAAGCAGTGTCTTGCCATGTGGCATAAGGGACGATTTGAGGAAATATGCCTAAACCTTTCCCTTGGAGCATGGAACTAATTGCATAGTTCTCTGGATCAAGGTCTTTATGTGCTTGATCTCAGTGTGACTATCCACATTTTTGTAATAGATAAAGAAATCACCATCTGTGCCCGTTGCTAGCCACCACTCTAGAATACTGCCTAGAGAAATGTACTACAGGGTCCAGTGCTCTTTTTTCTACACATAATGGCTGTAAATGGTCAGTTAAAAGCAGATCTATGACTGTGGTATCTGAAATCCAAAACTCCACGAAGCATTGCCAGTCTTAAACATTTCTATATCCAAGGTCAAAATTGTGTTCCTTTAATCTGTCCTAGGGCTCATTTCGAAAAGGAAGAAACTGAAATGGGTAGCAGGAAAACACATCCCTTCTGGAATCTGGTACTTGAAACAAGAGTTTCCTATTAACTAGGTACCTATTGCAGAACAGACAGACAAAAATGGAAGTGGACTAGATTGCCCCATTGAGCTGATCGAAAGAAAGGCCAAGACCCTTAGTACTTGTTTTGATTGCAATAGACACAAGGCAACTTCTTAAATGGGAATAAATTGAAAGAAAAATAAAATAATCATTCTGCCACAATGTCAGCTGCAAAAAGCAGAAACTACCAACTCATCTGATAGCATTTGGATGTGTCAAACTACAGGCAGAATGCCTCAAGGGCTCTTTGAATTCATGCGTAATGTTACATGGGAAAGCTCTCTAGTTTGTGTCATTAAGAACTAAAAGCCAGCACACTTGTGCACTTTTTAAAAATTAACGAGTACAGAATTCTCTCCTAACTGCCCCTTAGTTTTCAAACAATCTGAAATTGAGCTGCTTCTAGAAGTGTTCTGCCACCACAGACCTAAATATGTTCATTCAGAAGAAAGACCTCGTAATGTTAACAGAACTGGTTTTCAATTAAGGATGGCTAGACTTGCTCAATTTCTTCTTGTGCAGGTTGATCCCAGTGGTCAGGACTGAAAAAATATGTGAGGACTATAACACTTGTCTTTGGTTTTAACAGTGCACAACAAACACTCTCCACTTGACTTCAGAGGACTGCATTCCTCATGTATTCGTCCAATCTGTATTTCTTTTATATTCATGGCAGTCCCTTACATCTCCTAGGAAATAAGTACCTATTGGAGGGAAATTCTGCTATATTAGAAGTGGGAGGTGTTAAGCTGTTTTAGGCCCACAGTAGTTTTGCTACACTAGAAGTACCTGAAAGTCATTTCTGGTTTTGTAAAAACCAAAGAATTAAACTTCTTTGTCTTCTTCATGTTGATTACTTCAAAGATTATGATACAGAATTGACAATGTGGAAGGCATATCAGTAGTGGAGTTGTATGAAAAACATGTCAGATGTTCTATTTGTTGCAAGGATGTATAGGAAAGAAAATATTAAAAATATGGTCCCCAAGGAAAGCAACTATCAATTAAAAGAATGTATCATATTAATTATTGTTATTTTTTAAAAAGTTGCAAAAAGTTGCAAACTCAGATTAGCACCAGCTAAAAAGATAAAAAAATAATGCTCCATTAAGCAAGACAAATCTCAGAAACTCTTAGAAACACCTTAACATTACAGACTCTTTCTTTCTTTTTTTCTTTCCTTCTTTCTTATAATAACTATTGTTTCCTGACATTTATTCATTTAAAATGTCTGTATTCCACACTTCTGTAAATATACCAGTCTTCAAAGCAGCTGGCCATAAATGACATGGAATACATTTAAAAAAAAATAACAACCATACAGGTCATCAGATCCATTTCAGACTCTGATAAAATTAGGCAGATAGCGGCCCACTGCTATTTAGACCGATTTTAGAGTCAATCTTCTTTAAATGAGATCCTAAACATGAGATCTGGAAATCTGAAATTTCATGTCTGCTATTGACTGTCATTGGAAATACAAACACATTAATGGCTTGGGGAAAACCCTATCAACATAACCATAATCCAAGTTCATGTTCCAACTACAGAGATGTAAGAGGAAGAAATCAAAATATTGTATGCAGATATGCAGGAGGAAATTGTAGGAGTATGCAGGAAGAAATTCTGGTAGTCTCTCATAAGAGACTACCGGAATTCAGTACATGATGGAAGTAATACGCTCACAAGCTATACTAAAAACATGGAATAATGAAAGATTAGTTACAAGTAGAACCTATTGAGAAAGAACTTATAGTTTCCCAAAGTGAAGTGAGTGCTGGGAGAAATAAATCACCAGGAACAAATATCATACCAACAGAGCTGTTTCAGGTTATAGACACAGAATTCATCCAGAGATTAACAAAAATCTGCCAAATATGAAAAACAAAACAACTGGGAAAACAAAAACATCACCTGGAAATGCTCAATATACACTATAATTTCTACAAAAGGAATTGTAGTAACCATCAGGCCATTTTACTAATATCTCACATAAGCAAAGTGAATGCTCAGGATTTTCTAACAAAGATTTTTACCATGTAAATGAGATATACCTGATGTCAAAGGAGTCTTCAGAAAAGGAAGAAGCATTTGAGATCATATTGCAAACGTATCCTGCCTAATATAATGCACCAAAGAATTTCAAAAAATCAATCTGTGCTTTGATAAGAGCAAAGCCTTGACTGTGTAGATCATTAAAAACTATGGATCACGTATGTCCTCACATATAACTTATTATCCGGACAAGATGCCATTCTCAGTACAGTACAGCGGGGAAGAGAATAATTTTGCACTGGTAGAGAGATCAGACCAGGATACATTTCATTACCCCATCTGTTTAATTTGTATGCATAACATATTATATGGAAAATAAAATTACACTCCGGAGAAAGAGTTGTGAAAATTGGAAGAACAAACATCAAGTAATTTAAGATATGCAGATGATACCATATTGCTAGCAAAAAAAAAAATCAATATTCTAGCTAAAAAGAAAAACACAATAAGTTAGGAAAAAGAGAGCTATATTTGATTTACAGATTGAATACCTTAACTCCCAGTGTAATAAACAAAAACATAGATTGAATGGTAGCATTTTAGTTTATATTTTGTTGGTTCTTAGCTGTAATTGCTCTTTGCTGTTGTTTTGTATTAGAGTTTCATTATTGTTCTACACTTACAATTTCCATTATTATTGTTTGTAATTCAATGTATCCATGTTTTTTCTAAAAATAATATTTGTTATGCATGCATATGATCTTTCATGAGATGTATTTGAGAATTCATGCCCATTACATGTGTGTTTGTGTCTTGAGTGCCAACAGGATTGTAGCTGTGACATTACTTTTTTTTTTTTTTTTGCAAAATTGCACTGTGCTGAGAATGACTGAGGATGACTGGTTTTGGCTGCAATATTTTCTTTGCCATTGTTTTATAGCAGTGCTTCATAAATGTTTTATATTCGGAGTCTTCAATACCACTGTTTGCAGCCGAGTGGATTTTTGTTAAAAAAAGCAAGCATATGAGTTTTAAGATTTTGTTGTTCTTGTTCAGTATGCAGGTTCATGAATTTTAAGCACATGCAGCCTTAACATTGAAGCCTTAACTTAAGATCTTTCAGTATCTATTTGTGTCAATAGATGGATCTGAATTGTGGTAGTCAGAGCAGGAGGCTAACTATATAAACTGAAACTTTCAGTGTCAGTCTACGGCTAGTGAAGATGAGAGGTATTCTTATGTGAGGAACTTTAGACAGATATTTTTGGCGAGTTTTGAACTCAAAGCATTTTAATTCCGTACTACTCAAAGTATTGGCCCATTGACAGATTATGGTCCTTAAGCCATTGGATCCCAGTCCCTGGTGAGTTTCCAAGGAAAAATGAATCAACTGTAGCCAATGAGCACAGACTGGTCCCTGGCACACAAGGGGAAAAAAAACAACAACTGCTGGTCCCCCCACATCAGATAATTTGGGAAATATGATTTTAGTTGATGTATATATGGCAGCATAACTAAGCCATTGTTTTTAACTAATACTGCAGGCTCTCATAAGTGGAAAGAATTACTTTTTGAAATAAAGGACTTCAGCATGGGACAGTTAGGAAGATATCTGTATCCAAATGTATCTGCCCTTTGTTCAAGTGTCAACTTGTTCACATGACTCATTGGAAAAGATAATAATGCTCAAGTAAAGTTGAAGGTAGTAGGAAAATGGAAGACAATGGTGGATTGACTCAATCAAGGAAGCCAGAAGCCTGACTTTACAAGATCTGAGTAGGACTCTTAACACCTGACTCTCTCTTTAATCTTTCATTCATAGGATGTCATCAGTTAAAGACTATTTGATGGCACATAACAACAAGAATTAGAATAGCATTTCATGCTTAGTAGTCTTTTTAAAGGGAATTATGCCTGCCAAACCTCACAAGTATAGGTATGTGTGAGCATGCATGTGCACAGAACAGCAGCCTTGAAAATGATGCACGTAATCTTCCTGTTCTTTGTGGATCATTGGTGTGCAAATGGCAGACCGCACAAAGGTGGCACCACAGAGGTGGCCACAGAAAGGGAGATGAATAAAGTGTATCCAACTTAACATGTACTTTGTCCTTAAGCACTTGAGCACAGCAATTTCATCTTTGTCCTTCATCTCACTTCCCTTCTTGGTTTTGTTTCACATAGACACACAAATATTCAGTATTTCAAGCTAGCTTCAACTCTTAATTAAACTTATTTCTTATTATGAAGGGGGCAAGTGTATAGAAAGGGGCTGCAGGGCCATGTCTCTTCCTCCTCAAAGGCATGACTCCTCCCAATCTCAGCCTTGCCACTGGCATCTTAGTATGGGCATACAGAATAGAGAAGCACAAGCATATGTACCACTATTCACACAGGCTTTTATGGGTACCAGAGTACCTTGATCACTTGCATGCATGCTGTGTACATTGGCTCCCATGCTTTTGGCATTCACACAGGACATGGAGTCTGCATCATTGAGGGCTGCCACAACCTCTTTATGCCAGTAATACAGGAAGGGAGGGGGGTACAATCTGCACAATTTCCAGTTTTGTTAGATCTTTCACCATCCCAAGTCCTCAACTGCTCCCCAATGTTCCGTAAGCTCACTGGTTCCCAATATACTATGTTGAAATTTTCATGAAATACCATGTTCTTTTAAATTTGGAAACATATATTTATACATGCAGAGGGCATCCCTACCTTATTTTCAGCTCACTTTAGTGCACTTCTGAATTGGTAAGTTCCTGACTGTACTATTAGAGAGAATGAGGGAATGACTGCTCAAGATCTAGCACTTCAAAATTCTAACACCAGAAGGCTCCATCTACCTCTAATATCAGACTTATGCCAAGTACCATTTCTCCATCAAAATGCTACTCTCAAGGCAAAAACTCACAGTGTCTAAAATTTACACATCCATAAAGGAATTACAGATCAAGAACTCTTTTAAGTTTAACTACTGCCAAACCTACTATCAAGTCCCTGCTAAAAGGGAGAAGAAGAAAAATACGTATGTTTTTGATGGCATTAGTGAACTCCAGAAGAGCTGTTCAGAATGCAGCCACTAAATGATGCAACACTCTGACACAAAGACCTTCTCAATGAGGTTTAAAAAATAAAAACATTAAATAGTACAACATATACATATATAAATGTAAATCACTGACAATTAACTAAAAACAGAGGTACTGCTGTTCAAGTATCAATAAAAGAACAATGACAGTAAAATGCATATTAAAAAGTAAAATACAAAAGACTAAAGAAAGTACAGAGATCAGAACAGACTTTGTAGTAGGATAGGACCTATTTGCACTAAACAAACACAGTGCTATTTTCCACTTCAACTGCCATAACAACATCCCATGATTTAAATAATCCGGTGTAGTGGTTTGAGTGTGGGACTATGACTCTGGAAACTAGGGTTTGAATTTCCATTCAGGCATGGAAACCCACTGGGTGACCTTGGACAAGTCACATTCTCTCAGCCTCAGAAGAATGCAAAGGCAAACCTCCCTTGAACAAATGTTGCAAAGAAAACTCCATGGTAAGTTAACCTTAGGGTGCCATAAGTCAGAAACAACTTGAAGGCACATAACAACAATAAGCTAAGTGTCTCACAACAATAAATATACACTAGGATTAAACAATTCAGACTAGGGCCTAATAAAAAGAGAAATATCAAAAGAGAAAGGAAGCAAAAATACATTTTTACTCATGCTAGATGATGATGATGATGATGATGATGATGATGATTAGCCACAGCCACAAACCCTCAAAAAGATGGACCATACACAGACAGTCTCTAGGCTTCTTTACCAGGGGCAGGAGCCTCTTTAGCCGAAATCAGTCAGAGCCTTTGCCCTCCCAGGCCAGGTGTAAATGGGCTGGACAGAGAAGTATTTTGCTCTCCATGCTCTCCAGACACCTTCTATAGCAATACACTTTACTCCACAGCCAATCAGGGCTTTGGCCTCTCAAGCCAAGTGGAAATGGGCCAGAAGACTATGGTCTAGGTATTGCAGCACTTGAAGCTAGATTCCTTCCAGGCAACAATCAAAGACAGACTATCTCCAGATTATCTTATCACCATCTACAATACCACCTGCCACCTTTTGCAGCTAGAGACATGCCCTGTCTGCAATGTACCATACTGACCTATCAGTTGCTGTAAAGAATTACTAAGCTAATGTAGGGAAAGTGTTTAGCATGCTAAAACAAAAAACATTAAAATCTTGAATGTTATAAATAGTGATGTCATACAAAAACAGTATTGACAAAAATGAAATAATGTTTCTCCAGAGTTTCTTTCTTCTGAGAAAGAAACTGGGTTCTGTTTCAAAATCAGACTTTAAGAACCAATTGTTGCTGAACAAATGTAGAAGGCGTTCCACCTCTGACATGCTATTTTCTTTTCAAAAATCAATTAACAGTACAGTCCTATCCATGTCTACTCACAAGTAAATACCATAAGGCGTTTACTTCTAGATATGCAAAAAGAACTCTTTAGCCTCATCCCTACACTCCGTACATACATCCCCCCCCTCCAATGCTGGTAAATGGAGTTACAAAATACAAAAACCAGCCAAGAATCCTTATTCTCCCTCTCTGATCATATGTATGCATGTCCTTTTTTGTCCCAGCCAGCTGCTGCTGCTGCAACTACACATGACTGTCTGGTCTATTTCTCCTTGCAACACCATTCCCCAGTCACTTTCACATGCACCCCGCCCACCTGCAGCCTTTCATTCCCCAACTCTAGCCTCATGCCTTTGGCCAGTCATTTTCACTTAGGGAAGTTCCTGTGGAATAAGGATGAAAAGGAAAGTGAAGGGAGCACACACACACACACACACAGCATTCAACATCTCCCCAATGCAAGATCTTGGACTGGGCTACACTACTCACACACACATAAACAGAACAGGAAAGGTTTATCAGGCAACAGTAAGACTTGTATTGTTCCAGCAAGGAAAAGACCAGGAGGAAAGAAAACAAAAATAAGTACAGTGCAGTTAAAACGAGCATCTTCTAAGTACTTGACTTGACTTTATACCTACCTTTAAAAGTAACGTGTTTCATTCTTCTTTTATATTTGAATTTATTTTTTAAAAAATTAAAAGTTTTTGTAGTTTGGTCCTCTACAGCCCACCCAAAACCATATCCAAACATTTGGGACAAACTTCGTGGCTTCCCGCTCTTGAAGAGACTCCATCTTCTTGAAGAACCATTTTATGTCCAAAGACAATTCTTGCTCTCAAAAAGCCTGCCTTTTGTTACCTGTTGGCAATTCAGTATCACCCAGGGACTCAATGTAGTAGTGTAGGCTACAGACAAATTTTAATTATATTAACAAATCTGTTCTTGAGAAGAAAACAACTGTGATGCATTCTGTCAGGGTCCTCAGTATCCTTGCTAACCTTCAAATGTCTCACCATCTATGGCATGCATGCAAATGCACACACTCTCTTTTATTATTATAGATCTCAGTCTTATCCTGGAAGAATGAATTTGCACCAGTTTGACCATTGTAAGACACATTTAGTAAACAATGTCATAGCAGCACATTTTAAAGAGCAAGAGCTAAAAAGGAAGAAACTACTAACAAAATGTCACCATTAAGCTTATCAGGCACAACTACAATTCTAGAAGTAATCTCCATTGTACTCAGCAGTGCTTACATCTAACTATACAAATTCAATTTATAAAGACATTCTCAAAAAAAAAAAAAAAGGATCTTCAGTGAGCTGAAAGAAAACTTCTCACTTTTAATTAGAAGTGCAAAAAAATCTTGCAATGATGTGTCACCCATGCAAACTACTAGCACAAAGTTAGAACCTCATCAAAGAAAAGGAAAGGAATATCCAGCCCCTCCTTGAATGTTTTCCTCATTCTGTGGCTTCCTCTGCACTGGTCAGTCATAAACAACAGTGCTACATGAAAACCTTATCATCATCTCATTTACTTGACAGAAAAAGGGGGAACTATCAGTTATCTTCTCCCTTCAGCAACTGACACTAACACTCCTACTCTGAAAAAGTCTTGGTGCCAGAGTTCAGAATCCTATTTGAGGAGGGAACTTTCCCAGTGAAGGAATAATTGGTCAAGGAGGCACAGGCAGAAGAAAAGGAACTGATGGTTGTAAGATGATGGACTAAATGACGGCAAAAGGCATCACTGCCAGGAAACAAAGCAAGAGCCAAAGGGCAGCTATATGTCTTCACTGGGGCAGCTTTTGCCCTGCCCCCTGCCACCACTATACCTTAAAAATTGTTTACATCAGTGTAAATGATTACCTTACTATTTTAAGGCCATTTCCACACCATCCTGTTATAGTGCTATTATTCCACTTTCAATATCCTGTGGAATTCTGGGGTTTATAGTTTACTGGGGCCAAAGAGCTCTCTGGCTGAGAATTCTAAAGGCCCCCCCTAAATTGCAAACCCCAAGATTCCATAAAATGTTAAAAGTGGAATAACAGCACTATAACAGTCAAGTGCGGAAACAGCCTGAGTCACCAACAGGATTCTAATCAGACTGTGGTGGGTAAGCACTCCACTGCACCAGTGATATTGTTAAGGCCAGCCAGGATTTTCAAAGTAAACTAACAGGATAATTAGTGCTGGCACGGGGCGTTTGGCTCTTTAGAAATATTCAGTCCTAAGCACACACTGGAATAATATCATTTTTTTAAAGTCTGTGAAGAGATACCAGA
This sequence comes from Cyclura pinguis, assembly GCA_030412105.1. NCBI lineage: Eukaryota > Metazoa > Chordata > Lepidosauria > Squamata > Iguanidae > Cyclura > Cyclura pinguis. The sequence continues at coordinate 155,895,601 of CM059602.1, forward strand.
GCAATATAAGGAATCACGGAAAAATATGTTTCATTTTCAGATATGCTAAATGAATCTCTACTCCAAGCAATATTGACAATCTCTAGAAGAACTCTTGATTTGGCAAAAGACCATGTTACTTAATGAATTGAGAAATGTTAAAAAAAATGCAAACATCTGTGGAGAAAAATTACCTGATACATTGACTTCTGATGTATTTTTGTTCTCGTCTGGCATGATAGGCTTTAAAAAGTGAATGGGGGGGGAGTGAGCATGCTACTATTTACTCACAATAATAAACTTAGTCATAATTACCCCCCACCCATAAATTTATTTGAATTTAAACCAGAAATGGCCTGGTTATTTACAATAAAACGTCCCAACTACAAAACTGAAAAAATTGTACTATGTAGATACGCACTGTACATAGGCACCTTTCTACAGTGATCCAAGAATGCATTTTATCTGCAGTACTATATACTTGAAAAGCAAAAAGAAAAGTCTGGCATATCTCTGAGTACTTCTTATTCAAAAGCTATACATAGTTCTGATAAGTATGCAGTCAACAAAGCACAGGATGAGATCAGTTTCCAGCTTTTTGTTCTTTATGGATTCTTGTAGTTTATTACTGTAATTGAGTTCTTGAAACAAAAACAACCAGGCTATCAATCAGTAGGAAAGACTGGCAGTGAAATCATTACAAAATATTCATCTGCAGCACATTTAATATTTTATAATAAATAAAAATCTGCTGCTTTAGCATTCAGTCAAAATAAGTGAAAGCATAAATTGTTCACATTAGAAACAAACTAGTATTTTCACACATACCCAAAGCCCTTCAGCTGTTGAGTGATTTTTTTTTTAAGTGTGGGGTGTACAGACTGTAAGAAGTATGATGATGTAATGATGCCATACAGCCAGAACTCATTCAGGGTAGCTTCCCCAAAGAAAAACAATTTATCATTTTATCTTCTTTCAAAGTAGGTTAAAGGGAATTGGTTTAATAGCACACTTAGACTAACAGTCCCAAACTATGAACTTTCCCAAGCTAATCCAATACCTTTAACTTCCTGCGGCAAAAAACATGTATAGATGCCAAACAGATGGGTCACTTCAACCTTACGGACATAACAGTGTTCTCTACTGCACTTCGAGGCAGTTGGCTAACTTACAGAACAGGCTGCATGGAAGATATAGCTATTTCCACACTTGATCATTGCTCAATCAAAATGCTGCAATGCAGAAATGATTATATCAATGTGCATCCAATGAGCAGTGAGAAACACATGCAGAGTAGAATACCTGTTGAAGTGTGTTGTCTGAGGGTGCATGTTTACTCAGGAGCCTTTCCTAAGAACATCATGCTGGGAGAAGGCAACTAGGGCCCTTTTTGCACCATACCTCAATTGCGGGATGTTCTAATGCCATCGCGGGATTGCCAATGGCGGATTAGGTTCTGTATGCAGCCTCTTGTCTTCTGCAGGCACCTGGGTGTCCGTAAGACAGCACTGGATTGCACCTGGTGCCTGTTCCACAGCTCGGTGTCTCGAGCCACTCCCAGGTCCAGCCGCGTCCCTGCATCCCCACCTCGCCACCCCTGATTGGTCTGTTTGTTTGTTTTGCCAGCTACCATGGCAACATGCTAATGTGCTAACAATGGTGCTGACTTTTTTTTTTTGAAAAAAATGTAAGTCAGTCAGACCCTGGGGGATGATGTCATTGCGGGTGTGGGCAGCGACATCAGCCCCAGGGTGGCCTTCCTGGGTGACATATCCTGTGGTGTTTGTCAGTACAATGAGGGCAGCAGCCAGCCTGCTGCTGGGCAGAGCTTCCCCTGGGAGCTGCTGAGTGAGGGACACCCAGGGACTGTCCACACCCCGCGCACTTCCAGGTCATTCCCAGAAGGACGCTGGATGGAGGCTTCATATGGCTGCAGCTCCTGCGACTGCTGTGGGAAAGGCCAGTTATTTTCAGTTTTCTCCCAAAAATGAAAAAAAAGTGCGATTAGCGCTGCCTGCTGCCAGGATAGCAACTGACTGGCAAGAATGTCATGCAGTAAGGTGGTTCCTGAAGGGAGAGCAAAGCATGGCTAGTGCGAATTTCAGAAGCCATGTGAAAAGGGCCTAAGTCAGACTTCTAGGTTGTGCAGACTCATAACAAGCAAGCTTTGCTGTCATCAGTCCAGGGTATAACAAATGGGAGGATGACTGGGTCCTTATATCATTTACCACCAAAGTGGCTGTCTTAGGCCCTTTTCGCATGCCAGTCCAAAATGGCCTCAGGAGTGCTGTGGGATTGCGAGGACCATTCCACATGATGTCCTTGCAATCATGCAATGCTCCCAAGGCCATTCCACAGCAATCGTGCGGTATATCATTTTTGGCTCGTTGCCAGAAATGATGCATGATCACATGTCCCTCCTGTGCCTCACCTGCACTTACCTTGGGAGCAGAGCCTCCGGACGTGCGCTCATCACGTTTCCTCCCCCAGCACAGCCTGGGAAAGTACCTAGCTGCAGAAGAGGTGGAGCCCTCACACTTCCTTCCGCCCAGCATGGAGCTGATGCGGAGGGGAAGCGGAGGGGACGCGAGCGCCTCTCACAAGAGGTTTCTTGCATGATCCCCTCGTGACGACAATGGAACGAGGTAAGGTGCAAAAAGGGCCTTACTCACCCTCGCAGTAAAAGGAAGTAATCCTGTTCATTCCCATCATCTAGATGTTGCCTTCTAACAGCAACCTAAGGATGTGTTTAGGAGGGAGGACTGCTGTACGGACTTTGGGAAAAGCACAGAAAAGAACAAGTCCATCCTGAATCAAGATACAGAAGAAAAGTTCTCATCTCTAGTTGGTAGCCTTATTGCCTTCTATATTATGAAATTGCCTTCTATATTATTTCCTCTGAATTTGCAGCATCAAGTTTTAGGAAGTTTGCACCCGCTTTTGTTCTATGACTGTTGAAATATCTTGCCACTAAAACTTTCAGTTTGATCTACGAACTCTCTGTTACGGTCAGCACCCAAATAAAATAAATAAACGATTTTACTACTGAAGGGGGAAAAGGTAGAATCAGTGCAGAAAAAAAAGCCTGTTTGCCCCATTTTTCTCTTTCCTAATTGCAATCACTTCCTTGAATCCCATAGAAATTCACTAGATGAGACCACAGGCAGTTTTAGGCCTAAACAAATTCCAGTCCTAAAAGAAACCTTCCAAAACTACACAGTGTTTGCGGAAGGTTCTTGAAGGTGACAGAGAAAAAGAAAAGGCACTTTTGAAACAGAAACAAATTAAAAGGCAATATTATTGAAAAGGACAGTGCTTTGCTACCTGGGCCTGCTGGATGAATGACAGTACAGTATGAAGCCCCACTTTCAAGAGAGATACATAACTGCTTGCGCAGAGATGGATATGTACACATTCATCATAGTACTGAAACTGAAAATGCAACAGGTTTAGAATTCCATATGGCTCAGAGAAAGAGAAGAAATGAAAAGAAAATGCATTGTCATATGTACGTAGCAGGTGCCCACAACAGCAGCACACCCCTCCATTGTATTTTCAGTGGTGGTTGGTATATTACTTGGTATATATCTCTGGGTTCTGACCACACTAGTACAGCATCCTTCAGGTATCATTGGGATGTAAGAAAGACAGGCTTAGAGAGCAGTGGAGCAGTGCATAGGTGGTTGTTGTTGTCTTCAAGTCATTTCTAACTTATGGTGACCCTAAGGTGAACTCATTGTGGGTTACTATCCCCCAAAGAAACTCCTATAGAGCTTCAAACAAAATGGCAAAATAGGCCAAAGGAAGGGGGGCTCCCATGACATGAACCATCTGAATCTATACAATCCTATTCTTATATCTATCCTACCTGGGTGTGAAAGACTCAATTTGGAAATATAAAAGAATGACCCAATAACAATCATAGTCCATTTCAGATCAAAAATGTCAAATTCCCTTATCCAAACCATACTACTTTGAAATAACTTCCACCTAAGCCAGTATGCCTCTATTTCAAACTAGTGTGTTTAGAAGTTAAGTGAGAGTTAGTAAACAAATGTTAAGCTCAGCTCATTATCCATCATTCCGTTTAGCATTACCTTTCCCTTACACAGTTCTGTCTTTAGAGACGACTTACCACTCCCTGCCACATGCCACTGAAAATCATTTACACAAAAAAGCATGGAAGATGCTCACCCTATTCTTCCTGCACCTTTTTTCAAACAGCTTATTACTTATAAGCAGTGCTCATGTGTTTAGTCACCGCATTTGAGTAATTCAAAATGAATAACTTCAGGAGCAGAAGAGAACCAAACCATTTCTTTTTTCTGAAGTGTTTGAATATACACATTTTCCCTCTCTGTTTCTTCAGTTATGTTTGCTTCTAGCACTGCTGTAAATTTAATTAAAATGAACCTTCAGGAAGTTCTTACAAATAATATACTGTAGTTATCATATAAAAAAAATCAAAAGGATATATACTTGAAGTGCAGTACCAGATTTATCCATACTGAAAATATTGAGTTCTCTCCCCTTCATTAACAGTTGCAAATCTATCATTTTAATACTGTTGTTAAATAAGTTGTCTTTACAGCCACTTTGAGACTCTTATGGGAGAAAAGTGGGCTATAAATTAAATAAACAAATAATTTTTGGTACAAATAAATGTTGATAGAAATCAAGATAACGGCCATAATTCAAAGCAATATGTTCAAATAAAAATTGTGCAGCTATTCATAAATAAAACCTCAATCCTCTGCAGCTATATGTACCATAATCCAGCCATATGGATTAAAATAAGTATTCATAAATTCAAAAGAATATTATTTGTGTCTGTCAAACCATATTTAAATACCTACTGCTTGCTAACAGAAAGCATCTGAGAACCAAAATTCAGATACTGTAGTAGATACTTATTTTTGATATCATTCTTCAAGTCCAGGTGTTTATGAGGAAAGCAACTACTATGAGGAAAGCAACTTGGTAAATAGGTCTTTTTTCTTTAAACTGACTACCTGAAGCTTTATAGAGTCTTTTCTTTTAGCAAATGCATAGACCACAGTCCTCTTTTTCATTTTCAAAGCCACTCTTATATAACAGACTGCAAAAACACCCTCAAGAAGACACTATCAAGATGGAATCTCATGTCTCTCTACTGCAGCAGTTGAGATAGGAACTTGTTTCTCAAATATAACAGGTCCAAATCACTGATTAGGCTCGTTAACTGTGTTCAGTCTATAAAAAGTTCACTCTCAAGTGTACTATTGACTGAAAGGCCCTAGACAGGTGAACCCCATCACACCTAGAGCAGAACAGTTGCCCCAGATTTCCAAGGCACTCAGTTACAAAGGCTTTAGGAGTTACCACAAACACCACATGCCTTTCAGATCTTTTCAAGTTAACAATGGTGATCATGACTGTTACCTAAAGCTATTGGGAGACAAAAGGCCTAGCAAGGGGCCTTATACATTGTATAAAGGCTTTAATCTATTTTCTAAGAACTGTATTTGTCCTTCAGTTCACCACAACTGCAAATATCCAATCAACCACTATATTCTTTGCGCAGACCTGATAGAAAGTACATGGCATATGACTGTGGGCCTTCATTCCTACTTAATATATTGAACAAACTGAGGTTTCTTGGCCACTCTGCCTTACAGACACTGGTAAGTCACTGATCACATTAAGTATATTTTTCTTTCAAACAGGGAATCCCTATAATGGTTGGAATTCTGCAAACAATTAGAATTGCACCATGGGGCATGATGTCGACATACACTCTATACTAGTATGATGTAGAAAGGCTACTGATGAGGTTTAAAAGTTTCAGGTCCCCAGCTCTCTTTCATAAGAAACGGTACACAAATCTTTGTAAGTGTTTGTAAATACCCCTCTTTGCAGATCATAAAAGTTAATAGCTGGCAGTTTAATAACATACCTCTCAATCTTTTTGTCATTATTTGTAGTAAGCTACAGAAAAGTTTCCTGGATGCGATTAACTGCTAAGGTTACCCACACCTCTTCGCCAAATGAAACAATATTCTTTACATTTAAAGCATACTTTAAAAGGTAAGAGGTAGGCAAGACTGATGACCCCCAAATCTTTCCTTCCATCCTCTTTCCCAAGGCAGGGATTAAAAAATGCTTTACCCTGCTTCTAAAACAGTCCCTTTGGGAAAGATTTCTCCAGCATTCCCAGCAAAAGCTGAATGCGCGTCCTACCATTTACTGTCTCGTCTGCTGCACCTCCTCGGTAGCGACTTGCCTCACAGTGGAGGCTAGGTTAGAAGCAATCGATGCAAGCACATTACACGCCAGAAAGGAGGGGGGGGGGAAGGAAAGGGGGGAGAAAATGGATCGAAAGAGAGGCATCTTTCCTTTCAGCCATTAATTATACATCAGCCAAATATCAAGAAAGCCCTTTCATAGACACTGATGCAAAGCGAGCCCCCCTCCCCCGTTTAAATTCGCATAAAGACATATGCACACGCCCGAGAAGCCGGGTATGATTCATCTGAAACCACTCTGGTGAAGCCCCTAAAATAAAGACGGAGAAGGAAGGGAGGGAGGGAGGGAGGGAGGGAGGGAGGAAGAAAGGCCCCCCCCTTCTCTCTCTTCCCAAGGCAGGAGAAGCAGCACACACGCCGTTCTAGCTGGTTCTATCTATATTTTTCACACAGGACGCTCATGTCACCATCCACAGCAGGCTATGGGGGCGTCTCTCTCTCTCTCACCGGTTCCTTTGCCTTGTTTCTGCCCCTCCCGGCACACACACACATACATATGTGTGTGATCTATGGAAACCATATATATGACTTCACAGCTCCAATGAGTGTATTATTGCAGGGTGGGAGGAAAGCTGAGTTGCTGCCGCCGCCGCCGCCGCCGCCGCGATGCCCTACATAACCGAGCGAGGAAGCGTATAAAGAAAAGGGGGGTGGGGAGATGAAGGGAAAAGGCAGGCGAGCGGCTGAAATAGCCCACTTTCCTTGCCGGAATGAAATCATCATAATAAAAACGTTTCTACTCCCGACCCTTCGGGACATTTCATCCAAACACAAGGGGGGGGATTTCAAAGAAATGGGGGGGCGGGAGGAGGGAAAAGCAAAGACCTTTGCAATGCGGGCCGCTCCTCCTCCTCCCAGAGGCAGCCCCTCTCTGCACAAGAAAAAAGGGAGAAAAGAGCCTGAGCATCATCATCCATGATGCTCCTGCTGCCGCCGCCGCCGGGCAATCGCACGACTCACCCAACGCCGTCGCCGCTGCTTGCTGTTTCCCGAGCATATACCAACAACAAAAGGCAAATCCTCCAAGCGGGCTGGGAAGGCGGGCGGGCGGGCGGGCGGCTGCGTCGCCCCACGGGTTTCTTCAGTGCAAGGTCCTGACCTTGCCCAACTGCAGCATCTTGTCGCCGCCGCCGCCGCCGCCGCCGCCGTCACCGCCTCCCTCTTTCCCAGCGAAACGGGCGCCTCGCGAAGGCTTCGGCGGAGGAGGCTCCTTCATACACCGCCTTGCTCCGAGAGGCTGGCTGGCGCTCTCTCGCTCTCTCTCGACGTCTGGCTCGGTTTTCCCCACCACCCCACCCACCCCCTGGCTTCTCGCTCGCTCTCTCCTTCTCGCTCGCTCGCTCGCTCTCTCTCCAGGCTCGGCAGCGGCGCTCTGTATGTAGTACGGCCACCTCAGCCTTGGCAACCTTCCGCCGCTGGAGAAGATACTGTGACAGCTGCCGCCGCCGCCGCCGCCGCTCTTGCGCTCCCTTCTCCTCCCCTTGGCGGCAGGAGAGCGCGCGCGCCGGCTGCGGCTGCTGCTGCTGCTGCGTTTGCTGCTCCTGAGGCCGGGCTGGGGCGAGCAGGCGGGAAATCGAGCAAGGCGGCTGCGCTCTCTTCTCTTTCTCCCTCAGCGCAGCGCTGCTGCCACCTGCGCCCGGCAAGAAGCGCGCGCGGAGGGCGCGGGGCGGGGGGGGGGGATTGGCTGCAGCGGCAGGGCGCGAAGCTTTCCAGTTCTCCGTCCGGACAAAGGAAGAAGTCAAGGAAAGAGGCAACAGAAGCCGCGGAGACCTCGATAAACCGGGGGGTTATATAGAGCGGCTTGAGGTTATTGACCGGAAGCCTTGTCTCCACAGAGGTTTCACGGCGAGGCGGGAAGTTTTGTCCGTGGTTCAGAGCCCGGTCCTTCCTTTCGTGCCCGAACAAACACCCATTTTCTCCTCCTCCTCCTCCTCCTCCTCTGCACGCAACTTCACCCCATCCTGCACGAATTCGAGCAGGCTTTCCTTACCAAAGTGCCAAAGCCCCCATGCCCGAGGTGGCTGAGAAATCCAGCAGCTGCCAAGCACGGAAATGGGGACGGCGGGGGGGGGGGCGGGGAGGCGGAGAGAAACCAGAGGCTGTTGGCTCTTCAGAGGGCAGGAGCGCAGGTGGCGGCTGCGCGTGCGGAACGGGCGCTCCGCGGGAGAGGGCAGAGAGCGGCGCCGCGGGCGGGCTGCTGTGGCCGGTGCCCTTGACTCTGCCCCAGCCGGGCCCGGGGACCTCCTCGCGTGGAGCGTGGGCTCAGGCTCTCCCAGGCGCTGAAGGGAGAAGCATTTCATCGGATCTCCTCCGCGGCTGTGACGGCGCGTACTCTTGCTTCTGTTCTGTAAAGCGAAAACTCTTAAGAGAGCAGCCCTGTTCGCTGCTAGCTCATGGGCTCCTTCCCACGGTGTCTCTAAGCCCCATCCTGAAAGGGCGAAAGCCAGGCTAGAAAAGACGCGGAGGAAAATGGCAGTGGTCCAGACGTTAACTCTTTGGGTTACATTAAGAAGACACTTAGGGTACGAAACCCGGTGGAATATTTAAACTCAGAGCTAACAGGTCTAATAGAAATTCCAATTTCTATATTATATATAATCCTATTATGACGGGATTATACACACGCACGCGCGCGCACACGCGCACACCGTGGTTCCCCTGAGTCTTTGCTCTGAGTCTTTCTCCTGAGTCTTTGCCAATGTTTCATTTCCTCCCGTGGATTTAGATAGCAAATTTAGCAGCGCCTTTGGTTCCCCACTAAAGGTCTTTATGCCCAGCCCAATCCTATCTCGGTTTTGGGAAGGCAGACCCACTAAACCCAAATATATGAAAGCTAATTTTCCAGATCAGGGGACGTGATTTTGTTCAGTTATAATGCAGAAACAATTATTTTTATGCCCTAAACCATATCCTAACTTTATTCAAAAAGTCTAAATGCTTACATACCAAATAGCAATTAGCAAACAGAGATAATGTCCAAACGATATCTTTGTGTTGGTGGTGTAAATTGTGTTTTAATACTTGCTGGTAAAAATCAGACCTCAGAGAAACTCACTACTGCCACCTCTTGCTTGGTGATTTTTCAGAGCTCCAAACAACGTCGTTTTTTTGCTATCTGTATCTATGTATGTACATCTGTATGTTTAAATATGTGTGTGTATAGTTTTAAAATAGATGGTTCCGAGTTAATTGTCAGTCTTTATGGTTTGTTTCTTATTTGGTTTTATGTTTTGTTTCCTTTGTGAAAAACCCTCCTAATCCCATCGTGTGTTAGCTTATTCAGAAATAAACTATACAAAATGTAATCTTCCATGAAAGATTACATAGGTCACTGCATGTGGTCATATACACACTTACCTGGGAGTAAACCCTATTGAACTCAGGAAGGTTTAGTTGAGAAAAAAACATGAGTAAGACTGAGCTGCAATGAAATGAAAGCCTTGTATTTACAATATCAGTTCTCCCAACATGACCTCTTCTTGTCTTGGATGCATAATTTCAAAGTATTTCTTATTCATTTCATCTGGATTTATTTCCACATAATCTAATTTGGACTGGAATGTTAATCCTGTTGACCACCATCAGCACAACAACAAAAATGGTTTCTTCAGGTCTCATTAGCAAGTTAAGATGGTTATCCTGCCTAGTCAAACACAAGCTGTAGCAGCTAAAATTTCAGTCCTATATCCACTTGTTTGGATTTAGAGTCACTTTCTTCTGTTTTAAGGCTGGGCACTATAAAAACTAGATTCCAGAGCAATACCTTATTTAATTTTATTTTTTGGTAAATCTTCCACAGGTGGTTTTTTTCCCCCTTTGTTTATCCACAAATACATTCTGTTCTAATGGGAGTTGCTACGTTCTGTGCCAGTAGGGTGGTGAATCTAACTTTAAAGGATGTATCCAAGGTGCTGAACATTGGCACGTAGCTCTTGTAAAATTCTGACTAAAACCCAAAATGGATTTACTGTCTCACTGACATGGAAGCCAGCAGCAGCCATCGCTCTGCCCAGATCATTGTAAGTATTTTTATCTTCATTTCATTGTACTAGAGTAGATAAATAACATTGCATGATGGCTCTTACCATTATGGGAATTATTGACAGATTTGGGGCTCTGTAAGATGCAGGCGGTGTAGAGCTGTGGTGTAAAAGGTCACAGTTAAAAATTTGGGATCTGATGTCAGTATAGGAAGGTAGGAGCAAATCCCCACTCAGTCATGGAAATCCACAGGGTGGTCTTGGGCAGGTCACACACTCAGTTTCAGAGGAAAGCAAAGGCAAACCACCTCTCAAAATATCTTACCAAGAAGACACTGTGATACGGTTGCCATAAATCAGAAACTACTTGAAGGCACACAACAACATCATTGGGCAGTAAACTGTGTAGTAATTGCTTATAATCATTTATGGGGAAATGTAACTCTCAAATGTAACTCATATGTTTACTCATTAATATGTCTAGTTGTTGGCAAATTCCCAAAGAATTTAAAGTTTTTAAGAAAGACAGCTGCACACATACACATACACAAATGGGGGAAGCAAGATGGCGCCGGCACGATAGGTGGTGTTTTAACTGACTCTGTTACCATTTATTTACTTTTTAGCTTTTGGTCTTTTATCTTGAATTTTAATTCCTCCACTGTGTCTTGCCTGGAATGTAATGTTTTTCAGCTGACCGCTACCGTATCGCGGTGCAGCATTGCTTATCTTTATTTGCTTTGTTTTGGGAAACTTCTGTGCTCCCATTATTTCCTCCTCCGGGCCTATTATTAGATGCTTTGCTCTACTAGCACTTTTTCTAGTTTGAAATGAAAGCCAAGAACTACTATTTTTTGGGAATTTAACACTTTATGGGCTTTGAGCTCGCTCAGGCTTTTGTTTATTTTTGTAATAAGCCACGACAGTTTTAAATGGGAAAGAAAAAACGTTCCAGAACAAGCCCAGAGACAGTCAAGCACAGCAAGGCTTCCAAACAATTTAAGATAGATGAATTGCATGCCTGTGAGAGAAATGTGAGTATCTCAAATTCTACAAATCCCATTACCAATAGTTTTTCGGCTTTGGATAATGAGGATGAGTTTTTATCTGCATCTTTCAAAAATCTTGGCAATGACTTGTCAGTCTATCAGGAGGGAGTGTCCACAGAGCCAAAAGAGGCAGGCGAGCCTGACCTTGAGGAATTGCTCACTACCGAGAACGAACAACCCACAGAACATCATTTATATTCTCCAGATTTTGTGACCAAACAATGTCTCTTAACAGCCCATACTGTTATCTCAATCTATGAACGTTTGGAAAAAATTGATAACCAAATGAAGCTTCTCAAACTTTCCTTTGACAATTTTATACAAAAATATACATCTTTAAAAGATGGCTTGGGTCAGCCTAGCAGCTTGGGGCCCAACAAGGAAGACAAGTTGAAGTGTGAAAAGAACAGGAATAACGACCCAAGGAGCAGCTTACCAGCAGCCTCTATAGAGTTGGAAACAGGGAAAGGTAACAGGATGTTACAAACAAATCAAGTCGTGTTGCAAATCACCTACAACAGAACAAACAATGGTAGATGGAGGTCTTTTAGAGCTATTAGACTTTCTCTGAGCCATCTTCTACATATACACCCTTATAGTATTGACATGCTCGCTGTGGACTGGCTTCCTAGTACTTCTGCCCGCAAGAGAATTATGCTAACATTCAAACAATCCACAATTCCTCTTATGTTGATGAAAATGAAGGTTTTTTTTGTCTAACTATCAAATAACACCAGTCTGGGTCTATAGAGACTTGGCTATTATTTCTTTAATTAACCCTAAGTGCAGCAATAGGTTACCTATTGAGGAAAGGAACAACGGCTTGTTATCACCCAAAGAAACTTCAAGCCAGATCATGCCACAACCAGGACCATCTAAAATTTCCAGTATGGAAACAGAGAAGCAACCAGTGGGCCAAAGTGAATCAACTGTTAATGAAGAACATATAGACATTACTTCCAGACTGGACGATCTCAAAAACATGCTGTTTACCATCAAAGATTTGGCCAGTCCTCTGGTGAAATTAGTAACGACTGATGAAGTCCCTCATGTTGGAAGAGATTTGGCCGGGGGTTGCATTGACGACTTATTAGCAGTGGATCAGGACAACCTGACAACTCTAATTTCAGCACAACCTTTGGAACCAAAGAAGGTTAAAAACACAGTTACCTTGAAAGAGTTGCCTTCCTACCAAAAAGCCCTGGTGCAAACAGAACCTGTGGATACTTGTGAGGACATACACAAATGTTTTTGCACTCTTTCTACCCCCTGCCAGCTTTAGAAATCTCTTTCCCTTGATTTTACAACTCATCCTTCAAAATGTATTAAGATCGCTAAATCAAAACATATACTGTAATACATTCAGATATTACCATTTGCCAGTACAGCAATATCTCTAGTTATTGTCATTGTAAGATTTTTTTTTAAGCTGTTGAATCCAAGAGCAATTTTGCCTTGGTGGAAAGCTTTTCTACAAATGCAACTCAATACATCAGATTTTTTTTTTGTCATTTCCTACAATTCACTTAGAGCTTACCACCATGACCATTAGCTGCTTTTCAGGGATGGAAAAGAATGATAAGCAAATGTTGGGTATAAAAGGACAGTCTTACAATGGAAGCAAAGTAAGATCTTGAGTTCCTCCAATGAATGAAATAATGTTGGGGCAAACTGAACATGTTGCAAAAATGATATCAGTTTCAGGTAATTAATATTTCATTAACTGTAATCTAGGACCAACATTTAAACCTACAATGGAAAAAAAAGATTATCCGTTATACAAAAAAAATATGGAACAGTCTTAAATAATTAAGATCTAGTTTTATATTTCTTAGGAACAATTAAATAGTTCTGCATTTGATATCAGAGGCAACAGATCTGTCAGTTGAAAATTAGATTCCCTTTTTAGAATTATTAACCTTGCTCCAGTGAGGTAGTGGTAACAACTGGAAAAGGCCAGAGTCAAAAGCGAACAACTTATCTTGTGAGAAATTGTGGAAATATGAACACTCAGCAACAAAATACATGAACAAGGGAATACAAGAGAAATATATACTGATAACACTTAGCCTTTCTCCTTGTCAGACTTGGCTGGGGCCGTGTGGATGCCAGACCACTGCTTGAATGCTTTAATAAGATGGTTGGGAAGCCGTGAAACTGAAGCTGAATCCTAATGAAGATGGACCTCTGTATATTTGTGGTTCTTGGGTCCAGGATTTGAGTAAGCAGCCTGCCCTGGTTGGAGCTGTGCTTCCCTGAGAGAGGGGCTTGGAAGTATTCTTACACAATGCTGGTATCACTGTGACACCGAGTCAAAACACGGCTTCTTATAAAAACTTTTTGGGCTTAATTGATTTTATCCAAATATGCACATGCAGTTTTAAATTGTTTAAAGCTTTTGAACTCATTTTAATTATCGTGTTTTAACTTGTTAACCTTTTAAAAATTTTAATATGCTTTTAATCTATTTAAATGATTTCCTACTGTGTTAAATTATTGATTAAACGGCTTTATTGTACGTCACCTTGTGAGCATATGATACAGGGCAGGATATAAGTTATAATATAAGTTCATTTTTAATAAAATGAAATCAAGAAATAAAATTTGAGTCAAAGCAATAGGTAATTAAGGGACCAAACAGTACAAGATGGTCACAATTCATATACTGCTGCTCCTAATATGTAGTAGGACCAACTACATGTTAAAGTTTATAACTTACCCAACGTTTTAGTTTTTTAAAGCAAAAGATAAGGGATAAAGCAGTCTTTATTTTTTAAAAAAGATTACGAAAAACATGATGCAGGGTGTGCTAGAGAATAACCCTCTGAAACCAAGGAACCAGGTTTAGGTAATCTCCGATGAAAATTTGATGCAGGTGGAAACTGAAACAAAGGTTTAAAACTAAAATATTGAAATGTGAACTTCAAAAGCAAATGAACATAAATTGAATCACATTAAGAACATAATGTGTTTAAACATAATGTTTAACATGCACACCCCTCCATACCATGCACGTGCATGCACATGCACTGAGCCCATTCAAAACTGTGAGTAAAGCATCTAGCCCTGATAGTGGCCTGGAAAAATTGCTCAGCAGCAATATTAGAAATGAAGGGAGGTGTTTTGAAAGTCAGAAATCTGTTTTCCTGCAAAAGAAGAGACTTTAAAAAAAAACACCACTACCTCTCAGCAAAGTCTTCCAAATAGTACAAATCTACAGCAAATATACTGCTGAGAATTTTTTGTGAGAGTATATTTTTGAGAATTCTAACAAAAAGTGAGAAAACAAGGGTGCAGCTGCTTTTCAATTAATTGTCAGCTCTTGTCTTCCTGTCTTCTGAATGGTGTCCTTTCTTTCCCACACTTCATTATCTTACTAAAAAAAATGTTCTGCACTAACAAATGGTGGCTAGCTAGCAGAGGTTTGCAAGACAATATTTAATTGTTTGGATGGTTGGTGTAACAGGTCTTATCAGGGTACAGGGGAATACTCTGGGCTCATGGAAGTAATGCACTTATCATGTTCTCATATTGTTCTGTTCTTCCATCACTTGGCCACAGCTTTGGAAATGTAACCATTTCATCTCTTGTCTCCTGTTCCAGGTACTGGGACTTTATGCCTTGATGGAAAACCAGTCTTTCTTGTCAACCAGTCTTATTCCTGTTCCCATGGGTTGTCTTTAAATCTTCTATCCCCAGTACTTGAATTCCCTGTGAAGAGAGAATGACCATTTCTGCACTAGCTTTTGCGACCCCTCCCTAAACTACGAACCCCAGGATTCCATAGGACGTTGAAAGTGGAATAATAGCACTATAACAGGCTAGTGTGGAAATGGCCAATGATTGCCAAACTATTTTTACAGGACACCCTGTACAAAGTTGAAAACAAATGGATTTAACATTAGAGCTCCCAATTCTGCATTGAACCAGACTATAAATCTGTAGTATGGCTATACCCTCCACATCATTTTGGTATCTACACAATGGGATCATAATACAGGCGTACTGTGAAAGGCTAAGTAAATAAATGTGACATATTTTGTAAACTTAACACTCTGTATGAATTCTGAATACTATAATGTCTACTTGAACATTTAGAAATGCCACTGTAGGTGATAAAGAATGTAGCATAAGAGTGAAGTGTACAGTGCACAGACCATTCTAATCAGAAGTGTCCCACTGATTTATATGGAATTACTCCTAAATAAATGTAGACAGGGGCCCTTTACACACTGGACTGTTATAGCACTATTATTCCACTTTCAACATCCTATGGAATCTCGGGGTTTGCAGTTTCGGGAGAGGCTTGGAAACCCCAGGATCCCATAGGATGTTGAAAGTGGAATAATAGTGCTATATCAGTCTAGTGCGGAAATGGCTAGGATTGTAGCTTTACTTCTAAGTAAGTTTCAAATAAATCATTGAGCACTGGAAACATGGGTTGGGAGTAAAAGAGGAACATTAAGGAGTAATGCATATGCCAGCCACAATTAAGTACTTCTTAGACATGATGGTGGTAATGATGATCAATTTCTATCCTGCTCACAGAAGATGGCTTACACTGTTGTTGTGTGCCTTTAAGTTGTTTCCAATTTATGGCAGCCCTAAGGTGAACCCCTCAAGGGGTTTTCCTGGCAAGTTTTTTGAGAGGGGAAGTTGCCCTTGCTTTTCTTTTCTTTTTTCCTTTTTAGAAATATTTCATTAAAGTTTAAAGTAGAAATAACCCCCCTTCCCCACTTCCAAGCTTTCCCTTTTTTTCCAGTTGAGTCTGCTTAATTATATTCGATTCATACATAGTTACTCTTCAAAAGGTAATCTTACATTGTTACGTCTTACATTGTTACATTGCTGCTTTGTTACATTGCCTTATTACATTGTTGCCTTGTATTATATACAATCTTGCTTTATTCTTTTCCTTTTCTTATTACTATATCTTTATCCAATTTAAGACTTCTCTCCATTCCCTTTCAAAGTTCTGGATAGACTTATTTTTCAGTGAAAATGTTAACTTTTCTGTCTCTATCATATCCAGAACTTTTAATTTCCATTCTTTTATATCAACATAGTTCCTTTCTTTCCAATATTGTGCATATGTTAATCTTGCCGCAGTTATCAAATATAACAGTGTCTTCTGGTGACATCTTATCTCTCTTTATTGTCCCAACATATTTAATAAATAAAACTCTGGCTTCGTTTCAAAATTAAAATTGTAAATTCTTTGAATTTCATCATGTATTTCCTTCCAAAATTTCCTTGCTATCTTACAGGTCCACCACATATGAAAGAACGACCTCACCTTTTCGTCACATTTCCAACATTTTTCGTTTCCATTTTTAGTTATTTTCTGCAACCTGTCAGGTTTCGTATACCATCTACGTAGCATTTTATAAAAGTTTTCTCTTAAATTTAAACTTGGTATAAATTTTATGTCTGTTTTCCATGCCCTCACCCATGTATCCAACTCAATTGGATGTCCAATATTTTGTGTTCATCTAATCATATTATCTTTAACAGTTTCTGATTCCATTTCTCTTTGCAACAATGGCTTATAGAATTTGGAGATTCTCTTCTTTTGGTCCTCCTTCATCAATAAATCTAATTCATTTTCTTTTCTTTCAAATCCATATAGTTTTTCATCCATTTTAGATCTCTCTTTAAGTTGTCTCCATGGGAACCAATTAAATTCATGTCTGAAGCCTTTAATTCTTCTTCTGTGCACATTCTTGGCTTATCCCCTTCCCATTTCAAAAAATCTTGATAGGTTAGTAAATTTCCTTGTTTTGTTAGGGCAATTTTATATGCTTCTTGAGGTGAGGTCTAAATCGGAAGTCCTCTATAAAATTTATGCTTTATTTGTAACCACACTTTCAATAATGTCTTTCGAATACAATGATTATTTTGTCGTAACATAAGTATCCATGCTATCCGAATCTATTATTAATTCCTTCCAATTCTTTACATGTTGTATTTTCTACATGTATCCAGTTTTTGATCAAATCTAAACAGCATACTTGGTAATAGGTTTTTAATGATGGCACATCAAATCCTCCTCTCTCTTTTGCATCTTGTAATATTTTAAACCTAATTCTTGGTTTTTTCCCTTGCCAGATAAACTTTCGTAGCTCTTTTTCCCATTCTTTAAAAATCTTTTCTCTTCCTATTATTGATAGTTGCCTTTGCTTTCCTCTGAGGCTGAGAGTGTGTCACTTGGCCAAGGTCAACCAGTGGGTTTTCATGGCCAAACAGAGATTCATACCCTTGTCTCCGGAGTCATAGTCTAATTCTGAAAGACTGCACCGTGATGGCTCTGTATGCAATAGCAAAAAACAAACAAACAAACAAATCTAATAATAAAGACAATCACAACTACTCCAAAGTATTACAATAATAACACAGAGCAATGCTTCAAAGACAGCAAAACAAATAATTTGATGCAATATAATTCCATAAAATGATTCAAATGCAATACAATTGTGTGTTTTTTTTTAAATCTAGAAATCAGCAATGAAACAGACATGTCTATTTCCTTGGGAAGATTATTTCAGAAGTGTGACTTGTTGTGTACCTTCAAGTCATTTCTGACTTACCCTGACCCTTATGCTGACCCTTATGCTGGCTCTCACAGGTGTGAGACTACCATAGAAAGTACCTGACCAGTACTGCCAAATCTGATAGCATTCACCAGTAGAACAGAGGACAAGACCTTCAGAGTCTGGGAAGGTTAATATGGGTGCAGGTTGTCCTTCAACTAACTTGACCCCAACTTTTAGGGTAGAAATAGGGAAATAGGGAGCCACCGCCACTGGCCAGATGATATCAGGGATCCTGATTGTCTTCCTCCCCCCACTATGTCATTAGCTCCTAGCTGATGCTTTGGTTGGGGCAATTGATTTTATCTGCCTTTCTCACGTAGGGAATGTGAGAGCGGAATGAAGCCAGACACACTCAGCCAGTGCTTTATAGTAGTTGTGACCCAGATGGCTTCCAAACTACTGGTAGAACATTTTTCATTCCCCCTCATCTTCCCAGTGTAAGACATGGATTAGCTGATCATGAGGATGGGAATACACTGTCTTTTAAATTGCTGGCTGACTGCATTTCAGATACTCCTTGTCCTTCCCTGCAGAAAATAGGGAGAATGAGTGACATGCTACCCAGCCACAGAGATATCCATCTCATCCCTGGTACTCTTTGTTTCACCTTCCTTCTAGGAGACTTCCCTGGCCTGAAGCAGGGACCCCAGCAGGCTGAAGGTTCTCCAGCTGTCATTTAGGGCTTTAAAAGTCAATAACACCCTTCCTTTTACATGTGGTGTAACTGACACATTCCTTACAAGCTGAAATATCTACATTTTGAAGGCTATCTCACTCTTTCCCAGCAAATGAATGCTTCACATTGGTTGAATTGTACCCAATATATTTAGCACTGCAGTACTAGCTGACATGTTTGAACTTTGGGGATATTTTGAGCTGAATATACGAAAGTAATTAATGCTGAAAGTATGGTTTCATTCTGGAGTTTTTAAGACTTGATTCTCATTACTTGATTCTCAAATGATAATCTGGATTGTCTTCACATGACCAACTTTATGAGCACTGTGATGTCAACTACGCTGAATTAAACTCAAAAATTTCACTTCACAGTTCAAAACACATTTATCCCTATTAGTGTCAATTGAAATTCCTCAGTGCCAAAACCGTTCTAAAAAAATGTATTCATTAATACATTTAGAGCAAGAGAAGCATTTAGGATTAAGCTATAACGGCTGCAAAAATTGCATTACACATCTTCATAGGCCTTCTTCTTTCTATGGTACTTATGTACATTAGGAAAATCTCTGAATATCCTTGCTGAAAAGCCTACCATCATGTTGGGTCTGTCCTTGACAAGCTGAGTTGTTGTGGAGGAAAGAAGCATCACTAATCCTAGTGTATTCTTTTTATAGAAACCTGTCTGTAAGCCATAATATTGGGCAAAAAAGGCATTCTCTGGATTAATAATTAGGTATCTGGGTCAAAACTCTGTCATATATTCTAGGACTTAATTTCAATTAGGTTTGTTCCAGAAAATTTTCCATTTGATATTGCCCACAACCAGTCACAGAATCATAGGGTCATAGAGCTGGAAAGGGCCTCATTGGCCATCAAGTCCAACCCTCTGCTCAATTCGGCATCTCCTGCTAAAGCATCCCCAGCAGGTAGCTGCCCAGTCTGTTTTTGAAGACATCTAGAGGAGGAGACCCCATGACCTGTCTAGGCAGTTGGTTCTACAGTCCTCCCCTCAAATGGGCTGGTTTAACCTTCGCAAATTTGATTATTCACAAGGTGCCCCCTTGCCTCCACCCATTCTCCCCCTCCCATTCCCTGGCCTTTTGGCCAGGTGTACTGCCTTTACAAAAGGCAAGTGAATGGGAGGGGGGAAACTTCATGGGCACATAAGACATTCCCCCTTAACTCTCCCGCCTGTCACCATGTGGGTGTGCAGAAAAAAGGCAGTACTCAGGGTGAAATGCAGGAGAGTGCAGTGAGAAAGATCTTTCCTCCCTCTACTCTTGTGCCAGTTGCCCATGCAGGCATGCAGAAAGAAAGTAGGCTCGGCAGGCAGTAAAGTGTATATGTGTGTGTGTGGGAAGACCTTCTCTCCTCTTCCTTCTTCTGCCCCTCACCTGTGCAGGCACGCAAAAAAAAGGAAGGCTGCACTGGTGGCAGCAGGTCGGAGAGTGCAGGGGGAAAGATCTTCCCTCCCCTCCCCTTTCCTGTCCCTCGCTTTCACAGAAAAAAGGAAGACTACACTAGCGGCAGCAGGCAGGATTGTGCAGGGGGAAAGACCTTCTCTCCCCTCTACTCTTCTGCCCCTCACCTGCACGGGTGTGCAGAAAGAAGGAAGGATGTGCTGGGAAGAGGCAGGAGATTGGAGTGGGGGAAGGGTTTCCTCCTGCACTCTCTTGCCTTTCTGGCCACCTGGTCAGCAGCAGAAAGAAGGCAGGAGGAGGGAGAGGGTGGCACTCACTGGGAGGAAGTCATTCACAGTTTTTTAAAATTTTGTGACGGTTTTGTGCCCTAAACCCTTGCAAAAGTCTAGGGGCCACTGTATCATTGAATCACTCTTACTGTCAAGAAGTTCTTTATAATGTTCAAGTCAAAATCTACTCTCCTGTAACTTCAAACCATTCTATCATCTGGGGCAGCAGAGAACAGACTTGCCCCCTCCTTTCTGTGACTGCCCTTGAAATGTTTACAGAGTGCAATCATGTCACCTGTTACTCCACTGGAAAAACCCTATCCCAGGGTCTACAATTTTGATATTAAAATATGATTCAATGTGCCTGAGAGGTCACCCGGATGGGCACGTAAGCAGCAATGGTCAAAGATCGAAAACCAGGTCAGGCCAGTAAAATCCCTAATCGCGTAGCCCCAGGAGACCTCAAGCTGTGCAAACCCACAATAAACAAAGGGTCCTCAACCCCTGAGAAGCCAACTTGAGGGGATTAGCGTGTTTGCCCCAAGTTGAGTGAATATCCCATCAGGCGAGGACCATTTAAATGAAGTCACGCCACAACCAAATGCAACCGAAGATCCTGAGACTCTGGCAACACCTAGTAATCTCATCACGCAAAGGAAGTTACCATTATGGAGCTTGTTTCTCGTTGCAACACCCATTGTTCTCCTCGGGAAAGGATTAGCCCCTAGGTACTTTTACCCCTACAAATAGTCCTAGTTTTTGAGTGGTTCTTTGGATTGCTCCCACTCACCCCAGAAGACCGTTGCTCTGTCTGTAGAGTAATCCCCTCAGCCCTCTCCGTGCTGAGCCCCACTTCTCCACTGCCTTCCTGGACCCCAGACTTCAGAAAAAGGTGCAGTATTACCCCAGCTCTACCCCTTCAATACTCCCCTATCCAATTTCCTCTCTTTTGTTTCCCAATAGCTGTTGGGTGTGTGTGTGCATGATTGTGTTGGTGCGTGAGACTTGCATTCAATAAAATCATTTATTGGACATTTTTGTTTGGTTTTTGGCTTGGCCTGACCCTGTAAAAACTGGGTAAAAAGACCCCGCTAGGTTACCCTGCCTCTTGCATTGCTATTGCTTGTGCTCTGGCTAGTTTCCATTCCCCATCACGTGGAGCACATTGAGGTGTCCCCCAGGGGCCCCAGAAATCAGGGTAACACACCCCTCAGTCTTTTCTTCACAAAGCTGAATATGACCAACTCCTTCAACCTTTATTCATACATTTTATTCTCCATACCTCTTACCATCTTTGTTGCCCCTCTGTGATCCTACTCCAACTTGTCTATATCTTTCTTAAAATGAGAATTGTATGCAGTACTCCAGATGAGGCCTGACTAGCACAGAATATAGTGGGACTATTATTTCCCTTGATTTAGGAACTATGCTTCTATTAATGCAGGCTAAAATAACATTCACCTTCTTTGCTGCAGCTTCATACAGCTGGCTCATGTTCAACTTATGGTCAACAATAATCATAAGATCCTTTTTGTATGTAGGACTGCTGAGCCATGTATCCCCCATCCTACACCTGTGCATATGGTTTTTGTGGCCCAAATGTAAATTTTGTATTTGTTTCTATTGAATTGCATTTGGTTAATTTCTGCCCAGTTTTCTAGTTTACCTAGGTCCTTTTGAATTCTGTTCCTATCTTCCAAAATGTTAGGCACCACTCCCAGTTTTATGCTATCAAAAAACTTGATAACGATTCCCTCCACCCCATCGTCTAAGTTGTTGATAAAAATATTGAAGAGTAGTGCCCCTAGGACAGAATCCTGAGGCACGCTACCTGAGACCTTCCAGTTTGAAGTGTAACCACTGATGACTTTGAGCACAGTTTTCCAATCAATTATGGTCCTTCTTCTGGAGGCAGCTCTTTTTCAGAGGTGTACTACTAGGTTTGCTCAGCACCTCCTAAAGTACCCTGCTGCCTTCAGCTATAGTGAAATATGTCCCAACATCGGCACCAAAGATTCATCAGACAGTTCAGTCAGCTTTTACATATGGGCTAGATTGACCACAATTTTGTCTTTTTTCTCAGGCTCTGGCTAGTCCTCACAATGCCCTTAATGTTGTATGTACGAGTGCTGCTGCATTCAGATTTGGAACGGAGATTGATTGCTCATTGCCTCCCAAATGTGACAGTTATGTAGAGGAGAAAATGCCAAAATGAGTTCTGTTTTTTTCTTTTAAAAATAGTCAATTATCTGATTTGATACTCAGCAGACCTTCCATTTCTTAGAGGAAACAAGTTTCATATTTTATAAGGAATTTAGATAGAACTCAGATAATTTTGCTGCTATTGTCCTTTACATGTTCAATGTGATTAAAATAAGAAATCATTTTTGAAGGTAACAGTTCACAAGGCACAATCGACGTGAGAAAAGAATCAAAATTGCCTCTTTATAGAGGCAATTATGTGTGCTTATTAGAATCTAATGTGAGTAGTGCTCATGTGTACAATATACTAATTTCAACATCATACACTTCCATGCTAACAGAACAGATAGCCATGAAAGTGCACACAAAAACACTCACCTTAATGGTCAGTTAAATACATAAGGTACACTGAGGCTTACCCAGTAATTCTGTCCATCTAATGACAGTTATATTTTTATATACGAAACAGTAGCTGCATTTTAAGAAAATCTGGTTACTGTTGAACTTTAGAGAAATATAGACTGAGAGCTTGAACACAAACTATGTTATAATGATTTCTTTCATATGTTTGTTGAAATTGCTATGACAACAGAAAACCAATAAAAACATCAAATTAAATTAAATTAAAAATTCCCCTATAAATATTTAGCTAAGACCATTTCTGCACTAGACTGTTATAGTGCTATTATTCCACTTTCAACATCCTATGGAGTAGTGGGGTTTGCAGTTTAGGGAGGGGTCTCAAAGGAGAGCCGTGAAATTTATCATCATTGGTAGTAATTCTCAGCCAGTCCAAAAAAAAAAGAAAAAAAAAAGAGAACATGAACATGAACATGAACACTCAGAGGCTCCAAGGCCTGGAAAATATTCTCGCTCTAACTGGCAAGTGTTGATCTTTGAGAAAAACAACAACACCTAAAATGTGGAGAAAAACAGCAATAGTAATAAGAAGAACAGCTGTAAGCGAACTGAGGATGGGTTCCATGTACAAGGTGCTGTTTCTGTTCTTGGTTCTGGTTCTGGTTCTTGGCATGGAGTAGGAAGGCCATCTGATCAGAAGCATCTTCAGAGGGGCCAGGGCTCAGGGGCAAGTGAAGAATAAAGTCAAGTCCACTCCCAGTCAATGTAAATTGTTTCCCCCACTGTGCCAACTGTCAGTTGGATTTTATTGTGAACCCTCCCTCCCTCCTTCCGAGTTTGGGTTTTTGCATAGATGTTTGCTTTGTTAGTGGCATCACACTGTTACAACTGGGTGGCTTTGGCATGGAGTTGCCATCCATTTGGGTGATATACAAAGCCCATCATATCTGGTATAGGGTGGTCCCTTAAGGAAGCCTGGGGATGTAGGAGGCCATATCACACCCAGTTCAGGGACAGATGGCTCTGCCTCAGTCTGAGGTGACACTAGAATTACATAGTGGCTCCTGTTCAAGTGGATTCAGGCATCAATCTTTTCAGCACTAGCCAGCAGGTGAGTAGGTGAATGGCCTTTCACTAGCTGGCAGGTAGATTGATTGAGGAATGAGTTCCATTGGATGACCAGTGGATCAACCAATGCCTGGATCCAGACCCATGCTATGGGCCAAGCCTATTTAGCTGCAACCAATAAATCCATGGCCTTTTTCTTTCCCACAAAATGTGTTTTGTCTTCATACTTGTTAAACTCAAAGAACCACACTTGCAGCTGGGTCTGCAAGTGTCTGTGTGATACTGAATAGAGATTGAGTTTGAATAAGGTAGAGTGGAGTTCCTATCCCTTCCATAGCTTCATACTAGCTATTACTGAGTGTTTTGTTCATCTGTTATGATGATAAAATAAAATATTCCCCTGAGAGCCAGGATCTGAACATGGTAAGTATTTATAATAATGGTAATGTCTAGGGAAGGGCCAGCTGAATCCTCAAATCTTTGGCAGGGATTTGAGATTCTGGAATCCGAATCCCTGTGCCGAAATAGGTAAACTGAATCTTTCGAATCCACCACTCAAACAGTTTGTTGGAGACCGGGACGTCTGAAAACCTGGGAGACCGGGACGCCTGAAAACTTGGGAGACCGGGATACCTGAAAACTTGGGCAACCAGGGCCCTTTTCGCACGGCATTTTGCATGTGAAAGAGGGCCTCGAGAATCGCGTGATCATGAGGAGCCACAATCGCGCAATGCTCCAGGGGCCGGCACGTACCAATTGCGCACCTTTTCATTTTGGGCTAGAAGCCGAAAATGCTGTGCAATTGTGCATTGCTCCCAGGCCCTGTGTGCACTTACCTGGCTTGCGGAGCCTCCGGAGCTGCGCTGGTCATGCTTCCTGCCCCAGCGCATCCTGGGAAACTCCCATGCTCCGCTGTAGAAGGAAGAGGCGGGGCTCTCGCACAAGCAGACAGCTCGTGCAGAGCCAAAGGACCCTGGACGTGAGAGCCTCTCACCAGAGGCTGCTTGTGTGATCCCCGCACCCCAGCGCTGGAAGATGATAAGGTGTGGAAAGGGCCCAGGATGCCTGAAAAGTCGGGTCCAGGATGGGATCCCACTCTTCATGTGTTTCCCCACCCAACGTGGGCACAGGTGATTGGCCGTCAGACCGGCATAAAGCCTTGCACGCACTAGAGGCCACCATTTCTGCCTCCTGCTGCCTATGCTCCTAGTACTGCCTTTCCCTGCTGCTGTGTCTCTCTGCAAGGTAATTTTGGGATAGGGATTGGGAGATGAGGGACAGAGGAAACTGAGTTTGTGTGGGAGTCTAGGAGCTTGTGGGAATGTGCCAGGGGGTTCCAAAGATGGCAAAAAGGGGTTCAGAGGTTCCATGCAAGCCTTGCCAGCCATACTTTCCCTTTCACCAGCTTTCTTTGGTCAGTTCTGAGACTAAGATTGTCATGATGCCACTTCCTCTCTTAGTTTCTGTGTCTTGAATACATGAATACTTCATTTAACCCATTTTGAAGCTCCCTTTTAGAAAGTCTTTTTATGCTTCTCAACCCCTTGTCCTCTTTTTCCTCTGTCTAGCTGCAAGTTTATAAGCAGCAGTGCCATTGGAAAGGTTGCAAAGGAGAGCTGGAGAAACATAGACTTTTGGTCTTGTGTTACAGCAGCATGTCTGTGGTAAACAATGAATGCCAAAAAACCTCAGCTGGGAAAGAATGGGATTCTACTTGAGCTGATTCTATAGGAGGAGTGTATCTTGCCTACAACAAACAAGGTGAACAGTAGCTGCCTTCAGAATCGTTTATTGAGCATGCATTAATCTGTATTATTTTTTGATTTGAGACTGGAGGGTAGGGATTGGGAATTGTTGAGACAAGCCTAGAGATTTGAATTGAGTGTCCCTTGTAGGACTGGAGAGTAGAGAATTGACTGGACTAGAGGCTTGTTTGTGTGTACTTGTGTGTGTTTTTAAGTGCTTTCTTTGTTGCAAGACTTGAGACTTGACTCTTGAGACTGCAGGGTGCAGAACTGAGATTGGACTAGAGGCTGTTTGTTTGTTTGTTTGTTTGTTGGTGTGTTTTAAGTGCCTTCCTTGTTTCAGGACCTGAGACTTGACTGGAAGGTACAGTCTTCATGAGATTTCAAGGACAGCTGAAAGATTTCTTTGCGTAGCTCCCTTGCAAAGCTCTTTCATACACAATTCTGGGGTTTGTAGTTTTACAAGGTGTCACAGCCTTCTCTGCCAAAGTGTGCTAGCCCATCATCAAACTACAAACTCCAGGATGCCAGAAGGAGCTATGCAAAGAAAAGCCAGTTTTGACCTGGATTATCTCTCTACTGTAGCATGTGGCCCTGTTTACACAGACAGGAAAATGTGGGATTAATAATCCACATTTTCTTGCCTGTGTAGAAAGGGCCTTCATGTCATTTTCAATCTGGGGAGATCCTGAGGCAAAACTATGACAATTGTCCTGGCCAGATTTCTTCAGAGGGAGGTTTGCCTTTGCCTAGGCTTTTGCTAAGGCTGAGAGAGTGTGGCTCTTTCTGCATGGCATTTGCCAGGGGCCAGCAGGCACCGCTCGTGCACCTTTTCATTTTTGGCTGGAAGCCGAAAATGGTGCGCGATCGCACATTTCTCCCAGGCCCCATGTGGACTTGCCGTGCGTGGGGAGCCTCCAGAGCCATGGCAGTCGCACTTCCTGCCCCAGCGCAGCCTGGGAAACTCCCAGGCTGTGCTGCAGAAGGAAGAGGTGGGGCTCTTGCTCTACCTGCTCAGGAGGAGGCAGCTTGTGTGGAGCTGAGGCAGCGGGGACATGAGAGCCTCTTGCTGGAGGTTGCTTGTTTGATCCCCGCACCCCAGTGCTGAAAAAGGTAAGGTGCGGAAAGGGCCTGTGTCTTGCCCAAGATTATCCTTCTTTCTCTTGCTTTTTAAACCCTTTTTTAAAAAAGGATTCAAAAGATTCGAGATTTGTGAGATTCGTGGATTCCCAGAACCTTCCAGGGATTCAGTTAATTCTGGATTCGTCTCATCCTTAGTAACGTCTCAAATATATTCAGCTTTATAAAGTCACTTCCATGAAGCTTCTATTTATTCTTGGTTGGATTTTCTTCTGTTCACACATCTCCTGGTTCATTCCTTTTCGTGCATTCCCAGCTGCACTAGATGTCAATTTTGTAAACAGCAGATACCAAGAATTTTGAGTGTTTGACTTGATTATTGTTCTCCCAACAACTTTGTTGCATACATCCCTACCTAGCTAGTTAAAGGTGTTTGGATTGAATTGTTCAAATGTATCAAAACCCATTCTTCTTGTGATTTATTGAGAAAATGAAGATGTGAAATGGGAGGGCAGACCCAGCCAGAAATCTATATCTCTCACAGGAATAACAGGCTATACATGACTATCAACCTTTTTTTAACTCTCCTAAACTTGGATAAAACAAATTTGAATAAAACCTCCAGGAGATATGAACAAATCAAACAATCAAACATTGTTATGTAAACTGCTGTGTCAACATAACATAACTGGCTATTGTAATGTAAAATGAGAATTTGCACAATATTGGAACAATTTAGAATCCCTGTACCTTGCATTGCGGTGTTTTATTTTTCTCATTTCATTTTAATTGGGGCCCTTCAGTGGCTTTTTTCAAATTAAATAACACAAACAGAGAGGGTGTATGCTGTACTACAAAGCAAGTAATACCCCTACTGTTTATTAGAGCCAAATTCATATGGGTCACAATGACACATGCCTTTGTTAGATCCTTGGTTACACTAAGGTAGTGTGCACTATAAGGGACTGCCTTTGATAAATGTTCAGAAATCTTTAAGCAAATGTTTGAATCACGAGTTTGTTTTAAACTATTTAATTAGTATTCCTAGCTGCTTTGAATGCCTTTGGAAGACTGGATATGTACAAATAAAAGAGAAACAAGTTAGAAAAAATTGGTTTTCTTTATTTTTGTTGATGCACAGAAGGCTAAAATGTTAACTGAAGCAAAAAAAAAAAAAGTGCTTAACCTTCGATTTGATTTCAATGGAACTTGCTTGAAAACATGGCTTTTAAAGAAGTATCCTTTTGTCTCATTTATAAAAGACAAAAAAAAAAGTTTCGTTTTGAATTCTAGGAACTTTTGATTAAAAGTTCTGGCAGCAGTCCCAAGTGTATTTTGCTTGGCAGAATCTCACTGATGTTTAAATGGTTCTCTTAACAGAGATGCATTTGTCGTAATAGCTTTGAGCAGCTGCTTCATCTGTATTGTGGATTGCAGTACTTAGAAAACCATTATTTAAGTTGGGACCATATTTAGCCTAATTATAATGAAATACAGTAGAGGACTTCCCCCTGCCCACGTGGTTGTTTGATTGTTGGTGCAGGAGATCTAGGAATTGTCACACTGCTTAAGTTTTCTTGTTATTTCTTAGAGTGGTGTGAGAGGCCCACAAGCAACTGCCTGGATGCTTTTTCTTAGCTTAAATATAGCCATGGGGGAGAGGGATGAAATTCATGTGAGAATTTATTTCCCTCCCATTCTGTTGTCCTATGAAAATTGTTGCTTGAAGCTATGCTTGCAAATGAGAAATAGTTAATAGCAGCTTATTCATCAGGGGAACTGACGCAGGGAAATGTTACTTCCCCTTCTCCCTTTGTCATTGGAGAAGAGGGTGAATTGGGTGGAGGATACTGATCTCACATATCAAATCTAGTTCAGCGCTTTGAATAGCTTTGGACAATGAGTAGCTGGCAGAGATTTTCCTGTTAGTACTCTAGAGCGTTCACTGCACAATCTTGTGTGTGCTTTGTTGTTGCTATATGATGTCATGTCAACTTTGACTTATGACCATCCTATGAATGAGAAAGCTCCAAGAAACATTGTGATTAACATCTTTGCTCAGGTCTTGAAAAGTCAAGGCCGTGGCTTCCTTGATTGAATCTATCCATTTGTAATGTAATCTTCCTGTTTTCCTACTGCTGTTGTTACTGGCCTTCATCAGTTGTGTAGGGACAGGGGAGCAATGGGAGTGGTTTGCCCCCAACAACAATGTTTTTGAAGTGGCCCAGCTTGTAGCCATGCCCCCGTGCACCGCGGCAACACCCCCTCCTGCCCCAACTCCATGCACTCCAAGCTCCGACGTTGGCCTTCATATCCCCCAGATCTGACATGGTTTGTTTGATGAAATAGGATATAATTGGCAAAATACCTTACTGTATTTGCTGGCATATAAGACTCACTTTTTTTCCAAAAAAATACTGTTTGAAAATGGGGTGCGTCTTATACACTGGTGTGTCTTATGTGTCAGCAAATAGTATTTGCCAGTGTATAAATGAGGTGTGTCTTACTCACAGGTGCGTCTTGTACGCTGGCAAGTATGGTAATTGGCATTGATCTAAAATGGGCCCTGATGTGACTGTAAGGCCAGGCTGGTCAGAGGAAAAATACTGGCTGAGTACATGTGCTGCAAAGTAGGCCAGAGATCCCTTCTAGGTGTAGCCAAGGTTATTGTCAGGACAATCACCAGGCAATTCAGAGATAACATACTTAAGCTGAAGCTGTAATATCTCCACTGCCATGCAATAGCAACAGGAAGTTCCCACCAAGCCACTGATTGTTTCAACCCTCCTTTGTAGCACCTGGACATTTCCCCTCACTGTCTCTTTACCTGTCCACTGTTACAGAGCAATTATGACAGCCATTAACTCTTTGTCACCTAACACTAAGACCATTAACTCTGTCTGGACCCCATTGTCCAAGTTGCAACTTCCATTGTTTGCTCAACCAGAGAACCATTTACACCCTTGCTCCCCAGGCAGATTTTGGGTGTAAAAACCCCTCTGTTTTGGGCAGTCAGACACAGTATCTCACTTGCTGAATACCACACCATTGCTCTGATTTTCAAATGAGTACAGTTCTTGGGCACAAGTCTAAGCCACATTGCTGTTTTCTTTGCTGCTCTCTGGATTGGTAATTATCATCCATTCCCTAAGTGTTGCTGTGAGTAACTTTCCTTCCTTTAACATTCAGTTAGCTCTTGCATGAGTGTGTGAGTGCCTGGATCTTTTGAGTGCATGCCCGAGCTCTTTAATAAAACACATTTCAGTTTATTTTGGAATCTCTGGCTGTTTTTTTCCTGTGGAGACCCCATAGACGTTTATGGAACATCTCCCCCCCACAAGCCTCCTAATTGAGCTAATTAATTCTCCATCATCACGTGAAAGTACTGGCATTGAGGGTGGGCCCCTGTATCATCCACATTTGGGGGTAACACCTTCCATATTATGAAGAATTATCATCTTCTCTAAGGAGTCAACTAGTCTCATGCTATGTCCCAAGTTGTTTAATTGGGATGCCAACTTTTCTGTTTTGGCTCTGTAGTTTACCTTTGGGAAGGTAGTGTTTTAGAAGCAAAAAAGGCCAAATTATGGTGATTAGTAAATTCTGATGATCTCTTAAGCTATCCACTTCATCTATTATTTCTACTGAGCTAATGAAAAGATATTCTTTAACAGAGTTTGGACAACTTAGTTTTTTAGACTACAGCTCAGAATCTGGGAGCTGTCATTTAAAAAGTCTCTGATTCGAGAATGATGGTTTCCAAAAGTAATTTTTCCAATCTCTGCCTTGCTTTATAAAATACACTTCATGGACAGACTTATGCCATATTCCTCCCTACTACCTTGTACAATGTGTTTAGTGTCCTGATATAATCGTGCTTTTTGTTTTCTTACATCTCCTCTACATGGCTGATGGGAGCAAGGAACAAGGAAAAACAGAATACAGTGGCATTACATTAGGTGTTGCTGATGGAAGACAGAATGGAATTTGACAATGGGGTGACATCTTGGGCAACCAACTCACATTCTGATAATGTGGTGTTTCATCCTCAGATTTCTAATAAATAATAAGGCAGAGGTGGAATAAAATATATCAATAAGAAAGCAAATACTTTAATACCCACCATGGAAACAAGTGAGTGGAAAGTTACTCCAGCCTCTTATTTAGAAAAAAAATGAGAATGATATAATTTCCCATTATATTGTCAGTTGTGCCACTGTACAATATCAAAAAATTGAAGATAGAATGTATACAATTGTTTTGTCCAAAAAAATCTTAATGGATTGGCCATCCTTGTGTGTGTGTGTGTGTGTGTGTGTGTGTGTAGTGTGTGTGTGTGTGTACATATTATTGTATATATAATGAAACCATCACGTGCTATGGTCTCTATATCTTCTTGCCACAGTTAGGATGCTGATTGGTACAGGCAAGTGGAAAAATCTATATAGGATCAGCATCTTTCTTATTTACAGCTGTCAGTAGAATCCATGAGTGTTGTTATAATTAATTTCAGAGAATTCAGAGGTAATCGAACCAGCCAAAGAGGGTGGCTCCAGTCATGCTGCTACTGCA
Organism: Cyclura pinguis; assembly: GCA_030412105.1. NCBI lineage: Eukaryota > Metazoa > Chordata > Lepidosauria > Squamata > Iguanidae > Cyclura > Cyclura pinguis. The sequence goes on from CM059602.1 coordinate 155,926,881, forward strand.
AAATTGCCTCTTACTGTTTACATGATTACATTAGAAATGCTCATGCTCAAGGCACAGCACCTTAGCTGGGTCTTCAATTATGTCTTGCTCTGTAAGATGCCAACATAGGTGAATCATTTACACGAGAGATTATTTGTATGCAAACAATGAAAAGAAAAGGGATTGTACCTGTACTCAGTGGTAACAATCTCCCATCAAAAAATCATATATGAACAGAGCAATCTTGTTCTTAAGTTATTCTTGCTGCATAGGATGAGATGTGCAATCCTTTTAGAACAGGAAAACACAACACACCTGTGTAGTTAATGTACTCCACCATTGCTGTCTGTTGGAGAACTAGAGTGGTGTAGTAGTTTGAGTGCTGGACAACAGCTCTGGAGACCAGAGTTCAAATCCTCGCTTGACTATGGAACCCCCTAGGTGACCTTGGGCAAGTCACGTTTTACCCGTCTCAGAGGAAGGCAAAGGCAAACCTCCTTTGAGCAAATCTTGTCAAGAAAACTCCATGATAGGTTCACCTTAGGATGGCTATAAGTCCGAAATGACCTGAAGGCACTTTCTGGTGGAAAGTTGCCATGTGCACTCCACAAAAAATCTCCAACTTCTATCAGTGAGACATTGCCAGGAATATAAGGTCATCATTGTGGTGAGGAATAGTTGCGCCTTAGTTGGATTCCCACACATTCCCCAAAATTATTCCTGCGCTTGCATTACTATAATGTAACACACATCCACATAGAAAAATAAGAGTTCTGGCTAATTCAGCAGTCAGCTGCAAGAGATTTAAATGTCATAGCCAAAGAACACACAGACTGTATTAAGATGTGTAACATGGGTCTTTATCAGTCTGCTTCCCTAACCACAGAACCATAAGGACATGCATGGCTTATGACAGTCATTCTTAACCTAGGATCCTTGGATCCCTGGGGGTCTGCAGAACCATCACAGGGAGCCCATGTAGAGGTGTCATTCATCCTGGAAAATGGGGAAAATCCTGGATTTAAGGGACTAAAAAATGTCCCAGTTGGTTATGGGGGTCCCTGGCAACTTATTTTATAGGGGGTCCCCATTAAAGGAAAGATTAAGAACCATTGTCTTATGGGAACTCAAGTGGACCAGTGATGCTGATAAAAGGAAATGCTCTGCAGAGAGGAAACACTTTGTGTAAACAGGTAGAACCCAAAAAGAATAAAGAGGGAATACTAGATGTTAGAGGAACAGAGAAACAATACTTTTCTCCTGAGACCTTCATATAAGTTCTCTGTCTCAAGAATTTACAAAAACCCAGCAGGAACTTGAATTCTTCTGCTGCTACTGGGGCTGAATGAACAAAGCACTCCACATAGATAAACAAGCAGGGGACTGCGACTGTACCCTATCCTGGCATGGGACCAATCCTGACCTGAGGATTCATTGCTCTTTGTCACATAGTATTTATCATCAGTTTTTTTTTCTTTTTTTTTTATTGGGTGTTGATGTATATTTTTCAATTTTATTTTTGTGTTAATTTATAATTGTGCTAATTTGTAATACTTAAACTAAATAAAAATAGTAAAAAACCCAGAATTTATTTCTTGATGATTTAGGATTAACAATAAAGGTACATGAGCCTCTAAACAACAAAATCAGTTCCCATTAACTAGACTGACTTGAAAAGGAACAGAATCCAAAAGGAAAGGGGGGAATTACTCTCTGGCAGAACCACCCAATAGTTGCCCTTCCCCCAGACTGATCTCAACTCCTTTAACAACCCAAGAATCTCACTGTCCTTGTAGTTCCCCAGGAGAGAGGCTGGGCTTGCTGTTCCAGCATGGGGAGAACAGTGGGAGGAGAGGAAAGAGGCCACCAATCATCCTCATCAGCAAAGAACAACTGTTTTTTCTTTATCTTTTTCTTCTCCTCCACTGCTAAACTTCCTCCTGAGATCTTTCTCTTTGTTCCTGTTCATCTCTTTCCCTTCTGTTTCTTGTGACTCCCAACCTCCAAGCTTCCTTCTGACTCCATCCTCTGCCCATCTGCATCCTACTCTTTCCCTCTTTGTGTTCATTTCTCCCAGTCTTCCTCCCCACTCCCAATTCCTTCTCAATGTATTCACCTTTCCCTAGTCTCCTCCTTCATACTCTCTATTTGTGACTATCTTTCTCTGCATTCTCCACATTTCTTCTCCAAATTCTTCCCTGTCTCTTGTTCTTTCTCCCTTTTGAATATCCCACTTTGCCTGTTAACCCTGCCCCCCCCATTTTTCATCTGCTGTGTTGTTTCATGGCCCAGCTTTGGATGCCATAGTTGGAGGCCTGCATATTGCTCCTCTAGACATGGACAATTCTTGACTGTCTGGGTGGGTGTGTTTCTGGGTAAGGTAAGTTAGGGCAAGCATAGAGGGTGGCCATGAGCACCTTGAAACGCCTTTTGGTTTGCCACACTTTCCCCCAGGCAAGAGGAGTGCCTCATACTCATTGATCTTCCAATTTAGTATCTGAAAAACATACGGCTGAAGGGTGAAGTAGCATTGGGTGAGCTGGAGGTTCACTTCTTTCATGAAAGTTAACCAACAGGGAGGGGCATGATCCATTACTAGGGTAAATGGGGCTCCCCACAATGTATGTACTGCCCATTTGACAGCTAGGGCTTGCTTCTTGATAGACGCGTACTTCTACTCCTGATGTGGCATCTTACAGCTATGGTAAAGGATGGAATTTTATTCATTGGGCCAGTGTTGGGCCAGTACTGCCTCTAACCTCTGATTTGAGGGATCCATTTATAAGATGAAGGGCCTGAAAAAACTGTGTGCCCTCAGGAGAGAATGGCTACATAAAAGTTCTTTTAAGTTATCAAAGACCTTTTATTTCTCCCCCCCACCCTTCGCTGTTCATGAAACTCTTTTCCAAGTCAGTTCTGTCAATCGACTGACCAGGTCTGAAAAGTGAAGAATGAATTTCCAATAGTATCTGTACAACACTAAGAACTGTCTCACCTTATGTTTGGTATGAGGCTGTGCCCATTTCAATATTCTGGCTATTTTGTCCTCGGGAGAATACTGCTATCTCCATTGATGTGTCCTAGATACTGCACTTGTCACTGTGAAATAGTGCATTTACTGGGGTTGGCAATAAGTCCTGCATCTTGGATTGCCAATAACAGTCTTTTGAGATGTTGCAGGTGTTCTTCCCAAGACTTGGTATAGATGATAATGTCATCTATGTGCAATCTCACACCACCCATAATACTCCATGAATCATTGGAATGTGGCCGTGGCCTGATGTACTCCAAAAAGTATTTGTGTAAACCAATGGAGCTGTTGCAAATGTTTTTTGCCTGGCTTCTGTGATCAAGGAATCTTCCCAAAGAGGTCAAGTACCAGGCCTGACCTAATTTCTCTAGCAAGTGGTCCACATTTGGCATGAGATATGTGGCAGATTTAGAGGCTGAATTTAACTACTGAAAGATTATACGAAAATGAACGGAGCAATCAATCTCTGCGACTAATACAGGCTGAGAATGCCAAAGGCTTTAGGACTCTTTGATAATACCCAATAATAACACAGCCTCCACCTGTTTGTTAATTACTTCTTGCATTCTCCAGGGCCATGCCCTGGCAGATACTCTGGCAAGTGAATTGGTGCACTATCAAGGTAGTATAACTAAGAGTTTTTTTTCTGAGAACACGTCCATAAAATATCATTCTACTTGTCTCACCTGTCTTTGTTTTCCTGGTTTAGCTGTGTGTCAACACAGAGACAATTTGCCTTCCTCCAGTCCTGGGATATAGGTCCTAGTTGATCCTCATCTTCCACCTCTGGAGCCATAGAGCCTTGTGCTCATGTATATAGTATGGGCCTTGTGCTCATGTATATAGTAACAGAGTTTTATATGTTATATGTTCTCATAAGCTATATGTTCTCTGCAAATATAATGTAAGCATAAACATCTAATCAATTTCTTCTTGGACAGGTCATATAGCAAGGACATTTCTTTTTACAAAAGATTTCTTTCTTTGTATACATGTTTCTAATTCCTGTGTTCTTGAAATGAAAGCATAAACCTTGTTAGTATATAATGTATCTTATTCTTCTTGTTTTTAAAATGCTACATGGCTATTTCAATAGTTGTTCTACATACTGTCAAAGATTTTCTGTCTGTCAAACAGTGCATAAAACTTTGGATATATCTACATGCACCAGACTGTATGAAATACAAAAACCAACATTAATAAAAGCTTATGACAAGTTCCTCTGTTTCATCTGCACACTTGTTTCTTTATGTTACAAAGATCTTTCAGTAGATCTCCATTTCTTCTTATCTGTCTCCCTGGTGTAGATCACACAACATCAACTTAGGTATCATTTCATCTTGTCTTTCTTGAAAACAGCATGATTTAATAGTAGCTATCTTGTTGGACTCACACTGGCACGTGTAAGTCTTATATAATCATTTTACAAATGATAAGAGATTCTTGGAATGTCAGATGTAAGGGTGGCTTGCAGGTCCAAAACAATGATGAGTGGATGTAGAAAGAAGCTCTTGTTCCCTTCCTTCTGTATTAACTTCCACCTCTTCTGGTATTTCTTCTTCTATTTAAACTTCTGCTTGGTTTTACCCACTTGCACTTAAAGCTTGCAATCTGTATAGGCCACTATCCTCCATTCTCCCTTGGAGCTGGCATAACCATATCACAGTGGGAAAAAAAAGGAAGGTTTTTTTTAAAAAATCAGGAGTTTTGGAATAATGTGATAAAAATGGCAATATCATCAAATTCTTCCTTTTTCATAAAAATGGCACTATCTTGATATAGTTTAACCATATTGCCAGATACTGGATTAATTTTAAGTTTTATAAGTGGGGAGATCATATTCAATGTCATATTGACATATTCAATTTTGTAAACTATACTAAGGCACCATATTTGTCTGCCTATCTATTTGGTGCCAAAAACTAGAATTTCTAGAAGTGCTTTTGAGAATCTGGTGTTCCAGACTATGAACTGGACACCTTGGTGTAAATCAACTGAGATTTCTAAAGGACAATATGGGGATATCTAGAGGAAGAAAGAAAACTTGTGTCTCCAAAATTCCACAGCAGCTTTCCTTCAAGTTCTTTTTTTCCTAAGCCATTCAAGTATTTGCCGATTTAAGCACTCAGATGAAAAAAATGATCTTACAGTTCAGAACACATTTATCAACACCTGGGCTCTGAAACAAGAAGCAACGATGTTCCCTATCGAGTTAACAGACTTACTAATCAAGCAAACAAAGAAACAAAAATACTTGCCTAGGTCAAGCAAGTGATTCTCTATATACAAGGTCCAAAAGTGGGAGTTATGGCTAAATATGTTGTAGATCATACTTGAGGGTGTGTGTGTGTGTGTGTGTGTGTGTGTCTGTGTGGTGTTATATTTCCCTCTATCTATATGCTTATTGCCTAAACCTTAATGAGATTTGTGGAGTCAATCAGAGGTAGTGTTAATGCAATGCAATCAGTGATCGAATGATCTGCTGGTCCAGGTTCTTCTCTAGAAGAGGTAGAGTATGTTTATGCAATCAAAGCTGGATTTGCAGTATTAGAGATTTAACAACCTTGGACATTGAACCTGAGATGCTGGCAGACAGTCCTAGTGATTTATAATAAATATCAGTAAATGTTTACTGCCAATAAATGCCCAATGCCCACATAAACCATATTGCCATACTTGGCTAGAAAATGTAAAGCAGGCAGCCAGAAATGTGCATGGGGGTACAGTGATGACACACACTATTTTATTTCATTTCCTGCTGTCAAGGAGAGAAGAGATTGAAAACATAAGCTCACAGTTTTTGAAGGCAGCTACACATTTCCAGTAATGCCTATCCTCGTTCCTAGAAAATCCTGTTCGTATAGTTAAAGTATATACCAGAACAGGCAACTTGTAGTTCAAAATTCTTTGCCCCATTCATACTGCAGGCTCCCATAATTCTTGTAAAATAGAACTCATCTCAGTTGTATGATAGTTCAGTTTAATTGCTAGTATTTATTCAGTCTTGTAGAAGTCTACCCACTTATTGATAATCTTGCAGCAGAGATGCTGGAATTCAAATATTTGCATCTAAATATCAAAATTACAGGTAGTTTTCTGTTTAACACTTGGATATAATACTTTGAAAAGGCTACAGTTTATTCCCTGGATAAATTAACGAAGAGTGCTCAAATGCACTATGGATGTGCATGTAATATGGACATTATACCAAAGAGTCTCATTGGAATTGATGGTCTTGTTTTAGGTAGCATTTTCACACTTTTTCAGACTCATTGCAAGAAGACATATTCCTCATCTCAATAATTCACATATTTGAGATGTTTACAGGGTATTTTAGGGAAAGGAAGTGGTCATAAAATAATGTGTTTAAAATGAGGATAGCTGAATTGTGCACAATAGGAAAGAAATATATACAAACAGATTTTAATTAGTGGGAGGAAATGTTTAACTTAAATACAATGCATAACTCAATATGCACTTTAGGAAAATGTTCAAAAATATAGCATAAATTTCCACAAAACACTTTCCTCCTCAAGTTTCCCAAATGGGATTCAGCAGAATGCAATTAAACTGAGACTGAGAAAAGTTCACATTCCTGAATATGGACCTGGTCCAAGAGAATATGCAGCCAAAATGAAAACTCCTAAGCAGAAATGTGTGTGGAGGGGAAGGGAGGATAAACAAACAGTACAAAATCTTTGAGGTGCTATATAATTTCTTTTGAGGTTTTGCAGTGAATGGTAGGATATCACACATATACACATTGAACACTCTTCTGCCTCCTCTTTTTAACATTCAAGATATCTTGGACTCATAACTCTAGGGCCATTTCTGCACTACACTGTTATAGTGCTATTATTCCACTTTCAACATCTTGTGGAATTCTGGGGTTTGTAGTTTACTGAGGCCAAAGTGCTCGCCAGCTGAGAATTCTAAGTGCCCCTCCCCAAACTGCAAACTCCAGGATTCCATAGGATGTTGAAAGGAGAATAATAGCACTATAAGAGTATAGTGTGGAAATGGCCGAGATCTGAGCAGTGATCTGGACATGGACTCAGAGGCTGATGAGCGACCAGCCCAGAGGCTCCTAAACCCATACCCTTTGATTATGAACTCACATCTGCCACTCATGAGCCTAGCTAAAAATTGGGGCAGCATGTCCATATAGGTTTGCAAGACTACACAGTCTGTGGGACTGGTATGCCAAACCCATCAGTGTACATGTCATGAGATCTTGCAGAGGCAGAGGAGTATTAAGAAGCAATCTCAGAAAACTGGTTGCCCCTCCAGCACCTGTGCTCAGCATAGTAATCCAGAAGAAGGTCATTTAGCTGTACTAGTCCTAATGCCATACTGTAAGATGAGAATGGACAAATGTATTAGGGTGGGATGCTTTTTTTTCTCCTGGGACCCTCCAGGGACCCTCCAGATTGACAAACAAGAAACAACTCCAATCCCCAGGAAAGGCCTGAGTTTCATTTGAAAAAAAAATTGATATTTTTGATGTTAAAACAATTAAGAGTTAATTACTGTTCACATTCACTGCCATCCATATTAATTACCTTTTACATCTCCCATGAGGTATGCAATCAATCCTTGTATTTTTCGCCAGAAAAGGGGGAATCTGTGTGTGCATGTGTGAACTGCAAGAGCAGCATGTGACTCTAAGGTTAAACTTTGCCCACCCCTTGCTGTAAGGGAATAAAATGAAAAGAGCAAAATGTTACAAACATTCCATCACTAAACCAGGTATCTGCATTATAAAACCCATGTTGTGCCTCAGTTTGCACACCCAAAACAAAGTTTTGCTGCATTTGAATCCATGGGGAACATTTGGACCTCCAGATCTTTTGAGCTACAACTCCCAATATTGTACCTTCTGGCTGGGTCTTCTGGGAGCTGAAAGCCAAAATATCTGAAAGGCCAAAAGTTCTTCCTCAACGGTTTATCCCCCTTCCCCCACTACAATAGTATTATACATTCCATGACCAAAGAAGTAGGAATAGGCTACTTTAGTATAGTCTACAATGAATTTAGAGTTGACTCTGACTTGATTTTAATTAGCCCATGTGCCAGCAATCTTTTAATAGTGCACCCTGTGGTATTATATCAGCCTTAATAAAGACAGACAGGGTCAATTTATCTTAAGGGAACCTCTTTTCAAAAAAAACCCAAAACTCTGTAACATTCTAAAAATGGCTGCCACTGACTTCTGTGGGAATACAATTTGATTTTGAGGAGTGTGGAAGGCACAAGTCTGTGGACGATGAAGTTATTACTAGAAGAATACAATGAAATAAAATGAAATAAATCTTTTTATTCACAGGGGCATTTTTTTTGGGGGGGGCCGGACATCTAAGCTAGAACCACAGCATCCACAAGCTTTGATACAAGAAGAAATTATTCCCAGCCCGCTCCCAGAGGCTTACCCATCCTCTTCAAAATGTAACTTGATAGCTTCTTCTGTTTCTTTTACATAGAATTTATTCTTGGTAGTCTGTCTGCTGCATGAAAGGACAGATGAACTTGGTGAGCCCATCCCTGCAATGCTCTGAGATAAAGTACCGCTGATTTCAGCTTCCGAGTTCATAATGAAAATCAATATGTTGCTCCATTTGTTCTGACATAGCACCTCGCTTTCCATTTATTCTGAACCTCAGCACCCTAAGGAGATTCAATTACATGATCTTTATGTTCCTAGTATAATGAAAAATTAATTCAAACTGACCCAGGAATGAACAGTATAACATGAATGAAAATTGCACAACAGACCCTAAACAAAGTAATAAGATAAAGAGAGATGAAGCTTTATCAAAAAGAGGCATAATTTTGCACAGAGTGTGTGGGGATGGGATGCTACCCATATGAAATATGCTCTGTCGATAAATATTTTTTGGAATACTATTCATGTTGTATCAGCATAGCATTGCTTCAATATCTTAATAAAATAGTATTGAGTTTATATAATAACACAATAAGGCAATTGTGTATAAGAGCTGTCCTTTACCGCAAGCCGTAATGGAGACATACACGGACCAAAGGACATTTTCTTTCTTTTTTTTTCCCAACCATTTTATTCAAAATTCACATATAAAACAAATAATTATAACTGTCAGCTTAACTGAAATATTTCTGATCTTCCACACTGATCTAGATTTCATTATCAAGATTTCTTAATGCTTAAAATATTGTACAACATTTTACTGCTAGTATTACTTGTTGATTCTTGCATTTCAATCTCCATATGCCCGCTTCATGATATGTATCCTGTAGCCCCCTCATAATTTATCTTGAATCATGAATTACATATTTCCATCTGATAGAACCCAGCAATTACCTGTTACAATTTGCCATTCTTTTTGTATCTCATCATCTGATTTCCCTTTTAATCTCTGAGAGACCATATCAGCATTTTTGTTTTCAATAAGTGTACCCCACCATTGTTCTATTGTGGGTATTTGCTGAGTTTTCCACAACTTTGCATATTCAATACGAGCTGTTGTTATCATATACAGTAATATTCTCCAATGCTTCTTTATACCAGTACCTTCTAATATATCAGTCATATTTAACAAATACAATTCTGGTGTCTTAGCAAACTGAACTTTCATTAATGCACAAATTTTATTATGTATTCCAGTCCGATATTTCTTAGCTTTGGGACATGTCCACCACATGTGATATATCGTACTGACCTCATTCTGACATTTCCAACAGTGTCCGGTACCTGTATTATAAATCTTTTTTAATTTGTCTGGTGTCATGTACCATCTATGAAATGGCTTATAATAGTTCTCTTTCAAATTCTGAGCTACTGTAAACTTCTGTGTTTTTTTCCAACTCTGCTCCCAAGACTCTAATTGAATTGAATGTCGGATGTTTTGAGCCCATGAAATCATTGTTGCCTTTACTGTTTCTTCTTGCCTCTCCTGATGTAATATTTCTTGATGCATTTGGGCTAGTAAATGAGGCGGATTTTCGAACAGCCATTTAATTACTCCAGTTTTCTCTTTTAGTTCAATTCCATATGTTTTTATATCCATCTGAAACCTTTCTGCTAATTGTCTGTAAGGGAACTAACTTAATATTGTTCCCTCTTGTTCTAATTTTTCCCTTGTTTTAATCTTAAGATTATCGGACGTTGATCTCTCAATTATATCATCATATCTCAACCATTTATCTGTATCAGTCCATCTGCCAAAAAAAGCCTCTTGCAGTGAGACCCAGGTGGGGAGCTGCCTTATGTTTTTAGTTTTATAATAGTCCCAGATTTTCAAAAGCGATTTTCTGATATAGTGGTGTGTAAAGTCTTTATCTATTTTTGCTTTATCATAAAACATATAGGCATGCCACCCCATCCTCAAGTCAGCACCTTCCAATGCCAACATTCTCATATCTTGAAGGTCTATCCAGTCTTTTATCCATGTAAAAACTGCTACCTTATAGTATATTTGAAAGTCTGGTAGTCCCATTCCTCCTCTACTTTTTAGGACCAAAGGACATTTTCATGTCAATAAATCTGAATACCTGTTACTTTAAAAATATTTCTATTCTCTCCGCTTAGACTCCACAAGAGAATACAAAGTTTTGTAGATCTTGGCTTTACAAGGGAGCTGTGAGCAAGACCTGTGCAATTTCTCTTTAGTACTAGGCAAATGCTCTGGATATAAAATGAGTTGAAACTGGAAAGTTACTCATAAAGAGAATGAATGTCATAACATACTGAAGCCATCCATCACTGAACAGCAATAAGATGATGTTCTGAGACCCACATGGACAACCTGATTATCCTGGGGAAAGAAGGCTGAAGTGCAAATGTGGATAGCAATACACCACTGATAAGATGAGGAAACCTCTGAAACTGAATTAAGCCTTGTTGCATGTTTTGTAGTCAACAGGAAGTCGTATGTCTGATTATTTGTCCACCCAGTCAGAATAAAGGAACAGACATATGAAATGTATAGATAAACTAAGGCTTACTTTATTAACTATTTAATTCTGATCTGCAAGAGGGCTGCTTGGTGCAGTGTATGTATGCTGAAGCGGGTATAATCTTACTTCCCCTCCAGCATGGCAAGGATGAACCACCTCTGACTTTAAAGGCAAGCTAATCAATCTAGCTTGTCCCTGGCCAGGAAGCCTGAAGACTTTGGCCTTCCCCCCCGTCCCCAAGTTCTAAATGAGAAAGCCAGTCAAGCCAGTCCCAAAAGTTGTCCCCTTATCTCTCCCTGTGTCCCATGACCCAAATGGGGAATTTGGAGAACTTAATTTCACAAAAACATGCCTGTGAGTGCTCACTGATTATTGACCAAAATTTAATTTCCTGAACTAACCTGCCAAAATTGACCAAATACTAATTAATGCAATTAAATATTACTTTAAATAAGTAAATATCTTTTGATTTGCTTAAATTGTATTCAAGCCAATATCTCATTTTATGGCACCACCCAAAGCCAATGTCCCCACAAGACCTTGATGAATCAGTAGACAAAACATCTTCTGTCCTGTGAAGGCCAAGGAAGAAGCAGGATTTCTATTTGGCCCGAAAAGGAAACCAGCCAAAGCCTATACTAACCTCCCAGGTGGGTCAGTGGACCAAGAAACATTAACAGACAGTGCAAGTAGGACAGAGCAGTGATTTAGAAGCCCTCTCACTCTGTTCCCCTTCCACCTCTTGTCTCAGTGCAAACTGTCTTTATTTCTCTCTCTTTCCGGGAAGGCTAGTGATGCCGAACCCCCAAGCATTCACCATTCAGGCAATGCAAGGCAAGGGGTTGGATTGTTGGTACTGAGCTATGTAATAAATATATTCTTGTCTTGAATTAGAACTGATTCCTTGGCTTTTTTAGTCTGATTGTCTTAAGCTGTCTTATGTTTATTATCTCCTTAATGTAAAATTCCAAAGTATAAGCATATTGATAAAAATGCTTACTACCAGAGATTGCTTGAGATCTGTCTAAATTTGAAAGACTGGGAATCTCTCTCTCTCGTTCTTTCTCATGGGCTTATTCTTCTCTCCCTTATTCAAGCAAAATCTCTGTGAAACAGAGTTTTCACAACTCAGCAAGAGGCTTGCCAGTGCAAAGACTGCAGTGTCAGACTAGTTCTTAGTGTTAATTATATTAGGAGAGAATTCCTGAGATTTATTGCCTGGCTGAAAAGAACTTACACAAATGTAAGGAAAAGCTTGCTTTTTGGGACCATGTCACATGCTAATCCAATTCAATTCCAGCAGTATATTTTCATCTCTCTTTTTCTCCCCCATCTTGCTATAGATCCCAGATCTTAAACAACAACAACAACAACAAACCAATAAGCTCACTGGAAGGGATGCCTTCTTCCCCCCAGAGCCAAGATGGTTCTTTATATTTAGGGATCTGCAATCAAGATGATGATAATTAAAATTTGTATCACACTTTTGTTCCAAAACAGAAACACTGAAACAAGATATAATAATGAGAAGGCAGAACAAACAGGAAAACAGCAATCACAGCATATCTTGATAACTGAGATAAAATTACCAGCTCACAGATAGATTCTATTGAAAATGTGGTGGACTAAGCAGGAAACATCTTTCGGCGCTGATTTTATTGTGTTTCTCATAATCCTACCTACATTGTCTTCCTATCCTTGGTTTTGTATCAGGTTGTGAGACTTTGTGGGGAAGTTTAGCATGAAAATTTGTGTGCGTTTTAATATTTGCTTTTACTAATGTATGCTATTTTAATGCCCTTTTCTTTATGTATTCATTTCTGTGTGCTGAGGTGGGTTTGTGTGCATTTTTGAAAGGGAAGTCTTTTGAATTATACACATTTATTTGCACATAATTTGAAGAAAGAAAAACAGGATCCGTCACTTGCAGTTTCGTTCCAGTGACGGAAAACTGAAAAACATACACAGAATTTCACTAACACATTTTAGTGATGCTTATGGCTTCTGTGGGTTGCTATCCAGGGTGCTGATGCCTATCCCATAAATAGCGCCTTTAAAGGTCACATCAAAATCTAGAATAGATTCACTGCCCAAGTGCTATGAAAGGCAGTCCCCACCACTGAGAATCCTACAGATCACAGATCTAGTGGTTTCAACATAGAATAGCAGAGTTTCCCAAACTTTTCATGTTGATGACACACTTTTTTAGACATGCATCATTTTGCAACACAGTAATTCAGCTTTACTAGCAAACCTGAGATCTGGTCACATACAGAAATTGTAATAACTGAATGTATGGGGACACAACATATCTCATGAAAACCTTTCATTTATATTTTTAAAAATATACGATTTATTTATAACATATAACACACATGTCCAAGACTCAGGTGGGGGGGGGCTCATTCTCAGTCCAGGGAGGTGATACACCTACACCCTTCAGGTGACACACTAACATGTCATGACACACCATTTGGAAAGCCCTGCAGCATAGAAATATAGAAAAATAATTGCTTTATACCAATGACATGGCTTCCTTGCCTCTAATTTTAATTTAATCTCATATATCATGTTTGTATGCTGATGTGGTGAAACCATATCAATTAATATTCCCTCACCTGTGGTATTTTTAAAACAATATTTAGAATTATTGTGTGAATGTTATTAAATTTTCTCTTCAGCTGTTTGCAACTGATTACTTGTTGGAATCATCAACTGACTTTTAATGGCTTTATGAACAGAAGAAAAACCCAGCTAGATCACACTAAAAGCTCACCTAGTCCAGCATTCTGTTCCTACAGTGGACAACTGAAAGCCCTTGAGGAGCCACCATGTAGATATGAGTACAACAGCAACCTGCTGCTTGTGTTACTAAGTAATTGGTACTGAGATACATACTGTCTCTGATACTGAGGCAATATTATCAGCATGAGAGATTCACACCAAGAGAGAAAGAAGTTAGGCCCAAACAAAGTCAGAACTGACAGCTCTAGTTTTGCCAGCCAATCCTGTGTTAGAGAGATACATAAACTAGATAAAAACCTGGTGATCAGCCTGTTTGGCAAGTGTTCTATATCAAACAGTACAGGTAAATGTCACTGTGAGCACTACAGTATTGATGCGTATTCTTCTGTGTTTGGGTGTGGTTTTACATGTGGCTTATTTAACTGCAGAGCAGATAGCAGTGCCAATGTGAGAATAACAACAGATTTATAATCCCTGCTGCTACAAGAGGGATTTCCATGTCTTTGAACAAAAGTTTGGGGAGATAATGTAACAAACTGCATGCAGGGCCACCTGGAACAAGCCTGATGTTTCAAAGCAGGAAGCTAAGACTGCTGGTTTAAGTTAGAGATCTACACCCCCTGTAGCTCTTGGAATAATTCTTCCAAGGACACATTATTTCAGAAATCAACTCATCACCTTGCAGTCATGCTTAGACATTTAGATTAATTTGTCTTTATTGAAATTTCCAAATATGCTGTCCCTCCAGGTGTTCTACACTTACAACTTTATATGTTTAACCATTCCCAAATGATTCCCTTTGAAGTATTTGTTACTTTTCTTAGTAGACCACAGGTACTTTGTGTCAGGAATCTCTCCCTGCCGAGCTGCAGCCAGCAAGGGAGGAGAGAGGTCAGGAATACTTTCAGGGAGAGTTCAAATATACCAAACACCAGGAAAACAGAAGCCGAGCCTGTCGGGTAGCCCTCCATATTTTAGTATGAGACATGTAGTAGTAGTTAATTAGCTGCTTGCTTGTAACCGAGCATGGGAACCAGAGACTGTTAGGTAAACAAAGCTAGGAATGCAGCACTGACAAGAACTACCAGCCGAAGCTGGCATTTTCAAGGTCTTGTGGGAAGGGAATCTTTGCTTCTAATGTTTGGATTTTGCTAATTACTTTTAGTTCGCTCGCTGAAGTCCTGTACAACACATCACACTTCTAATAAATAGTGTATTAGCACTGTTACATGTGTGTGTGTGATTTTGGTTCTTGACAGAGCCAGGTCAAGGTCCAGTCCAAAGGTTCAGGAGGCAGAGATCCATCTGGAGGGTTTCAGGGAGCAGGAGGCGTGAAGGTTGTGAGGGCTTGCTAATAATTTGCTGCAAGCAAGGAGCAGCCATGCCAGCAGACTTAAATAGTCCCTGTGAGCAGGTGTTGCTTGTTACTGTTTCCTCAGCCTAGTCCATGCAGCCTCCCTCTGAGCAGCCCATTTCAGCCTTCCATGTGATTGAGGGCTGATGGGCACAGCTGGCTGCAACTCCTCTGCATCATTGCTGGTTCCCTCTCCATCATGAGCTGGCTGGGGCAACTCTGTCTCTGATTGACCTTCCAGTGCAGGGGATATTTGCAGGTTGACTTGCTTACTCACTGGCTCAACCCCATTCACAATCAGTTGCTCCTCAATCACAGCAGCAGCATCTATCACACTTTGCATGTTCAGTGATAGAACCAAGATACTATACTATACAAGTTAAGGCATCAATTTCTCCAGAAACAGATTGCGCATTGCCAGAGAATCTTATTGAGAACTGTGCCTGATGTATAATTTATAATTTATAATTGACACACTATGTACATCTTTGCAGTAAGAATAACCTGTATGTTATGATTTGTTTATACTGATAGCAAAGAATTAAACATATCTAAATAACAGTTCTCTGGAACATGTTCAGAATTTTACAATATAAAAGCTAGAGGATCTGAAAATGCAAACAGCAACAAAATCTCTCTTGTATGAGTTGTTTAGTGTTGACATATCAATGAAGATGAAAAATAACTGAAATGGGTCTTGGCCAAAATGAAGTTCTTAAGACTTAGCATTAGAACGCTAATGATATTCAGCATATTTAGATTTCTTTTAAAAATTATCTCTCTTTTTTTCACAGAGGGAAGGATATAGCCTATTTCAGCAATAGAGGTACCAATTGAGCTAAAGTACAGAACTGTGTTCAGTGACCTGGTCTGCAGTCTGCTGGGCTGGAAGCACTCTCCTTTTGTAAAACAAACTTGCTTAAGGCTGCTTCTTAGATGGTGCTTGGTACTCAGGTTCTGACAACTGGTGGCGGGAACAATCAAGGATAAGGGGTAGATATGAAGGACAGATTACAGCGCCTTGAAAAGTTACTTTTTTTACTGTAACTCCCAGAGTTCCCTGGCCCAGAGGGATTAAAAGCTTACAGGGCCCATGTTGGCTGGTGATACTTGGGAGTGGTAGCTGAAAAAATAATATGTGAAAAGTTGTATGTAACTGTTGGCATTACAAAATACATGCAAGCGATCGGAAGGAAGATCTGGAAATCTTTTCACATGTATCTGGAAGCAGCAGGTCCACAAAGCTATCCAAGGTACAGTTTGCAGATGGAAGGTAGAAGAACTGAGGAACAGCAGCCACCATTTTTGGGATGGCCGACTCCTTCCTAAGATGCTTGGTGGGGCTGTTTCTGAATATATGCATATTTTTGTGCACTGCTTGCAGTATAACTGGGAGATGAGACTTGTCAAGCAGAGTGGAGAGCAGTAATGCTTCACTCTGGACTGCCTGGGAAGTATACCAGCAATGTGCTCACACTCAGATGACACTGGCTGTTGTGGAAAGTGGATCAGAAAACAAAAATCAATGGAAGGGGAGAAAACACAAAACAGTAGAGAAGAGGTGACTTGACAAAGAAGAAGAGGAAGAAGAGGAAGAAGAGGAGGAAGAGGAGGAAGAGGAGGAAGAAGAAGAGGAAGAAGGGGCCAAACATACTTAGGAGAAAGCAGGAAGGGGACTGTGGAGCCAACATCATGACCCTGGTGCATAGAGGTAAAAGTAGAAGCAAGAGTAGCTTAGCAGAAGTGGTAAATCAGACTGAGAATGAGTGCTGCTGGACAGAGGCAAGGTAGTGGAAGAAGTAGTGAAAGAAAACTGTACCTGTTCTCTGGGCAGCCTTTCTCCACTTTCCCCCATCAGAGCCTGGGCCTCAACTCAATTCTGAGTGGAAATACCTCTCTCTCTTACTTGCTCTCCTTCTTCTCTATGTCCTTCATCTTGGGATGGGCTTCTGAGGGGAGAGCAGGCCTAAAGTTGCCAGTCACTAACTGGGACCTCATCTGTGAAATAAGTTTTATGGCTTTTGACTAATGATAGAATCCCGCATAGTGGGCTTTCAGTATAAATAGTAACAGGAGCTGCCTGAAGCACTAATCTGCCATGTCTCACCTTTAATATATCAGGCTGCCAGTCCCTGAGAGGGAAGGGACCCACATAGCTGCTTCTTTGAAACCTCTCAACTGATCAAAACACTTCTCACACTCTATATAGCCTTCTAATCACTTCTGGAAAGTCCTAAGTGGTCCTTAGGACTTACTGGCCTCTGAAGTGGGAGAGATGTACATATTTTTTTATGAAGAAAGTACTGGATGGGTGTAAATCCAAGGGCTGAAGTGTGTACCCTGCTATTGCTAATTTCAGCAATGTGGATAACTGGTCATTCCTCTCTCAGAGTTTGTTATATGGTGACTCACTAACAATAGCTCTAAAGAAAAAGAGTTCAAGAAAGACTCAACAGCAGGCTTTATCAGCTTCATAGACCAGAAGAATAAATCACTATCTGTCATGTGCAGCAGTTAGGAGAGCAGCCCATCGAGGGAGTGTCAGCCATCCAAGAAGAAAGAGTGCAGAAAGTGTCAGAGGGAGGGTAGATCTCAAGAAGGAGGGAGGAATCCAACATCAAGGAATTACAGATGAATCATCTTTAGAAGACAGATTGTCCCCCTGCACTTACTGATCAGCTTTTGCAGATATCCCCAAACTGCTGGTGTGGGCCGTGAGGTGGAGGGCCAAAAAGGGAATGACAAGCACTAACTCATAAGTGGTTTGAGCCTTGGAGCAGGGCCCCCAGGACCTCCTGAATTACCTCTACCTTTCAGGAGAGCAAGTATATCTAGGGATATATTCACCATATTGATAGTAAAAGCTGGGAAGCTTAGGAGGAACCTCCCATCCTAAATAGAAAAAGAGCAAGAAAGGATTATGCACACGTTTAAATAACTGTTTGATTGGGTACATGGTAATTATGAGGGGGTAGTTCAGTTTGCATATCTTGAATAGCTAGCATCTTATTATCCATTCAGGGAATGACCTGAGGGTCCACCATTTGGAGAATAACCTGGGGATGCCAGTGCTATTGATAAAGAAAGGACATTTCATAAAAGAGTGACCTATTCCAAGAAGGTCAGGTCAGACCAATTTAGTGATAAATTGTGCTGGGACATTGTGTGATTGCAACAGCAGGGCAAAGGAGACCTGTCTAAGTCCATTAAATGGGGTGCCTTGTGTGATTTCTCCTGACAGGTTTGCTGTGAGTATAATCGGGGCAAATACCAGAGATGCAGTTGAGCATTTGAACGTAACTGTGATAATTACTTCAAGCTTCATCCAAAACTGACTTATCCCCCAAATGACAGCAACTTTTTTTTTTTTTTGGTGTGGCTACCCCCTCCAACTGTAATGGTAGGAGGGAGGAGGTCCACTGCAAACTCTAGCATTACCCCCAATCTCAGAGAAAATCTCAGCTATTGGGGGCAGCTTGAACTCACACCCCCAAATGTAAGAAAGGCCTCTGTTCCTTTCTGGAGTGACACCCCAACCAATCAGTGACCCAACACATCTGGTGAGAGTTCAGTACACGGTCTTCCATACCCCTATAATCCCAGGAAACCTGTGGCAAATCTATGAGATACTTGAGGTTGTCATGGCAAAGATAGATGAAGACTGCACTGGCAGTAGCGTGGCTGGCTCTTTGATTTACCACTCATAGCAAACTGTCACTAATGAGGATAGTTGCTAAAAAAAGACCCCAGGAGCAAATAGGCTTATCCACTTGTCCTGTCTCAAGGGCTCATCAGTCAATGAGGCTATGCAGCCTGGGTTTTGCTTTGTGAATATGCCTTGTTTGACCAAGTGAGTAGCCTGGTTACTTCCTGTGGCACTGGAGCCCTTACCAATAAGTGTGATGTTCAGTCTACTTTCCAGCTATTGTTGTTGCTAATGTACCATCTTGATTTTTGCCCCCTTGCCATCCTGAGATTTTCAAAAGGATACAGCTATCCTAATAATAAGACGTGTGTTTTGTTTTTTGATATAAGAACACAAGAGGCATTAAACTGCTGGTATCCCAAGAAAGTTGTTTGCTTGTTTGACCATCCCTTTAGCAGTGATGTAGACTCGAGTCAATTGACTCAGACTCAAGTTGGACTTAAGTGTCTTTGAGGACTTGACTGGCACTCGACTTGTCAATAAATGATTGACAGACTCAACTGGACTTGAGACTCATCTTTTTTTAGTGATCAACTTGCTGCCCACCACCCCCTCCAGCCTTTCCCCAATCAGGAGTGGCAGAATGTTATGCTGATGACCCAATAAGAGCTGCACAGGGTCCTTTATCTCCACCTCTCCACCTATCTTTTGTTTCCCGCCTTTCTCCAGAAGCTGGTTATGGGAAAGCAAAAGAGCAGCATGAGTTAAAAGGGGGAAAACAGGGCTTTGCACCTTTTTTTTTCCTGGTAAGTGTGGGCAAGGAGTGATCTCTGCATCTGGGTTCAGGAGAGGGTTAGGGGTTGAAGTCCCATCAATGTTTATCTGAAATCCTCCTCCTCTCCCTTCTCCATTTAGCCCCTCCTTGCTCAATCATGAGTAAACAGGAAGGAAAGCCTGTCTGCTCATGAATAAATGGGAAAGAAAGCTTGCTTGCTTGTGAGTAAAACCTGATTGCTCTCAACTTAACCCCCGCCCCCCATGCACAGATCACCAACTTGTTTTTTTTTTCCTGTTGGCTCCCATACTTGAGACTTGACTTGACTTATCTTGCAAGGATTTTAGACTTGAAGTTAGGAACTTGAAACTTGACTTGAGACTTGGAGTAAAAGACTTAAATACATCAATGCCCTTTAGCCTACTCTACCCTCTGCTTTATGAGTTAGGTTTGTGAGGTTTTTTTTCTTTTTGTCCCAATATTACTACATGTTTCCTAAATTCTTTTTGCCTTCTCTTACACATTGGGCTGGTGCTGCACTTAAAGGTGTAAATTGATGCACTCCTTGTGCACCCATGAAAATACATAATTTTTAAGTATTTTCATAGGTGCACAAGGAGTGCATCAATCATGACAGTAGGCGTATTAGATGCCAGCTTGATTTGGCTCTATATCTTTGCCAGAATCTGATTTCTTTCATCTTCTTTGTTAATCTGGCCCCCCTTGCTGTTCCATACATCCTGTAAACTGATAAAGCTATTTAACATTAACATTCTGTTAGGAACATTTGAAAGGAAGATACAAGCCAAGGGAGTTTCTCTGTTTTAGTATTGTTATAGACATCAGCAACCTCATTGGACTAGTTCTGGCCCCAGGACTAATATCTAGTCAAGTAATTTGATTCCATATGTATTTTGTTAATACTGCATATTCTTGATCACATAACAAAGAACAATCAGCCACATAACCGTGCAAAATAAAAGTTTCCTGTCATCTTTGGCTTAAGGGCATTGCAAAGCTGTCTTGTAAAGTTTGCTTCAATAGCTCAGTAGTTTGTGTGTGTGCTTGTTATGCCCTTTGCATCAGATACTTCTCTTTATTTTCTATGGAATAACAAATGCATATGTGGTTGTTAGAAATACTAACAGTAATGAGGAGAGCTCTATGCTAATATGTGCTGGGAAATCTCATCTGTATTGCAGGGCAGGGGGAAGAGGATACATATAATATATTCCCTTTAAAAGCAGAAGCAAAAAAAAAAATGGTTTCAAAAGGTGAAATTGAAATGTCTGATGTTCCGCAAGAGTCTCTTCCCTGCATAGTTCTCCTAATTACTTCCTGTCAATAAAATATTAACCCAAAGGTGAAGTAGTGCATCTGTTGTCAAAGTAAACAAGGGGAAAAAACACACCAGTTTTCCTGAAGATCTGTAGCTTGAAATGTTGGATACTCAGGGGTATCCTCAGTACTCTTACCCTTTGTTGTGCATTATGTGTCACCATAACTTTCTTGTGCTTCCCCCTCAGTACCAGAAGAATCCAAGTGAAGCTACAAAGGGAACAGGTAAATGCCAGCACTGAGAGATGATTGCATGGGGGTTCTTTTCGAATGACTATAACTCCATCAGAACTGCTACAGTCCCCTGGAGACTTCTGACACTGTACAATAATACTGAGAAAACTTTAGCCCTCCATATGCTTTCAGATACAACTCCCATGTACTCTTACCTCTGTCCATGCTATGTGGGACTGATGTAAGCTGTAGACCTAAAAATTTGGAGGGCCAAAGTGTTCCTACCTCCAATGTGGAGGCTTGTTTATGGTGTGAACTGGCCTACAGTATTACAAAGACCAATGGAATACTGGCAGATTCACAAGGTTAATATGGACTTAATTAATCTGATCTTACTGTTCACATGCCATAGAGTAGCTCCCTTGCTAGGTTTTATCTGTCATGAATCTTTTTAGCATCTCCTGCTGTCATTCTTATCTCCATTGTGAACTCCTGGAAAAGTCCATCTCACCTGCTTTTCTCATTATACCAGTGAAGATGATGCCTTTTTATTTATTTCACAGAAAACATGTTTTAACTACACTGTATGTAGCACCTTGGTAGCGCATCAGTCTTTAAACTGTTACTGTTTCTCTTTTTTGCTTTCCTTAGAAGGAAACAACCAAAATGTTCTCCACTACTTTAAAGCCATGCCATGAAAATTCTTATCTTAGCACTTTATTTGGCTGTTTTGGAAGCAGCTGTGGGGAAATTCCAGCTCTCCAGGTGTTGTTGGGCTTCATCTTCTATTATACCTATTATTCATGCTACTGTAGCAAATAGGAGTTGGAGCCCAACCACGTCTGGACCACAAGTTCTTCACCCTGGTTTTCAAATGTATACTGGCAGTATCAGTAAAACCACCAATCTGTGCATTTTGTTCTCTATTGTCTATTCTCTACCATTTGATTAGAGCTCAGATGATAAACTGTGGGCTTATCGAGAAGACATGGCATGGGAAACAGTCTGGAATTTGGAGTACAATCATGAACTCTTACTAACCCAATTGCATTATTTTTTTTATGAATGTTTTCCTTTAATATATTCTTTCCCTTAAAGCAGGAATGAGAATCATGCAATCCTCCAGATGGTCTTGGGTTGCAGTTCCCATCAGTCTTAGCCAACATAGCCAAAACTGAGAAAGCCAGGGGCTGAGAACCTATGCCATATGGATGGGTTGCATGATTCCCACTTCTACCCTAATGTTTCACGTATATTCAAACTACCAGAATCCTTTATAATAAATTTACTCACTACATCATGAGTGTTGGACTAGGTCTCCAGGTAACCAGAATTTGAATCCCTGTTCAGCCACAGAAACCCACCAGATGACCTTGGGGAAGTCACACCCTCTCAGCCTTAGATGAAGGCTATAGCAAAACTCCTATGAATAAAACTTGCAATGAAAACCCCAGGATAGGATCACCATAAGTCAAGTCAACTTGAAGGCACTTAACAGTACAATGTAATAATAAAAGAGGGCTATGTGTTTTCTTCTCCCATAGCTCCAAGGCTGTGAAATGTAGGCTTCTGAAACTTGGCACTGTTATTGACAGGTGCATGGTTGTGTGCATCTCATAATAATTTTTAAAATTGATTAACCAATTTTAATTATAACCTATTTGTACCTTGTAATACAGTATAGGAACACTAGGTGCCAGAACTTTCTATAGAAGAAGAGACAAAGCTGGAGGCAAACCTGGGTGAATGAGGACCTTCCCATGTTCGGAGAGAGAGAAAATGAAGGAGAGAGTGAGCAAGTGAAATAGTGAGAACAATAGAGAATGCTGCTGATTGTTAGGAAGCAGAAGAAGAGTGAGCTAAATTTCACTGAAAAACTGGAAGAACACCAGGATGAAGGAGCAGAGAAAGAACAGTAAGGCAGAAAAAAACGTGCACGTGTTTTGAGAGAGAATACAGAAAGGACAGAGGGCTCCTTAGTTGTGCCGAATAAATCAAAGTGTTTTATGGACCTTCCAATTTTATCAGAGAAATCATTTGTAAAAATGTCAAGTTTTGTCATACATAAAATAAAAAGATGTTATTAGGCAACAGTGTCCTAAAATCAGTTGCTAGTCCTGACAGCAGTAGACTGATGGAGTAGTAGAACTTACAAAAGATTTGAATTGCCATTTCCCCACTGATCCTCTGGGTCTGCTTAAGCTGGGACTAGCAATTGGATTTAGGACAGAGTGTGCAACTATACAGAGTTAGCTGTCACAAATTCATATAATGCCTACAGGCTATTAATATATTATAATACAGAAATGCTTGCTGAAAACTTGGTCATTGTTAAATACAAAGAGCGCCTTTGGATACATCCTCTAGGCTGTAAATTCAGGGAGAATTTTCTGAGGCAAGGCAAATTCAGAAGGATCTGAATTTTTTTCTGTAACTTTTTTTGTTTTAAAAATTAGTTAATATAAAATAGATTGGATGCTACAATACTATTTGGTGACAAGTTGTCTGTTGGTGGAGGAGGGTGAGTAAAGGTAGATGTCTTCCTCTAGTAGCCTTTTGACACACTTTTTTACTGGCTTTTGATTATGTGTTTTGAATGTCAGCTTGCTTTGGAGGCAACCAACAGATGATGAACCTTACCTCTTTGCTAAGAAAAATTTCTTCTGCTGATATCTGCAAATTAACCTGTATGGACAGAGCAGGGCAAGATTTTTCTTCACGGTCAGTAGGCAACACTAACCTGCTTTGCAGTTTACATATCAAGGAGAGGTTCATTTGTTGTGCTGTGAATGAAGAAATGAAACAAACATGGCACATTTGTTTCATTTGGTATGATTACATGTATGAATGTCAGAGGGCTGAGTGATTTCCAAATATATTCATGCATTCATTCATTTCATTTGGAACTCATTGGTTTTCATTTTCC
Source organism: Cyclura pinguis (assembly GCA_030412105.1). Lineage (NCBI taxonomy): Eukaryota > Metazoa > Chordata > Lepidosauria > Squamata > Iguanidae > Cyclura > Cyclura pinguis. Next base: position 155,950,781 of record CM059602.1, read on the forward strand.
TTCTAGCGGAAACAATAGCTTAGATGAAAATTGCAGAGGTGGGAAAAATGCCACTGAAACTGTCCAACATTCATCTGAAAGTTTAGCAAGTGTCTAACATTCTGATACATCTTCTTTTCCTCATTCCAATCATGATGGCGAGAAATAAAAGATATTGTAATATAAAGTGGGAGGGGGGAATCATGTAACCGAAGGATTCTTTGCCTGTGTAAGTTCATGACATCAGATAATTTGCTCTGACCTTAATTTAAATGAAAAAAACTTTCAAAGTCCACCCTTTCTTTCCATTCTGTTATACATTTTGATCCACTCTGCATTATTTCCTTGTATTTCCCATGTCCTTGAGAGACCAGATCTGGGTATGGTAACACATGTCTTGATTACATTCCATTTGGACTGCTCTAATGTGCACTGTATAGGTCTGCCCTTGGAAACTATTTGGAAACTTCAACAGGTTCAAAATGCTGTAGCCAGAATGCTGACTGGGACCAGTTACAAGAAACTTATATGCCTCAGGTAAAGCAGCTTGAGAGTCAACATAGTGTAGCAGTTTGTACACTGGACTATGACCTTAGAGACCAGGATTCGGTTCCTTGGTTGGCCTTGGAAACTCAGTAGCTGATGGTGGATGCATCACATGCTCTCAGCTGCAGAAAACCCTGTGTCAGAAACAACTTGAAGGCATGCAACAACAAAGCAGCTTTACTGAATTGTAGGGCATATCACTCAGTTAAAACAATTTTACTGGCTACTTGTTTGTTTCTGGGCAGAATTCAAAGTGCTACTTAGGACTTTTAGAGCCCTACACAGGTTAAGTCCAGACTGTCTTGTTACTGTGGTGCATAGTCCGAGCCTGGGGACTACTAAATATGATTTTATATCAAAGAATTGGCCATTCCAAACTGCTCTCCTCTACGTGCTTGTGAGGCCCCCGGACAAGCACGCACAAGGACACGGCGGAACAAGCTGAAAAATACAAAACAAATCCAGGCAGGCCAGTAATTTTCCGGCACGCAGCTTCAGGAGACCTCCAGGCAAGTAACCTACATTACGTATGCACCAGGCATACAAAAGATTCTCTGCCCCGAATAGGCAGCTTGACGAGATTAGCGCTTCTGACTACTCAAATGTCAAGCACCCTCCATTTGCATACTGTCTGTGCTATTGACAGTGCCATCAAAATCCAATCATGCTAAATACTGACTTTTCGGAGGCTTTGTCTTCAACCTGAAACCCATTGTTTTCCCCGGGAACAGACTACTCTACAGGCACATTTTCCCCTATAAGAACCCCTGATTTTGAGCGCTTCTTCAGATCGCTCTTGGCTTCTATCTCGCCTTGCTGCTGCTCCGTTTGCCAAGCCTACCCCTCAGCTTCCACGTGCTGAGGACCTCCGCTCCAACAGACTTTCTGCAGACTACCCGGGCTACAGGATCAGGTGTCGTATTTCCCCAAAAACTCCTTCTTAAAATCCCCTATCTACTTTCCTCCCTTTATTTTCTTAGGTCTGTGTGTGTGAGTACACAAGTACACAGTATTTCTTAGTCCTGTGTGAGTGAGCACGTAAGTGCGCTGTGACATTACAAATAAAAGAACAAAACGAGAACTTTATCATGTCATGATCTTGACTCGGCCTGACCCTGTAAACATTGGGTAAAAGATCTTGCTAGGTTACCCTGCCTCTCGTAGTGCTACAGCTGGTGCTCTGGCTAATTCTCATTCCCCATTATTTGGAGCACATTGAGGTGTCCCCCACAGGACCCCAGAAATCAGGGTAACAGTCTGAAAGAACATACTTCCTGATATGAACCTTCTAGAGTCTTATGATCCAGAGGGGACGGCTTTCTCTTTCAGCCACCATCACAGGCTCACTTGGTGAGGACATGAGAGAGAACCTTCTCAGTGGCTGCTCAAACCCAGTGGATTATCTTCCACAGGAGGCCAGGCTGACCCTCTCGCTGCTCTCCTTCCACCAGCAGGCAAAGACCTTTCTGTTTAAATGGGCTTTCAATGAGTAATTGCTTGGAGGGAGCCTTCTTATGGGGCGGGGTGTACTTTAATTTTAATATTTGTATGCTTGTAATGATTTTATACTGTTTATAAGCTGTTGTTTTAATGTGATGATTTTAAATTGTGCTTAAATTTTATTGGTAGATTTTAGCTGATTCTTTTTGTTAGCTGCCTTGGGCTCCACTGTGGGAGAAAGGTGGCACTAATTTTTTATTTCTATTTACAATTTGTTTAGAGATGCCTTGTGTACATTCAAATTGCATATGATGTTGGGATCTCCCTGCACCTGTCTATCTGAAATGTGATTTGGTCTGGTCCCTTTAAGAGGTTAATTTTTCATGCCAATTTGATGGAAAACACAGAACGTTACAGGCAGCTTAAGAACATGCCTATCTATCTACCACTGAAAGAATTTGAAAATATAAATGAATGTGAATAATGAAATGGAATGAACTAGTAATTAAAAATCACAATGCATGTAATTTTTCTGAATTAATAACTAAACAATGTTGATTATTGAATTAAAAATAGATGTAGCAATGTCAAAAACGACAGGAATGTGGAAATTAATATGGGTGGATCAATATTTATCTCAGCTCAGAAAAAAAAGGAGGGGACAAAGATTATGCAATATTAAGTAACTCTGTAACAGAACTAATTAAAAAGTTATCTACTCTCTGTCCAATTATAACAATGGTTTTAAAGCATAAGACATTGAACAGGACATTTTTTAAAATGTTTTTCTTCCATATAATTTTGTGGTACCAGCAAAGAAATTTCCAAGGGGGTAGCTGTGTTAGTCTTTTCCTACAAAACAACAGAGTCTTGTGATAGCCTAGAGAGCAACAATTTTTTTTTTTTTGGCATAAATTTTCATGGATAGCAGCCCATTGTGCCAAATGAAAACATTTTAGCCTTGAGGAATCTGTAAGTTTGTGTTGGTTTTTTTGGTCTCAGCCTGTTTTAGGAATGTAAGAGAATCTTGCTAAACTGTGTATTCAATAATGAAACTTTGTTACCATGTGGATTCCTTCTTTCTGACATGAGAATGAGACAATAAATACTCCTCCCTTCTCCCACAAGATTCTGGAATTGCACAGAACTTCTTCTTGTAAAACAAGTATGTTTTTTCTTGATGAAGCAAAGCATACATACCCAGGAAGCACAGAAGTTTAAGCTGATTGATTCACTAAAGGCAAAGAATGCATTCAGTGCTTCTGATTTAAAAAAATCCATGCAACAAGCCAGCAGTTGTAGTTTAGCTGTATAATTTGAGTAATTTATACAATTTGTTCAAGAATTGTTGCTGAAAATGCAAATAAACAAATTCTCCCAAAAGTGGCAGAAAACGCCAAGGCAAGGTGAAAGAAAAGTGAGTTCTCATTCTTGCAGGTGAGAATGAGACAATCAAGTATTTCCATTCCCTGTCTTGTTCTTTTCAAGTCATTTAATCTCTCCCTGTTTCACCCTATCTGTTTTGTCCAGTGGCTGATACAGAACCATCTTACATATTATTGTGCAGGTTCTGCAGATACTGGAGTGCAGGAATAAAAATGTTGGGTCTTTCCTCTTCACAGCATCATGTTATCCAGATTAAAACTATGGTCATCTGTCAACTGGGATGGTGTTGATGGCACAAACTGTTTAGGCTTGATCTGAAATTTCTTTTTTGTGCTGGATGGAGAGTCATAGATTATGTATCACTGGGAAAATACATGTGTGTGTATTTATGAGCCCAAGGATCTGTCCAACGATGTCACTGAGCTAACCCTATGCCTACTGCATTATTAGTTTTATATTTTCAGTTATTATGGGGTGAAATCTAATACAACTTTGTTGTGCGGGCATTAGGCAAGTAGTTCTGCAACCACTTGTATAACAGTATAATCCAGTATAACCATACTTTTAAAGTTTTTTAATTTGCTAGTATTATGTTGTAGTTAAGCAAAAGTGTTTTCTCTTACAATACACTGAGCAGTATTTATGTGGCTGGGCACGATGTGAATTGCCTCCTTCTCCAATTTCCTCATTTTGTTCTATCTCAGGTTTTTAACCTGTTCTTTTGTTCTGGATATTGACCAGTTTTCTTCCTAGTCCAGTTCTGGACTCCATTCAGACTCTGATTTATCTGCACATGCAGCTGAGCCTGTCCACACCTTTTGTCTTAGCTCCCATTCTGAATTCTCTTACTATGTTTTAAATAATTGCATCTCTGCTTTCATCTTATTGATACTGTAAATATTAAAAGCAAAACTGAGGTTGTTAAAAGTAACAAGATGCCATACAGAGAGAGCTTCTGCAGAAAAAAAGAACTCTGATAATAGTGTTGACTACCACTATAACCAGAGTTTTCCTAAATAGCAGCAGCGGTACTGGAAATATGGCATGTAATACATTCTACTCTTTAAAATTCATTTTTATGGCTCATTAATCATGTGGATCTGTGAGATCCCTCATCTGAACTTTAGAGGGAAAAATACCAGTTAATTATCCAGTGAGGCTACAATAAATTTTTAAAAGATATATGGGATGAAAATGGAAACCACATGTAATTTGTTATAGACCCATTTTACAAAGGTAGTTATTTCTACTAATGGATAAATGAGACAATTTTATTTTGCAAATCTAGACCCAGACAGCCATTTAAGAAAACCCATCAATAAAGTTATGATTAAACAATGAGATCTTAGAATTATAATATAAAAGCCCATATGCTTACTACAATAATATAAAACTTGAAGTGTGTAATGTGTGCATGCAATGATAATGAGGAATGTTACCAGAAAGGAAAAAGCTTTTGGATTTTGTGGAATCCTTGAGATCAGAACTGAAATTAGTTATGTGGAAGAAAGAACAGGAGCCTACAACTGGTATTTTTTGGTCCTGCTAGACTATTTGTATTCAGCACCTCCTCCCTCTTGGCCATGAGTATAGATGCTAGCTGCAGAAGATAGTTAGTGGAAAATATGGCAAGAGAGGCATAATTCTCACTGAAATGTAAACCAGTGTCTAGGCTATTCCATGCCAGACTAGGGACATCAGGAATATTCGTCGATATTCTAATGAAAAAGGATTCGTCATGCATTAGGATGCATTGTTGAGGAAATTTAGATGTGATGCAAAATCTATCTGTAGTCAAACACGTGGGGTTTTTGAATGGAAAATGTCAGGGTTTTTTTCAATAGGAAACTTGCATTTGTGTGAAGCAAATGATGTTCCTTGCACAGGAAACTTGCTTCATGCACAAAAAATCACATTACCTGCACAAAAGAATAATTTTCCTGTTTAGAAAACTGTTTTCTGGTGGGAGGTGGGGTGGAGAGGAAGGTTAGAAGCATGTCTGAAGAAAAATTGTGCAGATTAAGGCCCTTGCTGTACGACGTTGTTGTCCCGCTTCTGCCACAGGATGACAGTGGTCAGCAAGTCATTTTTCCACACAACGTCATTCCCATTCCACCGCCATCCTGTCACAAAGTGTCACATTCACGTGGCATTTGCAAAATGGAAAAAATCTGTTTTGCACTTCCAATCGCATGGCGCTCCTGTACTTACCGTTGTGCGGAATCTGTGGCCACGCATTTGTGACACTTCCTGCCCCAGAGCAGCAATGGCAAGTGCCCAACTGTGCTGCAAAAGGAAGGGGCAGGGCTATCTCGCTCGCTTCTGCAGGGAGTGAGCAGGTGCAGAGGGGAGCGTTGCTGATGATCTCCCTTCCAACCCAGATTTGCAGCACCATGACACGGAAGAGCATCCTCACGCAGAAAGGGCCTAAGTCTGAATCTGCAATTAGTCCTTGAAAATTGTGCTCTTTTCAAGCACACTTACAAAAATGCCCTTAAAAACAGAAAGTAAATGACTAACAACCCCCACCCCCCAAACCAGAAGAACTAGAAGTAATGATTAAATTAGGGTTTTTTTCCTGTAGAAAATATTTTTTTTTCTTAATTATCTTTACTGAAAATATTTTTTGAAAAAAAGGTAACATTTGAAACTGAAATAATAAGCAAAGGAAAAAAAAACCTATATCAAACACAGAAAAAGGGCAAAAGAGAAGATGAATTCATAACAATGATAAAATATGAACGTTTTTTGTTTTTTCCATAGAAAATAGATATGATGTTGCCTGTTGTTATGTTTTTTTCATAAAGAACCATCATTTGGCCCTCATTAGCACAAAAGATAATGCCATTCCTTCCAAACTCTGCTGCGGACTGAGATTCTTATACTTTAGGTTCCTGACGACTGTTGGCTAGAAGGAAGGATTGCTCTTGTTGCTCCCTGCCCATCTCTCCTTTCTGGCTGTGGGCTTGAGCTTAAATCCAGTCTTGGGAGAGCAGATAGCCAATAGTGATGGCATTTTCTAACTCTTGTCGCCCTCTTCCAGTTTCCTACACTCATACCAACACTTATCCTAGAGGGTTTCCCTGCCTTCAGAGCTCACTGAGGGAGAAAAGTAACAAAAGAGAGGCAATTGCTGCCCTACTTCAGTTTTAACTGGCATAAGCACTTCAATCAAAAGAATGATCTATTTGGATGGCATTTTTGCTGCATGAGCATTCCTGGTATTGGGTCTTTGTTGTTGCAACACATTCTTTGCACTCTGAACAAGAGCTATTCAAGGAAAAGAAGAACAAAGTTTATCTGAATATAGTTATTCAGCCATCACAAAATAGATACGAAGTAAACCTTCTTTCTAAATAGGTATACAAAGAATATTTGTAATTTTTTATTTCCAAACCACATGCCAAAAGCCAGGAAACCCCAAGAGGAAAACCAGCCTGAGTTCTGCACAATTTACTTTTCATATTTGATGTCCCAAAGTATTGTGGAAGAATTATTTTGTACAGAAAAATGTAGGGGTGTGTGCGTGTGCAAAAAACGCAGTTTTCTACACAGAAAATAGGTTTCCTGCTTAGAAAATAGGAATTTTGTGGGGAAAAAAATAAAAACAAAAATGGATTTTTCTCCACAGAATAATTCCTCCATAACACGTCAGAACATTCAAATACTGGGAGAATACTGTTGAGGAATATTGGTTTTCTCATATGACTTGTAGAAAAATACCATATTTATTTATCATCATGTGTAAGGATGAAAGACTCCAAGATTGATATCCCTAATTCACAAGCAATCAACACGCACAGATCAGGGTCACCAAGAAGAAAGACGGGGTTATATTTCAAATGCTTTTGTTTAATAGTGATTGATACAGACTAAAATTGGCCAGTCTGTAGTCTTATCTGGTCCTTTTAGCAAATGAAACAGTACTCTGTAAGGCAGATCTGGGTTTTTGAGAAATATTCTAGATTTCTATAACTGGCAGCTGGCCATTCTTTGGTTATGCTTCAACAAGTAATTATGTTGTTAACACTTATTATAAATAATCTCTCTCTAACAATCTTTCTTTGACTTTTATCAAGGGTTTTTGTGCATGCCTATGTACAGATCTGCATAATTTTGTCCCAGATTTCATGCAGTCTTTGCATTAATTGGCATTTTTTTTTAAAAAAAAAATCCTCTCGAAATAGATATTTGGAATGTATTGCATATTCATAAATGAGTGTTTTCTTTCAAAATCTGGTTTTACATAAGTAATTTCTCACAAAAATATATTCAGAGGTAAAGTGCAGTACATTTTGACTGCTGAGAACTGCATATTATCATTCTGGGAAGTGTGCGACTGAATGTAGAGCAACATTCCAGTCTGCAAATTAATCTGGGAAGAGAGCAAATGCCTAAAGCACTGCTAAAGCACCCCTACCTACTGGTTATCCAGATAGAACAAACATAGACCTGCACTAGAAGTTTCTACAAGTACCAGAACTACAACTTGGAAGTTATACAAGTGGGGATGTGAAAGGCACTGTCTTCTCCAAGTGCTGTCAACTCTCGCAAGCAGATTTGGTGGAGACAGGAGAGAAAACTATTTTGGTGACTGCTTCCTGGCTCTTGGAACTTGTGTCCGGTGGGAATTTGACTGGCTCATTTTTTGTTGCCTTTCTAAAGGCACATTAAGATTTTTAAGACAACAGATGCTTGGGAACTGTCTATTTATAAGGAAAGGGTTTTTAGTAGTGTAGGGTACTGTTTTTATTTCTTGCCTTTTTAAGGGATACGTTTTTTAAATTTTAAAAAATTGTTCATAATTCTACAGATAGTTTAATTGCATTTTTAACAACATCACCACTAATAAATTCTGCCCCAAGAATTTATGAAGAGAAAGTTATATGTGCAGTCCATTCAATACTACTTCTTTCACTACTGAAACATGGCAACAAGATATTACATTTTCCAGTTAGTGTACATTGTACAGAAATACCCCCACCCCATTTCCTCATACATCAACAAGAAAAAATCTGCTGTCTCATATTGGCTTATGCAGAAGATCATTTTTTTTAAAAAAATTTCCCATTTACCAGAACTATTTACATGACGATGAAGTAAGTCAAGATTTACATTCCCAAGTTATGGCACTAACTGGTAACACATTACCTTTAGGGGTAAAAGAAGGAACAACGTTACTGTCTAAAATAACATGGTGGCTGCAATGTGTTGCTAGATCCTGATGTGATGGGTAATGCTCATTTGTTACTTAAAAAAATTAAACATTTTTTGTCATTTTTTTGTATTTTTAAATGATTGTTTTTCAAAAAAAAAATGAAAAGCAGCACATTAGTTGCATGTTACTCATGAATATTACTGGCTACTCATGTGAAAGAAGAAAAAAGAATTTATTTGAAGTAACACTGATGCCAAAACATTAATTTTTCCAATAACATTATCAAGCTCTGCCCAGAATGTTAGCTACATCTTGAAGACATTGAATAGCACCATCTACTGGCAGGAAGTGTTGGTTGCATAATCCATATGATGTCTTGTCATTGTGTGTTTGTGTGCCTTCAAGTCACTTGTCAACTTATGGCAACCTCATGAATTTCATAGGCCCTTTTCTCACGCCATTTCACATACGAAAGGGCCATTTCACATGATGCCGGGGCCAGTAGGCGGCGATTGCGGAATATATCATTTTCAGCCTCTTGCTGAAAATGATGCATGATCACACTGGGGCTCTGCATGCACTTACCTTGTGTGTGGAGCCTCTGGAGACGCGGCCCTCGCGCTTCCTCCCCCGGCGCAGACTGGAAAAGTACCTGGGTGCGCTGCGGAAGAAAGGGGCGGAGCCCTCATGCTTCCTTCCAGCCAGCAGGGAGCTGCTGTGGAGAAGCAGCAGAGGGGACGCAAGTGCCTCTCGGAAGAGCCTTCTCATGTGAACCCTGTGCACTCATGCTGGAATCAAGTAAGGTGCGAAAAGGGCCATTGAGTTTTCTTAGGCAAGGAATACTCAGAGGTGGTTTTGCCAGTTCTCTCCCTTGAAATAGAACCTACAGCACCTCCTATTCATTGGTCGTCTTCTATGCAAATACTAACCAGGGCTGACTCTGCTTAGCTTCCAAGACCATTAGGACACAATATGCTATCCAATCAGGGTATATATTTCTTGATCAAATTGTTTTTAAAACATATGAAGATCTGTATGCCAACAGCACTGTAAAAAACAATAAATAACAAACACGCGAAGCACTCTTTGGAGTTAAGGGAAACTGTAGCAGTGTTTTGAAAACGTGGGAGTCTACTAAAAGGTATTTCCAGTGTGGTTATTGATGTGGAAAACAGTACTATATGGCCTAGTATATCTATGTATATGTATAGATATAAAACTTCTGTAAAATGTGTAAACTTCTTGGGTCTTCAGTATAGGACAGACCACTTCACATGAAATCCAGAAATGTTCATCTTGGAATTTTAATGGTGAATGGTTTTCAGATGTGGACTGCATATATGAAACTGGTATTTGACATTCAGAGACATTCACATGCAATGTTTGACAGATGTGTAATGGCAGACATACAGCAATATTTAATATTTGACTTTTTAAACAAATGCATGTAAAAATGTATATAATAGGAGGTAAGTAGTATCATTCAAGATTTGATTTGATAGATGGCATGCTATAAATAATAGTATTACACGCAGAGATATAGAATATTATATTAAGTATATGAAGGTATTTAAAAGTTGGCATGCTTTTATGTACATCCGACAGTATTTGATAGCTGACCAGAAGGGATATTTAGCAGTTGACACCCTACTGAAATCAAAGCAGCTAAAATCTCATTCCATTTTCTTGTAGTTGCTGCATTATGTAGTTGAATATAGTCAACTTTTTTAATTCTCATCCAGATTTGTCAATTGACGTTTAAAACTTCCATTCTTTGTTACGTAAGCCATATGGCCACATCCAAAATCAAATGAACTTCCCACTTCTCTCCTTCCATCCACACACCCCACACCTACCAGATCTGCTGTCAGAGGGCACCAATCTTCCAAAGTGGATATAGGGGACACTGAAGGTAGCTTGGGGAGGAAGGGAATTCATTTCTACCACTGGTGTGCGTGCTGCTGACAGACGAAGATGATTGGATAAAATTCATTGTGTTTGTTAATCACATTTTCCCAAGGATTTCCATCTTTTTCCATCTAGACATTTCTGCTTTAAGCTTTAGATTTCTTTTCCTTCCTTTTATCAGTTTAAGAAGATTGTTATATCACTGTTTGCTTCTGGCATTTAGACATTTCTTAATGTGTCATCTTGATTCCAACTAATTAATCAGCAAAAATAACTATACAAAAGGCAATACAATATTGCCTCAATGACAACTATATTTAGAAATGAGTTAGGTTTTTGTTGTTTTTAATTTCTTTTAGCTAATATTTGGTGGTAGGGAACAGACAAATAAATGTGAAATAATTGCTAGTGGGTAGAAAACGGGAGAGAAGAAACTCAATTATAAAGGATATAGCCTGAAGTCTTTATTTTTACTAGTAGTATAGCTAGGAGTACCTATATGGACTTTAAATATATATCACCCCCAAAATGTTTTAAACACTGTTTCAATGTATAGTCTTCAAAACCTTTACATAATGCATCATCATGATGTGCTTTGGTCTCCAAAGCTGAACAACTAGCTTTGAATGAGTCTCCTGTTCCACTGTATCTATGTACAGAAACCTCATATATGGATACTCTTCCAGGTTTTTGAGACATTAAATGGGTTTCAATTAAAAAGAAGAGTTTTCATTCTGATAAGAACTTAACAGGTTTGCATTCCCTGAATTAATATACAGGGTGGCCTTTATTCTTTGGCACTTATCCTTCTCAGAGTTCATCAATGCAGTTCTAAGAACAAACGAAAAATATGCTGATGAAAAGTACGTGTTAAAGAAAATGGCATACAAAACTATGAATATCAGAACAGTACACAAATGTGCATTTTGGAAAAAAGGTATGTGAAAATGTGGTTAGCAGGCAATTCTAAACATGCATTAAAGGCAGGCATATATTAAGGGAAAATGTGTACAAAAATGTACTCAAATTCTTATGCATACTTTTAAAAGTCACAGACTGGTGCCAAAATAGGCCAGAATGAACTTAAGATACAGAAAAATAAATCAGCTAAAAAATCAGCTAAATGACAAACTCTACAACTGAAACATGTGTTACAATCTGGATTAGACGTTGCAGGTTGCATCTGAGGTTCCCTTAATATTAGAGACATTACTTGAAGCCAACCAAGTATCCAAACCAATAATTTATACATATATAAATTTCTGTTATTTACAAATAAATGACATGCAAGGTTTACAGAAAGAATGGAATAGAGTATTGGAATATCTAGTTCTGATTAATAAACGGCCATCTCTGACTACATCTTGTACAGTAGAAAGTGCTTTTTCAGGTATATTGGTTGCCACAACACCTATTTAAGAAACGGCTTCCTGAGACAGCAAATTGTTGTAAATATAATACTGCTAATACTTTCTTAACATAAGGTTTGGAAATTGTCCCATAGTAGCTTCATTTGGGGAGGAAGTATTCACATGGATAAATCTGGTTTAGGAACTATTCAGGGATGTGCGTGTCCTTTTGAATTATTAATCTGTTTCTTAGAAATTAATAAATGGGCAATGGAAGTAGATTTTTTTGCCCCCTTTTGACGGTTAAAAGATTGATTCCCCATTACTGGAAAGATATTTTTTCTCTGTGATCCAATGGATGGATGGATGGATGGATGGATGGATGGATGGATAGATAGATAGATAGATAGATGATCTAACGATGCTTGCAACATTTGAAAGAATAGTGTATAGACAAATTTTACAAGTGGACTTACATTTGGACACTTGGTCAGCTTTGAAGAGGGATGGTGGATGATAGGATTTATGCAAATTGTGATAAATCTTCCCTCATTCCACTGAGCTCTGACCAAACGTGGCTCAGGGTCGAGTGCAAAACAAAACACATAGAGCAGAGTTGATAAACACAGCAACAAAAGCGTGTGCAGCAGAGTATGATGTGCAGCACTGCTCTGACCCCAAAACTCACCCACTAAGGAACACTATCACACAGTATTGTCTTCCAAGGATACCTGGAGGCTTTTAATCTTCTGTTCCAATGTATACATATGTACGGGATTTGCAGATCCTCCAGTAGAGATTCAGCATTCCATCATCAACACATCAAGTGGAGATACGATCTGGCAAAGCCTCCGGCCAACAATCAGGCAGACCGAGAGAGAGGTTGGCGAGACCCCATATCCTTATATACATAGGGAATAGCTGATGTAACTCCCAGCCAGGACTTCATGTCCCATGGCTGATGTAACCCCTTGTCCTGGTTACATTACACTGTGACTCAGCTTTTTGTCCCAAGAGGATTACCTCATGACATGCACAGTCATTCCCCCAGGTGCTTTCCACATGCACATCACAAGTATTTTGTTGGGCCAAAGGTCACAGCAAACCTTTTCCAACAAGCTTTTATAGAAACTTATGACTAATGTGTTCCTCCCCTTGCTTTTGTTTTGTTTTTTTTGCTATACTGATAAATTATTGTATGTAGCTGAAACTCATTTGCATGTAAATAAATTTATTTCAAAATATTTTTTTTTAAAAAAATCTACTATTTAATTATGGAATCTTTGTCTTATTTGTTTGGTCAACATTCCAGTTTACACCAAGCATTAGATCCTGACATTGTTATCAGAAGAGTTTTATGATGGAGTGCCGGTGGCTTCCTGTTTACAGCAAAAGAGAACAAAAAGAGTAGGAGGTTGTGCCACAGTGGGGACCCTGCTATGTTTGACTAGATGAAAAGCTACCCTCAGCAGAAAGTCCACGTTTTCAAATTTGGGTCCATAGCTATTCCAGCTTTGCCTGCTCTGTGACTATAAATTTTGTCTGGTCTAAATGTTTCTCCCCTTTAACATTGTTGTCACCTCCAGGAAATATTGGATTATTCTAATTATTTGCATTCTTTCTATTATAGTTTGAGGCCCAGTTTTAGGATAGAAATGGCTTTGGTCACTATTGTGGCTGATGTACTTCATACAATGAATGGTAGGAATGTAACCGTTTTGGTTCTCTTTGACATTTATCAAGACTGAGCTTGGAGAGGATGGTGTTACTGTAGTTTCAGTCCTTACTGGAGGAATAATATCAGAAGATGGTGCTGGCATTCCATGCCATGACCTTTGAAGTATCACAAGGTAAGTTTGAAACATAAAATTGTGTGTATGTGTACACACACACACACACACACATAATCTATGTCTGATTTAACTTTTGTGAGCCACATTGAGTTCCAGTCCTAAAGGAAAATGTGGAATGAATGCATAATAATAATCATAATAATCTTAATAATAAGATGAGTACAAAGTGTCTTGCTATTGGGATATCAGTGCTGTTAACAGCAAATTAGAGCATAGAGTTGCCACCCCACTGGCATATCCTATCCCGGGGACTATAAATTTGATATCAAATATGCCCACCATGCCAGAGAGGTTGCCTGAATGAGTATGTAGACAATGAGGTCGAATGGCCGAAAATAGGTTAGGCCAGGAAAATCCCCAGTCACATTCCCCTAGGAAACCTCAGGCTAAACACGTTCACATGGACAAAAGGTCTTCAGCCAAGGAATAGCCAACTTGAGTGGATTATTGGGTTTTCCTCAGGTTGAGCAACTCCGACATTAGTAAACCCTGCACTGCAAGGTCCATCTGTGTAAGCCAATCATGCAAACTACCAAGTTGCTGTTGTGCGGCATTTCTTCCTTTATTTTGGCCATTGTTCTTCCTGGGAAAGGGCCTGCCCTTGAGGTACGTTCTGCTCTATAAGTAGTCCCAGTTTTTGTAGGTGTTTTCAAAGAACTCCCCGCCACACTAGCAGACCGGCACTCTTTTAGTCGAGTGATCCTCTTAGCTGCCTCTCTTCGCTGAGCTCCATTCTTCTTGCCGTTTCCTGGACTGAAGACTTCAAGATAGCTGCAGTATCACCACCTTTACACCCTCTCCACTGAATCCCCTATCCGTTTTCACCTCTTTCCTTTCTCAATAGGCCTTGTGTACATGAGAAGTGAGTGCGCTGGTGCGTGAGAATACATTTATCAATAAAAATCTGTTATTGGTATGTTTGTCTGGCTTTTCGCTTGGTTTGACCCCATAAAAATTGGGTAAAAGATCCTGCTGGATTACCCTGTCCCTCGTTTGGCTACAGCCAGTGCTCCACTAATTTCCCCAATCTTTGCATTTTTGAAGCAAATCAAGGTGTTCCCCAAGGCGACCCCTAGAAGTCGGGGTAACAGAATGAGTGGTTGAGTGTTGGACTGAGATTGGTAACTCAGTGGAGAGAGGAGAATCTTCACTTTAAGAAATCAGATAAAAGACCTTTATCCATTTGTCCACTCTAGGATGTGTGCAGTTTAGTAAAGCCGAAATATTTGGAGGCTGGAAATATATCACTAAAACCCCAAATGCAGCACTCTGCATTGTCATGAGTTAATTTTCTTCCTCATCACATGAAACACTCCACACTTACTTTGCCTCCAGAACAGGTCTTGAGAGTGCATAAGAGGCTGTAGTTGGAAAGGAAGAATTAGCCCTCCTGGTTGCACTGATAGAAGTAGTTCCATGAAGTGGGACCATTCTACTGGATAATGTCCAAAGATTCCTCATACTCTTTTACAGTAAAGTGCAACAGCTTCCAAATATTAAGAACTTTTAGGTTACAATGCTACACATATTTCTTGGGATTAGATCCCCTTCAGTGAGACATACTTCTGACTAGGCAGGATTACTCTGTTTGTAACACGTGCAGCCAGTATCAGAACATCCTTGAAGTAGGCAGCTTGTCTGAGCACACCCTTAAAGAGAGTGTCTTGTCCAAGAACATCCAATGAGATTTTATGGCTTAGCAGGGAGATGAAGAAAAGTCCAATGCTCTCTCCACCTGGATTGCTCATAGAGGATAAGAGAGCAAGAGAACACACTCTGAATGCTTTGAAGAGCTGTATGCTTTACTTGTGCATCCTCTCAGCCACATGGCAGATATTTTATGAGGTCACTAAGAATGCAATTCTCTATTGACTGACTTGGCACTTCCTTAACCTGAACATAATATTTCATGGTTCTGCTCTTGCCTGCGATAAGACACAAGTGACCTTGTTTAATGACAAATTATAATTAAATATTGTGTATCCCCTATGTTTTAAACAGACATGTTTGGAGTAATGGGAGATCCTTTATGTGTTCTCAATTTGCCTGTCCTCTTTATGGCCATTTCCACACTGGGCTTCTGTAATGGTGCAGAGCGACCTCTCACGGAGGTCTTTTGCACCGTAGAGTGGACTGGCATGGACTACTTTTTGTAGTTCCACACCAGAATACACTCAGGAGCGGCTGGAACTAGCTGCGAGGCATGTTTTTTAAAAACCTCTTTTTCAAGGTTTTTAAAAAGCATGCAGTGCTCAGCCCCATGCCGCTCTGTTGCCTGGCTCCGACGCGGATTTGCAGGCGCGCACAAGTGTGCGCCTGCAGATCTGCTGGGGGCGGGTTTCTGGCTGGCGAGCTTCTCTGGTTGGTGGAGAGCCTCCACTGACCGGAAGCCACCATTTGGGAAGCCGGAGGACTGCGGAGCAGCGAGCTTGGGCTGCTCCGCGTGGCGACGGACTTACCCGGCTTCAGGTAAGCTCCGTTTTCGGGTGTTTTCCCCCGTTTGCCCCCCACATGTGGAAAGGGACATTGTTTCACTGTTTTATAAGGGAAATACATTTTGTCATGAATTGCAGCTCATTTTTTCACAGAACAGTCAGGACTAATAGAAGTCCTCCTCCTTTTTTTGGTGGTACATTTGGCCCTACTCCTTGCCCTATTTCTTCTTCTTATCCATTTCATTTTGAGTATACAGCTTGCCAATTACACTGCACACACGGGCAGTGTAATTGATAACTTTCTCTGCCTAATGAATGCTATTTCTTTGGAGTACTAACTAAGGAGAAGTCAAGAAGAAACAGTCCTGAGCAGTGAGACCTATATAAAAGTTGATGTGCTGATCCATGAGAAGTGGAAAAAAATGCATAAGTACAGGTGGTCAGTATCTTTGTCAGAGTCTGATGAGGAGTTCCGGAGAACTCTGAAGCTTGTACATTTCATGGCATTTTGGCTTGTCTCAAAAACATTTTGACAAACTGTGGATATTTTCCACCTTTTGAGTGCATCTAGTCTGACTGAAAAGTCCCAGATTTTGTTTCTGTTCTTTCTGATTTTATATTGGGTTAAAATAAACTGATCTGGCAGCTTGTATAAAAAGTCTCTGATTATATTGGGAGATGACAGAAAGTATTCTGGGATAATAAACAAAAGATGTATGGAGCTGCTTTGAGTCCTAACCTGGAAAAAAGTGGGGTATAAATGATGGTGATGATGATGATGATGATGATGATGATATAAAATTGGAAAGAACAAGAATAATATATCAAAGGCCCTTTTCACATGTCGGGGGGGAAACGGGCGAAAACGCCCCAAAACGGAGCTTACCTCCAGCCGGGTAAGTCTGTCGCCACGTGGAGCAGTGCGGGCTCGCTGCTCCACACTCCTCCGGCGTCGCAGATGGCAGCTTCCGGTTGGCGGAGGCTCTCCACCAACCGGAGAAGCTCGCCAGCCAGAAGCCCGCCCCCGGCAGATCTGCAGGCACACACTTGTGCGTGCCTGCAGATCCACTTTAGAGCCGGGCAACGGAGTGGCATGGGGCTGCGTGCTCTGTGCTTTTTAAAAACCTCTAAAAAGAGGTTTTTAAAAAACACGCCTCCCGGCTAGTTCCGGCTGCTCCTGAGTGGATTCTGGTGTGAAGCTACGAAAAGTAGTCCACGCCAGTCCACTCTACGGTGCAGACGACCTCCGTGAGAGGTCGTTCTACACCGTTTGCCCCCCCACATGTGAAAAGGGCCAAAGTTTCTATTTTTTTTTAAATCAGTGCAGATGCTCCCTCCCTCCCTTCCTTCCTTCCTTCCTTCCTTCCTTCCTTCCTTCCTTCCTTCCTTCCTTCCTTCCTTCCTTCCTTCCTTCCTTCTGTCCTTCCTTCCTTCCTTTTTTTCTTTCTTCCTCTTTTTCCCTTATGAAATAGTACATCTCTCTCTCTCTCTCTCTCTCTCTCTCTGTATATATGTATATTTGAAATTGCTTTGGGAAGCCATTTAGCCAAAGATGACAGGCTATACCACCGGAAGAAGATTTTGTACCACATGATGGAAGACTGAACGGAGGCTTCTACTTTCTGTATGTTGCTATGTAATATTCACAATTTGACCTCAATTAACTGTTTTCTTACTCTGTGCCTCACCTACAATTTAACATCCAGCTTTGCTTATATACAAATTATTACGTTCTTCCATGCTTCTGTTCTATGCCAAGCCAGGAGATTGTGTGTGGTGGATCTCTGAATTGCAGCCAACCTTTTTGTTTTCACAAATGGAGAACTTGGGCTCTTCCAGATTGGTTTAAAGCAACGTGAGTTCACACAGTAAATGTCTTTCAGCCTTTCTGGATTTTGCCCATTGTAATCAACTTGTCTTCCACTCATTGCTTTCTTTTTCGGTATTTGTATGATTTTATGAATCAGGCCTCCACCAAAGGTTTCCTTTTTTAAAGCCAGGGCATGGTTTGCTGGGATGGTCTTATGGTCTGAAGGGCAAATTTTGTCCTCTCTGATTTTTTTAAAATTGTTTTCTTAAGAGTTACAGTGTTGTAGCACAAAATTGACATTTCACTGATGCAACAAGGTATTGTAACTTTTTTTTTCAAAGAAAGGGATAGAAAGGAGAAAAGGTGACTTTTTTGTCTTGATATGTCATAGAATCAACAAGAAACCTGAAGATGAGAATAAAATGTTGCAGCTTGTGATGGGAATTGCTGGAAAATAGTGTAGGACAACAGAAATGTCATTCAGATAGTTAAGTACCCTCGAAGAACTTCAGCAACAAATACCACAAACTCTAGCAATGTCGTGACACATTTGCCCAGTCTGAAGAAGTCCTCTGCAATCTAGTTTACATGGCTAGGTGTAAACTCATGCCTTTATATCTACATCCATCTAATCTTCATTCTCCATTTTAAACCGGACTGGAGGTTAACTGCTTAGCTCATCATCATAGTATCTGGACTATCCTTTAGACTTTTTGGTTTTTTCCTGTGTTCTGTATTTTAAGAACAATTTTGTCTGATGAAGATTATAGGATAACTCAAAAGCTAGCACACTTCTTAGCATTTTGGTTAGCCTAAGTAAAGGTACATTGTATACATTTATAGACCATTTTCAGCTTCCAGTGAGGTTAACAATATAAGCAAATGAAAAAGAAATCACAATTAAACATTTCAGATATGAAACATAAGTCCAATAGTCAAAAGGCAAAAAACTTAACCAAATACTAGCAACACAGTCCAGCAACATTTGGAATGGTTGCATTGCCTCTGCTGTAATTGAATGGAAACTCCATCACACGAACATCAGCTTCCCCACTTTTTCTTTTTTTTGCTGAACATTTTGCCTGTTGAAGAATTCTGAAAAACTCAAAAGCCTACACAATGTTTTTGACCTTTGAGTTGTCCTAATAAAAGTAGTATGTTAATAGGAATTTTGATTTGTTTTATTTGTTTTTGCTAAAAGTACCAAGGCCTGTAGCCTATGTTCCGAGAAAGGCAATGGAAAATGACATTGGACTATTCCTTGTCTAAGAAAATCTTAAGAAATGCATGGGGTTGCCATAAGTTGACAGGTAACTTGAAGGCAAATACTTTAACACGGTTACCATTGTGCACGTGGTTGGTCAGTCTGCTTGTCTCTCTTTCACACTCGTCTTTTTTTAAGGCGTAAACCTAAAAACATAATATGTGAATGGATCTAAACATCATACCCAAATGTTAGATCCGGAATTAGAAGGAAGGGGGGAGGAGAAGGCCTCTCACCTTTTGTGATAGCCCCTTTAGCTATTGTTTTTACAAAGTTATAGGAGGGGATATGAATTAGCAAATGGGTAGTTTCATTTTAATCTAGGATCACCCCTCTGTCTCCATGCAATTCAAGCACTGTGAAGCTTTACATTTTCCTCTCTCTCCAAGCCATTTATCCATATCAAATGGTTGATAGCATGGGAGAAACCACACCATAGGCATTTTCATTGTATTGAAAGGAAAGGCAATGCACAGTTAATACCCCTAAATTTACATTTTATGTAAGGATATTACTCAAAATTTTACACAAAAGTAGAGAAATTCAAACTAATCATTCCCTCAACATTTTCAACTTGCCTGCATTGCACATAGATAATATTTTGTATTGCTCCATATGGTGTTAAATTTTAATGCCCTAATATATATTCACAGGGTAGCGGTTTCTCTGGGAACCACAGAGCTATGAATTCTTTAACTTTTTAAAATGTGAAAATCTCTTCAATGATGTTATATTTCAATGGCTCCTGGTGTAATTTGTTAGGTTGAAAAAAGTGACAGCAAGAAGTGAATAGTGTGACGAATAGGAGATTTAAGTGTGCAATCCTACACATCTCTAGGCTGAAGTCAGTTCCATTCATTTCAGTGGGCCTTATTTTCAAGTTAGATAAATGTACAATATAGTACAATCCTGCAGCCATATAGTACAATCCTGTGCATCTATTCTAATGTTAAACTGTGTCCATTGGGACATATGCCTAGATAAATTGGGCTACAGCCTTAGAACAACTGCTTGTAACATTCATTTATTGTAAAGATAATCTTCTTCCATTATAGTGCTAAATAATATCTTGGCTACTTAGTCTATCTTTCCTGTTTTGTTTACTGTTCTGATCTGAAAGGTCAGGAACAGGCATTTATTTATTCCATTTCTGGTGAAAAAGGAAGCTTCCCTTCAAATAATTTTTTCCCCTTTCCTGTAAGTACAATGCTCAGCTGATTCTTCTTCATAGCCCATGCGGATCATAATTTGGGAAAAAATTTTTTTGGCTAAGTTCTTTCAGAGCTTGGAAATACTACTTTCTTGGATTATAAAACCAGAACCCCCATGTATCATGTAATTCTGGGAGATGTAGTCACAAAGGGAACTTTTTCAAAGACTGATTCTTAGCTTACAAATATCTGGAGGGGGAAGAGAAAAGGCAGAACTGCTCAACACCTTCTTTGCCTCAGTTTTCTCCCAAAAGGATAGAAGTACTCAACCTGGGGGGTGAGGAGCAGGTGAGGAAGGGGGGCAAATGCAGCACAGAATAGGTAGAGAAGTAGTACAGGAATACCTGGCTAAACTAGATGAATTCAAGTCTCCAGGGCCAGATAAATTACATACAGGGATATTAGAAGAACTGGTAGGAGTCATTTCACAACCACTCACAATAATCTTTGAGAACTCTTGGAGAACAAGAGAAGTCCCAGCAGACTGGAGGAGGGCAAATATTGTCCTTATCTTCAAGAAGGGAAAAAAAGAGGACTCAAATAATTATCTCCTGGTCAGCCTGACATTAATACCAGGAAAGATCCTAGAGCAGATCATTAAACAGTCAGTTTGTAATTACTTAGAAAGCAATGCCATAATCACTAATAGTCAACATGGATTTCTCAAAAATAAGTCATGCCAGACTAATCTTATCTCTTTTTATGATAGAATTACAAGCTTGATAGATGAAAGAAATGCTGTGGGTGTAGCATATCTTGATTTCAGTAAGGCCGTTGACAAAGTTCCCCATGACATTCTTGCAAAGAAGCTAGTAAAATGCGGGCTGGACAGGGCTACTGTTAGGTGGGTTCATAACTGGTTGACTGAATGAGCTCAAAGGGTGCTCACCAATGGCTGCTTCATCGTGAAGAGAAGTGACTAGTGCGGTGCCACAGGGTTCTGTCCTGGGCCCAGTGCTATTCAACATCCTCATCAGTGACTTGGATGAAGGAGCAGAGGGCACGTTGATCAAATTTGCAGATGACACCAAATTTGGGAGGGGTTGCTAATATGCCAGAGAACAGGGTCAAATTTCAAAATGACCTTGACAGATTGGAGAGTTGGGCCAAAGCTTACAAAATGAATTTCAACAGAGAGAAATGGAAAGTCCTACACTTAGGCAGAAAAAATGGAATGCACAAATATAGGATTGGAGATGTGTGGCTGGATAGCAGTACATGTGAAAGGGATCTAGGAGTCTTGGTAGATCACAAGCTGAACATGAGTCAGCAGTGTGATGCAGCAGCCAAGAAAGCCAACATGATTCTTGGTTGCATCAATTGGAGTATGGAGTCTAGATTGAGGGAGGTAATGGTACCACTCTATTCTGCATTGGTTAGGCCTCATTTGGAATACTGTGTCCAGCTCTGGGCACCTCAGTTCAAGAAGGATATCAACAAGCTGGAACATGTCCAGAGGAGGGTGACCAAAATGGTGAAGTGTCTGGAAGCCATGCCCTATGAGGAGCATGTTAGGGAGATGAGTATGCTTAGTCTGCAGAAGAGAAGGTTAAAAGGAGACATGATAGCCACAAATATTTGAAGGGATGTTATGTTGAAGAGGGAGCAGACTCGTTTTCTGCTGCTCCAGAGATTAGGACAAGGAGCAACAGATTCAGGCTGCAGGAAAGAAGATTCCACCTGAACCTCAGGAAGAATTTTCTGACAGTCAGAGCTGTCTGGCAGTGGAATATGCTGCCTCAATGGAGTGTAGTGGAGTCTCCTTCTTTGGAGGTTTTTAAGCAGAGGCTGGATGGCCATCTGTTGGGAGTGCTTTGGTGTGTGTACCTGCATATCAGGGAGTTGGACTGGATGACTGTAAGGCCCCGCTTTGGAGGTCCCTGATATTAGTATGGTTTGGATGGGCACCATACCTAACTGGCATCATATGTAATTGGCAACACACTTTAATTGGCACTGATATCAAATTCAAGCCTGAGAGGAGATGGTGAGGTCAAACCGAACAAGAGAAAGTATTTGACTGTAAATGTGAGAAGGCTAGGTCAACTCGAGACTTCCTCCAGGTAAGACTGAGTCATTTGTCAGGCAAATACACACCATTCCTGTGGATAATAGGCTTAAATAGAAGCTGGAATTCTCCAGGGAATCCAACTGTGAGGAGCCCACCAGGACACTGATTGACAGATATCCATCCCTTGTACACCTGGATTCCTTCCTTTTTCTTCACAGCACCCACAATAGGCAACTATTACAACATCTATCACATCTTTGTCAATCAAAGCACTAAGCCTATCAAAAGGCAAAAGACCCATTGTCCACAACAGGTTCCCTTTGTCTTGCATCTGGAAACTTCACTGCCACAGGCTATTTTCAGAGTACAAATACCCCTGATTTCAGGATGCCCAGTGCAGTCTCTCAAAGGTCTACCTCTCACTCTGTCCATCTGGCTCCTGAACGAGAACTGTCCTTAGGTCCTACCTAAGCCAAAATACATTTCTGCTCTTCACTACTCTTCTGGACTGGTAATTATAAATGCCCCCAAACCTCTAAGCCTCTCTATAATTTTTCCTCCCTTTCTCTTTCAGCTAGCTCTTGTGTGAATGTGTGATTGTGTGTATCTTGTGTGCATACATGAGTGAATTCCCCTCAGTAAAACACATTTTTAGCTTCTGAATCTCTGGCTGGTTCTTTCCCTGTGTGTGCCCGTAAACACTGGTAGGAAAGCTCTCGCTAAGTTGCCCCCCTCTCACAAGCCTCCCCTTTGAGCTAATTCATTCCCCACCTTTGCAAGGAGGCACTGGCATCACAGGGTGGCTCTTGTGGCACTTACGTTTTGGGGTAACACGGCCGCTGTGGTCTCTTCCAACTCTATGATCCTATGAAATCTATGAAAGTTTAATTGAAGAATGGAATTGTCCTGAGGACCCAGAACCAATTCTAAAGAATGTTACTTGTGCCCAGGAAAATAGAAATCACACATTTATCAAATCATTTTGCATGAAACAGGTAGGAAACAACTATGATTTAGTTTCAAAATAACTGTTTTCTTCTATTATGATACCACTTCATCCGTCAATGCTCACAAGTTAAAGCTGGAGTTGGCATGTTCAGCACAATTTACAACAGCTTTCTCTAATCTGGCACTCCCCTCTCCTGGTGTTTTGGACTACATTTTCCATAATTTTACCCTAGAGATATAAGTTAGCAAAGAAAGGTTAATGTGTTCATTTAAGCATTAATAAGCTTTAAAAAAATATAATGTAATTGCCTTTATGTTGGGTGGGAAGAAAATTTAATTAGTAAATTTATGTTAAAATTGCAGTTTGAGTTACATTTACACACCTGCACTAAAAGCCTTACCACAATAGGAATGAAAACTGGCATCAATGATTTTACTCCCTCCCAGCCCATCCCTATCTTGAGATGGAGACAGTGGGAAACAGCTGCATGATTTTTTGAAATGCTCATCTCTAACCAATCCCACCAACAGCAGAGAAAAAAAAATTCCTACCCTTCTCATGTGGCTTCTTTTTATCCCTCCATTATAATCTGATCTCTTATTCTGACTTCATTGAAGGTTCTCACATGGGTCCCAGTGTAGCTCCTGTGAGTTAGTGCTTCAAAATTCACTTTTTTGGAATAGATAGGGACTCTCCAAGTTGTATATAATGTAGATCACAGGAGTCCAACATGGATAAAAAGAAGACCACCTAAGGCCATTTGCACATGACATTGCTGTTCCGTGATGGGGACGCATTGCTGATGGTCTATGAGTCATGCTTTTGCACAACATTGTCACAATTCCGCTGCCAACACATCCCCACCTGACATGATTGCAGGATATTCATTAATGGGGAAAAAAATCTGTTAAAGGCCCATGATCACATGATGCCCCCATTGCTGGTGACCATGCAGAATGAGCAGATGTGTGATCTAGGTGCTTCCTTTCCCTGTACAGCACAGGAAAGAGGCTGGCTGTAGTGCGGAAGGAAGGTGTGTGTTGCTTACATTCCCATCCACAGGCAGCCAAATGGGTGCAGAGGGGAGATTTGGGGACACGCTTCCATCCCAGCAAAGGTGCTGCCGGGATGACGCTGGGACCATGAAGGAAAAGGGTAAGGTGTGGAAATGGCCTCAGTTGCCCTTACAACTCTTTCTTTTAAAATCTTTTAAACCCAAGAATTAACAAAATCACTTCCTGATAATTAACCAAAATAAGTGGTTTGGATCTAAACATTGTACTTCCTCAACTCTGAGGGATTAACGAACAGCAAATAGTAATTTAGAAAAAGTCTGAAAGAACTAGACTTTGGGTTAATAACCAGCTAAGATATTTAAAATTTGTTGTCTCGTTAGCGTCATCTCCAATTTATTTAATTAAGGACTTAATTAATAACTTAATTCAGGAATTGAGTTAATACAGAAATTCCAACTGAAATCAATCAATGAAGGTTTTAAAAAGTTTAATTAAGTTACTCCTTTCCATTAGACAATTTCCAGCTAAATTGATTTTAACTAGTTAGTTCCTGTCTGTACCCTAAGTCAGCATGACCACTCATTTGAGGTGATGGCAGTTGCAGATAAAGACACCTGGAGGACACCAGGCTGAATGATGCTGACTTAGCAAGCAAAATGACTAAATGAAAAATAAACAAACAAGCAAGACTTCTCTATCTTTGATAGTACTTAGAAGAGATAATTTTAGCATGCATAGTTTGCCTGGCATGCTACATATGTTGAAATCCCTTGAATCAAAGTATGAAGGAAGCCATATCCTATTTTTGCATCTGGTCATTGTATCAGAAATACAGGCAACGTTGGGAAAACAGGACTGATGATCTGTAAATAAAATATTCATATGAGAAAAATGCCATGCCTTTAAGTGTCTAAAACAAATGTTTTCTTTTAAGTTTCATCACAGACAGCCCACGGATAGATTTTGAGATGTTTACAATATCAAAAACAATAAATTGGCCATGGCTATGTTTAAGATGTGGTAAATGCTTCTGGACATTTGAAAGCAAAAGTTGTTTTGAAGTTGTTAGAATAGCCATACTTTGATATATCTATGCATCTCTTTCAGATTTTATATATCATACATATGTAATGAAAATATAATGAAATCATACCATCTCCAATCTTTTCCAGATAAAGCTAAAATACTGTGCATGTATTACACTGTTCTGTCACACCAGAGATCACTGCTTGAGCACCACTCTTTTGAAAGCTCTTCTCTGCTAGGTATGTACTATATTTCTTTACCCTGCAATACCCAGTACTGTACTGCCTTCTGAAGCAGACTGAGTAGCAAATGGACCATCAATGTTTCACCTTTCAGAATAAGAAAGCTTTATAAAATCTTAATCTCCCTGTATATCTGGTCGCACTTATTGTAGAGGCACTGGTGGAACTGAAACACCTCCAACTATATGTACCATTTGAGTGAGACTCTCTCTCTCTCTCTCAATCTCCCTGTGCAGCATAAGTGTAAGTATTGCACTCATTTTAAATGGCACTGACTTTTTAAAAGCAACCCCAAATACTTTCCAAAAGGTAACACAAGGACTGCATGGTTGGACAATATAAAAGCTTACTGTTACAGGACACTGGTTTTAGTTTGGGGTTTCATTATTCCTGAAAGTGAAATATACTTCTGGCTGCTGATCACTATTGGAGGCACAGATTAGCCACTAGGAATGCAGTAGATCTCCATATCTAGGTTGTGGGTAGTGACAGAGATCTAATTCATCACCCATTCATAGTCCAGAGACATCTGTAGACTTTCTCTACATTTGATAGTTAAGTAACAGTCCCGTCACCATCTTGTCCCCATGCGTTGCACTTGCAGGGTATTTATCAAATGGAAAAAATCCCTATGTGCCGCTGCTTACATGACACTCTCCTTGCTGCTGACCATGCGGAAAGTCAGGAAAAGCGATGCTGGTGGTTCCTTCCCCAGCGCAGCAATGGAAACTGCTCAGCTGTGCTGCGGAAGGAAGAGGTGTGGCCATAACCCTCTCTTCTGCAGGGAGCTGGTATGGTGCAGAGGGGAGCATTCCTGTTGCACTCCCTTACCTGTCAGGGCTGCATCAGAAGGACTCACATGAGCCCTGTCGTGTGGAAAGGGCCTTAGAATCAGTGGGTACTAAAATGAAAAATACTTCCTAGTTCTATAATACGGAGGTCTAAATCATATCAGAATAAAAACTAGACCAGACCTATTATATCAATGGGCTTTACCTCCATGTGGATTCATCATTCAACAACTGATTCAATATCTCTGCTCTAGTTGGGACTAACCAATAGGATTCAAATCGTATGTATTGTGTGTGTGTGTGTGTGTGTGTGTGTGTGTGTGAAACCAGCAATAACCAACAGAGGTCAGGATTCAGAGCTCTGTCTTCTTCTTACAATGTGGTTAAGAATACATACCTTGAGCTTCATACTAGCAGTTGTCCTACCAGTATGCTGGAAATGGAATAGAAAAATTGGGGGTATATGGCACACATACCCTCTTAAATGTCACAGCAGCTAATGGATTCTGCTTCTGTAGTAAGCACTGGAAATGGCTGAAGCATAATATTCCTCTGCAGTGTGATAATTTGCATTGGCTTTTGTGTAAGCCTACTGAAAATATAAATAAATACAGTGCACAGAATGGTTCACAGTGACCTTGACTTTCCTTCCTTGTTTGTGCTGTCTTCATGGTGATCTTCCAGAATTCTTACCAAGCATCTGTCTAAAAATCTTCCTGTTAAAAGTTTCAGATGTAGTTGAATTGACCAATATTTTGGCTGGTGGGTTTTTCTGCAAATGCCTCCTGTTGGTATTTTGAAACCAATTTAACTCTATTAGTGCCACTCACTGATTCAATCAGTCCACTGACATTTCAAATAACACTGTACTGTGCCCAATTAAAGGAATCCTGTAGGTTTTGCAGCATTTAAAAGTTCCTAGCATGGCAAAGGTAAGAGGAATAATGACTGCATTTTCTTGATTTATTCTGCTGAGTGGCCTGCGGTTGTTCACCTACGCCTCATCTGCTTGTGGTAAGCATTAAATGACAATGTAATGCCCTGTTCAGGCAGCGATTCTGCTTCATGCTTTATGGCCAACGTGTAACCTATCAGAGGTGTCAGAAGTGCTGGATTGCACCATTTCAATTTACAGGTAGGGGAGTGGATATGGGAATGGCCTCTTAGTGGTTGTCTTTAGGCAGTAGTGGGAACCTTTTGGCACTCCAGATGTTTTTTACTTCTGCTCCCAAATGCTCCCATTGGCAAGGCCAATGGTGAGGGGTTGTGAGAATTGAAGTCCAAAATGTCTGGAGCACCAAAGATTCTCTACTCTTGCTTTTAAATATGCAATCCACAAAACAAAGAAGGGGCTGATCATTGAAGTCCTTATCTGAATAATGTAGTACCATCCCAAATATATGAATCACATGGGACGTGTAATCTTTGCTTGGCTGTTATATGCCAGTAGTGCACTGCTGGGTTTGATTCTGAGGGGAACCTCTATATTGTGGCAGTGGTAGGCACAAAGGGAGGACATGGGAGAAGGCAGTCATCCAGAGCTTCCTGTTTACTCCACATGGGAGTGTTGAGAATTGTGCCACTTGTTTGGCCGCTGTAAACTCACATCATTGCTTATCATCTTCCACCCAGCCCCCATAAGTCAAAAGTTGGGTAGCCAGGTAATGGCAGTGTAGAAGATACATGGAGCCAATATGCTGTAGTGAAATGAGTGGACTAGAATTCTAGGAGACTAAGGTTCAATCCCACTTGACCATGGAAACACACTGGGTGCCTTGGTGAAGTCACACTCTCAGCATTAGAAAAAAACAATGACAAACCCCTCTGAACATATTTTGCTGAAAGACCCCTCTGAACACATTTCGCTGAAAGACCCCTCTGATAGGTTTGCTTTAGGGTCACCAGAAGTCAGAAATGACTTGAAGACACATAATAAAAAGAAGAAGAAGATGCATTATA
Source organism: Cyclura pinguis (assembly GCA_030412105.1). Lineage (NCBI taxonomy): Eukaryota > Metazoa > Chordata > Lepidosauria > Squamata > Iguanidae > Cyclura > Cyclura pinguis. The sequence goes on from CM059602.1 coordinate 155,979,114, forward strand.
GAAGCCACACCTCCTGAAATTCCCTATTCTACATAATCATTAAAGGGATAGAAACCCTGTCCCTTATTTCACTTTGCAATCCTATGTGAAAGCTTAAATCCAGTCATGTTGGAACCCAATTACATCAGCTATAGCACTTGATTGCTTTTCCACTCTCCAAAACCTGCCCCAGGCACTTTCCTATCAGGCGACTGCAGGATAGAAAGGCATTACTCCCAGTTCCAGTCATGGGAACATGACCACCGGGAACACAAGCATTTTGAAGCCTGTCCCAAAAGAATGGTGATAAATAACCGACTGAATTCAATAGGAAAACCGAGGATCACTAAAAATGGCTTCTTGTGATTTCATGTTACTGGTCTTGTTTCTTGAAGGACAAGCAGAATTTGTTTTTGACCATATTAATCATCTGCTACCATAAAAATCTCTCTCTCTCTCTCTCTGTGTGTACACACACACACACACACACACACATGCACACACATACATACACACACATACACACACACACATATGGCCTTTGGATTTTTCAGAGATTCCCTTTTAACTCTAAAGTTGCTAGAATATAAAGTGCCCTGGTAAAGCAAAAGGCATGTTTTTTATTTTATTGATTTTACTCTGCATGGTAGTAAATGGTGTCAGCACAGAGAAAGCAGATCAATAGGTCAAAATGTACTGATGATATAAAAATTTCTTTAGTCTTCAAGATAAATACATCAAGTATCTCAATGGTGGTTATAAAAAAACAGCCCATTTTCTTTTTACAGGTTGTCCTAATACACTAGAAAAGAGTTAGTTATTTTGGAGCCCATTCATTTAAGACAGTTTTATTGTCTTGTGCCTTCTGTATAGTGGCATGGATATATATTTTCAGGACAGAAAAGCTGCAGGTATATAAAACCAATTGGATCCTTACAATAAGTGATCCTTGTGTAACTGAATCCTTCAGTTTTCAGCTCATAGAAGTAGTTGCCAAACTAACATTAAGTTATGGGAATACATGATGAGGAAAAATACAGGAGTGTTTGAAGCCAACAGTATTTTATGAACATACAATAAAATACACAAAACTCTCACGTGCACAGAATCAGGAAGCTTTCAAAGTTTGTGCAGATTAGGATTTGAATGGAATGTTTGAGCTTTGTGTAACTTCAGAACAATCAGAGGTTTTATCCTCTTATTTTCTCTGCCAAAATGTCATAGTTTGCTCTTCTAAACATGCTCTAGAGAGTGAACAAATATGAGAAGGTGTTTCTGTGGTTTTACCAGCTAAGTAGATAAGGCAGATTTGACAGTGTTTTTCGTTAAAGGGGGTGAGAAAGCTACAAAACTCTTAAGAATATAAGGCCTTGTTTTTATTTACATTTGGTCAGCCTAATAGTGGGACACATGACTAATAAGAAAGTAGAAGTTTCTATTCAAATAATTTCTTATCTGATTTTAGAGTAGAAGAATTTTGCTGAAACTTGCTGGAGAACATGGAGAATATGGTGAGAACAGGGGACCAGGGAGCCCCATTTGCATCCTGTTGCCACATTCAGATTTCAGTAGTGTAGGCTGATTTTCTGCTCTAACTTACTCAGTAAATACCCTACTCAGAGCCCTTGCTCTTTGCGTGTGCACTGAGCAGGGCCCTTTATAGCATATACCTTTATTTATATGTGAGTCTTTGGGTTTTCTTCCCTTTGTTCATCCACCTGCCAAGTTCCCTCACTGATGGTTTTCAAGTGACATAGAAAGATATTTTTGTTCCCAGTAACTATTATTGTTATTTGATTTGCTTTTATGTTGCTGAAGAGATTCCTTATCAGTTGTGTTTGATTTGTTTGATTTATTTTCAATTTTATTCTGTAGTTGTGAGATCTGGTCTGATCGTAGAAATTAAACAGAGCCATCCTTGGTAAGTACTTGAACACCAGGTACAGTAGACTGTATTTCAGAGAAGGGAACTGGCAAAATCACCTCTGAGTATTCCTTCTGTAAGAAAACCATAGGAAATTCAGGGAGTTGCCATAAGTTGACAGGCAACTTGAAAGTGTGCATGTGCACACACCGACATACACGCTAATGTCTTTATCAATGTTAGCATCCTGGTTTTGACTGAGCATGGGTGGGGACATATGTTTTTAATAAATAAATAAATAAATAAATAAATTTAAAATAGTTAATAATTAATAACTTAAATTAAATTAAAATTATTAAAGTAAAAAATAAATAAAATGTATACTCTTATAAATTATCTGGGACAGTTAGATATATAACATACCTGACACATGGTGGCCTGATTTTATCTGATGTTAAATATATAACACATGATGTTCATCTAAGTCTTATGTTACACCAAAATGATAAGTTACTACAACAATGTTTTATATTAGTAGAATCAACAAATATTTGTTATTGTGGATGAGTCACATTATCAATTATGTCTTGGAGCACAGCCGACATGACAAAATCAGTTGTGATCAAATGCCCACCGTGAAGATCAAGCCAACGGATAATATCAGTGAGAACTAAAGATGTAACCTTTTTTGGTAGTGGTCTAGATTATTTGGAACTTTTATTTATTTATTTATTATTAATAAAATAATAAATTTGTATAAACGATATTCATTTAAACAGTATACATTTACATACATTATACATGTACATATGCATAGTCCATACAAAGATCACATTATCCTTCTATATCTTTTACAAATGATGTAGTTCAGTTCTTCTTATTTCTTATCGTATACTACTTTCTCTGTTAAACAGAAGTAAATTTTTTGTTTGCTTACTTCCTGCTTATCTTTTTTAGGTTTATTCTATGTAGTAATAAAGATACCTCTATAACTTCCATACATTTCAAACACATATACACAGCTTTTTTCCCCCTCTTTCTTTACCATTCCGTTAGACCACTCATACTTTTCCCCTCCCTTTCCCTGTTTAATCAGGGTGTTTAGTACTACTGATGATCAGCTGCCATGGATTTCATTAATGATTTTAACTTCACTAAGTTTACATTAGATTATTTGGAACTTTCTGAGGTCTAGTGACCTTTGCAGGAGAGCTCACCATGTCATTTCAGGTGGGGCACCCTCATGCTTAAACCACACAAAGCAAGGTTCAAGGTCCTTCAGGAACATGAGTCAAGGATCAAAAGACAAATGCATTGCTTCCACTGGAAAGGCAGTTGTCTATAACGGATTTCTCCCCACCAAGTCTCTGATATTTATTGATCAGCAGCCTCTCTCAGCTGTTACCTGATTTAGTCTTTCCTTTATAAGTGCTCTGAAACCCCCCTTTTTTTCCATCTATGCTGAGCTGCAGTAAGTATTGTCCTTTTTATTTCTGCCTCTTACACCAAGTTTCTGTTAAAAAGTAATGCCCAGAAACACTTACTTACTTGTACAGAGGAATGAACAGAGGAATGAACATTGCACTGTATACCAAAGTGATAATTATAAAGTTTACCAGTTATTCTGTATAATTATGAACAACATGCTATGTGAAAGACAGTAGATTCCATAGAAAGGTTCAGCCATTTGAGAGAGTAATATAATTCTGTGGTTTGTGAAGGCTGAATTGCTTCCATGGAGATAAAGAGACATTTTGCTATAATTTTCAAGGAGGTTTTCTAAGGACTCTCAACAACTATTTTCTTTCAGAAAGGTCAACCGGTGGGTTGCTTTTCAATAGTAATTAAGTGTCAGTCATTCATCTGGAAACAGTAATGACCTACAACATTTTAACCAGGTATCTAGAAGAATTCTTATTTTCAAAAACACACAAGAACTAAATCAGAAGTGGAAACTTTCTCAAGGTGAATTTCAGTGTGAGATGGAATGACCTTTTGTTGTATCATGCTTTCCACCATTCCTCTTATTTCCTTTGTTCTGTTCAGCTCCTCCTCAGCATCCAGCTCAGCAGTCACTCTTCCCTAGAATCACTAAATTTCCAAGGAAAAAGAGAACCTACTGATGAAAGTGTCAGCTGAATTAGGACTTTGTTCAAAACTTTGGAAAGCAGCTTATTTGGACTACAGTTCCCAGAATCACCCCTTACATGGACACATTGAGAGGTATACTAAAAAAAGTAACTTTTCTAAGCTTTGCCTTTGATTTCCAGACATTCTTCCTTGAAGTCCTACAATGAGTAACTGGTTATATCTGAGACTAACACCTGGGATTCCACAGTGGAAGGTGTGAAGCAAGAAACTGGGCAGATATGGGAAGGGCCAATCAATCAGAGGGCCTTTCTGCACTACAATGTTATAGCACTATTATTCCACTTTCAACATCCTATGGAATCCTGAGGTTTGCAGTTTAAGGAGGGGCATTTAGAATTCTCAGCCAGAGAGCTCTTTGGCCTCAGTAAACTACAAACCCCAGAATTCCACAGGAGGTTGAAAGTGGAATAATAGCACTATAACAACGTAGTGTGGAAATGGCCATAGCCTTTGGAATGCTAAGAAGGGTGCCTGCCAGGGACAGGATATAAACTGAGGTCCTTTCTGCAACTCACCTATTTTCAGCGTTGAGGTGTGGTGCTCCTGCGAGCAGCCTCTGGAAAGAGGCTTTCGTGTCCGGGGTCCTTTGGCTCTGCATGAGCTTCCTGCTTGCGTAGAGCCCCACCTCTTCCTTTCACAGTGCAGCCTGGGACCTTCCCAGCCTGCAGTGGACAGGAAGTGCGACTGCCAGGCTCCTGAGGTGCGCACGGGGCCCCAGAGTGATGGGCAACCCGAGGTGTGCACGGGGCCCCGGAGTGATGTGCAACCATGCACCATTTTTGGCGTAAAGCTGAAAATGAAAAAATGTGTGCGCCATCCCTGTCAGGCTCTGGAGTGTCGTGCAAATGTGAGTGTGTCATGTGGACCACTCCTTGCATGTGTGTGATGCTTGAGGGGCCCTTTTGCATCGAAAATGCCTTGTGAAAAGGGCCTGGAGGTTTGTCTGTTAATCAGATAGGGCCAGTTAGAAAGAGATGCCAGGTAGCAATAGAGATAAAGCTGGAGCAGATAGGAATGGATTGACTCTTGAGGTTGGGTAGAGAGGGAAATGGAGGAAACCTGAATAGAGTTTTTGGGAGCTGAGAGTGTGGGAAGAGTCCAGGGAGTTCGTGTTTAACCTTGTTCAACCATGTTATAACTCTTTAGTTGTTTTATTTTCTACAACCCTGCCAGAATGTTTTCATTTAAGACTTGACAAAGAATATTCAATCACACCTTACTACACCTTTCAATCACACCTTAACACACTGAACCCAATGACTGGCACATTTCTTAGTCCAGTATAGTGATCATTTTGAGACCTGAGTACCTGATCCAGGGAGGGATCTTTAGAGTAGAAGGACAACATGAGTAATAAGAGCCTGAGGGTTGAAACATTGGGATCAAACTGGATAGGAGTTCTGTTACAGAGGTGTTCACAGAATAAATTAGTTTCTCACAAAACATAAAGAAAACAAACAGGAGTGGATCCAGAGATGTGAAAATAGAGGTCTGCTCACAAAATGGAAGCTTTCCTACCCCTTTTTCATTGTAGCTCCCTGCACTCCTTAAAAATAATAAAAAAAATAAAATAAAAAAAAATAAAAAATTAAAAAAAGGTCCAATCACCTGTAGGAATCAGACCGACGGCCTTTAGATCTTTGCCCTATTTGTCTGTGCAAGCTGCAAGTTGCCCTCGGCTTCAACATTACGGAACGATACAAGGCACTGAAGAGATGGATAGAGGAAGAAGTTAATGAAACAGAAGAAAGAATCAGTGAAGGTCTTATATCACATTTGCAGAAACCAGTGGAAGCATTTAAAGAGAGTTATGATTGGATTGTCAAATGCCTAGGTATTCTGCAGAAATAAAATCCTTTGGTACTTAGAAAAAAAAAAGGGGGGGGACTCCTGGAATTTAGGAGAACATCCAGTGTGGCATGGAGTGCAGCACAGAGGGCAGAGAATTGGAAGTGATATTGGCAAAAATCCAGTCACTATGGACAGATTTGAAAAGGATGGAGCGATTCCATCCATAGTTCCAGTCAGTTCCACAGATGTTCACTATGTTCATTCTGTCCTGTTTCTGCCTCAATCTGAAATGAAACAAAACAAAATACAACAGCAAATTTCCATTATTTTTAAGGTTCTCGCACAGTACATTTTTTTGGTAAACATTTCTCCTAAAATTTGATTGACCTTGTTATATATATGGGACCTTTTTTTTTAAACCATAAAATATAGAGAAGTACAAAAATGGAATGATAAATATATTCTGATCTGTATATAAGTCTGGAAAGTACACGCCAGGCTGACCGACTTGAGAATGTTCACCAGATGAAGTCTTCCAGCATCTTTAGTGCAGACTTGCATTTTCATCCTATTTGCCTCAGACAATCATGCCCATCTGTGATGAACCTGATGGGAGGGGGTCTTGACAACAGAGCCTCCTTGGCAACTGAGAATGTTTAAGCTGATTGGATGGTGAAATGGAACCTTGGATAGCCCAGTGGAGGGGCTGGTGGAAAGAGGAAATAACGCATTTTAATTGTCTGGTGTGTGTTTGAAGAGGAGTGTGATTTGTGGTGTGTTTGGGAGAGGTTGGAGAGTTGAAGAGCTCTGTGGGAGAGGGAACTGAGAAATTGGGTGTATGAAAGTTAGTGAATGAATTGAAGGAGAGAGAGAGAGAAGAATGGTGTGCTGTTTATAAACATTTAGATACAAAACACATTTAAAGCAACAGTGTTACAATAAATGTTTGAAGTTCTGTGTTCCTTAAAACAGTGTCAGAATCTTGTTTTCAATCCTGGAATATACACGCTACCAATAATAATGTCTCAGTGTTATTATTATTAGTGCCAATGGTACCACAGTCTTGGAAAATATAAATCACTGCTAATCCTTACATCTGGGAGAAGGGCAGATTTAGGGAAGGCAGTAAAGGGGGAGAGTTCTGAAAGGAAGAAGGCAAGGGGGTACAAGAGTGAGGAAGGGACTGCTTTCTCAGAGAGGGAGAACTGAGGCAGACCTGTTTGTCCTGGCCCTGGCTTGGTTCAGAGATTCAGTTCTGATCACCAAGAGGTGTCAGGCTGGGCAGACCTTGAGCGCAAGGCTTGGGTGTGCCTTTCGCACTCAGCACTGGATAGGTGGTGTTTTTTTTTCCACCCCTGTTTAACACCATCCATTAAGGTGACCATCTATGTATCCTAACTGTGATTTTTGAGAGGCATCTAAGTGGCTGTTATTAGGACAGAACACTGAATCACATGTGCTTTGATCTGAGTCCATTCCAAAACTTCTTTTTAAAGTGGGATGAGAAACTATTTGCCCTGAAGATGTTGTTGTCTTGCAACTCCCATTGCTCCCCACACTAGATACACTACATGTGGAGGGTAACAAGTTGCCTACTCATATTTTAAAAGATCACAATTAGAGTCTATGAGAAATGAGAGTCTACATTTCCAAATCTGCAACTTAAGACATGCTCAAAAGCCAGTCTTGTTTATATTCAAGAAGTATAACCCACATCTTGTGTTGTTCACATCTCTTATTTAATATATAATATCATAAGCCTGACACATGGAGGTTCTTATTTATGGTATTTATATATGGAGAACAATAAGCTTTTGTTCCAGAGCTTCCTTTAAACTTTTAAAAAATGCGGTTATTAAGTATGTTTGCCAAGCAGACCAGTTCATTGAAGAGACCACCCTTGAAGACTAAGCAAAAGAACTAAATTAACTCCAGTTTCCATTTTATGTGTGATTATTTGAGAACCAAACAGAGATAATTCACAAATGGTCAGTTAGGTCTTAACATGAGATAGAAGAGTTGCTATTTACAAGTTTCTTTGGTCACCAATGAAGCTCGCAAATGGAGAAGCACACACATGAAACTCCATGGCACAGCTTAGTGTAATCTTGATAACTTGCTAGTCATTTCAAGGCAGAGGTATTTTTTGTAAGGATCAAGCTATTTTTAGAGAGAGGAGTGGTGTTGGACAGCTCACAAAGAGAGGAATTCAAACTGGACAATCAAGCCTTGGAATGACTGGCCCATACAACTTCTAGGTCAATGCTACTCAAAGTGGTGGTCCACGGACTGGGGCCCATCACAGAGATATTGCCTGCTGGTCCCTGGCAAGTTTCTAAGAAAGAAAGAGTCAGTTGTAGTCAATGGGCACAGATATGGTACTGGTATCTGGCAAATGGGGGCAGGATTTGCTGATCTCCATATCAAGATTAAGATGCACTGCTCTAGGTGATTCCTCCATGTACCTAGCTAACATACATCTGACACATGGGAAAGAGTATTGAAGGAGAAGAGTCAGCCAGGGATATATAGCAATGCAGATTTCTTTGCTGGTCGGGCCTGGGCCCGCTCTTTGTTCAGAGAAAATTTTAGGAAGATCAGGAGGTTGGATTCATCAAAGAGCCTTGGGAGCTTTGAATTGTTGAACAGTGCTTTCAGTGCAACTGTGATTGATGTCTCCCACATTCAACAGAACAGGCAAAGAGTTCAAAAAAAACATACCTTGGTGGTATAGAAAGGAACATTTCCCTGCCATTATCTCAGCTATGGGGGTGAGTAAGAAATAAGCATGGTGTGATAATCCTGAATGAAAGTTAGGGTCAGCCCAGTTATTGCCTTGCCTTTTTTGTATTTTTTTTAATCATGAAAAATAATAGAGTTTGGCGTTCGTCATCATAAGATTACATCAAAAAGTCATGAACAAAATTCAATCAGGAAGCTCAAATAATTAAAGAAGATCAAAATAGGTCATCACTATGGAGGAATTAAAGAAATTAATATGTGCAGGTTGGAAATATTGAATGGGCAAAGCAACGTTAATTTCCCACAGTTATTTGAAAAGTGGAGATATAAAAGTGATTTATTTTTGGTCATTGCAATTAATGGGAATATCTCTCCCAAATTTTTTTTTTTGAGGGAAAAAAAGAAAAAAAAAAGATTGAAATAGCTTCTGTGTTAGGGAATAGGATGTGTGGCCTCCTTTTTGTGACTATTGAGCTAATCAGCAACTTTCCTCTTGTTATTGGATCAGATGTTTCTATTCATTCTAAATAACATATCATTGGAGATATGAAGGAGGAGAGCTGCATAGCTGGAGGGTGGGATGGAAATAACTTTTTCACAGTGATGACAAAGAGAAGAAGGGCACACTCCGAAAGAGAAATTAAATCCTTTGACTGATGAGTGATTACAGATGTGTCAGACCTCTTCTGTGGGTCTAACCCATGGTGATGGTAGGAATCATGTTGCCTGTAAGCGTCCTGTAGATCTTACAGGGTTCCACGTGACCCTTGCACCCCTGTACCCAGATACCCTGAAATTTCAAAAAAGAAATCAACAACTATCCTAGACTCATGACTCCCTCTTCATTCCCCATAATTGCTCTCAAAAAAATACTTTGTGTCAGCCAGCTTCCTGGTTCAGTAGTATATGCTCATGGTTAATTGTGGCCAGGGGGTGGGGGTTGTTGGTGAGTACAGATTCTGCATCCATTGGTTTAAAACCCCCCTTCTTGTGGTAGAGGCAATGCTTACATGGCTGTTCCATCTAAAGCCCCAAATCTAAAGCTTCCACTGGGGAAGAAGATGATGTCATTTTTTTTGGTGTGTGTTTTTTTTTTTTGGTCTTGTAGATAACAGGATCACCTTTTATACATATATGTTAACATATATGTTGATATTTGCATTCCTAAAAGGAAGACGGCTTTACAGCAACATATTAAGTACTATCATCATCTTAACTTAGATCTGTTTCTCTTCCTATAGTTTAGCTGCAAAAAACAGCACATAAGTTCTGTGCACTCAAAGGACAGAGTTCGGAGAAGCACCTCTACTTGCCCATGTTTCCTAGCAAGTCATCTTAGATTTCATGGACTTTAAAAAAAAAAAAGTTTTTCTAGGAAGGGAGGGTCCACTATTTAAAGCTTGGGCATCCCACTGGATGTATCCAGGTTCTTGGGCTCAAGCAAATCTAGGTCATTGATTTGTGGCCTATCCTCAGGACACTCTAGATATAGCTTAACAGATTGGCTTCTATAGAATTGAAATGGTGATAATTGCACAAGGAGGAAGTCCCAGAGAGTTGCTTGATCTGCAAACAGACTTCTGTTATTTTTGAGCTTAGAAATGTAACATTATGGCCTGAATTATGGTTCATCCTATCTAGAATATACCTGTCGAATCAACATAATGGTGAATCAACACATAGGTAAATCTTCTTGATTCATGAGTCTGTTCTACTTGAGATTAATTATAGGATTCAGGCCCATACTAGTGTTCAGCTAGCATATATCAACTGGACTAAATAGCTGGTCTAAAAATATTACTATGCATATTACCATGAACTGCCAACCTTATTATCGGTGATTACATTTACATGTTGCTATGCTCCTAATCATGACTATTCAGAAATGTTTTTCTTTCTTTCTTTCTTTCTTTTTTCTTTGCCTTTCAGGTTCTTAAAAAGACCTGAGTAGCTGGACTACATGATCAATAAAATCATTTACTGCAGCCCTTCACAGATGACAAGATTCTTTCCATAGTTACTTGTTTCTCAATAGAAAACAGAAATGGGAAGAAAGAAGAAATAATAATATGTAACTCATTTGCTTTGGAGCCTTGTATTTTATGCTTTTGTTTCATTAGAACTGTGGAAAAGAGATCAAGTAATTTGAGTCTATTTTTACAATTTCACAAAATACAAAACTGCTATGATTGTATAAGTAGGGTGTTACTTTATTATATTTAGTTACTATACACTGATTGATTTCCAGCTGGACAGGTGCACACTGATTTTGCTAGAAAGAATGGCATTTGAGCAGCTGATCCAGGTCAAAGTTTTGTCTGTGGTTTTAGATCCACTCAAACATGCCCAAGTGATTGGGTTGCATCCAAAGTACTACTTGGTGGAGTTCCACTTACGTTCAAAGTGTGAGGGTTTGCCCCTCAGCTCCACAGAGGAATAGTGTGGGAGAAAGATTCCTTTTCTTCCTCTTTGCAGCTCCCTCTGCCTCCTGAAAAGAGGCCCCTGTGTAGCAGTATGTGAGGCAATGCAAAGGGTGGAAAATAGTGAAGATTTATCTCTCTCTTCTTCTTCTTCTAGCAAATAGTTTTCACTGGTTCCCAGGGCTTTCCTTGAACAGGCAGAGTCTCTTTGTTTGGAGAATGTTGATCTGAATGTTTCTCATAATTATACTGAAATGAGAAATGAAGTGATATACTTACAGACCTGTGTAAAATAGGTCTCAGAGCAGAAGGGATGCAGTAGGGATTAATCATCAGAAAAATTGTGTTGAGTGAGCTGCTTAGGAAAGTGAGAATGTAATTCATTACAAAACAGCCAAAATTTCAACTCAAAGTATCCCTAGCGTTTCTTAAACCCAGTCCTGCAGACCTACTTTAGCCTGACCTCACTGCTGTGGCACAAGCTGGGCCATCTGGCGAAGAGCTAGCAGAACTTTTGTCACACTTGACAAAACAATCTTTGGTCCTTATCACATGACAGCACCATCCCAGTGTTACTGCCCTGGCTAGCCTGAGCTTGGGGGATATAAAAAGATATCTGTCGATGTCAATAATTTGGCTTCACATCCCATTCACCTCCACGTATTTGTGAGGCCCCCGGACAAGCACGCATACAGGCTCGGTCGATAATCGCCGTAATATTCCAACACAATACAGGCAGCCCAGAAGTCCGACTCGTAGCTTCAGGAGACCTCCAAGGCAAGTACCTTCATTAGGTATGCACGCAACTTTCAAAAGATCCTCTGCCCCGTGCCGGCAGCTTGATGATGTGACTATACTACGCTCAAGTACTCCGTGTTTGCATACTGGCTATCCTATTGACAATTTGGCTATAACTCAATCATTCAAATTCTGACCTTTTGGAGGCTTTGTCTCCAGCTCCAAATCCATTGTTTTCCCCAAGTCCGACCTAGCCTGCGGTCACAATTCTCCTTATAAAAACCCCTGACTTTGAGCGCTTCTTCGGATCGCTCTTGGCTTCCATCCTGCCTTGCTGTCGCTTTGTCCAGCGAGCCTTCCCCTCAGCTCCACGTGCTGAGATCCACACTCCCCATCTTCTCTGCTTCTAACCGGGCTTCAGGACAGGTGAAATATCACCCAAAACAACAATTCCTCTAAAAATCCCTCTATCCCACTCCAACCTTTATTTCTATAGTTTCTCTGTATGTCTGTGTTGCATACACTGATTGACTGTATTTTTAATAAACATCACATTTGTTATTTCACTCCAGTTTGCTCCTTGACTCGGCCTGACCCCGTAGACATTGGGTCAAAGATCTCGCTACGTTACCCTGCCTCTCGTATTGCTAGGCAGTGCTCTTTGACTAATTTCCCCAACTTGTATAATTTTGAGAGCAATTTGGTGTCCCTCCCGGGACCCCCAGAAATCAGGGTAACACCAGCATGGGGATGCATTGCTGCCAGTCCATGATATGTGCTATTGCGCAATGTCATTGTGGTCCTGCTGCTGTTGCGTCCCCAGCCATTGTGATTGCACCATATAACATTACCAGAAAAAAAATCTTGTAATGGTCTCCCTTTGTGCAACAATCCCATCAGCTGCAGGTGTGTGGGAAGGGTGGAAGTGCTATCAAGCACTTCCTTCTGCAGTACAGCTCAGGGAGAGTCTGGCTGTACTGCAGAAGGAAGGAGCATGTCTCAAATACTACCCATCCACTGGCAGCTGACCAGTGCAGTGGGAAGCTTTCAGCACAATGTTCAGCACAATGTTTAGGTGAGATTGGCCTGCTCCTTTTCCATCCAGTCTGAAAGTCAGACCTGTAACAAATCAGGTTCTACTATTAGTATCCATTTACAGAGACAGGTGGTGGTTCCTATGTCAGTGAAACAGTGACCATTTCCACATGGTGTCACAGTCCTGCAATGGGGACTTGATGGCAGCAATCCATGAGTCATGCTTTCGCAAGACATCATTGCAGTCCCACAGCCAGAGTGTCCTCATGCATCGTGATTGTGGGATATTTGCTTAAGGGAAAAAATCCATTAAGCACCCATGATTGCATGATGCACCCCTCATCTCTGGCCGTGCAGAAGGGCTGGAAGAGTGATCATGCACCTCTTTGCCCAGTGCAGCATGGGAAAGAGGCCAGCTACACTGTGGAAGGCAAGCCCATGTTGCTCGTGCTCCTTTCTGCAGGGAGCAGGCTGGATGTGGAGGGAAGCAGTCCTGTCGCACTTCCTTCCCGGCAAAAGCACTGCCGGGATCATGACAAGATGTCAGCTGAACCCAGTCAGATGCAAAAATGGACAGTGAATCCACAGGTTTCAGTTTTAACATTAAAACTTCAGTGTGTTCTGCTGAACATAATTTGGTAAGAAACTCCAGTGCTCAGGAAAGCTCTGTTAAAGTTCAGATTAAAACCTAGAGCGGATTCACTATCATACTGACATGGTGGCCACCAGTTTTCACTGTCCATTTATCAGTGCAACTTCAGTCCTTGGCATTTTGGCCTTTGTGCTACTGCATTCTCCTTCTTCCTCAGTCGTCGACCTCTTTCCCCCACTTGCCTGATGTGGCATATAATGAACAACTTCCACTTCTGACACCAACACTCAGTATTCCACCATCTCCACAATAAGATCTGTCTGCTTTAAGATAATCCATAACAGTTCACTGGATCAAGAAACTCTGAGTAAAGGATACTGGGCTTTTCCACTGAGCTCAGATTTTCAGAACATCCTTCATAGCACTCTGTCCCTAGATACACAGCACTGTGACAAAGAACACAGAGAAAAAGAAGTACAAGCTGGGAGAAAATAAGTGGTGAGTTGCCCTTAGCATATTGAGGGCGTGAGTTGCTGGCTGTGGCGTTTGCTTTTGAATTCTTTTTAAAATGAACATTACAAGTACCTGGAGCAGAGAATCATCCTTCAGCTTTTGCAACAGTTCTACTAGTTCACAAGGGCCTAAGTTGTTAGTCTGAGCTAAAGCAGACCCACTGAATCAATGTGGTGTACAAAGCTGTTAATTTGCCCTCCATCAGCTGATGTAAGCTATCTCTGTTACCCTGACTTCTGGGGGTCCCTTGGGGGACACCGTGATTTGCTCCAAAAATGCAAAGATTGGGGAAATTAGCGGAGCACTGGCTGTAGCAAGACAAGGGTCAGGGTAACCCAGCAGGATCTTTTACCCAATTTTTATGGGGTCAAACCAAGTGAAAAGCCAGACAATCGCATCAATAACTGGTTTTTATTAGTAAATGTGTTCTCATGCACCAACGCACTCACTCACTCACTCACGCATGCACACAAGGCCTATTGAGAAAGGAAAGAGGTGAAAATGGATAGGGGATTCAGCGGAGAGGGTGTAAAGACAGTGATGCTGCACCTATCCTGAAGTCTTCAGTCCGGGAAGCAGTGAGAAGAATGGAGCTCAGTGAAGAGAAGCAGCCGAGGGGATCACTCGACTAACAGAGTGTTGGTCTGCTAGCATGGCAGGGATTTCTCTGAAGAGACCCTCAAAAACTGGGACTACTTATAGGGCAAAACGTACCTCAAGGGCAGGCCCTCTCCCAGGAAGAACAATGGCCAAAATAAAGGGAGAAATGCTGCACAATAGCAACTTGTTAGTTTGCATGATTGGTTTATGCAGATGGACCTTGCAGTGTAGGGTTTACTAATGTCGGAGTTGCTCAACCTGGGGAAAATCCAATAATCCACTCAAGTTGGCTATTCCTTAGCTGAAGACTCTTTGTCTATGCAGACGTGTTTAGCCTGAAGTTTCCTGGGGGAACGTGACTGGGGATTTTTCCTGGCCTGATCTATTTTCGGCCGTTTGACCTCCTTGTTTACATACCCATTCGAGCAAGCTCTCTGGCATGGCGAGCATATTTGATATCAAATTTATATTCCCTGGGAAGCGGTCTGTCATTGGGATAACACCCGGGCCAGCAGCTTTCCATGATATAGGTGATTTTCTGCATTTATCTCAAATGTTTATGCTTGGAAAGGACCTTTTTTTCCTTCACCAATGTCTGGATGAGATAAACAGAACAATGTATCTTCTATAACTGTTTCTAATAAAGATGTGAAAGAAAGCAAACACTTTGATTGGTTAAACACGCTGTTTTGGGACTTCTCAAACTAACAGGACTAGATACACACCTGCACATTATCAGTTGTGAGAATAACAAATTCTCTGTCAAGTGTGGGTTCCCATTGACTATAATGAAGCCTCTGCTAGTTAGGACTGCTGGTAGGAACTGTCATTAGTTGCCTCCAAGATTAAACAAACAAAAAGACCAAAAAAGAAACAGAAAGAAAGAAAGAAAGAAAGAAAGAAAGAAAGAAAGAAAGAAAGGCCCTCTGTTTCCCTGCTCAGGGGACAGACAGAGTGCTCAGGGGTCGGACAGAGTGCTCTTGCCACAGTTCTGACTTGCTTGTTTGCAGTAGGTTCTAAAACAAGGCTGCAAGTGGTCTTAGGGCCATGGGTCCCACCCCTCCTTTAAAATCAAATATGCTTGGTTTCACCGTATACCAGGTGTTACTGACTGGAGTCTGAGACCATTAGTAATTTGGATTCTATCCAAGAATGTGGGAAACAGTGAGGTATCCTTACTTAATATGTTTTGTCGTTCTGTTTGGGATTGCTCCCAGGACACCTACAACCACTGGAATGGCATCTCAATATGTAGGTTTCAATATTCATGAATATTTCATATTCAGAGTCATTTCCTCCCCTCCTACTCTGTTTCTTTTAGAACTAGGACTCAAGATGGCTTACAGCAAGGTTAAAAACAAGCACAGAAAACACACACAGACCCAGAAACACCTGGTTATAATGTTAAAACATTATTAAACAAATTGTAATATTGAAGCACTACTGACCTAAAAAGCTCCTGCTGAACCAAAATGCAATGGATTATCACTTTTACTGGTGTCAGGATGTGGGACTATTGGATGAAAACTGTAGCCATTTCTTCCCTCTGTATTATTCTTCATGACTGGGGTCCTTGAGTGTTGAGTAACCTAATTTTTGGTTAGGAAATGAGTAATAGCAAATATTCTTCCATCCCTTGTCAGAATTGATAATACTGAGCTGGATGGACCAGTTCTGACTCAGCGTAAGGCAACTACCTATGTTCCTCTGAGGTGGATCCTTCCACTTAATCTCAAATTTCAGTTTAGACAAACTTTGATGGGGTTCATACACCAGTGGAACATATCAGGAAATACATTCTCCTTGTTTTTTCTAGTGTTAGCAACAATGCTTTTTTAAATGATAGAAGATGCTTTACTATACAAGTAAGCTCACTTTTGGGCCTATATACCCTAAAGGTTCCAGATATTGTCTGATCTTGGAAGCTAAGCAGCGTTAGCCCTAGTTAGCACTTGGCTGAGAGAATACCAATGAATACCAAGTGCTGTTGGCTGTATTTCAGAGGAAGGAACTGGCAACGTTACCTCCAAGTATTCCTTGTCTAAGAAACCTGTATGAAATTCATGGGGTTGGCATAACTTGGGAATGGTTTGGCTTTCTGGACCATGGTCTGCATTTTCATGGAGATAGACTCCTGGTAAGTAATGTGTTGCACCTCACAGCAGTTGGCAAGAACGTTTTTGTTAAGAGTCTCACCAATCAAGTGAGGAGGGGGAAGAAGACAGTATTCTTGAGAGCAGGAGTTCTTCAAGTGCAGGAGAGAACAAGGTAAATATTAGAAGGAAGAACTGGCCAAAAACAGTGGGAGAGAAAAAAAAAAAGCTTAAACAGGCAACTAGGGGAAATGACCCATGGTCTTAAATGTCTCTACACTAACGCACAGAGCATGGGAAATAAACCAGAGGAAGTTGAATTCTTAACACAGCAAAGCAAATATAATATAATAGGCATCACTGAAATCTGGTGGGTTGAGTCTCATGATTGGAATGTAGTAGTAGAGAGATATAACCTATTTCAGAGAAACAGACCAAAAAGGAAAGGAGGAAGGGCCGCACTGTATGTCAATGATGTTTACATCTGTGAAGAGATCATGACTTAAACCAGGTTGAGAACATCTGGGTGAAAGTTAAGGGAGAGAGAAACAACAGTGATGTCATTATGAAGACCTACTACACATCTCCAAGCCAGACTGAGGACTTGAGTGATGCCTTTTTGGAACAGATGACCAAAATTCAGAAAGGAGATATGTAGTAGTAATGAGAGATTTCAACTATCCCGATATTTGTTGGAAGTCAAACTCTGCCAAGAACACCCAACAGGCCCAACAGATTTTTTGCTTGCTTTGCAGACAATTTAATTGTTCAGAAAGTGGAAGAAGCAACAAGGGGTTCAGCTACTCTAGATCTGATTCTAACCAACAATGATGACCTGGTTAAATGGATGGAAGTGGCAGGATCATAGGGTAGGAGTGACTATGTTCTCCAAGAGTTTGTTATACAGAGGAAAGGGGAAGTCAAGCATAATCAGACTTGCATTCTAGAATTTAAGAAAGTTGATGTCAGTAAACTTAGGGAAATACTGGGTGTGATCCTATGGTCAGGACTAAGAGAGCGCGGATGGAATGGGGGTTTCTTAAAAGTGAGATATTGAAGGCCAATATAAAGCAGTTCCAATGAGGAATTAAAATGGGAGGTGTCTAAAGAATCTGGGATGGATTTCTAAGGGACTTTTAACTGAGCTAAGATTTAAAAGGGACATGTATAAGAAACGGAAAAAGGGAGAAATCACTGAAGAGGAATTCAAATGGGCAGTCATGCAGAATGAGCTCAGGCTTGCTGGAGAGGAGGAGGAGGAGGAGGAGGAGGAGGAGGAGGAGGAGGAGGAGGAGGAGGAGGAGAATAATAATAATAATAATAATAATAATAATAATAATAATGGCTCTTTTTTGTTATATCCATAACGAGATGAAGAACAAGGAAATGCTAGTGCCACTATATGGAGGAGATGGTGAAATGCTAACAGGGGACAGAGAAAAGGGAGAACTAACTCAAAACCTTCTTTTCTTTGGGGTTCACAATTCTCCTTATAAAAACCCCTGACTTTGAGCGCTTCCTTGGATTGCTCTTGGCTTCCATCCCACCTTGCTGTTGCTTTGTCCAGCGAGCCTTCCCCTCAGCCCCACGTGCTGAGATCCACGCTCCCCAGCTTCTCTGCTTCCAACCGGGCTTCAGGACAGGTGAAGTATTATCCAAACCAGCAACTCCTTTAAAAACCCCTCTATCCCACTCCAACCTTTATTTCTTTAGTTATCTTGTGTGAGTGTGCCGCATACACTGTTTGATTGTGTTTTTAATAAAACCACGTTTATTATTTCAACTTCTGTGTGCTCCTTGACTCGGCCTGACCCCGTAGACATAGGGCTCAAGATCCTGCTAAGTTGCCCTGCGTCTCGTAACGCTAAAGCAGTGCTCAGAGCTAATCTTCCCCACCTATTGTTGAGCACATTTTGGTGACCCTCACGGGACCCCCAATAAACAGGGTAACAGTATATCTGTAAGGGAGAGAGAGAGAGAGAGAGAGAGACAGAGAGAGAGAGTGTGTCATTTTAGTCAAGGAGAGTGGAATATAAGGGAGTTAGGGCATCTTAGGTCACTGTCTACCATTGCTGGAATATATGCCATGGTCCCTGAATATCACCCACAGCTAGCTGTATACTGTCAACTTCATTTTGTAAGTTGTTTCTTTCTTAATGTGAATATTGAAACTGTTATCATTCTGCTTCCTGTAGGAAATGAAATTTTAAGGAAAACTACTTAATTTGTACTTATATCTACTTAAATCTTATGTGCTCAAACTACTTAAATCTTGTCTCTGGAAATCCTCAGTGGGTGGCCTGACAACTCCTCCCCCTATAAACAAGGGGCTGAGTATGTATGCTCTCCTTTCAGTGAGCCAGTGCTTTGAATGAGCCAGAAGGCTGATTTGATTCTGGTTTTAAAATTGTCTCTAAACTTATGATATATTACCAATATCTCTCTGTACTGCAACTGGTTCTATTCAGAAATGAACCAGAGTAAAAGTTGAGCAGTGAAGTAGCCAATGTAGCAGATGTTATCACATAATTCACGCTTGTGAAATCCAGTGCAAATTGTGGAGGATATAGGATAGCTTTCCCCTATGGCTGGGTAACAAAATGGCAAATGAGGATCAGTGTACAATAAAATGGTAAAGAACAACCAGTTTTTATTAATACAAAGGGGTGGATTTTGGCTGAAAAAAGCTACATACTGTTACCCTGTATTCTGGGGGTCCCAGGAGGGACACCTAAATAACCTTGCAATTACACAAATTGGGGAAATTAGTCTAGAGCACTAGTTGGCAAAACGAGAGGCAGGGTAATGCAGCGGAATCTTGTAACCCAGTGTTTATGGGGTCAGGCCAAGTCAGAAAGCAGACCGGTTTAAAATAATGCATGATCTTTATTAAATACAGGCACACAATGTAAGCAACACACGCACACAGATAACTAAGGAAAATAAAGGTGTGAGTATGATAGCAGGATTTTCAGAGGGATATTTGGTTCCGGTGATACGAAACCTGTTCCTGAAGTCCGGAAGAAAATGGAGAGCGAAGCTGGGGTTCGATGTATCTCAGCACATGGAGCTGAGGAGAAGCTCACCAAGCGATGTGGCAGCAAGGTAGTCTGGAACTCGGGAGCAATCCGAGGAAGCACTCAAAGTCAGGGGTTTTTATAAGGAGAATTGTGACCGCAGGCTAGGGCGGATTTTGGGAAAACAATAGATTTGGAGCTGGACACAAAGCCTCCGAAAGGTCAGAATTTGAATGATTGAGTTAGAGCCAAATTGTCAATAGTATAGCCGGTATGCAAACGTGGAGTACTTGAGAGTTGTATAGTTCGATCATCAAGCTGCCAGTGCTAGGCAGAGGATCTTTTGAAAGTTGTGTGCATACCTAATAGAGGTACTTGCCTTGAGGTCTCCTAAAGCGGCGAGTCGGCTATTGCTGGCCTGCCTGTATTGTTTAGGACTATTACGGCTATTATTGGCTCAGCCTGTATGCTTGCTTGTCCGGGGGCCTTGCAAGCACGTGGAAGGGATATGTGAAGCTGAATTAGTGATATCAAAAGATGTCTTTTTATATCCCCAAAGCTCAGGCTAGCCAGGGCAGTAACAACACTCTGATGATGTGAAAATTACCTTTGACTACCCACAAAGGTACTCCAGACAGTATGTCCCAAGCAACTTTATATATTACCATGCTGATGCACAGCGAGTTGCATGAAAGTATTAGACACAGAAATTGCAATTGCAGCAATAGAAAGGAAACTGTTCTAAATATAGCTATTAATAAAGTGGAACATGAATCTGAAGGGAACATAATTATTAGGCTGTGAACAAGAGGGCACTGTTATGTTTACTACCAGCCAGCCATCTACTGGAAGGCAGACCTGAAGCTCCCCTCCTACGCAGCAGTGGACTGAAATTGACAGAAAAAATCCTGGGTTCACCCCAAGAATGGACTCCTTCCTCATCCCCCAGGTCATGGGACTTATAGAGGCAGTTCCAGAGCCCTGCTTTTCACCAAAAGAATGCCAAAGTGTACACTGAAATTCTTATTTAATCTCCTCCCCTCAATACCTGACATGTGGTTTCCTATTTAAAGATACCACTCACAGTCAATTGTTCACGTTCCCCAGATACAGTGTGGGGTAGGGGAAAAAAACAGGGAAAGGGGGAGAAAATTCCTACTCGGCACCAAAGCAGCAAGCAATGCTCACACTGTACTGGAGGCAGGAGGCTGGGACAAGCACAACGATCCAAAGAGGACACATAAAGGTTGGTAAGAGTATAAACAATCTCAGTCCCACCCCTTTATGCATTACGTCATGGCATCTGGCACCAGAAGCTTTTATATCCTGCTCTCTCCCATGTAGGCCCTCACAGATGGCCCCTTCCTCTGCAGTATCATTCACCGCATGAGTCTGGGCTGAATTATATTGGTTTTGACATTGACTTTAGCGTTACTGATAAACAGTAGTAATTGAAAAGTGGTTAACTTCTATAATCAATTTAAAATTTCATTATGTTAAACTCAGTGAAATTAATTGTATTAATGACATTTTAAATTCATTATTGTCACTGTGATAATAGATTATTGTAATGTTATACTGTAATGTCATAATTGTAATGTTTTTATGTTTTTTTGTCTTGTGTTGTGAACTACTTGGGAAACATTGTGTGGGAAAGTAGTGCAGAAATTAAAAATGAGAATGTTCTCCAGGTTTTTCTTTAACCCCTATGCCATTAGGAATGATGATTCTAGTGACAGTTAGTGATATTTTACATTTGCATTATAATTTAGTATCCTGTAATCATTTGTAATCTCATATATTTATCCTCAAATGACAAGAAATTCTACGGATGGGCCAACCGAATCCTCGAATCCTTGAATCCTTGGGAAGGATTCAAGATTCGTGAATCCAAATCCCTGCACCAAAATAGGCAAACCGAATCTTTTGAATCCACCAACCAAATAGTTTGTTGGAGACCGGGACGCCTGAAAACCTGGGAGACCAGACACACAAGGGGAAATGGCAAGCAAGCCAAGCACTATTTTCTGTGCTGAAAATCAGTGGCATGTAGAAATGCTGGGGTCAGTGGGTCTGACGCCTATCAGAAATAGTGGAGCAGAGGGAAGGTCACAAAATCTCATCCAGTGATTGTCACATGTAGGCCAGTGCACCTCCCTCCACAAGATCAGTGCCTGGTTGTAAACCTATAGCTAGTATAGGATGAGAAGTGAAATGTCTTTCATGGTTTCTCATGAGCCACATGACAAACCACATGTAGCAGAAAGGAGAAATTGTTTTTAAAAATTGGTGCCTTCGGGGCCTGCCAAAGGCCTGATTGGCTGGAAGGTACAGTGTTCATGAGATTTCTGAAAGATTCCTTTGCATAGCTCCCTTGCAAAACTCTTTCATACATAATTCTGGGATTTGTAGCTTTACAAGGTGTCACAGCCTTCTCTGCCAAAGTGTGCTGGCGCACCATCAAACTATAAACCCCAGGATGCCAGAAGGAGCTATGCAAAGAAAAGCCAGTTTTGACCTGGATTATGTCTCTACTGTAGTATGTGGCCCTGTTTACACAGGCAGAAAAATGTGGGATTAATAATCCACATTTTCCTGCCTGTATAGAAAGGGCCTTCATGTCATTTTCAATCTGGGGGGATCCTGAGGCAAAACTATGCCAATTGTCCTGGCCAGATTTCTTCAGAGGGAGGATTGCCTTTGCCTAGGCTTTTGCTAAGGCTGAGAGTGTGTATCTTTCTCTTGCTTTTTAAACTCTTTTTAAGAAAAAAATTCAAAAGATTTGAGATTCACGAGATTCTGTGGATTAAAAATGTGGTGATATTTGCCCCAGTTGAAAAATACATTTGATGAGCATGTCATGGGACACCCGGAGAATGACTGGGCAAAGTATGACTCATTCCCTAGAGCTGACTCATGATAGCGAAATCATGACAAGGGGTTGCATCAGCCAAAGGCCCTGAGTGATGACATGGAAGCAGTTGTGTATATAAGAGGGGCATGAATGTTTGCTCTCTGATTCTCTGCATCCTGTATCTCTGCATCCTGTTACTCTGCTCCTGAAACTCTGATGTTGAATCTCTGATGCTGAATCTCTGCCTGTGGATCTGTGTATCCTGTGTACAGATGTATATACTGCTGTTACTGCCCTGGCTAGTCCGAGCTTTGGGGATCTTAAAAGATATCCCTTTGATATCACAATTTGGCTTCACTTCTCTATTCCCTTCCACGTGCTTGCGAGGCCACCAGACAAGCACATAAACAAGCTCGGCCGTTAATAGCCATAATATTCCTGGACAATACAGGCAGGCCAGAAATAGCTGACTCACTGCTTTAGGAGACGTCCAGGCAAGTACTCTAATTAAGTATGCACGCCACTTACAAAAGAGCCTCTGCCCCGCGATGGCAGCTTGATGGGTAAACTATGCAAT
Source organism: Cyclura pinguis (assembly GCA_030412105.1). Classification (NCBI taxonomy): domain Eukaryota; kingdom Metazoa; phylum Chordata; class Lepidosauria; order Squamata; family Iguanidae; genus Cyclura; species Cyclura pinguis. The sequence continues at coordinate 156,002,080 of CM059602.1, forward strand.
ACCCAAGTACTCTGCGTTTGCATACTGGCTACTCTATTGAGAACTGCTACGATAACTCAATCATTCAGATTCTGACCTTTTGGAGGCTTTGTCTCCAACTCCAAATCTATTGTTTTCCCCCAAGTATGGCATAGCCTGCAGTCACAATTCTCTTATAAAAACCCTTGATTCCGAGACCTTCCTCGGATCGCTCCAGAGTTTCATCCCACCTTTCTGCCACTTTGCTTGGCAAGCCTCCCCTCAGCTCCACGTGCTGAGTTACATCGCACCCCAGCTTCGCTCTCTATTTTTCTGGGCTTCAGGACAGGTGAAGTATCACCCAAACCAACAATCCCTCTAAAAATCCCTCTATACCACTCCAACCTTTATTTTCTTTAGTTATCTTGTATGAGTGTGTCGCATACACTGTTTTGCTTGTATTTAATAAACATCAGTTATTATTTCAACTTCTGTGTTCTCCTTGACTCGACCCGACCCCATAGACATAGGGTTCAAGATCTCACTACGTTACCCTGCCTCTCGTAACGCTAAGCAGTGCTCTGAGCTAATTTTCCTCAACTTTAGTTGAGCACATTTTGGTGTCACTCCTGGGACCCCCAGTTCACAGGGTAACACTGTAACTTTGAAGATTAAAGCCTCCAGGTATCTTGGATGACAAACTCTGTGTCCATGAGTTTACTAACCAGTGGGTAGAGGGGTCAGAGCTGATGCTGTAGTTGTACTCTGCCACACACACTTGTTGCTGTTTTGAAGCTCTGCTATGTTATGCTTGCCTCTGGGACACTTTTTGTCCAGAGAGCAGCGGTTCCAGGGAGGATTCTGTGCTGGTGCTGTGAATCAATCTCCCGTCAGATTCATGGGTTCCAAGAACCTTCCAGGGATTTGGATCCAAATTCATCCCAGCCCTAAGAAATTCCTTTTCTACCTGGTATTGTTTCTAGAGGATCCTCTCAGCAGTATACAAGGACTGATGAATATTATTCAAGAATATGGAGAATACTCAGGATTTAAGATAAACAAGGATAAGACAGTGTTTATAACAAAAAACATGAGAGAGAAAGAAGATATGGAGTTCAAACAGATAACGGGATTTAATAAAGAACAGAAAGCAAAATACTTGGGAGTTTGGATTTCCAAGAGAAACAATGAGCTTTTTCAAAACAACTATGAGAAAAAATGGAAAGAGATATCTAAAGACTTAGAGAAATGGACTCAAATGCGATTATCTATGCTGGGAAGAATGCCTGTTATAAAAATGAATGTACTACCAAAGATGAATTATCTTTTTCAAAACATTCCTACAATCACAAATTCTAAGCCTTTCATACAATGGAAGAGAGATATAACTAATTTCATATGGCAAGGCAAAAAACCAAGAATAAAATGGAAAGTCTTGACTGACATACCAAGAAGAGGAGGCTTTGGATTACCGGACTTACAAGTATACTTTAAGGCTGCAGCATTCACTTGGATAAAGGACTGGATGGATTTACAAAATATGAGAATGCTGGCTTTAGAGGGAGCAGATTTAAGGATGGGGTGGCATGCCTACATGTTCTATGGAAAAGTAACAATTGATAAAGATTTTATGCATTACTTTGTAAGGAAATCATTATTTAAAATATGGAATGATTATAAGAATAAGAACATTAGGCAGCTACCCACTTGGGTCTCCCCTCAAGAAGCTTTTTTTGGAAGATGGTCAGATACAGAAAAATGGTTGCGATATGAAGATATATTGGAGAAAACAAATATGAACACAAATACAAATGTTTTTAAGATGAAATCAAGAGAGAAATTGGAAATTGAAGGTATAAAGTTAAGCTGGTTTCCCTACAGACAATTATCAGAAAGATTTCAGATGGATGTGAAAATTCAAGGAATAGAACAGAAAGAACAAGAGAATCTGCTGAAGCTTTTATGAGAAAATCCACCTCATTTACTTTCACATTTATATCAAGAGATATTACAACAACAATGTGAGGAGGAGACAATTAAATTAGCAATGATACAATGGGCACAGAACATTGGACATCCAATTCAGTTGGAATGGTGGGGACAAAGTTAGCAACGAACAAAGAGGTTCGTGGTAGCTCAGAACCTTAAAGAAAACTACTATAAGTTATTTCATAGATGGTATATGACACCCAAAAAATTAAAGATAATTTATAAGACGGGTACAGGTCAATGTTGGAAGTGTCAAAAGACTGCAGGCACACTATTTCATATGTGGGGGACATGTTCTAAAGCAAAAATATATTGGAATAAAATTCATAAGATAATATGCGGTATATTGCAGGTTCAAATTGATAAGACTCCTGAAATGTACTTGTTAAATATGACACATATGTTAGAGGGAACTGCGGTAAAGAAATATCGGAGAATAATACTGTATATGGTCTCGACTGCCCATATCGAATTTGCAAGGCTTTGGAAAAGTGATATAATACCAACGACAGAACAATGGTGGGCAACTTTTATTGAAAATAGAAATGCAGATATTGTTTCACAGAGATTAAAAGGGAAATCAGATGATGATATCTATAAAGAATGGCAGATGATTTTGGAAGCGAGAGGGGTCTTGACAGGGAATAATACATAATTCATGGTATCAAAGGTTCTTACAAGATAAAATTCAGAGAAATATCATGGAACAAGTGAAGTTGAGCAGAAAAACAGGAACTAACGAATTAAGTAGATAATACTAACAATTTATTGTGATGCATTGATAATAGTTCAATGGAATGATAAAGATTGTAATCCGGAGAGGAAGGAAGACAGTTGTAATACGACAATTAAGAATACAATGATAATTGTTTGTTTTATATGTTGGAACTTTAATAAAATTACTTTAAAAAAAAAGAAGATTAAAGAGATCTGGAAGGAGTATGATGAGAAAGCAGAGATGAGGCTTAACAGTGATTGAGGCCATGGAGACATTTACAACAAAGGAAAGGAAGTTAAACTGGGCCTAGGAAGGAACAAGAACCAAAGATGATCAAAACAAGATGAAAGAAAAATGAAATGAACAGAAGAATCAGGAGAGTTCTTCAAGATGAAGAACAAAAGCATCTGGACCAAGTAAAATAATATTGCAATAATTAATTCTAGGAATTATAAGGGACAGACCAAATATCTTAGTAGAACTGATGGTTAAAAAAACCTGATGGTTAAAAAAAAAACCTTGAAAAAAGCAGCCTTAAAAGGAAAAAAAAGGAAAAAAGTGTCAAAAAGAAAGACTCAAAGCTTGCTAGGTAGAATGAATTACAAAATCACCTAGGAACAGTGAAATACAAGATGGGGAACATATAGGAGGAAAAACAATTAATTCAGTTTCCTGTATATTGATTTTCAATTTATGGTTAGATAACCACAAGGAACTACCTATCAGGCAGTTATTAATAACCAACACTGTTTCACATAATTAATGTCTGATATTGTTTATGAATAGTTGTGGAGGTCAACAGAAATATGTCTCTAGATGTGCCTTTAGATTGCTTGTTGACTTACAGTGATCCCATACATTTCATAGGGTTTTCTTAGACAAGCAATGCTCAGAATTAGTTTTGCCAGTTCCTTCTCCTGAAATATAGCCCACAGCACCTGGTATTCATTGGTGGTCTCCCAACTAAATACTAACCAGGGCTGACTTTGCTTAGATTCCAAAATCAGACAAAATCTGCTGACTTTAGGGTATTTAGGCCCACCCAGCAGAAACAGTTGGAACGTGTCCATGAAATTATCATTTCCCTTGAAAAAAACACTAGAGAAGCTGGTGCATTTCCTGGGTTTCTTCCTGATTACTAGTATTTGGATATGCATTCTAGGGATTATTTTACAAGTTGTTGCATTTGCTTTTGGTTGTTGTCCCTCTCTATTCGATTGCTGTTAAAATACCAGAGCTGAGCCAAAGGGTGGAAGGAGAAGGATTATTTTATTTTATTTTGCTGTCAGTGAACATCAATACACATTCTGGCATTTTTGAGGTAGCTGCAACCAGAGGCAAAGAGTTTTGACCTGTTCTGAATTGATTTTGTGATGTCATTATATAGCCAGTTATGGTTAGGTTTTGCAATGTCATCATGAAGAAAAAGAAGACCAACTACATGCAGAGTTATGCAATTCTGCTGGTTACATGATTCATCATTCCTGTGTTGGAAGTATTGTATAGAAAGGCTGATCTACTTTTACAAATTCTATTATTATTTCAAAGTTTTACATATAAAAAGCATTACACAGATGCCTACAATGATGGCACTGTTTTGAAAGAGGAGGTGGAAGGTGCCACAGGAACAGTCTAGAAAGACAAATAATAGTGTTGGACTTGAGCAACAGCAGTGGACAAGAGTCTGATGGAAATGTTTCAGCCCATCCTTTCATGCTGAACAGTTTTATTTCTGAAAATTCAACGCAGTTCTAAAAAGCATCCCTTCAGTGATCAAAAACAGCAAAGTAGCTCTTCTGTTCTACATGTCCTACACTTGTTTCAGGCAAAAGGGTTATTTGCACCTCGAATTGCATCAGCATACCAATTATCAGGGAAAGGAAATGAATGAGACACTTCAGTCTTCTTTTCCCAAACACTGCATTAGCAAGGTCCTTTTTTTTTTCACCATCACGGAAGTCATCCTTATTAGCACAGAGAATATTATTCTTCTCAGCCTCTGAGTTTTTAAAAGGCAGCTTGTAAATGCAGAGTGATCAATAGGAAAAGAAACACTCTATCTGAGAAAAGGTGTAAGCATCTCAAACAAAAGAAATATTAAGTCTATGGTGGACCTGCATCATGGTAATATAAACTGGACAGAAACTGGTGCATGCAAAATCAAATAACTTAACGGCACCAGCTTAAATCCTTTCTTTTGTTTACATTTTGTTTTTACATTTTAAAAATAAAAATGATTGACACATATTCTAATAATTCAGAAGGTTCTTCAGAAAATGTTTCACCTTATTTCTATGTCAGATGGGGAAGACAAGAGAAGAAATTTTCAGGAGGTGTATGGTCTATCCATACCTTTCTGTGGGACAGAATTGCTGCAGTAAGATTTGTTTTTAAAGACAGATCTTAGAAATCTTATTTGGTTAACTAAATAGATAAATTGCCACTAATTAACTGAGAGTGGAATGTTATCCAAACAAAGCCGTATGTCAAAAGTAAAAAGTTAAAATCCCAATGATTATAGACTACAAAAGAATAATAGAACCATTACACGATCCTTTTGTATTCGGCAATATTAAAATGCTACACTACTATACAACAATACCAAAATTAATGCTACGAGACTAAAACCTGCATTAAAGCTAGCTGTGGCAAACAATACATTGGTACAGGCAGTGATGGCTGATTGTCCCCATGTCAGTGGGGCAATGAATCTAGTTCACTTTTTGGCTAGCTTTGAAATAGGGTTCAGCACCTTGGGAAGCTCATTTAATCCTGGATTAAAACCTAGAGGGGGTTCACTATTCCACTAAGGCCATTTCCTCACTATATTGCTATAATGCTATTAGTCTACTTTCAACATCCTATGAGATCTTGGGGTTTGCAGTTTAGGGAGGGGCATTTAGAATTCTCAGCCAGAGAACTCTTTGGCCCCAGTAAACGACAAAGCCCAGAATTCTACAGGATGTTGAAAGCCGAATAATAGCACTATAACAGTGCAGTGCAGAAATGGCCTAACATAGGTGCCCCCAAACACTGCTGGCTATGGGTTGCAATCCCAAGCATACTCGCTAGGGAAAAATTCCCACTGAACACAATAGAGTTTACTTGTGATGAAACAGACATCTGTTTTTTTCTGAACAACCATTGTGTTGCTGACTGAGCAACCAAACATGAATATAAAATAGAAATATGCCTCAGATTCAGCAGCACTCCAAACCTGCACCAAATCAGGGTAATTCAGAAAATTTCGGAGTTACCAGAATCAAAGCTGGATTTCTTGAAAGTGAACCAAATGTGAACTTCAAGCCTTCCAAAATTTTGCTCTATTTAGCAGCCTCCATATGTTGATCATTCCTATGTGCACAGGTTTTACACACACAAATGGTTTATATCCAGGATATCCCTGCACTAGGTGGGTACCAGGGTACCAGGTTGTGTGCTCATAGGCCAAAAATACTAACAGCTTGCATGCATATAAGCTGTGTGTGTCAAATAATTATCAACATACAAACAGCACTATGCCAGGCTCTGCCCTCCAATTTTCTGAAGGCTTTTCTCTTCGTGAACAGTGCCTTTGTTTGTCTGCCTAATTTTCAGAGGGGTATAGAATTTCTTTTGAGTTTATTCTAGTTGTGTTATTGGGAATACTTGGTTGTTATCAGGTGCTCAGGCCAGAGCTTACAAAGGTTATTTTCAGTCACAGAGCCCAGATGTCAGCATGGCCAGTGGTCATACTGGCTAGTGGATTCTGGGAGTTATAGTCCAAAATGGATTTTTCTGTGCTGTGGATTATGAAGCATGGGTCTTTTATAAATTATGCAAGACTAGCATTCTGTTTCCTGGAGGGGAGATTGGAAATGATCCATTCACCCTACCCCTAGACTGCTACCTCCTAATTTTGAGAAGGAAGCAGTGGAACCTGAAGTTTGCTAGAGCTGGCTGGCAGAGATAGGGGCTACCATCTGTGGAATCAAGGGGACACCAGAGACAAATCCAAGAACACATATTTTGTGACTCAACTTACTTGCAAAGTCTAAGTATACCTTGTACCCATCTATCTCTGCTGATTGAGAGAAATGTTGTGGTTAGATTGGTGGTGCCGCATCCACCCAAACATTAGGATTAAACTTGCCAAAACTGTTTGCAGTGAGGTTGTAATTGCATTCATCTGTGAATGGGTATGACCCACCATAATATAGTCACAGACTCCTGCAGACCTTCCCCATCAACAGGGACCAGCAGATGTGCTCCTGTTTCTCTCATTCATGTGGTGCACACCAGGACATGGCTAATATGATTAAAGCTAGTATCCCAATGGGATCTTGGAAAGCGATGACATTCACAAAACACTGCTACATGTTCATAAATAATTAGAAACAGAGTGGGGGAACAAATGATATTTCTAGCACAAAGAAAAGAAAAGGAGTGGAGGCAATGAAATAGATTAAAAAAAAAAGAAAATGGAAAAGGACTTTTCTTGTTAATGAAGATGTTATGTCATATAATTGCCAAGGGTACTTTTTAAAACATCATAGCTTTCCCCATCTGCTTATTTGGCTTTAAGCTGGATACATTTAAAAGCACAAAACAGCTCAGTCCAATATTAGTAGCAAAATTCATAGAGACATAATTAATGCAATTAACTGTTTTAATCTCATTTGTTGAAGTAATAAAGAATTTTTGTTCCAGACTCTTACATGATTCAGACACATCAGTCCTTTTGAAAAGAAAATATTATTGTACTTAATGGATCCTTTTCAGTTCCTAAGCCGTTTAATGTGTTATTAGATGTACATCAAATGTGCGGAAGCTTCTCTTCATGTCTTGGTAATGCATAAAGAAAATATGTCATTGGGAGATAATGCACTCTTGGCTTGGGGTATACATTCTTTGTCTCCCTCAACTTGTGGGTTTCAATACATTTCTCAAGTAATTATCCAGGATCATTGAAGTATGTATCTTGATCTTGTTGCAGCATCTTGTTTGAAAGCAAATTATACCAGCACTTTTAAAAATATTAAGCTGAAAGACTGGGTAAACACACAGGCATACACTTAGTATAATACTATTTTAAATAGAATAAGAAGAGAAGAATATTATTGACACTTGAGAATTTTTTTCAGTCATGTGTTGAGTTAACCATGTAACTGTCCTTGGATTTATCTTCGCATGGCCTTGCTACTTGACTTGTATCATATCTGTGCCTGTTAAATCAACAAGGTCAATTTGTGCATGGAAACAGATTTCCATGCATGGCTTGGATTCCCCATGCACATAGATCAGAAGGACCTCTGGATAGTTGCTGAATATGTGAGGACCTGTGGATCAGCCCATTAGAAACAATACAGGAAAAACAAATTGTGAAGTCATTTCCAAATTCAAACCTAGATTTGTTGTTTAAGATAGCTTTCCAATAGCCAAGTCAAAAATCAAACAAAACATGGTGTAAATATGATTGGACTCAGTGAACCTTGCTTCGGGCAAGGGCAGGAGTCCTGAGACCCTCCAGATATTTTTGGATAGCAAGTTTTGGATAGCAAGAATTGCCAGTGGGGAAGAATGCTGGAGGTTGTGTTATGAGTTATGCTTGGTAAATATTAATTGCAAGTAGACTTTGATGCATCAGGAAGGGAGTTTCCTCTTGCCACCCACCTTCAGGGTAGGGTAATATGCAGCTGCCTGGACCCCATGTCCATCTTGGAGAAGTCAGGTCTTATTTTAAAATACAAGCTGGAACTTTCCGACCATAAATCCTCTCCCTCCTGCTGATAGGAACATGCTGTGTTTGGCAGAACAATCACTACTTTACTGATTTGTTCACTTCCACCGAATTGAAGCCCTGCAAAACTGGTTCAGACTGATATAACTTCCATTGTAAGGTAATATGCATTGTCCAGAGATCTTGGGAAATCCCAATTGGATTTGAAAATGAGCAAATGGCTCTATTGGGCTGGCTTTTTCTTACGTGTCTGGAATCTACTGTTTACATCTCAGACTACTTAAGAGTCATTGCTAGTACGCAGAGGGTAATAAGCTGAGGTCATATTCAAATCTAAACTTTTGAACCTTCAGAGTATAATATTAAGGTCACGTTAGCTACTCCCAGAAGGCATCCCCTTGAACCCAGGAGCCTGCTTGCAGACACAGACGTACAGACCCGCACCCTGGATAGAAAAAGTCTAAAAATAAGGAGCCTGGAAGAATGCCAGAGGAAAGACTTTGTAGAGACAGAGCACAAAGAGACTGAAAGAATAAAAGAGAGTCTCTCAAAAGAAGAACCTGCTACCCTGATCTTCAGCCACCCAGCCAGCTGGGTTTTTCTTCTCAGTGGAGGGTGAGAGAATCTCTCTCTCTCTCTCTCTCTCTCTCTCTCTCTCTCTCTCTCTGTGTGTGTTAGTCTGCAGTCCCTTAAGCTTAGCTGCACACTTTTAGCCCCCTTAATTTGGTCAGGAGCAGGGTTTTTAGCACCACTGCCATCCCCCCCGCCTTTCTTTTGAGAAACAGCTTGTATTGAACACAGTTCTATTGGATTCTGCTGCCATGTTTTTATTAAAAGAAATAACTGTGTTTCAAAATCAGCTTGTCTTCAAGCTGATTTCTTTTTCTTTCCTTTTTTTGTGGAGCTCCTCTGGTTAATTGTTTTTAAAACCTATAGCCTAGAGAGAGAGCTAGTGCCTGAGAGAGCTTTTCCCCAAAACAGCAAACCCAGTGCATAGCTCTCAACGCAGTTGCAGTTCAACAACATCTGGAGGGCTGATTGTACTATGTAGCCAATATGTTTAGTGTTGTAATGCCATGCTGTGAAAGGTTTTCTCTTTAACAGGATAATTTTGGCCCACATCTCTTACCTGGATTGTGTGTTGAGCCTAATAAAGCTGTGAAGGGAATACTAAGCTGCAATTGCTCCATCTGAAAACACTTTCCTGTATGGTGCTTCCTTTCACTTATACCATAAAAGCAGAAAAGAAGCTTTAATACTTGGTCATCCTTATATCTCTTTCTTGAGTCCAAAGAAGTTTTAAAGGGGAGAAACCACATCAAAAACCACAGCTGTGGAAAGGGGTTTATTCTATCTTACAATTTAGAAACCACAGTGCAGAAAGGTTGTTTTTTTTTTTTTTGAAGGTTATTCTTTAACAGAAGACAAGCAGGAAAAAAAAAAGAGGCAGTGAGCATAGCAGTGAATGGACCTTTAGAAGCCAGAGAGGAAGACAAGAAGATGCAGAGAGCTGCAGCTGTGGCTTAGCAGCAGTGTTATCTAACAAAATTTTCCTTGATGTAATGCTGATAACACCCCCCACCTCAAAGGGACTTCAGAAAGTAGATAAACCAGAGAAAAAAGGTTCTTTTTCTTGGCTTTTGAGGAGAAATAGGACCTTTCCACACTACACTTTGATAGTGCTATTATCGTACTTCTAACATCTTGTAGAATCCTGGTGTTTGGAGTTTAGGGGGGCTTTAGAATTCTCAGCCAGAGAGCTCTTTGGCCTTAGTAAACGACAAACCCCAGAATTCCACAGGATGTTGAAAGTGGAATAATAACACTATAGCGGCATAGTGTGGGAAGGCCCATAGTTATTTTAAAACTGCTTAATTTTGTTTCTGGCCCTTTCTGCAGGACAGCATCCTCCCGGCATGGGGACACAAGAGGGGTGGTACCATGGCAATCTTTCCACAGGATGTCATCATGATCCCCCCCTTCTCACATTGCCAGCCGGTACTATCCAAGGGGATATCGTTGACTGAAAAACTCCACCAATGACCCCCGACTGTGCAAATCTTCCATTGCAGATGGCCATGAAGAAGGGCCTGAAGGATGATCATGCTCTTTCTTCCCCACTGCAGCATGGAAAAAGGCTGGTGGAGTGTGGAAGGAAGGGGGATGTCCCTTGTGTTCCTTTCTGCAGGCAGCTGGTTGAGTGTGGAGAGGAGTGCTGGGGACACATTCCCATCCCAGCAGAGGCACTGCTGGGATTGTGATGGGATGACACATTAGAGTGTCGTCATGTGGAAAGGGTCTCTGTTTTCAGAAAACAGAAAAAGATATATGTGGCATAAATGTATACACACTGCAAGATTAAATGTTTGTGTTCTCTAAAAGAGGATTGCATTTGTCTACAGGGCATTTACTAAAAATGAAAAACCATTTTTTATTTCCTGTATGCGGAGAAATTATAAATCAGGGAAGTCCAAAGAAGATGTTGGATCAACTGAATGTTCCATGAAAACATATAAACAGGAACTGAACTGCAGAAATTAGCATTTTTGAAAAATTTATTTCAATGATGTTTCAAAGACTCTGAATTATACAGCCTCTCTAACTTTTTAAAATGATGCAGCACTCATCTGTGATACACTTTCATCACTGACAAAATATACCAATTCTCTGTACTAGGTCTCACTTGTCCTTTGGTTGTTTTTAGACATGCCAGCTTTCCAGATGGTTTTTCATGCCTGTGATTGCATTTTCTCAGATGGCGCAGTTTGGTATTTTTTAATGATTTTTATTTATTTACTTATTTGTTTGTTTGTTTATTTATTTATTGTTTATTTTTTATGATTTTTTTATGATTATGCTGGGATCTCTCTTCTTTAAATGGTAATATATGTTTCTAAACTTTATTTGAAATGCAGTATGCTAGGTCTGTTGAGTTTGGGGGACACTGTTGAGTTTGGGGATTCTTACCAGGTGGTTTTTAAGATGGGAGTGGCCAGCTGTAGGTGGTTGATGGCCAATTTAGGACCAATCTTCTGTCATTTTTCCCCGCATTTTGGGAAATCTGGTGAGTGAGAGAGCCAAACTCCTCCATTTGCACTTAGTTGGGGGACATTTGCAGCCATTTTGCGGTGAGAAATCATCCAGGCATTGGCCCACAGAAAAAGAAGTAATAGGGGACTTCCGGTTTGATCGCGAGCTGGAAGACACGATCTTCTGAGCTCTGCGAAGAAGATCACCGCTGCTGTTGGCTACTGGATGAGAGAATCTGAGATCCAGTTCATTCTGCACCCCAGTAAGAAGAGGGCAGCTAGAAGAAACGTGCGACCAGATGACAGGTTGATCCCGCTGGAGCAATCGGCTAGATCGTGGGGATGAGACAACCAGACTGTTGCCGCCATTAGAGCTTCGCCGCAGCAGCAAGGAGTAGAGGGGGGGAATTTTCTCCTCCTCGAAGAACTCCAGCCGACAGACCCTTCCGTAAGAAGAATTTAATGAGAAGACTTTGGTCGAAGGTTTAAGCCGAATTCGGAAGACCTTGAGTTGGAACAGAACTTTTACTCCGGGATATTCCAAGTGCTTCAGCTCTCCGTTTAAGAACATATGGTAACTTTCCCCCTCCTTGACTGATTACCTAACTTATCCAGAGATTCCGTGACAAAGAATAATTCCAATATTTCTAATTACTGTGGAGGCTTCAAAGATTATAATTAATTGCCAATTGATTGACTGATTTTGATTGTGGAAAAATTGATTGCAGGGAACGGACAAGATTATCTAAGATGAATTTGGAATTTTGATTATGACATGGTGACTGAGATTTTTTGGTTAATATTTTGACTTCCCTCACTGGACTATTTTTTGGGTGTGGGTTTTTGTTTTTGTTACTAAAAGGAATTTAATAGACTTGATCTTTTGTGAATAAGATCAGCACGGACTAAAATTGATTTTTTAGAGGAAGAAGACGGGACTTAAGGGGATATTGAGAGCGTGCTAGGTATCAAGGACAGAGAGTGGCATTTTCAAGGATGAAGGACAGGACTGTGCTGCAACTGAAAACAGTGATGGAGGATTTGGAAGGAAATTAACCCAAAAATACTGATGAGGAGAAGACAGTAAGGAAGATATAAAAGAAGAGAACACAACTTTGAATACTTTATTGGGAAGGCAATATTAATGAATGGGATATTAATAAGAATAATGAATTAAAGTGTAGAAATTGTAATATTAATGTTAATTGATATTAATGATTGCAAAATTAATGAATTTGAGTTTAATGTGAATGTAATGAACTAATTAATTTGGAAAACAAAGGCATAAGATTGTTTGATAATAATATAATAATATTATAAGATATAAAAAATATAAGTAAGCAGTACAAAAGTTATGTTTGAATAGAAAGAGGGGTGAAAGTGAGAAGGAAGTGGTTAAAGAGATAAAAAGTAGTTAACATTTCAGTTTGTCAGACTGACCATAAAAATTTATATTGTGTGGGGTGGCACGCATATATGTGGTATAAGAAGTACAAAATAGATAAAGAATTCCAGAACTACTATTTAAGGAAAACGCTGCTAACAATTTGGTTGCAATTTAAGAAAAAATACTATGTAAAAATACCTCAGTGGTTGTCACCACATGAAGCGTTGTATGGGAGATGGAAGGATCCACAAGATAAATGGATACGATACAGTGATATAGTAATAGAAAAACGAAATCAAGTATTTACGCTAAAATCAAGAGAAGAAATTGAAGCAGCGGGACTCAAATGCCATTGGTTTCTATATAGACAATTATACGAAAGATTTCAAATGGATAAGAAACTAGAAGGAATAGAATCGGTAACGAAAGAAGACCTATTTGGAAATATAATATTAGAAGCAAAGAAGCAAACAATATCTAAATTATATAAACTACTGTTGGAAAGAGAATTAGAATTGGAACAAATAAAGGAAGTAATGATAAAATGGTCTAAGAATATAGGTTATGAAATTCAACTTGAACACTGGGAGAGAAGTTGGAAGGACACAAACAAATTTACCACAGCCCAAAAACTGAAAGAAAACTATCTTAAAATGTTCTATAGATGGCATATGGATCCGGTAAAATTAAATAAGATGTACAAAACAGAAAATAAGTGTTGGAAGTGTAGTAAGGATAATGGTACTTATTTTCACATGTGGTGGACGTGTGAAAAGGCAATTACCTTTTGGAAAAAAATTCATGGAAGAATGTTGGTAATTTTACAAATTAATCTGCTGCTATTACCAGAACTATTTCTATTAAACATGGTGCAAAAAATAGGCAAAGAAATTAAGAGAAAATATTGGAAAGTGATTCTTTATATGATAACAGCGGCGAGATTAATTTACGCACAGAAATGGAAAAATGAACATATACCACAAATAGAAGAATGGTTGATAAAAGTGGCAGAATTTAAAGAAATGGATAGACTAACAGGCATGATACAAGGTAGAATGCAAGGTGAACATGAAGAAGTTTGGAAAATAGTAGAGGAGTATATAACAAAAGAGGGATATAAGATTGATGAATAAGGGATAAGGATTCTTAAAATTTACGAATAATGATGGAAGGTTTATAAGAATATAAAACAGGCCGACAAGAGGGAAAGAACAAACAGTACAATAATGGAAAAAGAAAGTAGGAAACAGGTAAAGGGTTTACTCCAAAAGGGGATTTTAATAAGAGAAACTTGATTGGGACAGGAAGAATGGGACCTAGTGAAGTCCAGGAAGTAAATTTTGGGAATCTTTGTTCTTTCTAGAAGAGGAAGTAGATCATAAAGAAATGAGTGAAGGAAATGAAGGGTAGAATGAAATTGAAGAAGAAAAATAGTTGAAAGTAAGTAAGAAGGATGTTGGAATGATAGAAGGGAAGAACATAAGAATATAAGAATATAAGAAATATAAATTACTTCGGGTGGAAATGTTAAATTGAATGTGGGAGAAAGTGTGGTATGGGTGTAATGTGATGTAAATGTGGGGGGTATGGGTTTAATGGGATGTTTAATGTGTTGCAAGGATGTATTGGGGTGTCTGTATGGTTTGTAGTGTGATGTAATGTGATTTTAATGCATAAATTTAAATAAATTATAAAAAAATAAAAAAAAAATTATATTGTATAATTAATTTGTTAAATTATTGCCTAGTAATATTTAAAGTACCTAAATGTCTTGTATTGAGAATCTTTGAGAGGTTGTGAAAAAAGATTGGATAATTGAAGGAGATATTAAGAGGGTGAACGGGTGTGTGAATTGTTTTATAGAACATAAGTAATTATTATAAGTAATTACTTATCTAAAAGTAATTTGAAATTCTTAAAATTGTTAAAATTCTTAAAAACAGTTGAAAAGAATTATTTGCTGGGGAGGTGTGATCTAAACTGTTTTACAATGCAAAAGACTAGGTCAGGAAAAATTAGACCAACAACTTCCTTAGCAGATCAGTAAGAAGAAGAGAATCTTTTGATGAACCACCTTATTACCAAAAAAAATTTACGGAAGGAATGAGATCTTATATGGTGGGTATAAAGCAAGACTTGTATGAATTAAAAAGTCAAGTTACTGAAATGCAAGATACCCTGGAACAAGTCAAAATAGAAGTTAATACGAACAGGAAAGATATAGAGACAAACAAAAAAGAGATCAGTACTCTGAAACAGAAAATGTCATCGACAACAACAGAAATGGATAGACAACTAGATCAGTTGGCATTAATGGAACAAAAGCAGATGGATTCATGGATACGAATAAGAGGTCTAGAGGAAAAGATGGATGAAGATATCGGAAAACGGATAATAACACTCCTAGCGGAATTTTTGCAAGTGGAGGAAGATGATATGGAGATGGAAATAGATGCGATTTATAGAGTAAGTTCTGTACCTGCTAAGAAAAAGAAATTGCCCCGAATTGTGGTAGTACAATTTAACAGAAGAATGACGAAAGACAAAGTTATCGAAAAACATAACAGATCACCCTTGATGGAACAAGACAAACCATTAATTTTACTTCAGGAATACCCGTCAGAATATTGAAGAAACAGAAAGATTATGATTTTCTAGTCACTAAATTAAAACAAAACCAAATAAGATTTAGATGGGACCATCTTGAAGGGGTGATATTTACATTCAATGGACAGCGGTACAGACTAAACTCAATAGAAAAAGCACAGGACTTCCTCCACAGACACAGATTAGAACCAGAGAAGATTGAAAGTCAAAATCATTCACAGAGATTTAAAGAGAGGATATTAGCAAGTACGCCAGCGGATGAGGAAGAAATGACTGAAAATTTAGACAAAGATATACAAGAAAGGAAGGAGTTGACTCAGAAAGTGAGAATGACAGATATTATAAAAGAAACAACAGGAGAAGGTAAAATTCAAGAGACCAGTCTTATTGATTTGGATATTGAAGAAATGGATTTGATCATGAAACAATGAATTGTTCCATAATATCCTGGAATACAAATGGGTTGAACTCACCCATCAAGAGGAAAAAGATCTTTCACTATCTTTACAAACAAAATCCAGATATGTGTTGTCTCCAAGAAACACACATTAAAAAAAAAGATAGTAAAGTGTTAGAAGCATCAAAATTAGGTGAAATATTCTTGTCAACAGCAACAGTCAAGAAAAGAGGTGTGGCTTTGTATGTTAAAACAATAGTGTGGTTTACAGATGGAAAAGGAAGATTTGTTTGTGTTGAGTGTATATAGAAGGCAAAACTATCTTATTAATTGGAGTGTACGTGCCATGTAATGAAGATAAATCCTTCTATAGTGAGATAAAGAAAGAAATACAGAACCAATCCTATGACGATGTGTGTTTCATGGGGGATTTTAATGGAGTGGCTGATTTAAAATTGGATCGTAGACTTATACCACGTCAAAAAAGATCTAAAGGGAAAATAAGAGAGGACTTTCTCCAATTGGTGGAAGAGCATCAGCTGATAGATATATGGAGATTCAAAAACCCGAATGTGAAAGATTTCACCTTTTTCTTGAATAGACATCAATCGTGGTCAAGAATATATGGTTACCGAGAAGCTGGCAAAGCTCTGTCAAATCTGCAGAGATCCTACCCAAATCATTCAGTGATCTTAATCCAGTTACATTAAGGTTGGAAGGTCAACGGAAGAGAAGATCTTGGAGATTAAATGAATTTCTTCTGACACAAGATGATATTGTTATGTCATGTAAAGTAGAATTGCAAGAGTTTTTTAAAAGGAATATGAACAATGAAGTAGAAACCAGAGTAGTATGGGACACATTTAAAGCTGTGATTCGAGGTTTCTTTATTCAAAAAAATATAGAATATAAAAAGAAGCAAAAGAAAAAGATGGTGGATTTAATAGAAGAGATTAAAGATTTAGAAAGGAAATTAAAGGACAATCCCTGAGATAAAGTATCATTATTGAAGCTAAAAGTGTTACAAAACCAGGTATCGATGGTAACAATGGATGAAATTAAAAAGAAGATCCGCTTCTTAAAGCAAAAACAATTTGAACATGCAAATAAACCTGGTCGATGGTTAGCGTATAAGATTCGGAAGGAAAGGAAAAAAAGATTAATTGCGAAGATTAAGAAAGGTGACTGTGTAATTTTAGGAACTAAAGAAATAAAGAAAGTCCTCTCCAATTATTTCAAAAACCTGTTCCAAACTCAGGATACTGAGGAGAAAAATGAGATAGAAGAATATCTTCGTTCACAAAACTTACCAAAAATACCTGAAAATTTCTATGAGATGTTGAATAAACCGATTTCCATCAATGAAATTAATGAGGCGATAGAGAGTACAAAACCTAATAAAGCTCCAGGTCCAGATGGTCTAACTGCAAAATTTTACAAACTCTTTAAAGAACAACTTTGGGGACCGATGCAAGAGGTGATGAATGGAATAATGGATAAAAATACACTTCCAAAGAGTAGGATCGAGGCGAATATAGCATTGATCCCTAAAGAAGATTCTGATACATTGACATGCAAAGATTTCTGACCAATATCACTCTTAAATGTGGACTACAAAATTTTCACATCAATCTTAGCAAATCGACTGAAAAAGATTTTATCGGAACTCATACACGAAGATCAAAGTGGCTTTATTCCAGGAAGGTAAATGAGATCTAGTATTAGAACGGTCATAGACAGTATAGAGTTTTATGAATCTCATAATGAAAAAAAAGCTGCGTTTATTTTCCTGGATGCGGAGAAAGCCTTTGACAACGTCAATTGGATATTTTTGATAAAGTTTATCGAAGAAATGGAATTTGGAGAAAATTTTATAAATTGAATCAAGGCTATATATAGTGAACAGAAGGCCAGTATAATTATTAATGAGGATCTGTCAGAAAGTATCCCAGTTTTGAAAGGGACTTGACAAGGCTGCCTCTTATCTCCTTCATCATTTGTGTTGGTGTTGGAGGTCCTGTTAAGGCAAATAAGGAATGAAGACTCCATTCAAGGAGTTAAGATTGGATGAAATCAGTTTAAATACAAAGCTTTTGCAGATGACGTGGTGATATTTTTGGAAGATTCTCTAATAAGAATTGGGAAAGTTAATGAACTTCTTATGAAATTTGGTAAAATGGCAGGATTTAAAATTAATAAAGCTAAAACAAAAATACTTCTGAAAAATATTAGAGGTTTGGAAAAAGAACAGATTGAAAAGAAAGCCGGAGTCCAATGTGTACAGAGAGTGAAATATTTGGGAATAGAAATGACAAACAACAATACCCATTTGTATAAGAATAATTATCAGAAGATTTGGAATGAAATTCAAAATAGATTGAACACTTGGAAAAAATTGGACCTTTCCTTGATGGGTAGAATTTCTGTGATAAGAATGAATGTTCTTCCTCAAATACTATTCTTATTTATGATGATACCAGTTGCAATACCTAAGAAGTGGTTTCAAGACAGCAAAAAAGAGCTATCTAAATTTATATGGAATGGGAAGAAACCAAGGATAAAATATAAATGGCTGATGGACACAAGAGAACGTGGAGGTTTCGCAGTACCAGATTTAGAACTATACTATGAGGTGGCATGCCTAGCCTGGATGAAGCCGTGGATCTGTCTGGATGACAGGAAGGTATTAACATTAGAAGAACATGATCTCCACTTTGGCTGGCATGCGTACATGTGGTACGGAAAAGTCGGAACCCAAAAGATTTTCAAGAACCATGTGATCAGAAAAGTATTGTTAAAAGCGTGGGAGAAGTATAAATTCTATTTTTGTCCTAAAAAACCATCTTGGATTTCTCTGTTAGAAGCACTATCAATCAAAGGACTGAGAAAATATGGCAACTGGTTGACATATAAGGATCTACTAAAACAAAACGGAGATGTATTTATATTAAAGAAACAACAGCAGTTAAAGGATGAAGGATTAGAAATACAGTGGTTCCCTTATATGCAAACAAAAGAGAGATTTAAAAAAGATGTGCAAGAAGAAGGAGTGGATCTCAGACAAAATGAATTCGAAGAATTGATGATAAAAGGTGAAAAAAAACTGCTTTCAAGATTGTATAAGAGGTTGCTATCCTTCAAGTTAGAGGAAGAAACGATTAAGGACTGTGTGACAACCTGGGCTAAAGATCTCAAACATAATATTCTTTTAGAAGATTGGGAAAGAATATGGAAAAGCAATATGGTATACTCAAGATCTTATACCCTACAAGAAAATGTGCTGAAGATGGTATACCGTTGGTACCTTACACCCAGCAGATTAACAAATATGAATAAAAATATGAATAATAAATGCTGGAAGAGTAAGGACCAAGTGCGATTCTTCCATCATATGTGGTGGTGATGTGAAAAGGCAAAGAGGTTCTGGTACACAATATGAGCCAACATACAAAAAATATTAGAGAGGAAAATTGAGTTAATTCCTGAAATTTTTTTATTGGGTATTTTTGATGAATCAGTCGACTTTTGTATCAAAAGATTAATGTTGCATCTGATTGTGGTGGCCAGATTAGTCTATGCCAAAAACTCGAAATCACTTCACATTCCCACAGTGGAGGAATGGTTAGAAAAAATAACAGAAATAGCACAAATGGACAAACTGACTTATAGATTGGACAACAAGATGAATAGTAAATTTTATAAAGCTTGGGAACCATTCACAAAATTCTTGGAAAATAAGGGAATCGCAATGACAGGTTTTCAATCTTAAACAGTTAATTTATTACTGTGATATATGATGATATATGATATATGGGAATAATAATTATTAACTTAAATACCGGTTATCACTGGTATTAGGGTGGAGGGAGGTGAAAATAAGAGAAGAGAAGCTGAAGTAAACGGTCAAGGTACGGAAGAATAGGTATGTTAATGAACAAGAATTCTTAGGTGGTATATGAAAAGTTTATGATAAAATATGAGGGCTAACAGGTATGTTAATCATAGCTAATTAAGGGAAAGTATGTACAAGCAGATATATAATTTGTTCCCTTTCTGATTTACGGAGGTTGATTTTTTATATAGTTGACCTATATAAATATTTTATAGCATTTTATGTTTGTAAGATTTTGTAAATAATGTATGTAGTATGCAACATAGCAATTTTTACATCTGATGTAAAGTGCGTAGGAAGGATGTAGCTTATATATATATGTATGTTTTTTTTTTTTAGTTTTGTGTAAGTCTTGTGTAAATATGTGGTTGGTTTTGGTTATTTTTTTTGTTTCAATGCTTAATAAAAATATTAAAAAAAAGAAAGAAAAAGAAGTAATAGATGGGGTTTGTGTGGGAATCTCTAGAAGGGAAGCTACAAATGGGGGGTCAGGAGGCACATCTGGTTCACATGCCACATTTTCCTGCTCAAAGAAAATTCTAGTCTTTCCAGGCTGCTTCTTAATGAGATTTGGCATTGATGTTACATTTTCCTGCTTATATTTTAAAGATGGGAATGGGAATGGAATGAGCAACTTCTACCCACTACTATCAGCATCCAGTGTGTACTTCTCATACATCCTGATCCTTCCTCCATAATCAGTTATCCTCTCTTTCTTCTAGAGCCTCTCATGCATCCTGAAAATCTGCTCTGGAAGGCTTGGAAATCTAGTAACTTGGAACAATTTTTGGCACCATAGAAGGGTGCAGTAGGAAGGGGAGTGGAAGAAAGTCCCAGTTCCATCACTTCTAGATACCGAAGTGCACTGTTGTTGTTGTTGTTTGACTTCAAATAACTTCTGACTTATGGTGACCCTAAAGCAAACCTATCATGGGATTTTCTGTGGCTGAGAGTGTGTGACATGCCCAAGGTCACCCAGTGGGTTTCCATGGCCAAGAGGGGAATCGAGCCCTGGTCTCCAGGGTCATAGTCCAATGCTCAACCACTACACCATGCTGGCTCTCTTGCCCATTATGTACATTTGAGGAGTATATGAAGGATCATAATACCTTGTTGATTGTTGCTATATTAGCTTCACAGTTCACCTCCATCCTTGCAAACTCTGTGTTCAGATCCAAATAGAACCTTCCATGTTTTGAACATATATGTTGGGAATTTTGTATAGCTCTTTAAAAATCCTGTCAGTGAGAGTGTGAAAACGATGTCATCTTTTTCCTGTCTGGTTTCCTTGAGTCTCTCACATTTGGCCCTCTCACTTTTGCACTTCTTACCTTCAGGTGATAGCATTCTATCACTTCTGCTGTTCCTGAGCAGCAGTAGAAGGTAAAGTATTGTACTGAGAGAGAAATAGCTTCCCTCCCCTACAGGAGCACACTTATCCTTCTGTATGAATGAAGCTTTAGGATTTGGGGAGCTCTCCTCGGTATTGCACTGCATCATTTCTTTTCCTTTTACAACATTATTTCTATGGATATCATGAAAAGCAGTTTCATGGGCACAGGCACAGGAAAGTGTCTCTGTTGCATACCAATGCAAACATGCCACTATTTATATAATGGTTCAGGTTAGAATAGTTTGTGGTAATAAAACAATGGATGCAGTAATCTTTGGTAATAAAGCTGCTGCCATAAAACCTTGATAATAAAACCATTACTGGTAATAAAAAACGCTACTCCCTACCCCCAAAATATAAACGTAACGTTTGAGAGTGGGTGGTAGTTTGCTTAAGTCCTAATGTGGCAATGGTTATTAGCTCTTCTGCAATTCACATATTACATACGAGACTCAGATAACCAACAATTTTGCCATATTATATTTTTGTTTCAGAACCAATGACAATTTGGGCCTCTGCCTGCCCATGCACTACAGGAGTAATATGAACAATATTCCTTACCTTTAACTATGAGGAAAAGGAGAGCTTACCTGTGTAAAAACACAAGTGGAAAACCACTCAGTTCTACCATCTGAGACCAGCTTTGGCATGTGAATTGTTGTATGTAGAGAATAGGTGGGTAGAAGATTATACTATCAAAGAGGATCAAAGAATCATAGAGTTGGAAGAGACCACAGAGGCCATCCAGTCCAACTTCCTGCTATGCAGGAATGCACATTAAAGCACTCCCAACAGATAGCCATCCAGCCTATCTATGTAGGAGCTAATGGAACTATCTTAAGATTTTGCTGGGCTTACCAAAATTCCAGGGCATAAATCAAACTGCTATTCTGAATTACAGTAGGCTCATCAAATCAGCTGTGGAATGGTATGTCTGAACTTCTGTAAATCTCATTGATTCAAGCCATTTGCTCCAGTTGAGATGAGCCATCAGATTTAGATCTATGGCTCTTCAACAGATTTTGCACAATTTCACCACAGCATTCTGTTCTAGGGCCAGATAAGATGCATCTTAGGGTGAACTATGCAGTGTAACTACACAAGTACAGGAAGTAGAAGCAGCAGGAAAGAAAAAGGGCCATGGTTGCGGCCAGAGGCTATAAAAGAATGAGAAATTGGCTGTTCAGAGCAGACAGATCTTGTCATCAACGCAAACTTTGAAAAAAATAATCACTACTAGCATAGCCTTTGTCTTCTTCTTTAAAAATGCAAAAATAGCAGCAGCAGGCAAGGGTGATAATTATTGGGGCCATAGGAGATGTGGGAGAGTCAACACAGTGTACCGGCCTGGGTGCTGGATTACAACTCTGGAGACCAGGGTTTGAATCCCCACTCAGCCATGGAGCTCCACACTGGGTGACTTTAGGTAAGTCACACTCTCTCAGTCTCAGAGAGAGGCAAAAGTAATCCCCCTCTGAACACATCTTGCCAAGAAAACCCCATGAGGGGGTCACCTTTGGGTCTCCTTAATTCTGAAGCAACATGAAGTCACACAACAACAAAGCAGATGTGTGTGGGGGATCTGAATTCAACCCTTTCTTCCTTTACTGTGGGTCCTCTGGATAATTCCTCTCTGAAGGGGTTGTTTGCCTAAATGGATGGGAATCCAATATTGCTGCGAGCCTTCCCCTTCAACCCTTATACAATGAGCATTTAAAAGAGAAAGAGAGAGGGAAAGAGAGATTGAGAGAAAGAGAGAGAGAAAGAGAGAGAGAGAGAGAGAGAATGCTGCTCAATAAATAGACAGATGCAGTAACATGTAGTCTATTTTGCCTTGAAGTATATATTTTGTGAACTGTATCTGGACCATCGACCCTTGGGAGAACACCTTAAATATGAAACATTTAGGAATCAGGTCTTCTTCCATAACAATGCTTCCAGTTTTAGATAGGAATCAGGCTAACTAAATGCTTGAATAGAGGATAAACTCCAATAATTCTAGTATAACAAACAATAGAAGAGGGAATGAAAAGCACAGGCTTCTAAGCAATCTCATGAACATTACTAATAATGCATTTTTAATACTGTAAGAAATGCACAGAAAAGTCAAAGCAACCCCTCAGGCTATTAAAAACAAATCTCAGTGTCTTTTTATCAAACCTACTGTTGGATTATTGAATGCTTGTAATTAAAGCTGTCTTCGTGTTTCCAGTTTTATCACCTAAAAGCCAAACAAACAAAAGGAGTCTTGCATTACCATCATCTTAACTGAAGAGCAAATGTTAAATCCCATTTGAGCCTTTCTGATAATAGCTATTTTCATAACCCGTATTTAAGCAGGCATACACTCGAGCTTTTATAGATGTTGTTTAAAGTTTAATACATAAAACATACACCTTCTCATTGCTACAATAATTTAGACATTAGCAAGATATAAGGCTGACAGCACTGCTTGGGTAATTTTATGTTTGTAGAATTGTTCTGGAAATGTCAGTGGAGGAAATGGGAGCATGACATTGTGTGTCTAAAATATACTTTTTAAACATCTTTGCAAGGATGTGAAAAATAGGCTGCAAGATCTGCAGAATCATATTCTATATACTACATCAATAATCTTGACATGTAGTGTGTGTGAAGTCATCATTTTTAAAATTAAAATTTTTCAGAATTTTGTAAAAA
Source organism: Cyclura pinguis (assembly GCA_030412105.1). NCBI lineage: Eukaryota > Metazoa > Chordata > Lepidosauria > Squamata > Iguanidae > Cyclura > Cyclura pinguis. The sequence goes on from CM059602.1 coordinate 156,025,848, forward strand.
AATATCTTAATGTTTAAAGGTCTTAATGCAGAGTTGCATTGAACTGTGATTGAAATTCATATGTGGGTAACACAGTGGCATATCTGTGGTGGGGCAACTGGGGCACATGTCCTAGGTGCCAATGCGAGGGGGGTGCAAAAAAAGCCAACCCCCCTCAACAGGCCTGGCCTGCCGCCACCCCCCACCCCTGCCGGGGTCCTTCCTGCTTGGAGTGTGTGGGGGCAGCGGTGGAGCCAGCAGGCCTCCTGCCCAATGCCCCTGCCCTTGCCCATCACCCACTGCCTGCCATTGCCCTCTACTGCCGCCCCCCCGCTGCCCTTGCTGGGATCCTTCCTGGGCCGATGGGGGGGGGGCAGCAGCAGCAGCATCTAGGGGCACAACTTCCAACTTACTCTGGGTGCTGTTGAGCCTAGATATGCCACTGGGGTAACATTCTGCAACTGCAAGTCATTTCGTACCTCCCTAGGAGTAAGCCCTACTGAGAACAATAGGGCTTTCTTTTGAGCAAATATGCCTGGGATTCATTTTATGCTTTAAATTATTGTTCCAACACCTCAATCAGTTTGTGCTACAAAGTTCCAGGGCTCAAACGTATGGTTTGAAAGAGCAAGACGGTGCATCTGAATGTTCCTCCATCAAAATCTCCAGACCTGTGGAAAACACAGTAGTGCGGGAGAGTGTTATCAAGCATCTATATATCATTTTAAAATGAAGAACATTTAAAGATGTTATCCCTTTCTTCAGGGCTGGCACTACTATTAGGCAGAATGAGGATGCCACGTCAGGCAGCATAATTGGGGGGAAGGATCATGAGAGAGCTACAAATAGTAGTTTAATTTGTTATTGTTGTATTTTTGCTTTCAAAAATGTGAATATATTTGAGGGGATATTCTGCATCATGCATCTAAATAACCTGGTCAGCTTTATAGACTATATACCTAGTTTGTGCAGGCAGGGTATAACATTTGTTGCTCTGCCTCAGGCAGCAAAATGGCTTGGACTGATACTGCCCTGTCTGCTTTTAAGTTACATTTAAGTTACCTAAGTCACTTAAGTTTCACGTTTATAACGGAATATATTTATATGTTCTTTATTGGAAAAGAAAACCAATCAGAAGGAACATGTTTTTGTAGTAAGTTACTTCTGATTGTACAGTATACACAAAACAATTCAGTTTTGCAAATTAGAATGTTGTGACACATAAAAAATGTATTCCTCAAAAATGGTAACATATTTGCTGGTATGTTACAGAAGGCCGTTTCACAAGATTTGTTGAAATTGTAACTGCTGTTGGACAATTCAGAAATGTATTTGTTTATGTATTTTTTAAAAATGTTTTTATTCCATCCTCATTTAGGGAGTTTCAGCACAACCATAAGCCACTTCCGCACTACATTTTTATAGTGCTATTATTCCCCTTTCAACATCCTGTGGAATTCTGGGGTTTATTGAGGATTCTAAATACCCCTCCCTAAACTGCAAACCACAGGATTCCATAGGAAGTTGAAAGTGGAATAACAGGACTATAACAGGGTAGTGCGGAAATGGCCATACTTGGCTTTTTCTGCTTCCTTTCAGGTAACAGCAATCCTGTCATTGAGGTTACACTGAAAGACTATCACTGGCCCAAGGACAATCAAAGTGCTTGATGGTTAAAGTCAGTGTGGGCCCAAGACAGTTTGCTGGCTATGATGGACAAGGAGGTGTCCCCTTCCTCATTCCACACGCCAAAATGGACTGTTGCTTAGATCTTACTGGTAATGGGATGGCATCCTTTTTCACATCTGAGGGCAGTATGCAAGATTAGGGGATCAGGACAGATTGTATGGTATACACAGTTCTGTCTTCCAACAAGGAAGAATGCTGGAGTTGGGAGAACTCGCAAGGACCACCCTGAGGACAGTTGCTTATCTCTCCAATATCTGTCACCTGAAGTGGTTGCATCACTCTGCATAAGAACTGAACCGTAGTAGGTTGATGCATGTAGAGAGGATCTTTGTGTGAGGTTTTTTAAACTAAAAAGTGAATGCATGATGGTTGACTCAGATCAAAACAGCAGTACTCCGGGAGTACTCCCACTGCAAATCAGGGCCTCATGGACATTTAAAAATTTGGAACATCAAATGCTGTGCATTTAACATGGCATGCCCTTTGACTATGAATGTGGACTTCAACCCCAATAATCCTCATTACTAACACAATTGCCTGGATGAATGGGTAAATGTGCTGGGGCCATTTTTAACATATACACCCCATGCCCTGTAGCCCACACTGTGGTACCACATTAAAACCAGACACTTTATGTCTGATTTTTGGCTTATCCTCCTCTTCCTCCTCCTCTTCCTCCTCAGTATAGCCCCATCACTGTGTGTAGCACTCTTCAAATACAGAAGAACAAAGCAGTTCTCTGCCCTTAGCCTTACAATCTAATTAAGATATGACACAAAAAGGGATGGCAGTTTGGGAGGGGATTAAATCTAGCAGATACTGCCTCTTCTTTGCTCCTTTTGAAGCTACAACAGCTGGGATGGATGGAGAGCCTTCCATCTGCTTCTGGGCATAGGAATGGTGGAGCTGTGCCTGGTTCTTCTTCTCTCCCGCTGCAGCCAAGGCAGTGGCAGTTGGGATGGAAGGAGAACCTTTCATCTGTGTCTTGGCCTAGACATGATAGAACTGTTCCTGCCTCTTCTTCTCTCCATCTTCCTATTTCTGTATTTTTTTTGGGGGGGGGACTCAAGAGGTGGGAGCAAAATTCCTCCTTTTTTGGGGGGGGGGATCTGGTGGCAGAAAATTTCCTGCAACAAATTAGAGAGGGATGCCTGGGGGTTTGAAAGCTGTATTGGGGATCTTCAGGGGTCTCAAGATGAGGTTGGGTCTATGTGACCTGTGGGGCTACACTTTCCCTACCTCTGCTCTTCAGGAAACTGAATCTCATGCCAATCCTGAACCAGTTCTGGGCATAACAGCTTTTGAGTATATCCCACAGTCAGACGTCTTAGTGCCAAGACTCACCAAGATTCTGTCCTGGAATTTGTTTTTATGACAGATTTCCGTTCTAGAATATGTTACCCTGATTCCTGGGGGTCCCGGGAGGGACACCTAAATGCGCTTTCAATGTTATAAGTTGAGGAAATTAGCCAAGAGTTCTGCCTAGCAGTGCGAGAGGCAGGGTAACATAGCGAGATCTTGAACCCTATGCTTACGGGGTCAGGCTGAGTCAAGGAGCACACAGAAGTTGAAATAATAAATGATGTTTTATTAAAACACAATCAAACAGTGTATGCAGCACACTCACACAGATAACTAAAGAAATAAAGGTTGGAGTGGGATAGAGGGATTTTTAGAGGAGTTGTTGATTTGGGTGATACTTCACCTGTCTTGAAGCCCGGTTGGAAGTGGAGAAGCTGGGAGTGTGGATCTCAGCACGTGGGGCTGAGGGGAAGGCTTGCTGGACAAAGCGACGGCAAGGCGGGATGGAAGCCAAGAGTGGTCCGAGGAAGCGCTCAAAGTCAGGGGTTTTTATAAGGAGAATTGTGACTGCAGGCTAGTTCGGACTTGGGGAAAACAATGAGTTTGGGGGCTGGAGACAAAGCCTCCGAAAGGTCAGAATTTGAATGATTGAGTTACAGCCAAATTGTCAATAGAGTAGCCAGTATGCAAACGTGGAGTACTTGAGCATTGTATAGTCAGATCATCAAGCTGCCAGCGCGGGGCAGAGAATCTTTTGAAAGTTGCGTGCATACCTAATGAAGGTACTTGCCTTGAGGTCTCCCAAAGCTGCGAGTCGGCTATTTCTGGCCCGCCTGTATTGTGTTGGAGTATTACGGTGATTATCGGCCGAGCCTGTATGTGTGCTTGTCCAGGGGCCTCTCAAGCACGTGGAGGTGAATGGGTATGTGAGGCCGAATTATTGATATCAAGAGATATCTTTATATCCCACGAGCTCGGGCTAGCCAGGGCAGTAACAAATATACAAAGTACTAATAAAAGAAAGAGCATAAGCCTATCTACCTATCTATCTACCTACCTCTCTAACTGAGATCAGAGCTTCTAAACTGTTTCTTTAGAACTCAAACTCACATATGCATATCTGAGTAGATGTTTTATATCTATATTTCAAACAAGAAAACACTTTCTTGAATCTGAAATGGATTTTCCTGTGTTCTACAATTAGTTCCACCATGTGTATTATGACTTCAGGAGATGGATTTTTCTTGCTACTTTTTGATGAACAGCACTTTATTGAGAGACTAAACAAAGTAATAAATTACATTTAGCTGGTATAGTTCCCCCCTCAGAAGAAATACATTATTTGTCTCCATTTAAGAATGCTTTAAAATACAAATGAGTTTCTAAATCTTGTTTAATTACTTGCGTATTGCGAAGAGGTACTTCTAAAGAGAACAGCTTGTTGCAAAATAGATGTAAAAACATCTTTCTCAACCTTAATTTTTTTTTATTCTTGTATTGCAATTATACTTAGAATTCTGTCTGTACATACCATATCAATAATACAGACCTGTCTATTTACAGCTTCTACAGAAATATGCTTATACTAGTTAGTGGTGACAAGTAAATGAATGTGTGCATTCTGTATATTACTTTTATAATACTATGCATTACTTTTTCTAAAAAGCAACAGAATGTGTAATGATCATGCTCATCTCCATTACTATCCTCATTTTTTAATGTTAATGGATTACTTTGGGTGACTTTGTTCTAAGTTACCTAATGAATTACTTCTGAAAAAGAAATTTCCAAGCTCTGGGGCCCCCCTGCACATTGTTAAAAAGTAATGCTTTTCACACCATGCTGTTTCTGAATGCATACTGAAAAGATTTTTACTTGTTCTCTCGCTTTGCTTTGAACTCTGTGTGAGCCTACCTGTCAGAAACATCCTGTTATCACTTCCTAATTTTGCTAACAGGGTTCTTGTAATGTGGACTTATTTTCACGATAAATAGGCAAAGGATTGCAGTCTCACGGTGTGAGCAGATGAGAAGTCTCACTGTGTACACTGGGCTTACAACCAGGTAAGTGTACTCTCTCTCTCTCTCTCTCTCTCTCTTTCTCTTCTTCATCCTACCGTCTAGCTCCCTCTGACTCAGTGCTAAACCCCGTTCCCCTTTAATGCTGCGACGGCTTCTGTAGATGGTTGCACCCTACATTTTTCATGCTACTGAAACTGCCAGCCAAATGCCTTTGGTCTGATGGCTCTCTTCAGCTGAGGAGCATCGGTCACCAGATAAAGGTGGCTGGAGCTAGCGGACTGGCCTTGGCGGTTTCATGGAAGATCACTCAGGCCAAAGAGAAACCTGCGGGGTCCAAAAGTTGCAGTACCCTACTACAAATGGTGATCAGAGACAGTTTCAATGTAAAGGGCTCGCATTCAAGAACAATTACTTACAGTGGCGTAGGGACGGGGGAGGTGAGGAAGACGGTGCGCCCTGGGCAGCACTTTTTTTGGGGCGCCACCAGGCCTTGCCTGCCCCTGAGTGCCGTTGCCTCACTCCCACATGCTGTCACCCCCCCGCATGCCATTGCCCCTCCCCCACTTGCTATCACCCTGCCCCCCCTGCCCCTGCCCCTCCCCCGCTCACACCAAGCTGCTCCACGGATTGCTTATCTGGCTACACAGCAGTTTTGTTTCCCTCCATGCTAGTGCTAAATGTGTTGTTTTATGTTCTAGGCGGAAGAACTTCTGGGGAGAATTGTGCTCCATCTGTCATGCAGCCCAGCAATAAAAACTAGAGAAGTGTTCAGCTCCACCTAAGGCAGTTGCAAACACTGACTACATCTTTAGCCTGAACACAGTATGTCAAGATATATATACCCGGATGGAGAACCAATAGTAGCTACTTCTCAAGAGGACTGGGATTTGCAGATGGATAAAAAAAAAAATCTCAGAGAAAGGACAGCAAATGTGTCACACTGTATTTATAGAACTCTGATATCCCAAAGTGAAAGCTGCTATTTCTTGCTATTGTCTCGCAGCAAGAGCAGCCTTTTGTGAGGCCTTTTTCAGTTTTTCTCTCTTTGACATTATCTCTAGCAAAATGCGGCTTTCCCCTGATGTTGTCTATCTTTAGCAAGCTCATTAGTCCTATTAGAAAAACAGTGGCATCAATGATCAGACTTGTAAGTGAATACATTGCTCAATAACCAAAAGCTTATCAACTCAAATTTAAGAAGAAAAAGAAAAGAAAAAGCATAGAATTGTTCAGTTTCTTCATTTCCTACGCTGCCTCTTCAGATAAGGCAGTCATTACTCAGTGAGGTAGTCTGTAAGAGGGAGGCCATAGCTTAGTGGTAGAGTGAATACTTTGCATGCGAACATCTCATTGTTTCATCCTATGTTACTTCCAGTTAAATACATCTCAGCAGGGCTCTGATGAAATGACTTACCATAAATGTGGGTGATGTATGTATTAAATTCCAGGGCTCTGAGTCACTGTGAAGTATTATAAAAATTTTGGTACTTCCTTGAGTGATCCCAAGTATTTGCATTTAGAAGACACAAGAGCTCTCTTTCATTCTTTTTCTCCCTCTCTCTCTCCCATTCTCACCCCCTCCTTCTCTTTGGTGGAGACACAAAGGGCTACTTTGCAAAGTGAAAGTAAAAATGAACATGTTGAAATCATATTTCTTCTGTATCAGTAGGAACAACTGAAGTAAACAAAAATTTTTTGCAACAGGGATCAACATGCCTATAGATGTTTATAGCATGAGCACACTCAACAGCTTCCATATAGTTTAATGCTCAGCTTAAGTGGCATCCTATATGGTGGTTGTAACACACGGGGGAAAAAAACAGCCCGTCCATCAGTGCTGAGTGCGAAAGGCACACCCAAGCCTCGCACTCAAGGCCTGCCCAGCCTGACACCTCTTTGTGATCAGAACTGAACAGCCAGGGAGACATCTGAATCAAGCCAGGGCCAGGACTAACAGGTCTGCCTCAGTTCTCCCTCTCTGAGAACGCAGTCCCTTCCTCACTCTTGTCCCCCTTTGGCTTCTTCCTTTCAGGACTCTCCCCCTTTACCGCCCTCCCTAAATCTGCCCTTCTCCCAGATGTAAGGATTAGCAGTGATTTATATCTTCCAAGACTGTGGTACTGTTGGCACTAAGGTCAAGATGTTATTATTGGTAGCATGTATATTCCAGGATTCAAAATAAGATTCTGGGACACAGTTTTAAGGAACACAGAACTTCAAACATTGATTGTAACACTGTTGCTTTAAATGTATTTTGTATCTAAATGTTTATAAACAGCACATCATTCTTCTCTCTCTCCCTCTCTCTCTCTCAATTCATTCACTGTCTTTTGTACACCCAATTTCTTAGTTCTCTCTCCCACAGAGCTCTTCAACTCTCCAACCTCTCCCAAACACACCACAAATTACACTCCTCTGCAAACACACAGCAGACAGTCAAAATTCGTTATTTTCCTCTTTCTACCAGCCCCTCCCCGGGCTATCCAAGGTTCCATTTCACCATCCAATCAGCTTAAACACTCTCAGTTGCCAAGAAGGGTCTGTTGTCAAGACCCCCTCCCATCAGGTTCATCACAGTGGTGCTTTTGTCAGTTCCCCTGTGTGCAAGAATGCTTCTCAGTGGATTCTGCCCATGATCTGTTTTTATAATATATATGATAAAATAAGTAATAATATATATAGTGGGAAGTGACAAAAGAACTTTCAAGTTTTCTGATGTATTGATTATTTTGTTTATGCATCCAGAAAAGATTAATTACTCCTGTTGGGATCCTGTTTCATTGTATTAAGGGGGATGGTTCAGTGATTTAATCACATTGTTGCTATTGACTTCGCTGGAAAAAGCATTACAAATTTCCACCTTATTATGTTTATGCTGTTACCTAATCTTGTTAGCCCAGTCATTTTTCAAATACAGAATGAATGATCCATTGCCAAATGCAATGAATCTGAACTCACGGTGGAAACTTGGAGGCTTCCTTAAAAATAAAACAAAAAACAAAGCCACTTAACATTGTCTGGGATATTTGTTTGTCGGACATATGTAATGATTTGGGCCCTTTTTGCACGGTGTTTTGCAAGCGAAAGGGCGCCTTGAGCGTCGTGTAAATGTGAGGAGCAGTCTGCATGACGCACTCACATTTACGTGATGCTCAAGAGCCAGACGCGCAGCGCCTACACATTTTTTTATTTTTGGCTTTTAGCCGAAAATGGTCTGCGCTCATGCACCAGTTAGGGGCCTGGGGCGTACTCACCTGCCGTGCGAAGCCTCTTGAGCCGCGCCACTCGTGCTTCCTGCCCCAGCGCTAGTTTCCAACTCCCAAGCTGCACTGCGGAAGGAAGGGGTGGGGCACTCACGTGAACGGGAAGGAGCTGCGGAGCTCAAGCAGGAGGCTTGCGAGAGCCTTCATGCACGAGCCGAGCAGCCCAGCAGCGCGAAAAGGTGAGGTGCGAAAAGGGCCTTGGTTGAAGGACAGACAGAAACAAATGATGCTTTAAAAAGTGGACTTCTATTAAGTAGACAACTCATGAAATTAGCAAGTGCGTATTAATTATTTTAACTTCTGGCTCACAAAATTGGTTTTAGCTAATTAAATTATCAATGTTCTTTTAGAAAAGAGAAGAACACACCCCACCTTTTAACCTGGCCAACATGACAGAACAAAATTGTTGTGACAGGACCTTACATCTCCCAGATTGGTGTGGCAATTCCCTATCTGATAAGGCACCCTGCCTTCACCATGCAGTTCTGGCTTCCACCTTATAACACCACTTTTGTGCAAAAGGGGACAGAGTTTTCAATGTTCACTTAGAACTACTTAATAATTTTATGGTAGCGTGTTTTCTGTGTTATGATGTCTACTCTATACAACTGAAGCCGAATCAGTGTTTACAGAGATGAACTATAACATTTATCAAGATAGTGATAAGAATAAGGTACAGTATTAGGAAATACACAGTTGAGTATTGATACATTTGTTCAGTGAGCTCTTCAGACAGTATTAACAGGTAACTCACTGCTCAGAAGCATTTCAATTATGCCTTTAGACTTTCTAGAAAGATACAATTATCATATAACAGCCCTTTAGCTAAACTCCCACCAAAGGCTTAACAACCAATCTAGGTCATTCTCTGACCAGATCCTACCAGGGTTCAACTACTCTTCTGCCTCTCCCTAGGCTTCCACTGAAAACTAGACCTCCCAACACAACCACATTCTCTGGCTGACAGAGGGACTCTACTCCCTAGCTCACTCCTAGGCTCTCATGGAAGGAATAAAAATACCCACAGGTATTTGGCTTTATATAACTTTTTCTCTCAGCCATAAGTCCCTCCCGTACACTACTGGGATGGGTTTCTCTCCTGAGATGCTATTCTGGTTGCCTAGCAGCCTTTCTCTAGGCTGCACTGGCACTTCAGATAGCCACACTCCTAGAACTTCACCACAATTGCATTATCAACACATACTGGAAATGAATTCACTGGTTGCTGTACAACCAGCCTGGAGAGAACAGGCATGGGTCCCAAATGATTTTTTTTGGGTGGGGGATTCAGGTGTTTGCTCATTCCCTTAACATCCCTCAAGTTTTCTTGGGAAAGGGAGAAACATGCAGCCACTTCCACCCACAATGAGCACACTTCCCCATTCACCGGTCCAACATCACTCCTTGACTCTCACCCAGAGGCTGTTCTCCCACATCACACACTCATCTGCAGCGAATCTGGGACAGTCAGGAGTTGTTTGGTAGCAGCTTTCAGAGGCAGAGGAGAATTGGCAAAGTTGCTTATCCAGGTCTCAGAGGTGGAGGTGTTGCTTCTCTTCCTGTTCCTCCTGGCAGCTGAGACCACCAGTGGATCTACCACTTCCAGGTCTCTGTTTCTAGCTGCCAATACTACTATTTGTCTTTTACCTGTGGCTTCTTCTGATACTGGTTACCCATCCATCTCATTCCCTTCCTCCCACTTGCTACTGTATCCCTTTGCTCAAACACTGCTTCCTTCATCTCACTTTGTTCCCAGTCTTCCTCTCTGTTGTGGCAATGGCAGATTGGCTAAAAATCTTTAGCATTTTAGGAAACAGAATTTTGTATAGTATTATTATCTCTGAAATTCGCTGACTTAATAATGGACATTAAAAAAAATTGACAAATGATACTATTGAGAATGATGAAAATATGCGACATAGTCAGGTGCCTTCTAGACCACTGTGCTCAAGCAATTTTTGCTAGCTCCCCCATCCTTGTCAACCCTGACTGATCTTAAGAGCTAAGGCTGTTGGAAGCAATTTGCCATCTAATAGAAGGGAAGACTTTCTAATCCACTATCCCTGATTCACTGGAATTTTTGAATATAAGCTTTGAGTCCAAACATCACTGGAATCTCTATGAAAGCTGTAGTAAACAGAGTGAATTGATATGAACATAACAGGGAATATTGGTGGAACATTAGTTCTGCCAGCATACAAACCCAGATTCAATTGTTGGTGTTTTCAGTTGAAGGTCAGATGAGAGGTAATGAAAACACTTTGGCCTGAAATTGTGGAGAGCTTCTGTCAGTCAGAGCAAACAGTAGTGGGCTAAATTGTCAAGCCAATGTCTGGCAATATGAATGGACCCTGTGATCTCTTATTCCCTGATTTCTCCTCTCAGTTCCAATTAACAGGGAAACTATAGGAACTGTACAAACCTTGTTGTTGCTGTGCGCCTTCAAGTGGTTTCCAACTTATGGTTGGAACCTATCTAACCCATCTGGAACCTAAGGTGAACCTATCATCGGTTTTTCTGGGGCTGTGAGTACATGATGCACCTAAGGTCACCCAGTAGATTTTTATGGCTGAGAGGGAATTGGAATCCTGGTCTCCAGGGTTGCAGTCCAGTGCTCAAACCGCTATAATAACAAACTGTTCAATAGTCCTTTAGTGATCTGTAAAGCTTGTGTTCTTTCACTGAGCTATATTCCTTCCTAGCATAAGGAAAACAAAATTTTCTATTATTGAAGATGAAGTGGGAACAGATCAAGACCATTTGGGGCTGATTCATAAGGTTAGTTTATTCACCCAGATGGAACCATGGCTTAGGAAAACTTTTTTGTGTTTGAATGTAACAGTAAACTGAGGTTTGCCACTAAATTGGAAGTACCAGAGGTAATAACAGCACAAGGTTGATTCATGTACTACCACCCATAGATTAATGCTATGGATGAACTAACCTTCTGAATTAGCCTGAAATGGCTATTTCCATGTCATCTTGGTTAGGACAAAACCTTATGTCACTGAACTGTGTCCCCTCCTATTATAATGAAATAAGGTTTTCTCTTACTCAAGATAAAGTAGCGCAACCTTTGCAGAAAGCTAAATGGCTATTGGAAAGTGAGCCTGGAGAATACGTCAAATGAGAGAGGCACTTTAAATTCTAGAAGATAATGCTGGGCTAAATGATGCAATGAGCTGACCCTTATGTAAGGCAGCTTCACAAACAGAAGACTGCAAAGTCCTCAATTTTATCTCTATTCTAAATTCAGTGGTGGGTGGGATGGAACAAGGTATAATGGATCATCATTAAAAAGTATGACAAATATACATTTTGCTACATTGGCTGTTTTTAGCTTTAGTATAGAGGCTTTCATTCATTATCAATGCACATGTCTACTGCTACACTGAGAACCAAGATCAATTACTAGCTTAATAACATTTATTGCAAGTCGCTATGGTGTGCTTTTTTCTCTTTTAGTAGCAAGTGGCAATTTTACTTATAAAGGCTCAGAACATACGAAATTAAAACTAACAAAGGCTGGCAAAATGAAGCTTGTTACTTTGGCAGGATGGCCTATTTTAATACAGAGTTCTCCTTTATTTGTGAATAATTCAGATGTGGAGTCATTCTGCTGGAATAGTTTCCGGTAAATTGCTACAATTTCTCTCCTTTTCTTATACCGATTGGGCATCATACTTCAGTGCACTACTTTGACTTTATAGCATTCTGGAATGACTGCAAAAATGATGTCAAATCTTGGAGCATTCATGCACGCCTAATCAATGTTAACTAGCAAAAGAGGAATAACATTCTCTTTTACTGTTGGAAACAGGATTAGAGGCAGGAGGATTGTAAACAAATGGATTTATTATATAGAGTGAGTCCATAAATATAAAAGCTCCAACCAGTATCAAGAAACACTGAGCTTCCCCACCCCAGTCAGGTGATTTGAACCTATTTGTGAATCAATGGCCTGACATTACAATTATTTATAGTAATTTTCTCTCTTTTGCAAGCTTCCTTGAGTTCCAGTTTGGGGAAAAGAGTGAAGTATAAATCAAGTGATGACTGGATGGAGGGAGTAAAGAACTGATTAATTCTATTGTTAGTCCCAACTGTGGTAGTCCTATATAATCACCGGGATTTACCTTTGTGTTGACTTAAATTTATCACAGAATCCCATCTCATTTTGCTCATGGCTGTCTTTATGCATGATTATTCAGTTCCATGACTTTCAATGATACTTACTGTCAGGTATGTGTATGCATTTGATTCTTTTAAAGCTTTTGCCTAGAAAGTTCAGAAACAGAAAACTTGTCCATAACTCTTTTTGACAGTTCGTTTTTTCCCAATTAAGGTGCTTCATACAGATTGGTGTGAATTCTATTGTTAGACTCTGTTAGAGTAGTCCCACTAAATCAGTGGGATTTACTTAAGTGTTGACTTACCATTGAAAAAGTTATTCAATGTATCTATTCCACTTGGGATTTACCAACAGAATTTAGGCCAAATAAGACAATGGTTTCTCACTTGTGATAGAGGAAACTAGTATTGCCAGAATAAAAAACCTGAGTTTCTGTACCTTTGATGGTTGTTCAGGAAAAAGAATTACAGTTGGTGTTGCTTGCCACACAGCCAGGTAACAAGCAACCCCTGCTTAAATTCCTGCTTCTATACAACTGTTAAATGTACAGCAACCATCGCTAGATTTCACTCTGGCAAATCTAGTAGAGACACTAGCAGAAAACCTAATCTGTGTATTGGATGAACCATTAATTATTTACCCTCATATTTTTAGTACACTAGCATGTACTGTAATGAACAGGGACACTCCTTAGTTTTTGGGACCTGCCTTTGGTAAGTCATTAACCTCCTTTATGTATCATCTTCATTATTAGGATTTCCAGTCATGAGTACAGGCTCTACATGTATGCACTAAACTACTATGCCTAGTTCGTCTTTTGGAGAAATTTCAGTCTATCAATCTGTTCCGTGTGCTCCATGACCAAAATAAATTTACAGTGGGATTCAAATCTGAGATTCAAGGGAGCTATTGATTTAATCCTTCCCAGATTCAGACAACAGTATTCCACAAATCAAGATATTCACTGAGCATTAAACTGTAACACAAAAGAACATTGCAAATCCCCATAAACTGCTGGTATGATATCAGCGAATCAGTAAGATATAGAAAATATATTATTTCTATCAGGAAGCTTAGGTTAATAAAGGCATAATTAGTTCCTTCTTAATATCATATTAAAAAAGTACAGTATGAGAGCACACTGATCATAGCTTCTAAGTCCCCTGAGCCACAAGAAGGTTTCTATGGGAAACATTTATTCACTATCCCCAAATTATGCATGATCACCTTATTCCTGCTTCATCCAACTAACATGGCAGATGGTAAAACATTCACACAGGCCATTGCAAAGGAACTCCAGAGTTTATGGGCAGTTGGAGGAAGCTGCTGTTGAATCTGTGGAATTGTTGTTATTGGGGTGGGTGAGAAACTGGAAATTATGTCCTGTCACATTACTTAGCTGTGGTACTCCCCTTCCCCCATCTCTTCTACTATTTTTCGTAATTATGGATAGTAATTTTCTTCCTCCCTTGATTGCTGTGCAATAGCTGCTGTGGTTTCACCTACTGAGCTGCTTCACTGGCCCTTGCTGGCAAAGAGCCTCAGTAATCTGTGGTATAAAAATGTAAGACAGAGCTGGGTGACTTCTGTGGGTAGTGGGTTACATTGCTCTCCAAAATCCACAAGGATCTGCACTCTCCTTCCTCCATTGCTGCTTAATTTGGTACTATAAGGCACCTGGGAAGCACACACATTGCTTTTGAGAGGAATAGTGCTTCCAAAGAGCTTCTGAATGTGCTATTGACCTTGAAAACAAGGTGTCCACTCTCCAAGCACTTTGTTTTAAAGAAAATATGCAGCGTGTTTTCCCACTTCTGCTGCATGGTGGGAAATGCAGCAGCAATAGGACAGCATTAGGCCACGAAAGCAGATGGGAAGGCCACATGTTGCCCACTTGAGGAAAAGGCAGGTAAGCTGAAGCACTGACTTTTGATCTGAAAACAAGGATTATTTTCTCTTATTTTTCATACTCTATTCATATGGATGGCATTATTTCATAGAGTACTCACTAGATGGCATGGAACTTAATTACATCTAGGTAGAGTTTCTGTTTCTGGTCTATTCTTGTTTGGGAATAACAATAAAGTTTTTGTCTGTTCTGGTTAGTGGAGGTTAGGACGGAGCTTAGGACCTGAGAAAGAGGAAGTGCTAAACCAAGTCAGACAAATCTGGAGGGATTAAGTTAGGTTGAAGAAAGGATGTTAGGTGGAAGTCAATTGGTTCACATCAAAGCAAGCTGCTTTGACTTCTTCTTCACTTCCAGGATACTTTCAGAATAGGCTGTTCGGAAAAAAAATGAACTATGTTACCCCAGCAGAAGGCTGCAATCAACAAAAGATTGACATACTGGAAGAGTCGCAGGAGAATCATCCTCAGAGATCAACAATAGCACTATATCCTCAGGTCAGGAAAGTATAGAAAGGGGTGCAAAGGCAGGTGACCTATGACCTGTTGAGACAGGAATCCTCCTTGAGAAGTCATTGGAACACCATATTGTCTAGTTCTTGTGTCATCCATCATCTAGGCTTTCCAGGACAATACCTTTCATAACCATGACACACACACACACATTACTGTATTGCAGTCTGTGTTGTCATAGAAACTCTGTGTGTGTTTTGTTAAAGTGACAGAATTTTATTACATCCAGCACCCTTTATTTTTCCATGCTGCATTAGTAATAGGTTATATTCTGGTGTAATCAAGCCTTATTACATGGTGTAATCCTATGCAAGTGTATGTAGAAAACTGAAAATAAGGTTTACTCCTCAGTAAGTGCACTTTGCACTGGGACTTTAACTGCATGTGCAGAAAAATAAACTACTTGATTGGGACATGATTGGCCTAAAGTAAGCACTTTTCAGTCCTATTGTTTTCAGATGGAGAGAAACCCACATATTTAACTTTCCCACTGAAATCAATGGGACAAAAAAGGAAGCTCTTTGCTGGATGCTGGTGTGTCTTATTTCCCAAGCAAATCATTATCATCTGCTAGGCTGACCAGTAATGGGGAGAAAGTAGGCAGATATACAGATGATCAATCACCCAGCACTAGAAACCCAGCAGATGGGGGTGGGGGTGGGATAGGACAAGCGAGATATAAAATCCAGTGCAGTATCCATGAGAGAAGTGATACTATTACATGTTATTGTTGCTGTGTGCCTCCAGGTCAGTTCTAACTTATAGTGAACCTATCATGGGATTTTCTGGGGCTGAGAGTGTGACATACCCAAGGTCACCCAGTGGGTTTTGAAGGCTGAACAGGGAATCGACCCCTGTCCTCCAGGGTTGTAGTCCAATGCTCACACCACTACTGCCCCATGCTGGCTCTCAGCCTTATTACATATTTTCCAACTATCCCAGTCAGCAAGGACAGTCTCAATTAATCTTGTCATTCTGCTTCTTCTGCAATGCCCTAGCTTTTTCGTCCTCCTCCTACTTCCCTCCTTTGTTGTCAGCTTATTTCAGTTCCCGTAAACTGAGGCCATTTCCACACTACCCTGTTATAATGCTATTATTCCACTTTTTCAACATCCTGTGGAATTTTGGCGCTTGTAGTTTACTGAGGCCAAAGATGCCCCTCCCTAAACTGCAAACCCCAGGTTTCCATAGGATGTTGAAAGTGGAATAATAGCACTATAACAGTGTAGTGCAGAAATGGTCTGAGTTCAAAGTGCAAAAGTAGTTTGCATTCACTTAACTCAGGAAGGAGAGAGGAAAGGATGGGGGGAGGAGGTTACTCTTGTCCTTATCAATATACTTAGAAAACTGCAAATTGTTGCGGTCTCTCCTAGCTGGTGTGTACTTCTTCATTAATAAGTTTTGTCATTTTGAGCACATCCTGATGTTGCTTGGTCAGCTGCGTGCAGGTTTTCATTTGTGAAATGTTGGAGGGTATGATATTAGTAGGAAACAGTCAGTACTGGAGTGTAGAAGGGGTGTTGGTCTCTGACTGGGAAGACTGCCACAGGGAGAGACATAGGCAGAGGGATAAGGAACTTCCGAGCAACCTCTAAAATGCTAAAGGATTGCCTGGGAGAGGGTAAGGAACCCAAGGTGGAACTTGGTAGCAGGATTTTCTCAGGAGTTTGGCCACAGTTTAGCCAGCTTGTGATGAGAGTTGTGCACTGGGTTTACTGGTTTGGGGAAAAGCTCTCCCAGGCACTAACTCTTTCTCTGTAAAACCTTACAGGCTATGAGTTTTAAAAACAAAGTTACCAGAGGCACTCCAAAAACAAGGAAAGAAAAATCAGGTTGAAGACAAGCTGATTTTGAAACACAACACTTACTTATTTTTTAAAAGACAGAAAAACATGGCAGCAGAAACCAACAGAACAATCTGTGTTCAATACAAGCTGTTTCCCAAGAGTAATGAGGGGGAGAATGGCACAAGTGCTAAAAACCCTGCTCCTGACCAAACAAAGAAGGGTAATGGTGTGCAGCTAAGCTGAAGCTAAGCAGATTAAGAAACACTCATCCTCCAATGGGAAGAAGAGTCCAGTTGGCTGGGTGGCTGAAGATCAAGGCAGCAGGTTCTTCTCATGGGGGGCTCTCTTTAATTCTTCCAGGCTTTTTCTGGTCTGGTGTTACTGCCCTGGCTGGTCCGAGCTTTGGGGATATTAAAGATATCCTCTTGATATCATAATTCGGCTTCACTTCTTTATTCCTCTCCACGTGCTTGCGAGGCCACCGGACAAGCATGCAAACAAGCTCGGCCGTTAATTGCCGTAATATTCAAACAACAATACAGGCAGGCCAGGAATAGCTGACTCGCTGCTTTAGGAGACCTTCAGACAAGTACTCTAAGTATGCACGCAACCTACAAAAGAGCCTCTGCCCCGCGATGGCAGCTTGATAGGTAACCTATACAATACCCAAGTACTCTGCATTTGCATACTGGCTACTCTATTGAGAACTGCAACGATAACTCAATCATTCAGATTCTGACCTTTTGGAGGCTTTGTCTCCAACTCCAAACCTATTGTTTTCCCCCAAGTATGGCATAGCCTGCAGTCACAATTCTCTTATAAAAACCCTTGATTCCGAGACCTTCCTCAGATAGCTCCCGAGTTTCATCCCGCTTTGCTTGGCGAGCCTCCCCTCAGCTCCACATGCTGAGCTACATCGCACCCCAGCTTCGCTCTCTATTTTTCTGGGCTTCAGGACAGGTGAAGTATCACCCAAACCAGCAATCCCTCTAAAAATCCCTCTATACCACTCCAACCGTTATCTTCTTTAGTTATCTTGTATGAGTGTGTCGCATACACTGTTTTGCTTGTGTTTAATAAACATCAGTTACTGTTTCAACTTTCGTGCGCTACTTGACTCGACCAGACCCCATAGACATAGGGTTCAAGATCTCGCTACGTTACCCTGCCTCTCGTAACGCTAAGCAGTGCTCTGAGTTAATTTTCCCCACCTTTAGTTGAGCACATTTTGGTGTCCCTCCCGGGACCCCCAGTACACAGGGTAACACTGGTATTCTTCCAGGCTCCTTCTTTTCAGCCTTTTTCTATCTAGGGTTTAGGTCTGTATGGTCTGTAAGTCTTTGTCTGCAAGTAGGCTCTTTTCTTCTCTTGGGGGAAGCAGTCACATCTCTCTGTCTCTCTTTCTCTCTGTCTGTCTCTCTGTATTTAACTCTTCCTAACTTCTTGGGGTCTGTCACCTGGATTCAAGGGGATGCCTTCTGGGAGGGGCTAACATGACCTTAACATTGCACTCTGAAGTTTCAAAAGTTTATGACCTCTGCTCATTACTCTCTGGGTACCAGTAATGACTATTAAGTAGTCTGAGGAGATGCAAACAATAGATTCCAGGCACGTAGGAAAAAGCCACCCTGATATAGCTATTTTCTCTCTTTCAAATCCACATGAGATTTCCCACAATCTCTGGACAATGCACATTACCTTACAACGGGAGTTATACCAGTCTGAACCAATTTTGCAGGGCTTCCATTCGGTGAAAGTGAACATGTCAACGAAGTACTGATTGTTCTCCCAGACACACCAAGGATTCATTTTTTACTTGTCAATAGGAAGGGGGAGTGGTTGGTGGAAAAGTTATAGCTTGTATTTTAAAATGAGGGTTGACTTCTCCAAGATGGACATAGAGTCCAGGCAATTGCATATTGCCTTGTCCTCTAAGTATGCAGACTATGGCAAGAGGAAACTCCATTCCTGATACATCAGTGTCTACTTGCAATTAATATTTACCCAAGCATAACTCATTACAAGCTTTCCAGTCCTCCAGAATAGCTCTAAAATTCCAAAGAGCTCTAAAGATCTTGGGGAGAAGCTGCTCTGATCCCCAAAGGACTTGCTTGCTGCCCTAGCAGTGGTGAGTGATTCAGAGCCTGAATGTGTACAAACATACTTCCTCCATGGACAGGAATACATAGAAACCAGAAAGTGGAAAGAGGCTGATCTGTTAGAGACTTAGCCTCCAAGTGACTGTTGGGGTGTAACTTAAAGACTGTTTTTTGTGCCAATGGTTTTAGGAGAGAGCTCAAAAGACTTTGTCACTGTTCTGAATTTGTGGATAAGAGAGGGGGATGGATGGGCATTTGTGCTTCACAAAGCTTTGGAAGCAGTAACCCTTTGTGTGCAGAAATTCTGAGTTGTATCTCCCTGGTAGCTGATGAGTCAGAAGGGTATGACATGTTTTTTTCCCTATGTGGGGGGATGGACACACACACACATGGATATACCATTGGGGGTGCATTTCATTCCAAGAATAGCTCATGATTTCATGGATATTGATCCTCTCTAACTAGGTACTTCAGCAAGGCTCTTCTAATCTAATACATAAGCAAAAGTCTTTTCAGTTGCCACCTGCCTAGTATGGAAAGTAACTGGGACAAAGTTTCTCCTCTCTCCATTTCAGGGTTTTCATTCACATTTGTTCATCCTAAAAACATGGGAACCTGCAAGTTAAGAGAAAGGAAGACAGTGCTATGCCTTCTGTTGGTTTTTATTTGGAATAAGAAGGAATTGAAAGAGTCTTTTACGTATACTAGATTTTGGAACCTGTGGCCTTCTAGATGGTACTGAATATCAGTTTCCATCATTCCTGGTAGGCTGGCTAATAGTGAGGTATGACAGGAACAGTAGTACATCAGCATATGGAGGGCCAAATGTTCCCTAACCCTGCCCTTTACCTGGGTGTGAATGGAGTGAGTTGAGCAAATGCTCTTGCCATTCAAATCTTTTTCATTTCAAAATGTTTTTTTTTTAATGCCAATCAGAGCATCAGTTAGAGGGCCAAAATGATTTACTCAATAGTGACCTAAGGGGCCATGAAGAAGCAAACATTTAATTCCCACTGGAATTTGGTATCAAGCTATCAGTTCCATCCCGTCTTACTGAAAAGAATGAGGAATTGTTTCTGTTGTTCTTACTTTTTTCCCAAAACATTATTGGAATAAGTATGATTATCCAAAGAAAGCAACATTTCTCTTGCTCTAAAAAGCCAATGATCCAAACAAGAATGGGAACATTGCCACCTCAAAGTTGGACCAATGACAGAAAGTAACTGTGCTGTGATTTTTTGTTGTTGTTGTTATTCAGAGGTGGCACTTTGAAAGGGCAGTGCAATTGGCTCATTTCCTTTGCTCTCATCTCAGATGCAAGAGCTCTGTGTGCATCATTAACAAGAGAAATGCAGAGATGCTGTCACAGCACAATTCATTGTTGTTATTTTAACCAGAATGTAAGACTCACTCTCAGTGAGACATTATCTCTTTTACACACAGAGGTAGCATATGTGCTTAGAACTTGGAAGAAACCTCCAAGTCTCTTTTCCCCTGATACAGAAACAAAATGAGTTCCAGTTTATCCTAAGCTTCTTGTTAGCCAATTACCTTCATTTGCTTTATTTATTAAAGCATTTAAACAGCAGGGTTAAAGCAAAGCTAAGACAATTGAGTCAGAACGCTATTCTTTTAAAAACTATACACAGCTTGCCCCAGAAGGATGGTGGTGATAGCATTATCCCATACCTGGCACTTACAGAAGTTATTTGGAGATGATCAGGGTTGCATTTTATTCCTTTCAAATCTGGTACTCCAGGGAAATTTTGTTAAATCGGGAAATGGCAGTTGCATTCCCAGCAGGTTTGTCTTGCATGGCACTGTTGAATTTAGTGGAAGCAAACAAGTCTTTCACCACGTGAACATCTGGCCCCTGCTTCTCCTTGTGGGTCTCACGGGGGCATAATAGCTGTTCAGGCTGCTTCTTGCATTCCCCAGGTTAAGCTAAAAGACGGTGTTGCTAGATACTGTTTTAAAATGCCAGAGGACACGGCTGGGTTTCAGGCAATCATTTCACAGCCAGACCTTGAAATGGCAGAGGAGTCATATAGGCCAGGAACACCCCCCCCCCAAGATACAAAACCCATCCTGGGATGATATCTTTACTGGGCCAACCAGTAAAGGCATAAAATACATCACACTAGCTTTTAAAGCTTCATAGGCTTCTTAATCAGGCTGAGATGGGGGAAATAAAGTGACAGTGTGATGGTCCCGGTGGTGTCTGCACTTTCTTTTGATGTGATAGGAACAGCATGTATATGTGCATGGAAAATGAGGGCCCTCACAGCTGTAAGCAGAGTGGGAACAAAGGCACTAAAACAGAGTCAGTTTAACACTCTTGGTTTTAAGGCTCAAGGTCTGATGAAATAATACAATCTTGGCTGCCTGTTGAAAGTTCAGTGGGGATGAAGACAGCCTGACAACAATTGTGAGGGAATTCCCCAGCTGGGGATAGACAGAGAAAGCCCTGTCTCATCTGTGTGTGTGCACGAACACCTTTAAGTCACCTGTCGACTTATATAATCCCATGAATTTTTCATAGGGTTTTGTTAGCAAGGAATACTCAGAAGTGGTTTTGCCAGTTCCTTCCTCTGAAATATAACCTACAGCATCTAAGATTCTTGTTTACTCACCAACATGTTCTGTTGAGGTAGAGGGAACTGCAACAGGGCCCACGCTGAGGATCTTTGTAAAAACCTAGCCAGCATGACCCATGGCCAAGTGTAAGGGAACATATAGTTCAGGAGAGCCCAGGGCTCCTCGTCCCTGTTGAAGAAGCTGGATTAAAGAGGAAATGGCCTCAACCCAAACGGATAGTCTCAGTCAGAGTAGAGCAAGGATCCATTTATGCCACATAATTATATTGCTATATTCCACTTTAACTGCCATGCCAACTTCCTGTGGAATCCTGGGATCTGCTGTTCAGTTAGCAATATTTAGAAGTCTCAGCCAGAGAGTTCTAGTGCCTCACACAAACCCCAGGAGTCTATAGCAAGCAGCCAGGTCAGCTAAAATGGAATCATAGTGTTACACCCATTTAGAGTGACAGGACCCCTGCTAAGGTGTTCCTTACCTTTGTCTCCACTATTGTATTTTAAATGCGTTTAAAATAGCTTTAAATTGCGGTTTTTAATCTTACTGCTTATTTAATTCTTTTCAAACTTTGTACTAGGCAAATTTTATACTGTAAGTCAACTTGGGTATCACATTGAGAGAAAGGCAGGATACAAAATGGAAACAAACAAACAAAATACACAAATCCAATTGCTTCACTAGGCTTCTTGTATTTGCTTCAACTGTCCCAAACTTGTGGGAAGAGCCCTGATTAATCTTCTGTTGTTCCACATGTAAGCTGCTTTTAAAACATCAAATTTTCTTTATCTCCCTCCCTGTTTCCTTCTTTACCTTTAGCCTATTTCAGTTTGTCAAAACTGAGTTAAAAATACAAAAGTAATTTGCATTCAACAGAGTGGGGGGAGAGGAGAGAAAGGGACAGAATCTTACCTATCCCAGTAGGCTGAGCGAAATCAAACTGCTGCAGCATCTCCTAGCTTGTATGTTCTTCCTCATTGATAACTTTTGCCTTAATTGTTAAGAGATTCTAAGTCTGTATCTGCCATGGTAGATTTAAAGCATACTGGTTCATAAGTCACATAAAATGTCTAACACTACTTTTTTGCTTGTAACTGAGCAAACTACTTGGCATTCATTTATTGCAAAGCGGTGTGGGGGGGTAGTAATTCACACATCTTCAAGTGGGAGGAAGTCTTAAGAGTGGCCTGTTGACAGGATGCAGGATGTTTCCTTGTAGTGAGAGAAAACACTGGAGACTTACAGTACCTTTGCAACATCTGTTTATTTAGAAATAAACAAGCAGAACATGCTGGAAGTAATCATATGCCAGAAGGCGAAACCACAACTATAATCCTACTTCAGATTCCCACAAGACAAAGGACTCCTTGACCATGCAGATCCCAAAACTCCTTTTAGCCCTGCTAAATTCACAGCTCAAACTAATGAACGTCTAAACTGCAGATTGCTATTCCTCAGTTCTTCCCTTGAGGTGAAGCGTGTAATATTTCCCCCCGACCTCAAAAAAGAAAGATTAGAGGGAGATTGACAGAACACTTAGCAGATCGTTTGTGTGTGTGTGTGTGTGTGTGTGTGTGTGTGTGTGTGTTAACTTCTTATCTGGTGTCTGGTCAAGCAAATCTTTTCTTAGTAATAAATAGTCCATTCACTGTCTTTTATTTTATTTTATTTGGCCTTTAACCCCATGACATCTGTTTGCTGTTCAGACCCTGTTTGACTACATGTTTGAAGTATAAGAACACAAGATAATTGCTGATTTAGGCCAAAGTCCTGTCTAGTCCAGTGTACTCTTTCCATAGTGGCCAGCTAGATGCCAATAGGAATCCTAGCAGTAACTCTTAGAATTAGGTCTAATTCAACTTGTCATAATTTTGCAAGATAATCATGATTGTCTAAAGGCCTGTCTGAACTACACTGTTGTAGTGTACTGTCTGCTTCTAATAGTGATTGATTGATTGATTGACTTTGGGGTGCCACTTTCAACATCCTGTGGAATTCTGAGGTTTGTAGTTTATTGAGGCCAAAGAGCTCTCTGGCCGAGAATTCCAAATGTCCCTTCTAAACTGCAAACCCTGGGATTTCATAGGATGTTGAAAGTGGTGTTGGAATTGTCAAGACTTACAACTCTAGTTATTGTGGGGTTAATTGGTCTATTGGTGTTATAGAGGACCTTCACCTGCTACTGTTATTGGCGGCAGGTGTAAAGGCTCTATAAGAGTAGCATTATTTTACTGGACACTTACTTCCACTTCCTGATTTGCTGTTGCTGCAGTTTGTATCATATCCTGCTTCATTGTGGTATTGTATTATATTTTGATATATTTTGTATTTTAACTTGCCAAACTTGCTCATATTTTCTGTTAACCTTTTGTATATTAACAATCTATATGCTATGCTTATTTTTAACTAGAATATATAAAAGACTATTTCTCTTTCTTTCTTTGTCTTCTGAATTCCCTTTTTATTTACAACAAATGGAACAATAGCACTGTAACGGTATAGGGCAGAAAACACCCTAAGTAAACAAGAATTAATTGTTTTTTAGGTAATATTCTTCCTTTTCCCCTCTTAAATTAGTCTATAAAGGCAAAAAGATTTCCAGTATAAATACAATTACACAAGTACCATGTGCTCTGCTAAGACTTGTCCATATAATACATAAATTACAGCTGTGAAACTTTTTTTTATTAATTTGTTAATTGAAATATCACCTCTCTCTATGTGAACATGCCAGAACTTTAAGATCTGGAGGGGAAGGCTTTCTCATGGTCCTGCTCCTGTCTCAGGCTTGTTTGGTGAGGACATGGGAGAGAACCTTCTCAGTGGTTGCCCCCACCCTCTGGAACTCTCCTCCACAGGAGCCTAGGATGGCCCACTCCCTGTTTTCCTTTCGCTGGTAGGCAAAAACATTTCTTTTCAAGCAGGCTTTTAATATATGAGTGGGGGAGCTTTTTGATGTAAAGTGGCTTTCACGGCTGGAATCCACGGGCTGTTGTGGGTTTTTTGGGCTATGGGGCCGTGTTCTAGTAGTATTTGCTCCTGACATTTCACCTGCATCTGTGGCTGGCATCTTCAGAGGATCCTCTGAAGGTACCAGCCACAGATGCAGGTGAAATGGCAGGAGCAAATACTACTAGAACGTGGCCTCATGGCCCGAAAAACCCACAACAACCCACGGGGGAGCTATTTATTTATTTATATTAGGATGTTCTATTTATTTTTTAACTTTTGTATGGTTTTATGATGATTTTATGTTGATTTTATGTGGTTGATTTTAATTGTTTAAAATTTTATTGTAATAGTTCTGGAAGTCGCTTTAGGTCCCACTCTGGGAGAAAGGTGACAAATAACTCCAAGCAAGCAAGTAAACAAGCAATATTAGAAGCAGACAGCTGAAAGATAAAGCAACACACTATCTTGCATTAATAATCAGGATATAAAAACAAGTCGAGGCTGGACAAGGCAGAATAATATTAGACTATAAAATTTTGCGCCTTATTTCATACTTAGTAGATGTGTGGATTCCTATTTAGAGACTTTAGGAATGGAGACCCCATGGCCCTGCAGATGCTGTTGAACTAAAAATTCCAGGGATCCTGGTTTATACAACTAATAGTGAGGAGTGCTGAACTTGTAGGTGAACAAGATCTGATTGTAACTGCCCTGGCTAGTCCGAGCTTTGGGGATATTAAAAGATATCCTTTTGATATCATAATTCAGCTTCACTTGTCTATTCCCTTCCATGTGCTTGTGAGGCCACCGGACAAGCACGTAAACAAGCTCGGCTTTAATTGCCGTAATATTCCTACTACAACACAGGCAGGCCAGAAATAGCTGACTCGCTGCTTTAGGAGACCTCCAGGCAAATACTCTAATTAGGTATGCACGCAACTTACAAAAGAGCCTCTGCCCCGCGATGGCCGCTTGATGGGTTACCCAAGTACTCTGTGTTTGCATACTGGCTACTCTATTGAGAACCGCTATGATAACTCAATCATTCAGATTCTGACCTTTCGGAGGCTTTGTATCCAACTCCAAACCTATTGTTTTCTCCCAAGTACGGCATAGCCTGCAGTCACAATTCTCCTTATAAAAACCCTTGATTCCGAGACCTTCCTCGGAACACTCCCAAGTTTCATCCCGCCTTTGCTGCTGCTTTGCTTGGCGAGCCTCCCCTCATCTCCATGTGCTGAGCTACATCGCACCCCAGCCTCGCTCTCCATTTTTCCGGGCTTCAGGACAGGTGAAGTATCACCCAAACCAGCAATCCCTCTAAAAATCCCTCTATACCACTCCAACCTTTATTTTCTTTAGTTATCTTGTATGAGTGTGTTGCATACACTGTTTTGCTTGTATTTAATAAACATCATTTATTATTTCAATTTCTGTGTGCTACTTGACTCGACCCGACCCCATAGACATAGGGTTCAAGATCTCGCTACGTTACCCTGCCTCTCGTAATGCTAAGCAGTGCTCTGAGCTAACTTTTCCCCCCTTTAGTTGAGCACATTTTGGTGTCCCTCCCGGGACCCCCAGTACACAGGATAACATGAATCCCACGTTGATGTAGATCCATGCACGTCTCCTCACTGGGATGTCAGAATGTACTATCTTCAAGGAGTATTTATATAACACAACCACACAAATAATTTGTCAGAAGATTAAATTTTGGAGGTTGGGGGAGACAGTATTTTATTCCCAAGTTATAAAATGCCAGACATGAATTTGTATGAAAGATTCTGACAGTGGAACCAAGTCAGAAACTACCGCAAACTAAACAACAGTACACAGAGGAGTGCACCAAGATGTCATAAGGGGGAATAAGCTTGTAGTGTTGCAGTAACCATGAAGACTGTCGATTAGCTACTAATCTGAGTTCAAGGTCTTCATGCTAACAAATAACTTGGGAACAGGTTACTTAGCAGATTAAATTCCCTGATATATAGACATGTGGCTGTACTGACACATGCAGATTGCCACCTCGACCTCTCAGTTCTGATGCCATGTTTTAGAATGGTTTCTTCCTGTTACTGTATGGAGTACCAGGAGGAAACCTACTGATGCTTAAGAAAAATAGGAAATATATGTATGTACAATTCTGTTGGTTCTTAGGTATCAGAAGGAGAGAATTTCAATAAGCACAGTGGTAAAAAGAAACTCACACACTGGTACATATGTGTAAAAAGCTTCCTATGTATAGACGTGGAAAAGCTGCTGTTGCAGAAACTGACAAGACACTGATGTGTCTTTATTCCAAATGGTATTTTATACAGAAGCCTGAATACTTGTTTGAGTTCAACTGATCACATTGAAGAGTTAGAAAATATCTTATTAAGATCTCTGAAATAAAGTAACAAAGGTCATAAATTACACGGAATATATTATATAGTACGTGTCATATGCTATATATGCTATTATATGGCAAACTAATATATAAAAGTCAAAGTTTGTCTGTTTGTCTGTGTGAGGTGAAGACCTCATATGATTGGCTGCCTAAGAAGATTCTATGGAATTCTGGGCTTTGCAATTTAGGGAGGGGTCTTTAGAATTCTCAGCCACAGAGCTCTTGGGCCTCAGTCAAATGTGCCTGTCTTTAGTAGGCAAGTTGTGATAGAGATGAGGACTAGCAGCAAGGAGAAGGGCAATGTATTCCCTCAGGAAACCAAACTCTGTATGTTAGTAACACTGGGGTTGGGGAATATGGGGAAAAGTTACAGGTACTGGACAAGACAGTTTAGGGAATTTGAGGCACAGGATCTCAAATCTTTTTAACAAGTATTACAACAAGTATTACCTATGAGAAAATAAAATCCTGGGTAACACCAGGTATATACACTAGTACTAAATGAAAAAGAATCAGATGTTTCATCAGTGACAGCTGATGATTTCCATGCCAACAAGTTATTGAATTCACTCTTGCTTTTAGTTTAAATTTTAGAAAAGCTATCCAAAGTGCTGAACGTATTTTGGGGATAGAATTTAGCACCTTCTTCATTTGTTAAAGGACATGCTTTTAGCAACTGAAAGTGCCAGGCTTAAGCACATAAGGAGGCCAGGTAAATCTACAATTTTGGCCTTATTGCTGCTCAGCCACCATATTAACAGGAAATGATATATTTACATTTATATTTATCCTCCAATGCTATCATATTTTTAAAAATGTGCACTGAGTTACAAAATGAGCAGAATCAGAATAATATGGGATTGCAAAAGAAGATGGATGCATTTAAAAATTCAAATCATGCAAAATTTGTGTTACAGTAGCTGATGTCAAATGTGGCTCATAACAAAATGAAAAGGAGAGTCCAAGTTTCTGGGCTATCCCAAACCTTGATAAAGTGCAGCAATTTTTCCTGTCCTTGTCAAAGACACTCTCCGTACACTGCGGTGTGACTTTCTACAGAATGTTCTACAATGTTTCAGGGATGAAGGACATTATTCTAGAATTAGTCATGTGGAATTGTCAATGTTATGATGCCATAAAATATCCAATGTGACATTCTTCAGACAGCTGTGTAGTGTTTGTGCATTTGGTCTTTCTTGCTTGCTTGCTTGCTTTCTTTGGTCCCTTGTTCTTAGATTCTATTTTTTTTTAAATAACTTTTTCTCTTGAGTTTTATGCAGTTTATAAGGCAGTTTATACCTTACGTGAAGCATAAGTATAAAATGTTTCTATGTGGATATTGTCAAATTCCTAGGATTTTTCTGCCATTTTCTTGTGAGCTTCTAGACTTCATAGCAAATGATCATAATGAATAATGAAAAAAAGCAGACACATAAAAGGAAAGCAGAGGTGTGTTGGATTTATTTGTTTATTTAAGTTATATGCTATTTTTCTTCTGGCTTGGGACTCAAAGTGGTTTTACCTCTTCTGTCAATGAATGATTCCCCTGGACATCCACATTTCCATTGACTAAGTACTACAAGCCCATATGCATTTGATGCTGAAGAGGCATGCCTTTGAGGTGAAAAGAGTGGGGCTTTGAAGCAAGACCTTGGCCTCTAAGCTTCTCTTTAAAAATGATGTGTGGAGTATTATTAGGATGGCTGTATGTCCTATTTGACAGAGGACAGTCCCTTATTTGAAAGGTTGTCAGAGGAGTGTCCTTAATTTAAAGAGTTATCTAGGTAAAGTCTGGTTAAAAGATAAAGAACCATAAAATAGGGGAGTATGTCAGAGCAATGGCCTTGAAGTTGCCCATCAACAATAAATAGTTAGCACCATGACAGCAGAATGAGCAAGCAAAGAGGTCACCTTGCCAGTTGTTCCCAGCAGCATGGTAAGATATATTATATGTCTACTTGAATTGCAATAATTAATTCTAAGCTTGCATCTCCACATATCAATTAGCCTAGGCAAATTGTACCTACATGGTGTGTCATATTTTCTCTCTCTCTTGGTGATAAGCAAGTGCCCACTTAAAATTAGCTTGAAAAGTAATAAAGCTGTCAACTCACTGTTTTTTACACAGGCTTTACTGATATAGCAGTAAGTCTGGATTTTTTAAATTTTTTAAAATTTGTGTGTCTTTTTTATTATTCTGAAGTTTGTCACATAGCTCTAACAAAAGCATATTGTGCTGATTGACTGCTGAGAGGGTAATTTGGGAGATTATCTCCCAAAATCTCATTAAAATAAACATGGCATCCACTTCAATAACAGTGTATGTTGTTGGCTGATTTAAAAAGTCTGTGCAAGGACTATTAGTACTGTCCATATTGGCAGAGCAGGAAAAAAATGAACCTCATGCTTAGTGTCCAATAAATTTGTATAAATATTTCATTTTAAAAATAATGATAGAATGTCAAGTTTAAGAAGTAAGAAATTGAGTATTTTGCCCTACGGTATGGTAATAAAGTACATTTTAATTAAGACTCAGCTGAGGCCACACAACCACTTTTGCAGTCATTTCAGTGGTAGTTAGAAAATGCTCTTGATTTTCTGGGCAATCATTCAACACTCATTGGGAATATATTGATGTTGTTTCAATGTTGAGTGCACTTTTGCTCCTTTAGCAGCTGCCACCATTCAGTACTATTTCTCTTGTCTTTGTTTAGCCATGAAGTCTTCAGTTTCATTTGCCCACACTGTCATTTAATCCAGTTTGGCCGCAATCACATTTATTTCATTTTATTTATAACCTCCTCTATCTCAGAGGCTCATAGGATTAAAACCTGTATTCTAAGGAAATCAAGAGGTGTAAGATGGATCAAAGAGGCCTCACATGCACACAAAGAACATTGCAAATATAATTGTTGCTGTCCACTTGGGCACTGATGGCTCTGGCATTTTGAGAAGAGCATCAGTAAATGACCTTTGTATAATGTAGGTTGCCATAGGAAAGATAGTCTGCCAGGCACTTAGGCTTTTAAATTTAAAACCAGTAAGTTAAACTGAGCATGAAAATGAACCTATAAGCATCGCAAGATCTCTCAAAAGTGGTAGATGTTTTCCGTGAATCGTCTTATTTAAAAGTGTGACTGTCATATTTTGAACGAATTTTAAGTAGCTTCTGAACTGTCTTCAAGGAAATCCCCATGTATATTGCATTGCAGTATTCCAAATGGGATGTTACCAAGGCATGGAACAAAAATTCTCTCCCCCACAAAGAAGCGGTCAAAACTGTCAAAGTTGTTCATCCATTTATATATATCATGTTGATCCACAAAATCTGAGCCAGAGATAATTTATGTCAACACATTAAACATAAATACATCCTGTAACATTCTCATATATACACTTGTCCTATTCAACTGTTTTATTTCTTTATAGAGTAAATGTGTGAGGATGGGAAGCATGCTAGTTTAGCTGCTCCATCACCTTTGACAGGGTTCAAAATCACAGGGAGAGCCTCCATGGAAAATCTCACCCTTCCAGTCAGTCACTTTCCACATGCAGAGGTTGATAACAATGGTGATAGCAGCAGATGGAGCTAGTATAGTGCCCCCGATCATGTATTTATACTACCCAGAATCAGAGCCCATGGATGGGAATTTTGTATCTCCAATTCCTGCCCATCTTTGCTTAGGCAGGTACATCCTACATTAGAAATTCAAAGGAGGTTCTTACAACAGAGAAGACTTACAGAATTTTCTAAGGATTAGTACTTCTTAGAGAATGCTATATGAATGAGTTCTTTTGTTCTCAGTCACCCGAAGATAAACTTTAAATTATTGACTTTTTATGAAAAAATATACTAATGAAGTTTAATGTTCTTCAGTTATGCATTTAAGAACAAATTTGTAATCCCAAGCAAAAGATTTACAAGACTGAATAGTGTCTAATTTAAATAGCTTTTCTACAGCTTGAATTTATAGCAGTGCTATGAAAATGTAAATGATAATTAAACAATGCTTCCCCCACTGCCAAATGGAATAGGTATGTCTTCCATGTTACCTAAAAAAAGTAATTTGGCTCTTGACTCTTTGGGGTTTTAACTGAGTATGTAGAATGGTTAAAATATGTAGAATCAAGTCCTCAGGTACCTCATTATTGAAGATCTTTTCTTTCTCATTTCCATTTGGCTTCCATCACTGCCTAGTTATTTTATTCTCCTAGCATGTTCTTTTGAATTCAAGAGATATTTCAGTGATTTTATTTTATTTTCAAATTTAGAGCGTAATGCATGAAGTGCTTTTCATTCTTTCATTGGATTTCTGGTGTAAATGTAACTGAAGTTAAGTGGGGTTAAAGAAGGTCCAAGCAACTCATTTTCAATTCAGGGTGATCTCTTGGCATAGGGCCAATACCCTGGGCTTTGCGCAATGTTTCTGTATCAGTACCTTTCATTAATAGGATCTCAACTAGCTGGAAGGCTGAGAAAGAGCTGGTTCCAATTTGTTGCAATGAAAAGCTATCCCCTTCATATCAGCTCTCATTAGAGGCATCTCTTTTCTATCTAACCATTAGATGAGCCAATGGTATGACTTTGACTTAAGCTCCTGTCACTTGCTTTTTATAATCAAAACACTGTCATTCTTTCACACATGTACAATTATAGGACTTCCTTTTCTGTGACAATATAAATGGTTGTTTTGCTGTTTGCTTGTGGCTTGTAGGCACTTGGTATACCTCTGCAGATATGGAAGGCTCTTTTGATTCATGAAGATACCTGTCAGTGGAGCAAGAAGCAAGATGATTTTGTAATTCTACTTCTCCCCTGGAACTCCCACCTTTCAAACTTTATCCAGAGGGTCTTCAGAACAGCTGGGAAGTAATGTCCTATCTCAGTCCTAGCATAGTTGATAAATCAAATCAAATAAACTGAATATATCCCAGCTTGTTACTTACTTCCAGGCAGTAAGCAAGGAGTTATAAATAAAGTCCAACATAAACAAAGTCCAGCAGGGTTTCACGGCAAGAGAGTGTCCAAGATCAAGTCAAGCATTTGTCAAGGCATCCAGCAAAGCAGGGGGTCAGATAAGGTCTGACAACTCCTGGAGGTGAAGGATGCCAGATAAATAGGTCCCCAGCCTAGCGCAGCTGAGCGTTCATTGATTGTTGTTAGTTATAAATCCTGACAGAGAGATGCTGGCTTTCTCTTTGCTGCCTATGCACTGCAAAGCTGGGTCAAGGTAAGTGTTCCTCTGTATCTGAAGAGGCAGGACTCTCTGTTGGAGCTGGCACTGTCCCCTGTTCTGTTTCTGGCACTGTAATCTCTCTCTGTACAGCAGGCCTGGGCATGCCTTCTGTTTCATCCTCTAGGATGCCCTCTGCTTCAGACTCTGAGTCAGAGTCCATGCTCTGGAAGCAGGGCATGACAAATGGTGCAAAGGGCTGCTAGAGGGAGGGGACTTGACCAAAATAGGCTCCCTTCCCATCTGCTGTGTTACCCCAAAACGTGGGTGACTCAGAGGTCACCTACAATGCCAGTGCCTCCATGGAATGGTAGGGATTTTTAAAAAACTCTTTATTTATTATGCTTGATTATTACCATACAATTATATATATATGTGTGTGTGTGTGTCTAGTTGTGGAATGGTGGGGAATATTAGGTCAAAGAGGAGGCCTGCGAGAGGGGGGTAATCTTACAAGATTTACACCTATGTGTACTACTACTAGTGCAGGGAAAAACCAGATGGAGATCCAAAAGTAAGCTTATTTGTTTGATTGGAGGAATGGCAATCACACACACAAGATCCAGGCAGTCATGCAATCATACAAGGCTAACTGAAGGACAAGTGAGGAAAGTTTGGATAACGTGACTTTTCAGGGCAAAGGGGGTGATATTTACCAAGCTAGTAGAGAAATGAAGAACAATGTGGCAGATTAGGAGTCCAAGGACAGTACACAGTTGGAAATTGGAGCAGCTGAGTGATGACCAGCAATCAGTGCACTGCAAATTGGCTAGCCCAGAACTGGGGTTTAAATACTCTTTTTCTGCTGAGAGAGCAAAAGTGCTAATAGCTTTCTGGTAGAGTAAACAGTGGAGTCCAGAAAGTGGAAGGTAGGGCCCTAAATGGACTAATGGTCTTAGCATTGGGTGACAAAGGGCTAATGGTAGCCTTGGTAGCTCTTTGCTTGTTGGACAGGTGTGGGAACAAAAGGGAAGTTTGCTGATCAGAGGGAGAGGAGCTAAGACAATCAGCTGTTCTGTGGGAAGATCTCGGCAGATGCTGTTGCCTTTTAAAGGTTGAGTCATCAGAGCCAAACTGCAAGTCCATTATCACTGGGGTTTTCTGGTGATTTACTGACTTTTTTTTTAATAATCATTTTATTCAAATTCAAATATAAAACAAACAATTTAAATTGTAAATTTACATGAAATATTTTTGATCTTCCACACTGATCTAGATTTCATTTTCAATATCTCTTAACATGCTTATATTATTGTACTACTTTTTACTGTTACTATTACATGTTGGTTTTTGCATTTGCATCTCCATATTCCAGCTTCATGATATATATCCAGTAGCCCCCTCATGAATTATCTTAAACCATGAATTACTCATTTCCATCTGACAGTACCCAGCAATTACCCACTACAGTTTGCATTCTTTTTGAATCTCATCGTCTGATTTCCCTTTTAATCTCTGAGAGACCATGTCAGCATTTTTGTTTTCAATGAGTGTTCCTCATCATTGTTCTATTGTGAGTATTTGCTGAGTTTTCCACAACTTTGCATACTCAATACGAGCTGTTGTTATCATATACAGTATTATTCTCCAGTACTTCTTTATACCAGTACCTTCTAGTACATCAGTCATATTTAACAAGTACAGTTCCGGTATCTTAGCAAACTGAACTTTCATTAATGCACAAATTTTGTTATGTATTTCACTCCAATATTTCTTAGTCTTACGACATGTCCACCACATGTAATATATCGTACCGACCTCTTTCTGACATTTCCAACAAAGTCCAGTACCTGTATTATAAATCTTTTTTAATTTGTCTGGTGTCATGTACCATCTATGAAACAGCTTGTAATAGTTCTCTTTCAGATTCTGGGCTACTGTGAATTTTTGTGTTTTTTTCCAACTCTGTTCCCAAGAATCTAGTTGAATTGGATGTCCAATATTTTGAGCCCATGAAATCATTACTGCCTTGACTGTTTCTTCTTGCCTCTCCTGTTGTAATATTTCTTGATATATATGAGCTAGTCAATGAGTCAGATTTTCAAACAGCCATTTAATTACTCCAGTTTTCTCTTTTGTTTCAATTCCATATGTTTTTAAGTCCATCTGAAATCTTTCAGTTAACTGTCTGTAAGAGAACCAGCTTAATGTTGTTCCTTCTTGTTCCAATTTTTCTCTTGTTTTAATCTTAAGGTTATTGGACATTGATCTCTCTATTATATCATCATATCGCAGCCATTTATCTGTTTCAGTCCATCTTCCAAAAAATGCTTCTTGCGGGGAGACCCAAGTGGGGAGCTGCCGTATGTTTTTAGTCTTATAATCATACCAAATTTTCAAAAGCAATTTTCTAATATAATGATGTGTAAAGTCTTTATCTATTTTTTCTTTATCATAAAACATATAGGCATGCCACCCCATCCTCAGATCTGCACCCTCCAATGCCAACATTCTCATATCTTGTAGATCTACCCAATCTTTTATCCACGTAAAAGCCGCTGCCTTATAATATATCTGAAAATCAGGTAGTCCCATTCCACCTCTATTTTGCTGATCTGTCATAATACTCCATTTTATCCTGGTTTTTTAATCTTGCCATATAAATTTGGTTAGTTCTCTCTTCCATTGTATAAAAGGTCTCGTATTCATTATAATAGGAAGATTTTGGAACAAAAAGTTCATTTTTGGAAGGACATTCATTTTTTTTGCAGCTATCCTTCCCATCATTGACAAATGCATAGAAGTCCAACTTTCCAAATCTTTTGTTATTTCTTTCCATTTTTTTTCATAGTTATTTTGAAATAACTCATTGTTTCTTTTGACTATCCAAATACCTAGATACTTTGCCTTTTGTCCTCTATTAAATCCTGTTATTTGTGCTAATTTCTTCTGTTCTCTCGCAGTCATATTTTTGGTTAAGAAGACTGTTTTTTCCTTATTGACTTTGAATCCAGAGAATTCTCCATATTCTTGAACTATTCTAATCAATTCTTCCACACATCTCCCTGGATCATCCAAAAATAAAACCAAATAATCGGTGAAGGCTTTTAGCTTGTATTGATATTTCTTAATTTGGACTCCTTTTATATCTTTGTCTTCTCTTATAGCATTGTTAAGTATTTCCACTGTCATGATAAACAGCAGAGGAGACAAAGGACACTCTTCTAGAATTGCATAGAGGACACCCTCTATGCAATTCTATCAGTTGTGTTCTTTCACCATTTATAACCAATCGAGCTTGCTGGTGAATATAAATTGCTTCAGTCCATGAGAGAAATTTTTCTCCAGCCTGCATCTGTTTAACCGCCGTCTTCATGAATGGCCAACTAATCATATCAAAAGCTTTCTCCACATCTACAAATATCATAGCCATTTTCTGTTCATTGTGCTTTTCATAGTATTCAATTATATTTAATACCATTCTGATATTGTTTCTCAAGGATCTTTTAGGTAAGAAACCATTCTGGTCTTCATCGATCACCTTTAACAGAACTTTTTAAATCTCACTGCTAGGATTGAAGCAAAAATCTTGTAGTCTATATTCACAAGTGATGTTGATCTGTAATTCTTTACATCACTTAAATCTCTTCCTTCTTTCAGGATCAGCTCTACATTAGCTTCTTCCCAGGTATCTGGTATTCCTTCCTTTATTATTTCATTTATTGTACTTTGCAAAGGTATTGAAACCTCATGTTCCATAATCTTGTAGTATTTTGCAGTAAAACCGTCCAGTCCTGGAGCTTTGTGATTCTTCAAGTTTCTAATAGCCTCAACTACTTCCATCATAGAAACAGATTTATTCAAAATTGATCTTTGATCTTTGTTAAATCTCATTTTGTTCATTTTCTCCAAATACTCTTCCACTTCTTGTTGTTTTTTCACCTTTGAGATCTTACTCATCAGTTTCACATAGTAATTATAAAAGGCTTGTTTTATTCCCTCTTGTTTTACAATTCTTTCTTCTCCTATTCTAATCTCAGATATGATATTTCTGGCCCTTCTTTTACACAGCAAACTAGCCAAAAACTTTGACGGTTTATTAGCTTCTTCAAAGAAGTTATATTTCATTCTCCGTATCTGTTGCTCTGTTTCTTCCAAATTAAGTTGATTTAATTCAGCTTGATATACCTTCATCTGTAGTCTAATCTTTTTGTCCGACGGATTTTGTCTCATCTGTTTCTCAATTTCTTTCGTCTTTTCCAAAATTCTCTGCTCAGTATTTCTCTTTTCTTTTCAAATCTCTGCAGACCATCTGATAAAATTACCACGCGTCACAGCTTTACTTGCATCCCAAATGGTTTTCATCGACAACTCCGACGTCATATTTTCATTGAAATAGTTAGTTATCTCTCTTTTTGCTTTCACTATATACTTCTCCTTGTTCCAAATCTCATCATTCATTCTCCATGTTCTTTCTCTATCCTTGATCTTTATCTTTAATTGTATCGGATTATGGTCAGAGCACAAATTGGGAAGAACTCCATATCTGTAGTTTTCAACAATAGTTGTTTGGATACCAACATCATATCTATCCTTGACATTGACTTATGCCAATCAGAGTAACGTTAGGAGTAACTGCTCTGATTACTGCCTAAAGCATTAAGTGTCTTCTTCCTTCACCAACTCGTAACTATGGTAACAGCTAATGAATTCTTTCCCAGGCCGCTAGGTAGCTGCTAGTAGAGAACGAGATAAGCCATAGAGACTTTCCCAGAGAAACTTTCTAAACAACGGATGTTATGCCTATGAGTTCCATTTCTCATTCGCTTCTCTGTATACTGTTCTCACACAGCCTGCTTGTCTGCATGTCTGTGCAGACACAGACTGGAGAAATGGATTTCACCTAGCTTCGCTTTCTCATGTATTCCAGCTTTGCAATAAACATACAGTTTTAGTATATTCTTTGGCCTCTCTCTCTGGTCTTTTTAGATGAAGCTGTTTTTTGGACTTTTGCTGCACTGGTGTGCTGTGGGTCATGCTCGCTTCCAGCATGCCCCCTGGAATTCCTCAACATAAAACATATGTCCATCCAGTTGCCTATTCTTGTATCTCCAGGTATCATATAAGTTTAAATTATCCATCATATTAAAGAAACTCTTAGGAAGTTTGCCGTTGTTTTGGGGATTAGCTTCTGCATTGTCCTGTCCACTTGGGGATTGATAACTCCGTTGAAATCCGCTGAAACAATAATGTTCAAGTTTCCTGTTTCATTAAGATATCTCAGTACCTCTTCCTGTATTGTGGGGAAAAATTCACCTTTGGCTCCATTTGGTGAGTATATTCCAACTATTAATATTTTGTCCTGTTTCAGAGTAACTTCAACTTCTATATAACACCCGTTACTGTCCTGAAAAATTTGCTGTGCACCATATTTTGAATTTACATATATCAAAACTCCCCTCTTCTTTTTATCAATTGTAGTTGCAAAACAGCTACCTAATTTCAGGTTTCTGACATATCTCAAATCTTGAGCTCTGATTCGAACTTCTTGCAGACATATTATATCCAAATTCTGTTTCTCTAAATGATGAAAAATTTGTCTTCTTTTGTATTCAGAGTTAAACCCCTTAATGTTCCAAGAATATATCTTCAAATCCATTTTATTGAATTCTATTAATATTTTATTTCTGAAATTTGACTTAATCCTTCAGTATATCTCCTCCTAACTCCCCTTCTTCTTGTTCCAAAGCTCCTTGTGCTGCTCTATTACTACCTCTTGTTCTCCGTCATCTTCTTCCTGACTTGTGACCCAGCTATGCCTTGAGGTCTTTCCTGACCTAATTCATAATGTACATGTTCGGCCAGGTTTTCCTCTTAGCCAGCATGACCATGCAGCCATAGTAGAATATCATTTATATTTATGCCAATTAAATATTCACCAATTTACATACACACACACACACACACACACACATGTATGTGTGTGTGTGTGTGTGTATTCACCAAGTTTATGTGTACATTCTGATGGATCAAGGAGCCATCGATCAGCAGATTTACATCAGTTGGTTAGAACCCATTAATTTCAATTGCTTTTCAACTGAGATTTTTAGTAGTATTATTTCACTTGCTGCTACATGGTTTTTAATGTGACTGTTATTTTTGCCTTGACATTCTTTTCCGCTGTGAGTTCCCTTAAAGTCTTTTAGCCTGTAAACTGCCTTGGGAATACCTTTTGTAGAGATGAGACATGGGAAGTGGGGGCTACAATCTTTGGAAGGACTGGGTTTGGGATGCATCGTGCTGAGCATGTTCAGCATCCCCCTCAGCCGCCTGTCTTCTACTTTTGTTTTGTTTGTTTGTTTTACTTTATACTACCTATGGGCTTCACATAGTATCTTTTATTACCTATCCTGACAGCTTGGTAATATTGCCTTAGCATTAGAGCCGTATTCCTGTAATCTAGAATGAATGACACCAAAGTGAATATTGCATCGTACTTTAAAGCTAATTGTTGGAAGGTCATGCTGGAATCTGATGTTTATATCCTTCTGGACTCTGGCTGACTTTTTAAAAATGAGTACTTGCCACTTTAATGTTTATTCTGCTTCAGATTTCTATCATCTTATTGCATTTTTGCTTTCTTATTCTGCTAATCACCTCATGAGCCTCTGATAATCTCTCTCTCCCTCTCCACTATAATATACTGCTGTTTACTGATAACCTTGATAGTGCTGAACATATTTATGGGCTGAAATCCTACATCAGGCTTGCACAGCTTATATTTTCACATGGACAGTTACATATCAACTGTGGTATACAAGGCTTGTGTTGAATGGCAGTGTTGCACAATATAATATGCAATGGCACTGAATGCACAACTCTGCTTCCATGACCTTAAATTGAACACAGAAGTTGCAAACGGAACAAAGATATCCAACTGCTCCCTGTAATGGAATGTATGCATGCCAGCAGGATATCAGCTATTGCATTTTGGTCTGTTGGTGAAAGTGTAGCTACCTATTATGCGAACTGGTAGATTTCTTGAGATTTGGTGGCATTTTATGGCTATAGATTTGACAATTAGATTACCTATTGCGTTTGTGACCTCTGTATACACAATTTGACCATTGCCTCCCAGATAGCTAAGTCAGCCTTAGTAAGGCATGGAAGGGTAGAACATTCTTTCAGTGATTCTAGTTGTTGGTGAAGCACTTGTAGTGCACCTGAGGGGGTGGGGAACAGGAAGGTTCATTAGATATTTTTGGAGACTGCTATGCAAGAACCAGCAGATCCCAGGGCGCTCTTGTCGGAGGTGGTGCTAGTGGATCTTGTTCTCCACCTAGTGGTCAGGCTTCTTCTCTTCTTTAAGGCATATACCTTAATGTGAATCTTTGTAAATTTCATTCATGCAGGTAGAAAATGTTATTTTCTCCACAGAGACTGCTGTTTTCTGTGCAAAGAATGTTGTTTTCTCTGCAAAAACAAAACAAAACATGCATTTTTTTTGTGCAGAATGAGTTCCAAATTGTGAAGATTCTTACCTTTTTAGTATTCTTGAATATTTTTCAAACATTTTCAAATATTCTTGCCATCCCTAGTCTATGGCCATTACTGCACTACACTGTTATGGTGTTATTATTCCACTTTCAACATCCTGTGGAATTCTGGGGTTTGAAGTTTACTGAGGACAAAGAGCTCTCTGGCTGGGAATTGTAAAGGCCCCTCCCTAAACTGCAAGCTGCAAATATTATTGCCCTTCTCACTGCCTGCAGAAACCAGAGCACATTCATCTGAACTGTAGGCCTTCCTAAGCAGTGGTAGCCTGACTGGGACATCACTTTTCCTTGGGAGAACATATTGAGAATGAGGGGACCCTGGTGGATGCTCCTCCTACTCCCTAATCTGTCATTTCACAATAAGTTATTACTCAAGATTTCCTCCTCATAAAGACTGGAGTGCCTTTTGGAGTCTGGATGGTAAGATTATTTCTGCCAGTTCGGGTACTGGTGGGGGAGGGGAAGCAGCCAAATTGCCTATTGCGTAAACTTTATGAGAAATGTAGGATGCACCTAGTTATTTTACCAATGAAGGGGTTAAGAAAGCACTTCATAGAGTGGTAATAATGACAAGAGATGCAGATTCAGTGCTATTGAGAGTTTTGTGTGGTTCCCTCCCACTTCAGCTCAGCTTTTCAGGTCAGGGCAAGGCCTCCATAAGAATAATTTCTGATCCAGTAACAGGAGGAGATTGTGGCTGACCCTTTGTGAATGCAACAGCCAAAGGAAAGGAGAGGCATCCATGATCAATGCACACATGTAGGTTGATTAAATAATTGCTCTGAATATTGTGTCTGTTGCCTTTGGTGGAGGGCAGCACCATTTGAAAACTGGCAGCGTTGGCCGTTTCCTGGTGTAGCATGCCTTCTCATACCATCTTTCACTAGATGCTGGTCACCATAGTTGTATGGGGACAAAAATGAGGACCAAGGAAATACTACCGCAACCACCACAACCACTTCTGTCCTTTCCTGGGCATCCTAACAGCAGCCACGGTAAACACCAACTGTTGCAGAGGTAATTCCAACATTATCCTAAGGGGAATAAACTCATTACAAATAGCTCAGTGCTACCTTGGTGGCATTTTGAGACCCCCTGAGATTATCTGCCTGTCTAATAGGCACAAAAGAATTAGGACTGGTCACGCTTGGACAAGTGGGAGGGATGGTATTGTCTACCATCCAGGAGAGGAAACTGTGTGGTGGTGAAAGTTTACATCCATTCACAGAGGACATGGGGTGGTAAAGCAGTTGGGAGGTGAACCTTTTATCGCAGGGTTATGAGCTCCCATTGGTTTGGGGTAAATACTACACAGCTAAGTCCAGCATGAGCATTACTACTACCATCCACATGTGTTTTCTTTCTGCTTCCAACTCATTCTACTCAAATGTTGAGTATGTGTCTCTCTATTATTTCTGTGCCCACTGGCTGCCATTGGTCTCCATTTTCTCTACTTCTTTTGGTGTCAGGGCAGCTGGGTACTTATGGAAAACAACTAGTGATAGCTGGAGTGCCTGCCTTCTAGTGTTTATTTTGGAAAGTTTTTGTTCACATCCTGCTGGAGACATCAGGGAGAAAGAAAGCTGTAGCCTTCAGTAACAGGTATGCTCGTGTGTTCCTACTTGCTTCAGAAAATCAGTGAGAAGATTATCACATCCATACTGTTGTTGACAATGAGAAACTCAGCAATGAACAGCCATGCCAATATTGCCTGCCTGAAGAAGATAGCCTGGCCATTGTGACCTTGTGCTGATGCTGCCTGTCCATACAGCAGTCTCACCATTGTGACTTCATACTGATGTTGCCTTCCTGGAGAGAAGAGTCTCTTGTAATCTTATGCTCAAAGCCCTTGTCTAAAAGCAAGAAAATGACATTGTGAACTTGTGCTTCCAGGTGAGGCTGGACATTTTGACCAAATGCTAATCTTCCCTGACTTACTGTGGGGAGACTGGTTACTTTTAAAATCTTAATGTGCATTCTTATGCACCTTCTTTTCCAGGCAAGTTTTAATACCTCTTGCCAAGCTTCCAATTATAAACTCTACAATATTGTACCTATTTTTACTTTTACTTTCTAGTGGGTTTTGTAACCAACTTTTCATAACT
Organism: Cyclura pinguis; assembly: GCA_030412105.1. Classification (NCBI taxonomy): domain Eukaryota; kingdom Metazoa; phylum Chordata; class Lepidosauria; order Squamata; family Iguanidae; genus Cyclura; species Cyclura pinguis. Next base: position 156,067,309 of record CM059602.1, read on the forward strand.
GGTCCATACCATCCTACAATATTGCACCCATCTTTAAATTCCTCAATCCAATTACATAAATCAGAAAACTGAATGAGTGTGGAAAATGAACTGAAAGCTTGGAAGAGATGTCCCACCAGAGGTAAAGAAGGAATGTAACATTTGTTCCACTACATAGTTTGCATAACTATATAGCAGGAATGTTTGCTACAAGTATTTAAAAATAAGCTAAGAAAGTCTGATTGTGGCTTCTGCTTCTAGGTCAACAGGGAACTACAATGGATAAGATCCCATCTGAAGAATAATTATGTATTTGAAAGCTTGTGAGAACTTATCAGGGCCCATCTTCGTAGAACTGCAAGGAACAAAATATACCTGGGGCAGAGCTTGAAAAAGCTACTTGTACTTCAGCTTTCAGCCAAAATAGCATGATCATCTTGGAGATCATGAAAGTTTTAGTCCAAAGGGTAATTTTTCTAAGATGTGGCCCAACTGGACTTGTCAGGTCTGCTCGAATAATATCTTAAAAAGCTGCAAATAGCAGCAATAGTCTGACTGGATGATGGCAACCTGTGGTGAAGATACCCAGTGAGTTTAAGAACTGCAGAGAATGGAACCCAGTTAATCAAGATCTCTGTAGCCCAGAAACAGCATGAAGTTTCTGCCATCAGACTGATTCATTCACCCATTCCATCTCTATTCATACAGACCATTTCTCCAGAACATTTTAAAATAATTAATTCATTTCTTCAAGATGGAAAAAGGTGGGGAACAGATCCACAGGTGGGCAATATTTTTAACAGCATCAAGTATAAATTCACAAATTTGTCCAAATTTGGAGTGATTTTGGAGGGATTGTGGAAGACAGAACTTTGCGTCATATTAAAACCATCTTGGCAATTAAAAATCAGTTGATTTTTTTTAAAGCCGTGGTCTATGGGGGCTTTGGGGTTTTCAAAGATAGCAGAACGGGGCCACATGGGCTGCACTTTTCCTATCCTTACTGTATACCAGTGCACAGAGCCTGGGAAACAAATTAGATGAACCTGAACTCTTAACTTAGGAAGACAATTAAGTTAATAGGTGTCAGGAAAATTGGTAGGGTGAATCCCTTGAATAGAATGTAGTAATGCAGGGTATACATCATTCAGAAGGAATAGACTAGGCAAGGGGAGCATTATGTATGAAACAGGGTGGAGAATGACCCACAGGCTGCATGCAGCCTGGAATTCCACTTCTGTAGCCTCCAGACCCTCTGGAATTCCCCAGAGCACCTCCCTGGTTTAAAAATGTTTCACATGGTTTACAGGAGATTTCCTACCCCAAACACATTTCAAACTATCCAAAGCTACATGTAGACATGGCAATATATATATTTATTTTGATGTACCTAAAAGCCCTTTTAACATTTTATGGTGTGCTATATCACACTGATGTACCTATAGGGAGCAGTGGAGTGAAAAATTGGTTGATTTCCCCCAAGCAGTTCCCCATTCCTGATATAAAAGATGCTAATTGAGAATATCTGGGTAAAAACAAAAAACCAAAGCAGAAGGAGAAAACACCAACATCATTGTACATGTTTACTAAGATCTCATTGAAGTGGGTGGAAGTGACCACATCCTCTTGGGTTTTGTTATACTGAGAAGGTGAAAGGCTGAGTATAGTTGGAAATACTTTGAGCTTAAAGCTGATTTCAATTGATTTAAAGAAATACTGGGTGACAAAGAGAAGGGAGTTTATGATAGATGGAAGTTCCCTAAATGGTGAGAAACTTAAAGCAGAATCACAAACAATTCCAACAAGAAATAAAAATTGGGAGGCATCTGAAGAAGCCACAATGGCTACATAAAGAGCTTTCTGAAAAGTTGACATTTAAAAGGAGGCAAATACAACAAATGGAAGAAGGGGAAGAAACCAGGGAAGAGTACCAATTGGTAACCATTATTTTTAGATAGAAGGTTAGAATGACTACAGCTCAGAATGAGACTACACTTGTCAGAGATGTTAAAAATAAAGTGCTCCCATCTTCAAAGCAAGCAGAAGAAAAACTAGCAGGTCTGCTGTACAGAGAAAAAGGTGAAATGCTAATGGGTGACAGAGAGAAGGTGGAAATGTACAACTCCTAGCTTGCTTCCATTTCTCCCAAAACAAAAATGACACAAGTTAGGTAGATGTGATACAAAAACACGTAACTACTTTAAATGAATTCAAGGTTTTCAGGGACTGAACTGTATCTGGAAATATTAATTGAAGTTATGGATGCAGTTGAAGGTGCTCTGTCTATAATTTTTGATATTTCTTGGTGAATGTGAGGTCTTGAGAGACACTGATCAGGTCAACATAGATACCAGGAAAAGTTTCAGAACAACTAATTCAATCATTGGTCTGCAACTGCTTAGACAAGAACTGTGATTTTTAAGGGGCATTACTAAGAGTGTGGATTTCTCAAATACGAATAACCTTCCCCTCTTTCCCAGCCTCTCTCCTGTTTTCATTATAGAATAAAAGTTTCATAGATTAGGAGAATGCTTTGGATGTAGTGCAACTTGATTTGAGCAAGGTTTTTGACAAGTCTCCCCTGATGTTCTTGCAAACAGGCTTGTACACTAGAAATAATGCTATTAACCTGTGCTAGATGATGCTATTGTTAGGTGGATTTATGCTTAGATGATAGGCAACACCTAGAGAATTCTCACCAATGGCTTCTTATTCTGATGAGAAGTGACAAATGGTGTGCTGCACTCTTCTATCCTGGATACCTTGTCATTCAGCATCTTTGCAAATAATTTGAATGAATGAGTAGTGCAGATGCTGATCAAATTTGCAGATTATGATAAACTGGCAGGAGTAGCTTGTATTCCGGAAGACGGGATCAGGATTTAAGATGGCCTTAAAAGACTGAAGAGCTGCCACAAAACCAATAAAATGAATTTTGAAAGGGATAAGTGTAAAGTTCTACATGAAGTTAGGAAAAATCAGATGGCCAAATATAGGATGGAAGGCATCTGGTTTGGCAGTACGACATGTGAAAAAGATCTAGGGGTCTTAGTAGTAGAAGAAAAAAATGTGGCTAATTTTTTTTAAAGAAGGCTGTCACATAGATAAAGCAAGCTGGTTTTGTGTTGGATTAAAATTACAAGAAAGGAAATTAGTAATTTGTGAAAGCCGAATTTCAATCACAACTATTGTGACTTCACAGTGGTGCTGCCTTGTGCCTAATTCTGCTTATCTGAAGTTGAGTCAAAATGGTGAAGGTGCCCTCCCACAATTACTGCTCACCTATGCACTGGATATTGTGGCATGCAGCCAGGCCAGTAATAGGGGGCATAGCTCAGCCAAGTTGGGATCTACTGTAACATTATTATTCATTAAAGTGCTTGCTGAATAGAGCTACTAGGAGTCTCTTCTTCTGCCTGTATAATAGCATTTCTTTTAAAATTTGTTAGCTGACATGTAACCCATATTTAATGGAAAGTTTCACTTCAGTACTGCAAATATGTTCTTTATGTTCCCATGACTTTCTCAATGACAAAAATGATCTTCCCAATAAATACAGTGGTGTCCACCAAGTCAGCAAAAACTGATTTTCCAATCCTCTTAGTCCTAACTTTAGGTATTATGAGATCAGACAGACAGCCATTTGCCACTCATTGTCATCCTAAAGCTGTTTTAAAATAAACTTCAAAGAAGAGATGGTTCTAAGAAAGGACAGGGCTGGATGACGCATAGCTAAAAATTCTCCTGCTACTGCGGCAAGTACAGCAAAGCAATAGAACAGGTAATTCAGCAACTGTCTTCTTCTGATAACGTGAGTGTCTTAATTTCTAGACACACATTAAAACCACTTTGAAATTCAACAAGAAGAGAAAGAGAAAGAACAGAAGCCTGCATTTGACAAACTAAGTTGAAACTCTGCTTGCCAACAAAACTTTATCAGTTTTTTTTTAAATCTAAGAAAATGCTCAGGTTGAATCTACCTCCTATGGCTCATGAATATACATTAGAATAAAAATATTTCCCTCCCAAAGAGAAGAGACTGTCCATTGTAAACTCTTCAAGACGACGTCTTATTGAAGAGGAGAGCCTGGCTATTGTGATCATTTGTTGAGCCTTCCTGCATGGAGAGGAAGCCTGACTATCTTAACTTTGTATGATGATAACTGTCTAGTGAGGAAATTGGCCATTGTGGCATCACATTGATGCTGCCTGCCTAAAGGAGAGAAACTGGACATTGTGGCGTCATGCTAATGCTGCTCTAGTGACCACTATGACTTTGTGCTGATGCTGTGCCTAAAGGGGAGAAAGTGAACATTGCAATCTTCTGCCTATATGAGGAAGCATGAGTTAACGGGCACTGAAGCATCAAAATAACCCCAAACCAAATTGATCAAGTGTGTGACGGAGAAGAAGAGAGAGGAATGTAGAGAAACGTCCATCCAACACCATATATGCAACAGGCACATCATCATGTAGTTTGATCCCTCTTCTACCAATGAGCCACTAGTATGGAAGATGAAGGATCTAAAGAAATTCAGAAAAGAAACAATGAATGCATGATTTAAAGAAACTGTTTTTCTTTTTTACAGGAAATAATATAAAAAGAAAATAAAAGAAGGTGGGAAAAGGAAGGGAAACCTAGGAAACCCTGATTAACTTAAGATTGGTCATAAGACAAAAATACAGCACAAAAAGAAGCCACCTTTGGGTAACAATTGGCAAAGAACAATTCTGATTAGGATGGAATAAAAGTCTCTCGAAAGAAGTAACAAAGAGGTAATCAGATTTGTGCAAAGCTCAACATTGAAAACCTAACTCACTGTAAAATTATTGTCAGCAAATATAATTTAATCAAAAGTAAAATCCCTTTTCTGTGTCTTCCAGAGAGGAGAACATTTAGAATACAAAAGACATCAAGGGCTCTGTCATACTACACAATCATAGCACTGTGATTCTATTTGAATGGCCATGGCTGCTGTTTGCGGAATCCCAGGACTGGTAGTTTGGTGAGACACTAGCGCTCTGTGGTTGGGCATTTTAGATGCTTCTCTCTAAAATGACAATCCCATAGCTGTTGCTAAAGCAGTTAAAATGAATCATGGTGCTATATTGCATAATGTGAAATTCCACCTTTTATGTGTGAAAAAGAGGGAGAGGTTAGACTGAACTGAAACTGCATTAAAAAAAATTATTAAGGATCATAGAATTATAGAATCATAGAGTTGGAAGAGACCCCAGGGGCCATCCAGTCCAACCCCCTGCTATGCAGGAACACACATCAAAGCATTCCCAACAGATGGCCACCCAGCCTCTTCTTAAAAACCTCCAAAGAAGGATACTCCACCACACTCTGAGACAGCATATTCCACTGCCGGACAGCTCTGACCATCGGGAAGTTCTTGTTAAGCTGCTCCCCAAGATCCCACAGTCTGATTCAATCTTTTTCCTCCTTTCTCTCATCACTAATATTTGATTATATGTTCAAAGACCAAAGGTCAAGGAAAACTTCATTAACTTTCCAGAAACAGCTTCCCTTTGTCTTGGGACATGATTCTTTCATCTTATTGCAATATATTTGAGTTTAAAGCCACTTTCATAACTCTTCCATATTGGTCCATTGTCCTTTAGCTGGCCAAGGCTTAATCACTACAATAATTACTGAGCTATCATTTCCCTCATTTCAGAATATAGAGCTAATGCTCAGAAAACAATTAGTTATACTATTCATGAACCAGACAAAACATCTTACATTATATTTAATTCCATAGCTCTGTAGACCATATCCCTTATACAACTGTATCCTTGAAATAGGACCCAAACAACATCACTGCCATCTTTAAATGATACCTTGTATTTCTTCACTTATTTCAAATCATTTTATGGAATCCCCTCTTTCTGGAGCTTCACCCTCTCAGGAAATTTTTAAAAATTGGGAGAGGTCAAAATCCTAATTTAGGCCACAAGGGACCAAAGATTTTAACTTCAAATCCATTCTACTTCTCTTCTGTCAGAATTGTCTCATTCTATAGCGTAGAATCTAAGACTCCTCTGAGTTTTTCAATGTTCCATTTTCCTTCAGCTTGGTTACAATGAAGTATGCTTGAACGTTATTTAGCAAACCCCCTTTTTGTCAGACAGTTTGCTGACATTAAAAAAAAACTTTACCCATGGGGCCTTTCTGCACTACATTGTTTTAGTGCTATCATTCCACTTTCAGCATCCTACAGAATCCTGGGTTTGCAGTTCAAGGAGGGGCATTTAGAACTTTCAGCCAGAGAACTCTTTGGCCTCAGTAAACTACAAACCCCAGAATTCCACAGGAAGTTAAAAGTGGAATAATAGCACTGTAACAGTGTAGTGCAGAAAAGCCCGTGGTTTATATGTTTCTTCTTTTTGTCCAGGAAATTATGTGAGAGTTTCAGCTCCAGACATTTCTGAACTGAAATTTCAATAGGTACATACAGGTCATAGGCAGTGTACCAATGTAATAATTTCACACTTCATAAAATTATGCATTGTTTTATTATGTATATATGTTGTCTTTCATTATGATTTTATATAGTGCCAAAAGGAGGCCTTGGAGAACATATAAGGACAAAATGTGTTGGGTTTTTTTCAATAATTATTCATCTATAGAGCACCTTGTCAGAGTCCAACTCCCTGCCTGTGCCTCACTGCTAGCAAGGGGGAGAAGGCAAGAATACTTGCTGTGAGGAGGAGAAGGAGGCAGTGAGGAATGTCCAAAACAACAACTATTAAGGAAACTGAAGAGCCAAGCCAGGTGAAAGTCCAGTCCAACAGTCTAGAAAGCAGAGGTCCATCCAGAGGGGTCAAGGGAGCCGGAACACAAGGATTGTGAGACTTGCAAGTAATTTGCTACAAGCAAAGAGCAAGCCATGCTGACAAACCTAAATAGCCAGAGACAGGTGTTACTTGTCATTGCTTCCTTAATCTAGCCAATGCAGCTTCCCTCTGAGCTGCCCATTTCAGCCTTCTTCATGACTGGGAGCTAAGGGGCTCAGGTGACCGTAATTCTTCCAAATCACTGCTGATTCCTTCTCCCTCTGGAGCTGGTTGCAGCAACTCTGCCTCCTCTTGTCCTTCAACTGCTGGAAAGGTTTGCAAGTTGCTTTGGTCAATCACTGGCTATGTTCCTGGCACAATCAGTTGTTCCTCAACCTCAGAGTCATCATCTATCACACACCTTGAGATGTGTCTCCATTTTTTTTCTGTTGATTTTCATAGAATCTTAGAGTTGGAAAGGACCACGAGAGCCATCCAGCCCAGCCCCCTGCCATGCAGGAATACACAATCAAAGAACTCCTAACAGATGTCCATCTAACCTCTGTTTATAAACCTCCAAAGAAGAAGACTCTACCATACTCACAGGCAGCATATTCCACTGTTGAACAGTTCTTACCATCAGGAAGTTCTTCCTAATGTTTAGGTGGACATTTTCATTGCATTCTTCCCAGTCTTAGTTCCAACTTGAGGTAGAACCAGCAGTGAAGATTTTCAGTTCACCAACTGTGTTTGGATGAAACTAAAAAAGTGTTCTTTCAGAGATGTCCTTCTCTAAAAGGTTGGAGATGTACTGGTTACTGGCTTAGCAGTCTGTGAGGAGCTGCCAGTATGAGTGTGTTGGACACCCAAACTTCTGGAAGGCACTAATGACTGACTCCCCCAAAAGTTCATTTGAAAATGTTCTCTTATTTCTCCATATTGTATTTGCAGACAGACTTCTGTATCTTTCTGAAATTGTGTCAGTGGCTTGATCAGTGATTGTATATGTGTTTCTGAGCCCAAAGCATATTGGTGATGTAGCAGAAGCAAACAGAACTGAAATAAATGAAAATTTTAAAGAGCAAGTTATATAAGATGTATTCAGACAAAGGGTATCTTCAGCTCAGTCACAGAAGTTAATAAAAGCTATAATGAATTGCATCAACTGAAGGCCTGACCTACATGGCTTTATGTACTTTAACTGTGGTATTTCAAACATACCATTTACCTACGGGTTTTTGAAAATACACAATCATTTTCGTAACAGAAGCTTCTAATTCTTAAGATTTTCATGGGACTTCCTGTTCCAGCATTTAATTTCAACATGCATTTGTTTTATGTTGATTTGTGAGGTTCATGGTAGGACAGCTACAGGACGAACACTAGGTAGATATTCTTTTTTTTTTTACATAGCTGTTTTGAGGGAAAGGTAGTTCAGGAAACCTTACTTAAATTCAGTTGGCACTGGACATAAGACACAAAGATATAATGGGCTGTCCTATGCCTATAGGCAGCAGATTATTGCAAGGAAAGCAGCAACAGTAAGTCAGTTCAGTCCAGATCATTCACATGCAATCTAGGAAGATGCACAGGTGTAAGGTCTCAGACATTTCAAAAGGTGTTATACAAAGTCCAGATGACCATAGATAGATAATTAGATAGATAGATAAACCAAAGATAAATAAATAGATAATCCAAAGATAAATGTGACCAATCCAGAAGTCATGATTTTTTAAACACACACACTTGAGTACTGAGAGTTCTGCCAGTTGTAGAGATTGTGAACAACAGCTGCTGGAAGTTTTATAGATAACTGACTCTGAACATCAGGTGCTTGATTGGTCAGCATTTCCTATTTAACAGATATTGACTCCAACAAAGCTGTTCCATCCCTGGGTGTCAAAGGATGGGGGTGTCTCTTCAGTGTTTGTCAAGTCTTGCTGAGAAGACAGGCCCCACCTGCTTTGGCCTAGGGTTGGAAAGAATATTCAAAATTATTCAGAAAATGGTCAAAAACAAGTTTGTTGATTATTCAGAAACTCTGACAAGAACTATCCTGGACTGACAAGAATTCTCAAAATTTGCACATGCTTGTTCTGAGCATAAAACAGCATTATCTGTGCAGAAAATGCTTTAATTTGAGCTTTACTCTGTCCAAAATTCACCTGAGGTCGATTTGCAGAGAAAACAATTTTTCTTCATAAAACAACCACGTAAGAATTTTGTGCAGAAGGTTGCAAATTGTGAATACTCTCTTACAGCAGGAAGATAATTGTTAAAATTGTGTGTGTGAGAAACAGAGGGAGTTACCTAATTGCAGGAACTTTACATTAGCTCTATATCATTACGTCTTCTTGGTTTCAGTCTCATTTCCACTGCACCAAAGTTGATTTGAATCTTGGTCCTATCTCCTATGGTGTTCAGACCTATGTAACAAGTAGGAATGTGCACATCTATAAACTTTACATGCACAGATTTCTCTCCATTTCCAAAATCCACATCTGTGCACACTTATTTCAACCCCCTCTGCTTTTTTTTTAAATAGAAGGAAACCCATTTCTTTTTCTGGCCTCCCCCCCTCCCCAAATGTGCATATGCTATGCACATTTTAAAATGCTAATATGCTATGCACATTTTAAAAATTATGCTCCAGTTGTAGTGGGCTGAGATTAGTTATAAACCTCTTGAGCCAGCAGAAAATTTGATCTGATGGCTTACCACAGCCAACAGAACAATTTGCTGGCAGAGAGGCTCTGCTGGCAGGAATGCCAAAAGAAGGGCAGAGAAGGGCAATGCCAAAGACACAACACCAGTCTGAAGTTAGGCCAGGACATGGATAATCCAAAGTAATTTTCATCACTCCTAAACTGACAGGAGTTTGTAGTCAGCAGAAATTCAGCCGGTCTAGTGCTGGTTTAGCTGGCCCTTGTTCATTTTGGCTAGCTGGGGTTATATTCTAGCTAATGGTTGGCTCTAGTTTAAGTTGGCTCCTCCCAAGCTCTATCACTTCTCTCTCCCTTTTTTGGCTCTTCTTTCTGCAGATCTTAGTCAGCAAAGCAGTTCTGCTGGTGGATTGTTCTATTGACATATTGCTGGGATCAATTAGCAGAAAAGATTTCTGCCAGCAGAAGAGGCTTGTGCCTAATTGTAACTAAATAGGGTGGATAGCTCCAATGTCAGTGGAACAGTGAACCCTATCCTTAAAACTGAGTAATCACTTTGCATAGTTCCTTCAAAGTTTGGACTAAAGATCTGGTTACATTCATGCCCCAAAATATATTGGAACTACCCTGAATAGTCAGTGTATCTTTGAGGTAGTATTGCGCTGTCCACTGCAGCATCAGAATCCTGAACAAAAGAAGTACTAAACATGCACAGAGTCAAGCTAGGCAGGTTAAAGAAGACTGAAAAGGAGATGCAGCTTGGTATTCTTATTATTTCTTTGAACTGCATTTCTGTTGGATACACATGGGAAACTTGCGGGGGAAAATTGATTTTGAAAGCTGAAATTAATTTGCATAAATTTATATTGGGAAAGGAAGTCTGGTGGGAAATTAATCTGGGAGATTATAATTTGAAAGAAGGAATTATTTTGGTGGGAACTGGGGAGGGAATTTTGGGGACAAGGCAAGAACCTGGGAGGAAGACAATTGCAAGGCCAGAATCTCAGGAAGAGAGCTTCCTTCCTTGTGCACCATGGAACTAACCCTGACTGAACAGCTTTCCTTGTTGTTGATCTTTCATTTAAAGGAAGGAAGGAAGGAAGGAAGGAAGGAAGGAAGGAAGGAAGGAAGGAAGGAAGGAAGGAAGGAAGGAAGTAAGTGATTGCTCATATATTAAGTGTGGCTCTCAGCGATGAAAAGGTGGATTTTTTTTGTTCAAGGTCATTCAGCTATGACAACTACCTCAGCCATTTCTAATATCATCCTTTGAATGCTTTGATGAGCTTTAAAAAACCCCCTCACTGTTTAGTTGCTATTATGGTATAAAAGTGACAAGCTGTAGTGACAAGATCCACTGATCCTGAAACAATCTAACTTCTGAGTGACAGCTTTCTCTCGTTTTGAGTACTCATGCTCATGAAGATTGAGTTTTGGCTATCACAGTAAGTCCTGGTTTACCATAGAACTTGGAAAGGTGCTTTTAGAAAGCAATAGTTCCTCTTTGAGATATGTTTTTTAAAATCTAAACGCCAGACTGTGCAGAGAAGATGAATAAACAGTTGTTTTTCTACAGCTGTATTTAATAAAAGCATCAAAATGTTGGAAAACTACAAAAAATGTTTTTTTTAAAAAATGATTAAAAATGTTTCAATACCAACAAGAAAGGAAAAAAGAAAAAGAAGGAAATAGCAGACAAAGAGAAAGAAAAAGATTAATATTGACTTCCAAATTTCTTAACAATGGTTATATATTTTATTGTACCAGATAACTTCTTCAGCTATATATTGTTAATACATTTCTTCAATGTAACCAAACTTATTAATTACCAAAACCTACAGTTAACATGTTATTCTTACTTTTCATCCAAAAGACAATCAAAAGTTCCCAGTCTTCAGAAATGACCCCAGTGATTTTTTTTGTCTAATCAATGTTGATAGTTTCTCCATTTCAGCTGGTTCAGTCAGTTTCATCAACTAGTCTTTGTTTGTTGGAATTATATTATTTTTCCATTTCTGTACATACCCTAATCTTGGTGCCATGGTCATATCTCATAATAATCTTCTGTATCTCTTCTCTATTTGGTAATCCATCAGCCTGAAGAAATACGATTCAGGTTTCAATTGAATATTAACCTTCAAAATCTTCTGAATCCAACTATATATTTGTTTTCAAAATTCCCTAGCTTTCTCACAAATCCACTATGTATGATAAAATGTCCCTATTTGTTACTCACATTTCCAACATAAATTAGAAAAAAAACTTTATTTTTTTTTCATTTTTTTCATAATAGCTCCTTTTTTTTATTTTGGGTAAAAATGCTGTATTTTACACCATATTAAATGAGTTTGGAGAGCCAATGGGGTGTAGTGTTTTGAGTGTTGGACTATGACCCTGGAGACCAGAGTCTGATTCCCCACTTAGCCACAGAAACCCACTGGGTGACCTTGGTTGTGTCACACACTCTCAGCCCCAGAAGACCCCATGATAGGTTCATCTTAGGGTCACCATAAGGCACACAGCCACAAGCATGGCCTAAAAGAGTAATTCAGAAGCTGTACATTTCACTTTTCATTAACCACAGCTTGTTGTGGCATCCAAATACAACAACTGTCCTTAAATCTTAAAAATGATTTGTTTGAATTAATTTCTAACCATGGTCTTGCCAAGGCTCATTGCCTTCAGGAATGAGCAACTTGTGGCTGTCCAGATACTGCTGAACTGTAACTCACATCAGTCTGAGCCTCCTTAGCGAATGGTGAGGGATCATAAAACTTACAGCCTAGCAATATCTGGAGGCCACACATTGCCTACTCTTGCAGAAAAACATAGTGAATTGTAAGATCCAAATGTACCCATACCTAAAAGGGAGACATTTCAAAGATAACTTAAAAATAGTAAAGGATGAAAAATCATACCCCATACAAATATTTAGGCACAGTCAGACAAATATAAATACAATACATATATCCTCACATGCAAAACTTGTCTCTTTTAGAGCTATTCAGCACACACAAGGAAGGTTATCTGGTCTAAGTTTGTAAAAATCTCTGAACTGTACACATCCAGCCTTTTGAAATTTCTAACACTACCTATATGTAGCTACGGAAATGTACATAAACATGTGATCTTGGGAACAGAACTGAGCTTTGATTGGTTATCAGGACCTTATGGTTTTCTTTTATGTCTTTGAAGCTCCATCTTAAAAAGGGGGGAGGCACTCAGACCAGAGAAGAGGGAGAAGTGAGGCTATATAGGTATGATTGTACATGTATTTATTGCAGTGTAGATGAGAATGCACATTCCTAAACACTGTCCTGGACTATGCACACATGGTTAGACATGAATATAACTGAATCAGGGCCAAAGCATGGCATGCCATCATTAAAACAACTCAACTGGTCATTTTCAGTTTAGCACTGTCACAGCCAACAACTTTTCAGCAAAAAGGAAGACATGGGTTGTGGACTGTAGGGAAATATTCCTTCTGTCATAGACATGGTTATTCAACCATCACATTTCAGGACGTGTGAGCTGCCAAAGACAGCTTTGCAAAATATGCCTTTCAGCATGTTCTGCTCTTATAGAGCTGTTTCAACAAGGAAGGGACTGAATCCATTTGCACCTTGATGAACTTTGTTGTCACATTGCGGCAAACTCTGCTTCAATATGGACTGTTGCATCTTGACACAGCACCTCTTGGGCACATTGGTTCCTTGACATCTTGGAAGAAGGGAGGGCTCACCCCAGTTTTATCAGCTCCATGTTGATATGATTATTTACCAGAGGTTTATGGCATGTTTAAAATGGTACATTTATTGCACTTGATGTGGGATAAGTTGTGATTGCTATGAAACCTGACACAAGAAATGTATATAGAGAACTTTGGTAGCAGAAGACCATCAGCAACTTGCTTAAAGGCAAGTTAGGTAACTCTGTTTGTAAAAAATGGATTATACTTACTCAGGTAGCCTCTTCCATACCTCTCTCCCTTTGCTCCTTCTGCCTGCCATTTGCAGCCTTTCTTGTCTGTGATGTCCCACTTTCTCTCCTTGTGTCTCTCACTTTTCATTCTTCTACCTGGCTCCCTGAATTCATTCTTGCATTTTCCTTCCCTTATATTCCCTTGCCTCCTCTTATCTTTCATCCTCTATTCTCCTCTTCATGTTTCTTTCCTCCTCCTCCTCCTCCTCCTCCTCTTCCTCCTCCTCCTCCTCTTCCTCCTCCTCCTCCTCCTCTTCCTCCTCCTCCATCCCATCCACTCCATTTCTCTCTCTCTTCTTATCCTCCTGCTTTCTTCTCTGTCTGATCTCCTGGCTCCATCCTCCTTGCTGGATCTGCCTCTTGACTTGGCTCTTGTCCAACAGTGAAGGTGTGTGTGGTCCATTGATGTCATCCCCAGGTGTCACTGTATTCTGTGGTCCCTGATCAGTCTCATCATTTTTGAGGAGGTGGGCTTCATGCTGCTGCAGGAACCTGGTGCTGACGCTGTCTGGCCACAGTAGAATTAATTTTATGAGTATCAACAGCTGGATAAATGTGTTACTGTAGTTTCTAGTCTGAACTTGTGGGATATTAGATATCATTTGATATCAAGAATTTGGCCTTGACTACCCATTCCTCTCCATGTGCTTGCGAGGCCCCTGGACAAGCACGCACACAGGCATGGCTGAAAATAGCTGAACTATTCAAATCACAATCCAGGCAGGCCACTAATTGCCAGACTGCAGCTTTAGGAGACCTCCAGGCAAGTACCTTCTTAAGATCATATTATGTATGCATGCTATTTACAAAAGATCCCCTGCCCCGAGCAGGCATCTTGATGAGCGGACTATCCAACTCTCAAGCACTCCGCGTTTGCATACTGTCTACGCTATTGACAACGCTGTCATAATTCAATCATCTAAAGTACTGACCTTTTGGAGGCTTTGTCTCCAGCCTGAAACCCATTGTTTTCCCCGGGAACGGACTAGCCTACAGGCACATTTTCCCCTATAAGAACCCCTGACTTTGAGCGTCTCATCGGATCGCTTGTGACTTGCTACCTGACTTGCTGCCGCTCCATTTGATGAGCCTCCCCTCAGCCTCCACGTGCTGAGACTCTATGCTCCCAAGCTTCTTTCCATCTACCGGGCTACAGGATCAGGTGTAGTATTTCCCCGAAAATCCTCCTGAAAATCCCCTATCTAGTTTCCTCTCTATTTTCTTAGGACTGCTTGCGTGACTGCGCAATTGTGCAGTATTTCTTAATTTCGAGTGAGTGAGTGCGTAAGTTTGCTGTGACTTCATAAATAAAGGAACATAATTTGAGCTTTCTTGTGTCTTGGTCCTGACTCGGCCTGACCCCGTAAACATTGGGTAAAAGATCTCACTACGTTGCCCTGCCTCTCGCATTGCTAACTGGTGCTCTAGCTAATTCCCATTCCCCATTATTTTGAGCACATTGAGGTGTCCCTCACGGGACCCCCAGAAATCAGGGTAACAAATGTGCATCTCTAATAAGTGGGAAAAAATGTTTTCCTCCAATAAAGATGGAATGGCATATAGACTATGTCTTACGTGGCAAAGCTGACAGATTTAGATGGAGTCTATGCAAGTAGACGACAAAACAATTATTTTACAGAAAAGTGGCCTTCATTTTTGTACTATTGGAATGACAAGGTTCAAGAGAAAATCAATCCAGATTTAGTATAATACACCCTATTTTCAAAGATAAGTTAACATTTCTCTGTCTGTTGTATATCAGTATCAATTCATTTTTTAAAAAAGAAATGGTACAGTCAATGGGGAAAATGTATATAAAAATACATTAGGGAAGGACTTTAAATAAAGGCATACCTTACAGAAAATGTGTACATATTTCTATGCAGGAAAAAAAGTGGTCTTATTTGCGACCTCATATGAAGAGATTGGACATGAATGCAGGTGGGATTCAGAAAACACAACACAGTTGAGAGTGAGTTTTTCACATCCCTAATGGAAGCACGCATGGCAGGAGATACTCTTTCAGGTAGCACAAATTTAACAGCTATCAAACTTACAAAAAAGGCATCTTCAAAGTGACTCATCCCTTGTTGACCACAATGTCCCTGAGCTTTCATGAGACTTTTCTGTTAGGTTGTGAGTTTCTGCATCTTTCCCCAGATAGTCAAAGACAAAGATTTTTGGACTGAAAATGAGGAAATTGGTTTGATGGAAATAGGTTGCATTGTACATTTTATATAACTAATGGTAAACTAGGACTGCCAGAAACTTCAGGGTCACCCTGCTCACAGTACCTCATTCTGAGAACCCCTCCAAGCCAAGAACTTGAAGTCTAGCCTGTTCTCGTTGTTCCTTTGCAGAGAGGGCAGACAGTGACCATGGTAAAGAAGACAGGCAGGTAGGAAGCAAATAAGGGGAGGAAAAAGAGATGTAAAGAAGTAACAATGAAAGAAGAAGGAGGGACAGGGAGGAAGAGAAGCAAGAGGGATGACATAACGGGGAGGAGATAAGGGACAGGGGAAATTGCAGGTGAGCAGAAGGGAGCATGAACAGTGATGATGGAATTGGTGGTGGTGTTCTCCTCCTGCTCCTGGTGGAGGAAGAGTTTGTGCTGTCCAAGTTTCTGACTCAGACCTATTGCCTTTAGCTAGCTGTAGCTGTAGAAGTTATCTGTCTCTCCTTTTCCTACAAAGCAATAATCTACCTTTCTATTCCAGCAGCTGTAGAAAGCATACAAAGCTAGAATAATGCTGCCTTTTAGAATGTCCCTGACTACAGTTATTTGTTCTTTTTATTTGTTAATAAATCTAGTATGTGTTTTCAGTTCAGAGGAGGAATTCTGTTTATTAAACCTGGAGAGTCCATTCTGGTGTCTGTTCCCCAATGCAGTGGTATCCTTATTTCTGGTGTGCAATTGTGACATTCAGATCTATGTATTTACTTCCTTTTCAATAAAAATGGTAATCCCTCTGATGAGGTGTTTGTTGAGAAAAGTATGAGGTACTAAATTTTTGGACAATTAGTTGTATCCATGGCTATGCATGTTTACCTGGTTCAGGAGTGGAAACATATGAAATGTCTGTTAATTTAAATAGGCTATTTCTATTCCATTTTTCTCTTAAAAGAAACAACTAACATAGTACCAGTTTCCATGCATGGCTCCTTCCCCACTTACAGACAGTTTATGGCCAAGCCCACTTTGTCTGTGCCCCCTACCTGGGGTGGAGTATTAATCAGGCATCAAGGGGAAATTCAGATTGACTGACAGAAATAAAATAAAATATCTTAAAACATCATGAAATACAGTATATTTTGAGCTATATGGACTTTTCTTCATGAAGGATGCTTTAAAAACAGCAGTGGTAAAATATGAACCAGCACATATCACATCTCCCATCATCCCTTGCCATAGCCATTTTAGCTGGGGCTGTTGGGAATTGCAGTCCAACTACACCTGAAAGGCAACATATTCCTTATCTGTTAAAATTATGTAGTAACAGAAAAAGAACAAAAGAAAGTATGACAGAATTGCAAAGACAGTTGCTTTTGCAAAAATGCACATATTTGAACAATTCCAGTGCCAAATTATGTACAATGTATCATAATAAAATAAAATTAATGTGATCTTCTGAGATGAGAGGACTAAATTTGATCAAATTCTGTAACTTTAAGGAAGCATGAATGTTAAAATGTGAAGAAGGGAAGATTTCACCAGGAAAATGGATATTTTTCTCCCCAATTTCACTGGTGATCTGGTTGTGAAAGGAAAATCCATCAATATCTTCTGAGCAGACCAGTGCTTCTCCTCTCAATAACACTAATTCTGTTTTATCAACTAATGATAAGTATTCTTAGGCTTGCTTAGGAGTACTTGTGGTAGATCGAAGAATATAATAAATGGAAACTGCATCACTTATAAGCAATAATTCAAGATATCCTAGAGAGGTTGCATCTTAGGAAGAGCTGCAGGGGAAGGTTTGTGTGATAAGGATGAATAGCAAAGGTAATAACATCATGAAATGCTGTACCTTGGAGGGGAATTATTCAATTTAAGCCTTTATATAAAAGATTCTGGGTGCCCAGCTGAATGGCATAAGAGTTATGCTGTCTCATGTTATTAGGAGATAATGCACTACTGACAATTTTTTAAATGGTAAACGTCCAATGTCCAGTTCCCACTGGCAAAATAGCATGTTGTGATGATCTCCCAGTATTTAGAAAGATAATGTGTACGGAGAATTAACTTTGGCTCTTGGATATCCACAGAGGGAAAAGTAAACTGCAAGTGTATGGAAGAGCACTGTGTAGACAACCTGAAGGAAAAGAAAAAGATTTTGATCAGCTATCACATATTTTAATTCTGGGTATTTTAAGGTATTATACAGGAATAAAGAAGGAAAGTTGGCTCTTTTAGCAGAGAGATTATTCTCAAGGATATGAATGACTGTATGTCAGACTAATAACTTTAATAGTTTTTTTTTTTTAAAAAAACACCCTCAGGTTTATAATACAGAAAAGGAATCTAAAATGACTACACCAGAAACCTGTCTACCAGGTCTTTTTGCATCCCAAAATGTTATCTTTTCCTAATTATTAATAAATTGCAATCTAGAGACAAAGTAACCCCTCCATCCCAGCTATATACATGCATACTATTGGTCAGATAATAAAGAATAATGCTGCTGAGCTAATTGGAAGAGGATGGAGAGGACACTAATACTATAGTTCTATGTACATGTCCTTCTGAACTCCATGGAACTTATTTTGGGGCACATGCATAGGCTCATACTGTAAATCTGCCCCTCATGGCAAACACCTAAAGCAGTAATGAGCAGATGTTGAATTATAATTCCCTTCACCCTTGGCTATGTCAGCTGGAGCTAAAGCTTTCTGTGACAGATTTGATGACCTGGGCTATTCATATGCAACTCTGGCATGAGTAGGAGCTAGTTATTTGCATGTATAGCTCCTTATCCAGCTTAGAGATATGCAAATCTGCAGATATGGAAACCTACTCTTGCATGTGTATCACCCCTGCCTTGGAGGTAGGAAGCCTGAAATCCTTATGATGCTACTCCTATACAACTTCCATCAGCCCATGCCATCACGGCCAGTGGCCAAGGATGATGGAAATTGTAAGTCATCCACAGCTTAATGGGCACAGGTTGCCAGCTGTTCTATTAGTTTGCAATGCATGATTGACAGCATAAGACAGTACTGGAAATGAAATATGAAGAATAGCAGTTACTGAAATGTACCAAACTATCTAGCACTAAGAAAAATTAAGACAGAGATTGTCCTTGAGCCCACCAAGAAATAACAAAGGGTTACCTGGAATCTATCATATGCACACTTACTTGTGAGTAAGTGACACTGAAAACACAGAAGAAACTTCGAAGTACACATTGTGCTTTGAAGTCTTGATATGTAAGGATGTTATGGTGCTAATGGATAGGAAAAGTAATTTGCCCTCTCTCTGTAAGTAGGCAAAATTAATAACAATTTACCTATCACAACTGAGCCTGCTCATTGTAAAAAAAAGCGCTCTGGTCCCTAGTAACAAATAGCTCTTGGTAAAGGGAGCAACTTCTAAACTATGCGGGAGGGCAAGGCTAGGTGTGGGAAACAGATGTAGTAAGGAGAGTAGGATGGGGAATAGTGCAATCTCTGCTGGAAGGACATATAAATAGCACTCCACATTCCTAGAATATAGAAAGTGCTTCACTGTTCTTTCCTACTCTACCAAACTCTATTTTATACACCATTACTCTTTACTCTAAATCTCACAAAAAAAGGTGCACATTGATTTCTCAGCCACATTCCAACTTGTTGGAGCTCATGGGTATGAATTGACCACGCTATATGGCTAAGATCATCTGCTGTCCTACTCACACATAAATCAAATGCTCATAGTTAGTGACCATGTTGCCACAAATTTAAAGGAGCATTTCTCAAACAGGAATTGTGAAATACTACAAAATAAAATTTTGATTGGAACCTGTATTTTACCAGTTGTGGTTTTTGGCTGGACAAGTACAAGTGGTTTGAGGACTGTGGACAAAATATTCATGTTCAGATTTTATGATTTTGCCAATAAAACTAAAACTAAATGGCTTTGAAAACTGTACTGTTGTTAAAAATTCATTCATCAAGTCTGACTATTTGTTCCCTTTGACAAATATTTGCATTTGATTTTTGTATATTCCTGGTCAATGCATTAACTTCTAATCTATTTGAAGTGCTAATATCATTCTAATCATAATTATAATCTAAACTATTGTTGGTTAGTTAAGAATTATACAATTGATTAAGCTATAAAAACTTAACTATAAAAACAGTTCATTCAGATAAACTGCAAATGAGAGGATGTTAGTTTTCAGATATATACATATTTACCTGAGAATAAATCACACTGAATTAGATGCTTTTTTAAAATTAGATGCTAAATTTCACTGCTCTACCATGGCTTTACCTTTCCAGGTGGTGTGATTGCATTTTTTTTTGTGGAACAAGAAGCTAGACTGAAGGTAGTGGTGCTGCTGGCAGCGTGTCCAATGTTAGATAATGTTTTGCTGAGAAGCCAAACCAATGTGCCACGCAGCTCCTGGGCAGCAGCAGCAGTGGGAAATAACACTGGTAGAAGACCTCTCAGAGACAATGGCAATGGCACCATAGCTAATGTTTGTTAGTACTGTGCAGAAGGTGGCAATGGTAAGTGACTCCTGAAGCTTTCTTGAAAATCCTAGGGTGACAAAGTCCAACATGAAACAAGAGGTAGTGCTAGAGAATGAGATTCCCAGGTTGGAAGGTACTCAGTGAGCTACTGGGGAACAGCAGAGGACAATTGTGAATAGTAATGAGGTTAATGACACAATTGGACTCAAGCCAGACATGCTTAGAGGTCAAAGGGAAGTTCAAAGCTTCACAACAGATATTACAGGAACATGAAATGAGAGAAACGTAAAACGGGAAGCTAGGCATTGTAAAACAAGAAATGGAGTGTATAAACATTGCAATACATGAAGTGAATGTGCAAAAGTAGATGGGAATGGGACATTTTGATTCCGGCAACTACACAGAGTTTTACTCAGAAAATGAAAATGTGAGAAGAAATAGGGTGGCATTAATAGTGAGGAGAGATGTAGCAAAAGCAATGAAGGGATATTATGCAAAATTTGACTGATTAATCTCAATAAGACTTCAGGAAAAGCCTATCAGTAACCATAATCCAAGTTTATGCTCCAACAGAGGCAAAAGAAGAAGAAATTTAAAGATTCTGTGTTGGAGTCCAGGAGGAAATTGATCACACACCAAAACAGGTCATACTGGTAATCATAGGTGATTGGAATGCAAAAATAGGAAATAGAGCAGAACCAAACATTCTAGGAGAATTTGTCTTAGGGTCAAGAAATGAAGCAGGAAGTGACTGACTGAGTGTTGTGAAGCCAACAGTACATCAATTGCAAAAACATTCTTCAAACAACCAAAGAGGCGACTGTGCACCTGGACATCACCTGATGGCCAATATAAACATCAGATATACTATGTAATTGGAAGCAGAAGATGGAGAAGTTATATACTATCTGCAAAGACAAGACGAGGAGCAGATTGTGGTACAGATCATGAACTGCCAATATTAAAAACTAAAGTAAAGCTAAAGAAGAACACCAAATCAATCTTTGTGCCAACATACAACCTGAAGAACATCCCAGCAGAATTTAAAGATAGGATGAAAAATAGATTTAGACTATTAAGCCTAACTGACCAGGAGCCAGAAGAACTCTGGACTGAAGCCACCGACATTGTCAGGGAGTAATGCAAAAAGACACTATCTGCAGCCAAAAAGAAAGAAAAACCTAACTGTATGAAAGATGAAACTCTTCAAACAGCTAAGGACAGACAAGAAGGAAAAGTAAAAGTGGACAGAAATAAGGCCAGAACCCTGAACACAATTGTTGAACAACTTATGTGCAGGGACAAGGAGAACCACTATAACAATCAATGCAGAGAAATAGAAGAAGGCAACAAAAAAGATAGAACAAGAAAGCAAGAAGCAAATAGAAATCAAATGGAAATCCAAGAAGTCCAAGAAATCAAATGGAAATTAAAAACAAGAAGTGGGGATGCTTTACAACTGGGAAGAGAACACACTACACAATCAAAAAGAAATAAAAAGCCAATGGAAACTATATAAAAGAGATGAAAGGATGGCAGATTCATTCAATGAAGAATCATTTGAAGATAAACCCACCATTTTAGAAAGTGAAGTGGAAGCTGAACTCAAAGCACTTGGGAGAAATAAATCATCAGGAACAGACAGCTTACCAATAGAGTTTTTGCAAGCAACAGACAGAATGTACTCTAGTTCTAACTCAAATCTGTCAGCAAATATGAAAAAAATGGCCAACAGATTGGAAATGCTCAGTGTACATTCCAAGAAAGGGGGAACAAGAGATTGCAATAACCACACCACCATTGCATTAATCTCCCATACAAGCAAAGTGATGCTAAAAATTTTACAACAAAGACTTTTAACAAATATGGAGTGAGAAATGCCAGATGTCCAAGCTGGGTTCAGAAAAGAAAGAGGTATGAGGGATCCTGCTGAAAAATATGTTGAATACTGGAGCACATCAAAGCATTTCAGAAGAAAATCAGCCTGTGCTTTATAGATTAAAGCAAAGACTTTGTTTTGATCATGAAAAAATTATGGATTAATCTTAAAGAAATGTATGTATCACAACATTTGATTATCCCAAAGTGTAACCTTTTTTCAGAGTCCTAACAGAGGCCAATGTTAGGACAGAAGATGAGGAAACAGAATAGTTTCCAATCGGCAAGGTGGTCAGGCAAGGCTGTATTTTACCACACTATTTGTTTAATTTGTACACTGAATATATTATATGCAATGCTGGATTAGACTCTGAGGAAAGAGGTATGAAAATGGGAGGAAGGAACATCAACAGTTTAAGATATGCAGATGACACTAGACTAATAACAGAAACTAGTAAAAACTTGGAAAGACTACTGGAGAGAGTCAATGAAAAAAGTGCAAAGGCTAGTTTATAGCTGAATATTAAGAAAACAAAAATAATAATCACAGATGAATTTTATGAGTCTCTTTGTATTATGAGTGAGATATTCAAAGATTTCCTGTATCTTGGCTCAATTGATAATCAAAATGGTGACTGCTGTCAAAAATCAGAAGAAGACTAGGGAACTTTCTGCACTACACTGTCATAGTGCTATTATTCCACTTTCAGCATCCTATGGAATCCTGGGGTTTGCAGTTTAGGGAGGGGCATTTAGAATTCTCAGCCAGCGAAGTCTTGGGCCTCAGTAAACTACAAACCCCCGAATTCCACAGGATGTTGAAAGTGGAATAATAGCACTAAAAGAGTGTAGTGCGGAAATGGCCTAGGACTTGGAAGGACGGCTATGAAGGCACTAGACAAGATCCTGAAGTGTAAAGATATCATTGAATGCTAAAGTCAGGATTGTCCATGACATTATCCAATTTCTGTGTATAGTAGTGAAAGCTAGAAAGCTGATAGGAAGAGAATCACCTCACTGGAGATTTGGTGCTGGAGGAAAATTCTGCAGATACCCTGGAGTGCCAAAAGGACAAATAAAGCTGCCCAAGAAAGCCTGAGCCTTCCCTGGAAGACAAGATAACTAAATTGAATTTGTTGTACTTTGGACACAGCATAAGACATGAGCCATTGGAAAACACAGTAATTCATGGTTATGGGGGAAGGCAGTAGGAAAAGAGGAAGTTTGCATTGGAGATGGATAGACTCAACCAAAGAAGACACAGTCGTGAGTATGGAAGAGCTGGGCAGGGCTGTTCATGACAGGGTGACCTGGAGATCTCTCATTTGTAGGGTTGCCATAAGTCAAAGCTGACTTGGTGGCAGTTAACAACAACAAATCTCACTGAAATGTATTGGCCTATATCTGATTGCTGGTTGCAGCTAGATTAAAGGCACTGAATGAATAGTGTTGACTTACCATTCAGCAGCTGATTCAATGGGTCTACCCTAATTGGTCTAGTGTTTGCATTTAGGCTAATGGGATTTGCTACTAAATGGAAAGTGTTGTTAGTTCCCTTCTAAATCTCACTGAAATCTCTGTGATAATTTAGTCTCAACTGGCTTGTTCCATTACTATCATTGATTTGGGTCTAAAATATAAATACATTTTCATATTGTCAAAACCTGAATAGAGATGCCTTTTATAGTAAAGAAAGAAGTATATAACAGCTTAGAAACTTTGGCCGTTTCCACACTACACTGTTACAGTGCTGCTATTCCACTTACAATGTTCTATGGAATCCTGGAGTTTGTAGTTTAGGGAGGGGCATTTAGAATTCTCAGCCAAAAAGCTCTTTGATCTCAGTAAACTACAAACCCCAGAATTCCACAGGATGTTGAAAGTGGAATAATAGCACTATAACAGTGTAGTGTGGAAATGGGCTACGTTTAGTAAACAAAAAATAATATTTAGCTGCCTCAAGTCCTGTGCTGAGAGAAAGGTGGGATATAAAATGAATAAATAAATATTTGCAAAGATATTTAATATTATTGTTATTCCCTGCTAGAGTAGCACACCAGAAATTGAAAGAACATCAAAGCATCTGTGTCCACAGCTTACAATCTCATTTGTTAAAAAGTATTCCTGCCACTTAACTGTGTTAACTGATTAATCTTACATCATATCAATTAAGGATAGCAAACCTGCTTTTAACGTACCAGTATTGCAAAAAAAAAAAAAAAAAGGGTTGGCTGGATGGGCAGTCCTTTTTAAATTTATTTCAGAGGAGTAAAAGTGGGAGAGGTAGTCCTCAGTTTCTCTGTAAGCCATGGTTCATCCAGTGTCCTATCTTGGGATACATGAATCCTTGTGGATTTATTTAAGACTGGGATGAAAGTAGGATGATAAAAGGAGCCGGTGAACTGTACTCTTTGATTTATGGAAGCATGAACTTTGCATGCCCCAGGTTTGTGAAAGAACAGTTTCTTTTTTTTTTTAACAAGAATATCCCTCTCCTGTGTTCAGCATTTATCCTAGTAGAGCCCTCTGGAATTTAAGGCTTGTAAGAAGGAGGAAGGTTTTTGTCACCCATTTTTAAAGAGCTTCAACAAAGACTAGCAAGACACATTCATTCACATAGCTAGAGCCAAGCTACAATTTATCACAATTTATCCTTTTTTTGACAATAAAAATAAAAATAAAGCATGCCGAAAATCATCTGTCTATAATAAGCAATCCTTGTAAAACTGAGTAATGTTTGTTTACTCATGCTGGGCATGCCTTGCTGCAGGGATACAAGGTAAAGGAGATATGATACCATAGCCACCGACATTTCACAGACGAAATCTGAGACACACATGGCCAAGCAACCTTGGAGTGTGATCAAGATGGCAAAAGTTATTAATGAGGAAGAACATATAAGCTAGGAGAAGCTGCAGCAGTTGGCTTTTGCATAAGTTTACAGGGAAGGACAGGACAGGACAGGACTTCACTCCCCTGTCATTTCTGTTGAGTTGAGTGCAAACTACTTTTGCACTTGAAAGTTTGCAGCAACTGAAGTAAGCTGAGGACAAAGGGGAAAGGTGGGAGGAGGAGAGGGAAACTGGGATACTTTAAAAGTATCTAAAATTGTGAGATCGCAGAGTATTAACTTGGATGGCCTCTGTCAAATTGGGATAATAGGAGAGTGGTAAGAAATGAATAATATATAATGTCATAGGTTGTAGTCAATAAAATAATATCATTAATTGTATTCCTGCTTACTCACTTACTTACTTACTTACCGTTATCAGAGTTTTGGTGATGAAGTGATGAAGAACCTAAAAGAAGAGCCTTAGGTAGAAATATAGCCAAAGTGTATCGAGTAAACATCCTGGGGCAACAGTCTTCAGGGAATAATATAGGAAGGTGCTTGTACAAGGCATGAAGCTGGCATGCCTACGGTGGTAATTTAAGGAAGGATCACCACAACCAGAGAACTCAGTTGCAGAGTTCTCTGAGGCACCCTTAGGTGACCTAAAGCAGGATCCTGGTGAGGGTGGTCTCTATCCTTGGCAGGATTGGGGACTGTTTAAGCTATTGTGATCTAAAATGAAGGTGGGACAGCCATAGTTTCTTGAAAAGCAAGACACCTATTTTTCAAATATATATATTTGCAAATAGATAGATAGATAGATAGGTAGATAGATAGATAGATAGATAGATAGATAGATAGATAGATAGATAGACAGACAGACAGACAGACAGACAGACAGACAGACAGATAGATAGATAGATAGATAGATAGATAGATAGATAGATAGAGGCTTGGAGAGGATCCAGTGTCATTTACTTGTGATGACTATTCTCTAGTACCGTTTAATTCCCACATCATTAAGAGAGGATCAGAGGACTTCTCCTTTGTAAGACGTTAACTTAAGCATAGAAGAAAATCAATAGAGAATTCTGCATTAAGCCGGAGAAGCAGCAGGGTTGAGTCATTTCGTATCCCAGCACCACTCATTCTCAAGCTGAAATAAACAGGGCTGATAATGTTTCATGTACTGGGCTTTGGAAATGGTAGTTTCCAGTGGAGCAGGATGTCCTCTTGAGCAAATATGGAGTGGGTGAATGACTGAGCAGACACCTGATCACCACCTGTTACAGGTGAGTGTACAAAATTCAGACAGGGTACAGATTTGCTGAAGTTCCTGAGGAACCTTTATGGTTATTGAGTGTTCCTAAAGTCTGCCACTGAATACTTTGGGAGTCAGGGTTTTTAAAGTACATATTTCAAGTGAATAAATCCCCCCAACATGTAGAGAAGAAAAAAAAACCTTTAAACAGATAGCATGCTTTACTCCTTGTTTCTATCCTGTAGTGATCACTGACAAAAGAATCCAGTAGCTCATATTCCAACTCAGTGACAAGCCCATGTAAGAGCTAGTCTTTTTACCTCCTCATATTTGTTATGCCAAAACTGTTATCTTTCTAAAACTGAATTTCTCAAACTGCAGGGTTTTTTTTAAAGATATATATTTGCATCCCACTGCACTTCAAAAAAATCTGGTGGGACCTCTGAGTAACATACAGAGAGTATTTGAGGATTAACGGGGACACCTGCTGGAGTTGTGGACCCCTGGAAAGAGATGACGCAGGAAGGCTTCCTTATGTGAATTGGTATATGGCCCCGAATAGAGGAGATAGCAGGAAGGTCTTTCCCAGTAGCTTCACAAGTTAATTGCCTAGACACCTCTCACAATTAACCATCTTATTATTTCAACAAAATGTTCAATCTACTCACTTGTTGACTATTTTAAGCACTTTATTTTTCTCTCCTTCCAATTAAACCTGCCTTGCCCTCACATGTTTTGCGTGATGTAATCACACAGACAAACCTGATATACAAATAACATTTAACATGATCCCATTCATTTCATGATCCACTAAACTCAATAACAGTTACAAATAAATGAAAATAATCCATCTACCTTGCTGCCTGTATGGGCAACCAGAAGCAGGGGTAACAATTTCTGGCTCTCCAGATGTTGCTGGACTTCAGCTCCCAGCAGCTCTAGCCAGCATAGACAATAGTGAGGGATGAGGGGAGTTGCAGTCCAACAATATTGGGAGGTCTACATCTTGCCTATCCCTGTTCCAAAACCTAGTTAGTTAGAAGATGAGCAAGGGGTGTGTGTGTGAGGGTGGGGCTGAATTCAGTCTGTGGGCTGGTTGAGTTCCAATTCCAGTTGTAACTGCAACAGTTACAAAAATAAAAATAAAAATAAAAATAAAATAAAATAAAATAAAATAAAATAAAATAGAAAATCCTGGGCAACACAAGTGGGCCATTTGTGGCCTTCCAGGTGTTACAGAACTTCTGCCTTGGGTGGTTGTGAGTTGCTGAAAGCTGATAGCTGAAAGTTTCCCACCTCTGTTGTACACAGGGGACACAGCCTGTTTTTCAGTATATTTCCTCAGGTCCCGACAAGTTCAGTGGGAACTATTTTCTAGTAAATATTCTTATGATTACATCTTTAGGTTCAATTTTGCACAATTCTCTCCTTACATGTAAATACATTTCTATACAGGAATCCAAGCAAGCACCCTCCTGTGCCAGGAAATGCGGACAAATTAAAAGAGCAGTAGCAAAATAGATGACCTAAGAGTTATTGGTCTGCTTAATATGCTACTCTCTTTAATGACCTTGATGAATATAATGGATCTAAGAACTGATATGTTTTAGCTCCTTGTCTTTTTTGATTTAATAGTCAATTGATCAAAAAAAGGATGGAAGGGGCTGCACTATGAAAGTCAATCAAAGTTAATCAAACTGCCCTTAAAAATCTATTCAATTCCTTCTTTTGAAACCTCTGTGCTGCTGCTGCAAAGTAAATAGAACATAGCCAACACATCATAAATACAGCATTATTCACATCCATCTCATTGAAGCCATTGCTAACTGCTTTTGCAATCAGTAGCTGAATAGGTACTAAACTCGAGCCATATGGCTGCCAGCTCAGAATCATTGCAGACTTTCATGGCTACTTAAAAAACTGTGAACTTCCTTCACACAAAGTTTCAGTATTGAAGAAGTGGCTGTCAGGTGTCACCAGACTCCATTTGAATTTTTTTTTTTTAAAAAAAAATGCTGTTATAAATGCTGTTTTAAAAAATGCTTTATCTATCAAAACACTTTTATTTGTTACTGGGAATTGTATGAGTAAGGAAAGAAGTCTAATCTCCCAAGTGGGCCCTATAAGAGAGAAGGTACTATTTTTTTTTAAATTTATTTTTATTAAAAATTTTCATTCTTACAAGCATAAGTTCATAAGACTTGTTAATGTTTACAATATAAAATATACTATAACATACTGTAATATTTTACAATATGTAACATACTGTAATATACTACCATATACAACATATAATTTAATTATGTAATATAATAAGTATGTAGTGTCTACTATCTACCTATTGTTAAACTTCTATCTTTACTTATCTTTACAGTATTCCTCTCCTTTGCATAGGTTTGATCAGTTATTATCTATAAATTTTTTCACCGTTTCCATTTCTCTATTTTTCTTAGTATTCTTTTCTCTTCTCATTAATCTAGTTAAAATATCACAATTTATCAATTCTCTAATATTCTAATATTCTAATTCTAATATTCTAATACTATTCCAAGGATGGAAAATAACTGAAATGCTAGATGTTGCCCCACAGCTCCCATCA
Source organism: Cyclura pinguis (assembly GCA_030412105.1). NCBI lineage: Eukaryota > Metazoa > Chordata > Lepidosauria > Squamata > Iguanidae > Cyclura > Cyclura pinguis. The sequence goes on from CM059602.1 coordinate 156,095,961, forward strand.
CCTTCTGTCACTATAGTCTGAGGCCCTTTCTGCACCTTACCTTTTTCTGGCACTGGGGTGTGGGGATCGCACGAGCAGCCTCCGGCGAGAGGCTCTCATGTCCCTGCAGCTACAGCTCCACACAAGCTGCCTGCTTGTGCGAGAGCCCTGCCTCTTCCTTCCACAGTGCAGCCTGGGAGTTTTCCAGGTTGCGCTGGGGCAGGAAGCGTGACTGGTGTGGATCCGGAGGCTCCACATGCCAGGTAAGTGCGTACAGTGCCTGGGAGCAATGTGTGATCGTGCACCATTTTCGGCTTCCAGCCGAAAATGAAAAGGCGTGCGATTGGCACCTGCCGGCCCCTGGAGCATCGCGTGATTGTGAGTGCATCATGCAGATTGCTCCTCAAAATCGCTCAACACTCCATGTGCCCTTTCGCATGGCAAATGACATGCGAAAAGGTCCTGAGATGGGAATGATCATTCAACAATATCCGGAGAACCACAAGTTCCCTTCTCTCACCTTACTCTAAGCAATATCTTACCTGTCCTTACAGTAAACCATGTTCTGTGGAGAAAGGACTGTCTCAGAAATTGTAACTGTCATGGTAATTCAACTCCAAGCTCTTCTAGATATCTCAGGTTAAATGAACCCATTTCAGTACAGATTGTTGCTCAAATCTGGCACACTGAAAATGCCTTAGGCCATTTCCACATTGTGGCCCCATCCTGGCATAGATTCACATTGAAGCCAGTCCACAACATGTGCTACCACAAAACGTCATCACGGTCCCGGTCCCGTCATGTCCTCAGCTGTCACAACTGTGCATTATACTATTACTGGAAAAAAAATCTGATAATAGGCCCCTTTCATGAGATGATCGCATCAGCTGGGGCCATGCAGGAAAGTCAGAAGCACTATAAAACACTTCCTTCCTAAGGGCAGCACTGGAAGAGGCCAGCTGCACTGTGAAAGGAAGGCGTGTGTCCCGAACACTACCATCTGCTGGCAGCTGGCTGAGTGTGGAGGGGAGTGTTTGGGACACACTCCCATCCCTGCAAAGGCACTGCCGGGATGATGCCAGGACATTGTGAGACACAGGTAAGGTGCGGAAAGGGTCATAGATACTCTAGTAGGCAATTCCTCCTGTGGGACTGAGAACCCAGCTTTATGGTCTGTTACCCTGTATTCTGGGGGTCCCAGGAGGGACACCTAAGTAACCTTGCAATTACACAAATTGGGGAAATTAGTCTAGAGCACTAGTTGGCAAAACGAGAGGCAGGATAACGCAGCGGAATCTTGTAACCCAGTGTTTACGGGGTCAGGCCAAGTCAGGAAGCAGACCGGTTTGAAAGTAATGAATGATCTTTATTAAAGACAGGCACACAATGTAAGCAACACAGGCATACAGATAACTAAGGAAAATAAAGGTGTGAGTAAGATAGCAGGATTTTCAGAGGGATAGTTGATTCGGGTGATACAAAACCTGTTCCTGAAGCCCGGAAGAAGATGGAGAGTGAGGCTGGGGTTCCATGTGTTTCTGCACATGGAGCTGAGGGGAAGCTCGCCAAGCGATGCGGCAGCAAGGCGGTCTGGAACTCGGGAGCAATCCGAGGAAGCACTCAAAGTCAGGGGTTTTTATAAGGAGAATTGTGACCGCAGGCTAGGTTGGACTTGTGGAGAACAATAGATTTGGGGCTGGAGACAAAGCCTCCAAAAGGTCAGAATTTAAATGATTGGGTTACAGCCAAATTGTCAATAGGATAGCCGGTATGCAAACACAGAGTACTTGAGCATTGTATAGTCTGATCATCAAGCTGCCAGCGCTAGGCAGAGGATCTTTTGAAAGTTGCATGCATACCTAATGGAGGTCCTTGCCTTGAGGTCTCCTAAAACGGCGAGTCGGCTATTGCTGGCTTGCCTGTATTGTTTTAGAATATTACGGTGATTATCGGCTGAGCCTGTATGCGTGCTTGTCCGGGGGCCTCGTAAGCACGTGGAAGGGATATGTGAAGCTGAATTATCGATATCAAAAGATATTGTTTTATATCCCCCAAAGCTCGGGCTAGCCAGGGCAGTAACAGGTCCCTTTGATAAATATGATGCTCCATACAACAATATACTGCTACTATGCAGGATTTAATCCACTTTGGTGAACCCTTTGTCCACATCTGTAGTTCTCATCCAGATAACCCCTTTGCAATTTACATAGGGGAAAAAAATCACTGAATGGGAATCTTCTTCTTATGCCAGTAGCAAGTGTGCAGATACGCACTTGTGTGAACGCAGATGAGGGGAGGAGTGATATCTGATCCAAATGGTAACCATCATGTGGAAAATTGGGAGAAAATACTGACATGTTGTTTTTGTTTGCTTATGTTTTGTGCCACAATAAAAATACATTCCAACTTCACCGTGCTGAATATCTGCTGAACATAAAATCATAAAATCGATTTCATAAAATCAATTTCAGTTCCAGGTTATAATATAACATAGCCACATATGGAAAAGTAAAGGAGAAGATACTCTTACAAAACACTGTATAGAGCAGGGGTAATCATCTGTGTCTCTCCAGATCTTATTGGCTGCAACTCTCATAATCATTCTTCTGTAGTTGTGCTGGCTAGGGCTATGAGAACTGTGGGCAAAAAGCATCTAAAAAGACACAGTTGAAAATTTTCCACAATTGTGCAAAAAAGCGAAAGAAAATACTCAAAGAAACCCCTGCTGGGCTATAGGTTAGCCATCAGCAAAACATACTGTTCTACTGTACAAATTACTAGGAAACTTCCCTGGCAGTTGCCATGTTGATGATTTTGCTTAAGATTTGAATGAAACAGACTTCTGACTATACCACCAAAAATCCTTAAATTTAGCTTCATAGAAAGGTCAATTCATAAAAAAGTCAAACTCACCAGTTTCCTGAAAAACATCACTTTGCCTATTAGTCTTAGGGCCTTTCTGCACTACACTGTTAAAGCGCTATTATTCCACTTTCAACATCCTGTGGAATTCTGGGGTTTGTGGTTTACTGAAGCCAAGTTGCTCTCTGGCTGAGAATTCTAAATGCCCCTCCCTAAACTGCAAATCCCAGGATTCCATAGGATGTTGAAAATGGAATAATGGCACTATAACAGTATAGTGAGGAAATCACCTTGAACTGGTGAGACTGCCTTTAATAATTGTTTGGCAATTTCAGCGGCTCCAGAATTCTGTGGCCAGAGTGCTGAGCAGGGATGGTTATTGGGAACATGCAACTCCCTTCATGAAACAGCTTCACTGGTTACTAGTTCATTTCCATTCACAATTCAAAATGTTGTTTATGATCTATGAAGACTTACATAGCTTAGGCCCAGAACATCTCAATGACTATATCTACCTATCTGAGCCTTCTTGAATCTTAAGATCTTTGGAGGAAGCCTTTCCCTTGGTTTCACTAGCCCAGCTGATGAATACACAGGAAAGACTTTCTCAGTGGCTACTCCCAGGCTGTGGAATTCCTTCCCATGGGAGGCTACGTTGGTCTTCTTTCTGCTCTCCTTCTGCTTGTGGGTAAAAATTGTTTTTATCTAAACAAGTGTTTGATGATTAATCTGGTGGTGCAGATGGTCTTTTAATGTGTGTGACACTTTGATTGCTATTATTGTTTTTAAAATTAGTTCACCCTGCTCTGAATTTTGGGTATTTAATTATGGTACTAACTTAATTGGTTTTGTTGGAAAATTCTAGCATTCTCTCTCCTCACTTCCTGTTGTAGGGCAAGCAAGGCTTGCCTAGCTCAGAGTTTTGTTTTTCTTTGCATGTCAAAGCCTTTTGCCTTCTCACCTAAAGCCTCAGTCTTGCTCTTTATGTTATCTAAATACAAAGCTATGGTATCTGGGTGACCAGACCATGTGACCCAGACAGACCACGTGGCACAGACAGATCCTTACATAAAAGACCATACTTCTTTCTCTTTGATCTCTTTGCCATTTTGCTTCCACTTTCTTTCCTCTGACTATGCTTTGCCTCTCCACCAAGAAGATGGTAAGTTAAGAATGAAGCTACTATCTTAATCTTTTTGTTAGTTAGTTAGGATCTGGGTTCTCCAATGCATATGTGATTGTAAAATTCATTAGTAAACTTTTTAAGTTTGTAACCTGAAACTACCTGCCTTGTTTTGCTTTCTAAGTGAGTCTCAGTTCAGAGAAGCCACACAGAGAATGGGACATGCTTTTTTTGCTACTCTGATAAAGAAAGCTGATTCCTAGCATTTTTAGCTTTCATAGAATTTCCCACAAAGGGCTAACATCCTAGGAAAGTCTAACTCCCAACAGGTTTAACTTTTTGGTTTTTGGTCATGGGGTTCTTAGTAAGTTGCCTTGAGTCCCATGTTGGGAGAAAGACAAGATACAAATTAATTAAATAAATGACAGACAGAGAGGGTTTTAAAGATACAAATTATTTAAAATATAATAGCTATTCTATTATCCTATCTTATTATATTTAACTGGAATCTCACACTTTGGCTGCAGTGGGGTCAATATTCTTGCAGGTGCAGTAATTTTGCTTTATTTCCTAAGCTTTCTCTCTCTCTTGCTCCCTCCCTCCCTCTCAGTGTTTGGGTGGCATGAATAATAGTGGGACATGTTCGCTTTGCAAGCGTTTGTTACTGAGCACAAAAGGGTTTAATCAGAAAATGATGGATAACCATATTTAAGCAGAGCATTAGCCTAATGATGTATGAAACTGTAGTGCAGTTAAGTTATGTTCAAGTTTATTTTATTAAAAGAATCACAAGTCCTTGCTGTTATAAGTAAAGACTAGTCATTTTTGTATTTATGGCTTAGTTCACTCTGCCTGCATCTAGGTTTTTCTACTGCAGATTGGAGGTAAGCATTTACATGACTGAGGCCCTTTCTGCACCTTACTTTTTTCTGGTGCTGGGGTGTGAGGATCACGCGAGCAGCCTTCGGCAAGAGGCTCTCACGTCCCTGCTGCTTCAGGTCCACATGAGCTGCCTGCTTGTGCGAGAGCCCCGCCTCTTCCTTCTGCAGTGCAGCCTGGGAGTTTCCGAGGCTGTACTGGGGCAGGAAGTGCAACTGGCGTGTCTCCAGAGGCTCTGCATGCCAGGTAAGTGTGCGTGGGGCCCGGGAGCAATGCACGATCACCCACCGTTTTTGGCTTCCAGCCAAAAATGAAAAGGTGCACGATCGGCGCCTGCCAGCCCCTGGAGCGTTGCGCGATTGTGAGTGTGTCATTCAGATTGCTCCTCACAATTGCGCAACACTCCAGGCGCCCTTTCACATGGCAAATACCATGCAGAAAGGGCCTGAATATAAGACATCATCTGCAAGCTGAAATGGTATGTCCCACACACTGGGTTGACATCACAGTGGTAAGGATTGACATTCTGGCTTAAATATTTTCTGCTAGTCTTGTCAACTAAAAATAAGTAATTTTATCCATAAGCATTGATATTTTCACTTATGTGAAAGAGGACATCAGATTCAAACATAGTACTGGCATGGTATCAGGGTTTTCCTTATGACAGAAAGGCATAAACAAAATTAACTTACCAAATACACTACTAAATATTTCAGGACTGTCAATGACTCCCTCTTTTGTATAATGCTTCATATAATATCCCAAAGCCAGAAAGTATACCCTTAATAGACCACATTAGTGTGGAAATAAAACATGATCTTAAGGATGATAAATAACTAAATAAAATTATACTTAGAGATATGTCAAGTATTTTTCAATTTCTCAAAGTATTGGACCAGAACCTTGCAATTTTGGAGGGACAACAGTATCTAATTGTCTTTTCCCATGCCCATGACACTTGAACTATGTGAATATTTTACACATTTTTTTCCCCTTGGGTGGTGATTTTCCCTTCTTGTGTTATTCATACCAGTGATTCCATCCAATAGATGATGAAATAATCATGATGACATCACAGTGCAACAGTACTGTGAGAAGTTGCTCTGTGATGTCATCGTGAGTATTTCTCCTTTTTCTTCTATTTATTTTCCCCCAAGCAAGTGGACCAAGCATTCATGCAATACTCTTCTATAATACCATAACACTGCTGTTCTGAGATCGTATCTAGAATAAAAATAATGTCTCCCTCACATACGCAGAGGGGGATATTTGTACAGATAGAGATGCCCAGTGAGTGCCTGGGCCCCACTGGAATAGGAAATCCTTTGATCACTGAGATTCTTGCCCATCATGAAGCTTGCCATGAGATCTTATGTAGAGTCTTGCATGTACCTGGGATCTTGCATTGGCCTGCTGATCATGAGGTCAGTCATTTTTGCAGCTGTTTGACTAGATTTAAGAATCACTTCTTAAAGTGAGACTAAACTGAGAATATGGTACTTTGGAAATATCTTGAGAAGACATGACTAATCAGAAAAGGCAATAATACTTGCTAAGTTGGAAGGCAGTAGAAAAAGAAAAAGACCACATTACAGGTGAATAGACTCAATCAAGGAAACCATGGCTCTGAGTGTGGAAGACCTAAGCAGGGCTATTTATAACAGGCGCACTTGGAGACCTCTCATTCATAGCATTACTGTAAGTATACACCAGTGCACCTTATACACCGGCAAATAGTATTTGCCGGTGTATAAGTGGGGACATCTTATACACTGGTGCATCTTATACGCCAGCAAATATGGGAACAAAAACTTCTTAAATAAATTAACAAAGTACTGATTCATAAATACTTGACTCTAAGAAGATCAGAAAAGGTTTTTCCCCATAACTTGATTTAAATGCAAGAAATTACTTTTATCCCATGCAGATCTTGTATATTTGATAGAAGTTGTTGGAGATGGCAACTTTTGCATGTTCTAAAGCCACTGCTAATTAGCTTGTATGATCACTGTTACCTCCCATAGATTACTTCCTGTTTGTTTGTTCATACCCACTTTCTTCCTCTAACATGTAAGCATCTTTTGATCTTGGTTTTTTTTTTTTTTTTTTTTATGTGCGTGCGTCTCTCTCTTCTTCCCGTCTCTTTCCTTCAAGCATATGGCCAGGAGCACTCCAGAGCAGAAGCTCCAATGAAACCATATAATTATTTACCCTTTTCTTGTTTTCTTCAAGAACATGAACCTGGGCAGATTATGCACAAGGATCTGTGAGTAAACTTTTATATACATTTTTAAAGTAAAAACTGAGTTTGTGGTTACTTCTCAGCTAGAACTAAGCATGTGAAGGGCAATAACCTAGACTGGTAAACTGTTCAAACTTCTGCTGAGTTTACTAATTGCTCCCCTATGTAGAGAGATCTATCAAATCTCTTTCATTTCCCAATAGAAGTATCCAGTGCCACAAAGTTTATGGGGCCTAGGCTTCAGGGATATATCTGAAAAAGCCGATTAAGATTTGACCATTGATCCTGTACTGGCATTATTTTATTTAATAGAAGAAAAAAGTTTGTGTTTGTCAAAGGGCCTTTCTGCACTGCACTGTTGTAATGCTATTATTCCGCTTTCAACATCCTGTGGAATTCTGAGGTTTGTAGTTCACTTCGGCCAAAGAGCTCTCTGGTTGAGAATTCTAAATGCCCTTCCCTAAACTGCAAACCCCCGGATACCATAGGATGAAAGGGGAATAATAGCACTATAATAGTGTAGTGTGGAAAGGCCCAAAATCTACTGCAGTGAATTTACTGGCTGTAAGATTGTTCAAAATCTAGTGCCATGCTAACAAGATCTCTTTTAGTTTCATGGGATTTGTTTCCTTTTCCCCATGTAAAATCTATGGTACTCTAAAATCTGTTCTGGAGATTTACCAGTCCTTCAGAGAATTGTAGGGGGTGCATGGAGAGGCTGCAGAGATGAGGGCGGGGAGTGGCGGAGGTTGCCACTGCTCGGTCTGCTGATAGAAGCAGCTCCATGAGTGAATTGGCACTGTTGGATCTTGATTATTGGCAGGACCTCACATTGGAAAACTCTGCTTCTTGCGTAACTGTGGAAGCTGATTAAAAACCAAATTTTTAAAAGAATATTAAAAATTAAATTAATTTTTTTAAAGACTGAAAGAGCCAACTTAGCTTCCATCATTCATAAAAAAATCTGGATCTCCCCAGTTTACAAACCTACGAGCAAGGTGGATGCTGTTTATGACCTAATGAAGCATGCTCTATTGCAAAATAAGTTAGATTTTTTAAAATTTTTGCTACAGTATTTTCTTGTATTACTAGCTAATGTCTTAAAATAACATTTCAGAGGTTGTTTTATGTATATAACTTTGTAAAGGGTTTTAAAATGCTAGCATAACTAGAGAGTTTGGATTTGCTCCATTTCCTGTACATTAACACCCCCCCAATAGACTTCAGGGGAATGAAACTGGCTTAAATCCAAATTCTCCATCTTAAAAATGTCTGTGGATCAGTGTGCTCATTACCATTTTTAAGTGGAGAGATTTTAATTGAATTTAATGTTTCACTCTATGAAAAGATTAATCGAGTGCCCGGCTAATTGACTAGCTGGCTCAGTTTACTGTTTACCACAAGTAGCATGATTATCGTGAGGTACATACTGGAAAAGAGAACAAAGAACTTTGATTTCCCTGGGACTGGATGCTCTATTTTTAGTACCATTGTAATTAAAGGACTGTGGAGAGGGTTTTTTTCCCCCAGGTATTTTTAATGACTCGATTTTCATCGGTTCACTCTGAGTTAGGTAATGGAAAGACTGCAGTAAAAGGTACATTACAAAGAAACTAATGAGACTGCTCTGAAACGAAGGGAGAAAGGTTTCGCTCAGTAATTTCCAAACTGTATGCTATGGGAGAACTGTAGCAAGTGATAAATAAAATTATTAAAGACTTCTGTGAGCCCAACCCATATAATTATAGAGGAAGCTCCCCACTCCACCTGTTTATAGTTGACCACTTTGGCCTTGTAGTCTCTTCTAGTATGCACACAATTTTGTCCCAATATAGACTTAAAGGACAACTATTAGTATTCATTTAAATATGGTAAAGAAATAAAATACAAGACACAATATATGTATACCAGATCTCATCATCTCAATACATAGATCTGTTAAGAAACCTATTCATCATATCACTCTTGGACTCCAATCCCGTGCCCACTTGTCTGGGAGAAAGTTGCATTGAATTCAGTGGGAATTGTGTTTAAGTAGATAGGTGTAAGATTGCGACCTTCATTCATTTTATGATATGATATATGCAGTCTCTATCTCCTTAATTTCTAATTTCCTGTTAATACCTTGTATTTCTAATTTTCATATTCTCATATTTAATAGAGTTTTGTGAATTCCTTAAGAGTACTTTCAACTTAATTACTAATGGCTGTCATACCTTTTTAAAACTATGGTCCTTTCAGCACCCTACCTTTTTTAAAAAAAATATATTGAAATATCACACAGAAATGTATAAAAAAGAACATAATATATAACATATACAAATATATACAAATCTATAACTTATAACATTGTACATGTGTAAACAAATACTGATTATGATTGATTCTTATTTTATAATTTCACATAAATTTGCAGTTACAGGAAAAAGGAAAAAAGAGAAAAGGAAAAGTATATAAAATAAGAAAGAAAAGAAAAAAGGAGAAAGAAGAAGAAAGAAAAAATATATAGTGATAAGAGTGTTGAAATCAATGATTTTCATATCATTCTTATCTTAATCTTATTTTGCTAATACATACATGAAGTTTTGTTCTAATTTATAAAATTTCGAATTACAGTGAGAGAAAAAGAGAAGAGAATAGGGGGCAAGAAAACAGAAGATGAGACAAACAAAAGAAAAAAAGGAAAACAGAAATAGAAAAAAGAAAAAAATAAGTAGGAGAAAGTGTAGTGAATAGTCTGACATACTAATAAAACAATTACAGACAACTTGACTTCCAGTCCTCTTCTGGCTGTGGTATCCATTACTGATTTTTGGGTCCTGTTATCTATATGCTCTTTGCCATTTAGTGTATATTCTAGTTGATCGTTCTGAATTGTTGATTGTTTTTCTAATCTTAATTATTTTATAAGAGGTATAGTCTAAGTATTTAGTATGGATCTGTATCCAAATATTAAGGATGTACTGTATCAACGCGAGGTTTATTCATCAAAACCTGCTATGGCCGTTCTGCCCCATCTAGTCTCCCAAAGGGGAGGTTATTGTTTTCGATTCCTGTTTAAATTGGTTATTAGATTTATTATCAAACATTAAAATTAATTTATCCATCTCAGCTAAATCAAAAAATTTTAGTAGCCAGTCATCTATTGACAGTATGTGTTGTTCTTTCCATTTTTTTTTTGCAAATGTTAATCTGGCTGCATATATCATGTAGTATAATATCCTGTGATATTTATTCCTTAATGCCAGTTCTAGACTGTCTGACACGTTCATTAAATAAATTTCGGGCAGCACTGGAAAATCCAAATTTTAACGTTTTTGTGATTTGTTTGTGGATTTGCATCCAGATTTTTTTTTTTTTTTGCCTTTTTGCACTGCCACCAGATATGGAAAAAGGAGCCTCTCTCTTGGCATTTCCAGCACTTTGTGTTATTATTGTTTTTACCCATTTTAGCTATTTGAACTGGTGTCAAGTACATCTAAAAACATTTTTAAAAAATTCTCTTTTAGATCAAAGCATCTTGTAAATTTCTGGTTCGTGGTCCACATCTTTTGCCAATGTTCCAGTTTTATTGGGTGTCCTATTTATTGGGTGTCCTATTTCTTGTGCCCATTTATCATGTTGTCCTTCACTGTCTCTTGTTCCAACTCTCTACACAGAAGCAGTTTATAAATTTTGCTTAGTAGGTGATCAACTCCGGATTTTATTATTTGATCCAATTCGGTTTCTTCTAATGGTACAACACTCATCTTATCTATTCTAAACTTTTCTGTCAATTGCCTATACAATAGCCAATGGGTTTTATATCCTTGTAATATCAATTCTTCTCTTGTTTTCAAATGGATGGTATTATCTTCTAGTTTAAATATATCTTTATATGTAACCCATTTGTTTATATGTGACCTTTCTGGTCTATAGAAAACTTCGTGGGGTGAAACTCAGGATGGGAAGGAGTAGTAAAGCTTGCCTTTCCATTTCAACCAAGTTCTAAGTAATGCTTTCCTGATAAAGTGGTCCTGAAACTCCTTGTTTACCTTACATTTTCATACCAAAGCTATGCATGCAAACCATAATACAGGTTCAAATCTTTTAAATTCAATAGTCTCAGATTGGATGATATCATCCAATCTATTAACCAGGTTAAAACAGAAAGCTTCATAGTAAAGTTTTAAATCTGGTAAACCCATCCTCCCATTCTCTTTAACTTCTTTCAAGTATTTCCACTTGATTCTGTTTTTTTCTTCCCATTCCAAATAAATCTTGTAAGTTTTTGATTCCATGCTTTAAAGGGTTGTTCGTGTAGCAATATTGGTAAGTTTTGAAACAGAAATATTAACTGGGGTAATATGTTCATTTTAATTGTAGAGATTCTGCCTAGTAGTGATAATCTCAATTTGTTCCATTTTCTCAGGTCCTTTGTTATTTTAGTCCATTTTTTAAAATAATTATTATCATACAGTTCCAAATTATTTATTGAAATGACTATACCTAAATATTTCACTTTACTAGCTAACCGGAATCCTGAACGTTAAACTAATTTTGATTCCTGAGATCTTGTCATATTTTTTGGGAGGAATAGTGATTTTTCCTTATTAAACCTATATCCTGACACTTCCCCAAACTGTTGAAAAAGCTCAAGTAATTTTTGAATACTATTTACAGGTTCTTCCAAGATTATTACGACATCGTCAACATATGCCTTTAATTTATAGTTTTGATCTCTGATACGTATTCCTCTGATCATATTGTCATTTCTTATTTTATTATTTAATTTTTCTAAGCATGTTATAAAGAGCAGGGGTTAAAGTGGGCACCCCTGTCTGGTACCCGATTTTATTGCTATCTGTCTTGTTTTGTCCCTATTTATCAAAATATGTGCTTTTTGATCTTTATAGATTGATTTTATCTGGTTGATAAATATATTTCCAAATTTCATCATATTTAAGGTTTCGAACATATATAACCAATTTACACTATCAAAAGCTTTTTCAGCGTCTAAAAATATCAAGGCAGCTTCTTTCTCACTATGCTTTGGGTAGTATTTTATAATGTCTGGAACTGCTCTTATGCTATTTTTAAGATATCTTTTAGGGAGGAATCCATTTTGGTCTTTATGAATCCTCATTACTAAGATTTTGTTGAAGTGCTTTGCCAGTATTGATACAAAAATTTTGTAGTATATATTTAATAAAGAATTTGGCCTATTTTTTTTTTTTTTTAATCCAGGGGGTCTTTTCCTTGTTTTGGTAACAGAACTATGTTGGATTCTGTCCAGGTTTTTGGGAGTCCTTGTTGATTTATTGAGTTAGTTGTTTATTGTAGCACGGGGTGACCAAAACATCTTGTAAAGTTTTATAATATATTACCGTAAACCTGTCTGGGCCAGGTGCTTTATTGAGTTTCAATTTCTTAATTTCATTCAAAATTTCCATTTTCGTAATCAGCTTATTCAAGTCTTCCCTCTGTTGATCAGAAATCTGAGCAATCTCTACCTGGTCCAGATATTTTTTAATTTTCTTCAGTTGTTCTTTAACTGGACTTTTATTTGTAAACAAATTTTGGAAGTAATTAACAAAGATTTTTAAAAATCTTTTCTTGTCGATGGATAATTGTCTGGTCTTCTTTTATTTCAGTAATAAGACATTTTTCTTTATCTTTTCTTAGTCTATATGATAGCCACCTACCAGGTTTATTTGCATGTTCAAAATACTTTTGTTTTGCTAGTTTCATTTTTTTCTCTAATTCTGTTACAGCTGTTATTGTTACTTATTTATTGAAAAATTTTATTTCATTTTGTAGATTGATATCCTGGGGTTTTCTTTTAAATTATTCATCTTTCTCTTGTATTTCCTGCCTAATCTTGTTTTCTTTTTCCCTCTTACTTTTTTGTTAATCATGCCTGTTGGTGTATAAAAAACCTTTTCGTTACATGCTTGATAGTTTCCCATATTGTCTGTATTGTGGTTCCTTTATCCAAATTATTTTCAAACAAAGTCTTTAATTCATATTTTGCTTTTTCAATTATTCCCTCATCTTTAGTAAATTATCATTCAGTTTCCAGTTAAGTTCATTTTTCCTATTTTGAAAGGTCAAAATTAAGGGACAGTGATCAGAAATATTTCTTGGAAGAGGTTCTATTTTTTCTATATATTTTAATAAAGATTTAGATGCAAAAACCATATTAATCCTTGACCATGTCTTGTGTTGATCTGAAAAACAAGTGTAATCTTTCTTTAATCCATATTTATACCTCCAGACATCATTCAAAGAAAAATTATCTAATAAACTGAAGAAAGAAATTAGAAGTTTTCCTTGGTTTTTATTCTTTTTTCCTTTACTATTTTCTCTTGATCTATCCAATGTTGGGTCCAAGACCCCATTCCTATCCCCCATTAATATCATTTCTTGGTAACCCATATCTGATAATTTTTCTGATTTTTGATAAAATTTAGCTTTATTTTCTAAAGGGCCATATACTGCCACTATTAGCAAATTAACATCAGTAGTCTTTACCTCCACTGCTAGGTATTGACTGTGATCATCTTTAAAAATCTCTCTTGCTATGTATTTGTTATTTACATATATAAGTACTCCTTTCTTTTTTTTTCTTTTAATCTAATGACACTGAAAAGGTTTCTCCTAATTTTGGGTTTCTTATGTATTTTAAGCCTTTTTTTCTGATATGAGATTCTTGAATTGATATTATATCTAAGTTTAATTTTTCTAGATAATGAAAGATTTGTTTTCTTTTATATGGTGAATTTAGTCCCTGAACATTCCAGGACAAAAGTTTAATCCCCATTCTTCATATTATACACTTTCTTCTTTATCTTTCTCTAACTCTGAGTCTAATTCTTTTTTCACTTCCTCTTCTACTTTTTCTTCTTTCTCTCATCCTAAATTTTCTTCCTCTTCTTTGTCTGCCTCTTCACTTTTCCTTGTTGCTCCGAGTAGTAGTGGAATCTCTTTATCTGGGTAGTTTTCACGTTCTATTTGCGGTTCCTCCATCTGTTCTAACTCCACCTTATGTTTTTTCAAAAACTCTTTTGCCTTTGGGATGGAGTTCAGGACAACTTTTTTCTCTTTGTAGAAAAAAAGGATACCTTCATTCTTTTCCCATTGTACCTTTTCCCACAACTTCTTAGTAGCTGTGTCAGGAAACTGTAGTCTTTCCTTCTCTTCAGATTTTGGGGATGAACATCTTTGAATATTTTTAATTCAGCTTCTTCTACCACCAACTTCTTTGTATAGCTTTGTTGATGGGTCAAATCCTTCACTCTCTCCCTCAGGAAACACACAACAATATCTCACAGGATGTTCCTCTTTTTCACCTTTGTAGAGCTTATTCTAAATATCTTATCAACCTCCAGGTCCAATTGCTCTGGTATCCACCCAGTGAATTGTCCCAATGCGTGAATCAAGCGGGAATATAGGTCTTCTTGGGGATCTTCTTTCAGTCTTCTTATTTTGATAGATTTGTTTCTATTTCTAATATCTGTTAACAGAAAGGACCTTTTGATCTGTTCTGTTTTCTCTTCCAAATTTGTAGTGCGAATCTCGATATTTAACGTTTTCCCTCTAACTCTTCCACTTCCTTATTTACATATTTTATTTCATTCAAAATATTTTCCTGTTTATTGCTGAATAGTACTAACTCTTTTCTTAAGTCTGTTTTGATCTCTAATCTTGTCTCTTTCACTTCTGTCCTTGTTACTTTCATCTTGCTCATGAATTCCATTCTTAATTTCTTAATTTTGTCTAATATCTCAGGTCCAGATTCTCCTGTTGCTGGTTGTAGTTCCAAGGATGCTCTTGGTTGCAGTAGAGTCTGAATCTGTGTTTGTGCCACTAATTTTCTTCTTCCAGATGCCATCCTATTTCAATATAGTGATATGTTACCCTGTGAACTGGGGGTCCCGGGAGGGACACCAAAATGTGCTCAACTAAAGTTGGGGAAAGTTAGCTCAGAGCACTGCTTAGTGTTATGAGAGGCAGGGTAACATAGCGAGATCTTGAATCCTATGTCTACGGGGTCGGGTTGAGTCAAGGAGAACATAGAATTTGAAATAATAAATGATGTTTATTAAATACAAGCAAAACAGTGTATGCGACACACTCATACAAAATAACTAAAGAAAATAAAAGTTGGAGTGGTATAGAGGGATTTTTAGAGGGATTGCTGGTTTGGGTGATACTTCACCTGTCCTGAAGCCCAGAAAAATAGAGAGTGAAGCTGGGGTGCGATGTAGCTCAGCATGTGGAGCTGAGGGGAGGCTCGCCAAGCAAAGCAGCAGCAAGGCGGGATGAAACTCGGGAGCGATCCGAGGAAGGTCTCGGAATCAAGGGTTTTTATAAGAGAATTGTGACTGCAGGCTATGCCATACTTGGGGGAAAACAATAGATTTGGAGTTGGATACAAAGCCTCCGAAAGGTCAGAATCTGAATGATTGAGTTATTGCAGCGGTTCTCAGTAGAGTAGCCAGTATGCAAACGCAGTGTACTTGGGTATTGTATAGTTTACCCATCAAGCTGCCATCGCGGGGCAGAGGCTCTTTTGTAAGTGGCGTGCATACTTGATTAGAGTACTTGCCTGGAGGTCTCCTAAAGCATTGAGTCAGCTATTTTCTGGTCTGCCTGTATTGTCCAGGAATATTATGGCAATTAACAGCTGAGCTTGTTTATGTGCTTGTCTGGTGGCCTCGCAAGCACGTGGAGAGGAATAGAGAAGTGAAGCCAAATTATGGTATCAAGAGGATAACTTTTAATATCCCCAAAGCTTGGACTAGCCAGGGCAGTAACAGATAACTAGATAGATTTTATCATTTTTCTCCTCTAGTGGTAATTAACATTAAATGTATTCTTAATTTCTTTTCTTCTGACCTTCTATTGTTCACTCCTTCTTCTATAACTTACTATTACTATTATGTCTAACTTTTCAGATTTATTTTGTTTATTTAATTTATCTAATTGTTCTGATTAAGTTAAACAAACTAGTTAATTATTTTGCTTCCCTAGGCTGTATTATCTTTCTTATCCTTCTTTTTCTCTATCACTCTCTTGTTCTTATTCCTCTATTTATTTTCTTCCTTTTCTTACGTTCCTTTTTTTAGTGTGTGTATATATATATGTGTGTGTGTGTGTGTGTGTGTGTGTTTTCCCCCTCTTCCTTTAAAGTTCAAATAGTCAGTTAAGTAATCAGTTAAATATAAGTTAATTAAATATAACTCAATCCATCAATTACAAAGCACACAATTAATCCTAGAAAGTTTTTCATTCAGTGTCAATTCTCCAATTGATTCTTGATATTTTTAGAATATTAAATAATTTTTAACTTAGGTAGGTTAATTAAATTTGAATATTCTTAAATGTGCTTAAATAATTAATTCAGAACAGTTTTAAAAATTTAAGTAAATTGGAATCTATGGTCAATAATAATATGTAAGAAATATAATGGATGTTAGATTAAATCAAATCCACACAGTCCTAGGTCTATGATTATTCTAATTAATTATTAGTATCTTAAATAGATTTAAACCACTTTCATTAATTCATATAGATCATCCAATCAATTGTAGACATCAAAGTAATAGCAAATATTCAAATACTATGATACAAGGAGATCAATAAGTCACCCAAAATCAGTGTAATCAATTCATTCACCCAATTGATTCAATTCAGGATCTACAGTTTTACAGCTCAATATTCTTCCCACTTAATTCAGTAAAGGCAATGAACTATGGTTTTAAAATCTATTTAGAATCTATAGACAATACCAGCAGGTGAAGCTCTTGATCTACATAAGTCTTAATAGAAAAGTCAGGGGATCGAGAACTGCTTATTCAATGATGAACGATACCTGTTATGTCAATCCTTTGCCTATTTCAAGGTCTGCCTATCCTTTACCTCTTTTCTTATCATGAAGGACTAAAGGTGCAACCTTGGAATAGGCAGACACGACCATTCTCAGTTTTCCTCAAGATAAAATATGCTTACTATATTGAGGGACGAAGAATATCGAGGAACGAAGAATACGTTCAGATCACTCCAAATATCCAAATACTATTATGACAGTTCAGCCAATTATAATCAGATTTCTAATATTTAATAAACAGGAGCTGTGTATTATGCGTGAACTCCTGTAACTCTTATGAATTTTGTTTAGCCTTAAACCTTATAATCTTCTAACTTCTTATTCTTATTGCCAAAATATTAGACAGACAGCAAAGTTAATGTAAGTGACAGTGAGAGCTTATATACCAATAAACAAATCAGAGAGGTACAGATATTGTGATCTCAAAAGAGGGAGCAGTCAACTGGAGTTGATGTTTCCTTGATTACAGTCCTGATGTATCGCTCAAGTAGTTTCTGACTGCTTTGTGATGAAAACGTTGTTTGGTTTCTGTACTTGAGGTCGAAGTTCCCTCCGCATCTATCTCTTCTCTCCCTCTCCGATCTTTGCTTTATCCCCTTTATTTTCTCCCCTTATTTACATGCTACTTGTAATCTCCAAGAGTTCCGAGAGTTCTGAGTACTTTACTTGGATATCTTGAAAGAGTTAAGGAGCTGATCTGCACTATTTTAACTCAAGTTCTATAGGTTTTGTAATTTTATATAGTCAAAATGGCTCACTTCATTCAGGAACAGTCCTGGTCTCTGATCTCCAATTCACAAACCCCACTCTTTCCATCTAAATGCAATTTAGCCAAGCTGCTTCCAACTCCTATAATGCTAGCTAATCTCCAACCTCATGGCGGTACACTGGACTAGAATATGTCAGTTGAACAAGTCCGCTTGTGACAAAGAAAACTGACAGGATCAATCTTACCCAACAGTCAAGGAATCTGTTTTTAGGCTGATCTTACTGCAGTTGTGTTTTAAAAAGTTGTGGTGAGACTGCACCAAAACTGGCACCTTGGTGAGGTAATGGCAGCTCTGTGACTCCCTCAGTACCACCTGCAGCCCAGTCTCCTCTTCTTGCCTCCTCCTGGGCACTAGATTTTGGGTCCCTCCTGATCCCCTCCCAGTCCCCTTTACCGGGAGGACAATCCATCCTCAAATCTCAAGGTAAATATTAGGCTCCTGACCTCACTAGGTTGCTGGATTTCACGAGCTCCGTGAAATCCAGCTGACTGTCATTCCACTGCCACTGGAAGTCAGCACTCTACTTTTTTGTGGAGTTGTTACTGTTGGGAGTGGCAACCTTTGCATGCTTAATTAACTGGCTAGTTTGTTTGCATGTTTATTGTAGGCATAGAGAGATAGCCTAGAGAAAACTTCCTGTTTGTTTTGGTCGACACCTCTTCCTCCAGCACGTACACATTCTTTGGTCTTAAAAAGGTTCTCTTGCCATTTACTCCTTCCCTTTGTCTTCACCTTTTGTCCTGAAAGCATGCCCTGAGATCTCCTAACAGGGATTATTTTCAGCAAGCATGTGAGTGCTTAATTTTCTTCCTACCTTCTTCAAGAATTGAACCTGTGTAGACTATGCACAAGATTTTGTGAGTAAATTCTTTTATATTTTTAACCAAATTGTTTTTTATGTTTATTTTGAGCTAAGTTAAGTGTGTTTGGGGTGGAGTGATAGAAGTGGGACTGGTAATCTGTTCAACTTCCATTTTTGTGCAATTACTAAGATACTCTGCTGATTGAGAGTCTCATTACCAAAAATCTCTCAATTCCCAACAGTTACACCCCAAAGTAACCCTAAGAGAGGGCCCCTAAATTGGCATGACTTCCCCCATATCGGATATTGGCTAGCAAAGGTCGGTTGCAAGTAAAATTGGTTTTGAATTAAATTCTCAGGACCAACAGTGCCTTTGCTGCTGTATGGGAACGTAGACAGCGTCCCTTAGGCCAGAAGACAACGACCTGTTGTTCCCAGTCACGTATCTCTAGGCAGCCACAATAGACTCTCTCTTTTGATTACCAGAAAGGTTGCCTCAGCCCCAAGCCACACTGATAAACTTTGCTAGGATAGACAATCAAAGTCTATCAATTTGGAATGATAATTCTATCATGTACCTGGACTTTCCCGGGAGAAACAATACCAAGGAGAGGTCGTGATATTTGCCTAACATTATATTCTGCAATCATCACCCATTAACACCACTTTGCTAGCCTATACACAGCCTGAGGACAGAAATTGGCTATAAAAATCCTCACTTTTTGAGCCTCTGCGGAGAGCCTCCCAGACCGGACAAGGGCCTGTTTCGCTGCTACTGAGGTGTCCCACTTAAGCCTCTCAGACGCTTCTGAGAGCTAAACGTGACTTGCGTATCTGACTCGCCGTGAAACCCCGCTGCTTCCAGCCTTCCAGCCCCGGGATCCATCCTCCCCTTGGTGCTTTACACTGAGCCTTTGCTAATCTTTTCCTTTCCAGGACGCCTAGACTAAGGTCTGTATGCCCTCTCTCCCAACTGTCTCTTGTTTCCAACTTCATTCCTGTAGCCCTTGTGTGATTGTAGGATTATTTGTTAATGTGTGTTGTGATCTCCTTTGTTAGTTTTAATAAATTTATTTTAGACTGTTCCTCTGACTCTTGCTTGGTTCTGACCCCGTTGTGATAACTGAAGCCCCTGCCAGAGCTGCTGCTGATGAGCAGCAGCTATTGGTCCCTCTTGCTCAGGGTGGAGATGACGAACAGCAGCTGTTGGTCCCTGTGGCTCTAGCTGGAGATGAGTCCTGCAGCTCAAGAGCTCCCCCTGCTGCCATGGACCAAGCAGGCTTGGACGGTCCTCTGCCTGCTCCTTTAGGGCAACAGGGATCCGATTCTGAAGATGCTTTGGAGCCTGTGTCAATCAGCCCACAAACAAGGCAGAGACTCAAGAGAGCTGAGCAAAGGGAGGCTTCCTTGATTAAGTTCAAGAAGCAGTGACTAGCCACACTTGTGTCTTGGGCTATATAACTGCCTGCCTGGAAGCTTTCCTTTGCTTGTGGCAAACTTTCTATAAGCTTTCTCCTTGCCTGTTCCTTGCTTCCAGCACCCGATACCTTGGATTGATCTCCTGGCTCCAGACCCCTGGCTTTTGGAACTCTGACTACAGCTTTTGCTTGTCGCTTTGGCTTAGGTAAATTGACTTCCCTTGAGTAAGTGCTTCCTTGACTCCTCCCGGCAGGACTCTGCTAGCTCTCCCACTCCCTCCTCTGGGCTGTCTCGCCGCCTGGGTCTCTGACCCTGACACCTGTAGACACAGGGTTAAAGATCCCTTGTCCTGACCTCTCGCAAGCTTTGAGTGTCTCTGTTAATTTCCTTAATTTGAAGTCTGTTTGGGTGTCCTTGAGATACCCTGAAATTGGGGGTAACAGAGTCCTCTGGTGGGGATCCTGGCATGGCTCTGCCAGGAGGGGAATGCAACGAGAGTGCTCCCCTCTGCACCAGCTGGCTCCATCGTGAAGGAAGCGCAATGGCCACACTTCTTCCTTCTGCAGCATAGGCAGGTACCTTCCCAGGCTATGCTGGGTTAGGAAGCACAGCCATTGCACTTCCAGGGCTTCTGCAGGACAGATAAGTTTGCGATGGTGGAGTGATCATGGGTCATTGATGGAGAAAACCCATCAATGATTTAATCTGTGATTGCACCACATGGGGATGGAAGAATGATGGGACTGTGACAATGTCATGCAGAAGCATCATCGCAGTCCCATCCTTCTCCCATTCCCATGGTGAGTTGGGAAGGTGGTGTGGAAAGGGCCTATCTCTGTTTTCTTTGGTCTTTTGACCAGTTTTCCAAACTTAACATTTTTTCCTTGCTAACATTAGCGCATATAAAACTCGTCTCTGTTTATCTATCAGTACACAGCTCTTAATAATTTGTAGTAAAAGGCCAGGTACAAATGTCTTTACCTGTCTATGAAAAGTATAGCTAAGAGGGCATAAATCTAACATCTCTAGGAAGGGATTTCCAGAGCCTGGGAACAACCATGAGGAGATGTCTCCCATGTTTCCACCAGATGAATCTGTGAGGGTTGTGGGACAGAGACAAGGGCTTCCCAGAAGTTCTGAAACCATAGGTAGGCTCATGGAAGAAGATTTGGTCCTTTAGAAAAGCTGGACCTGAGCCACATAAGGATTTGTGGGTCACAACCAACACTTTGAATTGTGCCTGAAAACAAAATAAACATATAGAAAATAGAGAGAGTGGGACCATGTGCCACATTTTCCAACCTTTTTTTGTGGCACCTCACAGAAAGGTTCCAATCCATTTTTGTGGTGCTACAAGTTACCCAGGGCACCCCCCAATCCTCAGGCATCTGAGGTAAATAAATGAACCCAAATACCCAAACCATCACAAAACTACCCACAATGAAGCAGTTTGGGTTCTTTCTCCCTATGATCCCTCCCAAACTCAAAAAATGTGGGGGGGAAAAAAGGCAATTTGGGCTGAAAAATGAAACTGGAAATAACATTGTGGCACTTCTGGTCACTGAGGAAATTACAGTGCTACCTGCTAGATGGGTACACAGATGAGCCCCACCACTGATGTAGTGCCCAAATCTCCAAATCTTGATGTTGACTGTGGGAATAAAACATGTATTCTCATACAATCTTAAAATCCAAACAGTAATAAACATGTGGAATAATATACTCTCATTTTTTTTCATCATCATGGCAACATGCATGTATTCATTGTACCATGTTTCTTCTTTGCATGACTCAGATATGCCATCTCATCTTTGTAATCTCAGCTGGTTGTTGTCCACGGTCTTGTTTCCTCTGTATGAAATGATTCCCACTTAACAAAGAACAAGAAGAGAAACTCTTTAAAAAGTCACGTTGATGTGCCTGTAAAACCTGGCTCAGCCAGAGATAAGGTGGCCACTTACAGATCACCAACAAATGGGGAAATCTGCCACTGAAAAGAAAGTTGAAAGAAGATTATAGCTTTGTATTATATTTGCCTGGACTATTTTATATGTATATATTCAATTTTTAGGTATCATTGTTATATCTTAAAAAGAAATACAGTAATTCATACTCGAGTGGGGAAAAATGTTAACAAATGACCTGTGTGTCTACTGAACAGAAACATTTCCCCCTGTTCTCCTTTTGTATGATTCTTTATTTTTAAATTAGACTTAGAGTGGACAACTCTAGAAAAAGCAGGATTGTGGAAACTGTGGGCCTTTAGATGTTCTAGAATTATAGTTCCAAATAGCCCTTGCCAGAATGGCCAGTGGTGAGGAATGATGGGAATAATTGTATGTCAACATTGAGAGGGCTTTGGGTTTTGCCACCATGTAAGAGAGAATTTTCCACGGTTAAATAAAACACATGATCACATGCTGGAAGAACATCTAATAGACATCCAAAAATAAGTCTTTTTGGGTATAGATTCATTCTGGACCAAAGCCTTATTACTTTCCTAATTTTGTCTTCAGGGGTGTGGCTCCTACAGGCTTCTTCAGGCTCTGGTTTCACTTCCTTTGTTTGCTATATTTGAGTTACACATCACCAAACAATGTTGAACAGGAAAAAAAGAAAGGAGCAGTATGAGTGGAGAAGGCTTGTGCTGGGTTTAGTTTGAAGAAGCAACTCCACTGAATCTGGCTGAGGCTGACTGCTCTTCACAGTCCTCCAAGTGAAAACTTCATCTATTTGGCCAGATTTTTTCTTGGCCTTTTGGTTTATAATCTTACATATTTCTCAGGAATAGTCTGCTATAAACAACCCATTATTTTAATTTGTTACAATTACTTAACAGCACACAACACCAGCAATTCAGCATAATATTGCAAACGTGACATGATATAAATGAGATTTTATCTCATTATTCATTTGCTATCCTGTCTGCCCGAGAGGCCTGAAACCGGATGCTTCCCCCCTCAACTGTTAAAGATGTATTTCCATGCTAATTCTTCGAGAATCTAATTGAAAGGGGGTATGAATCATTCCAAAATTAGACTGAAAAAAAAATCAGTAGAGGGGATTAAAAAGTTATGTGGCAGATAAAATGCGGGGACTTGGGTTTAAATTTTGCTTAGTCTTAACTTTGCTTTGGACTGTATCTTGACCCCTCAGGCAAAAATTCCTTGTATGCTTTTTAAAATGTTTATTTTCCTACTACTACTACTTCTTATTGTCTTGGCAGTGTGCTTCCACATTTAGGAATAGCTGTTTCTTTTTTCTGAGCTATTTATTGGTTTTATTAATCTATGTTTAAGGTATTACCCGGTTCCTCATATAGAGATGCAAAAGGATATAAACATGCTCTTCCCCACCTATTTCTTTTATATTTTTTTAAAAATAACCTCAAGCATAGTTATATATATGTTGACCCAAAAGTAACTCTCACTGAATTCAACAAAGCTTACTATCAGGTAAGCTGGTATATGAGTGCAGTCCTACTTTCAAGTAAGCCAGTTTCTCAGCAGATAAATTCTCAAATGTCTTCCTTACCTTTCTTTGCACATCCTGCATGTCTTTTTTTAAAATCTAGAAGATTAGAAGAAACAAGGTACAATGATAATAAGAAGACATTGCAGGATTCTTGAGTTGCTATACCTATTAACAATTGAATTTGGGACTCTACCTTGGGACCCAAATTCATATGTAAAATATATCCATATGCAAAATATATACTCCAGCCCTATCTTTGCAGATCATATTTCTTAAGTCTGTGGAGAGCGACTGGGATGAAGTTAGTACTGCAGAAAAATGTTCTGCATTTACAAAAAGGCACTCAAAATATTTTTGATTTATTTTTTTACTGGTTAGAGAAAATGAAATAATAGTACATATAGAAGAGATATGGATATGGATAGATTATGTAACCAGTGGATTTACCCAGCATTGCCCAGGGTTTTTATTTTCCTCTAAAGAACTCACCAAACGGTCTTGTCCATTTCCTGTAACTTTGCTCCATATTTCCCAATGCAATCTATATTCAGAGTTATTTACGTACACAGTTTGGGTTCCCGAGGGAGTACGCTGTCCTCCTTCTTGCTGCTAGGCCTCGTGTCCATAGCAACTGGCCTATTTCTGTACCTGTCTATGTTCCTCATATTCCCCAATGCAATCTGTACTCATAGGCCCTTTCCACAGCTTATCTGATTCCAGCATGGGCGCACGGGGATCATGCGAGCAGCCTCTTGCGAGAGACACTCGTGTCCTCTCTGCTCCTTCTCCACAGCAGCTCCCTGTTGGCCAGCAGGAAGCGTGAAGGCTCTGCCTCTTCCTTCTGCAGTGCAGCAGGGTACTTTCCTAGGTTGTGCTGGGGAAGCAAGTGTGAGGACCGCATCTCTGGAGGCTCTGCACTCAAGGTAAGTGCATGTGGGGCTCTGGAGCTAGGCGCAATTGTGCATCATTTTCGGCAAGAAGCCAAAAATGATATATTGCACCATCGATGCCTGCTGGCCCTGGGAGCATTGCACAATTATAAGGACATCATATGGAATGGTCCTCGCAATCGCGTAATGCTCCGGAGGCCCTTTTGCATGAGAAATGGTCTGCGAAAAGGGCCATAGTTGTTAACATACAGAGGTTGGGTTCCTGCAGGAATACACTGTCCTCCTCCTTGCTGCTAGGAATCATCTCCATAGCAACCAACCTATTCCAGTACCTGCAACTTTGCCCCATAGTCCCCAATCCAATCTGTGTTGTCTGGTGACGTTGATGTACTGGTTTTTTTTTTTCTTTCTTTTGAATTTGTGCAATGGTTTTACATTTTTCTGGAAGCATTTTTTGTTTTGAATTTCAGCTTTAAGATTCCTCACATATGGAACCCATACAATCTACTGTGTGAGGCGAGAAGACCTTGTAACTATGGCCATTTCTGCACTACACTGTTATAGTGCTATTATTCCACTTTCAACATCCTGTGGAATTCTGGGGTTTGTAGTTTACTGAGGCCAAAGAGCTCTCTGGTTCAGAATTCTTACATTCCTCTCCTTAAACTACAAATCCCAGGATTCCATAGGATGTTGAAAGTGGAATAATAGCACTATGACAATGTAGCGTGGAAATGGGATATGTTGGGTTTGTCACTTCAATTTTTCTCAGATATACCTCCCAAAAATTTTCTGGCATCTTTATTGATGGTAGGCCTCATCTCCATAGCAACCGGCTAGCGGCCCAAGAGCTTTCTGGCTGAGAGTTCTAAAGTCCCCTCCCTAAACTGCCAACCCCAGGATTCCGTGGAATCCTCACAGCCAGCCAATCATATGAGGTCTTCTCACCTCACACAGTGAATCATATGCTGACGCAGATGACAGACAAATGCGTGGACAAACACTGACTTTTATATAGTAGACAGGTAATATGTAATATGCAACATGTACTATTTTAAGTAAAAATGACATATAACAAGAAAAATATTTTTGATTTAAGAATTTACTGAGTCACTGATTAATCTTTGTGGTCGTTTGTTGCTCGCTACATTGCAGCGGATTGGTGTCATGTGATTGGAACAAACACATTGTTCCTTATTCACCTTCGTCAGCACAAACATATCCTGTGCTTTTGAAAAGTGAAAGAATAGCATGTACTCTTGGTGGGGTGGGAAGAAGAGAACAGATATGGCGGTCAGTGACCAATGGGTTGTTAGGTCTTGTGCTTTAGGACAGCCTTCACCACCCTGGCAGTTTTCAGGTTGGAATACAATTCTACCATCCCTAGCTGTAAATCAGATTGTGGGATTTGTAATCCAAACCATCTACAAAATACTGTATTTAAGAAGGCAATCTGAAAACTAGAAAAACACTAAGTTTTGAACCAGCCAATAAAAATATGCCACTAAGGAACAATGATGATGACCCAACATGCTATTCTGTGTAAATCCGATTTAAAAAAAAATCCAACTACTTAAGTAATTTATAAATTAATGTTCAACATCACCATTTATATTCAGTCCCTCCCAGCATTAATGATAATTAAATAATCCCCTATTCCCAGTGATCAATGTTAATGAATTAATTTTTGAAGTGAACTTCCCAAACTTAGATACTATATAAACCTGGGAGTAAATCCTATTGAATGTAGTAAGAGTTGTTTCTGAAAGAAAACAAGCACTGGATTGTGCTCCTAGCATCAGCATGAGAATTATATAACACTTGAAAAGTTGTTGGACTGGAACTCCCTGCATTCTTGATCACTGAGTATGTTGGTTAGAGCTGCTAGGAGTTGAGTCAATTGAATTCAGTGGAACTTATTCCTAAGTAAGTGTATATAAGATTTCACCTAACACAGGGTAATATACTGTGTAGCTTTCCAGATGTTGTTGATTCAACTCCCAGTGGCTCTAAGCAACATACTCAGTAGTGAAGAATGCAGGGAGTTCCAGTGGAAATGTGGAAATATAAATTTCAGTGATTTATTTTTGTGCAACCTAGACATGATTTAACACAGAAGCAAGTCACTGAAATTTATATTTTATTGTTTCTCTGTTTTGATGTGTTTGATCACTAGCTATTTTATTGTTCAATTGCTTTGATCTTGTATGTTGCTTTGAAAGCTGGAGAGAATGACCAGTACATAAATCAACACATAAGTTGGCCCCAAGGGATCATCATATATTATGCAGCCATCTACAGTTGCCCTCTTATGTTAATAGAATATTTAGTGAAACCAGGTAAGTGTCACAAAATAGCACCTGCGAGCCAATTTGCCAGTGCTAGGTATTAGGAGGGGATACTTTACAGAACTGTGAACAGAGAATCAGTCCATAACTTAATGTTGAGCTCTTATATTGGACTGCAGTGAGCCATCAGGGCTACTTAATCAGGCAACCAACAGCCTGTACTGCTGTGCCCATGCTACCACCATTTCTGAGTACTGTGAACTTGCTGCCGAATTTTACACCTACATTTTAGGAGGGCATAATTTTTTTAAAAAATGTTTGTCTAAATTTTTATCATTTTCATATGTAAATTTACAAAATACTTTCCAGATACAAGACACTGTATAAATGTAAGGTATTATTAGCAGCATGTAACAGCAAAATAATAATCCCAGTAATAGCAAACAAGATACTTGCAGAACATTAACACAATTCCCAGATCAGAAGCTGAGCATAGCACATAAATGACCTAGGCATATTTATGAAACTGGAGCAAAATCAAGGGAATGGTAAACAAAGCTTATTAAACCTTGCAGTGTTTCTCATTATGTTAAAATATTTTAAAACTAAAATTCTAAAACATGAAATAAGCTTAAAGCAACATCCTGTAACAGGAAACATTCAGAGGGGCTAGAAGTCATTACTTTTTCTTAGTCATGCCTCACTTAGAGGAATTCTTTTTGGAGGAAGAGAACCAGAGTAAAAGGCTGTGAAATTCTGTGTAAGAGAAGGAACCTGAATCCCACATTGGCTGTCATTTTTCAGATGTCAACCCAAATATGGGTGACTCAGGGGTCCATCCGCAATGTCAGTACCACTGTGAAACAGTGGGGAATATTATCCCAAAGAGGAGGCCTACGCGAAGGAGGTAACACTACAAGATCTTTATACTTGTGTTTACCAGTACTAGTGCAGGGAGGAACCAGCTAGAAATCAAAAAGTAAGCTTAATATTTTTATTGGAGGAATTGCAGTCACACACGCATAAGATCCAAGCAGTCACACAATCACACAAGGTTAACTGAAGGAAAAGGGAAAAGTTGTGGATAGCAAGATTTTAGGGCAAAGTGGGTGATATTTATCACTCCAGAAGAGCAGTGGAGAAGCAGCGATGTGGCTTAGATGCAAGTCTAAGGACAGTACACAAATGGGAATCCGAATGGCAGAGTAATGACCAGCAATTGGTGTATTGCAAGTTGCCTGGCCAAAAACTGGGGTTTAGATACTCTTTTTATTGCCTGGAGGGTAAAGATGCTAATGGCTCTCTGCTCTTTGGCAGAGTAAACAAAGGAGTCTGGAGAGTGGACAATGGGGTCCAGAATGAGCTAACGGCCTTAACGTTAAGTGACAAAGGGCTAATGGTAGCCTAGATAACTCTAATTGTTAGACAGATGTGGAGACAAAAGGGAACTTTGTTTGGTCAGAGGGAGAGGAGTTATAACAATCAGCCGTCTTGTGGGAACATACTGGACGCTATTGTCTCTTAAAGACTGAGTCATTGGAGGCTAATTGTAAGTCCATTATGGCTGGAGTTTCCTGGTGATTTCCTGACTATGACTTGGCTATGCCTTGAGGTCTTTTCTGACCTTGTTTTGCAATGCATTTGTGAGGTCAGCTTTTTCCTCTTGGCCAGCATGGCCATGCAGCCATAATAGGGTATAATTTATATTTATGCCACTTAATATATTTTGCCAATTAAACCATATCAATGTGTGGGGGTGTATGACCTACTAACATAAAGGCATCAGAAGGTATCCACCCCTCTATATGAAGCATTCCCAAGGCTTGACTCCAAGGTAGAGCTACCCTTCTAGGCAACAGTAGGAGAAATTGTGTGGAGGTATGGAATTAAGGGACTACTTTTTGCTAGGCAGCTGCTCATGTGTGAGGGAATCTTCCCATTGCATTTGTATAGGAACACACTCTCCCTCATGCCCCAGTTTTGAGAGGAACTCAACTTTCACTTCTCATGTTACCTGCTGTCAGCTTTCCTTAGGTTCCTGCTGAATGGGAACTGTTCCCATTAAGCAGGGAACCCTGGCAACTGTTCTTGAGGCCCTCAGCTGACTTCTCTTCCAACTCTTTCCTGATATAACTGGTGATCTTGTAGGAATGTGACCTACAACTTAACCTTTGCTTGCATTTTGACTACCTCAGTTGTCCTTGCTACTGTCTCCTCCATACACTGACCATACCCTACCTTATACAACCTCTTCCCTTGGCCCTCCTATTGAGCTGCTTCCTTATTTGATGAACTCAAGGCTTGTTGGTCACTTACAGCCAGAGATGAAGACAATCTTCTCCAGTCTTCCCCAAACATCTTAGTTGGATTAGCATTCATTTTAATTCCTACAGTGCATGTTAATGTAAATATGGGAAAGTTTCACACAACTAACAGATGAGGTAGAAAAACCGCTTACTTCAGATTGTGATAGTGGGCATATGTTATCCACATGTTTATATTCTTTTAGAAATTTTCAACTAAAAGACATTTTTGCGTATGCAAAATGTGGGCCAGCTACAGTTATAAACCAAGGATGAAGAGAACACCAAGGAGGTGTACCCCAAGCTTAGTACAGTGTGGTGATGGTGATAAGAAGGTGGACATGGTTAATTCTTTTTTATAAGGCGTTGAATATCTAGGGGTAGTTTGATAAGTAGACCTCCCTCAATTAAACAATTAAAACTGCAGAAGATCTAAAAATGTATTTTATCCTGATTATCTTCTTTCTGTGTTAGAGCTTGCTTGAAACTTTAGTTTCTCTGTGAAAAGTTCTGGTATTTTTTGAGAAGAGGGTTTTGGAGAGGCAAGCAAGTAAGGCAAAGATCTTACAAAGCAGCAAGGTGAAATGAAAGAAAGAGATGGAAAACAAAAGACTGAAATGAGCAGTATTTAAACTTTGGTTTGGAGTTCTGTGAGACTTATGAAGATTTGGTTGTATGGTAGTTAAGTCGGAAAATATGTATATATAGATGTAGAAATATGTTTCCCAGGATATTGTGCTATGTAGGCATTATTAACCATTGCATAGCTTCATTTACTGTGACTCCCTCTAGAGATACTCTGTATAAAAATCATTGGTTTAGGATTTATAAGAGTAGGTTGAAAACAAAGAGTGGTTACACTTGTATGGCTGAACGCTTCTGCATTCAAAATGAATCTCTACACATATGAATGAGTGTATCAAGGAGAAGGAAGCTAATACAGTATACAACATTCCTGTCTAATGCTCAGCTTCCTACACACAGATACGATTTGTTTTTAGTATGGGAGACTGCCCTATGGTAGGATTCCCCCCATCTATTGGTGTGAAAGGACATAGCTCGGAACAGCTTTATAACCTCAGCTGGGTAAAGTAGGCTTTGTCCCAATTCACACATGAAAAAGTTTTGTTAAGACACACGAGCCTGTTAAAAGCTATCCTATCAGTTTATGGCTCAGCAGGGAATTGATTCAAATCTTTCAAGAATGAGTTCGACACCTGAATCAGTCTTTCAGCCCAGTCTGCACTTGTTCATCTCCTCAAGCAGTATAACATTTCCAAAAAGTAGTGTGTGGTGTTCTTTGGAAGATCCATGGATGCTTGTGACATTCTGTAATATTTGAATTTATTTACAAATATACAGGTTGGACATGAGCATATGGAAAGTATCAGGTCTCCTTCTATTGCCTTCTGCCGGAATGGATGCTGATAATTGAATATGTTATTGCTATCATAGTAACTTTCAGGGAATAATTAATTTCCTCCTGAGAATTCTTTACTGATTTCATGATGTGATCACTGGATTAGATCCAGACTTCATCGTGCTTATGGTAGATGCATCAAATCAACAGAGCTTAAAATTATTCATGATTTCAACAAGTCTGTTCTAGGTATGTCTATGTCTGGATCCAATGCACTGTTTCTAGGTGTTGATTTATATAGCCCCCACCTGACAGCCATGACTCCATATTTTCTTATTTTATTGGCAGAAAGTTGCTTGCTGGAGAGGTTATTGGTTATATCAGTTGCACAGGCAGACAGCTGAAGATCAGCAACAGGTACTAGCTCCAGCTCCCATGCTTTTATGCTAACCTCAAATAATTTTCTACAATGATATATGTCCATTTATTGCACTATCTACACTATTCCCTAGTGTTTCTTTAACATACACTCTGTTTGTGGCAGGTGGAATGGGCACAACACATTCTAATAGCCTATGTAATGTGTATGATCATGGAAAAATTATTTTTCTATTTATATTTCTTTCCCCTTAGTTACTATTTTGTCCATTTTTCAGCACCATTGAATTAACTGTTCTGATTTTGTTTACCCTTCTTAATGATATATAACTGCATGTTACTGATGAAAGAGTACAAAAGCACCTCTTGGTCTTGAATATGTTGTTCATCTGTTCTTTAAGGTGAATGGGGTGTCTTCTCTCCTGATGGGGGAGGGCCTCTTGATCTGAACTGGCACAAGAGGGCAATGGGTTATAGCCCACATTTCCCTCCACATGCAAGGGCTTGTTCTGGTCCGAGGCCCCTGCAGTTTTTAAAAAGCCATTCACAAGCTGGTTCACAGGGCAAATGGTCTCTCATCTTAGCCCAAATAACTGTAGGGTTTTTTTATATTAAGGAAGCAAAAATAAAATAAAATTAGCAAGCCACTTCGGTGCATTTGATGCTACCTTTCACCTAAAGTGAAATTAACCTCACCTACAGTGAAATTCAGGGTGTATTTTCAAGGTCCTGCTCAGGTTAAATACCCATATGAACAAAAGAAGCTTGATAGGATTAGTGACATTTATCAGAGGATTTTCACATATTTTTAGTAATGCGTTCATTCATGACTAGCTTCTAGAAGTCAAATGCTTGGGGACACCCTTGGTGAGAGTGTACATGCCCTGAATAATGTTAGGAACTAACCGTTGATGTTCCTGCCTTACTTTCCTGCATATTGTCACATAAAGGATTGAGCTGTGGATTCCATTCTCTCCCTCATGCTGCTTCAGTGGCCACCCTGACATTTGGCATGTAGTTCATTTGTCGAATACTATAGGTGAATTGATATTTGGCGCCAGCTCACATTTCCCCTTCACAGATCAGCCGTCTGGGATGCTGAAAGAGTAGTTAAATGCCATTTACATGTCGCTTAGAGGAAAACCACTTTTGATACACGGAATCTGAACTTTCTTAAAGTTCACTCAGTAAGAGGCACTTGTCACTGGGAATAAATGATGACATTAAAAAGGCCTTTAATTTCAATTGGCATTTCTGAGTTTTGCACTGCAGGAGGCTATTTTGCTGAAAAGCAACAGCCCCCATGACATTATGAACTCAGTGCAGGGGACTGTGAGCTTGAGCCCACCATATTATAATTAGATGTTGCTTAAAAGGAGGGAGGAGAAGTTTTTTCTTTCTTTCTTTTTTTTAAAAAAGCATTTAATAATTCAAAATCACACACTGAATTTTCTTCTAACAGCTCTCTTCCCCCCTCCCCCATATCTTTGAAGAAAAGGTGCATTTGGAAGATATTTAATGCAATTTCCTGTTCAAGAAGCACTTGAGCTGTGTCATGCTGCCATTCTACCTACTGAATAATTGATTTAATTTATAGTTATTATTAATATTTATCTACCATTCTTAGAAAAAGAACCATTGTGGTGTATTTGGTTTGAATGTTGCGCTACAACTCTGGAAATCAGAGTTCAAATTCTCACTCAGCCATGGAATCCCACTGGGTGACCTTGGGCAAGTCACACTCTCTCAGCATCAGAAGAAGGTAAAGGGAAACCCCTCTGAATAAATCTCGTGAAGAAAACTCCATGATATGTTTGTCTTATAGTTGCCATTAGTTGGAAATGACTTGAAGGCATGCAACAACAACTATCATCCTTTCAATCACAAAGCTACTGAGAGGGTGGATAATAAAATAATTATTAAAATTTGAAAGAGCTCGTTAAATAAAGCATCAAAAATATATCACACTAAAGCCGGCACCCTGCTTATTAGTTCCAAATAGAGTAGCCAAGGTTACTCTGTTAGAGAACCAGCATGGTGTAGTGGTTTGAATGTTGGACTAAGACTCTGGAAACGGGGGTTCGAATCTCTGCTTGACCATGGAAACCTATGGGGGTGACCTTGGTCAAGTCACACTCTCTACCCTCTGAGGAAGACAATGGCAAACCCCTCTGAGCAATTCTTGCCAAGAAAACCCTGTGAGAGATTCACTTTGGGGTCAGTATAAGTCAGAAAGGACTTGAATGCACACAACGACAATTCAATCAATTGTTGGATGGATGCCATGCATTCAAATGCCATTCATTCAATCAGTCTACTGTAACCAGGACTAAAAGAAGATTTATGCTCCTAAATGATTTAAAATTAATGAGATGCTTTTAACCTTTTCCTCAGAGCCAATGTGTGATCCACTAAGACAATAGCACAAGCTTTCCTATAGCCAACAATGTGCTATGACGGCCTCTGCTATGGATTTTAATAATCAGACAGATTCATATGGAGATAGCATTGTATGAATGTTTCTTCATGGTCATCAACAGGGCTTAAGCTGTTTAAGACATTTTTTTAGAAAAATAAGACCACATTGAATTGATCCCAGAACACAACTGGCAACAAGTTCAGGACTTTCAATATCACAGTAATCCTATTTTGACACCATGCCTTGATTTAGCAAGCTGGTTGCCACATTCCATATTAACCTGAATGCTAGGAATTGAAAGAATATTCAAAAATACTTTAAAAAATGGTTGAAGAACTTGTTTCTCCTGTACTGGGAAGCCTGAAGAAGAAAATATCCTGGAATGATGAGAATTATGCAGTTTGGGCCTTATTCTGAATGAAATGTGGTATTTTGCACAGAAAACAGCAGTTTCTTCACTGAAAGCAGCATTTATTGAATGTAATATTTCTGTGTAGAAAATAGTGTTTCCTGCACAGAAAATGCTATTTTCTGTATAAAAATGCCATGTCTGAATTTTGTGCAATTTAAATCCCAAGTTGAAAATAGTCCTCAGAATCTCCACAGTTTTCAAAGACTGTGTTGCGGGCAGTTGCTCAAACTACTCTTTGTTTCCTTTGCAAATGAAGTTAAAGAAGAAATATATCCCTACGGAATGTTCAGGTTATGATTCTCAGCCAAAAGGTCAAAAGGGCAAGTCCTAGTGCAAAGTGAAGTGGCAAGACTACAACAGGTGACAGATGCTGGGAAATAGAGGTAGCAACTTCTTGACTGTTCCTTGTGAAATCTCCAGTTACTTCTGCCTTTTAGGAGACATGGTCTCAGTGATGTAGGCTTGAGT
The DNA here is from genome assembly GCA_030412105.1 of Cyclura pinguis. Classification (NCBI taxonomy): domain Eukaryota; kingdom Metazoa; phylum Chordata; class Lepidosauria; order Squamata; family Iguanidae; genus Cyclura; species Cyclura pinguis. The sequence continues at coordinate 156,129,900 of CM059602.1, forward strand.
CAATTGACTCAGAATCAAGTTGGACTTAAGTCACTTCAGTGACTTGACTTGGACTTGACTTGGCAATAAATGACATACTGACTCAACTCAACTCATGTCTTGTATATTTTTAGTGACTGACTTGCTACCTTTGGTTCAGTAAATTAACACATTCATCCAGAAACCTTACATCTTTGAACAATGCTTCCATCCCTTTTTCCTACTGGTCACATGACGATCAGTCTGAAGCCAAAAATGTGGGTGAATTTCTCAGAGGGGAACAGCAATCGGGTTAGACATGAGGGAGGGTTGAGGTCTGCTCAGCAGTCTGTCCCCACAGTATATCAGAGGAGCTTTCTAAATCTTTTCCAAAGAGCAGAAGGCAAGACTCATCTCCAGAGCACAGGTCATATTTCTCAGAAAGGAACAGCAAAGGTGTTAGGCAATCGGTTTGAGGAGGATGGATCCGTCTGTTACGCTGATTTCTGGAGTCCCATGGGGGACACCTCAATGTGCTCCAAATAATGGGGAATGGGAATTAGCCAGAGCACAAGCTGTAGCACTACAAGAGGCAGGGTAACCTGGCAGGATCTTTTACCCAATATTTACCGGGTCAGGCCGAGTCAAGAGCACGACACAATAAAGTTCTAATTTAGTTCTTTTATTTGTAAAGTCACAGTGCACTTGCGTTCTCACTCACACGGAACTAAGAAATACTCCGTACTTGCGTACTCACACACACAGACCTAAGAAAATAAAGGGAGGAAAGTAGATAGAGGATTTTAAGAGGGAATTTTTTTGGGAAATACGACACCTGATCCTGTAGCCTGGGTGGTCTGAAGAAAGTCTGTAGGAGCGGAGGTTCTCGGCACGTGGAAGCTGAGGGGAAGGCTCGGCAAATGGAGTGGCGGCAAGGTGGTATGGAAGCCAAGAGCGATCCGAAGAAACGCTCAAAATCAGGGGTTCTTATAGGGGAAAACAATGGGTTTTGGGCTGGAGACAAAGCCTCTGAAAGGTCAGTTTTTAGCATGATTGGATTTTGACGGCGCTGTCAATAGCGCAGACAGTATGCAAATGGAGAGTGCTTGACAGTTGAGTAGTCAGAAGCGCTGATCTCGTCAAGCTGCCTGTTCAGGACAGAGAATCCTTTGTATGCCTTGTGCATACTTAATGTAGTTGTTACTGCCCTGGCTAGTCCGAGCTTTGGGGATATTAAAAGATATCCTTTTGATATCATAATTTGGCTTCACTTCTCTATTCCCTTCCACGTGCTTGCGAGGCCCCCGGACAAGCACGCATACAAGCTCGGCTGCTAATCGCTGTAATATTCCTGGACAATACAGGTAGGCCAGAAAATAGCTGACTCACTGCTTTAGGAGACCTCCGGGCAAGTACTCTAATTAGGTATGCACACAGCTTACATAAGAGCCTCTGCCCCACGCTGGCTGCTTGATGGGTAAACTATACAATACCCAAGTACTCTGCGTTTGCATACTGGCTACTCTATTGAGAACCTCTGCGATAACTCAATCATTCAGATTCTGACCTTTCGGAGGCTTTGTCTCCAACTCCAAATCTATTGTTTTCCCCCAAGTATGGCATAGCCTGTAGTCACATTCTCCTTATAAAAACCCTTGATTCCAAGACCCTCCTCGTATCACTCCCGAGTTTCATCCCGCCTTGCTGCCTCTTTCCTTTGCAAGCCTCCCCTCATCTCCACGTGCTGAGCTACATCGCACCCAAGCCTCGCTCTCTATTTTTACGGGCTTCAGGACAGGTGAATATCACCCAAACCAGCAACTCCTTTAAAAATCCCTCTATACCAGTCCAACCTTTATTTCTTTAGTTATCTTGTGTGAGTGTGTCGCATACACTGTTTTGCTTGTGTTTTTAATAAAACATCATTTATTGCTTCAACTTCTGTGTGCTCCTTGACTCGACCCAACCCCGTAGACATAGGGTCCAAGATCTCGCTATGTTACCCTGCCTCTTGTAACGCTAAGCAGTGCTCTGAGCTGATTTTCCCCACCTTTAGTTGAGCACATTTTGGTGTCCCTCCCGGGACCCCCAGTACACAGGGTAACATAGTTTTAAAGTGTACTTGCTTGGAGGTCTCCTGAAGCTGCGTGCTGGAAAATTACTGGCCCGCTTGGATTTGTTTTGTATTTTTCAGCTTGTTTGTCCATGTCTGTGTGCATGCTTGTCCGGGGGCCTCGCAAGCACGTAGAGGGGAGCAGTTTGGAATGGCCAATTCTTTGATAAAAAGTCATGTTTAGTAGACCTCGGGCTTGGACTATGCACCACAGTAAAACTTCCTTCTAAAGCAGTTGAAGCCTCAGTAATGGGAAAGATCTATTCCCCACTTCTGAAACTGCAGACTATTTTATGCCCATTGACAGAAAAGCCTCCAGTTTGAGGAAGGGGGAATAAGAAGGTTCCTATTCTCCATTTCTGAAGCCACAGACTCTTTTATGCCCTTTGACAAAAAAAAGCCTCCAGCTTCAGGAAGAGGGAGTAAGATTCATCTTATTCCCCACTTCCGAAGCTGCAGATGGCAAAATTGCAAATGTGGAGGGCCAATTCTGCTTAAATTATTAAAACTGACTTTATTTGACTCTGTTAGGAAATTATGGAATATAGGTTGAGGTATAAAGTTGGCTTTCAGACTTGAGACTTGAGACCTGATTTGAAAGAATCTTGCAAGAACTTGAAACTCGTCTTGAGACTTGAAGGTAGAGGTTTGAAGCTTGACCTGAGATTTGGAGTAAAAGACTTAAATACATCACTTCACAGTTTTGTATGCTTCACAGTATGCCTTGTGTTGGGGAATTGAGAGATTTTTAGTAATAAGTCTCCCAATCAGCAGAGCATTTTGTAATGCACAGTCAGAAGCTGAATAAATTACCAGTCCCACTTAATCATCTCAACCCCAGACACTCTTTGTTAAGTGCAACTGCCCTGATTACTGCCTAAAGGGTTAAATGTCTTCTTTCTTCACCAACTCTCGTAGCCATGGGAACTGATAAGAGGGTTCTAACCTTCATACACAGCTGTGGGAAATTCTGAAGGGTAGAGTGAAAACATTCTGAGCTGTCTGATTCTTTCCACGGCTGCTAGCAGGTTATTTAGTCTAAAGAGTTTCTGTTCTGTCTATATACATGCTTACTTGTTGTACACAGCCTGTAACAGTCTGTCTGTCTGCCTGTCAGCTTGTTGTGCAGATACAGATGGAAAAATGGATTTTACCTAGTTTTGCTTTCTTATATATTCCAGCTTTGCAATAAACACATAGTTTAGTATATTTTTTGGCCACTCTCTCTGATCTTTTTGGATGTATGCTGTTTTGATTTACTTTTGAAGCACTGGTGGACTGTGGGTCATGCTAGCTTCCAGCATGCCCCCTGGAATTCCTCTACAGGTTATGGGCCGCAGCTTCATGCTTCTGCTGCGCATCCTTGTTGTGCCAGAGTGTTTTTGAGGCCAAGTTTTGATGGATGGACTTTGCCTGCAGCTGTGTTTCATCTGCTGGTGATCCCTGAAGCTGGCGGTGAGTGTCTGGGGCCGGGGGCTGAGAAATTATGGAGTCCAAGCCTGTGACCAGGCTAAATGGCAGTAATTATCTCACTTGGGCTGTCAAGATGGAAATGTATCTTCATGGGGAAGGTGTCTCGGGAGCCGTTCCTGTTCCGCTAGACCTCCCTAGAGATGCCACTGAAGCCGAAAAAGTGAGGCAGAAAGGCCATGTCACTTATTTTTCTGGCTGTGGAAGCTGACCAGTTGTTTTATATCTGTGATTTGGCCAATCCAAGAGACTGTTGGGTGGCCCTCCACAATGTCTATGTTCGCACGACTGCAGGCAGTAAATTGTTGCTCACAAAAAGGCTGTATGAGACAAAATTGAGGCCAGGCATGTCAATCAAGCAGCATCTGCAGACGCTGGCTGAGATCTTTGTTGCCCTGCATGAGAGAGGGAAGGTTTTGTCTGAGATTGACAAGGCTTACTGCATCCTGTGTTCTCTGGATCCCAGTTGGGATGTTATAGTGGCAACCTTGGAGGCTGTTCCTGAACAGAACCTGACTGTGTCTTATGTAACTTCTTGCCTTCTGGAAGAGGAAGAACGACATGCCCAGAGGAGTGCCCGGTAACCTCCCCAGCTGCCTGCTGCTGCAGAGCCAGGATCTGGGCAGAGATCTACTCAGGCTTATGAGTCCAAACCAGAGGGGCTGGTGAGAGCCAATGCTGTGAGAAGGTGCTATCACTGTGGATCTACCTCCCATCTCAAGAAGGACTGTCCACTGGAGAAGCAAGGTGGGAGAGGTGCTCGAGGCAGAGGCTTCAGAGGAGGAGGCCATGGGAGTCATCCACGAGTTGCCATTGCAACAGACTGTGTGTTTTCTGGGAGCTATCGGGACTCTGATGAGGTTTTTTGGCTGCTGGACAGTGGTTGCTCTCAGCATCTGGTAAACTGTGAAGGTTTGTTCCAGTGTTTGAATCCAGCGAGTGTGGCTACTGTTGCCCTGGCTGATGGGACTAAAGCTAAAGTCAAGGGAGTGGGGTCTGCCTATATACCTGCTCTAGATATGTATCTTGATAATATGTTATATGTGCCTTCACTTGATTTCTGTCTACTCTCTGTTTCAGAGTTAACTCAAAGTAGGTTTGAGGTTTTGTTCACAAAGCATGAGGGCAAAGTACTGAAAGGTGGGGTTGTTTGTGCTGTGGCAGAGTTGAGTGAGAAACTGTACAAACTTAAGCCCAGATTCAATGCTTGCACTGTATATGATAATAAACCACAACATGGTGAATGTATTCATTTGTTGCATAGAAGGATGGGACATGCTAGCTTTCCTGTGTTGAAAAAGTTAGCAGACAGCTGCAAGGGATGTTCTTTGAAATCCTGTGCTACTTTTCATGACTATGCCATTTGCAAACAGTCTAAATCCATTCAGCTTCCTGCACCCAGAACCAGTTCACGGGTTTCTGATGCTCCTTTCCAACTTGTTCATGCTGATGTGGTTGGTCCAATTTCTCAGTGCAGTTTGGGAGGAGCTAGATTTTCCTTGTTGTTAGTAGATGACTTCAGCAGATACACGTTCTGTTATTTGTTGAAGCAAAAGTCCAGTGTGTGTCAAATAATTAAGAACTGGTGTGCGTATGTTGAGAGACAATTTGAATGCAAGGTCAAAGTGTTCCAATCAGATCATGGAGGAGAATTTCTGGCTGAGAGTCTGCAACAGTGGTTCAAAAGCAAGGGCATTGTGCACAGGACAACTGCCTCCTATGCCAGTTTTCAAAATGGTGTAGCAGAAAGAACCGCTGGAGTGTTGCAAACTCTCATGCATACCTTGCTCAATGATGCAGATTTGCCTTTGAATTTCTGGGGAGAGGCAATTCTGACTGCCAGTTACGTACACAACAGGCTTTGGAGTTCAGTCGTTCAGACCACTCCGTATGAGCGTCTCTTTGGCAAGCAGCCTTCCATTGCTCACATGAAGGTCTTTGGCAGTTTTGCCTGGGTTCATATTCCTAAGAGTCAAAGGAGGAAGGGAGAGCCAAAAGCTCAACGCCTGAGATTCTTAGGGTATCAACCTAACTGTAAAGGGTATAGATTTTATGCAGGAAATGGGCTCTGCATGGTGTCTAGGAATGCAACTTTTGAGGAACATGCAAACTGGTTGCGTGCTCAAGCTGCTTCTGAAGTTCTCTTTCCTGTCTTTCGTGAGCTTAGCATTCACCCAGAGCAGCCTGCCTCCTCAGTTCCTGATCCCTCAAGGGTTAAGGCTGAGTCTGAGCCTGAGCCAGAGCCAGCACAGGAAGAGGGGGCTGCGGGGGGTGAAGCGGCTCCAAGCACAGAAGTGAGAAAGAAAAAAGCTGCAAAGTGGTCTCGCAGCCTTGATGATGATGCCGGTCAGATAGTTCAGCTGGCACAAATTCGCAGGAGGTCAGAGAGAAAAACAAAGGGAAAGGCTCCAAAATGCTACAAGCCCACTTCACTTGCAGTGCGTGCCTGTCTAGTAAATTGTGAGCCAACCAGTTTTGCTGAGGTAGAGAAAATGTCAGAAAACCAGGCTGCGCCCTGGTGGCAGGCAATTCAGGATGAAATTGATTCCACAACCCAGCACAAAGTCTACACATTGTGTGAACTCCCAAAGGGTGTCAATCCTGTTGATTGCTGGTGGGTCTACAAGCTAAAAACCACTGCTGATGGGCAAGTTAAACACAAGGCTCGTCCGGTGGCCCGAGGGTTTGCCCAAGATGAGCAGTCCTATGATGAGGTTTTTGCTCCTACAGTTAAGATGCAGTCCATTTGGTTGGTGTTGTCCATTGCAGCTCAGAGAAATGCTTTGGTCACACACTTTGATATCACAACTGCCTATCTCAATGCTGATTTGCCAGAGGAAATCTACCTAACACAGCCTGATGGGTTTCACCAAGGAAAGGAGAACCTGGTGTGGAAACTTCACAAATCTCTGTATGGTCTTAAACAGTCAGCTCATTGTTGGAATATGTGTTTAGACAGAGCTTTGCGGGAATGTGGGTTCAAACAGAGCAAAGCTGATCCCTGTGTGTATGTCAGAGGGACAGAGAGAAAACAAGAAATCCTCTTGGTGTATGTTGATGATTTGTGTTTGATTTGTGACATGCAAAAACAAATGCGGGATTTTTCCAGTGATCTAGGCAAGAAATTCCAGATCAAAAACCTGGAGCCAGTTCAAAATTACCTTGGGATAGCAATACAGAAAACCAAGGGTGGTTTCCTACTGAACCAGAAACAGAAAATTGTGAAATTGTTGGAGAAATGTAACATGACTGATTGTAAAAGTGTAAAAATGCCAATGGTGCCAGGATTTAGCAAAAACAGTGGAGATGTGTTGTTTTCAGACAAAAAGTTGTATCAATCTGTGATTGGGTCTTTGCTGTATTTGGCTGAGTCCTCTTGTCCAGACATTGCCCTAAGTGTAAACATATTGGGAAGGGCCAGTTCTCAGCCAACTCAGTACCACTGGCAAGGTGTGGAAAGGGTGTTGAGATACTTAAATGGTGCTATAAATCACTGTTTCTGTATCACTCCTGTTCAAACGCCAGAAATTGTCTGCTATTCTGATAGTGACTTTGCAGAGGATGTGTTAGATCGGAAAAGCACATCTGGCTACGTTGTGAAGTACAGTGGTGCTCTGGCTTACTGGAAAGTTAAAAAACAGAGTACCCTGGCTACTTCCACTGCTGAAGCAGAGTTTGCAAGTCTGTCTTCCTTGTGTAATGAGTTGGTTTGGTTCAAACAGCTTGTGAAAGATTTGAATATACCCATTGATTTGCCAGTGAATGTTTTCTGTGACTCTCAAGCTTGTATTCAAATGGCTGTCAGTGACAGTCAAGTCCAGAACCAAACATGTGGACATCAGGTATCAAAATGTAAAACAATCTGTTCAAAACAATGTTATCCAATTGGTCTTTTGTGCTTCTGAAGAAAATTTGGCTGATGTGTTTACAAAAGCAATTTCTGCTGTCAAACATACTCAAATGCTTAGCCATATGGGGATGATGGGTCCTACAGTTCCTACATGCGAGTTAGCTGTGGAACAAGAGGAGGAGTGTTAAGTGTAACTGCTCTGATTACTGCCTAAAGGGTTAAGTGTCTTCTTTCTTCGTCAACTCTCGTAGCCGTGGGAACTGATAAGGGGGTTCTAACCTTCACACACAGCTGTGGGAAATTCTGAAGGGTAGAGTGAAAACATTCTGAGCTGTCTGATTCTTTCCACGGCTGCTGGCAGGTTATTTAGTCTAAAGAGTTTCTGTTCTGTCTATATACATGCTTACTTGTTGTTCACAGCCTGTAACAGTCTATCTGTCTGCCTGTCAGCTTGCTGTGCAGATACAGACCGAAAAATGAATTTTACCTAGTTTTGCTTTCTTATGTATTCCAGCTTTATAATAAACACATAGTTTAGTATAATTTTTGGCCTCTCTTTCTGGTCTTTTTGGATGTATGCTGTTTTGATTTACTTTTGAAGCACTGGTGGACTGTGGGTCATGCTAGCTTCCAGCATACCCCCTGGAATTCCTCAACACACTTAATCTAGCTCAAAATAAACACAAACAGTTTGGTCAAAAAGTATGAAAAGTTTACTCACACAATCTTGTGCATAGTTTACACAGGTTCAAATTCTTGAATAAAGGTAAGAGGAAATTAAGGAGTCACATGCTTGCAGGGAAGCTGAAGAATAAATGGAAGAGGAAGAGCACATGCAAAGGGACGTTGGTGTTGACCTCACAACAGGAAGTTTACTCTAGTCAGTCCCCTCTATGCCTACAATAAACATGCAAACTAACTATCCAGTTAATTAAGCATGAAAAGGTTGCCACTCCCAGTACCTTGGACCCTCCTAAACTAGTCTGCTGCTTCAGGTTGATGCCTATATCAGATGCTAGCCCATCACTAATGTTGAATTAAGAGTCAACTACCTATCCAGTTAGTTTCTCTAAATAACCTGGGAAGAAGGTACCATTTATTACAATTCAGGCAGCAAAACATATTGGGTCTAACCATGTGAGTTGGGTTGCAACTCAGTATACATCTGGATAATGTCGCTTATTTGGACTAATTTCAATTGGACTTCCAGGCCATATAAAAAAAGCATTGCTGGTCTGTTCTGGGCAGAAAGGATGGTGGTAAAGAAATTTGCTGTCCTTGCTGTCCTCTCCATCACAGTATAGTACTTCAATCATATCCTAATCCATATTAGTTGGACTTGTCCTGATTTTTTCTCTTTTGAAGGTGTAATCATCATTCTTTCTGCTTTATTGCTTTCAGTTCCTTGACAAATTAGAGAGATGACTTGGCTTTAGGAAGGATGACTGGGCTTGTGCTTTTGATTTCTTACAGTCAGTGTTGAAGGAATGGCAAAAATGGAATGAACTGTACCTAACAGTATTTATTTACAATGATCATATGTAATTATAATAAAATAGAAAATGTGGTATAATGCATTAAGTTTAAATTGTGCACAAGCAATCTCAGTCAACCTTTGGCCCATGAAATAATAGGAAGAGATTTTCTAATATTTAGCAGTTTAGTTATCTAACTGTTCAACAGGAAGTCAGTGAGAGAACTCTTTCAGGATAACTTTACCATCATAATAAATCAGTCACAAAGCTACTTAAAATACAATTTTTTTAAAAAAATCTAGGGGATTAAAATTTTCAGTTATTGAGCTACTTCAGTGTACCTCAGCATTGCCTTTAATGACTGACTGAAACTCTGAATATGAAGATATTACAAAATGAAGATGTAATGTAAGGATGTTGTGCTGTTCCTGTGACTGATCGAATAACATTATCATTCAGAGAGTTTTCTGGGAAGATTTTTCAAAAAATCTCGGGGAACTGGAAACCTGCTTTGAAATGCCACATTTACTCTGCCAGAGCAAGATGGTATTCTTGGTTTGAGATTAGTCCTATTGCATAATGTCATTGCTCACCAGCCACTATTGCATTGCAATCCATTTTAAATATTTTTTTCCCCCATGCTGTAAATAATGAGTCAATGACCCCCTTTCTTGCAATAATCCAGTCAGCGGTGGGAGTGCAGATTCCTCATAGCATTTTCTTCCACACCTGATCCACTAGTGGGTGTGGTGCGGGCATTCCTATTCCCTCAGAATGTTACTGTGCAAGTGCAGTATAAAATTTTTTAAAAAAATCACATGGACCAATCGCAAGGTGTACGGTGGGGGAAAGGACTTGGGAGTGATGCTATAACATGGAAGAAAAATCAGGGCAAATGACAAAGCTAACGTGCTAATCTCAAAAGGGTGTGATAGAGAGCGTTAATAACCTGATACCCTCATAGAAATGGCTATAGTGAGATTCCAGTGGAACAAAATGGGATTAAGGTATGGTGTGAACGCCCTAAGAAGCAGCTTCTCTAAATAGAAAGGCTTCACACACACACACACACACACACACACACACACACACACAGAGTGAATGGGAAGGTAAAATACAAGTCTATAATTTGCTGTTTTTGTGCAACTATTTTTTTTTTGCCTCACCTATATGTTTGATAAAAGTTGTTCTTATAGTTGGAAGAATGGGATGTAGGTTTTGAGAGATGTGTACCTCTGAACATATATCTAAATACCTGGTTTTTCACAGCAGACTTTGTAATAAGAGGCCAAGTGAATAGATCTGTTTGTCAGTGTTGTATTATACATTTCACTTTTCATATGGAAAGTGGCTTGGCTCTGCTTGTTTAGAACCTCGAATCCCTCCCATAAATTATACTGCTAGCAGGAAAAGATGAAGACTTCAACTGGAAAAATATTTTACCCCTTCTCATTCAGTATGTACCTTGGAAAGAGAGAGATGCCACCTACCTTCAGCAAGAGCAAAGCCATGAGCTCGTATATGCTAATATAGCTTGCCAGTTTTCCAGGGTTTCCAAGTCACTACTACAAAGCACATCTGCTGGGAAAATTTCATGAAATTCAATAGAAGCTTTGACTGCTGAGTGTCAGTTGGTCATGTACAACCTCTTGTACAGTAAACAACCATTCCCAAGTCCTTGCTGCATAACCCATTCTCTAGTCTCTTGGTGTCATAGGGGACAAAATAGATCATGTAACCTTCAAACTTTCAGCTCGTTATTTTGGAAGAAGTTCTACAGCATCAGGATATACAAAAAGAAGACAAGGAAGCATTTTTTGGGTCAGTACATGTGAAGCCGTGTGGGTTTCCCCTTTATAAATGAAGTTACAATCAAAGGGGAAAAACAGTAATGATGATTCTTTTCCTTTGATAAGAAGCTGTATCTGGCTGTGGTGAGTTGGAACTCTTTCTATTCCACAAATAGGGCAATGAAATTTGAAAGGTCATCTCAACATCATATTCAATTGACAGTTCACTTCTCTTCAGCCCTACCTGCCTGCAGAGGCAATTTGCAGAGGGAATGTTCGCGGTTCTATAAATAAGCTTGCCATAACATCAGCCTATCCTGTAGCATGGCTCACAGGCTAGAGATGTTTGGAGAAGTGAACCTCCCTAACCCAAAGACATTTCACTCATCTTATGAACATTCTGTTGACTTCCATTGATATTTTCAGAGCTAGAAACCTGAGCTGAAAATTCTATACTTTCCTTGAAATTTGCTCCAGGTGAAAAATATGGCAATTCTTTGGAATCCTTTTTGTTGCATTCCACAATTTGTTTGAGCACTTCTCATTGCCATGGTCTTTCCACGAAGTGCAAGACCTCAGTTTGGACGGAGCAGAGGATTCCATGTAAATGTTGGTTGGGTGGCATCCCAAGTTGAAACAATCAGTTCCATTGTGAGCTGACTCAATATTTTGTTGAAAGTCACTGAAAGTAACAAATGCAAACTCCAGATGGCAGATCCAGATCGGTGGCTAAGTAGAGCAATTGTTGAAGAAACTCTTTGAAATAGAGTCACTGTGTGATGAGAAAGACACAGATGTTCCAAGAAAGCAATCATTACCTTGATCTCCTATTAGTTCCACTAGAAATACTACCCCTACCTTTACAACCAAACCAGAAAGGAGCATGAAAGGGCCCTGACAGTAGAGAGTCCTTTGTATGCCCAGGCATCTCATAATAAAAGTCTGCTGTCTTTCCTTTTGTCCAGTGCAGATTCTTTATGATTCAAAGAGTTCTATTCTTATACTGTAAAATCCATAAGGATACAAATTTTTCAAATGTATCTTCTTGAATTTCTTTATTTTCTAAATCAAAATCTGTGCAGTACATACCCTATCTTTTGCTAAGAGTTATTAAGAATGGATGTTTTAAAAAAATCTGCCAGTATATGTGCCTTTATAGAGATTAGGATTTTGCACAAATATCAACATTTGGTTTGGACTCTGACTATGGGCTTTGAAAAATGACCCACTTTGGCTTAGACCAGTTGAGAACCAGTTGCTCTTACCTGGGTCCAAAATGTGAATCAAGCTTCAGAAATCCAAAAGTTTATGTTTCACTGTGAGGGAATTTTGGGGGTGTGGCTATCCTGAATGCCAGAGCAGCCTAGAAACAGGTTGCCGGGCAATCAGAATAGCTCCTCAGGAGAGAAAACCAGCCCTGTAGGGTATGGGAGGGGATGGTGGCAGAGAAGAAAAGATATATAAAGGCAAACCCTGACTGTCATCTGGCAGTCCTTCAGTGAAACTTACACTGGCTGTCACTAAAATTCCAAACATGGTTATAACGTTTTTTCTCCTCTTCAGAGTTGGATTAAAGTTGCAGGCATAAAAATTGCTTAGGAGTAGACTATGGCCATTTCCGCACAGGGGGAGGGAATCGCCCTGTGCCGGTACTTACCAGACCTCTTGGCTCCACGCTTGGGTCCGAGCTGGTCTGGAGTAGTGTGTGACCGCCGCTCCGCACTACTCCGCAGATGAAAATGGCGGCTTCTGGTTGGTCGAGGCTCTCCACCAACCGCTGAAGCTCGCCAGCCTAAAGCCCGCCCCCAGCAGATCACGGGCTCGCACTGGTGCGAGCCTGCAAATCTGCACCGGAGTGCGGGCATGGAGTGGCACGCTCCGTGCTTTTGAAAGACCTGTTTCAAGCGGTCTTTCATAAGCACTCTGGACGACCACTTCGGGTCATTCCGGAGAGGTCTGAGGTGCGGAACTACACTAAGTAGGTCCGACCCAGTCTGCAACCAGGTGCAGACGTCCTCCCTGGAGGACGCTCTGCACCGTTTCTTTAAGCCCATGTGGAAATGACTCCAAAGTTCAAGAAAACAGAAGTTGGAGGAGGGTAATACTACTACACACCTTTGATTACCCCTTCCTCTATTTTCATTGTCAGTACCTTTTTAATTATCTTGGGAGGAGTGCCTAAAAAGTCATGGCTGCTGCTTCTGGGGTGATCAAGGATGTAGCCTTGACTAGATAGCTGCCATGAAAGCAGTGCTTTTCTTTTGTGGTTAGAGGAGAAGAAGCTGCCACAAGTGCTATCACTGGGAAAGGACAAAAAAAGAAAGAAAAAGAAAAAAAGAAAACAAGTATTTGCCATGAACAATGTGAAATCTTCACATTTGGTGAGTTGAGAATAAAGACTCCCACATTTTGTCCACAGTGGTGGGGTTGCCTGAGAGGAATCCTCACAATCGGTGGCACTGGTGTGATTGAGTGGAAAACCCCACACTTGTGGTATACAAAGATGTGATAAAGGGTGATACTCTTTCATAATGGATGTAAGCCCCACATTTTGTGGACCCAATAGTGAGATAGAGGATTGAAAACCCCAGAGTCACCACAAAATATAAAGACTACAGAGGACATGATGTCCTCTCTGCACATTTCTAGTTCATGTTTTGTGCTTCAGACACATTCATAGCCTCCAAAATTTCTAAGAAGAAAACCAGGACATGTGCGGCCAAGAAACATCAGAGGATTGTCCAGACGGCAGAAGTGATTAATGAGGAAGAACACACATGCTAAGAGGTGCTGTAGCAGTTTGCTTTTATCTGAGCCTACTGAGAAGGGCAGGATTCTACCCTGCCCTCTTGTCTTCCCCCTGCTGAGTTAACTGAGTGTTCTTTGAACTCAGTTTGTAGCAAATAAGGTAATCCAGGGACAAAGGGAGAAAGTGTAAGGACAAGAGACAGAAACTGGGTCATTTTAAAAACAGACAAAAAGGTGGGACAACAGCAGATTAACCAGGACTGTTCCTGTCAGATTAGGACAGTTAGAGTATATGTACATTGTGCTTGTCTTGATTATTGGAAGTAGTGCTAAATATAACTTTTAGGGCCACACCTCCATCTTGAGTTAGAATTCTAGTCCTGGGCTGTTTCACTCTACAGGCAAACAAACCTCTGCCAAGTCCCAGCATTAGAACAGAGCCCTGTCATGAGTTTTAGACAGCACATATGCAACTGAGAAGATATTTAATCCAGACGAAGTCAAACAGCTACAAATAGCTTACTGTGAAACATCTGAAGTATTACAGGAGCACAGTAGTACTATGGTAGTGCGGATGCTGCACAAGTATATGGTGGCTGTTCATACAGAGATTTACGGAAATCATGGGAGACCCTTTCAGTGTCTGCCAGAACAGAACCACACAGCATTCAGCCTAAATACATTTTTAGTCAAATCTCAGTAGCAAGTCTGCATTTGTGATGGCTTCAGCAATGGCTGATATATCTGGCAGTTGCAATGGCTCCTTGTGGCTTAGCAAGCTGTTTTGCTCAGTGTTTTACTCAGTGCCAATGAGAATGAATACAATGAAGACATCTGGTAATATATCAAAGATCTTTCAAATGCCATTCATAGAAATGTCTTTGTTATAGAATTGGGGTAGAGGTATCTTGAGTTTGATACACATTTGCCTACCTCTTATATGAATGAAGGGCTTCCAGATGGTGGGTGTGAAAGGTAAGCATAACATTTACATTTATATTTTATAGGATTGTCTCTGGGAATCCAATCTTATTTTGCTTTCATGGAGACCTTAAAATGTGACAAATTCCTCCTCTCATGTCTATTGTTGGCCACATCTACAATTCATCTGGAGTCCACAGTGAATCTTTCCAATCCTTTCATCTGGAAGATAAAGATATTGGATGAGACAATAAAGGGCTTTTGAGCCAGAATTACTGATGGCCTTGTCATAGATTTGCATAAGAACTTTCATAAGTTACCAGAGATGTTGGAGACTTGCTGTAGGAGGTGCTCAGTGACATATAATTCTTGCTGTTCACGCAATAGGAGCTTGAAGCAATACAAAATTAAGACTCTAAAGAGAACATCTGGAAGCTTGTTTTAGAGACCATGTAACACTGATTTTATTCATCCCAAAGTGATGAACAATATTATCAAAGAGAGGTTTTCAGGTCACTAAGCACAAGGGCTCTTATTCTAAATGCACTTGTTGTGACAGTCATTGGCACAGTACACGCAATTTGTGCTGTTTATTATTTACTAGCTAAAGGACCATTACATGTCTTTGGGCATAGCGAGGGCGGGGGGAGGGAACAACAAAGAGTTCCAGTTGATTTCATACATAAACTTCCATTCTTCTTGTCATCACTGTGGCAATCTTATATATAGAACAAAGGGCATACTTGATAATTTTTTTTTGGTACTTTTCTTATTACCCTTTCTCCTATTCCTACAGAATAAATATGGCCCTAGAAGGAGCAAAGAAAGGCTTCTTTTCACATCTCTGCCAAGCCAAAACTGAATTTGGGATGTGTGCAGAGGAGCCTGAGTGAACTCCATTTTGGAGAGATGAATATCAAAAACCATATTTACTCCTGCAGAATGGCTCTTGACACCTTCTTTTCTTCTGCTTGATGGTTTTGAGACCTGGTCAAACCATTCAAGAATTCCATACACTCCTTTGGTTTCCTGGCCATGCAGCAAACCAGAGCTGCATTTGATCTGAGGAGGGGAGAAGTGGAGAGAGAGAGAAGCAGGCTGTCGAAGTGACCCCAGGAAAAAAAAAAGTGGAATAGAACAAAGCAGAGCAGGCAAGAACAACTTGGCAAATAAAGAAGAGACTGTGGATGGAGAAAGAGGAGATGATACAGAAGAGGGCGTCTTAAAAAGAAGGATGATGTAGGCAAAGAAGAGGCAAAAATGGAAATGGCAGGTGAGGATGCAGAAGACAAGCCTGGAGGGCGACTAGACACCAGAGGAACTGAAGAGGATAAGAAAGATGCAACAGTAGAAGAGACAATGGAAAATGAAGAGCTAGAGAAACAGTGAAGGAAAGAGAATTAAACTGGCAACAGAGATGGGAGATCACAACACAGAGCCTTTTTCCTCAGCTTACCAGATCCCAGCGGTCTCCCATGGAGATCTCAGTAGAGTCTTTCCCAAGAGGGGAGCATGGCAGGAGTGTTCCCTCTGCCCTGGCTGTCTGCAGGAATGCAGAAGGTGTGATGGCTATGCGATGGCCAGCCATTGCACTTCCTGACCATCTGCAGCTCAGGTAAGTGTGGGAGGGCAGAAGGAGGGCTGCGCAATTGCCTGTCATTGCTGAGGAAAACCCATCAATAATTTGCGGTGCAATTGTGCCACCTGTAGACAGGAGAACAATGGGACCTGGAGAATGTTGTGCATAAGCGTTGTCTGGGTCCTGTCCTTTTCCTTTCCCTAAAGCTGGATGATGACATCCTGTGGACAGGGCCAGAGAGAAACAAGGGAGCAACGTGAAGAAGGTTCTAAAGGAGGACCTCAGGATAAGTTAAGCTCAGCTTCATAGACTACATGGGAGAAGGGATGCAAGAAAGGTCCAAAAATGTGTGTGTGTGTGTGTGTGTGTGTGTTTGTGTATGAACAAAAATTAGACTTTCACCCTTAACCAAAGTTGTTCAGACTATGGCCCTTTTGGCATGCAGTTTCTTTTGCGAGAGGGCCCCTTGAGCATCGCGTAAATGGGAGCGGTGGTCCGTACGACGCACTCCCATTTACATGATGCTCACGAGCCTAACGCGAACCACACACGCATTTTTTTATTTTCGGCTTCAAGCCGAAAATGCTGCACGGTTGCGCAAGGCTCCCGGGGCCCGCGCACACTTACCTGCCCTGCTGTACGTTGTCCCACGTGCGCCGGTCGCACTTCCTCCCCCAGTGCAACCTACAGCTCCCAGGCTGCACTGCGGAAGGAAGGGGCAGGGCGCTTGCGCCACGGTCATGCGACCAGGAAGCCAGCTGCGGGATGAAGGAGCAGTGAAGAGAGTGTCTCGCGCAAGAGTCTGCTTCCACGAATGGCCTCCCCCACCTCCGCGATAAGGTAAAGTGCGGAAAGGGTCTATATCATTCAGATGAAAACACAAGGTCTTAACAAATGAGAAAATATATATCTGTTTCACTGTTAAGTTTTTGGACATCTCTGTTGAACAGAAAAAGTAACAAACTTTATGTACTCTTTCTTGCAAGTATTAGTTTTGAGAATGCATGGGATTTGTATTCCAACCAAAGAAGGTTTTCCAAGCTCGTTTTAATAGCCATACGCCTTCTTCCGTTTTGTTCCCCAGATCTGTTTCAGCATTTTTCCAGGCAATGCTTCTGAGAACATTTGGGACTTGGAGCTTAAACCCCTGTTTTTTTTTCCTCCCAAAGCAATAAAGAAAGCTTTCCAAACTCTGCTTTTAATAATCATAACTTTGTAATAATACTACCAATAATCATGAATATTTTGATAAGTAGAGATGCAAATGATTATGATGATGATAGACCCATAGGGCAATCCTTTCTATGCATGCCACTCAGCAGCAAGCCTTAAACAATAAATCAATCAGTTAATTGCCTTTTCCCCAAAAGTGGGACTTGAGGCAGCTTCCATTGTGCCTAGGCCCAGTAGCTGAGGAAAGGGCTTCCCTCCTCCCAATCAATCAGTTTGGGAATTATGTGGCCCTCCAGATGCTGTTGGGCTGGATCTCCCATAGTCGTCCACCATTCCCTCTGATGGCTAAAGCTACTGGGAGCTGCAGTGCAACACCACCATGATTCTCACCTCTGATTTAAATTTGGGGAAAGGAATATCATGAAATAGAACCATTTTATTGTTGATGTACCCTACTTCCACAGTGTGGAAATAATACATTAAACAAGATATCTAAAAATATAGTTAAGTTGCACTAGAACTGTATCTCAATGAAGGATAACTTCAACCCTTTTGCAGTGTGACTATTAACTGTTAGTTACTGTTATAGTTATGAGGCATCATTAAATTTGGGGAAAGGAATATCATGAACTACATTTGTTGGCTCAGGCTATGCCTTGTAGTAATAAAGTAAGAAGTTTTCGTTTTTACTTTTGAGAAATGAGAATGTGAAGAGTTAGTTTAAACATTATAACTATATTGGTAGCTAACTCATTCTTCAAGTCTTTGGAAGTGTGAATGTAGCTGATTACATGCTGACAGCAACTTTCCATACTCTGCCTCTTCAATGTGTGTGGTCTTCACAATTGTCCCCCACCTACCCCTTCAAAGGGCAGACAAAATAGAATTAATTTGGAAAGATAAGTTTTCCGTTAAGGTATTTTTTGTTGGGAAAATATGTATGTGGAGTATACTGTGATAGGGTGGGTTAGTTCATTGTGACTGCTTATATATATATGGAAGTGGGATGCCTTTCTACACCAGTTTTGTATTCCATATCTACTAAATGGTAGTTCTCAAAGGCAAGAATTATAAGATAGAGAGAGAGGACTATAATAATATATGGCACTGTACCTTTGGTTGTCTTTAGATTGTATTTTCAAAGATGAAGCTGTGTTTATCTTTTGTAGCACAAAAAGGAGGAAGAAGGATATCAACAAGCTGGAGTGTGTCCAAAAGAGGACAACCAAAACGGTGAAGGGTCTGGAAGGCGTGCCCTATCAGGAACGGCTTAGGGAGGTAGGTATGTTTAGTTTTCAGAAGAGAAGGTTAAGAGGGGACATGATAACCATGTTTAAATATTTGAAGGGATGTCATGTCGAGGAGGGAATGGCCTTGTTTTCCATTGCTCCAGAGACTAGGACAAGGAGCAATTGATTCAAACTGCAGGAAAAGAGATTGCACCTAAACCTCCAGAAGAACTTCCTGAAGATCAGACATGTCTGGCAGTGGAATATGCTGCCTTGGATGTGGTGGAGTCTCTTTCTTTGGAGGTTTTTAAGCAGAGGCTGGATGGCCATCCTTGGGAGTGCTTTGATGTGTGTTTCTGCATGGCAGGTGGTTAAACTGGATGGCCCCTGTGGTCTCTTCCAACTCTATGATTGTATGATTCTAAGACAGGGGGAGAAAAAAAAAGAAATTTGGCAGCACCTTTAAAACTAACTGGTTTTTATTTCCACATGAGTTTTCATGGATGTAAAATCACTTCTTTGGTTGCAGTACCAGTACTACCTCCGAAGAAACAGGTTTATATTCCTGAAAGTTCATGCAAAAATAAATAAATAAAAAATGGATTGTTTTAAAAGTCTGCTACATTTCTTCTTCTTTTTTCTCCTTCTTTCCTCCTCTTTTGGGGGGAGGGTATGGTTTTGTATTGTTGGCTGACAAAATAACTTTGCAAATATGCAGTATTTTAAATCCAGCCTCGTTAATGCCAGTGGAGGGAGAAAGACACAGAACTTGTTCATAACTGTGTATAGAGTGATTTTCGAGACTTTATATTTTAGCCATCCTGATTAAAAAAAAAAAGGAGGGCCTGGCAATTATGGACTTAGAATTCTTTACAAATGGCAGCATTTTTGTTGAGCATGGTATCTAAAAAGCAGGATACTCCAAAGTCACTTTGTCGGACACTATAAAGACTAGCCCATTGCCTGCAAAGACATCAGCCTAGAACACAGAACTTGTTGCATTAAGCCAAGTCCTAGAACTAGCAGAGGGAAATACTATCAATGTTTCTACAAATTCTAAATATTTTTCTAATGTGCTGCATGTTCATGGAGTCATTTGGAAAGACCACAGGCTGTTGACAGCTGAAGGGAAGCTGGTGAAGCACGAATATATTAGAGACAGTGCAGGAGTCCCAAGAAGTAGAATGATGCATTGCCAGGTATACCATGAAGGGGCCAGGCTTAGGAGGAAGAAAATTCCAGACATTGCCCAGTCCAATGAGTGGGGGTGGAAGTTGGTAACCAATGATAGGGTTCCTATGTGTGCACCGAGAGATTTCTCTGGAGGACCGGTTTCACTTGACCTGGATGCCTGCTGAACTATCTTGGCTCAAAGGTGAAATGTCCTATGAGTGACCTACTGAAATTGGAGGGCATTAGGAAAGACCCTGGATTGGTGAGCATATGGACTTATATTTATAACTGCAAAATAAGTTTCTAGTGTAGACGTTATGTGTTTTTGCTACAAGAAACAAAACAGACTTAACTGACTTGGGCTTCCCAAGGTGGTCCAGAGGGATACCACAGGGAGTGTAGTGGTTCACAGGAGATAAGGGAAAACATGGAATAGTGCCAGGACTAACCTTGACATCCCCTAGTCAGCAGGTGATGGCCATCTGAAAAATGGGTTCAGGCCAATCCAAGGTTCCACCCCATAGTTCGCTAGGATGTGTCTTGAAAAGCTGGGATAAATTTGGGAGAGACTCCATGACAATAGAGAAACTGAAGAAATATTCCAACCAGTGGTGGTCGTTATATAAACTAGAAAATCAACTTGTTTGGCCCGTAAATGGAAGTACTGATAAAGAAATTATTTTTCAACTGCAATTGTTTCTACATAGAAATGGGAAGGGAGGTGAAATATTGTTTGTTGCTGCCTTTGAACAATTAAGTACTGATGAAGAGTTTATGAGGGAATGCATTTAAAAGACAAGACCAACCAAACAATAAGTTTTCAGAAAACACTGCCAGCACATTTTTCCATTCCTTTACTGCCAATTTTTAATCACTACATTTGGAAAGAATAAAGAACAGGTTATCCACAAAGTGGAGAGACAAGAGCCTGTAGGCTTTGTGAAACTGCCTTGCATGACGGTCTATCACTACTAAAGTTCAAAGAAAGTTTATGCTTGACATTTTTCCTTGGTCTTGTTCTTCTGATGATGTTCGTATCTGTTTGGTTGATATATATATATTTATTTATATGAATAGCGAACTGTAGGTGTCCCTTGACAGGAGGCTCTTATAAAATAAAACAATTATTTCGTAGAATTCACTTCTCTGCAAAGGACGGTTGAACTGAAATGACAGCAAACTAGTCTCACAGTCTTGAATTAGCACACAAAGTACATTCTTTGCAGGCTCCTTCTTTTTATTACCTAGCCATTCAGGCTCTTCTATTTTTCTGTGAAAGCAAAAAGGATGGATGCTTTCAGCTTAGAGTTTTATTTTCCCGAGGAGATTTAAAGAGATGGGCCTCCATATGTAAAATTCAAATACGGTTGAAGCATGACAATTTGGAAAGCATGGAATCAGTTTTATGTTGTCTAATCAAAATCTGTTCCAAAGCATTATGCCTCCTCACCAGAAAGTGCTGTGGAAGAAACATATTGCAAATTGCTTTCTTGCAAATGAGGACATATTGAATTCGGGGGAGTTCCTCAATGGATCATTGTTAACAGTTGAAATAAGGAACCTCAGGAAGAAGCAGCGACATTGAAGAGTCCAAAATATAAATGTGAATACACCCATTTGGGTAATTGTTATATTAACTGTTCAGGGAAACATTTTGGGAGGTGAGAAACAGAAATGCAGGAAACTCTTCACACTTTCTCCCATGCATACTGAAGAGGATGGAGAAAGAAGCTGGTTTGTGACAGAAACCTCTAACCCTGAACTCTGCATGTTGAACTGAAAATACTCATTCAGTGATCTGCAGATCAGTCCTGCCTTTCATAGCACTCCTCCATTAAGGCCATTTCTGCACTATACTTTTATAGTGCTATTATTCCACATTCAACATCTTGTGGAATTCTGGGGTTTGCAGTTTACTGGGGCCAAAGAGTTCTCTGTCTCAGAATTCTAAAGGCCCCTCCCTAAACTGCAAACCCCAGGATTCCATAGGATGTTGAAAGTGGAATAATAGCACTATAACAATGCTATTATAAATGGCCATAGACTGTGGTACAGAGCTCCAGGCCATATATAAACACATAGGTAATGATGGTTTTGGTGCCAAAGAGTGGATGTGATCCTGCTTTTCTCTTCTACTTGTTCACTTTATGTGCAGAAGACTAATGAAATACAGTGACTTCTATATACACAGGCTCAGCCCTGGTTAGTTCTTGGGTGGGAGACTACCAATGAATAACAGGTGCTGTAGGCTATTTTTTTTTCCAGAGGACGAAACTGAGAAAACCACCTCTGAGGATTCCTTGTCTAAGAAAACTGTTTGAAATTCATGGGACCACTGTAAGTCAGCAGGCAACTTGAAGGCACATACACATGTGTGTTACCAGTAGGGTTGCCAGAGTGACATCCGGAGACAGTTCCTGCATCTTAAATAGATGTGTAGAATAGGGAATTTCAGCTGGTGTTCCTTGTCATGCAACCAGATAACCAGCAACACCTGCTGAAATTCTATATAACCATTAAAAGTGCAGGCGATATCTCCAGTTTTCAGTCTTACAATTCTAGTTTGCAGTCCCCATTTAACAAGAAAATTTTCTATTTTTCCTTTTTTTTTTTTAATGTCATGCCCTTGATTTTCCTATATGCATTTGGAGGAAATAGTAGGATTGAATAGGCATTTCTTTGAAAAACTTCTTTTAGTGCCTTATGCATGAGAGTTCTTTAGGGTTCCGTCTACAGTTGGAAAACTTCACACAGAAAATAAAATATTTTGGGCATCAGTGAACTTCCTGACTAAAAATATGCAAAAGCTGGAGAGCTACTACTGAGAAAGCCTTGCCTCTCATGCCCATGCTCTGAGATGCTGATGAAGGGGATCTTGGAGAACACTTTTCAAAGATGACCTTAAAGAAAGATGCCTTCCATTAGAACACCTTCAAGGTTCGAAGCCATGTCAGGCTTCATAGGCTGAGATCAGTAGCTTGAACTGGCCTGAGAAACAAACCTGGAGCAAGTGAAGGCAATAAAGAAACAGCACAACATGTTTATGGCAATCATTGTTTTGCCAAGATGCCTGTACAGTTTGTTGCCAAGATGCTTACATTTCTACAGTCTCCTTGCTAAGACTTTATAGGGGTGCACATTTTTGCCCACTCACGTTTTGAATGTGAGAACAAGTAACTTGAAAAGTTTTTTCCCCTTTACAAAATAACAATAATTTTTTGTAATGCCATTTTTAATGACATCTAACAATTCTGGACTTTTTTTTTTTTGGTAAAAAATTTCTTTCATTTTTTTTTTAAAAAAACTTTTACACAAAAAACATTATATTTTCCCCAATTAATACATTTTTGGTTCAAAAGTGAGTTTTGTGCTTTTTTTTTTTTTGCAGTTTGTTTTGTGCAAACAATTGGGAAGGGAAAAAATTCTGAACTATGGATTTCTTTCAGCAGCTGATCGTTTTCTTGTTTGGATATCTCAGTGTGTTGAAACATCCTTTCTCAATAAGGATATGAGAATTTGCAGGTGTTTTTAAAATTTCTGCTTGTATAGGAAATGGAGATTGCTAGTTGGACTGGAATTTTGTCTGGCCTTGGGCAGGAAATGTTGAAAGGATATCTCTTTCTGGCTTTCAAGCTATCCCGAGGGAAAATTATATATATACTAATGTATATTCCTGATGTTGCCTGAGATTTTATTTTCTCATAGGTAATGCTTGTTAGAAAGATTTGAGATCCTGTGTCTCTAATTCCCCAAACTGTCTTGTCCAGTACCTGTAACTTTCCCCCATATTCCCCAATCCAATCTGTTTAGACTCTAAATAACTCTAAGTAAATTAACTCTAAATAAAAATACTTAGAGTTATTTCCATAGAGAGGTTGGGCTCCTAAGGGAAATACACTGCCCTCCTCCTTGTTGCTAGGCCTCATCTCCATAGCAACCATCCTATTCAGAGCTCTCTGGCTGCGAATTCTAAAGGCCTCTCCTTAAACTGCAAACTCCAGGATTTCATAGAATCTTCTCAGGCAGCCAATCATATGAGGTCTTTGCCTGACACAGACAAACAAACTTTGACTTTTATATATTAGATGACTCCCAAACAACAATAATCCTCAAATGTTGAATACTTTCAGGCTGTGGAGAATAATCAGTCATTAAACATTCACATCTTCCTAGCAGAGAATTTTACCTGCAACTGAATTTCCTGCCTCTTGGTCATGTTTATACTGATGCGGAAGTCAGAGGAGGGATTGTCAAGCCAAGAATTCTATAATGTCTCTCCTAAATGCCTGTCTGAGCATTGTTGCCTCTTTATTAACGCATATGCACGTTAATGTTAATCAAGAAAACTATATAAGCATCCATCTGCACTGTTTGTTCCTTTGTCTCAGAGAACCTGTTTGACCTGAAAGGTCCTTTTCCTACCTCAAGCCATATGAAAAATCCCAGTCTCCAAAGGTAATTCATTGCGTGGACATTACCTGCTTTCAGCCTTCATCTGTGTCAGAGGCTTCCTGCTTTTTGTACTTGATTTTTTTGTCACCAAAACATTGCTGGAATCACTGGCTTTGCTTTCCTTACCTTTTTAGAAACTGAAATTGCACTCTTGTTCAGATATTCCAGAATCTAGGATTTAGCCAGAGAATCTTGTTAGCTTATTCTCTTTTTTGAAGTCCAAGTTCTGGCCTAGAGAGCATCCTTGGTTCAGTTGTATGCACCTTCTTTTTACTGCTCCAACTAACCATAGCTTCCCAGCTCATCCTCAGGAAATTCTAACAAGACTCAGAAGACAAAATCTCTCTAAGCCCTAAAATCTATCTTTCATGGAGAACTTTCTCTGCTTATTGATACCCTTCAATCTATTTGTTCCCTATCCAATGTGCATGTATGTGGATTAGGGAAAGAAGTATTCCTATTTAGATGCAAGATGAACTTGAACTCCTAGTACAACAAAATAAATACGGTTTGATAGGCATAACTGAGACCTGGTGGGATAAGTCTCATGACTGGAATGTAGGAATAGAGGGGTATAGCCTATTTTGTAAAAATAGACCAAACAAGAAAGGAGGAGGAGTAGCCTTGTTTGTCAAGGATGTTTTCACCTGTGAAGAGATCCGTGACTTAAACCCAGAAAGCCAGGTCGAGAGCATCTGGGTAAGAATTAAGGGAGCGAGAAACAATAGGGATATTCTGGTGGGGGTTAACTACAGACCTCCAACCCAGACTGAGGACTTTGATGATGCCTTCCTCAACCAAATGACTGCACATTCAAAAAGGAGAGATACAGTAATAATAGGAGATTTCAATTACCCGGATATATGTTGGCAGTCAAACTCTGCCAAGACAGCAAGGTCCAGCAAGTTTCTTGCTTGTCTTGCAGACAATTTCATGGTCCAGAAGGTGGAAGAGGCCACAAGGGGATCAAATATTCTAGATCTGATCCTGACCAACAGGGATGACCTTGTTAATGAGGTAGAAGTGGTTGGATCTTTAGGGGGGAGTGACCATGTCCTATTGGAATTTGGCATTCAGTGGGAAGGAGAAGATAAGTGTAGCCAGACACTCATCTTAGATTTTAAAAAAGCGGACTTCTGTAAACTTAGGGAGCTGCTGGCTGGAATTCAGTGGTCAAGAATAGTGAAAGGGAAAGGAGTTCAGGAGGCATGGGAGTTCCTTAAAAGGGAGGTGCTGAAGGCACAGTCTAAAACTGTGCCAATAAGGAGGAAAAATGGAAGGCATCTGAAGAAACCAGAACGGTTGACTAAAGAACTCTCAGTTGAGCTAAGTGTTAAGAGAAACATGTACAGGAAATGGAAGAGGGGGGAAACCACCAAAGAAGAATTTAAGCAAGTAGCTAGGAGATGTAGGGAGGAGGTCAGAAAGGCTAAAGCACAGAACGAACTTAGGCTGGCCAGAGACATCAAAAACAATAAAAAGGGTTTTTTAAAATATGTCTGTAGCAAAAGGAAAAAGAAGGAGACGATAGGGTCACTGCGCAGAGAAGATGGCGAATTACTAACAGGGGGAAGAGAAAAGGCAGAACTACTTAACACCTTCTTTGCCTCAGTTTTTTCCCAGAAGGATACAAGCACTCAACCTGGTGGTTGGGGAGCAGGTGAGGAAGCAGGGGAAATGAGGCACATAATAGGTAGAGAGGTGGTACAGGAATACCTGGCCACACTGGATGAATTCAAGTCTCCAAGGCCAGATGAATTGCATCCTAGGATATTAAAAGAACTGGCAGAGGTCATTTTGGAACCGCTTGCTATAATCTTTGAGAAATCTTGGAGGACAGGAGAAGTTCCAGCAGACTGGAAGAGGGCAAATGTTGTCCCCATCTTCAAGAAGGGAAAAAAAGAGGACCCAAATAATTATTGCCCAGTCAGCCTGACATCAGTACCCGGAAAGATTCTGGAGCAGATCATTAAGCAGTCAGTTTCTAATCACTTAGAAAGCAACGCGGTAATCACGAGAAGTCAACATGGATTTCTCAAAAATAAGTCATGCCAGACTAATCTTATCTCTTTTTATGATAGAGTTACTAGCTTGATAGATGAAGGGAATGCTGTGGATGTAACATTTCTCGATTTCAGTAAGGCCTTTGACAAAGTTCCCCATGACATTCTTGCAAAGAAGCTAGTAAAATGCAGGCTGGACAGGGCTACTGTTAGTTGGATTTGTAATTGGTTGACCGACCGAACCCAAAGGGTGATCACGAATGGCTGCTTTTCATCCTGGAGAGAAGTGACTAGCGGGGTGCCACAGGGTTCTGTCCTGGGCCCAGTGCAGTTCAATATCTTCATCAATGACTTGGATGGAGGAATAGAGGGCATGCTGATCAAATTTGCAGATGACATCAAATTGGGAGGGATTGCTAATATGCCAGAGGACAGGATCAAAATTCAAAATGACCTGGACAGATTGGAGAGCTGGGCCAAAGCTAACAAAATGAAATTCAACAGAGAGAAGTGTAAAGTCCTACACTTAGGTAGAAAAAATGCAGTACAGAAATATAGGATGGGGGACATGTGGCTGGATGGCAGTACGTGTGAAAGGGATCTAGGAGTTTTAATAGACCACAAGCTGAACATGAGTCAGCAGTGTGATGCGGCAGCCAAGAAAGCCAATGCAATTCTCGGCTGCATCAATAGGAGTATGGTGTCTAGATCGAAGGAGGTACTGGTACCACTCTACTCTGCTTTGGTTAGACCTCATCTTGAATAGTGTGTCCAGTTCTGGGCACCCCAATTCAAGAAGGACATGGTCAGGCTGGAACAGGTCCAGAGGAGGGCAACCAAAATGGTGAGAGGCCTGGAAGACATGCCCTATGAGGATAGACTTAGAGAGCTGGGTATGTTTAGTCTGCAGAAGAGAAGGTTAAGAGGGGACATGATAGCCATGTTTAAATATTTGAAGGGAGGCCATGTAGAGGAAGGACAGGCCTTGTTTTCTGCCGCTCCAGAGACCAGGACAAGGAGCAATGGATTCAAGCTGCAGGAAAGGAGATTCCACCTGAACCTCAGGAAGAACTTCCTGACAGTCAGGGCTGTCCGGCAGTGGAATATGCTGCCTCGGAGTGTGGTGGAGTCTCCTTCTTTGGAGGTTTTTAATCAGAGGCTGAATGGCCATCTGTCGGGAGTGCTTTGAGGATGTTCCTGCATGTCAGGGGGTTGGACTGGATGGCCCGTGTGGTCTCTTCTAACTCTACATTTCTATGATTCTATGATTCTAGATAGTTCTACGTGGATATGGTTTCTTGGCTCCAATCTGTCCAAGGTGTACAATTGCCAAGATTATAAGATCTTTTACAGGCATATATACTCTGTGTTCATTCATCTGCTGTGACAGCATGCCTGGTAACAACTGGGTCATGCCAGGCACCTGAGTATTGGGAAGAGGGAAGTCAAGGCAACAGGTGCTAAGCAATGGTTCTGAGAATGGAAGGAAAGCTAAGATACCAGCAGTTAGAAAAAGAAGGTTGACTAGGAGGGATAGAAGAGGGTGAAGAAGGAAGAAGAAAGTTTTTACAGGATGGTTTAACTATCATCGGAGCTGAGAGCTGAGATGAGAAAGTGACCTGACTATAGAGTGATGGAAAAGCTATGAGGAACAAGCTGGTGCAGGAAGCCTGCTATATAAAAAATATTTTAAAGGTATGTATTGAAGCAGAAAAATTGAACCCTTTATGTGCACACAGCATTGGGAACAGAGAAACTGCAAGAAAGGATAAAGAGGTGATTTAATTTAAAGTGAAGAAGAGAGGAAAACTATTGATATTTGTGAGAATGTATTCAGTTACTGATATTTAGAGTACTTATCATTGTATTAGTATATGAAAGCATTCTTAGTCCTTCAATCTCTCACTCAGATCTTTGTTATAAGGAATCTGTGGCTTTAGGTCCATATGTCCATGTTTGTCATCTTATCTGAAATATCATAGTCATGTTCTGTACTGGTTGAAGTTTCTGGACTGTCTTCAAAGGCAACCTTGCATACAATACATTATTGTAATCCAAAGGCATAGATCACTATAGCCAGATTATCTGCTTCCAAGGTCAAAAAGCACAGACCACATGACAGAGGCTGCATGAGCCCCTATGCAATGAAAAATCCAAGACCACACTCCACCCCTACATGTTCTCTTTCAGGAAAAGTTCAACCTTCTCCAAAGCAAGTCATATCTTCCCTATATGGCAGACGGAATCATCCATTGTCTTATCTAAATTGTGCTTCAGTTAACTATCTCTCATCCAGTCCTTTAATTGGGGCAATCGCTCAGTAAACTAACTGCAATACTGTCAAAGAGGACAGATCGAGAGTTTGTCCTCTGCGTACTGTGATATTGGACTCTACATCTCTGGATAAACTCACTCAGAGATTTCATGTGTACCCTGATCAGCATGAGAGGAGGACAAGATGGAACATTGTGGGACAATAAACTGAAGATGCTATGGGGTTGAACATGTGGAAATGACCAATTAGGTAGGACTGGAACTATCACTAAGTAATCAGCTCAACTCAAAAAGCTGCTCTATGTGTTATGTAAGAGAGACTGCATCTGTCAATCTCCACATGTTTGAATACCTCACCCAAGAAAGGGAACATTTGCCACAGGCCTTTAATTATTATGATTTTCTGCGTCCAGGAAAGGTTTTTCTTCATGACTACTTGAATGACTGTCCCTCTCAGTTATATATATATAACCTTGCCTAACTCACCAATCAACCAACCAAAATTTCCCTCAGTGTTCTTTGACTAGAAATTTCAATGTGTGCATATCACTACAGTTTGATTTTCCAAAAGATGTGACATTTGTCAAATATTTGTCAATTACATAATAGTTACCCTCCTGTCTTACCTCCAGCACAGAGAGATAGAGCAATCTTGGATAACAGATCTAACCCTGAGAGCATTCATGAGCAGAATACATTCCTGCAACCACAAGCCCTGCCTCCAAATAATTTTTTTAATGTATTCATTTGTTATATATTTTTCATGATATTTGTGTGCTGGTCTGTAACTGAAACTTGTCTTAGAGCAGCTGGTATGAAGATAAATGGTGGCCAATGGTCCCTTCCTAACTACTCACACAATATATTGCCTAAATAAGGGCTTATTGAGGTCTAAATCCATTTGTTTCATTGATTCATTGTGCCTGATCTAGGACTGACTAACATTTGTATTTAGGCAGAGGTGGAAATAATACACACACACACACACACACACACACACACACACACACATATATATATATATATATAAAAATGTCAAAAACATATGTTTTGAGTATCAAGAATGTGCTATGACATTTGCCCCAGTTGAAAATACATTTGATGAGCATGTCATGGGACACCTGGAGAATGACTGGGCAAAGTATGACTCATTCCCTAGGGGACATGGAGTAAAAGGGCTGAGTGATGATAGTGAAATCATGACAAGGGGTTGCATCAGCCAAAGGCCCTGAGTGATGACATGGAAGCAGGTGTGTATAAAAGAGGAGACGGAATGCTTACTCTCTCTCTCTGATGCTGATTCTCTGCCTATGGATCTGTGTATCCTGTGTACAGACTTATATACTGCAACTTTGAAGATTAAAGCCTCCAGGTATTTTTGGATGACAAACTCTATGTCTGTGAGTTTACTAACCAGTGGACAGAGGGGTCAAAGCTGATGCAGTAGTTGTACTCTGCTACACATGCTTGTTGCTGTTTGGAAGCTCTGCTATGTTGTGCTTGCCTCTGGGACACTTTTTGTCCAGACAGCAGCGGTTCCAGGGAGGATTTTGTGCTGGTGTTGTAAATCAATCTCCTGTCAAAGAAACCCTGATGAGAAGAATTCTGGACTATTACTTCTGGCACTGAAAAAGCTTCTTTCTGCGTAGAAAATACTGTAATTGGTGAGTTATTCTATGTAAATTTTTCAACTAGTTGATTTGTATAGACAACAGCATTTTCTGCAGAAAATGTTGTTTTCTATGCCAAACAACCATGTGTGAATTTTGTGCAGAATAAGTGCCAAATTATGAAGAGGTTTCAAAAACTACATGTTTTGCTATGATGTTTTCATAACTGGAAGAAAATTGTTTAAATCACTCGTTGCTTCAAGAAGGGATTCATGAAGAGTTCCATCTCTAGATTTAGGCCAATGTTTACGAAGCAAACAATTCATATTGGTGCTAGTATCCCCAAAGTTATTGTTACTCCATTGGAGAAACCCTATCCCAGGGTCTACAATTTTGATATTAAAATATGATTCTGTGCGCCAGAGTGGTCCCTCGAGGGGGCACATAGGCAGGCACGGTCAAAAGACCGAAAATCAGGTCAGGCCAGTAAAACCCCTAGTCACGTAGCCCCAGGAAACCTCAAGATGAGCAAACCCACAATAAATAAAGGGCCAACAGCCCCAGGAAGCCGACTTGAGGGGATTAGCATGTCTGCCTCAAGTTGAGCAAATATTCCATCAGGCGAGGACTAGAAGTCACACCACAAAACACAGTCAAAGATCCTGAGACTTTGGCAACACCTTGCAATCCCATCACACAAAGGAAATTACCATGGTGGAGCTTCGTTATCACTCCAACACCACTTGTTCTCCCTGGGAAAGGATTAGTCCTTCAGGTACTTTTTCCCCTACAAATAGTCCCAGTTTTTGAACAGTTCTTTGGATCACTCCCAGTCATCCCAGCAGACCATTTCTCCGTCCGTTGAGTGATCCCCTCAGCCCTCTCTGTGCTGAGCCCCACTTCTCCGCTGTTTCTCCTGGACCAAGGACTTCAGGACAAAGGTGCAGTATCACCCCAGCTACACTCCTTCAATATTGCCCTATGCAGTTTCCTCTCTTTTGCTTCTTAATAGGTCTTGAGTGAGTGTGTGAGTGATTGCATTGCTGCGTGAGACTTTCCTTCAATAAAATCATTTATTGGACATTTTTGTTTGGTTTTTGGCTTGGCCTGACCCAGTAAAAACTGGGTAAAAGACCCCACTAGGTTACCCTGCCTCTTGCATTGCTATTGCTTGTGCTCTGGCTAGTTTCCATTCCCCATCATGTGGAGCACATTGAGGTGTCCCCCAAGGGACCCCAGAAATCAGGGTAACAATATCTCTTCCTTGGCTATTTCCACAGTACACTATTACAGTGCTATTATTCCACTTTCAACATCCTATGGAATCCTGGGGTTTGCAGTTTAAGGAAGGGCCTTTAGAATTCTGAGCCAGAGAGCTCTTTGGCTTCAGTAAACTACAGATCCCAGAATTCCACAGGAAGCTGAAAGTGGAATAATAGCACCATAATAGTGTAGTGCAGAAATGGCCTTTGTTATAGGGTTGATCAGTTTCTTTCTTGAGTTTAGGGACATAGCCAATTTGCCTGGAACATAGAGAGACATCACAGAACTGGTAAAACTTACAAGTGACGACTTCAAGAAGAGGGCAGGCATTTAATGGAGTTGCAGAAAATAGCAACAAAACTGTTCTTTGTGTGCTTGTGCAGTTGTGAAATGTGATGGCTCTGCATAGGTTGTTTAAATAGTGTATCTGTCAAATTTGTTGTGGTTGTTACTGGTAATTCACAATTTATGATTACTACACCATTATGTTTGTGCTACTATTATAATTCAGTTATATGGATGTTAAAGGCAGAACATGCTTTTTAATGTTTTAAATATAGCCGGTTCGATTAGATTCCACACACCTTTGTTGTACTTTACATTGTCACTTTTCGCTGACTTTGATGTTATGGAAGAACATCAAGAAAGGCAGCCCTTGACCCCATCCCCACCAGCAGACAGTGCCATGCATAGTATTTTCCACTGAATCCTATATTTCTATATCTTTATTTTTATTCTGCTGAATCTCTTTATTTCATTGGACACACTTGCTGGTGATACCAGCCTGCTGCAGTCGCTTTTTGCTGATGGAAATTAAGGAGGGGAGAGGAAGAAAGGGAATGGTAACATTTTGGGAGTGGGAAATAAAAAGGATGAAAATAGCTTGAGAAGAAAGGTGGAATGAGGATTGCACTGTTGGGTGGTGGAGGGTGGGATAAGTTGCCTAGGCAACTAGTATTCTAACACTGAGGTAATTTAGAATAAAATATTATCAAAATATATTTTAAAAGGTTATCATCTTCACTTAAAAGCATGGCAGATGGAAGTAGTTGGTGTAAATTGATAAGATTACTTTTTCTCCTGTCATTACAGAAAAGTGAAAGGTCTGATATAAATAGAGTGATGTTTAAAAAAAGAACAAAAATGTTGTTGTTCCAAGTTTTTATTGACCTTGAAGACTGCACTACTAAGGGAAGCCATATATTTCAATGTGGAATGAAGGAAAAATACACTTGGTTTATTTCTCTTAGTGATGGAAGATACAATTGCAGTACTTGGGTGACAGATATTTCATACTTTCCAGTAGTCATGGATAGGCCACAATGGCCCTGTTTACTCTTTAGCATTCTAAAGCTCTCTGTTTTCAGAAGCCTCAGATTTTTCCCCAGAGGCATGTGGTTTCCCCGCTTTTTCTAAACAACCAAAAGCTGCTAATGATGTTGCAACTCTATTATTCCAGGAGGGGGCAGTCTGACTTCTAACAGAGTGGAGGGGTCAGAGTCTTGCCTTTCCCAGCAAAAGGTGTTGTCCTACTCCTCAGAGATTAGCTTTAGTCTGTGTGAGTCCAATTGGGGAGAACTGGTTAGCAAAGAGGGACTTGCCTTGAAGGGAACGACTCGCAGGGCTGTTAGATGAGCCTCTCTCAATGTCTTCCTCTCACACGATACACAGATTTCCCTATCTTCCTTTGATGGATTTCAGATTCCTCCCCTATTTCCCTAAAATAGGACAAATAGTGCAGAGAAGCATTTGAAAATACTTCCCCCCATTCACTAGACTTCTTTGTTTTAGA
This sequence comes from Cyclura pinguis, assembly GCA_030412105.1. Classification (NCBI taxonomy): domain Eukaryota; kingdom Metazoa; phylum Chordata; class Lepidosauria; order Squamata; family Iguanidae; genus Cyclura; species Cyclura pinguis. The sequence continues at coordinate 156,162,773 of CM059602.1, forward strand.
ATCTATTTTATGCCGAACAATGCAAGCATTCACATATCTACCCAGAAGTAAGCCCTAATGTGGTCAATGAGACTTAGGTCCTTCCCGCGCATTCTTCCATTACAATTCCAGCGTTGCCATTTGCACTATGATAGCAGGTTAGAAATGCTCTTTTCCGCACCCTTCCACCTTAGGCAGATGAGTACCTGTATTGCCACCCTTCCACATTGAAGAGTCTTTGGCCACTCCCTTGCCCCACCTTCACCCCCCCCACCCTGATTGGGCCTTTTTTGTTTGCTTGTTTGGAAGCTGTGCTACTGCAGCAATGTTGGAATGGCATGATGCACCAGTACAATATTGCACTTTTGCGCTATAATGCTTAAAAATGTATTAAGAAAAAGTTTTAACTCAAAGGAGAAATTTAAAATAAAAATGATTTTTTTTCCTGAAAATAGAATAAGTGGTTTTGGCAAAGTTTGGGAACAGGATAGCAGCTGGATAGTGACAACATAATGTGGTAGCATGGCTCCTGGGCCAGAAACAACCCACTGCTGTTGCAGGATAGCAAAGTTGTATGGAAATGGCCTTTGTGCTACATAAGAGAGCATAAAGGATCGTAGCTTAATTAGGACATTCTAAAAGGCTATGTTACCCTGCTTGCTGGGGGTCCCTTAGGCGGATTCCCAACACCTGTCAAAATTATCACTTGTGGGGAAAATTAGCTATGAACACTGTTTTAGCCATGCAAAGAGGGCAGGGTAATTAAGGATCTTTTACCAAATGTTTACGGGGTCAGACTCAGTCGGAAATCACACAAAAAGGTCCAATGAATGACTTTATTGAATAGTAATAGTTCGCACTAACGCAAACACGCACACACGCATCCAAGGGCTAACAGAAATAAAGAGCAGATTTAAGATAGAGGGATTGTTGAGGGATTTGCAGCTTGGGTGATACTGCACTTCTTTCTGAAGTCCTTGGTCTGGGAAGCAGTGATTGAACAGCAGCTCAGTGAAGAGATGCTGAGGAGATCGTGCAGCTGTTGGGGGGGGGGGACCGGTCAGTTCGTATGACTGGGAGGCATCATACTTCTTCTCCTTGCCTCGCCTTTCTCTCCTTTCTCTCTTGCCTAACCAGCCCAAAAACAGGGACTATTTGTAGGAAAAATTTACTTTGAAGGCAAATCCTTTCCCGGGGAAAACAAGCAGGGACAGAAAAGAAAAACAACTCCACACTTGGCATTTCTCTGAAATCGGAAGATAACAAGGTGTCATCCCAGTAACAGGATCTTCTTCCTCTTTGAGGCTGAGGTGTGAGTTTCTGGAGATGGATTTGATAAGGTTTTATTGCTTCCAGTGCCCAACTTTCCGGGAACTCTTTTACTCCCTTCAAGTGGACTCCTTAAAGGTTAAGGACCTTTTGTCCACCATGGGTTATCACAATATGAGGTCTCCTGTGGCTACGTGACTGGGGATTTTACTGGCCTGACCTGGTGCTTTCGATTGTTCAACCATTATTGCCTACGTGCACATCTGGGTGACCTCTCTGGTAGGTTAGACTAATTTTATATCAAAGTTGTAGACCCCGGGACAGGGTTTACCAAGGGGGCAACAGCTACTGGAATGTAGGTATGGAAAGAATATTCACAAACATACTAAAAATGGTAAACAGAACAAAACAAAACAGAAAACAACCCACATGTTCTTCAAGTGTTGAAAAACCATGATGGTTGCATTTTGTGTTGTGTGTGTGCGTGTGTGTGCAAAAGCCAGCGTTTTTTGCATAAAAAACAACATTATTTTCTGTGCACAAAATACTATTTCTTTCACAGAAAATCCTGGCTACTGCACCAAAAAACTCATGTGTGAATTTTATGCTGAATAACTTCGAAGTTACAAATAGTCTTCAAAATCTGCTGTTTGTGAAGACTTTCTCAAAGCAGACAGAAAATGATGAAATTAATTTCTTTTTTTCAGTATGATATTAGTGAACAATTCTATCCCTGCTCAGTATTCAAAGTCCTGGCCTGCATGAATGTATCTCTCAGTTTCACTGTCTCCTACTTTTTATTTTTTTCTATCTTTCTTTCTATCTTGTTTATGAAGAAATATGTCAGTTTTGGTGAGTTTTTTTTTTAAAAGAAGCCAGTAAAATACCCACCTAGCACTAGCTATACCTGCTGGTAACTCTTACTCTAGTTCATGGGGCTAATTTAAATGGAATAGGCCTAACATGCCCTTCACCTGAGTGGTGCTCCATATAGCAGACATTATGTTTAAATGGCTTTCAATTTAAGTTTCCAAAAAATAAATTGTTATTTCTTTTGAAGTGGTCAAACACAGTGCTAAAAATACAGGACTAAACTGTATCTAGTATTGCTTAGGATTAGAAACTCAGTTCATTTTCCAAGGCACCATTAATGACAGAAATTGGCCTATCCAGAGATATGCCAGAAATGCATGCACTGCAGATTAATAACATAGGTTTATGGTGATGATTGTTCAATTTGTGTCTTGAAAAGTAAAGGCACAAGTATTTGAAAAGCTTCTGCTAGTGCTGCATATTTGCAAGGTTTCTTTTTTCAAAAACATTTTTATATTATTGGATCTGACATATTGTAGACACTGCAGATCTTCTCATTTGAAATATATGTTTTATTACATTTTCAGTCCAATCCCGATTCCTTTTGACTCTGCAATCTTAGAATGATATGCTGCCAGAAGAAACAGAATTCATGGCCTGAATTTCTAACTGGACATAAAATAAGAATGGAATAGTCTTACTATATAAGACTAAAGACCCCTCTGTCCAGCATCTTGTTCTCAGTCATTCAGCTTTGTTTGGATGCCCTGGTCCTGGTACGAGAGAAAGAAGCAAAACCAAACCAAACAAATCCTTATTTCCATTTTCTTTATACTATGCGTATTTTTCATCTAATTATATTTCCACTTATAAAGAATATAATTCTTCACTAATTTGATTCTTGAAGGAAGCAATGGAATTTTTTAAAAACATTTTTCTTCCCACTGTGAGAAAGTCTTCAAAAACTGGACAGTGTTTGAAGACTATCTGCAATTCAGAACTTATTCTGTACAAAATCTACATGTTTTTTATGTAGTAAGCCTTTTTTTTTTCTGAGCAGGAAACAGTATTTAATGCACAGAAAATGCTTTGTTCTGCATTTAAAAAATGTGCAACTTCTGTGCACAGTAAGTCTTGAATTGCCAAGGAGTCTTGTCAGTGCAGGATTCTCTGCATTAGAGTTTTGGGTCACCAGAGAAACAGGTTTTTCTACCTTTTTTAAAAAATATGTCAGTGATTTTCCAAAAATAATCAACTTTTTTTAAATATTCTTTCCATCCCTACCATCTACCTTTAAAAAAAAAAAAAGCCACAAATTGCATAACCTTTCCTGATAAGTGAGCTAGTCCATCCACTGCTTATTTTGGTTGACTTTTTTTTCCTGTGCACGGGATTCCAAATATTCTTTGTCACACCATAGACTTGTATAAAGGCATTGTTTGTAGTTTTGTTATTCCTTTTCCAGGGCTTCTCAATATGTAACTTGCTGTTTTCACAACAGTGACACACTGGGTCAATGCTTTCCTTGACCGGTACACATAACCTCGTCCCCAGGAGCTCAAATGCTTTCAGTATATATGTGAAATCAAGATTTTTTTTTCTGCCTCAAGGTATGCCATTTTATGTGTGCTTACACTAAAATGCAGTTTCCATTTTGTTACTCATTCACATACATTCCTTACATAGCTTTTCAGGACCTGCTGCTGCTGCTGTTACTGTTGTCATTCCTACTTCTCTAAATGATGTGGTGTTATGAGCACCACATCAGCTCTCTTGACCTGTTCACACTACAAAATTATAGCAGTTTATTTATTCCATTTTCTACTTTAACTGCTATGGCTGCATACTACAGAATCCTGGCATTTCGAGTTTGGTGAGGCACAGAAGAGCTGTCTGGATAAGAATTCTAAATATCCTTCTCTAAATTGCAAATCCTATAGGATGCTGTCATGGCAGTTAGAGTGGAATCATAGGGCTATAATTGTGTTGGAATGGACCCAGTCCTCATCTCCAACTCTAGATCATTTATGGACTCATTAAAAATCACCAGTTCCCATGCTGGGAACCCAAGTTCTTAAATCCCTTTTAGCCACTCTGAGAACCTTTGTTGCTGAAGAGTGGGATATAAATACTCTAAACAAACAAACAAAACAAAAAACAAAAAAACAACAACTCCTATTTTGCTTTCTATTCTAAATCACTTACTGCTCTACAAGAGGAATTTTCATCTCATTTTTGCTAAATTTGGTCAAAACAGGAAAGTATCCTGTTGTATCTCAAAAACTAACCAGCTTTATTTGAAACAAGCTTTTGTGACCTTCAGCCAACTTCCCCAAATGCATGGAGTATAGCCTCATTTGATAAATGAGTATTTAAGATATTTAATAAATGTCTACCAAATGAAACAACATTCCATCCATCTGATGAAATGAACTCTTATGCCAAACAAAACTTGTGATTATGTTACCGCCTCCAATTTCAGTGAGAAGGCTTTGGTTAGAGATAGTTTTCAAGATGTTAATCTGGAATTCTTTTCTCGTCCACCAGTCCTTTAGATTTGAATCTTTCTTCCAGTCAGGGAAAATAACTGGGGAGCTTTACTCATAGTGTGAAATTTCTGGCACTGCAGTCTATATTGGCTCTGTGGGTGTATGTATACATACATACATACACACAAATATAGATATAGAGACATATATGTCTATGTCTCTATCATCTGTCTATCTATCTATCTATCTATCTATCTATCTATCTATCTATCTATCCATCCATCCATCCATCCATCCATCCAGTCATAGATAGATACACAGATAGATAGATGGACAAATAGATAAATGCTCTCTCTCTCTCTCTCTCTCTCACACACACACACACACACGCATCTCAGAGAGTGAAATGGTCAGTTTGTGTTGCTGCTCCTTTGGTATCACTTCTTGTTCTCCTGAAAAACAAAGCAAAGCAAAACAAAACAAAACAAAACAAAAAAACCCAAACCATTTTTACCAAACATGTTATACTCAAATCAGTGTTTGGAGAAGACTTGAATTTAATCTTGGAAGATAAAGATCAGTTGTGTGATCTTAAGGTTATTGAAAGCCACAATGGATTATCTCCAAAGAAGCACCAATGGTGTCTTTTGACTGGAACCTTATCATCATTCCAATACTGGGAATTATGTGGCCATCCTGGAATTGTTTGACTATAGTTCCCAGCCTTATTCCTCATTGCTCATTCTGGCCAGAGCTTCTGGAACTTACAGGTCAACAAAATCTGGAGGGCTTCATGATTCCCTACTGTTTTCAAAGTAGGTGAAGAACCACTGATTCACCCCTACCAGCCAGAACATTTGCTATTTATGAGCCAGATTCAAGAGAACAAGTGTCAGGAGCTCAACAAAAATCTATGGAGTTCTACTGTGTTGCCTCATGCAATTAGCCACTAGGGCTACACAGAAGAGCATTCCTTTAGTAGTGAATTATTCATAACCTCTGGATTGACTCTGCCTATTCAGAGCATGTTTTAATGCAGAAGAGACAAGTTCTAATACAGCTTCAAAACAATGAGCTGAATTAGACAACAGTATTGATGTTCATAAAGAGATCTGTTATCTGTTGTGAAGTGCCTTCCTTGGCCCCACAAAATGTGAGACATAAAGTAGGCAAAGTAATGTTTTATATATTTTTTTACAATGAATTTTATAATACTTTATTGTTATTACTGTTGGTGAAATAGAGCATAAATGCTCAAGACTTATAGGACAAATATTTCAATTATTCCAGCTCAACTATATCCTTAAAATGTGAAGTCTCTAGCGCTATGGAACATTAGACACATGCCTAATAAAAGCTCAGAAATCCAAAGGAGAATCTACTACAGTCACAGAGCTTCTCTGTTATAAATATGTAGGTGTAAGGGGAGCACATTATTTGATATACGTTATCAAATATTCTGTAGAAGACAAGAAGGTGAAGCTTACTGCATCATGAAAAGAACTGCTGTTGCCTCTGACATGTTGCTGTACTTTGCTGTGGAAATAAAGCTTTCAATCAGCCAAAACAAGTTCAGTATAAATAAAGTCAATTGTGTTCTGGTTAGAGAAGAGGACTCAAATTTTGGGTGAGGAAAATATACCCTCCTGATGTTCCCCAATCATTTTATGTATATATGGACGGACGGACGGACGGATGGATGGATGGAGGTTGTTCATTACGTGTCTTCAAGTTGACTTTATAGGAACCCTATCATAGGATTTTCTTGGCAAGATTTATTCATAGAAGGTTTGCCATTGCCTTCCTCTAAGGCTGAGAGAGTGTGACTTACCTGAGATCACTCAGTGGCTGTGTAAGGATTTGAACCCAGGTTTCCCAGAGTCCTAGTCCAACACTAAAACCACTATAGCATGTTGACTCTCTTTTATGTATGTTTATTTTGTATTGATTTCCTTTCTAAAATTGTTCATTGTTATAGTCCAACATGATGGTACAAATGACAAGAACAAACAATAAAATAACCTGTCATTGGCTATGAAGACATGTGTGCCCCTATGCTGCCTGGGTAGCATGAAGTGTGGCAGGGAAAATATAAGCATCTGCATGATTTAAACAGCTTCCAAATAATTACCTACTATGACAGTAATTGTGAAATGAGTCCCATAGATTGCTGTGGAAATGATCATTTCCTTTCCTCAGAGAATTTGAGAAGCAGTAGACACAGTGCAAATTTTAAGAAATAAATCTTTGATTTCTTCTTATGCTGTTTTGCAATCTTGCCCCAGATATTTAGGACTACATGCTCATCATTCTCTAGCCCAGGTTTTTCAAATATTTGTACTATAACTCCCATCATACTTTCTGGGGTTAAAGGGGTTCATATACAAAACATCTGGAGGACACTTGAATGGGAAAGGCTACTATTCTCCATGGTTGTGGTTAGGATTTTGTTAATAATTGAATGTTGCTTGTAGCAATGGTGTTGCTCTTCATATTGAAGGGGTGTGTGTGCTTGCTCAGAAAACAAGTGTCTCAGCAGTCTAAGTTGGGTGGAGTATCCTTGGAATCAGGGACTAAAGCATGAGTGACAAATGATGCCACCTCTTCCATATCCTTGTTGTTTCACAACAACAACAGTAACAACAACAGCAGCAGCAGCAACAACAATAACAGGTTGCTGCATGATGTGAATTTTTGTTCTTCTATTGACAGTGCTAGTTAGATCAGAAGGACATGTGGGTGGGTCAAGATGCATTCGTCTCAGTTCCTGTCAGTCATGAGGTCCTGTTCTCAATGTACTTTGAACTGCTTCATGTTCACACAAGAGAGACAGAGAAATTGCAAGCTGGAGAGGGAATCACCTCAAAGCAAAGACCGGTGCTGGAGAAAACCTGGACCTTCTTTCAATATTGATTGATTGATTGATTGATTGAATGTTGAAGGTATACAGGACTGTAGGTATGGGAACAAAATGAGGACATTGACCCTTCAAACATGAACTCTGTCCTCTCAATGAAATTTTCCTTCAGCCTCCAAATTTCTAGCAATGCAGAGAGTGAGACATGGAAAAATCATTTATACTTAGAACTTTTATATTTGTTGTATTTTTATTCCTTTGGTAACTTTGACTGTCCCTTTTTGTTTGAAAGCCTAAACTGCAATTTCTAAATGCTCAGCTGAAGTTTCTAGCAATGCTAGAAATTTGTAGATTGAAGAAAATTTGACTGGGCAGCAGTGTTCTTATTGGGGGTACAATGCCCTCATTTCACCTCCCCCCCCATAACTATACCCCTGAAGGTATGGTCTAATCCATTTGATGGTGCTTTGCCAGGGGCACTTCCCACTCCTGCTACATTTTAACCGGAGATTGACAGTCGAGGGCTTTACTCATGCAGAACAAGCATCTCACCACTGAGCTATGGGTTGTCCCCAAAGCAAAATAATTTCTTGAGGTTCTGACTATGGATATAAATAATTTGTACAGGCTCTGAATATGGATATAAATTTTTTGCTTAGTTCATTCTTGCATGCACGATTAAAATGTTTGAAATGCTTTCTTCCAGCCAAAAGAGATTACAAGAGTTTTTGCATATTTTTCATTCTTCTCCTTATTTGGAGACTTTTTGGTGAACATTGCTTGAAAGCTTCCCCACCCTAGCAAAATACCTGGCTGTTTTATCCAAATGCAATGCTGTTTGTACAAATGCATTGTTTGATTTGGGAAAAAAATGTCCCCCCCCCCCCCCCAGTTCCCCAAATATAAAAATCTCATGGTGGTTAGCAATTTTTTTTTTTTGGTCAAAGTGTCAAGACCCAAGAAAAACATAGTTAGATTTGGTACTGCCAGAGCTCATATCAAATCCAAAGTACCACACTTAATAATGTATGGTACCATAGCTTCCCAGCCCTTAGTAGAACAAGATTTAAAAGGATTGGCTCCTTTGAATGATAAAAGAAAAGATGGGTATTAATATCTTAAAAGTGGCTGACCAACAAATAATGCAACCATTCCCACCAACCTACATTGCTTCATACTTGTGGTTTTCAAATAATAGCTCCTAATGCTATCTTAGAAAACTTCTTTTAAATCTTATAATGTAGGCAAGGTGCTTCTGTACATAGTGCGGGTTTGTGCCTGTGTTTATGAATGCATGCATACTGTCCAAAGGGAAAAAAAAAGTCAAGCTTCCACAAGGTGCATATGAGACCTTGATCAACTACTTTGGATACCTACCACAGTTCAGCACAAAATGACAAAAAGAAATATCAGTAGATCCCCATATAAATATCTCCATAACAGCAAAGTTGTTATTTAATCTTCAACTCTTATGTACTCTTTGGTCCTTTCCATAGCTTACCTGTTCTTGAAGCCATCATGTGGGGATGTGGGGAAAGCCTATCCTAGGAGGGAAGCATGGCAGATGTGCTCCCCCCTGCACCAGCTACCTGTTGGACAGAAGGAAGAATGATGGCTCCCCCCCCTTCCACAGTGCAGCCCGGCAGTTTCCTAGGCTGCGCTGGGGGAGGAAGTGCAGCCATTACACTTCCTGATGTTCTGCACTGCGGATAAGTGCAGGAGGGAGGTGGGAGGACTGCACAATCACAGTTCATTGACAGGGAAAACCCATCAATAATTTAATTTGTGATTGCAATGGGTGGTCACAGGATTACGAAAGGATTGAGATAAAGTCATGCAGAACCATCGTTGCAATCCTGTTGTGATCCTGTGGCCATTGAGGGTTGTGGTGGGGTGCAGAAAGGGTCTTTAACTCTACAGTTATTCATTTTATTATGCCCATTGCATTAAAATAAGCTTATGCCTCATAACCGTGTTCCTCTGATAATATTAAAAGATAGCAATAGAACTCTTCCAGGTTATCATTCTCTAACTCCCACTAATGTAGTGAAAATTGATTTTGACTGCATTCTTATGTACACCTACTTGGAAGAAGGATGATGTCTTGAAGTCAGTGACATGCTTTTTTTTTTTTGGGTATATATATTGAGACTTGAGGGTAATGGAAACAAAAATTCACCACCCTATCTGTTTCTCTAAAATAGTCTTTACCTAAAAGCATCTGGAAAACTGTTATATATATCATATTATAACCATGAAAATGATTTAAGCAATAAATGAAGTGGTAGGTTAAGTCTTAGCAATTAGGCTTCTTGCACACACACTTAAAGAATGAAACTTGGATAGAAGACCAAGGTCTTTACACACAGATGTTTTTGCTTTCTTCTGGATTTGGATTTTGTCCAGGTTCACATTCTTTTCACGTTGAATGAAGAAATTTCAACATTCAGGCAAACTCTTCAAAAACAAAATTCTTCAGTCATTTCAACCAATCAAATTTGATAAATACAATTTCCCAGCAAGGAGGGGATGTCAAAGGATCTGCCTGCTGTATAGGTGCTAAACATGAGGCCTTTGTTAGAAAAAAAGGTGACATCTTAATTCAATACTGACATAGTTAACTATGTAGGGATTTAAGCTCAAGACTATGAGGAACTAAGCACTCAGAGCATTGGGCCTGGGTGAATGAATCTTTACATCTCAAGTGCTTTACATCCAGAATATGAAGAGATCTATGAATTGTGATAACTTCTTATCAAAAATAAACAGAAATAAAATTCTCTCCATTCCAGCTTGCTACAACAATGCAGCAAGTTGTCTTGAGTCCCTGTACCATATGAGTACTCATTTTTTCTTATGGTGATCTACAAAGCTTGTGCATGTGACAAGTTATAGCTGCACAGGCTTCATCCATGTGGATAGGTTTGATGTACAGGATAGCAGCAAGTTCAAGGAACTGAGCTTAGAAGATTCAAAAGCTTTATTCAGGAACAACAAAGAAACAACAGTACACTTTGGCAATACCAAGACTAATGAAACACTGGATTTGCAGTACCTTATAAAACATTTCAAATTAAATTGTGCTTAAATCCCATTTTGTGGCTACCCTAACAACTGCTTCCCCAGGCTATTCTGTCCCCTCCTGTTTTCTCATTCAGTTTGCCAACAGTTTGATCTTGCAGCCGCCTGCGTCTGTCCTCTTATCACGGTTTGTTACAATAACATCCCTGTGTTCCCAGCATACCACTCACCAGCCAACGCTGTCATCTTCTCATAGCACAATAAAACCCACAAAGCATCAAAACATGGCAAAGCCAACCTGACAATAGGCCTATATGTGTAGCACTCAGTATAGAAGGAGGTTTGATTGAGATTGGGCACAAGGCCACTGTCCTCTGCACAAGAACATCATATATTGAATTTCTCTAAAACATCAAAAACTAACCTGAGCTCTTAGGTAGCTGACTTGGTAGCCCATTGTGGTCACAGATATGACATTTATTGCTGATCAGTTGATGATTAACTCTTCTTTTCTAGCAAGGCTTAGAAGTGCTTCAGTATGGATAGATGTTGCCCTGCATATTGCTTCATTTTTTTAAAAAAGAATTGAATGGATGCAAAGGGCAGCAGGAGTTTTCCACTGTTCAAAAACTTCATTTCTTTATTTTGGCGAGTGCTGAAGTGTAGATATGTTTAATTCAAATGAATTAGTGTGCTGGATTTTGTATTTCTTTGCCAATATGTCTTGTCTTTATCAGTAGCAGCTCACATCCCTTGCTAATCCATCATTTCAGTCTCTTGTGAATTATTTTCTCTGCATTATCTGAGCTCTAACCATATGAAGCAAGCCAATGAAATTATTATTAAGCCTGGAAGTATCTGGGGGGAAAGGAGAGGAATCTGCCATCCTTTTTGCCGCTCAGTATAAGATGTTTTATTGGAAACCTCTCTGAAACCAAAGAAATAGACATTTGCCTACCACAACCTGCTTAGAACCAGCTGATACAGCCAGTAGAATTTAAAAGTAATAAAGACTTCTTGGATTCAGAAGTGCAGGTGAAGCAGCTTGTGAGATGAAACCAGAAATCACTGAGGCTTGGCGATAGAAGAAGAAGCCATTTTACCATTGCCTTACTTCTTTTCTGCCTCAAGATGCAGCAATGGAGGAGTTGGGTTCTGTTCCCATCACTATGCGAGTGGGTGGATATTTTGATGGGGGTACCACCTACTTACACCATTAGGGCACCCACCCATTCTGGAACCGAGGTTGCACTGTAGTGACTGTGTCATCCCTTACCTCTTTTGCTGCTTCACAAAGTGGACAGATAAATGGGAGTCCAAAGCCAGTACTCCAATTAGACAGAGAAAGGCAAGTAACTCAGGGAACAGAAGCTGGGACATGGACAATAGCAATGAGATGCTATGAGTACAGAGCTGTGTGTATTGTGTTATCTCCCGTGCCACCCCTTACTGAATTTGTTGCCCTCACCTGTGTTGTCTCATTGGCAGTGTCAAAATGAATTTGAGTTGTCAGCCTGGTCAGCTTCTGTATTTTGACAGGAGCACACCTTGCCTCAAGCAGCAAAATATCTTGGACCAGTTATGGGCAGGACTGTCCCTCTACCCAGTATTCATAGATGGCCAGTGGTTTTGCCTAGTGAATAACATTGCTATTTGGCGCTGCTTGAGTTGTACAGCTTCAGGCTGCAGATGGGAAATGGCATATTTAAATCCTTGTCCAAACTAAAGACCTGTTTACACCCACAATTCTATTACGGAAAGGAGAAGGAATTGCAGAGCTTTCTAACTTATTTAAAAAATGGCTCATTCCTGTTATGCATTGCAGCATTATAAAAAAAAATGTAATTCATTTAATGTGTGTTATGTGTATCTATAGTAACTTGATGTACTACTTTTTTTTTTTTTAGTTTCCATTACTTTTTAAAAAAGAAGTCATGAGACTGATAATCTATTTATCTAATTTACATTTCTGTTTTTCACCCAGTATGGGACCCAAGATAGCTTGATAACAAAGTGGCATAACACTTGAAAAATTCCACTCAAAATGCCTCTAAAATGTCTTGAAAAATAACTAGAAAAGATAAGTGTGAAAGTTACCTGTTACAACTTTTAAATTCCACTGAGTAATTGTTTTTGAAATGTAACATACAGCTGCCTTTGTTAGAAAAAGTAACCCTGTACAGGCAGTTCCATTACATGTAACTTGTTCCTTACAAGATCTAAGAAGGAGACTAGACTTACCCCATCTTCTTGAAATTTTTGTTTTTAATGTACAGGAAGAAGTTTTGGGAGAAGAATTCAGACTTGAAATTCAACAACTGTATTCTAAAGCATGGATTGGCAAAATATGGCCTGTAGGCCACATGTGGCCCTTGGGATGCCCCAGATGCAACCTCTGAAGCCCCTGAGAAGCAGCCCAAATCTGTTGGTTTAGGGATGATTTTTATGCGTGTGAAAATCAACCAAAAGTCTCCTAAACTGCTTGTAAGTGTGGTGATTTGATTCCACCCTCGAAAAAAACTAAAGATGTATCTGCAAATCCTCCAAAATCACACCCAAAAGCAGTTCTGGTGCACCAAAATGTGGTGATGAGGTCTACTCTCCATAGTTCTACTGCTGGCCTAAAATCATGCTCAAGCCTCAGAAGAGGCTTGATGAGTTCTTTCAGTTGAATATTTAAACTGACCAGCAGTTTCACCAGGGGAAAGAAAGATGGAACACAAGTAAAAGCATCCATGTGAAGGCAAGAAGAATAATTTTATTTTAGAAGAAGCAGTAGAGAAAGAAGAGGAAGAGGAGGAGGAGGAGGAAGGAAGGAAGATGAGGAAAAAAAATAAGGCATGACATGTCATTTATGCAACAGCTGAGCTCCATTTTCTGACTTATGCAAATAATATCTGGTAAAATCTTGGGGGACTTATTATTTAGTAAGTAAATTGAGGGAACAGCTGGCTGTAATTGCAAAGACGTATGGTCCAAACACAATTAAAGGTATGTCATTTTGCAGTTCCACAATGAATATGCAGCTTCTTTGGATAGTTCATTTGCTCGATGAGAAGGGATTATTCTTTATTTGTGAGGCACAAACAGCAGCTTTGCCCTATGTTCTTTAGGGAAATTCTTTTCAAGCTAACATTTGTGTGTATTTGATCAGCACTACTAGCAATGGAGAAAGTGAGACAATGGAGGAGATGTGCAGCAGAGCCTCAATTATTTGGTGAAACTTAGGGAATACCCAGGCCTTTCAGAGGACTGAGTGAATGGTACTCATTTAACACATGAAGTCTTTTGCAAATATCCCAATATCATGGTTCCAACAGAAAATCCCAAACAATGCTTCTATATAGGGCTATCCAAAGACATTTTGCTACCCATGACATGGAGCCAGATACCCTTCCCCAGTTCAGCCCACAGAAGCTGGCAGAACTGACAGTTGCATTTACTTTAACAGTTGTGACAAACAGCATTCCCTGCTGCAGCTGGGGCAGCAGGTGGCCTTATGGGTCACAGGCCAGGCTGCATAGCAGACACAACTCTCCCACCACACCTCCCCTCAAAAAATCCACCACCTGAAACGACTGCTTCACTTTGTCTAACACCAGGATTGGCCTTGCTTCTGTAATATAGAAACAGAAGGACTCATGATCACAACAGACAATAGTGGGCCAAGAAGAACATTGGTCTCCATAAAAATATTCTCATTTTGCTAGGACAAGTTGATAGACCGTTGCTTTGGGGAGGCATTAAGCCTTGATTGTAGTCAGACAGTTACCTGATGGATTTGTTTTGGCTCCTGTATTTGGGAAAAACGCATGCTTTTGTATATATGGAAGGCACTAAGTTCAGTTCCTGCCATCTTGAGAAAAAGATCTCAGGTAGGAACATTTGGTGAAGACCCAGGAAAGCTGGAATTGACAAGAATAGGGAACGCTGGGCTGACATTACCAATGGAACAAACTGACTTGGTATTGGAGTGAACCTTTTATAATTTTTCCCTCACTGTGCTCCCCAAATTGGAATTATTAGCGGTTTCATCTTACCTTTCTTTAAAAAGATCAGGGGGAGATTCATGTTATAGCCGCTGTCGTTCTGTGGAGCAGTTGTTCACACTGTCACACACCTTGCCACTGGCTTAGCCTCAGGTATGGGTATAACAGACAAGTTTGCATGTAATTATGGTTTGGAACGTTAATGCTTATCATAAATAGGGAGCAACAACCATTGTTCCCAATTCCCAGGTCCCTAATTTCTCTTCAGTTTAGATACTGAACTGAAGTTTTGTCACTCACAAAGCATAAAGAATTAGATATATACCATCAGGAGAATCACCCAGTATATTTCCTCCCCCCGGGATGCACCATTTCATATTTATGGTCACAAATGTGAATGCCAAGTGAAAACTAGACCGTTTACACAAACTCGATAGATGAAGAAGGCTAGTTAAGTTAAAACAAGGTTTCTTGCACGTGAGTTATCTACACACATAGGACTTTTTATATTTGGTTATGCATTCTACCATGTACTTTCCAGCTGTACTCAATAGTGTGAAAATGTAGATATCAGGAAAAAAAGTGAAGAAATGTGACCTTTCTCTCATAGGGATTTCAAATTTCTTGCCTGGCAAAGCTGTGCTGTGATGATGATAGGGTACAAATTTGGTGGAAGTACAAAATGAATTGTTCCATTGTAGGACTTGCCCGAGAAGATATTGTACTGTCTGAGGCACAAGGCAAGATGGTGTGCCCTCAATCCCCATTCCATGTAGCTGACCAGACTGACTGTTGACTCAGTTGTTTCTCAAAGGGATGCTATCTTCCATGGTATCTCAGGGCAGAAGGCTGGTTTTGGGAACAAAGTGCAGGCAACCAGGCAGGGACTTTTCTGTTCTCCAGTTTCTTGCTGTTCCTGGCACTCTGTCCCCAGCATCTCTCAAGTGGGATGATGGTTCATTTTGCTGAACAGTTGGGCTGACTCTGCTTCCTTGCAGCAGCATCAGGTCCTCTAGTCCAATTATTAGATAGTGTATAACAGTGGTGGGCAACTGCCATGAAGCCAGGGCCTGCATTTCAGGTTGGCTCAAGGGCTATACTTTTTATTTAGTTTAACAATGATTGTAGCATTAAATTCACTGTGGAAAAAATTGAAATTTAAGATCAGCTTGGAAAACCATGAATGTTAAATTAACTTGCTATCTTGGAGTAGCATGGACAGCAGCAATGGTAGCGAAAAAGCAGATCCAATAGCCACCAGCAGGAATTGACCTCTCACCTTTGGAACGCTTGCAAAATCAAGCTTTCCATGTAAATGAAAGGCTTCCTATCTGAATTAAGTGGCTCAGTTGTATTAGTCAATTGCTCTGTTAGTACCTTTAAGTTGTTTATGATTCAGTTTTATAAATCACATTGCTGATTTCAGCTGGGGGGGCATATTTTTTCACCCAAGAATCCTGGGGGTGATACAAAAAGAGGGTGGAGGCTGCATACATTTTGTGGGCTACACAATGGCCACCCCAATCTATGTGGAATGCCTTCATTTCACAAAAATTCCTATAAAGCCCCTGTCAGTGTGGAATCATGATGACAAAGGTCTAACTTACAGCATTCATAAACTGAGCATTTATATTCACATATTAACTCCTGTTTTGTTAACTCCTTCAGGTTGTTTCTGACTTATGGTGACTATAAGGTGAACCTATCATGAGACATTCATGGCAAAGTTTGTTCAGAAGTCCATTGCCTTCCTCTAAGGCTGACTTGCCCATGGTCACTCAGTAGGTTTTCATGGCCAAGTAGGGGTTTGAACCCTGATCTCCTAGAACCCTAGTCCAGCCCTCAAACTGCTATATCACACTAGTTCTATATACTACTAGTAGTAGTCATTATTATTATTATTATTATTATTATTATTATTATTATTATTATTATTATTATTATTATTGCTGGTTCAGATGTCCCAGCCATCTCCCAGTCCAGGTGTATTTGAGTATTTTCAGTATTTGGCTTTGATCTATATATGGGGAATGGAGAACTTATTAAAGCCTATTTTTAAATTCCAACTTTAAAAAGCTCTTATCATATTTCAGTGGTGTACATGGCCGAAGGCACAGTGGAATGGGTCAAAAGCAAAGCAAAATCTAAACTCATGAAATGCACAGCCACCAAACAAAGCAATGGGATAACAAATCTTATGCAGTTTCAGACAACCGTTTCCACTGTTTATCTATTTGGGAGACCCAATATAGGTTTAAAGTAAACAACTTATTTCCCAGTCTAAAAATTCTTTACTGCTGTAAGCTTATACTGAATATAACAAGATATATAGCTAGAAAGATTCTGGTTTGTTTGTTTTTTCGTGAATACGTACAGACTCAGGGGAAAGGCTATTTAAAAAGTAAAAAAGCATTGTAATTGTAAAAACAACACAGATCAGATATAAAACATAGTAACAAACCATTCAATTTTCACATAAAAGCCAAAATATTTTTAAAAAAGTGATTTTAAGAATGAGTAGAAATTCATAGCAAGTTGGTACTTAGTACATATTGGTACTCAAGATATGATGAGAACAACTAACTTAGTTGACTTTTAAAAATATTTGATTAAAATTAGACAGTGATTCTACATCAGTGGCTTTCAGCAGTTGGACTTCTAGAAATTTTGGACTTCAGCTTCCCAAAGCCCCAGCAAGGGATTCTGGGAGATAAAGTTCTAAACACCTGGAAAGCCAAAGGTTCACACCTGCTGTTCTATATTGTTGGCTTTTATCATAGTGTACTTGGTTGTCTAAATCTAGCCATTTATTCCTGTCAGAGGAACTCCAACATATGCATGGGGATCCTCCATCTGGAATGACTTCCCCATCAACTTCACCATTAGGCACTTTCCTATGCAGATAACATTGATGCACATAGATGTACTGTACTTTGTATGCATATTTAGCATTGCAATTTCTTAAGCTGGGAGCACCATACATTCTGTGACATAGGGCCTTTCCACACTACACTGTTATAGTGCTATTATTCCACTTTCAACATCCTGTGGAATTTTGAGGTTGAGAACAAAGACCTCTCTGACTGAGAATTCTAAAAGCCCCTCCCTAAACTGCAAACCCCAGGATTCCATAGGATGTGGAAAGTGGAATAACAGCACTTTAACAGTGTAGTACAGAAATGATCTCTGTCTTCCATATATAAAGGAGCACACTATATATCTATCATTGTGAAATTCAACCGTAGGCTTCCACTTTATTATCAGAGTTTTGTAATTCTTATTATCTACTGTTCTATTAACTTTATGAATGATAAAATATTACTATTTTATTGAGGGTGTTGCTGCTTAGCACATACCAGGTTATGCTTGAGGGAAAAAGGATCCTGCTAAAGAACAGATGGGAGGAGATTTGTACTGGAGGAGTGGGCTTGTGGCAGCTGAAAGGAAGATCTGTAAAGTGTATAAACTATGCCCAAGTGATCCATGTTATTCTAGCAGTTTACTTTTATTTTCTGAAGTTCTGGTTTTAGTCAGTAATGTTTACCTCGCTTGCAGCATTCAGTCTCAACATGACTCATGCCATCTCAGCCGTGATCCATGTAACTGTGTTTTAGGGGACTGAATGGTTTGAGGAAAAACAAACATTAGTTTCTATCTAGTAAATGAAGTATGCTGTACTCAGTTTGAAAGGAAAGTCTGCTATGTGGGCACCTCATTTGTACTGAATAAGCCCTGGTTTATTTATTATGGGTTCTCAAACTGAGCAAAGAGGAGTGAAGAGGTAAGATAATTATTTTATAAAACATACTGCCTACAGACTGACTGATGTCCTCCTTTTCAATAGCCATGTTTCACTCATACAGCCACCCACATCACTAACTCGTCCAATCTGCTAGGAATAACTCATTTCCTTCTCCAAATTATGGTCCAGAGCCAACACAACATCTGTGCAGCAGCCAGGGCTACCTATCCATGTGAAACCTGCTTTGAAAATAATGTTAAAAATTGGGATCCTTCAAACTAACTATGTACCAGAGAATAAGGCATAGAATAATGGTGAGGCAGATTGCACATTCCCTGCTTGAGCAGTCAGTTGATTGGATGTTAGCTGCTGCTATTGGTTTTTCTTTTTCCCCAGCAACAAATGCAGTTTCAGCAAGGCTGGCAGAGTGAGGATGCTTCAGGAAGCAGATTTTGCAAACCATAAAAAGCGGGGAAATTATTGTTTATTTTATTTATTGCCAATGAGTGGGAAATATGTTTATGGGATTGCCATAAATATTTGGCTGGCATGAAGGATTACATGTGTCTTTATTTGAGTGGCTACCATTTGGTGCTCCACTTCAATCAGCAAAATATTTGGGTCAGGCCCAAGATCCCAGCTATTTGATCTGGGTAGGAACTTGCATGAGAGAGCCACTATGGTGTAGTGGTTTGAGTGTTGAAGTAGGACCCTGGGAGACTCAACCATAGGAAACCCCTGAGTGAACTTGGGCAAATATGCTCTCAACCCTAGAGGAAGGGAACAGCAAACCTCCTCTTACAAAATTTTGGGAACACTATTGTGACAAACCCTGCTTTTTCTCTGCACTGACAGATGGCGACTTCCCCTCTCCCAGTCTGCTAAAGTACCTTGTCGCTTTATATATTTTCCCTAAAACACCACCTTCATGTATAAAAGGTAAAGCCTTTCTGTTGTTATTTAGAATCCCTTTGGAATTTATGGTAGTGTGGTTCTGTTTGATTATAACTACTAAGAATCATTCAGCTGAGTCCAAATTTATAAAAATATACTATAATTTTTATTAAAACGACAAACAGAATAAAGTATCAGTTTTGTATGCAAACCCAATCTCAAACAGGTCTTCAGAATGCATTTAAACAATTTTTTTTATTTTTACAGCAGCATAAAGGCACAGATCTCTCTCACGCACAGGCCTCTGGCTACTCTTTTTGCCAAAAGCTCCGTTTCCAAATCTCCAAATCACTCTCTCTGACCAGATTCAAAAGTGGCTTGATTTCTCTTCTGCCCCTCTCTCTAGGCTTTCTTTGAGAAAACACCCTTCTCATTCAGTTCCACTTTGGCTGACTGAGAAGTTTTCTGGCTGAAGGACTGACTCTCAGGTCCACTTCTGGAAATCTGACTCCAAAACCAAATCAATGTGCCTGCTGTATAAGCCTCTTCTTTGCAGCCTGCCAATCCCTCCTTCCCACAAATGGGTCAGGTTTCTCTTTGGAGTGGCCATTCTGGTTGCCTAGCAACCTGTTGTTGGGTGGCTTCTCTGACACCCAAGTTAGCTATTCCCCCTATACTCCATCACAACTGTGTGCTAGGGTCAACACAAATCAGAATCAACTTGAAGGCACATAATAACAGCAAAGGGACTTGCATGTTTATAGATATGATTTTCCACACAGCAATGGAGAAATTATTAGGAACCTGTTTTCATGCCTACGTGTCTGGATTGGAACATATGCTCATACCTGATAAATCTATAAATGCTCTGCTTTTAATATGATGTGGCAGACTGAGCTTTCATTGTTCTGCTTATAAGATGATGTGGCAGGCTGAGCCTTTAATGGGGATGTTGTTCATGTTTTATTATGTTTTATATATATATTTTTTAAAAAACTGCCTTTAACCTACATTTTTACCTAGTGTTTTTGAAACAGAAACTTGGTTGAATTGTGTTTTAAATTTTGTATTGAAAATATTTTACTTGTTTTTTAAAAAAGTTGTATGCCACTTTGGACCCCATGTGGGGAGGAAGGCAGGATATAAATAAATAAATAAAGAGCCAGCAATATTATGGCATTGACAAATTTGTGGCTGTGGCACATGGGAACGCTGTTAGTCTGTGCTTTTGGCAAATGTCACGATAATGACAGCAGCCAATTTATACTTTTTGCATGAGCGCTGAAGGACACAGCTAACAAAGAACTCTGAATGTGTTGTGTAGATACCCATGTTTAGTAAGGAATGATTAACACCTTATCACATAAAGGCAGAATATGATTCTTAGGAGTTATTCCCATCCCATCTATAAAGGTATTATTTGGAATGTATAATCCTTATTTCTGGACTTCAGCCAGACTTATAAACTGTCAAATCACTGCCATATATTTTAGTTTGTGTGGCTGGATGGGAGCCAGACACACGCATGCTTCTCCGTCCAACTGGGCGGTTACAAGTATTCTCTAGGAAGAGATAAGAACTTCATCCCTTCAGGTTTTTAATATCCAATTCTGTGTTTCCTGGGTGGAACATGGATCCAAACTGATGAATTTTTAAAGGTATTGTTACTGGTATCCATTTTTTTTTCATTGAACTTGCTGGTGAGTGGAAGCTTCTCTGTTACATACACTGCTTGACTTTGGGAGTGTGGTGAAAGTGACTTAAAACAAAACAAAAAACAGGGAGTGAATATATGTTTCTACTAAAAGTGCCCAGAAGTCTCCTTCTTGTGAAAAATGGGCTTTTAAAATGTTTGGGTCATTGTGTGTTTATGTGTATATGTGTGCATGTATGTGTATGTGTGTATATATATGTGTGTGTGTGTGTGTCTGTGTGTGTGTGTGTGTATGTAGGTATATATTCTTTTCTGTACTTTAAGCTTACACATTGGAATCTATATGTTTTTCTGCTTTCTTTCTTTCTTTCTTTCTTTCTTTCTTTCTTTCTTTCTTTCTTTCCTTCCTTCCTTCCTTCCTTCCTTCCTTCCTTCCTTCCTTCCTTCCTTCCTTCCTTCCTTCCATATTTCTAATTTTTTTTCTTTTAATTTTTTTTCTCTTTATTTGTTTTTTACACTTTTTATTTCTCTTTGGAGCAGGGGTGAGGTTCCATAACATATTTAAAATGGCAGGTCGAGGAGGATGGGAAGGGAGAAAGTAGCATGTGGATTATGTTCATTGTTAATATGTTATGTTGTTTGAAGAAAATAAAATAAAGTAAATTACATTTTTAAAATGTTTAAAAATATAAAACGGACATATAATTCTTACCTGAAAATGCCTTGAGCCAAAATTCAACTTCCAATGGAAATCTGTACATTTCTGTTTGCAATGCATTAAATATAAGAAAAATGATTTTTTTCAAGTTCACAATTTGAAAACTATGAAAGAAACACTGCATAGATTACTAAAATGCATATGAAAATATTTTATTCTATCATAATATGTTTCCATAAAAATGCACAAAAAGATATGTAAAGACTTTCCATATATTTTTTTAAATCTGTATGAAGCTGCCACAAAACAGAAAAAGAAGATGGCGAATTACTAACAGGGGGAGAAGAAAAGGCAGAACTACTTAACACCTTCTTTGCCTCAGTTTTTTCCCAGAAGGATACAAGCACTCAACCTGGTGGTTGGGGAGCAGGTAAGGAAGCAGGGGAAATGAGGCACATAGTAGGTAGAGAGGTGGTACAGGAATACCTGGCCACACTGGATGAATTCAAGTCTCCAAGGCCAGATGAATTGCATCCTAGGATATTAAAAGAACTGGCAGAGGTCATTTCGGAGCCGCTTGCTATAATCTTTGAGAAATCTTGGAGGACAGGAGAAGTTCCAGCAGACTGGAAGAGGGCAAATGTTGTCCCCATCTTCAAGAAGGGAAAAAAAGAGGACCCAAATAATTATCGCCCACTCAGCCTGACATCAGTACCCGGAAAGATTCTGGAGCAGATCATTAAGCAGTCAGTTTCTAATCACTTAGAAAGCAACGTGGTAATCACGAGAAGTCAACGTGGATTCCTCAAAAATAAGTCACGCAGATTAATCTCATCTCTTTTTATGCTAGAGTTACTAGCTTGATAGATGAAGGGAATGCTGTGGATGTAGCATTTCTCGATTTCAGTAAGGCCTTTGACAAAGTTCCACGTGACATTCTTGCAAAGAAGCTAGTAAAATGCGGGCTGGACAGGGCTACTGTTAGTTGGATTTGTAATTGGTTGACCGACCGAACCCAAAGGGTGATCACGAATGGCTGCTTTTCATCCTGGAGAGAAGTGACTAGCGGGGTGCCACAGGGTTCTGTCCTGGGCCCAGTGCTGTTCAATATCTTCATCAACGACTTGGATGAAGGAATAGAGGGCATGCTGATCAAATTTGCAGATGACATCAAATTGGGAGGGGTTGCTAATACGCCAGAGGGCAGGATCAAAATTCAAAATGACCTGGATAGATTGGAGAGCTGGGCCAAAGCTAACAAAATGAAATTCAACCGAGAGAAGTGTAAGGTCCTACACTTAGGTAGAAAAAATGGAATGCAGAAATATAGGATGGGGGACACGTGGCTGGATAGCAGTACATGTGAAAGGGACCTAGGAGTTTTAATAGACCACAAGCTGAACATGAGTCAGCAGTGTGATGCGGCAGCCAAGAAAGCCAATGCAATTCTCGGCTGCATCAATAGGAATATGGTGTCTAGATCGAAGGAGGTACTGGTACCACTCTACTCTGGTTAGACTTCATCTTGAATCCTGTGTCCAGTTCTGGGCACCCCAATTCAAGAAGGACATGGTCAAGCTGGAGCAGGTCCAGAGGAGGGCAACCAAAATGGTGAGAGGCCTGGAAGCCATGCCCTATGAGGATAGACTTAGAGAGCTGGGTATGTTTAGTCTGCAGAAGAGAAGGTTAAGAGGGGACATGATAGCCATGTTTAAATATTTGAAGGGATGCCATGTAGAGGAAGGAGAGGGCTTGTTTTCTGCTGCTCCAGAGACCAGGACAAGGAGCAATGGATTCAAGCTGCAGGAAAGGAGATTCCACCTGAACCTCAGGAAGAACTTCCTGACGGTCAGGGCTGTCCGGCAGTGGAATATGCTGCCTCGGAGTGTGGTGGAGTCTCCTTCTTTGGAGGTTTTTAAGCAGAGGCTGGATGGCCATCTGTCGGGAGTGCTTTGAGGGTGTTCCTGCATGTCAGGGGGTTGGACTGGATGGCCCGTGTGGTCTCTGCCAACTCTACATTTCTATGATTAAAACAGAATTAAAGCTGGCAAAAGTCCATGAAAATGAACTTGACAGATCTGCCTGTCTTTAGTCTTTTGAAACCTAATAATTAGACAATCTGAACAAATTCATGGAGTGAGGAAATGGACAAGATGCAGAGGATATGGATTCATTTTGATTCATGTTTCAGAAATTTCATCCTTGCTGGGTAACAGAGCTCTAAGATGAAATGTCTCCACAGTCAGTAAGTGAATTTCAGGATACCACAAAAGGATTATTCCTCTCAACCTTTGAGGTCACTTTTTTTTGGGGGGGACTATAAATGGGGGCATGATGAAGGTAAAATTATGGGAATTGGAGAGTAGATTGTGTGGATTATACTGGTGCTACCCTACTTTCCCATCTAATGATATAAACCTGATCCATCATGAGCTTGGAACCAAAGAATGTGGGTGATCTTGCTTGTCTTCTTCTTTGGACTTGAGATCTCACATGCCTGAGAAAGGGATGAGTCAGAATTTCATTCCAATTCATGCTAAGACAGGAATTTCTTCTTATTTAGGATTAAAAAGAAATTGAGATTTAAAATTCAGAAGTGGGAGAAACCAAAACTGATATATATGCATCCATGCCTAGGACTTTGTGTGCTCAACTTTGAGAAGTCCAGCTTTGAACATTGACCTTTGAAACATATTAGTGGGTTGGGGCTACAACCTCCCCCTCCCATTTTAATTTGAGAGGGCCGTTATCTTTAACACCTAGAAGACAGGGAGATAAAACATGATACTCCTCATACATGGAGAATCACACTATCTGTTGAACTGGGCTGGTGAAGATTGGGGTGAATTTTATTTCACTTCATTTTTAAAGAATGTACCATCACTTACAAAATTCTTCAGGTATGAAATGGAACTAGGTGGTGGTTTGGTTTTGTTTCTCAGAATCCTAGAATGCAAAAGGGATAAATTTTCCCATCCCTAGTTTGAGTCTCATGTATTGAGCTGAGCCCAAGATATTTTGGCCTGGAAGGTAAGA
Organism: Cyclura pinguis; assembly: GCA_030412105.1. Classification (NCBI taxonomy): domain Eukaryota; kingdom Metazoa; phylum Chordata; class Lepidosauria; order Squamata; family Iguanidae; genus Cyclura; species Cyclura pinguis. The sequence goes on from CM059602.1 coordinate 156,187,174, forward strand.
ATCCCTTTTGTTGTGGCCTTGTGGGCTACATAGCCTCTAACTGGATTTTTTTACCTGGAAAGATAGTTATTGTAACTGCTCTAGCTTGCTAAGCTTTCACAAACAGCCAGTGTATTAGGCTGTCCAAAAGTGATGATCAGAAACTCATCAAAGCTATGTGTTGCATGCAGCTAAAAATATTCTGAGTGTAGGGAGTTTTTCTTTATGAAGTTCAGGGAACAGTGGGACTCTGATTGTGACTAGCACTGCCAGACCACATGAAAGGTGGGTGCCTAGCTACATTGAGCCCAGATTGCTAGATACTTTTTATAGTAAACGTGATGCTGGTTCAGTTATCTGTTAGTATAGAAGAGACATAATTAGCCTTAGCTAATTGCTTCCTCCAGTGCCACTTCTGAGGAGCCCTGTGAATTTCATAAAGCTGCTTCCCAAATGTCTTCTTCACAAGCTGATATTTACCTGAAGCATGCTAATACTTCACTGACCGGGAGTCAGAGATGAAAAGCATAATTTAAATAAGGAATAATTAGTATTTTTCTAAAGCACAATGTTTAAAGTATATAATAACTGGGGTACGCAGTGTTTTCTTAAGGAGACAAAGGGAGATCATTTCTGACAGAGAAGTGTTGTAGCCTGCTGGCAAGGAAACTATTCAGGAAAGAGAGTTTCAGTCAATTCCTCCTCTGTGCATTGATTTGCTGAACAGGAATGCAAACTACCTGACTTCAGATCAAAGCCCCAGAAATAAATTGTAGCCAGTCTAGGCAGCATCCTATTTCACTTTGCTGTCCCATATTGTTCTTCCCTTGGGGTCTGAAACTGGATTAAGCAGAATGAAAACAGACATGCAGATACATCTTTCTAATAAGCAATTACAATCCATATGTACATTTTAAAATTTTATTCTTCATTTCTTCCACTCTCATCTGAGACAATGTAGCCTTAGAAATTCTATGGAGAGAAAAATGTTTCAATCATTGCTTTTGATGGATGACAAAGTATGAAAAAATCAATTGAAAACTCATACTCTCTCTTAAATAAAAGCCCTTTCACTTGAACAGGCATTACTCCTGTCCCTATGGGGTTGTCACAAATGCTTACTATTGTCAGCATATGTGTATCATGAATCCCTGCAGGTATGCAGTCTGGCGCTCAGGCTGCCACCCAGGTTTCTAGTAATGAATGTACTGCCACCAGATGGGGTGATGGTCAAGAGGTGAAAAAAGGATCATGGATTATGAAATATATCCATGAAGATACATCTATGGAAATCTGGTAGCTATGATCATTCAGTGCAACCCACATATATAGGAACAGCCTAATCTAGATTCCAGAAAGTAGGAGATGGTCATTACCTCCCTGCTTTCTTTGTGATTGCATAAAGAAAGTTTGCACAATTTTTTTGGAGGTGGGTCATGGAGGGATGCATTATGCCCTTTGAATTCCATTGGGGAATGCCCCCCTCTTCATTCCTATGCTGGCAGCTAATTTTCTGCCATTTAGATTCAGCTGTACTTTCCTCAGCCCTATGCTAGAACATTCTGCAAATCCTGTGAGATTGCAGTTGCGATTGCTCATTTTCCTTTCCTAAGTGACAAAAATAAGAGTATGGAAAAAACTGGTGCAGTTTTTAGGAGGGGGAACCTGGGACCAAAAAACAGAGATATGGAGACCATAGAGGGGCCTGTGAGACACATGTCAAAATGTCTTCTACTAGAGACAAAATTATGGATTAAATGGACTTAGTTTGGTTTTGCAAGATCATTATTTTTGTCTAGCTCTTCAAGGATCCTGGAATGTTACAGAATAGTTTATTCCCTTAGACTTCAAGAAAGCCTGGAAAACAGGAATATAAAGGCAAATTGGTTGAGCATTTATATTTTGATGGATATTTTTGGCCCAAACATGGAATCTTTCTTTCTTTCTTTCTTTCTTTCTTTCTTTCTTTCTTTCTTTCTTTCTTTCTTTCTTTCTTGTCTCACTTTTCTTCTGAATGAGATTCATAATTAAAACAGATCAGTTAAAACAATAGGAAGCACATTTTTTTTTAAAAAAATTAAATAGTACAATAAATTAAAACACTGTTTTAAAACATTAAAATTTTAAAACAAAGCACCTAAAAAGCACACCCAGACCCCCATCACTCCACCATGGTCAGCCAAGGCTGAAGACCAGCTGGGGAAAAGACGACAGAGAGGAAGCAGATTGAATCTCCCCCAGGGGGGAGTTCCAAAGCCTAAGAGTAGCTACTGAGAAGGCCCTCTCCCACATCCCCACCAACCAGCCTGGGAGGGTAGTGGGATAGAGAGAAAACCCTCCCCTGAAGACTATAAGACTTGAGCAGGCTCATATGGGGAGATCCCTTTTTGTACTGCATGGATGGAAACAAAGATATACTTTTGTGGCTCATCCAGTGAGGATGTAGAGAGAAGTTCAAGGATGAGGTACATACTCAAGGTCATTTCATGGGAATCTAGGGTCCAAGGTGTGAAGGACTAAACAACCTCCATGCATTATCAGCCTTCTCCAACTGGTACCCTCCAGGAATATTGGCATATAATTCACACCTTCTTCCAGCCAGTGCACCAGGGTGAGGAAATATGCTTAAAATGATGGGTGTATTAAATTGCATGTATATTTGTTATATTTTCATATGTTTTTGGCTAGCCTTTCTACCCTCCTTTTTTAATTAGAGAGAAGAGTTACACAATTAGGACATACATAGTAAATGTATATACCGTCAGTAAGGTTTATAGGATTGGTGAATTTCTCTTCAGTGTCTATACAAGTAGCACAACTTTTGTTCCTGCCTATGTATGATCTAGAGGAGAGTTCAATATGTGGTTTCAAATTGCCAGCTAATGCTTCTGTCCCCCACCCCTTCACCAATGCTTCAACACCTGAAAAACAATACTTCTAAGGGTACTTATATTGTGACACATACAAATGGGAAAAGTGTTCAATGGGCTCTCTGGGGAGAGTGGTTTTTCTTGGGCAATACACACAATTGTCAGAATGCATTAACAGGAAATCTAGAGGTATGTTGTGGAATAAAGGATTGTACCTGAGGTTTCTAGAAAGGAAAGGAAAAACACACCCAATTTAGCAGTCGACACCTGTAGTAATTATGGATCATGCTGAATATTGCTGTCATTACCATAGCAACAGGCAATGTTTTATTGCATCACTAAAAGCATGCAGAGAAATGTATGAAAGTACACTTCTGCAGTGGAAACAAACACTGTGCAAATCTGAGAAGGGGAAAAGGTATTCACCATTCTATTGCATGAAAATGGCAAAATAGAAGAAACAAATGGGGAGTGGAATACACATTAAATTTACAAGGATCTGTATGCTTGGATATGTTTTCCTAAATATTGTGCTTTTCACAAACCTCAGTGAACCTCAAGGCTGGTGAGCCTCAAGGCTGGTGAGAATGGGTTGCAGTCATGTCATGCAGCTGACTCATGTCCTGCATATGATGGATATGACAACATAGGATATAATCCTAAAGCCTTTAGAACTATCTGTTATTTTGTGTATACTCTAGTGTGCAGTGTGTGGTTGATCTGTATAATCAAATGCTAGAAGAAAAATAATATGAAACTAGGTATCATAAGTAATACTGCCACCAAAAATATCCCCCTTGCATTTAGTTCTTCCCCTTACTTTTAGTCATGAAGAGTCAAATGTGGAGGTTCAGAGTGTTAGTTTTTGAGGGTTACAGCTTCCAACATTGGCTACACTAGATAGTAAAGTCTGCAGCTCTAGTAAAACCCTGTATCATATATTGCCTGATGTGACTGCCTCACTCTTTCTAATGGTAGGGCCATCCTTGGCCCTGTTGTGTATTTTTCTGACCCTACTAATAATTAACAGTGCTGTTTAGAGAAGCTAAGGAAATGTCAGGAAAAACAGTGAGATGACATCTAAATATAGGGTATAGTTTACCTAACATACCAAAAGGGGAGAATTCCCCAGGCTGCTGTTTTTGGTACCTCACATGTAGGAAAGGAGCATCTGAGAAAATGAACTGTCTGCACCACAATCAAATGGGCTTTCTGCACAAAAACTGTCAACACTCCAGGAAAGTGGAAGCAAAGCTAAGGACCAGGATACATTTCCCATTTACTCCTAGCACTCAATACTCATATGTAACTGTAGAAATGTGACCAGACGGTTGCAGTGTACTGGGAAGTAGGGTCAATGTTCAAAGTAACTGTTTTTAATGAGACAGCTACCTTAAGGAGATAAACATTTAATTCTCGGACCTTTCTCCACACCACTTTTCTTATAAAGTTTCATTTATAAAATGAATTAACAAGTCACACTGGAAAAGGTATCAAGATGAGACTGTCTTACCAAAATTCTAGGGGCGTGTGTGTGTGTGTGTGTGTGTGCGTAAGAGATTGATTTCAGCTGGAAAAAGAGTGAGACCCAGGTTTAGGCAGTGTTTCAGGAAAAGTCTTCTAGTAGTAGAAGGCAAGTACCTTCCTCTCAAGAATCAGAGCTCCTGATGGAAAGATGGAAGATAACTCTTTCCCCAGAGCAAATTGTCTTCGGAATCTGGGATCTGGATACAGGAAAAAGACCTTTAACATTTGCTTAGGTTTTCATATTTCAAAATCTTGCTCCGTCTCAGGATATGCCAGGATTTGTTGGTTTAAGTTCATCTGAGAGAAATTATATTGCATTTTGTTTAACAAAGAAAAAAAAGCATTGAGCTGATAATCATGTACTCCAAAGGTGATCTTCCTTGTCAGTATCAATTCCTGTCCATAATGCATTATTTGGTGAACTGCAGGGTGTCACACTGGGAGAGACAGAATCTTGCCCAATGCATACAGCTGTGTTCAATAATTTAATCAGTATCCTTTCCTGAGTACCCTGAAAGCATCAGATCCTGTCTGATCTTGGAAGCTAAGTAGAGTCATCCTTAATTAGTACTTGGAAGGGAGACTGCCAATGAATACGACATGCTTTAAGCTATATTTCAGGGGAAGGAACTAGGAAAAAAAATTTCTAAGTAGTCCTTGACTAAGAAAACCCTATGAAATTCATAAACTGACAGGCATCTTGAAATGTGCACACATGTTCTTGATACTCCTGGTGGTGGTAAGAACTGGAGCTTCATTCTTTCAAAATGGGTGCTAGCTACACCTTCTGACTAGAAGAGGCCTTTCCAGTTAATCTTTCTCTGTATTTGGCCAGACAGAACTGGTTTCATGTAGGGCATACATTCATACATGCACATACACACATGTCTTTTCAGAGGTGTTATGCATATGTCAACAGCCTGCAACATCACTCATTGTTACCCTGTGTACTGGGGGTCCCGGGAGGGACGCCAAAATGTGCTTAACTGAAAGTGGGGAAAATCAGCTCAGAGCACTGCTTAGCGTTACGAGAGGCAGGGTAACGTAGCGAGATCTTGAACCCTGTGTCTACGGGGTCAGGCCGAGTCAAGGAGCACACAGAAGTTGAAGCAATAAATGATGTTTTATTACAAACACAAGCAAAACAGTGTATGCGGCACATTCACACAAGATAACTAAAGAAATAAAGGTTGGAGTGGTATAGAGGGATTTTTAAAGGAGTTGCTGGTTTGGGTGATACTTCACCTGTCCTCAGCACGTGGAGCTGAGGGGAGGCTTGCCAAGCAAAGCGGCAGCAAGGCGGGGTGAAACTCGGGAGTGATCTGAGGAAGGTCTCGGAATCAAGGGTTTTTATAAGGAGAATGTGACTGCAGGCTATGCCGTGCTTGGGGAAAAACAATAGATTTGGAGTTGGAGACAAAGCCTCCGAAAGGTCAGAATCTGAATGATTGAGTTAGATAGAGAGAACCTCTCAATAGAGGTTCTCTATTGAGAACCTCTATTGAGAGGTTCTCAATAGAGTAGCCAGTATGCAAATGCAGAGTACTTGGGTATTGCATAGGTTACCCATCAAGCTGCCAGCGCGGGGCAGAGGATCTTTTGTAGGTTGTGTGCATACCTAATTAGAGTACTTGCCTGGAGGTCTCCTAAAGCGGCGAGTCGGCTATTTTCTGGCCTGCCTGTATTGTCTAGGAATATTACGGCTATAATCGGTTGAGCCCGTATGCGTGCTTGTCCGGGGGCCTCGCAAGCACATGGAAGGGAATAGATAAGTGAAGCCGAATTATCCTATTAAAAGGATATTTTTTAATATCCCCAAAGCTCGGACTAGCCAGGGCAGTAATGTCATCCACTATAGTTATAGATTTGAGATTGGTCTTAATGACATTTTCATATTATCTTACTGCCCAGTGTATCTGACTGCAAAGAGATCCCAGATCCATTTCAGCTCTCTAATTCTTGACTTTAAAGTTTTCAGTAAGTAGAACCTACAATGTAAATGCCTGGAGGCAAATGTCTAAAAAGTCTAGTAATAGACAGCTGATAGCTTGAACATTCTGGTGATGTGTTTCACTTTCAGCTGGGATAGTCCAAAAAATATATATGGAGAGGACACATCTTTCGATTTCTCTTCACTAAGCCAAGTACTAATTGAGGCTGAGATGGGAACAATGACCTGTATGTAGGTGGACAATCTGTGCTGAAATAGGATCCTGAAAGGAAGCAGAGAGCCAATCCTGCTCCTCTCAGGAAATTCTATATGTGTGTGGAGTCTCTTTAGCATCTAATGGAGAAGAAGTATCTGTGGGAGTGTAATGCCATAAATGTAATCTTATGCTCAGCCTGTATATGTGTGAAAATAAGATTTGTATCAAAGAAATGTTGTAAGTCTTAGAGCCATCCGTTCCAGATATGTGTTCCCTAGGTAAGCACAAAAAGGTGAACTTTGCTTAAGGAGCTACCTAATGTTTTCAGCCTATTTTGGTAACATGCTTTGGTACCTTGGAGAGTTCCTTTAAAATGAACCCAAATGGATTCACTACTCCACTGATATAAAAAGCACCAAGCACCACTGTCTGGAACTTCTGGAACTTCTCAATATTTGGAAGTGAAGAGTGCACATAAAACAATATTATAGGATTTATTGTGCTCTGTATGTCCATCATATGCTAGGATGAAGTGAATTCCGTTTTAATCCATGGATTAGAGATTTGATTAAAACCGTAATGTAGATTATATAACTTGTAAAATTTAAATGTTTCGCAGCTTGTATCTGAAAAGGAAGCAGAGAACTATACTCTTTGCAGGAAATTCAGTGGGACTATGAATTCCCTTAGACATCTGATGGGTGGCCTAAAAAGCAATCCTAGTTTACAAGTAGGAAGTCCAGAGTTTTGGGGGAAAAAAATAGTTTTTACAACTGTAACTGAGAGAAACTGTCAGTCAGCATAGTGGTCATGTTTGATTCTGAGACCTGTTGGTAAAAAAAAAAATTGTCGTTGTTGTTGTTGTTGTTTTTGTGTGCCTTCAAGTCATTTCTGACTTATGGTGGCCCTAAGGCAAACCTATTACAGGCTTTTCTGGGGCTGAGAGCGTGTGACATGCCCAAGATCACCCAGTGGGTTTCTGTGGCTAAATGGGGAATCAAATCCTGGTTGCTAGAATAGTAGTCCAGTGCTCAAGCCACCATCACACAGTGGCTCACCCCAAAACCCCCCACTTTACCAAGCTCTTAAGAAAGTGTTAAAATTAAAGCCAAAGGCAGCACTAATACAGCACATCCTGTAGTCTTAACTATCCTCTTCCAATAGTAAACTCAAGTAGATGAGTGCTTTTGAATTTGAATTCAGAAATAACTGCCCTGAAACCAGCCCATACTTGGAAGACTCCGTAGCAAAGAGTTTGGCACCTATGCCTTTCAAGGATGCATTGGGTGGCTGGGGATGATATGCAGATGTGGCCACATCCCTGCATGCACACAAGCACATGCAGTACAGTCCCCCGAATCCTAGGAATATAGTGATTCCACACACATTTTTTAACGGTTGAACTTTTAAGTGATTAGTTGCCACCTTGGAAATGGTTCTCTGTATCCATCCAAGTTAGGGGGCTTCCTTCCAATTATTTCAAATATTTAAGACACTGGAAGCAATGGTCCACTGACTGAGACTGTCATGTGTTATATATGGTTGAGCTTTCTTTTTCCGTTTTAATTCTTACTTGTTATAAAGTTACTGGTTTTGATTATGTAATTATAGTCATTACTTTTAATGGTCTTATAAAGAATAAACCTTGTAAGCAAAATAGAATTTATAACTGGTGTTTGCAATTATTTATGGCCAGTTCTTAGATGTCTTCTTGTAATGGAAACTTCATGGATTTATTCTTGTTGTTCTTGGCACAGCTACAGTACTGAATGCACAGTGTTGTTAAATTTATTTTAGTTTCACTTAAAATAGCACTCTCCAGTTCGGATATAGGGCTGAGAAGGACCTTTCTGCAAAGTGGGTGTTATCAAAAATATACTATGCAGAAAAATATTTTGTCATTTCTAAGAGTTCAGATGAATAATAGTTATCAAATAGAGCTGGTGTAATGTAATTTCTAAGGCTGAAATCCTATGAATAAACCTGATTAACTCAAAGGCGTACATCTCAGAATGTGTGTGTATTCAGTTAATACGGTACAGAGCACTACAGGGGAGAAGCTGTCTTTGCTGACAACATGCCATAATATTGAATGTGTGTGTGGTGGTGGTGGTGGTGATAGAATCTGTTTTTCCCTTTTTTTAAAAAATTGAAACCTATTTTAATTACAGCCCTACATAACCACACAAATACAAACCAAACAGAAGAAAGAAAAGAAACAATCACATCACTATCAATTAAATACCAAATCTAAACAAATATATATATATATATATATATATATATAAATACAAATACAATTACAACAATACATTTACTACTATACACTAAAAAAAATGGTTTCCAACTTTCCCAATGTAGATTCTAAATCACACGTATAGTACAAACTTCTTTAAATCAGATATCATGTGAAAACAACTTCTGTTACTATTTTTCTAATTTGTTAATTAATTAATTAATTATTCTATACTCAACATATTGTTTTCTTTGTCTTGCAAGCAGCATATTAATGGTTCACAATCTTTCAAAGTTTGTAGCATTATCACTGATGTTATTTTGTTCATCCTCAAAAAGTCCAATAACTTGATTAACCAATTTTGTTGGAATTTCGGTACTGTGTCATTATATGTCATAGAATTTTGCCATGTTTCTTGTCTAATGACTCTTCCATCAATCCCAGATAACCCAATTCAAGTTCTTTCTGAACATTCAGTTTCAAAATCATTTTTACTATGAGATGGATTTGACTTCAGAATTTTTTAGCGTTATCATATATCCACCACATGTGGTAAAATGTTTCCACATGTTGTATACACTTCCTTCATTCATCTGAACCGTCTTTAGGCATCTTGGCCAATTTTTCGGGTATTAAGTAGCATTGAGACATCATCTTGTATAAATTCTCTTTTAAATCACAACACAATGTAAATGTAATACCCTCTGACCACATTTACTCCCATTGTTCCAACATTATGTCATGCCCAAAATTTTGAACCCATTTTACCATAGAATCTTTCACCAATTCTTCTTCCATCTCTAATTTTAAATTCGTACATTTTCCCATTTAGTTGCTGATCATCTACACAGAGTTGTTTCTTAAAATCAGTTTCAGTCAGTTCAAAATCACACATTTTTAAAAATCTGTTTTATATTTTGCCACTATTTATCTATATGAAAACCATTGGAAGCCGAACCCTTCTTCTGTTAATTTTTCATTTGTTTTAATTCTGGGCTGATCTGGTTTGATTTCTCATAGATATGGATAAGTCAACTACTTTTGCTATCATCTCTTTCCTGTAAAAAGCTTCTAGGGAAGATACCCACAATCACAGTTTTGGACATAATTTGATTTATGTTTTTTCCATGTTCTCAACAAACCTCTTCTTACATAATGGCTATTAAAACCCAGGTTCAATTTACTTTTGTCATACTGTAGATATCGATGCCAACCAAATCTCAACTCATGGCCCTCCAGAATCAGAGGGTTTTTAAGCTCCTTCTCACCTCATTGCATCTTCTTCTCAGTGGTAAACTTGAGCATCAGTGAACTTTGCATGTACTGTCGCAACAAAGGAGGCTGGAGACATGGTGTGGTATCATCAGGGTTCACATATCCTACATTGAGGGAGGCAGTAAGACTAACTGCTTTCCTGGCTTGTCAATATAGCCATGGGTAGAAACAGTGATAGTTCAAGACCTTCTGGAAATGGACTGTCCATGCAACAATTGGGTCTAAGGCAAACTCAGTTTAGGGAGGGCTTTTTGATTCCATAGGATGTCGAAAGTGGAATAATAACACTATAACAGACTAGTGTGGAAATGGCCATAATTAATTCAAGCAGTGTGTGCAGGACAGGGACTGAGGAATTATCCTCCTCTCTACTAGTAGTGGTTACTGTATGGGTTCCTTAGGCAGCAATTCCATATGGGGAAATAGATGCTTCCCCTTGGTGACTACCTGTTTGAGGCCACTAGAGATAAAATTCTGGGAGGTGTCTGTGTGGATGTCGTGATGAACCTGATGGGAGGGGGTCTTGACAACAGAGCCTCCTTGGTGACTGAGAGTGTTTAAGCTGATTGGCTGGTCAAATGGAACCTTGGATAGCCCAGGGAAGGGGCTGGTGGAAAGAGGAAAATAACGGATTTTAGCTGTCTGCCATGTGTTTGAAGAGGAGTGTGATTTGTGGTGTGTTTGGGGAAGGTTTAAGATTTGAAGAGCTCTGTGGGAGAGAGAACTGAGAAATTGGGTGTACAGGAGATAGTGAATGAATTGAAAGAGAGAGAGAGAAAGAGAAGAATGGTGTGCTGTTTATAAACATTTAGATACAAAACACATTTAAAGCAACAGTGTTACAATCAATGTTTGAAGTTCTGTGTTCCTTAAAACAGTGTCACAGAGTCTTATTTTGAATCCTGGAATATACATGCCACCAATAATAACATCTTGACCTTAGTGCCAACAGTACCACAGTCTTGGAAAATATAAATCACTGCTGATCCTTACATCTTGGAGAAGGGCAGATTAAGGGAAGGCGGTAAAGGGGGAGAGTCCTGAAAGGAAGAAGCCAAAGGGGGACAAGAGTGAGGAAGGGACTGTGTTCTCAGAAAGGGGGAACTGAGGCAGACCCATTTGTCCTGGCCCTGGCTTGATTCAGGGATCTCCCTGGCTGTTCAGTTCTGATCATATAGAGGTGTCAAGTTGGGCAGGCCTTGAGTGCGAGGCTTGGGTGCACCTTTTGCACTCAGCACTGATGGATGATGCTTTTTCCTGCGCGTTTAACAGATGTCTTTATCCTTTCCTTCAAACTGGAAAAGAAGGATGAGGAGGAGTAATGAGATAAAGAGGAAAAATTAAGAAGACAAAAGGTAGCCAGTATTTGGGGAAATTGGTTGCTTCACGTTTTTAATCTATGCCAGAATTATTATGAGGGCCCAGTCATAGAAGACCAAGCCACATTTTTGCTCCTTCAATATACTGAGACCATTTACAGGGCCTATGTCAATTCTTCTTTGAGCCAGAATGGCTACTATACAATGATGCTTTCCCTAAAAGAGTGGCAATTTATCATACCTTCAGATGGGTTCAGATGCAGCCATAGTTGTGGATGCAAATCATGAGACCTGCTTGATCAACACAAGGTGAATGGTCACATACTGGTCATAATTGTTCAAAACACCCACATTTCAGAGCATAACAAGCAGCAGTGTGCTCAGGGGCAGTGTTGCTGTGTTGGAAATTTGGAGTTGAGGGTGCTTGCATGCACTGATCATTCAAATTCTGCCATGAATGCTCTGTTTGTGGAGTTTCATATTCCTTTTGCAACTGTCTGAAAGAGAAAGCCCAGTCAGGTGGGCATTGGGACTTGCAGTCAGGCAAATGCCCTGCATCTCCCAAAGGGACCCGGCCCAATTAATTTGGTATGGTTAAAGATTCTTCTCCAGCTATATCCAGATCAGGTGGCAGCCCATTATTTGAGGGAGTACTTTAGGGAAGATTTAGGGGTTCTCTTTCAAGGAATCTGCCATTCTTTTAGGTATAAGAATTTGTGTTTGGTAGTTCATTTAGAAACTGTTGTCAGGTATGAGATTGACAAGGAAGTGGCAGAGAGGAGAGTGATAGGTCTATTCAACTTTACCTCCCATGCCTAATTTGAGGGTGTTGCTTCTTGGAGTCGTTCCCAAAAGACACTTGGTGAATGCAGGCTTAGTTATCTTCCTATACTAGGGTGAATCAGTAAATGATGCCATTCCTGCAAAACTTTGAACTGTCTCCTATGCTTCTTTGAATGGAGTGGTGGGGGAGCTGCACAGTAATGGGGTTGGGACCAAATGAACAAAGTGCAACATTAAATTTGCATTTTGCCAGTTCACCCCAGTGATTTTGAACTGTTGGCATTTTTTGTTGATAGCCTTTTTCATAAGGACTGGACCTTTCCTATGGTGCTTGTGCTACATTTGAAAGTTCATCACATTTCTTGAATGGGTCCTTAAGCTTAGAACTGATCAAAAAGGATTTTTTCATTATTTCAACAATTTCTTATTCGTTGGGCAATTTAGTAGCGGACAATGTGCTTTCTTGATGACTGAGTTTTATTCCTTAAAAAGAATGTTCCTCACTCATGAGAAAATGGAGGGGCCCAGTCATTGCTTAGTTTTTCTAGGAATTGAAATGCTAGAGCAACATTGTAAACTTCCAGTAGGGATAAAGCAAGCATTGATAAAAGACTGTTACGGCTCATCCAGTTATTGCATCAAGACAATTATTTACAGGTTAGAACAGGTTTACATGGCTTGCTTACTTAATCTGTTAACATATCTCAGAGTGTAAGACAAGGGTGTATTTTGGCACCTTTTGTATTTAATTTTTATATTAACAATTTGATACCAGAAATGACTGATGCCTCATTTTCTCCCCCAGCCATTGGCAACCGTAAGATCTCGATTTTGCTATATGTCGATGACCTGGTTTCATTATCATAAAATAAAATTGGCTTTAAAAGGATGCTAGTCAAATTTGGGAAGTGGTGCCAAGAAGAAAAAATGCTTGTCAATTATTCTAAAACCAAAATTATGGTTTTTGGAAAGAAACCCCCCAAGAGTATGTGGTCTCTGGATGACCACCCAATATAACAAGTTTACTCATTTAAGTAGTTAGGGCTTCACCGTGATGCACAACTTACATGAAGGCAACACCTGGAAGCCACTAAACGCCTTGGTGGCAGATTTATTGGGTCACTGAAAAACTTTTTTTATTCAAGAGGAGGGCAATTAATAAAATCTATAATAAAGGTTTTTACAGCTAAAATCATTCCTCAAATGCTGTATGGAGCTGAAATTTGGGGAGAAAGTGCTAAATCTGCACTGGAAATAATACAAAATCAATTTATGAGGCAGATTTTGGGCGTCTCATCTGGGGTTCCAGCAACTCACTTGAGGACAGAACTTGGTTAGCATCATTAGCAACCAGGATAGATTCAGCCTTCTTAAGATTCTGGCACGTTAAATGAACTTGAGGACAGCTTTCTCAGTAAACACTGCTGGTTGGAGGAATTAAGGTCCGGAGGTTGGGCAAAACAGTGTCACAACAAATTAATGAGTTACCATCTTAATGTAGAGAACTACTTAAAACTTAGTAACAGGGACCTCAGAAGCTGGATTTTCAATCATGACGCAAACAAAGACAAGAGCGGAGATAATTGGGGCATGATTTTCTATTTGGTATCCCTGTATTTGGGTCAACCATGCAATGCCACAATACTTTGAAGACCTGACATTTGTGAAGCTTCGAAGGGCATTCACAGAGTTAAGATTTCAGCAGATGCCCTCTGCTGAATACATATCTTGAAGGGAAATATCTATGTATTCCCATTGCAGAGAGGAAATGCAGTTTTGGCTGTAACCAGATAAAGGATGTAACTCATTACCTGTTATACTGCACTCTTTACTCTGAGCCTTGTCAAAGATTTGTGTTACCATTAATTCAACCCTCCTGGGCTTGCTCTCCTCAGAATATTGTGGTAGAACTTCTTGCGATACACATGCAAGGGTTACCTATTCGGTGGCCCAGTTCAAAGTTGCAGCTAGGAAAATGTGTGCTTGTTTTGTCAGAGGAAATATGACTTCAGCAAATCATTCTTAATATAGTGATCTTATAGCTCCTTTATGTGTTCACTGTTCTGTTATTTTAATTGCAACATGTAACTATTCTGCAATTTTGTATTGTGTTTTAACCGCTTGATGTAAACATCGTGATGGCCATTGGCTACATACAATAAAGCAAATCCATCCAAAACTTCCAGTAGGGAAGGCATTGGACCCTAGTTCAAGAATTCCTGCAGCCAAAGAAGACCAGGCTTAAGGAATTTCTGGAACTCATTGGTCGTTTCAGTTTTATGTTTAGTGATACCCTTTGACAGGGCCTTCTTCTCACAGGAATCCTCATTATCATCTTCTGAACTCATTTCTCTAGGAAGGACCTAAGCCACGGCAAAACAGTTCCTTGAAGTTTCACCTCAGAAAGGAAATTGAGAGTAATACTATGATTTACAGATTTGAAAGTCATTGCGAGCTCCAGCAGAATCAACAGGGACATAATTCATCTATCTATTTCACATTGTATGCCACCTACCACAGTGACAAAAGCTGATTGCGTCCCATACTGAGACCTCAGTACACTCTGAAATGGATCCAGATAATTTGTCTCATCAAGAAATTCTTGGGAGCTGAAAGGGCACCACACATTCCAGGAACTTGCTTAAAGTCAAAGCTATGAATAGTTAAGGCAATTTTAAAAATCCTGCTATAAACTTGTTACATGGCTATGGTTTTATCCTCATTTATCCTCAATGATTGGTGTGAGAGTAAATAATAATACTAGTTTACCTTACCAGGGATCTTGTAAGGATTACAAGTAGAAAAAACAAGTGAAATGCTTTCAGAATTTGAGGCCTCTGTTCAAATTTTTAGATTATGACATTGATAACCACTGTGAGGTTTAAAAAACAAAACAAAAAGGACAGTAAAACAATACAATTTTCAGGACAAATCAGGATCCAGATTATGTTGTACAAGTTTTTGAGCTATACAGAGCTCTTCCTCTGGAATTTAATCAATGAAAATGTAAGAGTAGCACAATAAATTTGGAGGAAATGATATTTTGCCATTAATGAATTTTAGTTTCAAGATGCTAATGGGGAACCCTCCGTAGACTTATTAGGTTAATCTTTTGCTCTATACAAATTATACAAGTAGCTTACTGGGACATAGAAGGAATGAAGGAGCACTTTCTGACAACTGAGGAGTCTTTTTTTGGCGCTAATCAGAACTCACTGGTGTCTTGTAAAACAGGGAAGCAAGATGATACATATTATTCTGTAAAATGCTTGAGAAATGTATAATGTTTATAAAATTATTTCTTTACTGATAATATGCATATCACCTTTTATCTGGTTTGGTCTACTAAAAAAAATTAGTTGAAAACTCCCCCTGCATTTTAAAAAACCTATTTATAATCATGACTGATACTGGAAAAATCAGATGTTATACATCAAGAATCTCCCTGAGCAAAGGGTAAGATAGAAAAATGGCAGATTTATTTTTTTAAAGCACCATGATATTGTCTTCTTCATGAGCCATTGCTGCAATATTTAAAATACAAGCCTGACTAGGAAGGTGATTCTTCACTAACTTAATTTTCAAACGAAACCAAAGTAATTTTAGCAATATTCTTCCTTCTCTGAGAAAGTCTTCAAGAACAATTTAGTTTTTGAAAACTATTTGTAGTTTGGAACTTAGTCTGCACAAACTTTGTATGTGGGATTTTTTTTTCCCTACAGAAAACAGCATGTTCTGCTCAGAAAATATTTCTTCAGTAAAGTACTGTTTTTTGCTCAAAAAGAAAAATGCTTCTTCTTGTGCCAAAATGTTTTAGCTGTAGTCTTATTCTGCACAAGATTTGCAATTTTTTTTTTTTTTTGGTACAGAAAACAGCATTTTCTACATAGGAAACAGTGAACAATATTTTAGTCTGGAAATATTATTTCTTGTATAGAAAATGTTGTTTGTTCATAAAATGTAGTTTTCAGCACACACAAAAAAATGTGACTCTTGCACAGAATAAATCCTGAATTGCACAGATTCTCCTCAGTGCAGGATTTTCGTGGTCAAACTTGAGAAACTTTTTTTCTGACCATTTTCTGACTCTGATGGGTTTCATAGTGGTGATGTGACATAAATGATCAAATGTGTCTAATGGTTATGTTAGAAATGTAGGCTTAATCCAGTGCTGTGCCAACACTTAACACTGACTGTTTCTTGCTTCCTACACGCTCAAAGTTGTCCATGGTTCTGGAAAGGTTTTCCACCCATGGGAGCAGGTTTTTGTAGTATATGGAGGCTAAAGGAGTAGTAGGGGGTGTCCCTCACAAGTCTACTGGTGGAAGCATCTCATTGTATCCTGCCCATTCAGCCTGCACTGCAAAATCTCACCCTTCCATTGCTGAACGCCCCCCCCCCCAAAAAAAGCCTGCTAACAAACCTTAAGGCCTCTCTCTCAATGTAGTGACCAATGACAACTTATCATTAGTAATGGCCAGGGTGTGTGCTCAGTTCCTCCACCCCGTGCAACTGATATATTAAACAGAGAGAAATCCATGGTGTTCATCTTCCATGCTCCTCCTTGCTATTTCTCTTGTTTTATCATGTGCTTTAAAATCAGCACAAGTAGCAAGACTTGTTCCTTATCATTCTGATCATTTGGTGCTTAGATCTAGCAGGCAGGAGAGAAAAGAAAATATTTCACTTTTGAAGAACAGAGAATTTTGAAATTAATGGGAGGATGGAATTCCTCAAACAAAATATTATGGAGAAACCTGTTAAATTTAGATAATGTGGCTGCTTTCTTTGTGTGTGTTTATTTTTTGATGCAATGGTTTGGCCACTTAGGCTGGATGTAAACATCATTATAAGATGATAACAAAGCTTTTTCTCCCTTTAGTTTGTTTCTTTTGCTGTTTTACAGAGGCTGCATTCAAGCTTTTTTTCTTTGCTTGTTTGATGGATTATTTTAAATGAGTAAAATATTTGGATGTATTTATCCTTTTTACATATAAATAATTATGACAGAGGAAAAACAGTCTTCAAAGAGGCAAGTAATCTATGGGGAGCAACCATTAGGTTATAAAGAGAGTTTTTGAAAAAGGCCTTTATTCTTTCTGAAGAACATATAGAAGCCCAGCAGCTATTGCCTGTGACAGAAGTTCTCCAGGGAGCTGGGTGCTCCTGCCTTTTAGATGTATCTTTGGAACCATAAATCGTTTAAAAAAATCCCATAAAACTTCTGATTGTTCAATTTATGAAAAATGCAAGAACAGTAATATAGAAAATTGTCCTAAATGAGTCAGCCTGACTCTAGCAAATCCAAATGCTTTCATAATCATGTAGTAATAAATTGACTGAGATTCTACATGGGTTAATATGTGAGTTTAGTGTTCTACCCACATAGTTGTGTGCTTTCCCTCTGTCCCAGCAGATGTAACCACCCCAGAAGAGCTGATACTGGTGGAGAGGAGGGAGAGGAGGTCAATTCAGATGAGAAAGAAGCAGCTGGGCTCACCTTGGAAATGGGTAGGGATGAGAATACATTCAGAGATAGACTGCACTCTGCTTTTCCTTCCCTCTGGAGCCCAGACCAGCTGTATCCTCCTCCACTGAATTGCCTCCCCAACTCTACCACGCTGATAACTGGCAATAGCAGCAGCAACAACAGCCTCTCCCAGGACTTGATACCTCTCCAGTAGGGAGGTTTTGAATAAGGTGCAAAGGGCTAGAGTACAGCCCCCTGTATCCCATTTGAAAAGAGATATACATGCATATTAGCCACATTTATGTGCACATATGCTATCTGTAGGATGTTGGGTACTTAAATCCCACAGAAAGCAATGGGACTGAGGCATACCTTTTCTTAAGCAACTTACCTCTTTACACAAAAAGTCTATGCAGATCTTTTGAACTAAGTGCACTCACATCCGTATGATGGTGTTTAGAGATGTACAAATCAAACATAAGCCAAACTGCATGGGTTTCTGCAGTTCAAGTGCTCTCATCCATTCTGTCCTACTTAGAAAACTCTTTTTTGCTTATTTTTGATGCTAATTGATTTCGGGTTGAAAACAATATGCAAAATAATATGAATTTTTCTACAAGGCATGGTAATATAAAGACAATTATATGCATCTGAACATTTAAAATTTGCTTCTCTTCCTTTCTTTCTGATTTGCATCTCTTTCATCACCATCATCCATCACTTTCCAACATAACACAATACTTTCTATAGGCATATATGTAAATATCTCTAAATTTTGAAGATGATGGATCTCTTCACCTGTTTAAAGATTCCACTGAGGCAATTCAGTGCAGTATCACTACAATGCAGGCCTTTGGCATGGGGAAAATCTGGTACCAGGAGATTTTGGGGGAGATTTCACTGGGATCCCATAGTATGGTGGTGTGCCTAAAGTTCATTGGCCAATGGGATGATACATATTAAGGATGGAAAGAATATCTGAAAGCATTCCAAAAATTGTAGAAAAAAATGAGTTTCTCAAATGTTGAGAAATCCTGATGAAGAGACTCCTTAGATGGGTGAGCATCTCACTTCAAGATTTATAAGGAAATTTGTTTTATGTGCAGAAAATGCAGTTTTCTGAGAAAAAAAAACTCCCATGTACTTTCATTCTTTCTTTTTTGTGCAGAGTATAAATTCAAAAATATGAATAATCTCTAAAAATGTGCAGTTTTTCATGACTTTCTTGTGGTGGGGAGAAAAAGTCAAATTTATTCATTCTTCCCTGCAAGAACAAAACTGAGAAAGATTTACATTCCTAGGTATATAATCACCCACTTTCCAGGAGAGCTAGATGGTACTTTTAATTTTATCAGGCCCCTGTGGTCCTTGAGGGCATTTGACTGTTTGCTGTTTTCAGTTGCAAAGATGAAAGAAGAATGGGAAGTATGTAAAGGTTGCAGGGGTAAATGGCAGCTTGTGAGTAATTGCCAGTGTGATAGGCAAAAACAGGATCATTGACACAATTACTCTGGCATTGGAGATTGCTTGTGGGAGGGGGATGGAAACATCCGTCTTCCGTATTCTGATCGACAGGAGAATAGACCCCCTTCGCTCCAGGTGGCTGCTGTCTGCTAAGTCAGGATTGGGGGACTTTTACAATCCTTATGTATTCCCTGCACTATTGAGTATGTAAAATTACACATTCGTTACTGAAGTTGTGAATTCCAGCCGATGTTTTAGTCCTAAAGAACAAACTAGTGAAGATAACATTCATGTGCAGATACAATGTAGTCATCATGATGACACTGGAGTAGGTTACCTATCAAGGGCATTTTTCAAGGAGAAAAATACATTATAAAGTACTGTATTACCAATGATTAATCAAAATATTACAGCTGAAAGTTGGTCTCCCAATGGTAAGCAGCCATCAGAAATACAAATCTTTAATACAATATGCCGATAAGAATAATGTGAAATGTGAAGATAAGAATAATGTGAAAGTTCTATCCTTTGAGTGGATCTAAATCAAGGGCATTCAATCAAATAAGAAAGTTACAAAAATATTGTTATATACTTCTTTCTGTTTGGCACCCCTGTCACAGTAAACGAAAATTAATGCACAAAGCATTTGGAAGGAACTCCACATGTAAATCACCTTACACTTTGAAAAAACTGGAAATGGCTGGAGGTCAAGAGACATAAGCTAGTATTTCCTCTTTGGAATACATACCCAAAACATTTCTCTCCAATCTCTCCCAAAATTTCTGTCATTCAACCATGGTTTTAACTTATTACTCAATACAGAAGCTAAAAAAGTTAAATTATTACTTTTTACAGACTAGTGACAGAGAAAGTATGGCTGTGATTAAGCTGAAAATATAATTATATAAGTAACCATGTATAAAGCTTGTGGATTTAGATGAAGACAATACATTCTCTGTTCCCAACCCCAGTACAATGATACACCTAGCCAGTTGGGCTCAGATGAAGATCTAAATCATGAGAGTAATCACTAGAGGCATGGCAGAGCTTTGACCTCACCATCCAAATGTAATTGCAGACAATGTATTTCTTTCTCTTTTCCCACATGAGTAAAACATCGTCCTTTGTTCCTGCAAAAATAGGCAAATTGCTACATCTTGCAATAGGGGCAATTATTCTTCTTGCACATTGTTGAAAATCTACTCCAGCAGCTGTGGATATAAATCATATACTATTTCATCTTTACATGAGAGGACAAATAACTGCAGCAGTTTTCTTCCTCCTGTGGAAAGGGAAAAAAATCTTCCGCAGTATTCAAACATCCTGAAATGTTTTACAGGAATTGTTCTAGAGAGAAAAACACATTTTTAAAAAACATTTTTTTTCAGCACAGAAAACAAGTCTCTTGTGTAGGAAACTGTTTTCTGTGCTGGAAATCTGTTTTCTCTCCAGAAAAAGATGCACAACATGGATGTCTCTGTAGAATAGTTTCCACATGGATTTCTCTGCAGAATTATTTCTCTATAACATTTTAGGATTCCAAATACCAGGAGAACAGTGTGCAGAATTCTCACCGGTCTTTTAATCTACCCAATGGGGTTTCCCAACTGTCAGAAAACTCATTTATCATCCTGGAAATGAATAATTATGAATATCCTTTCTATCCCTAACTCCACCTGGTATATACTGAATTAATTCGGTTTGCAATGGCTTGTTCACCAGTGCTTTCAAAAGTAATAGAGAAATTATGCCTTGGATTAAAGATATACTTGAAAAGTATAGTTTCTCTTTGTCTGTCAGTAGCTCAATATATACATCCCTGAAGTTTTAGCATGTGAAATAGTATGCTGTACATTCTATGGCACCTTATGCGCTTGGGCACATGGATTGATATGGAACTACACTGGGAAAACAATAAATTCGTCGACTCTTATCATCTTATTGGGAAAGATCTGTTTGGTTATTTTGTGGTTAGGTAAAATAGCAAACAAACAAACTTTTTTTTTTAGGTGATGGTTCCATTTTTCTCCATCCTGACACTCCCTCACCCCCATTTTAGGCAGCTATTTCCAGGCTGAATCTGTTCAGTTTGAAGTATTTGAACCCTTTCTTGATGTGTATCAATGACAGGTTGCTTTTGTGTATTGGTTTATTTATTACTGCTTTGATAATAGCTTCCTATAATAAAGGGTCTGTAGAGAGCATCCATCATCTTGCTCTGCTTCTGAATCTGTAAAGATCCTGGGGTGGTAGTAAATTGTGAAGAGTGACTCCTGCCACTTATATGAATGAGATTTTTTAAAAGTGTAAATTTAGTAGTTACTTTTTAAATTGTATTTTAGCTATTTTTAAATATTGTTCTGTATGAAACATAGACCGTTTCCACATGGGGTTTTTAAAACAGTACAGAGCTTCCTCCAGGGAGGACTTCTGCACCTGGGAGCAGACTGGGTTGGACCTACTTAACGTAGATCCTCACCCCAGCCTACTCCGGAACGACCCCAAGTGGTCATCCAGCGTGCTTTTGAAAGACTGCTAAAAACAGGTCTTTCAAAAGCACAGAATGTGCCACTGTGAGCCTGCTCCCTTATGCAGATTCACAGGCTCGCATTGGTGTGAGCCTGCGATCTGCCGGGGGCAGGCTTTAGGCTGGTTAGCTTCAGAGGTTGGTTGAGACCCTCGACCAACCGGAAGCTGCCATTTCCGTCCCCAGAGCAGTGCGGATCGGCGGCCACGCACTGCTCCGGAGCAGCGTGGACCAGACCAGGGAGCCCAAAAGTCCGGTGAGTAGCGTCAAGGGGCAATTCACTCGCCCTGTGCGGAAATGGCCATAGTCTGAATCTTGTTGTATTAAGCAGTACGTTAGTATTCTAAATAAGCAACGGGATATTAACGAGGTATCTCCCAAAGGCAAAGATCAGTCAAAATAAGAACAATGATTTACTAGGGATCAACCTTTGCAAGTCTAGACTATTGGAGCATATTACATAGAAAAAAAAATGCTTACACATAGGGGGCCATTATGCCAGCCATTACTTGGTCCATAACAGCAGCAAGAGATTCTGTGATGAGTAGTGTGTAGGAGTGGTGGAGGGATGGCAAACAAAGCCATTTCTGTCCCATGAGAAAACTGACCACCCAGCTTCTAACCTGATCAGTTAAAGAAACAGCAAGGAAGCTTCCTCTCCTAGCAGAGAGACGGTTCTCCGTTCTTGTCACTGGAGCACCTACACCCATGTTATCAGTGCCTTTGGTGTAGCTGTATCAGCCAACATGATTACAATTAATATGTTCAGGAGTAAGACAATCATGTAGGAACTTACGACTGGTGGGACTGCTGGTTTAGGTGAGTCATTGTTCTTGACATGTATGACAGAAAGGCACCCTGAAAAAGTGGCTTATTCAGACAGCAGATGTACAGACTCTTCTGTGGCAAGTCATTTTGATTCTTCTTGGTTATCAGGAGTTAATGGTCCAATCTCAGATACATGACACAGTTAGACACACAGAGAAGTGGGCTCCCTGGTAGTGACATATGTAGATTATGTATAAAAATTACTGCACATGTGAAGTAATTTTTTTTTGGGGGGGAGGGGAGAATGCACAACTGTCATATCCAACTGGTGGCAGCATGAGCATAATTTGTTATGTAACCATTGTCCATATGGTAGCGTACAATGTGAATGTACTTTCCTTTTGTGCGTTGCCTTTGTGCATTGTATGCTGCAATTGTACAATGGCTTGTCAGCCTTGTCCATTGAACACTGATCCACACATGCTGCACTACATCAAGATTCAGTAAATGAGTTGCATAACACCACTTCTGCAGCAGGTATTAATGCTATGCTGAATCAATGTAGGATCTCAGAGGGAGGGAGAGAGGGAGGGAGAGAGAAAGAAAAAGAGGACAGTGGAAAGGAAGAGACAGTGTTCTAAGTGTGTATATAGGATGGAGGGGACGATCTGGCATTATACCTACCTTTCATGATTACATTTAATTATTTGCAGCCCATTAGTAATTATTGCTTTGCCCACTGGTGTGGTCTGACCATCTGGGAAGTAAAATTGATTAGTATCTCTCCATTAACAGGTGTGAGCCGGAAAAACTGGAAATGCTGAGCAGATTTATAAGCATGTTTCACTCAAAGGATTAAAGAAAAGAAAGAAAGAAAACTTCAAGAACTAAAAACAAACAAATGCCCCCTTGTGCTACTTATGAAGATGTACTTAGTGAACATTATACGTTTGGCATCAATACTTTTGACAATGACATGTCCAGGGGAGAGGGCTGAATCAGCATTTTTGCCTTAATTGTAATTAACAAAACTGTCTTGCTGACCTGGCACTTCCATGCGTGATAAAAGTTCCTCTGAGAAGAGATCTAAGGAAATGTTAAGCGGCTATAACCAAGTAACAAGACAAGCAGCAAGACACAAAACTGATATATTTTTAACATCAAAACACAGTAATTTTCATTTCAAAATCTTTATTGCTTGCTGTGCCAGACAAAGAAGTGTTACTGTGCTTTAGACCCAAAGGAGAATGCAATTTTAGTGGAACACTCCTCAGTAAATCCACCTGCTGTGATTGGCATTTGACTTTACCAAATCATTGCTCAGTAATCACAGCATGCTAAAATCACTTGGGAAAAGGAAAAGAAAGCATAAGGCTTAAATGTATAGGGACACAGCCTATCAAAACTCTTCTACTCTGAATGGACTTTGAGCTGACCATGACAGTATGAACTGTAATTTTATCATAATTGTGAGTATCACTTAATATACGAGTAGGAAACCTGTGGTTCTCCAGATGTTGTTGAACTGGAATTTCCATAAAACATAGCCAGTGGTGAGGGATGATAGGAGTTGTATTTACTGCAATATCTGAATTGTCCCACATTCTAAATTTCTGGCTTAAATATTTGGCTAAGTGGAGGAGACAGTAGCATTTCATGTACTGAACATCTATCAATGGAGGTAGATTCAAACAACACCATGTTTAACTCTCTATAATTACCATTATGGTGAATTTGGCTGCAAGCCTGCACAAGCCTAGGATGCTGAAATTCCTTTTAAGTCCATGAGATTTAAGTTGTCAAGATTGGTTCTGCCATTAGACAGAGTGAGACAATTGCCTCAGGTAGAAGATGCTGAAAGGTGACAGCAAGATAAACAAAGCTGTGTGCTACACAGCCTGTCTTTGCATCCCCTCGGCTAGTTTGCTATCTTCAGGTATAGTGGAGGACATTCTCATATTAGCAGTGTCAAAGAATGATTTGACTGGCAGTCCAGCTGATTTCTGTACAGTGCTCCCCCCCGACTTTCCTGAGGTTGGCGAGCAAAGAACCTTTGCAAAGGGGGAAAATACAAGTATCTTCCCCAGTCCCACCAGAGCGAGTGAGCAAGTGAGGGAATGCATGCATGTGCCTTCCGTCTTCACATTCCCTCATCCTATCCTCTCACCATTTGCTGAAGTGCAGGAAGGCAATGCACACTTGTGCCTTCCCTTCCTGCTCTGTCCTCTCCCCTCCCCTTGTCATATACCCAAGCATGTCTCTTCCCTCACCATCCTCTCCCTGCTTATTCCCTTGTTGTTTGTCTGAGTTGGGGGCGGGGGTTACTACATGCATACCTTCTCCTCCCACCACCTCATCATTTGCCTGAGCATGAAGGAGGTATATCCTGTTTTGGAGCCAGCCAGGGGCATAGTTCTAAAAGGGGTCTGCCAGTCAGCAGAGACAATGGCAGTCCCAGTCGTATGTAGGAGCTTACCAGCAAGGTGATTACAATTCTCAGATTCCAGGCAATTCAGGTCAGCACAATAGAGCAGTAATCCAAGGTGTCAATCCAAGGGAATGTCAAGTAGTGTAGTCAACAAACAAAGCAAGATCCAAGGTTCTTCAGAAACAGGTACCAGGAATGAAGAGATGAAACTGTTGCTTCCTCCAGAATGGTTGGTTGTCAGCCAAGAACTTGTAAAGAGAGCTACTGGAATATTTTCAGTCTGGCAGCCTCCCACTGATGTTGCCTGGTTAATGAGTGTTTCATATTTCAGCCTTGTGAGACCCTTTTCGCACCTTACCCTTTTGCGGAGCTGGGGTGTGGGGCTCACGTGAGAAGCCTGGGGAGGAAGGCTCTCGCGTCCCTGCTGCTTCGGCTCTGCAGCTGCTTCCTGGTCACGTGAGCACCCTGCCTTTTCCTTTCGCAGTGCAGCCTGGGACCTTTCCCAGCTTGCACTGCACAGGAAGCGTGACCGGTCTGGCTCCCGAGGCTCCGCACGCCAGGTAAGTGCACGCGGGGGCCCGGAGCAATGCGCGACTGCGAAGCATTTTCGGTTTTAAGCCAAAAATGAAAAAATGTGTGAGCGGTCCACGTCAAGCCCTTGAGCATTGTGCAAATGTGAGTGCATCGTGTGGACTGCTCCTCACATTTACACGACACTCAAGGTGCCCTTTCACTTCTGAAATGCCGTGCAAAAAGGGTCTGAGTGTTGTAGTCCCTCCATTTTTCATCTGAGTTCAGCTGTTGTGAGTACTGTTAAATCCCTGTCTGTGTGCTGTCGCTGCTGGGGAGTGTCATTGTCTGTATCGAGAACTGGCATGTCCCCTCATCCTTCTGGCTCACTGTCTGAGTCAGAGTCTGAACCTGGGTCCTGGGAAGGAGGCATGACAGGGAGCACACACATGCCTTCCCTCCCCATCTTCTGCCCTTCTGACCTCTTGTCATTTGCCTGAATGGGGAGGGAATACATACATGCCTAATGAATAATCAAATTTGCAAAGGTAAAACTCACAAATGTGGAGGTAGGACTATACATAGAAAGGGAGGGTGCCTCAAGGTTGGGACTTTAAATTCGCTAACTATGTGGTTTACTTTAGTTGTGGTCTTTGTGAATTGCCACAATACAATCCATGGCAATTTAGTCGTCAATATTTTACCGTGTCCATCCCAGTGGGGGGACCCAGTCTAATGGGATCAAGGCTAGCAAACCTGAACCTATCAATTAATGAGCATAACCATTATGTAACCAATTGAACATCCATTTGTTCATTAAATCAATGCTCCATGACAAGGGCCAAATAGTAAATAGTATTGCAATAATCTAGCATCGCTGACCTACCTTAGCTATCTGTCTGTCTGTCCATCTATGCATTGAAAAGCTGTCAAATGGAATAGATTCCAGCTCCTGATAATCCCTTCTTTTTCAGTGTCTCATTTATTTTACTGAAAGACACTTTACATTTTTTCTAACCTGTATATTAATCTCCATTATGGTGAAGGAGGAGGAAGATTTTTTTAGTTTTTTTGGGGAGAGGGACTATGGATACCTAGGAGAGCCAGTGTTGTGTACTGGTCGGAGCACTGGACCACAACCCTGAAGACCAGGGTTCAAATCTTCACTCGACCATTGAAACCCACTGGGTGACCTTGAGCAAGTCACACTCTCTCAGACTCAGAGGAAGACACAGACAAAACCCATCCGTACAGATCTTGCCAAGAAAACCCAGTGATAGGTTAGCCTTGGCATTGCCATAAGTTGGAAATTACTTGAAAGCACACAGCAACAACATTACATAGATCAGGAAGCAGCTGTTGACATCAGTGCCTAGATCTAAGCAACTGTGATAGAAAAACTGATGTATTCACATCAGAAAAAGTATTGTCTTCTGAGTCTTCTTAGAGCCACTTATTTATCCAAACGCAAAGGTGTGCGATCGTTGCCTGCTGGCCCCTGGAGCCTTGCACAATTGCGAGGGCATCATGCAGATCACTCCTCGCAATTGCGCAAGGCTCCAGACCCTCTTTCGCATGGCAGATGCCATGCGAAAAGGGTCATATACTGGGTACAGAGTTGTAGGAAGTGCTTGGTCGATTTCAACTTCTTCCCAAAAGATAAAGAGAACAATAGAAACACTAGTGTTCTCAGCAAGGCCTCCCAGCAGCTCTCTTGCTTATATATAAAGACTTACAGGTCAGGTGTGTTCGATCAAAACAATTGGATGTGTGTATCAGAGAGCACATCCTGCTGAGCCATATTTGATACCTGCTGATGCTATATCTCTAGTGTTGTATGGGGGAGAAAGGCCAGGAATGTACTTTCGTTTGCCAGAGGGAGTTTCAGATGAAAATTTTGTTTCAAAAAGAGAAACATTTAGGCTGCATAAACATTTGCCCTTTTAATGATAACGTTATAGTGCCTGTATTGAATGTGAGAAATAAACCACTGTAGTTTGGCTCCACACCAACATCAGCTACTTAAAATTAAGTCCAAGTAGGCTGGATAAGGCTAGGGATGGAAAATGGAGGCATCCAAGGAGTAGGAGAGGGTCGCTTGGTCTTTATAATCAGCACAGAAGGCGGAGGCAGAAAGAGAAAAAGGAAAAACATGAAGAGGGTTAAGACAGGGAAACACTGTGGGGAAAGGAACATGGCACTGAAAATACAGGAACGAAAAAAGACTCAAACTATGATCAGTTGGTTTCTAGGACAGCAGTGTAGATCAGTTTTCAGCTTCCTCTTACAGTGAACTTGAGCTTCAAAGAATAGATCTAAGCCCTGCCTTCTGACATGAGAGGGGGCTGAGAGGCTTCAGTCTTGTAGAAGGTTCCTTCAGAATTGCCAGGTTTCAGGATACCAGCTGAATCCTTATGGAATTGTTGTGCTTCTCCAGGTGTCTAGGTAGGTAGCCAAATGTCAAAGTGAGTAGAACTAGAGAAGGAGAAAGCTGTAAGGTAGCTTCAAAGTGTGGATGCTTATCTTTAGAAACACAAATGGATAGATACAATTCCACTTAAACCAGACAGTTTCTAAGCTGTACTTAATAATTTTCAGGTGGCAAAATATACAAAATAAGTATATATCTGATGCATGGCATTGGACACACTAAAACTGATTTGTACGTGTTGGTATTAGCCTATATAGGACTGGGTCCTCTGGCCATCTAGGGCCATTTCCACACTACACTTTTATAGTGCTATTATTCCACTTTCAGCATCCTGTGGAATTCTGGGCTTTGTAGTTTACTGAGGCCAAAGAGCTCTCTAGCTGAGAATTCTAAATGTCCCTCCCTAAACTGCAGACCCCAGGATTCCATAGGATGTTGAAAGTGGAACAATAGCACTATAACAGGGTAGTGCAGAAATGGCCTAGGTATTGTATATAACGTTTGTTTCAGTTATAGCATAGGGGACCCCACATTGTCTCTGTTTAACAATCACAGGCACATGAATTACATGGCAATTTTTACACAATGGCCTCTTCAAGACTTTACAAAGGTCTACCACCTGGTTTGAATCTAGAAATGTCAGGAAATAAGAAATTGCTGACCTGGCAAACTAAACCTCACAGTGCCACTGAGCTCAAGGTCCCCAGGGGGTGGTTTTCAGGTTATGTCTCCAAGCATTGTCCTGACCTACACCTGTTTAGCTTTAGGATGATAACTATATCATATGCGTTCATATTCTAACTGACAGTTCTTGGAAGGTACGTAGGATCTTGGCTACAACACAGCCAGGCAAAGACATTACTGTGATAAAATTTTACTGTTCTTCCCCTTCTCCTTTATCAAGATTACATATAATTTTTACTTGCAATAAGATGGAATAGTATTTTTGGCCAGTAAGTCAATTATTCATCAACCTTTCTCTCCTTATGCCACAACATGGATATTATCCATAGGAGTCTTACTGTGTTTCTTTTTCTGGAAACAGAAGAGAGTACTATTTGTAATTTTGCAGCTGAGAGTTTGGGAAGGATTTCTTCTCAGTAGTGAAGATCTACAGAAGTATCAAGGTACACATTAAATGCTGTGATTCAGGTCTTAGAATTTTTTAACCGCAGAGGCACCAAACAAGGCTCCCTCCCACCTTTTTCTTGTTTTTGGGATTTGATTACAGCTATTCTGCTAATGCCATCAAGGAAGATCCTATTTACACATAATGACTGAATATTTGCAAACTACAAAGTGTGTGATTCTGACCTTGGAAGTAACTAGTTTAACTGCTTTACTTTTCTGCTGTGTGTGATGTGGGTTGTTAGTGGAACAGAAGAATACAGTCGTACACAAGTGTTTCTGTTTTGATCCCTGCCCCCAATAAATTACACCAGTTTTGTACACATGATCTTAGCCACTTGATTCAATTTCCTTCAGTGGGTGGAAACTGATCAGGAGATAATATCCACAAAGAAGTGTTTTTGATGTTGTGAGATAGCTTATGATCCTCACTGCTCTTATTGCATACAAAGGGGTGGATTTTAGATCCTTTCAGAACATGCTGCTGATACCTGAATAATCCACCCCTCACCCTAGTAGATAGGCAAATCCTTTTAACTTCTGAGCAGATATACACAAACTGGGTTGTTTCTACTGGGTTGTATTTCACTATTTCTTCTGAGTACCATAAACAGGGTAAGAAGTTGTTTGGGCAATACTTTGATGATGTATCTCTTCTGTGTAATGACCAAGCTTTCAGTAAAATGCATATATATTTCTGAATTAAACTCCTAGGATTCTTCTGCAGTCCTCTAAAAATCACTTAGTGACATGCTATGAGAAACTGGTTCTCATGAAGCAAAGCAGGCTGTATTATAAGAACGTTTTTAATTGCAGTTTTTAAGTATAATTTTTCCATTTTTAAAAAATTGTGCATTATTCTTGCACACTGTTTCTGGGTTGTATGTGAGCATTTCTTTTTTCAGTTTTTAAAGTAATCCTGTCAATATTTTTCTTTGTCCTATGTGTATGTGTTTGTTTTTAATGTAGACTTGCATTATTTAGGTTTTGGCTCCAGGCAAGTGGCTAGTAGCACATTCTTTTTTAAAAGTAACAAAAGAGGATTATTTAAATCCTATTGTCATTCCCAAGTAGAACAGAGCCATTCAATCAATTAGATTTACTTAGGTGTTGCGTCACCATTCCACAACTACTTTCCACATTCCACATTCCACAACCATTCCACAACTACTTTAGTCGAGATTACACAAGATTCTAATTGATGTTGTTAAATGTAGGCCATTTCCTCACTACCCTGTTATATTGCTATTGTTCCACTTTCAACGTCCTATGGAATCCGGGGGTTTGCAGTTTAGGGAGGGGCATTTAGAATTCCCAGCCAGAGAGCTCTTTGGCCTTTGTAAACTATAAACCCCAGAATTTCATAGGATGTTGAAAGTGGAATAATAACACTAAAGCAGTGTAGTGTGGAAAGTCGCAGGGTCTTAATTAAAGCTAATTATTGGGGTTGGAACTTTAACTGTAGATAATTAGTTTTAAGAACAACTTTCTTAGCTCTGAAATGTTTTACACTTGGAAATGATGGGGAGCTACTTGTTCTGCTGGGGTTTTCCAAGGTGTTTGATAGCACAGCCGGATTGTCTTTGTGAAATGTGTTTTGGAGGCACCATTTTATAGTGAGTTTCAGTTTTTCCTAGAAGTTAGGTTACAGTAGATAGTCCTGGAAAACACCTTCCAAAGGCAAAGCAGTTCTGAGTTTGCATGCGATTATCTTATCCCCATGCTGTTTAACATGTACATGCATCACTTCAAGTTACCCCATGCTCTTATACTGCTCTCTCATTCATTTCTATATATTCAAACAATGTAGCACATTCTCCAGATCTTCTTAATTCTTAATTGTGTGATGGTTTTGTGTTTATTTTTAAAAAAGTATTTAAAGGAAGTTTTTATTTTTAAAGTTTCATCTAAATGCATTTAATGTGGCATGGTTACAAAAAGTCTTCTTCAAGGACCAAAGAAGCCTGACCTTTGATATTCTGGAGCTTTGGAATCATCCAAGTGACATCTTTATAGGCACCTTTACAACACAATTTCATTTTATCCTCTCCCCGGCAGATGAAAATGAGTGTACTTGTAAGCAAATATAACAGAAGAAAACACTAGAGGGTACATTTATATCTCCCAGTGCTTAAGCTCTTCCTTGTTGACCTCATTTACACTTTGTTTCCCCATTCCCAAAATGCTGAGCATGACAATTAGTAAAACAGAATGATCATACCCTGAGAGAGAACTTTGGCCTTGAACAATTAACAAAGGAACAATTAAATATATTATAGGCCAGAGAGATCAGCACTTACTCTGTGGGTTGTCAGCGGATGTGGGAGTTTTTTGAGACCATCCAGTTATGTCCATCTCTCTCCCTCTCTGTTTCCCTGAAATTCATCATGGTGATGCTGCTCCTAATGGCATATGCGATGTGCAGAACAGAGCATAAAGATTGCTGTGAGGGAACTAAAGAACATAACTGGTTCACAGAGGTCTTGTATACTCTATACTGGGTATGAACATTGTGTGGCCCTTTAGATTTTGCTGGACTCCCATGATCCCTTGTCTCAGCTCTACTTCTAAGGCTGGCAAGAACTGGAGTCCAACAACAGTCCTCACCCCTATTCTGTACAGCATGTTTTACAAGTTCTTTCCGCAGCACTCTCCCATCCCCAGTTGGCACGTTTGTGAATTAAATAATTAAATTATTACTTGTCCTGAGGAAGCTGCGGAAGCTGCAGAAGCGCAATGGTGGCACTTTCTGCCCCAGCACAGCCTGGGAAAGTATCTGGCTGCACTGTGAAAGGAAGAGGTGTGGCCATCACACTCCCTTTCACAGGGAGCCAGTCAATGCAGAGAGAAGCACTCCTGTCGTGCTCTCCTCCCAGAAGGGTCACTGCTGGGATCCCCACCAGACAATTTCAGGAAAAGCAAGGGTGCAGAAAGGGCCAAAGATTTGGCCAAAATCCTATTGTTAGTCCTGACTAGGGTAGAATCACTGAATCAGTAGGATTTATCTTTTTAGGACTAATCCAGAAGTTTTGAACCATGATCTAGGAATAGATCTGATCTTGGAGTCTTCCATTTTGCCTCTGTGGAAAGAAATACAGCCCTTACATTTCAATGCCAGAGATAATGTATTGATGAAAGAATCAGAATCATGTTATGGCAGAGCAAGGCGGGTTTCAGAGCTGCAGGATGCAAAGCCCACACTGCACCTTACAGATCTTAAATGCAGGAGAAAAATTAGATTCACACTGAAGCAGGTTCTAATGATTTCCTTTCCACTGAAGGCAATAAGAGAGAAATATTTTTTTAAAAAAACAACTAAAGGCAATGCAGCTAAAGCCACTCTTAAACTTCATGCCTGCTGGCAGGAGCCTGGTAGGAGTTTGAAAATGTCAAAAAGCCCCAAACAAGATTAATAAGTATACTATTATTAAGTGAATAGAAAGTTTTAATTATAAATGGGTACATTCATTTACATGACTCTGCTGCTAAACATTGTCCCTTCCTGAGCTGACTGGGTTGGTCTCAGCAGTGGTGTTGGATTCCCTCTGGCTTGTTGTATTGGGGGACTTCAATACCCATGCAGAGACTGCTCTGTCAGGAGCACTCAGGACTTTATGTCCACCATGACAGCCATGGGTCTGTCCCCAATAGTATCTGGTGCCACCCTTCCTAAAACCTCAGGCTTGCAGCTTGGGTGTTCTCCCAGATTCAACCCTGAGTCTGAATGTCCAGGTTTTTATGGAGGCCAGGAGTGCATTTTCACAGAGATTAGTATGCTAGCTGCTTGCATTCCTTTAGAAGCCAGATCTGGCTATGGTGATACATATCTTTATTACATCCTGTTTGAATTACCATAACACACTTTGTGTGGGGCTGCCTTTGGAAACTGTTCAGAAACTTCAGCAGATCCAAAGTGCTGTTGCCAGAGTGGGACAAGTTACAGAGAGCATATTGCTCTCTCATTAAAACATGATCCGTAATGTCTTACCTGCCAGAGTTTTCAGATCTATTGGTAAGGGCTTTCTTTTGGTTGTGCTACCATCATAGGCTTGCTTGGTGAGGACATGGGAGAGAGCCTTCTCAGTGGCTGCTCCCATCCTGCGGAACTCTCTTCCATGGGAAGCTAGGCTGGCTGCCTCCCTGCTCTCCTTTCGCTGGCAGACAAAGACAACTTTGTTTAAGCAGGTTTTTAATATGTAACTTTTGTATGTTTTATTTTTACTTTTGCATGCCTTTTTCATGATTTTGTACCATTTTAATGTGATGATTTTAAATTGTCTTTAAAATTTTATTATTAGGTTAGTCTCATTCTTTTTGTAAGCTGCCTGGGGTCTCACTCTGGGAGAAAGGCCACGTATGAATGAAGTGAAATAACATATCCACCTTCTCTTTTGCAGTCCTATCTTGTGCTGATGGAGTGGACATGTTATACGTTCATACAGAGCTAAAGAGTGCACATTCCTATGTTCAGTCTCTAAAGTTGTTAGTAGCAATGTAAATAAAGCATTTTTGGGGAAAACACTTTAGAAACATTTAGAACAACCTTTCCCTAGTCTGGTTCCTTCCAGGTGTGTTTGACTACAGCTTCAATGATCCCCAGACTACCCAGCCACGCTGACTGAAAATAATGGGATTGTAGTCTGAAACAGCCGGAAGGCATCAAGCTGAGGGAGGCTGAGTTTGGTAAAAGACAGCAACCCTAAGCAGGTTGTAGGAGGCTAAATTCAAAGCTCAGTAATCCCTTGTTTTAAAACAGGATCTCCATTGGGATTTGAAGGGACCTGAAGTTTTTAAACCCGTGAAGTGGTAAGATCCTTGAAAACAACAGCATGCAATAAAGGGAAAATATTATAAGAAGTTGGAAAATGACTGGGATGGTTTAGCTGAGTAGTGTTGTTATTCAGCTTCTTTTATCCATAAGTAATTTTAAAGTGTATTAAGGGACATGGGCACAATTGCTGTTCCCTCTCTGCATATCTTGGATGTTTTAATTATCCATTACCTGGAGTTACTACCAAAGCTCAGTGACATCTCATGTGAGTTTCCTGGCAGACTGCTGCTATAGGTTTCATAATGGTGAAGGGTGCCCCCCAACAACCTAAATCTTTTTGTTAGTACTGAGTAGGCCCATTGAATCAATTGAGTTTTACTATATGTTGACCTACCATTCAATAGTTGATTGAATTGGTCTACTCTAGTTGCAACTAATCAACAAGATGCTAGCCAAAGAGTACTATGAGATAAAGGGGGGCACTGGAGCTGCTAGTTAAGCTATATGTTTGTGAGTTAGCTGTAGAATGAGTAGCAGTGCGCAGTACAGGCTGTTGATGACATCAGTTGTGCTGCCTTTTCTTGTCCATTTGGCAGTCATGCATCTCCCTGGGCCAATATAGTTGCCTCATGCCTTTTCAGTTGTCCCCTGAAGCCCTCCAGAAAATGCACCAAATCCTTCTCTCCCATCAATTTAATGATACCCTGTGGCAGAAGCTGAGAGTCTTCTAATGAAATAGCATTTCCCAAGCCTAAGGTGAGGAATGGCAAACTGCAACCCAGAGATTGGTACTATATATTAAATTCTACACCATAAAGCCAGAGAAAATGTCTCCCACCAACTCTTCTTCAGTCATGTTATCTCATCCTTCTTGGAGATTTCCCATGCATTTGCTGCTCTTGATTGTTTCTCATTATGCACCTTCACAGTTTAGTAAAGGGTTTTCTTAGGCCATTTCCGAACCGGGCTATTAAAACGGTGCAGAACGACCTCCGATGGAGGTCTTCTGCACTGTGGAGTGGACTGGGGCAGACTACTTTTTGTAGTTCCATACCTCAGTCCGGTTCGGAGCGACCGGAACTGGTCGCGCAGGGTGCTTTTTAAAAACCTCTTTTAAGAGATTTTTAAAAAGCACGGAGCACGTGACTCCATGTCGCTCTGTCACTGCGCTCCGCTGCAGATTTGCAGGCGCACACAAGTGCTTGTCTGCAGATCTGCTGGGGGCGGGCTTTAGGCTGGCGAGCTTCTCCGGTTGATGGAGAGCCTCCACCAACTAGAAGCCGCTGTTTTGGATGCTGGAGCAGTGCAGAGCGACGAGCTTGCACTGCTCCTCGTCCCGACAGACTCGCTCGGACACTCAAGAAAGCTGGTGGGTTCCGTTTTCACACGTTTCCTTTCTCGCGTGTGGAAAAGGTCTTAGTATCTCTGCAGTGTATACACAAAATTACATAACTCAACAGGTCATTTAGGATTCTGGTGAGAATTTCTTGCATAAAAGATAATATTTGTATGTAGAAATATTCTTTACTGTGCAAAACTATTTCCCCCCAGGCAAAAATATTATTTTCTGTTCAGAAAATGCCAATGATATTTGATGTGGAGAAAACAAGAAAGAAGAAGAAGTCATGGGTGAATTTTGCACAGAATCAGTTCTGAACAATGAAAATTTTCATCAGCCCAGGATTCTTCTTATCAGGGTTTCCTGACACATGGGAAACACATTTCTCAACCATTTTTGTATGTTTTCAAAAATTCTGTCCATTCCTACCAGAAGATATGCAGATGTACTTTTTGTAGTGAAACCAAGTAAAAAGCACATATACCAAAACTCTGTTTTGTGGATAACGGCAACAAAGGAACTCAATCTGATAAATTCATTGATGAAACTTACTGGTCTGGAGTATTAGGCTTTCAGTCAAGTGGATTTGTGGTGAAGGGTCAGAGTGATCTGTCTGTCCTCTGCCAGTCTTCTGTATTACCATGTTGCTAGCACAGAAACTCAGATTGTTGTTGGAGAAGAGATGCAATGACCTGCCTCTTCTCCAACAGCTGTCTCGGTCACCTATATGGAATTCTGTTCAGTTGCCTGTGTGGAGTTCCTGGCTGTCTATAGCTATCAGGCAAGCTGTTAAATATATAGCTGGATTTATCACCAAATTCTCCCTCAGCAATAAGTTGCCCCTTGTTACTTGTTCCCTCATCCGGTTACTTCCTGTCATTAGCATTATTTAAAGCAAAACCTTCTTGATTTGATCCAGGATTTTCAGTCTCTTTTTCACACCCTTGATCATTCCACTGCATTAGCTCTCAATGGTAATACATATAATTCAATCCCCACGTATATCCATTTCTGCCACTTTGTCATTGCAATGTTATTAAAACTCGTCCATGTGATTACTTTTGCTCTGTGGATTATTCCCTTGTTGTGAATATGTTTAACTTTTTTCTCTTTCCTTCTCTTTGGGGGTAGAGGTACAATTAAAATATGTAAAATATTGAGCAGTTTTTGCCACTGGGCTAAACTGAGTAAGCTTAGAGAGAATCTAAGCCCATAGCAATGGCAAAAACATTTTTAACAGTGCTTGTTGAAAGCCATCTGGAAGTGGAAAAAGTCCCAAACTATCACAGAATAAGTTTGGAAATTAACATTAAGCTCGATGAGTGAAAGTGGGATTATATTATCATGCATACTTGGGACTTTGAAAGAAAAACATTATTTGCTGACATGTGAATGCTCTGTAGACCCTGCCTAATCTGAGTGAAAGTCGATCCTCAGGAAAGAAAGCTGTTACAGGGCTTCCCATGACATGCTGTGCTATTAGATTTTGTGAGAATCAAAGGAAGCCCAGGTTTTATTCCTGAAGCTTCAAGTTTTGTTTTGTCCCATTTTCATGCAACTGACTAAATAGTAGTAAACAAGAAGTTCTAAAATATGTTTATTTGGAATCTGGTTACTGCAGGTACTAGCACAATATTATTGATTCCTTGTGGAGCAAACTCCTTGGAACATTTAGAGAAGAGAATTGGCTATTACAAACACATTTGGACCTGTTGCTTAAACTTGAGGTCCTATGCAGTAAATCTTACTGAAAGCAGATAAATCAAAGACAGTGTTGGGAGTTAATGAATGGTGGTGGTGGTGTGTGGGTGTGTGAGTGTAAGAGTTTCAGGAACAAAGATATAATTTTATGATATTTATTAGAGAGTAGGCTTCAAGAGACTCAGGTAAAAAATACTCTCAAATTGGAACAGAAAGAATATAGATTGTTAATCATTTTCCAGCTGAAAAGTGGGTTTCCTAGTACTCAAGAAACTGATACTCAGTAAACTCAGTTGAGAAAAATAACACAGAAGTGAGAATTTTTCTCAGTTCTCACTGGTATTCACACATTTCAAAATATCTTGATACATTATTTTGTGCAAAAATGCACATGGGCATTTTGTGGGAAAGTTGGGAGTTCTGCGTAAAAAACCATATTTTTTGCATAAGAAACACCCACAGATTCCAGAATTCCCCATGGCTCTGTGTGTGTGTGTGTGTGTGTGTGCGCGCGCACGCGCACACGCAAAATTAGTGGCTTTGCACAACAACTAATTTTGAAAAAAAATCCACATTATTTTTGCAGAAAAAATGTGGGTTTTGTAAAAATTAAACACAAAAAGTACACGTACTTCTGTGTAGATAATTGTGTTGTTTCTTGTGTGTCTTCAAGCTTATGGCAACCCTAAGGTTGGTTCACACATGTGTGTTCATTACGTGATAACTGAAATATTGCGAGGTGATTTGCAAGTGTGGATGGACACTGCAAGTATGGTAGCTCTGAAATTTTATGCCAATTTATGTTGTCCAAAGTATAATGCTTTTCAAGAAAGCAAGGTTATTCATTCCTCTATGCGTAACTGATGCCTGCTGTGTGTGCACACAGAGAAAGAGGAGGGGAGAGAGAGAGAGAAAGGGGTTGATTTCATTAGACGGATGATAGTACACTTCATGACAGGCAATAAAATAAGAGAATTGATTCTAGG
Organism: Cyclura pinguis; assembly: GCA_030412105.1. Lineage (NCBI taxonomy): Eukaryota > Metazoa > Chordata > Lepidosauria > Squamata > Iguanidae > Cyclura > Cyclura pinguis. The sequence goes on from CM059602.1 coordinate 156,224,833, forward strand.
TTTACCATAAGAACCAGGAAATTCAGCAATGTATGCACATATGTGAACCATCCCAAAGAGAGTAAGTAAATTGGATTAACATTTGCAGATCAGTTAATCAGTTCCTTTGAACAATGTTTTAGAGCTTCTGTCCGAGTGAAGACTTTTCCCTTGCCTACTAAAATGTCACAGCCAATGTCCACAAATCTATGCTGATATGTTTGGAGACTAATCCATTTTTTATTCCTTTAGTAGCCCTTTATTATCTTCTTGCTCTGCTCTCTTCTCTGCTGAATTAGAGTTATTCAGCAAGTCAGATTTCCTTTAAAATTGTACAACCTTATACTCTTTGTACAAAACTTACTGCTAGTATTATTTTAGAAATCTATGAAATAAAAACCATAAAGAACTGTGGAAGTCTCAAAATTGCTTAATTGGAACCTTTTTTTAATTGTGATGTGTCATTTAGAAGGCTTATGCTCTGTATTCTGCTGTGAGATGTCACAGAAGACCATTGTAACATTTAAAACATGATTTTTAAATGAGAATGAGTAATATTTAGAGCTGCATGAAATCTCTTAAATCAGATTTGCCTTTACCAAGGGATTTCTAAGATGCAAAACAGTCTGTGCCAAACTAGTGAAAACTTCAGGAGAGATAGTTGTGATAGCAAGTGACTGCTAATATTGAGGAAGAAATCCCTCCAAATCTGTCCTTGGTATTCTAAGTATCACACCAGACAGTACAGCTGAGATTAATACAGGATAATTTTGTAAGCAAGCACACTACACAGATTTAAGATTAAGACAAAGAATGGCAAAACAGAAGTTGGATCTCTATGAAGGAAACTTTGGAGATGCGTTATGGGTAGTACAAGCTGGTTCCCAGGATATATTTTGGGGAAAGACAGCTGGTGTGTATATACCCCTGGGGTGTGTTTTGTGTGTTCTTCTTTTTTGGTTGTAAGCCAAAAGTAGCCACTGAAACTTGGGCTGGAGATTTGCAGAGATGCTGATAAGCTGACCTTTTATTATTTAGCTTGTGCCTCCATTCTCTTCATGCTAGATTACATAAGTCATGTTTCTTAACCCTTGACCTAATGGTTGTGATTCTATTTTTTGTTCCCCAAAGTTAACAACAGAATTCAGATACAACAAATCTAGATAAAAGAGAAATGAATATAATAACTTAATAATATGAAAATCTTATACAACAAAATTATGTGTAACTAAAGTACCACAGCAGAGTCATGGTAAAAATTACATTGTACAAGTGTAACATAGATATATCATATTGCAAACCACAATAAAGAATTCAACCACTGTTATATATCAAACACACTGCAAGCACTGAATCTGGGCTTGAGTTTGTACAGATTCTCACTCAAGTCTGCCACAGCACAAACAGCCCCACCTTTCAGAACCTTGCCCTCATGCTTTGTGAACAAAACCTCAAAACCACTTTGAGTTAACTCTGAAACAGAGAGCAGGCAGAAATCAAGTGAAGGCACATATAACACATTGTCAAGATACACATCTAAAGCAGGAACATACGCAGACCCCGCTCCCTTGATTTTTGCTTTAGTCCCATCAGCCAGGGCAACAGTAGCAACACTAGCTTGGTTTAAAGACTTGAACAGACCTTTACAGTTTGCAAGATGCTGAGAGCAGCAACTGTCCAGCAGCCAAAGGGCTTCATCAGTGTCCTGACAACTCTCAGAGACCACACAATCTGTTGCAAAGGCAATGCGTGGACGACTCTCACGACCACCTCTGGAGCCTCTGCCTCGGGTGCCTCTCCCTCCTTGCTTGTCTAGTGGACAGTCCTTTCTGAGGTGAGAAGTGGATCCGCATCTGCAGCATCTCCTGGCAGCGTTGGCTCTCACTAGCCTCTCTGGCTTGGACTCACCAGCCTTGGCAGGTTTACTCCCGGATCCTGGCTCGACAGCAGCAGCCTCCAGGGGACCTCTCTGGGCACGCCACTCCTCCTCCTCCAGCAAGCGCGAGGAGACATAGGACGCAGCCAGGGTCTGCTCTGGAACAGTCTCCATGGTGGCAACTGTGACATCCCAACTCAGGTTGAGGGAACACAGGATGCAATAGGCCTTGTCAATTTCAGGCAGAACTTTCCCCCTCTCACTCAGAAAAACAAAAATATTGGCCATGGTCTGCAAATGCTCCTCAATCGACACACCTGACCTTAGCTTTGTTTCAAAAAGCCTCTTCATGAGTGAGAGCTTGCTCCCTGCGGTCGTACGGACATACATGGCACGCAGGGCATCCCAGCAAGCGTGGGGAGTAGTCAAATCTCCGATGTAAACCAGCTGGTTGTCATCCACAGCTAGAAAAGTACAAGACATGGCTTTCTCCCACATCCTGGCAGCTTCAACCGTGTCGGTAGGGAGGGCTGGCGGAACAGATACGGCTCCCCAGACACCTTCCTTCCGGAGATACATCTCCATCTTGACAACCCAAGTGAGATAATTGCAGCCTTTCAGTTTGGTCAAAGGCAAGCTGCCCTCAAACCTGGTTTCCATAGTTGCTCAGCCCCCGACTCCGGTCATCATGCACTCACCAGAAGCCTCAGGGATCGCCAGCAGACGGAACACAGCAGCAGACAGGCACCATCTGACAAACTTGGTGTCAGAACTACTCTGGCACAGCAGGGTGGTGCAGCGGAAGCGTGAAGCTGGGCCCATAACCTGTTGGGGGATTCCAGGGGACATGCTGTATGCCAACATGACCCACAGAATGCCTGTGCTTCAAAACAGGCAGACACAAAAAACCAGCATAGGATTAAAAACCACCAGAGGCCAGAGTTGAGGCCAAACTAAACTAGGCTTTATTATACAACAGCTTAAGTAACATAAAGAAGTCAAAAGCTAGGTAAAATCCATTGTGCTTCTCTCTCCTCTTACAGCATGACAGAGAGAGAGCCGTGCTAAAAAGCTAAACAGCAAGCAAAGGGGGAGTGAATCAAAGAGAGAGAGCTGTGAGAAATTCCTCACAGCAGTTATAGCTACTGTGGGATTGTTTTTCCAAACACCCCTTAGGTTCCCACAGGAACTGAGAGAGACAAACCAGATATCTCTTATCACATCGGATGGGTCAAGCCGACCTGCAAGTTACCATGATCATGAGCGCAGCAGAGGAGCAAGACTCGAACTTAACCCTTTAGGCAGGGATCTGGAAGCCTAATACTTAACATGCAGCTCTATTTCTGCATGGTGAAAGGTACTTCTTGTAGGTCAAATAGGCCTTGGTTGACCAAGTTAGGACAGTATTTAGGCCTGGTGTGATTGGCTTGTGGCTGGGGGATCTCGTCAGGGCTTGGTTGGCCCAATTAGGTCTTGTGTACCTGTTTGCAGCTGGAAATCATTTGGCTGAGTGATTTGAAGGTTGGACTAGGGGCTAGTGTGGTTTTGGAAGAATGGCTTCCAGAAAGAGTAGTGGAGGGTCCAAGGGTAGGTTCCAGATAATGTGGAGGGGGAGGGTGGCTTGTCTGCCATTCTGGCTAAATTCTTTTTCTCTGGGCTGGAATAATATGTTGCCTTGCTTTTTTTTTAAAATCTATGCAGTAGTTATTGTCAGAGTGCAGCCATGGATGGCATTTTTGCTCTTCCAGTATATGTGGGCCTATGTGGATTTTTCAGATACAGCCTGGCTATTATGAGAAGCCTCTCTATATGATGGTAAAAATTAACCCCACACTCAAGTGGGATCAGATGCAGCTACAGTTGTGGATGCAAATCACGACACCTGCTCAACCAACTCAAGGTGAGAAGTTGCAGAGAGGTCGTATTGTCCAGAAGGTGAAGCTGGGTTCAGTAATAAGCTACAGGCTGTCAGCCAGCAACATAGGGTGCTATGTTGGGAATTTGGGGTCTAGGGTGCCTGTGAACACCTACCTTGCAAATTCCGCCACGAGTGTTCCATTTGTGAGGCCTTGCCTTCCTTTCAGAACTGTAAAAAAAAAAAGGTACAGGAGGGCATAGAGACCAGCAGTCAGGTAAATGGGGAACAGGGGTGGCCCTCCAGCATCAAAAGGGGCCCATGCCAATAAAACTAGATTATTTGAAGGTTCTTTTGCAGTTTTACTCTGACCAAGTTGCAGCCCATTATTTGAGGGAAGTTGTTTAGGAAAAACTTTCAGATTCCATTTCAATGAGTCCAACATCGTTTCCAATCCAATAATTTACATTCCATGATTGGATTAGAATGTGTTGTTAGAGACGAGATCTGTAAGGAAGTGTTAGAGGAGAAGGTTGACTGTCCATTCATTTCTTTTCCTGTATCCAAAATGAGGTTGTCAGCTCTGGGAGTCATGCCCACCTGTGGAGTACAGGCTCATTCAATCCAAAGGGGGAATCTGTGAAAGATGACCTTCCCGGGGAGCTCTGTGCTGTACTTTGTACATCTTTTCAGGTAGGAGTTTGGGAGATGTGCAGGACTGAGATTGAGGCTGAATTGGTGAAATGTGACATTAATTCTCCATTTTGTCTTTTGCCTATTTATCTTACAGAATTTAGTTACTTGACTTTTCTTTTGAAGTTCTTTGTTACATGGATTGGGCCCTTCCTATGGGCTGAGTGATGTCACGTGCCACGTTTGAAAAGTACAGTACTTTTCTTGAATCGGTCCTTAAGCTTAGGTCCAGACAAAGAGGGGTATTCACTATTTGGATGATTTTTTTTCTTTTGTAGAGCAGCCAGGAACAGGACAATGTACCTCTTTGGTGAGGGACTTTTACTCCTTGATATCAGAATTTGGTGTCCCCCAGCCCATGAGAAGACAGAGGGGCCTAGACAATCTTTAGTTCTCCTAACTATTGAGATTGAAACTGTGCAACAGCACTTCAGACTCTCAGATGAGAAGTTGAGGTGTCTGAGGGAAAGGTTTCTGGATTTATGAGGCATAGGAAGGCTATATCTAATAAAGGAATTCTGGGATCTCAGTAGTCATTTAAATTTTGCATTGTAGGATTGTGGCAGCTGGCAGAGCTTCCTTGAGGTGGCTGTGTGATGCTGTATGTGGAATTCATAAACCCCATTGTAGAGTTAGGACTATGTAAGGAATCAGGGAAGACTTGATGGTTTGGCACAAATTTCTTGTTTCCTTTTACAGGATTTCTGTTTGGAGGGATGAGTTGAAGGTCTGGGATGCCTTAAAGGTATCTTGCAGCAGGTTACACTGGCTTTGGCGTGTATTTTTGTGGACGTTGGTATGTCCAGGGGTGCCCTGAGGAGTGGAATGAAGCAAGTTTGTTGTGAGATTTAATGTTTTTGGAATTTTTTTTCTGATTCTGGTGACAGTTTAGTTTGGGCCAAGGAGCTGGCTAACTCCTCTGTCCATTTCTGGTGTGATAACATGGCCACAGTGCAAATTATTAATTCCACGTTCTCCAGGTTCCTGGGGGTTGTACATTTGATCAGAGCCTACACTGCAGCTTCTTTGCTACTATGTACCTTTTATGGTGCTCCATGTTGCTGCTTTGCACAATGGACTTGTGGATCCTCTCTCCCACCAACAGATGGAGTGCTTCACACAACTGACTCTAGATGCAGAGACCTGTGTCTGGATCCAGTGCCAGCAGACCAGTGGAAGCTTGGGGAAATGAGGTTGTCAGGGCACTTAGGGCATTTCCTCACTACACTGTTACAGTGCAATTATTCCACTTTCAACATCCTGTGGAATTTTGGAGTTTGTAGTTTACTAAGGCCAAAGAGCTCTCTGGCCGAGAATTCTAAAAATCCCTCTTTATATTGCAAACCTCAGGATTCCATAGGATGTTGAAAGTGGAATAATAGCACTTTTACTATGTAGTGTGGAAATGTCCTTAGTCTTGTTGCCCCCCTGGTAAACCCTGTCCCTGGGCCTACAACTTTGAAATAAAATTAATTTAACCCCCCAGAGAGGTCACCCAGATGCTCATGTAGGCAATTAGGGTCATATGATCGAGCGAACCAGGTCAGGCCAGTAAACTCCTCAGTCACGTAGCCACAGGAGACCTCATGTTGTGATAACCCACAGTTGACAAAAGGTCATCAACCTTTAAGGAGTCAACTTGAAGGGAGTAAGAGTGTTCCCATAAAGTTGGGCACTGGAAGCAATAAAATTTTATCAAATCCATCTCCAGAAACTCACACCGCAGCCTCAAAGTGGAGGAAGATCCTGTTACTTAGATGACACTTTGTTATCTTCCGATATCCAAGAAAGTGCCAGGTGAGGAGTTGTTTTCTTTTCCTGTCCCCTTTTTGTCCTCTCCAGGAGAGGATTTGCCTTCAAAGTAAATTTTTCCTACAAATAGTTCTTGTTTTTGGACTAGTTTAGAGGAAAGAGAGAAGAGAAGATGCCTCCCAGTCATACCAACTGACCAGTTCCCCCTCCTGACAGCCACGCGATCTCCTCAGCATCTCTTCACTGAGTTCCGTTTCTTTTGCTGCTGCCCGGACCAAGGACTTCAGGAAAAGATGCAGTATCGCCCGAACTACGAATCCTTCAACAATCCCTCTATCTTATTTCCACTTTATTTCTTTTAGCCCTTGGATGCATGTGTGCGTGTTTGCGTTGATGAGAGCCATTACTGTTCAATAAAGTCATTCATTGGACCTTTTTGTGTGATTTCTGACTGAGCCTGACCCTGTAAAAATTGGGTAAAAGATCTCGCTAGGTTACCCTGCCTCTCTCATTGCTGTTGTTTGTGCTCCGTTGAGCTTACTTTTCCCATCATTTGGAGCATATTGAGGTGTCCCTCTTGGACCCCCAGATTTTCAGAGTAACAGTGTCTCTTTAATTCCTAATATCAGGAAAAGTTATAAGCAGACCACTTTTGAGTTTGAATATTTTAGGTCAAGGGAAGAGATTCAGGCTCTTTGGCCTATGTCTGTTCCCAACATTTTATAGTTATGTGTATACTGATGGATAAGATTTTCTCTGGCTGTCTTTTTAGGTGCTTTGCAGGTTAGTGAGCTCATCGTGTTGTCTAGAAAGGAAGCATTGCACAGAGCACTGGAGCTAAGAGATTTAACTCTTATCAACAACAAGATGTATTGCTCATCCATACCTCTAAAACAGATCAGAGGCACGTAGGGACAAAGGTAACATTGGGTCTTTGTCATAATCTGTCCCTTTGTCATGATCTCTCCATGAATTCTGGTCCTTAAGGTCCAGGTCCTCTATTTTGTCATGCTGATTCTTCACTCCTAATGAAGTACTAATGTTGGACTGTTATGTCATTGAAAAATGCAGAAAAATCTCTCCTAATTTTGCCATGTAGGGAGAAAATGTTCAAAATTATTTATACGAGAATGAAATAAATGAAGATTCACATCCTTAGTTATTATTGTGTTCAAAAGTTTTGAAAGCTTGACCTTTTGTTTTCTAGGTCTACACAGAAGTGAATTGAACCAGATTAGTGAGGATAAACATTGGCAGCAAGTTCTAAGAGTATTCAAAATCTGCTTCTTTGCATGTAGTAGCAATGACAATGATGATGAGAATGATCATATAATAGCACTTCTTTGTGGACACATTTTTGTATTGTAGCTGCATATTCACAGGAGGAAAATAAATCAAATGGCTAAGAAAAGGAATCCAAAACTCATTATATTATCAATATTTAAGTAAAAGGAACTAAACCTGTGGACATCATTGATTGACTGGGAAAACTAGATAGAAATCAGGGGTGGGCCATTCTGTGGGGCCAGGGACTACTTTAAGGTTGGCCAAACCCATTTGAATTTGATGTTTTCAAGGTTTCCTTGAAAGCCAAAATACATAAACATTACTTCCATCTGTGTAAAATAGATTAAAAATTAGCTGAAATGAATCTAAATAATTCTTCATTACATATTATTAAATTCATTAAAATTCTATCCTTAGTATCAAGAAATGAAATCCACTACTTATACCTGATTAATATTTAAATATACATTTAATACAAATTAACAAAATGTAAATGTAATTAAATTGAATTTAATTAATACGATACTGATTATGACATTACATATTGATAGGTAACTGAAAGGAACTAAATTGACTATGATATCCAATATAATATTGACTATCTCAATGCTGCAGTACATTTTCTTTCTTTTCTCAGTGCATTTACTGGTCTGCTACTGTATTTGAGTGACAAGCCATTATGCAATTGAAAAAAAAATATTCTGGGGAGTACACTACTACAAGTTTCAGGACCTGGAAAAAAATGGCCTAGGGGCTGCATGAAGCTCATGGGTCACCCTTTTCCTGCCCCTGAGATTGACAATGATTTCACAACAAATGGTTGCATTTCAGTCTTTGTCATTACTGGCCCTCTTCCTATACTTTTAAGAGAAACTCAGCAATGTGGTATATGGAGCTTTTCCTATTACTGTTATCTTCCTGCTATATCCACTTCAGTTAATATTACTGTTGGCAATCCCTCTTAGCACCCCCCCACACACAAAAAATGTTATGTTACTTTTTTTCATCCCTCTGGAAGAAGAAATTAAAGTAAATGATGCTGTGTAATTCTGTGTAATTCTGTGCATTAAAAATTTTACTTGATTTTACTTTGATCAAGGATGGGCTTTTTCCTTTTTTTTGGTAAGAAATCAATCAATCTATTGCTTTATTTAGATTCTAACTTTCTCTCAAAAGTTGGGCTCAAGACAGCATACAAAATAAAAAGAGATATAAATAAAACCACACATAACTAAAACATACAAAAAGTTAAGATGAAAATAATATTAAACCAATATTATTAATATTAATATTAAGCTATCCCCTTTTCCTTTTGTATCATGTCTTAATCAGATTGTGAGCCTGAGGTCAGGGAACTGTTTTATTGTTCTTATATTTGTAAAGTGGCATGTACAGTGATGGTGCTATATTGATAATGATGATGGTGATGATAATACTGATAATAAATTAAAATTATATAACATATTAATTTAAAAGCATAGGTTAAACAATAAAGCACTCAAACAGAAAACCTTTGCTGCCCAACCCATGAAATGAAGAGACCACATACAGGGCTTGGGTTGAACTAGGGCAATTTATTAATGCATGCCTAATTAACATAAAGCTAGTAGTGAACTTAAACTTAAACTTGGGCTTGAATTTGAACTTGAACTTGAACTTGATTTTGAGCTTTTGGCCTGACAAGGGGGGTTGACAGAATGGGTAGGCCAAGGCAAGGATCACCTCTCGACCGCCTCCACAGCCCATCGTGGATGAGGTACCGGGCCCCAAATCCAACCCATGAGACTGGGTTAAAATTGGCTGGTCCTTTTCGGGAAGGCAAGCCCCCCAAACAGCTACCTCCCTGTCTCTTGACCCCGCAGTAGGGGCCAGTCATGGGCCTGGCCCAAGGACAACATTTATCCTACACCAAAGGGTGCCATAGGTACTCACCAAAATGCTCAGACCCCTCCGTACCAGCTGTGGAGATCTATTTAATACCTAGCTGGGACGCCACCCTGAGAAGCCAATTGCCTGATCCCTTGGCACAATGTAGTGTAGGCGGAAAAAAACCCTGAGGGAAAATTCCTACCCAGCCCTGAAGCGACCAGTGATCTTACACTGAAACCACAGGGTGGCAGGGTGGGTTGCTGGGAAACGAAGAAGCTGAGGAAGGGGTGGCAAAGCCCTAAAAGGGGGCTGCAAACTCAGCCCCCACCCCTTACCACTGTACAACCCTCATTGTGCAGTGATTACATGGTGTCTTCTCATGAAAGGCCAGCAAAGGCACCCCCCCCATTCATAATAATACGGGGGGGGGACGAATTATAGAAAACAATCAGTTTCCAAATGCCTGTTGGAATAGAAAAGACTTCACCTGATGGAAAGAAAACAGGGAAGGAGCCAGACTTACTTCCCTAGAGAGGGAGTTTCAGAGTGCATGAGCAGCCACATAGAAGGCTGTTTTCTGTGTTCCTACCAACTGTACTTGTAAAGGGTCTCTCTGGCAATATGGTTTGCCTGATATCCTGGACCTAAGCTATATAGGTCTTTAGAAGTCATAACCAGCACTGTGAATTTTGCCTGGGAATGGACTGGCAGCTGGTAGGGCTGTTGCTACTAAGGAATTATATATTCCCAGTAAACAGCCTGTGTTAACAGTCTGGTTGCAGCTCTTTGGACCCATAAGAAAAAGTGTAATCTTCTGTCTGAAGTTACAGTCCTATCTTTGTTGCATGATGAGGAGGCAGGATACAATATTTGTTTGATCTTCATTTCAAGCTGAAACTTATTTTAGCCTTTTTCTTTCACTCTAATTTTCTTGTTGTTGTTGTTGCAACCAATATACACACATTGCAATTGTGATTTTTTTTAAAAGAGAAACAGAAAGAATGGAGATAATCTTAAATAACACAAAATAGATGCTTCAGAAACTTAATAGCAAAACAACAAAGGACTTTGAAGGCTTGAAACAAAACAGTCTCCTTTTTTACAGACCTGATTCCTGCTCCCCCCACTCATAAAATAACAGGGAAAAAGACAACATTGATATCTTTGAAGCAACATCATTATCAGTATAAGTAAACCTTTCAAAGTGTGACAACATACTACCCATATTACTTCCTTAAATAAAGTCAGGAAGGAATGACTGCCAAAATATATCAGCAATGGATGGAAGTATAGGTCAGTAGGAAAGGGATGTCAATCATACTATAAGACAAAGCCAGGCACAATCTTCTGTGTTGCTGCACTTTACCAAACCTTTGCACACATTTTAGAGTGGGAGGATGTTGCTACATTAATCACATGTGAAGTTAGCCAACTGTATTCTCCATGGCTCTTTCATGTGAAGACAAAAGATAAGGACATGGATACAACCTTGGTGTGAGAGAAGCGTTTCAAATCACTTTTATGAGAGTTAACATTCAGAATTCTATCAAATGAAATTTATCTTTGTCCAACAAAGAGGAAATACATTTTCCTTTTTCCTTTTTTTAAAATATCCACACGTTCAGCGATGATACAAGTTGCATAAAAGGAAGACTTCCTCATATTGTTGGTGCCAAAATAAAATTGTATTGTTGTACCGGTAAGAGCAGCAGAGCTTGGAAGAATGACTTTTGGGATTACAGCTCCCAGAATCACCCAGCCAGGATAGTGATATCTCATCCTGATAGCCACATCTCAACTTTTTATAATGGTGACTATATTACTCCTTTTTATTGACTCTCAAATACAAAATGTTTAAACACAGTAAGAGTATCAAAAGCAAAAAGCATGATGCAGACTGGCTACAGTTCAGGAGAAGGTGAATGTGGAAATTTGACAAACATAAACTGCATATTGTACTATTCTGCAAATATAATCAAATTTTTCCTCTTTACTCACAATAGGAGGGTTATACTTCATAGCTGTCAGAAAAAACTAACAATCATAGATAGTGCGGGGAAAGATTTTTGACTCGTTATGCTGTCGCATACCTCTGGAGTCTGATGATTAATGATGCCACAGAAAGATTAAATAATAGAACCAGAACAAGGTGCAGGAGAAGAAAAGGTTGGAACAGGGCAGAGACACACAAATAGGATGAAGAAAGCTATTTAGGAAAGAAATTGCCCTGAATATTTTAGCAGCTGAAAGGCTCCATTCTTCACAGAGAAACTGTTTCTTTATAGCATCATTTATAAATGCTCTGCTCTCAGCAATATCTTCTGCTCCTTTTCCTTCTGGACTCATTTCTTCCAAAACACTAAGGAAAACCCATTGCATTGTAATGGAGTGCAAACCAAGATTGCGTGATACACTTCATGCAAGGATGCACTTCCGTATCCACACATAATTTCCTTCCTGGATGGACACAGAAGAAGGGTGACTGGGTATCCAGACATGAGGCATCCAGTGGAAACAACAATTGCTCTACAGAATGGGTGATGCAAATGCACACACAGATCCAAATACGTTGGTTTAGGTTATCATGAGAAGAGGTCTGTTGAGGGTCAAGATATGTTGGAAGTTTCTCTGTTGATAAATGTATTCCACTTTGCATCCCTTCAAGCAAACTCTTAGATTCAACTACATCAAGGGTTTTTGTACTCAGTGTTCTGCTTGTAAGCTTCCGACAGGTATCTGATTCACCACTGTATGGAGAGAATGTTGGGTTATCAAGCCTTTAGTTTGAGCTGATAGAGTTCTTCTTCCTTTCCTCAGGTACATGGAGTTACACTGCAGATAAAGAGCATAATCTAGTGCTTCTCAGACAACCATTGTCTACATGCAAAGATAATGGACAGTGAAGACCCTTTCAGGCATAACAATGGTCATTTCCGCACTAGCTTTGAGGCCCCTCCCTAAACTGCAAACCCCAGGATTCCATAGGATGTTGAAAGTGGAATAATAGCACTACAACAGTCTAGTGTGGAAATGGCCAATATGATACATGTGGATAGGGAGAGAGAGTTACAGAGAATTTTATATAAAAGTGCTGGAGCAACTCTCATGTGACGCAGGATTACAACGTTCACAGTGATTTAGCTTATAAAAAAGATAAGTATGAACAGACACAACAGATCTGTGTATGGTTGTTCATGATGTGAAAAAATACACTTGAGTTGGACTTCTACCTACCACTGTTTTTAAAGGCTGCTAAATCTGTATTTTTGTCATAGGCCTGAGAATCCAATATTAATTCTGCCCATATTAATTCTGAATGATAGTTTTTAAGGTTATCTGGGGTGAAGATATGACTGTTAAGTTAATATAAGTGTAGATTTTGAGGACACTGAATACTCTGAAGACACTTGATCACATCTGGGCTTGGAAGCTAAACAGGGTCAGTCCTGGTTAGTAGTGGATGGGGAACCAAAAAGAAGTACTAGGTGTCTAGGCTGTATTTCGAATGAATGAAATAACCTCTGAGTATTCATATTCTAAGAAAACCACTTTGGATTCCATCTCAGGAGAAAGGCCGAGTAGAAATTCAAGAAACAAAATGAACAAATAAACAAACCACTGTGAAATTCATGGGGTCACCATAAGTTGACAGGTGATTAGAAGGCACACACACAAGTACACACACAAAACCCTATGAAATTCATGGGGCCACTGTAAGTTGATAGGTGACTTTTGAAGGCACACATGCACACAAACACACACATGTGCACACACACATAGTACAGATTTGTCCATAACCACATTTAAGGCATGTCTGAAAACCAGGTTTGCATTTTTCAAAAGAAGAGTAATTATTCACCACTAACTGCTTCTTTGGGTACATCATTGTTGTTTTTGTGGATGTTCTCTACATCAGCATTCTTTGATGTGCTGAGTTGCTTCCCCACAGGTTACCGTCCAAAATAGGTTCCTGCTGCAACTAAACATAGTTGTTTGAAATGGTCTCTCTAGTTCACAAATCATTTCTGAAGTTTTCTCCTGCAGAGGAACAGTTCTGGGACTTGGATTGCACATGCACCTTCATTTTCCGCATTCAGAACAATATTTTGGCTTCCTATCATTTGTGATTTCCCCCTTCCTATGCTACTGAATGCAGTCTCTGCACACTGGATGGCTCCCCAAAGGGCTAGACAAAAAGCAAGATTGCTCCTTTGAAGCCACAAAGCAATGGCATTTATTTCAGCCTGCCAAAATCAGGGCCACTGTAAACATGAAAGAAAAGAAAGGCTGCTTGCAAATAGTATATGCTACTGTTTGCTGACATTTTCTCAGGTAGAAAGTTAATGTTATCTTGACTAAACCAGATGAAATCTACAAACACGGCAGGAAGAACTACAGTGTAAATATGGGAAGCAACAATGGGCTGGTGAAATCTAATTATCACGGTGGCAAGTGTAGCCTATGGAAGTAAGAGGATAGCTGTCAAAGTCGTTAAAGCTGAAAGGTCTCTTTACAATCTCAAAAGCTTCACTTATCTCCCTTTTGTCTGGGCTGTCAACAGGAGATGAATGCTGGCAACCATCCTAATCAGTGACATGGTTTTCTTAATGTGATGACATATTTGGCAAAAAGAGCACTTGCTTGTTCCACCTATGTGGACTACCAGAAAAAGAGAACCCAGAACAGAGCAGTTTGCCCCAGTGTTCATGGATTATTGAACATTATTTTTCATTAAAAAAAAAATGAGGGGCTCAGGAAAATAGGATTTTCAAACTTTCCTGGAGAACCATGTCAGAATCCTAGGGATTAAAACTAACCCCACCTCATTCCACTTTGTAGAGGAATATAGGTACCATATGGAACTAGTAACAACATCATAGGGATTTCAGTTGGGAGGATACTCCCAGCTACTCTCACTTTGCCAGTGCCATGGTCCTGCTTCAGATTCTTGCAACCAATTGCTTGATTACAAATTTAGTCTTGCTTAGAGTTGACCCACTGCAGTCAGAAAGTTTTTTTGTTTTGTTTTTATTACACAAAAAGCATATTGAGAAGGAAAAAGGTATAAAAGGAATAAACCAACAGATAATTCACCAAAAACAGGTAAAGAGAAATTATTGGCATGTAAGCTTCTAGAGAAGACAATCAAATATCCAAATAAGCCTCTGAGTAGATTTGACATCTATATGCCATATGTTCAAATGTGGAAGAGGTTATGAAGTCCTTAGTCCATCAAGAATTTTTTCTACTGCTATAGTCTAGCACTTTTAGCAGCAGGAACAGCATGGGTAATTTAAGTTACTCTTAGCTAATTTAAGTCCTGTTCAATGCATCTGCTCTAAATATGACTTGCCAACCTGCTAATTAATCATTTTTAAAACCACGGGAGAGGCTAGTTGTGGCTTTTCCACACCTAGCTAGACCTTTACTGAGCCCATACTGGGATTTCTCTCTGTTATTCGATGGCATGATATACATTTAAGACTACACAGCCATTTTCAGCCCTTTCAGTGTTGGTTGATATCCAGTCCCATACTTTTAACAAATCAGCATCACAGCATTACCCTAGTTCTTCTGCCTTTCATCCGTATACTTGTCATTTCCTATTACATACACTGTGGGTGGGAAATCTTTGCCTCCAGAATGTTCTGAATAACATCACCCTTGATGCCTTACCATTAGGGCTTCAACCTTCTTTATTAGGCAGAGTTGTAGTGCTGGGAACTAATTGATATAAGCTGACAAAGATCCAGGCTGAACAACCATTTAATTTCTAGCTTCCTCAGATTTGTTTACTTTCTTCCCCTGTTCTGCCTAATGCTGGCAATTATGGTCTACTTATTGTGGTTTGCAAATGTAATCCATATGCTCTTTGCTTCCAGTTCTACATTATTAATAGGTATGCCATCCCTCTGAACTTCAGGGTCAGCAGTAGTCCATGCAAATTAAAGTATACAAAAAGATCTTGAATATTTACTTTACACAGCATGCACATGCTGGACTTCTAAGGACGAATGCTTTAAGTATTTTGTGGTATTACCATAATCTGTGCTGCATAATAGTTATTTTACTTCATAACAACAGTTAAAAAGGAAAATTGTCCTTGAGATAGGATGCATTTTAGTTTGTATTCAGCTTTTGTTGTATCTTGAACAACTTCAGTAATATAGTTGTGGTTTTATGCTCATAAAGACAAGGGATTATTTTGGGAAAACATTTTTTTTTTTGGATACTTTATGAAATATCTCTTGCACTGCTTCTACCAATTCAGGACTTGTCCCATACTATCCCTTTCTCAGAAGTGAGATTTGATGGAATTTGGCATGAATTTCAGCCATCATTATGACTGCACCTCTGTTATGAATTCCTTGCTTAGGAAGATCTGCCGAGACACTGTCTTTCCACTGCCAAGTTAAAAAAAATGTTTATATATATCAGAACTTTTCATGACTGTTAAATGATGGCGTTGCAACTGTCCATTTTACTTATGCTTTTGATGTCAGAATTTAACACATTTTTACAGGATTTATTTACTTTGTATTGTAGCTTCACTTGAACCCTTTTAATCCAGATTCTCCTGAGAATGTGTGCACTGAGAACTCCCTTTACCACAAGGGTGGACAACTGTCAGGGGACAGAGAGCCTTATTGCCTCACAGAGGAGGGCAAGAGAGATTTTACCATGCAATTTGGTTATTCTAAGAACTGTGCCGCTCTGGATTTCAGATAAATGGATGACATACTTTATGATTCCAGTCCATATGTGAGTATAGCTTTTCAGTAATTCCACTCCACTGTAGGATGTGGAGATTGGATGAGAAGAAAATTCACACTCATTTCTGTCATGCTTTTTTGTATATAGCTCTCAGTTGCACAGAAGGTTCAATGTCCAGCTAGGACTCACTTCCCACCCCCATTGTGTTGTTCAGTGACACAGATGGGAAGGCCTCACATGAAGAGAGGCCACCTACTGACATCATGGCACATAGTGCTGTGATAGAGAGACAGGAGGTGGAGCATGACAGGTCACTTAAGACTGAGCTGCCCTGTCTCTGCCTCACTTTGGTAATTTGACATGACCCACTCTCCTGCCTTTAATGCAGTGCAAACTCGTTGGTTGCATCAGGGCTGGGGTAGGAATTCTATCCCCTTTCCACAGGTTTTTCACCTACCCTACCCTGCTGCAGGGGACTGGATAACTGGCTACTGAGTTGTGTCTTAAATAAGTTATCACTGGCAGGTAATAGGGGGGAAATTTGGAATTTCATGAACATCTATGGAACCCATTTGGTAAAGGGTAAGCCTCTGGAGCTGCCTCTACATGTCTTGAGACACGGGGATGGGGGTGCCTTGTTCTTGAGGTTGGCCCGGGGGTTCTGCCCTCATTTCTAGTTCTGCAACAAGGAGGGATATACCCTTAGGCCCTCCTTCCAGAAAACAGCTGGTCAAGGTTGCAACCCAGCTTCATGGATTCACCTCAGGGCCTTGGTGTTTCACTCATGGGGAAGCTGGGGGAAAGGTCCAGGGAAGACTGCTTTCCTTAGCTACTCCTGAAACAGGTTTCTCCCCACCCCCCACATTTCTAAGAGGTTAACCTTAAATGGGCAATATTTTAAATAAAGTTGCCCATATTTAACCCCAGACTTGTTGTGTGGTCTCATCATTTCATTGGTTGGTCAGCAATACATACATAAGCCTTCTAGCTGACTTAGGCTAGGACAGACACCTGATCAACATGTCTTGGACTCATAATATACTTGTTCTTCATAATCAGACATCAAGGTATACATTTTCCCATGGAAATGTGAGGATGTGTGTGTGTGTGTGCGTGTGTGTGGAATTTTCCCGTGAGTCAGTGAAAATGTTAACATTTGAGTCAGGCACTACTTTGAAATGAATGGGATGCCTGAAACAAACACCCTAAAACTTAAATCATCTGCCTTCTGGTACTAGTGGAGATTATCCCAAACAGTCAACATCTAAAAATACAGCTATCGGCAAAAGCAGTTTCCATTTTGAATGGGAGTTACATCACCTTTGATCAGTGGCAAACTGGTAACCATGAAGAGATATATTCTGGCCTACATTCTTTTCTTAGTGCAGTGTTGCAACCATTCATTACAAGGCAATACAACAATGCTTGAAGAGCTAATTAGTCTTTAATCACCATCAAGAAGCACTCTGGAAAGCAAAGAAAGAAAAGGGAATACAAAGCAAGATGCCACATCTGCAGATTGCATTGATAAATGGTACGGTAGAGAGAATAAAGATTGATTGAAGTAAAGTAGAAAATTTACCGGGTTTTAGATTGTTTTGATTGCGTGGCTTGCTGTAGGCAACAGTCAGACACTCTGGAACTTGCTTGTGCTGAATGTAGAGCTACAAAAAGGAGCAGTGTTGGAAGAAAAAAACAAAGATGATAGAAAAACATCTGTCTCCTCCATACACGGATTCATATCATGAAGGATTTGTTGGGCTTTAACTGGTGCCTCATTGCTTTTGGCTTTACAAGGAGCACCTGGAGTTGTGGGTGCTCAGGTCTCAGGGATGGACAAGTGTGTGCAACATCAGCCATTGTGATGGGCTTCACAATGTGGCTGGCTTCAAGATTTGGTGGCCCTTGACATGATATCATCTCAAGGGGCCACCTGTGATAGTAGCAGTTACTTTTTTCTCCTCTATGGCATATTGAATTTATACTGAAGTCCCTCGTAACTGTACAGCTCACATATCTTACCTGATATAGTTTAGTGGTGGAGCGTGTGGAACTCTGTATAAGCAATTTTGCTTTGCTACCAGAAATTCCATGCCTTTTCATCAATAAAATGACAGCTAGAGTCCTGGATTACTGTAATGCACTCTACATGGGTCTCACTTTGGAAAGTGTTTGGAAGCTACAACTAGTGCAAAATGTGATGGACAGACAATTATCTGGAGTAGCAGGACTGACTGGCTCCTACATCAGTGGGTCAATAAATTTTCAAACTAAACACAAGTTTAGTTTGAAGCTTAAAGTAGCTATCTGAAGTGTTGAACCTGTATGGGGGATAAGGTTCAACACGTTAGGCAGTTCCTTTAAAACCAAGGATGTATTAACTGTTTCATGGACACTGATGTTTCTAGCTATCACTGAGCTTTAGAAAACTTAGATCACCATTCCTGAACAAACTACATTAAATTCTAGTTTGTTTCTGAGCTCAATTCATGGAACTAGTGTTGATGTACAAAGCCCTAAATGTCTTGGGGTTATGGTGTATGAGAGACTGCATCCTCTTTTTTTAAGACTAGCCAGAATTTGATTCAGTAGTGCCCCATTGCATATTCCATCATTCCCCAGGCTATATTGCTGAGTTGCACCACAATCAAAGAACTTTCTCTGAAGGGAAATCATATCAGTTTCATCACTGCTGAACTTCCAGCTGGCAGCCAAATGTATACTATTCTGCCTGGCCTTTTTTTTTTTTTAACTAGCTTTTAAAATTGATTTTCATCTGTTTTTAAATAATGTTTTCTTATTACACTTTATAATACATTGCTCTCTGGACAGAAAAGTGATTAATATTAATGCTAATAATAATACTGGTCTGTCTGCTGAGTGCAGACCTGAAAACAGAACTGACTGGGCTATAGAAGACTAAGTACTCTACTCTATAAACCCAAGAAAGAGGAAATTCAAGTATAGGAAGAGAAGGGCAATCCTGATATTCTAATTTTGTTTTTCCCATTTTTAATTTTTTGATTTTTGCCATTTTGATATTCTAATAGTTCAGCTGAACCATTCTAATAGTTCATCTGTTGCTTTTGCCTCAAAACCATTCAGGACAATGCCTTGTCAAACTGCTTCAGTGAAAAAAAAAATTGCTCACCTCATCAAATTGTCCTAGAATGATACCACTTGCTCTTCAGCACAAGGAATTTGTCCAGTGCTAATGAATGAAAAAGCGTATTAGTGCATGGAAAATATTATGTTTACCTCTAAACAGTTTAGAAAAGTACAAACGTACTGATTTCTACCATTTTTTGTACAATTAAAGGCATCCTTAAAAAAAAAAATCACTGATTTTAATTAATCAAAGAAAGACTTTTAATTTGAGACAGTGCTTAGTACAACAATGAGCTTATAATACATGGCTCATTCTCTGAGCCTGAGCAAAGTACCTCTTTTGGTCATCATTGTGTAACCATCAACAGCCTTCATATTTGAGGTGGTCTGGATAAGAGGTTTATGGGAAATCAGATTGAAAGGAAGCAAGGCACCATCCTCTGTCCTGCATAAAATGACAAATATGTTCAAACTGCAATCTTACTTCTCATCTTCTAATTCTATATTCTAAACCAGACGTATTCATGCTGTCATGATTTAAAACAGAGATAGTAAAATGTTATTGGAGGCATTCTACCCTGGAAGCCTCCAGGCATGATGACATAGTGGGAACAAGGGGTTAGTCCCTCCCAACACTAAAAACAAAATAAGATATGGATCTCTAGTAACTACTAATATCATTTTTTTAAAAGTGGATTTTTTCCTTCCTTCCTTCTTCGCATCTTGTGGGCAGTGAGACCCATGGCAAGTCCACACACAGAAGACTGGCACTGAAGTTTCCCTTTCTGATTTAAAGATGTTACTGCTGCTTAGGGAGGTAATTCTTCAGTAAATTTCTTCTAGAAGGGAGCAATGAGTAGTTTCAGCAACTTTCTTCCCACTATGAAGTCTTTGGAAACCACATAATTTTGAAGGCTATTCACATTTTGGGATTTATTCTGCACAAATTTCACATGTGATTGTTTAGCTTTTTCTGTGCAGGAAACAGCATTTTCTGCTTAGAAGACAATATTTCAATGTAGAAATATTTATTTCTGCACAAAAAATGCTATTTTCTAGGCAAATTAACAATGTGCAAAATTTACACAGAATAAACAGCATTTGCTGCACAGGAATTAACATTCACACACTGAAATATTATTTTTCACACAGAAAATGCTGTTTCCTGTGCAGAAGATGTGGTCTTCTGCACAAAATAGCCACATGCAAAATTTGTGCAACGTAAGTCCTGAACTGCAAAGATTCTCACCCATCCAGGATTCTTCTCATGAGGGTTTCTCAACACTTGAAAAACATCCTTTTACCATTTTTCAAGTATTTTTGAATATTCCTTCCACCCCTCCTCCTCCTGCTCCCCCACCTCCTATAAACATAATCCTATTTTTTCTTTTCTCCCTCAGTCTTGGACTCAAGGCAGTTTACAAAGGTTAAAACAGATACAGCATTAAAATTTATATACAGACCATTTCCGCACTACACTGTAATAGTGCTATTATTCCACTTTCAACATCCTATGGAATCCTGGGGTTTGCAGCTGGGGGGCGGGTATTTAGAATTATCAGTGAGAAAGCTGTTTGGCCTCAGTAAACTACAAACCCCAGAATTCCACAGGATGTTGAAAGTGGAATAAGAGCACTATAACAAAATAGGGTGGAATTGGCCACAAATCTACACAAAAAAAATAAAAATATAGTTAAACTAAAATAGGATTAAAAGCAGTTAAAAATAAGAATGAATAGTACAACGCATTCTAAGAGGCCTTTTCCTTCTCAGCAATCAGCCATCAAAGGTTTTCCAAAACAGAAATGTCTTCATGTGTCTGTGAAAGGATAGCAAGCAGATTTCTACCCTAGCCTCTCTAGGAAAAGAGAGCTAGATCATGGGAGCAGCCACTGAATAGGCACTCTCCACCAAATGTACCTGTGAAGACAGTGAGGCAGAAAGAAGGGCCTTCCCAGAAGATCTCAAAACAGGGGCAGGCTCATATGGGAGGATATCATCCTCCTGATAATCTGGACTTTGAGCTATTTAGGGCTATTTAGGGCATAACCAGCACTTTGAATTGTGCCTGGAAATGGATCAGTAGTCACTGGAACCACTGGTAACAGAAGAATTGTGTGCTCACTGTAGCCCTCAGTATCCTGTAGAATACTCACAGTTCTAAGTATGCAGGTTGGGTGTTACTACCAACAAAAGTAAGTTGACTTCAGCAAAGAACAGAAGACAAAATGGAGAAAAGGGGCAGTGTTTCTTATTTCAGTGCTTCAGAAAATGCACTAAATATGGAGACATGGAGAACTGGTGATGAAACTTGAATCTCCAAAAGGTGTCAATGTTCAGAAATCTGAAAATCCATGCCTCTCATTGACTGTCTTGGAGGGAAAATTGCTATAACTTTTTAATTTCTTTGTCTCTTTGTTAAAATTGCATGAAATTTATAGTTACTGTTGTTCCTTACAGGTGGATCAATGCCTGCCAAATTGCAGACAGATAGGTGCAGGGATTTTTGTATTCCATGGCTTCAAAGTTTGATTTTTAAATTAACAAAAGGAAGATAGACTGTGAAAGTCAATTAAGGACATTTTTTAAGCAATGTACCCTTGCCCAAGCAAAGCAGTAAAGAATTACTCGATCAGACCAACAAAACCAACACATGGCTGAACATGCTCAGTCTATCTTTTTTGCTTTGTCAAAATTTCACAAACATTTTGGAGAGGAGTCCTGGAAGCTGGACAGAGGAGGACTCTCCCCTACTGGCCCACTATGCAGCCATGTGAGGTAGAGTTAAAATTGGAGACAGCTTCTGTACTTTTAACAGCTATGTAAAAGAGGAAATTTCAGCAAGTATTCCTTGTTACCTGGCTGCATAACAAGTAAAACCTACTAAAATTCCTTATTCTTCAGAGCTATTAAAAGTACAAGAGCCATCTCTAGTTTTTAATCTGGCAGCCCTAAGGGGATAGAACTAACAATGGCTGAGATTCTACACCAGCATGTACCTTTGCATATGTAGTTCCAAGTCCTCTCATTGCCCAACAGCTGTCAGTCAAGACCAGAGAGGAGACTGTTCTAATTTTACTGGTGGAACAGGGAGGCGGGTGACTGAGAACATGGAGGAGTTGGTCTCAGCTTGGTCATGGTGCAGGGGAGAATAAGAATACACTTTCAGATGGAGGGTACTTGCCTTTTCATTCCCCCAGGAGCTCAGATGCACCATACCTTTCTGATCTGAATCACTTTTCTCCCCTCTTGTCCACTGGGTAAGGCATAACAGCAGGCATTCCTCTCAGGGCTTGACTATTGCCAAGCAGTGGGAGGCTTTTGTATGGAGTGCCAAGGCAAGTGAATAGCCCTCTGTGCCCCCTACAGATTTGAATAGCCCATATGTGTGTGTAAGCTGCACTTATATGTATGTAAGTCACTAACAGGATGCTGGCCAATGAGTCACTGTTAAGATCCCTGGCCACTGTGACTTCAGAGTGCTATGGTTTCCCATCTGAAGCAGACACCAGTAAACATGCTTTCCCATAGCCATTTCCTGAAGGAAAAGAAGGTCATATTACCAACTTTTTTTTTTCAACAGCAGAGTTTCCTGCAACACCTCAGGCAGGAAAGCAAGACCTTGTTCTTTTTCGGGACATGTGATACCATCCTCTGCAAATGTCCTGATCTGGCAAGGACAAGCCTGATTAATCCTCTGTTGTCCCACTTTTTAAGCTTCTTTAAAAAGGTCCCAGTTTCTCTCTCCTCTTCCCACTTCCCCCTTGTCCTCAGCTGTCTTCAATTCCTGCAAACTGATTTCAAAGTGCAAAAATAGTTTGCACAGAATTAGCTCAGCAGGAAGTGGAGAGGAAAGGAAGGGGTGAAATTTTACCCTTCCCAAGATGTTTGGACAAAAACAAACTGCTGCTGCCTCTTCTAGCTTGTTTGGTGTTCCTCATTAATAGCTTTTGCCATATTGACCACATTCTGGTGTTGCTTGGCCACGTGTCCTGGCTTTTACCTACAAAATGATAGAGAGTAAGCAAGACCTGCCTTCTAGACTTTATAAAAATTAATTTTGGGGGGGGGGGGCACAACTCCTGTAATCTTCCAGACAGCTTGTCCAAGCTTGGTGTCACTTTGTTTGTTGGATACCTGGAGCCTCACTTCATGTTCTGTTCCCCTGGTGTCTCTTGATTTCCCTGAAGAATGTGAATCATAGAAGAGTTAGTCACAACCACTTGAAGATGAGGAAGTATCAGAAAGCCATATGGTGAACTGCTGTAGTTACTTAGACAAAGAACACTAGAAAAGAAAACTGACCTGAAAATCATCATCATCATCATCATCAGGGCCAAGCTAGACATCATCAGTTTTATGTTGCCAGTATAAAATTAAGAGCCATAATAGAGTCTTAGTTATAGATTTTTCCTGTTAGTCCCTTAATTAAATTTGAAAAATTTTATGTCCTAGCTACATCTTTTTCTGTGTCTAAATTTGGAACATCCTTGGACATTTATCTTTTGCTTTAATTAGTGGATTTCAACTTTAACTGACAGAAGCAAATCTTATCTTGTGCAGCTGAGAGCCAAGAATATACTTCCTACTATGAATTCTAGGGCTTGGGCCTTTTACTACAGCATTTAAATGTCTCAATGACCTCCTTCTTCAAGGCTATTACAAGTACTGTTAGCACAATACCATATGCTGACAGAGCAGCTTTATAAAGCAATCCTGGACATCTGTTCCAGTGCTATCATCTTTAATATATATCTTGTTTCACCTCTTTTGGTGGTCTACTTTGGAAGGGCACAGCCTTAAGACATGGCTTGAAGTACCTGGAGCAAAAAAGCAGACAAAAAGCTTTGGTATGTATTGCGGCTACTAACACACTTGCAAGGCCAGCAAGGGCCTGACTGCACATAAAAACAAAGAGTGAATCCAGAAATCTCCTTCTGAATTTTTTACTGCAATTCAATACAATACAGTTCAATACTACAAGATCCTACTGCAAACATGTAAGTCAATTCAACTTCAAAGATATGGTTTTTAGGTTACAAGGACTGGATGGATGTGGAGTAATGGGATCATTACTATGTCCACACAGTGTGGATAAATATGAAATTCCCATCTATTCAGATGCTACCTGAAAGAGAATGTGGGATTAGATGAACCTTGGCCCAGTACAAAAAGTCGGTCTTACAGCTCCTGATGGAATGGAGATTGAGCGTATCTCAGTAAGAGGTCTGATGCCATTAGGCACAGTTTTTCTTTTCCATATTAGAAACATTCAGTACGTTGGTTTTCCAGAACTATTGCTAGATCTGCAAGAAATAAAATAGTCTAACATTTAAATAACTCTGTTGATCAAAATCACACCATGCTGCCATCTAATACTGGGAATTGAAATAATGGAGGAAGCTTGCTGCTTGGGTCTGAAATTGCATTTAAAGTATTTTGGTACAGAGGAGGTTAGAGAAGTTAATTTTACTGTACCAGTTCCCAATGGCCGGCGTGTTAGTCTATCACAGTTGAAACAATGAAGGTCTGGTCTGTGAAAACATATACCATGATGAATTTACTAGACTTCAAGGTGCCACAAGAATCCTTGTTCATTTACAATCTTCCAGCATACAAAACTAATAATCACTGGACACTTCCGCAGATTTGTTGCCTTTTATTCCTACTAGACTAACCAGATGTTTAGACAAAATTTACCAGGCTCAATAAAGAAAATACTGGTAAAAGAAAAAGCACAGTGATTTTCTTTTATAACATTTCAGTAAGCTGTGCAACACTATGTGGTTAATAACAGGAGTTATCAAGAACCTGTATTTTATGTTCACATCTTGTGTCATTTTTTTTTCTTTCTGTCTATTGGTTTATTAGATACACTCTTACCTTTTGACAGGTACACTGTTGAAGTGAACATTTTAAATTAGCTTTAATTGATTTGGGTCATCTTAACCTAGACCATGAAAGAGAAGTAAACTACCCACAAGGGTTTCTACTGTTTTCTTCAGATATAATTCAGTTTTATAGCCTACAGAGAAAGGAGTGGAAAATGGATCTTTTCTCAGTTTTTGTTCATAGTGTTACAGGTCATTTATGTCTATCAGCACTGTTAATAATTCTACCAAAGGCACACCTAAGGTGGAAAAGTAAAGAAGATAATGAAATGATCCTTTGCTTTCTGTGTTCCTGCACACATAAATGCTGCCCCATTGGACTAACACAGAATATTGACCCATCAGATACTGCACATCCGGACCTCAGCTTGAGGTACTATTCCCCACCCAGAAAGATAGGAAATGAGAATATGTGGCCTTCCAGATGTTGCTGAACTGCAGCTCCTATCATTCTTATCCACTAACTATGCTTGCTGAGGCTAGTGGGAGCTGTGGTACAACAACATATGGAAGACCTTGTAACCCCACACTGTTATATGTATTGTTCAGTGATGCACTGCAATGGTGACTTGTGATCACGTATGTTGGACTGAAGATGTAAACAGGTGGAGAGGAAGCTCTTGCCATTTTATAATCATTCTGCGTGAGTCTGCTACCAGGATAGAAATCTGAAAATGCAGCTTCTCCCAAAACAGGCCATTAAAGATGAGGTGGGAAAGGCTGGTTGACCAAACATAAGAGTCTGGTTAGTTTTTGTCTTTGGTAAGATCTTATTAACATCAGTACGATTTTAGTAGCCATATGGTATATAGATTGGTCAAGCATGTGGCAGAGGCCGTGCTCTGCATCTGCATTTACAGCAGATGGCATTTTGTTTCTTGAATACACACTGTTTTGCTCCCACAGTCCAGAGGGCTCATCTTAGGGCTGCAATTTGAACAAACATCAGACAAATAGAAGAATCTAAAGCAGAGGAAGGGAAGTTCCAGAGAGGAGGCCCCTCCATAAAAGTTCCTCTCTCCGGATAGAAAGGTGAGTGAGATGGGAAAGCCCCAGTGTATCTATGATCACTACACTCCCAAACCAAGGGGAAAACACCTCATTTTCATAAATGAGACTTCCCTCCTTCCAAGCCTCAGAACTGCATGACAGGGATTTTTTGTGAGGGTGACATGGAGGAAGGGAAGGGAGAGAGAGAGAGAGAAGGGAGAATGGGGAAGATTGCATTTGTCTGAATGGAGTGTATTTACATGTTTGTGAAGGAAAGGGTGTTATCTGTGGAAGGATATGCATGTGAATGATATGTGTGTTTATAAATGTGGTATGTGTGAATGGTGTGTGTGTATGAAAGGATAGGTTGGAAACTACATTTGGCTTTGTTTCCGGGCAGTCCTGGAAGACTGCTTGTGCAAAAATGCAGTCCTTGGGATTATTAAAAGTTTAGATGCTGTAGTGTTACTGGCAGTATCACCACTACTACCATCATTACCACTACTGCTTACATTGGGTATCCATGTCACCTCACATCAGCAGCAAAACAATATCTGCCCTAAAGCTCCTCCATATGGGGGAACCCTCAGTGCAGAAAAAGAGGTGTCTGGGGAAACAGTTCCAACTCAGCTTTGTATTTGGTGTGCTAGTCTTCTGCGTGGAGGGATTTCCACTCTCTGTACCTGAGCCCATCCCCCTGCAGTCTGAAGTGGCACAACCAATGTACACATTTAGTAGATTAAAGGGAAGTGCACCTTAAACATGCAAGATATTTGCTTTTGTTAATAGCTACTAATTAAATCATTAGCAGTTGCCATTTTCCAGTTAAGGTATTTTTTGCTTAAGTGTAAAAGTTTCAGAAATGTATGTATTTCCCTGTTCTCCCTCCTTCCCATTCTCTCTCTCTCTCTCCCCTTGATACTGTAGCCTTGTGGACATGTCAGTTCTTGCAAGGCAACCATTTAGGACTGGGAATAATCTCTTCATTCTCATGAATTATGCATCAAATAGGTCACATTAAGCAAAATGGTTGCCACTAGAGGGTGCTCTCTCATTAACCTGAGAGAATAAGCAGATTAACAGTGTATTTATGTCAAAGACCATTTGGTGAGAGCATCTTTTTCTTGCATACATTAGGGCCTTTGGAGAGGGTAGAGGTTACCATTAGAAATGCTGGCAAAACTATGCTTCTGTGACTTGGATGCAAGTCTGGGGGAACTGTGACATTCTCCTTAAAAAGAAGGGAATTTTGGGGACCTCAGATTCTTCTTTGGCTGAGGCTGGAATCCAAACAGGGAAAGAACTCTCATCAAGCTTTCTTCCAGCCAGCCAGCCAGCCTCAAACTGTACCATTCTAACCCATCCAGGCAGCCTGAAATAAACAAACAAACAGATAAACAAATGTGATATCCCACCTTTCTCCCAGAGCAGGATTCATGGCAGCTTATAGCATGTTAAAACTGAACACTGCTAAAACACTATTAATCTAAATCATAGAAACATTTTCATGTTAATTCAGTTTTTTTAAAAAAACTTTAAAAACAGTTCATTCCGAGAGGAGAGAGCAGAGGGTGAGCTGGGTCTGCGAAGACATCCTTGACCAGGTGTTGTTTACAGGCTTGTGGGGCTGTGCTTGCTTGTTTGTCTGTTTGTTGCTTGTTTTTGTTAGGTCTCCTTGTGCTGGCCGTGTGCTCTCCCTGAGCACACGGTCTGACTAACGAGGGGGAGGAGCCAGCTAGGG
The DNA here is from genome assembly GCA_030412105.1 of Cyclura pinguis. Taxonomy (NCBI): domain Eukaryota; kingdom Metazoa; phylum Chordata; class Lepidosauria; order Squamata; family Iguanidae; genus Cyclura; species Cyclura pinguis. Next base: position 156,252,588 of record CM059602.1, read on the forward strand.
GGGAGGAGTCTTATTAGCAGCTCCCAACAGTGCGTGCCAAAGGCGCGCGCATTGGAAGCCCTCTTCTTCAACCCTTCCAATTCATCCATTGGTGATCAGCAGAGGAGACATACTTGATTCAGTTGAATTTTAGGAAGAAAGCCCTGTTATTCTTTCTAGACCTACTCCCTGTACTGCACTCTGTAGTATCAAGGATGGAAGGTGAGGGAGCTGCCGCGGTCACCTGTAGCACTTGTGGGATGTTCCTTTTCCTGCCACAAGATGTTGTCGGGTACACCTGCACCAAGTGCAAGCTGGTGACCTTCTTGGAGGAGAAGGTTCGCCAGCTGGAGGCACGAGTTTCTAACCTTCATCTTATTAGGGAAGGTGAGGAGTTTTTGGATAGGGCAGAGTAGACCTTCCTGAAGACCGAATGCGCGGGGGAGCTGCCAGATCAGGAAGTCAGCACACTGGGCCAAGAAACGGATGCTTGGAGGAATGTCACACGGAGGAGTAGGAGGACCAGGAAGGAAACAGAGACTCTCAACCTACACAATCGCTTCAAAGTTCTTGGCCTTATGAACGATGAGGAGCACCAGGAGGAGGGAACAGAATGTCAACAAGAAGGAATCCAACATCGGCAACAGGAACTAGATCAACACTCCCAGCCTCAACAGAGTGTCCAGGCAGTCCTAGAAGAACCTGCTGGTCGAGGAGCCCCGGACAAGCCTCAGAGGAGGCGAGTTCTGGTTGTTGGGGACTCCTTGCTCAGAGAAACTGAACGGGCAATTTGCAAACCCGACAAGTTCAATCGAGAAGTCTGCTGTCTTCCTGGGGCCAAGATCAACCACATAACGGAGAGGCTAACCAGGCTGGTCAAGCCCACTGACCATAAGCCCCTCATTGTGGTTCATGTCGGAACCAATGACACTGCGAGGCACAGCTTTTACCACATCGCAAAGGACTACGAGCTTATGGGGACAAAGCTTAAGGACCTTGGTGCGCAGGTGGTCATTTCATCTGTCCTCCCTGTTCAAGGATATGGTGCACAAAGGGAAAGGGCAATAGCAGAGGTCAACAACTGGCTCCGCACATGGTGCCGCCGGCAACGGTTTGGGTTTTTGGAACACGGCCTGAATTTCCATGAACGTGGGCTTCTGGCGAGGGATGGGCTGCACCTCATGAAACTTGGCAAGAATATTTTTGCAAACAATCTTGCACAGAGGATTAAGAGGTCTTTAAACTAAGTTCTGCTGGGGAGGAAGACAATATTATTCAGGGCAAAGACACGGCGAGTGCAGGGGGGAAAGGCCCAAATTATATTGACCAAGTAGTACAAGCGTCCAATGGTGGGAGGAGTAGAAAGTATAGTACAGGACTTGCAGAGAGGCCTCCGGGATTTAAGTGTCTCTACACTAACGCGCAGAGTATGGGAAACAAGCAAGATGAACTTGAACTCCTAGTACAACAAAATAAATACGATTTGATAGGCATCACTAAGACCTGGTGGGATGAGTCTCAGGATTGGAATGTAGGAATAGAGGGGTATAGCCTATTTTGTAAAAATAGACCAAACAAGAAAGGAGGAGGAGTAGCCTTGTATGTCAAGAATGTTTTCACCTGTGAAGAGATCCATGACTTAAACCCAGAAAGCCAGGTCGAGAGCATCTGGGTAAAAATTAAGGGAGCGAGAAACAATAGGGATATTCTGGTGGGAGTTTATTACAGACCTCCAGCCCAGACTGAGGACCTTGATGATGCCTTCCTCAACCAAATGACTGCACATTCAAAAAGGAGAGATACAGTAATAATAGGAGATTTCAATTACCCGGATATATGTTGGCAGTCAAACTCTGCCAAGACAGCAAGGTCCAGCAAGTTTCTTGCTTGTCTTGCAGACAATTTCATGGTCTAGAAGGTGGAAGAGGCCACAAGGGGATCAAATATTCTAGATCTGATCCTGACCAATAGGGATGACCTTGTTAATGAGGTAGAAGTGGTTGGATCTTTAGGGGGGAGTGACCGTGCCCTATTGGAATTTGGCATTCAGTGGGAAGGAGAAGACAAGTGTAGCCAGACACTCATCTTAGATTTTAAAAAAGCGGACTTCTGTAAACTTAAGGAGCTGCTGGCTGAAATTCCGTGGTCAAGAATAGTGAAAGAGAAAGGAGTTCAGGAGGCATGGGAGTTCCTTAAAAGGCAGATACTGAAGGCACAGTCTAAAACTGTGCCAATAAGGAGGAAAAATGGAAGGCATCTGAAGAAACCTGAATGGTTGACTTAAGAACTCTCAGCTGAGCTAAGCGTTAAGAGAAACATGTACAGGAAATGGAAGAGGGGGGAAACCACCAAAGAAGAATTTAAGCAAGTAGCCAGGAAATGTAGGGAGGAGGTCAGAAAGGCTAAAGCACAGAACGAACTTAGGCTGGCCAGAGACATTAAAAACAATAAAAAGGGCTTTTTTAAATATGTCCGCAGCAAAAGGAAAAAGAAAGAGGCGATAGGGTCGCTGCGCAGAGAAGACGGCGAATTACTAACAGGGGGAAGAGAAAAGGTAGAACTACTTAACACCTTCTTTGCCTCAGTTTTTTCCCAAAAGGATACAAGCACTCAACCTGGTGGTTGGGGAGCAGGTGAGGAAGTAGGGGAAATGAGGCACATAATAGGTAGAGAGGTGGTACAAGAATACCTGGCCATACTGGATGAATTCAAGTCTCCAGGGCCAGATGAATTGCATCCTAAGATATTAAAAGAACTGGCAGAGGTCATTTCGGAACCACTTGCTATAATCTTTGAGAAATCTTGAAGGACAGGAGAAGTTCCAGCAGACTGGAAGAGGGCAAATGTTGTCCCCATCTTCAAGAAGAGAAAAAAAGAGGACCCAAATAATTATCTCCCAGTCAACCTGATGTCAGTACCCGGAAAGATCCTGGAGCAGATCATTAAGCAGTCAGTTTCTAATCACTTAGAAAGCAATGCGGTAATCACGAGAAGTCAACATGGATTTCTCAAAAATAAGTCATGCCAGACTAATCTTATCTCTTTTTATGATAGAGTTACTAGCTTGATAGATGAAGGGAATGCTGTGGATGTAGCATATCTTGATTTCAGTAAGGCCTTTGACAAAGTTCCTCACGATATTCTTGCAAAGAAGCTAGTAAAATGTGGGCTGGACAGGGCTACTGTCAGGTGGATCTGTAACTGGTTGACTGACCGTTCCCAAAGGGTGCTCTCCAATGGCTGCTTTTCATCCTGGAGAGAAGTGACTAGTGGGGTGCCACAGGGTTCTGTCCTGGGTCCAGTGCTGTTCAATATTTTCATCAACGACTTGGATGAAGGAATAGAGGGCATGCTCATCAAATTTGCAGATGACACCAAATTGGGAGGGGTTGCTAATACGCCAGAGGACAGGATCAAAATTCAAAACGCCCTGGACAGATTGGAGAGCTGGGCCAAAGCTAACAAAATGAAATTCAACAGAGAGAAGTGTAAGGTCCTACACCTTGGCAGAAAAAATGGAATACAGAAATATAGGATGGGGGACACGTGGCTGGATGGCAGTACGTGTGAAAGGGATCTAGGAGTCTTAATAGACCACAAGCTGAACATGAGTCAGCAATGTGAGGCGGCAGCCAAGAAAGCCAATGCAATTCTCAGCTGCATCAATAGGAGTATGGTGTCTAGATCGAGGGAGGTACTGGTACCACTCTACTCTGCTTTGGTTAGACCTCATCTTGAATCCTGTGTCCAGTTCTGGGCACCCCAATTCAAGAAGGACATGGTCAAGCTGGAGCAGGTCCAGAGGAGGGCGACCACAATGGTGAGAGGTCTGGAAGCCATGCCCTATGAGGATAGACTTAGAGAGCTGGGTATGTTCAGTCTGCAGAAGAGAAGGTTAAGAGGGGACATGATAGCTATGTTTAAATATTTGAAGGGATGCCATGTAGAGGAGGGAGAGGGCTTGTTTTCTGCCGCTCCAGAGATCAGGACAAGGAGCAATGGATTCAAGCTGCAGGAAAGGAGATTCCACCTGAACCTCAGGAAGAACTTCCTGACAGTCAGGGCTGTCCGGCAATGGAATATGCTGCCTCGGAGTGTGGTGGAGTCTCCTTCTTTGGAGGTTTTTAAGCAGAGGCTGGATGGCCATCTGTCAGGAGTGCTTTGAGGGTGTTCCTGCGTGTCAGGGGGTTGGACTGGATGGCCCGTGTGGTCTCTTCCAACTCTACATTTCTATGATTCTATGATTCTATGATTCTACATGTATCCTTTCATGGAAAAGGGATGATCAGTTTTATACCTCATGCTAATCTATGGCCATTTCCACAGGGGCTTAAAGAAATGGTGCAGAGTGGTCTGTATCTGGGAGTGGACTGGGTCGGACCTACTTACTGTAGTTCCACACCTCAGCCCGCTCCCGAACAACCCGAAGTGGTCATCCAGCGTGCTTTTGAAAGACTGCTTAAAACAGGTCTTTCAAAAGCACGGAGCGCACCACTCCGTTCCCGCGCTTCGGTGCAGATTTGCAGACTCACACCAGTGCGAGCCTGTGATCTGCCAGGGGAGGGCTTTAGGCTGGTGAGCTTCAGTAGTTGGTTGAGACCCTCGACCAACCGGAAGCTGCCATTTTTGTCCCCAGAGCAGTGCGGAGCGAAGAGCATGCACTGCTCCAGAGCACCGCGGACCGGACCAGGGAGCCAAGAAGTCCGGTAAGTACCTGCACGGGACGATTCCCTCGCCTCGTGCGGAAATGGCCTATGTTAGCCCCAGCTGGAATCCAGGATGCTGGGAAGAACTTTAAGTACTCACTGGCCCTTTCCGCACTAGGCGAGGGAATCGCTCCATGCCGTTACTCACCACTTCTTCTGGGGGCTGAAGCAACATGGACTGTCCCTGAAGCCGTTCTGCAGGGCTCCTCCTTGGTCCAGCGCGAATTGGAGCAGTGCGAGGTCTGTAGATCCGCACTGCTCCGGCTTCCAAAATGGAGGCTTGCAGCTTCCAAAATGGCGGCTGCAGCTTCCAAAATGGCAGCTTCCGGTTGGTCTTGAGTTCTGACCAACCACTGAAGCTCGCCACACCCAAAGCCTGCCCTCCACAGATGGCAGGCTCGCATTGGTGCAAGCCTGCAAATCTGCACAAGAGATCAGGAACGCAATGGTGTGTTGCAGGAAAATAAAGACCTGTTTTTTCTGGTCTTTCAAAAACACTCTGGAAGACCACGTGGGGTTGTCTTGGAGCAGATTGAGGTGTAGATCTCCGTTAAGTAGTCCTCTCCTAGTCCACTCCAAGGTGCAGACGACCTCCGTGCGAGGACGCACTGCCCTTTTCTAATTGCCTGGTGCGGAAAGGGCCACTGAATGAGATATACCTGAACTAGGCAGCCTAGGTTAAATCATTATGGAAAGTGCAGTCTGTAGGCTGTGTGTGGCCTAGGGTCACTTTTGTGCCTTCCACAATCTTTTTTCTCTCCTTTTTCTGTCTCCAGATGCCTCCTCCTCCTCCATACTTTGAAGCTCTCTCAGTTTGGCAGGGACAGACCTGATTAATCCTCTGCTGTCTCACCTTTAAAATATCCTGTCTTCTCTTTCCTCCTTGTCTTGCCCCCCCCGACCTCTCCTTACTTCAATTGTTGCAAATTGAGTCCTAAGTGAGTCAACTCAGCAGGAGGCAGAGGAGTTGGCTCTTGCCCTTCCAAATATGTTCAGCTTGTAGCTTCTCCTAGCTTGTGCATTCTTCCTCATTAACAGTTGTGTAGAGACTGGGGGCGGGGAGGCAGTTTGCCCCAGGTGGCAATGTTTTTGGGGCTTCCCTGCCTGTAGTCATGCCCTCAAACACCCTGGCCATGCCCCCATGCACCGCAGCTACACCCCACGCACGGTGCCCATGCCTCTCATACCATAGCCACGCCCTCTCCTGTCCCTCCTCCAAACATTCCAAGCTCCGCCACTGCTCATTAATAAATTTTGCAACACTGTGATGTTGCTCAGCTACTCCCAGTTTTTGTTTGTGAAATGTTGGAGGATGTGTTCCTATGAGGTGTGGAAGATAATATTGCCACTCTCTTCCATGGGACATTTTAGGAATCCCTTTTCCCAACTGGAGGTGAGTCAGAAGTTGACTAGAGGATGTAGGGAAATATGTGGGGTGGAATCATGGTTGTGAGGTGGGATATAGCACTCCAAGGCAATGCAGACCCCTAACTCCTGATGCCTACCTACCCCTGATTTATAGGAAAGTATTCATATAACAGACATATAAGAAGAGAATGGTGAAATTGGCAAACGAAATAGGATTTTTTCTGGACTCAGCTAAGAGTAGGAGTTTCATGTGTTTACACCATAGGAGTAGGAGTTTCATGTGTTTACACCTTACATGGACAGAGGGAGTCCATTGTGGAAGTAAGAATTATGTCAGAACAGATGGCAGCTTTCAACTGCACTGAGCCCAAAGGAAAAAAGCAATATCTTTGCCACCTTCCACCAACCAAGATGCCAGAATGTGTGTACCTCTCTTTGTTAAGGCAGACAGTATGTGTGGGCAACTCTTGATTCTCCTATCTTTGACTGTTCGAATCCCATTTCCACATATGTTTGAGCATTTGGTAGGCCCATGTGGTCTTCAGTTTCTCTTACTCAGTGGCCAGAGCAAGAATGACAGTGTTTTGCAAGACTGACCAAAAAAAAAAAAATGATCTATATGAACTAGCTAGGAGACCTAACATGACATTTATTCTTAAACATAACACATTGTTTTTAACTATAGCTAGCTAGGAGTCCAAAGATGAGATTTGTTCTTAAACACAATATATCTGACTTTACCTGAAGAATGGCAGGGGGGAGGAAGAGAAAGAAGGAGCTGAGATTTTGTAAACTCAGAGTGTACCTGACACAATGTATATCAATGCACCCTTCTGTGTATTCATGTATGCAGATATGCAAAACCCCACTTCACATGGTGAAAAAGCACAATAGGATCTTTGCATTCATTAGCCTTCTGTGACAGCTGTTAAACAGTGGTGGATCTCTACAGCAGCACTGATGCCTTGGAGGATTTTACAGCAGTGCTTATCCTCCTGGTGGCATGTGTTTATCCTTCTCTGATGAGACTGCCCCCCTGCCTGTTAAAGATGAATCCTGTTGTCTAATCTGCAAATGTTTAGCCCTCTCTTTAGCACAGAAGGGTTACCTCATGCTGATCCTCATGCTGTCTGGAAGCTCTTGAGCCTGACGTAATTGGCAGAAGAGGTCATATAACTGTGAAGGGGCCTGTACCAAAGCCTGTTTTTTGGGAAAAAAAATTATCGTACACGGTCTACACATTATTTGATACCTGCATGAATTGCTAAGGTGATCCCTTATAAATCATAGTTAAACATACATTGCCAGGACTTATGCAGGCAGGCTGCAAAAGAAAACAGTGAGAAGAAGGTGTGTGCCTGTGTGTTACATACCTTGAAGATGTTTGTTTTGAGTTTCATAATGAAACCAAAACACTAACTGGCAACAAGCAGACATTTCTGGGCACCCACATCCATCAAGGACAAGATAAGTCACAGGGCGAGGATGTGATGGAAAGTGAAACAAGCAAAGCAAACCTAATTAACATTAATAGGATATTAAATATATGTTATGTGGATCACCTCTTGTCTCCAGTAAAACAGTGTAGCTAGCGACTGCTCTGGCTACTTCAGGTAATATCAGGCTTGCAAGGCTTGTTCTGTAATCTACTATTGCATTAATTTTAAGGGGGTGAAGGCAGGGGTGTCAAGCAGACTTCTTTTGCAGTCCCAGCCAAAACACTGGCAAATCTGAGGAAATATAGTTAACGCCACAATATTAGATGGCAAACATTTGCTTTTTGTTGTTAATGATAAACCCATTTAAGGCCATTTCTGCATGACATTACAGTCTTGCTATGGAGATGGGATGGCAGCTGTCCTTGAGCCATGCTTCTGATAATGTCATCACAGTCCCACTGCTATCCCATCCCCATGTGTCACAATCGCAAGATATTCACTTAACAGATTAAATCCATTAAGCACCCATACATACCTCCCATACTTACCTGCCACGCAGAAGAGCAGGAAATGCAATGACAGCACTTCCTTCCCAATTACAGCACGAGAAAGAGCCCGGCTGTGCTGTGCAAGGAAGAGGTGTGTTGCTCATGCTCCCTTCCAGAGCAGCCAGGTATGGAAGGGAACATTCTTGTTGTGCTCCCTTATCAGCAATAATGCATCTGGGATTGCAACAGGACAATGCAAAAGAGTGTTGTCATGCAGAAATGGTATAAGTATCACAGCAGAGGTAGGAAAAGAATGGCCCTGGGGTTCCAAGGCTATTTTCAAGGCTTCCAGATCCTTCCTCCTGACTCCTGGTTTACTTCCTGGTTCAAAAAAGGTCTTTCCTGGAGTTATAATAAGGCACCACCTAGTTGACTGGGTTTCACCTGGTTTCTAAACCTGCCACACAATGCCTGGATTCCAAGCTTTCACTGAAAACAAAGAAAGTCCCCATTCCTTCTAGGAGCAAAGTTACAGGTAAAAATGTGCGGTCATGCTTCTGTCCAATTATTTTGCAAGATGAAAATTTGTCCCTCCCTGCCCTTAAAAGACATACATTACTTCCCTCTCCAAATTCCAGTTTCCAGCTCCCTGGGTCAATGTTAGAACTCTTTAGGAGAATCTAGCCTCTAGAGGAAAGTTTAGTTTGGTATGATCAACTGTGTGGGATCTATTGTCTACCCTAACATCCTCTGGCTGATATTTGCAATGTACCACCCCTTGAGCTGAAGTCTGTTTTTCAGAGCTTTTTGCAGCAATTGCACAGAAAGCAACAGATCCACTGGGGGCAAGGAAGAGAGATGAAATAAACCAGTGTAAAAGAAAGAATGCAATTCTTTGCTAACTGTGTTCTTGAAGGAAGCAGTGAGCAATTCTAGCAATTTTCTTACTTCTTCAAGAAAACCTTAGAAAAGCTGCACCGTTTTTGAAGACTATTCACAGTTTGGGACTTATAACCTTTCCACAGCTTACCTTCTCACGCTGCTGGAGTGTAGGCCTTGCGTGAAAGGCCTGGGCAGGCAGCTTTTGCAAGCCTCCTGCTTCCCTGCTGCTTGGGCTCCACAGCTCCTTTCTGCTCGCTCGAGGGCCCCTCCTGCGCCCCACCCCTTCCTTCCGCAGTGCAGCCTGGGAGTTGTATGCTGCACTGAGGAGAGGAAGCACGACAGGCCCAGCTCCAGAGGCTCCGCACTGCAGGTGAGTGCGGCCGAAAATAAGAAAATGTGTATTTGCTGTGCCTGTGGGCCTTGAGCATGGCGGAAATGGGAGTGCGTCATGCAGACCACTCCTGACATTTACGCGATGCTCAAGGGGCCCTTTCGCTTGTACAGTGCCATGCGAAAAGGGCCTTAGTCTGTGCAAAATTTGTACTTTTTGGTTCAACAAAAACTTATGTGAAATTTTTACACAGAACAGGTCCCAAAATGCAAAGATTGTTATCGGTCCAGGATTCTTCTCATTAGGGTTTCCCAACACCACCAAAATACCTTTTTAAAAAAACTTTTAAAAAAAGACAATATTTAAAAAAATATTGTCAAATATTCTTTCCATCCCTACATAAAAGCTGTAGTACAATGATCACTATTTCAGGTTCCATGGAATCAGTTGTTTCTCATGATTTGCCAGAGAGTAACAACATTATGCATTTTTCAGAGAAGACCAGAAAAAAGTCCCATTTTGCAGGGGACAGTTACAGTTCACCCAGTGTTTGAGGTGGGAGGGAAAAAGTAATAACACTATTGCTATGTTCTCTTTGCTTCAACTTCCTCCCTCCCAATTGCCTTGCCACCACCTTCCTTCACCTTGCAGTATCTTCCATTCCACCTGAGCCTCAGCTTATGGCAGAAGTAGCACCACTGCTCTCAGCTGCTTGCTTACTTGTCATCTGTTTAAAGCAGCACTGGCAGCTTTGTGCAACTGCTGCTTCTTTCAAGTACAGGCAGGCAGCAGCGTGACATAAAGCAATAGAAAAAGGAGGAAGAGAAGGCTGAGGTGTTGCTGTGGAGCAGGAAGCATGGCCTGTACCAAGGTGAAGCAAGACGGGGAAAGGAAGAAGGGTAGGAACTGTAGCAGATCAATGCAGAAAGGAAGAAGTGGCAGCGCAAAGTGAGGAGAAAGGGAGGGGGAGGACAGAAGGGATGGTGAGAGCTGCAAGTAGCGGAATTTAAGAAGCAAGGCAGGGAAACATGATGAAGCTATGAGGTGAGTGAGTCAAGAGAGGGAAAAAGAGGGAAAGGAGGGTAACGGGAGCAGTGGCATGATGCAAGGTAATAGATGGTGAAAGAGAGGAAGAAGTGGTGATACACGGTGAGATAAAGAAGACAGGAAGATTGGGAGATGCAAGCAATGGAGTGCAAGAAGAAAGGTATGGGAGCACAGTGAAAGTGCATGGAGAAAGAAGAAAAAATAGATGTGCAGCTGCACAGTAAAGGAAGGAAGGACTGTGAAGGCACAAGGTGAGGCAAGAGAGAGGAAAAGAGGGGTGATAGGCATAGTGAGAGGCTGCCTTTGTCTACAAGGTGAAGCAAAGTACAAAAGAAAGAGGTGGGGTATGTAAATTTGCCCTTACTTTGCTCTGTGCTTACTTGTGAATCAGATAGCAGGAACACTCAGGAGATTATTAAAGTACATATTTTAATGGCTCTGTACCTTTTTTGTCACCATTAAAAAAAAACTGACGGGAAAAAATATGAGTGATCTGAAGAGAACAGCACTGAGAGTGCCTGTGTATGACAAAATGTTGTTGTCGTCATTATCATGATGCCAGGAATGGTCATGGTTGCTTTACATGGTTTCTGTCTTGCTGTTACTCCCTTAAACATCCCTGTAAGGTAGCTGTGTTGAGAGATAATGATGGCCCAAGGTCACTAGGTAAAGTCCATGACCAAACAAGGCTTTCAGTTTAGGTCTCTCTGCTCCAAGTCTAGCCCTTTAAACATTACTTTATAAAGTCATCCTTCCACATTCTCTAGGGTTAGAGGCCCAGAACTCCTGTGAAAGTGGAAAAGCTGTGAATAACTCTAGGCCCTCCCAAACCATATTTAACACACAAAAAAGTATGATCACCATATTCAACCCACCATGGATTTCTTTGAGGCATCAGGGTTCCTTCACAAGGCAGAAGTGGGTGGCAAGTGGGGCTTACCACCACCTTCACTGCTGCCCCACACCATTTCAAATAGACTTACAAGCCTCGTTCGCAATTTCTCAGTCTCACAAGGCTTGCAGTCTCTATTAAAAATGGCATATGGAGGCAGCAGAGGTGACAGCAAATGATCTTTGAATAAGGAAATCTGCAAAAGTGAAACCCACAAAGGTGGATGGCTGACTGTGACTGTACTCATTCCCTCAGTACAGTAGTTATAATAAAAATGGTATGAAAATGGACTGTCTGTGCAGAGCATTTGGAAACTTCAGTTGGCTTAAATTGCTGCAGCCAGATTGGTACAGTCTAAAGTGAGGCCAGATTTAATTTAAACTATGGTCCATCCACCTAACCAAATGAACTATTTGCAAACTTAAATTCCATGCATGCTTTCCTTACAATGATCAGTCATTACATTTACATTAGTTTCATCAATCATCACCAAGAGAGATGCTATTATTAAGTGGTACATCTCTCTCTCTCTCTCTCTCTCTCTCACACACACACACACACACACACACACACACAAACAGTCTACACATATTCACAGATACTCTCACTGTGCATAACAGTGTACTTTCTGAAAAACCATTTTACATAATTTGCATCATCTTCTGGCTTCCTGAAAGACAACAAACTGCTGAATACCCATTTTGATTTTGTTTGCATGATTTATTTGATTTTTCCTCTGTAGGAAAGTCTTATGTCTTCCCTGGTCTTAACTTCCTTACAGATTTGTCTGCAAAATGCACTAGTTCTTTCATATTCTCAGCCACTTAGGTGTTTCAGGTTTTCCATAGTTTTACTGGGTCTTTCTTCATTGGAAGTTTGTCTTCCTCTTCATTAGAAGAAGCACAGGGATGGGGTGGGGTGAGACAGTGTGGTTATGTGTTGTTTCTAGAACATACACCATCACCTTCATATACGAATAGATCAAAATCCATTTGCTAGAGACAGCTGGAATACAGTCATTGAATAATTGCTGAGCAGAAATCAACATGTATGCAAATCTCACTGATTTAATGGAACATTTTTAGTGATGGGGCTTCCTCACAATAGTAGCCCCGTGAACATGCTTTGCTTGGTTGTATGGATCTTTTCATTGCTTATCTATTTAAAAGCCGAATTCATATACAAATTCTATACTACATGGCAGAATTAGGAGAGGTGGGTATTAAAGGCAGGTTTTGGAGATGTTGCTGCTTTGTCCTTTGACATAGAAGCGCCAAGCTCAGAATAGCATATCAGATACCAACTTGGGCTGGGGTCTTGGAAGAGTTTGAAACTATCTCTTCACAAGTCTAACTGTACAATACCAGCCTGGCCACGTTCCACAAAAGCTGAACAAAGTTAGATGAAACAGAGTCTGAACTATTTCACTCTAGCCTTGCCCACACAGGCATGCGCAATGGAACATCTTCTAGGTAATTTTTTTAATAATATGAGTGTGACCCTTCCTCTGTTTAACAATAAAAAATCTAAATGGGTATATGTCCCTTGAAAAGAGGTACTGTAGTATTAAGTTTGCCTGAAATGTTTTAAAGACATCCCATACCATCCAGCTCTACTTTAAGCACTTGGTAGCATGATATAAGAAAAGTAACTACACAAGAGAGATTTTCCCTCTTAAAAATATATATCTGCCCCACCCCTGCTGCTATACTTCATTCGGTGGAACTAGATACTGTAGTTGGATGGTATCTCATTAAAATGTTTAAAAAGGAGCACCCATTATATTCCATTCTGTGTTCAGGGTTTTCTAAAGATTTAAAGAAGAGATTGTATCTGAACCATATTTGACCTCTGCTGGCTACACAGTAGCTTCAGAAAAAGAATATTGTGAAAGAATTTAATGTAAATGAGAGGTTTCTGATTGCCCCAAAAGTCCCTGCTCAATCCTCTTTTAAAGTAATAGGATCCTCCATAGAGCAAACCTTTGCGGCTGCAGAACTTTCATCTTAAAATGAAAGAAGAGTCTTCCTAGAACCAACAAAGTAACTTTGATTAGTTGTGCTGTCTGAGGTAAAATACAGTTCTACAATTTTCTGGAAGAAGTAAAACAGATGAAAAGAAATCTGTTGTTTTTTTTTCCTCCACAGAAAAATCTTACATTAAAAAAAAAAGAGTGTTTGCATATCTACATCAAATGATTTAGCATCTTCTAATGCTTTGGCCTTCAAACTGTATTTCTGGCTAATTCTACATAAGCTTATCAAGTTTTCCATGACATAAAAATCAGCAAAACAACTTGCAAATATCTCAGAAAAACATAAAATTGGTGTACCATGAAGGTCTCCAAATGTTGCAGCTCCCTTTAATTTCAATCAGACTTAGCTAATGTAGCAAATAGTAAGGAATGATATAAGCAGCAGACTGGCAATATCTAGAAGCATGCAAGATTCCCATCATTCACATAAGAGCCACTTTGGAGCAAACCATAGGCCTATTCCAGGTCAACATTCTATATTGTTGTTATGTACCTTCAGGTTGTTTTTGACTTACGGTTACCCTATTATGGGTTCTCTGGGTCTGAGAGTGTGTGAAGTGCCCAAGGTTACGCAGTGCATTTTCATGTGAGGGAAATCAAACCCATGTCTCCACGGTTGTAGTCCAGTGCTCAAGCCATTACAAATTAGTTGCTTGAGGAAGCCCGACAGCAGGATATCTGTGCCACAGCATCCATCCTGACTAATAACTGATGATGACCTGAACTCTATGAATTTCTCTGATCACCTTTTAAACCTGTTCACATTGATAGACCTGATTACTACTTGTGGTAACTAATTCCACAGATTAACTAAGCACTCTCTGGAGACACATTGTGAAACGTAGGAGGATGAAAGGAAAGGGAGAATCCATTGAATATATCTCATTTTGTCATTTTTATCCTCCATCTTTCCCACCAGCCCCCGCAACCTGAATAATAATGCAACAGAAAAGAAAGAAAAAAACAAGAAAATTGTTGATCTCTTCACTGCGCCCTTCAAGTTGGATGTTCAGCCCTTTATAGATCATATTTTCTCCCCTGAACTTTCCTGATTTATTGACAGAGAGGGAACTTTGCCACTAACCATGGTTGCCATGGGAATGAAAAAATACTAAGGGAGAAGACAACAGGGAGAGATACCAGTTCAGAAGAAAAATGATATGAGGCTGCCATTTTGGTAGCAACCTTCACATTTACCTCAATGTTGAAAATGAATTGTTTCTACTCTTTGCTCATTGTTAATAGTTAAAAGTTTAGAATGAACACTCTGGCTTCATTCAGCTACGATACAAAACAATGGTATAGCCATATGCATGAGCCAACTGCCTCTCTAAATTTCTTCACAACTCCTCTTACCTTCATTCTGCTCCACTAAGCTATAAGGAAAATACTGGAAGCAGCTGTTTCCATTTTCAGCTAACTACAGTTGAACAATTTTTTTTTTCCTGAGCTCAGGACTGCAATTAATTTTTAACTATGATTTCTCTGAACAGGCCAGAAGCATAAACCTAGTTTATGATTCATAGATATGAAACTGATTTGTTTGAAGAAACTTTAGTTGGTTGAAAGTGGAAGCAATAGCTACCGATTTCCTTGTGGCTGTGACAGAGAGAGAGCGAGAGCGAGCGAGTGAGCAGCACATATAACCAAACCTTATTTGTGCAGCAACAAATTATGGTGTTGTCTCCAAATGCAGGCTGTGTGACAATTCTATATACTAAAAATATTCAGTACTATATACCAGGTATAGAGAACCTCTAGCAATGTGTAGAATCTGGCCTGAGGAAATTTCCCACCCATGTCTCACCCCCAGTGAAGATTAAGAATGGCCAGTGGTCATGCAACACTAGTTCTCTGTTGTGTGGGAGCAACTGAAATTTGGAATTCATAAGTGGAAAATGGAATAGAGTTTCCTGCAAAAGAGCATGACTGACTGTCTGGCTGACAACTTGAACAGAAGTGTTTCACGTTTCAGCTTTTCATTGTAAGTACCACTTGTTAATACGAAACTGACAGCCACATGAAAAATCTGCCCTTTCTAATCACAATTTGTCATTATGTTTCTTACCATCCCAGATCATTATGGCCCTTCCAAAGGTATTTTTGCACAGCTTCTTAATAAACAAGAAGTACTAGTTATTGAAATTATAATTTATAAGTGATATATATCATCAGAAAGTATAGTGAATAAATATTGCTTTATTCATGTGAAATGTTTTATTCATGTGGTAAGGGACAGTGATTGTAGTATGGGAAAGTACTTCATTACCAATACATAAAACTGGAAATATGTTGGAAAAAAGTAGTTATATCTTGATCTTTTTATTTTTATTTAAAAAGCTGAACTGTGCTAAGTACATGGTGAAAACCCACTTTGGAAAAACAAATACGCCACTGCATATAAAAAGGGTACCGAAATTTTAATTTAGCAGATTGCTATGTGTAAAACTTTTCTTGAGCCCTTGTCATGTAGCATTAAGGAAGAATAATTGCACAATCTTCCAGCCATCTCATTCTTAAAATGAAGCTGCATATCACATTGTACCATTGTAAAATCAAGAAGAGGGCCAGCTAATGATGTAATCTGATAACTTCATCTCATAAGAATGAGAATGTTGCTGTTGTTGGAACAGCCTCATGTTAAAAGTTGCAGGTACAGACACCTATGAAAGCCTTGACATATTTGCAAATGTATAAAATGTGAGTACTTCAGAGGTATTTCTGAAAGGTAAAAAATGTATCTCTTTTCTATAAATCAGCATGTGTGTTATCCTTCCTCTGTTATGCAGTACTTGCTTATTTCTTAAAGGCAGAAAAAGAATTTCTGAAGCAGAGCCAGATCTGAAAATTCAGGTTGCTACTAAATTGTGGAAAAACAACAAGATTTGGGCCATTTCTGCACTACACTGCTATAGTGCTATCATTCTACTTTCAACATCCTGTGCAGTTCTGGAGTTTGTAGTTTACTGAGGCCAAAGAGCTCTCTGGGTGAGAATTCTAAATGCCCTTCCCCAAACTACAAATTCCAGGATTCCATATGATGTTGAAAGTGGAATAATAGCACTATAACAGTGCAGTGAGGAAATGGCCTTGGTTCAGAATGAAGAGACTGCAAGCGAAACTTATGAGAAGGATGGCTGGCACACTTTATGTCAGCTTTCCCCATTTGAGTGTCTTCCAAATATTTCTACCTCCCAAAGATCCATTTGTTGGGAGTGGCAGTGGGTTAGGATCAGGAAAGCTGAATCAAACCAATCATTTGCTAATTTTGTTGGTTAGCTATTTGTTTAAAGAGGCTAACGTTCAAATGCGGTAGCTGATCTTTGAAACCCTGAACAACCTAATTTGTTGCTGTTGATACTATTTGTTTGTTCTTGTTACTGCTATGTGCCTTCAAGTCATTTCTGACTTAATGGCGACCCAAACATGAATATATCATGGAGCTTTCTTGGCAAGATTTGTTCAGAGGTGGTTTGCTATGGACTTCCTCTGAGACTGAGAGAGTGTGACCCAGTCACCCAGTGGGTTCCATAGTTGAGCAGGAATTCAAACTTTGGTCTCCTAGACTTCTAGTCCAGCATTCAAGCTGCTATATCACATTGGGTACATACAGCCTAATACTAACTGATTGTATTAAAGACTACTTCAACCACATGCTCTTCTTTCTAGACCATGCTAAGGAAGAATTCATTTGACAGGCAACAAGAACAGAACATTTTGGGTGGAGATACTATAATCTGGAAAGTCTTCCTAGGAAGATCTGTGAAACATATCTCCTCATTCCAGAAGACTTTTATGATCAATTTTTATTATTTTTCTACAGCTTCTTGGATTGTCATAGTGACTTTTTTTTTTAAAAAAAAAGTTTGATATAGATTATTTCATCATTGTTTCATTGCTGGTCTTTCTTAATTGTGAGCCATGCTGGAATTTTGAACATAGGGGATATAAATGATAAAAATTATATTAAAATAAAAAGTAATGTACCTCTCGTTACAGTGGCTTTTTTAGAAACCTGTTGCTGGATTAATGATTGCAGTCTCTGACCTTAAAAGCTGGTTTGCTTACATGAGATTCTGCCTATGTATCTGTACGTAATTAGATACCATAAGTCTCCAGCCCTTTCTGATCCAAAGGAAACTAAATCAGTTTTGTTTATGACCTTCCTATTGCTTGGAGGAAGCCACGAGCATTTCCAAATAATAATTACCTCTTCTAAGTATGGCTGTAATAATTCAACAGGGGTTTATTTTCATACACTAATGTTTCCCTTGCTTTCTTTTGCTTCTGAAGAAGCAGTGTCCTCATTAGAAGCTTCAACAGCTTTTAAAAAGAGCATTGATTACTATTTCATCAGCTAAAAGACTAATTGGCCTCCATTAGTTTTAATTGGGACAATTTGCTTTAGATGCTCTAAAATCTTGCTTTGGATGACTTGACAGTTCTGAGAGGCTGCAAAGCCTAATCACTTTTCCTTTCTTTCTTTCTTTTTTTTTTATGTATTAGGAAAGCTAAAATTACTGTACAATGCCACACTTCTAAATGATGGGGATTTATAAATTGTAGAAGGTTTTATAAGAGAGGATACATTTGTTCACCTTTAATTAGGTGCTAATTGTGAAAAGAAGTAATTAAGTTTTTGTACGAATTTGGACAGAAAACATTGCTTACATTGCTTCTGAGCCGAAGCCATGCAGACAATCAATAGCAATATATATAGCCTTTAGGATGTGTGTGTGTGTGTGCGCGCGTGCGCGCGTGCGTGTATATGCATGTGTGTGTACACACATACATATACATATATGTACATACAAATATATACTGATAGATGTAGGCCTGGGGTGGATCTATACAGAGGAAATAGTGCAACTTAGCCCAGATTTCAAACTTAGAATAGCAAAGAATATCCAGAATTTTCACTTGCATAAAAACCACCTGCTTTATATATACAGACATTTTATTTCAAAAAATTATTTTTTTTCCCTCTCTTTCCCTATCTGCCTTGACAGTTGGTTTGGAACTGGACTGAATCGAAGGGGAAGGGAACACATTTGGAGTGATCCTTTGGAGTCCCAGTGTCATCTGAGTAGCTTCTCCTGAAAGGAGAGGCACTCCAGATTGAAAATAACTCATACTGGAGCAGGGATTGGGATTTTACTTTTGCTGCAGGTTGCCACACTGTGGAGAATGACTACCATAGATTTATAAAAGGGGAAAAAAACTAGACCTGAATTCAAATCGGCTTTCCTGCTTCTCAAAATTCTTTACTTGTATCTGGGCAGAAAAAGTGAGGGACCATTTCACCAAATTTCTTTGGCTGGGAAATGTTACATTACGTGTGGTCTTCACAATTAGCATTGACAGGAACTCCCCCTCTTTTTTTTTTTTTTTTTTTTTGCCTGCTGGTTTTTGTTAGTGGTTTGGTTTGGGTTTTGCTACCATTACTACAACTGTGTTGACAGGCAAACTATCAGTATGACTGCCTGACAGTGCTCTGCACTATGTATAATTCCATGATATCATAGGGAAGAAGGGTAGCGAATGGTCCCCATTTTTTGAAAAAAAAAAATACATGGGAAATATTCAAAGAAAATTCAGTAGAGTGACATAGTGGAACACTAACAAGAAAAATCTCAGGAAAATTCTTTAAAAAAATGGCTTCAGAGAAACTTCAGCTCATTTCTAAATCCCAAAAGATATAAGATAGGTGTGAATAAAATGAAGGCCTTGGGCCACATGCAGTCTGAACAAAATCAAACAATTGAGTGAATTTCCATTATTTGTGCATATTGTTGTATCTTTTTTATCGTGATATTTATATCCAATATACATGTAACATATTTGGGGGGTGGCATGGATCCTGACTAAGGTCATTTCTGCACTAGCCTGTTATAGTGCTATTATTCCACTTTCAACATCCTATGGAATCCTGGAGTTTGCAGTTTGAGGCCCCTCCATAAACTGCAAACTCCAGGATTCCATGGGATATTGAAAGTTGAATAATAGCACTATAACAGGCTAGTGTGGAAATGGCCTAAAATTACTTGTTGCTTCCTTTGAGAATAAAATTAGTGGAAGCAGAGTTATTAGCTCAATCCTACTATGTGATAGAAATATGACAGGGGATTATGTGATGTTTAAGGCCCTCTTCAGTGAAGAATGGCAATTATGGTTCTACCTGAGAGAGACTGAAAGAACAGTATCACTTAAAGCTTGTGGTTTTGATTAACTGATCTTTTTCTCTCTTGACTTGTCAGATATTTACCTCTGTGTGCCCCATATAACCGTATCACTGTGTAATGGTACAGGGAATAATACCTAACAACATGTTGTTTTGCACATAATGGAGGTCTGATTGGCAATTCCTTATTTCATTTGACACGAGTTTTTAAAATATTTTGCTTTCTCTCAAAGGGCACAAAAGCAAATGCACTGATCAATCTCTTCTTTTTATGTAAAGTGAGCTTTGATTTCTCTCTAAATGCCAGCTGTGCTTTCACACCTGTAGCACAAAGTTGTATAATCAGAAAAAGCAACAAATGATTCCTTATCTTGTTGATCTCTCTTTTCTACTGAAGAGTCACTCAAGTAACATAAAAATTTGTTGTATTACATCAAACTCCATGATGTGGGAAGAGGGAAATGAAGCTGAAGCTGAAGCCTAAAAATAGATACCCACAATCCCTAGACAGAAATATTCCAAACTTTTAAACTTGGCATTCAGCTTCAGGCATCTGCACAGGATAACTCTGGTTATTGTTTGAACTAGTTTGGTGTGCAAAAGCCAAGAATGTAATCCAGGAAGAGCTGGATATGTCTAGATTGTATTAAAATAAAATTAACCTGGGGCCAAGATCTGATTATGTCCTTCCATATTCAGTGCTAGTGGAATTGGGATTTCTTCCTTCCCTTTCTTCTTACAGCCCTACGTAGCACCCCAAAACATATCCCAGAGAGCTTTCCAGCACTCCAAAATATATTATTAATGTTCATCAACATGCAGGGAGGGAGTCATCAGTTCTGTACAAAACAATAGCATCCTAGGGATGTACATGGAAGTACATCGTTTAATTCTAGCCTAAGCTTTTAACTATGTCTTTTAGCCTGAATGAATTTCAGTTGTATTTTTTCTAAATTTATGCTGGTTGTATTCCAGATCTTCCATCTGTACACATTGTGTGAATGAGAGGGAGAACGAGTCCATACATAGACACGCAGACACACTAAACAGAGAGAGAGAGAGAGGGAAAGAGAGAGAGAGAGAGAGAGAGAGAGAGAGAGAGAGTTGTCACATGCTTTCCAGTCATTTCTGAGTAACTCTAAGGTGACTCTACCATGGAGTCTTCTTGGCAAGTTTCTTCAGAAAGCATTTGCCATTGCCTTCCTCTGAGGTTGAGAGTGTGTGATTTATCTAAGGTCACAAAATATCATAATATTTCCATAAATAGTAAGAATGTGTTTCAAATTTGAATAAATTTTTTAATCCTATTGGCCAACTCAGACCAATTCATTAACTGTCCAGAACAATTCAGAAGCAGGCCAATTCTGACAGATTCAGGAACTTTCTGGACCAAAGCAGATGCAGAGCTCCAATGAGAACCAACTCAGAATCTTAACACTCTGGATGATTCATTATCACTTTCAGTTTGGAAGGACACAGTGACACAGAAAAAGTATCTCTAGAAATTGATTAACTTTACCTGATATAAAGAAAACACATGGACTGAAGATGGGAGAGCAACAATGTAATTTTGTGACTAGCAGTTCTAGCTTCTAATCATAATGGATGGTTTCACCCTTGCTCTTCAGTCTCAATGCCTCCCCGTCCCTTCAAAAGCAGGTCAGTCCCATTAAGTTGGACTGGCTTGCTTTCAGGTTTCATATTTATCCAGACTGTGAAGTGGCTTGTTATCTGATAGATGGGTTTAGGGAAGGGTTTCAGATTTCATTTCATGGAATCTGAAAGTTTTATTTTGCTAAGAACCTTTGTTCTGTCATGAGTTTAGAACAAGTTGTTATGGAAAAGATTGGCAAGGAGGTAGCAGAAGATAGGATAGTGGGCCCTTTTTTATTCTCCTCTTATTGTTAATTTAAGAGTGTCTCCTTTGCGGGTAGTCCCCAAGAAGGCATCTGATGAATTCAGGCTTATTCCCTATTTCTCTTACCCCAAAGGGGACTCTGTTAATGACACCATTCCTGCAGAGTTTTGTAGAGCTCATTCTCTATCTTTTGACATCTCCATTAGAGAAATGCACAGGAATAGGGGGGTGGCAGAGTTAGTGAAATTTGGCATCAAATTTTCATTTCATCTTCTTCCACTGCATCCTCAGGATTTTGAATTATCAGGGTTTTCTATTGATGGCCTATATTATTTGTATTGTACCCTTCTCATGAGGTGTTCTGCATCTTGCTCTGCTTTTGAGAAGTCTAGTACTTTTCTGGAGTGGACCGTAAGGCTTAGGTCAGAGTTGAAATGGGTAGTTAACTACCTCAATTATTTTTGTTCATTGATAACATTGGTATGGAATGGTATGCTTCTTTAATGAGGGAATTTTATCTCTTATCTAAGGAATTGAGGTTCCCTTGGTTCTTGAGATGGCTCAGGTCTTCTAGGGCCATTTACTTAAACCAGCCAGATCAAGACTGGCAGCGGTCAGCAGAAGACATTTTCATGAGCCACTCCTAGACTGTAGAATGACCTACTGGAAGAGATTCATCAGCTAAACATACCGTCTGAATTTTTTAAAAAAGTATTAAAGTCTAAACCATGATTTTTAACATGGTATATTCTTATGGCTGTATTTTAATCTAGATGTATGTGTTATATGGTTTTATGTGTTTTTAGCTATTATTGTATTTTCATCTATGTTGTACCTCCTTGAACTTTGGGGAGAAGTGGGTGAGAAATAACAACCACAACACAATTGAGGGACCCAGTACTTCTTTGGTTTTCTTGAGTATCGAGATCAGTACGTTGCAGTAGCATTGCAAGTAGCCTAAAGAAAACTTAGAGGAGTTCCAAAGTTGATCAGGAGGCTGTTGGTCTTTTGGGGGGCCTAGGAGAGTCACTCTTAGGGATTTTCATGAGCTTATTGGTCATCTCAACTTTGTCTGTATGATGGCTGCTCCTGGTAGGGCCTTTTTGAGGTTTCTCTGTGATGCTATTGCTGGGGTGTGCAAGCCTCAGCATAGGATTAGTTTGGCTATGAGTATTAAGGGATGATTTGGAAGTTTGGCAAGATTCTCTTGCATGTTTTAATGGTATTCCCTTCTGGAGGGATCAACTGCATATTCAAGATACCTTGAAGGTATGTTCAGACACAATGGGGTCTGGATAATTTGGTGTTTATTTTAGAGGACATTATCGTGCTATTCAGATTTGGGCTGAGGCATTGCCTAACTTTTCTATTCATTTCTGGTGTGATAACAAAGCAGTTGGCCATTTTATCAAGGCAAAATGCTCCAAATCACCATAGTAGTACATCTGGTTAGGACCTTTGTTTTGCAACGCCTTTATTATAACATCTTCTTTACTGTTCTCCATGTGGCCCGGGTGCATAATGGGATAGATAATGCTCTTTCCCACCAAAAGATGGAGTGCTTCAGACAATTTGTTCCAAAAGAGGACTCTGGTACTGTTCTGATGCCTGTAGACCTGGGAACCTTGGAAGGGTGAGATTTCTTTGTTTGTTGCTTCTTTTGTTTGAGAACCACGTGTATATGTTTTAGTCATCCACCTTGGTGAGAATGAGTTGGGCTTTCTGAAGGGCAAGATTCTGATTTTACAATCTCTAAATGATTTTTTGGATTGAACAAATTTGTTGGCCTCAAGTATCTGTATTTTTTTCTACTGATCTGTCCCACCAGGTTTGGTGGGGTGAGGATGGCTTCTCATGCATTGATCTTGTCTGCTGGAGGGTAAATAGGGAAGTCTGCAATGCCCTGGACAAGTGGGTGGACCACTTTCTCCTGCATCCCTCCATAGTTTTCCAATGGCCAGAGCTCTACTGAGCCGATGACATTCATTTGTTGGAAGAAGATAAAATATTGTTCCTGAGGGAATTGCAACAAAGAGTGAGGGCTATGTTGGCCAGCTTGGTGGATTTAAGAAACTAAGCAGGTGCTTGTTCCTTTTTCATGACAGGTAGTGGGGAGAAAGTATAAGACTTCAGTGTACACCTTTGGCACCTTTTTGGTGCAGGGTAGGGCTCTGAAACATCCTCTTTAAGGTCTTGTGACCCAGGTGGTGAGGAAGGAGGCTACCCTTGAGGCTAATGTAGAATTTAGGCTCTCACTTTACAGAGTCTTATGGTTTGGGTAGAAGTTCTCCAAGTTTACCTTCCAGTTATGGCTGACTGAGGAGCAACAAATGTGTTTTGTGTAAGGGAAGGCTGAGGAGGTAGTCAAGGAGTGGCACCTGGCCTCAATTGGATGTGCGTCAGGTTGCTTCCTCTTTCTTCTTCCATTTCAGGCAAATGCAACTTAAATAAAATGGACCTTATTTAGCACAACTTTCTGTGCCTGGTCTCATTATTGCATGGTTGGTCATCAATATTCCTCTTCCACTAAAATGTTGCATGTATTTGAAATTTTTCATATTGCTAAAAGGACAAATGCATTCTGTCTATTTGGTTTTGGAACTTCCCAAATGATAAAGCCTGCTCTTGCACAAAACCTCTTCTACTTATTAATGTGTTACTTGGCAGGCTTAAACCACTTGGGAGGAGTAATTAATCCTGAAAATTTCATCCAGTTCTGCCAAGACATTAAGAAATTATTGGCAGAGCCTTGAAAAAAAAATGTTTAAACTTGCATATAAAAGAATGCCCTATATCTATCTGTCTGAAATCTAGCTCCCGGTGTGCTCAGGTTGTTTGTTGTAAAAACACGTTACTCTGAAAACACAAACACTCACTGTGGTGTTGGGACATTTTTCTACCTTGTGACATATTGGAATTTTCACTGTCGTTTGAAAATACCCCAGTTACAAACAGTGCAAAGTATATATATTCTGGTGAATGAAGGTACTGGGAAATAAAATGTACACTCATATCATGGGGCTTTTTTTACTATCTTAGTAATGAAATGTTGAGGTTAATATTCCCTCAATGAAAGTCCATTATTCCCTGCATCATTCCTCCCTATCATTTTCAAATCATGGTGATTTTCTTTCCTCCTTCCTCCTTCCTTCCTTCCTTCCTTCCTTCCTTCCTTCCTTCCTTCCTTCCTTCCTTCCTTTTTTAAATTCACAATTCATTGCATTGGTAAGGGAAGAAAGCATTCAGCTGCGGAAAAAAAAAATGGGATTTTTGTTTGTCCCAGATGATTTTTGTTTGTATGACAAAAGCTGTAAATGGCAAGTGATAAAATTTAGGGGACACTGCTTGTCACTGTGCAGATGGCAAGATTCTAAAAAGACTGCATGATAGGTCTACTTCTGCATTCTTCCTGCAATGGTAAGTGAATCTGAGGGAGTAACATGACCATGTTACCCCAAAATGTGGGTGAAACAGGGGTCCAGCTGCAATGCCAGTACCTCCATGTGAAAGGGAAATTCAATCATATGCACACAAGATTCAACCAGTCACATACCCACACAAGGCTAAGTGAAGGAAAAGGGAAGAAAGATTGATTGTGAAGTTTCAGGGAGTGGGCAATATTTACCATTTTAGAAGAGCAGCAAAGAAGCAGCATTGTGGCTTAGACTTGTGTCTAAGGGCAGTATATAACTGGGAATCAGACAGCATGGCTACCAGCAAGCAAAGTACTGCATTGAACTGCTCAAAATGGAGGGGTAGTAAACCCAAAATCAACCCTTAGGGCATGGGCATGAATGGCTCTCTGGCTGAGCAAATAGTGGAGGTTGCCACATGGACAGTGGGGTCCAGATGGAGTTAATGGTCTTAGTGTTAGGTGACAAAGAGTTAATAGCTGTTGTGATAGCTGTGTATTGGTGGATGGGTAAAGGAACAATGCAGGGAAATGTACAGGTGTAAGAAATAAGTGCTGAAACAACCAGTGTTTTGGTGGGAACTTCCCATTGCTATTGTGTGAGATCAGAGATGTTACAGCTTCAGCTTAAGTCTGTTGTCTCTGGAGTTACTTGGTAATCTACCTGACAATGACCTCAGCTCGGGGTCTTCTGACCTACTTTGCAGCACATGTGTTGCTGATCAATTTCCTCTGCCTAGCTTGGCCTTACAGTGACCTCAGGATCCATTTTATATCAGTGCCAATTATTATGATTTGCTAATTAAATCATATTTTGTCATTTGAACCATATCAGATCTGGGGTGCTTGCAGGCTGGTAGTAACGTCTTCCATAGCTTGATGGTTAAACTGAAACAAATGAACAGTATATTGTATATCATTTTATACCTTATTATAATGAAAGCAATACTATCAACAAAGATCATGCAACCTTCCCCCCTTTTTTTTAAAAAAAAAGGAAGGAGAAATTCTGCCTTTCGCATCCATCCTTGCCTAATTCTATTAATCTAGAATCCAGTTCTATTAATCTAATTCTATTAATCAATTCAGATATAAAACAAAACAACTGCTACAGATGTAGGTTCTCCAAATGAATGTTACATATGGTGCAAGGGTGTAACAATGGGTGGGGGAGTGAAATGAAAGCATTGTCTCCCAAGTAAAAATTCTGTCCACCCAAATGAATTTTTTCTTTAGTCCCAAATTTCTAGCATTGCTGAGGCTGGCTCTGAAAACTGTTTCACATCTAGACTATTTTGCTATAATCACACTTACTTTGTAATTTTTCCTATTTCTTTTCTTTGGATACTTTTGGATTTCCAAATGCTCAACTGAAGTTTTAAGTTATTGTAATGCCAGAAATTTGGAAGCTGAAGGAAAAATTAATGTGGATAAAATTCTTATTGGGGGGCAATACCTTCATCATACCAATCTGTAGCTACACCCCTGGCATAACACGGTATCAATGCACTATACCTCTGTACAAGTACAATATGGTCTTTAATGTTGGAGAATCCTCTGGGGTAGTCTAGATTTTGGTAAACTTCTTTGAGGATATGGAGCAAAGAAATAGCGAACGGATTTCAGAATGGATTTGGAACTTTATGAGATTTCTGGATACTTAATGAGGATACACTGAACTTCTTTCATGGTAGAACCAGAGGTTAATTCCCATTACAAGCAGGATTGGATGGAGCAAGTAGTGATTATGAAAGCCTATAAAAGATGGGAGGACTGGAAATTCTCTCTTCTTATTGGACAGCTTTGATGCAACAATTCAGTCCACAAACAATGACTTTCATCTATCAATTCCTTGGAGTTAACATTTTTCCTTTATTACATGACAGACCTTTTTGCAAACTATCTCATTTCACTCAGCAGCTTTAATTAGTTTGGTTTATCATGGAGCTTGTTTCTCAAGTCCTTTTCATTGCAGTACCTCTCATACATCTTATGACGGCTTGCAAATTTTTTGAGTCAAATTATGTGTGTTACTGGAAAGCTGAGTTGGCAGTGGCTTATTAAAGATCTTGTGTGTAGGACTGATCTAATCTAAAACGTTAGCTTGATTTATCTCCTGAGAAGACCTTGGTATAAGGTACTACTGACTAACCATATAGCATGAAATAAATTTCAGCAGGTATGACTCTCACTTTGCCATAAGACAGATTATCTTACTGGGCAAGCTTGTTTATTAAAGTCCAGGTAGTAGTGAATATTAAGAAAAAGGAATGCAATGGTGTTGTTTTTATGTTATGATCTTTACAACACAATGGTGGTTAGTGGCAAGTTAACAAAGCCATGTGATATACATAAAGGTACAAGATAAGGATGTATACTGTCTCCTCTCTTGTTAGCCCATGAGGTTCTAACAGATCAGTAAGACGAGAGAATTATAGAGTTAAAAGCAAAAAAAAGGAATCTTTCATTTTTTTTTAAAAAAAATATTATTAAACATAACATTTAAATACATAACACAGTAATAGGGTAATAAAACAAAACATAAAACAAAAAACAAAAAACAAAACACAAAACACATTACATATTTTACATATACATAAACACAACAAATAACTTAACTTACAAAACAAAATAGAAAAACTAATCTTCAACAGGGCTGGAAAGATAGACAAATGACTTCCAGCCCTTCAAGCTGACAGTTATAATATAAAATACTAAACCTACTTCTTCAGCTTCATATAGCTAGGACATACTTTTAAATGTTGGTAAAAATTACTGATCAAATTACACCAAACTGAAATTTTCCCCAAGTACTTTCTCCAATATGCCAAAAAAACCCCAACCAACCAAACAAAAAAACCCTATTGGAAAATGAGAGAGATTTGGTGGATCTATCTACATAGCAGAGCAATTAGTACCCAGCAGAAGTTTGAACGGTTCACCAGCCAACCTTTAGTGCCCCTCACATACTTAACTCTGGCTAAGAAGTAAGCACAAACTCAGTTTTGTTTAAAAATATATAAGAGTACTTATACTTTTATAAGTCCTTTTATAAGTACAGATACTTATACATAATCTATACAGGTTGATGTTCCCGAAGAAAAAGTAAGAACAAAAAGCAATTACATGCTTTCATTGGAAAGTCTCCTCTGGAGTACTCCTGGCCGGCCACATACTTCCAGGAAGGCAGTCAGACAAGAGAGAGAGTAAATAGAGAGACAAGGACCCCAAGAACAAAGGATGTTTACATGCGAGAGGAAGAGAGGAAGAGGAAGATAACAGGAAGTTATCTTGGGTTTTGCCCCTAAACTTACAGTGATCATGTAACATAATTAGCAGTGAATTCAGATGCAAAGGTTGCAAAGTTTGCGACCCCCAACAAAAACCACAACCCAACTTTCTTAAAATTACTCAATAATTCCTCTCTAATCAAGATAAACAATTTGTCCATTTCTGCCAGCTCATACAATTTCCCCAACCACTCATCTTGAGATGGGATAACTAAAGTTTTCCACTTCTGGGCAAAAAGCAGTTTGGTAGCCATAATCATATACTGAATAATTCTTCCATACTTCTCGTCTATCTTGTCATCTATCAATCCAAGGAATAAGAGTTCAGATTTCAATTGAATCTTCTGCTTCAAAGTATCTTCCATCAATTGATGAATATGCACCAAACATTTTGTTGCTTTCTTGCAAGTCCACAAATGTTAAAAAAAAAAAAGAAGTCTCTTCTTTGTTGGAAATGTTGTTAGTGGAACCTTTATACAGTTTCAATAATCTTTCTGGTGTCAAATACCACCTATACATCAGTTTGTATTTTTTCCCCCTAAGATCATAGCTTCATGCCAACTTTAAACCTCTTGCTATATCCTTCCCATTGTTCCATTTCTGTGTCATGGCCTACATGTTGTGCCCACTTAATCATACAGTCTTTTATTTTTTTCATCCTCCATCTCAATTCTCAACAAAAATCTATACATTTTATCTATTAAATGTTCATCCTCAGTACATAATTGCTCTTCAAATTCCAATTTAAATGTTTTAAAACCAAACTGATTTCTTTCCTCCTTAAAACATTTGGTTAACTCTCTATAAGCAAACCACCAAATATTATAAGCTTCTTGAATCAATTCAGCACCTGTTTTCATCACTTGTGAGAAGGCTAAAGAATTTTGGAGATGATACAGAAGATTTTGGAGCATAATATGCAATTGAAACCTGAACTGTATTTATTAGGACTGTTGGGAGACCAAATGGAGAAGAGATATGGAAGATTAGTATGTTATATTATCATAGCAGCAAGATGAACATATGCACAGAAGTGGAGAAGTACCATTAATCCAACAAATGAGAATTGGTTGCTAAAACTGACTAATTTAGCTGATACAGATAAACAATCAGCATTGATTAGAGAAAAATCATTGGGGTCATTTTTGAATGTCTGGGAACTTTTGATTGCATTTTGGCATTTTAACTGAAGATTTTGATCATTATTAAGATTGGTAAACTTGAAGTGCATGAATGTTATATAATTGGAGAAGTTAGCTTATATAATTTGGAAACTTTGAAGTCAATGTTGTTTCTTGTTTGTTTGTTATTTCATTTTTTTTCTTCTACGTTTTTCTTTGTTACTCTATTTGTATTGAAAAACCTTTAATTTAAAAAATTCAAAAAAGAAAACAACAACCACACACAACATCCTTCATCATTTTAAAAAGCTAGTAACCACAATCCAACACAAAATTATGTACACAAAAGTCCACTGAACTTAAAACTATATTGGAATTCAACCTTCCTGCTTAACAACAAAGAGTGAACATTTTTTATGGGACTTTCTATGGAATTCTGAGTTTAAGTGTGAACACATTTAGAAAGTTTCTTTCAAACGAGAAAAATAAATAAAACTATGCACATTTTTATCCTTAAGAAAAACAATTTATGCTGGCATGAATGTCAATTGGTACTAGACTCAAATATGTGGTAATGGATGTTTTGGTTGAAGTAAATAACAATTCCATATTAAAGCACAAATGTACAACACTATTTGCATTCCATGAAAACTTGGCTTTTTGCTTTAAGAACTGTATGGTAAAATTAACTGTCAACCATGTCCAATGAAGCTTGCCATTCTTTCATTTCTTTCTACACTAATGGCCTCAGTCCAAACATTTCTTTTAAAAAAAAATCTAATTCATCCAGCTAATACTCCTTATAGCTCCTTTAATACTTAGACATTCTTGTCTTGCCTGTCCCTCTTTTGTATGAACCGTTCTCCATGCTGACAGAGCCTGCTCAGAATATTTTCTATGAGAATCTTTTTATATCTGAACTTTTAAGTGCTTCAAGATATGGTATAAAACATGGTAGGCAGCATGTAGATTGGTTAAATCAGAGATAGAAGAGCTAGCAGAAAATGGATAATGTATTTAGTTAATAATCTATAAAGTAAATAATCTAATTCAACTGTCTTTATGTTAGAAGAGGGAAAATTAACTATTTAGTTCATGTTAAGTTCTTGTTTAAATTTAAGCGGAATGCTTGAATTAAAAATATTACCAGAATAAAACTGAAAAATACGATCTATGATTTTATTCCCCTGTTTTGGATATAAGGAAACAGACGTATGCATTTTGGGAAACCACATTTCTCATCCACTACACAAAAACTCTGCTTTGGTTTTCTTTTCTTGGTCCCATATATTATCATCTCCTTACCCCCTTCTTTAATTTACTGATTCCCATGTGGATCCTAACATAGACCCAGGTCTAAGATCTTCAAAATTCTGTCTCTTGGAATAGCTGAGAAGACTCTGGAGTAGAACACAGGAGGATCAACTGGATGCAAAGCTACACTTACTGCGTTTTCATTTAAAATCTCTGTTTTCACTTAAAATCTTTTAACCTTGAAAATAATGAAAAAAATACTTTGATCATGGACTAAAATAAATTGTTTGGATCTAGTGATTTCACCAACCATGAGGGGACTAATAAAAAGCAGGAATTGATTCTGCGAAAACCCAAGAGAACTAGGTTTTGAGAAATGTAAAATTTATTAGCTCTTTAGCATTGCCATTTAATTATTAAATTTTAATAATTCTCAAACTAAGTTTGTGTTTAGATAACAGTCAAAAATAAATTTGACTGAGCTGGTCCTTTGCATTAGAAAACAGTTTAATTGGCAACTTAATTTTAACCAAGCCATTCTTTATCTTTGGCAGACATAAATCAAATAAATATTTCTTTTTTTAAAAAAAATCATTTTATTCTATTGCACTTATAAAACATACATTTGTAACTGACAGTTTAAATGACATATTTCTGGTCTTCCACACAGATCTAGTTTTCATTATCAATATCTCTTGTCATGCTTATAATATTGTACTACATTTAACTGTTAATATTACTCATTAATTCTTGCCTTTCCATCTCCACATTCCCGCCTCATGATGTATACCATGCAGCCCCCTCCCATCTCATCACACATCATGAATTACAAACCTCCATCTGATTACCCAGCAATTACCCACTACCGTTTACAATTTGCCATTCTCTTTGTATCTCATCATCTGATTTCCCTTTTAATCTCTGAGAGACCATATCAGCATTTTTATTTTCAATAAGTGTACCCCACCATTGTTCTATTGTAGGTATTTGCTAAGTTTTCCACAACTTAGCATATTCAATCCGAGCTGTTGTTATCATATATAACAATATTCTCCAATATTTCTTTAAACCTGCATCTTCCAATATATCAGTCATATTTAGCCAATACAATTCTGGTGTCTTAACAAACTGGACTTTCATTAATGCACATATTTTGTTATGTATTTCCCACCAATATTTCTTAGCTTTTGGACATGTCCACCACATATGATATATCGTACCAACCTCATTCTGGCATTTCCAACAATGTCCATTACCTGTTTTATAAATCTTTTTCAATTTATCTGGTGTCATGTACCATCTATGAAATAGCTTATAATAGTTCTCTTTCAAATTCTGAGCTACTGTAAATTTCTGTGTTTTTTTCCAACTCTGTTCCATCGATAGCTCCGACATCATGTTCTCTTTAAAATAATTAATTATCTCCATTTTTGCTTTCACTATGTACTTCTCCTTATTCCAAATCTCATCATTCAATCTCCATGTTCTTTCTCTGTCTTTGATCCTTATCTTTAATTGTAGTGGATTATGGTCAGAGCATAAGTTGGGAAGAATGTCCATATCTGTAGTTTTCATCAAAAGTTGTTTAGTTACTAGTATCATATCTATTCTTGACATCGACCTATGTCTATCCGAGTAGTATGTATGTCCATCCAGTTGCCCATTCTTGTATCTCCAAGTGTCATATAAATTTAAATTGTCCATCGTATTAAAGAAGCTCTTGGGAAGTTTACCATTATTCCGGGGAGTAAACTTTTGCTTTGTCCTGTCAACTTGGGGACTTATTACTCCATTAAAATCCCCAAGGACAATAATATTAGAATTTCCTGTTTCATCAAGGTATCTCAATACCTCTTCCTGTATTGTAGGAAAGAATTCTCCTTTAGCTCCATTTGGTGCATATATCCCAACTATTAATATTTTATCCTGTTTCAAAGTAACTTCAACTCCTATATATCGACCATTGCAATCTTGGAAGATTTGCTGTGCGCCTAATTTTGAATTTACATATATCAAAACTCCCCTCTTCTTCTTATCTATCGTAGCTGCAAAACAGCTACCTAATTTCAAATTCCTGACATATCTCAAGTCTTGGGTTCTAATTCGAGCTTCTTGCAAGCATATTATATTCCAAATTCTGTTTCTCTATATAATGAAAAATTTGTCTTCTTTTATATTCTGAGTTAAACCCCTTAATGTTCCAAGAGTAAATCTTCAAATCCATTTTGTTAAATTATATTAATATTTTTATTTCTGAAATTTGTCTTATTCCTTCAGTATATCTCCGTCTACCTCACCTTCTTCTTGTTTGTATGTTCCATGTGCTGCTTCTTTTATTTCCTCTTGCTCTTCGTCATCCTCTTCCTCTTGTATTTGTTCTCTGTCATCCTCTGGAGGTGGCTGCTCCAACTCTTTCTCTCCTTCAAAGACATCTTTTTGTAAATCTTTCTTCAATCTGTCCATCATTTCTCTAGCTTTGTGTACTGAATTAATCCTGTATCTCTGTTGTTTATAATTAAAAGATAAACCTTCAACCTTTTCCCAATGATAATTAATCTGATGCTTTAACAGAAGGTTGGCCAACGGTTTATATTCTTGTCTTTTCTTTAGGATTTGATAAGGTATGTCTTTAAAAATTCTGACATCTTTATCTTCAATCCTCAATATTCCATCATAACTTCGTTGTAGTATTTTGTCTCTAATCATGGTCCGCGTAAAAGTTTTAATGATGTCTCTTGGTAATTTCCTCTCTCTCGCAACTCTGGAGGAAACTTTGAACATTCTGTCAATATATGTCTCCATCTTTTCTTCTTCAGTATCTATGAATACTGCCAAAGCGGGTACAATTTTCCTGTACAAGTTCTCTGCTGAGGCCTCTGGAAAGCCTCTTAATCGCAGACATCTTTCTCGATATCGTAACTCCTGCTGAGTAATTTGGACTTCGTCTTCTTGTTGCTTCCCCTTCACCTCATTCATCTCCTTTTCAACTTGTTTAATTTGTTGTTTTATCTCCTTGGTTTCTATTTTTAACTTTGTCACATCTTTTGTTATGTTTTCCAATTTCTTCCCCAGTTTATCTATTTCTTGTTTCATGTCAGCTCTCATCTCTTTCCTTGTTTCTTTTATGTCACTTCTTATGTCCTCTTTCATACTTTTGAACTCTTCCATCGTCTGTAACATAAAATCTTGGGATTTCTGTGGTATATCCACAGATGTCCCTCTGGTTGTCTGAGAAGTTGTTGTTGTCCCCACTGCTGCCGCTCCTCTTCTTGTCCTTTGGTCCATTTTGAATTATTTATAAAAACTTACTGCAAAGCCTTGTAATTTTCAAATTCTTATAAAGTTCAAACTATTATTTCTATAATTCCTTAGACTTAAATCTAATACATATTATATATTCGATTCATTACATATAAAGCTCAATCACATTTAATCTTAACTTGAATTAATTGGTTAGTATTTAGCCCTATTCAGTCATTTTACCAATGAGATAAAGATAAAAATAACTATGTTTATGTATATCATGCAATCATCATATATATCTGTTTTATATACAATTTATATAAGTATATAGATATATTCTATAAAATTGTATAAGGCTCCACTTATGTTAGAATCTGATATATTATGTTCACTTCATTTTGAAAACTCATTCAATAAAGTCATACAATGAATTCATTCCATACAATCAAAAGGCTGTGTCTGGCCAATTCTTCCACTTCCCCCTCCCAGCGAATGCTATATCTTCTCTCTCCTCTGGAACTGTTCCCAGACCTTAACTGTGAGAGTTTCTCCTCCGATGATGATAACAGGATTCTTAGCCGCTCCGCTGCATGGGGGCTGAAGTATCTCTATGTTCCTGTCATTTCAGCGCAGCCAAAACATTCCCTTGTACTTTAAATCCGGGTATTATTTCCAGGAACCAAGAGAAGCAAACGACAAATAAAAGAGAAGAGCCACTGTAGTTTCAAAATGAGGCTTACAGTTTTAAAAATCACAGAATCCAAATGTCACAGCCTCTACTTGAATATGCAATGTATATTATTCCAGGCTCTAAATTCAATGCTTAATGTTCAATAATCCAAAAGTAAAATAAATCCTTGAGAGAAAAACAAAAAAACAAAAAACCCAGTACCCTGCTCGTCACAGAAAAGGTACTTTAATCCACAAAAACCCGTTACAACCACTTCTTTACTCCTGTACTCCCAAAAATGATATAGGATCTCGTAGCACTGTAATCCAATTTTATACCCAAGTTCAAATCAGCACAGCCAACACAGAAGGCAAGGTAAAACGAAAAACATAAAGATTAAATTTTAACCAAAAATATCCCTGCTCAGTCCGATCTCTTCAGATCATCCACAGACAAAAGCACCGCAATCTTCAATCTCATCCCCCGTAACTTTCCATTTACAGTCTTTTCCATCAAAGCAAATATCCGATAACATTTTCCATATCTTCTTACGAAAACCACTAGGAAAATCCTTAACTTGTCAGTAAACCGTCTAAAAATGTCATAGTCCTCTAATCACAAAAATATTATCCACCACTTCTTACTCACAGTCTGCTGGGTCACTTCGGATTGCCACTCTTGTTCTCCGTTGCAAGATCCGAATTGTCGCAGTGTCAACGAAATAAAACTAGATCAGATATTAACTGTTTCTTATCACATCTTCTTATTTTAAAAGTCAGCAGCGGTGCTTGTGCCGCAAAAACGGCGTCCCTGCCGGATCCGTCGTAGCCCTTCGGCCCCCCTGACGCCTCCCGCTCCTTCTTATCAGAAGGTGCTCAGCCCCGGTTTCAGAGCCCCCTTCGAACTATCTTCCGCACCCCCTTTACCGGGGGGGGGGTATCTAGCCGCTTATCCGATGGAAAAAGCAGCTGGATTCCAGCAGGAGATAGCACGGAGCTTCGGAGCTCACTCCGTGTGACCTCTTACGCGCGCCATGCGACCGGAAGTCATAAATCAAAGAAATATTTCCAAGGATATCTCCTTTGTTTCCTCTCCTTATTCCATTCTTCTGGGTTCATACACTTGCTCTGGAACCTACTGGGATCTACTACCTCTGTAAAATGCTGTAAAATGATTGATTTAGTACAAGGCATCTCCAATGTTCCTTACTTGCAAGCAAAGGAGAGAGATTTTCAAATCCACTCACCCTTCATAAAACTTCATTCATTTTCTACTCCATTCAAAAGCTGTGTCAACTCTCCCATTCAAATGCTCTGTGCTAAATATAAAATGATATATTGCACATATATCAGGTCATTAGGCAGACTGTTAGACAGTCTAAGTGACTGTCTAGTCCTTAGAAAACCCCATGATAGGTTCACCCTCAGGTCACCATAAGTCAGAAATGTTTGAAGGCACACAACAATAAAGTCCTTCTATATTTATTTAAATGTGGAAAACAAGGATGGAATATGGAACTAAATGCATACTCTGCTTCCAAGCAATGGTGTCCTCTCCAGAAAGAAAAATGTCATGACGTACATTTTAGCTTTAAGAAATTCAGACCCTGCATACCAATTTATTATTTATATTTTCAATTTGATATTTGACTGTTAGCAGAAAATCTCTTTTCATGGGGAACACTGTGAGATATTTTAGCAATTGACTTTTTTAGAAAACATACATAAGATAGCCAGTATTTCACCTTCTATACCTACTGCCAGGATTAAACCTTCTGTGTCTTTTTTTAATGTGTATTAAAAAATGTAAAAGAGGTGAATAAAGGTAAAAGCAATTCAGGTTTCATTACTCCCCCCTTCTCCACTATCCATTTTTTCAAATCTGTTACCTTTTAGACATTATGCAACCATTACCTTCACACAGTTGGTCCACACTGTAACCTCTGTCCACCCCAACACTAGTATATTTTTTATAATCCAAAACTGCTGACTTCAATAACAAAGATTACCTTATATTCCTGTACTTGAGACTAACCCTCTAAGCAGATTTGTTTCCCACAGTGGCCCATCCACTGGTCAAAGTTAAAGGAACTAATTATCTATTGAAAAGAACCATGACCACTCCTTTAGAAAGAGAGAATTCCTCTTTTTTAAACCTCTTTTTATATAATCTTCTCAACATGTGCCAGACAGTCCATTCTAATTTCAGTGGTCTGCCCACTCTAATCCTTTTTTCAAGGGCATTAAAAGTCTTATCAGGGACTCTGAGAATTATTTTCAGATGAGAAGTTAAATATAGACTTTAACTAGTGGACGTTAAGTAGCACAGTTAGCACTTAATCAGGAGAGTTGCAGCTAATTGAAGTGCTAGAGATTATTGCAAAATGTATTTCCATAGTAACTTTTCTCATAGATATTAATATTTCAGTTGCAGTACTCAGCTTAATTTATCATAATGCTTATGATTGTTCTAGTGAGAGGATTCCATGCATCAGATTGTCCGTCTCACATATACGTTTTCATGCATGCTTCTCTTCAGAAGTGGAAATGAAACTGGAATGACATACAGACGTCAAACCATACTAGTGGTCCATTTTACAACTGGTGTGCCATCTAACTTCATGAATCATGGAAAACCATTTTTCTTTTGATTTTAAATACAGCTGTACAGTGGCTTCTCCACATTTGTGAGGGTTCAGGCCTCAGAACCCTTGTGAAAGTGGAAAAAAATCATAAATACCTCCCCCTCCAATCCTCCTCCCATTCCTTTCTAGAGCTTCCCTTTCTCATTCCCTTGCATCCGGCCCTGGGACTCCTAGGAGGAAAAAAAAAGACAAGGTAAAGGACTCACTGGTACTTTCCCTTCAGACAGAGAAGAGTGGAGTGTTGAGTTTTGGCATTCTAGCTACTTCCAGTTGCCATCTTGAGATTCCTCCCAGAGGGGAGAGTTAAGAGCAAAGAGAGCACCTGGTCAATCAGCAGCCATTACACAGCAGAATGTATAGCCATGTGGCAGAGAGGACATGCCTCTAGCAGTGTGTGTGTGGGCTTTGTTCAAAGAAAAAAATCATCCATTTTAAACACAACCCTTGCAAGCCTGGGATGAGGAATGTAAGGGAATGGGAGGAGGAGAATGGGGTGGGAAGGCAAACATGTGCCTTGTGAATAATCAAATTCACAAAGATCAAACCTGCAAATGTGGAGGGACGACTGTGCACAGTACACTGATGCCCTCTGGAGATGTTCCATCCTTCTTGTATGGAGAGAAATTGGGGAAACTTTTTCACCAAGCTTCTCCAGATCTGGAGATAGTCTCTGAAAACTGAGTATGAACGATGCTCATCAGTCACAGTAGTGGTAGTACAGCTTCTTGTTTCTTCAACAACTATCTTGGTAGTTTGACCACTGTTTGCATTCTGCAAAATGCCCTCATACTACCATTTGCCTGGAGCATGGCAGGTAGGAAATGGCGGCTGCCATCCAAACTAATGCTGGAGGAAATTTGGAGAAAAATTGTGTGTGTGTGTGTGTGTGTGTGAAGAAAAAGATAATACACAGAAAATTTTTCAGAAAAAAATGGTCTACTAAGTTTTTTTTTTTAAGCTCAGCTCTAATTTTAAGAGAATGTTATTATTTTATATTAGGGGTAGGCAAAGTGCAGCTCTCCTGGTGTAGTTCAACTGCAATTGATAGCATTCCTCACCATTTGCTATACCTGCTAAGGCTAATGGAAACTTCAGTCCAATATCTAGAGGGTGTGTCAAACTGCTCACTACCATTTATGTCTTACAGTGTGCCCTTCCACTCTTTCTGCAACACAACCAGTCCCTATAAACCACTCTCTTTTAATCCTCTTTCCCATCTCCTTGCTTTTTTGAATAGCAATTGCTCCCCTCTCTCTTTTTCTCCCTTCATTTTTCAGTACCTCCATTTCTCATGCCTTGTTCCTCGACAGATGCCTGCCCCATCTTCCCTGCTTTCAACTATGATTTTAAAACATTGTATCTATCTTCCTTTCCTCACAGAATTCATGAAGTTTTCGGTCTTTCAGACATTCACATGATAAAGGAGTTTTATACACAAGACAAGCCATAAAACAGCTGTGCCTGGCTTCCTGCAACTGCTATGGAGGAAGGCTGGCACCAGCTTCCCTATGCACTTCGGCATTGCTGCCCAACTCATGAAATGAAGAGACCACACACAGGGCTTGGGTTGAACTAGGGCAATTCATTAATGTATGCCTAATTAACATAAAGCTAGTAATGAACTTGACCTTGAACTTGAAATTGAACTTATGACCTGAGAAGGAGGGTCAACAGCATGGATAGACTAAGGCAAGGGTCACCTCCAGACCTCTTCCCCAGACCTCCTTGGGCTAGGTACTGAGCACTGAAGCCAATCCGTGAGGCTGGGTTAAAAACTTCAACCAGCCCTTTTCTGGAAGGTGAACCCCCAAACTGCAACCCCCCCCATCTCATGACACCATGGTAGGGGCAAGTCCCGGGCCCGCCCCAAGGACAGCATTTATCCTACACCAAAGGGTGCCATAGGTACTCACCAAAACCCTCAGATCCCCCCCCACCAGCTGTGGAGACCTATTTAAGACCTAGTTAAGACACCACACTGTAAAACCAATTGCCTAAACCCTTGGTGCAGTGTAGGGTAGGCACCCCCCCCAAGGAGGAAAAAATTCCTACCCAGCTCTGAAGCAACCAGAAATCTTACACTGAAACCATAGGGTGGGAGGGTAGGTTGCTAGCAAACAAAGAGGCTGAGGAAGGGGTGGTGTGGCCCTAAAAGGGTTCTGCAGACCCCGCCTCCTCCCCTTCCCACCACGCGACCCTTGTTGCACGGTGATTGCATGGTCTTCTCTCACGGGAGGCCAGCAAAGGCATCCCCCCCCCGCCATGCATGATCATGTGGGCGGGGGGAGATGAATTCCTGGAAAAGAGGAGTAATGGGCATGAGGGATGGGTGCGAATTTCCATTCATTTCTTTCATGATCAGAATTTATTAAAATGTGCACAATTTAAATGTAAGAGATAGAGAAACTCTCAGATTTTGTGCAGTCCTATGGATGGTGAGAATTTTGTTTCAGTTCATTTCCAACCATGATTTAATAAAACACTATGTGAGAGAAGGTTGCACGTTCTGCGACAGAATATTTTGGAATGTCAACAAGGAGACGCAAATAGTTGGGGACCTTAGACTGTACAAGTTTGGAATGACTGTGTGAGGACTCATTAAAGTTTCACAGTGTTTATGAATCTGATACTTTGAAGGCTGTGCACAGGAAAGATTGCTGTGGGTTTTAAACTCACATTTCTTTATTTTACCGGGATGGGGGGACTTCTATGTCATTTGAAGCGGGGAGTATGCTTCAACTGACATAGAAGTCCCCCACATGTACAAATATCATTTGTACATGTGGGGGAAATTTGTGCATATCAATTTCCATAAAGGGAATAGCCAAGCTGTAATTAATCAATAAATTGAAAGAGTTGAAGTGTATCTTTTATTAATTTTTAAATTATACCACTAAAGATGTTTTATTTTTGCAGATATTTCTGAATCATTTGAAAGGGACTGTAGCTATGTGATGCATCTATTTTCAAAAAGGGATATCCAGTTTTTTAAGCAACAGAATTTTTCCCAGTGGAATTATATTTTAGCATGGATCCTAGCGTGACTGCTCCTTCATATGGAAATTTAAGAGACTTCTCCAGCCATCTTTATAGCCTTCTTTTTTTAAACCAAGAAATACTGCAACAAGCTTTTACATTCTGAACAGTGCCACCATAGATCTGACACCCCATAGGAAAATATTGAAAAGATGGAAATCCTGTGTGTTATTTCCCTTTTCCCCCCTTTGATTATCCACCTTTTCAGTAATCCATCAACTTGGGAATATCTGGTGCTTTGTAGTCTAAGTTTACAGAGGCATGGCTTATCTCTAAATAAATTTATAATTGTCTACCTCTGTTGATCTGAAATGGAGCGCTCATTACAATTGTTGCAAACAATAATTTGTCATCACGAAAGTTAGATTTTTAGTGGTCTCAAACTCCCATAATCAGATGAAGAATCATGTTACTATTCACCATCCTGGGGCTGTATAAACTGTTAGATATATAGTTTTGGTGTCTCAAGGTTCTCTCATGTCTTTTCCATGCAAAGAGTTCTAAACATGCTCTGAAGCAAAAAATGTTATTCAAATGGACAGAAATTAAGTACATTGCATTAACTGATTTTTTTTTTAAAAAAATCCATCTCTCTGTGTGATTTTTGGTTTCCCTTTTTCATCCTCCCTCCTCTCTCTCTCTCTCTCTCTCTCACACACACATTGATTCACCAGTGTACCTCTGTTGTTAGCAGCCATTTACCTCCATGCTTTGATATGATTTAATTGGCAAAACATATCAATTGGCAGATATGTTTAATTGGCATAAAATATAAATTTTACACACTTATGACTGGAAGGCCATGCGAAAAAGGGAAAGAGGCTAGAACACAGAGCAAAAAGGTAACCCCAGCTAGCCAGGTCATAAGAATTAGCCAAGAAAGCTTGATTTAATAGCATTAAGCTAATCCTCTCAACAAAAACAATAGTTGAGCTCAGATGCAGAACAAGGCCCCTGCTCTGTGCATTTCCTATAGAAAGTCTCCTGTCCTCCTTCCTTAGTATCCTGACCTCAAACACAGACAGGGCAGAGGCAAGCACCTCTGTTGTGCACATTTCTTACTGAAGCCTGGACCAGTCACATTACCCAACCAAGACATTGAAACAATCAGTCAATTCCAGACCTCTTTTGTTTACTCTACGAGAAAGCAATTAATTCACACCCTTCAGGAAGGGAAATACAGTATAAAAATCTTGAGCTTTGAGCAACTAGCTTTGCAATTCACCAGTCGCTGAATGTCTTTCTGCTAGTTTGCTTCCCAGCTATGTATTGCCCTTAGACACACAAGTCTAAGCCATATTGCTGCTTCTTCGCTACTCTTCTGGATTTGTGATTATAACCCCAAATCCACAGCCTCTCTATCCACAGTTTTTCCTCTCTTTTTCCTTCGGTTAGCTCTTGTGTGAATGTGTCACTGTTTGTATCTTGTGTGCATGCATGAGTAAACTCCCCTCAATATAACACATTTTTAGATTACCTTTGAATCTCTGGCTGGTTCTTTCCTGCAAGACCCTGCAAACATTGATGGAAAGATCTTGTTGTTACCTCACTCTTGCAGGCCTCCTAATTTTGAGCAAATTGATTCCCCTCTGTACTGGCATCACAAGTGAACCCCTGAGTCACCCACGTTTGGGGGTAACACTATGGAATTTCTCAGTACAG
Organism: Cyclura pinguis; assembly: GCA_030412105.1. NCBI lineage: Eukaryota > Metazoa > Chordata > Lepidosauria > Squamata > Iguanidae > Cyclura > Cyclura pinguis. Next base: position 156,294,126 of record CM059602.1, read on the forward strand.
TATTTTATATGTACTAAAACTCCCTGGATATTAAGCTACTTTCTTATGTTCTAAGGATATTTCACTTTGGTTAGTAAGATTAAGCATCCCCCAGACTTTGAGAAACTAAATCCAGAGCATTTTTCATTTTTCCTTTCCTTTCCTATTTCTCCTAGAACTTGGATCAAAGGAAGTGTCTTTCCCAGAAGGATTCGGGGTAAAAACTGCCAAAGGTTAATGGAGCAATTTTCCACTTGTAGGACCCACCAACGGCTATATTAACTTGGAAATACTGAAACAAAACAAGATAATCAAATCCAAAAGTGGCTAGAAGTCCACTGAACTGTTTGATTTTCCTCACCTTCAGCCTGCTGAGTGGATAGTGGGATTGCATGGGTTTCAGCACAAAACCATAACTTCTGGAGGCCTTCAGTAGTTGGAAGAAAACACAATTTAAATGAATTATTTTCACTCCAAGAAATCTTGTGAACTTCAAAAACAGCACTGTGAGCTTCATGCAATCCAAGGACCATACTTTTCACACCCTAAGCAACCAGACACCTAAGGTGTTCAGGCTGTGATTACCCTGTGGACACAAATTGTCAGGAAAAAGAAAAAGAAGTCCACCAGTAAGGAGAATTCCCTCCAGCAATGTAGTATTGATGGATATGTAGTCCAAATGTTCAAGTCTAAATGTTGGAGAGAGACACAGTACATGGTCCTTGTAGCAGTTTAGATGTTCAGCTGTTTGGGATCTCTCTCCTTCTATACGAAAAGGACAACCAAAACAACTTCTGAACTTCTCAGGCTAGATTGGTGTAACCGAAAGACAAAATGTCTAGTTTGCCTTCAGTATTTCTATTGATACAACTTTCCATACATGAGATGGCACGGAGTTCTAATTTCTGTCCCCTGCCAAAAAAAGGGAAAAGAAAAGAAAAATCGACTTCATACCTCTGAAGACTCCCAATGGGATAAAGCAAATCTTGCCTCAGAAATACAAACATTTCTGAGATTTGTGAAGTGTTTCAGAGGAGAACCCAATATGCACAAAATCATGTGTACATTTGAAAAACCTACATAACTGAAAATGAAGACTTTTTTTAAAAAAATTAAAAACCTATAATTTAGTGAATAGGAAAATGTGCAAAAATGTATACATGATAAAAGTGCGTAACACATTTATTCATTTATTCTTTTTTTCTTTTTTCTTTTTAAAAATTAGATTGTACGCCTTTGGCAGAGCTCTCTCTCTCTCTCTCTCTCTCTCTTTTTAATTCTATGAAGAGTCATGTACATTGATAGTGCTTACTATTATTAACATCACTGTTATTACTAATACATTTAGAAATAATATACCCAAAATATACATGTTGTTCCATGTGGAGATGGAACACAATCTCTTGCAAGCTGTATGAAATTTGACATTTTGGGACACTAATTGGATCACTGGGAGCTGATCACTCTTTCCAATGGTATCTTCACTTCAACTGAGTTCTTATTATACCCCTCCATAAGCAGGTTCCCTCCAGATGATTGAACTTTAGTCACTTGCTATAAGTATTAGTGGTGAGAGATCATTGGACATGAAGTCCAAAACATTTAGAAAGTGTCAGCTTGAAGAAGCCTGATTCAAGAGAATGTAAGAAGCATAAGAAGTCAGCCTATTCTGCTAGGAAGCTCAGTAATGCCTTATAGAAGTTGTCAGTAGCTCTCCAAAGTTTCGTACAGTAGATTGTCCTGGAACTACTGGGAAATCTTGGCCATGCATATAAGTGCTCTGTCACTATTTGCTCCCAAACAGTGCTCTGTGTGTATTGGTGAGCAGGAAATGAGCTGAACTATGTTTCTGGTGGAGAAGATCCTAATTCTTGGTGGAACCAGAATCAGGAGCTGTTGATACTGGGGGTTCCCACAGATGGGTTGTGGTTTAAAGGATGCTGGCTGACAGGTTCAGACTCACCATTGGAGCCTGAGTTCAGCTGGCTGACTCAATTTGGCCAGCTCTAGCTGCTGCTCACTGTCTAGATCACGATATTATCTGACAAAAGCAAGGAACAAGAATTCAACTGCAGTCGTATAAATCACTCTATTTCTGGTTGCTGACATTTACTCTGACATTTTAACATCAGTCCATTCTACACCATGTCCTCATTAGTACACACTTTTTAAAAAATCCACACAAATTATAATTAAGCATGCATTTATATATTTTCTATCAAACCATACAACTGAAAACACATTGTGATATGTTGTTTGAGCTAAGAGTTGCATTGTAACATTCAGGAAGTAGAAAAGCTGGTAAGCAACTAAATTCCAATCTGTGCATTAATCCAAGAGGAGAGGTCAGTTCACACTGGAATTCACAAATGGAAAATTTCTTAAGTATTCCCAAATCCAGTTTTGTGTAAAATGCTTATTTCAGTGTGTCACACAGGAGTGTTCTACTGACTTTAGTCCTAGCTCAGTTTCTACTTTATATGTAGCCCACAGAGGTGCACAGCCCAGACAGTAGTGGGAGATTTTGTCCAAATAATTACCCTTTAGAAGAGGTCACAGATAAGTCTGGCCGAATTCAATTTTCATTATAAGAAGCTCTGTGAGTTCTTCAGCAGCAGATGCATTGGTGAATCTGAAGGGTAATTTAATCAGTTTTACTTTCCTACATGTTTCTTTAAGACATGGTAAATGTGCAGATGATTATTTAGAGGCTGGCATTTACCTCAAAGGAAATATTTTAAAGTGGTTTTGAAAAGTCAACTGCAGCTGAATACTCAATGATTACATCAGAGTAATATGTCAATATTTGTGAGAGATGGAGAAGATGGAATCTACTTTCCAGAGAAACAAAAGCAATTTTTTTTAACCTGGAAACAAAAATGTTGAATTTACTTTTGAAAATGCAAGCTGTATGGCTTCAATATTGTAATTTCTTTGCAAAGGTAAAATTAAAAACTTTTCTCCAGAAAGCAGTTACTCCGGGAACATATTTATTCAGTAACGGGCACATGCATGGCTCCATTCTATGCTAAATTACTTACCTGTAAACTTGAGCTCAGGGAATCTAAATATAAGCCACTTGTATGGTGGAGATATATTGATGATATCTTAATGATATGGATCAGCAGCAGAGAATATATGGAATACTTTACAAACTACATCAACTCTGATCATCCTGGAGATCCACAAATCTGTTCCCTTCATGTTGCTCTAATCGTTAGGCATAGCAAGGTTGTTTTGTAAACCAACTGATGCTTATAAGTATTTGAACTGGAATTCCTGCCACCCCAAACATATAAAGTGCAACATCATATATAGTCTGGCACTCAGAATTAAACTTAGGCCATTTCTGCACTATAGTGTTATAGTGCTATTATTCCACTTTCTACGTCCTGTGGAATTTTGGGGTTTGTAGTTTACTGAGGCTAAATAGTTCTCTGACTGAGACTTCAAAAGCCCCCTCTGTAAACTGCAAACCTCAGGATTCCATAGGATGTTGGATGTGGAATAATAGCTCTATAACAGTATAGTTATATTGGCCCTGGTGTTACACAAGCTTATGTCCTTTGGGGGGATTTTGCAGAGGGAGATAGTCAATGTCTCTTCATGAAATGTTTTCCTTCTCTGCCAGAAGGCAGCTTCCAAGCACAAGAATGCACTGCAACAACCTTTCGTTTGTAGAGTTGTCTGGCCAAAGTTCTACAAGCATAAAAAGAGATCTAATGCTGCCCTCCCAGATCTCCAGAACTTTATGAGTCCTTCGATGTCTTGCAAACAACAGAGGTATAAGCTGTTAGAGATGAGTGTTAACTCAACCAGATGGATGATGCTTTATCAGATGGATTCGTGGTTGGCAAGAATTTATACAAGTGTTAGGAGAGAGGATGTGTATACAGAGTGAGACCAAGTAAGCAGAAAGTAAAAATGCAAAAATGACATTTTGTCATTTAGACCCTCAGTTTTTGAATGTCAGAGTTTCATTTCTCCCTAATTGTGTTCAATGGCATCTAAGTGATCCCAGTGCATTTTTAATAAACTCTTCAAATGAAATACAACACATTCTCATATTGAATAAGGTGCAGACACACTTCATTGTAGGACAACACTGAGAGCATTACATGACACATGGTTGTTTTTCACATTTTTCTTCTTCTTCTGGGGTCGCATCTAACCTCACACATGTAGGATTTATGGCACCTTTTAAAAGCCCAGCCAGTGCAGCCTCACAAAAAGCTTACTGAGGCTGAAAATCATAATTCCTCTTCAAACAAAGATTTATGTTGGCAATGAGCCAGATAGTTAATTAACCACTTAGCCAACTGTTACATCTCCTGGACGTCTCAACAGGATGTTGCTTTTAAAAAAATGTGCATATGTTACTTGTATGAATCTACCCATGTTTTCAGAAGCACAGATCTATAACTTTGATAATTATGTCTGGGTTGTAATTTGCAAAGAGAATGTAGTTAACATTGATTCTGTGAAAGTCATTAATTGCCTTGAAGGATCTTTTGTTTGTTTTCTGTTTAATTCAGCATTTTCTGAAAGAAATAGCAGGTATCTTTTTACCCTTTTGCTGCTTCTTAATCTAGAAGTTGATGTGTGTTCCTTGAGCATCTATTTTCTGTAATGTCATTATTTTTAAAGTTTATTACAAACAAGATGATGGTGAGTGTTTTTACTTACATCCCTATGTTTAACCGGAACCTTGTAAACTCTTTAATTGTGAATTGCCTTGTTGAGTTCTATGGCAATAGTTATAAGAGTGCAGCCATTTTTTTTAAAAAGTCAGTTTCAAAACAAACACACACACACACACACACACACACAGTGGAGATTTGAAGTATTTTAGTTCTTTGTTGCAGTTTTCAACTACATATCCAGTTATCTGACGCTGCTGTGAAGCAGATCAAATATTATTCTTTAATAGCAGCAGGATTCTTCACTGGGAACCCATAAGCAGTCACACTCCAGGTACCCAGTCATTGCCCTACTGCACACCAATCCATGCACACACAACATGTGCACATTTGTTTGCAAATACAGGCACGTGTGTACAAATTTATCTCTCACAGTTTCCCTTCTGATTGGGAAACAGGTGAAATGCAAGGGAAGGTGCAGAGTCTTCATGTATTTCATGTATTGATTATTGCTGGTTATAAATTTTGAGATAGTGATGCTGGCTTTCTCTTTGTTGCCTATGCTCTGTGAAGCTAGGTCTCAGTAAGTGTTCTTCTATATTTGAGGAGGCTGGACTCTCTGTTGGAGCTGGCACCGCCCCTTGTTCTGTTTCTGGCACTGTACAGCAGGTCCTGGCATGCCCCCGTCTCAGCTTCTGGCACACCCTCTGTTTCAGACACTGAGTCAGAGTCTATGCTCTGGAAGCAGAGCATGACAGTTGTCCATATACCCATGCAAAACTTTCTTCAATATGCCACATGTTCAAATATTCAAAGGACTCTGAAGTCATCAATGCACTGAATAATGGCAGATGGCCATTGATCTTTCCAGTGCCGCAGTATAAGCCTGGAAGTCTGTTGGTAATTTACACTGGCATAAGTCAATGTTTTGCTTTGTTTTGTTTTTAAAGGATACAATGGTGGTGGGAGTAAAAGCCATCCCCATCCAGAGAGAAAGCTTCCCTCCTGATCCCAAGCTGCTCAGTATCCTGTAAGAAAGTTTTACTTTCCCATGGGGATGACAGCTGTCATAGCATTTTTGACCCCTGGGTCCCTGCTATGGTGCCTCTGCCTCAAACTTCTCTTCTTCTGCTGCTTGTATAGTTGCACCAGAAAACAGAATCTTGGCCTAAACCTCTTAGCTACAATAAGAATTCATTTCAATAGATGGCTTCAGAGAAATAGTCAGGCAATTTAAAAGCACATAGATATCTGCAAAATTCAAGGTCTACTACAATACTGAATTAATTCCAGCAATAGAATTCAGGCCATTGTGTATCCCTCAAAAAAAAAAAGTTAGGAAAGTAAAGAAAAGATCAGCTCATTATTAATCAGCCAAGTAGCAATAAAGAGGAGACTGATTTTTTGATATAGTCACTTCAAGGTGGTCTAGGGATATTGAGGTGGCAAGCTCCCAGTGAAACCAGCTTCTCTCACCCTTTCTGGTGGGAAAGGGAAGGAGCAAGGTAAGCCACTCTTGCCACTGCTACAAATTACTAGGAGCTGGTGGATCTCAAAGGAAGTGGCTTTCCCTCCCTCTTTGCCTTTCCTGTTGTAGTGGGGAGGAGTCAATGGGTGGGATTTCAGGAAGGAGATGATCCTTTGCCAGGTCAGGTAAGAAGACCATATGGGCTGGAAGTTCATTCCTAGTGTTCTAATGCATCATACATAGGTATACCTGAAGACAGCTTATCAGAAGAACGGGACCTCATAATAGGGAAAAGATGGTAGCGTAAAGTAAAGGAAGCACTCATGAGATAGCAAGCCAGTAAAGTTGAGTGAACAAGAAGCTGGAGAGGAGCAGTGATGATCTAGAGGTAACAAGCTTGTAAGATAGCAATGTTATGATAGTGGCAATTGTCTTGGAAGATGCATTTTCATCCTATTTAGTAGTTGTTCTAACAGGGATGGACTCTTTTCAAAGAAGTTTTGAACACTTATTTTACCCCATTCTTCCTCTAAGGAACTCAGAGCTCATTATGTAAGGATTCCACATTTGCTTTGTCCAGGAATCTTACACAGCCTGGCCTGTTTTTTCTCAAAAGCAGTCTGTCATCACATATTTTCAGGCTATTCTCTATATTTGTCAAAGAATACATTCATCCTCATTTTTAACAAATATATATAGATATAGATATACACACATACATACACTAGAATCATGGATAGAAGGGCTAGCAAGCCCATGACAGTTCCGAAGTAAGAGCACGCTTGAGAGGGAGATAGTTATTAAACAATTAGTTCACCTGCAATTTTCCTATTTCTATTATTTTTCTCACATACACATTGTGTCAGTGATGTCCATTAACTTTTATGTAACTTGTAGTACAACTGACAAAATGATCCAATATCTTATTGCATTCTTTCTTTCTCAGAATTCTCTTCCTTATTGACCACCCTTCTTCAGTCCCCAACCGCACAAAGCAGGGCTGTGAGAGGACATTGCCATGTAGAAGAGGAAATTTGGGTGTCCCCACAGGTTTCATTTTATCCAAAGGTATTGTAGAACTCTAAATAAATATACACTCATCCCCCCACATTCACTAGGGCACAGGACTCCTGTGAAAGTGAAAAAACCATGAATAACTCTAGGCCCTCCCAAACCATATTTAACACACAAAAAAGTATGATCATCGTATTCAACCTACTGTGGATTCCTTTGAGGCATCAGGGTTCCTTCACAAGGCAGAAGTGGGTGGCTGGTGGGGCTTACTGCCACCTCCACTGCTGCCTCACACAATTTTTAACAGAAACTTACAAGCCTCATTTGCAGTTTCTCAGTCTCATGAGGCTTGCAGTCCCTTTTAAAAACGGCATAGGGGGGCAGCAGAGCTGACAGCAAATAATCTGTGAATAATCAAATCCACAAAAGTGAAACCCGCGAAAGGGGAGGGCTGATTGTAATTCTTATCAGATAATCAGGACAACCAACAGAATTTTAACATGTTAGTGTGCGTATTCTTTTATTAACAGACAGATATGCCTCCTTTCTGTGGCTCACATAAAGAGTCATGAAACATGAACATCTGTAAAAACCAAAGTAGCCTCTCAAAAAAGCAATGGAGGGAGAGAAAGAACTAAGTCAGCCAAAGACTGATTAAAATCAGTGGTCTCTATATCCATTTCAGAAAGGAATATGGGAAGAACAATGCTGGACCATCTCAAAATGTTTGTTCCCTGTCTTCAAGCATATTATAGATAAGGTCTGGAATTTTGAGTATCATCTAATTATCTATCTAATCATCTAAGACTGTTAGCAGTCTTAACATGCCTTTAACTTAATTTTTGCTGGTTTGTATTTCTTTTTAGGAGTCTGGGTACAATATCTACTTATTTATTGTTTGTTGTTCTTCGGCATACCTTCTGTCTTCCTGCACCACTTAGGCTCCAGTTAGTATGTGTTTTGCATATCCTGAATTTTGTAGTCTCCAGTTGTTTCTCTCACCTCCCTGTTTGAAGAATGCATGTTACAGAACCTCTCACCATAAACGTGTTATGAAACTTTTGGTATTTGTAAATCTATTTCGTATATTTTTGCAAAGAAGACCACTGGAGCCTGTGTGTGTGTGTGTGTGCGAGCGCGCGTGCACGTGTGCGCACACTCGTGTGTGTCTAGGGGTGGTCTGGGACTAGTTGTTTACTTTCTGCCTTCAAAAACTGCTCGTGGAAGGCATTAGTATCTTTCACATTCCCCAACAGTAAATCCTCAGTGAGTGGACATGAAGCAGGGCCTGTCTTGCAAAACACAGATTGTATGAGAATGCTGGGATAAGCCTGTAACATTTTCAAACAAAAAGCTATATTTAGGAAACTTTAACATTTTTAACTAGGGACAGAAAATTTTGTTGGGTTTGACAGTCTCAGTGAAAGTTGCCTTTTCACTTTTCCTGATACTCAGCACAAGAAGAAATGCTATTTACAATGCTGAAGGGTCCTTTTGGAGAAATAAAGTGTGTGCAAAACAATGTACACATTTTAAAATATGAATAGCAAAAGCATGTGCACAATTTAAAAAATACAAATATTACTCAGTGAGATAAAAAAATCCATACATTAGGTGAAATGCATAAATAAATCTGCACATTAGGAAAGTATGCATAAAAGTATGCATGAAACTCAAGGCAAGAAAGAAAAACAAAGTCCTGCAACTTTCTTTAAAGCAGGAAGAAAAGCAGAAAGAAAATTCAGGTGGTATTTGAGGAAAATAAACATGCATCTATTAACCTCAGCTGAAATCCTGGTGGGCTGTTATGCATGTGTAGCCTACACTTATGCATTTATAACTGCTACATAAGTATTCACAATCCCTATGTATTCCCTAGATTAGGGGCTATCTAGGAGCCATGAAAGTCTCCCAAATCCCACTAACCAGTAAGTAGCTCCTGAGATCAACAAGGTTCCATTTACCTGTTGACTGAGAAGTGGCAGCCTGATTTTTTCAACCTCCCATGTGGGAGTGATTTCCAGAGCAAGGGAGATTTGCAGCTGTGGTCCTTTTTCTGCCTATCGTGCCAGAGATCACACATGGGAACAGTGGAAAAGCCAGGCAGATGCTTTTCAGTTGATAGGAGAATGGATCCCCATCAATCACAGTGACTGCTTACTGGTAAATGAGGCTGGGAGGCAATCTGACTGGACTCCACATAAGAAAAAGCAGTGCTGCTGTCAATGCAACTCAGATTGGATCCAGTCTCCCAGCTGATTTGTGTGCCATGCACCAATGAAAAATAACTACCTGAGTTAGTAGAACTGAGCAAAATGTCTCATTAGGTATTTGTTTATTCCCCTGTTTGAAGATTCGACTCAGCATGTAGTATTTGTTTTCTTTTTTTTGCATCTTCTCAATGCAAGTTGTTAAATTTGTCAATATGAAACCAGAGATGGGTTATACATGAGAAGCTATAGTACATATTCTGATATGTCAGAAGTTAACCCCTTAAAACCTGTTAAATTTGACAAGCAACTACAAGCTGTTCTGTGCTGCCAAGGAATAAATCAAATTTCATACACAATATAATATATTCCATCATTATATTACAATCATTTCCAATTTCTCCTCTTCACATTATTCCATCTGTTCGGTTCTCTATGTTGCTTCCTAGCTTTCCTTATGTGCACTGGCCTCACCTATGCTGTGTAATAAATAATAAACTCTGAAAGCTGGTGTATCACTTTTAATTGCCCATCCACAGCTTTCCTTTCATATGTGTCTTTCAGGCACACAAAACACTGGTCAGTTTTCTGCATGTCCTCTCTTCCATGCAGCATTTTTCAGGCAGGCAAAGCATTGCTTTTAAAGCACAAGCCTCTAATATCCACATCTCCTTGTAGAATGGATTTTTCACTTAACAAAGATAATAATGAGGTATCTCTCCCTACTTAAGAGAAAATAGGCACTTCCTCCCCCTCCCTTTCTAAACCTATCTGGATTGTTGTCCCTCTGAATGTGGGGAAAAGTGGTGACCTATGGAATGCGAGCACCAACATAAGGATTTAGGGTGATGGCCAGATGTGACAGAATGCTTACCTGGACCTGAGTGATGAATGTTGCTGCAGGGGAGGGTAACTTTTTTGGTGGCCAGCTTGGATTGGTGACTGGCTCTTAGCACCAAATCATGACATGTATTGGGGCACGGTGCAAGGCTGTTTAAGGCTGGTTGCCCTTGCATGCAGCCTCTTTGATCTTTGGAGCATGAAAGCAGAGAGCTGCATGTCTGTCAGCAATTGGGCAACTTTTCATTGACTGGCTCATTAATCTTTGTGTGTGGTGGGGGAAGATGGTTGTCTCCATTATGCAGTTTGACTTATTAGTTTTTCTTTGGGCCTTTTCTTTGATTGTTTTCCTGCCAGATTGAGTTGTGTGCATTTGTTATTGGTTGTTTTCTTGGCTATCCTTTGAGGATTGCTCAGGAGTTGAGTGCATGGGTGTGGGGGAAATTCCCACAGTAATCTGTTGTTGTTGTTTTTCTTACGCTTCTTTTTAGGTTTGTGGGTGGCACTCTTTTCCTTTGAGTTTTTTCTTCCCCTGTGTAAAGATCTGCTTTTTAAGTGGTTGTAATTTTGAGGCATATGTTTGAGTGTGTGTGTATCAGGGGATCATTTTCCTGCCCTGGACAGTGACTTGCTCTTTAGCTGACACTTCCTTTTAGATGTGCGTGTGTGTGGTGTTTTTTTCCTTTATGTGACATTAAGTTTGCATTTTGCCTTCTCCCAATCCACCTCTTGGACTTTGAGTTAATAGGATTTTCCTTGGAGGAACAGTTGTACATGGATTGGGCCCTTCCTATGGAATGTTCTATATCATGCTCGCTCTTTGAAAAGTGTCATACTTTTCTTGGGTGGGCGTTGGTGCTTTGGTCTGGTTTACAAGGGGTAGCTCATTACCCAAATGATTCCCTATTTGTAGGTATGGTTGGTGCAGAGCAATGTGCCTTTCTAATGAGAGAGTTCTACTCCCTCACTGAAGAATTAGGTGTCCCTTTGGCATAGGAAAGGACTGAATGACCAGCCACTTGTTTGATTTTCTTAGGTACTGAGACTGATACTTTACAGCAGCATTGTAGATTGTCTCCATGGAAGCTGGAGACTGACCTGAATAGGAAGATGTCTGTCTTTTTAGGTCTTCATGAAGCCATGCTTTGGGAGTTCCAGGAGCTTATTAGACATCTTAATTTTGCATGTAAAGTAGTTGGTCCTGGCAGGGCCTTTTTGAAGCATCTTTGTGATGTGATTGCTGGAATGCAAAAGTCCCATCAAAGGATCAGATCATATAGGGGGATTAGGGAAGATTTGCTGGTTTGGCAAGAGTTTCTGGCTTCCTTCAACAGTGTTTTGTTTTGGAAGGATGAGCTGTGCCTCCACAATGCCTTACAGATGTCTTTGGATACAGCTGTTTCTATAGAGTTTGGCATTTATTTTAGGGGACATTGGTGTACTCAGTTGTGGCCAGATGAATGGGCTCAGGCTGGTTTACTGAGTGATTTAAAAAGTGATGTATTTAAGTCTTTTACTCCAAGTCTCGAATAAAGTCTTAAGTTTCTACCTTCAAGTCTCAAGTTGAGTCTCAAGTCCTTGCAAGATAATTCAAGTCAAGTCTCAAGTTGAGTCTCAAGTCTAGGAGCCAACTTTAACAGAAAAAAAGAGATGGTGGTGGTTTAAGTTTCAAGACCTAGAAAATCAAAGCCGTATCCTTTCACTCCCTTTCCCACCATGCCTGAGCTATGCTTCAGCCAGACTCTCAACCCATTCCCATTGAGATCAATCTTCAATCCTCCTCCCCTCTCTCTCCTGCCTACCAGAAGCCTCATCCTGTCACTCTTTTTCCCCACCTTGCCTGAGTGATGCTTCAGCCAGATTTCAAATCCCTTCCCATGGACAGCAATCTTCAGTCCTCGTCTCTCTCTCCTGCCTGCCAAAAGTCCCATCCTGTCACTCCCTTTCCCACTTTGCTTCAGCAATGCCTCAGCCATACTTTAAGCCAGTTTTTAAGGGTTTAAATTGTAAGGGAGTGCAGCGTACCTATCCTGGTGGCTTCCTCACAAGTAAGCAGAATTTGATCCAACCCCTAAACCATGGAAGGGCAGGGAGCACCTTCCAAAAGGCAGCTACACCCCACTCTTTCATGGCTGGAAGAGGCAGAATAACTGTTGCGTCTTCCTCATGAGTAAGCAGGATTTGAGCCAACCCCTAAACCATGGAAGGGCAGGGAGCACCAGATTTTAAACTTGTCTTTAAGGGTTTAAACTTTAAAGAAGTAACAAGATGGGCTGTTGGTAGACAGGATTTAGAGAGGAGAATTGAAGACTGATGTCCTTGAGACGTGGTTTAAAGTCTGGCTGAAGAATTGCTCAGGCAAGGTGGAAAAGAGAGTGGAGATGGAGAGAAGGAGAAGGGGGTGAGAACCATTCAACCACCAAGATTGGATTTATATGCTGCCTTTTCTCCCAGAGTGGGGCCCAAAGCAGCTTCCAAAAAGTTAAAAACATTAAAAGTGTTTAGACAATTTGAAACATTAAAAAACATATAAAATAATAAAACTAATAAATAATTTTAAAAACAGCTAATAAGTAAAATGCTCTTCTGCTCACCCATTAAAGGCCTGCTTAAAAAGAGTTGTACAACTTGGGTGAGAGCTCCTGGGTTACCTTCCAGTTAAGCTGGGCCAGGGAAAAACCTGTGTCCTTTGGATTGCCCTCAGGACTAGAGAAGGCTGAAAGGAAGTCATGTGGTGACACCTGGCCTCAGAGGGATCCACTGAGGATCAGGTTGCTCCTCTCTCTTGCTTCCTTTCCAGGCCAATACATCTTAAATAGGGTTGGTTAAATAAAGTGGCCTTCATTTTAACCCAACATTCTGTGTCTAGTCTCATTATTTCATGGTTGACCATCAATGAAATATTTTGCCTTGTCACAATAATTTAGAACTGAGAATCATCAAATCAATGCCAGATTGTAGAGAGGCACTTTATCATACAATTCAGAATTAATATACAGAAATCACTGCTATGGAATTCAGGCAGCATCAGCAAGAAAGATCTCCTCTCTAGGCATGCTATATTACCAAGGTATAGGGACTGCAGCCAAGTTAACTTTTTAGACAGCATCATCAAGAGGTTATAGTGAGTCTTCCTTCCATAGCCAGGCAAAACCAGCAGGATATCGCAATGAGCAGTCTTTCTCTCCCTTAGGCAAACACCGTCACCATGACATCACAATGGCCAGTCTCTCCATCACAGACAGCCAGCACCATCAAGATGTCACAATGATTCTTCCATCCACAGGCAGCCAGTGTCAGCATGGGTCTCATTGGCTAGTCTCTCTTTGAAGGAGGCTTCTAGCAGCAGAATATTCAGGCTTGTTGAGGTGAGGAAACCTTGGCCTTGCAGCTATTTTGGACAACACTTTCCACAATCCCTAATCAATGGCCTTTCTGACTAGGCTTTTTTAAAAATGGAAAGATCACAGAACTACTGTATCAAACTGTATGTATCCTTCCCATCGCAAAATTTCTCCCACACATCCTCCCAAATGTTTTCTTCCCTCTTTTTATCTCTAAACTGTTTTTTTTGTTCCTCTCTGTGACTGACCTGAAGAATGGGATTCTGCTGACTTGGATGTTATGGCCAGTACTATCTTATCTAACAATCAATGAGAAACTTATGCCCTTTAGGTTAGAGTCAAGTCTGCAGTTTTTGTGTGTGCATAGGTGTATGTTGTTTCCTGCTTATGGTTATCCTAAGATAGGTTCTATCATGGGGTTTACTTGCCAAGATTTGTTCACAGGGAGTTTGCCTTCATCAGAGTTTGAGTGTGACTTGCCCAGGGGCATCTAGTGGGTTTGATACCATACCCTACCACCCCTCCTGCAAGATATGTGATTTTCAAAAATTGGACTTATTAATGACTTGACAACATGATTGAGATCATGCTGGCCAGAGACATGTTTTGGAGTTAAGCTGACCTAAGACATGTTCAAGGTCATAAACCCAGAGAGGATTAGGCAGAAAAACCTGACACTAATGGGTTTATGCTAATCTTTTCACCACACCACACCCTTTGCTTTTCTGAATACGAAGAAAGATGAACTGCCCAGATTGGTGAGCAATCAGAGACCATCCCTTGACCTTACGCTATGGAGATTTTCCCTGTATATCCTTCCTGACTGAACATTAAGAGATTGTCATGAGTCTCATCAATGTTTTGTCATTCCTGAGTTAAGCAATCAGCCCATTCCAGACTCAATCCCATGAAAAAGCCACTACAGCTTTATCAGTGCACCCCATCAGGGAGTGAAATAGAGTTTAAAAACCCCGGTTTCGACCACAGCCATTTGTAGTAAGTGGACATAGCACATAATTTGTGGTGCCCTAGACTGATGTTCCTCCATGCTAGCCTGAGACATTGTCTGAGTCCCTCTACTGTGACTGCTTCTTCAGGACTGGTAACTATCACCCTTTCCACCTAATCTCGCTCTATCCAACCTTTCTTGTCTCACTTTCTGATAGCCTTGTATGGTTCTTAAGAGTGTCTTATTTGTCCTATGTTTGTAAATTCAAACAAAATAGTTGTTTAACCTTAACTAGACTTCTCCGTACAGTTAGTATTGGCATACATAGGTGAAAAGATCCTGCTATTACCCCCCTCTTGCAGGCCTCCTTTGAGCTATAATTCCGCCTAAGTTCTAAGGAGATGCTGGCATTGAAGGTGGACCCCAATGTCTCCCACCTCTTAGGGTAACAAGTTTCCATGGCTGAGTGGGGATTTGAACCCTCTAGAAGTCTAGTTCAGTGCTCAAACTACTACACTACATTGGCTTTCTGTAGTTTATGTCTTTAATAACAAATATAATATGCATATACAGCAAAGGAAATTAAACTCATATCCAGACTGCACATATGGTTTGATAGACTTTAAATTGTAAAAAGATGCTTAAATGTGTCACGTTTGTTCTAACAGATTAACCTACATTCAGACTTTTAAAACCTCAAATTCTGCCTTGAATATGGGAGGTGGGGGGAGAAGAATTTTGTTAAAGGCATTAAAAATAACTGAAACAAATTCCTACTCAGAACTCAATCTGTAACAGTCGAAGTGAGTAGGTATGGCTACTCCAAGCATAGATTATGCTGTACCTGCTTGTCAAATAGGTGTAACAGATGAAGAAAAAAAAAGATGGCAATTCTAAATCAGTGGTTAATTGTTTGAATAAACAGGGATTATTTGAAAACACAGATTCAAATGTTAACTGTTGAGCACTCTCAACCCTGGCTTTTCTCTCACTTCAAATTAAATTCTTTCCATTCCAAATATAAATAATTTTTTATATTCAGATCTTTTTTTAATAAAAACCCACTGAAAGAGAATTTTCTATCACTCCTAATTTGACATTTTTCACTTCTATATTATGAAATGATAGAACATTCCTAGAAGATTTCTAATTTTTCATTTTCACTGAAAAAATCTCAGTTAGTTCAGAATTCTGAAAAGCCACACATAATTCCCGAAACATCTCTAAACCAAGCTTGAGTGTTTCTGTCTTGGCCTTCATTCCTTACTTCTTAAACTGTCCTCCTAATGCCAATTTGTCTTTCATATGGTCTGTTGGGGTCAATTCTCTTTTTTTCTTTCCTTAGTATATTTAAACAATGTAGATTCTTAGCATAGTTTTGATGAAGTAGCAGTTTCAATACAAGTAATTGCCTGCACGAACTCTGAAGTACTATATGGTCAGTATGGTCATTTGAGAGTACTGTAGCATTACCTTAATGACAAAACCTTTGAATCAGCTCTGAAATATTGGTGGTCATAAAAGGAAAAATCATCATCATCTACAACAGCACAATACAACAACAGCACTTTCTTTTGAAATGTATATAATTTGGTCATAACACCTAATAGAAATTTTAATAAATGGAACTTCACAAAGTAGCAATTTATTTCTTTGTACCCAGGCTGCTTTCAAAGCATCTTTGCAAAGGTAATATTGGAACTGGAAGTCACATGCTAACCAGGGAATTTTATTTTTCAGAGAAAAGAAAAATGACAAGTTTGCATTGGGTTTGCAAAGATCTGTAAAAAGTACAATTCTTCTGTAAAAATAATCTTAGGAATATCCCCCCCCCCCTTTAAAATACTTGAAAATGCAAGCTATATTTATGTTTTTGTTGCTGTGTGCCTTTGAGTCATTTCCAACTTATGGTGACTCTAAGGTGAACCTATCATGGGGTTTTCTGGAAGTGAGAGTATGTGATGTGTCCAGGATCATGCCTGTGGGTTTCCATGGCCAGGCTGGGAACTGAACCCTGGTGTCTAGAGTCATAGTTCAGTGTTTACACCACTATGCCACACTAGCTCATACATTTATGTTTATCCTCATTTATCTAGAACAGATACATGTAACTATACTACTCCTTGGAAACAATGCCATGAATTTTATTCCTCTTTCATTATTACTGCATCAAAAATTTCACTTAAACATCCCCTTCAGCTAGTAATTAACAGTATAGTCCTGTGCATATCTTCTCAGAATTCCCAGTAAGCTCAATGGAGCTTACCTCCAAAATAAATGTTTATAGCTTGGGTAAGCATTACACTGGACCACTTACAACCCACTGGGGGTTGTACTGATGCTTTCTACCATCATTATCATGTTTTTCACTGCTGCTATAGTTGCTGCTGAAATTTGGTGGTTAACTGTGACAGTTCTCCATAATCTTGTAAGCCTCTGTGGTGCAAGAGGGTGCTAAAACATACCCTTACACCATAGAGACCCACAAGACTTAAGGGCAGAACATCTTTTCCTGTCCTGATGTGATAGAAATGGAAAAGCCTCAAGCACAGCCAATGGTAAATATATGAAGAGACGCAGTCCATTTCTGCAGTAGACTGTGATGGCACTATTATACCACTTTCAACATCCTATGGAATCCTGGAGTTTGCAGTTTAGGGAGGGGACGACTGGCCCCTCCCTAAATGGCAAACCCCAGGATTCCATAGGATGTTGAAACTGGTATAACAGCGCTATCACAGTCTACTGTGGAAATGGCCCTGGTGTCCAGCAGCATAAATAGAAGTGTACAGATTCTCCATCCCTGATGCAGCCAAACTTTTCCTTACCTATCAGTTTCTTAGTACACTGAACAATTTGCAGAGGGCTCTGCTTAAAAATCCTTCTTGGCCTGACAGTCTGAATGATCTAGGTAAAGGAGGAGCCTTTCTATACAGGTGTAGCCAGCTCTTCTTTTTTTGCTATTCACTCCTTACAGAAAGCTGCAAGGCCAGTATCTTTCTCCACCCTTTTCTCTCACCCTACAGAAATGAGTGAAGATCTTTATGTTCCACCAAGCCTTCAAGGGACAAGGAGCTGGGGAAACTGTTGTTTTGACTACCTAGATAAATGCACACCACACACCTCTAGGGTTTAACATCGGTTATAATAGTTTAAATCCTTATTTCAATTTTGTTAACATTTATCATTATTTTGAATCATCACTAGGCACTCTGAGGGCTGTCAGAAAGAAGACAAATAAACCAATATTTTTGAACGTTTTACTGACACTTTCCACAGCATTATCCTTTGACCGCTAGATCATGGAAACTACTTTGAAGCATTATTTTCAAAGGCTGTTTAGCCTCACCAAACAATGGATCAATGCACAATGAACAGTCATAACAGGAAGGTAGCCATTCAACCTTATTTGTTAGAAGGATCTTTAGCGCTTGAAAGGGGAATATTGTTTTCTAATGACTGAGCTCTTTGGTGGCAGACTGTTCTGACAATAAAATTTTTGACATTTTAATTCACTGGGAGAACTTTCTGCAACTCAGATTTATCATATAGTTGGATTTTCTGTCTGTCAATTCATCTTTCCCTCCAACCATAGGCTTTATTTATACATTCACAGAAATATCAATATTATTAGAATATTTCCACAGCTGATAGGAAAATTTACTTTGGCAGAAATGGGACCCAGTGTACTCTGATAACAAGCCTTACAGTCAATGCCAGGGGTGGAAGGATAAATTGATGTCTGCAGTGCTGAGAAAATTATACATATTAGTACTTTGTAACACTTTAGACCTCTGTGAGCGTTCAAAGAACAAATGAGGGGGATAACGTGTGTTTGGGAGCATGCATTATCCTCAACCCTAATGTTCCTAGGCCTGCCAGATATAGCCCCAGCTTTCCTCAACTGAAGAGGTGCTCTAGATGTTTTCAGCTGACTGCCCTTAAAATCTTTTCTGTGATTAGAAGCCCTGTATTCTTAGGTGTCATACTTTGCAGGAATGATTTTCCCCTTCAGCACTTGCAGTTTTGACAGGGAAGAGCAAGAAATCTGTGGTTATTTAGGACTGAAAAGCTTGCCTGGCTCTGGAAGTTGGGACAGTTCTCAACAATATGCCCTTTTGATCCATTGGACCACAGTTCACTGCAGCTGGAGGATGCAAATTTGGGAGATGACTTAGCAAATTGCATTATCCCAAATGGAGGTCTAGAATAGTGCTGGTCTGGCATGTGTCCAGAGCATGTGCCTTCTAGTAACTATAACGCTATCATTGCCTATAGCATGCTGTAGTGCAGACTTTCCCCACTTATCTGACAGGTTAGGAATTGGAGTGCTATCAGAAAATAGGATTGGTTAAAAAGGGGAACCCACGTACTGTACTGTAGGGAGCATGAAGGACTTATCGGGGCTCACTTGGGACTGTCTGTGCATGTGCTACTTGCAGAGTTTCTCAGTTGGTTTGGCACAGTTTTCCCTCTCTTAGCTTGTTTTGCAAGCAGCTCGTGCATTTGAGTGGTCCCAAATGAGCCTTCATAAGAACTGATGAAAGAGCAGAACCCCTGTTGAATTAATGGAACTTGTCCTTAATTTGGAAGTGCTGAAGAAGCAAGTCATCTGATAATGGGGCATCAAATGACACGGGCTTCCTGTACTATAACATCCAGGTCATGAAAACCAACTATCTATACTGGAAGATTTAGTGAAAGCTCCACTCTGGTGGTACTGCACCATGTCTGTCCTCTTCTTCCTCCTTGTGGGCTCCCTCCCTCTGCACCAACCATAAGAAAGGCACAAACAGCATGACTTAGCACCTGTGTTATACTGTCATTTGTCTCTAACAGGATGCCAGAAATTCTATAACTTCATCTCAGATGAAGGATATGGCCTGCATAACCATGGACTACATCTACCACAACCAGAAATGGAGGAGCATCAGCAGTAGAGGCAGCAGTGAGTTTGATCTGCAGCTGAGTGGGAATCAAGGTCATATGTAGCTTTGCCATTCTAAGATAATTCTGTGCCTCTATATTATATATATTTCTCCTGTGCACAGCTTTGCAGTGTGCACTGAGAAACACAGCCAGCCAATTTGTTTTTTTATGTCAGAGGCTGGCAACTTGATGTCCTCAGATATTTTGGGACAAAGCTTCCATAAGCCCCAGTCAGCATGACCAATGATCAGAGGGGATGGCTCAAAATATCTAAAGGGAACCAGATTTTTCACCACTGCTTTCCACATATTTTTAACTGATTTCTGCCCCAAAGCTCCTATTTACTAGCAGACCCAAATTTGTTATCTCTCCTTTAAATTCCTGGCTGGCATCCTGTTAGTTACACCTGCAAGTCCAACTTATGCCTATATATGCTTTTCTTTTGGCTGAAGTGAGAATTTTTGCCAAGGTCAGAATTCTCTATCTCCCTCATGCAAAGACTTGGGCTCCTGGAAAACCCACCATTTTCCTGCATCTTCCTCCCTCATCCCACATGGACATCTAGTGACCATGGGAAAATGGGCAATGCCTGAGAATTGGACTATGCCTCGGCTATGTAACTGTGGCCAAGTACACAATGATGAAGGCATCCTCCAGTATGTCCTCACGGTCCTCCAGAAGACATGAAAGATAAAGTCATCTCTGCATGTCTGCCTGTAGTCACATAGCCAAATGCCTCTCAATTTTTCCCTGTTCCTTGATCTCCTCTGGTCACTACATGGCCATGTTTGAGGGGAGGCAGCATGAAAAAGGCAGTTTTTCGTGAGGGGACGCAGAAGTGACATAGTTCCTCCTACTGGTTTCCATGATTTGGGGACTCAGGTAATGTCTCTGTTTGGTCTCTATTTTGGTTTTTGAGGAAATTTGGAAACTATGTATGCGCGCGCGTGAGCGTATGTGTGTGTGTGTGTGTGTATATAAACTATGGCCATTTCCACATGGGGTAATAAAAATGGTGCAGTCCGTCCTCCACGGAGGACGTCTGCACCTTGGAGCAGACTGGGTCCGGACTACTTAGTGTAGACCCGCACCTCAGTCCGCTCCGGAACGACTCCAAGTGGTCCTCCAGCGTGCTTATGAAAGACCTGATTTTTCTGGTCTTCCAAAAGCATGGAGCACACCACCGCGAGCCTGCTCCCTTGTGCAGATTCGCAGGCTCGCACCAATGCGAGCCTGCGATCTGCCGAGGGTGGGCTTTAGGCTGTTGAGTTTCAGTGGTTGGTCGAGACCCACGATCAACCAGAAGCCACCATTTTGGACGCTGGAGCAGAGTGGATCAACGATCACGCACTGCTTCGGAGCAGCCTGGACCGGACCGGGGAGCCAGAAGATCCGGTAAGTAGTGGCGCGGGGCAATTCCCTCTCCCTGTGTTGAAATGGCCTACGTTAAACACAGATACATTAACTTCCGTCCCACAACTCACTTTCCAGATAATAAATGTTAAATGGTTGATTAATTTGCATATAATTAAATGTTGCTGAATGTATTTGAGTTACAGTTATACTGTAATTACAAGCAGATCCATTTAAGATTAAATAGTCTTTCAAATATAATTGTAAAAGGACATTTTTATGACTATCTTACTACCATGTTACTGATTTCAGTGTGAGTAAGTGTAGTACATAAAAAGCAGAGAAGAATCTTTAGCAATGGATATGGAAAATCCCGTGATAGGTTCACCTTAGGATTACCATAAGGTGGAAACAACTTGAAGGCACACAACAACAAACGGCATGTAGCAAAGAGAGCTTTTTGAGAAAGAATAGAGGCATTACATGGGCATACAAGAAAGAGTGTTCACAGTTTACATACAGCACACCTACAGGCTTTGTACACATGTGCACAGATCATTGAGCTGTACACAGGTAGTGTTTTTCACATGTAACATTCAACATATTTATACTGCATCCAGAATGCTGACCTGAATCCTGATACAGTTATTCATAAGTAATGGAGTATACAGGTCTTCTTTATTTAAATTAAGGATATTCCCCCATTAAAATGTACATGTATTCACACTGCTATGTTCACAGGTTTATGAGAATTTTTTTTACAGTTATGCTACTAGCCATTCCATTTCTTTCCACAGCTACCATTCCTGAAAATGAATCAGTGGCTACACTGATTAGGCTTAGTTACGAATTTTGTTCAGTTCATTTTTAAAATAAGAGCCCTCCAAAATCTGCAAATGACATCATAAATTTGGCAAACAGAGCTTGAGATTTTTTAAAAAATAAAGAAGAAAATGAAATGGACAGATCAATCCATTGTGTAAGCTGATGGGGAAGAATAGCAAGGATGTGCCACAGACTCCCTGAGGCTATGTCTGTCATATTGAGCATCACCCAAGGCTCCCTCGGATATGAAATTAATTGGTAAATTATACCACCAAATTTCAGTGGCAAACCAGTTAAAGCTATTAAATAAAGGAAAGGATGTTTCCTTTAAAGGATTTTGAAGGGCTCCTTCCTGACCATAAGAATTACTTCCTTTTGGTGGGGTCCCCCCCGCCCCCCCACCCCATCATGGGCACCTTTCGGGCAGCAGCCCATACAATCTCCAAGGCAAGGGGAACAGACCAAACTACAAAACTCAGCCTGTTAATGAGATAAATTCCTTTCCTATGGCAATGCATTGGTCTTTGACTCTTTGCTGCATTTGCAGGAGTTTTTGTCCTCTTTGTGAGTCATATCTCACAACGCTTCTCTGAAATTCACTGTGAAAGGAAAATACCTGCTCTTTGACCCCTCCCAAGGAATAATTTAATGTATTGCAAATTGAGTGCAATGTAGTCTCCTATTACAATATAGGAGGTGCTCAATTATTAAAATTAATGATGTTATCATTGTCCTTGCAAATGTTCTCTTTCCTTTAAATTCTACGGGGAGGTGGAAGAGAAGATGCCTGCACATCTGTCTCAACATATTTTTCCATGTTCTGTTTTCTTTCCTGGCAGCTGGCATAACAAGACAAAAAACACCCAAGGAACAAGGTTACTTTGAATTTAAAGTAACCAACCTTTCTCTTGGGTGCTGCATGCCAAGCGGCTTTGTCCTTGAATGGTAAGAGTGCTGAGTGGCAAAAATAAGACGATTGTAAGTTAATTTCTCTGTACTTTGATGCCGTGGACTTGGCAACAACAGAACAATTGGAAATGTAAGATGATCTTTTAAAAAAAGTTTGTGTGTGTGTGTGCGCGCACGCGCGCGCAGCCTGGAAAACGTATCAAAAGTCTGGCCATCTACTGCAATGAAGGTGGCAAACCATGACTACTGTATAATAATCTCAAGTACAGTAACATTGGCCTGAATCCTATTGGTTCCTTCCACCAAGTAGACCCACTGAATCATTTGTTGAAGAGTGAGTCAACATGTAGATAATTCCCACTGAGACTACTGTAGTTGGGAGTCAGGAGGTTGCTTCAATGATTTCCCTGGTTAATTCTGGAAGGAAAACATTGCACCAGATCAGGATAGTGAAGACCAGGCCAGGCAAAAGATAGGGTACCTATGGCCGTTCCTGCCCTTTCTCTTCCAAAGCTTTCATGTACCTTCATATTCCATGACAAGATCAGACAACTGTGTTTGATCTATTGCAAACAGGTAATAAGGAGAATATGAGAAACATGCAGAAATCGACAGCAACCACTCTTTCGTCCATTCTGTCTTCACTTCTGAAGGAAAATATTATCTATCTGACTCACATCCTCCTAGGGACATGGACATGCGTAAGTTTTCTTTACGTATGCCTATGTCCTTTCTTCGGTACTGCAGAGGTTGTTGTTCTCTTCCTCCCTCCACAGCACCCAAAGCCTTCTCAACCTACTGAACACCCTCAGAAGCCCCTCCAGCCATCCTATGCTTCATGGGAAGTAGACAGAATTGCAGAAGCTTCTAGTGCTACTTCCTCATAGCCCAATGTGAAATGACGGTCATTTCTACCCTACATTGTTGTAGTGCTATTATTCCACTTTCAACATCCTGTGGAATTCTGGAGTTTGTAGTTTGCTGAGGCCAAAAAGCTGAGAATTCTAAATGCCCCTCCCTAAACTGAAAAACCCCAGGATTCCATAGGACGTTGAAAAGTGGAATAAAAGCACATTTCTGTAGTGCAGAAATGGCGAATGACATCAATGCTGAGATCCACTGGGGCTCTCCAGAGGTCTCTGCACTGTTGGGATCTTTTCACACCTGGCTACAAAAGATGTCAGCCTTGCTGTAATTATTTTGTGTCTGGCTAAGGGGAGGTAGCCAGATGCTTGTACAATCCTGCTCAGTAAAACATGGAGTAGCCATAGGTGTGTGGGAGGGACTTCAGAACTGTTCAAGTAAGTTGAGGGATGGTATATGCTAAATCTAGTGTGGGTTCACACAAAAACTTATTAACACTGTGCAGAGCCATACAGTATTGTGACCTATGTCTATTGTGCAATCTGGCTTCCCAATGGCAAGATGCATTGCAATATATAGGTAGAGTACTTGTAGATTATGTTCAGCTTCAAGCTAGTGAGTATCTTTTAGTGCAATGAAATGTTCCTCCTCTCCCATCTCCCAGTTTTCTGCCTCACCCCAAAACCTGCTTTAGACAGTTTCCCATCTCTCCAAAGGGTAAAGCACTACAAAGGGAAAAGGAATTTGTGCTTCTTGGTTCCACTGATAGACACTGTTCTCTCACTAGGACACAACCCCCACTGGATCTTGCCCATTGATTAA
Source organism: Cyclura pinguis (assembly GCA_030412105.1). Lineage (NCBI taxonomy): Eukaryota > Metazoa > Chordata > Lepidosauria > Squamata > Iguanidae > Cyclura > Cyclura pinguis. Next base: position 156,318,272 of record CM059602.1, read on the forward strand.
AATCAGCAAATCAAAGTTGCAAATACATTGTCTGTATTTGGAATTCAATACACAATGTAATATTGGCAATAGGAATTCAACTCCTTTTTAAGAAATAAATTGTGGCCAAAAAGAAAAAAAAAGTGGACAAATTGAACCTGACTTTGTCGCCCCACCCCCGCTCAGTCGTGGGTGTTGCCAAAATGGGGATGTAAAGAATACTTGATTTTTTTTCTTTTTTCTTTTGTCTTCAATGAGAAAGGCTGTCCTGAACCACTGAGACATCTCATCAAGAAAATGGCAGCCAACTGCTATTTTTCACATGTTGGGATCTCTCTTTCTTTCTTTCTTTTGGCAAAAAAAATTGCTTACAAAAACTCTTCTTGGGTTTGCAAATTAGCATGTTTCTTGCACGAAAATCTTAGTTTTGTGCAAAAGCCAAAGTTGTGTGTGTGTGTGTGTGTGTGTGAAAATTCCAAGATCTTTTGTGCAAGAGTGAATGTTTTGCACATAAAAATAGCCAGTATGAATAATTTTTTTTACAAATGCTCTTTTGCAATCACGGGCAGCCCAGAGAAAATTTTAAAAAGTCACTTTACTCTTGCCTGTGACTATAAGTGAAAATTTATACCCCCAAGACTATTTATGTGTGATTCATATAAGTTGTAAACATATGTCAATCCCTATAATCTGAAGAGATCACATTTTCTTACCTTTTCTGAAAGTTGGAGGTTTATGGCTTGTTTACTGACAGTACAATTTTATCCATACACTGCTATAAAATTGCACTGTTCATAATAATAATAATAATAAAAAAAACTCCATTCTGTCTGCACAAACAGAGATGGGGGGTGCATCCTTTTTGCAAAGCACAATGTGTTTTATGGTGTTAGTGGGAATAATATCAGTGTTATTTTATGACAAGTATCACAGAAAGTAGAGGGATTAGTTTAATATCCTCAGTATAGCACCTCATATCACTCAACAGCACACAACAGAGTCATGTACAAATCCCCCCCAACCTTTAACTGCTAAGGTTGCTAAGCAACAACAAAGTAGTTACTTCTCACAAACCTACTCCTCTTCCAACTCTTCCCCCAAAATCAGTGTTGGAAATCACGTAAATGAAAATATAATCTTATATCACCCTTTTAAATACATCAAAATGTTTATATGACAAATTTATGTCAAAACACGTAGGGAAATTGCACTGCTTGTAACTGACACACACTCTCCCTTTCCCACACATGCAGAACTCCCTCTTGTTTTCTAAAAAGATATTATGTTCAGTAGTGTAGCATTTCCTTTCCAATGGTACGTTAAAGCTTAAAATACACTCAAAACACATTACTTGCTTGCCAACATTTGGGATAAAATACGTCATGAATGAAAGTACATTATTTTGTGTTTCACAGCTTACTGAAATTACTGTTTTCTTTCAAAATTAGGAGACTGATCAATATTTCCAGATTGTTTTCTTCGGAGTGCCGCAGAATATCTGCTCCAGCCTTCACAGTATCTTTGGAGACAGCAGAAAATGGAAGCAGCTGCTGATTGAGAGAGGTTCTGGGCTCAGAGGAGATGTTGTTTGAGCCCAAACACTCTTCAGCAGCTGATAAACATTGGGATAAATATAGAGGTTTATCCAGATGCTCATCTACACTTGGGGCACCAAGAAGAATCAAAAACTAAGGCAGTTCTAGAAGTTTTCATCTCCACCGGGAACAGGTCTTTTGTAAAATGAATGAGTCTTAATTACCCACTCAGAGCAACATAGAAAGCTTTGTGTTGCAATAAGAACAGTTAATCACAAAATACTGTTGCTCAGAAAATCCATTCTTGCCCCCATAAGCTGTTGTGAGAACTGAAGCCAAGTTCAGAGGGATCAGTGATGCCTAACTGAGCTGTTATATGATGTCATTGGCCATTTCTGCACTAGACTGTTATAGCGCTATGATTCCACTTTCAACATCCTATGGAATCCTGGGGTTTGCTGTTTCGGGAGGGGCCATCTGGCCCCTCCTGAAACTGCAAACCCCAGGATTCCATAGGATGTTGAAAATGGAATCATAGCACTATAATAGTCTAGTGCGGAAATGGCCATTATCCCTGCTAATCAAAAAGTCCAGGGACAGTTCCATACATCACAATTAAAATTCTATGATTTCTCATCCTATGGAATCTTAGGCTTTGTAGTTTAGTGAAGCAATAGAGGAACCCTCTGGCTAATAATTCCAAATGCCCCTCCTTAAACTGAAAATCCTAGGATTCCGTGGGGTGGACCATGCCAGTTAAAGTGAAATCTTAATGCTATGGCTGTACAATGTGGAAGGGTCCTCAGTTCTTGATCCCTGTCTCCACTACAAAACTGGCAGGGTGCGCATACATATATGTAATGGAATATAAGAGGGTCCTTTCGTCCACTTTCTCCTGTAGCTCCTTGTGAATTCACAGTTCCCCCTAGTAAAAAGAGAATGTGTGTGTACAGCCAGGTCAGTCAGAGGTTTGAAGGACAGATTCTGGTGGGGTCAAGGCCAGACTCCTGTTCATGAACCATTCCATTCTTTCCCCCCACTCCAATTCCATATGAAATTTCATGTACGCAGTATGTATATTTAACAACCATTGCTTATGTGGACAAAAGCCAGAGCAGAGGAACAGAATAGCTTGTTCGAATGCCCAGTTTCTAACAAAACAAACACAAACTGTGGGCCTGATAAAAAGTCAGTAAGGTCGATGGCAATCTTACTTGTAAATATGAAGATGAGGATCATGAAGACCTGGAGCTCTGGGCGAGATCCTATTAGTTTGTCCCAGCTAGACCCATTTGTAGAAGGGTGCATTAGTTAAGTTCCACTGTGGGTCTACTCCAGTTGGAACTAACTATAGAACTCAGATGATGACTTCTTTTAACAACTACTGCATGTTCTCTGCTGTCCTCTCAGCTGATCAGAAATCACAAAGGAACTGAAGTATGTTCTTATTATTGGTAGTAGTGGTCTTGTTGTGTTCCTTCAACAAGACCACCACTAAGGTGATCTTAAGGTGAACCTATCATGGGGTTTTCTAGGGCTGAGAGTGTGTGACACACCCAAGGACACCCAGTGGGTTTCCATGGTTGAGTGATGAATCGAATCCTGGTCTCCAGGGTTGTAGTCCAGTGCTCAAACCTCTACACTATACTGGCTCTCATTGAAGTACATACAGGAATGCATTATAGATGTTCAACTTTCTCATCGGTATTCTTGAAGTCCCTAGCAAATCCCAGAAAATGGACATTTGGGGAGGAGAAAAAGCATTATTAGAACAAATGGCTCACTGAGCCAAACACAGACCATCAGACCCACCCTGGGGCTGATTATGTGCTCTACATATGTATTACTTATCAGTTGAATTTCTATTCTACCTTTACTCCAGTGAGCTTAAGGCTGCTGCTCCATGACTCTCCTCACCACTTTATCCTCAAACCAACTATGTGACATAGGTCAAACTAACACAGAGTGACTGGCTCACCACCCAATGTGTTTAATGTCTCACACAGACTTGAAACAGGATCTCAGACCAACACACTCACTATCACACCACATCAGCAGTCAGCATGTTGGTTAGGTTCCCTCATCCCCAGCCCATTTTTTCTCTTTAGGCTAGTCAACGGAAATAAACAGGATTGTGATTGCATTATGCTGAGCCTGCCTGAGCTGGAGTTAAATATCAGATCATTTTCAGTTCTGTCTTTGGAAAATAATCATAGGCAATTATAGTAGGAAAGTATTCCTTCAAAAACTTACTTTTGAGGGCCTCCGAGGGCCTCATGAACTTTAATTACACTTCTTACCACTGCTGAGAGACAGCTATGCATTTAGCTTTTATGTTAATAGTGAATTTGAGACAACATTTGAAAGGGTACACCAGAGTACCTTTACTACCCTTCTGTACTCATCACAATAAAAGGCAGAATTATACATTGTATCCATCTCAGCTTTGATAATGGCTATATATTTACTATTTTGGTTAACCAGCTTAAGTAACTACAAGTAGCTGTTACCTCAAAACGGAAGTGCCACAAGGGCCACCCTGCAATGCCAAATACCTCCTTGAAAAAGTGGGGAATTAATTAGCTCAAAATCAGGAGGCTGCAAGAGGGGGGCAACTTAGTGAGATCTTTTCTACCAGTCTTTACGGGCACACACAGGAAAAGAACCAGCCAAAGATTCAAAAGTAAGCAAAAAAATGTGTTTTATTGAGGGGAGTTCACTCATGCATACACACAAGATATACACAATCGCACATTCATGCAAGAGCTAACTGAAAGAGAAAGGGAGGAAAAATCATAGAGAGGCTGAGGGGTTTGGGGGATTTATAATTACCAGTCCAGAAGAGTATTGAAGAGCAGAAATGCGTTTTGGCTTAGGTAGGACCTAAGGACAGTTCTCATTCAGAAGCCAGACAGACAGAGTGACGGGTAGACCTTTCAGAGACTGCACTGGGCATCCTGAAATCAGGGGTATTTGTACCCTGAAAATGGCTTGTGGTTGTGAAGGTTCCAGATGCAAGACAAAGGGAACCTGTTGTGGACAATGAGTCTTTTGCTTGTTGATGGGCTTAGTGCTTGATTGACAAAGACATGATGGGTATTGTAATAGCTGTCTATTGTGGGTGCTGTGAGGACAGAGGAAAGAACCTAGGTGTACAAGGGATGGATATCTGTCAATCAGTGTCCTGGTGGGCTCCTCACAGTTAGATTCTCTGGAAAATTCCAACTTCTGTTTGAGCCTATTATCCACAGAAATGGTGTGTATTTGCCTGACAAATGACTCTGTCTTTCCTGGAGGAAGTTTTGAATCGACCTGTCCTCCTTACATTTACAGTCAAATTCTTTCCCTCACTCGGTTTGACCTCTCCGTCACTTCTCAGGCTTGAATTTGATATCAGAGACAATAAAATGTGTTGCCAATTATATATGATGCCAATTAGGTATGGTGCCCATCCAAACCATACTGATATTGGGGACCTCCAAAGCAGGGCCTTACATAGCTTTCATTTTTAGGTTCCTCAATATTCAATCATCCATGATGTCTTGAAGGAAATGTTTATATACATTTGATTTTGAAGAGATTCAGACAAATAGTCTTTATTAACTTAAACATAAATGTGAGTACAGTTGGCCCTCCACATCCATGGGTTTAACGTTTGTGGATTTGATTATTCCTGGATTATTTGCTGCCACCTATACTGCTTCCCTCTGCCATTTTTAACAGGGAGTTATAAGTCTTGACATGTGTTCACAGTCTCTCTGCAAGCCTCATGAGACTAAGAGAGAGTGAAAGACTGTGAACACAAGGTGAGACTTGTAAGCCCCTATTAAAAATGGTGTAGGGCAGCAGAAGGAATCCCCGAACCCACCTCACCTCAAAGGCAGAACTGAGCAATTGGCATGTCCTCCACCATGGATTCAAATGCATTGTGTACTGTACATACGAATTGGCGGTGGGTTGAATCTGTGTATTGTATTTGTGTGTGTGTGTTGAATATAGTTTGGGGAATGCTAGAGATATTTGCAGTTTTTCCACTTTCATGGGGGTCCTGCACCACTAACCCCGCCAAATGTGGAGGGATGACTGTATTCTGTAATGATCCATTTGCATCTCTGTGATAGTCACATCAGATTTTCCCCTCAATATATCAATCATTCATTTTTAAACTCAAATTGAACATGGAGCAGAGGAAGGAACTTGCTTAAGCAGAGATAGAAATAACAAATTAAAGTAACACAATTACTTTTTAAAAAAGGGCACAACAGAGTTACATTTCAAAAGTAACACATCAAGTTGTAATAACATTAACTGAATATAGTAATATATTTTAAAAGTTATTTTAAATGACATTTTTAGGCATGTTGACAGGATTTTTTTTTCAGATTTTATGCCGTTAAACAATTATGTTTGAGGGGTGAGTGAACAGCATGCATGCTTCTGAGGACAGGTGGGATGAATGAAAAGAAACATGAAGGAGTTAAATGGCAAAACATAACATCAGGACAACTTTCCTTGAACAAGACACTTTTCAGATGAGTTGAACTACAAATCCCACTATCTCAGCCAATGGCCAGATTTGTATGCATCTGGAAGGATCCAGGTTTGAAGTCCACTTACACTCCCCAAACAGCTTTTTTTTTTTAAGAAGCTGACAGCAAAAGTTGCCACGGTGGAAAAAAGCAGAAACCAAAGCAATTTACTCTGTCAGTCTTGTAGTTCATAACATTCTAAGAATCTAAATGAGCTGTTAAAATCTTCTCCACCCAAAATTTAGAGAATCAAATTAGATTGCTGGTCTCACTAAGAGTTACCAAGCCTTTTCTACTAATATGCTAGTATCAGTGTTTAATGTAAGCTATCTTTTATAGAACTGAGCAAGCTGGTTTAGATCAGCGATAAAAAGTTGAGTGCTAGAGCTGTTTCTTCTATGAATGAGTGTTTTTTAAAGTTTAATTTGCCTAGCCCTCTTGCCCCACCTTCTTTCAGAGAATGTGGAAGCTGATGTAGCACGCAGTATTTTCACTTTTTGGCATTCTTCCCACTCATCCATCTGCACTGCAGTCTGAACCCAGTTTCACAGTTACTTGCACAGGAAATTGCAATATAAACATATTTGCATTTTATTTTATTTTTTTTTAAATGCAAACATCATCATTTGAGGGAACAGGGACCAACTCACATGATCAGAGCTGATATGAAGGGAGAAAATGCTTAGGGTTTTTCTCTTCCCTCCTCTTCTGTAGTTCTCATAAGAATAATCTCTTTTCTCATACTAGTTATTTCCATTGGGAGAAAATTCCCCCTGCTGGCTGTCTGAGGGAGAGAAACTAGCTATTGTGACAGCATGATGATGATGCTTGAAGAAGCAAGAGCAGTCACAACAAGCTCATCCCAACGTTCTCTGTGAGGAGAAAAGACTGGCCATTATGGTGTTATGCTGACAGTGCTTGTAAAAAGACCAACTGAACCGTGTACCTTTCTGCTGATGCTGTCTATAGGAGGAAGAGGCAGGGATATGGGCTCACATATGATGCCCACCACTGTAATGAGAAAACCCTTGACCACAAAGTGAGGATGTAAGGAAACCTTTCAAGCTTTTTTTTCTTCATTCTTTGCTGAAAAAGGGTATCTTGACACACTGAGACATTAAAAAAAAGTCAGCCACCTGATTTTAAGTATTTTGAGATGACTTGTGAAAATTTGTCTACACTCAAAAAATATCTTCTGCCAGTTGAATCCTAGCAATTAGTCCTCATTACAGTAGGCTCGTTGAATGGACTGTTAAATGATGAGTCAACACATAGGTAAATCCCATTGATTCCATGGTTTGCACTAGTCGGAACCAAAAATAAGATACAAGCTAACTTTTTGGTGTATTTTGAACACGCACATAAACCCCCAGTATTTTCTGTGCTGAAGCATTGGGCTACTTAAAAAAATTAAAAAAAACTGTTTGTGCATAAAACTAATGCTTTTTGCATAAACAAATACTTTGCAAAAAGTCCTAAAATGAGAAAAATGATTGAAAAATGTGCAAAATATCCCTGAATTTTACCAAGCAAACAGAAAATTTTTGAAATTCTTCAATTTTGCATGAGCAAACAAAATAAGTGAACACTTGTATCACTTGTATCCTTTGGCAAGTGGCATTGTTCATCCATCAATGCAGCATAGGTCATGGCCTGATTGACCTCTTACTACTGCTCCTTCTAATGCAAGGGTTAATATGCTGTCCCTGTTGCCTGTCTAACACATTTTCTAAGGAACATCAGCCACTGAAAGTTAGGTACCATCTGCTGAGGACAAAGCATTGGAAAGCTAACTTATAATCAATATAATCAATAAGCTTTTTGAAGGAAACAAAGCAGAGCTTAGAGTCCAGATGGAACTAGTGGGGTGCAATAGGGGCCTTAGGGCTCTCAGGTTACAGACGTGACTTCTACTCATCCACATATTTCCCCGCTCTCATATCTCCTGAAAATATTTATTAAATATAAATGGATTTTTATTTCATTTTGCTACATTTCTTTTAAGCTGTCCAAAGAAGGAGTGGAGCAGACATGGGGAAAACTGACATGATGATGAAGCTGTTTGTTTTAACTAAAACTTACTGAGCAATGTGGGGAAGGAAATATGGGTCAGCAGATGTCATGTGTTTAAAATAGGGATGGGCAATTACATGAGTTGGTAGAATCACGTCCTTTGACTACAAACGGCCCCACCCCCACAAAAACCCAAGTCTCCATGCTTTCCTTTGTAGTCCTTCTCAAAGTGGCAACTGGAAGTGATGTCACCATTTTGAGAGGGACTGTGCAGCAAAACAGGTATTTGGGAGTGGTGGCAGTTCAAAGGGTTGTGGGGATGAGGGCATTTTTCCATGTTTTTCTATGTTTGGGGGATTTTCTACATAGTTATCAAGCAAGATTTGCCTGAAAATCACACCAGTTTTTTTTAAAAAATGCAGGGGTAGGAATTTGGGAGAGTATTGAGAGGCTTCAGGGCATCAAAAGACAGTTCCAAGGCGACATGTGGCTACAGCTCTGATTTAAACTGATCTTTAATTTGGCCCTTAAAGAGGGTTCACAAACCAAAGCAGTCTGGAATATAGAGAAACCACAAGAAGCAATTTGCCAAGTACATTTTCTCTTACACTCAAATTTATTCTTTAAAAAAAATCATATTCTGTCCATCCATTTTATATAGAAACTTATAAGTTACCATTTTTAAAATCCCAAAGTGGACTAAATTCTCACTGGTCTGCCCTGGACAAATTCGATAGGTGTAGCTGTCACCGGCACGGAGAGGGCTATACTCTACTTGCTTATGGTGTAGCTGTTAGTGCGAAGAGCCTGTCAGCAAAAAGAGGAGGCAAACCCTATTCATCATCACAAACATGGTTGAATACATATAAATTTAAAATGAGCCTGAAGATCTAAGTACTCAGAGCCCTCAGCCTGGGTGGGAAAATCTGTCCATTTTGCATTCTGCCTATTTGAATTTTGTAGAAAAATCTGTTTCCGCTCCATCATGCTTGTGAAAAAAAAAATTAGGAGTTTTAGAATGTTCTTCTTAAAAAGAATTAAACCAAACAATTTTTTCCTCAATCTCATTTCTCGTTGGTATGAGAGTTAATTTTCTTTCCTATTTGAAACAGTTGCTTCAACTCACCTCCAAATGCCCCTTTTTCCTAAGTTACTGTATCTGCCCTTTGCATTTGTATCCTTCTTGAAATCCAGGCAATTGCTGGCCACAACAGTAAGTATGTATTCATTTAAACCAATCTCTTTTGACAGTCCTTTATTATTTGCTATCTGTCTAAAGTTAGCTCAGAAAATATCACCAGTATCCAGTTCTATGGTATCTTCCCAAGATGAAAGTGTACACATAGTTCATTGTTTCCTAAGCTCCTCATGTCCTGATACAGGATGCTTTGGGACAATTCATATTTGCCTTTGCAAACTGACATTATAATGGCGAAGGTAATAAGCAGTGAGCTATGGGAATGAAGACCAGGAACAGCAAATGTAATAACGAAGACTTGTGTTTTTAATGTACTTAAGTATTAGGATGTGTTTGCCTTCAAAGGTTAGCCAACTCTATAGACAGTAGCATAGGCTAACTAATCCAAACATTGAAGTGAGCCCCTTTGTGTCTTAAAAGTGTTTATATTCCATATGCTATCTTCCCTGGTAACTTGTTTCTTTAAAAGAGGCAACAACTAGAAACAATTTCCTACCCAGAAATCCCTTTCTGGTCTTGACATTAAACCACATGGCAAGGAAGCAACCTATTTAAAAGTTAAATCACTACATTTCTGGAGGTTTCCAGAAAAGGCATGCAAATTTTTTGTGTCAGACTAAGGGTGTCTGGGATAGGGATCGAAATAATATCCAAAGGGAGGTGGGAGGAACAAAGCTTCTTAGTGTCAGGAAATCCTGACAGAAAGAATCCTGTTAAGCTCCCAGTTTCATTTTTCACATCAGTTCTTCAGGTAGACTCAGATACTTAAATAGACTACTCCTAAAGACTCACCTCTTTCCTGACTCACTGCTTTCCTGCCCCTTTGATGCAGCCATGTGGTGACAGCCAAGGATTGTCACTGGCCAAGGATGGTCACTGGTTCCAATAACCAATATATGATGGTGGTGGTGGTGGTGGTGATGATGATGATATCATCCTGTGGAATTTCTGAAGGAAGTCCCTGAGGTCTCTGAGGATAGCCCATTTGTTGGCTGTCAGAACATAGTCAGTGATGGTTCTTTCTGTGTCCTCCTTCTACATGGCTGTGTCAGAGATTCAGCCAAGGTCAATCATTGTCTGTGCTCTCATAGGTGGTGCACAGTGATGCAGACACACTTCAAGACTGCCTGAAAGGATTCTGGAGGTCCTGGAAGATGAACATCATTGTTGTTCACTGGCTATTGGAACGTAGCAAGTGGTTATCATTGGCTTCCTCCCTGGTCTCCCCCATCCATTACATACTAGGTGGCCAGGGGGTGAATTCTCTCCACTGCCTCCCATTTGAACATATTTGAAAACTGAACAGTTCTTGAAGCTTTTGCTGTAGCTGGGAGAACTTTGATTATTCTATTTGTTCTCCCTTGCAGGAAACAATAAATGACTACTTTCTTAGTCTGGAGGAGCTGGGGGAACAAGGCTGCAAAAACAACCAAGCAAGTTCCATCTGGTCTCAGGTTCATACTTTGACCATGGCCGAACTAGAAAAACAGATGGTACATTATTTCATTTGGGTCAGAAACGGAAGGGTTTGTGTATGGATGCATATGCTTCTGTTTCTGTACATACATTTTTCCCTCCATATCCATGGATTCTGTATCCATGGAGTCAACCAACCACAGCTTGAAAATATACCCCCCCGCAAAAACCCCCAAAAGCTAACTTTGATTTTGCCATTTGACATAAGGGGCACTATTTTACTACACCATTGTACAAAATGGAACTTGAGCATCCACAAATTTGGGTATCCATGGGGGCATCTTGGAACCAAACCATAGCAGATGCAGAGGGCCCACTGCACTGTGAATACTTTGCTGGTTTCCTAGTGCAGGAAGCAAATAACAGCACTCAGCCTTCTCTTAGAATTCTGCTAAGTCTGGAATCATTTTGAAGGAGAAGCTAAAATACAGAGAAGTCCTTTAATTAGAGTAGGGATGAACAAAGTGCAGTCCTTAGCTGTTTGCAGATCTCAAGACTGTGTCTGTGGCCCTTGACACCTCCAGAATTCCCAGACTGACCTTTTTTGTTCAAAAAAGAGGGTGATTTCCTAGTTATGGTAGCTTCCAGGTGCAGAAGTATACCTTTTAAATAGGCCACAAGGCTTCCCCCTACTATTTATCATCAAACAAATACCCATTTTCAAGAATCAAAAGTGAACTTCCATCCATTTTGTTTTTTTTTTAATTTTTTTGATAGACCATGTGGTCTCTGGAGCACAAAAATGGCCCAGGACCTGCCTCTGTTGACTACCTCTGAGTTAAGAGGGTCACCACAGCAATCAGAAATCTCTAGCAGCAGATTGCTGGGACACAATTCTTGTAGGTTTTCTCTTCAAGAATGGAGAAACACTGCGTTCACAGAAGCCTTGGTCAATCTGTTGAAGACATGTTTCTGTAGTACGACACATGCCTTCTAGCACATCACAGGTGTGTCATCCTGCACAAATCCTGTGAGAATCTTAATTTCCTATTGTTACCCTGATTTCTAGGGTCCCTTGGGGGACACCTCAATGTGCTCCATGTGATGGGGAATGAAAACTAGCCAGAGCACGAGCACTAGCAATGCGAGAGGCAGGGTAACATAGTGGGGTCTTTTTACCCAGTTTTTACAGGGTCAGGCCAAGCCAAAATCAAACAAGAATGTCCAATAAATGATTTTATTGAATGAAAGTCTCACGCACCAATGCAATCACTCACACACTCATTCAAGAGCTATTAAGAAGCAAAAGAGAGGAAATTGGATAGGGGGGTATTAAAGGGGTTGCAGCTGGGGTAATACCGCACCTTTTCCTGAAGTCCTTGGTCCGGGAAGACAGTGGAGAAGTGGGGCTCAGCACTGACAGGGCTGAGGGGATTACTCAATGGATGGAGCAATGGTCTGCTGGGATGACCAGAAGCGATCCAAAGAAAACGCTCAAAAACTGGAACTATTTGTAGGGGACAAAGTACCTGGAGGACTAATCCTTTCCCAGCGAGAACAATGGGTGTTGCAATGAGAAAGAAGTTCCACAATGGTAGCTTTCTTTGTGTGATGAGATTACAAGGTGTTGCCAAAGTCTCAGGATCTTTGGCTGCATTTGGTTGTGGTGTGACTTCGTGTAAACGGTCCTCGCTTGATAGGATATTTGCTCAACTTGGGCCAAACACACAAATTCCCTCAAGTTGGCTCCTCAGGGGCTGAGGACCCTTTGTTTATTGTGGGTTTACACATCTTGAGGCCTCCTGCGGCTACGTGACTGGGGATTTTACTGGCCTGACCTGGTTTTCGATCATTTGACCATTGCTGCCTACGTGCCCATCTGGGTGACCTCTCAGGCACATTGAATCATATTTTATGTCAAATTGTAGACCCCAGGATAGGTTTTTTCCAGTGGAGTAACACTACAGCTTGCCAATAGAAAGACCAAACTACAATTTCAAAGCCTACTGAAGAGCTATCTGGGATTCTGAAGAGCAATCAAACAAAAAATCTTTTGAATCTGATTGACTTCATGGGGCCAGAGTGCACATCACTCTTGAATGAAGAATTAAAGTTTAACAGCATTGACCTTTGCATTCACAGCATTAAACAATGCTATCCTGTAGATTTCTACTTGAAAGTAAGCCCCACTGTGTTTGTTGGGGCCTGGTGGTGGTGGTGGTGGTGTTATATCTTGTCAAATTGGCTTTGACTTATGGTTATCCAATGAGTGAGAAATCTCCAAGAAACCCTGTTATTAACAGCCCTGCTCAGATCCTGCAAAGTCAGGGCCACGGCTTCCTTGGTTGAATCAAGCCACCTGTGACGCAGCCTTCCTCTGGGTGACTTACTCAGAGATAGACAGGCATATCACACCCTTAATTGGTTAATTCAAGGCTTTATTTAATTGCTTCTTTCAAGGCTTAACTTAGCTGGTTTGTTCAAGGTATTTTTTGTACAAGACTCCACTTTTTAAGGACAAAATGGCATTGGAATGTACACCATGCCCCCACCTCTGCTTATTTTCCTTCAGTGCTGCCAGTCTGTCATAGCAACTATATATAGCATTCCATCCCCAGCAAGGAAGGCAAAGCTGTTTTTATGTGGCATGTAATGGAAGAAAAACACCTTTCATCATTGTCAAGGTTATACTCTTGCAAGAAATATAATGTGATTGTCCATTAGAATGGAAGGTATGCTTTGGAGGCAGATTTTTTTTCAGGAAGAATAGTAGTTAGTGTTGCAGACTTTTGATTATTCAGTTTCATAGTATGAGAATTCACAGCACAGAATTTAAGGAGAGGTGGTAAACTGAACTTATATAGTAATGAAAACTAGTTTGTCTTACCCATAAAAGAACTTCCATCATCTTTCTGCATAAATAAAATAGAAACAAATAAAATACTTGTGAGTGAAAGAGGCAAGGAGACTTTCTGTTCCAATGTAATGTGAACTAGAGATATAAATCCTTAATTATTTTATTATTCCATGTGGGATGAATAATTACAGTAGTTTTCTCCCTGCTGGAGGAAAAAACCAATGTTTCTCTGGTGGAATGTCCCAACATGTTGTAGAGAAATTATTCTACATAGAAAAACGTGTGGGTTTTTCTGTGTGTGCGCAAAAACATGGTTTCTGCACAGGGAAGGAAAAGATCTAGAGGAAAAGATTTCCTGTACAGGGAACAGTGTTTTCTGAGAAGAAAACAGGACTTCTTAAAATGCAAGGTTGTTGATGGTCTATTATTCTTCCTGATGAGGTTTCCAGACTCTTGGGAACTTTGGTCCCTGTAGCCCAGACTTTCTCAACCCAATACATTCTAAACATGTTAAGCTACAACCATCCATCCCATGATCCTGCAGGCAGGGGACAATGGCAGTTGTAGTCAAACAGATCTGGTGGCCCCATTCTGGGAAAGGATGATCAACAAGTAACAGAGGTTGTTATGAGTCTGGTCGAGCTTTTTTTGACTGGAAATGTCAGAGACTGAACTGGAACCTTCTCTAAAGCAGTTCCACCAAAACATTTGGAATACCTCCCTGATGATTAGAGCACTGTGACAGTAGAACAAATTATCTCAGAAGGTATTGCACTCTTCTTCTTTGGAGGCTTTTTTAAAGAAAGGTGGGTGGCCATCTCTCAGGAGTCCTTTCGCTAGAGGCCATTTCCTCTCTACACTGTTATAGTACTATTATTCCATTTTCAACATTCTGTAGAATTCTGAGGTTTGTAGCTTACTGAGGCCAAAGAGCTCTCTGGCTGAGAATTCTAAAGGCCCCTCCCTAAACTGCAAACCCCAGGATTCCATAGGATGTTGAAAGTGGAATAATAGCACAATAACAGTGTAGTGTGTTAATGGCCATAGATTCCAGCATGACAAGCAGCTGAATTGGATGGCCTCTATGGACCCTTCTAATCCTCTCATTATATGACTCTAAGAGGGCGGGGCAGTGGTTTGAGCATTGGGCTACAAGTTAGTAGTGCAAGAGCCTGTCTAAACAGCAAGGTCTTCATGGTGTTGGGTGAACCTGGCAGAGTTCTAATGGGATGAGATTCTGCTCTCAAGGAGCCACCTCTTGTAAAAGTAGGATTTGAAATAAGAACTTTTTGTGGTTTGCTTCCAGCCAAGATCAAAGCAGACTGTTCTGTTTTTACTATGTTATAGAAGAGAGCCTGCGTGGTGCAGTAGTTTGAGCATCAGACTATGACTCTGGAGACCAGGGTCTGAATCATGGCTCAGCCATGGAAACCCACTTGGTGACCTTTGGCAAATCACACTCTTTCAAACTCAGAGGAAGGCAAAGGCAAACCCCTCTGAACAAATCTTGCCAAGAAAACCCTGTGATATGTTTCCCCTTAGGATTGTCATAAGTCAGAAATTACTAGAAGGCACATGACAAGAAGTTAGGTGAGGATGAAAGACATCTATTAGCAATGGAAATAAAATAGTACTAGTTAAGATTTTTAAAAAGTTCCAATTTATCCGATCTGTGATCTGTAAGACTATTAACAAAAGTACAGTGGCTCCTCTCTTACTGTGACCCTCACATGCACAAATGTGAGGTTGTGTAAAGCATTATGTCCCATTATTGTCAATGGATGCAGTGGGCACATGGCTATGCTGCTACAGGTGCATGCATATGGAGGGCGCACTATGCACACAACATTAGGTTTCCTTCCCCCCCCCCAAATTCTACGCTCCTAAATGTGCATGAGTGAATACATAAAATTTGAAAAATGCCCCAGAATATGCTTTAGTTTGGGAAAGAGTATAAAATATGTACGTTAAGAAAAAAAGTGTGTACGAAATTGCATGGATTTTGAAAAAAAGAGGTGAATTTGCAACCAAATACAGAACTTGGATAGGGCAAGAATGGGACTCAGAGAAAGGCAGCAAAAAATGAAATTGATGGATTTTTTCCATCTCTTCCACTTATACAGCACATCAAAGGGAATGATTTGAATAATATGCCTTGATTAGACCGAGCCAAACAGATGATAATCCTCATAGATGTATATTGTCCTTTTTAAAAAGAGTTCTGCCTATCTACCCATCTCAGTCATCACTCTGGGTCAGTGCTTTTCTATTAATAAGCAGTTTCTTAGTTTTTTAAATCAGGTAACTGGCTTAGCCTTGGATTCAAGCTCTATTAACATTTCAAATGGCAGCTCCCAAAGGTAGTTGATCCATGGTAGAGTCATTACTTTATGAAGAAGGAAGACCCTCACGTTATTCTGAAAGAGTTAGTCAGGAATTAAAAATTGATCAGGATCAGCTTGCCTTCAAGATAGTGAACTCTTTTGACATCCCAGCTCACAGCATATCCCTCCATGCTAATAGACTACACATACGCTGATATGTCTGCATTTACATAGCATCTATCTGTCTGTCTGTCTGTCTGTCTATCTCTACCTACCTGTCTATTTTACTATGAAGGACAGGGGTATAGCAGGGATGGGAAATACCTCATCCTCCAAATGTTGTTAGGCTGCAGTGCCCAGCAGCCCAAGCCAGTATAGCCAATGGTGATTAATGCTTTGAGTTTCAATCCAGTAATGTCTGGAATGCCACATGATTTTCACCCAGAGGCCTTTTTACTGGAATGAGTGTTTAGAATTCTCAGCCAAAGAGCTTCTTTGTTGCCTCATCAAACTGCAAACCCCACAATTCCCTAGGACAGAGCTATGGCAGTTAAAGTGGAATCATGGTGCTAAAATTGTGTAGCATGAAAGGACCCCAGGTCAATACGGCTGAATAAATTTTTCTTGAAGTCTGGTGTAGTGCCATTACCATCCCTGTTCCTCACTCCCATCTGCTAAGAAAAGCCGTAACTTTTGTCCACTGCAGTTATTACTTATTTTATTTCTTTAAATATCTGCATCTCACCTTTTATCCAAAGATCTCTGGGTAGCTTACAATAAAATCAACTCAAAACAATAGATGGTCAAACACGGAGAAAGGGCCCCCTCCAACTCGCAGGCAGATAGATAGATAGACAGATAGATAGATAGGGAGGCACTCCCCCAAATATCAAGCTGTTTAGGGCTTTAAATATTATTGCTTGCACCTTGAATTCAGGATGGAAATGTACTGGCAACTAGTTCAATTCCTTCAGAAAACGTTATTTGATATCTGAATGGAATCCCAGTGAGTGGTCTAGCTGCTCTATTTTGCAATTGCTGCAGTTTCAAGGGCAGTCCCACATAGAGTGCATTGCAGTAGTCTATTTAGAAAGTTACCAGGTGGAGAGTAAAGTAGGTTCCAATGTCTTCTATGTGTAGATTTTGCTGTTGTTGTGGAGATACATTCTAATATGTATGATAATCCTTAATCTCCAATTAACAGAAGCCTTCCACGTATGTAGCTTTATCTGTATGGGTGGATAGGATGACATTCATTTCACTATGAAATCAACTCTGTTTTATGGTCAATTTGCAATATTCTATAGTAATTCAATCTAACCATACATATCAGTTGGTCAAAATTTCTTTGTGGTTGGCAATCCTTCTCTGTTTTAACAATGTTAAGATAAATCTGGTCTAAAATGAGACAAAGTTTGGGACTTGCAAACAAATCCATGTTTTACAGAACACTTTGGTATAAATTTGCTAGTTATGTTCATATTTTTAAATGAATGCCAATTAAAAGCAGCAATGACAAATGCTGACATTTACTTTTAATTAACAAAAGGGACAATACATTGTTACATATTGCTAATTACAAGGAAAAGCAGACTTGTTTATGTTCAAAATTCATAGCAAACTTTTAAGGCAAACACAGTTTATAACTTATTTCTCTGTACCCAGGAGAACAGAATTTACAAACAAAGAAACAAGGAACATGCTTATATATTTATAAGTGCTGCCATTCTGAAAAAGAATTAAATTGCTGTTTTCATGCAAATATTCATCATGAAAAGATCACAGTTTTTTCAGACTAATCTTATACACGTTTAGCTGGAAGTTATTCTCATTTAATTTAATAGGATGCACTTCTAAAATGACATGTATTTTCAGTTTAAGGCAGGGTACTGCTTTTCAGAGCGCTGCATGAGCTATGACAACAGAGGCGCTGGCCTAAATCCAACATTCTATTGTTGGCATTTCCAGAAATGTCTTTCAGTTTCCCACTCTTTCAGAAACAGTCAGGTTGAGGTTTGAGTGGAGGATTATGGTTGGAAAGTAGAATCACATGCACATATGGATTCCACTGGATTCCACTATTCTGCTAGTAGAAGTGCTCACTTGCTATTTAATGTGGTTAAAGAGGTGTTGGGGTAAAGAGGGAAGGGATAATCCTAAGGGAAGGGGTAATTCTGGCCAGTCTGTACATTCTAAGGCAAGCTGCATGCAACTTCATGAAAAACTATGTGCAATTTTTTAAAAGCATAGTTTTGATTTTGTATTTTTTAAACATTGTAAATAGCAACTCCCCCTTCTCCACTGCGCACAGAGAAGGGGGCTAGCCCTTTCCTCCTCTGCTGTGGTCCTGGATTTTTTCAAAAAGTCCTTTCAAACTCCTATTTGCTTTTTGAAAAAAGCTTCTAATGATACCAATGGGACTTTCGCTGCTATGTCAGATAGCTTCAGGACTGGGTTGGGTGTGTGTTTCCTGATCATTTATTTGATTTTTACTGTTGTAATATTGTGTTTCTTGAATGATATATTGTGATGGCGTTTAAATATTTATGAAATGATATACTGCAGTTGCTTTTTAATATTTATATAAAATGATATACTGTGGTAGCTTTTTAATACCTGCTGCAGGGCAGCATTTTATAGGAATATTTGACTGTAGAGATAAGCAAACAATCTGCCTTTTTCCTGCTTATTTACCTCTTAGTCTCCTGTCTGTCTGTCTCCTTCACACACTTGTGCACTTTAACAATAATATATGCAAGGAAATCATACTAAATAATTAAAGAGAGTGAGAAAAAAAAACTTTAAAAAATCTCAGAAATATACTTTGTCTCAAATTTACCAGATTTATGGCTGAAATTCACCTGACATCACCTTGTGGTTTGGTAAAGTTCTAAGAATCTATGCCAAAGACTTTTAAATTTTCAACATTTCCTTGTCTCTTATATACTTTAGGCCATGTTGAGCATTTCTCTTTGAACAGCAAGGCAGGATATACATATTTTTCATACATATACACATATTTACATAGTACATATGGATGCCAAAAGTCTGTGCTGTGGCTAGCATAGCACTTGCATATAATGGATACCACAGGCACATGTGTACATCCATCCATATGATACATAGCATGGAAGGAACGTCAGATGGGACATTAAGACTGACTGAGAGACTGGAGACTGTTATAGCACTATGATTCCACTTTCAACATCTTATGGAATCCTGGGGTTTGCAGTTTAGGGAGGGGCCTAGCCAGGCCCCTCCCTAAACTACAAGCCCCAGGATTCCATAGGACGTTGAAAGTGGAATCTTAGCGCTATAGCAGTCGAGTGCGGAAATGGCCTGCACCAACCCACAGCCTCCAAAGAAGAACATTAGACCATGGAAAACAGCTTCCAGTTACTGGCTTGAAAAGGAGCCACTGCTTCCCCTCACTGTTACAGGGAATAGGACTTATGGGGCTAAATGCCTTGGGATTTGAAAACAGAAAAAAAAAATCTCACATTGGTCTCTGCCATAAGCCATGGTGTAGAGAGATATTGGGCTATGTGTATGTGTGAGTTTGGATGCCCCACCAATAGTCATTGCAAACTACTCCAAGCCACTTTCAATGTCTTTCAGTTGAAAGATCAGAGGCTTTTTCACACTACACAATTGTAGCACTATTATTCCACTTTAACTGTCATGGCAACAGTCTATGGAATTCTCAGAAGCTGTAGTTTGGTGAGGCATTAGAGCTCTCTGGCTGACAATTCCAAATATACTCCTAAAAGTGCACATCCCAGGATGCAGTAGGAAGTTGCCATGACAGTTAAAG
Organism: Cyclura pinguis; assembly: GCA_030412105.1. Classification (NCBI taxonomy): domain Eukaryota; kingdom Metazoa; phylum Chordata; class Lepidosauria; order Squamata; family Iguanidae; genus Cyclura; species Cyclura pinguis. The sequence continues at coordinate 156,337,937 of CM059602.1, forward strand.
TGGAATCATGGTGCTATAATTATGTAATCTAAAAGGGCTTTGGGTGGATATTTTCAAAACAGACATAGAAATTAGACTAGATCACTATGCAGTTACTCAGTTGGGTTCACAGTGAATACATATGTGCGCAAGCAACAACCTTTGTGTATCTTAATGAGTGTCAGCCTGGAACCTTTCAAAAACATATATAAATCTCTTCCTGTGTGATTAAAATGACTGTTCTTTGCAGTCATACAGGTATGTACAACATGCAGTTCATAGGTATAAATCAAGGAAAAGACTAGCCATCACATTCTGATGACTACTAAGGATATCATGAGGAATCAAATTGGGATCTTTTCAAAAATGGGCATACCTGTAAAATTCCTCCTGAGTAGGGTTGGGTGATGTAGGGCTATGAGTCCTTGAAAATTGCCATGAACTATCTTTAAGCAGGTCCTGTTCAGAACAACCCATTAGCATCATCTTTTTTTCCCCTTGCTTTGTAAACAAAGGGATACAAATGCATCCATAATCACCTTTCAGATGCATTTAGTGTGCATAGATTGAACCGTATCAAATATGTAAGCACGATTCTATGGGTTCAGTCCAGGTTTACTCATTATACTGCACATTCATTGAAATAATAGAGACCTAAGCTAGTCATGACTAACTTAAGCATTACTGGCTTCAGTAGATCCAGCATTAACCCCAAGGCATGATTTTTGGAAGGAAGTATCCCCGCCCCCAGATAATGCATTGTCATTTGGTGTAAATCAAAGGAAACTAAAGGTACTCTAGAGTTGTCATTCTGCCAATACTGTAGTACTAGCAGAAAGCTAGATCCAGGAGGACCAATAAATGATGCAAAATTCAACATAGTTTCTACTGGTTCTATGATTTCCATAAATGATACTACAATCTGCAGCAGTCCTGAGGACAGCTTTAAAGAACGTGTAATCAAGCATTCCCCCACCAGATTACCAAGATCAATCTACTTATACTTGGGTTGTAGGCTGCCTATTTACCAAAAGGCATGCATAGACTGAGAAAATGTTTGGATGGTGGTCAGTACATCAAGGAGCATGGATGCAGTGATGGAAGATGCAACAGGTGTTAGTCATAGTATTTATTGAGCTTTGGTTACCTACTGGCAACCTAGGGTGCTGATTAATCATTGCTAAACAACCTGTGAACTTGAACAGTACACCCAAAATTTAAGACATCAAGACATTATGCACAGCAGTTATTGACAAACATTACTAAATTCCTAGAACATGCTGCTAATAAAACGTGACTGCTGACTAGTTAGGATGCCTCTGTGTTACTATGCCTTATACTGCTATCACATGGCATAGCATGATTGGCAAGAAATTTCATTCAACTGGCATGAAATATAATATAAAAATTGGACACTTATAGCTACGAAACATACAGTAAGTAGGACCCTGGCTGTACACCTGGGCTAGGTCGGCATGGCTTCAGCATGGCCAGGTCATAAGGTCAAAACTTCAAGTAATCCTGTCAATGACCCAACATCTGAAGACAATAGTCAAAGAAATTGCCCAGGTGTGGCAGGCAAGCACCTTTGCTATGCAGAGTTCCTACCGAAACCTTCCCCATTCACCTTACCTCACATTAAGAGGCTGTCAGGATTCCCATCAATATTTTGTCACCCAAAGAAAGGCAATTAATCCATTCCAGACACCCTTTGTTTACTCTTCCAAATAACCATTAACACTCAACCCTTCAGGGTAGGAAAAGGGGTATAAAACCCCAGCTCCAGCCCAAGTAATTTGCAAGCACTTTGGGTGTCACACTGTATCCCACATTCCTATTCCTTCGTGCTGCCCTCAAACTCTTGTTTGAGCCACTCGTCTTCAATCCTCTGCTCCAGGACTGGTAAATATCAGCCTCCACACTCAAAATTTCTCTCTAACCAACCTTTTTTGCTGCTCCCTTCACCAGCCTTGTATGATTCATGAGACTGCTTGATTTTGTGTGTGCGTGCCTGTTGATTTCCAATAAAACACCCTGTTTAAACCTTCAACCAGAGTCCTACAGTTAGTACTGGTATACCCAGGTGAATAGATCCTGCAATTACTTTCCTCTCACAGGCCTATTGGTGGACGCAAGGTCCCTCACCCTTTGGGGTAACATCTGTTCCTTGTTTCTCCATGTAGATGACACAAGTATAATCTTACATAGACTGGAAGTCCAGGAGCATGATGACTGTTCCATGACTACATCTGGATGATGCATAGGAGTTGCCCACTTTTTCTGTAGTCACTGATTGGCTGCATGGATGTGCCTTGGGACTGTTAAACTGTGTTGTATAGATGTAGATGCCCAGTAGAAAGACACAGAATGGTGATGCACAAAACTGGTATTTGCTGCTCCAAGTAATGTAGGCATCTTGAGACCTAGTGTAAATCCTGTACCTACAATCCTCCTTCTGGTTTACTTTTGAACTCCAGTTTTGCTCTGCCTGTAACCCTAGGCTTGCTTTTGGTCCTCCTTCCAATGAGGTCATCTAACCAATCAGCCTATCACAAGAATCTTTCAGCACAAAAGTACTTAATAAGTCACAAGCAAACGCTGGAGAGAAACAAGTTCTTAAAGTGCCTAAATGGTGATTATGCCCAATGCATTTCCTTTTTTAAGGGCTTCCAATGATGCAAGAGAGAATAATAAAATACTTACTCATAGCTGAACTCATATCAAAAATGTTCTGAAGTACCTCAAAAATTATAAGAAGTCACACTCTCACAAGAGAGCACACTATTGACAACTCTCCTATTGTTAATGAATATTTTGGCTAGGAGCCTACATCTTAAAACAAAACTCAAATGTTCTACCGAACATGCTCTAATCCTTGAGTGCACATTAAATAGCTTGTTGGATTCAAGATCTAAGATCCTAGGATCTGCTACTTAGTTAAGAACATTTAGTGAAGTAGAGTCTCCTGGCCTAACCACACACACCCTGCTGCTTTACCATGCAGCAGCCACTGCAAGTGATGCAGGTCTGTTCTCCTGTTAATTAGGGGGCAACATACTTATGTTTCCACCTCCTTGCCTTCAGTAATCTCCAGTATGACAATCAGAAGCAGGATCCCTGCTGCAATTTTTGCTTGCATCAGAGATAGCTGACTGGAGGGGGTGGAAACATCAATATTGCCCCAATTAATAGGAGAAAAGATCCCCATTGTTCACAGCAATTGCTGCCCGGCAACATAGGATTGGAGGATTTTTACAACTGTAGCAATAATGCCTTGATCATGAATACATAGGGATCATGAAAATGCATCTGTAACTGGGATATTGAATTCCAGTTCTTATTTTTTATCCTGTAACAATGCTTAGACAATTTCAACTGGATATATCTTAAACATATTATTACCTTATTGCACTACTACATTTTTTAATGGAGCATTGTTTTCTTTTTCTCTCCCCATTGGGGTTGCCAGATCTTGGCTTGGTTTTCTTGTTTGAGTCTCACAAGGAGGAGGAAGAATCTCAGGGGGAGAGTGTCTCTGTAAAAAGTATGTATGTGTGTGTATTCCTCATTACTTAAGCTTTTTATGACATGTTCTGTGAAAATATGATTGATGATATCACCCTTCTTACATCTCCAGGGCCCAGCTCCTGATATCATGAGGGCTTGCCCCCATATCTCAGATTTTGGCCCTGATATTTCAGGGCATTTGATGGTCTTGATCCAAAAATCCTGTTCCTCCCTCTTTTAAGCATTTCCCTCTGCAAGCAAATCAACAGAATTCATTGGCCTAACTCAAAAGGAAACTGAAGAACTAGTTTTTTAAAAAAGTCTCATTCAAGCACCATGTTACACTATCAGCCCTCCATATCCATAGATTTTGTATTCATGGATTCAACCAACCACAGCTCAAAAATATTCAAAAAAAGAAAATCCAAAAAAGCAAACTTTCGAGTTATTCACCATTTATATAAGAAATACTATTTTACTACACTATTGTATATAATGAGACCTGAGTATCCATGGATTTTCACATCCATGCAAGATCCTGGAACCAAATTATAGCAGATACCGAGGGCCACGGTATACGCTGTACCCCGTAGGACTGATAAAGCAACATGTAGAAGGAAGAAGAAGGCACTTATGACTAGAGGAAAATGCCCCCCCATCTGGCAAAAATACTGCGAGATGCACAATAAGCAAAGGAAATGTTTTCAGAGTGTCCATTACACAAATATTGAAAATAAAAATATAAATAAACCTAAGATTTCCACAAAAGCTTAAAGCCAATGCTATAGACCTATTGAGCACAGAAGAAAAAGAAATAGTCAGAAAAAAGTCAAATGATGTCAAAGTCAAAAAAGGCAAATGATGACAGCTGTTTTGGTTATTTTGTTGTCTGACTGATCCATGTTTATGCACTTTTTGCCATTTTTTTTTCCTTCCAACTATGGTTCCCCAGATATGATGGAGTGGCTTCTCTCCAATAGAACTACTAGAGTGGGGAGGAGTATTTCTAGTGCTGTTGCTCTGGATCTCTCTCTCAGGAATAAATAGTCCATCCTTTCATCAGATTTTTAAAACAGCTCCCGAGATACAATGTGGAGATTAAAGTTAATTGAGCCACTAGGATTAAAGGCTTTAAATATGATTAAAATGTGACATGAATCCGACATAAAGTAAAAATCAGAATTAATCACATATAAAATTAAAAGTACTTAAAAAAACTCACTTTGTTTTTCTGCTTCCAGCAAACCAAAATGTCAGGCAAAGAAAGCTGAAACATCTCAGAGGGAAAGAGGGAAGAAAAAACTTCAGACATGATGTGAAGGGGTGTGTGTGCTAAAACTTTTCAACAGGTGAATTTCAATTAGTTGCCAGCTTTCTTCCAAAATGTGTGATTGAGGACCCTGGGTATAGCATCCTGTAGGAATGGATTGTTAATTTTTACTGAGTGGACCAGCAGTAGCTTTCCCTGAATAACTGACTTTTGCATACAGGTATTGAGATGATGAGAGCCAGAGTGGTTTGAGCCATGGATTATGACCTTGGAGGTTAGGGTTTGTTTCCCTCTTGACCATGGAAACTCACTGGGTGATATCAGGCATGTTACACATTCTCAGTGAGTGATATATTTAAGTCTTTTGCTCCAAATCTCAAGTCAAGGTTCAAGTCTCTACCTTCAAGTCTCAAGCTGAGTCTCGAATCCTTGCAAGATACTTTCAAGTCAAATCCCAAGTCAAGTCTTGAGTGTGGAAGCCAATTTTATACCCCATCCTATATTCCAGAATTTCTGGACAGAGTTGAATAAAGTCAGTTTTAATAAGTTAAGCAGAGTTGACCCTCCAAGTTTGTGATTTCGCATTCTGCAACTTCAGAAGTGGGGAATGAGATCCTTCTTCATACCCCTTCCTGAAGCTGGAGGCTTTTGTGTCAATGGGTACAAAAGAGTCTGTGCCTTCGGAAGTGTTGGATAGGAACCTTCTCACTTCCCCTCCCCCAAGCTGGTGGATTTTGTGTCAATAGCCATAAAAGAGTCTGCAGTTTCATAAGTGGGAAATAGGATCCTTCTTACTTTCCATTACTGAAGCTCCAAAAGTTTTAGAAGGAAAGATCCTTCCTCCTGAAGTCTGTTCCTTCTGAGAAACACACTCTGTGCTCTGGGGGTGAGTTTTGCCCTCTGCTCTTAGGAAAAAGATTTAGAAGGCTCTTCTGATGTGCAGTGGGGACAGGTTGCTGAGCAGACCTCTAGCCTGCCTCAAGTCTGTTGCCTAAGCTGATTGCCATTCCACTCTGAGAATTTCTTCCACACCTTGGGCTTCAGACAGATTGTTGTGTGGTCAGTAGGCAAAAAGGGATGGAAGCATTGTTCAAAGTTGTAGGGTTTCTGGATCAATGAGTTATGTTGCTGAACCAAGAGTAGCAAGACAGTCACCAAAAATATACAAGTAATGAGTTAAGTTGAGTCAGTGCATCATTTATTGCTGAACTGAGTCCAAGTCAAATAACTGAAGTGACTTAAGCCCAACGTGCATCTGAGTCAATTGACTTGAGTCTACCTGACTGCTTTCAACCTCAGAAAACCTCGTGAAAAATCACTTGGATCCAGTGTTAAGTTTCTTCAGGATTTATTTGAGCTTTTGGTTGGGTGACTTTGATTGCCTTTCAAATGTGTTTGAAAATCAAAGATATACCATGCTTTGAATCAGTTATAGGGGAACTGACTGTCATCACACCTGTAAAAATTTATGCAACTTCTCTTTTTTTACAGACTGACTCATGGAGAAATCTAATTATCTTTTGATTGTATACTATCCAACTAGACATATTCAATCTATCTGTGGAAAATGTTTCTATCTTGACCAATTTTAGTATGGCTGATTTATTATATAACTCATACCTTTTCTAAAAGTTTCAACTCTTATCTTGTTTTTTTTGGTGTGTTTTCTGACTTTTCAACATTATTGTTACAGACAGTGAGGGAAATGCTGCATGTTATAATTTGCTTGATGCATTTTATATAAAAAAAATGAACCTTCCTTCCTATTGTCATGGAAAATATTGGAAATAAAATACAGATACACAAATGTATGCATGAATATGTGTGTATACATACACACACACAAACACATACACGCACACTGTACATTACCTTTTTGCTTCCTTTTGTTGATTAAAAAAACCACTCACCAAAAACAACCAATAATATTTGCCATTCACACATAATTACCCCTTTATGTCAGCTTCAAAAGGAGAACAAAATTGGTTTCTTTAAAATACAGATAAAAGCAACCATTGTACTGGAAAATGCATGGCATGAATTTGTTTTGTAGACCTGGCACTTTTACCGTACTGAGTCCATAGCTAGCACTATACAAACACTTTATCCAAAAGAGAGATGTTAAAACAAAATGAAAAAGACATCTGGCTACACCAGAGAAGATGCAAGCTTTCCCACCTCTATTGTCTGCCCATGCTCATCTCATTTTCATTATAAATCCCTAAGGGCAGAGACCAGACTTTTGCCAGGGGTGATGGGTGGCTCCCATTTCAGTGGAGTGGTGAACCTATCCCAGATTTTGGCTAGGTTTTAAACAACTCTCCAAGGTGCTAAACCTATTGAGGAATAGGGTGGAGCACCTTGGAGAGCTTCTTGAAAGCCTAGATGAAAGCCTGCAGTGGATTCATCTCTCCTGACATGGCAGTCACATAATTGCCACTGACTGTAATATGCCATAATACAGACAGTCTCATAATTATAGTCCACAGCCATTATATTTCTAACACTGCTGCAACAGGGCTCCTTTCTCAACATCATAGAAAAGAGGGAATTTTAAAAGGAGAAGGTTTTTAATACTGGAGGTTTTAAACCTGAGATTTTCCAAATCTCTTTTGCACTGTTGTTAATTGCTGCCATTTCTATCACCCTGATTCATCCAGACTCTTGCCTGCACAGAAAGGATCCCAAGTGCTTCGGAAGCATCTTCTGTTTTCAGAGACTACATAGCAGCAAGAGCCAACTGAAATTTCCTTCTGACCCCAGTGTAAAAAAAATGAATTCCCAAGTTATAAAGATGCAATATCCACATTTGTTGTTAGGTCTTGCCCTGAAAAGGCCTAAGGGGACACAGTTCATACCTTTGGCTTTAGTTCTGCAGGAGACCTGAGTTTGTCTTTTCCTATAGCTTTTCTTTTTAGGCTATGAAAAGAATGAGGATGTATTTTGACTGTTCTCACAGCTGATTCCCTTTACACTATTTCCCACTGCTTGTTTATTTTGCCTTTTTCCTCCTGTTTTATCTCCAGTTTAGGAGTTTAGTATGGTAGTCTTGCTGGAAGCTGGATAAGCTCCACACAAGTCAACACAGAACTCACACTCCTGTGGCCTATAGATTTAGTCTTCTACTAATAAACAAATTGTCTTTTGAGTATCTTGAGACATATCTTGTATTCCTTCTGTGGATTCCATTGGATGCTCTCCATTTTTTGCTGCTTTCATTTTCCTCACAACAAACAGGGAAGAAACCAAAAGATGACTTGGAAGCAGAACCTCATTTCCATGTGGACAGCAGAAAATCCAGCTATTTATGGAGTAAGAGCTGGTGGTGCTATTTTGGCATTTCTACTTGTGTACTTTTTGTATTTTGCGCTAAAAAGGTCAGTAAAAATGATTTAGGTGACATTGAGACATCTTGCTTTTAGTTCATGCTGTGATCCTACACAATTCCTGGGAAATAGCTAAGGCTGTGCTATCTGGCCCTCTTTGAAATTTTAACCCACTGATTGGCAATTTGACAGGGAAGAAGGAGCCATGAAGGCAGGCAACCCAGCCTTTCACTCCCCTACAAAAATAGCTCATCAGGGGATTTCAACTTTTTTTTTAAAGGCCTGTACATACATAGTCTATGCTGTTATTCTGGAAGTAGAGAAGTAATTGTTTATTAAAATTCTTCTCAAAGGTGGCAACAAGTAATTTCAGCAATTTTCTTCCCACTGTGAGAAATTCTTTGAAAAGTACATTTTTTAAATGCTATTTGTAGTTCAAGACTTGTTCTGCACAAAATTCTAATGAGGCTGATTTGCACAGAAAACAAGAAACACCATTTTCTGCGTGGAAAAGAATATTGCAACACCAAAATACCAATTCCAGTAAGGAAAATGTTATTTTCTGTTCATACAATACTGCTTTTTAGGCAGATCAACAATGTGTGGATTTTTGCAGAACAAATCCCCAGTTACAGCATTTCCTGCACAGAAAACAGCACTTTTAGTGCAGTAATTAATATTTCTGTGTTGAAATGCTATTTTCCATGTGGAAAAAGCTGTTTCTGGAGCAAAATAAGAAATGTTTTTCTGTGTAAAACCACGAGATATGAATTTTGTGCAGAATAAGTCCTGAACTAAAAATCATCTCATCAGTACATGATTCTTTTTGTTGGAGTTTCTCAACATTCATAAAATAATGTTGTTGTTGTTGTTGTTTTTACAATTTTTCAAATGTTTTTCAATGTTCTTTCCATCACTATCTCGAAGCAGAACTGTGTGTGTAGACCATGAGCAGCAATGCAAGGTTGTTTCAACCAGACCTTCCTTGAGTTCGTTCCAGGATGATTATCAAAAGTCATATACACCTTAACTTCTTCCAGGGGCTTTGTGTACAATCCCCCTCAAAATGCATCTGGAAACTTGATGTAAAATGAGGCAGTTAGGCTGCTAACTGGTACCAGGATCATATTACTGTTATACTGGAAGACCCACATTGATTGCTCTTTACTTTCTGGACTCAGTTTGATGTGTTAGCTTTAGATTTTAAAGCCCTAAATAGCTCACAGACTTGGTTATCTAAGGAACCACTTATTTCATTATGATCATGAGAATACCTCATGCAGCAGTCTGCTTGGGGACATACAGGAGAGAGCTTTCTTGGCTGTTTCTCCATAACTGTAGAATGAACTTCCTTTAGCATTACAATCAGTCCCCAACCTCATTGTTTCTAAAAACATATTAAAATACGTCTTTTTAAGTTGATGTTTTGAGTGGTTCTAGTGGCTATCAAGTAGCCATGAAAGACAAGGAACCTCTTGGACGGGTAAAAAATGGCAAGAATCCCAATTCAGCTGCAGAAATACACCAAAAACAGAAGGATTCCAACCTACCATTTCAAAAGCTAAGCTTTCAAAGCACTTTGCCTGGATGGGGAAATCTGTCAGTTTTGTTTTTACCCATCTATCATCATGGCTACTAGCTGCTAACTAAATTATTCTAATTCAATTTGCCTAATCAATTTCAGAAGACTTTTTTATAAGTGGCAACCACCACAGCTTGCAGGAGTGAATTTCATAAAATTCTACTACTGTGCTGCTACTGTGGCTGTGGCAAAAATGAATTTACAAACAGTATCAGAACTGGATTATTAATTAGCCTCTCATAAAACTGAACATGTTTTGAGGGGAAAACATTTTGTTTCCGTGAATACAAATGTATTCACCCTTGTGCTTTCCTTTGTCTGTGATTTCAGTTGTTCCTTGTAGTTATATTTTTGGAGTTTACTCTTCTGATTGTTTAGCTGTTACTTTACTCTCTAATGAAAACCTGGTAAGCAGAAAAGATTAGATATTGGTTAAGGGGACTCACTAACATCAGCATTACTTAAAAAGGACAGTGTCAAAGGAGACAGAACAGTTACAGGAAGAAGGCATGGTTTCCCCACCCCTTTTCTGATTCATGCCAGTATAGCAGATGAGGCATCGGAAGAAATGATAACATGGATATAAAATGTTATAAAACAAAAACCTACCCTGAACACTAAGACTAGTGATAGGACAAGAGGAAAAAAATCACGGTGTAATGTAAATTAGAACAGTGCTATTGGAGGTCTATAGACCCATGCCAGTCGCTGAGCAAAGCAGTGCTGCTTCCTGAAGAGCTTCCAAGAAAGAAGGAAAGAATGCTAGCCAATAGGCACAAATCCCCAGAAGGAATACAAGATGTGTCTCAAGTTACCAATAGACAATCTGTTTATTAGTAGAAGAGTAGATCTGGCCAAGAGATGACATCATGGACATACAGAGAGTAGATCTGGCCCCTGCGGCCTATAGATTTACTCTTCTACTAATAAACAGAATAAGCAAAATAAAAATTGTTCAATGACAAGGAATATGGCAATGTTAAAATTAGCAGAGATTTGGCACATCCTGTTTTTCTGTCTTTCCTTTCCACACAGAGATAATTTATTCCACATACAATAGCAACAATTTCTAGAAAATTGAGTACAAAATTGTTTAATATGACATCTGTGTTTAGTGAAAATGCTCAAAGGACCCTGGGAAAAGGTAAGAGAAAATTTGAAAAGAATTTAGCAAAAGAAGACAACATATGGCTTCCCATAGGGTTTTAATACTTTTTTGTCCATGATTCAAAAACATCCAGAGCTTAATTTAAGCCAAGTTTCAGGATGACTTAACCCTGAAGTATGTCTTCTATGCTAAGGCTTAGTTTTAGACCATTTGGAGAAAAAAAATGAAAAAAAAAGCAAAATATGAAGTAAAGAGAAACTTGGTTCAGAAGGAAAGATTTTTGAAAATAAAGAACTTTGAGTGGTGTTATAGTTTTTCTTCACTTCTATGTACATCTAGAAGGTAACATCTACTGTATTTTGCGGGGGGGACACTTAAAGAGAACTGGTGAGCAAAATTCCTTGTGGGTGGGGAGTTCCATCTTATACAGAAAGCTCCATATTTACAGCTGTGTTCATGAAGTTTTCTTTTTTATGGGTGCTTGTGCTGAATGTGCAAAAGATTAGCAGTAGAACTATATGATAATGCATACACTGTGGAAGGGGTTTCATGGTGTAACCCTGCTCTCTGTTTGCATATTAAGATAAACCAGTTATGACTACTTGCATAGGTTTTAAATGGAAATGAAAGTATGGATGTTAATTGAGAAGTCATTGCGTGTATCTATGCAAATCTTCCAATTTGAAATTGGAAGAGGATCTGTCTCATCAGATGGATATTATCCCATTCAGCTGAAATAAAAGTAGAATATCAGTACATTGGAAACAGTAAGGAATCCATACAGTTGTGTCTACAATGTAGTCCAGATAGAAAATAAATTCAGAATATGAAAACTTGAAGAAATAGTTTCAAGCTAAGTTGCAACTGACAGATTCTTTGAAGAGGAGGATTCACACACCCAACCCCTAAAAGAATTCCAAAGTCAAACAGTATTTTCATTACAGTTTTTCTGAAAAGATTCATCCAACAATTAAGCTAAATTATATATGTCATTATACCAGGGACATAGGTCCCTCTAGGGATCCATTTCTATCATGATATTGCTCAGAAATACAGAGTGTAGTACAGTGATGTTTGTACCCAGGAGAGCTATGAATATAGAAGTAACATCCAAAAGAAATTTCTTCACAATGAGCAGAATAAATGGAAACATATTTACGCCCCACATTTCCAATTTCTTAAGACACTCAGAATACCCAAGGAATTAGAATATACTCTCTGTATAAGAGAAGGAATGGAAAAGTAATCTCTCAAAGAGGTTATCAAATCCAGTAAATGGGTGACACACTCACTCATAAATAAATGAGGGAGTAAACAGGTATATCCCAGCAAGGGAATTCAAGATATTATCGAGAAAGATGGTTTTTATAGGTTTTGAAATAAGCACAAGATATTTCTAGGAACTGCTTTAAAAATCTGATATTAACAAAGCAACATTTCTGGTAGAAGCGTGCCTTTATCAAACATATCTATAGGCAGCAGATAGCAGAATGGCTTCTGGGGAAGCCAGCTACAAAATATGCAGAAAGAGCTAATTAATAGGCAATTGCAAGGGCATGGTAGGGTTGATTGGAAGTACCACTGTCTTTGTGATTTCTACCTTAGTCCATGATTACACTGGGACATAGCAGGTGGCTGGTGGTTTCCATGCTGGTGAAGTGATATTCTGGGTTTTAGAGGAAGTTTAAAGAAGGTCTCCAAGGTTCTGAACGCCAGCATCCCAATAAACTAAAACATGTCTGAAGCAGGGTGGTGAAGAAGGTAAAAGTGTGGAAAGCAAGCATTACGAGAAATGGCTGAGGGAACTGGGTACATTTAGCTTGGAGAAGAGAAGACTGAGAGGGGGCATTATAGCCATCTTTAAATATCTGAATGAAGGTTACATGGAAGTTGGAACAAGCTTGTTCTGTGTTATTCCACAGACTAGGACACAAGTCAATAGATTCAAATGATAGAAAAAGAGATTTCACTTAAACACTGGAAAGAACTTCTGTGTATGTAAGAGTCTTTTAACACTTTTAACCTCAGGAGGTAGTGGACTTTCCTTCTTTGGAAGTTTTTACCTTGAGATTGCTTGGCATCTCTCAGGAATGCTTTAGATTTGTATCCTTGCATGGAAGGATCATGGTTTACATGGCTCTTACAATCCTTCCACTTGTAGGATTCTGTGGTTTTGAATCTCCATTCAGTTACAATGGTCATTGGATGGATTTGGGCTGTATCAAACCTATATCAACACAGAGCGTTGTTGCAATGATGAAATGAAATAGCATCCACCTTCTTGGAGGAAGAATCACATGAAGTATAGCTACTTTAGTATTCAATCGTTATTTCCAAGAGTCAATAAAATTATGATCATCATCATTATTGTTGTCAAACTAAATTATTATGCTAAAAATATAGTGAGATGAAACAGTAACCTTAAAAATTATTCCACAGTAATCTTATGCATGTAGCAAGTTTACTTATGTCATCTGGTCTTATAAAAATTCTGAATCTTCATTCCATGCTTCCTGCTGGAACTATTTAAAAATCCCTATTTCCATTGCCATCTCTCTTCACCAATTTCTCCTTTGCAAAGGAAGGTGAAATCCATTAGCCTAGGGAAAATTAAAATGACTAGTCATATAGCCCAAACATCTAGTTTGTAAAGAATGTAATGGTTTTGGGTAACACCTACAATGTCATCCTTTCTTTTTGTTTTTTCTTTTTTTTTTTTAAGCACAGGCACAAATGTTGACAGGAAAATAAATACCAGCAATATGATTAGTCTCCAACAGTGACTGTCTTTGTCTTGCACATACATACATCACTCTGACAAAAGTGTGCCAGTCCAGACCATTATTTACTAAGAAAAATTACCTAGTCCTTAAACATTATGGAGCTCATGCTGAAAAGGACACGTGTTATGTGCTAAGCTCTTTTTTTTCTTTCTTCCCCACTCTCTGGGAAAGCTGATGTGTCTAAGCCATTTACATGAAATCAGAATTTATCACCAGTCTTTAGCTCTCCCTACTGCCAAATGCCTTCTGGTGAAAAAACATATGAGCACAAAGAATGACGTGCTTCAGACATTGAAGCCTGGAGAACAAATGAGCTAATTTAAGCATGGAGTAAGCTGAAACCTCCCAGCCAATATTACTCAAGATCTTGGCCTCAGATCTCAGAATCCATTTGACTTGATTTGAGTTCTGGCTTCTGATGTCATGAGTGCCAGTAAATGAATTGTTTTTGAGCATGGCCAGATGGACAACTCTCCATGTTTAGAAGACTCTATGGGCCAGTCCATTTGGTTTCTCACTGCTCAATTACTCAGCACTTGAAGACTCTCAACTGAACATACAAACTGAAAAGGATTTTGGTTAAGTTGATATAAACATTCTATCTCAGCATTATTTGAATTGTTTAAATGCTACAGCAAAACCAAAGATGTTCCTCTTTATAATGAAATACATTTCCCTGCAGCCAAATCTGGAAGCTGAGGGCTAGCCATCTAACATACCTTACTACCGGTGTCAGGCTCTATCAGGTAGATTGGATCAGGAAAAATACAATGCTAACATTGTCATGATATGTCAGCAGATAAATATGTGGAATCTTCTAATCCAACCTCTCACTTTTGTAATATTCATTAATTTATTAAATTTATACCTTACATGCTGTTTGACTGGATGATCTCCAGGGTAACTCACAGCAGATTAGAACACAAAAGCACCTTTCCTTTCTCCTTTGATCATTGGCATGACCAAGATGTCCTGCTTTGGACATCTGCAGTCCAAAGTCATCTAGGGTTTGGACCCCGTTCTTTCCTTGGTAAGAGAAGGAAGTAAGCATAGTGAAGCTTCTCTTTTTCTGGACAAAGGCTGGGACCCAGCTGAGCATCCTATTCCTGCGAGACAGGGTGTGCAAGTACCCTCCCACTGTCCTTGGTCTTTTCACTGGTGGCAGCAGTGGTGGCTATTGGCACCAATGTTGGTGGGTGAATCTGAATCTAGATTAAACCCCAGAGCAATGAATCCAAACTCTAAGGGAGCTAATCAGAATGCTGAGCTCTGTTCTGAAAATAAGGTCCAGCACCTTGTATAGCTTCTTTAAATGTTGGACTAAAGCTCAGAATGGATACACTGTCCAAATGACATTGAAGTCACTAGTCAGTCTTCCGCTCTGCCTGGCAATGGATGCTGAGTGTTCTTTCTGGCAGGAAGGATACAAAACAAGCTCCCTGCCATCTGCTCTTTCACTAACTGATGAAAGGGTCTGAGCTTAGTTCTTCCAACCCAGTCTGATTTTTTTCTTGTGATAGGGGGAAGAGCATGATTTTGCAGAGTGGTGCTCTGCAAAAATTGGCAGAGATCCAACATATTCCTCTAATTTTTGTAGCCTGTTGATCATTTTATTTTGAAAGGGGTCAGAACTTGTGCCCTTGAACACCGCAGAATTATAGTGCTATATTCTTCTGTAACAGTCATGGTTCCATCCTATGGGAAACCTGATTTGCAGTTTAGCAAAGGGCATTTAGTATTTTCAGCCAGAGAGCTCTTATGATGCCTCACCAAAATACAAATGCCAGAATTCTGTAGGTGGCACCATGGCAATTAGAGTGAAATTTGGTAATAAAAATGTGCAGTGTGAAAGGGTCCCTGATTTCATTTGTATTTTTATTGTATGAGTTTTAAAACATGGGTGGAAATCTTAACCATTCCCATATTTTGTGTTATCATACCCATAACTACTTACAATTGGCCATGCTGTCTGGTCCTTCTGGGAGATGAAGCCCAAGACATATGAAGGCCCGCGTCAACTTTAAAGAGATAAAACCTAATTTGCCTTCAATACTTCCAGAGCCACTTTCTGAGAAGTAAAATTGATCACAACTGGACTCTTTCACTCTTGTCAAGTGTATCAAGCTAAGTGGCACAATTTTCCACTTTCCATGAGTGCTTTAAATAATGAAACATGAAAGTGGCTGTTCAGCATCTCTTGACAAAGAACCCAAGTACTGACAAACATAGGGAAGTTACTATTACCCCAGCATTACTGTAGTAATTTCAGGTTTTTTGGAATTTTGCACTTTAGCAAGCTTTACGTGATCAGCGTATTGTGGACAATATATTTCTTGCCATGGCATATCTATGTCATGAAGTAAGCTACAGTATTATCAAATGATATTTCCTGGACACATTAGATGAAAGGTAGCAAAGAGGCAATTTGTCATTTAATGGGATCTCTACCACAGAAGGAGAAACAGCTCTGCATCATCAGATGTGCTGTTCAGGAAATTCAGGAAATTTTCAGCTATTTGATGTGAACTTTGTAAAAGAGAAGCTTCTTTTTTTTTAAAAAAAACAGAACCAAAAATGTAGGATGTCTGTTTGCTCCCTTTGAGATCTTCCGATTAATCAACTGCACTGTTTGTCTTTTGGCTAACAGTGGCTTCTCTCTTGCATTAACATACAGAGCTCAGTGCTATCATGCCCTTAATACTTCAGCAATTTAGTGTCTGTCTGTGTTGCGTCAATAACATTGTTCCCATTAAACTCACCAATAACTGGATAATGACAAACCAGGCCCAGGGCAATCTCTTTTTCACTCTCCCTGATCTTTCTGTTGCCTTCACAGACCTATAATTCAATGGTGCTGTCATACATTTTTGCTGTATTTCTCTTTTTTCTTCTTTTAGGATCAGAAGATAGCCATGAAATTATCAAGGGAAATCTTTGTTCTTCCAGCTTTTGATAATGCATGGAAATTCTCCTCCCACCAAGCTCCTGGCTCATCTTTACAATTTTATCTCTTAGTGACCTGACTCATTGTCATGGTTTCCATTGTCTAGTCATCACTGATCCTTTGCACATTAATTTCAGCTAAGGCTATAATAATGTCCTTTCCCTCTTGTTTGTCTTGTAGCTTGAACAGTGATACAGCACATTCTTGCTAGATTCCTCCATTTCTTTTCCTTTGTGGTCAGTACTGAAGACTCACGGACATAGTGGCACAGCTGAATTACAACTTTCTTTTGATTCTTTCTGTGCCCACTTCTAAGCTGACATCGAACCATCATTCTGAAGTAAGATGGTCAAACCTTCAAGCAAGACTCTGGGAGACAACATTTCATTATCCACCAAAATATTGTGTTGTTCAAGTCCCAGTTTTCAGGAAGTCTTAGAGAACTGGCCATTTCATCAAACTTCTACATCAAATCATGTAGACTATTTCACTTGTCGAGATTCCATAACAGGAAGAAATTTGTGAATATTACATATTTGGCTCCACTTTCTCTCTCCAGCTATCTGACCTATGGGCACACTGTAGTTAAAATTTCTGTTATCTTCAGATATGTCTGTTAAGACATGTGTTCCACCTAATAATTACATTTTACTTTTTGGCAGGGTAACTTCACTACTTACCTCACGTCATGATTTGAATTATCAATTCATTGCTCACTATTTAAGCACTAAGGCTGTTCAAAAGAATCACATATGTTTGAATGTTGCTAAATAAAAAAACATTTGGAGTCCATCCTCATTAACTCTTAAAAAATGCTTCTTCACCTGTTACTTTTTCTATGAACTGCTTCTTTTGGGGGGGAAACATTCAGTGATGTGATCTTCCACCCATAGTCAGGAAGTACTATATCAGGGATGAGTGAGACAACTGTTTCAGATTTTTTTTAAAATAAGAATTTACCAAAATCCATGGATTTCTTCACATATGAAAAGATGGAGATTTTAAAAATCCAAATGTGGGAAGAATGAAAGATTCAGTCACCCAGGCTCATGTCTTAGATTAGCATTTGAAAGTCTAGGGCCGAATCCTTACGCATTTTGTGATGTTATGAATTAATGTTGCTACATCCTTTTTGTAAAAGGCTCTTCATACCAACATTTCCAGAGTAGAAATGTTCTCCTCTATAGTAGGAATAACTGTACCTACAAATTTTGGTCAGTGCAAATGGAGGTGAATCTTATTTTGAATAAATTGTCCAGATTCACAGATCACATATTTGGGGTGGAAAGAATAATATCTTAAAAATGTGAATGTTGGGAAAAGGGTAGGTCCTCACATTATTATCCAACAAGAACTCCTCCATGACAGCATACTCATTCCTTAGTTTGTTAGAAAAAATAGAAATTTACTTTTTAAAAGTAATTCATTCCCGTTATTTCTCACAATATTTTAAAAGTAATTCATGGGTGTTATTCTTTACTATGCTGAAAAAATGATGTGTTATGTTTCTTGTTGTACTGTTCATTACCCTTCTATTACTTTTAGTACTTTTTAAAAAATAAAATACAAAATCTTAGGATTCATAAGAAAATGATATAAAACTTGGGCAGTTCATGTCAAAATGCCCTCAGAAATGACATAAAGGGTAACATTTGAAAGTAACTGGAAATTGTTAATCATTACACCAGTTGATTAACATTGCTATTATTCATTATGTTCTTTTTGAAATGTAACTTCATTGCACCCTCAGTGCTCCAAGACTTAACCCAAGATTTAAATTTTTAAGTTTAGATTAAAATATTCAAATATTTATTAAAGACTTCTGGAGACTAGGATTTAAGTCCCTACTCAAATACTGAATGACTGTGGGCAAGTCATATTCTCTCAGCCTCAAAGGAGGGCAAAGGGAAACCTTCTCTGAACAAACCTTGCCAAAAAAACAAACAAAAACAAAAACAAAACCCTGTGATAGGTTTAGCTTAAGGTTGCCATAAATTAGAAGTGACTTGTAGGTGCACATCATCAAAGTGCTACTGATAGGGGGAGGTTCTTTCTAACCATCATGTTTCTCCCTTATGAAAACTGACTTATGGTATCCCTAAGGTGAACCCATCATGAGGTCTTTCTTGGCAAGATTTATTGCCTTTGCCTTTCTCTGAAGCTGAGAGAATGTGACTTGGCTGAGGTCACCAAATGGGTTTTGATGGCCAAGTGGGAATTAAAACCCTGCTCTCCAGATACTCAAAAATTAATTAAAAGCATGGGTCTAAGAGAAAATTATTATAAAATCCTCCACAGATGGCATTATACACTTACACAAATTGCAAAAATTACAAAGAATACCAAAAATACATGTTGGAAATGCAAACAGAAAGGAATGTTATACCATCTGTGGTGGACATGTTTGGAGGCAAAAAAGTTCTGGAAAAAAGTTCATGAAAGAATAATGAAAATATTGCAAATAAAATATATAATGACACCAGAGATATATCTGTTAAATATGATTGATGAGATCAAATTGCCAAAACAAACAAACAAACAAACACAGAAAAAATTGTTACTCTTCTTGATTATGGCAGCGACAATGACTTATGCAAAAAAAATGTGGAAACAGAACGCAGCTCCAAATATAGAAGAATGGTGGATGAAAATTTACAATATAATGGAAATGAATAGATTGACCATAATACTATCCTATAATTCTTTTAAAAGATTCAAAGAAGGTTGGAACCCCATGTTATCTGCACTAGAGGAAAACTGGGGTGAGATAGCAATAATGGAGATAAAGGTAGAAAGGGACATAGAAAATCTAGGATATTATGTACAGCTTCTATAAACAGGTCTCAAGAAATGAGGTCAGAGCTTTTATGGATTTAAAATTGATAAAGATAAAGTTATGGAAAGTGGAGAATGGACAGGAATCAGAGGTGTAGAAAAATTATGAGTAAATACAACCCACTCGGAAAGGAAACTGGAAACAGGAATGATACAGAATGAAACTTTGAGTTGAAAATGAATATATTAAATAGATTAAGAGATTATAAGGATAGATAAAGGTGGAGTTTTCCTTCTCTTTTGTAAATAGTGTCTAAATTACTTACCTTGTTGGTAAGAAATAATTAAAGAATCACCGGGGAAGACAGAAAAGGAGAATAAGGGAAGATATTTAATGTTAAATAATTTTGAAAATTCTGTTCTTGTATCTCAAAGTAGGACTGGGAATATCTGTTGTGTTTGTTTATCTGCTTGTAAATAGATCTAGGTAAGGAATGTTATGTGAAACAATCAATAAGCTGGGACATATGGATATTTCCTTGTAGAGTTTATACCATTTTAATGATTTAAATTTTTGTTTGGGACCCTTTTAATGTTTTGTTTGATTGAATAAAAATAATAATAAAATAAACAAACCCTGCTCTCCAGAATTATAGTTTGAGTCCATACACATACCTGCTGCCATCTCCTTTCATCAGGTATGATGCAGCGAGTGAGGGGAGGTGGGCATCAAAACTCTTCCCTCATTTGCAAACAAGGGAGGAGTTTGAGCATGCACACACACCTGACATTGTGTCTCTTGGTGCCCATACCCCCTGCTAACCATATCCCTAGTGAGAGGGACACTGGGGGAGGTGTTTGTGTGCACCCAAACTGCTCCCTCATTTGCAAATGAGGGAGAAGTTTTGGCACCCACACACTGTTGCTGTGCTCCTGTTGCTGTCACTGCTGGTGATGTCCAGCAGCACAGCTTTGTGAACCCCCTGAGAAGGCTCCATAGATCCCCAGGGGTCCGTGGCCCCAGGTTAAGAACAAATGTTTTAAAATGTTAGAAATTTTTAGAGTAGAGAGCTCTTTCTCTGCAGATTCAATAAACAAATGAGGGAGCAGTTTTGACACTCACGCACCCGTGCTGCCACATTCCTGTTGCTGCCACTGCTTGCAGTGTCCAGCAGGGCTTTGCGGACCCCCTCTGAGGGCTCTGTGGATCCCCAGGGATCCATGGGCCCTATTTAAGCACCACTGTCTAAAACGATGTTAGGAATTGTTAGATTAGAATGCTCTTTTTCAGCAGATTCAATAAAACATAAAGCCTAAAGAGAAAAGGTATTAGGGTTAGAGAAAATACATTACTTGGCTCTCTTGCTATGGAGAAGAATCCACCTGAAGGAAAGTTTTAAAACACAACAACAAAAGAAAATTAAAAAGGAATTAAAAATCAGTCAGTTGACACAATAGAATGCGGTGTAGGACTGATTTGTTTACTTAACCATTAAGCAGTGATGGCAGAATGTCAGGTCCTTTAGACCTGAAAGTCTGGTGGCCCTCCCGCTCCATGTTGGACTTTGTGGCCATTTCCACATGATGAAGCTCTTCTGCATTGTCCTACTGCAATCCTGGGTCCAGAAGGGAGCACGTCAGCAATGCTTCCCTCCACATCTGCTCTCTCCATGTGGAAGGGAATGCAATGGCACCATCTCTTCCTTCCACAGTGCAGCTGGGCACTTTCCATTTCTGCACTACAGAAGGAAGCATTTCCATTGCACTTCCATGGCTTCCACACAGTCAGCAGCAACAGGAGCACCACACAATTGCAGGCGCAAAATGGATTTTTTCTATTTTGCAAAAACTGTGTGAGTGCGGCGCTTGGGGACGGGATAGCAACCATCCGGTGACAATGTCATGTGGAAGCATGACCTGTCAACCACTGCCATCCTGTCCCAGAAGTGGTGCAGCCCCATTGTGCAGAAATGGCCTGTGTATTTCTGGGGAATGAGAGGTGTGACTCTCCCCAATCCTCCTCTATTGACTTTATTCTAATTTCTGTTGTATATTATTGTAATATTGTATTGTATAATGCATAATATCACATATTATTATTTGGGGTGGGATACAATGTATCTAAATTCATACCCTCCCCATGTCTACTTAGAAGTAAAATGAACTACGTTGTAATCCTTCACTGTGTTCATGATTGTTCACACAGGGGTAGGCACTTGGATAATTAAGTGGAATATTTTTCTGCACCATCCTCACCTACTTCTCAGGAGATTATAGGGCATGTAGTTAGGTAAATAAATCTTTTGACTTGAGAATAATAGTTTCATCCTTACCACAACCTTTTTGCCTTTCTTTGTCTCCTCCCTCCACACTTTTCCCTTTCTGCTTTTTACCCACCTCTTTCTTCAACAAATCACACACACTGGATCCTATTCCAAGTCTCACAATGGCCATACCATTCTGCTCCAAGGTACTGCTTGGAGAAGATCAAGTCTGGTGCCAGCTTCCTGAAGGATGGTCAGTAAAACACTTGCCCCTCCCTGCTCCCATAGCAGTGTGGACATCCCATTTTGGTAGTAAAAATTGTATTTGTTTGTATATTTTACACATGTTTTACATTCTCAACCCAGCATTACTCCACTGAATGATGTTTCCACTAATATTTTGAATATATCATGAATATCATCCGGTCATTTTGGGCTTTCTTTCTGAGAATGTAAGAAAATGTTGTGGCAGCTGTTGCCCCAGAGGTTTCAGTGAGCAGGATGCAAAAGTGAATATGTGATCTATATATTTAAGACAGAATCTTACACATTTCTAGTCACATATAAGTCTGCATTCAGTAAGGCTTATTCCCAGGTAAGTGGCTACAGGACTGAAGCCTAAATTCATCCTGTCCACACTAGAAACAAACAGAACAAAAGGTACAGGAAAATAAAATTTATCCTACGGACAGGAAAACATAATTTTACATGCTTGTGTACATAAGTTTATTTTTTTCTTTTTTTAAAAAAATAAACTTTATTTTCTTAAAATTATGACTACAAAACAAAACCTTATTTACAAATACAAAAATTAAATCAAAAAGAAAAAAGAAAAAAAGAAAAAATTCAATGAACAAACACTTAACAACAAACATCATGACTTATACAAAGACAAAACTATCACATTCATACCCTTATACATACAATGCTTTCCCTTGCTATTTCTTTATTATTATCCCATTGTACTTTTGACTTCGGCATTCGAGACTGATTTATTTTATAGCTAACGACCTTGGTCTTACCAGTTCTACTGTATCTCTTTATCCTAATTCTTTTCAGAATTCTATCTTAACCATGTCACTGTCGTACCATGAATTCCTAAAATATTGTAATGTTTTTTTCCATTGTTTTATATACTTTTCTTTACTTTCCCCAGTCAGAATACATGTTAGTTTGTCCATTTGGATTATGTCAAATAATTTCATTTCCCATTCTTCTATTGAGGGCATTCTATTTCCTTCCCATCTATGTGCTAAGACCATTCTTGCTGCAGCTGTCATATAAAATAGTTGTCTACCCACTTTTTTTTCTAAATCTTTTTCCAACATTGATAGCATATATACTTCTGGGGTCATACTAAATCTTACATCTAATATCTTTTCAATTCGATTATGAATCCTTTTCCAAAACCCTTTCACTATTTTACATGTCCACCACAAATGATAAAAAGAGCCTATCTCTTTCCCACACTTCCAACATTTGTTAGAACATCCGTTTGTCATCTTCGCCAATTTTTGAGGAGTAAGATACCACCGGTGTACATAAGTTTAGAACTGCATAGAACTGGTCTCTTAAAGGGGAAACAGAGGAGAGAACATTTCAGTGAATTTCTCCAGAGGGAGGAAAAAGAATCTAGACCTAAGAGTCTTGGTAGGCTCCACAGTTTCCACCACTGGGACTAGGAGGAGGTAAGCCTTTTTTCCCCTTCTACTACCTCTCATATGCCCTAAAAACTTCCCTGGGAGATCAAGACCACCCCTCAGGTTTTTAGAACCTTAGAGGGCTGTGAAGGAAAAGAAAATTCTGCTAAGTGGCCTTCTTTTTCTAGAAGAGTAAAGAAGAACCTGAGAGATTTTCTAAGAAAAAAAAATGTGTTCTGAGAAACTGCAGCTCACTTCTGGTAATTATTGCTTACAGAAGTATACAGAGAGAAAGCAACTCCAGCATATAGAACAAAACAATGTACATCACAAGGTAATTCTTACAAATTTACCATCGTGCTAGATGTACGTATCTGTCACATCAGTTGGCTGATCTCATCCATCCTTGATTTGAAATTACTAGTTTTGAATGTGCAATATTTACACATACACTGGTTTGAGGGGAGTGGAGTAAGAAAAAGTCAAGCATATCACTTCACATGTGATATATGCAACATTTCATTGGTAAAATGAAGATCACACAATTTGTTATTCATCACCTCTGTACAGTGGCCAGCAAGGGCTTGGTCCTTAAGCTGTATGTTTTCACCAGCAGCTGCTGCTGAAAAAAGGGAAGTGAGTCAATGGGCATTTCTGCACTAGCCTTTTATAGTGCTATTATTCCACTTTTAAACATCCTATGGAATCCTGGGGTTTGCCAGTTAGGGAGGGGCCTCAAAGGCCCCTCCCTAAACTGTAAACCCCAAGATTCCATAGGATGTTTAAAAGTGGAATAACGGCACTATAACAGGCTGGTGAGGAACTGGTCAATGTGTGCTATCAAACAAGGGTACTGACCTGCTATTTGCTGTTAAAAATAACTTTTGAATTATTAAAGAATAGGTTTTACATGTTTCCACGTGAAACCTATTGTGTGAGAAATGCCAGTAATTCAATCTGTTCTAGTCTTAGTAGATTCAAAATGGTTTCCTCTAATGGTTGTGTGTGGGGGGTGGGAATTGCTCTGATAACAATTTTAGGAAAACTACCTTTTTGTGCAAAATATTGGGCTATTTGCCTGAAAATATTTTGCATCCAGCTTGTGGAAAGACTACTCAGTGGTTTTCTCATTCTTAATCAGAAAGAGTGTCTCCATACATGAAATCACCTTGTTAAAAAAGAATCAGCTACTACAGGATTTTTCACATTTTGGAACTTTTTTCCTAAAAAAGGAAAACCACCTTTCTGTGCAAAATACTGGGTTATTTGCATGAAAACGTTTTTCATCCAACTTGTAGAAAAGACGAAGAGCTTTATCACATCTTGGTTGGTTCCATGATTACACTGCCTTAGTGCTGTTTTTAAACTTTCCTTTTCATACAACATTCTCCCTCTCCTGTTATTGAATTGCATTCACAGCATTATTGGGTTGTTGTGTCTTGTCATTCATGGAAAATACCCATGAATGGCTACAATGATGCCGGTTTTCCACTATTGCCTATTTGTTCTATCCTTTCATTCCATTGTAGTTCGAATATTGCAGCAGTCATATGGTTTCAGTGTGTCTTGTTCTCCCCTTTCTTCCTACCTATCCCCAAGCAAGGTTGTTACCAGGCTATATAACCCCACACTTTGATATAGTTTAATTGGTGAAATACGATTTAATTGCCAAATTTTTTAATTGGCATAAATGTAAAACATACCCTGCTATGGATGTATGGCCAAGCTGGATAAGAGGAAAAATCTGGATGAACACATACATTGCGAATTAGGACAGAAAAAACCTCCAAGCATAGCCAGCTCATAGTCAGGAAATTACCAGGAAACTCCAGAGATAATAGGTTTGACTCAACCTTTTAGACAATAGCATCTGAAGGATTTTCATAAGACTTCTGATTTGGTATGGCACAAGGAGAGTTCCTGCGCAACTTGCTCGAGCTTTGAAAAGAAGTGGTTTTTTGGGGTTTAAACATCAGATCAAAACCCCAGAAGAGACACTGGAAAGAAGTGTCTCTTGATCTCTTCACTACAGCCTTTGTGACTTTTGTTGCTGGCACCTGAAGAGAAAGTGAGTGACTGACATTATTGTCAGTGAACCGCCATCTCTGAAGCTGAGTGGCTTCATTTCTGAAACCATTCAGCAGCTTGCAGCCACCAAATCTCTAAAAGTAAAGAGTTCAAGAAGGCTTTTTTGACATCAGTAATTAATCCCAATACTGTTGTTTTTGTAGCTTGCTATTAGGTAATGATTGAATAGTTTTTACCTGCTCTGCCCTTTGTTGAAATTGTTTGATGTGAATTGGATCTCCTGTGATTCTTTTCTTTTTAGTATGGAGAAAGGGATAAGGGGTCTGCCAGTGTGAGAGAAACAGAGTGAGGGGAGTTGGAAGGTAGGCATGTATTCTTGACCCCCCCCCCTTCCATTTATTTTGAACTGGCTATTGTTCTGGTTTGATGATCATGCTTGTGGTACTTGATATAAAATTTTGTTGTTATTTGTGGAGTGTCCTAATTTGATTGGTGAAGCCAAATTATAATACTTTGAGCCCTCTTTCTCAATTTTACCCAAAACTGCTGCCAAGTTAATGGTCGCTTGCCATTTTGAAAGTCTCCTTGAAAATGCTGCCTGCCAGATGGCTGGTAAGTGCTGATAGAAGGAAGGCGTAATTGCTGCAGCTGCTTATATCTAAGTGTCCTTGGAAGTGCTCTTTGACAATCTGGCTAATGACTCAACCTTTTAGACAATAGTGTCTGTAAGATTCCCACAAGACGGTTGATTTTTTTAACTCTGTTGCCTCTTACCAAACTGCTTCCCTTTTGTCCTCAAACCCGTCCAAAAAGTACTGAGCTATCAAGATGGCCATTAGCCCTTTGTCATCTAATGCTAAGACCATTAGCCCATTCTGGACCTCAGTGTCCACTCTACAAACCCCATTGCTTACTTGGCTGGACAGCCGTTAACACCCTTGCCCTTCAGGCAGAATTCAGATATATAAATCCCAGTTTTTGGTCAGTCAGCTCTCAGTAACCTATTGTGTACTGTCCTTACACTTGAGTCTAAGCTACATCACTGCTTCTTCACTGCTCTTCTAGATTGGTAAATATCACCCACTTCAGCCTGAAATCTCACTATCTAAAACTTTCCTCCCTTTTCCTTCAGTTAGCCTTGTGTGATTGAGTGACTGCTTGGATCTTGTATGTGTGACTGCAATTCCGTCAATAAAACACAATTAAGCTTACTTTTGGATCTCCAGCTGGTTGTTCTCTGCAGACATACTGGTAAACATAAGTGTAAAATATCTTGTTAGGTTACTCTTCTTTCACAGGCTTCCCATTTTGAGCTACTATCTCCCACTATTTCGCAGAGGTACTGGCTTTGCAGCCCTGAGCCATCCATGTTTTGGGGTAACAGAGTGAGTTCATTGCACTTCCATCATCTGGACAAAGAGAACATCATGATGCAGGTTGAGACATGATGCTTTTTCTCTGGTCCCCAGTACTTTTTTTTTTTAAAAAAGCTTTTGGTAGAATTGCATACTTGTGATGCCCCAGTGGTTGCCAGCATGCCACAATTACATCATTATGGCAAAACAGAAAGTCAGCTCTGAATGAAATTCCAAAATGGTGGCACCACAGAAAAACACAATATCAAAATGAGGGGAGGAAGTCTCCCAAAATACTGAAGTTGTGCAGAGAAAAATAAAGAAAAAATATAGTGCATGAACTAGGTAGCACAGATAGAGGAAGGGTGTTGGGGTTATCACGATGGTGCAGAAGACCAATTGTGAGAATGTGTGTCACCAAATTGGCAGCATAGTGTTATTGCAGAGACAGTGTGGTTGAGATTGTTTCTTTACTGGTATGCTTTCTCTTCCTTAAATAATGTGATTGCTTCGAGACAACAGACAGGTCTGGTAAAGCTTAAAGTGTTCTATGCAAAAATATTTTTAGTGTGCAAAAAGCAAGGTCCTGAAATGCAATAAATAAATGAACAAATAAATCCAAAAATACACAGAACCTCTTATAAACTCACTCAATAAGCCTTGCATGTGAGAATAAAATAAGCTTACATTCTGTGGAGAACATGTGGCCTTCCAGATATTGTTGGAGAGCAACTCCTACAATTTTTCACTGGGATTTGTAGTCCAGCAACCTTGGGATTGCTGTACATCTACTATCCCTCTTGCATGTGATATTTTCTGCATATTATATAATCATCACTATTAATGGATATAAATTTATTGTGATAAAACTGTGAAGCTACCAATTTCAATATATCACATTTTCTTTACAGAGCTTTTTTCCCCCACAGAGGCTTTGAAGTAGATCTACAAAATAATGAATACAGACCAGGGAATAAAAACCATACATTATTAGGCACATATATAATTGGGTGTCATTAGACATTAAAAATTATCAGTATTTGAGCTTTTCGTTTATACTGGAACTGAAACTCTGCTTCTTAGTTGGATATTATTAGTCTTATTTTAATTGAATTAATTACATCTTCCTTTCTTTCTCTGATGATTTTTTTTGAACTCATATCAAGACTCAAGAACAGCCTTTTAGCATGAATATTTGTCTAGTTAAGCAAATGTGAACCCTTCCTCTGTTCTAAAACCCAGGCTTGCCATATGTCTACTTAACCAGCAATGGACAAAAAACCACATTACCCTTTTAAAAAATGCCCAGTTAATTTTCACTGTGTTATGGCAGTGTGTTTTCCCCATGGATCCTGTTATCAGTGCAATGTCTGAAATAATCACTAGAGTACAGCTGGTTCTTCTTTTAAAGTCATTTTGCTAAAACAGAGATACAAAGACTATGTTAAATATTCTCTAATTCCTATATTTGCTTTGAAACTAACACATTCAGTGTTGCCAGATAAAATACTGAGAAAATATCACCCTATGTTGTCAGTGTTTTGGCTGTGTTTGGTGTTCCTTTAGTTCTCTAGTTACAGTAGTTTGCCAGCAACATTTTCCTTCTTAATTGTTATAAGAATCTGTGCCTCTTTTGCCACACTGTTACTAAGACCATTTCTGCACTACATTGTTATAGTGCTATTATTCCACTTTCAATATCCTATGGAATTCTTGCATTTGTAGTTTACTGTGGCCAAAGAGCTCTCTGGCTGAGAATTTTAAAGGCCCCTCCCTAAAGTGCAAATCCTAGGATTCCATAGGAAGGTGAAACTGGAGTAATAGCACTATAATAATGTAGTGTCATTATGATTCCATTTTAACTGTCACAGCTGCATCCCATGGAAACCTGGGGTCTATCATTTGGTGATACACTATAAGAAGCCAGCTGTGCTGGACTAGGACACTAGGAGACCAGGATTGAAATCACCATTCAGCCATGAAACCTCATTTAGTAAGTCACACTCTGTCAGCCACAGATGGCAAATCCCCACTGAATTGCCAAGAAAACCTTGTGGTTGGTTGGTTTACCTTAGGGACACCATAAGTCAGAAACAACTTGAAGACATTCAACAACAACAACAACACACTAGACCTTTCTGGCTGAGAATTCTAAATGCCTCTCCTAAAGCAGTCAGCCATAGGATTTCATAAGATGTTGCATAGACAGTTGAAGTGAAAGCATAGCATTATAAATTTGGACCATAAAAGGATTCCAGATTTGTTTTGGAAACCAAATATCAAGACTCATGCATACATGATGTGTTTGATGTTTTGCTATGACACCACTGACAAAATCACCTACATCTCTGCATGCAACAGGATTCAGTGAGTGATAATATGAACATTGCTGAGTAGATATTATTGGTATAAGTATGTAGAAGATTACAAGATTTTCCATGTTCACAAGCATCAGTGTAAACATTTTTTGTCCTTTGGCCACTTACTGCTTCTTATTACAATAATACAATTTGTGAGCAGATATGTGTTCGAGAAAGGACTCATTGTGACATACACTAGACTAAAACTACTGCAACATCTGAATATAAGTGTGGTGCAATCCACTTAACCACACACAGAACAATGGAAGAATCCAGTTTGAATCTTAACTCTTGAAGGAAAATAATTTTGATGCAATACATAAAACACAAATGCAGTAACAGTAAAACTTTCAAGTGGCAGCTGAAGATTTGAAAAATGTGCAATATAGACATTTGCACTCAAACTCTGGAAATACAGTTATACCAGGATTAGGTAAGTTGGTTGAATTAGGAAGGCAGGTTGTTTACCTTTGGCACACCACCTTGGAGTTTTCCTTATAGTGTCATTTTGGAGAAACACTATCTGTTTTTCCCCCATCAATTTTAGTGTGTAGACATTTGGGCCTTCCAAACCTGGGATGGGCTGTTTGGACTGTGCTGTTCTTATCTGAAGTTCTTACAAATTGATCTGAGCTGGCCCAGTTAATTCTGTCATTGAGTATTTGGCCAAATTGGTTTCATGGGCCTAAATTTGATCTTGTCACCTAAGTGAATAAACAGGAAGGTACAGGAGTTGCTACATATCAGACTTGTGGAGCAGATTGATATCTCCTAGCTTGGTTTTACAGGCTGTCATTTTTGTCCTGTGGTTGGGCTAAAATGCAACATTGTGCTCCTGATGTGATTCCTCCATGTCCCTGTCAAACTTCAGCTGTGACATAAATACTTCAATGCTTTGTTAACTCTGTTCAGATATCTCAGGTGGCTTTTGAATATATCTGAGGGGGACTTTTCCCAGTGGTCTGACATACCCATCCAAGAACTAATTGTGCAGCAGTTGGGACTGCTCTAATTCTAAACAAATTGGCTTCAAAATATTCTCCCCAATTAATGCTGTTGTCCACGATTAGAATTTAAAAAACAGGTTTCGATCCTCATTGTGAAATAGTGGCTGGCATTTTGTTAGTCAGTTACAATCTCTCAAATCAGACTTAGGACATCATCATATTCTCATTGGTGATCATGGCTCTGTTGCCAAGACTGCAAATGATCCTGAAACCCACCTTCAAACTCAGTCAGCTGTCTGGAGTTATAGAGGTCTGCACTGCTGCCAAATGAGGTTTCGCATGGTTCCGTGACCAGGCACACCCACTAGTGAGTGATACTGTGATGAAGAATTGCAACATCCTTGCTTTTGCTTTTTGCAGCATAGTTCACTAACGGGATAGGGCTAGTTACATCATCCTGCAACACTCCACTTGTCAGCAGTATGGACCTCCATCACTACAGGTGACTGATTGGCATTTAAGGTAGGCTTCAGCAGTCAAGTGAAAAGTTTCAAAAATAGCTACAACATTGTAGTTACATGCTTGGTGAAGAATTGCAGTCAGTGTGTCATGACTGTCACCCTTGGTAAGGAAATACTCTTTCAATGCCTTCAACGGTCAGATTATTTCCATGATATATTGAGAAATACTGTCAATGCTCTGTGCTTCTCATCAATTTTTATACCGTGAGAACCTAACATGAATCTCACCTTGCATGAGTCTGAAATTCTGAAATTTGGGAGTCTAGAATAGTTGCCCATTTTGGATCTCATCACCAGCTACCCAGTCCTGAACATGCTGAATAAATGCTACCACTAAGGCTTCATACTTCAACATAGCACTGCAAAGTTTGTTCCATTAGTCCTTCACTCTCCGCTGACACTTGTGGTGGGCTGCTCCTTTGATCAGCCATTCAGAATTCTGTATCTTCTAAAATCTGCCATGTTGTGGATATTCTTGCTTCACTTATCCACTCTTTTACTGCCCCCACACAACTACTTTTAAGGGATAATCTAAATTCTGTAGAGACTTGGATATTAGACTTAGAAATATGCCATGCAAGTTTATGTCTTTTTGGTATAGACTTTGTGCAGACCTCATTGAAAGGAATAGGTACAATGCAAGAATACTGCCATGCTGTTCTGCAGTTACCCATTTGTCTCCATAAAGATCACACAAAAGATCTTCCTGTACAGTGTGTACAATGTGCTAACTGACAGAAGCAAGAGGAAGCTACCTCAAATGGTGTGTGTGTGAGGGAGGGAGAGAGAGAGAAAGAGAGAGAGAGAAAGAGAGAGAGAAAAAGAGAAATATCTCAGATTGGACAGGAACATGCTTGGAGAGGAATAGAAACAGCCAACTCCAGTCAACAGACATAGGCAAGCTGCCACTATAGGAATATGTTGGCACAGGTGAGAATGTGCTATCATGTTTGCCATTGTCCTGTCCTCTTTGCAACAATTTTCTCCATTCCCAGTTGAGTGCTAGACAGTATGCTATGTAGATATGTCATATTGTGATTTCAGTCTGGGCAGTTTCGCTTTGGCTGCCAAACTGTTATTGGAACCAAACAACTAATCAGTGTAATATTACAGCTTTGTAACTGTGAGTCCTACAGAGAGAGAAAAAAATGAAACACTGGCACCAGGCTGAATATTATCATAATATTGGAAGCATGTTCTTTTTGTTCTGTAAAACCCTCCACCCACCTTTTGTGTAGCTTGGCGCTGGATGGTCATGATAGTGTCCTACATGAATGGCACTGGATGGCAGGTGGCTTCTCCAAGAGTGTTTCCAAGCAAATCCATTCCATTACCAAACTAACAAAACACATTGAACTCTTATCCTTATCAGATCTCAAAAACATTCATGTCACCTGTTTTGCCTTTCACATTTGCTGTAGTATTTGGTCACTTTACCATTTGTCTGGCAAGATAAAACAGCATGCACTTCAAAAATAAACTCCCCACCACCACCATTATGATGTTGTCATTTCCTTCTACTCCATGGCTGCAATCCTGCATGGTTTAACATTGTGCAGACTTTTGATGTTTCTGATATGAGAACCAGGACACATGTGGTCAAGCACCATCAGAGTGTGATCAAGACAACAAAAGTCATTAATGAGGAATAACACACAACCTGGAGAAGCTGCTGCAGTTTGCTTTTGCCTGAGACTACTGAGATGGATAAGATGCTGCCCCCCTCCACTCCACTCTCTCTACTGAGTTAATTGAGTGCAAGATACTTTTGTACTTTGAACTCAGTTTGCAGCAACTGAAATAAGCTGATAACAAAGGGAGAAAATAATAGGAGGCAAGAGAAACTGGGAACTTTTAAAAGCAGCTGAAGAAGTAGAATGACAGAGGATTAATTGAGGCTGTCTCTGTTTAACTGGAACAAGGTGGAGGGCGTAATAGCATTTCTCTATGGGGAACTACCCTACACTGAACCATTTACCACACTCTAGATTTACCATACAGCCACGAAAGCTTCTGATCCATGACAATTCATGTCTGGAAGGGGAAGGAATCACACAAGCACCATAGCCAGACATGAAGTGATTACATCATCTGCTGATGTTCATTGAGGTCTTCTGGAGTTCTCAGAGGATGAAATAATCATTTTGTATCTGGCTATGGGGTCGTAGCCAGATGTTTCTTGTATCCCCCCCCACCTCTCATCCAGGCATAAAAGGCCAAGGGGATAGATGGCTTCAGCAGTTCTACAGTAGCTTGGGGAGGGGATTTGGTCATTGTAGAGGGAAAGAAGTAATTCTAACATCCATAGTGATCAAAATTAAACATACAAAAGAGTGGGGTTAACTTACACCTGCGTATGCCACTAACAGGATGTCAGCCAATGTTTCAGGTCATTGGGGCAATTGCATATGATGTATTTCTTTTATTGATTGTTCTTATCTCAGGAATTTTTCATTTAGATCTATCAATCTAATTCAATTTAATTTATAATTTAATGTGTAGATAGTACTCAAGCAACTTTAACTGGGCCCAGAATAAACTCAACCACCTTCCATTGGTACGCCATCACCACATCTGCCCTAGTGTTTTGTGCCATTTTCAGGGCAAACCCACATAAAGCAGAAGGGTCGCTTTCACAGTACACAGTTATAGCACTATGATTCCTAGAAACATAGAACCATTTTAAAGACCATTGCATGTGCTCATTGGAAAAAAAATTAAAAATATTAATGTTGAGGAGAAAAGGCCAGTGATGTTCAAGCCATGGAATCTGCATGGGCAGAGAGCAAATGTATGTGAATGAATGAGATAGTATTTCTGCTAGAGACTGGTGTTCTCAGATTTACTTTGTGATTCACATAATATAATCACACACTTGTAACCATTCCCATGGTCTCTTACTTCATGAAAAACTTTTTGTTTTCAAGCTAAAGATTGGAAAATTTGGAAATATTTCTTAACTGGTAAAGAACCATTTTCAAGAAACCTTGACAAGAATAATAGTAGAATGGAAGATGTAGATGGAAGGGCCATCAAGTCCAATTCCTTGCCATGCAGAAATATACAATCTAACAACTCCCAAAAGATGGCCATCTTCCTTCTGTTTAAAAACCTACAAAGAAGGAGACTCCACCACACTCAAAGACAGAGGCCATTTCCACACTACACTGTTACAGCGCTATTATTCCACTTTCAACATCCTGTGGAATTCTGGGGTTTGTAGTTTACTGAGGCCAAAGAGTTCTCTGACTGAGAATTCTAAAGGCCCCTCCCTAAACTACAAACCCCCAGATTCCATAGGATTTTGAAAGTGAAATAATAGCACCATAACAGTGTAGTGTGGAAATGGCCAGAGTATTCTACTGTGGAGCTGCTCTTACCCTCTTAATGTTTAAGTGAAATCTCTTTTCTTGAAGTTTGAATCCATTGCTCTGTTAGCATTTCCTCATCTTCTATTTCCTCATTCTTCTTTTTGCTGTGGACTTAGTCAAAAACAGCCCTTTTGATTGTTTCTAACATTTCAAGCAAGTCTGAGGTCATTCTATACTTTAGCTTTGCTTACTTTCTCCCTACATGTACTGGCTATTTGTTTGAATTCCTCTTTCATTAATTCACCCCCTTTTCCATTTCTCATACATTTCTATTTTAATTCTTAGCTCCGTTGGATGTTCCACCCCATCCCCATTTCTAGAGACACCTCCCATATTTTCTCTTCTTTGGAACTATATGAAACTGTGCCTTCAATATCTGAATTTTAAGAGACTCCCATCCGTCATGAACTCCCTTCCATTTTAGTATTCCTGACTCAATATTTCTCTAATTTTACTGAAATCAGCTTTCTTAAAGTCTAGAATGCATATCTATCTATGTTAGGCTTCCCCTTTCCGCTATACAAACAAACTACAGGAGAACATGGTCACTCCCACCTATGGATCTTGCCACTTCTACCCCATTAACTAAATTGTCACTATTGGTCAGGATTAGATCTAAAACGGCTGATCCCATTTTTGCCTCTTTTACCTTCTGGACAATTAAATTGTCTACAAGGCAAATGAGGAATTTGTTGGACGTGATACTCTTTGCAGAGTATGACTTCTAATAAATATCAGGATAGTTGAAACCTCCGATTACTACTACATCTCTCCTTTTTGAATGTTTGGTCATCTGTTCCAGAAAGATATAATCTAAGTCCTCAGTCTGGCTTTGGTATCTGTAGTAGACCCCTACAATGACATTGCTGTTGTTTCTGTCCTCCTTAACTTTTACCCGAATGCTTGCAATCTGGCTTCCAGGCTTTAAGTCATGGATCTTTTCACAGGTCTAAACATCCTTGACATATGTTACTCCTCCTCCTTTCCTGTGTGGTCTATTTCTTTGAAATAGGCTATCACTATATTTCAATCATAAGACTTGTCCCAACAGGTTTCACGATGCCTATTATATCGTTAAGGGTTAAGAGTGTTAAGAGTTCAAGTTCATCTTGTTTATTTCCAATGCTCCGTGCATTAGTATAAAGACATCTAAGACCATGGGTCATTCCCCCTAGCTATTTAAGCTTTTTTCCCCTCCCGCCGTTGGGTTCTTGTACTATCTGTCAAGTCCTCCATATAATATTTGGGCTATTATCTCCAGCACTTAAGGAACTTCTGCTCTTAAGAGCATTGTCTCTTTCCTCCGCCAATAACTCTGATCACATTTGTGAGATTTTCACCAAAAATGTTCCTGTCAACTGTTGTGAGGTACAACCTATCTCTTGCTACCACATTCAAACATACATATATCCATTCCAACTCCCCTTGGAGCTCCCACAACTTCTCAAATACCTTCTTTCTCCTCTATTTCTTCTTTAAAATGGCAAAAGGAAGTAATGATATCACTTTTGGCCATCATTTTGAAGAATAAATGGAGAGAAAACAAAGTATTTCAGCACACTCATGTGAGGGTTCTCCCTGTGGTGGGATGGGACGGTTTGAAATTTGTGTCCCTACCTCTGTGCAGTTGTTTGCCCTTTGCTCACAATTATTCAGCGTATGCCAGTCCACACAGAAGATGTTTCACAGCAAACTCACACTTTCTTATTTTGTTCATTCCCATGCATGTGCATATGTGTTCTTTACCCTCTTTATACTTATATATCTCAAAGAGCAAGCTGGACCACTGCCTATTTTAAGAAGCATCTTCTCATAAGCTGGTTGTGTCTGTTATCTACTGCCATTTTTATAATTCCCAAAGCTGACTGATACTTCCACTGATGATTGGAATTCTCCACATGTCATGTGTATTGTCCTATGCTATTATAGGTACTAGAAATTATTCACACAGATAGATACCTTTCAGTGCCGTAGTATCTTTGAAGCCAGAAGAGTATGTCAAGGTAAAGGGAGTGTGAATAATCTCCAGAGAATTTCCATTTCTAACAACCAATTCCTTTCTTTTTCCAATGGAAGTATCATTTGCAACTTGTTAATATCTGGTGTGATGCCAAATCCCTAGTCACATACGTGAGTGTCTCTAGGTGAATCAGTGCTTAGAAATCAAAAGTTAACTTTTAAAAAATGTATCCAGCAGCTGAGAACAGGAACCACTTTTAAAGTAAAGTAGGATTCTAAATATTGCCAAATAAGGGAAAAATTGATAATTGGATTTTTAAAAAGTAATTTCCACACAATTGACACATGGAATACAAATGCATGCATGTTTACAAAAGTGAAGAAAACTGACCTTCAGGCATTACCGGAAATGTAGGGAGAAGGTCAGAAAGGCTAAAGCACAGAACGAACTTAGGCTGGCCAGAGACATTAAACACAATAAAAAGGGCTTTTTTAAATATGTCCGCAGCAAAAGGAAAAAGAAAGAGGCGATAGGGTTGCTGCGCAGAGAAGATGGTGAATTACTAACAGGGGGAAGAGAAAAGGTAGAACTACTTAACACCTTCTTTGCCTCAGTTTTTTCCCAGAAGGATACAAGCACTCAACCTGGCGGTTGGGGAGCAGGTGAGGAAGCAGGGGAAATGCGGCACATAATAGGTAGAGAGGTGGTACAAGAACACCTGGCCACACTGGATGAATTCAAGTCTCCGGGGCCAGATGAATTGCATCCTAGGATATTAAAAGAACTGGCAGAGGTCATTTCGGAACCGCTTGCTATAATCTTTGAGAAATCTTGGAGGACAGGAGAAGTTCCAGCAGACTGGAAGAGGGCAAATGTTGTCCCCATCTTCAAGAAGGGAAAAAAAGAGGATCCAAATAATTATCGCCCAGTCAGCCTGACGTCTGTACCCGGAAAGATCCTGGAGCAGATCATTAAGCAGTCAGTTTCTGATCACTTAGAAAGCAATGCAGTAATCACAAGAAGTCAACATGGATTTCTCAAAAATAAGTCATGCCAGACTAATCTTATCTCTTTTTATGATAGAGTTACTAGCTTGATAGATGAAGGGAATGCTGTGGATGTAGCATATCTCGATTTCAGTAAGGCCTTTGACAAAGTTCCCCATGACATTCTTGCAAAGAAGCTAGTAAAATGTGGGCTGGACAGAGCTACTGTCAGGTGGATCTGTAACTGGTTGACCGACCGTGCCCAGAGGGTGCTCACCAATGGCTGCTTTTCATCCTGGAGAGAAGTGACTAGCGGGGTGCCACAGGGTTCTGTCCTGGGCCCAGTGCTGTTCAATATTTTCATCAATGACTTGGATGAAGGAATAGAGGGCATGCTCATCAAATTTGCAGATGACACCAAATTGGGAGGGGTTGCTAATATGCCAGAGGACAGGATCAAAATTCAAAATGACCTGGACAGATTGGAGAGCTGGGCCAAGGCTAACAAAATGCAATTCAACAGAGAGAAGTGTAAGGTCCTACACTTAGGTAGAAAAAATGGAATGCAGAAATATAGGATGGGGGACACGTGGCTGGATGGCAGTACGTGTGAAAGGGATCTAGGAGTCTTAATAGACCACAAGCTGAACATGAGTCAGCAGTGTGACGCGGCAGCCAAGAAAGCCAATGCAATTCTCGGCTGCATCAATAGGAGTATGGTGTCTAGATCGAGGGAGGTACTGGTACCACTCTACTCTGCTTTGGTTAGACCTCATCTTGAATACTGTGTCCAGTTCTGGGCACCCCAATTCAAGAAGGACATGGTCAAGCTGGAGCAGGTCCAGAGGAGGGCAACCAAAATGGTGAAGGGCCTGGAAGCCAAGCCCTATGAGGATAGACTTAGAGAGCTGGGTATGTTCAGAAGAGAAGGTTAAGAGGGGACATGATAGCTCTGTTTAAATATTTGAAGGGATGCCATGTAGAGGAGGGAGAGGGCTTGTTTTCTGCGGCTCCAGAGACCAGGACAAGGAGCAATGGATTCAAGCTGCAGGAAAGGAGATTCCACCTGAACCTCAGGAAGAACTTCCTGACAGTCAGGGCTGTCCGGCAGTGGAATATGCTGCCTCGGAGTGTGGTGGAGTCTCCTTCTTTGGAGGTTTTTAAGCAGAGGCTGGATGGCCATCTGTCGGGAGTGCTTTGAGAGTGTTCCTGCATGGCAGGGGGTTGGACTGGATGGCCCGTGTGGTCTCTTCCAACTCTACATTTCTATGATTCTATGATTCTATGATTTACAGACATAAGGCAACTTATGAATGGGTGGAAGACAATACTATTTCTATGTATTGGGGAGGGTTATGTACATGTGGGCAGCTTGTAAGAAAACGAAAATAAAGCTACTCGGGCTTCATGTCTTGGGTGAAAGAAAAATTAATTTGTACGCTAGGGATCAGGTCTGTCCTTCTCTCAGCCAAAGCCAGCCTTATCAGTGGTAGCCATTGGACCTCTCGGCTACAAGAAAGTAGAAGAAAGGTGGCTACAAGGAGACAATATGACTTGCTGGATGTCCACTAGTTCAGATGGGGCACCTGCTCACTAGTGTCTACCACCTTACCTTGGCTGCTGATTAGATCCTAATAAAAACATATCTGGTTTACTCAGTAGAGAGGAGATGAGACCACCTAATCATCCTACAGATCACATCCTTGAGTTTCCCAGAGGAAATATACTGCCCTGAAACCCATCTCAGAAAAAAAGGGAGAGTATTAATTCAAGGAAGCGAGCAAGCACACTTTTAGAGCCTGAAGGTAATATCACAAAAAATCATGGTAACAATCAGATAACATAGGCCACCATTGTTTTCAACACACTTCTAAAGTAATATAGTGGGCTAAGGAAGCAACACAAAGGCTGGCCTAAGTCTTTCCAATGGATTTATAGCATAATTTGAACCATAGATTTTCTTATTTATAACTCAGCTTCTTAGCCTCTTATAAAATGGCTTTCACTGGTGTATAGAATCCCTATGTGTCTCTGCATACCTTAGTAGAGATGTGCTCCAGCCAAAAGATTTGGTCTGGAACCCAGTTTGGCAACTCAGAAAACAATCTGATGGGTTGACTCAGAAAACCAAGACACAGTTATATGTGCTTTTTCACCTGTCAGACCTGGATGAAATGTATAGACACACAGAGCCTTTCCACACTACACTGTTATAGTGCAATTATTCCACTTTCAACATCGTATGGAATCCTGAGGTTTGCAGTTTAGGGAGGAGTGTTTAGAATTCTCAGCCAGAGAGCTCTTTGGCCTCAGTAAACTACAAGCTCCAGAATTCCACAGGATGTTGAAAGTGGAAGAATAACATTAGAACAGTGTAGGGCAAAAAGGCCCATAGGCCCTTATGAGGGGATTATCCTTGTTATACTGCGGATAAATATCTATATCTATCTATCTATCTATCTATCTATCTATCTATCTATCTATCTATAGGTGTTTTAAATTTTGATTTTAAAAAAGTGGGGGAGTGAAGAGCCTACCTCTTTCTATCACCTGGCAAAATCTGTAGGAGTAGATGATTCTTCTGAGGATCAACTTTTCTGTGTTTCGCATGAGCTTTGTGCAAAAGCGGCTTTGTAGTTCCTTCCCTCAGTCCAAAAAAAGGATGGTCCTTTTCTGAGATACGTGTAAAATTGCACAATAAGTACAGCATTTATGGCCCTTTCAGCAACTCACCTTTTTGCGGAGCTGGGGTGCGGGGATCACGTGAGCAGCCTCTTGTGAGAGGCTCTCATGTCCCCGTTGCTTCAGCTCCACAGCTGCTGCCTGCTCGAGAGCAGGTAGCGCGAGCGCCCCTCCTCTTCCTTCTGCAGTGCAGCCCTGGGATTTTCCCAGGCTGCGCTGGGGCAGAAAGTGCAAGCGCCATGGCTCTGGAGCACCGCACGCACGGCAAGTGTGCGCATGGCCCCAGAGCAATGCACGATCGCGCACCATTTTTAGTTCAAAGCCGAAAATGAAATAGTGCACGATTGGTGCCTCCCAGGCCCTGGAGCATCATGCAATTGCAAGTATGTTCTGTGGACCACTCCTTGCAGTTGCATGATGCTCCAGGGGCCCGTTCGCATGGCAAATACCATACGAAAAGGGCCTATGTGTATGTGAGAGAGAAAAAAAATTTAAAAAGGAGAATAATTTGCTTTCCCTTATCTTCTGTCCACATGCATTTGGGAGTTGGGAAAGGTGAGATCTAAATGGAAATGATCCATTTCATACAGATATTCCCAGACCCCCTGCTCCCGAATCTGTAGCGTGTTAGAATTGTAGGTGCTAGGGTGTTGTGGCAAATTAAAGCATGTTTAAGATGGGATGGAAATCATTCAGAATTCCAAATGTTATTCAGCTGTGATTTCCAGCATCCTCCTCCATTAGCTATGCTGGCTAGAATTAATGGGAGCTAAAGCCCAAGGGCTTTAGGTCTGCATGATTGCTGCTCCTGTTTTTCTTTTTTCCTGCTCATTTGCTTCCCAAGTCATTTCTTGGCTATTACCAAATGCTACACCTACTATGTTCCAAGGATGCCTTTGTTTGTTTGCTTGCTTGTTTGTTTGTTCCACTTGTATAGAAAGCTGTATTAACTGTGTTTGTGGCAGGGGGGAGATACTTTCTATGTCTTTGTACCCTTCTGGCAATTCCTAATGAATCTTCAAGAGTGCTGAGAACTGGATTTGGTCCACTTCCCATGTCTCACTTCCCATTTGGTCCCATGTCAGTTCAGACATGCCCTCAATTCATCCAAATAAGCCCAACTTAATTATAGATTTGAGGTTTGTCCTTATGACACCAGATACCATCTGATCTTGGAAGCTAAGCTGAGTCAGCTCTGGTTAGCACTTGGTTGGCAGACCACCAAAGAAAACCAGGTGCTGTAGGCTACATTTCAGAGGAGGGCAATGGCAAACCACCTCTGAGTATTCCTTGCTTAAAAACACCCTATGAAATTTATAGGTTCCCCTGTTACTGCCCTGGCTAGCCCGAGCTTGGGGGATATAAAAAGATATTTCTTGATATCGATAATTTGGCTTCACACACCCATTCACCTCCACGTGCTTGCGAGGCCCCCGGACAAGCACGCATACAGGCTCGGCCGATTATCACTGTAATATTCCAACACAATACAGGCAGGACAGAAATAGCCGACTCGCAACTTTAGGAGACCTCAAGGGCAAGTACCCTCATTAAGTATGCACGCAACTTTCAAAAGATCCTCTGCCCCGCGCTGGCAGCTTGATGATCTGACTATACAATGCTCAAGTACTCCGTGTTTGCATACTGGCTATCCTATTGACAATTTGGCTATAATTCAATCATTCAAATTCTGACCTTTTGGAGCCTTTGTCTCCAGCCCCAAATCCATTGTTTTCCCCAAGTACGAACTAGCCTGCGGTCACAATTCTCCTTATAAAAACCCCTGACTTTGAGCGCTTCCTTGGATCGCTCTTGGCTTCCATCCCGCCTTGCTGTCGCTTTGTCCAGTGAGCCTTCCCCTCAGCTCCACGTGCTGAGATCCACGCTCCCCAGCTTCTCCGCTTCCTACCAGGCTTCAGGACAGGTGAAGTATCACCCAAACCAGCAACTCCTCTAAAAATCCCTCTATCCCACTCCAACCTTTATTTCTTTAGTTATCTTGTGTGAGTGTGCTGCATACACCGTTGCTTGTGTTTTAATAAAATATCATTTATTATTTCAACTTCTGTGTGTTCCTTGACTCGACCTGACCCCGTAAACATAGGGTTCAAGATCTTGCTACGTTATCCTGCCTCTCGTATTGCTAGGCAGTGCTCTTGACTAATTTCCCCAACTTATAAAATTGAAAGCGCATTTAGGTGTCCCTCCTGGGACCCACAGGAATCAGGGTAACAGAGTGGTGGAGTAACGCAGGCAGCCCCTGTACACCTAATTTGAGTAGGAGTCATGAACCTTCTCAAATCGGGTTGGTACAGACTTAGGTGACGGCCAGTCAAGTCGCTAGAGTGCTGTTAGGCAGGAGCATGTGCTTGTGAGTGAAATCTGTGTGTCTAAGCTCTAGAGCTATCTTTGTGGGGTGATTCTGCTCCTTTTCATTCTTGGCCGTGTATGGTGGCCGTGCCTACGTGGTCACTCGCTTCGGCACTGAATCACAGTAGATGACAGGGCCGTGCAAGTGGCTGACCCAGGAAGTACCTCCCTAACTTGGGGTCTATCGGGGGCTGGGATCCAAAGCATGTAGATACGTTAGGAACAGTCTGCATCCATCCAACACCATAGCGGCAAGGCAATAGCACTTAGGGAAGAAATCCCCCCCCCCAGAGTCGTACACGGGTCCTTGAAGTTGGAGTGCGGGTGCATCCCGTTTATAGTTTTGAAAGCGCGGGAGCGTCCCAGCTGTTTGAATTTCGGGTGCGTTCCGACTTGTTTAGGGTTTCAAGAAGTTTGTCCCGAGGTAGAGGTAGGTGCCCCTCACCCGAAAAACTGTTAGGA
Organism: Cyclura pinguis; assembly: GCA_030412105.1. NCBI lineage: Eukaryota > Metazoa > Chordata > Lepidosauria > Squamata > Iguanidae > Cyclura > Cyclura pinguis. Next base: position 156,380,157 of record CM059602.1, read on the forward strand.
ACGGTTTTGGTTTAGGTTCCTATCCCTTTCCCCCCACTGCTTGGCCAGGTGGCGTAGTAAGTTCCTAAGTGTTCATTTCCCCCCTTCAGGTAGGTGGAGTACTCCTGAGGGTCCCCTTGGGTCTAGGTGACCTCCCTGTCCCCAAACCGTTACCTCGTCCTTTTGTCCCTAAGCTGTCGAGGTGGAAGGCTGGGCTTAGGTGTACAAAAGTGACTTTGTTTGGGCAGGCTGGAGATAGGTTCCTCTCCCTCTTTTCTAGAGAAATTCCACAGAGTTCATCTCCCTATAATCCCCCAGGGGTCTAGGTGATCCTTCCTGTCACTCCAGTTGCTGGTCCCGCTAGTTTGGTAGGTTGTAGTGTAGGAATGGCTGAGAGCAAGGTTACAGTTAAGGACCACATGTTGGAGAAGGAGGTTCGCGGAAAATTAGAGAAGTGGGTAGTAGGCAAAGGGAAATGTCCCTGGAAAGAGTCCAGCTTCCAGACAGCAGACCCCTTTGCTACCCTAAGGGAGGTGTATGCTCAGGCACGCCAGTCCAAGAACACATTTGGGCCATCAAAGGATGCTTTGGCAGCCTGGGGACTTTGGCTGACTGCTCAAGATGCCTCAAAAGCCCTGGCTGAGACCAGAGAAAAGCTAGCGCAGGCAGAGAAGGAGAATGCCCGGCTTCAGGCCGAGATGGAGGCACTGTGCATGGACAAAGTAACGTTCGCGTCCGTTGTGTAGGCCTCTGCACAGAAGCTAAATGATGCCACCTTGCTGGCTCAGACTTGGGAGGAACGACCCCACACCTTAAGAGTCTGAGCTTGCCCACACCAGGTCTGCAGCCAAGTTCATGGTAGGGCAAGTGAAGGAGCAGCAGGAGGCTGTGAGTCATGTAGCTTGCCACCAACAGATTGTGGCACTGGAGAGCCAGCTCCAAACGTGCAAAGTCTTAATTTCGGCTGTGTGCCCGGAGCTACTCCCAACGTTCGCTGGGGACTTTTCTGGGGAACCACTGCCAGAGGATGCTCAGGCAACCCTTCCCCACAATCCCGACCGGAGTGACCCTAAGGTCCCAGTCAAACCAGTAGGGAATAGGTCCATGACCAAATGGACCACCCCCCTCGGCGAAGGCAGTTCTGATAGGGCAGAGACCCAGGAGATGCAGGTCACAGAGACTAGGGTCCCCTGGCGAGCCACTGAGGCCAAAGCAATAGCGGACCAGTTGGGTCCATTAAATCGGGTAACGGGAATCATGTGGCTGAATGCAGTCATACATTCCCATCCCACGGCCAACGGCCAAGATCTGACCCAGCTGGCTCGGCTTTGTATGTCCCGCTCCTAGCTTCCGACTCTTGAATTGGCCGTGGCAGCTCAAGGCCTGGTTAGGCTCAAGGCCCACGACTGGATGAGAGAGGTCATTCGGATTTTGTGGCCCGGACAGAGTGCGAGTGTGCTCTACGTCATGGAGCAGCAGGGTCCTCATGAGAACCCTGAGGCTTACATGGCGCGGAAGCAGCTCCTCGCCATTCTGGCCGAAAAGGTCCCCTTAACGCCCCACGGATATGACTTCAATAGTCTTGAGTTCAAGACGCTTCTGTATGGCGGTCTTAACCATGAGACAAAGATGACTCTCGGTTTGGTGGATCCAGCCACCACCAACTGGGAGGAATTTGGGAACAAACTCCTGCGGGTCTCCTACCTGCTCCGTGAGGCAGGATCCCTTAAACCTCCCACCAAGCCAAACCGAATGGACCCTGGGAACTGGGAACCCATAGCTGAGGTTACCTACTTGAACTATGCGCCCCATTCCCAACACTGTAAGATGGCACCGAATTCCGTCCTGAAGGGGAACTGGAACTCGCGCCCCAATCTTAGGCAAGATAGTCAGCGCTGGCAGGCTAGGGACTCCTGAGGTCCACCCGGCAGGACAGGGAATTCCGCGCCTCTGCCTGCTGTCCCAAAACAGTCCCCAGACTTGAGCGCTCCTAGGGAGATGTCTGGAGGATACGACCCAACTGTCCAAACGTACTCAACAGATTGAGTATGCCCTTGGGGCATGTTATGCAGGTTCGGGCTGGACATGAGCCAGTTCGATAAATGTTCCACATCCGAACTTCTTGAGGCTCTGGAGAAGCAGCTCCAGGTGGGCGGTAAACAGCCGGCCCAGGCCGTGACCAACGGCCCCCCTCCGGCTGGATACTACCCTAACCCGGATCTGCAAGCATAGGGGTGCCCTCGGTCCAGGAAGTTTCCCTGCAACACTGTGGCTAGGTTGAAGCCAGACAAGTGGGGAAGGTTCTGGGTGAAGGTAGGCATAGGGACTGAGAGGGATAAGACTCCTGCCACCCTTCTTGTAGACTCTGGTGCAGCAGTAAACGTGCTGCACTCCAAACTAGTCAGGCACGGTGAACCTACGCCCGAACATGTCCAGTTATCTGGATATGGCGGGGGGGGTCACCAAGCTAGAGCTTGGACAGGCATACCAATGTCCATAGAGATGTTCCCTTTTTCAGTTGTGGGCGTGCGAGAACCGAGGAGAGGATGACGGCCTTTTGGGCATTGGCTTCCTCCAGGGAAACAAGCTCACAATTGATTACGCGAAGGGGTTCCTATGGCAGCTAGATTAGGGACCAGTAGAGACTTCAGCTGTGCACCACTGTGCCGCCATTAAAGCTCCTGTACCTGTCCCGATAGTGAAGGAGCAACAGCTGTGCCCATACCCAGAGGTGAATTTGGCTACCGTCTCCCCCTCCGTTCAGACGTTCTGGTGCTACCTTGTCCTTAAGGGCCATGGCACCGCCTTGATTGTGACTCTGGTGATATTGAGAGGGGCCAAGACAGCTCTTGGCTTCATCTCGATCACCATCCTGCCTAAAACAGCAGAGGTCCAGGAGGCACGTGGGTCCGAGACCAGCCTCCTCTTTGAATTGAAAGAAAGGGTCCCAAACCAGGAGCAGGCTCTGCCACTCCTGCCGGTAACTCTGGAGACCCTTCGAAAAGAGTGGAAAGACCCGCCTATCGATCCCGCCTCTGTGGTCATCCCCTAGCCAGAAGATCCAGGCGCCCAAAAGCCCAATGCGTGCCCTGTAATTTCTCAGACTTCCTTGAATGAAAAGGAAGTACCCGCCGTTAATTGGTCAGAGACGCTTGTCTCAATTTACGAGGCATTTGACAATGGTTGAGCGGCCATTGTCTGAGTGGGATAGAGACGGAGTGGCGACCCCTCTGGATTCCCAGCTATTGTAAATAGTCCCACCATGTAAATAGTTTTGATAGTGGTGTTGCCTCTCTCTTTTGCTGTTTGACAAAAAGCCTACCCAGGCCGTCAGGCTTTTGTTACCAACCCAGAGTCCAGCCCCCATGAGGTAGGGAGGTCGTGCATTCAGAACCAACATCAAACCACCATCACCTTCACAGCACCCCCCTCCATGGCTGCATTCCATCTCTGAACGCGGTGGCATTCGGGGGGGGACCTCGGCAAGTTTTCAGCTGAGAGGGAGCTAATCTCCAATGAGATGGCTTCTGCTGTTGAATTTTGTGGTCAGGGACAGGATGGTTTCTCCCTGTCTCTGGGACGACGGCTTGATGTGGGTTCTGAATCCACAGCTTCTCTCCCTTCTCGGCCTTCCTATGGCCAAAACTGCTTCATACTTGGGAGCTATTTAAAGTCCTCACTCCCACCAACCCTTCCAGATCATTGTGAGCAAAATTTCCAGTTTCAGCTCGAAATCCCAGTAGGCTTTGAGCCAGCAATTTGCATTTATGGTATGTATTGGCTACTAATAGTGTCAGTTTTTCTGTTAAAACTCTAATAGGTTAATTGATCCGGAGGACCGGGAAGATACCGAGGTCATACCATCGCCCCCGAGTATCGTGGGGGGGTAACGAAGAAAGTTCCCGCTCCATCTGATGGCTTGTGCTTGGAGATTCCTGGTTCCTCGACGACACCTCAGACTGTGAAGGAAGGTGACCACGCAGCCTTCCAATTGCAAAGACGGACTTTTGCCATTTCTGCTACCGTTTACTCACCCAAGAAAACCCAATGAACTGTTTCAAGCTCCAAACTCTGCAAAGCCTCACTGTTCCTGAACTTGCAGCAAGCCAGCTAAGCTGCACTAACTTGGACATTTTGTTGCTGTTCCTGCTCCGTTGCCTGGATGGACTTATGTTTCGCTCATTCGCCCCAGCTACAAGCCTTTTCCTGTTGCAAGGGGGGGTGCAGAGACTTTTGCTCGCACCTCACCCCCCCGGACTATGAACTCTTATTCCATCATCCACATTGAACTGATTGCTCCTTGGATTGCTTTCATTGCCAGACCCTGCATTGGATTTACAGTATTCCATTGATTATTTCATTGATTGCACACGCTATTTACAACCATTGCTCATTCTTTGACAGTTCCCTATTGACGGGACAGTTGGACATTGATTATTGTTTGATTATTGATTGTTGTTTAATTGATGTTTGTGTGCCTGTGTTTAGGTTTAGGTTTTAGTTAGGAATGTCGTTATAAGATAGGAACCCTTTGCTTTCTCTTTTCCCGTGGAGTAATACTATCACCCAACCTGTAAGCCCCTATGTGGCTCTACAATGATTTTTGATTTTTAATTGGAAAATGTCCGATTTTGTCCCCAACATCACCTATTTTCGGGGGGGGGGGGGATGTTACTGCCTCGGCTAGCCCGAGCTTGGAGGATATAAAAAGATATCTCTTGATATCGATAATTTGGCTTCACACACCCATTCCCCTCCACGTGCTTGCGAGGCCCCCGGACAAGCACGCATACAGGCTCGGCCGATTATCACTGTAATATTCCAACACAATACAGGCAGGACAGAAATAGCCGACTCGCAACTTTAGGAGACCTCAAGGGCAAGTACCTTCATTAAGTATGCACGCAACTTTCAAAAGATCCTCTGCCCCGCGCTGGCAGCTTGATGATCTGACTGTACAATGCTCAAGTACTCCGTGTTTGCATACTGGCTATCCTATTGACAATTTGGCTATAATTCAATCATTCAAATTCTGACCTTTTGGAGCCTTTGTCTCCAGCCCCAAATCCATTGTTTTCCCCAAGTACGAACTAGCCTGCGGTCACAATTCTCCTTATAAAAACCCCTGACTTTGAGCACTTCCTTGGATCGCTCTTGGCTTCCATTCTGCCTTGCTGTCACTTTGTCCAGTGAGCCTTCCCCTCAGCTCCACGTGCTGAGATCCACGCTTCCCAGCTTCTCCATTTCCAACTGGGCTTCAGGACAGGTGAAGTATCACCCAAACCAGCAACTCCTCTAAAAATCCCTCTATCCCACTCCAACCTTTATTTCTTTAGTTATCTTGTGTGAGTGTGCTGCATACACTGTTTGCTTGTGTTTTAATAAAATATCATTTATTATTTCAACTTCTGTGTGTTCCTTGACTCAGCCTGACCCCATAAACATAGGGTTCAAGATCTTGCTACGTAACCCTGCCTCTCGTATTGCTAGGCAGTGCTCTTGACTAATTTCCCCAACTTATAAAATTGAAAGCACATTTAGGTGTCCCTCCTGGGACCCCCAGGAATCAGGGTAACACCCCCTAAGCAGAGAAGTAGCTTGAAGGGACATACAAAGAGACACATGTACCTCATCCAAAGTATACCCCTAGCCTGTAGATAGTTGGTTCTCATAATTCCCATCTCAGGGAAATCAGAGGCCTGGATTCCACATTGGTTCATCCACTAGGATATCATTGAATATTATTGAACAACATAGGGAAAGTTGCATTGTGAATAGTAAATTGACAGAGGGTGCTGATCATGTTTAATGAATTTGACTGATGCTCTCTGTGATTGGAAGCAGTACCTACAACATATCCAACACCTTCCTGTGGCTGCCAGGGGAGAACAGCCATGGTGGGCAAACTATTGTTAAAGAAACTATGTCTGATATTCACGAATTCCCAGAACAACATCATTTCCCAGAACACCATTTAGAAAACAGTTCCTCTAGACTCCGGTCGAACATTATGACATTTCCTAATGGAAATATCGTGGAGAGGGAATAAAACTGGAAAATGTTAGTTTTTTGAAATACAGCTCCAGAAGCCCCTTGTAAGCAAGACCAGTGGCCATGTTTTTGGGGGCAATTCTGCAAGCTGGAATAATAATAATAAAAAGAAATATCTGTTCTTCTTTTAAATGTTGCTCTAACTCCTTTTAATTCTATGAATAGTTTAATTATGCATTTTTTAAATCTTTGTACATTTTTAAGCTGCATGTTTTAAATTTTGTAAGTCACCTTTAGTTCCAGACTGGGAAAAAGGTAGGATAACAACAACAAGGTTTCCAAGCTCTAAAGAAATCTCCCTTTTGCTTACTGCTTTGAGACTTTTCCTATCTATCTCTCTGTCCAAACCATTGGTGACAGGGGGATAAGCCACCTTTAGCCCACCTTCCAAGTGGACCTTGAATTAACAAGCCAAACCCATCACTTTCATTCATACTTCTGCTTGTCAGCTCACTGCTCACATAAGTGGTCTTTTCCCTGTTTTATCCTCAGATGTTTGGGGCTAGTATGTTGCTAAAGGGCAAAATTGCGATTGACCCTGAAATAGAATCTTGTAGAAGGTCATCTTTCAAGGTTATCTCTGCTACAGAAAACTGTATATTACAGTACTGTGGATCAAGCTCCCATTTAATTCAACTCGAGTTGGACATGTCACAGAGCAATCTGGCCACTGTTTTCTGTTCTTGAATCTGCTATGGGCTGCCCATGTAATCTCTTATCTTCAACCTCATTTTCTCTCAAGAAAATGAAAGTATTTCATCTGAGTTTAAAGCTGTAACGTAACATTGCAAAATTCAATTATTTGAAGAGCAATAATATGCAGCAGCCATAAAACAAAGAACACATGTTTTGCCAAGTGCATGGCCTCAAATTAAATGCAAGGCAGATTTGTTTTTTTGTTCACTTATTAGACTCGAGCCGGCAACGTGTGCACCTACATATTTAGGATAAGATTTTCCAATATTCCTCATCAGAGGTTATATTGGCCAAAGCTGATGAGAACTGCAGGCCAGCATTAAGACAACCACCCTGTGCCAACCCCTCATTTAAAGAAACATCAAAACACCTGGCAAATAAAGAGATCACAAATGACTATTAGCAGAACTTAGGAAAATTACTTTTTGGATTACAACTCTCAGAATCCCCCAGCTAGCTTGCACCACAGCTATAATGCAGTATGGAAATGAAAAATGCATGTATTCTTCTACTATCTCTGATGTAATGATTTCCAATGTAGTGACGTTACAAAAGGACTTGTGACTAAAAAAGTATGGAAAAGCCAACTGATGTCTTTGCACATTCTACCATGCAAACCCACTCTGCAGGATATGCTGTTTTCATAATTGGACATATTTCATGGCTGAAACACATTTGAAAGTGCACTGGCTTTACACATACGCCAGGTCAAGATGACCTCTGACATGATCAGCTCATAAGTTCAGAGGGGATTAGGAGGGGAAGGCTGATGTTAATGGGCTTAGGATAATCCTTTCTAAAGAAACTGTAAGTTGTGGGCATTCCCAAGAACAATAACAGGTAAAACTGCCCAGGTGAAGGAGCCAAGAACCCTACTGTGAGCATATCCTACCAAGACATTGCCCATTCACAATACCTGACATTAAGGGATTTTCAGAACTCCCATCAATGTTTTGTCACCTAAAGTTAAGACAATCAGCCCATTTTGGACTCCTTTTTCAGTTTTGTGGGAAAGCCATTACTGCTTTGTCCGCACATCCTCTTTCAGTGCAGGAAATAGGGTATAAAAACCCTAGCACCAGCCCCAGTGATCTGTAGTAGAATGTGGTCCCCAGATCTGGTCTGTTTCTCTGTGCTACCCTCAGACTCACTGGCCCTTTCTGCACTACACTGTTACAGTGCTATTATTCCACTTTCAACAACCTGTGGAATCCTGGGGTTTGCAGTTCAGGGAAGGGCATTTAGAATTCTCAGCCAGAAAGCTCTTTGGCATCAGTAAACTACAAATCCTAGAATTCCACAGGATGTTTAAAGGGGAATAATAGTACTATAACAGTGTAGGGCAGAAAGGCCCACTGTCTAAGCCACTCTGCTTCGATCTTCAGCTTCAGGATTGGTAACTATCCAACCTTTCCACCCAATTTCTCTCTATCCAACCTTTCTTGCCTCATTTTCTGATAGCCTTGGATGGTTCTTAAGAGTATCTGACTTTTTGTGTGTTTGCTAATTCCTGGTAAAATACTCTGCTTAACTTTTAACTGGAATCATCTCTGCAGTTAGTACTGGTATACACAGGTGAAAAAATCCTGCCGTTACCCTCCCCTCGCAGGCTTCCTTTCAGCTATAATTCCTCAAATTCTAAAGAGACACTGGCATGCAAATTGACCTCAAAGTCCCACACATTTTAAGGTAGCACACATGTGAACTAGCCTTAGAAGTTCGAACTGCTATTCACATTTCAGGAATTCATTGCAGAACTTTGGTGGAAAGCAATAAAGCAGTGACATTTGCAGAAGGCATGACAGCAGAAACCTTTTTGAAAACAGTATTTTACAGTCATAACACTCAGCAAGGAAGCCTTCTATTCCTTGCTCCCTCTTAAACTGAAGAGCCCTCTTCTTTCATACCTCAAAAAGCATGCCCCACCCACTCCAAGAGATTGTAACAGAAATGCTACTGTGGTGTGTCAGGTGAAGTGACGACCATCTTTTGTATGGCTTGACCTTTTGCTAGTGGGCTAGCTGAAGATGCATGCTCAATGGCTTTTGAGAGCTAGCAGCCCACTGATACTGGTTAGCTGCTAGGTATGGCATGGGCCATGTGTTGGAGGTTGAGGCTAAAGAGAAAGGAAAAAGAAAGAAGCCTGGATGTTTCTCAGGGAAGGAGGAGTTGTTCAGGGAAGAAGGAGAATGGCAATGCGTATTGGTTTGTTTTAGTGGAAATTGATAACTGCTTTACAAGTTGTCTGTGTTGGCTTTTGTTTTGCACTTCTCCATCTGTTAAACTTCTTTATTTCTACTGTGGTGCTGTTATTATTGTTGACAGAGGCCTCCGGTATTCTCAGCTTTCACTGAAATCGTCCATACTGTGGGTGTCCTTGAGACATTCCTATCACTCATACTCTGGAGGCTGGAGAAAATGTGTAGAACAATACAATCTCACCATTGCCAATCCTTTCTTAATGGAAGAACTTCCAGATAAAGGTGTGGGACTCAGTATTTCAACAGAGAACACATTACGAATGCATGTAAGGAACTGATGAGATAAGCTCATAGAAGAGATGTGTGAGGAATCTGAAATAAATCCAGGGCTAGGTCAACTTCCCTCACACTTCTCTTCCCAGGCTGCCTGTGATTCGGATGAGATCTATACTAAGGAATCTTCACATGGATGGATATCTGTTCCTGCATGTAGAAATAAAAATTGCATTTTTGAAAAGTATACTTAAAAATGCGCGGAGTTGAAATATGCATAATGCAGTACTTTAATCTTGTGCACTAGAATCATAGAACCATAGAACCATAGAGTTGGAAGAGACCCCAGGGGCCACTGAGTCCAACCCCCTGCTATGCAGGAACATCCATCAAAGCATTCAGCTTCTGTTTAAAAACCTCCAAAGAAGAAGACTCCACCACACTCTGAGGCAGCATATTCCACTGCCAAACAGCTCTGACCGTCAGGAAGTTCTTCCTGAGGTTCAAGTGGAATCTCCTTTCCTGCAGCTTGAATCCATTGCTCCTTGTCCCAGTCTCTGGAGTGGTAGAGAACAAGCCTGCTCCCTCCTCATCATGACATCCCTTCAAATATTTATACATGGCTGTCATGTCCCCTCTTAACCTTCTCTCCTGCAGACTAAACATACCCAGCTCCCTAAGCCGTGCTTCATAGGGCATGGTTTCCAGACCCTTCACCATTTCGGTCGCCCTCCTCTGGACACAATCTAGCTTGTTGATATCCTCCTTGAATTGAGGTGCCCAGAACTGGACACAGTATTCCAAAGGAGGCCTAACCAATGCAGAATAGAGTGGTACCATTACCTCCCTCGATCTAGACACCATAATCCTATTGATGCAACCAAGAATCACGTTGGCTTTCTTGGCTGCCATGTCACACTGCTGACTCATGTTCAGCTTGTGATCTACCAAGACTCCTAGATCCCTTTCACACGTACTGCTCTCCAGCCAGATGTCCCCCATCCTACACTTGTGACTTTCATTTTTTCTGCCCAAGTGCAGGACCCTACATATCTCTCTGTTGAAATTCATTTTGTTAGCTTTGGCCCAGCTCTCCAATCTGTTAAGGTCATATTGAAATTTGATCCTATCCTCTGGTGTATTAGCAACCCCTCCCAGTTTGGTATCATCTGCAAATTTGATCAGCATGCCCTCTACTCCCTCATCGAGGTCATTGATGAAGATGTTGAATAGCACTGGGCCCAGGACAGAACCCTGTTGACAGAATAAGACATTTAGTCTCAACCTATAATTTAAGAATTCTGCAATGTTGTCACCCAGAAAAGGGTAAATCATTTCCTCAAATTTCAATCTTTTGTCGTGGACAGTTTTTTTTTCCTCAACTGAAAAAAAAAAACCCTCTCCCTCAAAGAACAAGATATATCCCAACAAGTCTATTAAGTTTTTTAGTTGGTTTCTGGTTATCTGTTTATTGTCTGGGGTTTTTTGTTTCAACTTTTTGGCCCTAGACAGGGAAAAGTTATAAGGTAGCTTTGTAGGGGTGGCTTTGCTGATGGCTCTATTTAAAATGTACAAACTTCAGACATGATGGCCCTTTCTGCACACTGCCCTCAACCTGTAATGACCATGGGATCACAACGAGATTGTGACAATGGTTCTGCATGATGCCATTGCAATCCCCTTGTGATCCAGTGGCCACCTGTTATAATCGCAAATTAAATAACTGATGGGTTTCTCCCATCAATTACATAGGATCGCACAGTCCTCTCACCTCCCTCTCACACTTAACTGTTGTGCAAAATGGCAGGAAGCACAACAGCTGTGCTTCCTTCCCTAGCGCAGCCTGGAAAACTGCCAGGCTGTGCTGTGGAAGGGAGGGTCAGAGCCATTGTGCTTCCTACCATCCAGCAGGCAGCCGGTGCAGAGGAGAACGCAATATAAATGCTCTCCTCCTGGGGGAGGCTTCCCCTGAATCCCCACACAATGGCTTCAGAAACAAGTAAGGTGCGGAAAGGGCCGATAAGTCACAAGAGATCTGTGTGTCCTATTACAGAGAGACCTAAAAAAAAAAAAACTCTGCTCAAGCAACAATATTTACTTTGAAATGTCTTCTCATTCAGCCATGAAACTATCTAGTTGGCCCTGGATCAGTCAGTGCCAACCTCCCACTCAGGTTAAGTGTTTCTGGGAAGACAAAAAGAGCCTAAGACCATGTTTATTGTCTTCTGTTTAGATGAAGGGCAAGGCACAACTGTGAAAAACAATCCTTGCTCATTGCATAAATCTGGAGAATGTTTCCAGTTTATCATGAAGCTCAATGCCATTCATTCCAATATTATCATGTCATTTTATGTTCTACTAATGATAGCCATATCGGAGGTTATCATTAGTCTGCATCTGGTTCCTCAGTTTTATTGGCAGCAATCTTTTTTTTTTAAGCACCTACTGTACTTTCAAACAATCCTTCTTTTATTGGACATCACATCCTACTGTGTCAAGCCAGTAGATGTGCATTTATTATTATAGCAGGTTAATGAAGATATTTGCTTCTGGCATGCTAATAACACAAAACTTCCTTTTTTTCTGTTTTAGAAATGTTTCTCAGTACAATCTGCACCTTCTATTTTATTTGCTTTTCTCTTTTATCCCAGATTCTGGGTTTGTAGTTTCTTTTTTCTTTTTTTTATATCATTAATGTTTACTATACAGTTTGCCAAGAGGTCTTGATGACTTTTATGAACATATTACCATAACAGTAGTGCTGGCTACTGCCTGAATATTTATGTCCTTCTGTTGCCATGGATGATTTTAAAAAAGGAACAAAAAAAAGACCTGTTATATTTCTTCTGTGCATTCTGCAACTCTTTGCACAGATCATATCTTTAATTCAGTCAAAACAGTTCCAAGAGTACGTTTTCTAAATAACTTTGTAAATCTTCATGTAGGACCATCATTCACCACCTCTGTAACAGCCCTTTTTTTTCAGCGTGGCAAAATTTTGAGAATACTCAGTCGGAACAGCACTGTATAATGTGTTGTTTATTGGTATATTAACATATTCATCTACCCATACATAAATTCTATAGATGCCAATAGAAAACAGAAACAAGTTGCCACTGTTTAATAAATACACACAGTATGTGTACTACATGAGCATCTGTGTTTCCCACAAAACTATCTAATCAAATAGATTGTATTCAAAACATGCAAGAGGTACTACAAAATGTCTGTATGCAGTAAATACATGAATAAACATAACTCCTTTTTTCCCACACATTAATGGGGACAATACACATTGTTTAACCCTCACCATCCCGGGGTGTAAGTTGTGCTTTGTTGTAGAATTCAGTCACAACTAGAAGGTGAACATTTTACTGCATTGTGACCTCAAGAATTTTAAACAATATCTCTCACTTTTAGTCGCCTACAATGTACAGGTTTTCCACATAGGCAGTAATGAAACAAATAGCTGGGATAAAAGAGATCTATTGCATTTTAACATTGGAGTAATTTTTTGGGCCACACAAGGTAATACATTGGGAGAAGAAGAAAAAATGAGGTCTCTATCCATTTTGTTGTACAGAGAAGCTAGTGTAAGTGCTCAGCTGAAAAATATACCCCCTCCCATTCAACAGTGGGAGGGCTGTAAATACATACTCATTTGATCATGTCCAGAAAAAAAAAGTAGAGCTATTTATGTCATGAGATACAAGAATGGAAGAACCTGATACAGAGGCCATTTCCACACTATACTGTTATAGTGCTATTATTACACTTTCAACATCCTATGGAATCCTGGGGTTTGGAGTTTAGGAAGGGCCATTTGGAATTCTCAGCCAGAGAGCTCTTTGGCCTACAAACCCCAGAATTCCACAGGATGTTGAAAGTGGAAGAATAGCACTGTAACAGTGTAGTGCGGATATGGCCATATACCCACTGATCATTTACCATAGAGAAATCAGAGATGCCATTCAGGAGATATCATTCTTTGCCCAAGGCCAAAGAGGAATGTAAACAAATCAACAGTGCTGAGTACCATTCAGCTGCTTCTCACACAAAGGATTCTTGACCACATCATCCATGAAATATGTATTCAGCATGTATTCAGGTCATGAAATCAGAAGAAGCCAACCCAAATAAAAGCATGGAAGTCTTTTGGCATGACTGAGTTGGCCTCTTGTCCCTGGCAGAGATATATCATGAATAATGTTAAGTTTTAGATGAATTGCAGGGCTCTGCCACTTCAGAATAAAAAAGGGCCTATGGAAATTTTGTGTACCATGTTTGTTGAGCATCTTCAAACCCAGTGTATAACAGGTGTGGATCTAAACACTGATGGATAGCTGGTTGAATTTAGAGGTCAGTATTCATTCTTGTAGTACCTACACCAAGTAAAAGGAAAATACAGTACAAAAGTGTGGTGATGTTTTAGTGCTAAGACCTCATATTCTTTGAAGGGAGACATTTACCCGGTCAGTCAAAATCGTGCACCATGAGGAGCTCAGCTTGGTTCCAGACAAAGCTAGTTAAAACATATTTCCACATTGGAAAAAAATGTGGTGGGAGGCCATTTTTCCCTCAGCTTAAAAGTACCAGAAGATCTGATAATCAAAGACCTAATGTATAGTTGCCCCTTCAACACAATATGAGCTTGTTTGTAGACTGGGTGGCAGAAAGAATATCTCTTCCTTGGAGGATAATTCCTTCAGCAGATACTATTTTGTTACTGGGGTTGCAAATTATCCCACTGCACTGCAACAGCAGCTGTTCTCCTTGTATCCATTTCCTAATTGTGGGAAGATTCACAACAAGTGTTTTTTGTTTGGTTGTTTTTATTTTCAGTTGTAAATAATAGTGATAGTATTTTTAGGACATAAACATTTTAATGATTCCTCCCCCCCCCTCCGTTTTTAAAGAAAGAGAGGTCTGTCAGCTAGCCAGAAAAAAAATATTTCATCTTTTTTTGAGTATGTGTTTTCTGGCTTTTGATGTTTGGATATTGTGGAATACCCTTCACTCTACATTCCCAAAACACTCTTTGAATATCAGGTATTTTTATTCTCTGAAACACACATGAGATCAGAAAATATCTGACAAAAGATGCCAATCCAAATTGTTTTGCCTATGTTAATAAGCGTTAAAGATGTAGCTACCCATTATGTCTTTTTTTTTTTCATTCCTCAGATTAATCATTGGAGGAGTTCTGATTCAGACCTGAGACAGAATTTTGAAAAGTTTTTTTAAGACAGCAATTCCCAGAATCCCTTATTCTATATTGGCATGCTAGCTGGGGTATTCTGTGAATTTTAGTCCAAAAAGGAAGGTTTCCATGGTGACCATCCAAGGATTTTAACCATTTGCCTTCTGTTATGGTTCTGATCTGGATCTAAAGCCCTACACCTGGAATTTACATTGCTCAGATAAATCCATTGTATGCAAGGATCACTAGATTTGTCAAGCCCTTTTCCATGGACTTCTTCCTTTCTCCTTCCTCCATCACCATATGCTGCTTCTGCAAGGGCACATAAATAGACAGATCACAGAAAACTCATGTATTTCTTCCCTGCAATCTGAATTTGTACTGTCCCTGGAGGGCTGGACCATGTAATTCCGTAAGTGAAAGTTGATTTATGGAACATGGCTAGAAATTTTGTAACCCTCCAGATCTTGTCAGATTTCATCTCACATCATTCTGAGTCAGCATAGCTAATCATGTAGGATTACGGAACCAGGGTTCCACAACACCTGGGAGAAGAGGAGTTACCCACTCTTCTTGTAGAACTTTTGATTGGTTGTGTGCCTTTAGGTTAGGGTGACCCTATGGCAAATCTGCTTCAAGATTTTCTTGGCAGGGTTTGTTCAGATAGAATTTGCCTTTGCCTTCCTCTGAGGTTGAGGGCATGTGACTTGTCCTAGGTTACCCACCGGGTTTCCATGGCTGAGCAGGGATTCAGACTTTTCACCTATTTTCTTTCTTGTATATTAAGAATAAAAACTGAGAATTTTACATAACTTCGAAGTAACAAATGAATGAGACTGCATTTTCAAGCACTCTCCCTCCTATTATAGCTTTATGGACTGTTTTAATATGCAAGCAAATAATTTTCCCTTGTGGGAATTCAGTGAACTGAAAACACAGATCTTTTCATGTCTTTTCATCTTTTTTAAATCCTCTGGAATTGCTAGTGAAAGATTTTAAACTATGACTTTTTTTGATCAAAGAAACCTTAGTCAAAGCTTTTTTCTTCTTTTTTTTTCTCCTGCCCCTTTGGTGCAGAAGACTGGTTGTCTGCGAAGTACACAGTGTCCATAAATTGGATTTCATTGATTACATTTACTTTTGGCTCACTGAAAACTAGGGAATATTTCCAAGATTCAGGTTGCAGCAGAAGTGTCTCTGTAGTCAAGCATCCTTTCAATTATTTACGACATGGATAAAGAACATGCTGTAGACGCATAATATGAACAACCCAATCCTCAGTTGGGCTTGCCAGTGTAATCCCTGTTATGCTATGGAATGAGACTCATGTTGGCAAAACAGCTTTGATGATCAGTCTGGGACTTTGTACACAAGTATGATTACCAACAAGGAATGTAAATCATACAGTTTTTGATTCGCAGTAGTTTAGTATACTGGATAAGAGGCCAAACTATGTGAGTGAAAGGAATTTTTCACATGGGACAGTTCTCTACTGCAAGTGTGTGTGTGTGTGTGTGTGTGTGTGTGTGTGTGTGAGAGAGAGAGAGAGAGAAAGAGAGAGATAGAGAGAGAGAATACATTCTTGAGATGTTCTTCTCTTTTCAGGGGATGGGCAACATTCTATGAAAGTTTTATGTAAGTATACATATTGAGGATGAGGAATTGGGGAGGGGAATGTTTTCTATTTAAAACAGCTTTGTCATGGCTGCTTGAATATTCAATGTAAAACGATTCTATATTCTGCAACTTTTAGCAGAATGGAATAGGAAATCATAGGATCATAGAATCATAGAGCTGGAAGAGACCACAAGGGCCATCCAATCCAACCTCCTGCCACGCAGGAACATACAGTCAAAGCACTCCAGCCTCTGTTTAAAACTGCCAAAGAAGAGAATTCCAATTACATTCCAGGGCAGCATATTCCACTGTAGAATCTCTTTTCCTGTAGTTTGGATTCATTGCTCCATGTCTTAGTCTCTGTAACAGTAGAAAACAAGCTCACCCCCTTTTGCATATGACATTGCTCAAATATTTAAACATGACTATCATGTCACCTCTTCACTTTATCTTCACCAGGTTAAACATACCCAGCTCACTAAGTTGTTCCTCATAAGGCAGAGTTTCCAGGCCTTTTGCCATTTTGGCTACTCTCCTCTGGATATGTTCCAGCTTGTCAATATCATCCTTGAATTGTGGTGCCCAGAACCAGAGACAGTAGGAGGTCTGACTAAAGCAGAATAGAGTTCCCTTAATCTAAACACAATATTCCTAATTGATGCAGCCTAGAATCACACTGGCTTTTTTTTTAGCTGCCATATCACACTGTTGACTCATGTTCAGCTCGTGGTCTCCTAAGATTCTCTTTCACATATTATATGGTCAAGCCAGGCATCACCAATCCTATATCTGCGCATTTTCTCTGTCTGTGATTAATATTTTGCCGTCTTCTCCATGCAATGGCCCAACTATTTCTTTCTTCTTCTTTTTTCTATGAACATAACCAAAAAATCCCTTTTGATTGTTTTTAACCTCTCTAGTAAGCCTGAGCTCATTTTGTGCTTTAGTTTTTCTTTTTTTTCTTTTTTTTAAATAGACATAGTTTTTAGAGTTTTTCAAAGTACAGTAAAAATTACTGCAGATTTGAGATAAGAAAAGAAGAAAAGAAGGAAAAGAAAACAAGAAGAAAAAAAAGTAAGATATACAAAAATAACTTAAAAGAAAGTGTGGATTCTAATTTTCTTTTCAGCAGTTGTACATACATGTAATATAATTGAAACTCTCTCCCTGAAACTACATCATTTGCTTCTTCTGATAACCACATCTTGCTAATTATCAAAACCAAAAGTTACCAAATCGTTTTCTTTTTTCTGTAGAAAGTCTATAAGGGGTTTCCAATCTTTTAGAAATGTCTCCACCAACTTTTCTCTGAACAAATCAGATTATTTGTTCATCTTCTCTAAATCAGACAATTTCAACAACATTCCTCCCTAGTAGATAATACTGAGTTCTTCAGTCTTTGTGCATGCAACAATCTTGATCTCATGATCATATATAAAAGTAATCTCATATGGCTGTTTTCCTACTGTTCACCCATAAATCCCAAAAGAAAAAGTTCTGGTTTAAATTGAATGTTAGCCTTTGAGATTCTCTGCAACAAACTATGTATTTGAACTCAGCACTTTTTAGCTCTTTCACATGTCTACCTCGTATATTAAAATGTCCCTTCTTTTGTTCACATTTCAAACATACATTCAAAACATCTTTATGCTTTCTAGACAATTTCTCTGCTTTCATGTACCAGTGACACATCATTGTAGAGAAATTCTCTTTAAGATCATAAAATAATGTAAATGTCAAGCCTTTTGACCACATCTTCTCCCACTGTTCCACCTGTTTATTACATCCAAAATTCTTAGCCCATGTTAGCATACAATCGTTCACTTGTTCATCTTCCATCTCAAATTTTAACCAAAGTTTATACACTTTACCAACTGCATGTTCATTGTCTGTACACAATTGAAATTCAAACTCTGTTTTTTTTTTGTCCAAAGCCATAAATCTTTCCGTCCATCTTAAATCTTTTAAGTAACTGTTGATAGGGAAACCATTGAAACTATTTTTCTCTGTAAATAGCTGCTTCTTTGATTTAATTTTATATTCTCCTTCATAAAGCTCCAAGAGATCTTGATAAATTAACCATTTTTCTTTCTCTGTTGTTTCTTTTCTGTAATGCATTTCTTATGTTAAGACACATAAAGGATTTTTGGGTACAATCTGGGTTTGTATCTATTCTGTGTTCTTAATATGGTATGTTTAAATCTACATTCACCTTCACTTTTCCATATCATAAATAGGCATGCCACCCAATTGTCAGGTCATGCCTATCCAATTCTAACAATCTTTTATTTCTCATCATGCTCCATTGTTTTACAGAAACCAAACAACAGGCTGAAAAATACAGTTTCAAATCAGGTAAATCCAATCCTCCTCTTTCCTTTGCATCTTGTATCACTTCTTATTTAATTTTTGGGTTTTTTTTTCCCTTGCTATATAAACTTAGGCAAATCCTTCCACCATTGTTTAAATGGTGCATCAGTTGATAGAACAGGTATTGTCTGAAATAAAAATAATATTCTAGGTAAAACATTCATTTTTATCACAGAGATTCTTTCCAACAAAGACAAATTTAATTTTTCCCATCTTAACATATCTTTCTTAATCTTTTTCCATATCATTACACAGTGGTTTTGAAACAACATAATAATACTTAAATATTTGACCTTCTTTTCTATTTTGAAGCCAGTTTTGACCATTATTTCAATTTCACCTTCCATTTTCATATTTTTAGTCAACATCTTTGCCTTTTGATTATTAACCAACAAATTCCTTTAATTTTACCATTAACACTTCTATACCCTTTAGAGCATTTTCCAAAACTATCACAAAGTCATCAGGAAATGCCCTCAACTTACATGTTTTTTTTAAAACCCTGATTTATAAAATTATATCATCTTGTCTTATGTCTCTTAGATATAAAAACCAAATACACAGAAGAGTACAGAAGAGGAGACAGCAGGCACTCTTGTCTTGTGCCTTTTTGAATTTCACAGTGTTTGTAAACTCTTCATTAACTACCATCTGTCCTACCTCTACTATTATGTCATTCTTTTATTCCAAGATATCTGAAACATTTCTAAGGTTATCTCTTGATTGTCTTATAGGTAAAAAACCCACACTGATTGCCATGAATGAAATCCTACAGGATATTTTCTTTCAGTCTTTCTGCCAAAATCATTGTAAACAGTAAACAGTCATTATTCAGTAATGATATTGCACCTTTAGATTTTCTGACGTTCTCCCTACACATGCTGGCTATTTGTTTGAATTTCTCTTTGGTGATCCTCCCTTTTCAATTTCTTGTACACGTCCCTTTTAAATCTTAGCTCCATTGAAATTCTTTAGACATCCATTCCAGATTCTTTAGATGCCTCCTATTTTCCCTCCTTATTGGAAGTGTTTGACATTGTGCCTTCAATATCTGAAAGAAACTCCCATCCATCATGAGCTCTCTTCTCTTTTAGTATTCTTGACTATGGGTTCACACTCATGCATGCCTGATTAAGCTTGGCTTCCCATTTCAACTGTATGGCAAACTCCAGAAGAACATGGTGTTACGGCAGTTTCTAGTCCAAACTTGAGGGATATTAGATATCATTTGATATCAAGAATTTGGCCTTCACTACACATTCCTCTCCACGTGCTTGCGAGGCCCCCGGACAAGCACGCACACAGGTGCAGCTGAAAATAGCTAAACCATTCAAATCACAATCCAGACAGGCCAGTCATTGCCGATTGCAGCTTTAGGAGACCTCCAGGCAAGTACCCTTTTAAGATCACATTATGTATGCATGCTGTTTACAAAAGATCCCCTGCCCCGAGCAGGCAGTTTGATGAGCGGACTATCCAACTCTCAAGCACTCCGTGTTTGCATACTGTCTACGTTATTGACAACGCTGTGGCACCAGTCATGGCCAAATACAATGAGATCTTCTCTGCTATTGCTGTTGGAGCCAAGTATTATAGCGTATTGGATTTGGCTAATGCCTTTCATTCAATACCACTGCACGAAGCGTGCCGGTACAAGTTAGCCTTCAAGTTCGGAGGGCAACAGTATGTCTTCAAAAGAACGCCTCAAGGTTTCCACTCAAGCCCTAGCATCTGCCATGCCCATGTGGTCAAGATGTGGACTAGGCTGCAGCCAGCCTCACGAGCCCATATCTTGTCCTACGTGGATGACATTCTCATCCATTCAGATTCGGAAGACAAAACTAGGGACATTACCCACGAAGTACTGGCTATCCTTAGAGACCCTGGATTTAAAGCCAGTAGGGAAACGGCACAGTTGGTGACCACGGAGGTCAAATATCTAGGACTTTGTTTAGGAGCTGAAGGACGCACTCCTGATGCGCAAAGGTTCGAGGTAATTGCCAAATTACCCGCCCCTACAGACGTGCACTCTCTCCGCTTGCACCCGGGAACTTTCAATTTCTCCAGGGAATTTATTGAGTCTTTCGTCACCAAGGCAAAGCCTCTATATGCCCTGTTGAAAAAGAATGCCCAGTGGGAATGGGGACCTGCACAGCAACAAGTATTTGCCCAGCTAAAAGAGGACCTTATGAAAACGCCAGCGCTTGCCCATCCAAACATGTCCAAACCATTCCTCATACAACTAGCCACCTCGGATAGGAGTATAGGAGCAGTTCTGTCGCAGCAATTGCATGGCACTCAGAGGGTTATAGCCTACGCCTCCCACAATTTGAACTCTCATGAGACCAAATTCACCACCTGCGAGAAAACATGCCTTGCACTGGTCTGGGCCTTAACACACTGGGAATTTATGATAGGAGGTGCCCGTGTGGTAGTCCTGTCAGGGATTCAAAGCACGTAACCCTGGAAAAATGCCCAGACCACTGCAAGGCATTGCATCATACTCCAGCAGTGTGTATTGCAAGGCATTACATCATGTACTGGGGTGGTGTGCAAAGGGTACAGGATGGTGTGCATACCCTTGTAGCTCATTGGATGTAAATGTGTATATAAGGCAGCTACGTCCAGGTCGTGTTGTCGTTTGACCAAGCCCGGTGCCTGGCGTAAGCTTTTGTCAGCCTGTTTTGTGTTCTTGTACATATTGAAACCTTGAAGCTAAGATAAAGTGCCTCCTGCTTGGAAGAAAGCTTCTCTGTGTGAGTATCCTTCTTAGGAACAGGGTTGCTGCTGTCGGTTTGCTGAGAATTCTTTTTTTGCTGTGTCACCGTGGGGGTTGATTCTCTCATCATCCTTCCAACAATGGGTTATGGGTCCAGAGTTCCCATCATCCACAGGGCTCCTGCAGTATTTTCCCTGGATACTGGGACTGTTTGACTGTTCGCCTGGTTCCGGTGCTTCAAGACTTTGTTTTTGGCATAGAGACAATTAATTTTCCAGTCCGGTGCTTATCAAGAAGCCTTGGAGACCAGCCAGCTGCTTTGTTTGTTACTTCTTCAAAGGCAGTGTAAATGGCTGAGACAAGCTTTGTCCGCTTTTAGCGGCTGACTGACACAAACTTTCAGAGCTGGCTGGTTTATGTGAAAGCCTCTCTGACAAAAGAAGATTTATGGCATGTGCTGCAGAATGAGGGACGGCCCCCAGCGGGGGCATCGGCTGCTGAAGTTGCTGTGTTTCGTGTGGCAGATGAAAAGGCCAGGGCAGCAATCCTTCTTCCTCTGAGCCCTTCTCAGTTAATTGATGCAACTGCAACAAACACCTCAAATGAACTGTGGCAGGCTTTGAAACGTGTGCACCAATCTTCATGTCTTTCCAAAATGGTTTGGACCAAGAGGCTTTACAACATGAAGCTAGGTCCTGGAGGCTGTATAAAGGAGCACCTCATGCAAATGAAGCAATTATTCCAGGAGGTCACTAATAGAGGTGTGTACATCCCAGAGGTGCAGAAAAGTTTCATTCTGCTGAGAAGCCTCACAAAAGATTGGGACCATTTAATGTACAGTTTGCAGGGTGTTTGAGAGGAAGATTTGACCGTGGACCTGGTAGCCGGGAGGATTCTGGAGGAGGTCCAACATCAGCAATTTGATTCCAGATTGCAGACGGCACCCGAGGGAGAGACAGCTCCAGAGGCATCTGTCCTGGGAGAAGGAGTTTGCAATTACGCCAGATGCTGTTACAGATGCAAGCGAGTCGGCCATCTCCAGAAAGACTGTAGGATGCCAGCACCAAACAGAGGGAAGAAGACAGCTCAGAAACGGAGGGCCTGTCTTCACAGGCTGAGGGCCATGTGTTTGTGGCAAAAGAACAGTCTGAGTGTGGTGTGTGGTTGCTGGACAGTGGTGCAACTCACCACATGGTGAACAATTTAAAACTGTTAAGTAATGTACAGAATGCTAACATAACAGCAATTTCCCTTGCAGATGGGGCCCCCAGCAAGGTGTAAAAGATGGGTACTGGGTATGTACCATGTTTTGGCAAGTAATTTAATAATGTGCTGTGTGTAACAAACTTACAAAATTGCATATTAAGTGTCTCCCAACTGACTAATGATGGCTACAAAGTTGTGTTTGGTGGGCAGGGATGTACAATAACAGCCAAAGGTGTTTTCTGTGCCAAAGGGGTGCAAAAACAGGGATTGTACCACATGTTGCCCAAGGGAAAAGTGGCAAATATTAACCCTATGTGTAATAAGTCCCTACATGACAAATGTGTACACTGCTGGCACAGAGTCATGGGCCATGCCAGTTACAAAGGCTTGAAAGACTTGGCAAAGGTGTGCCCTGGGTTGAAAGTTAAAAATTGTCCTAAATTCCTTGAATTTAGTTTCTACTCTGAAGTTTGCAGAAAGGTGAAGGTGAAAGCTTTCCCCATTGCAAAAAAGAGTAAGCGTGTCACTCAGAGGCCATTTCAGGTTGTACATGTGGATCAGGTTGGGCCATTCAAGCCAACTGATGGGCAGAACCATTACTTCCTGGTAATTGTGGACAGACACACCAGATATTCCTATGTGTATTTGCTCAAGGAGAAAAGCCAAGCAGCAGATAAATTCTGTGAGTGGGTAAACACTGTTGAAAGGGAATTTCCCTATAAAGTTGCCAGCCTGGTAACAGACAGGGGCAGTGAATTCCTTTCCAATAGCCTGCAGGCCTGGATGCGCAAAAAGGGCATAAGGCACAAAACCACGAACCCCGCGTCTCCCTGGGAGGTTGGTCTTGCACAGAGAAAGATTGGGCTTTTGAAACAAATGAAAAATTGCATGATGGAGGATGCCCAAGCCCCAGCAGGGCTTTGGGGAGAAGCAATATTGACTGCGAACTACCATTTGAATACGATGTGGAGTTCAAGTGTACAGCAAACTCCATGCTTCCTATTATATGGGAGAATGCCAAATTTAAAACATCTCCATATTTGGGGTCAATTTGCAAATGTGTATATCCCTCCAAACCTCAGAAAGTCTGGAGAAGAGAAACCTAAACGTTTACATTTTCTGGGGTATAAAGGGAACAAGTACAGGTTCTCAGACCATTCTGGAAAGATTGTGTACTCCAGAAGTGCAAATTTTGAATTTCATGCAGGTTGGGATAGATTGCATTGTAACCAGGAGGTTTTCATTCCCCTGGGGAAAAGTGTTCCTGATACACCCGAAAGTCCTGAAAAAGGAGGGGTGATGATACCAGATGGTGAAAGGGAAAGTGATGAGGGTGAAAAGCCTGGAGCCTCACACAACACCACACCAAGATGCACAACATCGCCACCTAGTGTCAAACCTGAGACTTTTCCCAAGAAAGAGCCTCACACTGAGAGCAGCAGTAGTCCAAGTGAAAACGAGTCAGGAAGAACTAAAGTGCTTACTCCTAGGAGATCTAAAAGGGTAAGAAAGGCTCCTGAAAGGTTTGTTGTTCAAGGGGCCAAGCTGTTTAGTGTTGTGGCAAGTGAACCTGAAAGTTTTCATGAACTGTTACAGTATCCCAAAGAGGAACAAGAAAAATGGAACGTTGCAATGGACTCTGAGTTCCAGTCACTTATCGAAAGAAAAGTTTTCCAGGGGGTAGACAGATCCAAAGATCAGAAGGTAGTTGGTTGCAGGTGGGCGTTTAAGTTGAAGGACATGCCTGATGGTACACAGAAATGTAAAGCATGCCTGGTTGCAAAGGGTTTCTCCCAGGAAAGGTTCACCAACTTTGATAGGACCTTTTCTCCCACAGCTAAGCCAGAAAGTCTGAGGATGGTGTTGGCTGTTGCTGCCAAGAAGAAAATGGTTGTTCAGCATTTTGACTTTAAGACAGCTTACCTGAACTCTGATCTGAAGGAGACAGTGTACATGGAGCAACCGCCAGGGTATGATAGCACTGGAGACAACAAAGTGTACCTGTTACACGAAGCTCTGTATGGTCTTCATCAAAGTGCTCGTTGTTGGAACAAATGTATTGATCAGCAATTGGTGGCAGTTGGGTATACGAGGAGCATCGCTGATGCATGCGTGTATACCAAGGGGGCAGGTGACAATTGTGTCATATTAGTTATATATGTTGATGATCTTTGTGTTGCAGCCAAAAGTGCCAGTGATGTGAAGCATGTGCAAATGGAGCTAGAGAAATGATTCAAGTTGAAAGATCTAGGCAATCTGAAATGTTATTTAGGTGTTGAAGTGGAGAGAACCGGTGATGGTGAGATTTTCCTGAAACAAAGGAAAAAGATTGATAGTCTCATTGCAAAATGTGGATCGAGTAAAGCAAAAACAGTTAAAACTCCCATGACAACAGATTTTGTAAAGCTGGAAGCAAGTGAAGTTTTTGTAAATCCTCAGCTATACCTTTTTGTTATTGGAAGCCTATTGTTTATTGCAAATAACACAAGACCAGACATCAGTTTCGCTGTTGGACTGTTAAGTAAGAAAGCCCCCAAACCCAGACAAATAGATTGGATTGCTGTGAAAAGAATCATTAGGTATCTCCAAGGGACTAGAGATCTATTTCTAAGAATGGTGGGAAGCCAAAAGACACTAGAATGCTACGTTGATAGCTCTTTTGCTACTGAAACATCTGACAGGAAGTCAGTAACTGGTATGGCAGCCAGATATGCTGAAAGCCCCATTGTGTGGAGGTCTAGAAAGCAAAGTTGCATAGCACTGAGCACAACAGAAGCTGAATTTGCAGCATTGTCAGAAATGGCTAGCGAAGTTCAGCGGCTAAGGCAAATGCTGACAGACACCCAAGAGCCATGCAACATACCTCTTGAAATACACGAAGACTCACAAGCCTGTATAGCGATGGCTGAATCAGAAAACCTAAAATGTAGGACCAAGTACATTGGGGTACGTTACCAAAACATGAGACAAATGATACAAGAGGGTATATTGTGTTTGCCTTATTGTCCGTTGGAACACAATATCGCAGATTTGCTCACGAAGGCTCTTCCAGTATCGAGCCATGAGAAGTTGGCAACTAAACTGGGCCTTGCCACCAGAGTATAAGGTGGAAGAGGTAAGACGAACTGTACCTAAGACCCTATGTACTGTGTAACATGTACCTCTATGTATGTATCGTAAAATGTCCTACGCAGTGGCTTGACCATTTTAGAGGGGACTGTCAGGGATTCAAAGCACGAAACTCTGGGAAAAGGCTCAGACCACTGCAAGGCATTGCATCATATGCCAGTAGTGTGTATTTCAAGACATTACATCATGTACTGGGGTGGTGTGCAAAGGGTACAGGGTGGTGTGCATACCCTTGTAGCTCATTGGATGTAAATGTGTATATAAGGCAGCTACATCCAGGTCATGTTGTCGTTTGACCAAATCCGGTGTCTGGCGTAAGCTTTTGTCAGTCTGTTTTGTGTTCTTGTACATATTGGAACCTTGAAGCTAAGATAAAGTGCCTCTTACTTGGAAGAAAGCTTCTCTGTGTGAGTATCCTTCTTAGGAACAGGGTTGCTGCTGTCGGTTTGCTGAGAACTCTTTTTTTGCTGTGTCTCCATGGGGGTTGATTCTCTCATCATCCGCCCACCTAGTCCAGACCCCCCCCACACAGCTTAAGTATATTTCATCTGGAAAAGTCCAGAACGGCCAGGTATCCAACGCAAGGATAGCCAAATGGACTGTTTCCCTGGTGTCACAAGGGGGGTGGATTTCCAAAAGTAGCCTCAAGATCCTCCTGCTCCCTATGGTTTAGTTGTGACTGGAGCCACGCATGAGTGCCCTTTACCACCTATGTCTAAGACCAATTGGCCAGTTGAGTGGGGAGCTTCTCTTGAAGAGGCTCAATTGCAGTGCTTTACATGTTGGTTCTGTGATGGTTCCTCCATGCACGTGGATGGTAGCCCTAGGACAGGCTTTGGAGCGATCCGAGTCACAGGTTCCTTCACCCTTCAGGGGAAAGCCAGGCCCAACTCTAGCCAAGCGGCCAAACTAGAAGCTCTAAAGGCTATCTTAGAGCATGAACCGCTTGACTGTCCCCTAGCCATCTACACTGACTCCGATTGGACTGCTAAATCAGCCAGTGTATGACTCCCAATTTGGCTTGAAAATGGTTTGAAAACTGTAGATGGGAAACCCATAGCCCATCTGGATAAATGGGTTAATATCACTGCCCAAATTGAAGAGAGGTCTGCCCCTACTTGGGTTGCTCATGTCCGAGGGCATCAAAGGAAAGGCACGGCTGCTTGTATTTGGAACTGGGCAGATGCCCTTGCCAAGGACGCTGCCTTGCAGGACAATGGGGCTCCCATCGCCGCCATCAATGTCAACCCCAAACAGCTGATGTTTCCCCCCATGTTTGACTTAAGCACCCTTCAGAAGGGAGACCCAGAGATTTCTGGCCAGGAATGGTACCGATGAGTCTGGCCGCTTTAAAATAGAACAGATGGACGGTGTGTTCTGGGCAGTAGATGCCAGTGGCCAGCGCCATTGCATAGTGCACAAAGATCTTAGAGGCGATGTGATTGAGTTCGTTCATGAGCAGGGACATCGTGGACGAGGAGTCACGTTGGATAGAGTTAGGGAAACCCGTTGGTGGCCCCAGATGAAGCAAGATGTGAACCAGTGGGTTGACAATTGCTTGTCTTGTGCCATGGTCAATGCTGACCGCTCCGGATCCAAAGATCCCATTCAACATCAATGGATTGAGGGTCCCTGGACTGGAATCCAAATTGATTTTATAGGTACTTTGCCCATCACACCTAGAGGGAACAAGTACTGTCTGACAGTGATTGATCCCTTTAGCAAATGGGTCGAGGCTTTTCCCTGCAGAGACAATACAGCCAGCACAGCTGCGCGGCTGCTGTTCAATAATGTGTGGGCTCGCTGGGGTGTGTCACGTGACCTTGACTCGGATCTTGGAGTTCACTTCGCTGGAGAGGTGACCCAAGAATTGTGCAGGGCGCTGGGCATACGCCAACGATTCCATATAGTGCATCACCCGCAAAGCTCAGGACAGATAGAACGTATCAACCGTTCTTTGAAGGAGGCACTCTGAAAGGTTGTATGCTCCTCAGGAAAGGATTGGGACACCAAACTGCCTATCATCTTGATGGTCTTTAGAGGCACAGTGGCATCACATGGTTTTACGCCACACATGGTCATGACCTGGCGTAAAATGATGTTGCCAGAAGCCTTCTGGATTGACACCAGCATCCCTTCGGACTTGGAACCCGTTGTTTTGAACAACAAGTGGGTGAAGAGTCTGACACAGCACATAGGCCAGATACACCAGCAGGTAGCGACACAATTAGGCAAGAACTTACAAAGGATGGACAAGAGGCTGGGATGGGTACATCACCCTTGCCAGTGGGAAGAAGGACAGCTGCTCTACAGGAATTTCTATAAGGACAAGCACTCTCTTGCTGCCAAATGGGTGGGTCCCATCCCCATTGTGAAAAGGATTCCCCCTGCGGTCTACCAGATCCACATTCCTAAGAAAAAGGGAGACTAGCTTAAGTTCTTCCACGTTTCCCAACTAAAGGAGTTGAAAGGTCAGCCTGTCTATCCCGCCTCTGTGGTTGTCCCAGACTCTGAGGATCCAGGCGTCCACAAGCCTACTGTACGCCCAATAATCACTCAGACTTCTCTGAGTCATAAGGAAATGCCAGCTGTTTATTTGTCCAAGATGTTTGTCTCAATATACGAAGCATTTGACAACAGGTAAATGATCGTTGTTGGAACGGGACAGAGGAGTGGTGGCCCCTCTGACTCCCCCGCTTCTGTAGATAGCCCCTGTATGTGTGTGTGTGTGTGCGTGTATGTTAGTATAAGGTAGTGACGGACTCCCATGTCTGTGTTCCCTACAGGGAGATGGAATGGGACCGTTCGTGTGGATTTTGGTGTTGTCTGAATTGTCTGAATATACCAGCGGAATCTCTCCCTAATACACGACCCAGTTCACAACCAATTGGCAATAATAACGTGTAGGCGATCTGCCATTGGAATCCTTATCAGGAGGCAGAAGCCCTGATACACAATACACATCTGTTACCATGGTTTCAAAAGTGTTATCCTTTTGAGCTATTCTCCCAGATACAGGTACGCCCTAAAGGTAGACTTAGCTCAGAGTTAAAAATGTCTGCGGCTGGCAGTGAAGCTAAGGTATATACCGAAATGGCAATAGCACTGTCTCCATTGACCATCAAGATGGTCTGGAGTTGGCACGGTAATGCTTCCTTGTTTGTGATCAGGTTCACTTATGACAATTGTTACCCGGCATGGGAGTGGAAAACCTTTCTATTCACGTGCTGTAACCTCACCCGTACCCCGGCAGGTTGCAAATTCTCATGCGGCAAGATGTGGTGCCCAGATTCCCCTGTTTATACCCCTCCTTCCAATAGTTCCCTGGCCATGTATGTGGGGAGCACCGTAATACATAAGGATATAGCGGTAGTCACGTACTCGAACTCGAAACTCATTGTGACCACCATGGTTCTAAATTTTACAGTTGTAAATATTTCCAAGGTCATTCCTGCCTGCCAACTGAATTTGATACTAGCATGGACACAGTGGGAGTACTGGGAAAAGCAGTGGCTATCATTTTCCCACCCACATGTTTGCCCTAAGCGAAGTGTCCTAGGGACAGTCTTAGGAGGAATAGGAACTGGCGGTGCAATAATTAATGCAATGGACAACGAAGTATTGGCAAATAAATTAGGAATGATTGGCTCTAAGACAAAAGACATTGGAGTATCCTCCGCCATGGGTTTAACTAACCTGGCAGGAGGAATGGATTTGATCAGTCAATTGTTACCACAATGGGTTGGTGCAGAGAGAGATATAATGTCTGACCTTGGTCACTCTTTAAAAACCATGACACATAATATGTCAGTTGCCATCCAGTGCACGCAACTGCAGAGCAATATAATCACATTTGCTGCTCAAGTGATCCAGGCTAGCCTCATGGGTTTAATGCACCCGGAGATCCTAAGCCTGCTGAGAGAACGGTATCTGGAATCGCTGGAACACCCTGCCGCTTTGGCACAGATACGGCATGCCACTTGGGAAAATTTAACTCTCAAGGTGGAAGTTGTACATGAAAGGATTCTGGACCCAGTAATTCTACATCCATTGTCCCACCTGGGACAGCCCCTGATAGCCACTAATACCACCTTACTACCCCGACAGATGACCCATTTGTCTAATGGCTCCCATTCATTTGATTTATCCAGTTGTTTGTTCCATCAGCATTGGATACAGTGCTTTAGAAATATAGAAAATTTCTGTTATGAGAACACCTCTGAATATATTGTAATCCCAGTCAATAGCACAGTAATGGCGCAGATTAATAATGAGTGCTTTTGTTTGAGGACTCCTTGTCCACACATTACAGTATTGCCTAGTGGTGCAACAGTAGTAATTAACTGCACTGCTGGCAACGCTTGCTTCTGTGCACAGCATGTTCAGGATTGTTTTGGGCAGAACTTTTATCTCAGTTGGGAGATAAAAGATTATGCCTTGGAGACTGGATATGTGCCTGTGGAATCCGAACTAGTCAGGTTCCACATCGAGGATGAGATCCCCGTGTCTACATGGCTACGGAATCTCACTCACCTAGCAAATAGAATACAGGAGGTATTGCACTCCCTCCAGCAAATTGCCTTGACAGTTAACCACTCCACCAAGGTGACTGTCGAATCATCCAAGGATTTGGAAGCAGACTTGCAACAGTCATGGTGGGATACCTTCAGTTGGTCCTCCACTGGACAAGCGATAGCCCACTTCGCCTTGCACCCTTTAATAATTCTGGTAGTCTTTCAGGTCATACTAGCCTATGCTTGATTGGCCTCGCACTGTGGGTCAAGAAACAAATTTTTGAGCTACAAGCTGGCCGGTTTTACTGAGAATTGTGAGATCCAAGGCTTGTAAATTGTACATAGTTTATTGTTAGTTTAAATAGTTTTGATTGCGATGTTTTGTCCATTTGCAAAAGCCTATCCGGGTGACCATTCTTCAGGCCTGCTCCGGAGTCCAGCTTTCTTGAGGTAGGGAAGCTGTGCACTCAGAACCTGCATCTAGCCATCAGCACCGTACCTGCAGAGCCCCAAACCCTCAGTATACATCATCAGGCTTGGAGTCAAACTCTGGGTCTGAGCAATGGGGGGGGGGGCCTCGGCGAACCATCTGCCAAGTGGAATCCCATCCTATTATGGGATGACTTTGGCTATTTGTCTGCTAACTGGAGGCCGATCTTGTTCTGGAATGGCTTTGGATATCTGAATCCTGCCTCATTCCAGGATGACTTTGGCTAACTCAGCCTCAGGGCTGGCGGATTGATGCAAGTTCTGAATTCACAGCCTCACTACCTGAACAGGCCCTGATAAGACCAATACTGCTCTATCCTTGGGAGCTATTTAAATCACCGCTCCCCCACAAATGTTCAGATCTCAGCGAGGAAAGACTTTTTCCATTTGAACTTCCATCAGGCGCTGAACTGATAATTTGCGTTTTATCTATGCATTGGATAACCTTGTTGTCAGTTCTGTTGCAAAAATAGCTATATGTCGACAGCTCCAGAGAGCCAGGAAGACTCCCCTGGACCTGACCATCTCCCCCGGGTGTTGTGGGGGGGGGGTGAAGAAGAAAATCACAGCTCCAACCGGGATCTGGTCCAAAGAGATGCCCAATTCCTCTGCAGTAGCTGTGGGACAATGGGGAGGGGTGACCCCAACACCTCCCGACAGAGACAAAAGACTTTTGAACCACAAATGTATTTTAAAAGACTGTTGCTATCTTGATCACCGAAGGGGCTCCATATGGGCTATTCCTTGCTCCAAGATCTGCAAGATGCAAGCAGCTAATAGTAAGCTCATGATTGTTAGCTAGTTTGCAAACTTCAATACATTGTAACAACTGTCACTTTCTCCTTGCTCAAGATTTGCAGTGCCTCATTGGAAGGCGTGCTTTTACTTTTACTCCATCTGTTGATGTATTATGTCATTTGCCGCTGTTGCCAGATTCTCTTATTGCTTATTACTAATGTACGTTTTGTGTGAATGTGTTTAGGTATAGTTAGGAATGTATTTTGAAGTTAGAAAATCCTTTGTTTTTACCCAAAGTTCCCCCTTCCTTATGAAGAAATACTACCTCTGTGCCTTAAGACCCCTATTTGGCTCTAAAACTATTTTTGTTTTTAATTGGAAAATGTTTGATATTGTTCCCAAATCACCGATTTTCGGGGGGCGATTGTTATTGCAATTTCTAGTCCTAACTTGAGGGATATTAGACATCATTTGATATCAAGAATTTGGCCTTCACTACACATTCCTCTCCACACGCTTGTGAGGCCCCCGGACAAGCACGCACACAGGCACAGCCGAAATTAGCTGAACCATTCAAATCACAATCCAGGCAGGCCAGTCATTGCCGATTGCAGCTTTAGGAGACCTCCAGGCAAGTACCCTTTTAAGATCACATTATGTATGCATGCTGTCTACAAAAGATCCCCTGCCCCGAGCAGGCAGCTTGATGAGCGGACTATCCAACTCTCAAGCACTCCGTGTTTGCATACTGTCTACGTTATTGACAACGCTGTCATAATTCAATCATCTAAAGTACTGACCTTTCGGAAGCTTTGTCTCCAGCCCAAAATCCATTGCTTTACCCAGGCACGGACTAGCCTGCGGGCACATTTTCCCCTATAAGAACTCCTGACTTTGAGCGTCTCATCGGATCGCTCGTGACTTGCCTCCTGACTTGCTGCCTCTCTGTTTGACGAGCCTCCCCTCAGCCTCCACGTGCTGAGAACCCACGCTCCCCAGCTTCTTTCCTTTTACTGGGCTACAGGACCAGGTGTAGTATTTCCCCCAAAACTCCTTCTGAAAATCTCCTATCTATTTTCCTCTCTTTATTTCGTTAGGACTGTGTGCATGACCGCGCAATTGTGCAGTATTTCTTAATTTTCTAAGTGAGTGAGTGTGTACGTTTGCTGTGATTTTATAAAGAAAGGAACACAATTATTATTAACTTCTGTTTGATTCTTGACTCGGCCTGACCCCGTAGACATTGGGTTCAAGATCTCGCTATGTTGCCCTGCCTCTTGCATTGCTAACCAGGGTTCTAGCTAATTCCCATTCCCCATTATTTTGAGCATATT
The DNA here is from genome assembly GCA_030412105.1 of Cyclura pinguis. Taxonomy (NCBI): domain Eukaryota; kingdom Metazoa; phylum Chordata; class Lepidosauria; order Squamata; family Iguanidae; genus Cyclura; species Cyclura pinguis. The sequence continues at coordinate 156,412,673 of CM059602.1, forward strand.
GAGGTGTCCCTCCCGGGACCCCAGAAATCAGGGTAACAATGGTCACTCTCACCTAAGGACTTTGCCATTTCCACTCCATAAACCAGATCACCATTGGTTAGGATCAGATTTAAAGTATCAGATTCCTATGTTGCCTCTTCTGGACAATGAAAATGCCTGCAAGGCAAGTGAGAAATTTGTTTGATCTCATGTTCTTGTTGGTTTCCAAAAATATCAGGATAGTTGACATCTCCCATTACTACTACATTTTTTGTTTCTATCTGTTCGAGGAAGGCATTATCCAAGTCCTTAGTCTGGTTTGGGGGTCTGTAGTAGACCCCTCCTACAATGACATCACTGTTGCTAGGCTAGGCAAACTGTAACAACAACAAAAAATACTTCCTTCTTTCTGAAATTAGTCTCACAGATCTTAACTAAAAACAGAACATCCTGAAGGAAGAAAAAAAAATTAAACAGTTCTGTATTTGAATTCCTTGTTAATATAAAGCTTCTCTAATGTTTGGACTTTTCCTGCAATCCCTTTGGTTCTGTGTTTCTATGACTGTTTGGAGTTTGTCTCAATTAAAAACTGCTTCTGTATCAATTCATCAGGTTATCTCTATGACTACAAGACAAAAAAAAAATGAATTCTACATTTTACAGGACATTAAAGGCTTGCGAATAAAATATTCAGATACAACACAGTCTTGTACTGCCTTTATTATGCACAACAAGGTCACTTGGAGGAGTGCCTTGGAAAATGCTGGACTCTCTTTCATCAGAAAGTGTGGAAACTGGATGGCTGCTTATCAGAAATGCTTTACTCTGGATTTCTGCCCTGGAAGAAGTTGAACTAAACAATCCTTGAAATTTCTTCAGCTCTATGATTCTGTGATTTGAATGTGAGCCACCATTGTGCCAAAGCCCTGAAGTATTGGTAGACACTAGTTTATACAATTTTGTATGTTAAAAAAATATGCAGGGAAAAAAAAACACTTTGTGGATGTTCTTACTCCAAGGAAGACTCTGAGTCACAATACTTTCTTCAGATTTTTCTCTAGCACACAAAGTAAAAACAGCTACAGCAAGGCCTACTCACCATTTTTCTCATTCCAGAAGGCCAGCCCACCTTTAGCCAGTGAAAAAACTCTGAAAGAGAGAATAGATTGAGGTGGTTGGTATTGAGGGTATTCTGCCTCCCATTGTGATCTAGATTCTATAGCCAAGCCATCACAATAGCTTTCTTAATGCTTGAGGCTGCAGTCAGTGGGAGGGTAAATTCTCCCATCCATTACAATTTAGTCATCCTTCAGTATCAAGACTCTTACAAGCACAATGTATACTTAGAAGTCCTCTCCATGTGATCAGTGTAGCTTACTTCTGAGTAAGTGTGGATAGAATAGACTGCAGGCAGCCTTCTGGTGTTCTAGGAAGTTTCAGCTACACCAGAGATCTTAAATTGTATATGGGTTCTCTTTTCTTTTTTCCTTGATCATTTAGTCTACTTTTGATTTTTCATTCCTGATAGCGGTCAACTATACAGCAGTCTTGTTGGTCCAATTTTGTGGAGGACTCAACCCTCCCACTCTAGCCCCATTTTAGGGTACATGGTTACAGTTAAACTGCAAGAGAACTTATGTTATCCCTTGTTAAATTACAACCATAATCCGATTTAATTGTACCTCCATTATTAGGGAAAGGAATTCATTATGAGTGACCTGTTGTTTGTAACCACTTCTTTCCAAGCTCTGCATGCTTTTCTTCCCCAACTTTTCCTCTTTTTTTAATCCCAACTTGAGACGTTCTCATATTCACTTTTGTTTCCTCTTCCCATCTCAGGATATGCAACAATTTCGGCAGTAAAATGCAGATGTTCAGCTGTTTGCCAGATGGGATCACTCAGACTTTATAATCCTCCATGTGCAACAAATTCTGAGTCATTTTAAAACTGCCTGACAGATGGGAGATCCAAATAGTACTCTAGGATGTTTCTCTGGAAGCAATATTTTTTAAAAAAGGAAAGAAAGAAATCCTAAGAAGTCAATAAACATCAGTCTTAGAACACACAAATACTCCCCCATCATAATTCCTGCTGTTGGAAGTGGGCTGTGCAGGACATGCAAGGAATTATGTAGTCATTTCAGAGGGTGGAGTTTTTTGACTTATTTTACAATTGGCAGATCACATAGCTCTTAGAAAATTCCTGATAGAACATAGAAAGACTGTCTGTCATTCACAAGGAAAAACTCATTTACTAGAACTTTCAGTTAATTATATTTTCATCGAAATGTAGAAATAACAAAATAGCTATATAGAAGACCCAAGAGCCAGTGTTGTGTAGTGGTTTGGTTGCTTGATTAGAATTCTGGGAGATTAGAGTCTGAATTCCTGCTCCGCCATGGAAACTCATTGGGTGACCTTTGGCTAGATTCACTCCCTCAGCCTAAAAAGAAGGCAATGGCAATCTGAATAAATCTTTCCAAGAAAACCCTTTGATAGGGTCATTAGTTGTATTCATCTTGAAGGCACATCACAACAAAAAAATTTAAAGAGCTAACTGAGAATACAATATCTAGTATTTCTTTCTCTATATCTCTTCTTAGAGGAGAAAGTCTTTACAGATCATCTGCACACTGGTCCCTAACATTCCTATATGCCATGCAAAAAATAGTTATAATGAAATTACATAAGTCTCAAACACACCATTGTTAATTTACCTAAATTAATCTTTACTTAATGGTATTATAATTTCACATGATAATCTGAATGTTATCCACTGAATGTTACCCACATCCGTCTCTTGCTCGTGAGTAGGAGATGGGACCCTTGCCCCGGAAATGATCTGCTTCACTAATTAGTTTCCTTGTTCTGTCTAAAGCATTTTTTTTTCATATATCATCAGTAGCACTAACTCTAAGATGTAGGACTGAGTGTGAAAAGCATTTGGTTTAAGTATATAACATTAAAATACAAGAAGTCAACACCAGATGACCACATTTCTCCTATACTGTCTCCAGTTATTGTGTGACAATTTGGACAACACCAGGAGCAGGAATGTAAAATTCATTTTCACAAGTAAGAATGGATAATTTTACTATTTCTGTCCTTGCTTCAAGAAAATCATTGAAAACTGTAGTTTTTAAAGATTATTTGCAGTTCCAGAGGTATTCTGCACCCTAACCCCAACTGCATTCTAACCCCACCAACACTTTTTTGCACAGAAAATGACTTTCTCTACATCAAAAACAAGTTTTCCCCCTAGGGAACAGCATTTTTGTGCAGAAATGGTATTTTATGCATGGAAATGCTGTTTTCTTTGCAGAAAATTCTTTTCACCAGAATACATCTTTAACTACAAAGGGCCTCATCTTTCTAGGGGCCCATAGTGACAATACAAATACAGTGTTATGCTCCAGTTCAACTGCAAGGGCAACATCTTGGCATTCTAAACATCCCTCCCTAAATTGTCAGTCCCAGGATTCCATGGGACATTGACATGGCAGTGAAAAGCTAAGATATATACATAAATACTTAAAAAAAATACTGTGTAGTATGAATCGTCCATAAGATTCTTCTTATTAGGTTTTCCTGAAAAAATAAACCTGTTTTTTACCATTTCATCAATAGTTTAAAAATATTCTTTCAGTCTATTATTTGGAGAGCCACATGCTGCTACACCATTTCTGTACAAGGAGAACACCATGGCCTCAGTTAATAGCTCCAGGGGGTCCCAATGGAGACTCGTGTCTGTTCCAGATAGGGAGGCTGTCTCTTTTCATTGAAAATCCAAGGGTGTTTTCTTCAACATTTAAAAGAATGAGGATTTACCTACTTGTGTACACACAAAATCCCAAGTGTGTGCTAGAGATCACACACACACACTCAAAATGATGAACAAGACTCCAGATGTAAATCAGTCCTTATTTCTTTCAGCAAATAAGACCCCCCCAAAAGAACAACTCAATTTTTTTCCCCACTAGTCAAACTGATTAGACTTTTTATGCATTTTTCAGAGTTCAGGACTTTTCACAAAGTATAAAACTTTTTTTTTTTTGCACAAGCTAGATATTTTCAAAAACACTGAATTTTGCACCAAAGACTCTATGAAAAATTGTATGTTCTCAAAAACACTATAACTCATAAAAGAAAGGAAAATGAAACATCAAAAAATGCTGGTCTTTTTGTCTTTGGTCAGGGGTGAAAAATCACATGGTTGTTCACAGTTTTTTTCACAGGGTGTCCAATTTTTTGAGGCACTCTTCCTCTGAAGATGCCAAAACCTGCAGATATTCTTTATATCCTAACCAAAGACTCACATGTGAAGGTATAAGGAAACAGTGCTGTGGATTTTGGAAGCTGTAAACCAAAAATAAATAGAAAATTCCAAACTCTGTAATTTTATTATGATGTAAGCTTTTGTGGGTACTGTCCATCAAACGCATGAAGTATTACCTCAGTAATGCCTGAGCAGGTAGTGGGATGGGTAACAGAAATGACATGCAAAGCATGTGTGTAGAAATCTACCAAAAGAGATAAAATTTCGTGCATCTAATAAATAAAATAGTGCCCATGGAGGCTGGATGACATCCGGCTTGATATGAATACATGTAAAAAGGAAGTTGGTGGTATGACCGGAAGCTAAATATGAGTCTGTTGACTCATTACACTGTTATGTGGTGGGGAGAGGATTCAAATCATTTCTAGGTTGTATCAAGAGAACTACGGTTGGCACTCCACATTTGCTGAGGTTAGAGGTGCAGGACACCAACCCCCAAAAGTGAAAAAATGTAAAAATGTGAGTGAGTGGGTAGGAAGGGGATGGAGGGATGGTGGAGGGAACTGGTTTCCAGGGTTTAAACTGGGCCAGGGAAAGGAGAAGAAAAGGGTCATCATGGTGGCCCTATACTTCTTCTCTCTCACTTATCTCCTTCCTTGAGTGATTGGGAAAGGATTTGTGATGCTGAGAAATTGGGCTGCGATTCATCTTTGGCTGGCTGGGCACTTGGTGGAGAAGGAGGAGGAAGACGAGAGGCAGGTTTTTAAAGTGTGGCCTGATTGGAGTTGCTGAGAGGGAAGGTTCATAATGGCAATGAAGCACTGGAGGTTGGGGGCAGTCTGGGGTTGAAGAAATGCACAAATAATCGAAACCATGAAAGTTAAACTCATAAATGTGGAGGGCCAACTGTATATTTTCCATATCTTTTATCCTCTTCAAGACCTCAGCTGGACAACTATTCCATTTCTATGCATCAGAGTTTAAGAAGGATTTCAGGAAGCTGGAATATATCTAGGGGCGGGTGACTAAGCTAGGAAAGGGCTTAGAAACCAGGCTGTATGGGTTTGAAAACCAAACCATGTGAGAAATGGTTGAGGGAACTTGATACATTTTGCCTGAAGAAGAGAAGGCTGGAATGGGATATGATGGCAACCTGTAAATATCTGAAAGGCTATCGTTCGGAAAATGAAGTGAGCTTTTCTCCTGCTGCTCCAGGAGATGGGGTCTGAACAAATTGTTTCTTATTGAAAAATCTAACAAAAGCTTAGGAAAAACTGCATTATAGTAAGGACTGTTCAACTGTGAAACAGACACAGAAGGTGGTGGACTCTTATTTGTGGGAGATATTTAAATAGCCATGTGCCAAGGATGCTTTAGTTGTGGATTCCTGCAGTAGCTGGAGGTTGGAATATATAAATATTTGGAGCCCTTTCAACTGTACAGTTTTTAAGGTGACATGAACCCCTTTGCTCTTTTTTTAGCAATAGATTAAGATCACTGCTCCTCTGGAAAGTGATGCAAGGTGTGTTTTTACACATATGTGTATCATTTGATTTTACACTTAGGGGCTGACTCACAAGAGCAAAAGTAAGGAACTCCAGCAAAATCAGGGAGCTATAGATTTATGATGATACAAAAGGAAGGGATACACAAGTTCTATGGGAGGTATTTTATCTATAATGGTATTTCAGATGTTGAGGTGCTTCACATCTATTATATCTCAACAAGCCATTATATTTCACAATTTAAAACACATAATATTGAATTCTCAAGGTCATGGAAAACTTCTGATTGAAACTTTAGTTCTTCTTACACTGGACTATAAAGATCTGATATTTCCTGCAACAGTACAGTGAATGCACAAAACTGTTACATAAAAAGTCAGAATCTGCACTTGAAATTTGATTTTGCAAGCAGTTCACAGAATGACTGTAATAAACCATGAATCATTTGAAATACTTCCATTATAAAAGAAAAACTACTAATGCTGCATTAATTAAAAAAAAAGCCTGATTAATCATACACAAGGGACTGAACAGAGGAAGAAAAAGATCAATAGACTAGTGAGCTGTTAATGATGATGCAGAACAAAATAATCAATACAAATCAGAAGCAGTTTTTCAGAAAGTCAGCAGTATATGTATGAAACATCTACCTATTAACTGCGACAGATATGCATTTTTTTTTTTAAAAAATGACTTCATTCAGTTCTTCCATTTTGCAGTGTAAAAAAAAATAGTTATGCATATAAGTCACTGGGTCAATAATAACCCACAATACAAAATGCAAAAATATACACAACTAGTGACTGGCATCTTGTTTGTGAGTTACAATATCATTGTTCTAACTTATGCTATTGTAATCTACTTTTTTTTTTTTTAACAATTGCAGAGGTCAAATTTCTTTACTGACCATGCCGCAATCAAAATCTCCCCCTGAAAAAAATGACCTCTTAAATGATGTGCCTCCCAGGCCATTTCTGTGTCATTGGAAAGCTGTCCCAAATGAGTGCTGAAAGGATGTCATAAGCAGGGATCTCCCAAGGATTCTGGAGAAGCCTGTAGGTGCCTCTTGCAACATGTTCAATGAAAGCAGAATAGGTGCATCTGTCTCTGCTGATCTCTCGCTGTCCAACAAAATGGAAATGGCGGTGTTGGGAGGTCTGTGTCAAGTTAAAAGGTAGGGTTTCGGGAGGGTTGCACTGGAAAACATAGCCATGAAAATGTGGCTATATACGACATATATACATCTCTCAATGTAGGCGTTACTCTAAAAGGTGGGGTGCTTTGGGATCCACCCACAATGCCAGTGTCTCCTTGGAATTTGGGGAATTATTAGCTCAAAGGAGGTAATGGCAGGATCTTTTCACCTGTGTATACTAGTGCTAACTGCAGAGATGTCTCCAGTTAAACATTAAAATAGTATTTTATAGGAAATTAATAGATATACACAAGAAATCAAGCAATCTCACAAACCATACAAGGCTATTGAAGGGAAAGGCAAGAAAGGATGGATGGAGACAGATTTTGGGTGGAAGGGGTAGTATTTACCAGTCCTGAAGCAGAAGATCTAAGTGGAGCGGCTCAAACAAGAATCTGAGGATAACACAGAGGAAAAGGAATTGGGTGGGGGGCATGTGCAGCATGATGTCCAACATGCTACAAGTTACTGGGATTGGAGTTAGGGTTTTTATACCCTATGTCTTGCCTTGAAGGAGACTGTGTAGATAAAGCAGTAATTGCTTTCCCACAAGATGACAAAGAAGTCTGGAATTGACCAATTGTCTTAACTTTGAATGGCAAGATGTTGATGGAAGTCCTGACAATCTCTTTATGTCTTGGTTGGGTAAGAGGAATAGGTAAGGCTTCTGTAGGCTATGCTCACAGCAGAAGTCCCTGCCTGCTTCACCTGGGCAGTTTTGCCATTCATTGTTTCCGGGAGTGCTTGTGCTTTGCAGCCTTCTGAAAGGATCATCCCAAGCCCATCCGTGCTGGGATTTCCTGTCTAATCGTCTCTGAATTTATGACCTGGCCATGCTGAGGTCATTCTGACTTGGCTATGTTTGTACAGTTAGTGCTTCTCCAGACATGCTTTTGGCCATAAATATACCTAATTTATGAAAAATAGCCCACCCTTCAAAGTGGGGGTGTTGGGTGTGGTAACATAGGATTCCAGCCAATACGTGAGTTTAACTTGCCACACATTTTTTTTAAAAAAAAAATCCTGAAATTATATATTGTATCATTGATCTGTTAGGCTTGGAAATGTAGTGGAAAATTCATATTTGTTAATTGATAGTTTGGACAATTGTAGCTCATCAGACAACCTTGCTTTAGAATTGTTTATTCTGCTCCTGTTTAATCAGTATGTACAAGTGAAGGACACTGAGAATGATCTAGGATGTAACAGGGTCATGTAGACTCAGGAACTTGAGGGTCAGATAGTCGTAGAATGTAGCATGTGTACAAGCTATGACTCTGCTAAATGCTGATGCATGAATCTTTTCTATCCCGTAAGGATTCTTTAATATAAACATAAAAATATTATAAGAAGGGAAGCCTGAAAGAATAAATCATCCTTCCTAGGATCCTTTGACCAAAGTACTTTGACCAAAGTCTGTCTTTCTTTTTCTTTTCTATCTTCCTACCTTATGTTTGGGTGTACATATCAACTCCATGTCCATCTGAGGTACGGTAGGGTTGTTACTGTGATGCATAGTCCAAGCCCGAGGTCTATTAAATATGATTTTATATCAAAGAATTGGCCATTCTAAACTGTTTCCCTGCCACGTGCTTGCGAGGCCCCCGGACAAGCACGCACACGGACACGGCCGAACAAGCTGAAAATTACAAAACAAATCCAGGCAGGCCAGTAACTTTCTGACACACAGCTTCAGGAGACCTCCAGGCGAGTGCACTTTAAAATTACGTTAAGTATGCACGAAGCATACAAAGGATTCTCTGCCCTGAACAGGCAGCTTGACGAGATTAGCGCTTAACTGTCAAGCACTTTCTATTTACATACTGTCTGCACTATTGACAGTGCCGTCAAAATCCAATCATGCTAAAAACTGACCTTTCGGAGGCTTTGTCTCCAACCTGAAACCCATTGTTTTCCCTGGGAACGGACTACCCTACAGGCACATTTTCCCCTATAAGAACCCCTGATTTTGAGCACTTCTTCGGATTGCTCTTGGCTTGCATACCGCCTTGCTGCCACTCCGTTTGCCGAGCTGTCCCCTCAGCTTCCACATGCTGAGAACCTCCGCTCTGACAGACCTTCTTCAGACCAACCAGGTTACAGGATCAGGTGTCGTATTTCCTAAAAAACTCCTTCTTAAAATCCCCTATCTACTTTCCTCCCTTTATTTTCTTAGGTCTGTGTGTGTTAGTACGCAAGTACGCAGTATTTCTTAATTTCATGTGAGTGAGCACGCAAGTGCACTGTGACTTTACAAATAAAAGAATTAAATTAGAACTTTATTGTACCATGCTCTTGACTCGGCCTGACCCTGTAAACATTGGGTAAAAGATCCTGCTAGGTTACCCTGCCTCTCGTAGTGCTACAGCTTGTGCTCTGGCTAATTCCCATTCCCCATTATTTGGAGTACATTCAGGTGTCCCTACAGGACCCCAGAAATCAGGGTAACAGGGTGGTCTGTTCATCCACCCTAAAAAATCTAAATTAAGAGAGGGGAAGAGTATGTGGTGTGTCTGTGTCTCTGCCACACTTTTAGAAGTAGTGAAGCCTAGGTATCTGAAACATGGTCTACATTCTAAGGGGACCCCAAGGTGTCCATCTCAGGGACACACACACACACACACGGATTAATTATTTAAAATTGTCTGCAGTACCACACCGAGTCACCGGATAATCCTAAGTGACTAGACTCCTGAACAGAGATTCCAGGTCTGCAGAGGCAAAACAGATAAATTCTCAGAATATAGGAAAATACAGATTTTATTTCAAAAAGGATTCCAACTTTTTTAAAAAAGTGGTCCTCCCCCAGAAAATATTTGCACTGAGAGTGTTTAAAAAAGAAGGAAAATACACATACATTGTAGTTAAAGACATAAATTAAATGGGTACAAAAGGTACAAATAAACATGTGGCTCATATTGGCTTGCAGGTAGGATAATACAGTAAGGCAAATAAAACTACTTACATCGAAGACATGGCATTCTATATACTTATACAGTAATTTCAAAATATGCCCACAGGGATTTCAAGAGAATGTGTCTTCAAATGTGACAAAAAGCAGCTGATAGTTTTCAGAGGATGAGGTAACACATGATATTCTCTGAACTGATTCCCCCCCCCCCCCCGTATGTATCAAGGCCATAAAGCATAGTGAATTTGCAGCAAAATCTAGTGTTTGTGTGGTGATCTGAACTGTGAAGCTGAGAACAGAACTGAGGACAAGGCCATTTAAATTTCTGCATAATCCAGTTGCTTGGAGAATTTCTCCTGTTCCTCGGTCATTCTCTCTCTCTCTCTCTCTCTCTCTCTCTGTTCATGTTTTGTGCTTGTGTGTGTGTGTGTGTGTGTGTAGAGAAGAGTAAGGAACAGAAAAGCCTGAATGAGTTATGGGAGTAGAAGGAGAGAAAAGAATAAGCATTCGATGAGAGGAACGTACAGTTGCCATATTGCACAGTTCACTGGGTTTTATTTGAATTTCAGGTGTGTTACCTGGATCCTGCATACATCAGTAACTGACTTGGTTTCCAATATTTCACTTTTTAAAAGGAAGAGAGAATAAAGATGCAGATACACTACACAGATATCAGTTTAATTCTAGTTTAATTGGCATGAATCCATCTAAATGTTTCCTGCAGTTCAGTGAAGTACTTGGAAGATACCAACTTACCCCAAAGAGTAAGAGATGATTGGAGAATACATCAGTTTAACTGTATAGTAAAAGCAAGCCAACAGAGTATCTGGGAATTGTAGTTCAGGAGAACTATGAACTACCCAATTTTTTTTCTCTAAAAAACACCCAAACTCACAAGTCATGCAACCACACCACCCTCTACCTGAGCAGCAACTGCTGTATTTTGCTTCCTTCAAAAATGAAAGAAATGTAAAGAATTACACCCATGTGTAAGTGTATGTATATGTTTGTTTGTCCATGTATATGTGTGATAAACAAATTAGTCTAGAATCCTGTTATTAATATATGTGGTCTTTATGTACCCTGTAAGTTTTGTTTTGAATGAGTCAGAACAGGATATTCTCTAGCATCTTGTTTCTCTTTTTAAACTTGTCAGGCTGCCTGGGTTCCGGTGCTAGACCATGTGCAGAGTGCTGAAGCAAAAAAACCCATGCTGGACCATCACCAACTGCCCCAGACTGAAAACACAGCCACGCAAAATGGGTCTAGGTTGGTCTAAAGTTTATTGAAGCATTGCAGGATACATACTGCTTCAGACAGTTTGCCATGAAGTGTGAGCAAACAGAAAGCAAAATGAAGAGAGCTTTTTCACATGATATAAGTCTTTTTACCCTGTGTTAACCATACCTAGACCCTCACCATGTGACATGTTTTCCCATGTTTCAGAGCTTTCCCACAGAACCAGAAAAATATAGCAGATAGATAGCCATAACATATTTGCATCTGGTATTGTAAAGGCAATTTGACCTCCTCCTCTCACGCACAAGAAAAACACCACACTAACAATACAGCTTAAGTAAAATATGTGACAAGACTATCCTGCTGGTAGCTTCCCTATGGGGTCACGGCCACAGTGGAGGGGAAGCAGGGAGTCTGATGTCAGTTCAGTAGGGATTGCATCATCATCATCATCATCATCATCATCATCATCATCATCATCATCATCATTTTATATCCCACTTTCTCCTGACAGTGAGACCCAAGGCAGCTAACAACATAAAACTAACAGTGCTTCTCATACTCCCCACAATTCACTACAGAGAGAGGAAGCATTGCATTTTTCTCTCTGAAGCAAACTGCAGTGAAGAAGAGAATCAGTTCCAACTGCCTGATCACCTCCCACCCCACCTCCCTTCTATGGCCATTTAATGGAGCTTGCCAGATGTGGGCAGTGGGGAGGGGAACTCACAGAGCGATGCACATGGAGCAATCATACTCTGCATATGCTGTTTAGGATATCTGATTTTTCATATTTACCACTCTTTCAATATTTTATGTCCTACTTTGTGAGTGTGGATGTTATGTATATGACCTTGTTGTGCATCTTCTACCAAATGGTGCTAATTGTTCATAAAGGACATTAATTGTTCTTAAACAGCAAAGTATTGATCTGTAATTCTCAGCATTCCTCACCATGGGCAGTTTGGGCTAGGACTGCAGGGAACTGCAGTCCAAAACTTCAGGAGAGTTTGTCAGAGGGATAGTGGATGATGGGAGCTACACAAAAACCTCGGTAGCACTTCCCTCCAGCACTGAGCTCTGGCAAGACAGCTTACCAGAGTCAAGTGTTTGAAAAATCACCAAATAGCAGAGTTTACTCACACAGCTTAGAAGCGTCCCAGCAGAGTATAAACATTAGCAGCAAAGCCCTGAAGCCAGGAAAAATACTCCCATGCAATGTTATCTTCCAACAGGAGGCCTTTACTCTTGAGTTACAATACATACAGTATATACAAGGCTCTAACAGAGTTTCAGCATTCAACAGCATGAGAAGATAGCCTCTGGCCACTCCTTCAGACATCAAGAGGGGACCGTTGGCTAGAACACACCCCCTTATATACAGACATTTCTGATGTAACTCTAGCAAACCTTGCTAGGTGTATGATGCAACCTTCCTTCCCTGGTTACACAACCCAATGACTCATGCAGATATTACATGGGATTGCATCATCCACTGTCTTTCCCAGGTGCAAACCTTAATGTACATCATGTATGTTTTATTTGGACTTAGGTTCTGTCCAACCTTTCCTCATAGAGCTGCATGATTTTCTCCTCTGCAGCATCTCAGGAGAGAAGTGATCCCAAAACCCAGAGGAGTAAATTCTATGCAAAACAATATTTGGGATGAAAATAACAGTTATGCTTGGAGATGATGAAACTCGGAATTGGAGTGAGTTTTTTTTTTTAACACACACATAACACAGCTTTGTAAAGCAGTTTTGTGGCATAACATTGACTCTGAGACAGTTTTTGGTGATGTTAGACAAAGAGAGCAATTTGGGCTCTGTCCACCTTCTGATCTTAAATGGGCAGAGCAGGTTCTGGGCTCACTATCTTTGTACTTGAAAAATGATAAATAATAATTATTTAGTGTAGAAATGTTGATATTCATTAATATCTCAGAAGAATGACTTTTCAGTTATCTCAGTAATTCCATTGGAAATGGAATTCACACACAAACATGTCTGTATAAAAACATCATTTTTGAATTGAGTAGAACAGGGGAAGTGAGTTGAACTACCACATGGAATTCACAGATCATTATGGCTGAGGACAATATGGAATATGTAGTTCTAGAAGACTGACATGGAACTTTTCTTGGTGATTTAAGTGCTATTAGGGTACATATAATTCATCCAAAAATGAGACATTAATCTTTGTCATGGGACATTGTTTTTATCTAGAGAGATGTGCAAAGAAATTCAGCATGGAATGAATGGAGCAATTGATTTGAAAGGATCTACAGAACACCAGATAATGTGAATTAGAGCATTTTGTTGTTGTTGTTGTGTCACTTCAAATTGTTTCCAACTTATGGCCACTCTAAAGCTAACCTATCATGGGATTTTTGGCAAGATTTGTTGGGGGGGGGTTGCCTCTGAAGCTGAGAGAGATCCAAGATCCCCAAGCGGTCTTCCATGGCTGAGTGGGGATTCAAACCCTATCTCAAACTCTCAAATCACTATACCACACTGGCTATGATTAGAGAAATACAAAGACTTAAAACAGAATTCTTGCCATGAGTATTCCTGGAACCAGCTCCTTGAGGAAAAATTATTTCCAACATAATCCTTTAATGTAGCAGTTTAGAGACAGTCTCCTTCCATGGACATTCTCACTGATAAGAGCTTAAATTCTGTGAGATTTTATACAGATAAGTTATTATGGCACTAATCATAATGCTCCAATAATATTATATTCCAAAGCTACCAGAACTGAAACTGAACTCTGGCTGAATCTTCAGGTAGCATTTGGAATTTGGGGAACAAGGAAAGCAAGTAAAAGTATCCTTTAGCATCTTGTTTTCTCTTGGTGAAAATGTCCAGTTGTGTGAAAGGGGGAGGCAAGGAATGATACTCAGTGGCTGACAGGCCTATCTTATACTGCACATTACTAGGGTCTCTCCAATGACTGTGCTGCTGGGTGGATTTATGACTTCGATCACTTTCATGATTCAAGTTTCCTTCCTCTTCTCTGAGTAGAGAGAGAGGCAGAAACTAGCTGAAAGACACTGTAACACCATCCTTAATTAGCCCACAGCCAGGAACCCAGAAGCAATCAGGTTACGAGTATATTACTCTCTTAGTAGTCGAAGAATTACCGACCTTGCAATAGATACTACTGAGAGAAGAAGAATATGTTTGTTACATTTGGAGCCAAGAATGAAACAGCTCATTAACAGTAAGTAATATCCAGTTCCAAGAGTTATCTAGGCAATGTTTACTAACTTTGCATTCACAAGGCTGCATTATCTTCAAACGGAGGCTTGAGAAACTAAGGAAGTCACTCAAGAAGACAAAACAGTTCTATATTACCTGGGAGAACTGTCCTTCTTGCTTTTGCTTTTTATAGAAGAAGAGTTGCTTTCTGCTGTTTTCACGGATGGACTGTACATTTTGCTGCCTTGGATATCTATACACGCTAATCAGGGGATACAGACAGTTCATAGTGTTCAAATGTTATGTATAAACTATGCCTATTATTTCCATTGGTTCCATTGTGTTTTGTTAGTGCTGGTCCTATTTAACTAGCTAAAAGACTATCCAGGTGCATAGGAAAGATTTATATGCTCTGATTTACTGTAGCTCTTTCCATACCAGTATTGTTGTATGAATACAGTTATATGATGTCACATTATTTTACCACATTGTGTATGTGAATTATTACATATATTGTGCATGAGTATCTCAATAGGCTTAATGATATAATAAGTTTTCTTATTGTGAGAGATTATGATAGTTTTTGTACGTTTTCTTTCTTTTTCTTTTCTTTCTTTCTTTTCTTTTTCTTTTTTTGCATCTCAGGAGGTTTTTTTTTTTTATGTTTTTGGTGGGGGTGAAAAATTTGTTTCCCAGCATTTGCACTTTGAGCAAAATGTACTGTTTGCTGTGCAAAAGAGAGGTGTTTTAAAATATAAAAATAAGGAAGGGGGTTGCATTAGTGTGTTAAAAAAAATACAGTGGTTGAGAAGTTTCTTGCTGGGCTATCTATGTGTGTTAAGTCACTCTATCCCATTGAGGATGAGAAAATTTGTCAATAAATTTTATGTACATCCCTAGGCTACTGGGGTGATTGAGGCCATAGGTCCTGCCGCCAGTGTCAATACTGTTTCTTAGCATGCAATTTGCTTTTGTACATTTGGCTCTAACATTCTTGCCTCTCTCAACTGGGGATGAGTCCATAAAAGGTGATCCCTAACATCAAACAGGTGTCGGGGGCTGAATTTTGCGACTGGCCTTAAAAATATCATTTTATGGCCATGCCCAAAATATCTACAGTTTTAAGCAAAAATGGACAAACTGAAAGCTGTCTTCCATAGTTTGTTGGGAGAAATTTATGAGGAAATAGAAAAAAAAAAGTATTACAAATAGATGGAAATCTCAACACTATTATAGATTAATACCTGATGTTAATATACAGAATACATTGGTGCAGTATATTAACATTTCTTACAAATATGTCTGGCCTTGTGGCTGCTTAACATTTGTTACTTCCTTATGTATTTACACTGCAGAATAAAAGATTGTGAGGTGACGTGATAGTCACCTTTAACTATACAAAAGCAAGCCATACAGAAGATGGAGTAAGCTTGTTTTCTGCTGCTCCACAGGCTAGGACACAAACCAGTGGAGCCAAATAACAAGAAAAGATATTTCACCTAAACACAGGAAGAATTTCCTAATGCTAAGAATTGTTCAATAGTGGAATAAAATGCCTTGAAGGTGATAGAATCTTCTTTTCTGGAGGTCTTTATATTGAGGTGAATGGCCATCTCTCAGGAGTGTTTTAGCTATATATTCCTGCATGGCAGGAGTTTGGACTAGATGGTCTTTGTGATCCTCTAATTCCATGTTCTATATGTCACTTGATTTCAACATTTCTGCTCTTAATCCTTTTTAATTAAAGAAAAAAATAAGAAAAATGCCAAAATGAACTGTACTAAGCAATCTTTCGCTATAGAATGTTATCTGCTGAAGACTAAGGTTTATAAATATCCAGGGGATGACCAGATTTCTTCTTTCTTAAAGGATCAACCATTTCCTAACACCACTAGGAAGCCATCTCACTTGCTGCTTACCAAGGATAAATCATAAAGGTTAAAATTAGGGCCCTTTTTGCACGGCATTTTCCATGTGCAAGGGCGTCTGAAGCATCACGCGATTGTGAGGAGTGATCTACACAAAGCACTCACAATCGAGCAGCGCTCCAGGGGCCAGCAGGTGCTGATCGGGCACCTTTCCATTTTTGGCTAGAAGCTGAAAATGGTGTGCAATCGCACATTGCTCCATGGCCCCATGCACACTTACCTGGCGTGCAGAGCCTCCAGAGCCGCGCCAGTTGTGCTTCCTGCCCCAGTCCAGCCTGGGAAGGTCCCAGGCTGCACTGTGGAAGGAAGAGGTGGGGCTCTTGTGCAAGCAGACAGCTTGTGCAGAGCCGAAGGACCCCAGATGTGAGAGCCTCTCACCAAAGGCTGCTCGCGCTATCCCCGCACCCCAGTGCCGGAAGAAGGTAAGGTGCGGAAAGCGCCTAAGTCTACAGCTAATTTTGTACACTTGGCAAGCATTTTCAGGCAGCTATAAAATCTACAACTACAGTATTGCTCTTCTATGTTTTAAAAAATAAACTAGAATATCAGCTGTCTGCATTGCCAGTGAGTAGCTGTGTTACAAGACAAAGAAGCATATGAACAATGTGCCGTGTGTTTGCATTGGGGTAAAGGCATAACCCCACACTTGCTAACCTCATCACCAAAATTCCTGTGTTAACTAGAAAGGTCAGTATGGATACATGTGTTCTGTCTGCATTTGTCTGAAAATGAGTAGAACTTTTGTGTGGTTGGCAGCCCTGCTAGAGGCTTCTATTTACATGCAGACAAATAGGAGTAGAAACTTCTGGTAGGCTTTTCCAGGAGTAGATTTGCTGAGGGTGGGAATCAACATGCAGAAGGACATTGAGGGAAAGGCAGTACATGTGACCCTGTGTGTTTCTTAAAGATCATATTGTTCTAGAATAATTTTCATATCTTTGACTAAACACATGCACACGCATACATAAGGGAGTGAAGTACTTCAGCTCTTTCTCATGGTCAAAATAGGTTCTTAACCAAATTAAATTTTGAAGCAAAAACACCGTGCTTTGTTAGGAATTGAGGTGATTAGAATTTAAGCAGATGTCATCGTCCTCGTCATAGTCGTCGTCATCATCATCATCTATTTATTTATTTAGATAGCACCATCACTGTACGTGGTACTTTACAAGTAAAAGAAGACCAAAACACTTCCCTGTCCTCAGGCTTACAATCTAATGTAATCCTGTGTGTAGACTAGTGTAGTCTACATATTTTATTATTTCAATTTGAAAACTTATAAAAAGAACAATAATTATACTTGGAGTTCATATAACTGTCTGAATTTTCAAAGTACCACAAAACAATCATTTCAGTAATCATTACGATAACCCTGTGAGGGAAGCCAGTAGCATTAGCTTTATGTTTCATTTATTGGAGGATATTCAGCCTGCAAAACAAACACTTGACAAAGACACATTAGAGAAATATATTTTTCAAAGAAGCAGCCATGGTAGTTTCTTGCAGCAGAAAAAGGAGGAAGGGAGGGTTTAGCCAAAGGAAGATTAGAAAGAAAAACAGCTGAATTGAATTATATTCAGAAATTCCAATATATTAGCAGAGATATGAGCAAAGATAATGGCTTCACAACACACAACACACATTGATTCCTTGCTATTGCACATACAGGAATATTCTCAGGGAGAGTTTTGAACCCAGGGAAACTGACTTCTGATAAGCAGGGTTATTGCTTTCACACATCAACACTAACTGATCTCTGTAAAGATCTTAAAGACCTGTATCACCTTGCCCAGCCCTTTGAAAATTTCAAACAAATAACATGATTTGCATCTTTCTGGATCCTATTACATTCTGTCCCACTCCCACAACTGCACTTTATTACCTAAGGTTTAAATATCACTGTCTACTGCATGTGATGAAGTGGGTTTATAAAAGCTCATGCTAAAATAAAGGCCAGTTAGTCTTACAGGTCCTTACACATTCTTTTTTCCTCCCCACTTCCTCTTTTTATAGAGAAATATAGTTTTTTTTTTCCAGCTCAAAACATTCACCTAGATACAATATAGACATTTAGGATTTAGGATTTTCTACTTTTTTTTAAACATAGGAGCTACAGGATGTGTATGGACCAGACTATAGACTATACTATACTGACAAAGGAGAGAATTAACTCCCTCTGAAATATTCCGACTTAAAACAGCTTCTCCAGGTATTTTCCTTGCAGGTAACTATTTGATAACTGTAAGTTTTCTTCCACAGAGCAAATGCCTGCTTCAGGCATGGATGGAAGGTAGGATTTTAATTTAACAAATGGCATGGGAGAAATTTTCTCATCAAATGTCCTCTCCTGAACTATTTTTGAAACATAAATTATGGAAGATCTTTATCACGTATCCCCTACATCATATTAGCTCTCACCCTCAGCCTCTAAAATCTGTGTAATTATATCCGTTGTTGAGATATGCACTGAGTGCCTGATGCAATTGAATAATTAAGGCACTAATGAGTAGACATGCAAGTCATGGACAGTGTAATTCTCTGCCAAAGACAGACATATTTCCTGCAGGTTGGAACAGTGTTTGTCCAGGTATTATGAAACCCAAAGCTGATAACCTTATCCCCAAATAGAGCTGATATTCCAGTTTGTACCACTGCAGGCAGGAGCTTAAATACTAGGTTTCTAATAGAGAAAGGACTTGAATTTCAGTTCTTTGCCTTACATCTCAATTCACCACATGTTAGTAAGGCTCCATACTGACCTGGAAGAAAAGGTGACAAAGAGGCACACTTGTATGTGTACAAAGTAGAACAATATGCCTTGGAATGTGTAGGGTTTTTTCCTCTTATTTTTTTCAGCAAATACCCTTACAGGAATTGCATTTGTATTACCTGAGCAGCACAGAAGCCAATAGTCTGCAACATTTCCTTTCAGCTAAAACTGACCCCATAGTATTTTGAGCATAGTGATCCCTAGAGCTGTAAGAATTGGAAATAGGTGCTGAAGACTGCAATAACATTTACTAGTGGGTCCATCTGCTACGTTTCTATCTGTCATTCAATTCTTGAAGGCAACGTATGACTTGCCCACAAAATAAAAGGGAAAGAACTTTATGTTGAAAGACAGGAATTGGTCTCAATGTAGACATACTCAAGGATGACATATTTTTATGGGAGATAAACTAATATCATTGGAAGCATTTCAGGCTTCACTTTCATGCATGGTCACCTGAGAACATGTTAAAGGGACTTCAACACCCATATGTTCATGATATGTGGGCATGTATTGAGGTATAGGCATATGTGTGCATTTGAGGGCACTGTGAGAATATCACAGGAATGCTGCATTGACAGAGATGTGGTATGCTAAGATATCCATACAATAGGCTGCCTGCATTTGTGGGTTTGACTTTCACAGATTTGATTATTTGAAAGTTTCTCCAACCTCTGCTCCCCCCACCTCAGGTACTTCTTTTTCCAGGGGAACCTTCCCTCTCAGCAGCAACAATCATGCCACACAGTCCTATAAAAACCTCTTTCTTCTCCTCTTCCTCTTCCACCAGCCAGTGACTGGCCAACTAGGAATGGCTCACAGCCTGATTTCTCAGCACCACAAACCCTCTCCTGATGCCCCACCAAGAAAGGAGATGAGCAGGACAGGAGAAGTATAGGACCACCATGCAGACTCACACCCTTTCCCTCTACTTTTTCTGACCTGGTTTGGACCCTGGATGCTAGCTCGCCCCACCATGCCTCGTCCACCTTCCCACAGATACGGATGCACATTTTGATATTTGCATTTTTTTTTTTTTACTTTCCTTTTGCAAAGGTCCTGCACCCTTAACCCTAGCAAATGTGGAGGGCCAACTATATTGTGAAATTTCTATCTGAAAGAAGAGACTGATTATAGAACCATGGGAAAATTGAGTTGCTACTTTTGTTTTGTTTTGTTCTCGTGATTCCTGTGTAGTTATTAGTGGAACTGCAGGCAGAAATTCGATGAGTGCTGCTTTTCTTGGAACAGAGAAGCTATTATAGGAAAGGCATCTTCTGATATGTTTTGACCTGTTATTCAACTTCTAGTGACAGAAGAATTGCTGGGAGGCAGGCTTGCAGCTGTGTACTGAAAAACATGAGTGGCATCTTTTTTTTTTTAAATGGACCATTCAAAATCAGCATATAATCAGTCACCTGTTGCATATGGATGTAGGAAGCTGCCTTACACTAAGTCAGGCTATTTATCCATCTAGTCCAGTACTGCCAACTCTGACTGGCAGTACGTTTTCAGGGATTCAGGCAGAATTCTTTCTAAGCACTATCCAGAGATCCCTGGTGGTCTCTCATCACAGTACTAATGAGGCCTGATCCTACTCAGCTTCTGAAATCAAATAAGATGGGATGCATTTCAGGGTGGCATGGTGGTTGATTTCTGTACTTTCATGCAATGCAAATACTTGTGCAACCATATACACATGATACCTTGGAAACATACAGACTTTTCATCAGGTCAACTTGGCTTAAACTCCTGGCAGCAATGAAAGCCTAAGTGGTCCACTGTTTTTTTTTTTCCTGTCCACTTTTGCAAAGCAGTCAATTTTAACTTGTCCATGCCTATTAGAAACCCTACTTAACTGACTTAACTACTTAACTACTTAACTGATGATATGTGGAGGCCCTTAAAAAAACAAAATGAAACAAAACAACAGCACACAATAGAACTCATGCTTTCTGCTATTTACTCTTAAGTTATGGGTTCACTAAGATGGCCAAATGACCAGAAGAATATCCTGTCCTTCTACAAGAATTGAGCATTGGCAGAAATCATGAGGCGAAGCTTTTGACAGTATGGCTTTAAAGTGGAGGTGGGGAAAGAGTGGTCCCTATTGTTGCAACTCCAGAAATCCACTTTCTCATGGCATCCTGAGCATCTAAGCTCATTTGGGGTTATTTTTCACTACAGATGTGATATTTGTGCTATCGTGAAGGAAGCAAAGATTAATTTTAGCCATTTTCCTCCCATGGTGGGAAAATCCTCAAAGACTATGCTGTTTTTGAAGACTGTTTGCAATTTGAGACTGATTCAAATTTTTCAAGTAGTTTTTTATTTGTGCAGGAAGCAGCATTTTCTATGCAGGAACTACGGTTTTAGTGCACAAATGTTTTATGCCCAAAAATGCTGTTTCTTGCACAGCATATGATGCTTTCTGTGAAAAAAAAAAGTTCAGACATTGTGCAGGATAAATCTTGAAATGCAAAGATTTTTATCAGTCCAGGATTTTTCTCTTCATGGTTTCCCTATACTCAGGAAATCCATTTTTCAAACATTTTAAAAAAATTATTTTTATATATTCTTCCCATTTCTATTTTTCATATAAAACAAGGAAATCATTCACAAACATGTTGGTTTGGCTTTGCCACACCCAAGTTGTTTCAGCTAAAAACTGCCTTAGGATGACAACCAGAAATGATATGTAGTGGGTCTGAAAAGAGCAGCCAGTGTGTGTGTGCGCGGGGGGGGGGGCGCTGAGCTAAAAACTGGCCATGTGAGGCTGCTGGAGCAGTTCTGCTGATTGCATATAGAGAGAATGTTCATGCAGGCTACACTCTCTGTATAGTGATGCGCAGGTCACCTATGCCTTTCTCCAGCTGTGTGTTTAGCATAAGTGTACAAGAGCCCCCACATGCATACAGATCTACACACACAGGGCTCTTTTGTGTGATTTGATTGCTTTGTTTTTATATGTATCTATATATCTAGGCATGTAGGGCCCTTTCACATTTCTGCCAAATGTATGGGCAGTGGGCATGTCAACCATTTAACTTAGTTATCATCAATTGTCCATCAAGCTAGTGTTCCCAAGCCACAGTGCCCTACTGAGCTGTTGTGTTTATGGAATTCAGTGCTGACACTTTTTGCTTAGCTGTGTCTGCTGCAAGTGAATAGCATCTTACCAAGCTGTCCAAATCAAACACTTCAAGCATCTGTCCACATACTCCCAAGTCTTGAGTGTTATGTGAACACCCAGTGGGAGACCTGCATTGTGCTTAAGATTTTTGATTGACATGATTATGTTGACCAGTCTGTAAGTCAGTCACAAGTCATATTTTACTCTGCAGGACGGAAAAAAAAATACAACTTGTGGGTTACAGAGTGACAAGCCAGATATATTTTTTTTTCTTCCCCCAACATCCCAACCTACAGCAGAAAGCAGCAGCAGTCTGTACTAATGGGCTTCCTGAGTCCCTGAGAAGCTGAGGTTTATGAAGTTATTCACAATGGATGAGAGGTTTTGCCAATTAATCAAAACAGGATATGCAGGAGATCATGATTTTCTGTACGGAGGCAACTATTTATATTCAACTCCACTAGAACTCAGCATATACAGATTCAGTCAAGAACAGAAAAAATAAATAAAATAAAATAATAAAAATTAGAAACAACAGTATCTGACAGACTTTCAAACAAGCCTTTGTCTCTGTTGCTGGTCACTTTAATTTCAGTTCAGCATCTTGCATTGAATAGTCAAACATGTTCAGTTTGGGAGTCAATAGAAAGAGAAGGGCCTGGCTATTTGTAAGAAATGAACATATGAAACTCTAAACAGGCTGACTCTGGATCTTATGTTCTTAGCTGGGAAGAAGCTAGTGGGATGATCTGGCTTGGGCCTTGGCCTATTCCAGTCTGCAGAGGGGCTCATAGCTCAGAGGTGAGGTGCATATAGTACATGAAGATAGCCTTCAGTGGATTTTTCTAAAGATCAACAATAGCAGCAAGGCTGAGGAGGAGAAATAAACCTTTTACCTGCTAGTTTGAAAAACATCTGCTTGTTTGCAGAGCTTGGGTATGCCATTTTATGGATTATGACTCTCAGAATCTTCCATCCAGGCACAGCCAATGTCCATGCTTTTAGGGGATTCTGGGAGTTGCAGTTCAAAAGCAATCTTTTTCTAGTCTCTGCCTCTTTGAGTACCTTGGTCTAACGAAGACCCTCCCATGCAAAGTTGGCCGCTCCAACTACTGTTAGACTCCATTACCAAGCAGCCCCAGTCAGCATAGGCAATGCTCTGGAATGATAGGAATTCTAGTCTAACAACATCTGGAGGGCTACAGGTTTTCTCACCTTGCTATAATATATAGATTACTTGAATGTGGTGGTTTGGGGGGGAATGAACAGAAATGGTAGCCATACAATTGCATGAAAAGAATTACCTCCAATTTGTTCTAGGGCTCTGTGAATCCAACACCACCCTTGCAATATTTGATGACTTTTCAAGGAGGATGTAGAGATAAATAAATAAATACTACTTCCTAATATCAGACCACTATTAGATGGAAAGTGCTAGTATGTGTCTGCAACATCTTTTTTACAATGGAAGATTGTTCCCGACACAACACTCATTAATGCTCTGGCCATTCAAACGTAGCAAGTAATATGCTTTTACCGCTTCCTTTGGGACTTCCTGCTATAGAATAAAGACCTCTCTGGAAGATTGCTTTTTATTCAGCCTAGATTTTCCTTCCCTCAATTTGATAACAACATTTCCTGCTACTATAGTTTCCTTGCTAGCCTGGATCACTTGTTATCCCTCATTGCTTTTATATCTTCAAAATACCTTTAGACAGTTATGCCTTTTCTTCATTAAGTCAAAGAACATTACTTAAGAGATAGTGCTGGTTAGCTCTTCCTTTGCCTACCTTCTGACATCATTTTAGTTTCTTTAATGATGCAGCTTCTGCCAGATTCACAGCAAACCATCATGTCAAACCTAGCCTTCAGGAGGCTGAGTGAGAATCAATTCAGCTGATGCCTGAAGCTACACTGAGCTAGGAACACATGCACATTCTCCAGATTTCAAAGGAGATAGTGTCATCATCTGCAAATCCTGTGACACACACACACACACACACAGCCTACAGAGAGAGAAAGTCATTTAAAAATATCTAAATATCTAGGGGCTACATAGGATCATGAATACATAGCAGTTACAAATGCATAACGGTAGATTACATATTTGTAACTGCCCAACAGAATTCTGGCTCTTATCTTTTCCTTTAGTCAAATACATAATTTATACATAAGCATAACTTCTTCTTACACAAATGTTAATATATATTCATGGAAAAAAGAGCAAGGGAGATTCCCTGTAAGCCACACATGTACCTATAGTTCATATTCCTGGAATCTGTTAAGAGAAAATTATACACTTAACAAATCCAGTTTAGAAAATTATTACCCAGATGTGTTTCATTTTGCTGCTGTTTGAAAACTTTAAGAAGTGTGAGTAATTCATCTGGAAAAAAATTCTAAAGTTTAATTGCAAGGCTTTAACTGGATAAACTTAGGGTTAGCAATCTGTGGTCCCCGATATGCTTTTGCCTTGAAATTTTCAGCCAGTTCTAGTCAGTATATCCATTGGTGTTGGATGATGAGAACTGTAGTCCAATAACATCTTTGCTATTTGATCCTACATGGACAGTCCTCTGCGCAGAGAAGTACTGAATTGCACTGTGAAAGATGTCAATAAACAGAAATATTTCATGGGTTGCAAAAGTTGTATCAAAGTGTCCAATATATAAAAAGAGAATTTAAGAAAAGGCACATTCTCTGTTTTTATTTTTATTTACAATTGTCACTTTCTTAGAGCCACTGTATTATAATGGTTTGAATGTTGGAATAGGATGCTAAGTGGCCAGAGTTCAAATCCCTGTTCAGCCTTGGAAACCCACAGTGTGACCTTGGCCAAATCACACTCTTTCAAGCTTAGAGGAAAGCAGTGACAAACCTTCTGTGAATAAATCTTGCTACGAAAACCCTGTGATAGGGCTGCCATAAGTTGCAGTCCACCTGGGGGCACATAACAAGAAACCACTTTGCTGGTCTATTTGATTCATTGTTATATAATCAAGGTCCATTTTTCTTCGCCTTCCTTTTCAAATAATAATTCTTATAAAATGTTGCTCTTCGAACACTACCAAGGAACTACTTTTGGAGGAGGTTTAATTTATGGGGATTTGCTCCCAGAAGATGAGAAGCATATTTTACCTGAATTTTCCATAGTACATAAGAGAAGTTTGTTTGAAAATAATGGAAACCACATTTTTTTGCACAGTGAGAATCACAAATTTCTGTTTCCTTTCAAGATAGTAATGTAGCGTATCCTCTTTTCAAGTTCTAATTATTTTTTTTCTGGATTACAACTCCCATGGCCATGCTTTGTGGGGGATTCTGACTCTTATAGTCTTAAAAGGTAATCAAAAGCTCTGTACCTCACCTTCAACAGAGTGAGTCTTCAAAATCCTAACATTACCTGGTGCAGCTGTCATTATGTCATATTCATGGTTGCACATGAAATACATATAAATATATAAATATATATATATATATATATATATATATATATATATATATGGCAAACAACATCAAAGAAGCCTTTTAGAACTAACTGGGAGGTGTTATATTCTGGTGAGATATTCTGTGATCAAGTATGGTATATTGTAAGAGGGACATGGAAGTACAATTCTGTTCCCAAATTTCACTTAGCATGAAATTCAGTATCATTCTCACACATTAGTCTAGTCCAGTACTGGATTTCTACTAACAGTCAGACAAATAGTGTTTGGATGCTGATGATCACAAGTAGGGTGCTAGGTACCCACAAACTTGTTGCTTGTCCCAAGATGCATATAGTCAAAGAATGTATATTTTGTCATTTTACAAGTAATAGCTCACGTATTTGAATTTGAAGATTGCAGATTAAATATTGCAGATAAAACATTTGTTATCACCTCACATTATTGCAGCCTCAATAGTCACCCCCAATTGATTCCATTTAGAAAACCACATTTAGTTCATACAAAGAGCAGGTGAGATAATGAAATGGTTATTGGATGATAGCGTTTCAGAGTATGCTGTGAGTGGACTTCATGACTGAAAGTTTCACAATGAGGCTTGTGGCTTCCTTATCAATGGAGTGATGAATTCATTCCAGGTTTTAGTCTGAACTTTAAAGAACTATCCAAGGTACTGAACCTTATCCCCAAACCTACCCCTTGGAAAGATTCTTTGAAGTTCAAACTAAAACCCAGAGATGTTTCACTGCCCCACTGATACTGAAGCCTTTGGTGACTTCACTGTACCTACAAAAATAACTGATCAGAGAGAATTGAAGAAGATATGTGCACGAATATATATAAATCCTTTGGACATACAGCTGTGGATTGCATTTTGATGACTTTGATAATTTCCTTTACAGAATTGGTGATAAGGGAAACAAATTTATAGAAGAAAGGGATGTTTAATCCAGAATATAATGATTACATCAATACACCAAGTGGCTGTTTTACTGCAGAAGCGATTATGTTTCAGGACAAACGAAAATCAATCTTTCTCAGTCTTTGTGGCAATAAAAACCTTCTTCCCAAGGTAAACTGCAAGGGAAAAAGTTGCTTATGCTCCTTATTGCTTTTATGTCCTTTTATTGCTCCTTTATGATGCCCAAAATGGATTCCAGGTTAACAGGAAAGTGGATATATTCCCCATTTTTTAACTGCTTCTCCCTTTAGTTTTGTACAGCAAAGTCAACACATTTTAGTTGGTCATAAGTGCATGCTCTTCCTTTAAGGGCCATAGAGAAATCAAAGTGTTATATGGGAAATTGCAGAAGCCTTTTACAAAACTGTAGAATTCCAGTCATTGTGGGGAATAACTCTCAAACATACTGCTTTTAAAAGAGAGATATGCAGTACAGGAAACAGCCAAGTAGAAACTGTGTAAAACTTGACCAACCATGGAAATTTTCTTGTCCCGTCTGAGGGCAAATTGCAGCTCTGCAACTAAACTTCCCAACTGCTGTTATTGGTGCTGGAGCAGGCAGTAGCAGAACAGAGAAAAGTTACTTTTTGGACCACAGATCCCCAGAATCTCTCAGTCAACATGACCAATAGCCTTATTGGCTATAAGATTCAAAGAGTACTAGTACTAGAATACATCTTAGAAGCTTTGGCCAGCACAACTCCATTTGCTGAGTAAAAACAGCTTGGTCAGGAATGAATGATAACCCATAGACAGGGGTAGGAAAAGTGAGGTCTCCATAAATACTTTTGTGGACCCCAGGGCCCCATAGCACCCAATTTTTTTTTTATTGAAAAAATGAAGTTCTCCCAAATAACCTCCAACATTTCCTAGGGGTGGGGCCAATGACATGTTTTGGTGCCCCTGAGCTAGTTTATGCCCAGGACCATTTTTTGAACATTTCATGGGGTCTTCTGGGTCTAAAAGCCAAAGGTGAACCTGAATTGTGACAAAATTCTTTCCCAAACTTCCTAAAAGATGCAAAAATGGGGAGGCTGGGCCTCCTGACATTTTTGCAGCCTTCAGCTGCTCAACGACAAGTTCTTCAGAAGCCAAAATCTCAGTGATTTTACTGGGTGAAAAGGCACATATGGATTGGACACATGAGTGTGCTGGGAAATAAGGCACATGGAACCCATTCATCCTGTTTCTGAGAAGAATCAGTGGGGGTTTATCAGTATCAACAGTGACAGCATCAGACTAGCAATAGTGGCAGCAGGAGGCTGCTACCACTGACCTAGACCCACCTCCATCAGAAGCCAACCTACAAATGCATTCAAGGGAGGCTGATGTAGCTTTCCACCCACTGGAAGCTCCTCACCTTTGTATTAGGCAGCCTTGTCCACCATATATGGATTGCATTTTTGAAAAGTTCTCCAAAGTCAATAACCATATTCTAGTAGTGCTTGTACAGTTCAGTTTCCAGTTCAGATGATACACTGTTGTGAAAGTAACTATGTTACTTTTCAGAACAGTATTATTTATTTTTGTTTAATAGATGACAAACCATTAAACCACTTGGTCAATTGGGATGAGTCTTATCATGGGTCGTTGTGGGTTTTCTGGGTTTTGAGGCCGTGTTCTATTAGTATTTTCTCCTGATGTTTCACCTGCATCTGTGGCTGGCATCTTCAGAGGATATGGTGGCATGGAAGTGAAACAGAGTATATATACTTGTATAGTCCCCTGGGTGGGAGGGAGCAATTTGCATGTGCTACAGTTGGCCTATTGTTAAATGGGATATCCCCCAGGGTTGATTGTTAGTCAGGGGATATGCATAACAATGCATAAAGTACATTAGAACTCCATTGTGTTGTTCCCTGTAGAGGGACCTCCAGGGTCTGGGTGGTGTTCATTGGCATGTTTTTGAGTCTTGATTTTAGTGTTCTTCAGTACTGGTAGCCAAATTTTATTTACTTTCCGAGTTTCTTCTTTCCTGTTGAAATTGTCCATGTATTTATGGATTCCAATGGCTTCTCTGTGCAGTCTGACATAGTAGTTGTCAGAATGATCCATAATTTCTGTGCTTTCAAAAAGCATTCTGTGTCCAGGTTGGTTTATAACATGTTCTGCTACTGCTGATTTTTCTGGGTGGATCAGTCTGCAGTGTCTTTCATGTTCTTTGATTCGTGTTTGGATGCTGCGTTTTGTAGTCCTTATGTAGACCTGCCCACAGGTGCAAGGTATGCGGTAAACTCCAGCAGAAGTTAGAGGATCCCTCTTGCCCTTTGCTGAACATAGCATTTGTTGAATTTCCTTGGTCAGTCTGTAGATTGTTTGGAGGTTATGTTTCTTCATCAATTTCCCTATATGGTCAGTGACCCCTTTGATGTATGGTAAAAACACATTCCCTTTGGTTGGCTGCTTATCTTCACTGTTGTGGTTTTTTCCAGATCTTGAGGCTCTTCTGATGTTTGAACTGGAATAACCATTGGCCTGTAGAGCCCAGTTAAATGGTTCAGTTCATTTTTCAGGAGATGGGGTTCACAGACTCTTTTTGTGTGGTCTACCAGAGTTTTTATTGTGCTCCTTTTTTTCCCTGGGTGATGACTGGAGTTCTTGTGTAGATGTCTGTCAGTGTGTGTAGGTTTTCTGTAAACTGTGTGGCCCAATTGTCAGTTAGGTTTGTGGGTCACCAGGACATCCAGAAATGATAGTCTTCCTTTATTTTCTTTTTCCATGGTAAATTGGATGTTTGGGTGGATATTGTTCAGATGCTCCAGAAACACGGTCAGTTCTTCTTCTCCATGACTTCAAATGGTAAAAGTGTCATCCACATAACAGAACCATATAGTGGGCTTTTTTTGTGTGGCTTCCAAGGCTTGCTTTTCAAAGTGTTCCATGTAAAAATTTGCTATCGCGGGGCTAAGTGGGCTTCCCACAGTGACCCCATCTCTCTGCTCGTAGAATTCATTGTCCCAGTGGAAGTAGCTTGTGGTGAG
The DNA here is from genome assembly GCA_030412105.1 of Cyclura pinguis. Classification (NCBI taxonomy): domain Eukaryota; kingdom Metazoa; phylum Chordata; class Lepidosauria; order Squamata; family Iguanidae; genus Cyclura; species Cyclura pinguis. The sequence continues at coordinate 156,442,197 of CM059602.1, forward strand.
GCAATGTTGAAACAGGGCTGTGATGTCTTTGGGAAAAATCCGGTTGATGAGTGCAATGGTGCCCACTATGGGAACTTTGGTGAACAAGGAGACCACATCAAAGCTGATCAGTTTGTCTCCGGGGTTGACTTCAAGGTTGCTGATCTTTTCTATAAAGTGAGCTGAGTCCTTGATATGGTGGGAGGTTCACCCAATATGGGTTTGTAATTGTGTGGCCAGGAAATTGGACAAGCCATATGTAGGGGATCCAATGGCACTCATGATGGGTCGGAGCAGAATGGAGTCCTTGTGGATTTTTGGAAGTCTATAAAGTCTGGGTGGGAGAGACTCAGATTTGCATAGATATTGGCATGTGTTTGGATGAACTGAGGAATTTTTGATCAAGGTGTTGGTTTTCCTGGTGATTTTATTGGTCGGATCCTGTTTCAGTTTTTGTAAGTTGTGGGATCTAAGAGTTCCCTGATTTTCTGTTTGTATTGTTCTGTTTTCATGATTACTCTGAAGATGCCAGCCATAGATGCAGGCGAAACGTCAGGAGAAAATACTAATAGAACATGGCCTCAAAACCCAGAAAACCCACAACAACTTATGGATTCCAACCGTGAAAGCCTTCGACTTTACAAAGTCTTATGATGACTCCAGAATAGATTCTGGAAGGGGATTTTTCTCCTTCTCCCTCCATTCTCTCTCTCTGTCTTTATTTTGACATTTTCCTCCAGGTACAAAAATGATTATGGCCAACAGTGGATCACCTACTGTGGTTTTCAAAATTATTATAATTCATCAAGCCCTGACCTTACTCAAGCTTATATTTTGTTTTCTTCAGAGTATATGACCTGCAGACTTTCACTCTAGTGCCATATCTATGGCTTCCACCAAACTATTTTGAGGAAGCAATAAATACTGCCTCAGTCTGTTCCGCTCCAAATTCCTTTCAGATGTGTGCTTATTTCCTCAAAAATATTTTAATTCAGGGAAAATTCTAGCCTTTTTCTCAAGCATTTCTCTAGTTTAGAGGATCTTTAGAAGCCCCTGGCTTCCAGGGGGCCTTATGTCTGAATAGTCTTTTGGGGTCTAACCTGGAACTGTCACTCACCAAAGCCTCTCCATCTCCCTCTTGCCAACTCCTGTTTAGCTCCACACTCCTCCAGCATCTGTTTCCCCAGCTTGTCAGCTGCATGTTGAATGACTCCCAACTGCAGTAATTAACCCAAATACCAAAGCAGCCTTGCATGACCTACAAGGATCTGTGGCACGCAAGAAAGGCTTAAAAGTACCAATGCTGTAACTAATGGCAGTATGCAAGGCATCGGAATGAATTCCTCAGAACAGTGCCCTTAGCTATGTTTTACACAAGGGACATTGTTTGAATAGCTTGCTCGAGTGCATTTTTCTACGTACCCCTGACCCACCTCCCTCAGAAGCTAACCTACCATGCAGCTATATTCACCTGAGGGGCAGAATGTAACAGCAAATGGAAAAGACTAAAGTTTAGCCTTATGTGTTTAGTCATTACACATACTACTCCCAAACACTCCAGGTTTGAACCAGCAAACTGCATCTAGTGCAAATAGCATGCCAAAAGAAGAATGTTTGTGGAGGGAGATGATCTGTTGACACCCCTTTGACCTCTGCTACTCCCTCACAGTCATCATTCCTGACAAAAGAGTTGCTGTCCTCATCCAAGATCCTTCTCTTTATTCCATTTCAATTAGTGCTGTTTGAGTCTTAGTTTAGCCTAAACAGCATTTGGGCATTTTGTGTGTTCCAGTCGAATGCTCAAAAAACATCAAGGGTGGCTTTTTAAAACAAGGCTAATAGGAATGCTCAAAAAGCTCAACTGATTGAACAGCAAGTCAGTCATGTCATTCAAGCAGATCAATTAGCTGAGACATCCTACACATACTTCCCTGATGGGGCCCTCCTCCAGATACTCTATTTCTTCTTGTGAAAAAACTCCTGCCTTAGAAAGATTAGAAAACAATAAATTCCACAGTCCCTGGCATGAAACACCTCTCCACAAATACTCTTCAGCTAACAAGAGGGCAGTGGGGCATACTTGTTGATGATTATTCCCTCCTTCCCCAAAGTTGTGTTTTTTATCAATGGGGAAGAAAGGGGCTCGTGGTTAGGATAGTGGTAGGGAAGGAAAGGGTGGTTATTCCATTTCAGGTTGGACTATGCTCAAAGAGGGCTGGACCCAAATTAAAAGGAGCAGAGGAAGCTCCCATTTAGTATTCCATCCATTTGAAGTCTCATATCATTATTACTTTTCAAACCTTTTAATATCTCTCGGTTCCCATTCTTGGGGATATGTATTGTTGTCGGAGTAGATGCCACTGTCACAGTAGTCAAGAACCTGGACTGTATACCTGTTTTTATTCCTGAAATTCTCCTCACCTAAATTTGAAATTTCACATAACTTAGTTTTCTTTTCAAAGTGAGTGTGATGCATTAGGATTACTTAACATCTACTTTTCTAAATTTTGTACATAAGACTGCATGTGTGTTTTTGCCACAGCTTCCAGTTCCTTCCTATTTCCCTTTGCCTACATACCGCATTAGAAACATAGAGTTGGAAGAGACAACAACGGTCATTGAGTTTGACCCCCTGCCATGGAGGAACACACACTCAAAGCACCCCCAGCAAATGGCCATCCAGCCTCTGTTTAAAGGTCTCCAAAGATGGAGACTCCACTACACTCCAAGGCAGCATATTGCTACTATGTTTGTGAGCAAAGCAGTCTTGCTGAGTTTTTAAATGTAACCACTTCAGCAGTTTATCAATGTACATGTGCACCTGTGTGCATTGATAAATAATGCAAAAAACAGGCTTCATGTGAACGTATGCATGGTTCTGACACAATTTTTATGTATGGTATTTTGCTAATATGCAAGAGCACATGTGTAAATCCATCAAAAAATGAAACAAATAAACAAACAGAATCTCACAAAATAAAGAGAAAATACCTCTATGTATCTTTACTGTAGCTAGCTAGACAGACAGACAGAGACAGATAATTATCACACATTTCAAATATTAATCTGATTTGGAAGATTTGTTCTCATGATGCTTTGTGCAACAGAGAGGGGGACCAAAGATTCAAGCTCATTGTGATGAAAGTCTCCTGAAGAAGGAACTGTTTGATTTTAAAAGATATTAAGTCTCCTTAAAGATACTTGAAACATATTGCTTCTATGTGGCTGGAGGCTTTTTCACTTTATTTCCATCAGTGAAACATCACACAAAAATATACCGATAGATTCACATGTATGAGCACACTGCAGTTCCCTATTTCCTCCAGGGCTTTTATCAATGATCATCATGTTATACCTTGGTATCATACAACTATTGATTGTTGTTGCTGTTGCTGTCATTGTTGTGCACCTTCAAGTCATTTCCGACTTCTGTCGGCCCTAAGATGAATTTATCATGTGATTTCTTTGACAAGATTGTTCAGAGGGGGTTTGCCTTTGCCTTCCCCTGAGGCTGAGGGAGTGTGACTTGCCCAAGGTCAGCCAGTAGGTTTCCATGGCTGACCAGTGATTCAAATCCTGGTCTTCAGAGTCTAACACTCAAACCACTACATCATCATTACTGATTGACTGATTATTAACTTTGCATCCTGCCTTTCTTCTAAGAAAGGTGGTATATGTGGCCTTTCGGTGTATTTTTGTCCTCAAAAGAACTCCATGAAGTACATTAGGCTGAAAGATAGTGACCAGTTACAGTTCATATGCTCAATTTTATGTCCCAGGGGAGATTTGAACCTGGGTCTCCTCTGTTTTTGTCCAGCACTCTAATCGTTATCATGCTGGTTCTGGAAAAGATACCTGAAGGAAGTGAGGGAGCTAAATTCTGTAGCAATTTGAGACTTCGATTCCTTGAATTAATGTTAGTGGTTCTTCTTAGTAAACTGGAAATCATGAGGACTGGAACAGAGATTGAAGTGTATCAGAGGCTCTGTGATGGAATCGAAAGGAACAAAGTGGCTCATTTCTACTATGAAATCCATTCATCCTCAGAATAATTTTTCAGCTGTTTCCCTCTGATTCTCTAGTCCAGTTCTTCTTGTGTATCACACCCTGCTTCATGTTCCCCTCCTCTCCAATCTGGGCTGCCAAAAAATGACACACATTCTTGCAGGCCAAATATTTTAATGGGAATGCTGAGGAAATGCTTGGTCTCTATTCACTACTTTGTCGAGATAGAACCATGAAGACAAACGAGTAGAAAAATCAGGCTTGGCATTAGGAGATGAAAGAGGCAGCTCTTGACCTGAGTGAGGCAGAAGTAGCTGAAGCTAAATGGAGCTAAGAATGCAAGGTTATGTTCATCAAATAAAGATTTATTTTTTTAAGCTGATAATCAAGCCTCTTAACCAAGCAGCAAATCAATCAGTGGATTATATTTAAATAAATTGGCACATTATCAGCAACCATTCTAAGATACTGAAGGAAAGAACATTTATTAGAAGGAAGGGTTATTTTAGCTTGTTCTATTTCTTTCCTTATGTTTACTACCACACCATAAATAAAACAGGTTCTACACAAGCTGGCCCCAGATTTTCTACCATCAGAAGCAAAGATTTTTCCCCATTCCACTCCATTCCATATACAGAACCTGAATGAAGTATCAGTTGAATTATACTTCACTACTTGCTAAAGAATAATGTCTTCCCTCACACCTGAGAGCAGCCAATTAATTTAGGAGATAAACAGAGGAGAATGGTTAGATGGCTAAGTAGTCAGGAGCAGCAGCTAGGGGATTGCCTCTCTTGCTCCCCAACATCTACCCCGAGGCAGTTACCTCATGATGTTTAATGGCAGGGCTGGTCCTTGCCTTCTACCAACATTCTAGAAAGTTGTAGTGAAACACCAACAAGTTTTTTTTCCTCATTGGTTGTCCCCCTCCCCAAGTACTATTCTAAATAGTGTAGCTATATTTGGGAAACATAGGATGTTAATCTACATTGGTTTTAATATTTTGGAAGCTATCTTGTAACGAAGTATTCAGAAAAGGAAGATGATAGATAGATAGATAGATAGATAGATAGATAGATAGATAGATAATAGGCACTGTGTTAAGTGTAAATAATCCAGCCATTCCCAACAGAGGTCCAGAGCTGATCTCAATGACAGGCTTACGTGGGCCAACTAGGTACTGACAGCTGCTCAATGGTGTCCAATTCAACCATGGTTACTATGCTGTGCTGGACTAAGATATTTTGCTACTAGAAGCATAGCACTCACTCTGTCCTACTCCCTCTATCTAAATGTCTTCCCAGACATCAGTCCCTACTTTCATCTGCCCCTTAAATCCCATGCCTCAGAACAGTTGTGCTTTATGGTCAGCGCTGTTGTCACAGATTGTTAGTTAATCAATAACAGCAGTTGAGTTAAAAATGCCAAGTCCATAAGGTGTTGTCTGTGTAACAGGCAGGGAAATATTAAACATATAGGCTAGATGTTTTTGCCTGAGCTTTGAGCCAATGGAATCCAAATATAAATAAAAGAGTCAGCAGTTCCTTTACACACAGAAACACACACACACACACAAAACAGAAAAAGAATGCAAATTCTTGTCACACTTGAAATCCGAGGTGAAGTCTCAGAGGTTTAGGAAATGAGTATCTCCTAAATATAGTAAAAGGAAAAGCCGTGTTCAAGTAGTTAGAAGCAACGTGTGCCTCTCAAAATTTCTGTCTCCCAGAGGCAGTAAATCTATTCCTCATTGGACAAAGGAAATTATTTAAAAACTGCCTGCCACCCCTATAAAAGCAGAGAGAAGGCACCGGTTTGTGGCTACTCGCTGCTACACCAAAGATACAAACACTAAAGGCTGAGGGTGACCCCCAAGATGAGTGAGACATTTGGTTTGCCATGCTCTGATTGAAAGGTTGGTCTTAAACAATGTCAAAGCAATGCGGAATGAATGAAATATATGTAAATATACTACAATGTTGACAATGCTGAAAATATCTAAACTCTGTTTTGTAAGAAGCCAGATGCCTTACATGTACATGCAATGTTTTGAAAAATGTAAAATGCTGCCAGCTACTGAATATATGTAAATACAGGTATGCAAATTCCTTAAGAGTTGGGTGGCATGCTTGTATTACAAATATTTTGTGAGCTGGTAGTCCTTGCTGCTGAGATGGACTGCAGCTTCCATGTTCTTTATAAGACATGTTTCTTATAAGTTGAAAATAATGTATGTGCTATCAGTACCATGTGCCTTATAAATACAGGAGATGTTCCTTGTAAGACAAAATATGCCTAGGCTATGAAATATCCATGGAAACAACATGCCTACACCTTGTTATATCTATGAAAGATAACGGATTTGACTTATGGATTTGTCACCTGGAGTTATTCATCTACTGTGGATCCGTATTCACGGTCCCTATGTAGTCGCAATGGTGGCACTATTGCCACAACAACTGCCTCCCTAGATCTACCCAGACCAGAACCAGGGGATCCCTGTTGCACTTCCTTATTGTAGCTTTACTGGGTGGAAGGAGTGGGATGGGAACATGATCTGTGCATGCTTCAATTACCAGCAGACTGGACCCTCTTCTCACCACATGGCTGATGCTAGTAAAGTAGGCTTGGGGGTACATAGGCCAGGAAATGCTAATTAGCTATGCAACTACAGTAGTTATGTAACTAAATGGTGCATAGAGAATTCTGGCCAATGTGCCTACACTGGCAAATTCGGTGTGATGAAACTCCAGAAGGAGTACATAACTACATAATTTGTGTTATTTAATAAATATATGAAGAGATGTATAGCTGTGGATGGCAGGAGTTAGAGGTTTTCTAATCATGGATGGGAGTTTTGTGTCTCCAAGCACCAGTTGAAGTGTAGAAGAAGCACCAGCAGCTGCAGAACAGACAGGGCTGAAGGGAGAGTAGACTACTTAAGGAAGGGAGCAGTGCAGAAGAAAAATGACCAAGGAAGGAATGGAGTGTTAGGGAAAGGAAGAAGGAAGGAATAGAAGGAAGCAAGGAAAAGGGAAGACTCCAAAGTGTAAAGATGGGCCAGAGCAAGAAAGACAGGAAAGCTGGCAGTCGAAAAAAGGCAAGGAAAGAAGTAAGCAAGTGTGGACAGATGGGATGGTGAAAAGATCAGGAGATTCGGCATTGGTGAGGATTGCTGAAAATCCTTCCATGGATTCACTTCCAGGGGGCTTACCTAGGCATCCTGCATAGTCTCAGTCTGGGGAAAGGGACCAGGACAGTCCAGATGACTCACATAGCCAAATTATCAATAGCTTCAAGGGGGAACAACAAATGCTTCATATGCGGAATCAAAATAAGGCATGGACTCCGAGGGTAGGTGGCGACCTACTGCTCAATGTCAAGCTGAAGGAGAAGCTCATGGTGGATTGACATGGATCATGGAGGGGAGAAACATAAAAAGTAGAAGAAGGAGCTGTTAAAGCCCCAACTCAGACACATCTAACTTACTTTCTAGAAGAGAAGTTGTGCATCCATTGGTGGAACGTAGCTGCACCCACTGTAAAGAGGGGCTTAGAACCCTAATAGCTATGATCTACATTGTCCTGTTAAGCAACATGGAGTTAGACCATGTTTAACAGTGGCATGCAAGTGTTGAATATGGAAGGGGCCATGTCTGGTAGTAGCATAGTTTTGTAAGAAAAGCTAAATTACAGAAACACTGGGGCTGAATTTTAAACAAAGAAATGAACAATCATTTAATTTATTGATTAAACTGGTGACAGCTTGCAGCTTGAGCATGAAATGCTTGTGTTTTTATTCTTAACTATGCTTACAGTATCACTATCTTTGGCTTTCGCTCTGTTATTTCTGAAAGGGACTGGTATTATCTCCAAGATTTAGGAGCTGATTTTGGCATTCTCTGCCTGATATGTTTGGCAATATCAGTGATGCATCATGAGAAACACTTTTGTTTATGATAAAGAAAGGGGTGAGAAAAAGAAAGAGAGATTGAGAAATTGATTGTAGGCAGAATGTTGAAAACACAGACAGTGTAAAAATGATTCAGTACAGTGGCATATTTCCAATATACCCAGCCCCCGCTATGGCTTTTGTGTATGTCTCTTCCTATTTGTGCTTTAAAATCAAAGAAGTTCCAGAGCAAATGCCTGACTGTCATATCTAACAGAAAGAAAGAAAGAAAGAAAGAGAGAGAGAGAGAGAGAGAGAGAAAGAGAGAGAGAGAGAAAGAAAGACTGATGCACTATGTTGAACTCTTTGATATCTACTCAGAACACTGTCTGGAGACAGCACATAGTTTGCTTACATCCTAGTCAGTTTGCTGTGGTTTGTAGCTTTGTCAGAATAAATGATCCTTCCTTAACCTTACTCTGTATAGTACTATGGGTTGTTTCCTGTGTACATCCTGTCTAGTTTTGAAAATTTCAGCAGTTCTTGGTCTTTGTGTTTCTCTCTTGGCTTTTGCCTTCATGTCCTGCTTGAGGGCTTCTCAGAAACACAGACGAAGCTTGGGTCTGAACCAGGGAAGTTCTTATGTTCTTCTCCGGTAATTTATTCAGCTTGTCCTTATGGACACCATACACCATCAAGAACACTGAGTGAATATTCAGACAGGATCTGTGATTCATCTCTGTATCTCTGTGCTAAAAAGAACATTTTGACATAATACCTATCATAATACCTATCTAGTGCTTTACTATACTATTTTATAGAGCTATAACCTTAAAAGAGACAAACTGACATTTCTGATTTTTCTTTATTAAAAGCATAAATCTTGAACATAGGTTAGATAAACTAAGATTTTTCACTTCTTTTTTTAGGCCAGAGATGAAGATTAAGAAGTTAAGTCAAATGTTTAATAGAAAAGAGGTTTTTTTTTGAAGCAAGACAGAAGCAAAGCATAGTAGGTTCAGGAGTTCTTCAGGAAAGACTTGTCCAAAATTATTTGCTGCCTGATGCAAAGGATCTTGCCATCATTCCAGGTAGAGAAGCCAACTACACTGCTAGTTGAAGCTTACTTCAACATTAACAACATGAAAGTGTAATACCAAGAGAGAGCAGGCTAATTTAGGTGATATATTTGTTCAACAGAGAGGAACTGAGAAGAAGCTCAAGATAAGGAGGGGGCCTTCTAGTGCTGTTCCTCAAGCATCTGTCACATGAGAAAGTCGCTTTACTCTGCCACATGGTAGGTATGGCCTTCTCTGAGAAGGACAAGAATTCCAAAGTAGGTGGCATTTATTGCTTGTCTTTACCTCTGAGAATGTCCAGGGTGAATAAAGAGGCCTCGGGAGGGAGAGGAAACAGGGAGACAATTTGGTGCAGATTTAATATCTCTGGTGTTTGACAGTTTCCTTAGTTCAGATTAGTGAGCTCTCCACAAGAACTGATGGTTTCTATAGGCTCCCAATATCCATGGGAACCAATTGGTATGCCCACTTTTGTGGCAGGAATTCCATGAACCCTACCTGGCTGTGAAACCCCTGTGCTGACTCTTCACTTGATCTAGACTATTTAGGTAGGCAGCCCATGACACCAATCCCTTCTGTTAGACTGAGGATTTTGTTGTTGTTAACCACTGTCAAGTTGACTTCAACTTATGGTGACCCTATGAATGACAGACCTGTGAACTCAGGGCTGTGGCTTTCTTGATTAAATCTATTCACATATAATGCGGTCTTCCTATTTTCCTACTGCTTTCTACCTTACCAAGCATTATTGTCTTTTCTAGGGAGTCATGTCTTCTCAAGGTGTGGCCAAAATACAACAGTCTCAGTTTAGCCATCTTGGCTTCTAGAGAGAGATCAGGACTGATTTGCTCTAGGACCTATTTATTGGTCTTTTTATCATGATAGCTGCTGAACTTTTCTCCAGCACAGGGTCTATAGAACTCTTCTCCAGCACCACATTTCAAATGAATTGATTTTCTTCCTATCAGCCTCTTTACTGTCCAGTTTTCACATCCATACATCATCGTTATCATCATCGTTGTCATCATCATCATCATCATCATCATCATTGTCATCCTCCTCCTCCTGTTTATAATGCACAAAATTGGAAAAACACTTGCATGGACAATCCTAACTTTGATATTCAATGATATATCATTAGACTTGACATCTTGTCAAGTTCCTTCATAAATGCCCTTCCAAGTCCTAGGCCCTTTCCACAGGATGTCGCTGTTGCATTTTTGCCACAGGATGGCAGCAGTCGGCAGGTCATGCTTCTGCATGACATCATCTCAGTCCCACTGCCATCCTGTCATGGAGCGTCGTGCTTGCACAGTTTTTGCAAAATGGAAAAAATCCGTTTCACACCTGCGATCATGCAGCGCTCCCGTCACTTCTGGCCATGCTGAAGATGCAGAAGCGCATTGGCGATATTTCCTTCCGTAGCACAGCAATGGAAAAAGCCCAGCTGCACTGCAGAAGGAAGATGTGGTGCCACTGCGTTCTCTTCCACATGGACCAAGTGGGTGCAGAGGGGAGCGTTGCTGAGATGACGCGGAAGAGCTTCATTGTGCTGAAATGGCCTTAGTCTTCTTTTGATCTCTTGACTGTGGTCAACATTTTAATTAATGACTGAGCTAAGCCATATGAAATCTCTGACTAAGTCAATGCCTTGTGTACTTTAAAGTTAGGTAAATAATCTTTGATCATTATTTTTGTTTTCCTAATGTTGAACATTAAAGCTGTCTTTGCACTTTCTTCCTTGACTCTCTTTAGTAGTAGTTGCAAATCTTTGCTATTTTTACTAGTAGTATGGTATCATCTGCATATCTCAAATTGTTGATATTTCTTCAATTTTCATATCTCTTTCCTTGCAATCTAATCCAGCTTTGTGTGTGAGACATTCAGCATACAAGTTAAACAAATGGTGTGATAAAATGCAGCCTTGCCTGTCTCCCTTGACAACTGGAAATCATTCTGTTTCATCATATTCTGTCCTAATAGTGACCTCTTGTCCTGAGTACAGGTTATACATTAGGATAATTAAATGTTATGGAACAGCCATTTCTTTAAGAGCAATCCATAGTCTTTCATGATCTACACAGTCAAAGATATATAAAGCATAGACTGATTTTCTTCTCAGATTCTTTGGTGCAGTCTATTATCCAATGTATGGTTGCAATATGATCTCTTGTGCCCCCTCATCTGCTGAACCCAGGCTGGACATCTGCACTCTTTCACTGCCTGTAACGTAAAAGTCATTGTGGTAGAATTTTGAGCATCAATTTGCTTGTGTGAGAGATTAATGCAATGGTCCTGTGGTTATTGCAATTCCTTGGGTCTCCTTCTTGGGGATTGGAATGTATATTGAGCAATCTTTTCTCCATTCTTTTGTTTTCCATATTTGCTGACAGATTTTAGTAAGAATTTGAGTGGACTCTGTCTTTGTTGCTTGAAACAACTCTATCAGTATACCATCTGTTCCTGGTGATTTATTTCTCCCAAGTGCTTTGAGTGCAGCTTCCACTTCACTTTCTAAAACTGAGGGTTCATTTCCAAATATTCTTCCCTGAATGAATCTGTTGTTCTTTCATCTCTTTTACAAAGTTCTTCAGCATATCATTTCCATAATCCTTTTATTTATTTTTTTCTTGATCATGCAGTGTGTCCCACTGCTGGTCATAGGGCATCCCCACTCTTGGATTAATTTTCCCTTTGATTACTTGGATCTTACAGAAGAGGTCTCTGTTCTTCCTTTTTTGCTGATCTTCTATTTCTCTGCATTGATTGTTATAGTAATTCTCTTTGTCCCTGCACAAAAGACCTTGGACAGTTGTTTTCAGGGATCTGACACTATTTCTGCCCCTTTTGCTCTTTCTCTGTCCTAAATTGCTTGAAGAATTTCATCCATGAATCCTCATCAACAAGTGAGGCTTTTCTTTCTTTTTGGCTACAGACAATGTCTTTTTGCATTCCCCCCCTGGCAGTGCTCCTGGCTTCAGTCCAGAGTTCTTCTGGCTCCTAGTAAATTAGACTTAATACCGCAAATCTATGTTTTATATTATCTTTAAAATCTATAGGGATGTTCTTCAGGTTCTGTTTTGGCATAATGATTGATTTAATGTTCTTCTTTACCTTTACTTTGATTTTTGATTTTAGCAGTACATAGTCTGTTCTATAGTCTGCTCCTGGTCTTGTTTAGCAAACAGAATGAAGCTTCTTCATCTTCTGCTTCCAATTATGTAGTTTGTATGATTTCCATATTGACCATCAGGTGATATCCATATATGCAGTTACCTCTTTGGTTGCCTGAAAGAATGTGTTTGCAAGGAACAAACTGTTGGCTTTACAAAATTCAGTTAGTCACTCCCCTGCTTCATTTCTTGAACCTAGGCCAAATTTTCCTTCAATGTTTGTTTCTGCTCTGTTTCCTGCTTTTGCATCTCAATCATCTATGATTGTCAACATGTCCTGTTTCGGCATGTAATCAATTTCTTCCTGGACTTCAGCATAGAATCTTTCAATTTCTTCCTCTTCTGGCTCTGTTCTTGGAACATAAGTTTGGATTATGGTTGTATTGATGGGGTTTCCTTGAAATCTTATTAATATTATTTGGCCAGACTTTGCATTATATTCCTTGACTGGTTTTGCTACATCTCTCCTCACTAGTGTTATGCCTCATCCTCTGAGTGAGTCTGAGCCAGACACAGACTCAGAATTTGCAGTGCCTGTATCCACAGGTGAGGCAGGAGGGGCCCCAAACCCCAGCAGATAGGTGCGGATGCTGTAAGGCCACGCTTTGGGGTGCCCAATATCAGTATGGTTTGGATGGGCACCATACCTAATTGGCACTATATTGGATTGGCCAGTGTATTAGTTGGCTGTAATATCAAAGTCAAGCCTGAGAGGTGACCGAGAGGTCAAACCAAGTAAGGGAAGAAACCTGACTGTAAACAAGAGAAGCAGTCAACCTAAACACCCTAAGACTAAGTCATTTGTCAGGCAAATAAAGGTCATGCCTGAGGATAATAGGCTTAAACAGAAAAAGAGCCCTGGTACTGCAGCCACAAGGTTGTGAGTCTGATCCTGCCAGGCTCCAGGTTGACTCAGCCTTCCATCCTTCTGCAGGTCGGTAAAATGAGTACCCACTTGTTAAGGGCAATTAGCTAACACACATTGTAAACCGCTTAGAGATCAGGTAGCTGATAAGCAGTATAAAAATACACATGTATTGCTATGGAGTTTTCCCAGGGAATGCAATTGTGAGAAGCCCACCAGGACACTGATTGACAGATAGCTGTCCCCTGTGCACCTGGACTACTTCCTCTTTCCTCATAGTACCCACAATAGACAGCTATTACAACACACATTATGTCTTTGTCATCCAAATGCTGTGAACATTAGAGGGTTAATAGTCCTTTGTCTGTGCTGCAACTCCCATTGTTCCACATCTGGAGCTGCACATATCTTCCACTGCCACAGGCTATCTTTTGGGTAAAAATACCCCTGATTCCAGGATGCCCAGTGCAGTCTCTCAAAGGCCTGTCACTCTGTCCGTCTGGCTCCTGAACAAAAACTGTCTTTAGGTCCTACCGAAGCCAAGCCACATTTCAGCTTCTTCATACTCTTCTGGATTGGTAATTATAAACCCAAAAAACCCTCAGCCTCTCTCTCCATAATTTTTCCTGTGCGTGCATGAGTGAATTCCCCCTCAGTAAAACACATTTTCAGCTTTCTTTTGAATAGCTGGCTGGTTCTTTTCCTGCGTGAGCCCGTAAACATTGGTAGAAAAGGTCTTGTTAAGTTATCCCCCTCTTGCAAGCCTCCTGTTTGAGCTAATTTACTCCCCACTTTTGCAAGGAGGTATTTGGCATCTCAGGTTGGCCCGTGTGGCACCTACTTTTTGGGGTAACAATGCTACTTCCCAGCAGCAGGAGGAAGATGCTGAGAATGAGTACTTACCCCTATAGAGTAAAGGAGTGTCGAATGGAGTTTGCATAGGTTCCAATGGCTCTTAAATAAGAGGCACTATTTTGGTTGTGTGAAGACAGCCAGTTATAAATATTCCAGCAGTTCCCTGGCAGATTGTTGTTCACAAACAACCTTTGTGGCTGATTAGCAACCCTTCTGACTTTGTGTTTCCTTTGTGAGATTGGACTTTTTTTTGTTTGACAAATGCTGCTTTTGGACTCTCTTCTGGTTTATTACCTTGAATTCCCGCCTTACTGTTATGATTTGGACTGACTGACAACTATGCTTTTGTTACTCTGTTCGTTGTGGTGAGACACCTGTTACTAACTGGGGTATGATAATGATCTGACTGCTCCTACAGTTCACAACTGCCTTTAGTTCTGGGCAGTTGCTGGCAAGAAAACAGGACAACTATTAATTCCACCCTACTATGGCACTACCTTTCTCTGGTGATGGGATTGCATGCTGCTGTGAGGCAAGAAGCTACGCTGGAGGTAGCAATGCTGCTGGTAGAGTCTCCCATGTCAGACAGGCTTTTGCTGATTGTTAGAAAATTCCAGCATTCTCTCCCCACACCATTGCTGTAGGGCAAGTGAGGCTTAAGTAGCACAGAGTTTCATTTTCCTTTGCATGACAAAGCCTTCTCCTTTCTTACCTAAAGTCTTACCATTTGCTCCCATGTTATTTAAATGCATGGTTATAAATACCTTTGGTATCCAGGTAACTAGATCATGTGACCCAGGACAGTTCCTAGGGTCATCAGCCTTATAAAAGACCCCACTTCTTGGACCTCTCTCTTTTATTTGGCATTTTTGCTTTTTCCGCTACTCTGCTAAAAGGAGGCTGATTCCTAACAGTGTTAACTTTCATAGAATTTCCCAAAAAGGGCTAACACCCTGGGAAACTCTAACTTCCAGCACTGATGAGCAAAACTAAATGTGCCAAACAGTTGTTGGGCAGGAACAGTAGTGGGGAGTGACACTGGTGGAGGATCTTTCAGAGGCAATAGCAGTGGCACCATAGCAAACACTTGTTAGCACTATACAGAAGGAGGCATAGTAAATCCATTTTGAATATCTTTTAGCACCGAAACCCTATCATGAGAAAATGCAAAATGAAATGAGAGATAGTGCCGGCAGATGAGGCTCCCAAGTTAGAAGGCACTCAATGAGCTACTAGGGAAGAGCAGAGAATAACTACATTTAGGTCAATGGTTAACGGACATTGAAAAACAAGAAATGGAATATATAAACATTGCAATACTTGGGGTAAGTGAGCTATAGTAGACAGGAATGGGACATTTTCAGTCAGACTGAGGATAGTAGATGGATTGGTCTTTAGTTGGTGACTGCTTGTACCTATATTACGTTTGTGACTATTCTGTGTCCACTGTATAATTGTTGCATATTACTTTTATCATCTTTAGTAAAAAAAGAGAGAAAGAAGCCTCCCTCCTCCTCCTCTTCCTCAAAACGTTACTCATTGAGTTCATTTTGTTTTAATTTTTTTGCTACATTTATAGGCCACCTTTCTGTCTGGCCATTCATTCCAGTTTATAACATCAAATCTTGCTAGGGTGGGTACAAAAAATAGAAAGTTAATGAAGAATCATTTGCATGTGTCTGTAGTAGAGGTTCACTTTAATATTCCCAGTTCTGTAGTTTCCAAATATCCTGTATAGGAATTAGTCTTTGAAATCTGAGCATGTTTTTATTTAAGATCAATTTACTGCTGTTGTCTCCTTTCCCATCAGCAGAAGGTTAGTATGTGAATGCATTCTGAGTGACATAAGGAGGAACAAGAAAGGAAGGAAGAAGAAAGGTACACAAGGCCCTGTTACTGCTCACTTTCAGACAAGTTATTACAATATGTCTTTCCATAGTTGGCTTCCAGCTAACTTCCCATAAAAATGGCCACTTCTGAGTCTAAAATGACCAGGATAGGACAAAAGCTGTCTCTGTACTCCCTAGAAGTTGTGGCATGCCATTTAAGACCCCTCCTCCAAACACCAAAACAGTAAAAAAATAAATAAATTTGACTATTTGGCAGATGCTATGCCCCCCAAGGTCCCTAGAGGATCAATGCATCCCCCCAGCCCCTCACAGTTGCTGTGCTTTAAACTTCGGGCATTTTCAAAATGAAAGGTCCTCCCACTAGCAGTCAGAAGATACTGGAACTATTCCATGGTTTTTCCTCAATGGATTTTCCATGGTAAGAAAAACCTTGAAAGAAGCAACATCTTCAGAAGTCTCTATCTGGAATCACTTTATATTAGATGTTTCTTGTCACCTTCCTTTAAGCTACTTACCTGGGAGGAAGTACTATAGAACTCAATGAAACTTATTTTTGAATAAACATGTATATTATTGCCTTGATCATGCTGGTGTGGATTGTCATTTTATCTCTTCTAAACTATCTCATTTTCATTGTGCATAGGAACTTAGCTGGGAAGCTCAGAAACAAACACCATGGAGAGATGTTTCCCAAGAAAGGGTATTTCAGCCTTTTGTAGGGAAAGATAGAAACTACATTGAACCAGAGTAGTTAAGGTAATCTAGGGACCAGCATGGAAGGACTGTAATTTTTCTCTGTGTCTGTCTGTATGGATCGCAATATTCTGAAAGGAGTTTGGATCCAGTGTAGGAGTGAGGATTAAGTATCCTGACCAGGTCTTGGAAAACCTACTTTTTGACCTAAAGCCAGAAACCCTACTGGCCATACTGACTATAGGATTCTTGGACTTGTAGTCCAAAAGTAACTTTCCCACATTCTGATCCCAACAAAATGTCTACAGTGTCTTTGAGAACCAGTGTCAGCTCTACCTTATCAGTCCAACTCCAAACATATCCAAACTTATCTGATTTTGACAACTAAGCAGAGTTGGTCCTGGTTAATACATAAATGGAAATACTATGGATCTCAGGGTAGGAGAAGTGAAATCCTAGAAGGTTAACCAGACTTGACAATACTAGGTGGATAGACCAATGTTTTAACTCATTATAGGGCAGCTTCCAATATTCCAACTGTCAGGCAGTAAGTCATTCACCTCAGGTAGCAGATTTAGGATGCCATGAATGGGGAGCCTAGTTAGTTATTTAGTTATTTAGTTGATTCTTATTGTATTTCTATTGTCAGGTAGGAGGAAAGGTGCTTGTGGGATTTCCTGGCTCAGGTGCCAAAATAATGTGCCTGGCTTTTAGGTACCATAAACCTTTACTTGACTGGGAAAGGGAGAAGTGCCATTTACAGCTCTTCCTTAGGCAGAAAGATTTCTTGAGATAGCCCTGTTCAAGCGCTTCTGTGATTGTGACATTTTCTATGTCACTAACAATTTACCTTACTAAAAGAAGGTATTTAGGCAACTGGGATTTTTTTCCAGGAAGCTGAGTGCTGCAAATCTGTGGAAACTGCCTAAACAAAAAGCAAAGCAAAAAAAATCAAGAGAATGGCATAGGGTTAATCAGTTATATGCTAATACTCTATTGTGAAGAAAATCAGGGAAACTTCCAGCATTAATTAAAAATGAGACTTACGCTGTCATCTGGGTTA
Source organism: Cyclura pinguis (assembly GCA_030412105.1). Taxonomy (NCBI): domain Eukaryota; kingdom Metazoa; phylum Chordata; class Lepidosauria; order Squamata; family Iguanidae; genus Cyclura; species Cyclura pinguis. The sequence continues at coordinate 156,459,650 of CM059602.1, forward strand.
ATGAATTTAAATTTCTACTACATAACTGAAAAGATTTGGATCAACTTTCTATCCACTGGAGAGCTGCTATCAGAAAGGTGTCCACACACTTACTGGTGTGTTGAGGTATGTAACATCTTCCTCTTTATTTCTTCCCTCCTTTCTGTTTTTATTAATCTTTTTTCGTTACATTAAAACTGCAGAGATTAAGTAGAAAAAGAAAACAGAAAAGAAAAAAGACAGAAGGAGGGAGAGAAAGAAAAAGCAACTTCCAATCTTTTTTTTAAAGGTTATACATAACATATACATTTTCCATTCCTCTCTTTTTAATAAACAACCAATATCCTTCTTTCAATAACTGACTCTTTCTAATAATCAAAAGCCCGTGTTACTGAGTCATTTCCTTTTTTTTTTTAATTGCAAAAAGTCAATAATGGTCCAGTCTTTGGTACATATCACTAAAAGTCTCTAGTTAAAACAATCAGCTTATCTATTTCTAGTACAATTATCAACTTCTTCCTTCCTAGACTGCATTGAATATTCAGGATTTTTATCCACAACTACAGGTAAACAGTTTTTGTCAAGTACATTGAAATTAGTGTTGCCTGTTGCACATTGATCATTATCTGCCAAATAGCTTAATTGCACACATATTTGGGTTAGTGTTGTAGATTACTGAGCTGACTTCTTTGGACCAAGCTAAGAGAAAACAGGATTGCCACAGTGGGTTTTCTCCTTGCACATACATATACCATTTTTTCCCTTATGGATGGCTTGAGTAATTTCCATCAACTCAGTGTGAAACATCCTTCATCCCTTAGTGAAAAATTATCCAATACCGTGAACAAGAAGGTGAAAAAATTAGTGGGATCTAGTATGTACATTTCAAAACCATAAACCCCATTAGTGATGACATCTATAAAACCAGCCACATTGGAAGAGTCTGATTTTCTCATTCTTCCTATGAAAATACATGCAGTTATATTAGTCTTCCTTTTTAGTGAACGGTGTTTCGTGGGTACCTGGCCCATCAATATGTGTGAAGGAATTCAGCTTCCTATCAGGTGAATTGGAAATACTTGCTGCCTCCATTAATCATAAACCATTTGTCTTTTACATCAGTGGTTCTGTCTTATTGTGATCACCTGCAAATCCTTTCTTGGTGTAGAAGCCCTAAGTAGTCCTGAATCCATTTCAAGGACTTAACTCCTTACATTTAGGAAAAATTACTTTTTTTTTTTACACTACTTCTAATAACCTTGATGTTTAATCCAGTATGCTGGTCCCCCTTCTTCTTTTTCAGAGGCTATATTTGGGCTACAGTCCTTTTGGTTCTAACCATCTGAGTTTGCTATCAGAAGGAGTGACAGCTCAAAAGATATCAAATCTGATAACTTGAGTGTACCATAGAATCATAGAATAATAGAGTTGGAAGAGACCACAGGGGTCATCCAGTCCAACCCCCTGCCATGCAGGAACCCACACCAAAGCACACCCAACAGATAGCCATCCAGCCTCTGTTTAAAACTTCCAAAGAAGGAAACTCCACCACACTCCAAGGTAGTGCATTTCATTGTCAACTTATGGTGACCCCATGCATTTCCTAGGAAAGGAATACTCAGAGGTAGTTTTGACAGTTCCTTCCTTTGAAATATAGCCTACAGCATCTGGTGTTCATTGGCAGTCTCCCAATGAAATACTAACTAGGGTTGACCCTGCTTAGCTTATAAGATCAGACAGGATCTTGTACCTCTCCCTCCTCAGGAAAGAGCTTTTGTGTTAAATCAGGTAAGAGACATTTCAGGGGGTACTTGATCGTGATGTACCATATAAGAAATGTTTGTGAGCCACTGACATTTCTATTTAATGGGTTGCCATACATAAAATCTTGAAAATCTGCACAGGTCCAGCTGCTGTATTTGGACCAAAATGATAGCACTTTTTTTACAGCTCTCACTTTCCGCCTGCCTCAAGAAATGTGCAAGGAAGAGAAAGCTGTTGCTGCTTGTCTCCATAGTGACACCTTGACAGGATCCAGAGAAAACATTTTTACTTCAGTACCTAATGGATTTGTCTCTTGAGCAAAGCTACTCAATGAAAAATATGCCTGAAATAGAAAAGCTATTCATTATGGTGCACGGCTCATTGTGATACGCACAGCATTGGATGGTGATAAGTGTGATTTAGCATAGTGTTTAGAAATGCCAGAGAAAGAGAACATTTTTCCTTTCACAAATTTGTTTGGCATACTGAATTCTGGCTCATTTAAGTTGTGATCTCAGATAAAATGACACTGGAGAAGGGCTCATTTCTGTTTTATCTTGAGCAAGAATGGGTGGATTGTGTTTTGGTTTGGTTTTGCATAAGAAGTAGAATTAAAACTTGTTGAATATAGTAACTGTGTCTACCTGGGAATAACTGTCATTTGGGGCTTTGGGGAAAAAATCAGAAAAACGAACGATAACACACAGGCAGGAGATAGTGCTTTTGAAAATGGAGTTCATCTTTCAGGTCATTGCTGATGTAGACTTTTCAATCAGGAATCCAGTGCTGCAGGCTCTGAAAGTGGCAGCTCATTCAAGCATCCCAGAATGTTGGGGCATAGAAGAAACAAAGTACATTGCATCTTGATGTTCTGATTAATCAACCTGTCTAGAACTCACTAATGTTTCCTCTGGTTTTACCTGTGTGGTAGACACCATAACAATGTCCTCCCTAGCTCTGGTTTGAATTGATATAGTGGATATGTGGATATGATGTTATTGTAGATATGATGTTATTGACTTTCACCATTATCTTTTCCAGTCATTTCTAGGTTTACACTTTTATTTTTTAGGGTTTTTTCAGAAGGCATTTTGAAGCAACATTAGTGAAATAATCTAGCAATATTTACATTGCATTTGTCATGTAGCAAAAAAATCAACAATAGATGTCGTTGTTTTTCCTGGTTCAGGACTCAAAGTGGCTTACAATTCACAAGATACAAAAGTTAAAATGAAATTAGACAAAGTATTAGAACCAGGTTAAAACATGTGTCATTCAATGTGCACACACACACTAACACAACAATTAGCAAGATCCAGTGCAGTATTTAGGTGTGATGGGCCTGAGTCCAAAAGAAAAGTCTTTACTTGTCTGTAAAAATAAAGCAGAAATTTATTCTGTGCCATGAACCTTGAGCAGCAGTGGCCATCTGCGGGGGGATGGAATGGGGGTGAGTGTGTCTTGTTTGCAGGGATACATGGGAGAATGCAAGGGAGAGGAGTTTTCTCTGTTAGACTGTGCACTTAGTGTACGCAGGTAATGAGGGATCTAATTACAAATTTATTAACTGCAGCAAGGTTAGTTATATCAAGAAAAAGGAAAATTCAGGGAGATTTTCAAATAAAGGATTGGTATAAAGAAGTGTGGAAAATCGCCATTAATGATAAGTTAACATGTGGAATTAAGGTAAAAAAAAGGAATAATGAAAGGGAGTGATTTTGAAGCAATATGGAAGATATTTGTGGAAAAGGTTTTAGTAAAAGAGGAAAGTGTTACACCACCACAAGAACAGTTACAATTTTGGAAGGTGGAGTAGTTCGAGGCACAATTGGCTCTGGGGATGGAGTACACTTAGCAGTAGCAATACGTTAAATTTAGTTTGAAAACTCTAGAAATAAGAATGAAATTACCAATAGTATATTTTTAAAATGTTAAGTATGAGAATAAATAACAACAATGGGTATAATGAGAATGAGATTTAGACATATATAACCAAAATATATAATCAGTATGATTTATAATCTGTTGAATAACTAATATTATGTAAATGGATTTAGAGGGAAATAGAATCTAAGCATTTTTTTTGTATCTTTTTTCCTTCCCTTTTATGTTTATCACCTTATGTAATTTTTTTGGTGTATTTTTTCTTTTCTTATAATTAAATTATTTTTTTTTTTAAAAAAAGGCTGTCCACTTGGGAGAGGGGGAGGAAGGTAATGATACACTCTGGGGGAATGGCAGACAGGATATTAATTTTTTTTTTGAACATATGAGTTTTTTTTTTTTTAAAAAAAAGGTCCTGCCAATTTTATTGGTTGTTCTCCAGTTCCAGGTTCACCAAACATACGCTGATCCTATGAACTATAAAATAAATCCAATTCTTGCTTTTGAGGAAGGGCCAAGGCAGTAGTGTTTTCTATACAAAATCTATGTTGTATGGTTTGAGTGCCTCTTCCTCTATCCCTCACTTATTTTTCAATTGACAGCTTCTCTCTGAGCTCATTTTATCTGCTCTGGGGATTGTATGTGTGTATGTACACACACACACACAGAGCACATTTTGCCACTGCTATCATACCAGTTTCAGAGCTTATAGCACAAAGCAGCACATACACACATTTAGAATACTACAAAAGAAAAATGAACAGTCAACCCTTACTGATTCAAACAGAAAGTAGATATTTTAGTTGCATCCCAGTTGACTAGTGTAAGAGCCTCTCTAAACTGAAAAGTCTTCATGGCAATTGGATGAACCTGGCAGAGTTCTAAAGGGAGGAAATTCAAGTCTCAAGGAGGCACCTCTTGTAAAAGTAGGACTCGAAATGACAAGAACTTATTCCGGTTTCTTTCCAGCCAAGATCAAAACAGACTGTTTTGTTTCTACTACATTATGGAAGGCAAAGCAAAATTCTTTTGGGAGAAGTAAATCAGAAGAGCATTCAAGTGCAGCAAGTTTTCCTACATCTAAGTTTACAAAAAAGAAAAAGAAAAAAAAAAAAAAAGAAATACCAACCAGTCATTCTGGACTATTCTGGACTATTTTCATGAGGGGGGGGGGTCAGAGAAAAATGAAGATTTACCTACTGGTATTATAAGAGGTACAGTCAGGTGCCACTGGACTGCACCTTCATTAGCCTAGTAAGAAAGATGATTTTGTTTATGATGGTCAGATTGGCTGATAGATGACTTTAAAAATGAGATTATCCAAATACAATTCATGAGGAAAAGTATATCAACCAGTTATGACAATTAAGCAGAGCCTCCATGCTCAGGGGTAGAACAACAGAAAATAAGAGATGTGGGGATCAAGGAGACCTTTGTTCAACTTGTGATGTGTTAAAGGAGAGAAGAGAGAATGTTTGGAGAACTGCTGTGACCTGGGTTTCCTAGCATGGGTAGTGCTGAGGCTGGAGGGGCTGGAAGAAGAGGATTAGGCAACAACTAGGAGGTATTGAGGTAAAGAAGGCAGACATGTATATGTGCCTTTAAGTCATCTGTTGACTGATGATGATCCCATGAATTTCATGGAGTTTTCTTAAGCAATGTAATGTACAACAAAGCTTTGAGTTCAAGGAATTAGGCTTAGACGTTTCGAAGGCTTTATTTAGGAATGTTGAAGAAACAACAGCACACCTTGACATTCCCAAGACTAAAGAAGCATTGGATTTGCAGCACCTTATAAGCTGTAACATTTCAAGCTAGTATGTGCTAGTATTCTATTTGATAGCTAATCATAATAACCCCTTTCCAAGACTATTTTGTGCCCCTCCCATTTTCTCATTCAGCTTGTCAACAGTTCATACATCTGTCTCCAAACATCTGTATTCTTATCACAGCTCATTACAATAACATTTCCCTGTTCCCAACACACTTTTTCCCAACTAATCCCATCATCCCCTCTCAGCACAGTAAAGCACAGCAAAGCATCAAAGCAAACCTACCTAAAAACAAGGCAGGGAGAGCAAAGCTGATCTGACAGGCAAGGAATACTCAGAAGTGTCTTTGCCAGATACTTCCTCTGAAATATAGTCTGCTGCATCTGGTATTCATTGGCAGTCTCCCATCCAAGTACTAACCAGTCTGACTCTGCTTAGCTCCCAAGATCAGATAGGATCTACTGTCTGTAGGGGACTTAGGCCCTAGATGTACATACTGATAACCAAAAAGCACTTTGCACATAAACAGAAACACTGTACCTGGGCTGAGTTTTTGATATTTAGAAGAATCATAGAATCATAGAATCATAGAAATGTAGAGTTGGAAGACACCACACGGGCCATCCAGTCCAACCCCCTGCCATGCAGGAACACTCTCAAAGCACTCCCGACAGATGGCCATCCAGCCTCTGCTTAAAAACCTCCAAAGAAGGAGACTCCACCACACTCCGAGGCAGCATATTCCACTGCCGGACAGCCCTGACCGTCAGGAAGTTCTTCCTGAGGTTCAGGTGGAATCTCCTTTCCTGCAGCTTGAATCCATTGCTCCTTGTCCTGGTCTCTGGAGCAGCAGAAAACAAGCCCTCTCCTTCCTCTACATGGCATCCCTTCAAATATTTAAACATGGCTATCATGTCCCCTCTTAACCTTCTCTTCTGCAGACTAAACATACCCAGCTCTCTAAGTCTGTCCTCATAGGGCTTGGCTTCCAGACCCTTCACCATTTTGGTCGCCCTCCTCTGGACCTGCTCCAGCCTGACCATGTCCTTCTTGAATTGGGGCGCCCAGAACTGGACACAGGATTCAAGATGAGGTCTAACCAAAGCAGAGTAGAGTGGTACCAGTACCCCCCTCAATCTAGACACCATACTCCTATTGATGCAGCTGAAAATTGCATTGGCTTTCTTGGCTGCCGCATCACACTGCTGACTCATGTTCAGCTTGTGGTCTATTAAGACTGCTAGATCCCTTTCACACGTACTGCCATCCAGCCACGTGTCCCCCATCCTATATTTCTGGATTCCATTTTTTCTACCTAAGTGTAGGACCTTACGCTTCTCTCTGTTGAATTTCATTTTGTTAGCTTTGGCCCAGCTCTCCAATCTATCCAGGTCATTTTGAATGTTGATCCTGTCCTCTGGCGTATTAGCAACCCCTCCCAATTTGGTGTCATCTGCAAATTTGATGAGCATGCCCTCTATTCCTTCATCCAAGTCATTGATGAAAATATTGAACAGCACTGGGCCCAGGACAGAACCCTGTGGCACCCCGCTAGTCACTTCTCTCCAGGATGAAAAGCAGCCATTCGTGATCACCCTTTGGGTTCAGTCGGTCAACCAATTACAAATCCGACTAACAGTAGCCCTGTCCAGCCCGCATTTTACTAGCTTCTTTGCAAGAATGTCATGGGGAACTTTGTCAAAGGCCTTACTGAAATCTAGAAATGCTACACCCACAGCATTCCCTTCATCTATCAAGCTAGTATAGAATAGCAATAATGTTAATAAAGAAACAGAAGTGCCACCATTTAGAAATATGTGCATTATAATTACATGTATTTAAATTTGTATGGCAGTGGTAGATAGTGGCATCCCAACCTTCACATTTCACAAGATCATTCAACATACAGAGTTGTGTTGTTGTGTGCCTTTAAGTCTTTTCCAGCTTATTGCAACCCAAAGGTGAACTTATCATGGGGTTTCCTTGGCAAGATTTGTTCAGAGGAGGCTTGTCTTTATCATCCTCTGAGGCTGAGAGAATGTGACTTCCCCAAGATCACCTGTTAGATTTCCCTGACTAAAGAAGGATTTGAATCTTGATCTCTAGAGTCATAATTCATTGCTCAAACTGCTATACCATACTGGCTCTGACATAGAGAGCATTCTACCATACAGTGAGTATTTCCTTCCCTCTCTCTTTTGCTCTAACTTTCTCTGTTGTACTAACTCCCCCATATACATATACTGAAATTGTGGTCCTTTCCAATTTACATCATTAAAAATGCCAGTTCTCTAACAGGAATGCTCTGTCATTTGGACAATGGCAGGTAGTGGTTTTCATGTCAGTGGGGGAATGAATCTCCTCTAGATTTTACTCTGAAAAACTGGATATAGAGTTCAGTACCATGGACAGCTCAATCTCAATGTCAGCTTTTGTTTGTGTGTAAGCTTGTTTTTTGCAGGAAAAAAAATAAAGCAATTTAGGGTTGAAAAAAAAAACTCCATGTGCCTATGTGGAAATAGTGTTCTTTGCATAAAAAATTGTTAGTGTGGTTTTTTATGCAAAAAAGCACATTTTTAAAGCAAAGAACAGTTGGCAGACAGTTCTTGTATGTGTGTGTGCACACACGCACACATGCATGTACATGTCTGTTCAAGATTTCTGGTTTTCACAAATAAAAACCCCCAGCAATTTTGCCTATACTTTAAAATCATGTGGCTATCTGGAAATAGCGTTTTTCGCACGTTTTTGCCCTCCAAAATCCCAATGATTTTCACACAAAATATTTTCCCAACACAATTTGCGATATGCAAATTCTGGGTGAAAAATGCACAGCTATATTTGTTTTCTCTTGTAGCAAAGAGAAAACTGTGCAAATTATTCATCTATACATGCAAGGACAAAATAGTCACATAGTTACATCCTACAAAAGGAATTTCCACTTAGACCGATGAGATTTAGTAGCAAGTCAAAGTAATGATTTGCATCCCTGCAGCCTATTGTGCTAAAACTAGCTCTAATTCAGCAGTGAATTATTTTTTCATTTGCCTGAGAGATTAATAAATGTCCTGTCTGAGGAAACAGGGAATAGCCCATCCCTAGCTCCACCCTGAAGCAGGGTTTATATCAATTTCATGAATTCAGTTTTTGCAATAATAATCTGAACATGGAACAAGAACATCACTTATACAAGAAACTAATTATTAATACTAAGAAATCATCTTGTGGCATCTTAAAGATTAACAATTTTAACATGACATGACATAACAATCTGATGGACTAGTCCACAAAAGACTGTGTCATTATAAATATGTAACTCTTGAAAGTGTCACAATATTTGATGTTTTCAATACAGCAAAAATTGGTGCTGCTAAGAGAATCAGCTATGCTTACAAAGAACACAGGCAGACTCATTTTTCCCTGTGTTGTTTTGCCTACGCAACCAAGCATTACTCATGCTGGTCAATCAAGGCCTCAGGCCAGTGTTTTTTTTTATTTTTTGCAGATAGAACCAAGCAGAAAATTAGCCAGGTAAATAAGGGAGAGAGTGATGAATTCACTGAAACAGTTGTGCTACAAATTACAGAAATCTTCATAAAACATTGATAGAATTGTTGTTTCTCAGCAGTTTTTGTCAAAGGCTGTGTGCCTAGTCATGTTCAGTCTCTAGTCATGACATTATCAAAATAACATGCTGGTCTACCGGTAGATTTTAGATTGTCTTCAGGGGTGCTCCCACATGTAGCACACTGTGGGAATAAAGATGAGTTTGCTAACCTGAGTAGAATAGTGACTCTCATTAGCTGAACCCCATACTCAAGGCATTATGGGCCCTGTAGATTGAAAAATCATGTAATATCCATGTATTGGTGGAACTTTACTGATGTTCTCCAAACAACTTCTCCAAGCAGTTTCACACAGTTGTTAACCCTACAGTTAGCTTATTTCAGTACATCATATGATAGTTCTCATGCAGTCTGTCACAGAGCTTAAAATATTAGGTTTGAAGATTGCTCTGGCCTCTGAGAGAAAGAAGAGCAGCCAAACATAGCTCCATCATGTCTTGGTCTCAGCAGCTGGTGGGGAGCTTGCCCTCCATTCCAACTGACACTGCTCTGGCATCTCAGGAAGAGAAGAACCGCCAGCATCTACTGGACTAATCCCCTCCTTATTTAGATAGTAAGCTTGAGGGCAGGGAATAGTTAAATGAATGATATGTAAATGTTTCTGAGAGCCTTTGGGGCTGGAGGGAGGGGCATAAATATGATTGGTAGGTAGATAGATAGATAGATAGATAGATAGATAGATAGATAGATGTTGGAAGATTGATATGACCATTAACATTAACAATTGAACTTATTTAATTAGTTAATATTTTGTTAATTATGTCATTATTTGAAACACAAGTTTTCAAAACAGATATGAAATTCACATAAACATTGTGAAGGTTGTTACTGTTGACCCTTAGGGCACATTTTGTTACCAGTAGCTTATAAAATATCTTTTTTTTTTTTTTTGGTCATTTTAAAGTTGTCTTCCTCTAATCTGGACATTATTACCTTTTAACGATATTGACCTCAAAACTCATAATCACTTGGGAATTGCTTGGGAATGGTGGGAGTCCAACGTACTTGGGTATTGTCAGGGTAGGAAAAGCTTAACAGTTCTGACCACACTCCTCAAAGTTTTACAGCTGCTGAAGCAAAGGTGAGCAAAAAGTAGAGAAAAGAATGGAGAGAGAACAGGGGAAGTAGAGAGATAAATCAAGAGAGGTGGAGAATTGTACGGGAGTGAGGAAAGCTTTCCACTTTGAATATCCAAATGTCTAATTCTCTGAAAGCAATAAGAGACATACTAAAGAAAGACAAAGGAATTCATTGTATACACTAGAGATTAGAAGTTAATAACAAATTGATCAGAATTGGGGACATCCATACAGGCATGGGGTAGAGAAACCCCAGAATTTCAGACCTAAAGAACCTGACATTCTGAAAGACTCCTTGCTGCTTGAGGGCCTTCTACTGAGCAAATAAATAAATAAACAAATGAGTTTTAAAAAAGAGAATGATGATAGAAAAATGAAAAAAAAAATCATCTCCACTTCCACCGCTGCCAAAACTACTTTTAGTACTATTTATTTCTTTAAATCCCACTTTTTCCTAGTACGGGAAAAAGTGATATTTAAGCTTACAACAATTATAACAGTTAAGCTTACAGCAAGGCAGCTTACAACAATCAAAACAAGCATGGTAAAAAATTCATGGGATACATAAGCTAAAAAGCAATTAAACGATCATAAAATTAAATCAGTTCACAACAAAAACCATTAAGAACAGCAACAAGTAGAACTCCAACAGAATATCCAAAACCCATTTCTCCTTTTTAAAATATCTATTACCAAAAGCCCACCAGAATAAAAAAAGATTTTATCTGCTTGCAGAAAGATAGTAACGAGGGTACCAGTCTAGCTTCTCTGGGAACAGAGTTCCAGAGCCTTGGAGCAGACTCCTATCTATGTGTCCACCTGATGCACCCATGAAGGTGGTAGGACAGCGAGAAGAGCCTCCCCAAATCTCAAAACACATGGAAGAAAGCAGTCCTTCAAATACACTATGGACATTCCCTTCCCATATTTCAAGCAAAGACTTATTTTTCCCCCTTCATCTCCATTCTTTATTTCTCCTCCTCCCCCTTTTTCTGCTGCTGGGCTCCAGAAGTTTCTCTGTCTCACTTCTTCCTTCAAAAGTAATCTATGACAAATTAGCTTGCCTAGCAATAGAACCATGTGATACATTCCCTCCAGTCCTAACTCTTCTCATTATACCTACCTCTCTTCCTGCGTCACTGAAACCAGCAAAGGGAGACCCATCATGCTAACAAATTCCTACAATGAAAAATTAGCTGCATAGATTTAACTTCAGTGTTAACTAGGAAATTTAGTGAATTAAGTCATGTTGGGGGAAAATCTAACAAAATCAATAGTTTAATGAGTTAATTTACTAGTAATTTCCAAGCTCTGGACAGTCAGCATCTCCTTTTAAATATCCTAAAAGCATGAGAAGAGCCATTGTAACAGAATGAGTGTTTCCTATCCCCAGCCTGCTTAGTTTTTCAAGTCTGGATATTTTGTTCAAGTATTTCCTGATGTACCTCAATCTGATTGGCTACTAGCATTGTGACATCATCTTGTCCACTCTGCAATTCTTGGTGTATGATAGCAACTAGATAAGTAATGAGGAAAAAGGTGTAACAGGAGGGGAAAATTTAACAAAGGAGAAAGGTGCAGTAGCTAGGGAAAACTATGGTGCCAAACTGTATTGTAAAAGTCAACATTTGTAATACCTACCTACCTACCTACCTACCTACCTACCTACCTACCTACATAAATGTTTTGTGGGAGAAATTTCTGCTCTGATAAAATTGTCAATGTTTACCAAAAATAATTTAGAGCTTTTGTAGCTGGTCTCCTATGGCAATGTAGAAGCATACGTCATTTAACAAAGCCTTTGAGAAAGAAGCCCTTTTTTTCCATGAAGTCTTTCTATGTTTGCCCAGCCCCCGCCCCCCCGTTTCGTCCTCATTCTTTTTCTAGCTGTCACCATCAGCACTGGGGGATGGTGAAAGAGGGTTGGAGAGACGTAAACTTTTGGTTTCAGGTTTTCCAGGTTGGAGCAAGTTGGAGGTCTGCAGTAAACAATCCAATAAAAGTCGAGTAGGGAAAGAATGGGATTCTGCCGTAGCTGTATGTGGCTTCCTACAATACACAAGGTAAAGAGCAGCTGCTTTCAGAATCTCTTACTGAGTATGTATGAACAGTAAAACAGAGAGAAAAGGGGAGAGCAGATGAGCTTGGCTCACCAGCTATCCCCAGCATTTTTCAAAAAATAGATCTACAAATTCAGCCACCAAAGTAGAAATTATAAGAATGTGGCTTGGAAGCCACATGGGTACACAGCACTATGGGGCAAAAATCACCTTTGCTGGCTTCCAATAGAAGAGAAGCCAGCAGATATGTGCCGTGTCCAGAGTGCTATGACACCAGAGGTTTGTGTGTGTGTGTGTGTGTGTTGGGGTGGAGTTAGAAGGTATTTAACCCCTGCTCACCCTCCTTCACTCCCTCTTTGACAATGCTTCAACTCCAGTGCAGTGTGAGAGTTGCTGGTTGCTTCCAGCCGGATAGGAATCTTCTGTTTTACACCTCTCTTTTGTCTACCTCACATTGTATCTGGGGGACATGTTATTAAATAGGTGGTCATGTGGCAGTTAGAGAGAGAAGAAAAATTAGAGATACAGTGAACACCTTGACACTCATTTGGTAAAGGGGAAGGCTATGGAACTACCTCTTTACAACTTACAACTTGGTGGTGAGGAAGGAGACCACCATGGGCCTAGCCTTGGGGTTTGGTTCTCACTTTAAGTTTTGTGACTTGGGGATAGGGTTCCTCTGTTCTGCCTTCCAAGAGATGGCCAGATAGGGAGCAACCCACTTATTGAGTTGCCCTTGGGGCTCAGGTAGCTCACCCAGGGAAGGCTAAAGAAGAATCCAAGGAATGATGATTGCCTCAGCTAATCACCGCTAGATTTCTCTCCCTTCTTGCTCTTTTCCAGGTTCAGCACAGTTTAAATAGTGTCAAGGTCAAATAAAGTGCCCCTTAGTCAACCTAACTGCATTGTGTTTGCTCTTGTTATTCCATGGTTGGTCAGCAAAAATGGAGACTCGTGAAAGAAAAAGTCATCTGGGTCACATTTTGGAAGAAGTGTTAAAGTGGTCTCTGAAAGGTCAATTGTTTTTCTTATACAGAGCATACCTAACCTGTGTTACCCCAAAACATGGGTGACTCAGAGGTCCACCCATGCTGCCATTGCCTCTGTGAAACAGAGGGGAATATTAGCTCAAAAGGAGAGGCCTGTAAGGAGGGGGTAAACTTATAGGATCTTTTACACCTGTGTATACCAGTACTAATGCAAAGAACGAGCTGGAGATTTCAAAAGTAAGTTTTGTTTTATTAGAGAAAATTAACAATCACACAACCATAAGATCCAAACATCATGCAAGGCTAACTGAAGGGAAAGGGAGGAAAAGTTAGATAGCAAGAAGTTAGGGCAAAGTGGGTGATATTTACTTATTGGGAAGAGACAAAGAAATGTGGCTCAGACTAAGGGTCTTGTACTCTTGTACAAGGGTACCCTGTACCCTTGTACAGACTAAGGGTAGTACAAGAATGGGAATTGTACTGTACAAGGGTACCCTGTACTTGTACCCTTGTACAAGGGTACCCTGTACCCTTGTACAGACTAAGGGTAGTACAAGAATGGGAACTGGAGTAGTAGAGTGATAGCCTCCGTCCAGAGTACTACGAGTCATCTGGCTCATAGCCTGGGTTTAAATACTCTGTTTCCATCCCGAGAGCAAAGGTGTTAATGGCTCTCTGGCAGAGTAAACCATGGGGTACAGAATAAGCCAGCAGCTTTAGCATTAGGTGACAAAAGACTGATGGGAAATGTAATTGCTCGTTAATGGTGGGACAGATGAGGAAACAAAAGGGAGTCTTGGTGGGCATTGAAAGAGGGTCATAGACAGTGACTTGCTCTGTGGATGCAGTTTTGAGCACTATTGTTTCTAAAGGTTGAGTTGTGCCCTGAGGTACCATCTGACCAACTTTTACATTGCACGTGTTCAGCCAGTCCTCTTTCACCAGCATAGCATTGCAGCCATAGCAGTTTATATCTCATGCCAATTAATGATATTTGCCAGTTAAATCATATCATGGAGTCGGGGTGTATAGCCCGGTAACACTTGGTTGTTTCATTTCACACATCCATATTGTTAGTTTGGAATAAACTAACTATAAACTAAATGTTTCTATAAGCACATCAAACTGCCGTGTGTGTCTGTGTGTGAATCTATCTCTGTTCTTTCCATGTTATTTTTGCTCCTGACACCAAATTTTATGTTAAAGAAGTCATACCCAGGAATACATCATCTTTTTAAATTGAGGTGTATCTCCATATATGTTACAATATTTCTTAGGATTTATATAACCCCCTAAAGAGCTTTTCAAATATGATTAGGGTTCAAGTTGCTAATTTTTTCCCCAATACAATTTTAAGACAAATTAGGGGATCATCCCCAGGTGAAAACATTTGAGAAATGTCAGACTGTTAAGAAATGTGAGAGTTCCTGTCAGGTTTTTCAGATTTGCTCTACAGCCAGGAGACTCCATAAGTTCCAGTCCGCAATGACTTTACATGTACAGCAGAAAAGGAACTAGAATTCTAGGGGAATGACCACCTTTTAACAATATGCTCTATTTAATGCAATGAAATATCAAAGACATTTCAATGGATATAGCATTTTGATCAGCTTCTCTTTATGCATGCAACATCCAAAAGACAGCAAGTCCTCTGAAGTATTTTATGAGAAGGTGTTTTTTAGCACAATGCATCCCAGCCACACTATACCTAAACTAGAAATCATTAAAACAAATGAGGATACACTTTCAACCTTAAAGTTTGATATTAAGCTGAACAACATTCACATTCGCAAGATGATTAAATACCCAAGAGCAAATACAGATTCAACCACAGATGGATTATAATTTTTTTTTATCAGTCAGCCTTCATAGACCCAGTTCTGTGTAGGTCCGTTAACAGTTCTATTTCTCAGGAAGAGGCTGTCATTCCAATTACATATAAAAGCATGACAAGCCCCTGAATGATGTTGCCTAGTCTTTCTTTCTTTCCTTCCGTTAAAAAATAACTTTGCCGCTCCAATACAAGGATAAATTCTTACAGATCAAGATAGCATGATATTAATCAGGAAGAAAAAGATCTTATGTAGATAGGCATTTGTTACTTTACTTTTTACTTTTTAAAAATTCAGATGAGATTCAGGACTGTTTATCTTTAATGGTAGAGAAAAGGATGGGAAAAGAAAGAAACTTTAATTCGATCAAGTAAGTGATTTAAAACCCAATGGATTGTAAGGCCATTCTTCAAAATCTGGGAGTAGCCTCATTCATAAATTAATCATTTTGAGACCTAAGGGACACTCTTGTGGGCTCTTCCAGTTCTGTGATTCTAAGAATCAGATATTGCTATGGCAGTTAAAGTGAAATCTCAGTGCTATAATGATGTAGTGTGAAAGGGCCGCTGCTCACTTCTAGGAGGCGGTTTTGGTCAATTTTCAGCTAAAAAAGGTACAATTGTAGCTTGCTGTGGTGGCAAAAATCAGCCTCTCACCACAGTAGCCGACTCTCACCTTCCGTGTTGTCCATATTAAGAAGCAGTTTTGTATAGGATTGAAGGCAATGGGAAAGAGAGAGAAGAGACAGAGAGAGCCATTGATCTTCTGCAGGCTAGGAGCGAATATTGAGAGCAAATACAGAGAAAGTGTCGATATATTGAGCAGTAACCAGCACAGAGAAGCCACACATAAAACTGGAGGTTTACTAGCAACAGGTTTTTAAGTGGTAACTTTTATTAGGGTGAGAGGAAAAAGAATTTGTTTGAGCAAATGGATTTTGACCCTGCTGAACTTACAGACCCACTTTTAAGAGTTATGGAGGCATACAAGTCAAATGGGAAACAAAAACATTATACAGCTGTGAGCTGAGAAAAGCATACCAAAGACTTTTTAAATATACTTTGAATGAAAAGAGAAAAGAAATAAGTTTAAAGCAAAGCAATGCCAAGGTGGCACATCTTTTAGGGCCATTTCCACACTACACTGTTTTAGTGCTATTATTCCACTTTCAACATCCTGTGGAATTCAGGGGTTTGTAGTTTAGGGAAGGGCATTTAGAATTCTCAGCCAGAGAGCTCTCTGGCCTCATGTAACTACAAAACCCAGAATTCCGCAGGATGTTAAAAGTGGAATAATAGCACTGTAACAGTGTAGCGCAGAAAGTCCCTAGGATTCAATCACAGCGCATTATCCCTCATCCAATCCACTATTTCTTTCAAACCCTGCTCCAGGTTCTGCACAGCCTTTACGTCTGTGAAACCAAGTTCCAGTTGGTGATTTGCAGTGTTTTAGTGAAAAAAAAAAACTAAGAAAAACAACAACACCCAAAGTAGATTTAAGAAGCGTGAAGTTTCTGTCCCCTTCACAAACTGAGGCCATTTCTGTACTACACTGTTATAGTGCTATTATTCTACTTTCAACCTCCTGTGGAATTCTGGGATTTGTAGTTTTCTGAGGCCAAAGAGCTCTCCGGTTGAGAATTCTCAATGCCCCTCCCCAAACTACAAACCCCAAGATTCCACAGGATGTTGAAAGTAGAATAATAGCACTGTAACAGTGTAGTGCAGAAATGGCCTCAGTTATATGTTCCAGTCTAAATTCAAACAAAATCTGGAACTCCTGTTCCAACTCCAACCAACTAATCCACAAGATAGATCCCATTTTTATGTTCTTGTTTATGCACAGGACTTCAGTGTTAGATGGGGAATGACATATGCAAATAATGAATAAACTACGATCAACAGCACTTTCGTATCATTGCATGTCACTCCCAAGACAACGCGTTATAGCTGAGTCAGTTCACACATTCAAGTGATGTACATGTATGTGTGAATTAATTCTGCAGAATTCTGCAGTGGAAAACACTTAGCTGCAGTTCTTATCATGTGATTGGAGGTAGTTTGATTGACTGGAGTAACATGGTATGACCAACTTCAGGGTGGAAGGGCTTTTTTTTTCTTTTCTTTTTTGCCATGGGCAGGAAGAGTGATAATGCTCCTCAGAAATAATTCCTAAATAAATCGCAATATTATTGCAGCTATTTATTTGAAGGCTTCCTCATCTTTCCCCCCCGATTTCCCTCTGTTTTCACTACTGTTGTCTCTTGTGATTAAGGGCAGAGTGTCCTCCAGTGAATGTGATCACAGAAGCACTTTAAAACTGAGTACAGTAGGAGGAGAACAAGATTACAGTTTAAGCGGTGTAAACAAAACCAAAAGCAATGCATTATCTTCACTTTCCAGAACTCCTCCTGGCTTTTTCTATTTGAAGGGCTACTCAGGAACTGCATTTCAGAACTATTGAATGACTATAATCTTCATCAACTGGTCTGTGTCAAAAATGATTACTTTGTGTTGAAGTCCTTTTGCAGTTTGAATGTTACATAGAGGAAGTGGTACTTTCAGCATGGCTTAAAATATACCCACTTGTCACTGTGGAATGTAAGAATTCTTGATGCTGGTTATTGAGTTGTTTAACTCTTTTCCTTCAGTGTCAGTCATATGATGGAAATATATTTTGGAAAGAGTTTGCACATTAAACAAAATTTCAGAGAGAACTTTGAGGTTATAGTTTAGAAGACAAATTTGATTATTTGATAAGCCCATCAAAGTTTCTTAGTAGGTTCTGCTCAGGACCACATACAGCTGTAGTTTGTAGGTCTGTTTATCAGCAGTTGTGGCTACCCTTGCACAGAGTCCAAACTAGTAAAGAGACCTTGTATGAAGAAGGAAAAATAGATTAAACATGCTATCTAGACTTGCTAATTGGCTTTGCATTAAGTAAAATGTTGACATGAGTTTGGTGGCTTCTTCCTGGAAGGAACATCTGAAAAAATTTGAGAGAAGTAATGATTTTTTTAAAAAAGTTCTTAGGAGGTTTTGACAGATCCTAATTCAGGGATGGGTCCACTCTGAACAAGAAGGAATAGGTTTGTTGAGAACAGTTTTGGGGCATATTAAAGAACAGACATGTTGCGAGAGACTTCAGAATAAAGTATTTTAAGCTCTCTGCTTGAATGAGCAGATCTATCACTTTTGCTTCCTCTCACAATTATATTTTCAAATTTCTACTTTTTTCTGACACATTTTTGAAGAAAATTGCAAATTTTAGAAAATTCTTATGATTTAAAAAAAATTAAATGAAATTATCATTTATCCCTATTAAATACATTATTACATGTTTCTATAATGATAGCAGGTTAGGGGATGGTGAAAATAGCCACATACCATCCTGGGAAAGCAGAGGTGTCTTGCTACCATATCACTGTTCCACTGTTCTTTCAAAAATAAGTTTTAAAGCTCCCAGTTTTGCTTGTACAACATCAGACACAGAGGCCTAGATGCTACTGCCTACATTCTTCAAAAGTCAGAGCTCCACCACTGCAGTACTGCCAAAGCCAACTTTAATAAACACTTTTAAAGGCTAAAAAAAAAAAAAAAAAATTAAAAACCAAGGGGGGAGAAACCAAGCAGCCCCTCACGACAACTGTGACCCTTCTCAGTGGAATCACAACTGCTGTCTCAAACTCCCTACCTATAACTGTGAAGTGATTGTTTTGGCCTATACCTGTTTTTACACTTTGAAAAGAGGCAGGCAAAGCAAACCTAAGTAAGAGGAAGGTGAGAGGAGGAGGATTAAATCTCCATTCAGATACTTGCTTGCAGGATCAACAGCAGGGTGGGATGAGGCTTTATGGGGCATTTTGTAGCCCCAACTTCAGCAAAGGTTAGGCCATACGGGCATAACTGAAACTTGATGGACAGACATCTAAGATGTTAATAGGTAAGGTTTAGAATCTTAGTCCTACACAATGGATTCTTACTTCCTTATCTTCTATCATCTGTGTATTTTCCTGCCTTTTTATGAAAGCTTGCAAATTCACTCAGTAGAAATTTCTGATATTTTTATTTGTGGGAAAGCAATTTTATCTGCATTACTTCAAACACAGTGACTGCAGTGTAACTGGGGTAGCAAAGTTTCACAAGGCCTAGAAGAAAAACTATCAACCAGGGAAGGGAGTCTTCACTGTGAAGATGTTCAGCAACGGTTCTTTTTTCTGAGCTTCCAAGATGAAATGTGCATATTTCTTCTGTACTTCTGCTGTCAAGAATTATTTATGATGGCAGACAGTTTACATACCTTTCCATACTTTTGACATCATCTAGTTCTTAATCTATGCAGCTCTCTGTACATCTTCATTTTTCAGGATGTCAGCTCCAGCTCATTACAAACAGACACAGACATGTTATCTTACAGAAAAGATTTTTTTTTCTCCCCAGCTGCTCTGACTATATATAAAAGAGCCAATCTGGTGTAGACCACTGGATTTCAAACTGGTAGGTCATGACCTACCCAAATGCCCATATTTTAGAAAAACACTTCATTTGATCTTAAACCTCAATCTGCTTCCCTGCCTGGCAAGATTCAGAGCTTGCCTGAATTATGTGTGTCCCAGACAGACTTCAAAGATAATGAAAACAGTATGTGATACATACTAGAATATTCCTGCAAGCCACTTCCAGTGTCAGCGACTCAATATGATGTTCCCACATTAGGAATAGGGGATAACACTGCTCCAAGATATTTTGCCTCCTCTCTGGAGGATTAGTTACTGGCAGCAAGAGATGGAATAGATTTAATAAATAAACAAACTTAAATAAAAAAGCTGAAATATGTTGGCACCAGGTTCTACCCTGTTACCTTTGACCCTATTCACCACTTTTCCACTTTTCGCACGCAGTTTCTTTTGCGAGAGGGCCCCTTGAGTGTCGCGTAAATGGGAGCGGTGGTCCGTACGACGCACTCCCATTTACGTGACGCTCACAAGCCTAACATGAACCGCGCACGCATTTTTTAATTTTTGGCTTCGAGCTGAAAATGCTGCGCGGTTGCGCAAGGCTCCCGGGGCCCATGTGCACTTACCTGCCCTGCGGTACATTGTCCCAGGCACACCAGTCGCGCTTCCTTCCCCAGCGCAGCCTACAGCTCCCAGGCTGCACTGCGGAAGGAAGGAAGGGGCACTTGCGCAACGGTCGCGTGACCAGGAAGCCAGCTGCAGGACGAAGGAGCAGCGAAGAGAGCCCCTCACGCAAGAGCCTGCTTCCGTGAATGGCACCCTCCACCTCCGCAATAAGGTAACATGCGGAAAGGGCATATGATGCATCTCCATCTGAGGATTTCTCTGAAATGGAATTTGACCCTCAGGATGAAACAGGTTCTCTGCTCTTGCCCTCAAGTGGCATTCAGATTGGAGATTCTCCTTACCTCAACTAAACCCTCCAAAGAATTCTGAGGGGAGCTCAAATTCTTTTGATAAATTTAAAGAGCAGAACTGGCTCAAAACATTTTCTGTTTCAGTCAAAAGACACGATGGTAACCTCTCCTTTCACAAGCAGAATTGAACTGAATGTTTAGTTCAATGCTAGTGATGAGGCTGTTACCCCAAAAAGTAGGGGACCACCAGCAGTGCCAGCATCTCTTTAAAAATTGGGGGAATTATAGTTCCAAGGAGGTCTGCAAGGTTGCGGGGTAACAGCAGAATCTTTTCACCTGTGTATACCAGCACTAACTGTAGGATTTACAGTTAAAGCTTCAAGCAGGGTGTTTTTATTAGAAATCAGCCAACAAACACACAAGAAAGCAAACAGTCTCACAAACCACATGCGGCTAACAAAGGGAGAAACAAGAAAGGTTGGATAGAGAGAGATTTTGAGTGCAGAGGGTGATATTTATTGGTCCTGGGGCAGAGGATCAGAGAGCAATGGCTCAAACAAGAGTTTGAGGGCAGCATGGAATAGTGGGAATCTGGGGTGCAGCATGATGCCCAAAGTGACAGCAAATTATCTGTGCTGGAGCTGGGGTTTTTATACTTTATTTCCCACTCTGAAGGGGCGAGTGTTAATAGCTGTCTGGCAGAGCAAACAAAGGGGGTCCATAATGGGCTGATTGCCTTACTGTGGATTACAAAACATTGATGGGAGTTTTGACAGCCTCTTAATGTTGACTGGGGAAGGTGAATGGGGAAGGGTTTTTTTAGGAAATGTACACAGCAGGGATGCTTGCCTGCCACACTTGGGCTGTTTCATTGACTATTGTATGCAGAAGTCAGGTTGTTGACACAATTACTAGAAGGCTATTCATTCTGGGCTTTTCTGTCTAATTCTTCTTGACCTTATGACCTGGCCATGTTGAGGCCATGCTGATGTAGCCCAGGCATAAAGCCAGTGTCCTGCTAACCACATGTTTCCCAGCCATATTGTCTAGTTTTCATATGAAAATGATATTTCTTGCCAATTTTGCTATCCAACAGGGTGGGATATGTAAGAGGTGGTAACAGGGCAGTATCCTCCACTATGATTGAACACAGCAGGCTGATGCATGGAGTGTAGAATAGCCCACATGGTATACATAGGTTTGTCACCCAACAGACAGGAATGGCCAAGATGCTTAGGAGGAATGGCCAGTGGGGAGCTGGCTGCTGCTGCTGGGTCATGTAAAGCAGTTGCCCTCCCCATCTAATCGTAGGACCAACCCCATCAGTGATATTTTTAAAGTGCTATTCATACTCCTTAGTCACCAAAGACTGAAAAATGGCAACATTTTAACTACACATACACCAGTTCTGAGAGGCAATTGTATGTTTTATGTCCAACACTCTTGAAGGTAAGAAGTGTGGATCTGTGGGTACTTGTGCCTATGTCACTTTCATGAAGATATACCACACAACAATAATTACCATGGCAGGTGCAATATTTCTGGGGAAGAATCCTACGTGCTCAGAATGTTGAATGAAATAGATCACAGCTTTAACAGTTACAGATCCCTGTGAAATCTTTGGTGTAACACGGGAAATAGATCCAATTCATTGGCTAACTCACTTGCCAGCTGACATCTGTCCCAGTCCACCTACTTCCAAGACCAGTAGGGGCATGTGGAGCAATGGATTTCACTGCAGCATGAACTGTTATATGGCACCCCACAATTACTTGAAGATGAAGCTGGAAAGAAAAGCCCAGAGCAAGAAAACCCCAGTCCCAAGTTTCCATAAGGGGACCCTCCACAGTTTGGGCAGGTAGGCCTATCCACAGTTCCCCTCAAACGGCCCAGTGCCAAAGTTGTGACAAATGCACTTTTGACAGAAAGGAGTATGCATTAATAGGGAGTAAAACTGGACAATCGTTGCAAAATCCCCACAGGCATATATATACCATTTCTGGCCATGGGTAAAACTCCTCTCCACCCTATCAGCTGAAAACTAGAGGTCATGGTAATGTTCAGAAAAGAGTAATTCACATTAAAACATGGGAGTGAAGGCGGCAGGAAACAAACTGGAATGGTATTGGTGGCACTCTGCCTCTTGGCCAGTGTACTGAAAGGGAACTTCTGATGTTCTGTGCATATGTTGCTGCTGTTGTTGTGTGCCTTCAAGTCTGACTTATGGAGACCCTAGAAAGAACCTATCATGGGTGCAGATGGCAAAAAGGCAAGAAATGCTGATGATGCTGGTTCTTTTGAGCCATGTTCACGTTTCCCATGTTCTGTGCCTACTGGTTGTGAATTGGGATCCCTGGTAAGCAGGGATGAAAGATTGTGTGGAAAGGCATACATGGCATCTATTTCACATATGCAACAGTACAGTTTCTGAGCCATGAGTTGCCAAGGAGCTTAACCTAAAGTGAATGTACAGGTGAGCTAGGAGGTTCCTGATCATCTGTAAGAACTGTAAGAGAGGTTTCCAGAATTTCAATTAGATTAGTAAAAAGCCTCCAGTGTCTTTCTTTCAACTGCTGTCAAGCTTCATCTGGAAAAAATTCAAGATAAAGCTCAAGAGACCTCCAGTTCTGGAGGACTTTTCTACCCACCAAATCTTTCATAGGAACTTCACTAGAAACTAAAGGTCTTTAACAGTGTTACTAACATTTTTCAAAGCACTTTTGCTCATTTAGAGTTGTCTCAGAATTTTACCTAAAGTGAACATTGAGGTCAGTTTGGAAATTTTCACTCAATCAAAACTTTTGCATAAAGGAGGAAAAAGACTGAAGTTCACACAGGCTACTGAAATTTCTCTGATGGTATGCAGAGGTATGGAAAGCAATTTTAGTATCATGTAAATATATTTCAGAGGAAGGGCTAGCAAAACCTCATATAAGTACTACTTGCTTAAGAAAACCTTATGAAATTCATGGGGTCTCTCTCAATCAACAGGTGACATGAAGGCACGCATGCACATGCACATATTTATCATGCTTCTATTTCTTTCCTGCTTGCCAGTGTGTCCAACTGTTGTTCCTCTTTGATAGAGTCCTTTCATACCACACAATTAGACTGCTGTGATTCTACTTTAGCTGGCATGACCCCATCTTATGAGTTATAGATTGGTGGGGCACTAGAGATAACTACCACAGTTGTTCAATACAAGAATTCAAAGAACCTCACACTAAATTCCAAATATCAGTTTAGGAATTCCGTAGCCTGTGGTCATGGTAATAAAACTGGAATCATACCTCTATAATGTAGTGTGAAAGTGTCCTGATTCTGCATTGCTGGTTTAATTGCCCCAGACATCAGTGGAGTGCAACCAAAATGCAATGCAAAGAAACACAACTTGACCATTATTTCCAGAATAATGGGACTTTCCCAACTTTTCTTCCCTTGCTGCTCTGTTGAATACTACAAAAATCTGCTCCTCACAGTAGCATTGCCCTCCAAAGTGATGTGGGAAGTAATTTGTGGTTGTGGGAGAGTAGTAAGTGGCAAGAGGGGTATTCAGTGAAAATTTTGGGAAGGCTTATCCCATTTATGGGAGGGATTTGTATCTAGGCTCTTATCTCCTCCCATCTTTCTTTTTGGGTTAACTGTTAACCTGCTGCTTTAGTTGGGATGTGCCTTTGTATATTTGATTTTCATATATGCAGTTTTCTCTCCTGAATATGAAAGTCAAAACATTCATTGTAGCTCTAAAAAAAAAAATACTGGTAGGACTAGCAACTTTTTCTTGAGAATGGGTTCAAACATACCTATACCCATTTTTCTAATTCTGCTTTTCATTGCCTAATGGTGTATGGAAACTCAGAAGAAATGTTCTTTCTTTTACTTTCTTCTCTCCATTGGAGAAAAGCAATGCTCAAGCCTTTGATGCTCAGGTACAAAGATGATACACTCATGACCTCTGCATTGTCAGGAGGCTTTTGAGACTGAAGAAATGAATTATTTCCTTCTGCAAGAACAGGCGCTTACATGGGATGAATAATTTATATGAGCCTATTGTGTCTGAATTATATATATCTCCCAAGAACGTGATTTTTGTATACACATATATACATGACAAAGAAGAAAAATGCACATCTTACTTCTAATTTGCTCTCTTGCATACGAAACATACAGAAAATTTGAAAGATTCAGAATCTTGTGTGATTAGAGCTAGCAATGCTGGAAAGTAATTGCTTTCTTGAGAACTTAGTCACAATTTTGACTGACTGGCTGATTCTCACAATTAATAAAAGATGGCTAGCTTATTATATAGCATCAGTTTGGTACCTTCAGATCTTAAGATGTTGATGAACTACTACTTCCATTATGCCTCATCATTGGTCAGGTAGTTGGGGCTGATGGAAATTATAGTTAACAATACAGGGAGGAGCACAGACCCCCAGTCCTTCTATAGAGGAACTAGCAAGCCATTGTTGCCATGAACTCATCTGGGTCATTACTCAGCTTCCTGTCTCTAAGCAGCAGATCCTATCAGTACTGTGAGGATAAAGCCTGTATGCCTTACTGGACTGCTGTAAAGATGAACAAGGGAAGGTGCACCCTATGGGTTTCATGAGGCTCTCAAGAAATTGGACCACATTTCTGGTGTACTTCACTTCCTGCAGGAGCTCCCATGGAGACGAAACTTGGCCTCCACCTTCTGTGCAGTTCCCCACCCCACTGTAAAGATTGATGAGATAATAAATTGTACTTAAATCTCATTTTGATTCTATTGCATGTAGTTCTTGGCAGTCTCCCATTCAGATGGCTAGATCAGCGTAAATGAAGTTCACTATGAATCTCCAGTCCTATTAATGCAGGCCAGGCTCGCTTAAATGTATAATTAATAATTGTATAAATTGTTGTAATTTTTGCCTGAGTCCTATGAAAAGTATCACAGTTAAAGTGAAAAGGAAACATTTTTATTGTATGTGCTAGAGATTCATGTAATGTTTACATGAGATGTAGTTCTGATTTGGGGCATATATATAGGATCAGTTTGAGGGCTCACAGCCAGCATAGGGGATAATGTTGATACCTTAAGCATAAATCAGAACTACGCCAGTGCAGCCAGCATTGTATAGTAGCTTGAGTGTTGGACTATGACCTTGGAGACCAAGGTTCAATTCTCTGCTAGGCCAAGGAAACCTATTGCATGACACTCGGTGTGTCACACACTCTCAGCCAGCCCCAGAAAACCCACCTTAGGGTTGCCATAAATTGGAAATACATCAAAGGCACAGAACAACAACAACAACCATGAATTCTGACAAGAAAAAGAGTAAGACTAAGCAAGGGTCAGTTATAACAAACAGAGCAGGGGAGGCTTGGTGGGGCTAACAAAAGATGACTAAAATCCAAATTATTTGTGTGATTTTGTATCATTACACAAACATGAACAGCCATTTTCATTCTCTTTTTGTAAAGTGATGCCACACAACTCTGTGGAAAAACACTAGCCTTAAGATATGAGAGAGTAGGATACATGGGAAGAGTCACAGGCCAGTATCCAGTGAGGTGCTTCCAGCTACGGCAACTTTTTTTTGCAGGAGAACTGAAAGACCCAGTTCTTCTTCTGTGTCTCCTTTTTGGCTGCTGAATATTCTTAAATCATGGTCTCGGTGGCTAACAAATCCCTTGGGGCAGGTCTTGAGGAAATCTGGAGGTCTGCAGTACAGAGAGGAGTGCTGAGCAGGATGTATGTGGGTCTATCCTCTGGAAACTTCTCCTAGCTATACCTCTGGCCTTCCTGATATTCTGAAGTACAATGCTCACAATCCCTAAAACTTGGCCATGCAGGCTGGGATTTCTGAAAATTCAAGTCCAAACCATCTGGAAAGTCAAATGTTCTCCAATCCTATCTTGTGAAGTACTGCTAAACATTTTTCCTTAGAAGTCAGTTCCACCGAGTTCAACGAGCTTTGCTTTCACAGAAGTTAGCACAGGACTTCAGCCATTTCAATTTCTTTTGCACACATACGAAAACTCCTTTTTAAACTAAACAAAGGCTTGCAGAGATAGAGAACCCTATGATCTTGTAATTTAGTAAGACAAAGCTATAAAACCTTGCAAGGAACCTTTGACCTTAAATGCAGCACTGCTGAGGTGCTCTGCTATAAATACATTCTTCTGCTTTGACAGGCTACATTTTGGGAGAAAGTGGCACAGTAGGCACTATAAAAGTTAAAACTTGGTAAATAAAATCTTTGTACTTAGAAGTTAAAACTCTCCAATATTACCGAAGATGGTTCTGGTGAGTTGCAGGTCAATTTAGTTTCTATCCTTGCTGGAGAGATTATGTGCACATTCCTATCATTAAATGCTAGCCTCACATGATGGTACAGATCTTTAGTAATCTGGCGAATATTACGTCATTTAGAACTGCATCAGAAATGACGGATCACCATGATAATTCAGATTTTTGTTACTTCATTACATTTATAGATAAGATAAGAAAGGTGACATAATCACAGTGCCATGGTACATATCTTAAGAAACCAAGAGAACAGAGTCTCCTCCACGTCCAGAAATACCATTCTTTGTTTTTCATCATTATTCTAGTCTAGAAGACAGAAATACAATACAAGACACATTTAAATATGCCATAAATGTTACATGCAAATATGCCAAGAGAACAGTGTCTTTCAGATTACATTATTCTCTGTCATATCTGCCAACTCCACTCCAGTTTTTCTCACTAATAATAATAATACTATGCTGAAAGCTAGAATCGTAATATGGCACATTTGAATGCACTATTTATATTATATGTAAATTTTCTTTATTTTGTGAAACCAAGAAATAGTGCCTTTTGGACTACATTATTCTCCTTCCTTTTTTTTTCTGTACAGAAATGCTGTTTCCTACATAGGAAAAGATGCTACTTTCTGTGAAAAAAAGAAGTGCAAAGTTTGCACAGAAGAAGTCCTAACTGCAAAGATTTTCATCAATCCAATTATCTTCTCATCAGAGTTTTCCAAACTTGAGAAACACAATTTTGACCATTTTTTTTGAATATTTTTAGTATTCTTTCCACCTTTAGTGAAAAAGCTGAGAGTTATAGCAAGCTTGAGTTGCATGCTTTCTCAGCTTCCAGGATGCCTTCCTCCTGGCATCTCCTTGTGTTGCCCAGCTTGTCTAAGGAGCCAACTGGCGCTTCAAAGGAACTGGGAACTGCTGTGCATAGGATTTCGATTTGAAATCATTTCTCCAGAGTGAGACCAGCTTATCTGAGTTTTTTCCCTCCCTCCCTCCCTTCCCATTTAAGGCTGCCAGGTCTCAGGGGCTAGCAGAAGTCTCAGATAGTTGGTATGCATTCCCATGCGTCCAAGTAGGGAGGTCAATCACAAAGTTTGATTTTAGTGTGTGAGGTGGCTTTAAAGGGTGACCATCCATCCCCTCTGCACTCCTCACTGGTAAAAGGCTCACTGGTTCTCTGTTTGTGTTGCAGTTATAGAACTACCAGCATACTGAAAAGCCAGAGGTAAAGGGAGAGGAGAAGACTGGGGAGTGAGCTAATGGTTGCCTGCACTGGGACCTATTGTGCCACTCAGAGAAAGACAGTGAGCAAGGTGCCACCCCTATGAGCCTTCTTGTTGCATGAGCGCTGACAATGACAGCAGCTGCCATCACAGCCAAGTGTCTGGAACTAAACTTCTTGTGAGCTTCTGGTAAATCTTCCACAAACTTAAACAGCAGCACAGTGTCTGGGAAAGGTGTTCACATGTTTTATGTGGCAAGAGAGAATGCCATATTAATGGCAGCCAGTGACTCTGATGTCAGTGGGATGGTGCATCCACTCCAGGTTTTACAACAGTTTAAAGGAGCTGTCCAATGTGCTGAGCATATTTTGAGGATGGACTTAAGCACACAGGAAAGCTCCATGAAGCCTAGGTTAAAACCTAGAAATGAATTACCACTCCACTAACATGGACGTCACCGGCCTTCCATTGGGCCATGTAGGATGTCATCCCTAGTGGGAATGGCACTTATTGCTGCAGGTGCTGTTCCCAATTGTTATCCTGATTTCTGGGGTCCTTTGGGGACCGTGATGTGCTCCATGTGATGGGAAATGGAAACTAGCCAGAGCATGAGCAATAGCAATGCGAGAGGCAGGGTAACCTAGCGGGGTCTTTTTACCCAGTTTTTACAAGGTCAGGCCAAGCCAAAAACCAAAAAGAATGTCCAATAAATGATTTTATTGAATGAAAGTCTTACGCAGCAATGCAATCACTCACACATTCACTCAAGACCTATTAAGAAGTAAAAGAGAGGAAACTAGATAGGGGAATATTGAAGGGGTTGTAGCTGGGGTAATAGCACACCTTTCCCTGAAGTCCTTGGCCCAGGAAAAACAGTGGAGAAGTGGGGCTCAGCACAGAGAGGGCTGAGGGGATTACTCAACGGACAGAGAAACGGTCAGCTGGGATGACCGGGAGGGATCCAAAGAAACTCTCAAAAACTGGGACTATTTGTAGGGGAAAAGGTACCTGGAGGGCTAATCCTTTCCCGGGGAGAACAATGGGTGTTGCAATGAGAAAGAAGCTCCACAATGATAACTTGCTTTGCGTGATGAGATTACAAGGTGTTACCAAAGTCTCAGGATCTTCGGCTGCATTGGGTTGTGGTGTGACTTCATGTAAATGGTCCTTGCCTGATAGGATTTTGCTCAACTTGGGGCAAACACACTAATCCCCTCAAGTTGGCTTCTCAGGGGCTGAGGACCCTTTGCCTACTGTGGGTTTGCACAGCTTGAGGTCTCCTGGGGCTCCGTGACTCGGGATTTTACTGGCCTGACCTGGTTTTCAATCGTTCGACCGTTGCTGCCTACGTGTCCATCCGGGTGACTTCTCAGGCACATTGAATCATATTTCAATATCAAAATTGTAGACCCCGGGACAGGGCTTACCAGTGAGATAAGACAATTTTCCACCAGAAGGGATCCCCCCCTGAGCTACCATGCTTTTTGGTTAGGTGGGTGTCACCCAGATTCTGTGTCTGTTTCCCCAGAATGTCATCTACTTGACTATTTCCACAGTTAGCTGCATCTGGAAAGCAGTTCCTGACCATACTATTTTGCCTTCTGGTTGACCTTTTTCTTTCCATCTTCTCTTCATTTGTTTCACTTTTTCTCTGTGAGAGCATGTTGGGGCAGGGGCAGTACAAATGGATGTTCTTCTTCTTTTGAAGCTATAAAGTTTCCATCCTCACTTCCACCTGCCCTTTCATGACTTAGAGGAAATGATGTCCGTTTCAGTGGAAAGAGCTGTTCAGATATTTATTTTTCCCCTCCCTCCACCCACATTTGTATGTCTACATCTGTACTGGTTGCGCAGGTTCCCCTCAAGTTTTGGCTTTGATCTGGATACTTTAAACTCTGGTTCCTTGGCTCCTCTCTTCCTGTCTTAATTCTGTGTGCACTTTTGAGCACCGGTTCCTTTTCACTGGCTGCTTTGATACGCTGTGCTTCAAAGATCTAACTAGCTAGCAAGTTAGCTAAATAAATACCTTTATGCCATTTTATCAGTTTTAACTTAAGTAAAAATAATTGCAGCTATAAACATAAGGGATTTGGGGAGCATGGAGTTGCACTAAGTCAGTGACATAACTAGAAAGGGTATCCTTGTTTTTTCTTGGAACTCTTAGAAATTCTTGTACATAAAAGGAGAAGAGAAGATGCCTGTGTATTGGTCTGGGCTTCAAATTTTAGGAAAGTTGGCTGAGTCAGGATCTGTAGCTCCAGTGTAACCCAAACACATAATCCCCCCTCCCCATGACAGACATTTCTTCCCATACCAGAGACAATGTCTCTCTCTGTCTTCTGTGTGTTGGTTGCTGAGGAACAAAAGTGTGGTAGGTACTGTTTCCCATCCCCCCTTGTTTCCTCATTGACAAATTTTAGATTATAAGCTCCTTTGGAGAAGAGACATGTCACCTTATCTTTTATAAATCACCAGCCACATCATTGATAGAATCACCAGTCAATGTGTTTAACTTGCAAAGTGCACATATATGTGCCTTCAATTCACCTGTTGACTATGGAGACCCCATGAAATTCATACGTTTTCTTAGACAAGAAATACTCAGAGATGGTCAGGATCTATTATTATTGATTGCATAGTACCATCTATGTGAATTGAGCTAGTCTCTCCCAAATCAGAGGGGAAGCAAATCCACTCTGGTTTTAGGCTGACCTTTGAACATACTATCCAGAGTGCTGAAAGCATTTGCGTTTTCCAGTTCAGCAACATCTGAAGGACCATCAGTTGTTTCTACTCTGTTTTAGGGGGAGTGCACTAAACAGGCTGATTACCATCTCTCTGAAGAGATGAGCTACCACAGAACTGAACCTCCATCTTGTCAAGACCGAGTTTCAATTTACTGGCCTTACTTCAGTTTATTATTGATTTCAGTTATATTATAAATCTTGGGTACACATAGCAGTTAAACTAGTTATGAATACAGTCCTTGCGTTGGGGAGGTAGCTAATGCAAGTGTACAGCAGCACAAAGGAGGAAAGATCTCTCTACAAAATGGGCTGGTGCTACATATTCTCCAACTGTGACATTCACTTTGAAAGTAACACAGTTCATGGTAGCCAAAAACATGCCCTTGAAATTACCAACTTTGATCATAGTTTATGATCTTTTGATGCTCTTTGCCCCCCCCTTTGTGTCCCCATTCGTGAGTCACTGTGACATTTATTCCTCTTCTCTGACCTCATTGTCATCAACTTCATTTGCCAACCCTGTCATTTAACCGTATTAGTGATAGTGAACCACCTGAGTTTGTTTGTGAGTATTCTGTGATGTTGGTGAGTCATCTGCCACATCAGGACAACAGATCCACCCCCGTAATGTTGCTGGCAAAAATAAAATAAAATAATAAAAAATTAAATTAAATTTAAAAATGGTCATCACAAGCAATAGACTCAAAAGGTAGTGTGGGAAATTCTATATATTTTTTGCCTGTTGCTCTTTTTATTTATTTATCTATTTTATTTAGCTTTTCCTCCCTGCATTCTTTCTTTCCTCCTCCCCTTTCAGCTAAGGGAAATGAAATATTTCTGACACACCACCAATATGTTTGTAACATGCCTAAAATAACTAGAAAGGAATTAGACAAGTTTCAGATTCTTGCATACAGTGTGATTTGCAAAAGCTTTAAGACAGTGGATGATACCACTTGAAAAAGAGATCAAGACAAATTTGGTTTGTCTGCACATGTCAACACATATCCTCCCAATGATACCATCTCCTTTCCCCCTGCTTCTTGATTTTTGTCATCTGCCCTCCCCTTTCAGTTTGTTTCATTTTGAATGAGCTTGCTCTGTGAAATATGTCATTATGACTTCCATATCCCAGTAAACGGCAAGATCTACATGGGCACTCTGACTCGCTGCACTTAGCAGATGTATTATTCATTGAGAAAAGCTTTGATGTCAAAATATTACTTCCAGGATTGCACCAAATGGTTTAGTCAGGCAAATATATAACACAAGCTTGAATACAAGGTTTTAAAATGGGGATGCTGTTGCTCTCTGTAAGACGGAATGATCTGAATGTACATGTACATGTTCATGTTTCAGTTGTTAATTCTGTGCATTTTTCTGCAGTTTCTAAAAAAAGGAAAACACTTGCCAATAACATGGCATCAATCAGCACTATGAAACAGTGGAGGAGGAGGAGCAGGGGCACTAAAAGGAGGTTGAAATGCCAAGGATACTTGGAAATCACAATTTTAGAGGAGATAGAAGAACAGGAGTATTTCAAACACATTTTGAAGAAAAGCACTTATGATTGCCAATGTTTCCAACTCAGGCTGAAAAAAGAATTAGCTTGCAATTCTTTCTGGAAATATCAGTCTTATACCTCCACAACTGGCAACAAGACAAAGCACATCTTCCTTCAGGAACCCACACATCTGTGAGGTTTGCAGTGCACGTTGTTGGAAAAGAAATGTGCACAAAGCCACAAACACTTTGAAAAACTTGCATGACTAAAATGCATATATTTGAAAAATGTGAGCAAGCACACTCTGGGCCAGTGGTTCGAAACTTTCATATCTTAAGTCCCACCAATCACTTTGACAATGAAGCCATGATTGAAACAAAAAGCCCATTTTTCCCAAGAAAAATATGTATGGTTATATGCATTGTGTTGCTATACTTATCATTTACAATACATTTAAAGACTACCTTTCTTTAAAAAAAAATGTTAGTAGTAGTATTGGGAGTAAATACAAGCACATGTGTGGCCAGTGGTTCCATTGTTGTGGGACAATGATCCCATCCTTGGTATCTTCCTTTAAAGCACCCCCCCACATGTTAGGAGCTCCCCCAGTGTTACAGAAATTATACAAGCGATGAACTATATTCCCAGTTCAGCACCTGGATAGCTTCTGTAATACCTGGAGAAACTCTGGAAGAGGCTGTCATTACACTGAGGATGGAGTCACTGTTCTGCACGTCTGGAGAGGAAAAAGTCATGCAACCCAATACTGAACTGGTAATGGACATAATTTTTTTTTTTAGGGGGACAGGATTCTGATGAAGGCCAGAAAAATCAGATTGACAGATTTTTATATCCCTAGTTTGGTCTACCCATAAAGTGCAGATGGGCTTTGGTTTACCCTTGAATCATCAGGATTCTTTTTTTTTTTTAAGCTAGAGGTTGAAGCTGGTAATATTCAACTATTAATAACAGAAGTTGACTGATCAAATGTTTGTTTCAAAGCACTAATTCAGTTCTGATTTAGCAGTTGAGCACTGAGCTATACACTTATTCCCAGACCTAGAGCCTGACCTAGCCTTCATTTAGAAGGTAAGTTTACACATTTTGTGAAATCTTTTTTTATTCATGCTGACATTTGATTTGATCCCAACTAGGTTGAGTTGACCCAGATTTAACTTAATAACATTGTTTTATGTTTTAAAACTATTCTTATTACTTCTGATTTCAATGCTGATCTGAAGCAGAGAGGATTTGAGGGCTGGGTGAATTAAAAACCTTGCCTTCTTTTGAAGGCAAGTTTATTATCTTCTGAACTTTGAATCCAACCCTGGATACAAACTTTTCTGGAATTTCTAATCTTTCAGTGAAATCTCTACTGCCCCAATTACCTGCAGGTTACAGTTTTATTTGATTTTATTTGATTGCCTTCCTGAAACATTGCTGAATGGAATAGAAGGAGACTTTTTATACAGATGAAAGCTGGTGACAATACTTCCCTGCAGCAATCTAAGATACTGAAATTCGATATAGATTCTGTAACCATTTCAGGTATATAATATGGTTCCTTCCAGCTAATAAACTTCTGAATAAGGGCAGACCTTCAGGCAGAGTCCACCTCAAATAGCCATATTGATTAGTCAAACTCTTTAGACTGCAATGTAACTTGATTGATCTAATTTGTGCTCTCTCTCTGTCTGATATTTGAGCCATGGTTATATTTCTGTTTTTCTACTGTGATAGTTTCTTTATATACCTCCAGAGAATACCAGATATTATGGGGACTCTATTTGATTGAGACTGGAATGGACTATCAGACATCTAGCTATCGATTCCCCCACTTCTGTTATAGTGCTAGTTGGTGATTTTAATGCCCACAGAGGATGCAATATCATTTTTGCTGATTGAAGCACAGCTTGAGATTGCTAAACGATGGAGGACAATAGATGGAGTCTCCTGTTCAAAATGGGTTGACAGAGTATGGCCAATTGCACTTATGTGGAAATTAAACAGGTAAATCAAAGCCTCCAAAAGATTAATAACAACAGATACATTTACCAATACATGGTATGTGTTTGTTATGGATATCTGAACATATTTTACCCACTATGAACCCCCATCCATCCATCGAAATACTAGAAGAATCTGTCATGATGGTTATAAAAATATTCATTTATGCCATTTGGGAGATTTTTAATTTTTTAAAAAAATGAATGTTGATTTTGATAAATGATGATGATAAATGATAAATGTTGATGTTGACAAATAAAATTTTTAAAATGTCCAGGCAGGAAATTGTGTCAATCAACTACCCACTTTGCTAGATTTAGAATATAAATCTAAATTTTGGATGAAACAGACAAACTATCTCTATCTGAATGATACTGAAACTGAATTGTATAGGTAAACAGTTTGAAAGGATTTTCAAAAAGTCGAATTTAAATCCTTTAATGGCTGAGATTGGTCAGACTACAGGAAGCCTTAGGCATGTATCCCCACTGATGGTAACTGTATGGTCAATTTTATTTGTGTACTGGTTAATTCAGTTGACTGCTTTTCTAATTTTGAGCTATCATTGGGTGCATGCATCAACCATCATTGGGCAAGAAAGACAGCTATCAGTACAGTCCATAAATAGAGACTGCTGATCAGAGATTTTACTGCCCATTCAGTGCTACGATATAGTTCTTATGACAGAATTCATAGGCAGCCAAAATTATTAGCATTCTCAAAGCTCATGCCTCATTTCTGCTTTTCTTGTCTAGCTTTGAATATTCACCTTCTGACATACACACATTCCAGCAGTTAGAAATCTATTATTGGACCCTGTATTTCCCATGAGGTAATATGGATTAGTAGGGACTGTAAGGATGACAAAAAAAGACAAAAGGCAACTGCTGTGAAATTACCTCAGGAATGCGGAAGCCCTCACTACCATAGAAGCCAAAGACAGAGAGAGCATTTGGAAATTTAGAGAATAAAATGACTGGAGCCTCGGTGATGATGTAGCAATTAATGTTTCCATTTCACAGTGGAAACTTAACTTTTGACATGTTCAGAAAGGTTTTTTAAATCTTGAAAGCTTGAACAATTAATCTACCATGAATGATTTAGCCACATCATCCTCTGTTAAAAAAAAATGAGATTGAGTATCTGATTGGCAGTCTTTTATCCAATAAGGTACCTGGGAAAGATAAATTGTTAAATTCTTTACGTCTATGAGTAACACAGATAATATTCTGAATAGGTAGAGTTAGTTATAATTATTCCAATCCATAAGATTGCAAGATCAGCTATCTGACTGGATGTTGTGGCCAAATTCTATGACAAGTCACTTCTACTTGCAGCTGGGGATTAATCAACATATATATATATATATATTTTTGGCAAAGCAACAAGCTGGTTTTGTGTAAACTTAAAGAACAGTTTTTTTCTTTCTCATTTCAATTTCAAAAGAGTATTTTGAACTACAGAATTTGACTTTATATCTAGTTTGTTAACCTAAGAAAAGAAGTGTTCAATATGAATAAACTGTGCATAGAAAATTCTGCCATTCTAGAATTTGCTTTACCTTTAAGTTGTGCACATTCAACTTCATTTAAGGCCTAATTTAAGAACAGTCACTCCTTGCTGCTTTGTACTACAAAACTCAATCTTCCAAGAAGTAATCACTCAAGAGTGTCAAGATATTGCCTGTGGAACATTTGTGGCAGAATGCCATTTCCTCATTTTATGTTGGTAGGTTAAATCCCACCGTCTAATATCTAGCATTTGTGTTGCCTCATTTGTCCTTCATTCTAGTGCCTTGTACAATGCTGTACTGTAATGATGTGCTTACAACCTTTTGGGAATTTGGAATTTGTAACCATTATAATGGAATTTCTGATACCCTCTCTGCTGACAGTCTTATTTTCATTCAATTGTACATTGACTCTGAGGCAACAACATGAATTTTTCTCAGCCAGCAATGATAATCTAAGTATTTGTTAAGACACCTCTGTTTTGTTGTTCTTTAAGCTTGGGAATTTACTCCAACACAGTGTCATTTTTCCCCTGTCTCTGATGAAATTTTATTGTGGAACATACACAGAAATATAGGTCTAGATATAAGGAAAACTGTATAGCTCTAGACTTCCCCATCCTTTTGCTGTTATAGCTCCTACTTGCTCTTTGCTTTCAGGAGTTTTGGAGGATGGCATCTGATGTGGCACGGGTAGCAGTAGCTATGAGAAATCATGGTAATCATAACATGACCCACACTTATACCAGTATCCAGAGAAGAAACCCATGGATAGCCTGGAGCCCTTTGTTCTTTTGAATGCATCTCACAAAGCCTTGGAAAGTCCTATCCACTTTTTCTGACTGTCCCAGTCATCAGCTCTCAGCGACAGTGGTGGGTATGAAACAAACCACTGTGCTGGTGCAGCTGATAAGTAACTGGAAAGCAATCATCTTCATCAAGATCGCAAAGGGTGAGCTTTAACTTCAGGCTCCTCCAATGATCCAAACTGATCAGTTAGTTTGTTTACATTTCACTGTTTTTCCAAAAGTGAGAACAAAGCACCTCATGGTACAACTAAAAACCTAAACAAATAAAAACACAGTAGCCTGAATCCTATTGGTTAGTTCCAGCTTGAGCAGACACAGTGAATCATTGGAATTTATTCACATGTTGTCAATAAGTGAGTCAATGTGTCTTCTCCACTTGGAACCAACCAGTAGGATTTAGGACATTGTAATGTTAAGACACAACCAGTTATTGTGTTAAAACACAACTGAGACAGTTAGAAAATTTAAAAAATTAGGAAGCACAACATATACCCATTAAAAGCTTTGTCCTTAGCAGTCAGTTGCTGAAAACTTGCCTAAACATGAAGCTTTTTGCTTTCCTGCAGAAAGATAACAGTGGAGGTAGCCTCCAAGAAGACCCTCTCTCACATACTCAACACATGTGCCTCTGAAGGTGGAAGGAATAAGAGAAGGGGTTTCCTCACAGATCTCAAAGCCAAGGCAGGCTTGTATGGAAGAATGGTCTTAAATTCACTATACCCCTAGCAATCCCTACAGGCAACTCCCCAAATGTTTTCAGGCAATGATCTCTTTAAGCAAAGATGTGCATATGTGAATGAAAGATGGAAAGTGTGAGAGTGAAGCATGGGGTGGAGGTCCCATCTACTGCTGCTCCACCTACCCACATTGCCCCCAAAGATTCCTTAGTCACAAATGTCAATGGGTTGCACTTTCCTGTGCCTTCCACTCATATATGAAGTCCTTGGAATGCGTTCATATTAATCTATATTTCTAGAAAGCTTATTTGGAACTGATGTGCAATATTATCACTGCTTGATTTCAAAATTGCTGACTGCCTGGGTGGAGTCAGGAAGACCAAATACAGTGAGTGAAGGCAGGGCAGAATTCAGGATGTCAGATATGGAGTCACTTTGGAACTCAGTGGATCATAGGCAAAACCTTGGAGAGGCTGGGATTGATTTGGCATTCAGTCTACAGGACTCCGTAGTTGGCAGAACACAATTTCACATGCCAAAGTCCCTGAATAGCCTCATTGGAACCCTACCTATGGCCTTTAATTCATACAGAATTAATCTTACTAATTTTAGCACTTGATCAAAGCTGAGCTCCAGACATTTGTGCCAATTTCAGTGGATGGAGGTCAGCCAAATGCTATTGTTGAATACCACTCTTATTTTCAGGAAAAAGATGAATAAACATACGTTTTCAGCAAAAGGTTTACCATGTGTTATGATACTCAGATCTGAGTCTTTGTTTTTGCATGATGAATCCATGTATTCAGATGATGTATTGATGTGGGAAATGGAATTCCCAAGTTTCCCCCTAATCCAGGTATACCATTGCTAGCATCTTTGTTTTGCCACTGCATATCAGACTGAGAAGGTTACAGTTTTCTTCAGAAGCCCAAACAGAACCCAGCATTGGGATCCTGTTGTGTCAAACTGCTTGTAGAAAGGACTATTATGTGTGCATTTTGACATTTTAATCAGTTATGCAAAAAAGCATCTGGGACCTTGTTAAACAAGTGGAAGCCACTTTTTCACTATGGCCTGTACAACAGCAAGCAATGGACAAGCCACAGGTGCTACATTGAGGACTTTCTGCTTTGCAGACATTGATAGGACTCAGTCACACTTATCCCTGCACCTTCAAACTCAGCAGCTACTGAAATGGACTTGAGTCCTGGGAAGTCTGTTTTCCCCAGCAGCAGAGCCTGCTATGCAGGTGGAATAGCAGCAAGGCTTCAGGCTCAGTCTTTGTTTGGTTTCAGCCTGTACATAATGTGAGCTTAGTTATTGAAATTTCAACATTCTCAAGCCTGACCATCACATTGAGCTGTCCAGGGTACTAGTTGTTTTGCTTTAGCAGAAGCTGCACTTGGACTTGCTAAGTTTATCTTCTCTTCCTGGAATTCAAACTTTGAGCCTAGCACCTCTTCCCTAAGGCTAAAATCCCCACCTGAATGAGACCACCAGGAATGATTATACAAAGCAGATGAATTAAGAGGACATCTTCAGTTATTTTTTTCCTTATCTGCACAAAGATTTGTTACTGCTTGAAACAGTGGTGGAACTACAATTAAATACTTGTCCATGTTCTGTCTCCTAGAATGGCTGAAGACAGATAAAACCTTCCTTTTCTGCAAACTGCTGATTGGTCATTGGCAGCCCTGTATTCTGGATTCCCTTGTACTTTTTATGTTGTTATTTAAACATGAATTGCCCTGGCTTGCTTACTCTTATCATCCTTCTGTCTAAATATTTCTATCCTACCCTATATCACAACATCATCAGTCACACTGCATTATTTTATGATTAATTATGTTTTTGGTTTTGATTTTATAATAAAATGTGAAATTTTGGGTAAACAGAGGTACAGAAGTATTTTAATAACCAAACAAATAATAAATGAAAAATTCTTCCTCATTCAAACTCTGTATCTGTTGCACCATGATGTTTGATCAGCTGCATGATTTCCTAGACTCAGTTGCTCAGTTCATATTTAAACAGTCTGAACACATTTGATCTAACCTTAGAAAATTAGTTTTTTGTTTTCATTTTAATGAATGATATGTAAGACTGGCAATGACAATGTTGATACTACTAGTCTATGTGGCTAACACTTTACTCTTTAGAAAAACTGTTGTACAAATTTTTGGCATTTTAGCAATGGTTCAGTAATTAAGGCTAAAATCTAAAATGGAAATGCAAGCCTGATTCAAAGATGTGTCAATGGAATAGAAAGAAGCCCCTTCTGCCACTGGAACACTTTTGTGGCAGCTGATCTCAGATAGAGCTGTTCTGCTGGCTAAGATCTGCTGGCAGAAGAGTCCCCCCCCCCCAAAAAAAAAGTCAGATTGAGAAGAAGTAGAACAAAGGAACAAGGAACCAGACCCAACTCTTCTCCAACCCAGGGTGTGTATGTGTGTGTGTGCACATGCGCATTTGCCTTTAAATCAGCTGTTGACCTATGGCATCTCCATGAATTTCTTAGGGCCTTCTTCAGCAAGGAATCCTCAGAGGGGATTTTGCCAGGTCCTTCCTCTCAAATATAGCCTATAGCACCTGGTACTCATTGGTGGTCTTCCACCCAAGTACTAACCAGAACTGACTTTGCTTAGCTTCCAAGATCAGATGGGAGCTAATGGTTTTAGGATATTTAGGCCTGCTCCAGGTAAAAAACACAGTCTTTGTGCATCATAAAGTTGGTCAGGACATGAGCAGTCCCAAGTATACCATCAGCAGTGATCCTCAGCCATCTTTGTTAATCAGGAAGTCCATTTGACCACAGGAGCACTTAGTGCTGAGTAGCTAAGGACATGATTTTCCTGGAAAAGTTCACACTTTATGCTCCAGGTCACAAAAGTAACCATAAATTGCTTTACAGAATTGCTAACCTATTAAAATTGTCAAAAGCTGTTTGAAGGTGCATTTAGGAGGTCCCAAAATTCAAACTGCCATGTTAGCATTGCCTACATGAATATTAATATACAAACCCTCAACTTCATGAATTGCTTTTTCTTGTTTACTTTAAAACCAGCTCAGCTTTAAGTTAATCCAACACAACCTTGTAATAACTGCTAGGGATGGATAGATCACTGTGTTTCTGGTCTGTATCATTCTCACATATGTACATTTCACTTCCACTTCTTTCCTATTTCTGTATCAACCTGCATTTAAAAAACAACAACAACAACCCTCCACAAATACTTAAGGTAGAGTCCAAAGGTAGACTTCCAAGGTGGAACCGTGTCTAATTTCAGTCTCTAGGAGGTTGGGAAGCCCACAATCAAATTTGAGGAGAACTATAGAAAACTGTAGAAGGGAAGGAAATTCCATTTTGACCACTCGAACTGTGCTGGATTTGGACTCTAGTTATTTAATATCTTTCCTTCCTGCAAGGCAGCTAACAATAACAAAACAGAAATAAATTTCAGATGGAACTAAACACAATAAAACACAAAAATAGAAGCTGGAAGACATCTTGAAGGTAAAGAATGAAAAGAATTAAGTTAAAGAAAGAAAATGAAACAGACTGAACTTTTCTTATTGGGACTGATGGATGATCAGATGGACGAGAAGTTTGGAAGATGATTTTTAGTATATGATTACAGCAGCCAGATTACTCTTTGCTTGGAAATGGAAAGATGAGGCTATCCAATCTCAAGAAGAATGGCTGATGAAGTTGGCTAATTTGGTAGAAATAGATAAATTAACTATTTTAATTCAGGAAAGATCATTGTGTAAGGCCATTTCCGCACAGGGTGAGGGAATTGCCCCGTGCCGCTACTTACCGGGTCTTATGGCTTCCCGGTCCGGTCCAGGCTGCTCCAGAGCAGTGCGTGCTCGTCGCTCTGCACTGCTCCAGCGTTGAAAATGGTGGCTTCCAGTTGGTCAAGAGTCTCAACCAACCACTGAAGCTTGCCAGCCTAAAGCCCGCCCCCAGCAGATCACAGGCTCGCATTGGTGCGAGCCTGCAAATCTGCACAAGGGAGCAGGCTCGCACTGGCACGCTCCGTGCTTTTGAAAGACTGAAAGAAACAGGTTTTAAAAAAGCACACTGGATGACCACTTGGAGTCATTCCGGAGCGGGCTGGGGTGCGGATCTATGTTAAATATTCCGGACCCAGTCCACTCC
Source organism: Cyclura pinguis (assembly GCA_030412105.1). Lineage (NCBI taxonomy): Eukaryota > Metazoa > Chordata > Lepidosauria > Squamata > Iguanidae > Cyclura > Cyclura pinguis. The sequence goes on from CM059602.1 coordinate 156,500,941, forward strand.
CTGGTGCAGACGTCCTCCCTGGAGGATGGACTGCACCGTTTCAAATACCCTGTGTGGAAATGGCCAAAGTTTAAGAAAGATTGGGATAAACTTATTGTATATCTAAGAGCTCATTGTGGGAGAAAATCAATTTTTGGTTTTCAAGATCAATAGATTAATAGCTATTACTAAGTTGCATAAGTGTGTGATAGTGTTATAAGGAAAAAGATACATTTAGTATTTTATCACATAGTCAACAGCTGAGAATTAGAACTCATTTGTATATTTTCTAGACCCCTTTCTAGGTTAGTTTAGTTTTGTTTAGCTTAGTTTTGTAGTTTTAGTTTTTTAGTTATTCATTTAGTTTTTTCAGTTTGTTTATTTGTCTTTTGTAGTCATATATATGTTTCATATATTCAAAATGAAAGTTTTAATGTAAATATTTTTTAAAAAAGAAACAAACATATTAAAACCACATTTTTTTTAAAAAACATATTTTTTTCTTTGGAAGATAGAGGCTAAAAAGTTAAGATCCCTTCAAGCACAACACGGTTTAAATGCTAATGGAGGGAGAAAACAAAGAAGGAGCCAATGTAGTCTGGAAGAAGTCTCTGAAATGGTCCTCAAATCATCACCAAACATGCCTATGACAGTGGCAGGACTAAGAAAAGGGCATCTTCCAAAGTTCTTCAACCAAGTCAGCCCCATGTGGGAGAATTCAGGCTTTTAATAACATTGTTTTTTAAAGGACCCCATCTTCCTCCAAAATCCCCATTTGTACACACTAAAGTATCAGTTTCATACACATTGTATCCTTTAAAACTCATTTTTGCATATAGTGTAATAGTAAAGTCAAAGTGATGGCCCATAGACCCAGAACTATTCTGTGAGCCATTCACTGCTGTTTTACCAAGAAAGAAAGAAACAGTTGTACCTAATGGTCATAAATATGGTACCAGTCCCTGGCACATTGGGGAAGAATGACTGGTCCCTCATACCACAGAGCTTGAGAAGACTGATCTAAAATAGTTGTGTTTGTTGGGAGTTAGAGTTTTGAAGGGTATTAGCCCTTTGGGGGAAATTCTGTGAAAGCTAAAACTGTTAGGAATCAGCCTTCTTTTAGCAGAATAGCAGAAAGAAACATGTCCCAATCTCTGTGTGGCTTCCTTGAACTGAGACTGACTTAGAAAGCAAAACAAGGCAGGCAGTTTCAAGTTACAAACTTATAGAAGTTTACTAATGAATTTTACAATCACATATGCATTGGAGAGCCTGGATCCTAACTAAGTAACAAAAAGATTAGGTAAGATAGCAGCTTCATTCTTAACTCACCATCTTCTTGGCGGAGAGGCAAAGTATGGTCAGAGGGAAGGACGTGGAAGAAAAATGGCAGAGGGAAAAGAGAGAGAGGTCTGAGAAGTGTGGTCTTTTATTTAAGGTCAATGACCCCAAGGTTTATCCTGGGTCACATGGTCTGGTCACGTGACTACCACAGACATGCATTTAAATAACACAAAGAGCAAGACTCCAGCTTTAAGTGAGAAGGCTTTGATATGTAAATGAAAAATGACTCCAAGCTAGCTAAGCCCCACTTGCCCTAGAGCAAGAGCCAGGGGCAGAGGGGGGAGAAAGAGAACGCCAGAATTTTCCAACAGTATTTACATGCTTTTTAGAATGGTGAAAGTAATAATGAGAAATTCAGAGATGTGAAAACCAAAGGCCAACTGTATTCTGTTCCAGGTATTAATCCAGCATGCTTGAATCAAGTCAGTCTGCTTGAAATACAGCACAAACAAGAACCTTGAGCGATGCTTTTGACAGCAGAAATTAATCACTCCCACCTCCATATCAGAAGACACACATTTCAGTAGTGGAAATTCTAGCATGGATTGTAAGACAATGAATTGATTTGAAAGCTGATAGTCACTGTGAGAATCCCAGATGGATCTATATTACTGCTATTGATGAGTTTACTGCCCTTTTTTTTTTTGTACTGCAGTAGATAGGAGTGGAGGAACCAATACATTGTTTTTGAAAAATGCCAACCATTGAAACAAGAATCCTTCAAATTTATTTGCTAATTTAAACCCTTATTGCTCATCCTGGGTCCTAAAAGACTCTCCATTTACCTTATCATAATACTTGAAGCCCAGCTTCACAATAAAAACAATTCAGGTATCATCATGAATAATAGTAACAAACCAAATCAGCATGTAACCTTATTTAGTACAGATGCACTGAAAATCAATGGAACATAACAATTATCACTAACTTAAATTCCATTGATTGCATTTCTTATGTAAGAAGTATTGCAACAACTAGCAAACAGAGTCAGATAAAACCAGACTCTATAACAGAAGCAAATGTGTAACAGAAGTAAATGTTCAAATTAAAGCCTGATAAAACAAAAATAGTGTTTTGGTTTGTTTAAATTGAATAAAGGCCTAAAATAGAGCAGGTCAAGCAAGTCCCTCTAGGGAGAGAGTGCTACAGTCCAGGTAACACACATGAAATATCCCTTTTCCAACTCCTGTCATCAGTACCTCACAACACAGTGGGATGTTTTACAGATGGTGGTCACAATTGGCTGGTTGGTTCAGGGAGGAGGGAGGAGGCTTTCAGATTCTCCTGATCCCTAAGCATTTAGGGGATTCCCATAAAATGTGCCTTATTTTGAGGATAGAGACAAGTTGGAGCAGATTCAGAAAAGGGCAACAAGGATGATAAGATGTATGGAAAATAAAATATGAGGAAAAGTTGAAAGAGTTAGGCATGTTCACCTTGGCGAAGAGAAGACTGAGGGGTGACATGATTGCATTCTTTAAACATCTCAAAGGCTGTCACAAAGAAGAGGGGGCAGGCCTATTCTCTGATACCTCAGAGGGAAGGACCATGTCTAATGATTTGAATTCACTGGGGAGAAGATTTCGACTGAGCATTAGAAGGAACTTCTTGACAGTAAGAGTGGCTCAGCAATGGAACCAGTTACCTAGAGAGATGGAGAGTGGTCTCCTTCACTGGATATTTTCAGAAAGAGGCTAGAGGTGCTTTTGCTGGAGATGCAGCCTGCTTGGGATGCTTTAGCTGGGGATCCTGTATTGAGCAGGCAGTTGGACTTGATGGCCCATGAAGCTCCTTCCAGTTCTATGAGTCAATGACTCTATGTCAAGAGAGATCTCTATTCATACAATCAATAATGTAACAATGAAGACAATTGCTCAGTTTTCCAGTTTCTCCTCACAGGTAACAATTATTCTAACACCTATGGTTGTTAGTCTTAGATTTTTGGAGATGACATTTGACAAGGGGAGGCAGGAGCCAAAATAGCATCTGATGGAGCCTGGTGAAATCTGACAGTTTAATGGATTCCAGTTGTGGGCTGAGCACTCCCAGTGAAACATATTCCCAGACTGGCCCTAATATTATTAGCTTTATCAGTGTATATTACTTGCTAAAATGCCTTGGAAATGGTACCTTTTCTTTTTCTTGGACTAAAATTCCCAGTTCCTCTCACTAGTGACACTAGTTGCCAAGCTACTTGGGAGATTAAAAGTTTTAAAAAGAAGGTGTTTTTTTTATTATTATTATTATTAAAAATATTTTATTAAATTCTCATTTAAAACATTAACATACTACAACAACACACCACCACAACAACAACAATCTACATATATTGTACAAATAAATTGTAAGCTATATTGACAAACTGATATATATCTAATATACATATATTCTATACATCTATATTCCCCTTAATTATTTATTATCTTTGTTACTTTTAATCTTATATCTAATAGCATCTATTACTACAAATCAGTAACAGTTCATTAATGCATTTAATTACTATGGCTTATACCTTACACATTATACTATTTATATTACTGTTTATGTTGTTCATCAATATCTATAACCATTTTTTCCTAATTCCTATGTGTATGTATAACAATTGACAATAGACAATAGACAATAGTCAAACAATTTAACAAACAATAAATAATAAACAACAAACATTCCAACAGTTATTACATCCTAGCTAGTTACATACTTACTTTCATACTAACTCTTCTTCTTCATACATCCACTTACATTCACCTCACACAAACATTGACTTCTTTCTTTTTCCACCATTAGGTAAATCATTTAAATATTTTTGTCATCCTGCTATTTGAATATAATTTCTTCTAATCCTTATAGCAATTTCTATACTCTAATCTATATATTTTACATTACAATGTCATCTACCTATTTATTCTCTTATATTGATATTAAATTATTATCTTATCTTACTATCTTATATTCCAAAACCTCTTTTACTTCACTCCTTACTATTTCCCTATTATCTCCTCTTTTTCCTTTCAATTTGAATAGTAATAAATAAGCATGCCATATTTTAATGAAATCAATCATATAGTCCTAGTAATGCATGGTCTCCCCAATACTCTTTCCATATAGGGTTTAAAATTTCCCATTCTCTTTTAAATGTGTTATTACTTTTATTTTCTAATCTTAGTGTCAATTTATCCATTTCCGCTAATTCATATAATTTGATTATCCAGTCTTCTAACATCGGTATATTCATATCTTTCCATTTCTTAGCAAACACAATTCTTGCAACGTATGTCATATAGCATATAATTCTCAAATATTTCTTTCTGACTTTCTTATCTATCTTTTCAAACATATTTAATAAGTAAATTTCTGTTTGCATTGGAAACCTGGTTTTTAAATATTTCATCATCTGCTCATGTATTTGTAACCATCAGATTCTCGCCTTATTACATCTCCACCAGCAATGAAAAAATGAACCAATTTTTTTACACTTCCAACAGTTAGCCGCTGATTTTGTCTTCTTCATCTTGGCAATTTGTATTGGTGTTAAATACCACCTGTAAATTTTTTTTTAAGGGAAAAAAAGGAACTTTTTTGCATGCTTTGTCCAACCTAGTAGATCCAGTGGATTAAGTGACAACTGGCTGACTAAACAGAAAATTCAAGAATCTACTCTTTGGCAACGCCTGACCTTCACCCCACTATATAGGCATTGTGAAGCATTATTCTGTACCACATTCTGAGCTCTGTACAAGAAAGGCAGAGAATGATCAGTCTTGCTCCACTGCTTTGTTTTGTACCCAACAGTGGGGAAAACAAGAGAAAGATACCCAGAAGATGGATGACCATGTCAGAATTGTGACTCCATCATGAGGACCATGGATTAGAGAAGACAAAGCAGAAAGAGGTTACACAGGTTACTCCTAGAAAACTTCTGTACACCCTGAGGAATTCTGAGAGTTATTTACAGTTTTGGCTGGATAGGGAGGGCAGGATTGAAAAGAAAAGTGATTTCAGCTCTGCAGTTATTTTGAAGGGGGGCAGTATTTCATCGAGAAAAAAAATTCTCTGCATATACTACAGCTAGTTGTATTTGCCAGGGATAGTCATATTTTCTTGGAACACTTCATAGTAATTCCTAACCTATATTTATTCTAGGAGATATTTTGGACAATGTGGTCTAGGAGGCCCAATGTCTTTAACCATTAATGATTAATAAAATTTGCCAAACATCTTTGAAATATAGTGGTTCTGTACCATGTACAGCCATGCTCATCATGAGATTAAATATTTTTAAACTTGAAAAGTGTTAAAATACCTAAAAACCAGAAGATAAATTTAACAATAATACAATTTAAAATAAGAAGTAGGAACTGACGATGGCTATACACTTCTCCATGTCATCCAGTTTGCAAAGGGTTTGGGAGAGAAAATCTCCCCTACTTCATTTTCCCATACTGGTGTGGGTAGCAAATTAACTCTGGATTTTACTGCTGTTCCTCTCACAGCTGCTCCAGTTGAGCATGACCTCTGCTGGTGCTGGACCCCTAATTCAGGACTGGAAGAGCTCCCATTTAACTCTGAGAAGCTGCAGAAGGAGTGGCACTAAAATCCAGAGTCAATTTGCCCACCCCTGTGATAGTGAATCTACCATTTGCTGCTGCATTCCACAGTGTGTGCAATGATGCATGTGGCAGTACTCAGGAAGCAATCCTTGGTGCGAATGGTAGTTTTATAATGATAGCAGCACATCTAGTTCATGTGTTAAATGGTTGAAGACAAGTATATAGTTCTTACTGATAGATGGAGTGTATTTATACTATGTAGTTATAGCATAGCACTTATAGCACTTTGACTGCTGCTGCTTCCTTTTAGGGAAAGCAGGTATTTATAGTTTGGTGAAGTATGTAAAGTTCTCTTCTAGTGATCTTAAATCTAGTGTTTCATAGTTTAGTGAAGTACTTAGAATTCTGTCCTAGATATTTCTAGTGCCCTAGGCTGAACTGCAGAACTAGAGTTAAGAGTAATCCTAAGCACTTCACCAAACAACATATCCTGGAATTTGTTATTGTAGAGCCATCACAGTTAAATTGATATCAGACTAGACTGCTGTATCTATGCAAAATTGACAAATTCTTGAATGAAAAATTTAGACTCTCCAATACAAGTTGACGCATTTAGCTCTGTGACTCCAAGATGATATAATACCATAAACCACTAACAATATACAGCAGCAGGAAGCCAGCAGGAAGCCAGAACATAAATGAGAACACAGTAGGTTAAAATCCAGTCGCTTTCTATGCAGCTGAGCATGCTCAGTAACATTCTAAATAATTGAAATCATATCAGATATAATTAAAAAAAAGGTGATGCCAAGGAGTAGAGTGATAATATACTATATTATGTGTATATTATATTTATGTTACGTTACATATATATAATGTAATATACATTACAACTCATATTCAGAGTTAGCATTTCAGAATACTTCTTTCAGGTCTTTATCTCATTATCATGTATATATAACTTCTGTACTGTTGTTGTTTTAAAGTGTTAACATGTTTTTTGGGTAGGATGATAAAGCCTGGACTTAGACTAAGAACAGAATTCCTTGAATTTTAACCCATTTATTTTGTGCAAACTTTGCTACAGTTCTTATGTGATTTAAACATATAACTAAATAAAATCTATCCCTTTCATTTTCTTGCACATTTAGGATTTTTTTATTTAAAAAATTGTTTCCAATCAATTGATGGAGAAATTTGCAGATTTTGTTAAGTTTTATTAAAAACAGACCAAATTAAATTTTCCGCCACCTATAATGGTTAAATTCAATTGCTACAGCTATTCTCAGTACGAGGAGCACCATGTTGCTATGCAGCTGTTGGGGAGAAAAGAGTACACTGGGGTTAAAGTCACATTTTTTATAGGTCTACATTATCTGATTAGCCCTTCCTTCCTTCCTTCCTTCCTTCCTTCCTTCCTTCCTTCCTTCCTTCCTTCCTTCCTTCCTTCCTTCCTTCCTTCCTTTCTGCTCTTAGATTCTTATTAGACTTTTATTGTCACTCTGAAGAAATGTGCACTTTTTGGAAAGCTCTCACCAGAAAATGAACCAAACAAAATCCTCACTAATGACAATTGGGGAGCAGGGTATAGATTAAGCTTGAAATAATATATACCTAAGAGAGAACCATTAAACCAGGCTTGGGGGAAATGGGGCATTTTATGGTATGTACACACATTTCTGATCGTACACATCCCCTACCTGTCCCTTGATTTGTTTTTGTTGATGTATTGAGGCATTATTCCTGCCTTTCTCTTCTTTGCTTTCCAGTTAATCATTTTAGTCAACTTTTTCCGGAGCTTATTTGTATAAGCTTATACTTATACAAATAACAGCTTATTTGTAATCAATTCAGTTTATAAAAAACTAAGATGTAACTGCTTTAACAGGTCATAATTGCATTTTGGGATGTAACAGTAAGTTTTTGGTTAACGTATAATTACAGGAATGTGGCCTCATTACAGTGGCGGAGGAATATTACTTGGTTCAAGTCGCAACTCATGGTATGCCTCATACTGCTCCCTCTTGAGCCACTACAAGTGCTGAGGCAACCATGAGGTGAATAGGATTAAAGCGTCTTTTATACTACAGAACAAGAGCTTATATAATTATGCTGTGTGTGTGTGTGTTAAAAGTAAATACTTTGTTTACCTTGGAGAAAAAAATTGCACCTAAATATTTTGGGGAGTTGTGGAACTATAGTCCCCACTAATTACTTTTTTGAAGTACCTTTCAATGCTGTAACTGCTTCTTAATATGATCTCATTAGACTCTTCTTTGCATTTTGCATTATTTCTTGACCCTCTCAAAATACTTTTCTGTACTTTTTTTAATTGATTCAGTACCTTGTTATTCATTTAACTCCCCCCGCCCCCCGCCCCACACCACATTTCAAAGGTCTCAAGCCTCTTTTCCTCCATTAGCTCTTGGGCACATTTCAAACCATATAGAGAGCAGGGATATAGAAAAACTCTGTGAGAAATTTTGCTAGACTTATAAAAGTTCTTTCAGCTTCCCTTGAAGTTTCTCAGATGCTGTAGTTACATAGGAAACTCCAAGTTTACTTCCATTTCTGCTTCGGAAGATATTTGGTGACAACCTAAGACTATGTGAAGCCCCTCTGAGAAATTATTCTAACTTTAACAAAACTTTAGATATATTGTCTGAGCAGGGGTTTCCAAATTCACTTTCAGTTTCACTTCATGCTAAATTTAACTCTTAGCTTATTTTCTTCTCACATATCAATACAAGTATTTTCAATTTTTCCTCCTCACTGAAAGCAATTATGACAGTTTTTGTATATTTTAATGATTATTCATGTACAGAGGGCTTTATAACAGCAAAAACTCTCTTCTGCATAGCTCACACTCCTCTCCCATCCATCTTATCACTTTACTACCCACAAGAGAACATGAGTCATAGCACAAGCTGGCCATCTGGGCTGCTCCATGTCAGGCTATCTAAAGGAAGGCAGACCTGAAGAACTTCACCTCCAAGTTGCAAGAATTAAGTGATGGTAAAGACTCAAGGACAGACTCAGTTAATTAAAAAGAGGAAGCTCCAGAGCCCTCACCTTCATCAACAGGGTGCCAAAGTATTCACTGTACAAACTCAAAAACCTTCTCCTTCAAATCAATATGCTTCTCCTTGGACTGCCTACATCTTGTTCCACAGTACTGGACTTGATACTCAGAAAAACCAAACATTGACTGTGTCCCTATTTTTTTTCATGGGCTAAGGCCATACCCAATTCTGATATCAATGAATAAAGCCCTCTCACCAAGAAGATACATTGTCCTGTTCCTGGTTGCCCTGTAAAAAAAAAATCATCCAAATAAGGAATATTCCCCTTTTAACCAAACCTAAGCTTAAGGGCCCATTCAAGAAAAGTACAGAACTTTCAGCATCAAATAGAAGATGTCAATGGCCCATTCTGCATGAGGCTGGTGAATTGGTTTGTGCTGTTTCTTACTGGATTTTCTGGGCTCGAAACAAGGCAGACTTTCCCTCATTTCCTTCTGCACAGCTACTGCGTATGTTCCATTCTGATTCAGAGGAGTGCGAGTTCATGAATCCACACTGCCTCTGCCATGACCACTCCTGCTACTCTCCTCACCCCGTCGGCTGGGAATGGCCCCCCCTTTTTTTGCATGGTTTAGTACGTCATTGGGTACATGCATATATGCGTACGTGCGTAAGTCCATACTACCCCCTGGCCCCTCCCATGAGTCCTCCCGACCACCAATTTGCATTGGCGCGAACGTACATGTCTGCCCCACTGTGAAAATATGAATCGGATTGATCTGGAAAATTGGAAAAACGATTTCTTCCAGTTTTCAAATAGCGCATTTTACCACCACATGGGGGTGCATTTAGTTGGAATTACGTGCGGAATGAAGGTAAATAAACTGAACCTAGTCCGCTCCAATGTGCAGAAGACCTCCGTGGCAAGACACATTGGCCCGCCTTAATAACCACGTGTGGAAAGGGCCAATGAAACATTCAAAACTAGAACCCTATTTTAAAATAGCTGATATTCAGATGGAGGAAAAAACCTGGCAGTAGCACTGCATTAAACTGAGACTAGAATCAGGAAGGCCCATCTGACAAACTATGAGATACTGTCTTATTTCCTTCCCATTTTATGGTCTTCAGTAGTCACTGGAAGTAATTGCCATGTACCTACTTATTTATAATTAATTCCTTTTACTAACAACAAAGTCACAACTATGTTACAATTGTAATTTTTAAAGGGATGTCTTCATTCCTTTTATGGCCTAATTGTATGCTCTGGTTACTTCCAGAGTTGTGAATGGGGCCTCATCACATGGTGGTGGAAGAATGTCGCATGGTTCATATATTGGCTTGTGCTAGTGCCTTTCTCTATTATACCATGGTTTGTTGACAGGGTGGGAAGACAGTATCTTTTGTTAATATAGGTCAACAATCTGTATTAATGAAGAGTAATGAAAAGTAACTAGTTACTTTTATAAAACAAGAAAAGTAAAGTGTTGCTTTTAAAAACTGTCAATATAATAGCAACTAACTACTTGGTAGGACTTTAGAATGATAATTTACTTTTAAAACTAACTTGTCAAGCTCTGGTACTAAGCGGGAGGAGCAAAAGGAGGGTGAAGGGGTACAAACAGACATTCTATAGACCCACAATGGCCACACTTGTCCGTAACATCCTTTGGAGATATTTGTGTATTTATTTATTTAAAGAATCAAACAGGAATCTCCCATCTCACCTTGAAAACTCACTTGAGGTGAAACTCAGCAATAACTTGACTGGGTACTACATTTTTAAATGTTATCCTTCAGCAAACAAGTCTTTCCTTCCTATTTGGGTTCTATTTGGTTTGTAAATATGGGACACTTTCACTTGCCCATGATTTTAATTCCTCTTTAAGCAGTTTTTCCACTTCCTTTTCAGAAAGACACAGGAATATGTTTTGCTAAGATAACAGTCACCAAAATTATGCTAGTGTTTGAGACATTTACACAATCCAGTAGGCCCGTAACAAGATAAAAGCAGAAGAAACATATTTAGCAATGAATTATGGAAGGATCACAGCATGTTGTTTTGTATAAGCTGAGATGCATTTCATAGTTTGAATGTCAGTTGTTAATGCTCTTCACAGTTTAAACCTGCTTGCTTAATATGTGTGCAGTTTATTAATGCAGAATTTTGCATACTGTAGTGGTGTTCACATCAAGGTACACGTCAGAAATTCTTCCTCTCAGAACTTTTTGTTAGTTTTTGCAGTCCTTCAATAAAAATTTTAAATGCTTTCAGTTTGAGCATAGTCCTCCTCTTCCATTTGTTCTCATGTTGCAAATGTTATTAATTGGCCAGTATTAAGAACCAATTCTAGACATGAAATGAGTTTGCTTCCAAAAATTCTCACCTCGGAATCCTGAGATCTAATATTTCCCAGTATTCTTACAGTATCCTATATTTGCTGAACAGCCACTGAATATTTTAGAAGGATTTGACATCTGATGGTATTTTATATGAACATTTGATCTTTTCTAGCTGGTATTCTGCTATGTTTGATAGACGCCTCGAAACATTATATGACTAGCATCTTCATGGGATTTGATACCCATCAGAAGTGTTAAAGGTTTTTAAAATGACACATCTATAGCACTCCAATTTAGACATATCATTTCATACTTAAAATGAATATAACAGAACTGAAATCTCACATTTGTATGTGTATAACACAGAAGACTGTTGTACAAGCCAAACTGGAAGCAATGTCAAATGTGTCTTTTATATTTTAGATGCCTAAATACTTTGAAGGCACCAGATTCTGTCTGATTTTGGAAGCTAAGTAGGCTTAGACCAAGTCAGAACGTTGAATTGAGACAAGCAGGGAGTACCAGATGCTATAGGCTACGCTCACAGGAAGGAAACAGAACGCCATTTCTGACTATTCATTGGCTCAGGAAATCCTATGAAATTCATCCAATTGCCATTAAGTCATCAGATGATTTGAAAGTCGTCACCGCTACCACTAGTAGAAACAGCAGGAGGGGAACGCTAAGAAAGGGATAAGTATCAGGATTTCAGAAAGGGAGTTTGAGACTCCTTTGCTGTGGTCCTGATGAAATTCACTCCTTCACATTTGCTCTTTGTATGGAGAGGAACTCTCCCAAATGTATATGACTTTCCATAGCTGACTGAATTCAGTATCACAGAAGACAGATGAGGCAAAGAACAGAGAGAGCAGGCAGAAAGGCTTATAAAGAAAAACATTAAAATCTGTTCTCCAGGGTGACATTCACCCCTAGTTGGAAGCATTTTTCACCATAAAAGCAAGTCCAATAAAGGAAGGTGTTTGGCTGAGTCTGCAACTGGCATAGACAATATTGCTTTGCACTTGCACTGGAAAATTGTAGGCTCAGGTTCTAACTCAGCTGTGAAGTTTAGTAGGTTGCTTAGATAAGCCAGCCTTGGCTACTTCACACAGAAAATGGGATAAGTGTCCTAACTCATCCTCTGGCATCTGAGGAACTGAACACAGAGGATTGCCAGGAATTTATGGCTCTGGATAACAGCAGCCGCTCTGAATCCAAGGAACTGAGGGCTGAAACAGTTGAAAGGTCCTTCCCCTCAGCAGGACTTTACTGACTTTGAGGATGCACCCCTTTCCTTTGAAGGTCACAGAAGAGATAAGGAGAAGCTTCATAGGTCATAGCATCTCTTAAAGAAGAATGCTGCCTCATTAAGCGCCTGATATCCAGAGGCAGCTGCCTATAAATTTCCCAACAGTTCCCTGGAGACTTTGTTGCTTGCAACCATTCTAACTCAGCAACTGGCAGTGCTCTGGGTTTTTGTGTGCTATTGACCTTTTAATGGCTATGATTGATGACTCTGTGGCCATTTCCACATGGGGTTTTTAAAACGGTGCAGAGCGTCCTCCAGGGACAACGTCTGCACCTGGGAGCGGACTGGGTCAGATCTACTTAACGTAGATCCGCACCCCAGCCCGCTCCGGAACGACCCCAAGTGGTCATCCAGCGTGCTTTTGAAAGACCACTAAAAACAGGTCTTTCAAAAGCACGGAGCGCGCCACTGCGAGCCTGCTCCCTTATGCAGATTCACAGGCTCGCATTGGTGCGAGCCTGCGATCTGCCGGGGGTGGTCTTTAGGCTGGCGAGCTTCAGTGGTTGGTCGAGAGCCTTGACCAACCGGAAGCTACCATTTTCGTCCCTGGAGCAGTGCGGAGCGGCGGCCACACACTGCTCTGGAGCAGCGTGGACTGGACCGGGGAGCCCTAAAGTTCAGTGAGTAGTGTCACGGGGCGATTCCCTCGCCCCTTGTGGAAATGGCCTGTGTCTTATTCCTTGTTGGCTTTCTTTATCTGGATTAGTTGTTTGATGTAACAACTCCTGGATCAGCTGACAACCTTGCTGTTGGTCCTCCTTTCATCTTGTTGGACTACTTGTGACTGACTTGGACTGGATTGACTACCCTACCACTCTTTGCTTTACAATCACCCAACTCTCAGGCTGCTTGAATAGGACAACAAGGGTCCAGTGAGGTTGTCACATTGATGAAACTCCTACCAGAGGAGTTGTGAATATGGTGATTACCCTCTCCAGCCTGCAAAGCATCCCCCTTCCCTATGCACCCTCAAAACCTTGAGCTGTTTTAAATCCCATTTGTGGTGAGAAAAGCAAGGGTGGAAATGTAAAAAGTATAGAAATAACAATATAACCCACTATGGAGGGCTGGGAAACTAGCAGATCTTCAGATAATAGGGCAGGATGGATATATTTTAATGATAAGTAAATAAAATAAATTTCAAATCATTGCAGAGGGCTACTAGAGAAACAGGGAAGAGGTGAGGAAATCCCATCATATTACCAGTCAGCAGGTCATTGAAATCTTTCTCAGAAACAGTTATCACATAATTAAGGTAAAGGTGGCCAAGTTTTGGTGTCTATATATGGACCATCGGCTCTGAGTGCTCTGCTGTGTTTGAAAGCAGTAATTATACCCTCAGAGAAACTAAAACTAACACATTTAGTTTATAAATGTTTGTCAGAAAGATGTAAATTTGATACTAATGAAATCAGAATTGAATGGAACGTAGACTTAGATTGTCCTATAAAATCACCCAATGGAAAATTACCTTGACTTCACTATCTAATATTTCTTCAGACTTAAAACTATGGTTGCTTCAAGAAAAATAGATGTTTCAAATGTATAGGAAACTATTATACCTCTTAAAATCAATTGACTACTTCAAGTAAATTTCAGTAAAGTAAGACAGATAATGCTTCTGTGGGTTATATGATGCAGGCATGTTCAGAGATTACCCTTTTTTGGTTGGATTAATTACAAAACATCAGTTCCAAAACAATTACAAAACATGGAAAAAAATGGCACTTGTAGACATGCACATTCCTTTTAATTATATCCCTATAGAATCTAACTAAAGTTTAACATGATTCGACCCTGCTCTGACTGTTGCTAGAAGATTTATATTCTAGAACTGGAAAAATTAACATTCACTATTGTTGTATGATAAGAAGATTTCAGTAGTCTATCTACACATGAACATGTATTTTATAACAAAATCCACAAAGCAATGATATCAGAAGCTTGTATATTGTATTTTATGCTTTGGAGTTGACAGAATAAAGATATGTTATTTTGCTACATGGCCAACTTTCCCTGAAGATATTTCATGTATTTATAGATATCAATGTCAAGAAAATGGTTTTTTGAAAATATGGTCAGCTTATATTAATGGTTCTGCCTAGCCCATAATCACATCCTATGAAGCTCCACCTATTTTTTTTTTCTTTTCCTCTCCCTTCATTCTTTGTAATCATACTTTGAAAAATACATTTAAAAAAAATGCTGGCAGTTATCAGCTAGCGCAACGTTGGATTTTAGGCCCTATGTGATTTACCCTTCGTTAAACTCCTCCTGAGCGGCCTAACATCACCAGATCCTATCTGATCTTGGAAAATAACCTGGGTCAGCCCTAGTTAGTACTTGGATGGGAGACCATCAACCAATCTCATGTGCTATTGGCTATATTGCAGAGGAAGGAACTGACAAAACCACGTCTTGACTATTCTTTGCCTAAGAAAACCCTAGGATGGCTTGAAGGCACATACACACACAAACTCCTCCTCCCTCTTTCGTTTGACCCTGGGCACCACAGTTCAGGAAGGATACTGAGAAGCTGGAATGTGTCTGGAGGAGGGTGACCAAAGTGGTAGAAAGCCTGGAAACCAAGCCCTATGAGGAGCAGCTTAGGGAGCTGGGTATGTTTAGCCTAGAGAAGAGAAGGTAAAGGGGTGACATGATAGCTACGTTCAAATATTTGAAAGGATATCATATGGAGGATGGTGCAAGCCTGTTTTCTGCTGCTCCAGAGACTAGGACATGGAGCAATGGCTTCAGACTTCAGGAAAAGAGATTTTATGTTAACATTAGGAAGAACTTTCTGATGGAAAACAGTATACTGCTTCAGAGTATGGTGGAGTCTCTTTTTTTGGAAGTTTTTAAGCAGAGGTTTGATAGTCATCTGTTAAGAATGCTTTGATGGTGTATTTCTGTGTGGTGGGGGGTTGGAATCAATGGCCTTTGTGGTCTCTTCCAACTCTATGATTCTATGATACTTTTCCTGGTTTCAGCACATCATATTGGGGGGGGGGGGACACATTTATTGTCATATTAAGTTTCACATTTGCCCATCGTCCTGCAAGCCTATGACCTTTGATCACCACAGCTCAGAGCTTAAAGACCTGTACAGTTTTATGTCTCTTGCTTTAAGAAAACTCAGAGACTCTTAATCAACAGAAGTCCCAAGTATCTCCGAACCAAGTACTAACAAAAATCTTAGCTTCACCAATGTTATTACATTAGGCATTCCTAAAATCAATCACTGGGCCCCACAAGGTTTCTACTGCTTCTTTCATCCTATAGATACTCACTGCTTCACAGCTAACTCTGTTGGAACATGGTAGAAATAGCCCCCCCTACTTCTTGCAGTCCTTTTCACACTGACTTTAGTTCTTGGAAGGATTCCTGAACTGGCTTCAGCCAAGCTTTTTCATATAATTAGTTGGAGAAAACCGTGGGCTTTTGCTAATAAGTACAGTTCCATTATAAATTATTTTTACAAACCTTCTGACCCTGGAAAAACAAGGAAATCAAAAGGTAAGCCAAGTGGTATTATTCATGAGATAATCACTGTGGATTAGGCATGCTCTGGAGTAATATGTTTTATTGCCAGCCTGCATATTTAAGAGTGTTAAGAAGCAACTCTGTAATTTTATAAGTGCCACCATTACTTAACACTGTAGTGGGACTCAATTATATTAGGAAGCTATAAAGCCAATGTAACATTTCACTTAAAGAAATCTATCTTGTTCTAGTTTTCAGCCTGCAATGCACAAATACATTCAAAATTACTTCACACAGAATCAGATTTATCTATCTACTCAAGATTCTTCATCTGCTTTGACTAATAGTGAGTTGCCACAACTTCAGGTGATGTCGTATCTACTCAGCAGTATATGCCATTGAACTCAGTGGGACTTACTTCAGTATAAATTGCTTATATGATCACATCCAAAAGGAACACCACTGTTTGGGACACTTTTAAATGTTCTCCCATTTTCATATTGTTGAAATAGCTAAGTCATTGATTTGCAAAGTTATGAACTCATTAGATTTTTCCATCAATGTATCTTGATTTATTAGATCTTTTGATTAATGCTAAAGATCCACATACTTTAACAAGTTAATTGATTTTAAACCATTAGAATGTGTTAGAGTAGCAGATTCAGAAAGGAAGGCCTAAGAAAAAGAAGAAATGGGAGGTGGGGAAATGAACATGTGGCTCTATTACAAGGCAGAAGAATAACTTAGAAGCAATTGAAAAGCTGGCTTTGGGGCATGTGAATAAGATTAAATTATTACTTCCATAGCCTGAGTTCAACATGCTAATCAGTCTTCAGAAGGCTGGAGAGGGGAAGATGGTGGTAAGGGAGAAAAAATATAAAAGCAGAGGCTTGTGTGTTAATCCGCAAAATAGGGCCAGTAAGAAATAGAGATTGGGATGTGCAGATAGGAATGGATTAAATCTTGAGAGAAACCCTTAGAGGTAGGGCCACTTGGGAGTAGAGAAATCTTTAGGACTAGGAATGGATCATATCACAACAGGGACTTTGGTTTAGTGGTTCCTGATAGTGTGGAAAAGGCTCAGAGAAAAGTATTACTTATTTTAAGTAAAATGCTACATTAAATTGTGCATGCCTCCCATGTAGTGCTAATTGTTTAAAGTGTGTTATTCAATAAACCTTTCCACCCTCTCTTTCCACCCTCAGTATGGACACTACACTCCTGTTGATGCAGCCCCAAATTACATTAGCTTTTCTGGCTACAGCATCATACTGTTGTCTCATATTTAACTTGTGGTCAACTGAGATCCCTACATCCTTTTCCCATGTACTATTTCCAAGCCAAGTGTCATCCATGGTAAATCCTATATCCATCCTATAATCTGCTGGGTCCTCTCCTGTTCTCCAAGAATTCTCAATTATTGACAGTGGCTGTGACATTACATCTGCAGTTTCCTTTAGTACTCTCAAATGCAGCTCATCCATCTTGGAGAATGGATTCATTTAGAGAAGGTAGGTATTCCTTTTCTACCTCTTTTACCTATTGTTGGTTGTAGTCCTCTTACCCCATGATTTCTTCCTCCTTTTACCAGTTATTGCAATGCTTTCTTTTTGTGAGAAGAGTGAGACAGGGAAGGTATTAACAAATTTGTCTTTGTCAACGTCCTCTTTCAGCATTTCACCATCTTCTCTATACAGTGGCTTCACCATGTTTTTGTTCTTCATTTTGCTCTGATAATAATTACAAAAATTGTATTTAAGGCTTTTAACTTCTCTAGTGAGCCTGAAATCATTATGAACTTTAATTTTCTGACCTTCCTCATACAAGCATTAGCTATTTGCTTGTATTCCTCTTTGGTGGTTTATCCCTTCTTTCATTTACTATAAATAACTCTTTTAACTCTCAGATTATCTGAAAGTTCTTTGTACATCCACCCTGGTTTCTTCAGAAATTTCCCACTTTTCTTCCTCATCAGAATTGTTTGTAACTGAGGCCATTTCTGCATTAGTATTTTAAAATGGTGCAGAGCGACCTCCTACGGAGGTCTTCTGCACCATAGAGTGGACTGGGGTGGACTACTTTTTGTAGTTCCACACCTCAATCCATGCAGGAATGACCGGAACTGGTCACGCGGCGTGTTTTTTAAAAACTTCTTTTTCGAGGTTTTTAAAAAGCACGGAGCACGCAACCCCATGCCGGTCCGTCGCCCAGCTCTGAAGCAGATTTGCAGGCGCGCGCAAGTGCGTGCCTGCAGATCTGCCGGGGGCGGGCTTCCGGCTGGCGAGCTTCTCCGGTTGGTGAAGAGCCTCCACCAACCGGAAGCCGCCATTTGGGACGCCGGAGGACTGCGGAGCAGCGAACTCATGCTGCTCCTCGTGGCGATGGACTTGCCCGGCCGCTGGGAAGCTCCGTTTTCAGGCGTTTTTGGGCGTTTCCCCCCTCACATGCAGAAAGGGCCTGTGTCTTTATTATATCATCTTTAAGAAACTCCCATGTATCCTGAACTCTATTCCTTTTAAGCCTTTAAGGCTATAGGATCTCACATAGTATTTTCAAAAGGTTACTGAAATCAGCTTTCTTAAAGTCTATGGTATGTGTCTCTGTTTGGCTTCCTGTTTCCTCTATATAACAAATCTGAAGACCACCTGGTCACTTCCAGTCAAGGATCCCACTAATTCTACCCTGTTGAACAGTTAATCTCTGTTGGTTAGAATCATACAGAAAACAGCTGATTCTTTTGTTGCTTCCTCCATCTTCTATATAATGATATTGTTTCAAGGCTGGATGTTACATTCTTGGCAGAATGTGATTTCTAATGAATATCAGAAGTCTCCCATTATTACTATTCCTTTTCTTTTTGAATATTTGGTCATTCATTTTAGGAAGGCATCATCCAAATCTTGAGTCTGTTTGGGAAGCCTACCGTAGAGGCCCCACAGTGAAATCACTGTTGTTTCTCTCCCCTTTAATTTCTACTCAGAGGCTCTCAACCTATTTTTCATGCTCTAAATCATGGACCCCCTCAAAGAATGTATACATCCTTGCCATATGCTGCGACTCCTTTCCTGTTTGGTCTGTTTCTCTGGAATAGGTTATACCCTTCCATTACTGTTCCAGTCATGAGATGCATCCCACCAAGTTTCAGTAATGTGTATTAAATCATATTTACCTTCCTGTGTGTTCAATTCAACTTGTTAATTTCTCATGTTCTGCCCATCTAAGACCATAGGTCATTTTCTCCAGCTGATTCCTTTTTTTTTTTTGCCCTTCTCTGTGTTGGGCTCTTGTACTATTGGCCCAATTCCCCCTGTATTACTGAGACTATTGAACCAAGTGCCCCCTGCCGCATGGAATACTGTCTCCTTTCCCCGTGTAATTCAGTTTAAAGCCTGCCTGATCAAATTTGCAGGACTCTGCGAAAATACATTCTTTCCAACTACTGAGAAGTGCAACACATCTTTTCTCAGAAATCCTTCTTCCTGAAAGTGCAGACCATGGTCCAAGAAACCAAATATTTCTGGGTGGCACCATCTGTGGAGCCAGTTGTTCACTTCTAGTATTCCTTTCCCTCTTTCTGGACAATGTCCTTTCACAAGAAAGAAGAATGAAGCAACCCAGATCCCCAAAGTCCTTTAGCTCCCTTCCTAGAGCTTCATATCTTCTTGTAACATATTAGCAATAACATGTGTATTTCTATACTGCTTATCAGCTAAGTGCCCTCTAACTGGTTTACAATGTGTTAGCTAATTGCCCCCAACAAACTGGGTACTCATTTTACCGACCTGTGGAAGGATGGAAGGCTGAGTCAACCTGGAGCCCGTCAGGATCGAATTCACAAACTTGTGGCTGCAGTACCAGCATTTAACCACTGTGCCCCTGGAGCCCAATGGCTTTATCTTGCAGTATCATTTTATAGCTTACTTTTCCCAGTAGCTCTCAGGGTGGCTTATAATACAAAATCAAAAGAACAATTAAAACAATTTTAAAACATAAAAACCCTACTGACTAAAAGCACTAGGATCCAAAGTAGCATAAGATGACCATGGAGGTGGAACAGTTCAGATATGAAGATAAGGGATATTCCTGAAGGTATTAAACAGGTCTTCCTGAGACCATTTCACAGTTGGGCTTCCCTTTCCAAAACCACCTTGTTACCAGCCTGTACACCTCCATACTTTGATATGGTTTAATTGGTGAAATATGATTTAATTGACAAAATGTATTAATTGGCTTTGATATAAAACATGCTCTGCTATGGCTATATGGCTGAGCTGGACAACAGGAAAAGACTGGCCTACATGTGCACCGCAAATTCAGTTAGAAAACCCCTCTAGGCATAGCAAGGTCAAAGTCAGGAAAACACCAAGAAACTCCAGTGATAACAGGCTTGCAACTAGTTTTGAGTCTGCCTTTTGGACAATAGTGACTGGGAGATTCCCACCAAACTGCTTTTCCCTTGACCATGCAAACCTCTCTTTGTTCTAAAACCTGTCCAACAAGTACTGAGCTATCAGGTAATCATTAACCTTTGTTACCTACTTCAGCCCATTCTGGACCTAACTGTTTACTCTGAGAACTCCATTGTTTACTCAGGCAGAGAGCCATTCACACCCTTGCCCTCCAGGCAGAAATTTGGTATTTAAACCTCTAGTTTTGGCCAGTCAATTCACAATACATTGATTGCTGATCATCATTTTGCTACTCTGATTCCTGATTGTATACTGTCCTTAGAGGCAACTCTAAGCCATATCACTGCTTCTTGGCTGCTCTTCTAGATTGGTAACTATCACCCACTATGCCCTGAAATCTTGCTTCTAAAACTTTCCTCCCTTTTCCTTCAGTTAGCCTTATGTGATTGTGTGTTTGTTTGGATCTTGTGCATGTGATTAATTCCCCCAATAAAGCACAGTTAAGCTTATTTTTAGATCCCTGGCTGGTTCTTTCCTATAGAAGTACTGGTAAATATTGGTGTAAAAGATTTCATTAGGTTACCCACCTCTCACAGACCTCCTAGTTGAGCTAATAATTACCCACCTTTGAACAAAGGTAATAACATCATGGGTAAACCCCTGAGTCACCCATGTTTTAGGATAACAACCTTCCCTGAATTTTTCATCTGAATAAAATCTCTTGTCTGCAGAGACCAGCTACTACCTCAGGATATAACTCCCTCATTCTCTATTTGCAGATCCAGCTGACTTCATTTGGCTGGAAAAAAGATTCCACTTGGGAAATTCTACGTGATCAAATGCTGCACTTGGTTCCCCCTTCCCCAAGTCTACTTTTTACCATAGACTCCTGCAACTTGGCACTCTTTATATGTACGGCACTATGATTCCCACAGTTCCCCAGCCATTATAATCTGTATGGCACCAGGCTGAAGAAGGCTTTTGTAATAAAATACTGTAATAAATCTTTTCTCAACTTTAGCTTTTACTGAAGTAAGGAAAGGGTGTGTTTCAGTTATGTTATTCACAATACTCTCACCCCTTTCTCATTTAGATAGCTGTCAGTTGTTTTCCATTGCACCATTGCTTATTCTGACATGCAAGATTGCATTTTGGACTTACAAGAACCAGCAGAAAATGTAGTGTTTACTAACTATGGATAATCAAAATCCAGAAGAAAAATTCAATAGGCATGTTTGGCTTAGGCTTAGATGATTTTAGGCTTAGACAGCTTATGTTGACTTTGAAAGCATGGATAGCAGACATGCTCTACACAGCTGGAGTTTGCTCAGTGCTTTTAAATGATCTTCGGTCTAAAAGATGAACCAGTCAGAGTTATTCAAAACCTGAACCATTCAAAGCCTCTTGTTGATTCTTGTTAAAATCTGCTGAATTTTTCTATCAGAAATCACTTTCTGCAACCTATGAATGGTCCTATATGCCAGTAGAAAGCTTTTAAAATGGCCATACTGTCTGTCTCTTTCCTTGAATGTTAATACATTCTCAAATCTAATGTATGCAAGTGCCTTAAAACAGATATAGGAACAATCTTCACAAATGACAGTGTCTCTGTTAGTGGGCTTTTGCCTGTCCCATTTTTTTTTTCAGCTTCCTTGGAGGGAAATTCCTACTTGTGAAGCCATATAGTTTCATGAGAAGAAAAAGAATAGTTTTTTCAAAGTCTCAAAGATTTAGGTGACATATATCAGATGCAAAACATGGGCTTTAGGTTGCTTCTTCAATAATTTGGGGTGTGCATGTTCAGATGTATTTTGGGTTCTTTGATTTCCCAAATCAACTTAGAACTGAAACAAAATTACATCTTTTTAAAGAAAAAAGTATTCCAAGAATACACAGAGGCTTTATGTTCAGTTATACACCTGGTATAAACAGCAGACATTACTGTACCTGGCAATAACTCAACACATAATTTTTACGCATTTAAATTCTGCTGTGGTTTCAAAATTTCTTCCATGCATGGCCAACTATTCCTTCTGCAGTGTTAATGATGGAGCTGTGGGAAATCTCTCTTTCTTTTCCCTTCATTTTGCATTTCTTCTTTTCTATGAGCTTCAGGTTCTGTAGGAAAAGTGGTTGCCTAGATTGTGCTTTCCTACATTGTGTGTGTTAATGTTACAACAAAATCCAACCTTTCATTTTCCTCTTTTCTGGAAGTATATTAGAATGGCCAGGCAGCTCAGATCCCTATTTGTATTTCTATACACATTCCTGGCTAACTCAGCCTCACAAAATCTACCTGAATGACTCAGAATATACCTGTACTATAAAGTTATATCAATTTCTTACCACTCTAACTGTCATCATCTTAAGGAAGTCTGACAGATTTTTAGTTTGGAAAGAGAAACAAAATACCCTGTGAAGAGAGGGCTAAGGATTAAATCAGTTTCATTCTGCAGTGTAGACAGGCACTCAGGGCACTTTAGGATCTTTAGTTTGAAAGGTATACTTGAGTTTTCAAAGAAGAGAATCTTAAACAGCTCACTAAACTACACATCCCTGATTTCCATAAGATAGGACATGACTATTAAAGTAGAATGAAACTGATATAACTCTGTAGAATAGATACATCATAAGTAATGAACATATATTGATTTGTCAGTTTGATTATCCCTCTCTGAGGTATACCTTTGGTTATAAAATAAATATCATGTTTTCACTGGATGATAGCCAAAATGTAACATTAGCCTCAAAACTCAGCCTACAGCTGTCCAACCCTGAAAACTGCTTCACTGGCCCTTTCTGTATGAGGCAAGTGAATTGCTCCGTGCTGTTACTTACTGGTTCTTCTCTCTTTCGAAGCAACGCAGACTTTCCTTTAAGCCCTGCTGTAGGGCTCCTCTCTTGTTGCAGGGCGAATCGGAGCAGTGCGGGGTCCGTAGATCCGCACAGCTGAGGCTGAAAATGGTGGCTTCCTGTTCTTCGTGGGTCCGGACCAACTGCTGACGCTGATCACGCCCACGGCCTGCCCTCCACTGATCGTAGGCTCGCATTGGTGTGAGCCTGCGCATCTGCACAAGTGAACAGGTACAAAATGGTGCACTTCAGAAGATTGAAAGACTGGATTTTTCTGGTCTTCACTTAGTGTGCTGGAGGACCACTTGGGGGTGTTTTGGATTGGACTAAGGTGCGGAACTAAGGTAAATAGTCTGAACCTAGTCTGATCCAAGGTGCAGACGACCTCCTTGACAGGATGCCTTGGCCCATTTTAACTTCCTTGTGCGGAAAGGGCCACTGAGCTATTCTTAGAACTCTGATACATTTAATTAGCTAATTGATAGCTCCTTTTAAAATAAACAATTTCTGAACTCCCCTCTCCTTGTCTTTAATAAACGCCTACTCATCTGCTTCTGTTTTATTTATGCATTGGATTGGAACCTGATTTACTGTCTTGCTTAGTACAATTGTTATTTTGAAGGGAAGAGCTTGCTTAGGTTGAGAAAAGTCAGCCAATCTTGGAATTCTCAAAGTGGGTGGGGGGATATAAAAACTAAAGGTTTACTTGTTAAACTGCCAGGAGGGGCCAGTTAGAAATATAGATAAGGGCAGATTAAATGGATTAAATCTTAAGAGACAGGTCCATATAGAGTTAGAGAGAGAGGTTTGGATAGAAAATGGATAGAGATGGGTACAGATCAGACAGGGACTTTGGTTTGATGTAAGCTGAGAGTGCAGAAATAGGCATTGTTTCCCATCTTAGGATTGAAGGTCCTTGCAACTTGATCTGGATTCTGTGTGGGTTATCAATTATCACCTTCTGGCTACCTAGGCATCTAGTTCATGATAGTGGTTAAAACCCAACAGGCAGAATTAACATCAACAGTCCACTTAAGAATGCTTAGATATTGGAATCTCAAGATAATGAGCAAGATTTGTAATAATGAACAGTCTCTTTGGTAAATTTTTAGGCTGTTTATTGTATGCATTCATAGATATGTAAACATATACATTCCCTTTAGGCAGAAACATAGACATGGTACTGTCTGTGAGCTTTGCTTTTATCACGTGACTTTACATACACATGTAAGGTGACATACATTTGCTACATTACAGTATATGGCAAGTAAAATATTACACTCTAAGGATGAAACCTCTACCTTTCTTCATCTCTTTAACAGTTTCCTTAATAGTGAAATATACAGAAGCACTGAAATTTTGAACCATATAACTTTAGCCATTTATCCGTCACAATCAGGTTCTTTCACACTTTCCATAGTGTCTGTTAAAGCATTATATAGACATTTCAGAAACACTTTCACATGTATGGAATTCTGTCCCTTGTATCATTTCCATTACTAGCTACCATTACCAGCTCAAGGAATACCTTCTCATCTGTTGAGAAACTATACATCTCTAAACAGGCACCTGTGAATCCACAGGCATCCAAGGGCTAATCTCCTTATATTGCTATCTTTCTAGCAGCATCTGCTTCATTTCTATAAACATCTATACATTACATTCAAAATATACCTATTTTAGCATAATTCTCTTGAGAGCAAAGACTTGTCTCTCCTTACCAGCATAGTCTAGTTTCACCAGCGTGTCTGGAGTACTTATCAAATAAGAATAGCATAGCTGTTATCAAACAGCCTTCTTCATATTGGTGCAGACTGCAGGCAATCTAAATGCTAGCTCTCTCTTAGGTTCTTTTATTCTCATCCTAATCTTACCCAAACTATCAGCTACCCAATCAAAACAAAACTGCTGATTATGCCTAATTTATAATATCCAATCAAAGCACATATCTTAGGCCATTTCCAAACCTTACGTGTTCTCACTGACATCCCGTTGCAATTCTGCCAGTGCCTTTGCTGGGAAGGGAGTGTGACGGGAATGCTCTCCTCTGCACCCGGCTGGCTCCCTGCAGAAGAGAGTGTGAGAGATGCACCTGCCCTCCACAGTGCAGCCAGCCTCTTTCCCATGCTGCATTGGGGAAGAAAGCACATGATCACACTTCCATCCTGTCCACATGGCTGAGGGTGATGGAAGCATCATGCGATCATGGGTGCTTAATGGATTTTCTCCGTTAAGCGAATGCCTCATGGTTGCAATCAATGGGGACGAGGTGGCGGTGGGACCATGACGACATTGTGTAAAAACACGAGCTATAGACCACTGCCATTGTATCCCCATCATGGGACTGCAATGCCATGAGGAAATGCCTTAGATATCATGACACCTGTAGTACAACTTGAGTCTTTGGCTGGCTGCCATCCTGATTGCATCAGCCATTATACCTGCTAGAAGGTATAAGATCTTTATTTTCTAAAAATATCTTTGTCTGGATATCTTTTCATTTAAGAATGAATAAGGAGAACTGGCCATCCTTAAGCTAATCAGACCCAATAATATGCACATCTGCTTGTCCAGTATTATTTAGCATACCTGATCATATCTCACAGGGTTGATAGAACTGCAGAGGTTCTCATCTGTTATCTTGTTTACATTTCAGTAGGCAGTTTGCCTAGATTTAGGCTGTCCCTAGAATCTCAATAATATATATTCCCATGCATTCTATTACATCTAGCATTCTATATTATATCTTATACCCTGTATACTATACTGTAGATTACACTCTGTACTTCATAGATATGTTCCCAGGCCTCAAAGTTGGCAACCAAATCAATCTGGCTTGTAACAAAAAGAAAGTGGTACTTTGTTTTAACTAAGGGTTTTAATGTATTGCCTATGGAGCCAGAGTAAAGCTAGTTGTTCAACATGCTTGTTATGCAATAGATCTTTATTTTCTAAAAATATCTTTGTCTGGATATCTTTTCATTTAAGAATGAATAAGGAGAACTGGCCATCCTTAAGCTAATCAAACCCAATAATATGCACATCTGCTTGTCGAGTACAGCGGTCACCTTTTGGCCCAAAAAGCAGATCCAGGGAGGGACTTTGAGGTTAAAAGGGCAAAGTGAATGATAGGAGTGCAAAGAGGAGAACTATGGAGCCAACCTGGAGAGGGGAATCTGCCACAGGTGGCTTCAGCATTGTGCTGACCATGCTAAGCTGGTTGGTAATAAGTTTAAGGGAATCTATTTTCTATGCATTATAAAAGCTGGGTTTCTTACAAATCCAAGACATGAGAATTAGTACAAATGCAACAAATGGCAACCTATCTCTGAGGAATACAGACAAAGTGCTCTTGGCACACAGCAGCCCATCCTAGATTACAGAGTTGAAGGTATAGATCTGTCTTGTTTAAGGTTGGCATTTGGCTAGGTAAATGTACCACAGGAACTGGGGGGGGGGGCAGGAAACTCATAGGGCTTACATGGGGTTTCAGATGGAAACAGAAGCATGGTCCAGGCAGTCTGAGGTACAAAAGGGGAAAGCAGTCATGGGCAAAGTCCAAGCACAAGGAGAGAGTTTCTAGAAAGATTAGCCCATGGTAAATTACTACAATATATGACCCACTTTCAGCAAGACTACTGTACGCACAGAAGTGAAAAGGTCCAGCAGTACAAATATGTGAGGACTAGCTGCTGATGGATTTAGCTGAAATGGATAAATTAACAACATTGATTAGAGAAAAGTCACTAATGACATTTTTGAGAGACTGTGAATCATTAATTGTCTGTTTGCAAGGAAAAGAGAATAACATGTTAACTGTAGGATTTGATGATTAGTGGATTTGGTTAAGCAGTCAAGGTATATCAATGGCATTTACAATCAGAGAAGATATTTTATATAGTTGTGTATAATCATCGTTAGGGAAGTCGGAAGTCAACTGTAAATTCTTTTTTTATTATTCTTTACTGTTTCTGCCTTTATTTTTCTTGTTCCTTATTTTTCTTTGTCAGTGTGTGTGTGTGTGTGTGTGTGTGTGTAAGTACACACATACATTTGCATTGGTAAATTTTAAAAAAAAATAGTCCAAGATACACATCAAAGGTGAGAGAACCACGAAACCACTCATGTTAGCCATGTCCACCAGGAAGTATTAGAGCTGTGTGTCTGCAACAACACAATGACCATGGCTGAGCTAATTTATATAGCCAGCAGTAAATCAGATCAGCTGGTCTTACTATCTCATTGTCTTCCATTTAAAGAGGAAGAAGACATTTCCTGACACTCTGCTTCTGGTATTTTAATTTACATGGGTAAATTTTAATTTACATTTACATGGTGAAGTGCCTCTGTATCCTCTTCCTGAAATGCAGGTGCTTCTTAGGTTGATTCAGATTCTGCCTCTGCCAGTGCCATGACAGGACTCACATCTTTGATTTCCACTAGCCTTCAACAATCTTATAATTTTAGGAAGAAATTAGTTTGATGCAGGAGTGCACTGAATATTTTCAGAATTTGAATGTGCACCTCTGATACACCAGTACAAGTTAGTGAAGAATACTTTCCTTGCGAAACAAGTGTTGGTGGTGCATTTTCCTTGCTTTGGTAGCTGCTTCTTTTCCTTTTTTCATCCTCACTATTCTGATTCTCATTTGCTCATACTGCCTTTCAGCCCAACTGGGTGCCGTAGGGACAGAAAGAATATTCAAATGCTTGAGGAGGAAAAAAAAAGAGAGAAATGGGTATTTCAAGTGTTCCCAAATCCCCAATGAGGAGAATCTTCCTCAAGCACCTTTCTCAATTTATTTTCACAGCACTCAAATAGACTTGAGAACTACTCCCACCCCACACATTGACTCATTTATTTCCTGTTCCCCATGTTACTGCCCTGGCTAGTCCGAGCTTTGGGGATATTAATATCATACCTCTTGATATCATAATTTGGCTTCACTTCTCTATTCCCCTCCACGTGCTTGCGACGCCCCCGGACAAGCACGTAAACAAGCTTGGCCGTTAATTGCCATAACAATACAGGCAGGCCAGAAAATAGCTGACTCACTGCTTTAGGAGACCTCCAGGCAAGTACTCTAATCAGGTATGCAAGCAACCTACAAAAGAGCCTCTGCCCCGCGATGGCAGCTTGATGGGTAACCTAGACAATATCCAAGCAGTCTGCATTTGCATACTGGCTACTCTATTGAGAACCGCTACGATAACTCAATCATTCAGATTCTGACCTTTCGGAGGCTTTGTCTCCAACTCCAAATCTATTGTTTTCCCCCAAGTACGGCATAGCCTGCAGTCACAATTCTCCTTATAAAAACCCTTGATTCCGAGACCTTCCTCGGATCGCTCCCAAGTTTCATCCCGCCTTGCTGCCACTTTGCTTGGCGAGCCTCCCCTCAGCTCCACGTGCTGAGTTACATCGCACCCCAGCTTCGCTCTCTATTTTTCCGGGCTTCAGGACAGGTGAAGTATCACCCAAACCAGCACTTCCTCTAAAAATCCCTCTATACCACTCCAACCCTTATTTCCTTTAGTTATCTTGTGTGAGTGTGTCGCATACACTGTTTTGCTTGTGTTTAATAAACATGATTTATTGTTTCAATTTTTGTGTGCTCCTTGACTCAACCTGACCCCACAGACATAGGGTTCAAGATCTCGCTACGTTACCCTGCCTCTTGTAACGCTAAGCAGTGCTCTGAGCTAATTTTCCCCACCTTTAGTTGAGCACGTTTTGGTGTCCCTCCCGGGACCCCCAGTACACAGGGTAACACCCAACTCAGGATGATAGGGGGAAAATCATTGTCATAGGCTGTGTTCTAATAGACCAGGCATGAAGACAGCATCTGGCTCAAGAACTAGCTAGCAGGTGATGAGGCTACAGTCTTCTGATCCTCACCTGCCTTCATCTCCTGTTTTCACATGGCAGGGCAACCAGGAGACTGGGAGGCAGGGAAACCAGAAAATCCTGGAAGGGTATAGCTTCTGAATACTTGCTGGATCTCCTTCCTACTTTCATGGTGTTCAAGGCAGGATCCTGGAGGCCTACAATCACCTGGGTTCCTCTCATGTATCATCCCAATACCACATGGGGTTAGGCAGGAGGGAGTCAGGAAAGAATCCTACAAGGCTGTAGCCTCCCCATCAGACTTGGCTTCCCCACCCCACTATGATGTCATGAAGAGTTGAAGTGGGAAGCCTCCATAGAATATCCCACTGTCACCCAGGGGCCAAGAAGGAGCCAGAAGAGGGTCCTGGAAGGCTATATCCTCACCAATCCTCATCCTGCCAGCCCCCATGACATCAGAGTAGAGACCAGGATAGAAAGGATCCTTGATCATCCCCCCTCCCAATGTCACAAAGGGGGCAACTGGAGGATACCCCCATGACAAACCTGGTGGGAAGGGATCTTGACAAGAGAACCTCCTTGGCAACCAAGAGTGTTTAAACTGATTGGCTGTTGAAATGGAACCTTGGATAGCCCAGGAGAGGGGCTGGTGAAAAGAGAGAAATAATGGATTTTAACTGCCTGGGGAGTGATTGAAGAGTGTGATTTGTGGTGTGACTGGGAGAAGTTGGAGATTTGAAGAGCTCTGTGGTAGAGAGAACTGAGAAACTGGTTGTACGGAAGATAGTGAACGAATTGAGAGAGAGAGAGAGAGAGAGAGAGAGAGAGAGAGAGAGAGAGAGAAGAATGGTGTGCTGTTTGTAAGCATTGAGATACAAGATAAATTCAAGTGACAGTGTTACAATAAATGTTTGAAGTTCTGTGTTCCATATAACAGTCTCCCAGAATCTTATTTTGAATCCTGGAATATACATGCTACCAATAACATCATCTTTACCTTAGTGCCGAAAGTACCACAGTCTTGAAAAATATAAATCACTGCTGGTTCTTATATCTGGAGAGGGGCAGATTTAGGGAAGGCAGTAAAGGGGGAGAATCTTGGACAGAAGAAGCCAAGCGGGGACAAGAGTGAGGAAAGTATTGCATTCTCAGAAAGGGAGAACTAAGGCAGACCTGTTTGTCCTGGCCCTGACTTGATTCAGAGATCTCCCTGGCTGTTCTGTTCTGATCACACAAAAGAGGTGTCAGGCTGGGCAGGCCTTGAGTGCGAGGCTTAGGTGCGCCTTTCGCACTCGGCACTGACGGGTGGTTTTTCCGTGCCGGTTTAACAACCCACATTGTCAGAAAATTTCTTCTCCTTTCATATTTCTTTGAAAACTGCATAGTTTTTTAAGACCTCTGGAAGTGAGGAGAAAACTGATTGGATTATTTGTTTTCCCCATGGGAATGAAAAATTTGACACAGCTCATCCCCAGCAGTAATCTACATAGACAAAATTGACCTTTCACTTGCCTCACAAAGCATGTGTTTCCCAACTTTTTACTTAACCTTGCCTTTCTGTGGATAACATGTTTGCAAATCGTCTGGACATCACAGACACTTTGCTGTAAGGGGGGTGGTATTAACTTGTTTTGGAGCCTCTCATTTTTCCCTATTCCCTGGGTTAAAAGAATAACAATTGCTATTTAAAATTAATTAACCTTCAAATCTAACCTGTTAGGCATGTGTCTTCTCCGACTGCAAATCCCCAGAAAATGTACCTGTCCAATTAAAATGTTCTTTCTTCTACCGACATGCCAAGGAAGCATTTCTCTCCCTCCTCCCAACCAAAGGAATTATCTCCTAATTGCAAAACCTGTTTCTGCTTCAGCAGTTTCCTAGAAGTCAGGTCTAGCAAACCATTTTGTGAATAGGTGTGTCAAATTTGCTTTCACGCTGAGAATGTATTCTGCCTTCAGATGAGATCTGAATGGGCAAGTATTTGTTTATACCACAAAGAATGATGAAAAACATTATTACCACTACTGCTACTATTAGCCACCACCACTAGGACAGAATTCAGTAGATTTCATCCAGAATCTGCCTTCTTTGGACAGAAGGGCTCCATGCACTGAAGGCTCCTCTGCCTAATTGTTAGAGATCTTCTGCTCTAGACTACAACTCACCCCATTCAGCAAAGTTATCTGGCTTTCTGCAGACATCTCTGAATGCTGGAAGAGCTACCATGAGGAGTATGGGATAGAGAAGTCCACTTACATCAAGTCAGGTACACACAACTAAATCTGGACTTAACCCAGTCCTGCCACAAAGATGTATGAAGCCAAAGATTGCTTCATTATACAACTCCCCATTACATTAGAATTGCATCATAACTACATTCTTAGCCTGCTTGTGACAGAAACAGTTCACAGACATTTCTAATGTTGAATGCTTGAGATTCAGGCCATACTTTTGTCATCTCTACAACTTGGAAGATGTGAGAATTTATAATACATTCAAATCTGCCAAGAACTTTTCATTGCTTAATGTAATTGTGAGGAAAGGTCTCAGATCAAAATGCATATGATGCCTAGACAAAAGATGCAGTTAAGTTCTCTTACCATTGTAACAGAAGATGCAGCCTTGTTTTAGGAAAATCATGTGTTACAAAAGATCTCAGTACTGAAAGAAATCCCTGCCAATTTCATCTCTGCTACTAGAGTTGGAAAACTGAAACTAGAAAGTCTTAATTTCACTGTATGAGGAGAGAGGCAGGTAACCAGTGTTGGTCTTAAAGGCTATTTAAACTAGGGATAAGAAGTCAAGTGAGGGATAATTTCGAGTACCTGTGGAACTGGGAGTAGGGACAGACAAATTGTATGATGAAACAATCCAAACTGAAGCAAGTGATAGTGCTGGGAGTGCTGGAAGATGGGACCTCTCCCAGGTCAGAAGGCACTCAACTAGCTACTGCACAGAGCAAAGAATAAATACAAATAGTGCTGTGACATACGATGGAACTGGACTCAAGCTGAGAGGACATTCATCTGCTGGAATGTGAGAAGCATGAATCAAGGGAAGCTAGAAACTGTAAAACAAGAAATGGAAGGCAATACTAAGTGTAAATGACCTAAAATGTACAGTAATGAGAAATTTTCAGTCAACAAAGAGTTTTATGCTAGAAGTGACAATCTAAAAAGAAATAGGTGCAGGTAATAATTAGGCATATTATAGCAAAAACAGGCAGGTCCATAATGTAAAGTCTGATCAATAACATGAACAAGACTGCATGGAAAACCCATTAATATGATGACAATTCATATGTATGCTCTAACTACAGAAGAGGAAGAAACCAAACCTTTCTATGGAGGCATTCAGGAAGAAATGGACTGCACATTAAAACAGGACATATTGATAATCGTCGATGACCGGAATTCAAAAGCAAGAAACAGAGTGTGACCAAACATAGTTGTAGAATGTGTCCAGGTATCAATAAACAAAGAAAGAGAATAATTTATAAAATTTTGTGAAGCCAATAGTTTGTGTGCTGCAAATACATTATCAGCCAACTAAACAGACAACTAAATATGTGGAAATCACTGGATATATAGAAATCATATAACTGGAAGCAGAAGATAGAAATATTACATTCTCTCTGCAAAAATAAGGCCAGAAATGGATTATGTTACAGTCCTGGAATTACTAACATCAAAATGAATCATAGTGTCACAATGCAATCTAAAGAACATCCCTGAAGATTTCAAAGACAATTGAAAGAACAGATCTGCATTACTAAACCAGAAGAACTCTGGCAGTGACATTATTAGGGAAGAATGCAAAAAGACAACATATTTAGCCAAAAAGGAAAAAAAGCCTTGTTGGACAAATGATGGTTATGACAGATGAGAAGAAAAGATAAAAGATGACAGAAATCAGGTCAAATTCCTGAAACAACTGGTCAAAGACTTCTATGTAGAGACAAAGAAAACTATTACAATAAAGCAACTTAAGATTGTAATGTAAGTTACTATCAAACTACATAGATCTTAATAGTCATCTTTACGTTTAATAGATGTTCAAATACACCTGATTCACCCAAGGTGCTGAGAATAAAATAAATCTTCAGATCAAGATGGAGAAACATTAAGTTATTGCTTCAACGAAGCAGTATCACACTCTGTAAGTGGAATGAATCAAACACTTCAACATTCATACACATAGCAAGTATTACAACTTTCAGTACTTAAACTGTTTTGACTCACAGAAAACTCTTCAGATAATTAAAAACTCACACTTAGAGAAACAGTTCACTAGGTGCAGAAGTTTCCTGATCACTGCCACTGGCATGGAGACAAACTAGATTTTATGCTAATTCTGATGTCATATATGATGTCACAATCAGGATAAACTCTAGGGGACCCTTTCACACTAGTTGTTGTTGCGTGCCTTCAAGTCATTTCCAACTTATGGTGACCCTAAGGCAACTCTATTGTAAGGTTTTCTGGGGCTGACAGTGTGTGATGGATCCAAGGTCACCCAGTGAGTTTTCTTGGCCAAGCGGGGAATCGAACTGTGGGGAATCGAACTGCTCTCCTTTCACACTAAACTACAAAATCACAACATTTTTTCTCCCATTTTTAACTGCTGTGGCTGCATCCTAAGGAATCTTGATGTTTGTAGTTTGGGAAGGCACTAGAGTTCTCCGGCTGTGAATTCAAGATGCCCTTCCATAAACTCCAAATCCCAGGATTCAGCCAAATGGAATGATAGCAGTGAAAGTGTAATCATAACATTGTTACTAAGTAATGTGAAGCATCCCATGGTCTTTGCAGGATGAAACAGATAATACCTGAGTACTATGGAGGTTGATCATGACAAATGATGGCTGGCATCATTTTCAGTTTATATTAATTTTTACAAATCATAGTTGAAGAATTTTAGTATGCCAATGGGGCTCTCAGTTCCTAATCAACCAAAACATACACTAGTACATACTAAGGATGGAAAAGGATATCAAAAAATATTTGAAAAATGGTCGAAAAACTGTGTGTGTGTCTAGAAACCCTGACAAGGTTCTTCGGCTGATGAGGGTTTTTGTTTTTTGTTTTTGTTTTTTATTTATTCTTGCAAAATTTGCCTTTGTTTGTTTTGCACAAAATTTTTTCTGCACTAGAAACATCATTTTCTACAACAAAAAATATATTCTATGGAGACTTAAGGCCATTTCCACACTATACTGTTGTAATGCTATTATTCCACTTTCAACATTCTATGGAATTCTGAGGTTTGTGGTTTACTGAGGCCAAAGAGCTCTCTGGATGAGAATTCTAAAGGCCCCTCCCTAAACTGCAAACCCCAGAATTCCACAGGATGTTGAAAATGGAATAATAGCACTATAACAATGTAGTGTGGAAATGGCCTTACTCTGTACAAAATTCGCACATGGGTGATTTGCATAAGAAACAGCATTTCTATTTATAAAGAAACACTTCTTCCCAGGAATATTATCTTTCGTGCAAAA
Organism: Cyclura pinguis; assembly: GCA_030412105.1. Classification (NCBI taxonomy): domain Eukaryota; kingdom Metazoa; phylum Chordata; class Lepidosauria; order Squamata; family Iguanidae; genus Cyclura; species Cyclura pinguis. The sequence goes on from CM059602.1 coordinate 156,535,582, forward strand.
AAGCTGTTTACTGCTCAGAAAATGCCACTTTTCTGTGCAAAATAACCATATGTGAATTGTGCACAGAATAAATCCTGAACTATGAATACTCTTTGAAAATTGGTTTTCAAAAACTTTCTCACCACAGGAAGAAGATTTCTAAAACTACTCATTGTGAGAGTTTGAGAAGAAACTTACTGAAGAATTGCATTCCTAGTACCTAACTCATTCTAACCATCTTGTTCATCAAATATTTAATTTCATATTTTGGGCTTTTTCACACAACTGTGATAGAATGAGTGATGCAATGGAAATTCCTTCCTCTGCTTTTTCAAGCCCATGCTGTTGGACTTCCTTCTTTTCTGGTCTGTTCTTGTCATTCAAGGAGTCTAGGAATAGATAATATCAACTGCCTTACCAACTGGGCCAGAAACTGTAACCCATCAGGAAACCAGTAATTTTTCTAAAGATAGTCTAAAGATCACTAAAGTATTTTTTTTCAGATTTTTTAATTCCATATATAACTGGGCAACACTGAATTGTTGAAAAAATCATTTCCTTAAATAATGCTATTTATTATATTATATTATATTATATTATATTATATTATATTATATTATATTAAACAGTAAACTGGTGAACAAGGGCTATGTTAAGGTTGCAGTGATCTAGGAACCAAAAATGAATTCAACAATAGACAAATATGGAATCTTGACTGATGGAAAACAGTCAGCCACCTCAAGAAGATAATCTGTGTATTCTTTATAAGTTTACTGGAGCCCCCTCCAATCCCATTAATTCAACTGTCTGGAAGAAGACAGAGTCAATAAAGGGATGCCATGTAGAGGAGGGAGAGGGCTTGTTTTCTGCCGCTACAGAGACCAGGACAAGGAGCAATGGATTCAAGCTGCAGGAAAGGAGATTCCACCTGAACCTCAGGAAGAACTTCCTGACAGTCAGGGCTGTCCGGCAGTGGAATATGCTGCCTCGGAGTGTAGTGGAGTCTCCTTCCTTGGAGGTTTTTAAGCAGAGGATGGATCGCCATCTGTCAGGAGTGCTTTGAGGGTATTCCTGCATGGAAGGGGGTTGGACTGGATGGCCCGTGTGGTCTCTTCCAACTCTACATTTCTACGATTCTATGAAAGACACAATTAGTAACAGATGTCCTAAATGCTGTGAACAATTAAACAATATGTAGCCCCCTTCATGTATCCTTGTAAACTCCTCCATCTTCTGTAGGAATTACAGTGGAAGATGCTAGAGATATCACTGGTGCACAAACATCTGGTAATGCTGAGCACCTCCATCATCTTAGGAAATAAGAAGCAATATTTTTGGCCACTGAAAAAGTACCCTTGCCTTTGGCCGAGTTGGTTCATTATGCCCTCTCAGTCTATCCATAAAACCAGGAAATGGGGCCATAAAGGGTTTGTTCTTCCCCACAAGGAATGAAACTTTAGTCCATTAGGGAGAAATTCCACTAATGTTGAGGATGTGGTATTATTGTTCCCCAGCATCATAGTGGAGATCATCTTAGAAAGCAGAGTGTAAAACCACTCCAGAAGAAAAGGCTGTTTCCAGTCAGCTAAGAGGACTCTAATTACTCCTTTGGCTGTTTTCAATCCACCTTGGAATCCAGTTCAAAAAACATTTCCTGACCTATTTGAGTAAAGCTCTGGGAGGCTTGGTTTCTTCACCTTAGAGTACTGTTCATCCTTGTCCCCATCAGCAATAGAGATAGCAAAGAAAGTCCTGCTCCTGGAGATCAACAACTTACTGAGGCCATTTCCTCATGATACTGTTATAGTGCTATTCTTCCACTTTCAACATTCTACAGAATCCTGGGGTTTGCAGTTTAGGGAGGGGCCTTTAGAATTCTCAGCCAGAGAGCTCTTTGGCCTCAGTAAACTACAAAGCCCAGAATCCCACAGGATGTTGAAAGTGGAATAATAGCACTACAACAGTGTAGTGCAGAAATTGTCTCAGATTCTTGGGCTGATCAGAAGCAGGGGCTTGAAATGGAAGAAAATAAACTTTTCTTTGTCCCCATAATTCTTTTCCTAAATGTTTTTCACATCACTACAACCTGAGAATCCCCTGCCTTTTGTTCCTGAGTGTCCTGTCTGGTTTCAGTCCTAGCAACATTCACCAGCCGAGTTTGGTCTTCATGCATTTCATATCTCTTGAGTACCAAATACTGGAGACAAACAATGGAAGAGAATTACTACCTTTAAGCCATATAGCTAAGCTTTACTGTGACTCTGCTCAGTTCTTGCTATTATTGTTAATTGAATTCTGATTTATAGAGCTGAAAGAATGTTTAAACACTGCATTTTACATTGCAAAACTGGCCCTCAACCTAGTCACATGAGCTCAGATATTTTGCAGCTGCAAAATGAAACAAAATGCCTGAGCATGGTCTTTCCTGCACTTGCAATTGTCTACATCTCTTAGCTCTGCATTTTAAACTCAAAGATCTTCATACTACAAAGTTTCATTAAATCTATCTACCAAAAAGTAATTGCTTTAAAAAAGCAATTACTTAAAATCTTACTTTAAAACAAATAAAGGTGTTACAATAAGCAGTGGAAGTGCTCTTACATATTCTGTACTCATTCCCATCCTTTGCTTGACCAAAGCATTTCTTTATCTATGGCACATAGTTTCAGAAGGGATTCAACATGTTTTATAATGTATCACTTCACCCACCCACCCTTAAAGACTATTTGGGGCTCAAATACATCAAAGGAGGAAATTAGCCTTGAAAGAGATTGTGTGTCCCCTGAAAGCTTCCAAGGGTATGACCAACCATTTTTAGGTCAACATTTCCTAGCAGTGGGAGACTGGAAGATCACAGGGGAATCTACAGGCCACAGGTCAAACAATGCCCAACCCCAATCTAAAGAAATGAGAGCATTTTAGTCAATATAGGAGGATTTCAAATCAACAGAATAACCTGCCACTTCCTTCTATTTTACAATCTTAATTGATTCACCATGGAGAATACTAGCATGCCAACCAAAATGTTTCCAGTTCTTGTCTTGACAAGAAGAATAAATACATTATTCACTCATTATATTACTTCCACTGCTGTGATCATTGTTTAATGCATCCCTGCTTCATTAAGGCTGGTCATTTTAGTCCCCTAGAGTCAGATTTGGTTACAGAAATCACACAGAACTACACTGTAGTCATTCAGAGAAACTGTCATTGAACAGCTAGAAATAATTTCCTCAGATTTCAACCACTTTCCAAGAGCAATCATGTGTCTGATTATTTTTAAGAAACAAAACACTTTTCTGATTCCTCCTGATTAAAACCCCAAAGATCTGAAGGATCGCAAGACCCCATTTTTACAATTTGTATTCATACTGAACATCAAGATCTAGCAAGTGCTTGACCTTCTGCTCTGCAGGAGGTTTCTGTCCTCCCTGAGCTCACCTTTAGATACTTCCATTACAGTTTGACAGGTGTACCACCCCTGTTAAACTCCCTACCTGACACTGTCCCTGAAGCAGGTTGCTTCTAGACTCTGCTGGGTACATGGAGCCAAAAGCAAAAGCTCTTCACAGCTCACTCCCTCACCTCACTGGGTAAGTGAACAAATTTTAAGGGTAATGGCATTTCAGTAACCAGTGCTCCTGTTACTTATTCTATACTTCTCATATCTTTTTAGAAAGTCAGATTTGAATCGGTTTAACAGGGTCTTCCTTTTATGCTGAGTCCTCCAAACCTGTTCCCTTCTTTGTTTTTAATAAACAAAAAACATCCGTGACAAAACAAATGTTCTGACAAATATATTGCTTTTTGCCATTAGGATAATTTTTTGTCTCACCTCTGTAACATATTAAGATGATTTTTTAAAAAGAAGTCCTGTGACATTTTTCAGCAAACATGATGAAGCAAAGTTGTCAATAGGTTGGTCCCATTCAAGGGAACGCTGGAATTCTCACTAGGGTCAGAAACACAAGAAATGTACATTAATCCATTATCTTGATCTTACCCACAACCATAGACCTGATCCTAAATGTACATTCACTGGAATTCCCATTAGGGTCTGAAAGCACCCCATAACTCACTCAGGGTCTTTTTTTTTTTTCATCCTGTATGTATATATGCTTCAAGTCGCCTGTCAACGTATGGGGACCCCATGAATTTCATAGAGTTTTCTTAGGCAAGGAATACTCAGATGTAGTCATCCTGGTACACACGTACTGCTGTCCTCAATCTATACATCAGGGGAGCATGGACCCTACAGTATATTTTCAAATATTTCAACCATGACCATAATGGTTTAGGAATGGTGGAGAAGGCATGTTGTTGGTCTTTATGTCATCCCAGATACTATCCAAGTGTCATCCTTTATCCTCCTGCAACTACATCCCACACTCAATCTCAGCAATGTTGGTTGTGCTATTCTGGGGTAAAATATACATCAAATTTTCCCCATCCTGATGATACAGTGCTGTTCTGTTTCCAATGAGCTGGGGGGGAAATTGCTTCTGAGCTTCTTGATTATTTGTTTGATGAATATTTAAATTCAATAAATATTTTATTGAAAAAATGTCCTTAGGCCTCAACTCCAAAGCATGAAAAAAACAAATAGAAAATAATAATCATGTATTCCACATAAAACAAAACATGTTAGATTTAAAAAATACATAGAAAAAATATGGTATGCACAGCAGGGAAGCACAATGATGGATGAAAAAGCCCTTAAAATCTTACAGATTAAAACTTTTCCAGTTTTCTAAGCACTGTAAAACAGCAATATGACACCAAAAATAACATGGCAAACATTGAGATCAAGAACCGGTTTTTAAAGTCACTGCCCTACTTTAACTATTGTCCTGAAAAAATAGTTTTCTGTTCGTATTTAATTCCCTCTTCTGTTAAAAATGTGGGTGCATTTGGCTCACCCCATCTATCTTGCACTCATAACACTTCTTGATTACATGTCAAATATATGGCAATATTGAAGGTAGAAATCTTGTACACAGTTAAGCTGCTTAAATCCCAAATATTTGGCAGGTCAAACTCCTGCAGCCTCAGAATTATATCTGGGAAAGCTGCTGAAATTATTTTTTTCAGTATGAAGTACATATGACACTTGAGTTACATTTCTAGCCCAAGTCTACACAGGTCATCCATAGTTCCATACTACAACTCCTAGAAGTGAACAAATGCTGCTTTCATAATGGGAGCTGAAAGATGAGTTGTTAACAGGATGGGGTAATTAAAGCCAATGTTTCCAGAAGACATTACTTCACAATAAAGAAAAAAAAAAACCTGCCCCCACAACATTATTGACTTTCTTTGAACTACTAATAGTTTTTCTTATCACATAACTGGCACCATGTAAAAGGAAGTTGAGGGTACATTATGCACAGGAATAATATATCATGTAACCCAGCCCAGAGACCAGTGAAAAGACTCTTAGCTAGACCAAAGAGCAAAATCCATAACAGGGCTATCTAGATAATGAACTTGTGACCAGCCTGATGATACTGTATTACACCTCCCAGTATGCATCACCTTTGACCTAGCTGTCTGGGACTGATGGGAACTGAAATCCAACCAAATTTGGTGGACCACAGACTCCCCAGCTGTAGTCTACAGGATGAAGTGGGTGACAGCTGACAGAAAGCAAAAACTGCTCTTCAATCCTGACATTCAGTAGCCCATTATCCATTCACAGAGATCTAGAAAAGGAATAGAAGTCTGGGTTTTTGGTGGGACAGAAGGTACAGAGATTCTGTCCAAACCTTTAAGACTTAGAACTTTGCCTCACAGGAGCAATGGTTCCTTTAACTGCCTTCCAAATAATGCAGAACAAGACACTGATAAACCATTTGGCAGATCTTAGGACTTCAAGGTTCTCCACGCTTGTCATCCTCTGCTTTAACCACTAGACTTCTGATTCAGAAGCCAGAATGATTTATTACAATGATTACTACAAATTGACCAGAGGAACATTTCAGCTCAATAAACACATCTTTGTCAAACAAGGGAACACTCCTATCCCTGCAAGCAAACAAAGATGCACTTTGTAATTCCAAGCATGTTGCCAGCCCCTGCAGAAGGAGAGCCTTTTGCTTTTCGCTCTCTACACTCAAGTATTGATTAGCTTAACAGCAGCTGTCTCCGATTGCTTTGAAGAGGCAAGTGGCTGTAACACTGACTGATGTGTTCATGTTCAACCACCTGGAAGAGATTAACCTAGGTCTATCCCAGGTAGGCACCTGCCTCAGGAATCAACTTCAAATGTTTCAAAGGAAGCTTTTGAGCATAGAAGGCAGTTTACCCTTTGCACAAGTTGTCTGATCTCAGCTTTGGCCACCCCGAGTGACATTTACAGTCAGATTGTATTACCCCAACTTTAATCTGAAGCAGGTAGCCACTGTGCTGTTCATTCTGCCATCCCACTATGATATTTATTGGAGCATGCAAAAACTAGTCTAGTAAAATTCATTTTACCAAGGAGATCTTCATGAGCCATTGCAATTTGAAGTAGATAATAATGGTTCAGATGGGTAGATATCTAATCTCAAAGTAAGGCAGATTCCCATGTTTCTTTATGTTCATAAGAAAGGCTGGGACACATAATCAATTCATAAGGGGAATGGCACCCATATGGTTTCCAAATAATGAATGATTCTCATCCAAACCAGCCATAAAATATGGAATTAACATAGAGATTGTTGCCATTGTGGTATGGATATGTCTACTTTCCACATTCTTGGCTTCATCCAGATGTGGAAATTCACAAGTGATTGGGGACAAAGTTGTACATGGTATAAAATTGTAGAGCAAAATTGTGGTTAAGGAAGATCACTCAGCATGGAGATGCTGTTTGCAGCAGCATACAGGAATTAATGCAACCCTATCATGCCATTATTCTTTTCTAGAACATCTCAGGGCAAAAATGTAGATTTCATGACCCAATACCATCACTTTTCATCCCCTAGATGCTTTTTTATAGTCTTTGCCTAATGAAGATGTCTATGGTCTTTGAAAGGTAGTATTAAGTATTTTCTCCCTTTTGGTTAGCCTTATAAAGGTATGAACACAATATGGGTTTGGAGTACTATCCAAAGCATTCATCTAGATGCTTTACATAGTTCATTTGATTTTCCCAGAAGCCACATCTGCTTTGAGTAAGGTAAAACATCCAGCTCCTTTCACATGATGTGCCCCACATAACTTCTATCCATGTCCTGAGCACAGACATCTACGGAGATGCATGTGAGCATGCACATAAGCATTTTGCAGGATAGGAGGCCCCATAGACTGTTTATGCAAAAATAGCTGCTCATCTGTAGGTGACCCTTGCAAGTGCCCATGCTTACTGAGTAGATGCCAGGGTGGAAAGGGTGCACAATATATGTGGAATTTGTAAAATACGTGGAACCATTCTGCCCCCATGTGTTAACCCTAAGTGAGCAGACACATCTGAATAGGACTCTAGATATACTGGAATTCTAGAGGAATGCCGTGAAGAGTTCTCATTCCTGCATGTAGACTAGGGGTGGAGAAAAAGTGGCCTGTTGGCCATACATGACCCTTGGGATCCATATGAATCTCCCTTCTGGAGATTCACAAAGCCCCCACCCCATGAAAAAGCCATAAAAAGTGGAAACACTTTTTTAAAAAAATGCAAAACACTCTAACCATCACAAAACATGGCAGATTGACCTGTCCTGCCTTCCACCACTCCCTTCCCCCCCACAGAACCCATAGAAATCAGCCATATTTGGGGTAATTCCCAGAACTGGAAGTGAGACTTCCAGTTACACAGGGAGCAAGTAGGCAGACCATTGGGATCTGAGGGGGTGAATGGCTGCCTCTCTCTCTGAGGTTGCCTATCACTGATATAGAGCATGGGCAACCTTACCCGCAGGGTGAATGGCAGGCGGAGGTGGGTGGAGTGAACAGTGGCAGGGGCAGATGGGGGATTCTTCTTTTTTTGTGTCACCCCAACAGCAGGTGCCCCAGTTGCCCCACCCTAGATCCATCTCTGTAGCCACAGGATGAGAAAGAAGTAGAGCCACACCAGTTCAAGATGATCCACTTTAAATTGCTTAGAGACAGAGAAAAAAACTAGCCTATGAGTTGAGAAGTGCTGCACCATCCTCCGGGCATCATCAATTAAACAGGGAGACCTATGGTCATTCATGGGAGTCTAATTGGAAGGAAGGGGCAGGCTATGACCCTCTTGCTGAACTCATGTTTCTTATTGTGAACTACATATTATTTATTTATTTGCCTAGCTGCATTAGAGCATTTCAGTTTTTTTGTACTTGTTCTTTCACACAAGATTTTATTAAAAGATTGTAAGAGACAAAGCAATATGGAACCATGGTTATATATTTTCACTCTTACCTTCCCTCCCCCTAAATCCCCATTCATGACTAAGAATCATATATTCTATTTAACAAGGGAGGATACTGTTTGCCTTACATTGCTTCTGTCACTTTCTAGACTGAGTACCCTTCTTTTGGTTGCTATAATTAAAAAGTGATCATGTTGTAGTTTTGTTATTTGCTGTGCCATTCAGTGACATGTATATGTGTATTGCAAAGATTATGGTTATGCAGTATTCTGTAACCTTAGCTCCAATCAATATAATGTTATTAAGCAAAAGCAAAAGGAGAGACTTGTGTACTTTTTTATATAATATGCAGTGAAAACAGAAAAATCAATGCATTCTAATAGTTCCATCCACTGTAATTTTGAAGTCTATATAGAAAAATACAGCCATCATCAGGAATCACATGTCAAAATCCACCTCAGCCATTCCTTATCTCAAGAAACTTGTCCAGAGTTGACTAAGGCAGTCATGAATGTGTATCCTAGAGCTATGCATTTGTAATTGGTTCATAGTTGCAATTCTTATGTATTCATTGTTTTAGGGAATAGGTAGGAACTGTGAATGTCCCCCAGTCCTCACTTACTGGGCAGCAGCTACTGTGAGCAATGTAGGGTCTGTTCCCTGTTGATCAGGAAGCAGCTGAATGCTATTCCCACCCACCCCTTCAAACAAGCAATCTCTCCTGCAAGGGGGAATTATGAAAAGAACCCTGCTTCTGTATGTCACAACAGAGATTCCTTATTGGAAGTGATGGTAACATCTGACAGCTGCTTTCTGATCAACAGGGGAACAGATCTCCCTCACTTGCAATGGCTGCTGCTCAGCTAGTGTGAAGAGGAAGGTCGGGCCTGGAGACACTATGTAACTGCATAACTAAGATGTTTATGTAGCTATGTAGCTGATAAAGAATTCCAACCAAACATTTTTTTAAAAGAAATTAATTTGTTAGGGAAATATTCATCAAATTCATTTACACAAAATCTAAGTGATTATCAAAAAATAAATATTTTGTCTACTACAAACTGCTTTGATAAATTAGAACAAGCTCCATCTAACTAAATATTGCAAATGCTTGTTTTAGGGATGATAGTCTTCTTTAGCTCTTTGCCTGAACAAGCACTTAACACTCAGATATACTGCCCTGGAACATGGAGGAAATATATTTACCTGTCATGGGTATTAGAAACAAAAGATCAGTCCTCTGTGAATTTAAACTGTTTCCAGTGTTGGCCATCATCACCACAACTTCTGAATCCCTCCCCTTGCCCAATTAACTTTTGATTATGTGACAAAATTCTTTTGCATTCTATGCAGCCACTTCCAGTTTCTAAATAATGAAATTTCATTGTGATCCAGGACATGCTTGCGTACAGCCCACAAGGCACAAGTATCTATCTGTTTGTCATCTATCTATCTATCTGTCTATCTATCTATCTATCTATCTATCTATCTATCTATTTCCCAACTCATATCATGAGATCTGAGAATGGTGTACAAGAAGAAAAGAAAACAAAATTTAAAAAAGTTAAAATTTAAACAGTAAAAGCAATTGAAAGTGACTAAATCATATTAAACAAGCTGACAAGTTAAAAACAGGTTAGAACATTTTAAAATGATGTACTGTATATAAACATTTTGGAGTAACTTGGTTAGGTTCCAAAGGCTACGTTTTTAGTTGGAGCCTAAATGAAGCCAGCATTGGCACCAGTTGAGTGTCTAAGAGGAGGGTGTTCCAAAACTAGGGTGCTACAGCTGAGAAGGCCCTCTCTCATGTCTTCACCAGTGTATTACACAAGAAGCCAGCTGCTGGCTACCTCGAATTTCACCATATTCATATAACTGCCTGTAGGTTGCTACAGGATGAAGCTGGATGCAGCTGGTCCATGTTGAACTTTCTTTATTTCAGATATATCTTTATATCAGCATTCACCCTCCTCCCTAGGCCATTTTTGCATCTCTTTTTCCACTGCCCTCCTTTGGTGCTTCTTCTGACAAGATATAATGCTGAAAATAGACAATAGTGCTGTCACAGGAAAAAAAATCAGAGCCCTATCTTCAACACTTACCTTCCAGAAGAGAAGATGTTCTGGTTTGAACAACGAAACATTTCTTAGACACAGAAGGTTGTTCTGGTGGAGAAGATCATGCAGTTGGTGCCAAATTCCAGTGGCAGTGGTAGCTACTGCAATCACTATTGAATGTCAGCAGCATCATTGAAGCTCCTGGTGGGACCACCCTTGCAAGTTGTCTACCCTCAGTGTACATGTACATAGAAATAGGACTGCAAGGTCTCATGGTGTTGGTTGAAATATGAGAGAATTGCTGTGCTTCCCTGGGTGCTTAGGGGAAGAGACAAATTTCAGGGTGATTGGTACTGCAAGAGAAGAACATTTGATTTGTTATATGTGAATGGCTTTAAACCTGGACATACATTTTCACCCATTCCTCAATAGCAGCAGGGCTTTCTGGCTCAGCAAGAATATGTTGTGCTTGAACAATGTCAGTGCAAATGTCGTAATTCATGATATCTCTCAGTGTGCAAGCCCTGGAAGCAGTAGTACAGGGCCTGAGGAAAACTCCCCAAGAGCTTTCTGTAAACCTATCACAAGCCATCATATCAGAAACTTGGAAAGGTCCTCACCTGCAGTGGTGTATCTAGGCCCACAAGCACCTAGGGCAAACATGGAAGTTGCACCCCCAGGTGCTGATTCCGCTATGCTCTCGCACCAGGCCAAGAAGGACCCTGGTGGGGGCAGGGCTGCAGCTGGTGGGGGTGGGGCCATGGCCGGTGGCAGCAGGCAGGAAGGCTTCTGCTGTCACTGCTGCTGCCCCCGCACCCTGCTAGGAAGGACCCTGGCGAGGGTGGGGCAACAACAAGTGGGGGCAGTGGGAGGCAGCAGGCAGCGGGAGGCAGGGGGCAGGAGGGCTGCTGCTGCCTCCACAGCCACTGGCCCCCCACACCAGACCAGAAAGAGCTCTGGGGTTGCCGAGGCTGCAGCAGGCAAGGGCAGGAGGCAGTGGGCAGGGGCAACGACATGCGGGAGGACTGCTGCTGCCACCACTACCCCACACCAAGCCAGGAAGGACCCCAACCGGGCAAGACAGGGGGTGGCAGTGGGCCAGGCCCGGATGGGGGTGGAGGGGTTCTACTTTTTTGTGCCCCCTGGCATTGGCACCCAGGGCACACGCTCCAGTTGCCCCATCCTAGATACACCTCTGCTCACCTGTCGTGTGTGTTGTTGGGAAGGCCACAGGGTATACAAGATTGGATCGAACTACAAATCACTTCATCTGTTGTTATGTGCCTTCAAGTCATTTCTGATTTATGGCAACCCTGAGAAGAATCTATCATGGAGTTTTCCAGGGATTGAGAGTAGAGGATGTGCCCAAGGTCACCCAATGAGATTCCATGGCTGAGGGGGAAATTTAACCCTGGTCTCCAGGATTGTAGCCCAGTGCTCAAACCACTACACCAAGCTGGTACCTACTTGACACATTTTGCTACTTGGTGTGGTTGCCATATGACTTAGTTGGGTTTTATCCAAATTTGGGGCTCATTTACCCACATTGTTGTCATGCCTATTTCTACCATCAGCAGAACCACATGCAGTTCTGGCCTCCCTATATAACATTCAAAAACATTTAAAAACCTATGACATAGCAAGACCCTGCCCTTGTGATATCACAATAGCTAACTATGTGCCCTGTAACTGGATGTTGCTGACATGGCAGGCCCATACAGGAAAAATAGTATGAATCAAAGAAACAAACCAGCTTCCCCAATGACTGAAGAATAGAGGGGCCCTGTCAAGGCCAAACAAGAACAGAGAAACATGAGGAGTGATTACATAATGTAATATCTTTTATATGAAGAACAAGAATCTGGGCTGTTCCACCCTTTCTCAGTGGCAGCAATCCAGTTTTGGCATTAACAGATTGATACATTAAGGAACATGGGGAACCACTTTATGCTGAGTCAAGCCCATGATTCACTTCAGTATTGTCTACAGTGACTGGCAGCAGGATTTCAAACTAGGGTCTTTCTGACGTCTACCAGAAAGTGTTGAAGATTGACTCTGTTGTAATCTTCTGCATAGGCTATGCTCTGTCATACAACTATGGCCCATCCTTGCATAGAGTTTGTTTTGTTTTGCTTTCATTTCGTTTTAGCTTTTCGTTATGCTGTTGCACAGATTACAAAGACTGAAACTGTCCTCATTGTTCACTGTATCAGCAAGCTGTTGTGAAGCACAATGCATTTAAGCATTCAGGGCTAGATATTTTTCAAAGATAGACCTATAAATCCACCATTTCCCACTAGAATGTTTTGCTGCTGAATCTCAAGCTTACGTTAATTCATACCAGCATTGATTTCAGGCAAGCATTTTAGTATTTTGGGTTTTATTTTCATTTTTTGATGGTGTTATTTTACCTTGATCCTTTCTAAACCACAATGTTTTTCTAAACAAGGCAGAGACATGTTGGCATTTCATACTCTTTTATGGTAACGATTGATAGATTTCAATCAAAAAAGCATAATTGTTATGGGACAGCTACTCTTTACGATCTTAAAGGCTGAGGTTATTCCAGCATTCCTATTACGACCAACTCATTTATAGGGGGTTATTTATAGGGGTTTAAATTTGGACCATTTAGGTCTGCCTCAGGCTATGACTAACTTGTTTTCAGCATGCTCTTCAAGGAACTCATAGAATTTTTTAAGGGAACGTGAACTGAATTGCCAAAACAGTATGGAATGTGCAACTGCAAAACAAAATCTAGCTGGCTGTAAAGACTGAAGGACTGGATGAATCAAGATTTCATTTTGCTAGGATCTAAATTAACAGCTATGTAAAATACACTACTAACTAATGTAAATTGATCTGTAACAGGTTCATTTGTAAAGAGTTACTGTAGTGATAAGAAGTAACCTGGTTGATGGTTTCTGCATGATATAGCTTCTGTGGCTCAGTATGGCCATTTTGCGGGTGGGGGGTTTGAAAGCAGTCAGCAGACATAGAACCATTATTGCCATGAGTTCCAATTATATACTCACTTGTCTGGAATAAGTTCCCTTGAACTCAGGAGGGTTGCCTTCTGAGTATACATTTGTAGGATTGTCCTGTAAAGTACAAGCCTAAAATTTGATTTGGATCCTGCTACAGAAGAGGTAGGTACAAAGTGTGTCATAGGTTTCATGCACCCCAATCCATTTTGCACCTCTAGTCTACCACAGATTTTCCCAAATGTCCCCCCAAAACTAAGCCCTCCACTCCAAAAATTAAAAGGGAAAGTGGACATGACATTTTTTTCATAATTGTTAAAAGATTTTTTTTTTTTTTTTTTTTTTTTGCACAATTTGAACCCTTTCAAGGCTGGATGCAATCTGTGGTGGGTTAGGAGTGCAGAATTTGACCCCCAAACCAGCCAAGGTTGCCCACAGGCTCTCTTCAGAAAGGGTTTACAAATAACATAATGGATCAGGTGTGGTTAAATAAGAATGATTGGCCCAAGGTCATCCTGAGTGCTTCATATCCTAGAGGGTATTTGTACCCCTGTTTTCCCAGTCCTAGTTTGATGCTCTGATCACGATATTGCTCTAATCACTTTGTGAAGGATGGTGGGAGCATATTTTAGGAGTCATCATCAATGTACATGCAGACCTGCTTAGTCCTGTTGGGGTTTCATTATTTTGCCAGCAAAGATTGTCAAATTACCATAAAAATCTTCCTGGCTGATTTTTTCAGCCTCTGGATCTGGTGCTAGTTTTGGAATGTGAAAACCAGAATCCTACAAATGAAATATTCATCAGTGTCCCAGATTGTGAAACCTCACCACAAATGCTTAAAATTCTTTCCAATCAGAAAAAAAAAATGAAATTCTTTGTTTTTATAGAAGAATGAAATAAAGATTTACATCCCTAGGAAAACATTCTACAAGAAGAAGGCAGTCACCATGAAATACCTACATGAGCCTAGTTTATAATTATTTTATGAAGAATCAGCCTAGAGTGGATGCAATTGAAGGGGATTTTTTTTAACCCTTTAAGGTTTATGAATACTGTGTGATAGTAGACTGAACTCAAGCAGTCTATTTAACAGCACAGTGCAGGTGGACTCTGGCTCAGTAGCCCAGCAACTGAGTAGCAAAAGGCTCTGATATTTACTTACCTATTTATTATTTATATCATATCTTTTTCCCAGTTCAGGCTCAAAGTGGCTTACAACCAGTTAAAAAATGCATGGTTAAAAAACACATCATTAAAAACTCATCAAGAAGGAGCAAGAGCTGTTCCCAAACTACATACCTCAGGCTTGTTCTTTTCATCTTACTGTAGTGTTCTAGATGATACCATATCAGAAGAACATGTCAAGATCGTTTGGAACATCGCTCAGAATGTTTTGTACATGTTTGACTTAAGTTGAAATCACTAGAAACTTGCAACTTTTTCTACGTCTAAGCAAACTGTTTTCTTAAACATGGCTCTACTCCATTTAAACATTAGGTCACTTTCTGACTTTGCTACTGGTAATGGGACCTTTGGATGTTGTTCTCTCTCTCTCTCTCTCTCTCTCTTTTTTTTAAATGAAGGACACACAACTTTTTACAGAAGCACTTCCTCGTCCTTTGATCTGTGGTTAGGACTGTCATTATCCATTGATGATGCCATTTATGGTTTTTTTCATACTCTCCCACTTTCATGCAAGATAGATAAGGAAAATTATTGAAGAGTTACCTTCTTTTTGTGCTCTTTGTGTTTTTACAAATGTGTACACTAGGAATGGGGAAGCAGATATGCACTCAAGACAGAAAGTGTAGAGCTGTATCTCTTTTCCCAGAGAGCCAAAGCATAGCCTTGACACTTCCCCGAAAGTTGTTCCTTGCAAAAGACCTTTTGGGTTTATAACTATCTCCTTCACTGAATGACTTCCAGCAACCACTGTTTTCCCCGCAGCCTTCCCACAAATAGGAAGCGGATATCTAGTAGCTAGAAGCCACTCATCATTAAAGTAATACATGCTAATTTTAAGAAGTGACTTCTGGCTGTCAGCACTCGTTAAAAGAGAAAAAAAAAACTGCGGTTGTTAATGAATACATTTTATCTTTACTAAAATTTTGGGTCTTCAGCAGTTAAACCAAGCTGACCCTCACTAAGATTAAGACTTATGTTCTGGTCTGATCACTTAGACAACCCTTAAATCCTTTCCCAAATGGGGGACCAGATGTTTTTGAACTGCAACACCCATCTTCTCCACACAGCATCATTAATGTTTGTAGAGGATGGCAGTTTTAGTTCCACACCTGAGGAAACACTGCCCTATAAAATAAGCAAGTCCATGGAGAAACTCATTTTACTTGTGAGCTTGGCTGGAAGCAATGTTATTAATACCTTCTACCAGGCTGTTGCCTGCGTCTTTGTACTCAGTCTTGATTTCCATGAATTCCCCAGTGGCACAAATTGAAGATTCCTACAGACTGACTAACCTAATTTGAAAAATATCCGTGAGTAATCTGTCTTCCTACATTACATTTTTCTATTTTCTTCCAGTAGACACTCACCTACCAGTAAGTGGGTCTTACGTTAGAGTAGACGTATCTAGGATTACACTGTCAGTTTTCCAACTGGAATTTTCATTTTGATTACAAGGTGTTGTTGAAGACACAGTTACAAGCTTCACCGCAAGAAAAAAAATGATGTTTTCCTGAACCTCATGAACAGAACACCAAAAATATGTCAACAGTCTGTTACACAGAAAAAGGTGGGGTATATTATAGATTTGATTCAGCCGAGCCTTGGGAAATACAGTCCTGGAACTTGTACTTAATGGCAAAGCTCAGTCTAAGAAAATTTGAAAACATGATGAAGAATATGTGCTGATATATGTCTACAGGGTTTATCAAAATCACAAATCAGAAACAGATGGAGCTAAATAGCAGAAATCATGTGGTATAGTTCTGAGATAATAACATAACTGAATGATAACTGTACAGACATCAAGGTAAAAGCACAGAGAAAAAGAGGCCACAAACTTGGTAACTCCTGTACTCATATTTTACTTGTGGGACATCATTTATCTATGGATTTTAACATAGGGAGAGGGGAACATTCAAAAGTGGTATATCCAAACTTGCCAACTGAAGTGTACAAGCTATTCTACCTTTTCAGAATTTTCCCATCTCATTCTGTTTCATGTATTGACCAGGCCTGAGACAGTTTCATTTTAGGCTGGCAACATCCGTATGAAAGATTGTGGCAATTCACTTATTTTTCTGTCTTAAGTCCTCTCTATCTTCATCTGCTTCCCTACGCAATCCACCTTGTTGTAGACAGTCATATGACAATTAATATAGTTGCTTTTAGTTATACATACAATGGTCATATAACAGGCTTTACAGTTACAATATAAACAAGTACAAGTTATAAATCCAGGATAATTCCAGGGTATGTGCACACAACAATAGAAACATAATTAAGAAAAAGGGACAGGGAGGAAAAAAAGAATCTAGCAGCACCTAAGAATAATGGATTTAAATATTAGCATTTTGTGGATATCAACCAATCCTCACATGTACTAACCAAGTGATATTAAAGGCTCAGATTATTAAACATATTTATTCAATTGTGGGATTGAGATAAAAGATAGCAAGACCTAGAAAGATGCAAATCATGACACCTGCCCTCCATCTTCAAAGTGCTGTATAAAGTGCTCTGTAAAGTGGTCTGTTAGTACTAACATAGGAAAGCAATGAATCTGCTTATCGTCAGTTCCTTTGGTGCTAAAACCTTCTCTAAGGGTATTCTTTTTGTTATATGTGCTGTTGTGGGGATTCATATATTAACATCCTATTAACATATTAACATATTCACATTCTGCAAAGAAGTGACTAGTGGGGTGCCCAGGACAGGGTTCTGTCCTGGTCCCAGTGCTATTCAACATCTTCATCAATGACTTGGACGAAGGAGTGGAGGGCATGCTGATCAAATTTGCAGATGACACCAAATTGGGAGGGGTTGCTCATACCCCAGAGGACAGGATGAAATTTCAAAATGATCTTGACAGATTGGAGAGCTGGACCAAAGTTAACAAAATGAATTTCAACAGAGAGAAATATAAGGTCCTACACCTAGGCAGAAAAAATGGAATGCACAAATATAGCATGGAGGACGCATGGCTGGATAGCAGTACATGTGAAAGGGATCTAGGAGTCTTGGTAGATCACAAGCTGAACATGAGTCAGCAGTGTGATGTGGCAGCCAAGAAAGCCAACACGATTCTTGGTTGCATCAATAGGAGTAAGGTATCTAGATCAAGGGAGGCAATGGTACCATTCTGTTCTGCATTGGTTAGGCCTGATTTGGAATACTGTGTCCAGTTCCGGGCACCTCAATTCAAGAAGGATATCAACAAGCTGGATTGTGTCCAGAGGAGGGCGACCAAAATGGTGAAGAGTCCGGAAGCCATACCCTATGAGAAATGGCTTAGGGAGCTGTGTATGTTTAGTCTGCAGAAGAGAAGGTTAAGAGGGAACATGATAGCTATGTTTAAATATTTGAAGGGATGTCATGTCAAGGAGGGAGAGGGCTTGTTTTCTGCTGCTCCAGAGACTAGGACAAGGAGCAATGGATTCAAGCTGCAGGAAAGGAGATTCCACCTGAACCTCAGGAAGAACTTCCTGACGGTCAGAGCTGTCTGGCAGTGGAATATGCTGCCTCAGAGTGTGGTAGAGTCTCCTTCTTCAGAGGCGGATGGCCATCTGTTGGGAATGCTTTAATGGGTGTTCCTGCACAGCAGGGGGTTGGACTCGATGGCCCCTGGGGTCTCTTCCAACTGCATGATTCTATGATTCTATGACTATGCATAAACCCATTATCTTTTCCTTACCTCTGCTAATATATTGGAGTTTATGAATATAACTTAGTTCAGCTGTTTCTCTTTCTAGTCCTCCTTGAATAGTTCTTTGTTTGAAAACTACTTCCAGTAAATCTCATATTCCTGAACACAGAATATGGGATTTTATTTTATTTGTTTGTTTGTTTTGGCAATATGGTTGTTTGTTCAAAAGCCCTCGTCCCACTGCTTCCAGAAACAAACATATTTTCTGTCCAAAACCCTCACAGATTTTGTGCAAAAAAACACCATTTTGCACAGAAAAAAAATCTTATGCATTTCTGGAAGCAGTGTTTTTCTGTGTGACAATGGTGTTTTTGCATTAAAAAACAGGTATAACAGTTATGATCATTTCTGGAGTGGAACACTCTGATCACAATCATCTATGCACTGGTAACCTCAACACTGGATTAATGTACCATGATCTATGCAGGGGATACTCTTGCAGTAGATTCAGACACTGCAGCTAGCAGAGTACATGATAACTAGGTTGCTTCTTGGAGGCTCCTAGCATGAATACATGAGTCTTGTGCTGAAAGATATGCACTGCTTGACAAGTATCTACTGTCACACTGTGTTACTTTTGGCTTACAAGGTGCTACATAACCCAGAACCAAGCTATCAGAGGGTCCGTGTTCTCTCCTATAGACTGTCTTGGTATTTACATTTAGGATGGAATGGGGGGTTCTTTTTACTATAACACATCAGTTTAGTTGTGCTGCTGTGGAGGACCTTCTTTGTTGTTAATGTTTACCTTATGAAATGATATCCTCATTGAGATTAGATGGGGTCCCATTGTATAGACTAAAGAAATATTTGTTTGCCCAGACATTACCCTGAATTATTTATTGTTGTCCTTGTGTGCCTTCAAGTTGTTTCTAACTTATAGTGACCCTAAGGTGAACCTATTACGGGGTTTTCTCAGCAAGATTTGTTCAGAAGGGGTGTGCCTTTGCTTTCTTCTGAGGCTGAGAGAGTGTGACTTGGTGAAGGTCACCCAGTGGGTTTCCAAGGCTAAGCAGGGATTCAAACAGTAGTATTTTTTATCTTAGTAACTGTTTTACTTCTATCTGATTTTATTGTAAGCTGCTTTGAGATTTTTTGAAAATGTTAGGCAGAATGAGCAAATAAATAAATGAAAGAGAATGATACGTAGAGCAATGATATGTAGGCCTTGGTGAAAGCTTCATATAGCAACTAAGTAGAACATGGCTTGTCCTGTGATGGTGATGATGGAAAGCTGTATAAAACTGTAGGCCATGGATATAAAGGAACAGGAGGGACTCCAAATTTCACAGGCCACTGGTGCTTGAACCCATTCAGGATTGGACACAATTTGCAGGGGACCCACAGGGATTTTCCCCTCTCTCTTTCTCCCAAATTTTCAAAGCGAGAAATATCAGCCAAAAATGCTTACAGAATTTGTACATTTTGAGGTCTGAAAACTCCTGAGCTTACTGCTATCAGCATGCATGAGAAACATAATCTCAAGCATGTGCTGCAGCACATACAAGTGATGCATCCAAGCATAATAAGAAGATTGTCCATGTGTGACAATCACCCCAAGTCTCCCTATCATGCTTCCTCTTTGCTAAGGGAAGTTTGGAAGACAGGTAACAGTGTGGAGTGAAACAGTGAAGCAACAGAATCCATTCTGAACTTGCCTCAAGTTCAACCAAGTTAGTTGGTTCCAATATGACTTTTAATTTGGACCAAATTAGTGCTGGTCCACATTAAAGTTGACAAAGGAAATACCCCTTCACTAGAAGTACTTTCCAGAGACTAATATTATTAGACTTTAAGGGCATTCTAACAGATTTAGCCCATGGAAATATTGTTGAAAAAAAAAGATGACTAGATGCCTTGTTTTGTATTGCCATAGCAGTTGCCGTATTCCCAACGGATGTCTGGTTCCTTTCAGCTATGGAATCCCTTGACACAATGAGAAGTACTGGCAGATCAACACTCTGTTGCTTGCCCAAGCTCCAAAAGGTTACTATAAATCACATTGGGAATACACACGGCTATTAGAACCAACTGGACAGCTTTGAGCTAGATTAAGCCCAAATGAATGTGAAACCTCAAAGTAATTTACATATGATGCTGGTGAAAACAAACTGATATACATCAGAAGAATAATTTATATCTACTGTGGAGCAATAAAGCTGCTTGGGATGTTCAAAAAAGAGGAAGACTTAAGCAAAAACTGGTATGGATTAGCATAAAGGAGTCAAAGACAATTTTCTCTGTAATACTGAAGAGTCACTTCTAGTTGGGAAGTTATACTTTGATGGAGGCTTGTGCTAAGAAAATACCAACTTCCTTCAATAATAGAGTTAAACAATTCAAATGAAAATTTTCTTTTCTACAAAGACATACTAATCCAGGCATTAGGAGGGCTGAAAAATGATTGTACTGTGACTATAAAATCTGAATAGCAAACAGGTTGAGCTATGATTTCAAAAGGTAGAGAATCTGTGGTCCACCATTGTCCAGAGTTTGCTGAACTACCACTGACTATCTGTCAGAGGACAATAAGGACAATAAGCAACAGGTTCTGTACTCCTGATTTTAAAAAGCACCTAGTGCTTAGGTGGCTAAATCTACCCATGATGTTTAATCTATTTCAGGGTGGCCAAATAAGGAAAATATCATGACTTCCATCTACATTCTCATGTCATTTCTTGTTCATAGCTTATGTTTGATTCTTTATATTTTTTACTCAATCTTTGCATGGAAATTTATTTACCTTTTTCCTGATATATGCATTTGACATATATTTTCCCTTGTCTACTAAGAGATCTTTGCATATATTTTTCATATTTACAGATTTTTAGCTGTTCACATTTTTAAAATATATGCATGGGCGGACCCCAGTGTATTTTATTTCTCTGAAACACAACACAAGTCTGCTAAATTTCACTATGCAATGGTTCTAAGGCACTTTCCGCAGGACAGTGTCCTCCTGGCATGAGGATGCAAGGGGAGTGGAACCGTGATGACGCTTCCGCATGATGTCATTTAGGTCCCACTCTTCTTGCATTGCCAGCTGGCATGATCACAAGATATATCATTGATGGTAAACTCCGTCAATGGCCTCTGATTATGTGAGCCTTCCATTGTCACCGGCCATGCAGAAGGGCTGGAAGTGTGATCAGGCACTTCCTTCCCCACTACAGCATGGAAGAAAGAACAGCTGTAGTGCAGAAGAAAGGAGCATATCCCTTGTGCTCCCTTCTGCATGCAGACGGTTGGGTGCAGAGGGAAGTGTTGGGGACACACTCCCATCCTGGCAGAGGTGCTGCTAGGATTGCGACGGGACAACACAGGAGAGCGTTGTCATGTGGAAAAGGCCTAAGAGGGTGGGAAATTAATGCTTTCATCAAGTATCTCCACTTCAACAAAATTCTTTTTCATTCCTACTCTCCATTCATTTGTGAATCTTTCCAGGTTCCTATGGGCAGAACTTTTGGTCTTTCTCTCTCAAATCTGGGGTCACCATAAAGGGCAGGGGAGGGAAATCCTCATAGAACAATTCCCTCTGTGGCACAGTGTAGCATAATAATTGCACACATGGAACTATGCTAAATCTTTCCACTCAGCTCCTCCAACTTACTTATTTATTGTATGTCAGTAACAGAATTCCTGCAGTATTGTAATAATGAAGAGGAAAAGCATTCATGACTCACCAATCAATAAAATCTCTTCTTTCTCACGAAACTACATTAACATTTTATATTGTTGGTTGCTCAAAAAGAGCAAACAAGTCAAGAAAATTACTTATGACCTCCCAAAGTTCTTTTCCTTGTTATTCTCTGTCCCATTTCTAGACTCACATAGCCTTTGAAAAAGAAAGGAGGTCCCTGTATGAAATACAAAATAATCTGGAAGTCAGGATTGGACTTCTACTGGCTCAGCTTGGATGAGAAATGTCAGCAGTAATTAAAGCGAATCCATTTCTGGTACTCCCTTGATTAAAGATGATGACCTAGAAAACAAAGTCAAAAACTTCATGTTGGCTGAGAAGGCAGCAGACATGAGGCCCTTAGGAGCGGCACTTCTTCAAACATCTCTTGTTCTGTAACAAGCTTCATTAGCTGCTGACTAAGTTTAAACTGTCCTGCACTGACAAATGGTTAAGAAGAGTATGGACTTTCAAAGCATATTTTCAGTATTTCCATTCACTGTTGGTAAAAACTTTAAATCAAGAAAAATAAAACAACTTCTTCCCACTGTTTATTTAGAACTCCCTTTTCCTGAAATTTCAATTTTTACTCAAATTGTGTTAATATTCAGTGACCAAAAGAAAAAGCCTGCCAGTTTTCCATCAGCTTTAAAGTTATTTCAGATCGATTCAAGCTCTGCGAAGCCTGGAAATTGTTACCTTAACAGATGTTGCTCAATGATCTGGAATGATTTTCTGCAAAGTCACAAA
Organism: Cyclura pinguis; assembly: GCA_030412105.1. Classification (NCBI taxonomy): domain Eukaryota; kingdom Metazoa; phylum Chordata; class Lepidosauria; order Squamata; family Iguanidae; genus Cyclura; species Cyclura pinguis. The sequence continues at coordinate 156,558,257 of CM059602.1, forward strand.
CTGTTCTTGCTTACAGTGTAGCCTTCACACTAGGTATGAAGCTCCAAATCCAAATGAAATGGACTGATATCTAGGACCAGCAAAAATGCCCCATCAGTACTGATCTTGCATTAATTCCTCTAAATTTTTTTTTATTACAAAGATTACTTAAAAAACAAAATAGATACTATTTCAGAATAGATTTACAGAAAGAAATTACAGAAAAACCAAGAAATTATTTATCTAATATATAAAAGTCAAAGTTTGTCTGTTTGGCTGTGTCAGGCAAAGACCTCATATGATTAGCTGCCTAAAAAGATTCTATGGGATCCTGGGGTTTGCAGTTTAGGGAGAGGCCTTTAGAATTCTCAGCCAGAGAGCTCTTGGGCCTCAGTAAACTGTATCTGTCTTGAATAGGCTGGTTGCTATGGAGACAAGGCCTAGCAGCAAGGAAGAAGGCAATATATTCCCTCAGGAACACAATCTCTGCATGTTAATAACTCTGAATATAGATTGGATTGGGGAATATGGGGAAAAGTTACAGGTACTGGACAAGACAGTTTGGGAAATTAGAGACACAGGATCTCAAATCTTTCTAACAAGCATTACCTATGAGAAAATAAAACTCTGGGCAATGCTGGGTATATAAGCTAGTACCACATAATAACATAATTACATAAACACTATTTCTATCACTATTACTATATGCTTCTATATAAACAAATCATTTCTCTGTACAAACTTCCTTCTCTCAAAATGATGGATGCCTAATTTGATGTCACTTTTCCCTCTAACACATAATTATATATATGTTATCTATGTATCTCTACTGCTTCATTCACATTTTGTTACATTATTTTGTTCTATCATAATATTTCAGCATATTTCTAACAGTGCAGATGTTAGTTTTAACATTTTGCATTAGTTTTTTAAAAGCATTCCTGTATTGCTAGATGGGTTCTCTATGTCTGTTTGTTGCTTACATCAGTAGCTGGTAGCATAGGTTCAAATATGGTAGAGAGGCCCCTATATTCACATTCTACACAATCACAGTGATGCTTTTTGTGTGGCTGTTCTAGCTTCTTACATGGAATTTGAAAATGCACTGGCAGAGAAATATTTATCTGCCACCACACTGAGATTTCCAGAAAAAAAAGACATGTACAATAGTATAGGTTTTTTGTCTTTTTCTTGCTTTTTCTTTCTTTCTTTTTTCTTGTAAACCAAACACTCCAGTGCAAATGCTGAACAATTTAGTATTCTCAGTTATTTCTGTTAAAAATTATGATTGTTGCATGTGCGCTAAAAACACAAAACCAGCCAGAGGATTATATTTAATGAATAGGTTTATGTGATTACAGTGTGCTTGCCATATATGCAGGGGTTCTATTTCAGGAACCCCCATGTAAAACCAATAACACAAAGCATCACATCCCATTATGGTCAATAGATGCAATGTGTACTTGCCTATCACATCCATTGACAATAATGGCATGGGACACTTAGCATGACCTTATGTTCGTGCATCTAGGGGTTGCACGAGAGGAGTGCCCAGTGTAATTACAAAAAATAATCTTTTTTAAAAAAACTTAAACAGTGAAAGTAAAAAAATCTAAATGTAATAAAAGATAACAGCACAAAAGAAAACAGCTGCCTCTTTCAAATATTTACGTTTCATATCCTATCCTATAAAACACTGAAGCTGGTCAGATCATTAGCTGATTCTTAAAGTCTACATCTTTTAAAGTCCTTGAGACTTGGCAATGAAATGTTGGGTTTGGTGAGATCAACAGATGAATCACTTATCTGACAACTATGGAAGTGATTTTGATTTGGCAGTGAAACACTAGGATTGGTGAAATCAATGCATGAGCCAAATGGCTGACAACTTTGAAATTTGCTTTAACTGGGTAGTGAAACACAGTGATAGGTGAAATCAATATGCAATCCACAAGGTGGTCAATTTTAAATGTAACTTTTGCTTGATGAAGAAACATTGTGTTTTCTGAGATCAATAGGTGAGCCAAATCTCTTTTAGATGTCAATGGATCCACAGAAGAGTCAACAAGTAATAATACCAAGCCTAGACCATGTGACCATGTAGAACCTTTTTCTCAGACAAATGGTACCTTGATTTTCTATTATAGGTAGCCTGCTGGATCTTTGATAATTATTATTAAGTTATATTTATATCCTGCCTTTCCTCCAGTGAGCTGAAGGTTACGTGCATGTCTCTCTTCCTCTCTGCTTTACCCTTAGGCTAGCATGGAAGATTGAGAGAGAGAGAGAGAGAGAGAAACTAACTCAAAGTCATATAGTGATGAGTAGAGCTGAGAACTGTAGTCCTCTGTCCTCTGGAGTGGACTATAAATTGCCCACTCTTACCTGTGGACCTACAGCCTAAAACAGCTAAATAGTAATTGGCAGCCAAACCTGGAAGTTTCAATGGCTGAGCAGAGATTCAGACACTGGTCTCCAGAGTCATAGCCCAAAGCTCAAACCACTACACTTGCAAATGCCATCCATCTTTTAACAAACTGGGGGTGTGGTGGTGTTGTGTTGCTATTGCTGTTCCAATAATCAGTGGGAGCATGAGCAAAATTCTAGCTTCAGAATGAAGAATCTACATAAAATAACTCTATCCAGTACTCATCACACTGAATTTAATGGAACATAACCACATTACTAACATTTGTGCCTTAGTGTGGATCATCAACAAATCAATTGAAGATATCCCTCCTTGACAAGTCCGAATAAAGTATATCAGTATTTTTCAGCAGAATTTGACAGCAAAATATAGTGTGTTTCTTTGAAGGAAAAGGGTCAATATGTCATCTTTGAGCATTTTTTTAACTTGTTTTAGCTCTGGTAATCTTTATTGGATCAGATTTGTCAGTGGAGTTTGACAGATTTGTAGACCTTGTTGAGTAGATCACAGCTGTCAAGTTTCAAGTTATTAGCTTAACATGTGTCATTCTATAAGCCATGTAATTCCAAGGCATATGATTCTGGATATTTTTTTCCAAATTATCCATACTTAAGGGGCACTCCTGTGCTCCTTTAATTCCGTGATCAAAAGCCTGCCAGTTAAGAACCAGCTTCAAGCTGTCTCATCTAAATTCAAGCTCCCCTCTAGAAAAATGAGAAGCAAAATGTTCCCCATGATTGGTAAAGATGTTTCACAATGTCACAAATTGGATGAGGTTATCACTCACAGTGTAACTCACCTTGTCCTGCCATTTTCTGGCCTAGATCCAGATGGAGCAGATGGAATGCCTGGGACCAGGAAAAATGTCTCACCTTGTCCCAGTCTTGTATTACCTTGTGAAGCATCTGTATCTTACTATATCACAAGAGGAGCCCTCCTGATGATTGACCCATAACAGTTGGCACAGTTGTAGATTTCATCAAGTAGATTGAGAATGTCAGGTTTCAAGTTACCAAATGAACAGGAATAATTTTTTTACAAGCAATACAAAACTATGTTTTGAGGTGTATAGCAGTGGGGTCATTCTGTGTGTGACTCACTTTAATTAAAAGAGACATGATTTGCCTCTCTAATTCATATAGGTTTAAGGGAAAATATTACCTTTTAACAGGAATGATGAGAATATAGCAAACTTAGATTTCACTATCTAGGATTCTCTCTCTCTCTCTCTCTCTCTCTATATATATATATTTAAAACTGATTGACAGGTATGTGAAGTATTACCAAAATGATTCCCACATTATATTTAAAACATATCCCTCGAAAGGATAATGTGTGTTCCAAATAGGATTGCAAATCATCAGCCACCATTTTATTGTATTCTGACAAAATCCCTCTTTATACACAAACCTTCATGACAGAGGAATCCTATCTTTTTTTGAACCTGGCCCCTACAGTTTAGCAGGGGAGTTATCAAAGGCTTAAATCAGTTTTGAGCCAAACTCTTGGATCTTCTGAGCTGAGGATTGGCTAAGAGGAAGAGGAAGAGAGGAAGAAGAGAATGTGGAAGAACAGAAACCAATAAATGCACGATTTGGATCAATGTAAATGATACATTTAGCACATATTAAGTGCTGCTTCTTCAAGTGCTAAAAGATAGCTATTTATTGCAAAATATGCTTGTCCTCATCTCCAGATTTTGCATTTGGCATGCTTTGATTTGTGATTGGTAATTTGAAAAGAAAACCAAATTCTTTGCAAGTGAGATACATGCATCCCTGAGGAACTCCCATCAATGGAGGAAAAACACACATTTCCTTTAACATCTAGGCTGGATCTTTGAGAAGACTTTTTAAAAAATGAGAGAATCTTCATTCTATATAGAGAAAAAGAATATTCTTCTCATAGAGAATTTGAATTTGATGCTTGACTAGACCCTGTGTCTGAGAGCCTTTCTGCACTACACTGTTATAGTGCTACAATTCCACTTTCAACATCTTTAGAAATCTGCGGTTTGTAGTTTACTGAGGCTGAAAAGCTCTCTGGCTGAGAATTCTAAATGCCCCCCCCCCTCAACTGCAAGCCCCAGGATTCCATAGGACATTGAAAGTGGAATGATAGCATTATAACAGTGTAGGGCAGAAAGGCCCTAAATTTATTACCAGTGTATTTTAATTTTAATATTTTAATTTCCTTTCACTGCATACTCTTCTGCATGTTACAGATTAAAGTAGGGCAATGTGTACTTGAAGCACTTATTTTCAATCCCAGAAACCCTTGCTCCCATCAGATATTACTAAAGCCTCTGTTGGTTGTGTGTTGTATCTTAACCCACTTGACACTGGGTTTAGAAGCAAGGTATGTTGATTAATTAATCCTAACCATTGGTTGGTCTCTTTTTAAACTTCAACATGCTTAATCCAGCAATGGATTTAATTGCCATCAGTGTAAAATGGCTGCAGCTCATTCAGCAGCATTTCCTATCTGGAAAATTGGTTATGGGTTCTGAGGTGGGGAGAATGGAAGGAAAGTCATGCACTGACATCTTGTGTTTATGTGCATACAGTTATTGTACAGCCAAAGACTTTCCCCCGATACTTCCTCTGACATGCACACACATGCACAAACTTAACTGATAGAAATCTGTGTGAGAGACTTTAACACACATGTATAAGTGAACAACATTTTCAAAGAGCATCCATAGCATCACACCAAAAAGGCAAAATAAAGGCACAGCTCTCTTAACAGGGACAGTTATGACCTAGAAAGAGGGAAGATCCCTGAAAAAGAAGGGACCTCTGGAGTTAACTGCAGCATCTCTTCGAAGAGGCTAGAATTCTCCTCCATTGAGAATACGACTCACTGCACATTGCCACAGGCAGCAGGCTAATTTCACATGTTGTTTGTAATATCTTATGCAATAGATTTTTCTGTATGTTCTACCCAACTATGCCGGAGCCTCAGTGCTAAATCCCATAACAATTTCATTGGCATATCTAATCGAGTTACATAAAGATTTAAGTCATTTGGGGAGCTGAGGTGTCTCGTCTGCAGCTTTACAGCAGACGGTAATTCCATTTATTGAAGGCTTGAAAGTATTTAGGTTTAAAATGCAGAAGAGAAGAAATGACTCAAGGTTCCATAACAACACATCTTATAAACTAGCGAAGTGAACATTCAGGGCACAGGGATGGGCGGTGAGTGAGCAGTTGTGTATTGCTGACAGATGTTCAACACCAGGGGGGAAGAGTAATATTGAAGGAATGCCACACAGCTGTCTTGGGGGTTCTGAATGCTGAGAAACTATACAACTCTGCAGGAAAGTGAATGGCAAGGGAGAAGGCATAAATGAAAGAAAAAATTACCCCATTATTTTCTTATTAAGATTTGGATTGGTTTTTTAATAAAAAAAAATACACAAGAATCAAATAACAAAGACAGGCAATAGCAGACTCACTGGATGAGGGAGGGGAAATACAGCTCTAGATCTTCATGCAGACCCTAAAGATGGTTGGGCAGGCCCTCACCATTCCCTTACATCCTTCATACCTGTACCAAAAAGGTACATACAAAATTATCTGGGGGGAAAGGAGAAGGAATGTCACCATCAAATAGCGCTTATGTGACTTACTGAGAAGGAGCACAATTCCACTGCAAAAATTGTGGCATATTATTCTTTAAAGGACAAAGACATGAAACAATGGGATCCCCTTTGTTATCCAAGTCAAAACCATGCAAAAGTGAGAAATACTCAAAGAAATGCATAACCCAGGAGCAAGTGTGCAGATTGCCCTTATCCAGAACTGTCCACTTCCAGTTATTCATCTGCACTCAGCAGAATCGTTCTACAAAGAGTGGCTATCATACTTCCCCATCTGAGATAATACCCCAGAAACAGAGAATAACTTTTTTTTTAAAAAAAAGCCTATTTTTCCACATCTCTTCAAAACCTTTTTGGGAAACCTTATCTTTGCTTCTGATGCTTCCATATCATAAATGACTGGGTAAATTCCCACCCCTTTGAGTTCTTCAGAAAGATATATAGGGATATATAGTATAGTCAAAAGTATTTGAAAAATGTTAGAAAAATATGTTTCCCAAGTGTCAAGAAACTGTGACATAAAGAATCCTGGACTGATGACAATATTCACAGTTTCTGCACAAAATTCATGTGGAAGATTGCACAGATAATAGCATTTTCTATAAAGGAAAGCATATTCTGTGCAGAGAAAGCTGTTTCCTGCTGTGAAAATGGCACTGCTGGGGACTCATACTGTGCAAAATTCATATGTGGTTGTTTTGTGTAGAAAACAGCCATTTTTGCATGAGCAATAGCATTTTCTGGGCACAATATTGTATTTTTGCACAAAACTGTTATTTTTGTTTAGAAAATACTGTTACTAGCACAGAAAATGCTGCTTCATCATGGAAAAAGAAATTGTGATGCAGTCCTTAAAGAAGTCTTGTAAAGATCACTGCTGCTGTGCAGAGAGATATCAGAATGAAGAAGTGCAAAATTCTTTCCTTCATCTATTTTGAGTGATTGTGATTTCACTATGTCCTTGTTTGGAAAGAGTAATTCAGTAGTGTTTGTGAATCAAGGAAAAAAGGAAAAAGATGGGAAGGGGAGGAATGGGAGAAAATGATATGATAACACTCTTTGGACAATAATAGGAAGTCACAGAAGAATTTTTGACTGTGCTTCAGTGGAAAACACTGTTATCACTAGGTGGTGGGAATGAAGAAATTCAGAATCAGACAAAATTCTGTTATGTATTGTTTATTAAGAAACCAAGGAGCTTCATATTGCATGACTTCTTCCTAACTGGTAGTGCTGCTAACTGGGATCTACACAGGCCTTGTTTCTATGAAAAGCTTTGGAATTTGCAGTATATTTTTTTTTAAAAAAAATGGGGATGATGACATTTATATGGATATTTTCATCCAATAGCTACACACACATACGAACCCAGCATACAGAAATTATTGAAGACAATTTGCTGCACCTGTCAAATCACAGTCAATGAACCATGCAGTCGATTATGAACGTGCTGTTCTTGTTTGTACTGTGGATTGCAAGCACTGCAATTGTAGCAACTATACAAACATAGTACCAGATCTCACTAATAAAGAAGAGAACCAAGCAATAATGCCCAGAGTGAGAAACTATGCCTGACTACAGTATAGTCTCATCAGTTGCTTTAATAACAAGATTTGCATGTAGTACATTATAATGACTGTTTTACCATGTATTAGAAGAACTATTTGTATCTTCTTCTCTGTGTGTGATCAGACGTTAAATGTACAGTAGACAGTTTCATTTTCATGTTTTCCACCCAAATCCAGTTTATTGATTTTGGATTTAGGAAATATAGAATATTGTCCCTTACAAACTGCAAATGCAGTAATTTTTAATGGGATTCAATGACACTTGAGTTTTTGTGGGTATGTAGTCCATTTACTAAGAACTAGCATAGTACAATGGTTTTAAGCATTGGATTACAACTCTGGAGACCAGGGTTCAATTCCCCCATGTGATGGAAACCCACTGGGTGACCTTGGGTGCATCACATACTCTCAGTCCCAGAAAATCTCATGACAAGTTTGCTTTATCATAATAGTTATCATCATAACTTGGAAAATGACTTGAAGGCACAGGCCAATTCTGCACTACACTGTTACAATGCTATGATTCCACTTTCAGCATTCTGTGGAATTCTGGGATTTGTAGTTTACTGAGGTCCAAGAATTCTCTGGCTGAGAATTCTAAATGCCCCTCCCTAAACTGCAAACCTCAGGATTCCATACAACGTTGAAAGTGGAATAACAGCAGTATAACAGTGTAGTGCGGAAATGGCCACAGAAAAAGAACAACAACAGTCCATTTGCTGGAGTGGCTCCCTTTTTGTACCCTGGTTCAAGGAAGGTCAGCTGGAGTTTGCAGCCTTTTATATTATTAAGAGGTACTTAAGAGAAAAGGCTGAGTACAGAAGAAAAGAAAATAGAGTAGACATAGGAACTAACTAATTTTGGTTCAGAACCCATTTCATCACTTTGGTAAGCATCACACTTTAGCTCAACCCAGTTCAGAACCCACTTCAACTTGAGCAGTGAACCACAACTAAGTTTTTGAAATTCTAAGTTTCATACCTTTTATTGGATGGAAATGCAAAAAGGGTCATAATTTATTTTATGTTTGGCAGAATTAGATGAAATTTGCCACCATAGTAGCTCCTGCGGAGAGAATTAAGCTTGTAAGTTTAAAGACAAATAGATATAGATATCTTTGTATTCTCCACCATTCACTTTTGTTTGTGCTTCTTTTATCAAAAAAAGAAAGAATTGCCTATTACTTTGTATTTTTACATAACTGGAAGGAATTTGCAGGCATAGTCTTTTCTGAAGGGGTCAAGGTTGTCACATGTAAAATGGTTAAGTGCACAGAGCTTTGTGTAGGAACAAACATTCTGTTTGGAGTATATTAAGACAAATAAACAAAAAAAGTTGCCCAGTGTGGGTGGGATTTGTTTGGTCTTGCAGATTTCATGTGGAACATTGCTATGCAAATGACAGGCAATAAAAAAAGAAAGAGCACTAAAGAACAAACCTGAAAAGTTTCAAAGTGCCAGGTGTGGCAGTTAATGTAAAATGGGTATCCTAAAATGTTAAGGAAGGAGACCAATTCACTCCCTTTCTGTCATTCTGGCTTTTGGTGGAGGTGGGTGGGTGGAGGGATGAAAATGGCACATACTCTTGAGTTGTACCTGGTAAGAACATTACAGAGTTCCAGAAGGACAAGGGAGTTAGGATACCTCAAAAACAGCTGAAGGCTTTTAAGATAGTGAACCATGATATTGACCATCCCATGGCCCCTTTTGGCCCCACTCCAACTCACCCATACTTGCTATCCTGCCTGACTGTCACACTCTGCCTATAGTTTCACACAGCAATGTCCGCTGTGGGAGGGAGGAGAATGAATAATACTACTCCTCATCTGTTGTCTCTTTTTCTCCAGTGTCTTTGGTCATTTCTGCCCTAGACTGTTATAGTGCTATTATTCCACTTTCAACATCCTGGGGAAGTCTTGGGTTTGCAGTTTAGGGAGGGGCATTTAGAATTCTCAGCCAGAGAACTCTAGGGCCTCGGTAAACCACAAATCCCAGAACTCCACAGGATGTTGAAAGTGGAATAATAGTGCTATAATAGCATAGGGCAGAAATAGCCTTTCTCAACCCAACAAAAAGAAAATGAGTAGAAGTTTTATTAAAGTCTTTGTTTGCTTCAGTTTAAGTTGGTTCACGTTAAACATGCAAGAAAAAAAAAACACTCTGAAAGAGCATTAAACCACCACGGTGCAGCAACAGAGGAGTGGGCACACATTCCCATGGCAACTGGGCAGTCTTTTCCTCTCTTCCAGCACTGTGGCCATTTCATCACCCACCCTTGCAACACAGCACCAGAAGGGCATGAAGATGGCAGCAAAGTCAGAGTGCACAGCAGCTCAGCACTAGCTTTTCCAGCACCAGGCTCCATTCAAGAATGAGTTGTTCTTTGCATATTGTTTTTTGGGTTTGCCTTCCCAGCTGCAGGCTGCTGCTGTCCTTTATATAACATCCTTCAGATAAATAAAAGAGATTGACTAGTCTAAGGGCTTGTCAATGAATGTCATTGGATGTTGTGCCACATGCAGCACTGCCTTTTTGTTGTGTTTAAATGCCCCTGCCTGCCTTCCGTTGAATCTTTTCATATTTAGTTTCCTGCTAAATTAATAAGCAAGTAAGAAGGGAAACACAATCTAGTTATCACGTCGAGGGCTTTTGTTTGTTTACCTCTGCTTTGGTGTATAGAAAACAAGAAAGGCATTAGACAGCCCAGAGTGAATAGCATAATGGATGTTTCTATGGTTACAAGAGGAGTTGCTGTGCAGCCAGCCTTTTATATGAAGACATTAAGACAGTTTGACAAACTACCGGTAAAGAGGGGAGAAAGAAAAGCCAGAGAAATTGGGGAAGGTCAAACACTGGCTAGATAATTGTACAAAGCATGTCACTTTTATTTGATTGTGAGGAGGGCTGCAAATTAATACATCATTTTGAGAGCAGGAACATTTCCTGTTTAAATATCATTCTTTCTCTGAGTTTAAGGAAGCCCTGCTTAAGAAAACTATGAAAATGTATGTTTTTTTCTTCCTTTGATCTTATACATGAGATCCTTTAAGATAATTTTTACTGATGGAGCAGATCTCCAACAAAAACAAAAAAAAGTCCCCCAAAGAAACCCATGACTAGCTTAATCTACATTTGTGTTTTGCTTTCATTCTACTAGTCTTACTGCTCACATAGGTGTGGAAATAGATGGAGAAAAGAAGAAATTTAGTTCATTTTTATTTTGAATTTGAAATTCACCGTTCTCTTCATAAAGGGCAACTTGTGAGCTCCCAGTTATTGAACTACAACTCCCATCCATTCTCACCACTGAATGTGCCCCATAGGGATAATGAGAGATGCAGTTCCATAATATCTGGAGGGCCACAATTTGTCCCTGCCTGATGTAGATTTAGTGAGCCCCAAAGAGAAGAGAAGAGAAGAGAAGAGAAGAGAAGAGAAGAGAAGAGAGGAGAGGAGAGAAGAGGAGAGAAGAGGAGAGGAGAGGAGAGGAGAGGAGAGGAGAGGAGAGGAGAGAAGAGAAGAGAAGAGAAGAGAAGAGAAGAGAAGAGAAGAGAAGAGAAGAGAAGAGAAGAGAAGAGAAGAAAAGAAAAGAAAAGAAAAGAAAAGAAGCCTACACTTCATTTAGGACTTAATCAGAGCAGAAAGTACTACTAGTGAACAGCTTCAGGGACTGCAAGACCAAGGGATTCTTGTGGAACACAGGTCTGGGTTGTGAAGATGCAGAAGCATTTTCTGCACCAGGTGGGAATTGTTCCTCCAGATTTTGTTAAACTGCATCTCCCAACATACCTCCCATTTGACTGTGCTAGCTAGGATCACTGGGAACTGCAGTCCAGCAACATCAAGAGGGCCATACAATTCCCACCTCTGTTCTGCTGATAAATTCTGATAACTTCCTTAGTCAGGACACTTACATTTTTAGCCATCAGAGGCCCAAAAAGACAGCAAGAGGCTTGCTCTTTCTTTCTTTCTTTCTTTCTTTCTTTCTTTCTTTCTTTCTTTCTTTCTTTCTTTCATTTTCAGTGCCATTTTCCCACAATAGCAATAACAATTCTTAGTGGTGGAGTGTGGGTTACAATTTCAGCTGTCCGTGATCTTAGCACAAGCATGGTTGCTTCTTTTCTTTCTTTTAAAAGTTTTAGAAGCAATTTAAAGAGCAAGTCAATGCACAACTACTCAGATGTAAGTCCCACTGGCTTACTTCTGGTTTAGTGTATATGACATCGTGGCTACAATTGTGTTTTCAAATGCCCTCAGGAATAATACTACACTGTGACATTTGCTAGGTGGATCCCCAAACTCATTTATTTATGACAGATTTTGCTTGGAGCTGCACAGACATATATTTTTAAAAGCTGACGGTTTGGGACTTCCGGTTTCAATGGCGTCGTAATCGCCAGAACAGTGAAGAAGCTCTCACTGATTCTGACATCCCACGTGGATTAGCCGAAGCAAACCACTCGGCAAACGACCCCCCCGGTAAAGGGGGTCCAGAGGGGCTCGACGGGGACCCAGTGCCACTCTTTAGGCAAGAAGATTGACTGGCTAGATTGATTTGAAAGCAGGGTGAGAGTGAGGGAGTTGAAGAGTGCCACGTCCACCTGGGAAGTCACTGCTTGTCGGCAAAGCGTTGCCGGAAACTTAATAAGAACCAGGACTGACCCTAGCTCAAATTCCTGGACTTTCCTCAAGATTAAAGGATCAAGCCGATCACTAAACCATAAGCTGCGAGTGATAAGGAGAACTGAACTTTTTGGAATACAAGAAGCAGTGACAACGTGAGAGGTAAGAAGACCAACAGAAACTAAAAGGACTATAAATAAATAAATAAATAAATAAATAAATAAAGACTATAAATAAAATTAAATTTATCCATATAACTGAATTAGAGACTAGAGGACTGAGTGGAAAAGACTGAGGTGAATTTAGCTGGAGCTTGCGGGAAATCGCTGGAGCTCGCTAAACCAATCGAAAAGCAAAGAGACGGGAGACTGGCAAACTGGAAGACAGGAACAGAAAATAATAAAGAATATTTGGATGGGGTAAAAATAAAATGAACTTAAGTGGAATATAACAGAAACAGGCAAATTAAAACCTAGCCTAGAAACTGAGAACTAAGAACTGAAACTGAGAATGGAAAGAAATACACACACAAAGAAAAAAGGATAAATTACACAGCTTGAGCTTGTGTGAAGAAACCAGAGAGGGGGACTTGAAAGAGAAGAGAATCGGGTTAGAAGTCGCTTGAAGCTTGCTGTGAAAGAACAGGATAGAGTTGACTAAAAGAAATAAAGGGGACGGTAATGAAAGACAAACAGCTCGAGCTCACGTGAAGAGGACAGAGTCAAATGAGGAGAAAAAAAAGTCGCTAGAGCTTGCTGGGTAAGAAAAGACCAAAGAAACTGTTATAAAGTACAGTAAAAACAAGATAGTTAACAGATGAACAGTGGGGTAATAGAGGGATCATAAAGGAATAAGTACCTGGAATATATACAAATAAATATAACTATATAAATATATACACAAATATACATAAATAGAAAGTCTAACAGAAACATAAGTGATTAAGTTTTGATCTGTCTGATATATATGTTTGAATGAATTAATTGCATACTGTACATTGCATATTGACCTAATTGATTGCATATTGTATAAACTATAAATATAATTTAATTGATCATTATAGAGATAAAGAGGTGATTGTAAAATAATAATATATACAGGAATGAATAAGTTATAGAGAAAGTATATACAAATATATATATATAAGTATACTGGACGGGACTAAAGGAGTGGAGACATTAATAGTGACAGAAGAGGTAAATCGTTCAGAGAAACAGTTTACCTAAGCAGATAGAGGTGACCTTGCAGACAGAAAAGAGAAAAGAAAACAGACTATTAAGCGACACAGCTGGAATTCATTAAGAGTGTACAATAAAGATAAAGAGAAGAAAGGCAGAAGAAAGAGTTAAACAATTTAATTAACTCTTTGAGAGAAGAAAGTAGAAGACAAGACTGAGTCAAGGACACCACCTTGTGGTGAAACAGAGAGATACACAGAAACTCCTCTGCCTTTAGGGAAAAAAATGTCATCAGGCTTAAGGAAAGGATCCAAGACACAAACACAAATACAACTTGTTGACCCAGCAAGAAGGGCATCAACTGAAATGGGACAACAAATGACAGAAATATTACAAGAATTAAGAAGCCTCAAACAAGAGATGAGACAAGAAATGAAAGACACAAGAGCAGAAATTAAAGCAGACATCCGAAAAGAGATAGAAACAATTGGAAAAAGAATAGACAATGTTAACAAAGAAATAAAAACAATGAAATCAGACATTCAAGAATTACAAGATAAAACTAAGCAGATGGAAAAAGAAAAAAAAGCTTTGGCAGAGACCCAAAGACAGGAAGAACTTATGATAAATCAACAAGAACTGAGATACCGGGATAAATGCTTTAAACTGAGAGGAATCTCAGAATCGCTGGGGGAAAATTTATACGATAAAATAATTCCACCATTAGCAGCCTTCATAGACATGCAGACAGATGTCATGGAAGCTGAGACTGACAGAATCTTTAGAGCAAGCTCAAAGATCATGAAAGAGAAAAACTGGCCCAGGGACGTGGTGGTCTGCCTAATAAGAACCACGGTAAAAGAAAGAATTATACAAGCCAACTATGAACAGAAGTTAATGATAGAAGATAATGAAATAAAAATTTTTAAAGACATTCCCTATGAAATACTGAAGAGGAGACAGGATTACAAATTCCTAACACAACTACTACAAAAATATAAAATAACATACAAATGGGAAAGAGTGGAGGGAATCTCCTACACTTACAAACAAAGAAGATATAAAATCACAAACACTACAAAAGCAAAGGAGGTGTTTGAAAAATTAAAGGTAGATCTAGAAAGTTCAACAAAACAAAAAGGCAAAAAGAAAAGCAGTAAAGATAGAGAAGAAAATCAAGGAGGGAAAAAAGAAAAAGAAACCTTAGAAACCAGTACAAATAAAGAAGAAGGAATATAGGAAAAAGAAAGCATTGGAACAGAATCGGAAACAGAACAAGAAGAAGAAGAACCACAAAAATTAGAATTAGAAACCGAAGACTTATACATAGAAGATGAAGAAATATAGAAAAAGAAAAGAAGATAAAACAAAAAGAGGAGGAATTTAGACAAAATACAGTAGAGAACAAAGAAAAAAGATTTGATGGAGAAATAAGAATGACAGTCAAGATACAATCATGGAATGTTAAAGGCCTTAACTCAAATTACAAGAGGAGACCAGTTTTCCGTTACTTAGAGAAAACGAAAGCAGAAGTGATATGTCTACAAGAAACAAGAATCAGAGATACAGACTCCAAATATTTAAAAAACCCAAAATTAGGAAAAAGCTACATATCAGCCTTCCAAAAGAAAAAAAGAGGAGTAGTGTTATACATCAACCCAAAATTTTAATCTGAGTTGATATTTCAAGATAAACAAGTCACTATGTGGGAGTAGAAATTCAGTTTCAAGATTTTAAAATATTACTAATAGGAATATACTTGCCAATAGAAGAAAAGAATAAATTTTACCAAAAGATTCAACAAGAATTGATAAAATACACAAATGAAAGAAACCAAGATAATCTTTTGATGATAGGAGACATGAATGGTGTAACGGATCCAATAAAAGACAGATTGTTAAATAAGCCCCACAAAAAATTACATGGAAAACACCCACAATCATTTTTTAAATTAATAGATCCGATGGCGCTACAAGACATCTGGAGACTCAAATATGGAGACTCTAAGGGATATACATTTTATTTTGACACCCACAAAACCATGTCAAGGATTGATATGTTCTTTATATCGAAGTCTCTGCATAATAAGATCAAACACGTGGAAGTTCTCCCAAAGATGCTCTCTGATCATTTAATTTAATTTAATTTCTTGTTCCAGAATTTACCAATCACAACAAACAATAAAACTTTCAAGCTCTGGGAAAAAGAACTATCAAAATTTATATGGGAAGGCAAAAAACCCAGAATTAGATGGAAGATGTCAACAGACCATATAACTAAAGGTGGATGTGGACTACCAGATCTTAAATTATATTACTATGCTAATGCCATGGTATGGATCCAAGACTGGATTACTCTGAAAGATATGAGAATGTTAACAATAGAGGGTACAAATATGAGATTTGGCTTCCTTGCTTACTTGTGGTATGGTAAAGAAAAGATTGATAAAGATTTCGGGAACCATTACATAAGAAAATCGTTAATTAGAATTTGGAAAATGTCAAGAAAAATACTTATAATAAAATACCACTGTGGCTTTCCCCTCAAGAAGCTTTCCGTGGAAAATGGAGGGATATTAACCAAGACTGGATAAGATATAAAGATTTGATAACCCATGACAAGCAAGCAGGGACCAAGATACGAACATGTGAAGAACTTGAAAAAGAAGGTATTATAATTAACTGGTTCCCATACTTGCAATTAAAAGAGAGATTTAAAATGGATTATAAATTAGAGGAAATCACATTACAAAAGTCATATAATGAACTGGAAACAATAATATTTCTCAAAACGAAACAAAAAGTTTCCCATTTTTACAAATACTTCATAAACCGAAAATTAGAAGATGAAACAGTAAAAGATGTTATGATAAAATGGGCAAAGAAGGTCCAGCACGAAATTGCCTTGGAGCACTGGAAAATGGCTTGGAAAGACACAACAGAATCTACTAGTTCACAAGACCTAAAAGAAAATTTTATTAAAATGATGTACAGATACCATTTTACCCCAGAAAGAATAGAAAAAATGTACCAAACAGGAAATAATAAATGCTGGAAGTGTAAGGTAAACGTCGGTACTTTTTTCCATATATGGTGAACATGCTCAAACACAAGGAAATACTGGTTAAAAAATTATCAAGCAATAGAAGAAATATTTAACGTGTCTTTTCCAGTGATGCCAGAACTCTTTTTGTTAAATATGACATTCATGCTGGATAAAAGTTTCCAACAGAAAAATAAGAGTGTTACTTTACTTAATAACAGTTGCAAGAATGGTATTCGTAAGATTGTGGAAAATGCCGGTAATTCCTGATATGGAACAATGGAACTTAAAAGTATTAGAACTGAAGCAATTTGACTTCTTTTCAAATCAACTCAAAAGAAAACAAATTCATCAAGTAGAAAAAGATTGGCATCAAGTAATTGAATATATGAATAAAAATGGATATTGATATGATAATTGATATTGAGGGTGATACTGGATATTGAATAAGGTAGCAATGAATTTAAAACTAAGATGAAAGGACTAAGATACAAATTGTTTCATCTAAGTGATAGAAAGAGACAGATTTATATTGTAAAGTATAGAATGAGGATAAAAGCATATTTGTTGACAATGAGAATGGTATAGAAAGTCTACATTCAACATAAATCATATATGGGATTAAGAGAGTTTCAAATATATGAAGCAATAGCGTAGGAAATGATTCTGGGTAAATGACAACGGAAGTCAATGTAAAAGTAACATAACGTAATGTAATATAAAAGATAACAACCCTAAAAAACAGTACTGGAGTTATAAACGAGAGGATTCTTACATTACAAAAAATGTAAAAATACAAAATTTGTATATAGTATAGAATGAAGCAACTATGTTGTAAATCAATCTTACATTATGATTTTAATAATACGTATGTTTTTAATAAAAAAAAAGATGCTCTCCGATCATAATCCAATTCAACTGGAATTATTGACTATAAAGAAAAATACGAGATGGCGACTTAATGACTTTTTATTCCAAAATGAATATTACTTTGAGAAGATAAAAGAGGCAACAAAAAATTACTTTAAAGAAAACATGACAGAAGAACTGACAATGAAGACAATTTGGGACACAAGTAAAGCAGTATTAAGAGGCCATTTTATCAAATGGGGCTCGGAATACAAAAAGAAAAAGCAAGAAAAATATCGAGAGATTATGAACGAAATCAAACAACGCGAAGAAAAATTAAGGAAAAATCCATCAAACAAAAAATTAAGGACAGAACTGAAGATATTACAAGAACAAATTAAAGCAGAACATCAAATAGAGATTAGCAAGAAACTAAGGAGAATCAAACAAAGATCTTTTGAACAAGCGAACAAACCGGGAAAGTGGCTGGCATTCAAACTAAGAAAAGAAAGAGAAAAGAGATTAATATTAGAGGAAAACACCGGGAAGAAAACAGTTACAGACCAGGAGGTCATAAAACAAACCTTTTATAAATATTATAAAGAACTTTTCAATATAAAAACCCAAGAAAAAACACAAAGGAAAATAATAGAATACTTGTAAAAGCAAAATATTCCAACAATATCAGAAGAACAAAAGAAAATACTGAACGCTAATATTACAACAATGGAGATAACAGAAGCAATTCATAAATTGAACACCGCAAAAGCACCAGGTCCAGACAGATTTTCAGCTATATGTTACAAAAAATTACAAGAACTGGTACTGCCAATGTTAAAAATGTTCAATGAAATTATAAAAGAAGGAAAACCAAGATCATGGAACGAAGTAAATGTAACATTAACACCGAAAGAAGAAAAAGATACTAAAGAACCAGGGAACTATCGGTTGATTTCCCTACTTAATATCGACTACAAAATATTTTCAAATATATTGCCGGAAAGATTTAAAAAGAATATTACAAGATCTAATTCAAGAAGACCAAAACAGTTTCTTACCAAGAAGACAAATCCGGAATAATATTGGAATGGTACTGGATATAATAGAACACTATGAAAAAAACAATGAAAGAAAACTAGCAATGATCTTTGTAGACACAGAGAAGGTGTTTGACAACATAAGATGGGACTTTTTGCATCAATTGCTAACCAAAATGAATGTCGGGAATATGTTAACATATTGGATAAAAGAAATATATAAAGATCAAACTGCCTCCTTAATAATTAACAGGGAAAAAACAAAGCAGTTTGAAATAAAGAAAGGTACAAGACAAGGATGTCCACTGTCCCCACTTCTATTCATTACAGCTCTAGAAGTACTGATCAGAGCAATAAGACAAGACCCTGAAATAAAGGGATGCAAAATAAAAAAAACCAAGAATATAAATTGAAAGCATACACAGACAAACTGGTGATTTTTCCAGAAGAACCAGATCAAAGCATAGATAAGCTAATAGAAAAAAATTAATCAATTTGGGGAAGTAGCAGGATTCAAAATCAACAGTGAAAAAACTAAAATACTGACCAAAAAAAACATACAGAAGGAAGAAGTAAAAGAATTGATTCAAAAGATGGGGCTTAAACCAGAGAAAAAAGTTAAATATTTGGGAATCTGGATCTCAAAGCAAAATAATCAGTTATTTGAAAATAACTGTAAAACAACGTGGACGGAAATTAAGAAATCCCTACAAAACTGGAGTACATTATAATTTTCATTACTAGGGAGAATAGCAACTATAAAAATGAATGTTCTGCCCAAACTAAATTTTCTTTTCCAAAATTTACCAACAATAATAAACAAAAAGCCATTCAGAGAATGGCAGAGAGACCTATCTAAATTCATACGGGAAAAGAAAAAACCCAGGATCAAATGGCGGATCCTAACAGAAAAAAAAGAAAAAGGAGGCTTTGGACTTCCAGATCTAAAAATATACAATTACGCCAACGGTCTGACGTGGGTCCGAGAATGGATAACACTTCAAGATGAGAAATTATTGAACTTGGAAGGCTCAGACCTACGTGTGGGATGGCATGCATACATTTGGTATAATAAAGCAAAAATTTATAAAGGTTTCTTAAACCATTACATAAGAAAACCACTATTGTTAATATGGCAAAAATTCAAGAATAAATTTTATAGAAAAATTCCCCAATGGATATCTTCACATGAAGCCCTGTTCGGCAGATGGAAAGACCCACAAGAGAAGTGGATGCGATACAAAGACATACTAATAAAAGATAAGAAACAGCATTATATTATGAAGTCAAGAGAGAGATTGGAAACAGAGGGGTTTAAATGTCACTGGTTCCTGTATAGGCAACTGAAGGAAAGATTCAAGATGGATGAGAAGTTGGAAGGATTCGAATCAGCAACAAAAATAAATCAGTTCGAGAAAAATATATCTGAACCCCAGAAACAAACGACATCAAAACTTTACAAAATGCTAATGGATAGAGAACTAGAAGCTGAACAAATCAAAGCATCCATGATCAGATGGGCTCAAAATGTAGGACATGAAATACTTTTAGAGCACTGGGAAAAAGGCTGGATAGAAACACAAAATTTACAGCAGCACAAACATTGAAAGAAAACTACTTAAAGATGCTACATAGATGGCATTTGGATCCAGCAAAATTAAGTAAAATATACCAAAAAAAAAAAAAAAGAAAGAAAAAAGAAAACAGTTGTTGGAAATGCGGTATGAACAATGGAACCTACTGTCATATATGGTGGACATGCGAACATGCCAAATCCTGTTGGAGAAAGATCCAAGAAATAATGTCAAATATGTTAAAAATAAATATCCCATTGATACCAGAAATATTTCTATTAAATATATTACAGAGAATAGACAAAACAATAAGAGTAAAATACTGGAGAATAATACTACATATGATTACAGCAGCCAGAATCGTATACGCTAAACTATGGAAAAACAAGCAGATTCCTCAAGTAGAAGACTGGATAATAAAAGTGACTCAGTTAAGAGATATGGATAGGTTAACTATGATAATACAAGGAAGATCTCAAATCAGAAACGAGGAGGAATGGAAACCCATTGAAGAATTCTTATTCAAACAGGAATTACTCATAGAAAAATAAAAGATAAGGATTCTCAAACATAGAGACGAATAGACAAAAGAAAGTTAAGCGACTCTAAACGGCCAACAAGGGAGTATCAGTAACTAACACAAATTAAGACACTAATATACATAAAGAAATACACAAGAGAAAATAAAGAAGAACTTAAAAACAACGAAAATAAACTGAACTAGGAGAAGTAAGGAAGTATAACAAACAAGGAAAAGAGATGCATAGAAAAGTAAGTAATGAGAAAAGAAAAGAGAAAAGAAAGTGATATAATAAACAATAATGACTGTCGACGTCAAATACATAGTACAAAGATGAACAACTTGTAAAAGATTGCATTTTGAATGACACTTTCACGAATGTATGAATGTACGATTTTTTTTTTATATAGTTGAATTAAAAAAAAAAGCTGATGGTTTGAAATGTGGCAGCCCTTTCCCCATATTGCTTTTGGGGGTTTCTTGATTTGCTGCCCGGCACCCATCTTTACTAGGGACATAATTCTTTGCTAATTTTGTTCTTGAAGGCAACAACAAGTAATTTTTGCATTTTTTTTTTCTCTGCTTAGAGAAAGTCTTCAAAAAATGCATGATTTTCAGGGCCTATTTACAGTTCAGGACCTGCTCTGTATAAAATTCACGATGGTATTTTTGCACAGAAAACAACATCTTCTGTGTTAGGAGCCAGTAATTTCTGCACTGAAAATAATATTCAGAAATACTATTTTCTGAGCAGAAAATGCTATTTCTTGCAAAGGAACAGCTGTTTCTTGCACACAAATAAAAAAAAGTGTGAATTGTGTGCAAAATACATCCACAACTATGATGATTCTCATCAGTCCATTATTCGCTTCAAAAGGGTTTCCTGAGATTCAAGAAACACATTCTCCAGCCAGTTTACAAATATTTTCAGATATTCTTTCCATTCCCTCTTTTTCTTTACCACACTTGTCAAACAAGATTATTTTGGTGTTGCAGAAATGGTGTTAGAATGGACAAAGACACAGCATCCTCATATTGCAGAAAGATAATCTATTTTCATGCTCCAATGTTCTTTTGCAACATTTTTGGATAGTTGTCAGAAAACCAAGCATAAATCACCAGAGAGAGAAACGAATACAAGCAGAGAAAAAATCATCAAGTAGATATTTTCAAGGATAGCATCTACTCAAAGATCTGTAGAAGAACTTGGGAGTATGAATATTGTGGGCAAGGTGAAAAGTGGCAACTTAGGTTTTATGTTTTTTAAGCCAACATGGGCTCCCACCAACTAGCATGATTCAAAGACTGGATGAAGGAAAATCCATGTCCAATAAATACCTTCAACTAGTAGAAAGAAACATGAGGCCCATTTCTAAAATGTGTGGGAGTATGGTGATTTTGAACGCCTTCCCCCTTGGATCTTTTGATTCCTCTCAAGGGTAATGCTGTCATTTCTTATATATTGTTCTAAGACTGCCCTAGAAAAGATTTTGTTGTGTGCCACATCTTTCAGCCAAACAAAACATGGGGATCTTTGGCTTTCAGGACATGTAAGGCCCTGTTGTAGTGGGGAAACAAGAATCACAGGCTGGCTTTATGAAATTCACATTCTGGGCTTTGTTTAAATATTGAGTGTCAATCTGTATTACCTATATTACCATCTCAACCAAATGTCATCTTTTGTCACCTGCCTATAATTATAAGAATAGTGTTGCTGTTTTCATTGCCATGGATGATGGTCTGTATTTGGCTTGCTGAGCTATAAAATCTCTTTAGAGCCTTGTTCTATGCAGTGCTCTCTGGGGAAAAAAATGCTATGCAAAAGACGAACCACCTTCCAGTCTGCACAAAAATGAATCCTACCTCCAATGGAATGACTGTGGATTCGATGTACTGCGTGAGACTCAGGACAGGAACTGAACCAAACCAATCAGCCAGGAGCAATGAGTTCGGCTTTTTGTCTCAGAGAAGAGAACAGGTAGCTTGAGGATAAATACATTGCTGGATAAGTATCTTATCCATATTAGAACTAATGATGGGGGAACTGACCCCGTTGCTGCTTATAATTTGGTAGTCAACTGGTGAATGCAGCAGTATGAATCTGCATGAAAGTTCTCTGGTATTATGCAGTTCAAAAATGTCTCGGAAAACTAGCACATGTATATCAAACATGTCCATCATAGTATAATTTTTTTTTCTCTTTCTGTACAACAGGGTATCCATGCTTGTTTGATTAGTAGATCAACACAGAGCCAACATAGGATCCTGTGCTGAGAGAAAGGTGGGGTATAAATGAAATCAGTAGCTAAACAGACTTAGGAAGAGAAGCATTTGCGGAATGGGCAGAAAATTAGAAGCAGCAAGAAGAATTACTGAACTGCAATTGAATGTCAGGCATCTTGCTTTCAAGGAGAAAACTGCTCCCGTCAGATTGATTCTGCCAAGTTGATTATTTCCCAGCAAAACATAGTGTTTCAACTCATTCCAGGCATATGCATCCATACAAAATATTTCCATTTGCTTGACAAACTAAAACACTAAAATAAGCAATGTATGAGCATCTGCAGAGATGATTAATTCTCCCTGCTTGATCATGCCAACTACACAGACCCTGCAGGTGCAAAAGGTAAAAAGTAATTAATAATTAATTCAGGTTTGAGTTGAGAAAGTATTAAAATTGGTGAGATAGATGTCCAAGTTCAATATACATTCAAAAACTGCAAACATGATAGATGTTGTCTGCAGATTAGCTAATTAGATGGCAGCATCATTATTTGGAATCAAGTCCTCATTCTCCAAGTATTCTCACTATACTAAAGTTACTAGACAGACAAGTAATACAAGATTAAGGGTCCAACTAGATATTGGCTGGAATGCTGTTGTGATGCTATACTACTGTAAAATAGTTACACTAGTAGTTGTACATTCTCAGATATTGTATAAGTGCAGTCCTAAATGAAGAGAATCACTTAACAAAGTGACACATAGCATCCTCTTTCATTTTGACTTGAGTGTAGGAAACTGACCATTGTGGTAGGAATACACTTGAGACCTTGGTCCCTCTTGTGCTACCACTGCATAACTATGGGATTCAACACAACTATATTTGTGTATATTTATGTTGCTCTAAAAGTATATAAGATATTGGCCAATAAGTTTGGTACATTTTTTAGGAAATAAGCCCTTTCAAATGGTGAGAGACATCTATTTGTCATAGTGCATGATTGCTCCTGCTTATGTATTTTGCATTTAGCATGCTTGTGATTGCTCATTAGAAGGCAAATACTGGCTTGATAAATGAATCTGACTGAGGAAATCCTACTGAGTGAGGGAAAATGGATTTATTGCAGGGTATACACATTCTGCTTAATGTCTACTTTGACATTTAGATAAACATCCTTTTTTTTATTACCACAGATTGCTGTACTGCAGCTCTTTCCTCAGTATTTTGCATGTTATATCGATAGGAAAGGACAACTCACAACTAGTGCAATCATTCCCTTTGACAAAAAACTAGAAGTGTTCTTTCATTGCAATTTCAAATATAATGCAGCTTTGACATCACTTTGTGAAATCTCACATATAATTGCAGGGGACAATTAGATCTGTAGTATTTGTGGTATGTACAGTTACAAAAGAGAGA
Organism: Cyclura pinguis; assembly: GCA_030412105.1. NCBI lineage: Eukaryota > Metazoa > Chordata > Lepidosauria > Squamata > Iguanidae > Cyclura > Cyclura pinguis. The sequence goes on from CM059602.1 coordinate 156,582,298, forward strand.
GCTGGTATGGTGTAGTGGCTTGAATGATGGAACAGAGCTCCTGAATTGGAATTGGAATCTGTACTTGGCCACTGGCTGACCTAGGGTAGGTCACACTCTCTCAGCCCCAGAGGAAACCTACTATAAACCCTTTCTGAATAAATCTTGCCAAGAAACTCCCGTGGTAGCTTTGCCTGAGGGTCTCCATAAACTGGAAACAACTTGAAGACACACAACTAGTATTGCTGCTAGCCCAGGACAGGTCTATTTTGTTGTCTGCTTTAAATCTGCTTCCTTCCATTTCATACAACCTTATAATGTGAGCAGCACTGATATCTCGTTCTCCACGGTTATAGTCAGGGATGGGAGACTGTCTTACAAACTAATGGTATATACACCATCCTCAGGTTAGATCTGTAAGGCTTAATAAAATCTTATAACCAACCCAAGACTATTATTTTTACCTAAACATCAATAACTTAGAAGTGGATAACATGAAAATTAAATGAAATGAAAGAATGAAATGAAACCACTCATTAAATCCATCTACAAAAATGGATAAACCATCAAAAACATTCTTTCATGGGCAATGAAACAAATGGGAAAAAAAATTCAAATATTTACAGTAAAAGAGATTTGAACCTTTAGATGTGCTTCTGTCCTCTAAAAACTAACTTTACAGGAAGTGGTACCATGTAGTGAATGGAGTCTTTCACATTACCAAATCTATCTACAAATGAAAAGGTTTATGTTTACACACTCACCAGGAGTTCCAAGAGACAGTGTGTGATTTTCCTGAGTTAATCTTTCAGTCTCATTTTCATTCCCTTATTCATAAGTTTCAAAATCCATTACCTTAACAGGATTTTAATGCCTTCAAATTTGTCCTAAATAACACTGCAAGGTAAAACCAGTCACGTCATGTGTGAAAATCTGAATGCTACACTAAATAATTCTATAAAAATATTTTGTCTTCCAAGGATAAGCTGAAATATCATAGACTCAAAATAGGCAGCCTTGTGGCAGGGACAGGTTGAGTAGGATAACAGAGAAGAGTCCTCTGAACATGGGCCTCCATGACTTGAGACAAACATGTGCACACCCCAAGTGAAACATACAGCTTATTCTCACACCACTCTTAATAATACAGAAATGCATGTGTATTGTTGGGAAATGGTGCCCCCTGTGGAATGTGCAAGGCCATCCATATAAACCTTAAATCAATAAAGAAGGAGATAAAATTGAATGCATTTTTTTTCCCAAAATGATTAATAATGATGCAATGATGATCATAGCTACTACTAATAGTTCTACTTCTGCTGTACTTACTTCCAGTAGCTAAAATACCAGACTATTTAGCAATGCTATTAACAGGGACAAATCAACTTTAAAGCCAACAGAAGGCAGAAGAAGAAAGGGGCATACCACAATTAAGGTGATAATATCAATAATATCTCTACTCCTCAGCTACCTCTGCTGATGCCACCCCTAAACTGATGCACTCTAAGATCTCACTTTGATTATTCCTGGACCATTGCTTAATAAAAGCACAAAAGGTGTACTTTTCCTAACACGGAACGGATAATAACTGAAAGTCAGTCTGCTGTTATAGATTGCTTGTTTTATTTATTTGTATTGTGTAACAGAGGTCTTCAACTGCCCACAGTCCCTATTATGTTCACCAGCAAAAGCACTATCTTTTTACTCTAGATACATGTATGTAATAGAGTTCTCACTCTTGGTGCTGTCCTGCAGAGCAGAGCATTGTCATTTTGTTGTGCTGCAGCTAGATTTTAATTAGCTCTTGCCAAAAAATATATCAATTGTATTTGCTCTGAGAACAATTGTCTAAGCTAGAGTGATCACAGGTAAAGTTCATCAATGCTCTAACTGACCAGGAAACAAAGCTACTGGAATGTGCTGCAGCTTCTGTGAAGGAAAGGAAAATTGACAGGTCTGCTGGAATAAAAACCTTTCATACACCCTAGGGGCAGGTAGGGCAGGCATTAGGGAGACAACCTTGAAGAAAAGAACACAACAAGAGAATCTGAACAGATAGCACCTTGTTCTGGTTCAGCAGAGGCTGATTAGGGGTTAGGGAGATAACAGTCCTGCGAAGCTATCCAAGATAGAGAATAATGAAAGAAAACAGGGGAAGTTGATCAAAGACCGTAAAGAGAGACCTAAGGAAAGAAAGCATGATGAACTGCAGGGAGTGAGGTAGGCTGTGTCCATTGTTACAGAACAAGTAAACTGGAAACTGTTTTGAAAGACTGATGGTCCAACAGCATGGCATTGCTTAGTCTGACTCTAGATCTCAACTGGCCTCCTACACCTTCACAATGTCTAGAGCAACTCCTATCATTTGTTGTACCATTGTGACCAGACAAGCCTATAAGGGGGAAAGAGAGGACTAGCTACAGGCTTCTAGTATAATCATGAAACAGAACTGGTAATATAGTAAAACCTTGTGCCTAAATCAAATATTAACTGTGACATTTTTTAAAAAAATCAGTCCAGATGGGGAGACAGGGTCTTTCATTGCTTCCCAAACTGGGGGTATTAAGTCTCCCTTAGAAGCTAAAAAGGACTATGGTCTCTCAGACCAAGGCCCTTTCTGCACCTCCTCACTGGAGTGCGGGGATCGTGCGAGCAGCCTCTGGCGAGAGGCTCTCGTGTCCAGGGTCCTTCAGCTCCGCATGAGCTGCCTGCTCGTGTGGGAGCCCCACCTCTTCCTTCCACAGCACAGCCTGGGACCTTCCCAAGCTGTGCTGGGACAGGAAGCACTACTGGTGCAGCTCCAGAGGTTCTGCACACCAGGTAAGTGCATGCGGGGCCCAGGAGCAATGTGCAATCTCGCACCATTTTCAGCTTCTAGCCGAAAATGAAAAGGTATGCGATTGGTGCCTGCCGGCCCCTGGAGTGTCGTGCGATTGTGAATGTGTCATGCAGATCGCTCCTCACAATCATACGATGCTCCAGGGCCTCTTTCGCATGGAAAATGCCATGCAAAAAGGGCCCAAAAGTCTATCTTGTCCATCATTCTGTTCACATAGTAGCTATGCAAATGCTTATAGAAAGCCCACAAGCAGGACATTAATGTGCTAGCACCCTCCCATTTATTTCCCCCAGTTTATAGTCCAATAGGTAGAATGTCTTGAAAGAAATAATGGGGTAGTCACTTAGGACCCTTCTGCACCTTACCTTCTTCCGATGCCCTCCCGTGGGTATCCTAGCAGTGGCTCTGCCGGGAGGGGAGCATGACAGGAGTGCTCCCCTCCACAGCGGTTGCCTCTGTGATGAAGGAAGCATGATGGCCCTACCTCTTCCTGATGTCACCGATTGGTACAATGTGAGGTAGTAGATGGGCCACATATGTCTATAAAGAATGGAGAAGTAAGCTACCAATCTGTCAAATGAGCAAACAGTATTGTTTTATATATTCAAATATAGGCAATTGATAGTTTGGGATGAAAACAATTATTTAAATATTTTTAACAGAATAGATATGAGAGTTTTACTACTTGTGCACATGTGTCACCTGTTGACTTATGGCTGCCTCATGAATTTCACACAGTTTTCTTAGACAAGGAATACTCAGAGGTGTCTTTGCCAGTTCCTTCCTGTGAAATACAACCTACAGCAGCTGGCATTCTACTCATATCATAGGATAAAGTTAAGGATATTGTCTTATTTATAAAAGGACATAAATTATTCAGGAGGAGGATGCTGACTTATTGGTTTATAGTGTTTAAACTGTTCATGCTAAAGTATAGTGTTGATCTATCATCCGTCTTAGCCTTCTTATTGATCAGTCTGTCCATTTATCATCTAATGAATGTTTAACCACTTATTTGTTATTTGATAAACACTTAGATGCACAGGCATCTGATTACTGATAGAAAACACTGTTGAGCTGGCTTCATAAAGGCAGCAAATTCTGAAAATAAGAAACCTAAACATAGAGGATGTTTATACAAAGCTCAAACTCAACATTCATATATAACAATTGAATTTCATATTTCTGATTGTAGCTCATCTAAAGAATTCTGCCACATTATTCTCACACATTCCACAATGTGTTCAGATATGGAAGTTTCTTCTGCTGCTTTTCACTGCTGAAAGTTTGTTTTTAAATTGGTATCTTATTATTTGAGCTACTGGTCAAAGAAAAATGTTCTGCATTTCACACAGACAGAAAATGTTTTAAAAGATGCTATATTGTGGGAAAGGAGGGCGTTTTATTATTGCAAAAGAAGTTATATGTCTGGAACCTCTTCCCAAGGCAGTAGCTGTAAGATTATTTTATCTGATAGTAAATCACCTTCCTTTGGGTCCAGTTGCAAAAGTTCAGCAGTGAATTCAAATGCCTCTTAAAGAAATCAGGACTCTGCCATCTATGGAGATTAAAGACAGTTATTCCATTACGGCATTAAAGGCATTTCAACTCTGCATGGTGCAAACTTATTCTCTTGGGGCAACCATCCATTGCCACATAATTATAAAGGACTGACGCTCTTAGGCCATACTAGGAAGTGAATCGGTGGGTGAGTAGAGGTATGACAGATGTTGAGCACTAGATAATATTTTGATCATTTCCAATGACCCTTACACATAAGAAAAAAAGAAGGGGAGTGTTAGTATCCCAAGGTTTCTTGGGAAAAGTGCATAAAAGGAACTAACACAGAAAATTTGTAGGTAGAGTAAGGTTAAAAGATGGCAGAAGAAAAGATGTGACCAAAGCACGAAGCTTTGGAAAGGAGATGCAAAGGAGAAAAATCATGGAGAAGATCTCCATGACAGCTCAAAGAGTCAATTCTTCATGTATGTGTACACATATATATTTAGGACTTATACCCTTCAGCCGATAAATCTCCCAAACATCTTAGATTAATTAAACAACGACCACAACACTGACACAATCCCTTCCCTCAAGCTTTCAGTCTAAAAGAGAGGACACACAAGATGAGAACAGAGATAGGGAAGGCAGAAGAGAAACAAACTTGGGAAACAGTTCTTTCAGCTAGGAAGTCCATAGAATGGCCAGGCAGGATGAATAGTTCAAGGAGAAGAGCAGCCAAAGGGAGATCACCTCTCCCTTCTTTCCCTCTGTTGCAAGCTCATGGAATGGCTACTTCAAGTAGCAGTTAAGAAAAGGAAGAGTCTAATGGATCTCATTTCTGAGAAGGTCACAAGGAATGGATCTGCCTACCATCTTCTCCTTCTGCTGCTGCTCAAAGGAATGGCTCCTACTAGATGATGTTTGAGGGAAAAGGAGAGCTAAGAGGAGCTTGATTTCAGTGGAGCTAATAAAGTCACCTCTGCTGCAATAATGACTGAATACCTGATTCTGCTACTTAGGTCCACAGCTCATAGGTCCCTTATAACTTAGACCCATATGCTGTGTTGATAATGAAACAGAACTTAGTGAAAAGTTTGAAAGCGTCAGAATCAGAAGAGTAATGTCAGGTCTTCCTGAATGATGTACAGCTTCTCAGAGAACTAGCTGACATCAACAAGGCATTAGTTACTGAGTGAGCAGGTAAAAGATCTAACCCTAAAATACAATGTTATATGTGTTTACTGAGAAGCAAGGTCCATTGTGTGATTATTCCAAGGTAAGCAAGAGTATAATTGAAACTTAATGTTTTGCTTTGCAGCTATGTTCGTGTGGTGCTGCATACCCAAGAGAAGACATTGACTAGTGGCATGCTGCACCAAAGAAGGCCAGAGAAACAGCAAGCTGCTTAACTAAGAGTCAAACTGCTATTTTTCTCAATTATTTGGTAAAACGTGTCACTTTACTCGGCTATGATTATTACCTTGGCCCAGTCTCTCTCTCATCCCTGCCAACCTCGCTGTCAGTCACATGAAGTAGGCATATCACCTTGAGCTCATTTATATGTCAAAACATGGCTTTTTTTTAAATTAAAGTCTTCCAGGCCCAATTGATTTTATCCTATTTGCACACGTACTGTGGTCAGCATTATTTTATATAGTTGTAAGTGGATTAACGTTATCTTGCTTTAAATGGTAAATGACTTAATATATTTTAATCTTTTAAAATTATGGCTATTGATATAAATTGTCATCAGTTGATTTCATTGTATGTCACCCTGAGATTATTAGATATAGAGGAGGATGCAAACATTTTAATAAATAAATAAATGTGATAATAAATTAATATTTTGTTTAGTAGCGTTATACACAAGTCTTAGAAATCTGTTGTAATATATGAATTTTCAGTACCCCCCCAATGCATGATAATGTTCTAAAGTGTGTGGGGGCAATATTTTGCTGCCTAGAGGATGAATACCAAATTGGGGAAAGTCTCAGGGACCATATTCTGGTTGCTGACTGTGTCCTATGTCATAGGTTATTAGTAAGGCAGAGTAGATAAGGCCAAAGCAAATGAGTGAGGCCATATGTTATTTACATGTAATAGATTTCTGCCTTCAAAGCACAGCTTAGTTCTATTTAGGGATGGGACGAATCCAGAATTTTCTGAATCTGAATTCAGATCTGAATCCCTGGAAGGTTCTGGGAATCCACGAATCTCACGAATCTTGAATCTTTTGAATCCATTTTTTAAAAGGGGTTTAAAAAACAAGGGAAAGAAGGATAATCTTGGGCAAGACACACTCTCTCAGCCTTAGCAAAAGCCTAGGCAAAGGCAAACCTCCCTCTGAAGAAATCTGGCCAGGACAATTGTCATAGTTTTGCCTCAGGATCTCCCCAGATTGAAAATGACATGAAGGCCCTTTCTACATACGCAGGAAAATGTGGATTAATCCCACATTTTCCTGCCTGTGTAAACAGGACCACATATTACAGTACAGAGATAATCCAGGTCAAAACTAGCTTTTCTTTGCATAGTTTCTTCTGGCATCCTGGGGTTTGTAGTTTGATGATGGGCCAGCACACTTTGGCAGAGAAGGCTGTGACACCTTGTAAAACTACAAACTCCAGAATTGTGTATGAAAGACCTTTGCAAGTGAGCTATGCAAAGGAATGTTTCAGCTGTTCTTGAAATCTCAAGAAGACTGTACCTTCCAGTCAAGTCTCAAGTCCTGCAACAAGGAAGGCACTTAAAACACACAAACAAACAAACAGCCTCTAGTCCAATCTCAATTCTGCACCCTGCAGTCTCAAGAGTCAAGTCTCAAGTCCTCCAACAAAGAAAGCACTTAAACACACACACACACACACACACACACACAAGCCTCTAGTCTAGTCAATTCTCTACCCTCAAGTCCTACAAGGGACACTCAAGTCAAATCTCTAGGCCTGTCTCGACAATTCCCAATCCCTACCCTCCAGTCTCAAACCAAAAAATAATACAGATTAGTGCATGCTCAATAAACGATTCTGGAGGCAGCTACTGTTCACCTTGTTTGTTGTAGGCAACACACACTCCTCCTATAGAATCAGCTAGAGTAGAATCCCATTCTTTCCCAGCTCAAGTTTTTTGGCATTCATTGTTTACCATAGACATGCTGCTACAACACAAGACCAAAAGTCTGTGTTTCTCCAGCTCTCCTTTGCAACCTTTCCAATGGCACTGCTGCTTATAAACTTGCAGCTAGACAGAGGAAAAAGAGGACAAGGGGTTGAGAAGCATAAAAAGACTGTCTAAAAGGGAGCTTCAAAATGGGTTAACTGAAGTATTCATGTATTCAAGACACAGAAACTTAGGCCATTTCCACACTAGCCTGGTATAGCGCGATGATTCCACTTTCAACATCCTCTGGAATCCTGGGGTTTGCTGTTTCGGGAGGGGCCAGCCAGCCCCTCCCGAAACTACAAACCCCAGGATTCCAGAGGATGTTGAAAGTGGAATCATCGCACTATAACAGGCTAGTGCAGAAATGGCCTAAGAGAGGAAGTGGCATCATGACAATCTTAGTCCCAGAACTGACCAAAGAAAGCTGGTGAAGGGGAAAGTATGGCTAGCATGGCTTGCATGGAACCCCTGAACCCCTTTTTGTAGTCTTTGGAACCCCCTGGGACATTCCCACAAGTTGCTAGACCCTCACACAAACTGAGTTTTGCTCCTCTGTCCCTCACCTCCCAATCCCTATCCCAAAATTACCTTGCAGAGAGAGACAGCAGCAGGGAAAGGCAGCACTAGGAGCATAGGCAGCAGGAGGGAGAAATGGCGGCCTCCAGTGCCTGCGAGGCTTTATGCCAGTCTGCCAGCCAATCACCTATGCCAACGTTGAGTGGGGAAACACGTGAGGAGTGGGAACCCGTCCTGGTCGTAAGTTTTCAGGTGTCCTGGTCTCCCAAGTTTTCAGGCATCCCAGTCTCCCAGGTTTTCAGGTGTCCCGGTCTCCCAGGTTTTCAGGCATTCCAGTCTCCAACAGACTGTTTGAATGACAGATTCAAAAGATTCCATTTGCCTATTTTGGCACAGGGATTCAGATTCCCGAATCTCGAATCCCTGCCAAAGATTCGAGGATTCGAGGATTTGATTGGCCCATCCCTAGTTCTATTTAAGACAGTTCAAGCTGATTTCAAATCATTAGGGATGTAAATCATCACTTATCTCAGTCTTGAATATAAACATGAACCATTTCAAAAGTTTTCTCACTCCTGCGAGAGATTACAAGAGGCATTGCACACTTTTCTATGATACTTCTGCATTTTAGTGCTTTCAGCCAAAAAAAAAAAAAAAAAATACAAACACTTTCCTTGAGGGGGGGGACACTTGTTTCTGGTGCAAAAGATATTCTGTACAAGATTTAAGATATTATGAGAAATACGATTTTTTTTTTGAGAAATTATTATGAGAAATACAATTTTTTGCAAAATACACCATTTCCCCACAAAACCAAGTTTTACTATACAAAATGCAAAGGATTTTTGTTTGTGCTTTGGTGATTACTGGTGCTGATCAAACACCTTCAGACCTTGTTTATGCACAGGGTGAAAAATCTTCTGCCAGTTGACAATTTGTTCAGCTGAGTACCTTGTGATACCTATTCTTATTAAATTGTAGACACTTGCACACATATCTGTACTAATCACTGATTGGAAATAGCAGGAGAAGGAGCTTGCAAACTACATTGGGGACCAATCGTCATTGTTTGGCCCACAGCTTAGAGGTTCTCTCCATACTGTTCTACTACATTACCATTCTAATGGAAACAAAACAGGTTTAGTAACTTTTTTTTTTAAGTCCACAATGCCAACCTGTTCTTTGAAGTTCTTCAAACATTTAATGGTAAACCTAGAAAATATAACTGAAGGTGTGGGGGTTTTTTAAATTGTCTCTTTTCACTTTGCCTGAAGATGCCATCAAAAAGATGAACTGTAACATATTCATCTTGGTTCACATTACCAGCCCTTCAGAGAACATTATATCTCTAGCCTGAAAACCGTATTATTAGGCTTTTTCTTTGAAGGCTTCTTTTCCTTGGCCCCAAGCTTTTTGAAAATACTAGCCATTCATTTTCTGGTGACATGCATCATAAGAATTGCTCTACCTTCCTAGTGCAAAATTTTGATTACCAATATTTATCACGAAAAAGGAAAGGAAGGAAGAAATGTGATATCTGTCTCTTAAATTTAAATCCACAGAACAACAGGTTTTGAACTGTATGTTAAGAATTTGGTATGGCAACATAAAACAAACAAAAATCTTCTTTTCCTAGCTGCTTGAAACAACATCCTAGCATGACTGCATTCTCCGCACTGAGAATTAGAGCCTTTTCCCCTCTAGGAAAAAAGAAGTGGGCAGATGTTGCCCTCTCTTCACTATTGTCCCTCAGGAGTCATGTTTATTTTTATTTTTTTCACATGTGAGTCAATGCCACCATTTTTTTTAAATGTGGAAACAGAAGCTACACCTGTGTTTGGTGCCTTTAGTACTAAAGGTGTGGGTTAACTTTTGCCTTTTCTCAACGGCCCCCTTGTTCTGCCTTGTCATTTATCGGGCAAATTACAGAAATATACAAGCATGCCTCAGTTAACACAGCCTCTGACCAAGAAGCTCCTTTTTACAAAGTCTTTTTATTGCTGCCCAGCCCCCAGTTTTCCTCCTTATCTTTTATGTAGCTGGAAGCTTTTTCAACAGCATCAGTATTGAGAGGATGTTCCTGGAAGGTTAGATAAACACAGGTATTTGGTGTTGGATTACAGCAGTGTGTCTGCAGTAAAACAACGTAATAGGACTTGAGCTGGGGAAGGATGGAATTCTACCCTACCTGTGTACCTGTGTATGTCTTCTTGCAACAGGCAAGGTAAACAGCAATTGCTATCAGAATTGCTTACTGGGCATATATGAACAGTAAACAGAAATAAAAAGGGAAAGCAGATAAGCCTGCCTTACCAGCTACCTCCAGCATGTTGTTAAAACAACAACAACAACAACAACAACACAGATCTATAGGTTTGGCCACAAAAATGAACCGATAAGAAAAATAGAGTCTGGAAGATTCAAAATGTTTTTGTTTACTTATGTAAGGCATATCTGACCTGGTTGTGTCATTTCACATGGGCATATTGTTAGTTTTGGATAAAAATGTTTGCTGAAACATGCTGAACTGCTTTTCTTTTTTATGGTATAGGAACCTATCCCTATTCCTTCCACGTTTTTTCTGCTTCTGGTACCATATTTTTTGTTAAAGAAATAATGCTCAGGGGCACATCTACCTTGGCAACTGAGGTACATCTGTGCATTATAATTTATCCCTTAAGTTTATGTTCGTCTTTATGCTTAAACAAAACTTCATGCTGGCATAAAATGGGGAAGAGATTCGTTCTCTGTAAAGGGAGAAGAAAAGGTCATTTTAACCGAATTGACCTAAATATTTAGTCATGCTCCACTTAAGGATTATAACTAAGGATTCAACTATTACTTATGTTATAAAAGAACAGTTTTACATTTCCACTTTTAAGTCTCCCGTAAGCTTCTCGCAGAGATCAAATGAAGTTTGTTTGCCAAATCTCTATGTATGAAAACCTGTTCTGTATTAGACTTTTAAGAGAGAAAGGGAGGGGGAGAGAGAAGGAGAAGAGATGTACTAAGCTCTGTAAATCCGGTTAGTGGGATAAACCTCTCTAAATCGTTTTCCTTCTACTCAGATATTCTAGCGGCGGCAGCAGTTTTTCCTAAGTTGATCCTATTTTCTTTGTGGTATGGCTTGCAAGCCCTCAATTGAACAAGGTAAATCAGTCTGGGTAGCCCCATCAGTCCCTGTACAATCTGCTGGTGAGCACATGATGGAAGAGGGGGGGCAGAGAAGGCAGCACAGTTCTAATAGCAACATCTTTAGGAATGGGGCTAGACAAGGGCGGGGAGCTACATACAGCATTTAGTGTTAGTCTTCAACAGCTGCATCCCTGCATACTATTACACTGTTGAAATCTCACTGGCTTTGGTGGAATTTAAAACAATTCACTTGGGCCCCAGATTGCAGGCAATATAGGGAAGCTGAGTGCTCAAAGTGAAAATGCCTTTAAAGTCCCCTGAACTCCTAGTCAAAAAAGGCAAGTTCCCCCTCTCCTCAAATAAAAACTAGAGGTTTACTTGGGTGGTCAATCCTGATTTTTCTCATTTTGTTGCCACAGATGAGAACTTGGAACGATGTAATTTTTCTTCATGATTGCAAGAGAGTGAGACATTACCTGTTTTGGCCAGAGTACCAACATTTCCAAGAATTTTTGTTATGCCATTTGTGCCCTTGTGCAAAACTGTGAAACCAGTGGTAAACTCTGGTTCTTCCTGCATGAGCTTCTTACAATTAGAAGCACAGAGTGGGTGACTGATGTCTTTGTCATTGATCAGCTGGTCTTTCCGCTTCCTTCATGGGTGTGCTTTGCTTCACAGAGCAAAACGGTTATAGTTTGTGGGTCTATTGGCCTGTGGCAGATACAGGTAGAGCAAATTGACTCAGTAGACAGATGAGCACCTGTCTCTCACCCCAGTCCACCTACTGAGGTGACAATGTGGAATCCACATGGGTATAAGCCACTGTGTGGTATCTCTATCACCTGGAAGTGAGACAGACCCAATGATCTACACCCTGCTGTTCCTGACACTGTTAGTTGGCTCTCCCAGAAACATTTAAGGGAACGTCTGAAGGGGGAATATGGTTGGCATGCAGGCCCTATCACCTCCAAAACTCGATTTATCCCCAGTCCAGGTTGTTAAAGTTGTGAAAAAGGTAAGAAATCAAATGGAAAGGTAGAATTATTTTAACATGAAATAACGAGTGAGGAGGCAGATTCTGCCCAAACTAAAAGAGTTCTGGGGAAATACACTTATGCTTCCTAGGTGGACATGAGTGAAGACTCTTGTCTTCATGTCCATACAAGGAAAAGACCACTCACGCATTATAATGGATGATAATGGGAATTCCTATTATTCAGGTAACAGAGCTGAAGGGAGATAGTTCTCCCTTCAGGCAACCAAGGGGTTAATGAGGTGCTGGGTTTAGTTACATTTTATTGCGGATTAGCATCAGAAGGACATCACAGGTCATGAGAGAAAATTGCCCAATCAGGGGGAGGAAGGTGAGAACCCTTGAGATGCTTCAGTCAAGAAGTTTTAAAAAGGCCTCAGGGGACTATGAGGAGAGAGACAGACAAAAAAAAAAAAAAAAATCAGCCAGAGGCAGACCTATCACTGGTTACAGGTTGGGCCCACAAGGTCTCACCTCCCAGCATCGCTTCCCACACACCATCTCAGCATCTGATCAACAATGTGAGTAGCTAGGATGTTTTAGGTAGTTGCATAAGGGTTTTTATCTCTTTTAAAAACTCTGACTGAAATGATGTAACTATCTGTAACTTGTAACTGCAAGTAAGGCCTGGAGGAAGCAGCCTCCATGAATGAGATACCTCTTCATCATTGGATTGCCTGTTCTTAGAATAAAACACTTTCTTTAAAGAACTCTCTGTTCTCATTCTCTTCTTCCATGTGTTTGTCAGCTATGGATGTAGATAGAATTCCTCTCTCTCAGAGAGGGTGGGGGAAGGAAAGGGATCTCTAAGCTTACAGATTGTTGTTTTCCCAGGGCATCTTACTATACCACAGGATCGGGAATTTTTAATCCAAAAGGCGGTGGCAGCAATTTTTAATCAAAGGGACAAGGGGAGTTTCCATCTCATATTCAAGGGCAGAAGTCAGCACTGAGTGGGAGAAGAGCCCTTTGTTTCCATAACAATACCAGCCAACCCTTTGATTACCTGGAGCCTTTGGGAGCTCATGAATAGAGCCATGGACCTCTGGAAGGGAGGCTGGTGTACAAAAGCTGTTCTGTGGTGCACACAGAGCTTCAAACAGGCTACAGAGGTAAGTCTGGGAGCACCAGAAATATTTGCACAAACTACAGAAGCCTTTATTGTGAGGAAAGGTTGGACAGAACCTAGGTCCAAATAAAATATACATGATGTAAATTAAAGTTTGCACCTGGGAATGACAGTGGATGATGCAATCCCATGTAATACCTGCATGAGTCATTGGGTTGTGTAACCAAGGCAGGAAGGTTGCATCATACCTCTAGCAAGGGCTGCTAGATTTGCATCAGCAACAGCTGTATATAAGGGGGTGTGTTCTAGCCCTCTATGCCCTCTTGTTGTCTGGAAAGCGGTCAGAGGCTATGTTCTGCATGCTGTTGAATGCTGAAAACTCCGTTGGAGACTTGTATATACTGTATGTATTGTAACTCAAGAGTAAAGCCTCCTGTTTGCGTGGGAGTATTTTTCCTGGCTTCAAGGTTTTTGCTGCTAATGTCTAACACTCTGCTGGGATGCTTCAAGCTGTGTGAGTAAACTCTGCTGTATGGTGATTTTTAAACACTTGACTCTGGTGAACTGTCTTTTTGCCAGAGCTCAGTGCTGGAGGAAAGTGCTACCGAGGTTTTTGTGTATCATCCACCGAGGTTTTTGTGTATCATCCATCATCCACCGTCCCTCTGACATTTATGGGGGGGACCCCGTTCTTTGTCTTGTTCTCATGCTGGAGTCAAGAAATCTCATGGAGGTTGTCAATTTCTCTGCGGGCTACTTTGGGAGATAGCCTCTCATCAAAAATAAGTATTTTGTGAATATTCTTCATATCTTCAGCTATACTTCTATCTTACACATGAAACAGTATGTTTCATATGACACATGAAAACACATATCTGAAAGTTCACCTGTATGTAAAAGTAAAGTGTGCCTTCTCTATCCTTTCTGTTTTTTGGGCATGAGTAAAGGCTAAACTGCATGTAACGTTACTTGTTTCTCTTTAGGTTGTATAAATCTTCTTAGAAATGCAAATAGTGGCTGCACCAGTAAGAATGAGAGAAAACATGCTTGGGACTTTATGTGTGTGAACCTGCCACTCTATTAGAGTCTCAGCAAAAAAAATGTCCCTCCTTTGGAACTGATCAAAAGGGGAAAGATAATCCTTAGAGGAGACCAACTCTTATGTTTCTGTGTGAGTTACCGTTTTAGATGTTTTCTTAATCAGAACAAGGCAAGCCCAGAGCATTTCCTCATTCTAAACTTACATACTTTGCAAGCAAGCTATTTTGCTACTATTCCTCAGCGAGACACCATAAGCTGCTGGTTAGAGGGCAATGGTTAGAGCATAGGACTGAGAGACTCAAATTCAAATGCCATGCACTAGGAAGCTTTCTGGATTACTGTAATCTAGTCAGCCTTTCTCAGCCTGGTCTATTGCACAGGGATGACAGGAAGATGAAATGGGGAGGAGAAACTGGTGTGAGATGTGATATAAATGTAATACACAAATAAAGTTTTGCAATGGGAATAATGTTTAATCACACCTGAATCATTTGTCCTCAGTGGTAGCTGCCTGGAAAAGGCCAAGGGCAGAGTAATGTTTCCTCAGGGGCACAGTGGACAGCTTTATATGTAGAGGTGAAGTAACTTTAGACTTTGGAACAGATGGACACAAAGCTCTCCTCTTTTATATGACAAACATACTGTTTCAGTCACATCAGAATAGGATAAGCAATCCCTGCTGCATTTTCGGTCTTTCTTGTTCTTTCTGCTGAGTGGAGGGCCTAGTTTTCTCCCTAACATCTTGTCCTGATAGGGTATATCTTTGGTAACCTTAACACAGCTCAAACATGCTTTGTAACTTCCACAATGACATCTGTACATTTCTAGATCAGGAATCTCCAAGTTATAAAATTCATCACTGTGGGGGGAGGGAGGTGGAATTCTTCTGATTTTTCATGCAAATACAGTTAATGAACATAAAGCAGGCAGTAACAGAAGAGCAGGTGCATTTCTTGGCTGACGTATTCCCTAACTTGGCTGAGCCAAGAAACAAGTTGGAGATGGATGAATGTTTTAATATGCCCAAAGTGGTTATATATTAACTAACAAACATGTAGCTACTGTCCATGTATATGGCTATGGAAAGATGGGTTTAAAATAGGCGTTATTGTGAAATTGTGATTTGCCAGGCCTGATAGCACCTGTGGTGTAATTATTCTGGTTCATTAAATAAGATGCCCTGGGCATTTCTGGATGGCATTGTCATAAATAAAGCAAACTTTGTGGATGATGCAATCATCCTGACTTCTAGACCATGCAAAACTATCTGTGACCAAAAACCAACTCTGCTTTGTCTTTTATACTGCATGTATTAGGACAGTCATTGACTGTGTTGGTTGAAGGTAAGAAGAATTGTAGATTAACACATTGGAGTTTGCCATGTTGGAGAAGACTATCAGTTTTCCCCTGGGATGCCTCCTGTTCTTCTTCTTCTTTTTTCTTCCCTGTTGTTGTTGTTGTTGTTGTTGTGTGCCTTCAAGTCATTTCTAACTTCTAACTTATGGTGACCCTATGATGAACCTATCACAGGGTTTTCTTGGCAAGATTTGTTCAGTGGGGTTTGCCTTTGCCTTCCTCTGAGGCTGAGAGTGTGTGACTTGCCCAAGGTCACCTAGTGGGTTTCCATAGCTGAATGGGGATTCAAATCATAGTCCATAGAGTCATAGGCCATTTCTGCACTACACTGTTATAGTGCTATTATTCCACTTTCAACATCCCGTGGAATTCTGGAGTTTGTAGTTTACTGAGGCCAAAGAGCTCTCTGGCTGAGGACTCTAAATGCCCCTCCCTAAACTGCAAACCCCCCAGGATTCCACAGGATGTTGAAGTGCAATAATAGCACTATAACAGTGTAGTGTGGAAATGGCCATAGTCCAATGTTCAAACCACTATACTATCATGGCTCTCTTTCTTCCTTCTTTGTTTGTATAGCTGTTAGCTCTCAGGAAACAACTTCCCAGATGTGTCATCATCCAATTACATTATTATTTTGTGACAAAGATAAGTGAACAATTGGTGCCTTACTGCTCCCCTTAGTTAGAAAAGTTTGTGCTCTTTGGGTTGCATATGTAGTTATTTCACTCCTGAACTTATAATAGTAGCCTACAATGTGTTGATATGATCAGTAGTATGGTTAGGAGGAGGCTCCAGGATCTCTCTCAGCAAAGAGTGTACCTACCCACTAGCAGTAGTGAAGAACCATGTCACAAAAAGAACATATTCCCAATATGACTGCATGTGACCCAGTCACGTATGAGGAATAAAGTATATTGAAATGTTTCAGAGACATAGCCGTGGGTAGAATGGGCTAACACCCAGGTGATACCTTTGAGAAGCCAGCCTTGATCCTTTCTGCATAGCTTCATCCTAAGTTTGATTTCTTTATCATCCTGAAGGGAAAGGCAGTGTTGGGAACCGAGGGTCAAATAAGACCTTAGGTAAATTATGTAGCTATTGTACAGTGCAACTTGACCTGAGACGAGCAGAATTCCAGGAAGGAATTCAAACGACGAAAATTTTGGAAGCATCCCTGGTTTGTACATCACAAGGTTATACAAAATGTTTTAGCCTGAGGGCCTCATCCAGTGTTGTTGGAAGTTATGTGTATGCATAAACACGTACAGACATACAAATAGTGTGTGTAACAAATATTGGTGGAAGATGCAACAGAAACTAATTGTTAAAGTGGCCATCAGAGGAATTATCTTGTAATTGTCATACAACCAGTTTTGTATATGTACCATCTCCTAAAATGTGTGATAGACTTCTCAGTTTAAATTCAGTCTTGTGACAGCTGCTTATAGATTCATCTATGATGAGTAAGAATTAAGGAAGAATACTCATTAATATTCATATCTGTGATGAAAAATATTCAAGGAAAAGTAGACTGGCTGCAAGGTTCTTCTCACTTTAGTACTTTGCTTGAGAAAATTAATTTGCACAGAAATATATGTAGTTTTTCTGCACAGAATGAAAAATACTTTGGGGCTGAAGATCTGTATTTTTGGTAAAATACACAGATTCCTATACAGAAATATTTTGACTGATTTTTTTTAAAATGTTTTGTTGCACAGAAAGCACGTGCAGAAAAACTGCACGGTCCTTCTACAAAGTGATTCATGCATTTATGTAAATTGTGCAACTTCAGTGCTACATCACTGAAACCTGGTGGGATAAGTCGCATGATTGGAATGCAGTAATAAATCGTTGTAACCTATCTCTTGGAAATAGAGCAAACAGAAAAGGAGAAGAAGGAACACTATATGTCAGGGACATTTACACCTGTGAAGAGATCCATGAATTAAATCCTGGAAGCCAAGTTGAGAGCAAATTAAGGGGGAGAACAATAACAGTGACCACCAAGCCAGACAAAGGACTTGGATGATGCCTTCCTGGAACAGATTACCAAACATTCAGAAAGGAGAGATATAGTAGCAATGGGAGATTTCAACTATCCTGTTATTTGTTGGAAGTCAAAGTCTGCCAAGAATATAAAGTCCAACAAATTTTTTACTTGCCTTTCAAACAATTTCATTGTCCAAATGGTGGAACAGGCAACAAGGGGCTCAACTATTTTAGATCAAATCCTAACCAACAGTGTTGAGCTGGTGAATGGGGTGGAAGTGGCAGGATTCTTAGGTGGGAGTGACTATGTTCTCCTGGAGTTTGTTAAATAGTGGAAAGGGGAAGCCAAGCATAGTCAGACATGCATTCTAGACTTTAGGAAAGCTGATGTCAGTAAACTTGGGGAAGTACTGAGTCAGGGATGCTAAAACAAAAGGGAGTTCTTGATGGATGGGACAGGATTCTGTCCAGGGCTCAGTGCTGTTCAACATCTTTATAAATGACTTGCATGATGGAACAGAAGGCATGCTTATCACGTTTGCGGATAACACCAAATTAGGAGGGGTAGCTAATACTCCAGAGTACAGGATCAAAATTTAAAATGACCTTAGTTGATTAGAGAGCAGGGCAAAAGAACATGTAAAAGAGATCTAAGAGTCTTAGTAGACCACAAACTGAACCCGAGTCAACAGTGTGATTCAGCAGCTAAAAAAGCCAATGCATTGATTCTAGGTTTCATCAATAGAAGTATAGTGTCTAGACAGAGGGAAGTATCAGCACTACTCTATTCTGCTTTGGTCAGATCTCATCTAGAATACTGTGTCCAATTCTGGGCATCACAATTTAAGAAAGATATCAACAAGCTGGAACATGTCCAGAGGAGGGTGACCAAAATGGTAAAATATCTGGAAACCATGCCCTATGAGAAGTGGTTTAGGGAAGGTATGTTTAGCCTGAAGAAGGGAAGGTGAAGAGGTGACATAATAACCATGTTTAAATACTTAAAAAGATGTCATATTGAACATGGAAAAAGCCTGTTTTCTGCTGCTTCAGAGACTAGGACATGGAGCAATGGCTTCAAAGTACAAGAAAAGAGATTCCACCTAAACATTATGAAGAATTTCCTGATGGTAAGAGCTGTTGAACAGTGGAATATGGTGTCTCAAAGTGTGGTAGAGTCTCCTTCTCTGGAGGTTTTTAAAAAGAGGCTGGAAGGCCATCTGTTAGGAATGCTTTGATTGTCTATTTCTGCATGGTAAGGGGTTGGATTGAATGGTCCTTCTGATCTCTTCCAACTATATGATTATTTGATTTATGCAATTTACACAAATGCTGTATACATTTTCTCCTCAAAAGCACATTTTCCACACAAAAAAACCATTGGTATTTTGTGGAAATGGATTTCCCCAACTAAGTCTTGAATTACAAATAATGCTCAAAAATGACACAAAAACCTTGTACTCTCATGAAATACAGAGAAAATTGCTGAAATTATATGTTCATGTGTGTAGAAGAAAAATAAGTAAAGATTTACATCTTGAGTAAGAAAAGCTTACCAGAAGAGATTTGATTCCTATCTTGCTGGGCTAGTAACATCTTCTGAGCTGGTATTTTTTGTGGAAATTGATTGCAAGGTTGAACTAGTCATCAGCCTCACAAGTTTTTCTAGATATTTCTTTCAGGATCTCTTAAAGTTCCTGGCTTAAAATTTAATTCAAAGGACTATATTTTTGGGGATATGTGATGCTTCAGGGTGATGAATTACCTAGAAGAATATGATTGTCTCCTTAGGTCAGCCTATTATCTCACTGTTTAAAAAAACAGCTTCAAGGCAGATCTGTTTATATGGGATTGAGGAGTGGTGTTGAAGTAAACCTAACCATACTCTGTTTCTTCATTTGCTTTGCTAGTCCGTCCAGGACATAAAGTAGTGACAATAGTAAAGGAGAAGAAAGGAGAAGAAATCAAATTTGGAATAAAAGTTATAGAAAGAAATCTGTGGAGGGTTTTCCCCCTCCCCATGCCTGCATAAGTCTGATAATGAAATGGGAAAAAAGCACTATGCTGTCTTTTGAATCCAGACTCCATTCACTCACTCGTCTTTTCTTATCTATATTCATGGATTTTCAGGGGCCCAGCAGTTACATGTCAAAATGATGAGTCTCAACCTTGTTTCAGGATAAAGCATCAATCTGCCAGTGCATACTGTGTCTGACCTGATAGAATTTAAGAGGTACTGTAGGCTCTACAATTCCTCTACAAAATGTAATTTTTGAACTCAGTCCTCAATGATGGACAAGATATTCTATCAAAGCTGCCTCTCTGAATTCAGGAAAGAGCTGTCCCAGGAGTATATCTTGACAGTTCTACTAATCTATGTTCACATAGATACTAACAACAGTCTTACAACTGACTTTTTTTCTCTCTATTTAACATGTACCTGTGACTCTTTCTCCTCCACCCCATGCTTTACTTTCCGGACCATAGGATATATATTGCTGGTTGGCTGAATGCACTAATTTTTCTCCTTCCTACACAGCACACACACACAAATAAACACAAATAGGTAGATGTTAATTGTACCTCCCTAAACAAGTGTGGCAAACTAGAATGTATCTGACAGAGGCAATCAGGGTAGAACCAGAATTTAGAACATTATCTTAACAGAATTGTTTCATTAATTCTTAGCTAGTCCCAAAATTGATCTTAAAAAAAACTTAACAGCAAACATTTTTATGCCATTTACTATGAAAAGGATATTTACTATGAAAAAAGAGGGTCACGGAACACTATCCATAGCCCTGAGCGGACAAAGAAGTTAGTGGGCCCTCCTATCAATTCTATATAGGACCCTGAGTAAATAGGGACATGAGCTATGGTTGGCCAAACCTGCAGACTTTCAGCATAATTTTAGAGGGAAATGTCCTTAGCAGTCACCTTGCTATGCCAATGGCTCTACATTCCTTAGTCTTATCCCACTCAGACGCTTGAAACTCTTCACTAAAGAATTAGTCAGAAGTCATGTCCCATCCTCCCTCTCCCTTCCTACATGCCCAGTGCCTTGGAGTAGTTTCTGGTATATGGATTGAAAAGGGCACAGACTAAACAAAGGCAAATTCTTTGCCTTCACTCTACCATGAGAGGTGTGCACATGCACTTCAGGGCTTAGTGGCTTTAGGGCACTTGCCTTTGTAGCTTGGGGAGTGGGTTATGGTGGCACGGGGCAGTGGGCATTCTCTGCTGTAAATATCTGACGCACCAATAAAAAATAAATAAATCTACTTTTGCACCCACAGCTTTGTCTCTTCATGATCGCCATTGAATCTGCTTTGGTATGATGGCCCTAATTATGCCCCAGTCCAGAACACAATACTTTCCCTGGGCTTTATCACTCATTTTAATTATTAATGTCACAGAAAATAACAAAATAATTAGCCTAAATTCACTGGTCCTTATTCCAAAAATGTATGGGCCTTCTTAAGTTAAAAGTAACGTTTAAAATTGTTTTCCTGTATTATGCAAAAAACAAAACAAAAAACAACCTACAAATTAACATTTCCTCTATCAAAATCTCCTTTATGTAACTTTAGATATACAGAGGTGCTAGGAAACCCTGATAGTGAGTGACAAAGATGTGTAACAGGGCACTAGCAAGAGTGTCCTGGTATGCTTTGGGCTCTATTGATGCTCTCCCTAGCTGGTGTCCCAGTGCATAATGGACCAATGCACATCATTGCCAATGTGTATTGGTCCAGTTATGCATTGGTCTCACTGTGCATCACATTGCTGACTTCCCTACATAGTAGTATAACAACAGCCCCTTACTGGGTATGAATGTTACAGAGCTGTCCAGTTTTAATTCCTGCAGATGCAAGTCCACTTATGAAGACATAAGTCCCCAACAGGATTCCAGTCATAATTTTGTAATCTGTGTTGTTGCCAGTCTCTTGGTGGAGCTACATGATGGAAACCATAAAGGATTATACGAAGAATGGCATGCCTGTATGACATTTTATCTCCATAAATTGGAATCATTTAAGTATGTATCAAACCATTGTTAAGTTTCGCATTTGTCCAAATACAGAAGTCACAGCCGATGTGGAAAGAGAAACAAATGTGCCATAACAACATGAGGTAAGTTATTGGTATGCTGTTTTTCATGATGTCTGTTATGTTCCTCTTAACATGTAGCTCTGCCCTACTTTTGCCTTTACTGTTCAAAATTCTGCACAGATTACCATGAATTAAACATGGGAATTATAAAGGAAAATGACAGCAAAACAGTATGTGGGGAGATGTTCCAAACAAATCACCCCCTTATATTGCTCCAATTGAACTCAGTGCCAGTTTGTTTCTGGGCTCAATTTCAAATACTGGTATTAAATTTTAAGACCTCAAACCACCTGGGAAAAGGCTGTCTCAAGAATTGCTTCCTTCCATGTACTCTGTTCTCTTTGCCATCTTAGGTACAATAGCTGTGCTGTGCCTCAGGTCTTATTCAACGGCAGTGTGCCAACATTCAAAGCTGGACTACAATAGTGTTCGGTAGGTGGGGCTTTTAAAAATAAAAGAATCCATAATTGGAATGGGAACAAAATAGGACCTTCAATTTACAGAAAGCACATAGCTTTTGCTTATTATACCAACTTCACTGGTCATCAGTTTGTTTGTGGAACTAGTTCATGGCATTGACATATTGCCAATGGTTCCAAAGTGCCCCTTTATTTTCATAGGTGTTTACACATGCAAGTCTGTTGAATACTGAGAAACCCTTTTCAGCCCTCAGAAGTAAGGTGACTGGACAAGGATGTTCAGTTAGGGTAGACAGGGTGTTTTGAATCCAAAGAAGTCACCCTCATCCAGTTACTTTTCATAAGCAGTGAAGACCTAGTTTTTCTGGCAAACTTTGGATGCTCATTGATTTCTGCAGGTTTTTACAAAGTTATTCGGATGAAATTACAAGGCAAGCCAGGCATTCTCATCTTTGGCACCCCTACTTTGTGAGCTTCCTCATTTCTTCTAGCTGCTGTCCTTTTCTTGGGAAAACGCCTGCTAGGAGGTGCCAGTTTGTAGACACTTGGAATGCTTTTACTGAGTCGCACCCAAGAATATCCCTCTCCTGCCAATCTGACTTTCTTGATAGGAATATATGGAAACCAAAGGCTGTTCCCCATTGGCCTTTATTTAGGGTACGGCCAACAGGAAGGGTGCCTCATGCAATAGCAGAATCTAATCAAGGAATACAAAAGGCTGGCAGGGGACTTAATTAAAACTAACATCACATTGCCTTAGTGTTTGAATGTATCAGCAATAAAGCATGTCCTTGAATCTTCTGGCAATGAAGCTGGCCATAGCTCTTTAAGCTCCAGATGACAAATAATGGCTCTAGGGACCATGGTCCACAACAGATCCATACAGAAGAGCACCAAACACAATTTTCTTTTGATTATGTTCATAATCACAATCACCACCATGACAATTATACAAAACTTCACATAAAAAGCAAAACAGTAGATAATTTTGACATGCAGAACCTCTTGAATCTCTGGTGCCTGTTCATAATATGAATAATTCCAAGCAGGGTATCCAAAGTATATGACTGGCAAATGTGTTGATTCAAATGCACATGGGAAAAAAACCAGAAAGTTTTCAAGAATATTTCTCTTAAAACACTTCCACTGATCTTCATAAAGTATTCATGCTGCACATCATTATCTCTCGACCTAGTCCATCAGCAGTGAAATTCACCGTTTGCATACAGGAAGTCAAGACAGTGGCTGTTCTTTATTCATAATACAAATCTTAAGATGCGCCCCCCCTTTCTATGATGACATGAGGATTCAGAAAATGAAGGACTATGAAGATTAAGGGGGACTTTGAAGAGAAGAATGGCTTCCTTACAGGGTGCACAACACCATTGTCCCCAATTATGCATCTAAGGGTTTTTGTTTTTATCCATCTCTGAGGACAAAAGCTGAAGGACAATTTTAAATGAAAGACTCCTCTAGAATATGAAAAAAAGAAATGAGCTGGGCAAATTCTTCTTTCACTTTGCCACGTGAGCAGTTACAAAGCAAAAGACTGAACATATGCCAGTAAAGGAACGAGAAATATAAAGAGGCCATGATAACAACTCAAAACATCAGTGGAAGAATGGAAGGGAATCAAATACCAGGAGGAGAATGCTATGCATTTCATTTATTCAAAGCTTGATAACAAAATTTTTCACATAGAAAAGATGAGTTGGATCTAAACTTGTACTAAGTATAGGATGGATAAATCTCTCAGTTTTGCTTTCTCCCATATTCAGTGGTATTAAAACTTCATGTTATTTCAATTCTGGACATGAAGAAAATGATGAATTTTGTTAATTTCTTACAAAAGTGTGCTGAACTTTTCTCACCTATCTGCACTAGCTGGATGGAGAAAATAGATCATACCTGTCTGTCATGTAAAGGACAAAGCCTGATCCCCTCCTCTTGCCCACAAAAAGGAGGTGAAACCCTAATTCTGCATTAGCATAGTTGAGTACAGTCAAAATCAGATCCAGAATTTTAAGAATGAGCCACTCAGAGCCTTGGACAAATTGGACAAATCTGTCACTTTTTTCTCAAATATCTGAATTTGTAACTGAATATTTCCTTCCTGAATATAAAGAATACTTATTGGTGAATTCTTGTTGAAAATGAACAGATTTAAAAAAAAACCCTCTTACCTTTGTATATAGCTAAATACGGATCCAGCCCATTATTCCTATCATTTTAAAAACACCTATAGCCATTACTACCATATTTTGCCTAAAACAAACATCTTGCTCCATTGTTACAGTATCCATGACTTTGTTAAAAAATGAAAAAGTATGTTTAAACTGGACACTTTTATTCTAAAGAAAAAGTAACTATAGGGTACTAGTCAGGAACATGCCCCCAAGCAACTGCAGGATCCAGATGAACTTTCTGCTGAAAGAGATACTCAGGGTTTACTAAAAACAGCAGCCAGGAAGACATATTACAACTTCCCAATCAGGACTGAGACCACACTCTTACTTAGGATCCTTAGGAGTGAGCTCTGGACTGGGACAGTTTATTTCACTTTGATCATTATTCCATTCCCCAAGAGTAAGGCCAAATCCAGATGATTAACCTCATCTGCCTACCAAGGAGGGTACATCCCAAAGTAAGACAGATTTTCATGACATACCAGCAGGTAAGCAGGAATTAGTGGTTACCAGAAATGAAGTCTTTCTCCCCAACTTAGCCTGTAAAGTCTAAATGTTTACAGAGCCCAACAGAGCAGGAATGGCTTTGAGAAACTCAGACCTGTTTCTTAAGGGAATTCTGCACATATTTCTCAAGGGCATTGATCTGTTATATTGAATGGATGCTATACACTGACTCTCAGTGTCAACTGGGGAGTACTACAGGCCAGACAAATTTCATTTGGCAACTCTTCAACCTGTTTATATAACACTGAAAAAGGGCATATACTCTGGTAAAATCTATAGACTGTAGAATATAGAGCATAAAATATGTGACAGTGTCTGGCTATCTCCTGTCTTGTAATAAAAGGGAAAAAATTGTTTAGGTTTCAAATCTAGGAAGACTGCCAGATATTCCTTTAAAAGATGTAAGCACAAATCACAAAGGCTGAGTGGAGGTAACCCTGTGAATTAGTGCACTAGATGACACCTGATGAAGGTAGGATGGAGAATTCTAAAAGCCCTCTGTATAGTAGACAAAGATCCCTGGTTTACCAAACATAAATAAAAGATTTAGTCTTCTGATTGGATAACTGATATGTTGCATGAGTGAGAGGAGAGAATAAAAGAGCTAAGCCAGAGCACAAAAAGAAGCTGCTTTTTTTTTAGCCTGTCTCTAACACTGCTGAAGATTCTGTTTGAATAAACATTAGAATTTTGTTGCTGATGTCCCTGAAATGCTGCCCTAAAATGCTGGTTCATAATGGTATAGCTAGGATAGATATATGCCTAGATGCTATTAATATTGTTAAGATTTGTTCAAGAAGTACTTAAGGAGGTTAGCCCTTGAAGGCAATAGATGAGATGGTATTTTGAGTTAAGATGATGGAGTGTTTTGATGAATACGTTGATGGCTATATGACTTAATATAAGATGCCTTACCAACAATGTTATGGGATGTAAACATGCTGAAGTGCCCAGACATTGTGTGTCTGAGTTTCTCTTTGAAGGGAATGTATATGTACATGTATATTTAGATGTATATATATATCTATATAAATATGCATAACAAATCACCTAAAATAATAACAAAAGAGTGTTCATTCACATGTAAATATCGTGTATCCACATATAAAAACTCCAGACTTGAAAGTGTTTAGGTGATATGTTGATGTTAACCTACCCTGTCTGGTTTAACCACTGTCATAAGCTGGGCAACCAGAAGTTGATAAAAATGACTCCAGACAGAGTCTAGAATTAACTGACAAGTGGCAAGAACCCTTGATCCTTCAGTATAAGAGGGAGAGGTGGGGAACCACACCTGTTTCAAAAGTCCTTAGCTCTAATTACAACCTAGTCTTTAACTTTAACTTGTTACATGCTTTTCAGCAAACCACTTTTACTTCAAGCCCTCTTAAATATTTGGTTAAGAACCACTGCTTACCTTCTCAGACTGTTACAAAACAATTTGAACAAAAAATTCTCAGTTGTTTGTAAGAAATGCTAAGTATTGTGCTGATTAGAACTTACAGTAATTATTGTATGCTAATATTGTAAAGCTAAATTTAAGAATAATAAAGGCAATAGATAACTTAATCTTCTCCTTCTACCAAAGCAAACAGTGTTTTAATTATCAATTTCAGCCAACTTTAATACAGGTTTCAGTGTAGATCAGCAGATGCACAATAGAACTATACCATTAATATTTGTGTAGAAGATAGGATTTCAACAGCTCTAGATAGTATGAAAAGCGGTATCTGTTAAAATTCCATCTTCTACACAGGTCTCTAAGGTACAGAATACCTCTCATGTTAAGTTTTGTCTGGCCACTATCTTTCAATGCACATACTTGAAATACACCTCTTCTCCTAGTCCTGGAATCAGAATTTTCCTATCAATTAAAAGAAGTTACATACTGGTGCACAGATTTTCCTAAATAACAGCTCAATGGGTCTTCTTTTGCTTGGTAGAAGCTGCCAGAGCTTAACGCAGTGATCCACCACAACGAAGCCCAATCTCAAATAACTGTTGGGCTGTTTCTTGGGAATGTATGACCAAACCTCCTGGACAGCCAAGTATGGTGGGATGCCCCTTGATTCCTTTAAGTTTGACCAGGCTCAGAAAAAAATGAACATAGCCATGCAGTGCTTCATGCCTGTGTGGGAAGGCCTTACATTCCAATGAATATCCATGCAGGTATTATTTACTTGTCCATTGCCAGGATCTCCTGGACTGGTTGTATCTACTATAGGTTTGCCAGTGGCCTTGTCCCTGCCTCTTTCAGCAATGTAAGCAGTGACAGCTGGTGACTCTCATATCATTGCAGAAGCTAACCCTTTTCCAGTTTTGGCTAGCTTTAAAAGAGCTATCTGAAATGCTGAAGGTATTTAGGAATATGGTTCAACACCTTGAAGAGTTCCTTTAAAGCCTGGGTTAAAATCTGGAGTGGATTCATTGCTCCACTGATGTGAGAGCCCCCAGCCACCATTGATTATAGACAATGGATAGAATCCATGTTGGGGCTTACTTTTCCTCCCAAAGGAAGTACCCCTAAGACACCTTGGGAAAGGAGCCCAGAACCAGCCTGACTTGGGGCTGGAGGACCAGGCCCTTCCTCATTTGGCAGGAGAGAGTCCCACACATGGGCCGATGTCTTCCTAAGGCCTGATCCTGCCCACCATGGTTCCTCAAAGAACCATACTGAAGCATGGGAACATAAGATGGCAGGTGGGTTGGACAATGATTGGATTCTTGCCCTATGCTGTACCAAACATTGCCATCAATATGTTGTGACCACTTTTTACCCAGTCTTTGCTTCTCTTACATATTTCTTTATCCTTCCTTCCTGCTTTCCCCATGTCTTTCACCATTGGGTTGCAATTCTTAAACCTACATATGTAGTATTCAGGAACTCTTCTAGTGCAATCTTCTTCACATCTACTCAGAAGTTCATCCAACTGAGGGTAAGGGGGCTTTTCCTCAAATATGTTTGTACGGAACTGCAGCCTTCAAGTGGATTATTTTTTTTCTGTTAGTATCCTTTAAACTCCCTTCCAGACTTCCAATCTCAGTAGCCTCAACTCAGTAGTCTCCATTCAGTAATCTCTTAGTCTTTCCATCAACATATGAAAACTTTTATGTTCCTGCAAGCCATTGAGGACTGAATGCAAAGGCTTTTATAGGGTGCAGTTCTACTGATTTTACCGTTTTTAATTTTTTTAAACATTCATTTTAATGCTACAGATAATTCAATTCATTTTCAACAATTTTTTGTATGTTTTTACCATATATTCTTATCTGTATCTGTTTTCACTTCTATTAATTTGTCTTGTGTCCTAGTTCTGGGAAGAAAGAGATGTAAACAAGATATAAATGAATAAAATCATCATTGTCACTACCATAATCATCACTACAATAGCAAGGTTTCAGCGAAGTATAATGAAGGAATCAAGGAGAGCAGAAAATTCCTATCAAAATAAAAATTGCTCCCAGTTCCAGTTTTGCTGGAGACCAACTCCACAGAATACTTAGCTTAATGATTACTGCATCCCTGTCACCTGCCTAGTATGTTGATCAGTGTTCAGATTGTCTTCCTTGTCCGTTGTTCAGTCTTAATTCATATACATTACTTTCCAGTTTCTATTTTTACCCACTGCTTCCCCCATAATGGCATTTATCTCTCTTCACCTATATTTGCATCACATTTCAGATCTTCTCCATCTAGACAAACAGGTCTCCAAGTTGCAATATTGCTTTTTAATGTGGTCTGTTTAGCTGTTATTAAGATAGTGCTCTCTTTGCCTCAACACTCATCCAATACTAGTCTTGCCTGAGTGTCTGCATTCTCATCCTGCCCCAATTCTCCCAAATTTCTATTCATGCTCTCACATTAATACTGCAGCCAGTCATTTATTTGGTCCTGGAGAGGCTTCCTCTGGCCACTGTCGGGAAGGTGCTGAATAAAATTCAAAACATGAAGGGAGTAATAATGAGGTTTTGACAGAGCTCCTGATAGTAGCTTGGCTTGAGAAATGATTTTAAACAGATTGCCCCTTGGAGGAAATAAAACATTTTATTTCAACCTGGGTTGAATATGAGCAGCACTAAAAATAACTTCTATTAAATGTTCCATTTGAAGGAAAATGAATCAAGAAGTAATTACACCACCTTAAGAAAAGAGTCAAGCATCTCAGGCAGTGGAGGCATGGGAGACTGTATTTCATTTCTATTGCATTAAGGAGTAGCTGAGATCCTTATGCAGCATCCAAATTTCATCTGGTGGCTATTGGACTGTGTTAAATTTAAAACCTCTAAATACTCCAATGGTCACTTTTGTAATACTCAAAGATCTAAAAGGTACAATGGTTGGTGATGGAACAGGAAAGGAGGAAAAGGGATATCCATATTCTGATATTTATGAAAGATCATGCTACAATAAATCAGTTTTAAAAGTGATGCATGATGGTTTTGTTCCCTTCCTTTCCATTTTCTGCTGAAATAAACTAACATGGCTATCTCTTTGAACATGTCTATTGAAAGAAGGTAATGATAAGAATGGAATGTCAAACAATGTCATCAGCTGCTAATTTCAAAGATGATTTCATCTGCAAAATAATTCAATTTACCACTGATGGGAATATTTTTGGGTGCCTCCCAGTTCTAAGGACATGCTTTACAGCTCAGTCATTGCTTCAGCCTTCAGCTGCAGTGGTTCCAGTTTTCTTCTGTGCAAAACAAGTGATATTAGACCATATGACTCTATCATGTTTTGCATTTCTATAAAACTACCCAACTTTCATTTGAAGATTATTGGACTGGGAATCCCAAAAGAACATAGAATGGACACAGTCAGAGAAAGGGAGGAATGTAGAGACTACTTAACAATTTCCACAAGGACAAAGAGTGTCTTAACACATCAAGAGAATGGTCAAATGCCATGAAGTTGTTCACATTTTAGGACTATTTGTGAAACATTTATATAATATATGATATATAAATCCTTGATTTCCTGTGAAAAAAGGTGCAGAAAACAGTGCATAAAAATTAATCTTTTGTCATTTTTTTCCATGAAAAAAAAAGGAAAACCATTGTATTCTTTTGCCATCATTCTGATTTGGCTGTGTTGGTCCTCAGTGATGTAATCGGGTAACCAAATCTCATTGCCTATATCATCATGCTCAGAATAATTCACAGTGATGACAATGCTGGCAACACAGGTCCTTGGAAGAAAAAAAAACTGAAGAAAAATGGTGCAGAAACAGCAGCCATATAGAACAGTTAAGTGACCATATGCAAACAAGATGAGGGGATGTGCCTCCTCCTCCATCTTTATTTATACAGCAGTGTCAGTGTGTATGGTGCTTTTCAAGATGATAGGCCTCCGCCCCCAAGAACTATGTTTGCAATCAAAATGTTACTGGCTGAGAAAAAGTAAAATCCTTTTCATTCGGATGTTTTATTCTTCATATGTCCACAGCTTGTAAATTATCCATCAGTTCAAAAAAGTCTTTAGGTAGACAACCTAGTGTTTCCTTTATATCACACTCAGTGCTGACTACATGAGAATGTCACTGAAGCCCAGTTCAATCAATATTTTTTTTTCTCAAGAACTAGCATGGAACCACTGGAGAAGGTGGATTTTTTAAAAATCCTTTCAGTTATGTTTGCCAAAAAAAGTTGGAATGGGGGGAGAAAGAAAGAAAGAAAGAAAGAAAGAAAGAAAGAAAGAAAGAAAGAAAGAAAGAAAGAAAAAGAAGGGAAGGAAGGAAGGAAGGAAGGAAGGAAGGAAGGAAGGAAGGAAGGAAGGAAGGAAGGAAAGAAAATTTTTTGACAACAACTGGCCCAGGAGATGTCTGAGGTGAAGAACAAGATGGTGCCATGCTATGTAAAGAAAAAGATCCAACTGGCAGATGAATGTTTCTCTGACATTGGCATTGGAACAATATCCTCTAACTCTTCCTAAAGGGAACAGGTTGAATTTAGAGAATATAGACCTATGGCACATAACCCTCTTTTTGATCTCCCAGGATCTGTCTAATAATAAGGCCATGTTCTATAAGATGTTGTGATTCTATCAATGGAAAACTAAATATAAAACAAAATATAGATCCATGTATCTCCTTGTCTCTGGTGAGCAATGGGTGAAGAAAATTATCATCTCCTTTTCTTTCTCTGATATTTATCCCTGGCTTGTATGGGAAAAAAAAGGTGGCATCAACAGGATTGTTCAGGATATAATGTCTTGTTCCACTCTTTTGACCTCTACTGCAATATTAACACAGATTAACAACTCGCACAACTTAAGAAGATTATTACAGTTTCCTAGATAAAGCAGGTAATTAATTCCCTGAGGGGACTAATGAAGCCATGTTTTGCTATAATCATGTTAGTTTTCTCAGTGTTTGAAAGCCAGCACTAAAGACCAGACAAGCAAGGCAAAAGAAGCTCATCAGGATGATATTTTACAGCATACACATTCATTAATCACCTGGTAAATGTCATGCTTGATGCCGCTGTTTATGGGCTAATCATATTATTGTGTAGATTGTTTCTGTTTCACAAGTACATAAGAATCTACCTGCTGGATCAAACCAAAGGCCTAGCTAGTTTAAGATAAGGATGAAAAGAATATTTTAAAATATTCAAAAAGTGATTAAAACGGGCTTCTTCAGTATTGGGAAAGTCTGACAACAAGAGAGAAGATTCCAGTACAGTAATGTTTCATGCAGAAAATTCTGTTTTCTGAAACAGGAGATCTGTTTTCTGCACAGAAGGATTATTGTCTGTGCAGAAGATGTTGTTTACTGTGAGAAAGATAAGTTTCCTGTACAGAAAATCCCATTTATGCTACAAAAATTCACCTTTTTGGGGGGAGGGGGGCACAAAATAATCCTCAAAGTGTGAGTAGTCTTTGCTCATTTTTTGACAACTTTCTTTTAGTGAGGAGAAAATGGTAAAATTATTTGTTCTTATCTTTGACAACAAAATTTACAAAGATATACATTCCTACTTTGAATCCTGTACCACAGTGGCCAAATAGATGCCCCTAGGAAACATACACGTAGCAGGCAAGTCAATATCCATCTCCCACTGTTGTTCTCCAGCATGTGATATTCACCAAAGCGCACTGTTTCTGAATCTGTAGGTAGTACACAACATTCATAACTGATTTGCAAGGCAGGCACCAGTATCCAGATATGAAAGGAAGGTGGGATATAAATTAAATAAATGAAGAAAACAAACAAGGCTAAAACAAGATATCAGAATAAAATACTCCTGGTCATAAACAAATGAACAGAGACATTAAGGCATCACTAATTAAAGCATAGGAAGGGTGAGGCATCTTAAGATTTGCATTTTGAATGAAAACTTCCTACATGCAAATTTTGAATTTCATGGCTGATGGACTAGGCAGAGAGATAATGATATGCAGCATGAATATTTTATGATGATCAGTGGAAGCATTTAAATGAAATATTCTTTTTACTTTGTTATTTTATTAACATTTTCCAAAGAATACCAAACACACTACAAATATATAAATGAAAGGGGAGGGGGAAAAAGCAACATCTAAGCAAACATAAAATACATGAATTGAAGGATAAAGAGTAAAAGAAAGAAAAAGAGAGAAAGAAAGGAAGGGGAGGAAAAGAAAGAAAAAGAAACAACAGAAAACAATCAACGTCGCCCTTTGCTTTACACAGAATATAGCCTACCAGTTGATTCAAGCCCCTCCAAAAAACAAATATAAAAATAAATAAAAATAAAAATCCAAACTTCTCTTCTTCTCCCTCCCCCAACTCATGCTTTCTAAAAGAAAAAAAATAAGCTTACTGAACACAATTTCTCCATATTTCTTCTTTAAATTCTATTACAACATACCTGTGTTATCCTAAAAGGTGGATGACTCAGAGGTCCACCTATGGTGCCAGTTCCTCTGTGGAACAGTAAGGAATTATTAGTTCAAAGGGAGGCCTGCAAGAGGGGAGTAACCTTACAAGATCTTTCCACTTTTGTACACCAGTACTAATACAGGGGTACCAGTTGGAGTTTAAAAGAATGTTTTATTGGGGAAAATCACACACAAGATTCAAGCAATCTCACAACCACACAAGGCTAACTGAAGAAAAGGAAGGAAAAATTCGATAGCGAGAAGTTGGGGTGAAGTGGGCAATATTTACCTATCCTGCAGAGAAGAGACGAAGCAATGTGGCTCAGACTGGGGGTCCAAGGATAGTACAAAAATGGAAATCTGAGCAACAGAGTGATGGCCTAGGTCCAGTGTACTACAAGTTGTCTGGCTCAAAGCCAAGGTTTAAATACCCTGTTTCTGCCTTGAGGGGTAAGGTGTTAATGGCTCTCCAGCAGAGCAAACAATAGGTTCCAGAATGGGCTAATGACCTTAGCATTAGGTGACAAAGCATTGATGGGAAGTATGATAGCTTCTTAATGTCTGGGCAGGTGAGGAAATAAAGGAGAGTTTCAGCAGGAAGATGGAACAGGTTGATGATCATCTGTTGCCCTATTGAGACAACTACATGCACTATTGTAATGAAAGGTTGCATTGTTGAGGGGATTATTGCAATCTCATTAGCACTGGAGCTTCCTGACTGATACAACCTGGCCATGTCCTGAGGTCCCATCTGACCTACTTTTGTACATGTTCAGCCAGTCCTTTTTGCCATCATGGCTTATCTGCCATAACAGTGTATGATTTATGTTTAGAGCAAATTAAATAATGTTCTTTGTCAATCATATCATGGAGTGTGTAGGGGGGTACAGCATGGTAATACTGGCATAGTGAAGAATATTATATAGTAGGTAACATTTATACTGCTAAATAATCTTAATGCTATAATTTTTCTAAATACTGCTTACTGACTTAATTACTTACTATTTTTACTAGTTAATAGTATAAATATTTTACATATTTAACAACGTCCCTACATCCACATATATCAATGTCATTGTAAATTAGAGCTTTGTAAACTGTGTGTTGTGACATGTTAGTGTGTCGGCTGCAGTATGTAGGTATGTTGCATGAACGTAATGGGTGGAGGGACTGCCTCTCCCACTGCTGTGGCAGGCCAGGCCCAGGTGAAGTGGCTGCCTCTGCCACCACTACCCAGAGTCAAGGAAGACCCCAGTGAGGGTCGCAGCGGGCCAGGCTTGGGTGGAGAGGTTGCCTCCACTTACTGAATTACTTACTGAATTACTGTGTTTCAAAATAATGCATTTTGTGTCACCAACATCAAAAGTGTGTCACCAACATGAAAAGTTTCAAAAGCTGTAAACATGATCCAATACTGTTATCCTAAGTCTGTAACTATATATTCACTAGTTGAAACTGTAAATCTATTACATATCTCGTAGCATCACTAACTTCCAAATATATCAATGCATTTTATGTTCTAAAAGTCATTACAGAATTCATACACCCTACCCAGTTGTCATCATAAGTCTATTAATCTAATTTAACCAAATCTTCATTTTCAATTTAACTCCCCACTTCCCACAAAGCCGTCCTTCCCTGATTGCTTCTCACATAACATTTTAAACACTATCCTGAGACAGCACCCTTATTTTAATCCTCTCTACATCTCCTTTAGTCTCAAAATCAACTTGGTCTTATTGAGCTCTCACAGATGACTTTATAAATACATAGGCCTGGGACAACACTCTTTTTTAAAACATCTTTCTACTCTTTCAGTCATACAACCAATTCAACTTGTTTTCTTTCAGTTTGTTTACTGTTCAGTCTCTCCCTCCTTACCCCTTTGTGGTACAGTCTTGTTTTCACAAACCAAACCTTCCTGTTCATAAATCTCCTTCAAGGCAGACTCTTTCTCCATAAACTCTGCTTGTGCTCATCTCGACATTTGGTTTTTGTCTTGTTTCACTTCCATGTTCAATTTTATATATCTCTTTGTATCTTCTGTATCTCTCCCTTGACTTTACTCTCATTTCAGTTCCTTGAACTATTGCTTCATTATGTCAGTTACTTCATTATGTCAGCTCTTGAACTCTCTGCGTTTTTCCTCTATAGTCCATTGAAGAACATCCTGTAACTGTTTAAGGGAAGGTTCCATTTTTGACTTAATCTGGCAGTTATAGAGTTAACAATTTGGTTTCCTCGAGTCTAATTAGAGGTTGCTAAGAAAACAACGTCAAACTGATAGAGTCTGTATTTTCTCATGCTGTGATTTCTTTGTTAGATTCCAATGCCTTCTTGCAAGCAAAATGCAGTTCAATCTGTTCACAAAGTATATGAACTTAAATTCTTAGTTCCTCTTGTTAGAATGTCAGCTCTGAATTTTTAAATTCAATTATCCTGATCTTATGGGGCAAACAGACTTACTCAGCTTTTGATTGCAGATAGAAGGCAGCAGCAAAGCCTCCACTATGCCATCTTAATCAGAGGGATTCTTCACTTTTATTACTTCAAAGGTTAATTAAAATTTCTTCTTTAAAAAAAAAAGCAGTTTGCTGGCATAGAACCATCAAATCTTCTGATCTAAACAGCTGCATTTCACAGCAAGGGCAACATGTTACTTCCTCTATCCTTCCCACTCACAGTTTGTTTACAAAAAGTAAGTGCATATAATGGGAGCTCTAGACCCAAATGGATAATCCTCTGTGGCTGGCACTTTTCCTTGAAAGCGCTCCTAGCTGCTGATCTGCTGTCTGTTGGTCTGCCAGAAGTCAAATCCCCTAAGCGACAACTTTCTCAGTAATATTGTAAATTACAACATTATAAAACCATTTAGAAACATACGAATAACTTTAAACAGTACAGTACATGCACCCCATTAAAGGACCTTCAATCACAAAATTCCTATTTGAATAAAAAGCCCTTGTCAGCAAAAGGAGGCATGGAGCGGACATCCTAGTCTCTTATGAGAGGGAGTTCCACAGCCTTGGCACAGCCACCAAGAAGTCCCTTCTCTTTTCCCAATCTTTGAAAAATAGTGCTTTTTATAAACCATTTTTTTTAAAAAAAGTCAAGATAGGTAGGCACAAACAAATCTGGTTTGACATATGTGATGAAATAAGCATCCAGGCAGCTACAAATCTGACATCTTCTCCAATGTCAATTCATTAATTACATGTTTCTGTTATGTTGCTTGCAGGCAGTTCAACTGAAGTCTACCCATTCTGAAAGTTTTTTTTATTCATTAAGTGTATTCATTGGTGTTTTCTTTTCTTTTCTTTTCTTTTTCTTTTCTTTTCTTTCTTTCTTTCTTTTTCTTCTTCTTCTTCTTCTTCTTCTTTTTTTTTTTGACTAACTGTAGGGAAAAAATAAGCAACCACAAACAACAAAAGTTGGCGGTGTAGAAAAAGATACTGCTTACCTAATCAATCCTGACTGTTTTGTTTTTGCCCTCCCTATAAATATGTTCCAGAATGTTTAAAAGTGTTGTATAACAATAGAGTGTATCCATGATTTAACTTGATTAAAAGCTCTTCCAAATGTGGTAAATGTATAGGGAGGTTCTGATAGTTGTTCCTTTAGTTCCTGCCCTTTTTAAAAACAAACAAACAAACAAACCCTATCTAAACACCATTTCTGTTGTCCCACACTGTTTTCTGATAATTCCTGGCATCGACTCCAACATTTTATTTTCACCCTTGAGTGGGTTACTTTAATTCTGAAATAAATAGGAACACAAATGTCTTCTATACTTCCTCCCACTTTTCTTTGTTTTAATTTTCTTCTTACAATTATAGTGCTATAGTGCATCAATGCATCAGTGAAATGGCACTTTTACACTATACCTCAAAGAATTCATTTAACAATAACAATAACAATTTTGTAAAAACATTTAAAGGAAAGGATAAAAATGCCCTGCAAATCAAAGGATCATCTCAGCAAACCACTTGCCAGATTATAACAAGCTTTGGAAG
This sequence comes from Cyclura pinguis, assembly GCA_030412105.1. Lineage (NCBI taxonomy): Eukaryota > Metazoa > Chordata > Lepidosauria > Squamata > Iguanidae > Cyclura > Cyclura pinguis. Next base: position 156,619,022 of record CM059602.1, read on the forward strand.
TGTCCAGTGGACAGCCAAGAAATCACTATAAACAACTCACCTTCAAGAATGGACTTAGTAGATGTGGAGATGACAACAGGCAAAACCCAATAAAACTCAAGGAGCTATATTGCAAGAACCCACACTTTTTAAACCAAATTAGAAAAACCTTAAATCTTTCACTTTTATGAGCCACTGGGGCTAGGATGTGGATCAGCCATTTATTCAGTCACATGTCCAATTTCTTTTAATCTTTTTCCATACATGTTGTTTTCTCTCTGTCTCCCCATCTCTTTTTTCACTAATCTTATTTTCACTAATCTCACTAAAAAAAAAATTCTTAAAATAGCGCTAGCACTGCTATGTCAACATTGGTAGAGTGTTTGCTGCTCTGATCTCGAACTCCTGAACTGTCCCAGTTTGGTGGGGCTAGCCCCAGTTAATTCTTTGCAGCTCCACTTTCTCAACTATTTTTAAAAATGCCCCATTTCTCTCTCCTCCTCTCATTTTCCCTCTTTGTTCTTTACATACTTAACTAACTGCAAATTGAGTTCATAATGTAAAGGTAGTTTGTGTGCCATAAACTCAGCGCAACAGAAAGAGGAGAGGAGAAGGCAGAATCTTGCCTGTCCTAAAGTCAGTACATATATTTTGAGGTGTGTCTGCTTAAAATCTTTGTTTAGTGCATTCTTCATTAATTACTTTTGCCTCTTGTTGCTTGGCCACACACTTTTAACCACACTCTGCTTTGGCTCAGCCACATATGTCGTGGTTTTCATCTGTGAAATGTTGGAAGATAGTCTCCCTAGGGAGGGAGAACAAGATATAAATGGTCTTAAGCAAACAAGAAAGCAAACAAAAATTGCTGCCTATATTAGGTGGAATCACTAATCATTAGTTGGAGACCAATGTTATACTCTATACAGCATCTGAGTTCACATTCCTGTGCTCTTATCCCTTGAATACTTTTTCTTCTCACGATGGAGCCACTGGACCAGTCATTTCTATAGAGTAATAACCTTCCGCTCATATAGAAAACCAAAAAGCCAAGGGCATCTTAATTTAACATTTATGTTCCCACTGTATTATATAGTAGCAAGAATATGCTGTTCTATTGACTTTTTCATCATTATTTATTTGTATTGGCAGAGCATTCTACCCAGTGGTGTTGAAAGAGATTTCTTTTTCCAAAGCAATGAGGTGAAGGGAGACACATTTCTCTGTCTCAAAACACACACACACACACACACACACACACACACATAGAAAAACAAAATATGCACATATTTTGGCTCTGGCTTAGTATGTTGGTCCAGGGAATTATTCTACAAGGTGCAATACATTAGCAAGAGTGTAATTTTTTTCTTTTGAGACAACAAATAAAAATGAATATGTATAAAAGTTAAATACATCAATGCTAGATTGAAATATGACCTATATACTGAGAAGAAAATATAAGATGATGAGCCAGCTATAAAGTAACTGCTGTAAAAAAGCTGTATAGAATTAACAGTCATTATAGAGCTATTCATGGGCCCACAGGGAAAGAAAAAAAAACTAGCAGCACAGCCATCCCATTAACAAGAACATGTCAATAGCAATGACTACCCCTTAATAAACAGACCGCTTCATGGAATCTGATTAGGGTTTCCAATTAGGGCCTTAGCAAGGTAAGAGGAAGGAAAACTCAGCTCCAAACAAGAAATTGCTTGGCTTCTGTTAAGAAAGTTCCTAAAAAAATACTTGAGGAACTTGAAAAGGAAAAGGACTGAGATTTCATGAGAGAGGGACAAGATTCTCAGCAATGGTTAACACCTGATACTGGATATAATCATAACTGTATGCAATATATTTTAAAAGGTATTTTAAAGAATGGATACAATGAAGTGACACAGGAAAAGAAGTTCATATACAACTCAGTTCCACTGGCTTCAATGGAGTTTCCTCCCAAGTAAGTATATATTGAATTGTCACATTACAGTCTTTGAGAATGTCAATACAAATTGACCTGGTCATCACCATGTGGACTAACCTATGGATTCAGACATTGCCTTTCAGATTTCCCAGACATTCTGTTCTTGATTTTTTAAAAAAGGCTCAAATGCTTTAAAAATGCAAATTTTGAGGCAAAATAGTGGTAAAAATATTTATGTAAATATAAGATTGGATAGCTTTTTTTAAAAAAAGATTAAAATGGAAATAGAATGGCGTGCAAGGAAATCAAGGGTGTACATAGGCAAAACAGGCACAAAAGTCAGGGGGCTGATACACTGATACTCATGTTACAAAACTGAAGCATGCCTTTTCTGAAATTATTCCACAGAAATTATTCCTTTGCAAATTATGCCTTTGCAAAAGTTTATATAGTTGCTTCTGCCCAATGTTAGAGTGCTTCTGACACAGATCCAGATAACCAGCCCATATCACTTGTAGACAAGACTATAAAATACATGCTTTGTAAGCATGTCATCATAATTTTAAGTATGAGAATATTTACAAGAATCTGAAAAAGTCTGGGCAAATTCTGTGGCTCAAAAACAGAGAGCCAATAAGACTGCCTGGCCAAAGACAAAATGATGAAGGAGAGTCTGCATCCATTCCAAAGCCTCGTGGCACGGGATGAAGTTGATTCATACATCCAGAGTGTCTTTATCACATTATTCCTCATAAACTCTCAGATAATTGCTCCTAAAATATCAGAAAAAACTGCACATAATAATCTACTGCATATTATTTACCATTTTCCCACTGCGTCACCAAATATTGGGGTGGGGGGGTAAATAGCATTATCAATATTAAATTTCTAGAAAATGTTAGGAGATGGATTAATTGAACAGATTTATAGAACCACTTGTATAATATTGTTAGAAGTTTTCTAGGTTTGTAGCAACTGAAATATAGTATCCTAATTTATATAAAGAAGGTTGCAATCCAGTGCATGCTTTATAGAATGTAAGCCACATCAGACACAGAGAAATTACTTGTGAGTAAATATAAATGGGATTGTACTGAGCAACCATTATAAATGATTTATTTCTATCTTTCCTGTTTTATTTTAGATTTATCTTCCCTAATTCACGAAAGCTTTATATATTTTAGATGGTAATTTGTTTAGCTTTCATTGATCTCTTTAGAATCCATTCAAAGGAAGATAATTCCCATGCTCCTTGATTTATGCAAAAAAAAGTGTAATAAAAAAGTGTCTGCCTCAGTCATACAATTTAGACAAGCCATTTTTATTTCAAAATGAACATCTAAATCTTTTCTTGCTGGATCAAATTGCGTGTAGCATAATGCAAAGATCAAAAGAGACTGATCAGGAGATAAATTACCTTTGTACTTATTCCAAATTTTCAATATAACTGGGACCCACAATTTGTTTCTTTTTAAACACATGGTTGTCCTGTCTTGTTTTTCTCAAGAGTACAAAGCCAATAATAGTCTACCTAACTGATTGTAGTCAATATTGCACCTAGCAGGAGTTCTTGTAGGGAAAAAAACCCTGACTAAACCAAGGCCAGTTATCCACAGAAATGATAATCTCTTAAAAGAAAGTCTATGGGTGGAAAGACTCTGCTAGGACTGAAGCATGTTTGTATATAAACTGCATTTCTGCATTCATTGGCATACCAAAAATCCAGAAGTGAGGAGAAGGAACAGGGGAGAATGGTGATGACTGAATGTATTTGGGTCCATCACGCCATTTGGAGCAAGTGAGGGAATGGAGGACGACATGACTGTTCCACAAACCTCATTGCAGGACACGGGGGGGGGGGGGATTCCCCATGGGCTAGCACTGCACCTTCCAAAAACACAGGACCTGGAAGAGTAATCCATGTATCATGTGTGCTGTAGGTAAGGCTGTAGGGGATGCAAGCCCCAATGGAATAGGGGTAGCTTCTGCAGCTACTGTGTGCATTTTGTCATCTCTTTGTGCTCTCTCTCAAAATTGGGGTTGCCATGTTACTTAGTTATCTGGGTATTATAGATTCTGGATCAATCAGCTGTCCCAGAAGTAGTTTCAGCCCCTTCACAAGCCTACTCTCCCTCCCTTCCTCCCTGCATGACACTACAAGATCTCAGGAAATGGAATAGGTTCTGACCTAGCAATCACAGCCTAGGTGTGCTGTTCTTTATAAAGACAGTTAAAGAATTCTAGAAATGGGTGGAGGCTAGTATTGCTACACTATTTGCATTAAAGGAGAAAGGGGAAGAGGAGATGGTGGCTTGGTAGACATCCTGGAAAGTCAATAGCAAAGCAGCTTATAGCAGTGGGTAACAACAACACACTACTACCTCTCCTCCCCCTCCTCCTCCTCCTCCTTCTACAAAAGGGTTTTCTGGTCACTACATTTGCCCTGAGACTTTTCCTTTTACATTGATGCCCAAAGAAAAAGAGTCAGGTCCTGAGATCAGGAAAATCTAGTGAGCTGAACACATGCTACTTGGTGAACCTAAGTCACAGAAAATGCTATATAAAGGAAGAGGCACAGGAAAGAAGGTGTCAGGGAGGAGCAAGAATGAAAGTCCTGGTTGTGAAGAGTGCCAACGACCAAGTGGGTTGTTTCCTGAAGGACTGGGTTTGATAACAGGTCTAAGAGATGAATTTACTGGAGGAGCAAAATTAAAGTTTTCAGTTACATGATGAATTAGTTCTTCAAGATCAATGCTAGGAGGTATCTAGCTCTCTCAAAAACGATTCCTGAAATGCTAAACTGGCTTTGAGAGGTCTTATTACTAAGGGAATATTTTGGTATTAAAAAAATATCTTCAGTGGGATAGTTCTGCACTGTGCTTCTCTTTACCATAAGGAGTATATTTTCAACAACAACAACAACAACAGCCTGTCCCCAAAGCATGAGATAACCTCAAGTTCTACAGATATTGTGGACTGCTCAAAAGACAAATAAATGGGTCCTAGACCAAATCAAGCCAGAACTCTCCCTAGAAGCCAAGATGACTAAACCGAAACTGTTGTACTTTGGATATATAAGAAGACCTGATTCTCTAGAAAAGACAATAATGCTTGGTAAGGTAGAAGGCAGTAGGAAGAGAAAAGACCACATTACATATGGATAGAGTAAAGAAAGCCAGGGCCATGAATCTTCAAGGCCTGGAAAAGCTATTGATGCTAGGGTAACTGGCAATCTCTCATTTATAGGGTCTCCCATAAGTCAAAGTCAACTTGAAGGCAGTTAGCAACAACAACTAATTTGTAACCTTCTTTCCATTTTGATTGTGGGACATCTATCATTCACAACTGCCTCAGGAACTCAGCAGGAAGATATATATCTCACAGTCACAGACATCTTTTGTCAACCCTATCTTTGCAACCAGGGGTAAATTAGATAAACTAATCCATAGCAAGCAGTTGGAGGGTTTTGGTTTTTTTGTTCCTGTTTTTTAAGTACCTAGAAAATCCTATCAATGAGGTAAGAATAAACCTGGTATTGAAAAGATAAGTTCTCTCTAATAGAGTTAATTTCAATACAAAGTAGCACGATTGTGGTGTCCAATTAATAAGATCTATAAGACTAGCCATAGTTCTAATCTATTACCAAACACTTTTGTTTTCAAAGCCCCCAGATGCTTGTGACTTTTGCAAGACCCCACAAACACACCTTAATTATTTCAGGAAAGAAAAGTCCCTCCTCCTGCCACAAAAGAAGAGGCTCAGCCATTCCCTCACAGGCCTCCAGATGCAGCAAATTTCCTCACAACCATGTATTAAGGTTGTTTAGAAGATGTTCTCCTTATGAGAAGACCCCAAAACATGAGGAGTCTTTTACTTATGAGGATTACTCCAGTGCATCCAGAAACTTCTTCTGGGCATGGTGGTTCTGGATTGTCTCAGTGCTGGTATTCTCAGGGCCCCAGTATGCATGTCTATATGTATGTGTATGTATGTGCCTTCAATTCACCTGTCAACTTATGGCAACCCCATGAATTTCATAGGGATTTCTTGGACAAGGAGAGGTGGTTTTGCCAGTTCCTTCTTCTGAAATATAGCCTATACCACCTGGTGTTCATTGGTGGTCTAACCAGATCTGACCCTACTTAGCTTCCAAGATCAGATGGGATCTTTTCCCTTAGGATACTCAGCCCATTTGCAAAATAGTACTGGCTTCTATTGCAGTAGAGATGGGATGAATGGAGTTCTGAAAGGGACAGCCTCAGCTACTAATAAGCATCCCAAAATTGAAGGATTGTTACTCAGTATGGTAGGATCGATTAAAACTCTGATGCACCTTCTTTTAGAGGTGATTGACTCTCAGAAATCTCTCCTGCAGGCTTGGGCATTTAATGAGGGGCTACTTGCTGCAGACACTTTCAGAAAGAGATGACTTATGTATAGTTGAAATTTCCAGGATCCTCACCTAAACAAGGGTTTCCTCTTCTTTGGCTTGGCTTCACCCTTTCTCACTCCATATTCTTGGAGTTTCCTGTTTAAACATTTGCAGACTGCTCTTTCCCTTGTTATTTTTAAATCTCAACTAAAAACCTTGCTTTCAAAAGCTTTTGTAGTTTAGTTTAATGCTCTTTTTATAATTCTATATAGTTTGATTACATGCACTTCTCAATTTGTTTTATATTATATTGGATTTTTGGTATTTCACCTGGATAATTTATTTCATATATAATTGAATGGTACAAATTTGTTATTCCTTATTTTCCTTTGTGTTATTGTGTGTGTGTGTGTGTGTGTGTGTGTGTATGTGTGTGTATATATATATGTATGTATGTATGTATGTATGTATGTATTTTAGATTGTACACCTTTGGCAGGATCCACTGTTTCTGGTTGCTTTACTTGTAAAGTTGCATGTACATAGATGGCACTATATAAATGATAAAATAATAAAAACAACAGCTAAATATGCAAGAACTGAGCTGCCAGGATTGGGGTAGGCTGATTGTTGCAAGTATCAGAACGATGCCCAGAACAGACAGTGGTAACAGGAGGAAATATAAAAGGAATGATAAAGGACAGATCATCATCATCATCATGGGGTAGAAATCATCAGGTCTTGTTAGACTTCAGCTCCCAGTGTCCCTCACATTCACTATGCTGGCTAGGGCTGCTGGTAGCTGGAGTCCAAGAACATCTGAAATGATGCATGATTCTCACTTCTGATATACATGATAATAGTAAAAATACAGAACATGGAAGTGGGGTTGGGTAGAAAGAAACAAATGCTACAAGCTGGGAAACTATGAAAATTAGAAATCTTCAAAGTTTTATCCATGAATTTACAGCTATAAACAAAACAAAAAAGAATTGGAAAATCTGAATACTTCCTGAGAATTTTTCATCCCCCTAGAGGTACCCCATATGTTACCTGGTGTAGCTTTGCAGGGTACCATGATGTGAAGCGGGAAAGCACAAGGATTCACTGCTTTCTATTCTTCTGTCTCAGAAGATGCCCAAGAATAAGAAGCACAAATTTCCTTTTGCATGTTGGTAACATCCAAAGCTATTCTACATAGACTAACATATTAAGGTGTGTTTCTGCCAAACTGACTATTGTACCAATTTAGTTTCAAGATGATTCAGGAAAGTTTTGATAGATAAATTAAATCAGGCCAAGGTGTGCCTCAAGTAATTAATTCACACATGTTTCTTTAATTAAAAAAAAAGGGGGAAGGTTATTTTTTTTACATGATTACTAATAAATATGAAAATTTAACACCCTGATTCCTGATTATCTTCTACCTATTGTTGAAAGGTTCATTCCATTGTCAATAATCAGAAGATCAAGAAGAATAGAAAAGAGAAAAAGGACAGGAAAAGTCAATACAAGCTTGTAACACTCAAGATTATGCTAAAAGTGTTCATGGTATTTTTCCTCCATCACTTAAAGGCGGAGTATTAATTATCTATTAATAAAGTGAGAATGCAGTTAGTTCTGGAATAGGGATAAGTTTTTCACTAGGCTAAATGAAATAGCTTGCAAGGGGGAATTAAGGTTCTCAATTTCCTCACACAAGGAAAAACAACTCTTAAATGTCAGATAATCTGTTCAAAGAGAAGGAAAAAAAACCGAGATGGGTTTTATTATGTAGAATGTTATCAGATGCTGCTGCTAATCCCCTTCTTTATCAAAATGATATGATGTATTATGAACATTTTTCCTTCAGTGAATAGAAGTTTTGATTGACACTGATACCTAGTGTTTAAAAATGGTCGGAGTATGGAAAACAAATATATGCTTAATATCTACAGCTGGGAATTACCAAGACAACAAAAATCTCTCTCCCCCATACAATTTCTCATATATGTAAGTCCTATACATAATATATGTTTCTATATATATATCTACATACTGTGCTCTGGTATAGATTTGGCCAAAGAATCCCTCAGTTCTTTCCTTACTCATATGTGAATTCCACCATGGCCTTAACTGCCTATATGAGCCTTAACTATGCTCCAAGTATATCTCAGGAATGGGGAATCATACTGGTTAGGGAACCAGACTGTTGATCCCATAGCCCTCAAGAGTTTTATGATATCAAGTTCATGGTCAGGTCTCTTAAAATCTCTGCTCAGCCATCAAAACCCACTGGGTGATCTTAGGCAAGTCATATTCTCTCAGCCTCAGAGGAAAGTATAAGGCACACCCCCTTTGAAAAATGTTGCCAAGAAAACCCTACGATAGATTTGCCTTAGGGTCACTATAAGTTGGAAACAATTTGAAGGCACATAACAATAAGAAATGCACGTGCACACACAAAAAGAGTTTTCCAATTGGAAGTGCAGACCAATGGACTAATTCTGATGGGAATGGGGATTTAGGAAAGGAGAAATGCATCCTATGGAGGCCCTGTGGACAAAATCCATACTCTTTACAATCTAGGCTGTAGATTCACCTACCTTGGTGTATGTCAATATAATACCAACACATATTCACTCATAACTGGAATATAAATTTGCAATTGCTTTGAATTCCTGGACAAAGAAAAAGAAGTGCAAATCATGATTAGCAACCATGCTGAATGCTGATGAAGCCTTTAATTCTGTTTAAGATGGAGAAAGTCACCATGTAAAGCTGCTTCTACATAGTTTTGATTTTGGCTTACTTCCCATGCGTGAAGGCAATCCTTACTGAAAGATTTATAAAAGCGGCAACTTCCCAAGTGCCCAAATGAGCTCTGACATATATGAATAGAAATATAAGAAGCACCCCAACCAAAAAGAGATATATCCCCAAACATCCTACAATCTAGAATAGGATAAACAAACACACTGTTCAGAGAGGTTGCAGGGAATCAGATACTGAAAAGCCTTTTCTGTCTTCACAGGTAACTCCATCCATAAATGACCACATTTGGGAAATATTTCTCAATTATTTCTTTAGCTACTTGTTGATCTTCATGGAATTCAAACCCTACCTGCCTTGTTAGTTGATAGTCTATGTGTAATAAAACTGGCAGATAAGCTTCTGTGTATAAGCGTGTATGAATGCTAGAATACATTACATGGACTCAAGAGATGTTCATGTGATTAGAATGGTTATAAAGCTAGAAAGCTTATTTGGGAACTGAAGGCTACTTATTGTGGCAGTAGACCAGTTTAGGTTTAAGTAGGATGTAAAACACTTTAAGGCAACCTTTTATGACAGTAAAATCTTTCAAGGTTTACAAAATGAAAGCAATGAAACAATAATAAAGGCAGTGACAATAATAAAATAGGCATCTCGCCAGTGGTAGCTAGAGAAACTGCTTCAGGTTTTAGGCTGACTTTTAAAAAATATTATCTAACGTGCTGAACTGATTTAGGGGACAGGGTTCAACAATTTGGATAGTTGTTTTAACCTTCAAATTGGAATAAGTCACCACTCCACTGGCATGGGAACCATTGAGACACCAGTTGTTCCGTGGCAAAAATAGTGAAACATGCACACATACAGAAACAATTCCAGTCACCACTGTCAGTAGTCTCATAACATAGAAACACAAGCATGCACAGAGACCTATAGTGATAGGCTTATAGCAAGCCCCTATAGTCATAGCGTTTGATGGATTACAATTGGTAATGTGTTCTAGAGATGTCAAAGCATTCAGAAAAGGCCCTTCTCCCTGTAACCACTAAGCAGGCAAGTGAGGGAAGTAGACGAGTGAGAAGAACCTCTGTTGCTGATCTCAAAGTAAATCTGGCTCTTGCAGCTACAACACCAGTTTACAATTTCTAGCCCCGTATTCTCACTTGTACAGCAATTTTCTATGTGCGAGGGCTGATTTATTTTGAAGATATGGAAGAGCATTCAATTCTGTGATCCTCCCGTGTGGTTGATAGTGTAGCCCAAACACAGCTTTGCTACTTCATGGAAACTGAAAGGTCACAAAATCAACTCAAAGGGAAGAGAAGATGCAAGTCATGATCCTTCAGCTGCAGTGTTCTCTATTTAAAATAGGAATGATAAAAAGCAATTTCAGAGGGACATTGCAATGAGGAATAAAGGAATGCTCATTAAAAAAAAAATCTGAGTCTGTTGTTGCTACAAGCTCAAATTGAGACAAATCTGCCTTGAAAAGAGAGCCACACTGCCATGTCAGAGTACTACAAAGCACAACAGGGGGGCTTTGTCTAGAAAGATATGTCATTCATAACAATGCTAAGGGGCCTTTGTACTGTAGCAGTCTGTCTTACTACAGGGGATATATCTTCATTACACATAATAGGACTGTAGCCTTACAACCAAAGGGGAAAAATATTGATCCTGTTTCACAGATGATAGATCAAGGTCCAGAAAGATGAGTTCCCCTCCTCCTTATAGTGATTTGCTTACATGAAGCCACATTAGTTTCCATGACTATTGATGTTATAACAAAAATGATCTAAAGGGAGCCAAAGGATCTGGTCATTATGTTTCCTGCTATTATACAACAATATACATGTTTATTTTGTATAAGAAAATGTGTTCATATTCCTAAACATACTTGTTTATGTCCTTCCCCCAGGCATTCAGCTGAACACAGATGTTTGTTTATGGCACACGGGAGCGATGTTCAAAAAGCTAGCAGTTGTTTAGCAGAAGATGCCACAATTGCTAAATTCTTCATCCTAACTGTCCTTTCTTCCGAACAATCTTAATCCCATGGAATAAAATGCATGTCATTTTTCCTTCAATTCTTTGCAAAACAATTAGCTCCCTGTGAAAAGGTAAAATCTAAGAGTTCTTCCAAACAGCCAACAGTCCCTGTAAATGCTGGACTATTCACTTCCCACCTCATAATGCTTGCTCCTGCCTTTAAGTTCAGTTGTGTCCCAAATAATCAGGGTTGTGTTGCCCCTTCATGCTGGAAGTTTGGTATGGGCAGGATCTCCTCTCTTCCTCAGAAAAGCAATGACAGAAGGTTGCATGGGGATCTTTGTGGGATAGATCACACCTGCATCCAACACATCATAAGTGTGACCACCCAAGAAGTACAGGAGGAACTGAGACAATGGAGAAAGATGTGGGACTATACCCAGCCTGTACTGGAAAGTGCTGGGAGAGAAAAAAAGAAAGTATTGCTTTGGGTTGAAAAAGTTATAGCACAACCTGGAAATTCATGGCAAATAGATTGGAAGGATCAGAAAGTGTAGTTTGGACATTAAAATACAATTGTGACACCTACAGGTACAGCTTTCACCAAATCCTAAAGCTTTTGCCCAGTCTCGATGAGCTCTTGGTGATACATAATGAGAGTCCGTGGGCCATATCTGTCTCTGTATTGGAGGTCTTTGTTCTCCAGAGTGTTGACCAAAAGAAAAGCTAGTAGAAAAGAGGGGAAAAGATGTTTAGGAATGGGACTTACTGGCAGGCTATTTTAGGGTGAGGTAGTAGGATACTGTAGCCTGCTCTACTTGCTTTGCAAACTGACTTTCCAGAGCTGTAGGGGGTCATAGCACATTCTTGAATATCAGCTAGGAACAAGGCAGCATGGTAGGAGAAAAAACATAAACTCAGCTGTAACTCTAAATGTATACCACTAAACCATGTCACAGCTTACCCACTTTACAAGACTGGACCACCTGCAAGGAATATAAACACCACTGTTTTTAGTACAGGTTAAAACTCATGCTACAACCTTACCATCAAGAAATTGGGTAGTTCTGTCAAAACTCTTTGGCTTCAGTTTCTTCCAAATGTTGAACCGCTGCATTAGCTGTGAGTTTCACGTTAGGCAGATTCTGGTGTCTGACAAACTAGGGAAATTCACATCTTACCCTGTACCCTCAATTGTCAATCATCCATTAAAATACTTCCTTTGATATTTTTCAGATATTTCCTTGGAGGATGAAAAAAATCACATTTTCTTTGGATGTTGCTTTGAGAGAACTTTCAGAATCAGTTCTGCATGCAACATTTCTTTCTTAGTGTCCTATAGATGTTTGTATTTTTTTTAAAAAAATTCATGTTAGTGGTCCATAGGATTCAAACTTGTGAGTTTAGTGGTCCGTGAGGTCCAAAAGGTTGGCGACCGCCATCCTAGATCATACTTCATGTTATATTAAATGTGTCTGCTGTGAGAGAACATTGCAACAAAATCCCCTCCCCTGCTTCAAGTGGTAGAGAACCTGAGGCACCTTTAGCTATTGTTAGAATACTAACTGCCATTGTCCCCAGTGATTGGCCATACTAATTGGGTCTGATGGAAACTAGGATCCAACAATGTGAAGAAGGCCACAGATTCCCCATCCCTGAACCAGGATATGGAGCTCCTTCACACAAAACAAGACCAAATGTTCTATCCATCCCTGTACTATCTATTCAGGATGGTACTACATGATGGCACTACACTACAGAGTGCCTTCAGAAGATCCAAGTATGAACATTCTCGGTTTGGAACAAATTCAGCTACATCTAAAGTAGCACAGCTTCCCCTTGGTGTCTTTCCATTACTTGAAATCAGTGTGATAAATTCTCAAGAGTAAGAGTCCATGACAGCAGGGATGGACACACACACACACACACACACACACACACACACACACACACACAGAACTCAAACAACTCAGTCATTGCTTGATTATTTTGCTCATTCTCTGATCTCTTCTCTGCTTCTCTGTCACATACAAAAAATGTTAATCATCAAAGCCTGTTATCACCTCACTCACTTGCTAAAGTAGGAAGGATTCATCAATTATATCCTGATACTCAGACAGCCTCACTGCTCCTGCTCAGAAAAAAAAAAGTCCTGAAGTCTTCTTGCCTTCCATTTCCACTACATCACTGTTTGTGACATCTGCAGTTGTAACACCAATCCCTTTCTTCCGCTCGGATGAATGTTACACACTTAGCAACCAACAATTTGCACATTAGGTACAAGGGCAAATCTTCTTCAGTTAATAGAGATAGCACATGAAACATGAATGTAAGTATCCAGATATGCTGACAACTGATACTACTCCCACTAAGAATTGTAAAAGTTAGCTTTCGGACTGTGTGTGTATGTGGTTTCAAGTCACCTGTTGACTTTTGATGACACCTTTAATTTCTTAGAGTTTTCTTAGGCAAGGAATACTCAGAGGTGGTTTTGCCAATTCCTTCCTCAGAAAGATAGGATATAGCACCTGACATTCATTAGTAGTCTCCCATACAAGTACTAGCCAAGACTTGATCTTGGGTAGTGGCCGAGATCAGGTAGAATCTGGTGCCTTTAGGTTCTTTATGTCCTCACAGGTCTCCAAATCAGCCATGTAGCCATATTGGCTGTAAGATTCTGGGGTGTATAGTCCAAAAAGGTAACATTTCCAAACTGTCCTTATATGTGGAAAGACCAGTAAGTGACAGTCCAAAGATTTCAGAAGAAGTTTGAACTTGGCATCTCACCAGCACAGGAACTGGTTATAGCTAAAGAGGAATATCTGAATGGGAGAGAAGGAGGAGAGGGAGCTGAGAATGAGGACAAAATCACGAGTCCTCAGGGACCAAGGAAAAAGAAAAAAAAGAAGAACAATGGAAAGAGATCAGATAGCTATGGCCGTTTAGTAGCTGATGAAGCATAGGCCATTTCCACACGACGACACTCTTCTGCGTCATCTTGCTGCTGTCCCAGGTCCAGAAGGGAGCGCGTCAGCAATGCTCTCCTCTGCATCCGCTCGGTCCATGCGGAAGGGAATGCATTGGCACCACATCTTCCTTCTGCAGCGCAGCCAGGCTTTTTCCATTGCTGCGCTACGGAAAGAAGCATCGTCAATGCACTTCTGCAGCTTCCGCATGGCCAGAGTGACAGAAGCGCTGCGCGATTGCAGATGCAAAACAGATTTTTTTTTCCATTTTGCAAAAACTGTGCAAGCACGATGCTCCATGACAGGATGTCAGCAGGATGGCAACAACATCATGCGGAAGCACGACCTGCCGACTGCTGCCATCCTGTGGCAGAAATGAGACAGCGATGGCATGCAGAAAGGGTAATAGTCATCCTCAGACAGGGATATCCTTTATCCCAGCCATTCTCAACTAATGTTCCATATTTTATCTTAAAACATCAAATCAAAATGGATCTCTAAGTCACCTTGAAAAACTAAGCTGTTTTCAGAAGGCAAACCTCTGGGCACACAGAGGCATGTGGCTTGCTCTACTGGCACCTGGCAGAGTTTTGGCATCCAGGACAGAAAGGCAGAGCAGGCTGGTAAAAACAAATGACAAGGAGAGATTCTTGAGGCTGGTAAGTGTTATCTGATGGACAGCAGCTGGCCAGCTTTGCCTCTTCAGACAGAAATGTTTTGATCTTATGTACCCAGTGTCACAGCAATACAAAACTAAGCAGCATACAGTTCTTAACAAGGATGCTGAAATGGGGTGGTGGAAGAATTAAAAAAGCATTCTGTTTGGAGGAAGTCTTGCAAAAGTTGCTGGCAAACAAATAGCTGGAACATGACATCTGACATCTTCCTTGAGCATAACATGAACAAACTGTCATCTGCTCTGTTGCCTGCCAACTGGCACAGTGTCATTTATACTCCATTCTGTCAAATATAAACTCATACTCCAGTTGTTTCTGCCTCTGCCATTTAAGCTCCCTCTTCAGATTAATTACACCAGGAAAGCATCTCTAAGCCCAACATCAACAGCCATATTTAGTTCTGGAGAGTAATTAAGTGAACCAAATCTCCTTCAAGATTCCAAGGGTGTAATTACTTGTGATGACTAATTGGTTGATCGATACTTTGATGACAATCTGTTGTACTTTGCACAGGCAATAAATAGACTGGAATATGTTGGCAAATAATCTCCACCGATTTTGCAGGCAGAAATCATAATTTTTTTAAAAAAAAAATTGCTCTTGAACAGGAGCATATGGCTGTGGGATAACTTTTTATATGCCCTAATGTTGGAAGGCACCATCATACCCTGTCATACAAACAAAAAGAAATTTAAACCACTAAAAACTATTCTTATATATCTAGACAGACTATGTTTGCATCCGCCAGACAAACTGCAAATACAAGACACTGTGCTCTAACTGGTCTCTAAAATTATTTTGAACTTTTTTTTTAATAATCATTTTATTCGAATTCACATATAAAACAAACAATTATACCTGTCAGCTTAATTGAAATATTTTTGATCTTCCACACTGATCTAGATTTCATTATCAATATTTCTTAGCATGCTTATATTATTGTACTACATTTTACTGCTAAAATTACTTGTTGATTCTTGCATTTCCATCTCCATATTCCAGCTTCATGATATGTATCGAGTAGCCCCTCATAAATTATCTTAAACCATGAATTACACATTTCCATCTGATAGTACCCAGCAATTACCCATTACAGTTTGCCATTCTTTTTGTATCTCATCGTCTGATTTCCCTTTTAATCTCTGAGAGACCATATCAGCATTTTTGTTTTCAATAAGTGTACCCCACCATTGTACTATTGTGGGTATTTGCTGAGTTTTCCACAACTTTGCATATTCAATACGAGCTGTTGTTATCATATACAGTAATATTCTCCAATACTTCTTTATACCAGTACTTTCTAGTACATCAGTCATATTTAACAAATATAATTCCGGTATCTTAGCAAACTGAATTTTCATTAATGCACAAATTTTGTTATGTATTTCACTCCGATATTTCTTAGCTTTAGGACATGTCCACCACATGTGGTATATCATGCCGACCTCTTTCTGGCATTTCCAACAAAATCCAGTACCTGTATTATAAATCTTTTTTACTTTGTCTGGTATTATGTACCATCTGTGAAATAACTTGTAATAGTTCTCTTTCAGATTCTGGGCTACTGTAAATTTTTGTGTTTTTTTCCAACTCTGTTCCCAAGAATCTAGTTGAATTGAACGTCTGATATTCTGAGCCCGTGAAATCATTGCTGCTTTTACTGTTTCTTCTTGCCTCTCCTGCTGTAGTATTTCTTGATGTATATGGGCTAGTAGATGAGACGGATTTTCAAACAGCCATTTAATTACTCCAGTTTTCTCTTTTGTTTCAATTCCATATGTTTTTAAGTCCATCTGAAACCTTTCTGCTAACTGTCTGTAAGGGAACCAGCTTAACGTTATTCCCTCTTGTTCTAATTTTTCTCTTGTTTTAATCTTAAGATTGTTGGACATTGATCTCTCTATTATATCGTCGTATCGCAGCCATTTATCTGTTTCTGTCCATCTTCCAAAAAATGCCTCTTGCAGTGAGACCCAAGTGGGGAGCTGCTGTATGTTTTTAGTGCTATAATCATCCCAGATTTTCAAAAGCGATTTTCTGACATAATGGTGTATAAAATCTTTACCTATTTTTGCTTTATTGTAAAACATACAGGCATGCCACCCCATCCTCAGGTCTGCTCCCTCCAGTGCCAACATTCTCATATCTTGTAGGTCTACCCAGTCTTGTATCCACGTAAAGGCCGCTGCCTTATAATATATCTGAAAATCAGGTAGTCCCATTCCTCCTCTATTTTTCTGGTCTGTCATAGCACTCCATTTTATCCTAGGTTTTTTCCCTTGCCATATAAACTTGGTTAGTTCTCTCTTCCATTGTATAATAGGTTTCATGTTTGTTATAATAGGAAGATTTTGGAACAAAAAGTTCATTTTTGGAAGGACATTCATCTTTATTGCAGCTATCCTCCCCACCATTGACAAACGCATAGAAGTCCAACTTTCCAAGTCTTTTGTTATTTCTTTCCATTTTTTTTCATAGTTATTTTGAAACAACTCATTGTTTCTTTTAGCTATCCGAATACCTAGATATTTTGCCTTTTGTCCTCTATTAAATCCTGTTTTTTGTGCTAATTCCGTCTCTTCTCTCTCAGTCATATTTTTGGTTAAGAAGACTGTTTTTTCCTTATTAACTTTAAAACCAGAGAATTCTCCATATTCTTGAACTATATTAATCAATTCTTCAATACATCTCCCTGGATCGTCCAATAATAAGACCAAATCATCAGCGAAAGCTTTTAACTTGTATTGATGTTTCTTAATTTGGACTCCTCTTATATCTTTATCTTCTCTTATAGCATTGTTAAGTATTTCCATTGTCATAATAAACAGCAGAGGAGACAAGGGACACCCTTGTCTTGTCCCTCTGTGCAATTCTATCAATTGTGTTCTTTCACCGTTTATGACCAATCGAGCTTGTTGTTGGCTATAGATTGCTTCGATCCATGAAACAATTTTTTCTCCTGCCTGCATCTGTTTAACCGCCATCTTCATGAATGGCCAGCTGATCATATCAAAAGCTTTCTCCACATCTACAAATATCATAGCCATTTTCCGTTCATTATGCTTTTCATAATATTCAGTTATATTTAAGACCGTTTTGATATTGTTTTTTAAAGATCTTTTCAGTAAAAAACCATTCTGGTCCTCATCAATTACCTCTAACAGCATTTTTTTAAGCCTCGCTGCTAGGATTGAAGCAAAGATCTTGTAGTCTATGTTCAAAAGTGATATTGTTCTATAATTCTTTACATCTTTCAGATCTCTTCCTTCTTTCGGGATCAGCACTACATTAGCTTCTTTCCAGGTATCTGGTATTCCTTCCTTTATTATTTCATTTATAGTACTTTGCAAAGGTATTGAGATCTCATGTTCCATAATCTTATAATATCTTGCAGTAAAACCGTCCGGTCCTGGAGCTTTGTCATTCTTCAAATTTCTAATAGCCTCAACTACTTCCGTCATAGAAATAGATTTATTCAAAATTGATCTTTGGTCTTCGTTAAATCTCATTTTGTTAATTTTCTCCAGATATTCTTCCACTTCTCGTTGTTTTTTCACCTTTGAGATCTTACTCATCAGCTTCACATAGTAATTATAAAAGGCTTGTTTTATTCCCTCTTGTTTTGTAATTCTTTCTTCTCCTGTTCTAATCTCGGATATGATATTTCTGGCCCTTCTTTTACGCAGCAAACCAGCCAAAAACTTTGAAGGTTTATTAGCTTGTTCAGAGAAATTATATTTCATTCTCCTTATCTGTTGCTCTATTTCTTCCAAATTAAGTTGATTTAATTCAGCTTGCTGTACCTTCATCTGTAATCTAATCTGTTTATCCGACGGGTTTTGTCTCATCTGTCTTTCAATTTCTTTCATCTTTTCCAAAATTCGCTGCTCAGTATCTCTCTTTTCTTTTCTAATCTCTGTGGACCATCTGATAAAGTTACCATGCATCACGGCTTTACTTGCGTCCCAAATGGTTTTCATCAACAACTCCGATGACAGGTTCTCATTAAAATAGTTAATTATCTCTTTTTGCTTTCGCTATATACTTCTCCTTGTTCCAGATCTCATCATTCATTCACCATGTTCTTTCTCTATCTTTGATCTTTATCTTTAGTTGTGTCGGATTATGATCAGAACACAGATTGGGAAGAATGTCCATATCTGTAATTTTCAGCAATAGTTGTTTGGATACCAACATCATATCTATCCTTGACATTGACTTATGCCGATCCGAGTAAAATGCATGTCCATCCAATTGCCCGTTCTTGTATCTCCAAGTGTCATACAAATTTAGATTGTCCATCATGTTAAAGAAACTCTTAGGAAGTTTACCGTTGTTTTGGGGGATTAACTTTTGCATTGTCCTGTCCACTTGGGGATTGATTACTCCATTGAAATCCCCCAAAACAATAATGTTAGAGTTTCCTGTTTCATTAAAATATCTCAGTACCTCTTCCTGTATTGTAGGGAAGAATTCACCTTTAGCTCCGTTTGGTGCATATATTCCAACTATTAATATTTTATCCTGTTTCAAAGCAACTTCAACTCCTATGTAATGCCCATTACTGTCCTGGAAAATTTGCTGTGCACCAAATTTTGAATTTACATATATCAAAACTCCCCTCTTCTTTTTGTCAATCATAGCTGCGAAACAGCTACCTAGTTTCAAGTTCCTGAAATATCTCAGATCTTGAGTTCTAATTCGAACTTCTTGCAGACATATTATACCTAAATTCTGTTTCTCTAAATAATGAAAAATTTGTCTTCTTTTGTATTCAGAGTTGAACCCCTTAATGTTCCAAGAGTAAGTCTTCAAATCCATTTTAATAGGTTATATTAATATTTTATTTCTGAAGTTTGACTTACTCCTTCAGTATGTCTCCTTCTAACTCCCCTTCTTCTTGTTCCAAAATTCCTTGTGCTGCTTCTATTGCTTCCTCTTGTTCTCCGTCATCTTCTTCTTCTTGAAGCTGTTCTCCTTCCTCCTCTAGAGATAGCTGTTCCTGATCTTTCTCTCCTTTGGGGGTAGCTTTTTGTGAGTCTTTCTTCAATCTATCCATCATTTCTTTTGCTTTATGTACTGAGTTAATCCTATATCTCTGCTGTTTATGAGTAAAAGACAAGCCTTCAACTTTTTCCCATTGATAGTTAATCTGACACTTTTGCAGAAGGTTTGCCAACGGTTTGTATTCTTGTCTTTTCTTTAGGATTTGATATGGTATATCTTTAAAGATTCTGACATCTTTATCTTCAATCTTCAATAATCCATCATAGCTTCGTTGTAATATTTTGTCTCTTACCATTGTTCGTGTAAAAGTTATAATAATGTCTCTTGGTAATTTCCTCTCTCTCGCTACTCTGGAGGAAACTGAACATTCTGTCAATATAAGTCTCCACCTTTTCCTCTTCAACATCAATGAATTCTGCCAAAGCCGGTACAATTTTTTCATACCAATTCTCTGCTGAGACCTCTGGAACACCTCTAAATCGAAGACGTCTTTCCCGATATCGTAACTCCTGCTGAGTGATTTGAAATTCATCCTCTTGTTGCTTCCCCTTCATCTCGGTCATCTCCTTTTCAACTTGTTTAACTTGTTTTATCTCCTTTGTTTCTGTTTTTAACTTTGTCACATCCTTTGTTATGTTTTCCAATTTCTTCCCCAGTTTGTCTATTTCTTGTTTCATGTCAGCTCTCATCTCTTTCCTTGTTTCTTTTATATCACTTTGTATGTCATCTCTCATGCTTTTTAACTCTTCCATCATTTGTAACATGAAATCTTGAGGTTTCTGGGGTATATTCACTGATGTCTGTCTGGTTTTCTGGGAAGTTGTTGTTGTCGCCGCTACCGCCGCTCCTCTTCTTGTCCTTTGATCCATGTTTAAATATTTTATAGTACCTAGTACTGAATGCTTGTTACTTATGCTTAATCAGTGTTCAATGTAAAGTTCAGTTCATTATACATATGTTTTCTGCACTTACCACATAAAAATGTTTGCTATTTATAACATTGTCATTTTCAAATCATTATAGAATTCAAATCATTGTATCTATAGTTCCTTCACATTTCCCTTAAATTCATTCCATGTAAAACACAATCACATAGATCCTTAGCTTGAGTTAATTTGCTTTAAGTTGCAATTACCACTGCCCAATCACTATTACAAATGAAATAAAAATAAAAATAGCTATATGTATGTAGATTGTACAAGTATCTAATATATCAATTTATGTAAATATATAGATTTATTCTATGAGATTGTATATAGTTAACTAAGAAAAACCACTTATATAATGAAATCTATTACATTATATTCAATTCATACAGCAAGTTCATTCAATAAAATCAGTGGGCTGTGCCTGGGCCCAATTCTTTCAATTCTCCCTCCCAGCAAATGCTGTATCTCCTCTCTCTTCTGGAACTGTTCCCAGACCTTGACTGTGAGAGCTTCTCCTCTGCTGTTGATAGCAGAAATCTACACCGCACCGCTGCATGGGGGTAAAGGTCTCTCTGTCTTTCCTGTCCTTCCAGCACAGCCACAAAAGAATTCCCTTATGAATTTTTTACGTCCATGAACAGTTCTCAAAAACCAAATGGACAAAAAAAAAAAAAAAGTAATTACAAAGCAAAGTTCACAGTTTGAAAAATCAAGCCACAATCCAAATGTCATAGTTCTGAATTTCAATGTTTAAAAATCCAAAAGGAAATATTGATGTCCTGTCTCATCACGAAAAGAACGCTACAATCTACAGAGTCCACTACAGCCACGTCACAACTCCAATACTCCCAAAAACACAGATGTAAGGTCCCAAACAGACCTATTTATGTTGCCAAAATTCCAAAATTCCAAGTTCCAATTCAGTCAAAATGGAGAGAGAAGAAAACAGGAAGGCAGAAACTTAAGCTTAAACCAGGGATAGCCATGTTCTCAGTCCGGTCTCTTCATACCAAATAAAAGCAAAAAAAAAAAAAAAAAAAGCGCAGACAACAATCTCATTGTTGTAACTCTCCACTTATATTCTTTAATCGAAACAAGGCTCACCAAATGTCATTTACCATGTCTTCTTAAAAAAACTGCTAGGGAAATCTGTTACGTTCTTAATATACAGTCTATCTTCAAAGTGTTAAAATCTTCCTAAAAAGTTATCCACCATTTCGTACTCACTGTCTGCCGGGTCACTTCGTATTGCCGCTCCTGTTCACCGTTGCTAGTCCCAAATTGTTGCAGTATCAACAGAATAAAAACTAGATCAGATGCTTACTGTCTCAAATCGTGTCTTCTTTTTTAAAAGTCGGCGGTGGCGGTTGTGCTGCAAATATGGCGTCCCTGCTGGATCCGTCGTAGCCCTTCGGCCCCCCGATGCCTCCTGCTCCTTCTTGTCAGAAAGAGCTCGGCACCAGTTTCAGAGCCCCCTTCCAGTGATCTTCCACACCCCCTTTACCGGGGGGGGGTGTCTAGCCGCTTATCCAATGAAAAAAAGCGGCTGGATTCCAGCAGGAGATAGCACGGAGTTGCGGAGCTCACTCCATGTGACCTCTCATGCACTCCATGCGACCGGAAGTCTAAAGTTATTTTGAACTTTAAATCAGACTTAATGTTACAGAAGAAAATATCCCTATCACTCAGTACAAAAGTTCTGTGACCTTTGGGAAACAGCAAATGTTTTATTTATGGCCCAATCCCTTATCTTAAAGAGTGTTCTGCCATTTGTTTACAGGAGGGGATTTGCTATGCTGGCATTCCCAATATGAAATTCTCTTCTCTGTAAACTCAGAGTTGCTCCATCTACACTTATATTTAAGGTTGTGTTGAAGAAATATGTATTTTTGCAGGCATTTGCAGTTTAGTTCACTTTTTCCATCTGTTCTCTGGACAACAAATATTGTATTTTGATTTTATATATTGATGTACACTGACATTTTACTATCATTGCATACCACACTGAAATCTTCAGATATTATAAGTATGCAGATAGATAGACAGACAGACAGACAGATAGATAGAAGTGATGTAGAATCAGGTCGACTGACTTGGACTCAAGTCAGACTTAAGTCACTTCAATGATTCAACTTGGACTTGACTCAGCCATAAATGATGCACTGCCTCAATTAGACTTGTGACTTGTATATCTTTAGTAACCTGACACATTCAGCCAGAAACCCTTACAACTTTGAACTATGGTTCCATCTCTTTTTGCCTGTCGGTCACATGATGCTCTGTCTCATGCCCTAAGTGTGGCCACATTTCTCAGAGGGGGACAATAAACAATTAGGCAATGGGCTTGAGGTAGGGTTGAGGTCTGCTTAGCAGCCTGTCCTCACTGCATATAGAAGGAGCTTTCTAAAACTTTTCCTAAGAGCAGAAGGCAAGCATCGAGCATGGGGCACATTTCTCAGAGAGGAACATAAAATATGTTAAGCAATGGGCTTAAAGAGGAAGGATCCTTCCTTCTGAAGTTTTTGGAGCTTTATTAACAGGGAGTAAGAGGGATCCTATTCCTCACTTCTGAAGCTGCAGACTCCTTTATGACCATTGACACAAAAGCCTCCAGCTTGTTGAAGGGGGAATAAGAAGGCTCCTATTCCCCATTTCCAAAGCTACAGATGGCAAAATTGCAAATGTGGAGGGCTGATTCTACTTAAATTGTTTAAACTGACTTTATTCTATTCTGTCTAGAAATTCTGGAATATAGATTGGGTTATAAAGTTAGCTCCCAGATTTAAGACTTGATTTGAAAGTATCTTGCAAGGACTTGAGACTCAATTTGAAACTTGAAGGTAGAGACTTGAGACTTCACTTGAGACTTGGAGTAAAGGACTTAAATACATCACTAATAGATAGATAGACAGACAGAAAGACAGACAGGAAAAAAAATACAGAGCTCCCACTTAGCTGTTAATGACTAAAACATTAAACTTCTAAACCACTTAGCAGTTAAACGTTAAAAATTGCCTTGCTGAATTATACCAAAAATTAGTCTAGTACATGCATATTTCTAATAATAGTTAGCCTTTAGAAGTTAATAAGCAGAGCACAAAAATAGTAACCATCCCCTAAGTGTGGCCACCTCTCAGGTCAGATATACACCACCTCCTGATATGAAAGTTTCATTTAATCAGTGATATAACAGTGAATTCAGCAATGTAAGCAGTCACCATTAATGTCTTCACAGTCTTGCCCTCAAGCAGAGTCCTGAAGAACAAGTAGCTGTATAAATCCAATCCTCACATCAGTTTTACACTTTTCAACTCCAACAGTAGTAGTTTCTTTTCTTCAAAATAATGGGTCTTAACTGACCATTCAAGAGCAAGCCAGAAGACGCATTATGATAGGGATAATTCTCAATAAAAAGGGGAATTCTTATTTCCTTTCAGCTATTGTGAGAGTTGCATGCACACTTAGAGGAAACAGGGAAGCCTGAAGTTGGTAGCAGATAATATTGTCATCCCTGTCAATTAAAAACTACTGGCAGTTTAACCCTGCAAGGTTCATCACCACTGTACCACTGTGTTTAATTATACCATTCCCAGAACAGCAAGGGCTTTGGCTCCCTGCTTCCTGTGGGGAGACAGCAGTACAATCCTGAACTTTTCTAGTTGAAGGAAAGTCTGTAACTGAAGTATGTGCAGATGAATGGCTGACAACAAGAAGCATGAGGCAATGGGGGGTAGAGTTAAAATGAATGACAGGTGGGGAGAGTAAGTTGAGAAAGTGGCTAGAAGAAGTAGTAAAAGACAGTGAAGGAAAAGACAGAAAGAAATATTTCAAGGGAGTGGAGAGAGAGGAGAGACAGAGAAAGGAAGAAGCAAAAGGTTTGCAATTCTAGTAGCTGTCAAAGAATGGGTCAGTTATTTCAGATAGAATTCTAGAATTTTAACTATTATTCTGTACCAATTGCTGTCATTTTCTATGAATAATGGATTCCAATCTGGGGGATTCTAAGGAAAGTGTTACTTCATTCCATCTTCTGGACTGAAAGGAGACAGCTAGGATGAAAGAATGGGTTGGAATTTGTAAACTGTTTGCTTCAAACTTGGCAAGCCTGAAACTTCCTTCTGATGTTTACCTGTGGAGTTTGTGCCTCAGGCCATTTCTGCACCATTCCTGATCCCTTCATCCTCCTGTCACAATCCCAGCAGCGCCTTTGCTGGGAAAGGAGTGTAACAGGAATGTTTTGCTCCTACCCAGGCAGCTCCCTGTGGAAGGAAGCATGAGAGACACATGCCTGCCTTCCACAGCACAGTTGGGCTCTTTTCCAAGCTGCACTGGGGAAGAAAGTGATTCTATTATGCTTCCTGCCCTTTACATGGCAAGTAAGGATGGGAGTGTTGTGCAATCACGGGTGCTAAATGGACTTAATGCATTAAGCAAATATCCTGCGATTGTGACAGGTGGGGGCAGGATGGCAGTGAGACCATGACAACATCATACAGAGGCACGGACCTCAGACCGCTGCCATCCTGTCCCCATAGTGGGACTGCGACACCATGTAGAAATGGCCTCAGTGTATTGCATAGTTGTTGTTGTCTTCCAGCCACTTCAAACTTATGGCAAGATGAACCTGTTACAGGTTTTTCTTTGAAAGATTTGTTACAAACGGGTTTGCCTTTGTCTTCCTCTGAGGCTGAAAGAGTATGACTTTCCCAAGATCAGCCAGTGGGTTTCCATGGCTGACAGAGAATTTGGACCTTGTTCCCCAGAGTTGTAGTCCAACATTCAAACCACTACACCATGCTGGCCCTGTCGTAATACAGTACCAAATACCAACACTATCTGAAGGGCCACATTTTGCCCACCTCTGTGTTAAAGGGAATAGAACGTCCCAGACAGATGGTATTCAAGGGGAGGAGGTAAGCAACAGACAGAATGGAACTTTGTTCTGACAGTAAAGCAAGTAATGTTACACATTTTATGCTGATATACAAATCTTGCTGTGGAGAGGGGAAGCAAGCAATGGGGAACCCAGAGGCATAGCTTGGTGCGAATGGAGTAGGGACGTGGGGTGGAAGTGTGGGGGTATAACTACAATGTGAATGGGTATGGCTATGGTATGTGTGGGTGTGGCTACGGTATGCGTGGGGGGGCTATGGCATGCATGGGCGTGGCTACAGGGTATGGGGGAGGAGCTACGGTGCATGGGAGTGGGGCTATGGTGCACAGAGGAGGAGCTATGACACATGGGAGTGGGGCTACAATGTATGGGGAGGCAGGCAAGGAGCAGTGGCACCCAAAAAAATGCCACCCAGGGCGCACCGCCCCTTTCTCCTCCCCCATCCTCATGCAACTGAGGGAGCCTATAGTAATCTGGGACTTATCTGAAGGGAAACAGCATTGATGAAGGAACCAGCTGTGGACCAAAGAAGAGGCTGATTTCAGTCTATACCAAAAATATCAAGCACTGCTGACTGCCTGCTCCAGCCATGGTTTGGAACTTCCTAGTAGAGGAAAAGACTGGGCATGGTTATGAGGGAGATGAGCAGTGTGGGACATTAAAACAGGAAGAGAAAGAGAGTGTGGCCAAGGAAGCAGAAAGAAAGTGGAACAGAAGTGCTAGAGATGGGGTCAAGGTTGGGAGAGGAACTCCAGGGCAGATGTGCCCAGTAGGTTGCTGGAGGGAAGTCCCAACCATCTGCAGCATTTCCAGATGCCAAGATGACCCAGAAAGGAAAGAACAGGAAAGCACATGAGGCACTAGGGATGCCAGACACACAGGGAACAGAGCCAACTCTGCACGGCAGAAGTAAAGCAGAAACAAGAAAGAAAGCAAGATAGAATGCCCCTTGGGAAAGACCTCCAGAGTTTGCAATCTGCTGGGCCAGCAGCTATCCCTTTTATGTGGTGTCTGAGTAAGCTCTGCAAAGAGGTACGAACTGAGAAGGAGAGATATAGAAAAAACATGAATGGGGATCTCTGTAGAAAAGCTCTTAGGAGAGGTGGGAAGACTTTACTTAATGACTATGCCTGTTGAACTCACTGTCTAGACTTAGCTGATGAAATTTCTGAGCGGAGTGGACTCCAATCTATTGAACTTATTATCTGGATTTACTTGCTGAATCGTTGGGGGATAATGGGACTAGGAGGACAATGAAGTAAACATGTTGCAGTTCAGTAAACACGTATATTCTGCAAATACACTCTTGGTTAAGAGGATTCTCTAATCCTATGGAGTCATGGGCTGGGAAGAGACTGCAGGGTGTACTACCTATCTGAGATGCCACATCTTCAGTGAGCTATTGAGGCAGATGCTTAAACTTTTGGGGATGGTCCCCAAACTGATGAAGTACCTAAATTTTCCACATTAGTAATCTTTGAATAAAAGAATAATAATGGCTGGAATTTTGTTAACCTAGAATACTAGAGTAGACCCATTCAGCGAATTGTTGATTGGGGAGTCAACACATAGGTAAATCCCACTGATATAAAAATATGGTGCCACAAATCATTTCAAGCTGGAGAAAAAAACTACAAAGAAATGGGGCAATAACCTCTGAGAATATACAAAAGGCATGACATGAAACAGACTCTGTGTAATACAGTAAACACACACACATACACATACACACAAGAACAGTGAGATCTTGTAATCTAGATAATGGTTTAAAGTCAAGAGTTAGGAAGGCTTATGCTCAGGTACTGAAAAGTGTAATAAAATGCAAGATATTAGATTGTTGCTTTGAATCTACAGGGGGAAAAAAAGGTCATTGTTAGCACTTTATCACAAAGCTCAAGACTGCAGTTTGTGGAGTAAGTTAAAGAAATATGTAACATGTAAGTTAAAAAAAATTTATATTTTGGAATGAGAGAAAACAAACCTAAATCTTAGGGAAAAGTGGGTATGACAACAAATCAACAATTATTCCAAATGGAAGCTGATTTTTCTGTACTGGAGGGTCATGAATAGTTAATGGAAAAATTATTGAAGAGGTCACCAAAAAATGAGTAATTATTTTCTTTCAAATCTAATAATTTGTTGCTGTGGTTATTTGTAATTCTAGGAGGATTACCTAGTTGGATCTGTAATGGTAGAATACTTTTTTTGTTGCTTGTTTTTTTCTTTCATCACAGTTTGGTTGCAGGGAGGTCACAGCCCTTTGGTTTTTAGGTTAGTGTTTAATGTTTTAGTTAGTTAGTGCTCACTATTTTAGTCTAGTGTTCTAGTACTGTGTTTTAGCTTTAGCTCATTTTCTTTTTCTTTGAACACATATTTCTTTGACTGTAACTATGATTCTAATTGTGAATCTGAATGTTTGTTTATTTTAAAACTAATAAATAAATAATCTACAAAAAGGGGGACATTTTAAAAAACTTGTTCCTATAGTCCCAAGGGAATTGAATAATAGTATTTAGGAATACATGAATAGGCGGGAAAGGCTGGTAAATAATCCCATTCATACAAATGCTACATAATACATACATTCCTCCTCTTATTTGAATTGGAAATAGATTCATAGACCAGGGCTATTTACCTAAGCCATTTACCAGGCGGAACAATAAAATATTGGGTTGTGCACTCGGAAAACTCCTTCAACAGTTTGAAGTTATTTGTATTAGAAAACATGAGGCCACAGAAATGGTCTAGTACAATTATGTGGTTATATGAATTTTACCCACCCAGCATAAAAATTATTCCGGAGGAAGTGTGTGAGGGGGCTTGACTAGTCTCATGTCAGTGGAAATAGAAGGTCAAATTAAGGATATTTCACTACCTGTTTTAATCCAAAATATACACTGAAAATTTTTGGTTTTATTAATCTTCTGCATCACATTGGCCAGCATTAAGGACATTGAGAAAAAGATTTAGGGCCTATAGACATCAACCTCACTACAAGAGGATCCCTGAGCCTCTTTCATGCTCTCTCTCCAATTAAGAAAAAAAATTGCAGGTACGTTTGCCTTGTCATATAGGAAAGGAGCTTCCCCCTCCCACATCATGGTGGTAATCACTAGTGGGGCCCTTTCACACTACCCAATTTTAGCACTTCAATTCCAGTTTAACTGTCATGGCTATGTCCTATGGAAGCTCGGAATTTGTAATTTGAGGAAAAACTAGACCCTCTAGC
Source organism: Cyclura pinguis (assembly GCA_030412105.1). NCBI lineage: Eukaryota > Metazoa > Chordata > Lepidosauria > Squamata > Iguanidae > Cyclura > Cyclura pinguis. Next base: position 156,647,732 of record CM059602.1, read on the forward strand.
AGAGAATTCTAAATATCCAAAGAAGCTGCCTTTCTCTCAACACAGGATCCAAGGCAGTGTACAACATCTTAAAAGCACAATACAATTTTTAAAAAATTGTTAATAAAATGTTAAAACACAATTAAACTAAATTTCTATTTAAAAACAGTGCTATAACTGGTTAATGTGAATGGGCCCCTGGTCTGAAACTGAATTACTTTTTCATAGATTACTATGTTACTAATTACTAAATTGCTAGATAGAAGGCAACTCTACATAACACACACTTGACATCATTTCTGTATGAATTAGATGGTGGTATTGCCAAGTTTTGAGATCAGAATCCATCTTCAGATCTCCTTAAATTCTGATTGCTCTCATAAGTATGCTTCTTTACTGCCTCGTCTACCCCTATTACTTTAACATAGCATCAGTGTGTGTTGCTAAGGCTGTGTGCTGTGTGCAAAGAGAAAGAAATTGGTAGCATCCTCATAGCTGAACCCTTTAGCAGAATGATATCCTCAGCACATACATCACCCAAAGCTGTAATTTTCCAGGGCCTCTGAGTCTTTAGTGCTGAGGCAGAAGTCTTGACAAACTTTGGACTTTGCACTGTGAACTTCTTGTGGACGTTTTGTGGCCTAATAATTAGTTAAGGAGCAACTGTCCCATAATTACTGTTAACTGTAAGGCCATTTCCACACAGGGTAATAAAAACAGTGCAGTGCGTCCTCCACGGAGGACGTCTGCACCTTGGAGCAGACTGGGTCCGGACTACTTAGTGTAGATCCACACCTTAGTCTGCTCCGGAACGACCCCATGTGGTCCTCCAGCGTGCTTTTGAAAGACCTGATTTTTCTGGTCTTTCAAAAGCACGGAGTACGCCACTGTGAGCCTGCTCCCTTGTGCAGATTTGCAGGTTCGCACCAATGCGAGCCTGCGATCTGCCAAGGGCGGGCTTTAGACTGGTGAGCTTCAGCAGTTGGTTGAGACCCACTACCAACCAGAAGCTGCCATTTTGAAGGCCGGAGCAGAGTGGATCAACGATCACGCACTGCTCCAGAGCAGCCTGGACCAGACCGGGGAGCCAGAAGATCCAGTAAGTAGCAGCGTGGGGCAATTCCCTCACCCCGTGCGGAAATGGCCTAAGTTAAGCTGGGAAGGCAAAGAGAAGGAATCTGTGTTCCATGTTGGTTTTGCAGCAAAATAAAGAATCAGGCAAGGGTTATATGAATAAAGTTCCTTTTTAAAAAAATACTGCTTCAGATGCCTCTGTCTGTTTTCTTCCTCTTCCATAACCTGTGTTGTTTGCAGGAGTAACTTTCTGGTAGATGTTCCCCCAAACTCTTCCTTGACTTGTTGTCTTCTAGTTACTTTCCATGTCGCCTGGTATCTTTCACCACATCATACAGTGCAGCTGTTCCAGTTTGGTTGGGATGGCCACAATTAATCCACCTCCCTGCTTTTGTAAATGATGTAAAATGTCCTAGTTTCTCTCTCTTCCTTCCGCTTTCTTCCTTTGCCCTCAGCTTATTTCATTTGCTTCAAACTGAATTCAAACTGAAGGCAGTTTTTGCACCCCTAGTACTAGACAATCACATTTACAAATCTGTGTTCGAATGACTCGTTCATTGTGTGTGATCCTTCCCATCCTCCAAAAGTGGTGAAAGCATCATTCCTACTACAGCAAATATACAACAAACATACAACTTCACAATTAATGCAGTTGCTTAAGTTTACTCGCATGAAATGTCTCATGGCTCAAATAGACTGGGGTTATGTCCCTTTATTTTGCTGCTTGAAGTGTGGTATGGGTTGGGTTTCCTCCCTTTACCAGCAATGTAATAGAAGAAAAAAGGTCAGAGGAGAAAGGGGATAGGAAAGAGCATGCCTACATTCCACAAATCATCAGTGGGACTGCTCAAGTACAGGAGGAACTGAGAAAATCGTGACAGATATGGGACTTTACCACCTTCTACCCTGCATATAAAAAGCCATGGCTTGTCCCAGAAATTCATGAAAATTAGAACAAGTAAAGAGGTACTTCATTTGGATACTGAAGGAAACTCCTGATACTTACAGGTACAACTCCATCAAGTCCAAAAGTTTTGCCCACTTTGGATGAGCTTTCTGTATTTCTCATATGGAGATCATTGCTACTAGGGCAAAGGTCTGAGATGCATTATAGATTTCATGTATGTGCCTTCAAGTTACCTGTAAACTTATGGCAACCCCATGAATTTCATAGGTTTTTCTTAATCAAGGAATACTCAGAGGTGATTTTGCCTGTTCCTTCCTTTGAAATATAGGTGACAGCACTTGGTATCCATTGCCTATCTCCTCCTAATATTAACCAGGCTGACCGTGCTTAGCTTCCAAGATCAGATGGGATCTGGTGCCTTTTGGGCTCTTAGGCCCTTTTGTAGATTTCACACCCAAACCTAAAGAGAACACATTTAAAAAAAAACAGTAAAAGATTCTGGAAACAGCAGCATAGATATAATTCTGCTGTTGTGCACTGTAGTCAAGCACCCTTTCAGCCAATTTACAACCATTCCTGCTGGCAAGAGGTGTTCAAGAAAAATCAATACTGAATTCAATTTTCATTTGAATTTATTTAAAGATTTATGCAACTATTTATCAACAGCCCATCTATAGCATGGTGACTGCAAATGGCAAAATTATTCTCCAAAAGGTAAACTTGCCAAATGGTTTTGCAAGAAACAATAAATGAAAATACTGTCTTTCAGATTGATCTACACAGATATAAATTAGCTCTCTCCCTTTCAGATTTCCAATACATCATATTTCAAAACTGATTGTATAAAAACCCAGACAACTGAATTGACCGCCATATGTATAGTAATACAGTTCACCAGTTCTTCCTTTCGTTAAAATAATATCCAAACAGAAAGAGAATGTAGGAATTAACTACCCCTTACTATTTGTTACCACGCTTTCTCATTTATAGTAACAAGCATATATACCCAACCAATAGACATCCTTCTGCAAACACATCCTTCACAGCATGCCTTGGCAAGGATTACCTCATTGCAAGATGTTTCTGAAATTGGGATGGGGCGGAGGGGGTTAAAATGCAGTGCTTGGGCACTCCTTGGTCAGAAATAAGCCTGAAAAACGAACCCTGATGCCCACCCACAATCTCTAAAATGGAGTTGCATATTCATGCACAGGCATTAACCAGGTGACAGCACAAAACAGTAACAGTGGGCCAAGGTATTCCCATGCTAAAATGCTGGCAAGTGGAAAGAGTTGTAGGAACCTACCAGCAAAAATTCAAATGGAATAATACATGCTAAAGGAGAATGGGAGGTCAATGTCTAACATTGTAATAATATGCATTCTTTTGTGGGGTGGGGGGGGTCACATTTGTGAAACAGTTCACTATAGCTCACAAGTAGTTTTCCTTTTGGAGACCATCCCTTCAAAAGCTACTCTGAAAAGTCATTAGTGACAGCTATAATCCTGAAGTCTAAAAAGCAGTTATAGTTGCAATGTTAAGCTAATTCTATTTCTCAAAAGTAATATGAATAATATTTTTAGAGTTGTTTTTTTTTAAAAAAAAACCCTGAATGCTGCATACAAGCCATAACATAAGCCAGCGCTTAGACATTTCTTCTCCGCTATTTAGCCAAGCTACACTCCTATAACTATAAAAGTCACTAAAAAGCTAAGAGTTCTGATGCAAAAGAGGTAGAATCATCCCTTACTGAATTACAAGCAGAACATAAGTTGTATTTGCATTCTTGAAGGGGAAAAAAAAAAACAACTACAAGTAAACCCATTATTTTAACTACTTTTCAGCTCCATTGGAAGTGATTGAAATATATCAACTGAAGCCTAACATTTACCACTTTAAGTTTTACCACTTAACTTTGCTGAATGTATAAGTTGACCATAGATTTTAGATTGAAAAGGTTGTACAGCATGCCATTTTTGCTCCATTTTATTTCTATCTGTTTTTCTTATGTCCAGTCAGAGTGTCATATCACTACCGATTTTTGAAATTCCCTCAAAAGCAGTTTATAAAAATGTCATGCGTAGATGTTGGCCCTTTCCAGACGTGGGGGGGGAGCCGTGTGAAAACGCTACTCACCGGACTTCTTCAGCATCCGGGCGAGTCCGTGGGGACGAGGAGCAGTGCGAGCTCATCGCTCTGCACTGCTCTGGTGTCCAAAATGGCGGCTTCCAGTTGGTGGAGGCTCTCCACCAACTGGAGAAGCTCACCAGCCAAAAGCCCACCCCTGGAAGATCTGCAGGCACGCACTTGCGCGCGCCTGCATATCTGCTCTGGAGCGCGGCAACGGAGCGAGACGGAGTCAAACGCTCCGTGCTTTTTAAAAACCTCTTAAAAGAGGTTTTTAAAAAGCACGCTGCGCAACCAGTTCTGGTCGTGCAGAACCAGACTGAGGTGCGGAACTACGAAAAGTAGTCCGACCCAGTCCACTCCACGGTGCAGAAAACCCCTGTGGGAGGTCGCTCTGCCCCGTTTGAATAGCCCGGTGCAGAAATGGCTGTTGTTTGACCAAAGCGGGGTGTAGAAAAGAAGGAAAAAGGTAAAACAAGAATGGTGAATGTGTGACACTCCAATTTTGTTGAATTAGCCCTATCCAAAATATTCAATGGTAGTAACTCATAGGAACAACAATCCCATGACATCTGGAAGGCCATACATACTCCACTCTGAACTAGATCTTGCTTGAATTCAGAGAATTACAGTGCTTTGCCTTTTGGTTACAAAGCATGGATTATTCAAAAGATATAATTTTGTAAGCCAATTCAAGAGAAAGATTCTTGTTAAACTAAGTAATAGTTATATCTTGTTTCTGAAGAATGATCACACTGTTCTGAAAAACTGCTATATTTTGACAATTTTGTAGTTAATTACACTTTCTGGAAGCAAACTGTGACCTTTAGCTGACATATTAATACTCTCAGTAATCAGTTAAAAGTCACATCTTGCTTAGAGCCGGTGCTCTTTCCTTGCCATGTTGTCCGAACATCAGAAAACTGTCTTGTGTGCCAATTAGAGGTGTTAATGTGGCAGCCAAAGATCACCAACTCTTTGCTGGATAAGCTGGTTTAGTGGATTAATTCTGGCAGTACAGATTGCTATGATGAAAATCTAATCCTTGAACAGCCTGTCTCAAAAGTGCTAATAGGAATTTTGGCTCATGTAAATTTTTCAAAACTGGCCAAAGTTTTAATCAGATCTTTCTGGTATCAACTCTGCTTCTACAGAAGCATTTACTCTTAAGTAACAGGCTGCCAACCAATGAAAGAATGCTAGTTGAGTTATCATTCTCCTTAATTAACTGATTATATTTTAATATGTTTGGATATTACCAAAATCACCATGTAGGTGCATTTTAATTCATTGAAAGATGTACACTATGATCAGTGACAATTTCTGCTGATTAATTGACTGAACAGTATCTTGCAGTCTTAAGTAGTTCTAACTGAGGTAATGATTCTAACCTACAATGACACATGTATTTACTAGGCTTATGTTGTTGAAGTATGTAATTCGAATTAACTAAGTACTCAGAATTCAACAGATTTGCATTAAATTTGTATACTGCCTTTTATGAGATCATTCTACATGTTGCTTATACCAGACATATACTGGTCCAGAGAATTATGAGAGTAGAACATACAATGTCGAAAACCTCATGGATAAAATCACTTTGAACTATGTAGGAAATTTATACATACATGTCCAATTAGCACCAAGAGCAGCATATTTTGTGGCAACACAATATATATGGCAACCAGCATATACTATGATGACAATTGTACTCAATCCATATATATATATATATATATATATATCTCTCCCCTCTCTTTTTCTTTCTCACACACAAACATATACAAGTACACCCACACCCACACATGCCTTTTATATAGCTTGCTGACTTGTGAGCCTCTGCTATTCCTCAGACTGGATATGGATTGAAAAAAATAGTGTGGCCATTTGAATGTAGCAATTGATGGAGTTAGAAATCCAAGTTTATTGACAGGCTGGCAAGAGGGAAGTTTGGGGAAGTATCAAAGTTCAAACAACTCTATCTGGTTTTGTACACACACAAACACCCAACAATGAGTGGATTTAGGTCTAGAGATGTAAATCTTCACTTCTTTCAATCTCAGACATAAGAATTATGAATTTTAGGAGTTTTCTTCCCACTTGGTGAGAGTAGATGGAATTCCATTTTGCAATTTTTTCTGTAATTTTTCACATTTTGGAATTGCATTGCAAACAAGTCATTATACTTTCTAATTACTAGTCAACATCATTTGGCAAGCACGCACAACAGTGCATTTTGTGCAAAAACCTCTACCTCTGTTTACTAACTATTTGCACCCAGAAGCTGCTTTTTGCCCAAATTAAATGTTTACAAAGAGTCCCAAAATGTGTTTTTTTTAAAAAAAATCTTGTGTGGGTTGACATGTCAAGAGAGCCTTACTTGTTGAAGATGAGAAAATTGTGAGGATATTTTACAACCCTATTTGAGTCCCTATGCAAGTCATAACGTCGTGCAGGACCTTAGGCTAGGCACTCAAGTTAACATACTTCCCAGGGTTGTTCTGAGGAAATACAGGTTGCCTGAACCTTCTTGGAGGGAAGGCGGAACTAAGTAATAAATATGCAAGCAGTAAACCTCTTGCAAAATGTTACAGTTGTACATTTTTAGTCTTGCCTTCAAGAGACTATGAAATTTGCCATTTTGACAATTAAAGGTCTATGAAGGTAAATATGATTCAGGATCATGCATGCAAAAACTGTATTATCTGGAGGAGTCACGCATTAAATTCAGAGTGCCATTATTTGGACAGAAAGAGGCAGGGACATTTGGAATGGCAGGGATTTCTGGTGGTAATGGAAATACTTATGACCTTTTGCTCACAACATTACACAGTTCTATTATTGGTGCACAGGCTGAAGAATGAGATCTCAGAAAATCGTTTTCATTAAAATCTATTTGCAAGAACTGGATATTTAATACTTCAACTCCACAAGCTTCAGGAAATTTGGAAAGCGGCTTCCACATTAAAATAAATCAAAGGTTTAAGAGCCTGTAAAGTTTGCTATAAATTCTTATAGAGATAATGGTAAAAGGCAATTGTGTGCAGTAATAAACTACTTGAAATTGATGATGATTAAGCAACTTTGGATTGAATACTTCATACTTCACTTTCACTTTATCTGTGCACATTTTACATTATCGTGTATTTATCTGAATTTTTATAGCAATGCATAATCATGCATAAGAAATTAAACCACTACTATGCATAGTGCATACATATTTATCACCAAGTTTTTTTAAAAATAGAAATTACATGGCCACCATCTTCATAGGAAATGCTATAAACTGTAATTGTGCTTTATTTTCTCACTCAAAGAAATCTAATTCAGAAAAAAAAAAGTCAGAATGCTTTTTCATAGAATTGTCAAAATACTTGTAATCATAATTTTCTCACTGATTCAAGGAGTCTGGATTTAGGCCAGGTTTGGAAATCATGCAGCCATCCAGATATTGTGGTACTGCAACTCCTAGCATTCCTAAACATTGGTTTTGCTAGCTAGGGCAGCTGGGAGTTGTATTTCAACTTCTGGGCTTATTCATGTCCCAACCGAAAGCTGCTAGAAGATATTATGGAGAAAGAGAGACTAGGATGGGAATGAAGTAAGTTTTTAGATGTTTTAAACTACCATCCCTGTCGTCCATTATCAACATCCATACTAGCTGGACTTCTTGGAATTGAAGTCCAAAACATCTGGACGGCTAAAAGTTTCGTACCTCATGGTTATGGCTTAACCAGATGACACCCAGCTCTTTCTACCTTATATCCAGCCTTTGTTCCCAGTTTTCAACTGATGGCTGGTTGAGCTTTTGAGGGGGAGACACCAAGGTGAGGGCGACACACCAAAACACAAGTGAGTGCACCTTTAGTGGCAGCATGGTGTTTTAAGGCTCTTAAGAGGCTTCAGAAGAAAAGGAAACAAACTCAAAAAGGCCCAGAAGATCAAGAACTGTAATAACAGTCAAGATGTCAAAGGAATAGTGTGACAGGCATTGTATAAATAGTATCATTTCTCTGCTCCTCCATCACTTGTACAATAACTCTACTGCAATAACTCGCTTGAGTTTTTTGGATCAGCTTATTGGTGACTTTCCTTGTGATTGTTTGGTATCAAGCCACAGGCATTAAGTCACTTCTATGTTTCCTGTAATTCTGTTCAGTTATTCCTTTGTTTCTTATTTGTCTGTTTGTTGCTTGGAGGCTGATTGCTCAAACAGATGCCAGTCAGAAATCGGCAATGAGACCTGGTGGAGTTTCAGGTGAGAGCCTAGCCCTTGATCCTAACTGCTCATTCTTAGATTTCAGTAATTTCCAGGGAAAGATGTGATAGTCTGTCACAACAAAAACAATGAAGAGTCTAGTGGCATCAGAGTTTATGCCAAATAAAACTTGTTACTATTTAAGAATGTCTAATTGGCCTAATGATGTACTGCAGCTCACTTCACCAGATGTGAACTTAGGTGGGAAGGGGAACTAGGGGAACTGAGATGCAAAATGTACACAAACTGATTTACTGTCTTAACAGTGGTAGTTTAAGAAACAGTTACTGGGAGACAACAAGGACATTCCTACACAGATTAACACAGGTATGGTGACTAAAAAGCCTTTGTCCAAAGCAAGTTTAAGAGAAAGACGAACTCTTGTAAGAGGAAAATTATAATCAAAGGGGCCAGAGGAAATAGAAATGCAAAAGTAACAGGAAAAATTGCCTGGTCTTTGTAGCAAGCATGCCTGAGCTACTGACACAGGCATCAAAAACTTCAGCTGTGCCTCATGTGACTTGAATAGAGAAAAGGACAATTTCTTTTTCTGCATGTGTTAACCAATTCACCTATATGGGAGTCTATGCCTAACAAAACTTACTGGTCTTTATGGTTTCTCTCAACATTGTTGACGTTTTCATTCTTATATCTGTGTGTGTGTGCACTTGCGTGTGCCTTCAGGTTGCCTGTCAACTTACAGTGAACCCATGATTTCACAGGAACACCCACTAGAATATATGCTACATTCCTCTTTGGCTACTTACTGAGCAGGAAAATCAATGGTCAGTCATGGGCAAGATGTCTTTGGGGAAACTTGTCTACCATTATTTCTTTCTCACTGGGAAATACCCAGAAAGCTTCTGAGAAGCCCTGAGGTTCCCCAGATCACATTTTCAAAACCACTGCTGCTTAGAATGAGTAAGTATCAGCGTAAAAGCTGTGTACTGCACTTGAAATATATTTTAGCATTACATGAGAGGCTAAAAATATGGGGAAAAGGTATCCATCACATGGAAAGCTGTGAAGACTTGTTCTAAAACATTGTAATTCACTTTCAAGAGATTCTAAGAGGAAACTAATGAAAGACAGAATTAAATCAATAGCACTGTCTCTGTAGTTTCAAAGGTGTTTTTTTAATTGCTACTCTTAAAAATCAGAGTTTAAATTCAGATTAATTATATACATCTTATCTGCTGTTGTTTTTTTGTCTTCATTGATAAGGGATCCCTTCTCTCTTTGTTTTTCTTTAAATCTACACATTGCTGTTTTTCTAATGCATGTCAAATTAATATTCCATTAGGCAAGTTGGATAATTTTCCCAAACCTTGCTGATAAACACTGAAATGAGAAATTCAGCATCTCCCAATGAATTCAAAAATACATTTAAATTCTTCACAAGAGCTGCTTTTCTTTTTCTTTTGGGATTTACATAACCATTTGGTATAATTATCTCCTGTCTTTTTATGAGTTTCTATAAAGGAAATAAAACATCTTTTATCTTAGCAGCTAAAGAACAAGTAGACAAAGCATTTTTTCATTCCTTTCAAATTCCAGAGGTGATGATAAGGAGCCATTAGATAACATTGTAATCAATTGTCACATTTTATAATTGAAAAATAAAGATGTAGAGCAGAAGAAGCTGGAGAATGTTCCCATAATATTTATCATTTGCAATATATTTTCCTGTTTTCTCTTATCAGGTTTTCAGTCATGAATGCACATTTCTATTGTATGATTTACCCTTCCACTTTGCAATTACCCCATCTCATTTAATGCCATTGGAAAATGAATTAAGAGCTCCCCCTTACCTCACCATGTCTGCAAATATTAGTTGGTATTCAGCAGCAGTTCCTGTAGAAGAGGAAAGCACAATGGGAATATAAAGCAAAAAAGCAAATTTTGTGAAAGGTATTCCAGAACTATCTACTTGATTTCTTGTGAAAACCAAAGATGTCATCAACCTCCACCCCACCCCATTTAAGACTTACAATTAACTTCTGAAAGTAGAGATATGAATTCAGGCTAGAACTTTGAAACTGTAAATGAAGGCAGTGGGCAAGAACAGCAAGATCTCAATTAAAATGGTGCATAATAATCTAAAGAAACAATCCTCATGTTCTAAAACTTATATGAATTAAAATGTAGACAACCAAGTTATCGTCTAGATTTTCCCTGCATTAATCCTACCTAGTTGGATAGATTTGGTCCTTCAGAATCACACGTTATTGCAAAATTCAGTAAGTCCATAATTCTTCCAGCTTGTTGTCAATTAGACTTAATAGTAAAAATCTATTTTTTTACATTTTCTTTAAGTCTACTGGGATATTCTTCAGATTGCATTTTCACATGATGGTGGCTTTTGCGTTCTTTTTTAGCCTTACTTTAATCATGGGTAGCTAGATAGATAGCAGTTCATGGTCTGCACTACAATCTGCTTCTAGTCTTATTTTTCCAGAGAAAATAATGGTGCTTCTTCATCTTCTGCTTCCAATTATGTCATCTGTTTGATTTCTACATTGGCCATCAGGTGATGCCCACATATACAGTTCCCTCATTGGTTGCTTGAAGAATGTGTTTGCAAAATTCCATCAGTCACTCTTCTATACCAAATATTAAAGCCAGAATCATCCATATAATAGTATTTCTGAGTCTGATATATGAGTGTGAAAGCTGGGCAGTGAACACAGCTGCCAGGGAGAAAATCAATTCATTTGAAATCTGGTACTGGAGAAGAGATCTGTGTGCACCATGGACTGATAAAAAGACAAATGGATGGCTTTGACAGTAAATCAAGCCTGTAAACCTTGCTAGAATCAAACATAACTAAATTAAGGCTGTCGTACTCTAGACATCTTGTGAGGCAATGTTTGGTGAAGTGGAAAGTAGCAGAAAAAAAGGAAGACCACATTACAGGTGGATTGGTGCAATCAAGGAAGCAATGGCCATGAATTTGTAAAATATGAGCAGAGAGCTGATGACTGGGAATCTTGGATGTATCTCATTCATATAATCCCCATAAGCTGAAATCAACGTTATAGCAAAAAATAACAAAAAGAGCTGGTATAATCAATACATTGATGGCAGTTAATTCTAAATGTGCAGAGGACCTTACTCAGTAATTTCATATAGTGCTTGAATTGTGAGGGATAAAAGATACAGTCATGTAGAACCTCACGCACAAGTGCTACAGGAATCAGCAGTATCCACCCGATACCGCCTTCAGAAACTAGCCATCCAAACAGAAGCAGAACAACTTAAGCACACTACCCACAATTCCCTGTCATGTTGCCATGAATGCTAACCTAAGAAATATTAAGCATTTCACAAACACTGAAAAAAATGTTCATCACCAGTGCTCTGAAAACATGGGAATATAGAACTGGAAGCTTCAGTCATGATTAAAGTCATTGTTATGGCTGAAGGTCAGCATGTAAGTTTTGAAACCTATCATTATTCTATGATCTATATTACTGAACACAGAACTATGGATGGATTTGCAAAGTGGGGAGTCTGAGAAAGAAAATAAAGCTGTACTGAAAAATAAATGTTATCTGCACTTGACACATTGCTTTTTATCTCTGCAGAACCACTCATGAGAGATAAAGTGTTTCATTCATGTTCTCCTTTATCCTATGAAGATTGTTCTGATAAATTTGATAGTAGAAACACATATACAATCATAGTAGTTACTGAAGATAAGAAAGAATGTCCATCCTACACAAGAAATGCGTAGACCTCATATAGAGCCATTACCTCATGAAATCTCTGGGTTTCTTTCCCTAATTGCAGTTATAAGCAAAATACTTCTAGTCCTCAGGAACAAAAAAAAAAAAAAAAAAAAGAACAGCTGTGCAACTGATATAGTTTCCAATGTCCCTTGGAGAAACTCTTTTTCAAAGGGAACTAGGGCCTTTTCCGCACTAGACTGCTATACTGCTATTATTCCACTTTCAAGATCCTACGGAATCCAGGGGTTTGCAGTTTAAGGAGGGCCTCAAGGTCCTTTCCTGAACGGCAAACCCCAGAATTCCATAGGATGTTGAAAGTGGAATAATAGCACTATTACAGTCTAGTGCGAAAATGGCCGAAGCTTACTTCATGAAGGAAAAAAAGTCATTACTAGCTTTATACAGAGACAGATATTTTGAGCAAATTGTGGAAACCAGAACAACTCCTTCCCTACCACCATGACTGCATTGTCTAAGTGTTGAACTGAAGGTGAGACCTCTTGGGGTTGGAGAAACCTTAAGATACCATATACCATTCCTTGCTACTTTGGTTATAAATGGGGAAAAAAAGGAAAATTTCAAAATTAAAAAGGGCACAAGACAAGGATATCCCCTATCACCTTTACTTTTTATAATAACATTTGAAATATTAATAAGGATGATAAAAGAAGACTCTGAGTTGAAAGGATGCAAAGTAAAGAATCACGAATATAAGTTAAAGGCATATGCTGATGACTTAGTGGTTATATTAGAAGACCCGAACTCAGGTATAGACAACCTTCTGGAAAAGCTGAATCAATGTGGTGAATTGGCAGGATTCAGAATCAACAAGGAAAAAACAAAAATCTTGACTAAAAATTTGTGAGTGGAAGAAGAAAATATATTGGCTCAAAGTACAGGCTTCAAATTAGAAAAGAAAGTTAAGTATTTGGGAATCTGGATCGCAAAAAGAAACAATGAATTATATGATAATAATTATAAAGACACATGGAAAGAAATTAAGAAATCATTAAATAATTGGAATCAACTCCAACTTTCGCTGCTAGGAAGGATAGCTACAATTAAAATGAATGTGCTGCCAAAATTAAATTTTCTTTTCCAAAATTTACCTGTAATTATAAATGAAAAACCATTTAAAGAATGGCATAGAGAAATTTCTAAATTTATTTGGGATAAAAAGAGGCCAAGAATAAAATGGAAGTATTTGACTGAGAAGAAAGAAAAAGGAGGTTTCAGACTTCCCGACTTGAAAGTGTATTACCAAGCAAACTCTCTGATTTGGATTAAAGAATGGCTAACATTGCAAAACGAAAAAATACTAAACTTGGAAGGAATTGGATTAAGAATGGGGTTGCACATGTATGTATGGTACAATAAGCATAAAATTGATAAAGAATTCCAGAATCATTATCTAAGGAAGGTCCTCTTAATAAACTGGCAAAAGTTTAAGAAAAAATATTACAGAAAAATACCATTATGGATTTCCCCTCATGAGGCCTTTTACAGTAGATGGCGGGAACCACAGGAAAAAATAATAAAATATCGGAATATGACAATTGTTGGGAAAAATCAAGAAACAAGGTTAAAAACTAGAGAAGAATTGGAACATGAAGGGTTCAAGTGTTCATGGTTTCTCTACAGACAACTTAAAGAAAGACATAACATGGATAAGAAATTAGAAGGTTTCCAAACAGATGAAAATAATAAACAGTTCGAAGACATATTATTCAAATCACAGAACCAACTGACTTCTAAATTGTACAAGTTTCAAATAGAGAGAGAATCAGAAACAGAACAGATAAAACCTTCGATGATTCTATGGGCACAGAACATAGGCCATGAGATTCAACTAGAGCACTGGGAGAAGACGTGGCTAGAAACACAAAAATTCACGGCAGCCCAAAGTCTGAAGGAGAACTACTTAAAGATGCTGTATAGATGGCACCTTGATCCTGTGAAAATTAATAAGATATATAAAACAAGGGAGAACAAATGCTGGAAATGCGGTCGAGAAAATGGGACCTACTATCATATATGGTGGACTTGTGACAAAGCCAAAATATACTGGAAAAGCATACAAGAAATAATCTCAGAAATATTACAGATCAGTATCCCTTTGACACCTGAACTATTTCTATTAAATATAATAGAGAATATACATAAAGAGTACAGAATGAAGTTTTGGAGAATAATTCTTTATATGATTACAGCTGCAAGAATAGAATATGCGTGAAAGTGGAAAAATGATCAGGTTCCACAAATAGAAGAATGGAAAATAAAGGTTTTGGAATACAGGGAAATGGACAAATTAACCTCGATGATACAAGGGAAAGATCAAGAAGTAAATGATACAGAATGGAGACAAGTAGAGAAGTTTTTTCTCTCAACATAAGAAGAACTTAGGAAAACAAGATTTAAAGTTCAGTCATTAAATATAACATAAGATATGGGATGACAAATTATGAGAAGGCACGCGAAGTTAAGACAGGGGTACTGAAAGAGTAACATATAAAGGACTATTAAGAATTAACTCTAGGGAAGTTAGGAAGTGGAATATAAAGCAAATATGATATGAAATAAGGTACGAAGAAAGATGGATATGAGTTGAATTTTCTATAAGAGTACAATGTATATTTGGAGATATATATAATACAAAATATTATATATATAAATACTATTATATATTACTATATATCTTATATTTATATCAAATATTGTTATACATGAAGAGATACTTATGTATATTTATACATCACTACTATCAATAAATTTTTTTTTTTAAAAAAAGATACCATATACCATTCCTGATTCATTCATGATATATGACTTTCGTCTGACCTTTTCACTACTGAGAATTTCTTCAGAAGACCTCACACCAGGGAGGTCTGATATTTATCACATCCTGGGTTAAAAATGAATCCTGGAGTACACTTTTCCTCATCTGGCACCAACAGTAGATCCTATTGCTAACCTTGTTGTTGTTGTTGCTGCTGCTGCTGCTGCTGCTGCTGCTGCTGTTGTGTGCCTTGAAGTAGTTTCCAACTTATGATAACCCTTAGGTAAACCTATCACAGGATTTTTCAGGGCTGAGTATGTGGTGCACCCAAGTTCACCCAGTGGTTTCCCATGGCTGAGTGAGGAACTGAACCCTGGTCTCCAGTCCAATGCTCAAACCACTACACTGTGTTGACTCTCATTGTTATCTCTGCTCCCATTCCCACTTTTCTTCAGTTCACAGTGTTCCATGCAAATGTATGGGTTCTCATTTACAGCAGCATAATTTTTCCATCCAGTTGTGATACAAAAGACCAGTGTGGTATAGTGGTTTGAATGTTGGGCCATAATTCAGAGATCAGGTTTTGAATCTTCTGACCAGTACTGGAAACCCCTTGAATGACCTTGGGCAAATTACACTCTCTGAGCCTTAGAGGAATGCATTGGAAAACGTCCTCTGAATGACTCTTGCCAAGAAAGCCCTATGATAGAGTTGCTATTAGTTAGAATCAACTTGAAGGCACATAATAACAATTATGAATGCACTGAAAATGGTGTGTGCTTAAGTGTGTGATATCTGTAACTTTCATTGTAGCAAACTATCTCTTGTTTTCCCATGCAGTCACAGTTTAACAGTTAAAGACCATGTAGTCTCCACTTGGATGGACTGCACATTCAGACATTCCCCTGAATTCTTGGGCAAGTGTAGTTAATGAATGCTACATGCTACATGCTTTGAGTCTGAATGGCACTTATTATCTCAGGTGCAGCTTTTCCATCTGTAAAATTGGAGTAATACTGACCTACTTATCAGGACAGTTGGAAAAGGAAGATTTTCAAGAAGCTTGTAAATCCTAAGTGTTATTTGAATAGAGTTGCCAACTGGCCAGAATTTCAACATCTTTGCTAGTTGCCAAAATAGCAGGAACCAAAAATATTGCTGATTTCAGCTGTTAGCATACTGAAATGCTAGGATGCTAAGACTGGTATAATACATATCAAAAATTCTGACCCAACAATAAATTATTTCTTAAAAAGAAACAAGTCCCTGTTCTTTTCACTGTTACATATTAACATGGCTACTGTCATGAAATCTTTTACACACTTTTTAAAAGGTGGCTGGTTTTCTTAAGAAAGAGGAAAAAAAATACTCTATATGTACCCAGTCGTTTTAAAAAATCAAAATCCCCTGGGGTAAATGGCACTTTACCAAAAATGCCTGAAATCTGGAAATCAAAGTAGGCAACATTATGCATAAATAATAGACAGAAGTGATAGTATAGTATTTCATGCCATTATGCTTGAGGAAATATTTATGGACTCATAGTAATAGATTAGAAATTCTGGTATTGTGATGTTTCTTTCTATACAGCATTCCAAGGGCATTACTCAGAAATAATGAAATCGTGATTCATGAATTTCCAGCCTCTTTTATCAAATCTGTTTAGACACTTGTTCTGTTAATAAAAACTAAATGTAAAACAGCACTGCAGTTCTTACTTTGTATTTATTATTGACAATTCCATTATAGCAAGTGATTTATCCCAGTGCTCTTTGGTTATTAGTTGCTTTAAGTCTTTTTCTCGTTTACTTATTAAATTCTTTTTGCTATTCCTGTGGGGGTTCATTTCATTCATAACATTATAAATCCAGAAAATAAGCATACGCACACACATTTGCATGCAGCAGGTAGAGAGTCTCTCTTCCTCCTCCTCCTCCACCACCACCACCACCGTTACTATCTACTGGCAATTTCCTTTTTATTTTATACATCATTTACAACTTGCTGCAATGAATCTCTAAGGGCTGTAAGACTTGACTTTAAAGTCAGTGGGAAGTATAAATTCTCTGTTAGGTTTGAAACATCATGCTTTGCCTAGCATGACAACATTCTTCTGAGACCACGATAAGCCCAGAAGGCAGTCATGGCATTTTGGTAGTCTGTTGCCTGGTGCTATGTGGGTGTTTGCCCCAGAGATATGGAGAAATATGTAAAAAAAGCAAAGCCACCAGACTGAGTTGATGGTCCTAAGGTGGGGGGGGGGGAGAAAACCTTCTACTTTTTACTAAAACCAAGCATAGAGTTGCCAGTCGCACAATATTTCACAGGCCCAAACAGTAAAAACAGGTTCATCAAGTTTTACAGTCCTATAAATAAGCAGTTTCATGCCTCAAAATTGGCACAGACCATCCTCACACTGACAAACTGTCAAGCTGTTTTCTGAGGATAAACCAAAGTAGCTACTCCTCCTCCCTCCCCATTCATTTAACCCAGCCATAACACAAGGCCATAACTGTGCCCCTATAATATCTTGGCTTCTGGAATAAATATGTGCAAAAGATTGTTGCTTTACTAACAAAATGGAATGGCTTTCACTTTTCCAATAAATGGTTTGAGAGTTTCTGGTCCAGAAATTCCTGAACTTTGATTCTAAATATCTCTGAAGAAGACCTTAGAACAGAGCTTTCCAAACTTTTCATGTTGGTGACACACTTTTTTAGACATGCATCATTTTGCGACACAGTTTTACTAGCAAACCAGAGGTAAAACTAACCTCTTATGAGAGATACAGACACATACATAAATTGTAATAACAAAATGTGTGGGGACACAACATATCTCATGAAAACCTTTCATATATTTTTAAAAATATATGATTTATAAATAACATACATTTCCAAGATTGTAGGCGACACACCGACACACTTCAGATGACATACTAATGTGTCACGGCACACCATTTGGAAAGCCCTGCCTTAGAAGAATATGCCAGCCAAAACACAACTGAGCATTTTTTTAAAAAACTAATAAAACAACTATCTTCTGAGAATCTAGAGATGTGCCTCCAACTTATTCTGTATGCATTCCATTGGATACTTTTCCTGGAATAAATAGAAGCCGTTCTGAGACTTCAATTTCATGATTGCATTTGGGTTGGCTACATGCTACATAGGCCTTACTATGGCATGCCTCCTAATGTGGTGTTGCTTCAAACCAAATATCTATCTAATGGTACAGCCGTGCTTTGGATCCAATTTATCTGTTTGAGTGACTGTGGAAGTAACTTGCCAGTTAGTTGATATCTCCGTATATCTTCATTTCTTATGAGGAGATCTCCTAGTAATTCATAAAGCAGAAGGCAAACGGGTTATGAACTCAGAGGTCATTAAATCAGACTGGTTTGCACATTTTGTTTCTCATTGTCATTAGTCTCTTGCTGTAAGAGGAAATGCAGTAGTTTGCTACTTTTTGTGGGTTTTTCTTCCCATAAACTTTGTTGGAATAAGATTTACTGGCTGATTTCTCCATTTAAGTACAGTGTTACTCTGATTTCTGGGGTCCCGGGAGGAACACCTAAATGTGCTCAAACAATGGGGCGGGAATTAGCACAGAGCCCAAGTTTGCAATGCGAGAGGCAGGGTAACGTAGCAAGATCTTGAACCCTATGTCTACAGGGTCAGGCTGAGTCAAGGATGAGGCGGATGTTGAAATAATAATTGTTTTATTGAAATATAATCACACAAGTGTATGCAACACACTCACACAAGAAGCTATAGAAATAAAAGTAGGAGCGGATAGAGGGATTTTGAGACGAGGTTTGGTATGGGAAATACTATACCTGTCCTGAAGTCCGGTTAGAAGCAAAGAAGCTGGGCAGCATGGGTTCTCAGCACATGGGGCTGAGGGGAAGGCTCGCTGGACAAAGCGACAGCAAGGCGGGATGGAAGCCAAGAGCGATCCGAGGAAGCGCTCAAAGTCAGGGGTTCTTATGGGGAAAATTGTGGCCGCAGGCTAGTCCGTACTTGGGGAAAACAATGAGTTTGGGGCTGAAGACAAAGCCTCCGAAAGGTCAGTACTTTAGATGATTGAGTTATAGCCAGATGGTCAATAGAGTAGCCAGTATGCAAACATGGAGTGCTCGAGCATTGTATAGCCTGCTCATCAAGCTACCTGCGTGGGGCAGGGGATCTTTTTGTAAGTTGTGTGCATACATAATTGTGGTACTTGCCTTGAGGTCTCCTGAAGCTGCATTCAGCAATGACTGGCCTGCCTAGATTGGGATATGAATGGTTCAGCTATTGTCAGCCGTGGCCTGTGTGCGTGCTTGTCCGGGGGCCTCGCAAGCACGTGGAGAGGAATGGGTACAGAAGGCTGAATTATTGATATCAAAATGATATCTCAATATCCCACAAGCTCGGGCTAGAAACAGCGGTAACAACAGCATCTTTCAAGCTACTTTTTTTTCCTGGGGAGAGAGCATTCAGGAGACGAGAGAGAATGCATGGAAGGCAGGCCAGTCTATGCTCCCTCCTCATCTCTCTTCTGCCTCTTCCAGCCTTTCTCTTACAGGAGGAGAAAATGGATCTGTTTTTGTGTTTTGAGTTTTTGTTTTGCTTTTGAGACACACTGTCTGTGTCTCTGTGCCCCATGAATCCAAACTGCTTATCAATTTTAAGCAACGTAAAAGAATCAGATTTTATCTACATTGAAGGAACATTGCTTCAATTCAGACATCTATCAAATGTATCCAAACCAGTTTGATTTCATTCAGATTTTATCTGACTCCAAAACATGTCCCTATTGAAATAGGAATCAGTACATGCACAATAATGTTTCCTATCTATTATGTATTAAACAGAGAACTGGCATTATATTTAACAAGAATTTAGAAAAATCAAAATTTTCTTATCATTCTTATTAGCAGCTATTCATATAGTAAAAGGGAGCACAATAAATTATATGATTCGCTAGTGTGATAACAAAATTGAAGTGGACCTATCAAAAGTATTGCTGTGTTCAGCTATAATCAACGAAAAATATCCTTTTGCACATATCTTCAAAAGATATATCCAAAGCCCTGTTTGAGCTACTGTTTCCATTATTTTAGAAATTTGTTTAAAGAAATGCACAGCGTTCCAACAATTCATTGGCCATTTCCACACTACACTGTCATAGTGCTATTATTCCACTTTCGACATCCTGTGGAATCCTGGAGTTTGCAGTTTAGGGAGGGGCTTTTGCCCAGGATTCCAACAGTCTAGTGCAGAAATGGCCATTGATATGACTATAAGAAATATGCCTGAATTCAACCGACAACAAGATCTATTGTAATTTTCTCTGTTTGCTAGGAGGGCAGCTATTTTTTTAACTGTACTCATTTCATTATTATTTAATAGTGGATTTACTCTTGCAGGTCACATTGATGGAATGTCATAGGGAAAAATAAGGATAATTGCTATTTGAATCTCCCATGCTATGGTGGTGCACAGCTTCACATTAGCCAAACGGATTTTTGTGCTTAGGCAAAAAGTGATGTTGATATAGTAGTGGGGAATTAAAACAGGGTCTCCTGACTGTCCTTGGAATGAGGTTGAAGTGTGGAGAAATAGGAGAGAGGAAGAGTACAGTGAGCTTCCTCTGGCTGATACACTTGTAAGGATTATGTGTTAGTCTTCATGTGTTTTGTTCAGGATGAAGCCAATTACGCATTCATTTTGAAAAAGGAAAGGTGGTAGCAGAAGGAGGGCCAGAAGACAGAATGTATAAGTTGGGGAAAATGTCTCTTAGCCAAGAGGAAGGAGCATGTATCAGTTCAGATCACAGAAAACTATCTCCTAGACGACTGAAACCTTGTGAATGTGGCCCAGTAGTTTAGTCTCATTTAAGTGTCATTTGATTATCAAAAGAGAAGATAAATAATTACATAAAATATGCATATGAAATTTAATAGAATAATAAATAAAATAATAATAGACAGAAATTTAATATTGCCTTTGCTGTTAACTGCCAGCAAATAAATGTTGACTTATTGCAACTCTGTGGAGTTGATTTTCTTCCTATCAGCTTTCTTCACTATCCAGTTTTCACAACCATTCGTAGAAACTGGAAATATGATGGCATGGGCCATCCTAACTTTAATATTCAATGATATATCTTTATCCTTTTTTCAGTTTCTTCATAGCTGCCCTTCCAAGCCATAGCCTTCTGATTTCTTGGCTGCATTTTCCATTCTGATTAATGACTAAGCCAAGATACGAAAAATCTTAAGCTATTTCAATGTCTTTGTTCTCTAATTTAAAGTTATACAAATCATCTGTGGTCATTATTTCTGTGATTTAAATAGAAATACAAAACATCATTTCAGCAGAATGAGGAACACTTTGTTTGGATGACCAGCATGGCTGCTCAGTTTTCTGCTCAGGTACTTTTAACATGTGACAGTCAATTTCAAGCCCCCTCCTCATCAATCTTGCTGTTCTTTAACATTTTGCTGGCACTAAATTGGGCATTCCTTCAAACCTATTACAGTAGGATAAAACACTATCTTCAAGGTTTCAAAGAAATATCAGCCAAAGAAATATCAGCCAAGGGCTAGAAAATTGCTTGCTTATTGAGGAAAACAAGTGGCTCAGAATCAGGCTAGGGATATAAACAATATCCACAAATAGTCTAATCTTCAATGAGAAACACTTTTGACATATGAAGAGTCTCTGTTGAGGAAATGTCAACTGCTGCAAGAATGAAAAAAAAAACAAAACAGCACTCCCCTTTTCTGTTTCCAGTGGTCTTTGTGCCACCCTCCCCCTATACACATTGAGTTTTGTGGGATAACCAGTGTTTTCTGTTCACAAAGTCATACTTTCTCCACAAAAATACTGGGCATTTTCTGTATACCCAAGTTTTTGTGCAAATGAAATTTTTGCAAAACAAAAACAAAAAAATTTCACAGTGTCCTACCAAAATAGGCAAAACCTCATGTAATCACATATAGTTGATTTTAAACTTTTTAAATTTTTCATTCACACCTGCAGAAATGAAAGAAAGCGGAGATTTGTTTCTTAAATCCAGTTCTTGCAGAAGTGTAGAAGTTAGAGGTAGAAAGCTACCCACTGTTTTTCATTTTGTTGTGAAGACCCAAAACTTGGAGGCAACATATTACAAGTTACAACATTACCTGTTATGTTTTATTTAAGAGTGGAAATACAACAACCTTGGAAGCCATTACTTTTCTGTAATGTAATAAGTGATGGTTATTTGTTGCTTCTATAATGTTTTGAAAGTCATTTGGGGATTTTTTCCCCTATCATGAAAGTATTTTTAGTTTAAAAAATGATGAAAACATAGCAAATATGTCTTGCTCTTTATAAGTAGCAACTAAAACTAACCGGTCAAATTAAGAAAAAAATTCTAAGCTTCACAACAGCTTATCCAACATATAAATTGCAGTTTATGGTATAGTTACCCATTAAAGCTACCGTCTTATCTCCAGAGTTTGTCCCCAATACTCTATGAGAACTCCCATTTCTACCACCAAGATGGGATCATTTGCTCCCCTCCTTGCTGCCAGTGATTCTCTGTTTGCTCAGCCCTTTGCCCACCCCCATGGTCACAGTCTTTCTTCCAACATTTAGCAAGATATGCCCACCGATTAGGGTTGGCAGACTGAATATGGAACAGGATTCCTATATCTTTCATAGTTAACAGATCATCGTTTGCTGCTTTCCATCACCAATCAGCTCTCAGCTGGGCAGTAAATGGACATGTTTAGCTGAGTGGGGGGATGCAAGAGTTAAATGGTGGATTGGGGCTATGAAGAAGGAGGTGTCATGTAGCTCCTCCTGGTAAAACTTTACATTACATTTTCCTGCTCCATTATGTATTAACTATAAAAGATATAGGAACCTTTTCCTGTATTCATTCTGGCAGCCCAACCACTAACCCATGAAACATTTCCGTCTATTCTGAAATGTTCCTGCAAAGTAAAATGGAAAATGCTGATACTAAAAATGGTACGCTGAAATCTTTAATTGTACCAAACATAGCATGGGGAAAATGGATCTGGGCCAATCTCATCTTTTAACATGAATAAGATTTGAAAGTATCTAACTTTAACTCAGTCATGCCCTTTGATCCAGGGAGTGGGACTGAAAGAAATCAGAGGAAAATATGCTACAGTTAAGCCAGATTCTAAGAGAGCAGTAAGGGCTAGTATTAAAACATGAGCAACCATGGAATCACCAAAAGCTGGTTTAATTAGACCAACCTTCAAGTCACCTTCTGTCCATGACATCTAAATCCAATCCATAATAATCAACTGCAAGATAAACACCTCATGTTTCACACCATTAATGTGTAGTACAATGAGGTACATCTTATCAACTGAGCAAATAGAGCAATTACAGTCATCAATACACATCGTAGAATTTTTAAAAAAATGAATACTCTTCTGCAGCTGAAATAATAGAGATGGAAAATGAGAAGCTGTGACTTTATTACAAGGTGACAGAATAAGAAAGAGAGAGGAGAGGGAGAGAGAGAGAGGACATTATTATTGAGGATGTTCTGAAAAGAATGACATAAATGGTTTCTTCTGACTGACCATGGAAATACAGAATTTCTGAATGATCAGAGAAATGTATTTTAACCAACAGTAACCACGTGTTCATTTTCTAAAGATCACTGGCCAGCATCCCAATCTATCCTAATGCAGTCTTCATCAGCTATTTAGAAAGATAAATTATTTTCTTCTGTTTTTTTGGCAATGGTGCCCAAAGAATGCTGTTTAAACATCCTCTGCATTAAACCATCCATTTCTTTAATGATTATTTGGAAAGTCATTATATCCCCAGCCATTCCAAAGCAACCAATCCATTCCAAATGCCATTTGGATTCATTTTAGGACATGCCATGGCAGGAGTTATTTTATTTTTGTGTGATGATCCTGTTCTCTTAAGGATGTAAGAGCCTCCAATCCATCATGTTATTTGGTTGATAACAGAAATCCCCTCTAATTTTTACGAACTCCAAGTAGGGCCCTTGTGCTCACCTGAAAATGTTTTCCCATGAGCAGCCAAGATCCATTTCTTATGGAAAATGTAGCCTGTGGCTGGGTAGTTCTTCTCTTGTGTCACAATGTCATGATTCTGATATCCATAGTAACAACCAACTGTGAAGCCTACATCAGAAATTGCTTAAGATTTTGGTGACAATCAGAAGGACTTAATTTGAGACTAGACTCAAAAAGAAAAGGAATGAGGTGTTGCTCTTAACATCTGTTAGATATTAAAAAGTTAGAAGTAGCTGGAGCTATGAGATCAGATGGGCAAAAAAAGTATTATAAAATAAAGGGGTCCTAAAATAAGACTTGGGAAGAAAATAGCAGGAAAGAGAGATAGGTGATGAGGACAGCTGTAGCAGAATGAACTTTGAGAAACATTACAGAACACATTTTATGTACCTGTATTAAAATATTTATATTCTACCACATATACAAAGATCTCATGGCATTGTGCAATAGCAATAAGAATACTTTCAACAAACTAAAAGCATGCTAAATTTATCCCTTAAAACAAGACTGTTTCAAATCAGTTAATCTAAAATCACAAACATAGGCAGATTTGGGCAACACACATAAACACAAATATATATTAGGCCTCATAAGTTTGGGTAAAAAGCTATACTTTTATTTGACACTGGAAACAATGCCAGTGTTGGTGCTAGATGGGCTCATAAGGGGAGGTTATTCCACAAGTGGGGCACCACAGTAAAGAAGGCCCTTGCTCGTATCTTCTCATAGTGTATTATCCCCAATAATGAGACAAAGAATAGGGCTCCTTCAGCAGACCTCAGTTGTATATAGGGAGAGATGCTCCTTCATGTATAGAGGTCTCAAGCCATATAAAGCTTTGAAGTCATCACCAGTACCTTGAATTCAGACAAGAAGCATATTGTCAACCAGTGCATCTCCTTTAAGACCAATATTATGCACATGTATATAGTACTCTGGTCAACAACCTAGCAGCTGCAGTTTGCAATAGCTGTGCTTCTGAGTCATATTTAAGGGTAACTCCATGTAGAATGCATTGCACTAGTCTAATTGAGAAGTTACCTGTGTATGGGCTATTGTAGCTAAGTTATACCAGTGCAGGAAAGGTCATATCTGGTGGAGTAGTTGAAGTTAGTCCCAAGCACTCTGTACCATGATGTCCACCTTGGCCACCAGTGATGATGACAGCTGAAAGGAGTACTCCCAACTTTCCTACTTGCATCCCCAGGGCAGTTTGCACCATTTAGGGTAGAGTGATTACCCAATTCCATTCTTAAGAACCACCATTTCACAGAGCTTTATCTTTCACAGAATTCATCTTCATTTTATTGGCCTCCATCAAACCTATGACAGCAAACAGACACTAATCTAGCTCCCGTACAACCTCAGCCAGTACTGTGGTATTGGTATGTACAATACATTATCATTGATGTTATGGCACCTTACCAATTTTGTTATGAATAGCTAAAAAGACACAAGATATCATTAATGTCTGCTATGTACATCGAAAATGGCATCACTAATTAGTCCTGCAGCCGTTAACCTTATTTCCAATCCCTTGTCATCCAGAATTTTCCTTTCCTGATAAATTTATCCAATTTGCACAATGGAAAAAAAAAAAAAAGAGGAATATATTGGTTAAATTTTCTGTTTGCTAGTTGAAGGCCCTTGTTAATGTAAAGGATAGATAACAAAAGTATAAAAGCCACTTGGTTTCAAAATTACAAAATCTTCTCATCTACTACCACTTCCAAAAACTATTGTATTACCACTAATACTACTACTAAAAGGCAAGTCTCTATTTTATATACAGACATACCTCAGTTAAAAAACTTTCTGACAAAAACAGCTCCTTTGACAAAGTGTTTTTATAGTGGCTCAGTCTCCCTTTCCCCTCATCCTCTGCATTTTAATAGCATCAGACTGTAGCATTAAATAGCCTTAAAACTAGATGTTTTGTTTTAGTCCTGGGCTGCTGTAGTATGTCTGCAGTAAACAGTCCAACAAAGCCTGATGTAGGAAAGAATGGGATTCTGGTCTAGCTGATCATACTGTAGTTGGGTGTGCCTGCCTACAACAGGCAAAGTAAACAGCCATTGCCTCCAAAGTCCCCTACTGAGCATATGTGAGAAGCAAAACAGGGAGGAAAAAAAAGTGAGATGATAGGGCTCTCTCAATAGCTACACCCAGCATATTTTTAATATGCACAGGGTAGCTGGTTTTAATGGATCTATAAGCTTAGCCATCAAAATGAAAATTATAAGTGGAGGGTGATGAAAGGAAAAGTCATCTCTGATGCACTCTGGAAAGTTTTCATGTGGTTTTTAGAAGGTTCAAAATGTTTTGGTTTACTTATTCCAGGCTTCCTGACCTGGATGTTTCATATCACATGAGTATACTATCAGTTGTTGTTGTTGTTCTTCTTCTTCTTCTTCCTCTTCTTCTTCCTCTTCTTCTTCCTCTTCTTTCAGTGTAGAAATCTATTCCTATTCTTTACATGTTCTTTCTGCCCGTTCTACCACATTTTCTGGTGAAGATTTAACATCTTAGAACACAACTTCTTTGTTAACTGAGGTATATCAGTAATTGGTTATTAGAAATTAAATTTGATATACCACTCAGTTCTAACCTTGGGAAGCAGATCTGGTTATTGAAATTTCAAAAGAAAACCAAAGAAAATATGTACCTCCCCTTCATACAAATCTGTTTCAGTTTTGACAAAAGAAAAAGAGTTGAAGGGTACACACAGTGACATCTAAGTCTTGTCCAACTTTCATCTGTAAAAATATGTATACGGCTTGTAGGAAAGGGTATGGTGAAAGCTGGTCCTTCAGCATATCTGGTTAGAATGCCCAACATGAAATATTTTGGGGCACAAGTACCTTTTCTTTGAGGTATGACAAACCCAAATATAAATCCCAAGGGAGAATTATTGTTATTGAAAACATTTACCATTCACTTTAAACATAACTAACTGATTGGACTTCTCCTTGCTGCAGTGGGGAGTGAAATTTTCCAGTGATGGAAAAAAATTAAATGGACTCAATATAGTTGTTAAAATAAAATTTGGACAATGGCCCTATTAGAAAAATTGATAGGTAAATCAAAATACATGAAGAGAGAGAAATATATAGACAACTTTAATGAGATTTGGACCCCCTTAATTTCATTTACAAATAAAAAACATTCTTAATGTCATCCACCAAAAAACATATAAATTCTGGAAAGATATTTAGCTGATTGTACAGTCAAAAAGAGATAATGAGGGAATAATTGTAATATAAGTAAACCCTAAGACCTGTTACTTGTACCATTTATGCTGAATATGAATGGCGCCTCTTGGATATGTTTCCTATAGCAGTAAATTTTCCTTTAGTGGTATTTTTGACTGCATGAATTCGGTGCTTCAATTACAGAATTATTTTTATTGTTATTACATTTCCAGAAATAGATTCCCCATTGTAAAAGAACTGTTTGGTAGACAGTGGGTACATAATTGTCCCTGCCTCCTCTCCACATACTATCTCTCTGATAAGCCCAATTTAGGCTTTCTACATAACATTATACGTGCAAACAGAGACAGTTTGCGCTAACTTCACTTCATGTCCATTTACTTTATTTTAGTTGTTGTACATATGTAGAAAGTGAGTTTTTGAACAAGAGAATCTTTTGTATCCACCAAGGCTCCCTCCATGAGTTAGAACGCTGAAGTGCCTTTAATAGTTGTGTAACAATGCAAATTTCAGCAGGTGCAGCTGATCTTGCAAACTGCACTTCAGAAATTTCCTCTTCTGCACTACTATTAAGAGTACAGGAACCCTGTTTTCTTTTCCACCTTACTCATCTGTAATTGTAGTTTGCCTTTTGGATTTTATCAGTCCTTCTACCATTCTGTTCCCTCTCTCTGTTATTAACCACCCCCACAAAAATCCCATATGTTAAGGAGAGATGCCTGCTACTGTGAAGGAGGCTTCAGTGACCCCTCTGTTGAAGTGGTCCTCCCTGGACCTAGGAGTACGCATGAAATATGATATGAACTGTCATATCACATTTCTGAGCTATATGGTATCTCAGCAACTGCAGGCAAAGAAATAGATCATTTGGATCCATCTCAGTCTGATGTCAGGCTAAAGGGCCCCTACTCCAAGGGAAAGACAAAGGGAGTAGTAGCCTGTTGCTCTCCCTTTATGCCTCAGTAGCTTTTGATACCATTCATCATGGTTTCCTTCTAAATAGTATCCTAGTAAATTGTTCCAATGAAAGTTGACACCCTTCCAAGGTAGTCATTTACAAAGATGCTGGGTCTAAGACTGAATCTAGTGGCACATCATTTGTCATTTTCTGCACATTGACAAAGAGCCATTAATGACCATAGAAGCACTCCACTGATTGCAAATGTTCAATTTACCATCTCCGAAGAAGCCTTGAACTGTTGTTTGGTAAAGATGCTAAGAACTGACTACTGGATGTACCTCACTCACCACAAAGTCCTGCAGATCCCAGGGCTCCTTGGATTAGGTGAAGTGATGACTGATAAAACACCTCATGGTATAGCTATGCACTTCAAACTTTCCCCGAACAATGGTTATCACTCCCTTTTTTCTTGTTAGAGGCACTAGTACCAAATAGCAGTTAGTAGAGTCTTTTCAAGACAGACAGATTATGCCTGAAACAAGTGCTTCTGACAGATAGTTTCTTTACATTATTCTTGTCAGGGATTCCACGCAGGGAACCCTGGGAAAATGATCAGGCCACTGCAAAGATGTTGCATCATGCCCCAGCTGTGGGTAATTGCAAGGCTGCATAAGAAACTGAGGTCGTGTGCAGATGGTAGAGGGAGGTGTGCAAACCTCTACCTGATTGGTTGTAGATATGTATATAACAAAGCAACGCCAGTATGTATTTGTCTGTTGACCAAACCTGGTGCCTGGCGCAAGCCTTTGTCCTATGTTTTGTATATAATGGAACTTTGCTGCAAGATAAAGTGCCTCCTGTTTTGGAAGAAACTCCTCTGTGTGTGAGTATCCTTACTGGGGAATAAGGCTGCTGCTGTTAGCTCGCTGAACTCTGGTTTTTCCGCTGCGGTTCTGTGGGGCTGAAACTCCTATCATCCCCAACAATTCTACCTTCTCTAGATTTTTGGAAACATGGTTTGCTTTGGTAATTTCTGAAAAGCTATTAGCTTCTTAACATTAAATCCCCAAGCTGTAGTAGATCAAATAAATCTATGTTTTAGTTTCAATTTGGAGCCTCTACACACTCATAAATTCTTCAAAATTGCAATGTCAAAACCTGTTATTGTATTGTAAAAACACACTGTGAACCGGCCCAGGTACTCTCCATTTAGCTACAATATATCTTAAGCATCATCAACATCACAAGGGGAAATTTAATTACATTAGATGATTTGGTCTCAGCTTCTCATTTACTTTCCATCTTTCTTGAGCATCAACTAAATGTGTATTGCCTGCCCGCAGCAAAGAAAAAAGTAGTTTCTCTGTTGATATCAAGAGGTCATAAGGATGCCACTTTGACATAGTAGCTAATTGTTAATGTTCAAATTCAGATTAACCACATATCACATGTGCATTCGATTTCTTCTATTTTCCTCATGAGCTTTTCCTACATTATTATGCTGGCACTCTGTCATTAAAAAAAACCAAAAACACCAAGCATGACATAAAATTTGGCAAACATGAAGTAAGAAATTAAAAAGCAAGCAATTGACATTGAAACACAAACCTGTGGGTTATGTAGTGCATAAATTAATGGTGAGAACCACCAATTAAAACAGGAGATCAGTAGCAACTGCTTACTTTATCTAGAAAATTTTCCACCACAGAAACTGAGGGTTCAGCAGATCATATATTTTTTTTCAGTCGGATGCCTTAGCAATTACACAGAGATACGAGGAATCAGATGTATCCCCTGATATTTTGGATTCCATAAGTTATGTCTAGTATTTAAGAGCAATATCTATGTTTCTGGCCAGCTCTCAAGACCTGCATGTTGAATAAATAATTATTATAAATAATTTTGGCACACAAATATGCATGCTATGCATGCAATAACTTTGCTTTAGAAATTATCTTGAGACAATACATTACAGTATTCTGCAGTAAATTACAATTAGATAGCCAAATGGGATCAAAAATACATCCCCACTCACTCTTAAAGCAAGTCCCTTCCATACCAGGTACCTCATACCTTCAGTATCAGTTCAGAGGTTTAAAAACCTCGTGGTATGTGAGTGACATTCATATAATTTGAAAAGAATCAGAACTACTCTAGAGAACACCTTTTCTAAAAGAAAAAAAGTTGCATAAAGACAATTCTGATTGCTGTACAGCTGTAAGAAATCAAATAATCCCTTAATGAAAAGAAAGTCTGTCAAGTCAAGCCTCTTCTGAAGAGTAACTATAGCAAAAGAACCATAACTTCCTTTTCGGGGAGGGTTATTTAAAAAAAAAAAGTGAGGGATAAAACCAGAGAGGAAACAGCAAGACAAGAAGGAAGTAAAGAAAGAAAAGAGAAATATTGACATGTCTACTGAAGAAATAAAACAGATAAAAAATCAATTCCACATTGTTTAGAACTGAAAGTAGCTCTTAGGTTGAAAAACAAAAAGAAAAACCCTGAACACTGAGCTAAACTGTTATCGCACTGATTGTTTCATGATATGACTTACGGCCTTTCCTCATTACACTGTTATAGTGCTATTATTCCACTGTCAACATCCTACAGAATTCTGAGATTTGCAGTTTACTGAGGCCAAAGAACACTCTGGCTAAGAATTCTAAACTGCAAATCCCAGGATTCCATAGGATGTTGAAAGTGGAATAATAGCAATATAATAGTGTAGTGTGGAAAGACCCCCATTCTGTCATTTTCATATAGATCTATCATGCCAAGTAAATCTTTTTCTTTTTTATGCCCACCAAACAATCTATTAAGACTATTTTAGAATTATGTATCAATATTTCCTGCCATTGTAACACTTATGATCAGGAATCTCTCATCACACTTTTCTACCATTTCTTATAATTTCTTGTTTGAGCATAGAATGTGGGGCCATTATCCATTCTAGCTATGACACCGCAGAATATATTTTTTTTACCCCATGCACATTTTTTTTAGCAGCTTACCAACAAAGTTTAGTGATAAACCCATGTATAAGCCTGGATTCATGCAGATAGACAACATCATCACTATCTTGCAAAAAAGTATGACAACCATGTTGAAATCCTTCATGGACAGAATATTGATAAAGTCCCTGTCTCCTGTGTCAACAAACATAGAGGGTTGACTTGGGAAATGATACAAACAACTCTATTATGGGAAATTGGATAGAAATCAATTGAATGATGAGCATGAATAAAAAAAGCAATAACATAATTAAAAACCAATTTAAAGAGGAAACCGTTAATGGAAAAATTGGCTCCTTTATGAAAACATTTACATGAATTCACTGTGATAATCCTTCTTCTGAGGGAAAGATGTGATTACAATTGTTCATTCATTTCTAGATCAATTTTCTATAAAAGCAAGTTTTACCCCCAGTATTTGAAACTAAGCTATCTGATACAGAGGTTCAAGGCCTAATGCCATTCGACAATAGAAAATAAAGCTCTGTTGATTTGTTTGTTAAATTTATACCATTTCTTCCTGTCAAAAAATGACACTCAACACAGCTGTTTTTTTCTAGTGGGAAACAGCACTTTTATAGAATGACAGAATTATCTACACTAAAGTAAAACATAATTGAAGAGAGGGAGAAAGAAAAGTTGGCAAAATGAAAGATAGAAAAGGGCCTTTCCACGTTAGAGTTATAGTGCTATTATTCCACTTTCAACATCTTGTGGAATTTTGGGGTTTGTAGTTCACTGAGGTCAAAGAGCTCTTTGGTTGAGACTTCTATAGGCCCCTCCCTAAACTGCAAACCCCAGGATTCCACAGAATGTTGAAAGTAGAATAATAATACTGTAATGTTGTAGAGTGGAAATGGTCTTTCTCTCGGGCAGTGTGAGGAATTCATCACTGAAGAAGGAAAGATTTTGTCCATCAAATGGGAAAGACCAATGGGCCCTCTGCATGCAGATATAATATTTACATATTCAACTGAGGAGCAGGATTGGGCCAGAGAGAAGTTGTGCTCTTACATATTATGTATACATGTGAAGGGAGCTGCAAATTATCCTTTGCTCTCCCAAAGCTGAATCAAAAACACATACATAGATTAAAAACAGATATGATTGTGTTTAAAAGTATTGTGTACACCAATAGTTTATCCCAAGGATATTCCAGTCAAAATGCAACAGTCAGTTTTCACACTCTACCAAACTTAGCCCTCCTCATTCAAAAATGGTCATGGGCCCAATTTTTACATGATTTCTTTAAGTGTGAGTGAAGTGAAATGTAAAGACCCAAAGGGGAGGGGAGGATGTTCAGCCTTCCTGTTTCCACTGCCTTTCTTTCCCTAGTATCTGTTGTTACTGGCTGAGCACTAACTGTATATATTTTTCCAAATTCAAGCCTCTGAAGCCTGAATATTATGGTTTTGAATGTGTCTCTGAAGAATAAAAAGTAGGATGTTTGTTTGTTAGACAAGTTATTTACAGGCTGGTAGTTCCGGGCATAAAGCCAATCTAATTTAAAACAAAGAGATAGGGAGAAAATAGTAAGGAGAGGCAGTATAAACAAAGGAGTAGCATGCAAGGAAACCAAGGGCATACTGCATTTGGTATGAAAGGATTACTAATGCCTGATGGTCGATGTAATTGGATGGCAGCAAGCCAGGACACTGTGGCCAGTAACACCTGCAAATGATTGGTCAGTAAATGACCTCAAGACAAATTTCTCATCTCTGACTAGATGGGAGAATCTTTATTTATATTACCAAAGGCTAGTGAAATCCATTTGTGATTGAGTGGATAGAAGCTAAGATAGTAGAAAAGCCTGTTTCTGAGAGAAGAGAGTCAGGCTGCGCAACCTCCAGCAAACCTATGGTGCTGTCGCTGTTGCAAGCTGAACAACCTCTAACAAACTGCTAGGAAAGAGTGAGAGAGAACCTCTTATCTAAATATTAAATAGGCTATATTAAATGGATATTGCTTATCTGGGGAGATAAATTCCTGTTGCACATATAATAGTTGCTGCAATTAATGCAATATGTGTGTCTTTCCCCCATAGATGGAATATGGATTAGGATGTCCCAATACTGTGTAAGATCTATTATACCTTATATGTAAAAGCACTATGAAAGTATATCATACCAGATGTTTGATGCATTACAGTCAATGTTAATGATAAGCTTTGGGTCTAGCTCATTAAAAGTCCATGTTCTTCTGTAAGGGTAATGTACGTATATTTACAAGTTTGTCCATTTTAGTAAAATAGACTAAAAGAATAATGGAGAACCTGCTCATTTTCCCATATTAAAAATACTGAGATTCTAATATCTAAGAATGCTTGAGTAGATAGTTGATGCCTGTTTGATCATCTGCCTGTTTGAACTATAATCATGAGTTGAGAGCACACGCAACCAGAAAGTGACCAGGGGGACCTCCAGACAGATCCAGATGAGTTGACAAATGGCAAAGAAACTTCAGTCCCTTAATCTAAAGAAATAGGGATAGGAAACCCTGCTATTTCATTCTCCTAAGGGAAGGATGGAGATGCATATGCACTTCAGTTTTTCCTGACTTCTCATTTCTCGTATCACAAGTTTGGTTTGGCATGCAGTCTCATCAGTTTAGGAACCTAGCAAAATTTGTCCAATAAAACATCCACGCTGAAATATGTACAGGTTTCTATATACATTTTCATAATGTATACTTTCTGTATAAACTTTTTTGCAAACTGATGACAAAAGTAAGAGGGAGACTATATTCTGACCCATGAAGTCATTGGAGAAAAGGTGGGCTAAGTAACAACTAGGTAAACAAGGCTTTTTGTTTCCAGAAAAGGACTTTTCTCCCACAAAGCAACTTAAGGAGGATTTCAGTTCAGTGTTAATTGGAAATACAGCCCATTGCATTCAAAGTGGGTATATCCTGCTCCTGTTTTGAACTTGGGTGAAGTAGTAAATCATGGATGACATTTTTCACTTTCATTCTTTTTTTAAAAAAATGTTTTTATCGAAAATTTAATTTGCAAATAAAATCCCCCCTCTCCACTTTCAAGCTTATATTTTCCAGTTGAATCTGCTTATTTTCATTACATACGTTCATATATGCATAATTTCACCTAACAAAAAGGAAAATGATTACAGTGTTTCTTTCCCATTTCTTCTACCTTTGAATCTTTATCCAGTCCAGAACTACTCTCTATTCCCTTATTTTTCAAAGAAAATGTTATCTTTTCTATCTCTACCATATCTAAAACTTTTAACTTACATTCTTCAATATCAATATATTTCTTTTCTTTCCAATATTGCACATATTTCAACTGTGCAGCAGTTATTAAATATAATAATATCTTCTGGTGACAACTTATTTCTCTTTGTTGCCCTAGCATATTTAACAGATAAAACTCTGGTTTCATTTCAAAATTCAGATTACAAATTCTTTGGATTTCATCATGTATCCCCTTCCAAAAATTTTTTGCTATCCTGCAAGTCCACCACATATGAAAAAAAGACCCCACCTTTTCGTCACATTTCCAACATCTTGCATTCCTGTTTTTTGTTATTTTTTGTAATCTTTCTGGGGTCATGAACCATATATGCAGCATTTTATAAAAATTCTCTCTTAAATTAAAATTTGGTGTGAATTTTATATCAGTTTTCCATTCTGTCTCCCAAGTTTCTAATCCAATTGAATGTCCAATGTTCTGTGCCCACCTGACCATTTTATCTTTAACAATTTCTGATTACATTTCTCTTTTCAACAATATTTTTTAAAGTTTAGAGATTCTCTTCTTCTGATCACCCCTCATCAGTAAATGTAGTTCGTTTTCTTTTCTTTCAAATCCATATAATTTTTGGTCCATTTTAAATCTGTCCTTGAGTTGCCTCCATGGGAACCAGTTTAACTCATTTCCTAGTGCCTTTAGTTCTTCTACTGTACACAATCTTGGTTTATCTCCTTCCCATTTCAGCAGCTTGTTACTGCCCTGGTTAGCCCGAGCTTGGGGGATATTAAAAAGATATCTTTTGATATCAATAATTTGGCCTTCTATCCCCTCCACGTGCTTGCGAGGCCCCGGACAAGCACGCACACAGGCTCGGCCGATAATCGCTGTAATATTACGACACAATACAGGCAGGCCAGAAAATAGCCGACTCGCGGCTTCAGGAGACCTCAAGGCAAGTACTCAATTATGTATGCACGGAACTTTCAAAAGATCCTCTGCCCTGAGCTGGCAGCTTGATGATCTCAGTATACAACGTCCAAGCACTCTGCGTTTGCATACAGGCTACTCTATTGACAATTTGGCGATAATTCAACCATTCAAATTATGACCTTTCGGAGGCTTTGTCTCCAGCCCCAAATCCATTGTTTTCCCCAAGTCTGAACTAGCCTGCAGTCACAATTCTCCTTATAAAAACCCCTGACTTTGAGCACCTCTTCGGATCGCTCTTGGCTTCCATCCCGCCTTGCTGTCATTTGTCCAGCGAGCCTTCCCCTCAGCTCCACGTGCTGTGATCCACACTTCCCAGCTTCTCGGCTTCCGATCGGGCTTCAGGACAGGTGAAGTATCGCCCAAACCAACAACTCCTCTAAAAATCCCTCTATCCCACTCCAACCTTTATTTCTATAGTTTCTCTGTGTGTTTGTGTTGCATACACTGATTGATTGTATTTTCAATAAAATTCACATTTGTTATTTCACTCCGGTGTGCTCCTTGACTCGGCCTGACCCCATAGACATTGGGTTCAAGATCTCGCTACGTTACCCTGCCTCTCGCAGTGCTAACTTATGCTCTTTGACTAATTTCCTCCAACTTGTATTTTGAGAGCAATTTGGTGTCCCTCCCGGGACCCCCAGAGATCAGGGTAACAAGCTCTTGATATGTTAATAAGTTTCCTTGTTTTGCTGGAGCTATTTTATATGCTTCTTGGGGCGAAGTCCACACTGGAAGTCTTCTATAAAATTTTTGCTTTATTTGTAGCCAAACTTTCAGTAAAGATTTCTGGGTACAATGGTTATTAAGCTCTTTATTCACTGTAATTCTGTCATAACAAAGGTATCCGTGCCATCCAAACCTATTATTTATTTAAGTTCTTTAATTGTTATGTTTTCTACTTGTATCCAGTCTTTAATCAAATTCAAGCAACATGCATGATAATAGGTTTTTAATGATGGTACATCAAATCCCTCTCTCTCTTTTGCATCTTGTAATATTTTAAATCTTATTCTTGCTTTTTTTTCCTTGCCAGATAAAGTTCCGTAAATCTTTTTCCCATTCTTGAAAAACCTTTTCTTTTCCTATTATTGGTAAGTTCTGAAAGAGAAACATAAGCTTTGGTAATAAAGACATTTTAAAAGCATTTATCCTTCCCAGGAGAGATAGGTTTAAATTTTTCCATTTTTCCATGTCAGTTCTGATCTCTTTCCATATCTTAGAATAATTGTTGACAAATAATTCTTGATTCTTATTTGTTATAATAATGCCTAAATATTTTGTTTTCTTAGTTGGTATCCAGATCTTCTCTCCAAATCAGCTTGTTCTTTTCTTGTCATATTTAATGTCATCATCATTGTCTTTTCTCTGTTTATCTTATAGCCAGCCACTAGTCCATATTTTTGTAAAAT
The DNA here is from genome assembly GCA_030412105.1 of Cyclura pinguis. NCBI lineage: Eukaryota > Metazoa > Chordata > Lepidosauria > Squamata > Iguanidae > Cyclura > Cyclura pinguis. The sequence goes on from CM059602.1 coordinate 156,684,385, forward strand.
ATCCGTCAGCGCCTGAATTGATTCTTGAGGTTCCTTCAAAAATATGTTTACATCATCAGCAAATGCTTTAAATTTTATTGATTTATTCTTTATTTTTAAACCTCTTATCTGTGAGTCTTCATTTATTGCAGTCAAGAACACAGCCAGTACAGCTATAAATAGCAATGGTGATAAAGGGCACCCTTGCCATACCCCCTTGTTTAAGGCAAAACTTGTCGTAATGTCTCCGTTTATGATCAGCCTTCCTCCTGGTAAATCATCTCAATCCATTTCCAAAAGACTTCTCCTACGTCATATTTTTCCAAAACCCGGTGCATAAAATCCCAAGAAACATTATCAAAAGCTTTTTCTGCATCCAAAAAGATAAGTGCTGCCTTCTTCCCCTGGTTTTTGTCGTAATATTCAATCACATCCAAAAGTGTTCTTACATTATTCTTCATATATCTACCTGGGAGGAAGCCTGTTTGACCTTCTTGGATTTTGTCCTGAAATATAGATCTCAGTCATTTTGCCAACACTGCCGCCCATATTTTGTATTCACTTTCATTCTAATAAGGTTTTTAGTTTAGTAACATGCTATAAACACCAATTTAAAATTAATTTAAATGGAATACATATGCTTTTTCAGCATGAATGCAACTAATACAAGTTTTTAGCTGTTTAATTTATATATAACATAGCAGCTCTTTCCCACAAAACTTCTTATTTCTAGTTTCAGGACTGAAAAACAAATCCCACTGGCCAATTATTAATGTTCACATTTCAATATTTTATTTCAATACTGCAGTGAGGAATTCTTACATGAGTCTTGTATGAGACTTTCCAACTTCTAATACAACCATGCAATTGTAATATAGTTTTATTCTGTTTTCCTCATATGCCCGGAAGCAAGGCATATGCCTTAGTTATGTCAACAAGAAATCTATTGCTTGTTGACCTAAGTTTAACATAGTCTGTTATATTCTGGGATTTATGCAACAGTTTAGTAATACGCTTTCATCTTCTCCCTCCTCTGGGAAGTTGTTGATTGACAACATCCCATTCCCTGAGATTTCGGGGCCAACACCTGAGGCCAGGGACTACGACCTCTTTAGAGGTCACAGGCATGGGTTCCTGTGAAATCACAGAATCAGGGCAAAGATTAGGAAGCAGGACCTGAAAATGGGCATGGTTACAATCTAGGTAAATGGCCCCAAAATCTGAATAATCTCAGTTAATATGGTAATATGGCAATCCAGAGCCAGGAGGAAAAAGCATTTTTGAAGTCAGTAAAACACATCCAATAGCTTCAGCCATTGCCACTCTCTCCTCTATGTCTTGCATCCCATGCAGCCTTATCTATAGCATACAGGAAACCAGGTCTGACTAGGAGCAGAGGAAAGATGGTACAGATTACCAGTACCCAGTGGTCTGAAAATGGACCCAGGACCTAACTACATGGTATATGTTCTTGTTTTTCTTGGTAACATTATTCGTCAATTGTTTTTGACATCCATTGTAGAATTAGTAAATTTCAAAGAAAATAGTAATGGTATACAAAACAAACAAACCTTTTTTGCAAACATTGTTCTTCCTATATAATGCATTTGGGCATTTTAACTAACACATGTATCTATGTACATACTCCTTACTTTACATATTTCTGTGTGCATTTCTGAACTATAAATCACATTGCAAAATTCTGGGAAATGTGGATTTTAGCATGAGCATGGAAATAATTCATTTCTCCTACATCCCTACCCTTAGAATAATTTCTTCCAGCTAAACTCACTTCTATTACAGAAGAACATGGAGAAGTAGTGGGGGATTCATGCTGGCTGAAGGATTCTGGGATTACTAGTCCAATAAGTAACTATTCTAAATTCTGATTAATTCCTGAGGGACAACCTTATAAATGAGCCAAATAAAGACTATTTGGAATCCTACCAAAGCTGTGGGAAAATCTATCAGCTTTACTTCCTTTTGGCCCCTTTTTTTAAAAAACCCTTAAGGGTTTTTTTTCCTCCATCCCATTTATGAAGGAAAGTGTGGATTTTAGGGAGTGTGTGTGTGTGTGTGTGTGTATATATATATATATATATAATTTTTAACGGAATTCTAAGCCAAATGTATCAAACGTATTCATCAGCTACAGCTAATTCCATTGTGGAGAAAACCATATTCTTTTTGTCCATCATGTAGCTGTTAAAAAAGCTTATCAGGAAAATAAAGAAGTGAAACTCTAATTCTTCATAGTAAGCATCACTGGTGTATAAAACTAGACTTTTAAGAGCCAGGTATTCACAATTCTTTCTTTGGAAAGATAAATTTGCCAAGTCTACTGTCTTCCAGATTTTAATTATTGTTTTTTTTTTTAGATCTCATTTTCTTGACACATTTAGGGGGAAATATTGCAAAAAAAATTGAAAGTTGTTTTTTTTAAAAAAAAAAAAAAAAAAAAGCCCAGGAGGTACAAAACTCCTTAAGAGAGCATGATTTGGAGAGAAATATGCCATTTTAAAAAAAAAACAAACTTTTTTTAAGGCACTCTCAGTTGCACCTTTCCTAACATGGAGGAGGGGAAGATTTTGTGTAGAGATGCATCATAGAGCTCTCAGTACTCTTGAATTCTTCATTGCTCTGAGATAGAAGAAACAAAATAATGGCTCCCTCCCAAATGTCTGTTAGGAAACATGCTTCACTGTTTTTTAGAAATAATCCTTGTGTAATCTCTTCATAGCTTCTAGCTATCTTATATTTGAATTCCCTTTTGTTCTCTGGGATGCATACATTTTTATGAAGTTTAGTGATATATTCAGGCCTTAGCACAATTATGAATTTGAAACTCTCTTTCAATGACATGGAGAGCTACTAAGGGATTTGTTTAGTGATGCCACTCGAGCACAGACTTTGTCTAGAGCAATTTATTAGCATTAGCAGAATTCAATTACAGATGACACATAACAATAAGCAGACATTAATTAGTACTAAATACCCAAATTACCATGCAATGTTACTTCGGTACTAATTTGTCCATTTATCAGTTCTGTGGTGCCACTTAAGAAATTAAATGACAGATATACACATTATTACATTTCCATATTAATTTATAGATTGCATTGTAACACTCATTGCTGTGTTTAACTTCATGGTCTTTCTCTTGCATAGTTTAAACACATACACACACACACACACACACACACACATATGAACAGAGCTATTCTGGACCCAAGATTATAGAGGGAAGCAGCTGGCTCCATGCCTGAATTTCAGGGAGCAATAAACTTCCAACATTGAAATGAACTTGATGCATAGTACATTTAGTCATATGTAGATCCTGCAAATGCTGAGTATAAGTGAAGCATAAAGATTTAGTGAGGGCTGTAATTTCATCTCACAGATTCACTGTCATTCAACATTGTTAAAGCAAGTCCTTCAAAGAACCTTTCAGCATCTGAATGAATTGCCTGGACAACAGAACCAACATTTTCTCATGCAAGTATCCTGCCAAAATACTGGGAGGGGATGTAAATGCCTTTTTTTATTCAAATTAGATATTTTATTCATTATGTTATTCAAACATGGGAGGAGTAAATAATGCAATTTTCATTTAAATAGGATTGAGACCATTTCCACTTTGGGAAATTCACGATGATAAGTCATAATATAAATATATCGCTCCTCCTTCCCCTGATTATTTAGAGAGTCTCTCCCATGACACACTGGGCTCCTGGTTCAATCAAACTAGTTTTCTTATCAAGTTTTCTTAATGTTAGTCCACTGATTCTTAATTAGCAGTTCTACAGCTCTTATTATAATTTGAGTGTATACAGCCCAATTGAAACAGGCACTGAATGTAGAGATGTGAAAAATGCTTACAATTTTTCTCATCCTCAGTCAGAAAGGGTGCCTTGACACATGGGAACATCCCACTGGAAAATGGCAAAGTGCTGCAAAATTATCTATCTTTCTATCTATCTATCTATCTATCTATCTATCTATCTATCTATCTATCCATCCCCCCCCCAAAAAAAATTGCACAAGAAAAAAGTGTCAAACATTGAAGAATGGCAGAAAACAGGGTTGTTGTTTTGTGGAACTACTATATTTTCTGTCCCAAGATTTGTTCTATATGTTAAGGATGTCTAAGTTCTACTGATTTCTCTCTGAGAAAGCTATAGCTGTGCTTGATTTTCCTACTGAAGTGCACAGGATTTTAAAGTAGATTATATTAATTATAGTTAACACAGAAAAAGACTGGATAGCCTTATGCACAGAAATGAACTCCTGTGGCCCATACGCAATGGTGAGACCCACCAAGAATAGAACCATTGAGTCAACTGCTAAATGGTAACTCAACATTTATGTAAATCCCATTGATTCAGTGTGTTTATTCAAGCTGGGAATAGCCACTGACTTTGTGCCAATATTCTTAAAGATACATTTGAATGAAATGTATGATCACTCCTTGGACTGACAACTGAGGCAAAGAGGGAGATAATGAAATATGGGCTCTTTTAAAAGTGTTTTTTTGAAAAATGTTAAGAGCTATTGTGCACAGCATCTTGCTATCCCTTGTGGGCAGAGAGATGGTAAAGAAGTATTTTCAATTAACAAATAATAAATAAGAGCAATCTTTATCATAAGACTATACACAAGTACTGGCATGCTTGGACAAAGTAGTTAGATGATAATTTCTGGGATCTGGACTCCTATATCCTAACCCCATAAATATCCAACTGCCACCTTCCCAACTTGCACAGTTCTTGAAAAGAAGAAAAGCCCCTGGGCACAGAGAAATAGCAGGATTTTTAAAAACAGTCTCTTTTGCTTTACGTTGTTGTTGAGTCCTTTCATATTGTTTCTGACTTATTACGACCCTAAAGCAAAGCTATCACAGGGTTTTCTTGGCAAGACTAGTTCAGGGTGGATTTACATTTGCCTTCCTCTGAGACTAAGGAAGTATGGCCTGTCCAAGGTCACCCAGTGGATTTCCTTGGCCGAATAAGGATTCAAACCCTGGTTTCCAGAATCATAGCCCAGTGCTCAAACCACTACACCATGCTGGCTCAGTTGGTTTATATACAGTTTTACAGTAACAGCAAGAGTTGAGAACTGGGTTTTGTTGCAGTTGTAATGCTTATGTTATAAATTGCCCTTAAGCATCTGGAAAAGCAGGCTTTAAAATGTTTTAAAATGAAGAAGAAAGAAAATGAAGAAAGTAAGATGTAAGTACCAACTTCAGTCACTTCAAATTGGCCATTACAATCTCAGTGCCATAACTCAGAGACTCATGTATAAAAGTATATTTTAGTGCCAAAAAAAAATGCCACAGAGACTGATCATTAGTAAAGCTTAGGGACAGGGCAAAGAATTGTACTTCAGCTGTTATAGTGCAGATTGCAGTTTCCCTCAGTACAGGTTAAACACGAACGCACAGGGACAAAAGTAGCAGCTCACTGAAACTAATTTAGATCTGTACAGTGGACCCTCCACTTTTGCGAGGGTTTGGGGTGCAGAACCCTCATAAAATTGGAAAAAACCACAAATAACTCCCCCCCCCATGATCTTCTTCCCATTCCCTTCCAGAGCTTCCTCCTCCCATTCCCTTACCTTTTGTGTGCCAGGATTAGATGCAAGGGAATGGGGGGAGCCCAAGAGGGAGAAGGAAGGTATATACATATTCCCTCCTCCCCTTCCTTTGCCTTTTCCGTTGGCACATTGTCAAGGCAAAGGGATGGGAGGGGGAGCTCCAGAAGGGAGAAGGGAGACTTCCATGAGCCTTCCCCCCATTCCCTTGCCTTTTGCTTTGGCAGGAGTTCTCAGTGCCAGAGTCAGAGACAAGGGAATGGGAGGCAGAGTTCTGGAGGATAGAAGGAAGGCCTGCATGAGCAAACACACCCCCTCCTTCCCTTGCCTTTTGCCTCTGCGCGAGTTCTCAGCACTGCGGCCAGAGGCAAGGGAATGCAAGCCTTCCTCCTCCCATTCCTTTGCCTTTTGCTTCTGTGAGAGTTCTCAGCACCAGGGACAGAGGAAAAGGGATGGGAGGGGAGAACTCCAGAGAGGAGAAGGAAGGCATATGTGTACCTCCCTCTCATTCCCCTGCCTTTTGTCCAGGGGCTTGCCCAGTAGGATACAAGGGAATGGGAAGAGTAGAATGGTGGTGGTGGTGGTGGGGGCACATGGGCATCTCATAAATAATCAAATTTGTGAAGTTCAACTCTGCAAATGTGGAGGGAGGATGGTGCATTTTTTATTTAGGGCTCCTCCAGACAGGGCAAATGTGTTGAGAGGTTGTGATATTTGGTGCTGTTGTTCTTGCGAGTTGCTAAAACAACCAAACAATGTTTCTGTTGTATCAGACTATTTTCTGGCGATTGAGGACCATCAACATTTTATTCCCACCTTTGGGTAGATTTCTGTTTAAGTATCTTAAACAAATCTCCTTCTATTCGCCTCTTTTCATTTTTTTCTAATTTTTCATAGAGTTATAGTACTATAGCACATCAGTGAAATGGTATTTGTCCACTATAGCTCAGAAGGGAAAGAAAAAAAAAGGGAGAGAAAGAGGGAGAGAGAACAAATGTACTCATCAGGCCATAGGATCACCTCAGGAAACCACACCATTTTAAATCTCACTCATTAGAGCAGCCCTCTGGGATGCCTGGCCAAATTCTAGAAAAAATGCCATTGCCATGTAGATTCTTCAGACGTTTGATGAAAGTTTTAAAATCTGTAGTACCAATTCATCTAACTAAAATAACTTTATCGCTCACTTACTTATTCCATTTCTACACTGGTCGATAGTCAAAGCTCTGTGGACAATTTATACAATATTATAAACTTTTGAACCAATAGAATGTATGCATCCTCAAATGTTTACTCTCTATTAGGGTCTGAGATTTTGCTTTTTGATGGTTGTTTTTCATTCTGATTGCAATGTTTTCATTCTGTCTAATAGCCTTAGCAAATGTCGGTGACTGAATGCCTATCAGTTTGGAAAGTGAACCAGATCTGTGCAAATATAAGGGGCCAGTTTCTACATGATGAGGGAATAGCCTAGATAAACATAGGCCATTTCTGCATGATGGCACCATCCTGCATGGGGATACTGAAGCTGGTCCACAATGCATAACATCATACAATGTCATCACGGTCCCACTCCTGTCGTGTCCCCAGTCATCGTGACTACACAGTACAACATTACCAGAAAAAATCCAGTAATGGCTTCCCTTTGTGCAATGATTGCTTTGCTGGCAGCCTTGCAGGAAGGGCAGAAGCACCATCAAGTGCTTCCTTCCTCAGTGCAGCACAGAAAGAGGCCAGGAAGTGTCCCAAATGCTACCCATCCACCTGCAGCCAGATGGGTACAAATGAGAGGGTTTGGGTCCCACTCCCATCCCAGCAGTAGCACTGCCAGGGCATGGTAGGATGATAATATGCTTTGTAAACTACATTTTTTCAGTATTTGCATGAGAGGAACCTGTGAGCTTAGCAAATGCTACATTCATCTGGTGTGAGAGAGACAAAGGAAGGAAAGCTTTTAAGCAGGTACGGGCAAAGTGAGGCACAGGCTCTGTGTTTAGCATAGGGGTGTAATTCATCTCTAAGATCCTTTTTCCAAAGGTAGCAATGACTAATTTGAGCACTTTTCTTCTTGCTGTGAGAAAGTATTCAAAAGCCACTGTTTTCAAAAGCTATTCACAATTTGGGACTTGTTCTGTGAAAAAATTCTATGTGGTTGTTTTGTGCAGAAATCAGTATTTTCTGTGCAGGAAACCATCTTTTCTGCAGGGAGTATGATGTTTCCATTCACGAATATTAATTCCTGCACAGAAAATGATGTTTTCTGCACAGAAAATGCTGTCATTGGGGGATTATTCTGCCTAAAATTTACACATGGTTGATTTGCATAGAAAATAGCATTTTCTGCATAGAGTCCCCCCTTCCAAAAGACCTGAGGCAGAAAGACAGCATATGAATCAGACAAATAAATAAGCAAGCAAGCCAGTCAGCCTGAGAATGGTTCTGAGGTTATACTAAAGCAAATGTGCCCTCAGACAGTGGAATTTGTCTCTTTTGGAAGAGAGCTCTCTCTGCCTCATTCTCAGTTCCTCAAAGCTTTCACGTATTGGGACTGTTATGACAATTAACCTCTGGCTGAGAACAATTGAGATATGAAATGTCCACATGTCCATTATGTACACAACCAAAAGGAAAATAGAAGGGAATGGGAGAAATAATTGACATGCACAGGGCCACAAGAGTTTATAATAAATGTTCTGAAGAGGGTGGGAATTAGGATCTGGGAATGTGTGCATATACACACACACATACACACACATGTGGATATTTTAGAAGGAATAAACAAAACCTTGTTCGCCTCCTCTACTTTACAAACTTTCAACCCTTACTTTTTTCCACCTTCAGTGGTTGCCCAATATTAAGGATTAGTAAGGGAGAAAGTTGACTTAGCTCTACCTGTCTGTGAGAACTTTAACAGTTTCCCCATTGTTTCCATCTCCTCATCCAGACAACAGAGCATCCATGTTAACCAACAGCAGATTGATAAAATTGCTATTTTGAACATTTCCCAGCATCTACCAGTTAGTGTGGCCATGACGGCTGTGGTATTCAGAGAACTGTAGTCCAAGATGTAATTTTATCAAGCTCTGTCAATAATTACCTCTAGGCATCTGTTAATAGGTATCTACAGACATGTCTTTTAAAGGCATGAAAGCTGCCATCAGTGGCACTGCAGTGACACTGAGTTTTAGCGGAGGACTTGAAAAGTGTCAGCACACATCATAGCAGAAACATGTAACATTTACTTTACTTTATCTAGATTATGAGGCAATATTTATAGCAAAATGTTTCAGATTTCAGTAAGAGAAATCAAGCACATAAATCAGAGAAAGAGAGACTGAGCGGGCAGAGACTGATTCCATTGTAATCTCTGGATTAAAACCAAAATTGTACAAGCAGAACTCTATACGGGGACTGGACTGCCTCTCCTCCTTCTTGCAGAACCCCCACACACTGTCAATTTGGGGGCATATGATGGAGCTGTGGCAAGAATATGAATTTATCCCATTGAAAGATACTGTTCAGTCAGTGGAAGATGCTAAGTGGGTATAAACCTCTGTTATTACCAAGAATATCGGATTAATTAAATTTAGTACAGGTTATTTTAACATGTTAGTGTCTAGACAAGGAAACAAGATGAAATAATGTGACGAACCAAACAAGTTGGGAGAAATTTCCATTGTGGTCTTTATTATTAGAATAAAAAGAGATCATTAAAAACCCAGAAAGTTGTATTTTTCTTAAAAAAAATCAGTGTCTAGATCACAATAAACCACATGAGATATTATAATAAAATCCATGAATTTTGGAGGAATTAAATGATGCTGCAGTGCTACATATGTCTAATGGCAAGACCTATTGAATTCCACAGAGCTTCAATACAGCTTATTCCAATTAAGTGTATATATGATTGCAGCCTAAGTAGATAACTATTCATTAGGAAAAAATAATTGAATAATGATGAATTATTCTGATAACAATCTGTTGTGCTGTTCATAATAATGTTAATCACACTTTTTCTTTCTTTAATAATGCTACATGATATTATCTAAGAAACATGGTTAAAATGACCATGTATAAATTGAAAATTATATGGATTGGGAAAAAAAAATGAATCTCCTCTATTAGGATGATGCATCAGGAAAATGTTCCCAATTAAAATAAAAGTAATTAAAATTAAACTGTTAAATGAATGTTCTTCCAGAAGGCTACAAAACAGAATCCATTTCTGGGTAGCACAAAATAAAATATTTGGATTAATTAGTTACTGTGCATAACTGACAAGCATTAGCAATTGTTTTGCACTGCACAGAATTTTTGTTAGCCAGAACATCAATTCTGTTGCTGCCATGCTATTAGTATTATTAATATTATAGATATGCTATTACTGTAGACTATACAGTAGTCAAAGCCCAGATCAGAAGTGCTGGAAGCCAGAAAGCTTAATAGCAGAGAATTATTGATGGAACCACTTGTGTTAGAAATCAGCAACTGGGCCATAGGGATTTTGTAGGTTTTAGAAACCAACCTGAAATTTTTGTACTTATTTTAGCTGTCCCAGTGTTATGTGTGCACTACATATGCATACACTACATATCCTCTGTCTTGATCTCACTTAAGATAAGGATACCTCATCCTTCATTGGAGGTGGAGTGTGTAAGGCTGTCAGGCAAAACTGATCTGGGCATGGTTCAGGCTTAACTAGGGAATGGGGATCCATTCATTCAGTTTACTTTCCAAATCAGAAAATGCATAATTTGCACTTCCCACACCTATAAGTGAACAAAACACACTTGGTCTTTGATGTTTGTGAGACTCTTGATTTTGTCACATGCTTCTCTCATTATAAAAATGAGTGAAGACACAGTTTGGAACTGGATACTGTTAACACATCTGGTTGCAAAATGTATTAAAGTTGGAGCATCACAAAATCTTCTTTTTAAGCAGATTACATGCACAAGAAGCACCTGGTTCTGGTTCTGGTTTAAATATATGCTGTACAAGATTTGAGGAGAGGAAATGACAGCCATTCTTGCAATGGAACTGGTAACTATTTTGATTCCTCTCTTGCTGCTCATAACTATTTGACCATAAGCAAAATGCTAATATGCACAACCCTTTCAAAAGGTCACAAAAAAACCAAAGGAATCTTATAGTTGCATTGAAGTAAAACATACTTTATAACATTTGCTTTGTTTTTAGCTATGCGTACATAAGATATATTTTCATCTAGATCTGTATAATCTCTGTTTTGTTATTTCAACCATTGAATAAAGGAAATATTGATTTTCAACCACCAAGGGCAGAGGTTTTCATTACATGGCATCATGCATGCAGCGACTGCTTCCAGCAGATATTCACTGGGTTGATTCTCAATGCTTTACACAAGGAAATGAAATGTCTTTTCAAAATGGCATTTTAGATGGATTGTCCAGTCTCACTGGCAGCTTCGCTACGTGATTGGCCTGCAGAGTTCTTTCAGATACTCTTAAAATGGCATTAGCAAGATCCAAGGTATATTTACATAATAGTGGCCACATAAACTCTTTTTAAAAAAAAATAAAAAAAAATAAAAACTGTACAATTTTTCTCTCTCTCTGGGAAATCCCCCCCCCAAAAATAATCTTTACTTTTCCTAATGCACATTGTAATATCATCATCATCATATTATAAATTAAAAACTAGATTCCAACTCTACTTGTATTTTCTCATTTATAAAAATATATTCACAAATATCACATTGACAGACTTGGTACACATTTAAGGGCTTCCATTTGCAAATGGCAAACAACATATTTCTTAGGCCATCCACACTCCAGAATGACAAACTGCCTACCCTAGTTCTGTGATGGTCCACTCTCTATGCTGGTTCTTTGTGTATGATTATGTGATGATCCACTCTCTGACATGGTACAAACTGAATATATCACCCACCACTAATCATAACTCCAAATGGTGGCTTCTGTATAAATATGTGACCAAGGGTCAAAAAGTCATTAATTCTTGTGTTACTGCGGTAGATAACCCTAGCCCCAGGTCTACAATTTAATATTAAAAATATCTCCATGTGCTTGAGAGGTCCCCCGAACGAGCACGTAGGTAGGCACGAATGGCTGAAATCAGGAAAAACTCGGTCAGGCCAGTATATTTACAGTCACGTAGCCCCAGGAGACCTCCAGAAGTGCAAAATATAAAAATACACAAAAGGTCCTCAGCCCTGAGGAGCCAGCTTGAAGGGATTAATGCTTCTGACAAATGGCCCATCAAGCGAGAATGATTTGCATATAGCCGCAGCTTTTGACAACCCCAGCAAATCTAATCATGCAAGGAACTTTGACATATTGGAGCTTTGTTCTCCCAACCATGCAAAGGATGTGGACAGTTTGAAGCTTTGTTCTAGCTCCTCCACTGATTGTTCTCTCCGGGATAGGATTAGCCCTCCAGGTGCCTTTTCCCCCATAAATAGACCGGGGTTTTGAGCGTTTCCTTGGATCTCTCTGGATCGCTCTCGGCTTACCATCACTCCGTCCAGCTATCCCCTCAGCTCCCTCCGTGCTGAGTCTCTTCTCTTTCTCCGCTGCCGTCTCAGACCTCTGGACTTCAGGACCAGGTGCAGTATTCCCCAGCTGTAACCCTCCAAAAGTCCCCTATCCAATTTCCTCTCTTTTATTTCTAAATAGGCCTTGTGTGAGTGAATGCGTAAGTGCGAATGTGCACAAGTCTTTATTTTTAATAAAATCATTTTATTAGACAATTTTGCTTGGGTTTTGGCTTGGCCTGACCCCGTAAAAACTGGGTTAGAAGATCTCGCTAGGTTACCCTGCCTCTTGCATTGTTATAGCTTGTGCTCTGGCTAGTTTCCAGTCCCCATTGTGTGGAGCACATTGAAGTGTCCCCCAAGGGACCCCAGAAATCAGGGTAACACTTGATATTTAGCACAGGACAGTAGGCACCACTTTCAAACTGACAGCAGGGAGAATACCATTCTCTTAAAATATTTTGGTTACACTTCTAAATAATCCTAGCACTTTTTGTTCAGTGTTGACGCTATCTCAAAATACATCTGGTAGGTGACAGGCATGTACAGTAATTACTGTTCAGCAAGACCTCTATTAGAGTACTGGGAGCTACAGCCTGAAAAAGTAATCCTGACTAAATTAGCTATAGCTGCAGCTCTCTCAGTCAATTATTTCAGCTAATAACAATGCACAGTCTGTCCTATCGGACACATACTGATGAATACTGCCAGGAGTGCATCTCTGGCATCACAAAGCATTAAGTAAACTTCAGCCTGACTCCTTTCCAACTTCTTCTTCAGCAGTCATATTATCATAAGACCTCAAATAAGGACCCACAGGTACGAGTGTTGAGCTTAGCAGCATAGCACCACCTGCCTATCTCCTGACCTATAAGACTATCAGCTCCAAATCAAAAGATATTGCGTATCTGACAGGGCAAGTTTTACAATGATACCGTTTGTTCTGCACACCCAAATTACACACACACACACACACACACACACACACACACACAGAGGGCAGGAGCATGCAGTACTGAAGGTTTGGCCAGGAGCTACATACTATTTTTTAAAATGCCTTTTCTTCAGGTCTGCCAGTCTTCCATTCTGTGCACCCCCTCTTTATTCAGAGTGTTTCTCCAGGTCAACCTTTTCCAGTGTAAGTTGCACCTTTGGATAGCCTCTTTCTGCCTTCTGTTGTACACTGAGTTTTAAGATGGTAGGGATAAGTCACCCATATGGCATTTATATTGCTAACAGGGAGAGCAAAATTATCAGGTGATTGAGATGACAGCAGTTCTCCTGATTTTATAATTTCATTATTTTTCCTTTATTCAATAAGGAAGAGAGACTACAGGAATGATGTCAGTCTTCCAGAGGTTCTCTCTTCTTACTCCAAATACTTGTTTGTTTGCTTGTTTGTTTTCATCTTATAATGCATGCCACTTGGTCATCTGAATAATTATATTAACAATACCAACAACAATCAACACCTTTCATTTAAGCAAATTGTATAAGTTGTGTTTACCTAAGCTCCATAACAACAGGAAATTGGAAATCCTCAGGAGAGAGCTTTTAAACATTGCTAGGAAACATGGATATTGTATAGTAACCTGTGCTATAGTTAGCTTTACTTGCACCACTACATTGAATCTAGGCAGCTGTCAGTGGCAGAGAGATAACTGTAAGATCTAGCTATGTCTGTTCACTGGAATACACACATCAAGTCTATGCTACTGAAGCTACCATTCCATATTACAGGTACCCAACAAGAAACCAGAACCATCCACATAGATTCTAGGTGTCACAAAAGTATAGGCTTCGAAGACATATTGAAAAATCCGGTTCAACAGCTTGCCACTAGTAGGGCCCTTTGAACCACCTCCCTTTTTAAATAGAGAGTGGACAGAACAGAAACTAAGGCCATTTCTACACTATATTGTTCATAGAATCATAGAGTTGGAAGAGACCACAGGGGTCATCCAGTCCAGCCCCCTGCAATGCAGGAACATACATCAAAGCACTTCCAACAGATGGCCATTCAGCCTCTGTTTAAAAACCTCCAAAGAAGGAGACTCCACCATACTCCACTGAGGCAGCAGCATATTCCTCTGCCAAACCGCTCTGACCATCAGGAAGTTCTTCTGCAGTTTGAAGCCATTGCTCCTTGTCCTAGTCTCTGGAGCAGCAGAAAACAAGTCTGCTCACTCCTTGACATGACACCCCTTTAAATATTTAAACATGGTTAGCATGTCCCCTCTTAACCTTCTCTTCTGCAGACTAAACGTACCCTAAGCCACTCCTCATAAGGCATGGCTTCCAGACCCTTCACCATTTTGGTCACTCTCCTCTGGACATGCTCCAGCTTGTCAATATCCTTCTTGAAATGAGGTGCCCAGAACTGGACACAGTATTTCAGATGAGGTCTAACCAAAGCAGAATAGAGTGGTACCATTACCTCCCTTGATTTGGACATATACTCCTGTTGATGCAACCAAGAATTGTGTTTGCTTTCTTGGCTGCCACGTCACACTGCTGACTAATGTTCAGCTTGTGGTCCACCAAGACTCCTAGATCCCTTTCACACATACTGTTATCCAGCCATGTGCCTCTCATCCTACATTTGTGCATTCCATTTTTTCTGCCTAAGTGTAGGACTTTGGCCCAGCTCTCCAATCTGTCAAGGTCATTTTGAATTTTGATCCTGTTCTCTGGCATGTTAGCAACCCCTCCCAATTTGGTGTCAACTGCAAATTTGATCAGCATGCCCTCTATTCCTTCATCCAAGTCATTGATGAAGATGTTGAATAGCACTGGGCCCAGGACTGAGCCCCGTGGCACCCCACTAGTCACTTCTCTCCAGGAAGAAGGGAAACCATTGGTGAGCACCCTTTGGGTTCAGTCAGTCAACTGGTTACAAATCCACCAACAGTAGCCCTGTCCAGCCTGCTTTTTATTAGCTTCTTTGCAAGAATGTCTTGGGGAACTTTGTCAAAGGCCTTACTGAAATCAAGATATGCTAAGACCACAGCATTCCCTTCATCTATCAAACTTGTAACTCTGTCATAAAAAGAGATAAGATTAGTCTGGCTTTACTTGTTTTTAAGAAACCCATGTTGACTTTTAGTGATTATGACATTGCTTTCTAAGTAATTACAAACTGACTGTTTAATGATCTGTTCTAGGATCTTTCTGGGTATTGATGTCAGGCTGACTGGGAGACAATTATTTGGGTCCTCTTTTTTCCCCTCTTTTGAAGATGGGGACAACATTTGCCCTTCTCCAGACTGCTGGGACTTCTCCTGTTCTCCAACAGTTCTGTGTAACAGAGAGGCTAACAAGACTGGTCAAGCCCTCCTTTTGGTTCACGTGGGAACCAACGACACTGTAAAGCACAGCTTTCAGCACATCACAAAGGATTATGAGGTTATGCGTAGAAAGCTGAAGGACCTTGGTGTGCAGGTTCTGATTTCATCTCTCCTTTCTGTTGAAGAACTGTTATAATGCTATTATTCTACTTTCAACATTCCGTGGAATTCTAGGGTTTGGAGTTTACTGTAAAAGCCAAAGAGCTCTCTGGCTGAGAATTCTAAAGGCACCTCCCTAAACTGCAAACCCCAGGATTCCATAGGATGTTGAAACTGGACTAATAACACTATAAGAGTGTAATGTGGAAATTGCCTCAGATCTAAATGCAGCTGTTTGCCTTATTGGAACTGACCCATTGTATCAAAGGGCACTTGGGAATTCAGCACTTACATAAGTTCCATTGGGTCTTATGTACAGGGTCTACTGTAGTTAACTAACATCTACATTTAGGCCTAACACTGCACTAGTGCCAACACACTTTAAGGTATCAAGGACAAGGAAAAGGGAGAAATGGAATATCAAATATGGAACTTCATTTTGATGGTTAACCATGAAATAAAGACACCAGACAACAAAATGAGGTGAATAATAAGGCCACATTATTTGACCTGACTTATTTAAAATGCATTGGTCTGCAAAGGGAGCAGCGGGGAGCAACTGATGTGAGTCCGGCTGAGTCCAGGTGTCACTTCCTGACTATCTTCTCAGCCTTCCCTTGGGTGAAATGCCTCACCCCTGAGGGCAATCCAAATTACATTTGGTTGCTCCCTAGACTGGCATAACTGGAATGTAATCTGGGGAACTCCTACCGAAGCCACAGGGCCCTACAAGTGAGAGCTCTTTTCCCAGGTTAGCCTCAATAGTAGTCTCCTTCCCCTAACCCAGAGACACAGAGCCCTAAAGAGGAAATTCCAGAACCCTACCCTACAGCAAAGTCATATATTCCCCCCCTCCCTCCGGCTACTTGCCAGATATAAACCACTCTAAGCCAATTGTCCAAGTCCACTGAGTGCAGTGTGGGATAGGGAAAAAAAAATTCTGGGTAAAGTGGGGGGGATTCCTATTTGTCCCCAAAATGACCAGATAAACTCACAGTGCATTGAGGGCAGGAAGGTGGGTTGAAACAACGGTCCAAGAAGAACATACGCCGGGACAACCAGGCATAAATAGTCTTTGTCCCATGCACATCACATGATGTGATCTGGTATGAAATACCAATCACATATTACACGCTGGTCTTTCTCACAGCAGCCCTCAAAGGCATACACTTCCCAGCAGTGACTGTCGCCATGCAGATCCAGGGAATAATTCTGTCAAGGAAATAAGATCTACGGCTTTTTCACACACTTTCCTGTAGACTGCATTTGTTTAAGTAAATTTAGAACTCCATATTTTACAGGTAGTGGTCACAACTTCAAAACGCATAGATTTAATAACCAGGTTAAAATATGAGTCTCATTCTGTCAAAAAAGTTCCTCATTGCTATCTGTCTTAATCACTTAGAACGTAACCTTCATTGCTGGTCATTTGGATCCTATACAGTGCTTAAATATTTAATTGAATGAGAAAGCCTGGACTATGGTCTCTAGACACATAAATCATCCTTTATAAAAACCTGTGTGTATGGTTGTTCAATTGTCATTGCCTTTAACAAGATATTTGTCTTTATAAAAAAAAGTACTATGGAAATGTTGAAGGAGAGAAATCATAGTGGGAAGAACTTTAAACATGCTGTGATCCTGAATAACCTTAGTTCTCTTCATACCATGCCATCACCCACTTATTTTATTGTATTCTTAATGTGTATCAAATCTAAGACTGAAATTCTGTAAATAAGTAGTTTGCTTACATCCAAGAAGTCAATATCATTTAAGCATCCTCCTTAAAGTTTTCCACAGCCAAAGGATCTATTTAAAAGGAAGATCATATTAAAGTAGATTCCCAAAGATCATATTAAAGTAGATTCCCAAAGTGGCCTGTTTCCATCACCAACTGAGGGCTGTTTTGTTTACTGGTTGTTTATACAGAAAAATGATTCTTTGTAAAGAAATATTTTGTTATTTTCCATTGTTTTATTATTTTTATGATTGGTATTGTATTTTGTGTACTTTATTATCATCACTAGCATTTTTATCATAACAATGAAAGTGCATTTAAAGTATTTTTAAATACATTGATCCATCCATGAATATAGTTCAGTACAAATGGCTCACATCTACTTGTGTCCTATACGTGACTAGGATTCCATATTCTGGAAGGTTGGATTGCAGACCGATGTTCAAATTACAGGGGGAGCACAGGGAGCCCCACAACTGTTATTTTCAAAAAGCAAATATAGAAAAATTGAAGATAGGGGTTGTGGATTTTACTAGTTGTCTTCCTCTCTCCCGCCTCCCCCATAATTTAAGCATTATTCTAGATCCCAAGGATAGTTTAATGGTAAATGTAATGAACTGGATTTCTACCACAGCATTGCTAGAGGTGAAAAGTAACAAATTATAGCACCACAGTTGCTTACAATGCTTTTTCCCCTTTTCTGTTCCAGTTATCAAAGCATGAGGGTGTTACATTTTAAAGATAAGGTAATGACCTCAGTCCTAACTGGTTAATCCTAACTAAAGTTGATCCGTTTAATGAATTGTTGAATGGTGAGTTAACATCACATTGATTTAATGGGTCTGCTGTCTTTGGTATTGCCAAGAGGATTCAGGGCAAGAGGATGAGAAGTAACAATGTTGCTTGTTTTGGAGTAATGAATCGTACATTATAGTTATTTTAAAAAGTATTTGAAAGGCAGGTTTAGGCATTTTCAAGGCATTTTGATAGAAATCATTTTGACAGGAATCAGCTGGAATCATTATACATATTCTCTCTTAACCAATGCTTGGTTTAAAAGAGTGAGTAAATAGCATTGGATGGGGCAGTTGAGGGGAAGAAGAAAAGATGCACCAGAATCTTAACTGTACAAGCTGTTAGACACCACATTTTAAGCACAGCTTTTCTCAAAATTCGGATTAACAAGTGAGACAAAATTCTGTTTCCAAAACTGCGTGGGAAATGAAGTGTTTGTTTTTCTAACGCTGTTTTAATTTTCAAGATTGAGAAGAATAAAGGATAGCAAAGAGAGTCATAGCAAGTTTAAGAAGTTTTCTCTCAGATGTTTTTAGAACTGAACTCTATACCATAACATTAAAGATGAATACACCTGTTTTAAAAGGATTTGGTATTCCTCATAATAATCAGGGTAGGCCAGAAGAACATGCTCTGAAACACACTGGAAGGAGGTAATTGGATGCTTCTCTAATGCCCTTCTTTGGTTTTCTTAAGCCATTTCTGCACTAGACTGTTATAGCACTATTATTCCACTTTCAACATCCTATGGAATCCGGATGGCCCCTCCCTAAACTGCAAACCCTGGATTCCATAGGATGTTGAAAGTGGAATAGTGCTATAACAGTCTAGTGCAGAAATGCCCTATTGTCCTGGTCACTTCCCATTTCTGCTCTGTTTACATTATAGTGTGCTATCTTTGAACTTATGCTTGGGTAATAAATCTTATCATAAACGAGACTCCCTGGAACCTGAGATCCACAAGGAGGGTCCTTTTCTCAATCCCACCACCTTCACAGGTATGGTTGGAGGGAACATGACTTTCTCAATAGCTCCTCCTAGATTTTGGAATCCCCTCCCTAGGGAGTCTCCGATGTCCCCCTTTTTTGCTCTCCTTCTGTTGGCCAGCCAGCACCTTCCTAATCTGCAAACCCCAGGAGCTGCAAACCTGAGATTTAAGAGGGAATATAATCCTCATCCAACACAAGCTGAATCCCTGTTCTTTGATCTGCCTTTCAAATGACCAGGAGCACTTCTGTATTGTCTGTTTCAATTTGTTTGCCTTCATCCTGTCTATTAACAACAGCAGACATTGGTTTAGTACAGAGACAGATTCCTGGGAATTGGATAGAAAGAAGAGATAGAGTAGGGTATTATCAACGTACTGGTAACATCCAACTCCAAAACTCTGGACAACCTCTCCCAGTGGATTCATGTAGATATTAAATGGCATGGGGGACAAAACTGAGTCTCAAGGGACCCCACAGACCAATGGCTTGGGTTGAACAGGAATCCCTCAGCACCACCTTCTGAGCTCATCTCTCTGAGAAGGACTAAAACCACTGCAGAACAGTGTCTCCAAATCCCATCTGAGAGATGCAGCTTAGAAGGATGCCATTGTTGATGATACTGAAAGCCACTGAGAGGTCCAGTAGAATCAGCAGGAACACCCTCCCCCCTGTCTGGTTCCCCTCAGAGGTTACTTGCCAATGTAACCAAAGCTGCCTCTGTTCCATAACCAGGCCAAAAGCCAAACTGAAATGGATTTAGATAATATAGTCAGTTTTGTGAGTTTTTTTAAAAAATATATTATTATATCTCCAAAGTGTTGTGCAGACTCTTCACCGTGGGCTTCTGAGTAGTCTACATGATACTACTTTCCAAGGGACTCTAGCCTATGGTCAATTGAACTTGCTCTGAGTTGCCCACCATTGATGCTCTAGTTTCTGTTCCACTCATTTCATCACCACCAGCTCCTTAGTGAACCAGAGGGCTTGCTGCCTCCAGTCTGTGGGAAGCAACACTTAGAAGCAATTGTGTCCACTGCACTGGCCATTTCCCTATCCACTGGGTTTTGACAGGATCACTTGCCAAAGCAACAGGGAACTCCTCAAGAGCCATCAGGACTCCCTTTGAATCCATAAGCCTCCTCAGATGGACCATCTTCATCAGTCCCACACCTCTGCAGAGCTTCTGAGTCCCAGTGAGTCTAACACCTCCAGATAGTGATCTGTTCATGACAATGGAACTACAGAAAGTTCTTCCATACCCAGACCACCATCATCTCCCCCAGCACAGAAAACCAACCACAGGCTATGTTCTGCATTGTGTGTGAACCCAGATAGTATTTGGAACAGATCCATGGTCATAATGAAGGACACAAAGTCTTGACAGAATGGTCTCAGCATGGGTGTTTAAGCCTCGCAGCACAACAAACCAGTGGAACAACAGTGCCACCACTGAGACTAACTCAAATAGCTCAGAAAGTAAAACTGTTGAGCAGAGTAATGGCTGTTACAGCAATAGAATCTCTGTTCTATCCCAGCCACACAACTTCAGATACAAACACTGAAATCAAGTAGGCTGGAGGATGGAGCACCTGTTCAGGAAGATGGAATCATGAGAGAGCACTGCAAATCTACCTACCCAGTCCCAGGTCTTCCTTGATGCTGCTGCATTGAGATCTTGGTGGAAAAAGCTGGGAAAGGTTAACTTCCTCTGCTTCATCCAGCCACATCTCTGTAAAACAAGCCAGGTTGGCATGCTCATCCAGGATCAACTCCTGGATCACAAGTATGTTTCCACTCACTAACCTGGCATGAAGTAGCCGCATTTCCAGCCTAGGAGGTCTGTTGTCAAGACTATCCATATTATTTGAGGTGGCGAACAGTTTGGGGGCAGTGAACACCATTTCCCTTAGTGATAATTCTACCTCCCCACTCCATATCCCCATATACCCATTACTGTTGGAATGGCTGCTCCTTGGGCTGCTTCCTTTCCCATGCTCTCCAAATTACACCTTTCTTCCTTTTGGTGGCAGAGCAGAATTGTTTAAAAAACCTAAAATATATGTAAACAGGAATCCATGTTTATTATTGTGGCAGACAGTTATTATGAAATAGTGAGCAAATGGAGAAATTTGAACAGGCAAACAGCAGAAACATATAAGCTTAATGCACTTAACCAGACACACAACAGAAGAGTAGGCATGGTATTCTTTGAATGTTTATTGCTTGGTTGTCAGCACTCCTCAACCTGGCACTGTCCTGCCTGGGGGAATACAACACTCATCATCCCCAGCCATCATGACCATTAGAAATTATAGGAGCTCCAGATGTGCAGCTCATGGAAAAGGGTCTCATGGAAAGTCTTGAAATAGAAATTATTTTTATGACCTGGACTTCTGTGATCTTTGGCATGTATCTACATACAGAGTGGATTACGTCCTAATTTACATCAGCTTTGAGATGCAGTGCAGGATCATGACAGGAATGTATAGATAATGTACACATCTCCAAATGCAAGAATTCCCAAGCACTTGCTCTTTCTAACAATGAAAGAAGCAATTCCATGTATGAAAATGCTGTGTGTGGAGCCGTATATTCCATTTTTCATGTGTGGGAGACCCTAGGACACCTAGGAGTATGCATGAGTGCACAAGCACACATAAGAGAATTTGTATAATAAGATGTGCTTCATTTCTGTCTTGCTACTATAATATAAACCTTTGTGGTGGGGGGGAGATTTGGCTCTCCAGATGCTGATAAACTACTACTCCCACCATGCCTCACCATTGGCCAAGCAGGGTGGGGTGATGGGAACTGGACTTCAATGACACCTGAAGGGCCACAGGTTCCCTAACCCTGCTATAACCTCAACAAATTTTGTCCGTTGCAGTTAGATGGAATGCTTTGGAGTTACATAATCAGTTTTATCAAGCTGTTTATTAGAAGCAAATGGAAAGAAGAAAGGTTGTCACTGTATACAGACGCTGACATTTACAGACAAATCCCCATAATTACGATATCAGAAACTTCATTATAATATATATGATAGAAGCGCAATTTCATTATTAAGAGAAGCCACTTACTATCACACTGCCCTTTTCTCAAAGGTCTTTGCTTAGCTAAGTAAATCACCCTTGCTTCATTTAACCCAGCAGTCATCTCGAAGTGCCTTCTCTTTAGGCCTTTATTGTCTACCAAATGATTTTGCGTAATCATGATTCTGATTTTTATCTTGTGCATTTGTTCACAGGTGAACGCACTGGAGTACTACAGTAACAAAGGCTTCCACTTTTTTTTCCTTTCTTTTCCCATCCCCTTATTTTTGCAGAATATTATCAGGTGATTGACAGGCAGGAAGGCTATCAGTCAAGAAAGGTGGAAAAACATAAATGATGCATTACACCACTTTGCAAACTTATGAGCAAAGTCAGACAGGGCACCAGAAAATGAAAACAGTGCTGAATGAAAAACAGGCTAGAGTGCACGGCAGCAAAGCAATCCCACTTCATGAATTTATAAAAGAGTCAAAATGTTCTCTAAACAAAAAACAGAAAGAAAACCAACTTTAAAATTCTATAATTAACAGTTCATGTAAGAGATCCATTCCTTAGGCACTGCCCCACTCCATCATATTGGTTTGGTCTTGTCCCTGGAAATGTCCTCTCTCTTTGTCAGGGTACCTCCAACTTGTTGTTGTTGTTACATGCCACTGAGTCAGCTTCCACTTATGGTAAAACCATGAATGAGAGACAGCATGATGAAATGTTTTGAATGATGGACTAGGACTCTGGGAGACCAGGGTTTGAATCCCCACTCAGCCTAGGAAATACCCTAAGTGATCTTGGGCAAGTCACACTTTACCAGCCTAAGATGAATACAATGGCAAGCCTCCTCTGAAGAAATCCTACTGAGAAAGTTCTATGATGTGGTCCCCATACATCAGAGCTGACATAACAACAAACACATGAGACCCTCTTATCAACAGTTTTGCTAAATTTGCTACTCCTGGGCCATTTCTATGCTACACTGTTATAGTGCTATTATTCCACTTTCAACATCCTGTGGAATTCTGGGCTTTGTAGTTTACTGAGGCCAAAGAGCTCTCTGGTTGAAAGTTTTAAATGCCCTTTCTAAAATGCAAACCCCAGGATTCCACAGGATGTTGCAAGTGGAATAATAGTGTAGTGTAGTGCAGAAATGGCAATTGCAAAACTGCTCTATTCTGCCCTCCACTGCAGTGCAACCAAGGGCTCCTGGTGTGCTAAGTATGTGGTCTGGAAGAATGCGATGCTGGGGAGGTTAGGGTGGGACCTGGAAGGCTAGGAACAACTTCATTGTGATACATGATATAGTGGTCTAGTGGTTAAAATGATAGACGAGCACTGAGGAGAGCCAAATTCAAATTCCCATTCAGCCACAAATCTCTCCAGTGGCTTTGGGTCAGTTACTGTCTCAGAGTAAGCTACCTCACATGACTGTAGTACAGATTAAATTGGTAGTACAGATTAAATTGAATTTATTGGAGGAAAAGAAAGATAATTATAATAATCAAGGGAAATGTTTACATGTTTGTGTACATGGCTGTTTCTGTATGTGGCAGCTATAACTCATCAGGACATTAAGCTAGATGCCTCAAAACAGAGTGATTTTGGTTGTTGAAGTTGCTGTGCAGTTTCAAATCAAAATTTCAAAAAGGAGGTGCAGAAAGCAAAAAAGGGGAAGCCAGGCTCTCTCATTCTCAGTCACACCATGGTGCCTCCCTCCTCTCAATTAATCACCACTTACCTCAAAATTCAATTTCTGGCATAAAATCAACTTTTGTCATTCAATCACCGCGCACACGCTGCCATTGAGACATCCTACCAAATGTCTCAAAAAAGGGAGCTAGGACAAGAGGACTCCTATGGGCCTCTGTTGGGGTATCAGGTACATACCAAGGCAGCACTAGGTACAATTCATCTCAAAACAGGAGACAATTTCCTGAGGTACTAATATTAAGATTCCTTATTTAGGAAATAAGGGTGAGAAACATGAAAGGACTAAGGCACTGCTGTTGATTCCTGAGATAAAAAGGGAGGAGAAAAATGGGAGATGACTGTCTGAAATATGGTGGCAGGGTCTCTGAATTTGAAAAAAAAATGACAAATGGAAAAAAATGAGACAACGTGAATCTTCAGGGATCTATTTTGGGGTATTATATACAGACCCAGGCAGTATCAGGTACACTTTGGTTCATAAACAAATAAAGGTATGACAGAATCTAGAGGGAGAGAAAAGTCTTAACTGGTTTGATCAGTAAACAAAATGCTGATGTTTGGGCAGCCTTCCTTGCTGCACTCAGGAGTCTGTACCCAGAATCCAGCAATTGGTTTATCATCATGAGGTGGAAAATGTCCCTCTTTGGACCGTTTCTAGAGTCCAGTTCCATCCCAACTGTTGCTGTGTCCATTCTGCCCCTTAACTTCACCAGCAAACACCAATGTTATGCAACAGTTATTGCACTGAACAATTGAGATGGGATGGTGTTATTGAAACCCAGGGCCCTTCTCCCACTCAAGGCTGACTTCTGCCCTTTAATAGGGATGACACCCCCCCCCCGATTCCTTTCATTAAAATTTTGCCACCACCCACTGGATTAAAAATCTCTGTTCCAGTAGCACAGTGGGATGCCACTGGGGAAACAACAATCCCTAAACTTAGAGATCCTGTTTCTCCCCCCACCCCCTCTGGGAGAGAGGAATCCTATCAGATCAGATGCTGAGATGGTGAGTAGAGACAAAGCCGGAAGGAGTGGCCTAGCTGGGCCAACCTGAAACTGGCGATATGCCTGCCTCTGGCTGATGCTTCTCTGTCTCTCTTTGTTCTCTCTCCCTCTTGGTCTCCTGAAGGTTTCTTAAAACTTCTTGACCAAAGCATCTCAAAGGTTCTCATCTCCCCCCCCCCACAATTGGGCAATTATCTCTCATGACCTGTGATGTCCCCTGTGATCCTGACTCCCAATAAAATGTAAACTAACCCAAGACTCATTAACCCCTTCTTTGCCCTTCAGCTCTGTCACCTGGATAATGGAACCCCCATTATCACAGATGGAAATGGCTCCCTCTGGAAAAGTAATTCATGGGGTCTCTCACCCCTGGGTTCACTCTGGGAATGAGATCTGTGAGTTTCCTGACCAGAAGGACACAGCCACCCAAGCACAGTACTACACTGCAGTTGTAGTTGCATGTGCCTCCCTTCACCTATGCTATGTAAAGTAGAAATTCAAATGAACTGAAGAGAGAAAACAATTAATTACACTTCACAGGGGAAAGTGATTAATCAAAGCCATTTCCCAACTGTCAAAGCATTTCCTGGCTATCTAACTCCACGTCCCAATAATGCACAGACCACCAAATCCACCAAGAATCACCAAGAGCGTCAGCTACTTGCAGCAGATTAGAAGCTGCTTATTCGACAAGTCCCCCAAGTGTGCTGTCTGATGTATTCAAGTAAGTGAAATTATATTAAAAATCCTCAGATTAATTATAGTAAATCAAATTTGAATGTATTCAGTTACCGCTAATTTATCTTACAATTAACTTCATTAATTTAATCCTCAATGTTAAGTAATAATTAATCAAATTTTAAAAAATTTAATGATATAATTATACATTCCCTGCCTTTTGTCTTTAGAAGATTCCAGAAATCCAAAATAGAATTACCCCGCCCCCCCTCCCAAAAAGCACAGCCCCTGAGTATATAGCCAATCTGGAAAATGGGATTTTGCTCCTCCACAGCTGTTCAGAAAAACAGAACATAAATCTGGGGAAGTTATCATTATCAGATATTAACTATAGAACACTTAATTGGGGACAGTTCAGATGTTAATATGAACCATCTTCCTTTACACATGCCAGCTGAATACTGAAATTGGAACACAATTTTATTTGGCAGAATTAAATGCTTTTCTGGATTTTTGTGAAGCAGTTTTGGATCAAAAACGCATCCCAAAATGCATCCATTAGAGAATCCATGGCCCAAACTGCATGCAAAAATGTACAAAGCAGGAAGAAAATTAATAAAAATGTGTTGATTAGCAGAAATTTGTATGCAAATGCCTACACAGGCTTTTGCAGAGCCTGGGAACATTCCATTTTTGGACTATAACTTCCAGAATGCCCCAGCCAGCACAGTTACTGGCCGAGCTATGATTCTGTGTGAACCTTCTACCAAAATGTAGAAACCAATATAGAACCAGTTGGAACACATTTTTATTTATTTATTTATATATATATATATATATATATATATATATATATATATATAAAAAAATAAATGTGCTCCAGTTGGTTCTACATTGGTTTCTACATTTTGGTAGATACTGTCAATTGATACTAAAAGTTTTCATATTATTTTAATTAGTATTTGAAAGCAGGGATAGAAAAATGTCTTCCATTTACTTCCTGCACCTTTTATATATAGGAAGTAAATGGAAGACATTTTTCTATCCCTGCTTTCAAATACTAATTAAAATAATATGAAAACTTTTAGTATCAATTGACAGCTTAGTGTGGTGCCCCTTTTCTGAAGTTTAATGCTGTTTTATCCAGCAAATCATACAATAGTTTTATACAAAAGATTCCCTTTTCTTTTTCATTTCCATCATTAGCAGGATAATGGCTAGATATGGATTGTAATTATCTTTTTATTTTTGTTTTTAAAAGCCAACACAGCCTACTTTGAACATTAAGGATCTTTTATATACTACTTAGGGTGAATTGCTCCAATATGTCCAAGGAGAATGATAATTGACACAGCCTCATATTCAAAAATAAAACAAATTTAAAGTTTATTGAAATGAAAGGACAAGATGGTGAAAAGTAATACATGATTATGGAAACAGTAAATAATATAAAGTATGAGGTAAAATAATAAATAAATAATAATAAAAACCAACATAAGAACTTAAGCAATTCTAATATGACTACTAAAATGCAATAATGGAATAGCTAAAGGAGGACTACTGAAGCAATAGCAGAATGAGTGACAAATAATAATATTGTGCAAATTGAAACAAATAATTGAACAAATGCAGAATACCTATAAACTTCATTTCACACCCTCCAGCTGTTCTACCTTTAAGAGCAAAAAGCTTTAGACACAAAAGTTATTAAACTGCTAAAAATTAAATGCAGTGTGTTCAGACAATATGTAAATCAACAATTAAAAAACTAGAAGTATTTCAAGAAATATGCAGAATTATTTGAATAAGCAACCTTTTCAGAAATCAGCCCAGTCCAATTGAATCTCTGCTATCCCAGTTATTTTTTCAGTCATTTTTCTGCATAGCCTTAGCCAAAGGCAAGCACATTTAGGCTGAAAGCAAAAAGTAACTTAAATAAAATACAAATCACACATATCTACCTGTCTAGAAGTGTTGTGTCTTTTATGAAATTCAACTACTAGCACTGGAAAATTGGAAAGAGGAACTCACAAAAGGATATACAAAGAGAACTACTTTATCAATTACCAAATCACCAAGAGAGAGAGAGAGAGAGAGAGAGAGAGAGAGTTAGTTAAATAACATTTTACACCAGAGGTCCAAGACATCATAGCTGTTGCGCTAAATTTTTAAAGGACTATGTGAGGTAATATAGGTCTTTCAGATCTTTATAGTGTCCAGGTAGTTTTGATGTGTGACAGCAATAACTCTGCATACCAAAAGCAGTTCCCTTGGGATCAAAACTTGCTCTTAGATTTCTTTTGCTATGTGTGCTGTAGTGAGAACTGACGTATTTCTGCTAGTGGACTGGAATTTGTGAATATAATTTAAGTGTTCATAGAATCATAGAGTTGTAACAGACCTCAGGGGCCATCAAGTCCAACCCCCCGCTATGCAGAAACACCCATCAAAGCATTCCCAACAGATGGTCATCCAGCCTCTGCTTAAAAATTGCCAAAGAAGGAGACTCCACTTACACTCCCAGGCAGCATATTCTACTGCCAGACAGCTCTAACTGTCAGGAAGTTCTTTCTGAGGTTCAGGTGGAATCTCCTTTCCTGCAGCTTGAATCCATTGCTGTTTGTCCTAGTCTCTGAAGTACTGGAAAACGAGCCTGCTCCCTCCTTGACATGACATCCCTTCAAATATTTAAACATAGCTATCATGTCCCCTCTTAACCTTCTCTTCTGCAGATCAACCTTACGCAGCTCCCTAAGCCATTCCTCATAGGGCATGGCTTCCAGATCCTTCACGGTTTTGGTCGTCGTCCTCTGAACATGCTCCAACTTGTCAATATCCTTCTTGAATTGAGGTGCCCAGAACTGGACACAATATTCCAAATGAGGTCTAACCAATGCAGAATAGAGTGGTACCATTACCTCCCTCAATGTAGAATGTGGGGAGCATTGCTAACATAGGATGACATATAGCACTTTGGAGGAAAAGAAAGTGCACCTCTGATCCTATGAGTGATTTTATTGGCCCCTTTAATATTCCTACCATAGTAGATCTGGGGACAGAGTTGGCATCTGGTAGGGTCTGATCCTTGTATTACCATCCATGTCATGTATCTTGATGTAAATAAGTATTTGTTTAAGATTTCAAGATTCTCTGTAAAAATGTAAAGGCCTGCCTCCCAGAGCTTTTGAGAATGCTGTGTTATTCTCCATAATTAGTTATAGCTTTATAGATTATACATTTGAGTGGTCTCAGCTGGAGACTGCAGGTAACAGCTAGAGGTGATTTGCCTCTTCCAAGCTGGTGTCTACATTTGATCCTGACGAATTAGACCCAAAACTGAAGGGTCATCACAGCTTCAAAATTCCATCATGCAGTCTGTAAACTGAAGTTTCCCTGAATCAAGTCTCTTCACTGGAAATGGTCAGCTTTTAGGCCTTGGGTCTTCTTCCCATCATTTCAGAGCACAGAGAATGTAACTGTACTCATCTCCTTCTGGTGTGCTTTCTGTAGACAACTGTCTAACCACAGTGCAAACAGGATATTGGAATAAAGAGACCTGTAGTCTGATCCAGCATTGTTTCTCACAGGCAACTTGTTCTTGTTCTTCTTCTTGTTCCAAATGACACCAAATTTACACGATTCTTTAAATTTGACTGAATATACGCTTCTAGCAAATTCCTGTAGCCATGACTTCCACAGTGTACCTTGTGGGAAGTTTGTATCCTTTTGTACCTTTGTTTATGACAAAATCGGACAGGACAGGAGGTAAGTGAATAAAGCCACAAGGAGTGATTAAAGAAATACTTCTGCCATATTATTTGTCCTTATTTTAATATCTTTTTTAAAAAATGTCTTGAAACATCACAATTCAAAATGAATTCCCAGCTACTGCAAATCCACATCTATGCCTACATGAAGCAGG
Organism: Cyclura pinguis; assembly: GCA_030412105.1. NCBI lineage: Eukaryota > Metazoa > Chordata > Lepidosauria > Squamata > Iguanidae > Cyclura > Cyclura pinguis. The sequence continues at coordinate 156,713,817 of CM059602.1, forward strand.
GGGGAGTTTAAAGTGAAAGGACAGCAAGTAATCTTGTTTTAAAAATGATTATTTTGTTTGCTACAGTTTTCTTTACAAGCCATGACCATAACTACATCTCTGAATTTGCTCTTACAAATAGAAGTGTCACTTCTTTCCAGGTTGATATATATCTAAGAGAACATGAATTCAGTCTGCAATGTGTTATTTTAAAAATGTTAGCAGAATGCATCACTTTTGAGATGTCTGACACACTGCAGTACAAGGGCCTGAACATTGGCTTCAATATAGTGTTGTATTTGTTGGACTGCTTTACAAATGGGGGTTTACCAGATTTCACTCACTGAAAACACAACACAGTTAATGAAACTTGGAACACTAATAGATTTCTAAAAGAAGTAGAAATGAGCCCTTGAAGCTTATACTGCTGGTGACAGTGAAAACCTATACATATCAACTCTTGAGCTCAATGAATTTTTTTCACAGGCAAATGTATAAGGCGGCAGGTGCCACAAGGGCCTTTGTTATTTCTACTGTGAAAACTAGCCTAGTTACTTCCATTCACTGTGACATTTAAAACTGAAATGGCTTTTAAACACATTTAAAATTAGCACCCACCTATTATTAACATTATTAATTTCCAAAATGACTTGATTTTTACAACAATGATATACTCTAGTTCCTTTTCTCCAACATATAATGTTGGAAGGCTCTGTACAGAGGCTGCTGAAAGATGACGTGCTGGTGTGACAGAAAATTTAATAGTGTAAAAGTAAAAAAAAAATGTATTGGATAGGAATGGGGCAGGAACAGCAAGCTGAATAGAAAAACATATTTGAAACTGGATAGTAAATTAATTTGTCAGGTGTATTTAAGGAAGCAAAAGCTGAAGAAAATAATCATAGGAATCAGTTAAAGAAAATATAAAGCAGTGAGGAAGACTTCACCTTTTATTTGACTTTTATAGCCCCTGGTTCATTCTTAAGCATGGACAAAGGCCATGGTTTATATCAAACTCTGGTCAAAATAAGCCAATTTCAAACCATGGCTTGTGAAAATTGCTTGTTAGATTTGCCAGGTCTTGTTATAAATAATAAGCTCTTACCTTTACACAACAATATACTGAGATTATGTGAAAACGAAAGTAAACATGGCTGAGGACTTCTTCCTGGCTATATGGAAGGAGGAAAAAGGAACCGGGGGTGTGAACCCAGATTTTGCTTAAGAGTATTCAGCTTATACACAAAGCACAGTTCAATGTTACATGCAGAGTGAATAATGTTCTCTGCCCAGGTCACTGGTAGTTTGCTGGATTGTTTATTTATTTGTTTATTTATAAGAAATTTTTCTTTTCCACTGCTCACGTAAATAGACTCTGAAATGGTTTGACGCAAGCAAATTAATAAGATAAGAAATCAGTGGAGGGGGTAATGCAATCAAAAGACAGATTAGGGAGAGAATTTAGTGAACTAGGAGAATGACAAGGTAAAATGTAATGTTTTCAGTAACTGACTAAAACACACCAGCATTGAAGATTGACATACTACAGAGGTAGAGCTGCAAATCAGGGTTCTGGTGCTGAGAGGGGGCAATCCATGGGGATATCGAAGTGAATGCCTCACAGTGACATCATTCAGTAAACTTTCCCCAACCTTCATTTTGCATAATCACACACAAAATGGCCCTAGCTGTCACTTTGTACATGGGATGGTATGATGAGACTTCTAATGAAGAAAATATTTTTATATGGATTATTGCAGGTAAAGGATAATTGCCATTCCTCTGCATCCAGATCCAATGTTTCACTGCTAACATTTTATTAGCAGAAGCACACGAGGTAGATGAAGTATGTGTAAAATCCTCATGTGAGCACCAATGGTGAGAACATCAGAAGAAGCCCTAGGAAAAGGTTAATGCAGGGATTGGAAAGAGTCTGAATCATAAACTGGAAAAAGGGTTATATGTGTCTGAATGTACCTACAAATCGCATATTGACTTATGATGACCCCTTGAATTTCATAGGTTTTTCTTAGTCAAGGAATACTCGGAAGTGGTTTTGCGAGTTCCTTCCTTTGAAATATAGCTTACAGCACTTCGTATTTGTTGGCAGACTCTCATCCAAGCACTAACCATAGTTTATCCTGTTTAGCTTCCAAGATCAGATGGGATCTGGTGCCTTTAGGATATTTAGGCCAGTGTTCATTCATATATTTACACACACATAATTATTTCTAAATACTAGGTGACAGGAAGACTTTTATGTATGGTTGTTTATAGTATCAGTTGATTTCATTTCCTGGGCACAATGAGTGTGGTAGATCTGCTTGACACCATGAAGAATTCAAAGAGACCATAACTGTACTTTTAGTATACCAAGCATGATAATTTTATGCCAAACTAAATTATACATAATGCATAATACATTCCTAAAGTAACTAAGTGCCTCTCAATCTATATAGGCTGTCAATATTACTTTTTCAATTTTCCAAAAAATATCCATCTCCCTGCCCCCCCAAAAAAACAAAGTTCCCAGGTAAATATGCCCCCATGACTTTGAAATGTTTATGTCTCTAAATAGTATAAAAAACAACCCTTTTATGGTATCACCTGCGTTCATTACATTTCAGATTTGTCATGATATGTTTTGTAATATAAATAATAAAGTTTAAAATGCAAGGCATGTGATTAAAGACTTTGTAAGAGACTTCTGTATCATTTTAGTCTATGGTATCCCAGATGTATTTCTAGCCTAGCCAAATGTCTATTGATAGGCTCCATTTCATGCATTATGTATTGCAAGACCTCCAGAGGGGTTGCACTTTATAATTTTATCCCACTGCAAGCATCTCTGGCAGTAACAGTCAGATAATTCAATATCAGAAGTGGTTTGTGGGTTTCACCTCATTGCAGCAGTATCCCCAACAGTAATCCCCAGCTTGTTTTACTTCTCCCAGTAGGAGCAAATGGCAACTGTTCACTTGTATTAGGAAAAAAAAAGTGAATCAGTGTGGTACGTTCTTGAACAAGCAAAATCTACTTCCTTCCATAGCCCCAATCCTAATTTCTATTTCTTCGTTACTCTGCTGTGTGACAGGGCATTGGAAGGATGGTATGGAATATGAAGAACTGAGGTATATCTGTGTGCATGCCCATAATTTAAAGCAAACAAGCAGCACTTTTGGCAAGTTTATTCTGAATCTCAGAAGATGTAGCTAATCATGTGATTGATGAACAGAGGTCAAGTTAGCAAAACATTATTATCAGCTTTGGCTGATATGCCACTGTGCTCCTTCCTAGAATTGGATGACCTAAAGATGGCAGTGCAGATACCGGTAAGCTCAAGGATGGACTTCTGCAATGTGCCATATATTGAGCTACATTTATACCAAGTTTAGAAATCACAGCTGGTCCAAAATATGGCAGCCAAATTGATTATAGGTACAGTGAGGAGTGAGCATATCACACCGATATTAAAATCACTGCACTGGCTGCCAATTAGTTTCTGGCCAAAATACAAAGTGTTGGTTATTACCTTTAAAGCTCTACATGGTTTGGGTTCAAGTTACCTGCAGGATCACCTCCTCCCATACAATCTACCCCATACACTCAGGTCCTCTGGGGGCCATTTACTTAAACAGGCCAGGACTAGACTGGCAACTGTCACCCAGAGGATCTGGAATGACCTGCATGAAAAGATTCGACAGCAAAACATGCTGTCTGAATTCCAAAAAAATATGGAAGACCTATCTCTTCCAGCAGGCCTAGCCAGTCTATTTTTACTTATGATATATTTTAATTATGACATATTTGTATTTTAAATGTTTTTATGTGTTTTAGTGTATTTTAACTTATGATGTGTTTTTAATTGTATTTTAATTTATGTTGTACCCTGCCTTGAGCCTTGGGGATAGGTGAGTAAGAAATGTTGTTGTTGTTGTTGTTTGGCTTCTGCCTTGTTTTTGCTGAAAACAAAAGCGACATGTCCATTTGTAACACAAAAAAATGAAAAGCACTTTAGAATACTTTGTTGCTAACGTTCTTAAATGGATAATGGTGTTATGATGAATTATCATCTAGAGTGAGACTATGTAGTGTCAAATTCTTAAGTCTGTGGATCCAGAAATTCTCCTTTACATCTAAAGTACTTGAAAGAGACCTCACCTAAATTCCAAAACACAATAAAAATGGGAGAGGCTGTGGCATTCTCTGAGTTAAAATGTCTCGCTACTGTTTGCTCAATCTTTCTAATCAGGATTGCAGAATTGTGATTCCTGAAGTGTGTACACAGGTCTGTGGTTGTTTTCCCTACATACTGGAGATGGCATACTGCTTGTCTGTATTTAATTATGGAAATAAGATTGCAGGGCTAGCAGGTTATGCTTTAATATAGCAGGTCCTTTTAATTCAATTAAAACAGGAAACATAAGTCTTTTGGGACTTATGGACAAACAGTTGGAAAAGAGCCATGGGAGATTACTTCGGTATATAATCACTGCAGCAAGACTGTTGTATGCACAAAGATGGAAGAATTCAATACTGTCTAAGAGGGAGGAATGGTTGTTGAAATTGATTGAACTAGCAGAAATGGACAAATTTCAAGTTTGATTAGAGAAAAGACATTGGAGACATTTCTGAACGATTGGAAACCCCTTATAGACTTTTTGTGGGGAAAGACAGTGATTTGGCAACCTTGCTTTTGACAATTATTAAGATAATGTTAATGGAAGAAATGAAAGATGTGGTTTTAGAGACTGACATTTAATTATACCATATGTACATAATAACCACTAAAAAGAAAGTCGGAAGCCAAGCCTTTTTGTTGTTGTTGTTATTTCTTTTTCTTTTTCCTTTTTCTCCTTACTCTTTTTTAGATTATCTGTAATTTTCATTGTACTTTGAAAAATGCTTAATAAAAATTTTATAAAAATAGATAGATAGATAGATGATAGATAGATAGATAGATTTAAAAAAATACAGCAGGCCCTGTGCTTCTAAAAATGACTGTCTTCTTAGGATCTATATGGGTAATAGTGATGCTTGGAAACACAAGGGTGTGATCCAGGATTAATGAATGGGTTTTTAAGAATACCTTTCATGAGGAGTACCTATAGACAAGGTGGCTGGCAGAAAGCTGTAACAAGAGGTCTGCTGATGGCTCTAGCAAGACATTTAGAATCACTAATAATAGATACTTTTCCCTGATTATGGTAGTCAGGAGATGCTGGACAGAAATCTACCACAAATGGAACATATGCTTGACTCAAGTCTTTTGTGAAGATCTTTCTTCAAAATAATTGTTCTCATCATGTTGATATGAAGAAGATATCCCCTCTGAAGCAACTGTTGCTTAAGTTCATTGGTCCTTTTACAGTAATTTTCATTGGTTTTATAGATGTGTCTCCTTCTTAGAGCAAGCTATAGATAAAATTTCTTTTACATGCAAAGTGAGGGCAACATCTCCAGTGCTGATGAATATCTGCATCAATGGGCTCATTGTGAAGACCAGTGGCAAACGCAGAGACAACATGATGTAATGGTCTGAATGTTTGATGAGGACTCTGGAAGACTTGAGTTCCCACTCAGAAATGAATTCCCACTCAGCTATGGAAACACACTGGATGGCCTTGGGCAAGTCACAATCTCTTAGCCTCAGAGAAAGGCAATGGCAAGCCTGATTTGAAGAAATATTGCCAAGAAAACCCTATGACACGGTCACCATAAGTTGGAGTTGACTTGAAGGCACGTAACAAGGGTATGTGTGTGTCCCTCTAGATGTTAGACTGCTGCTCCTATCATCCCTTACCATTGACTATGCTGGCTAGTACTGATGTTACCCTAAAAGGACTCCAGTTAAAAGTTAAACAGGGTTGGAATTAACAAACACACAAGAAATCAGACACTATTAAGAACTACACAAGGCTATTGGAAAGTGAGGCAAGAAAGGCTGTATAGAGAGCAATTGAGTGGAAAGGGTGATAGTTACCTATCCTGAAGCAGAAAGTCGAAGTGCAATGGCTCAGACAGCCACCTGAGAGTAGCAAGAACAAACAGAGGTCTGGCCATCATGTATTACATCCAAGAACTACAATTTACTGGGGCTGGAGCTGCAGTTTTTATACTCTATTTCCTGCCCTGAAGGAGAGTACATGGACAAAAAGTGGTAATGGCTTTTTCATGGAGTTGACAAAGGAGTCTGGGATGTCTTAACTGTAGGTGGCAAAACATTGATGGGAGTCCTGACAGTCTCCTAATGTTTTGTTCAGATAGTGTGAAGAGGGAAGGTCTCCATAGGATACGCTCACAGTAGAGTCCCTGATTGCTTTATGTGGGCAGTTTCACCTTCTATTGTTTTTGGGAGTGCTTGTAGCTTGCAGTTTTTGAAAGGATTATCACAAGCCCATTAGCATCAGGCTTTCCAGCTTAATCCTCTCTGAACTTATAACTTGATCATATCTGAGGTCATCCTGAACTGGCATATGCTTCCAACCAGCACTCTTTCAAACATATGTTTCAGCCATATATATGCCCAGTTATGAAAATAGCACATCTCGTAGAGTGGGGATGTATGGTGTTGTAACATGGGAATCAAAGACCAACAACATCTTGAGGATCACCTGTTCACCATTTCTGCATTCAGCTTTGCAGAGAACACAATAATTACACAGATGCTACCAGGAGGTTTATACTTTTCAGACTAAGGAAAGAAGGAAATTGTCTGTCTAAAGGAGAAAAGTTGTATTCCAACAACTTTGAAAGGATCCATTCCCCACCCTGATCTAAGCTGTTCATTTTGCTGCTCATCAGTTCTGTCAGTAATATGTACCAAAAAATCTATTAATTTGGTTATAGTTTGAAGAATTATCACTATTCTGTGTGTCTCATTTGTTCAAAATCAGCACTGCCTTTTAATAGGCTTCTATTTATTAGTGTTTAATGAATAAACAAAAAAAAAAACACCCCTATGTATTAATGCAATTTATGTTATTACAAAGTCAAAGTAAATTAGTAGCAATGCTATTGGTTCTTTCAGATATTTATCAGACTTCAGAGTAATTCATTACAAATAGCATGCTGCTTGTGGTTAATTCCTTTGTGAATAACTAAGGCATAACTGGTTGAAATGTAACAAAAGATAACTTCATTCCTTTTGCAGTATGACTGTAACTTTAATTTTTGGTGATGCAGAGGATATTAGTTACTTGTATAAGTTCAAGGTACATGTGGTTTTACCACTTTGATATGGCTTGAACTACAAGCCAGTGACTTGTAGCATCCAGATGTGTCCTTTTCAAACGTTAAAAATGAATATTTTACTCTGGCTGCTGTCACCATGTATAATATTGTATCTTTGTGTTTATTGTAAACTTTATCTATTTGATGATTCATATTTAATAGAAATATCTCCAGTGAGATTAGAATGGTTATTTGTAGGATTTCCATCATACTTTTATGAATTTTTTTCCAATATTTACCACATGTGGTAAAATGTTCCATTTTCTTCTTTACATTTCCAACAGTATTTTGTCTTTGTCTTATACATTTTACTTAGTTTATCTGGTTTATCTAGTTTAATGATTTATACAGAGATATGTTACTTTACATTATACAAAAGAGTATTTTATTTATTGTAAACATTAATATGTCTTATGAACTTATGCTTGTAAGGATGAAAAAAAAAAATAAAAAAAATGAATATTTTAGTTTCTTTTGATATGTGCCGTAAGTAAAGAGTTATTTTTTAAAAAACTGCAACCATAAAGGCAACAAATTACTTTTTACCTCCAAATGGTAAGAAGTTGCTTGGGAGTGGGGGTATTCCATGCTCTAGTATCCATAAAAAGGTACTGAAGACAGTTAAGAAAATTAAGACCCCAGGAGTTCTAAGACAGAAAGAAAAACAACTTAAAGACAAACATAAGTTGTCAAGAATACTGCTTTCTGCAAAGCACATGGGAAAGCAGCTTGCTGCTGACTGCAGTGACAAAGCAAAACATAACCTTACATCAGGCAGGGAAATATCAAATTCATGAATTTTTAAATTGTACATATTGCCTGATAAATGCTAGCGACTGTACCTATTTAAGAATATTTTTTTCCCAATGGATCATTTAAAGCAGACTTGAAATGTTTTTATGGTGAAAGGCACAGCTATCTTTGAATTAAGTCTTTGAATTAAGCTATACACTTGGTTGAGAGCCAGCATGGTATGGTAGTTTGAGCATTGGACTATGACCCTGGAGACCAGGCTTTAATTCCCTGCTCAGCCATGGAAACCTGCTGCGCCTCACACACTCTCAGTTCCAGAAAATCCTGCGATAGGTTTGCCCTAGAGTTACCATAAGTCAGTAAGCACCTGAAGGCACACAACGACAACAAATATACTTGGTTTCCCAAAACATTTTACTATTGCAGAAAGAGCAACAAAGAGTCCTGTGAGACTTTGAAAGCTAAAAAATGTGTGATAGCAACAACAGCTTTTTTTGTCAGAATCATAGAGTGTTGTCAAAAATTTCAGGTATCTGTACAGTACAAATTGTTGGAATGGAGTTGTGAACATTGAATAAATGTTTGGTAAGAAAGATGGCCTGACCACTGACACTACCTTTCCATGGTGGTGGGACTGCATACTCCTATGCTGATGGGAGCAGACCTGCCTGTAAGGTATCCAATGTCAGACAAGCTTTTGCTGAGGAGCCAGGCTAAGTGTGCCAAACAACAACTGGGCAGCCACAGTAGTGAGGGGTGACACTAGCAGAGGATCTCTCAGAGACAATGGCAGAGGTATCATAGCTAATACTTGTTACTACTGCACGTGGTGAACCTCATTTGAATTTTTTTTTTAAAACCATGAAAAACCTATGATGAGATAATCCAAAATGAAACAAGAGATAGTGCCAGAAGATGATGCTTCCAGGTCAAATGGCACTCAGCAAGCTACTGGGGTAAGAAGAGGACAAGTTTGATTAACGCTGTGGCTGATGATACAAGTGAACTCAAGCCGAAAGAACGTTCAGCTGTTCATGTGCTCAGAGGTGAAAGGAAAGTCTGGATTTGCACAACACATATAGCAACATGGAATGTGAGAAGCATGAATCAGGAAAAGCTAGACATAGTAAAACAAGAAATGGATTGTATAAACATTGCAGTACTTGAACTTAGCAAGCTAAAGTGGACAGGAAGGGGACATATCGAGTCAGATAATTACACAGATAACTACAATAAGACTTCAGGAAAGAACCAGAAATATAGTCTTAATCCCAGTTTGTGCTCCAGCTACGGGGGGGGGGGGGGGGAGAAAGAAGCAGAAGAAATAATTAAAAGACTTTGTGCTGAAGCCCAGGAGGAAATTAGTAACACACCAAAACAAGACTCTGGACTGAAGTCAGGGACATTGTCAGTGAGGAATGTGAGGAATGCGAAAAGATACTGTCTGAAGCTAAAACAAAGGAAAGTCTCAGTGGATGACAGAGAAACTCTTCAAACAGTTGAGAACAGACAAGAAGTAAAAACAAAAGATGACAGAAAGGTGACAATTTGTGCACAGGAAGAAGGAGAACTAGTATGATAATCAATTTAGAGAAATAAAAGGTGACAACAGAAAAGGAAGAACAAAAGACCTCTGCCTCAAGGTCCAAGAAATCAAAGGGAAATTTAAACTAAGAGTGGGGTTTCTGTATGATCAGCAGGAGAACACATTATATGACCAAGTACAAAGAAGATAACAATGGAAATACAACATGGAAAAACTATATAAAAGAGATGAAAGTATGAGAACCATGTGAAGATGAACCTATAGGCTAAGAAAATGAAGCGAAAGCTGCATACAGAAGAACACTTGGGAGAAATAACTCACCAGGAATAGATGGCATATGAAGAGAGCTGCTTCAAGCTACAGAAACAGAATGTACTCTACTATGAACTAAAATTCTGTCAGCAAATCTGAAAACAAAACAGTGCCCTACAGATTAGAAATGTTCAATATACATTCTAGTCCCCAAGAAAGGGGACACAGGTATTGAAGTAACCATAGGACTGTTGCATTAATTTCCCATACAAGCAAAGTCATGCTCAAAATTCTACAATAAAGACCCTTCCCATGTATAGTTTGAGAAACGCAAGATGTCCAAGCTGGGTTCAGCAAAGGAAGAGAAACTAAGGATCATATTGCAAACTACATTTGATAATGGAGCCCATCAAAAAAATTCAGAAGAAAATCTGCCTATACCTTATAGATTAATGATCATGTAGATCATGAAAAAACTATGGATCGCTGTTAAAGAAAACCACAACATTTAATTGCCCTGATGCATAACTTGTACTCAGGACAAGAGACTACTGTCAGGACAGAATATGGAGAAATGGAATAGTTTCCACTTGGCAAGGGGTTCAGGCAAGGCTGCATTTAATCACTCTGTGTGTTTAACTTGTATGCTGAACATATACCTAAGGCAGGATCAGACTTGGAAGAAGGAGGTATGAAAATTAGAGAAAGGAACACTAACTGTTGAAGATATGCAGGTGACAACATTCTGCTACTAGAAAACAACAAATACTTGGAACAATTACCAAAGAAAGTCAAGGCAAAAAGTGCAAAGGAAGGTTTATAGATGAACATTAAGAAAAAAAATGATGACCACAGATGATTTACATAACTTTAAAGAAGATGATGAAGACACTGAAATGGCTCAAGATTTTCCATAATTTTGGAGTCATTGATCAGAATGGAGAGTGCAGTCAAAGCAATTAGAAGGCTAGAGCTTGGAAGGGCAGCAATGAAGGAACTAGACAAGATTCTGAAGTATAATTGAATACTAAAGATAGGATGGTCAATGCCACTGTATTTCCAATTTCTATGTATGGTTGTGAAAGCTGGACAGTGAAGAAAGCTGATAGGAAGAAAATTAACTCCTTCAAAATGTGGTGCTGGAAAAGAGTTCTAGGGATATCCAGGACTGCTAAAAAGACAAAAGAATGAGTCCTACAAAGTAATCAAGCCTGTACTCTCCCTAGAAGTTAAGATGACTCAACTGAAACTGTCATACCTTGGCCATATCATGAGAAGCCATATCTGACTAGAAAAGACAGTAATGCTTGGAAATGTAGAGGGCAGTAGGAAAAGAGGAAGACCACAGCATAAATGGATAGACTCAATCAAGGAAGCCATGACACTGAGTCTGCAAGGTAATTGAGTGGTCTCTTATTCAAAGAGTCACCATAAGTCAGCTTGGTGGCAGTAATCAACAAGCCGACATAGATCTGAGAACTCAAACTGTTATGTGTTACACTTTCTCCCACATTCAGATTTTCTAAATCTCAAGTTCATTTTATTGAATTTATAAAAAAAGAAGAAACCAAACACCAAACAAATGGAGGTTTCAATCTTCTCTGTATATTTGCTACATTCACTCTTTTGATCTTCTCTAGATACTTGCTTGATTCAATAGCTAAAGTTATTCCCAACATGGAGAGGACTGAGTCATATCTGACATGTCGTTGTTAAAAATTAAGAACCTGACAGGAAAATAAGAAGTGGTAACATTAATTCTGCACCACAAAACATGGTAAAATACAGCCATTTGAACTCAGACCAAGAACTATGTACTCAAAATTCAGTTTCTCTTGCAAATTGTGTTTATTCTCATCAGCATTTATTCAGGGCTTAGAAAAGCTATTTTTAACTACATTTCCCGGAGGCCCCCAGCTAGCATAACAGCTATGCTGGCAGGTTGTTGCAATCCTAAAAGTAACTTGCATCTCATGATCCACATTGCATGAGAGGTTCAAGCGCCCTCTTATAGTATTTGTATTTAGCACTTTTGCCAAGGAGCTCATAATGATAGGCTCACGTTCAGTGGCAGCAGAAAGAAAACTAGCAATAAAGACCTGGCAACAGGAACAGAATGGACACAGTGCTTTTATGGTTGGGTGCCATATCAGATTTCTGAGAGAAAAATAGTATTTCATATTAACGGCCACATCCTAATGCTGTTTTCTTTGAAATATACCCTTTTGATTTTAATAATGGGTAATTTAGAGAGCATAATTAATTTTTTTCATATACAGAGTAATAACCAACTAAATTCAATAGACCTTCAAACAGAGTTAGTGTCCTTTCATAAATATTTCCTTGATGTACGAACTAGGCAACTGATGTATTTCTTCAGAAAACACAATTACCTTTGAACTAGTGCAAGCTAAACCAGAAACATAGGGAATAGGAAACTGTGATTACAACAGGACACCCTTTGGACCCTATAAAACTTAAAAAAAAAATAGATAGTTGGGCAGCTGAGCTAAGAGAGGTCTTGCTGCTCAGACTGGTATTCAGTGAGAGAGAATGAAAGAGAGTAAACTGTGCACAGTGAATATACAGATAAGAAGTGGAAATCATTCCTTCTTCTGTGATTTTGCAAACTAGTTAATACCCAGAGAGTTTGGAATGTCTTGGGGGTGCTGCCCTTTACATAAATACAGCATAATAAGGAAAAGCACTCAGGTTCATGAAAAGTATATTTCCCTCAGCTAACCATAGGGATCAGCAATGGTTATGCTTTCCCCTCCTTCCCTCCTCTGCACAGGGCTCTCCTAGTATATATTCCCTAGGGAACATCATTAGGATGAAAGGAGAATTCTGAAGGACACCCAGTAAATTTTCCTGCTGAGAAGGATCAGTGATATGCCCAGAGAACATAGTTCACCCTTTCCCATGAATGCTAATTGAAGAGAAATGAGTGTATATTGAAATCAAGGTGGTATCAGATTCCCAAAGGATGCACTGGGAGGTAGGGGGAGCTAGGAAAGCAAACAAGCAGACCGTTAATTGATGGTAATAATCAATCCTCCATTTTAACTGATCAATTATCTTTCAATGAACAGGAGATGGGAAGAAAAGAAACATCTGCACAATGGATCAGAATGCCTTCTTTGGAAGAAGCAGCAACAGGCATATATTCTCAGCTCATGAAACATCTGTGATAGGAACAAGGAGTTATTTATATCCTTTCTTGGGCTTTTTTTCAGATTAAGAAAGTGCCTACATAGGTAACTTAGGAAAGCACACCTCTGATTAGTCAAAATGGACTGGCCACTCCTTTCTGGATGTTATCAAAGCAGAGAATCAGGATGTAAATCCTCTGTTCCTAAATCCACATGACAGGTTGTTTCTGATTCTACAATGGAGACAGCATTCTGCAGGAAATGGATCTGAACTCTTGCTAAGAGAGTTAAGGCCACAGCCAGCAAATCATTTTTTTTCACATGCTGGGTTACCTCCCATGAACAAATCTTTGCTATATGTAAGCTGCTATACTTCAATCCCTCACTTCCAGTGCTGTCCTTAGATATTTTGCTTCCTGAGGAAAAACCAAATGGCACCACCATCACTACAACCAACACAGAAATCTTTCTGTAACTGTCAGGTACTCTATTCCTGTCTTACACCATGGCCCCCTATCAAGCTACCTAAAGTTTGTTGCTTCACCACATGGCAGGGCCACCCCTGTTTCCTCTTCAGTGTGATCAACACCATACACTTTGGCAGAGACCTTCTGTTCCTACACACCTCAGATGCTTTTGAGTGTAAGCTAACATGAGCAACATGATGTACATGCTTCTAAAGGGAAGAATGCAAAATATACTGCAGAGAAAGTAGGATTTATCATGGGAGAAGGGGGATCCTTGGGGTAAGGGCCTATGCTTGGTTCCCACTGGAAAATCCCAGAAATCAGATTAAGCTCCCCAGGCTGCCAGTTCCTTATACATACATACATACATACATACATACATACATACACATATGCACATAGATAGGTAGATAGGTAGGTAGGTAGGTAGGTAGATAGATAGATAGATAGATAGATAGATAGATAGATAGATAGATAGATAGGTAGATAGGTAGGTAGGTAGGTAGGTAGGTAGGTAGGTAGATAGACAGACAGACAGACAGACAGACAGACAGACAGATGAGAGATTTTTTCCATTAGCTGAAATCCCCTGATTAAAATTTTTTTTGTAATATAATGTGTTGAGCTGAAGACGGAAAATCAGTTTCACCTTCTGTTACTAAAATATCAGGTTTTTTTAAACTGTTAGTTCTCCCCATATTGAACATGTGATTTGCAAATACTGGCAACTGCTTCAAAAACAAACTGAAAAGATTTTTTCATCCATCTTACATGGCCAGATTCAGAAGGTATGGCTTTTCTCAACAGCCTGCCTTAGATGGGTTGAAGATAAGGAGGCTCTCAGGAAACAGAATGGTGAGCCTAAACTCACCACAAGCACAGCTGAATAGGCTGGAATTCAAATCCAGACTTTTCAGAATAAGACACTAAAAACTCTGGACCCAGATAAACAAATATGTGAGCTTTGCTTTCTCAAATAGTTTATTTGATTTTATTACTATTAAGTTCTCTCCATTCCAAATCTGAATACATTTGTGACATTTAAAGCATTCTTCTCAAAAATGAAGTGAAACAAAATTCTCATCTGATGTAAAGTCAAAGGCTTTCACAGCTGGAATCCATAGGTTGTTGTGGGTTTTCTGGGCTTTGAGGCCATGTTCTATTAGTATTTTCTCCTGTCCAGATCCTCTGAAGATGCCAGCTACAGATGCAGGCAAAACATCAGGAGAAAATACTAATAGAACATGGCCTCAAAGCCCAGAAAACCCACAAAAATTCTCATCTGTTCCCAATAACGAGATGTGGTGGTTTATTTTCCCATTTAAACTGATTTCCATTGCCTGTTTTAATCGCTCCATGTCCTCAGAATCTACAGGGAGAAAAGGCCTGAACAGCACCTGGCCAGAGCAGATGTGGTCTGGCTCTTGTAAGCAGGTATCAGTCCAAAGTTATTGAGCTGTTGGGAGCTGATCTGGAAAGCAGAAAGTGGTTATGCTGTACAGGCCATGGGAGATCTACAACAGCTGTCATCTCAGCCAATACCTGAGCTGAAACTGTAGCAAAGCAGGATGGCTAGATGACCAAACCTATTAGCTGACAATTTGCAGGGATTTAAACAAACCAAAATTCTCCTGAAGACACCAGCATTTCTGTGAAGCCTGAAGGCATATGTCCTTGTTTTCTGGGGAGTGAAGGGTTTTGTGCAGAATGTGAGATTACTGAGTTTTAGGTTCTGGTCCCTTGCCTGATGAATTTAAAACTTCATCCTCAAGAATAGCATCAAACACCTAGCCATCTTCCATTGGGTGGCCTGAAAACTTCTTCCCTCTTCCCAGTTTCAATCTCAAAATATTCAGTACTGGGGAATCCCAAGGCAAACTTCTGTTGTGTCTCAAAATTGCCACCCTGTGGATCTGGAGAATGCAACCTAATGTGGCTTGGGCTTTCCAGTATCATAAATATTCTCCTTTTCTGTGGCTGCCAGCAATCATGGGTTGGGTTTTTTTTTTATTCTACACCAGGACTTGGGAAACATTTTTTCAGTTTTGGAGCACATTGCACTTTGGGAAGGGTCTTAGGGGTTCCATTCTAGCAGTGGGAAGAGCAAAACACAAAAAGGGGAGCAAAAGCAAAATGTACAGGGCCCAGTTTAATTCTTACCAACTGGGACATTTTACTGTCAAGCAAGAAAAGCACAACTCAATTCTAATTGTGTGTACTCAGGAGTAATCACCAATGCCATAGTCTGCTAGTTGGCAAAGCACAGCTCAGTTCCATGCAATGGCACATTGTTGTCATTGTTGTTGTTGTTGTTGTGTGCCTTCAAATTGTTTCCAACTTATGGTGACCCTAAGGTGAACTTGTCACAGGGTATTCTTGGCAAGACTTGTTCAGAAAGTATTGGCCTTCCTATAAAGCTGAGAGAGTGTGACTCACTCAAGGTCATCTGTGAGTTTCATTGGCTAAGCAGAGATTCAAACCCTGGTCTCAAGAGTACAACATAGGACAATACTCAAACCACTACACTACACTGACTCTCTATGCAACAACTTACCTGCTTGCAAAACACATCTCAATATCATGCAGGATATTTAATTTTTCAGGTGCCCTCTAATCACCCAGAACTGCTTAACTGAACAAGATTGTGGATCAAGTGTGGAACCGCTATGTACCATATCCAATGCACGGGTCAGGAGTTCCCCTTCTCTGTTTTCAAACAAAGAATGGTGTGACATTATCACAATGATAATTGGCAGTATTCATTAATTAACATCACGTCAGACCTATAATAGACAAATTGATTATTATAATAGTTTAGAGTATGAAACAAGATAGATAAATATATCATGCCTATTGCCATGTCAAGATCATTCAAATGAATAAATCCCTTTCCACATAGAAAAAGAAAAGGGCTGCTTATAGTCAGAATTCTTACAAATCCAAGTTATACTGTTACTTAATAGCAGACAGTAGCAGATTTTAAATAATAACCCATGCATTTTTCATGTTTCTAATGATCCACCTGTCAAGCCAGCTTAGTGTCTCGTTTCTTTTAAGCCAAGCATTTCATCATAATTGTTGCAAAGAGCCCTTTGTAGCAAGATCTCAATAGTAGCAGTCAGCTCATCACCAGGTAGTGAGTCAGGTACTAATGAAGAAAAATAAGAGGAAGGAGAGCTACACGCAGCAAATCAATGCCCTACTGTGCAACATGCATTGACCCTCAACATGGGGAATCATAGCTGGGGAGAAGATGAATTAGGCTGGCTTGCTGTGGCAGTCTTCTGTGTCTAACAGGAAAAAAAATGTCCATAAGGAAATAATAGAATCCCACACTGGCCACAGTGTGAAGGAAAGAAACAATCTAGTGGTTTGGGGAGTTAAGAAAAAATACACATCACATCTCACCAAAACAACTGACAAAGTGCAGTCTGTCCACCACACTATCAAAAGTTTTTTAGGCTGCTTAGCCAAAACAGTTTTGTAGGCTTAGAAATTGAAAATGTTACTTCTTTGGACTAGTAATCCCACTCCTTCATGAGACCAGAAAGGGCAAACCTAGGGAAGATCTTTGGGAACCAAGTGCAACCAGGAATATGTTTGGTTGACAAGCATATGATTTGGAGAGAAGGAGTTTACATGACTATACAAAGAAAGAGATGGTTCAACTGTTGCTCAGTGCAGTCACAGAGCTTCTCCAAGATGAATACTATTCAGCTGTAGTACTAATACCTAGGCAATATTTATCTAGAGAAATATATCCCTTACATCATCAGCAGGGCAGCCATGGGATACATCAGTGGGATGATAGGAGACAACTGAGGCCCTTTTCACACGGCATTTGCCATGCGAAAGGGTGCCTGGAGTGTCTCACGATTGTGAGGAATGATCTGCATGACACACTTACAATTGGGCAATGCTGCAGGGTAGGGCAGGCGCCGCTCGCGCACTTTTTCATTTTCGGCTTTGAGTGGAGCCTCTGGAGCCACCGTGGTAGTGCTTCCTGTCCCAGCACAGCCTGGGAAACTCCCAGGCTGTGCTGTGGAAGGAAGAGACAGGGCTCTCGTGCTGCCTGCTTGGGAGCGGGCAGCTTGTGCGGAACTGAAGCAGCAGGAATGTGAGACCCTCTCACTGGAGGCTGCTCGTGCGATCCCCACACCCCAGCACTGAGAAAAGGTGAGTTGCGGAAAGGGCCTGAGAGTTCTGCTAGTGTTGGACCCTAGTTCAGCATCAACAGAGCTCCTGTTCAGTTCAGAGTTTCTGCTGGAGAAGAATGTTAAGAAAAAATATGTAAAATATCACTGACATTTGGAAAACTGTATCAAAATAAGCACAAATGTCCTTGTGAGAAATGAGGGGGGGGGAAAGACTCACAACTCAATGAGGAGAGATAAAATACCAGTAGGATTCTGAGAAATGCAACAATTTTTTTTAAAAAAATGTCAGTGTTTCATGTCCTTAATTCTGGCCTGCATGGGTCAAGAAATTGTGACAGGTTGGGAGGTTCAGGGTGCCATGTGCCTGATGTGGGAAACTGTACAAGCCTTAGGCCCTTTCCACAACTCACCTTTTTGCAGAGCTGGGGTGCGAGGATCGCGCGAGCAGTCTCTAGCAAGAGGCTCTCGCATCCCAGTTCCTTCAGCTCCGCAGCTGCTGCCTGCCCACTTGAGATCCCCTCCTCTTCCTTCCACAGTGCAGCCTAGGATTTTCCCAGGCTGCGCTGGGGCAAGAAGCATGAGCACCATGGCTCCAGAGCTCTTCACGCACTGCAAGTGCACGCGAGGCCCTGGAGCAATGTGTGATCGCGTACCAGTTTTGGCTCAAAGCCGAAAATGAAAAAGTGCACGAGTGGCACCTGCCCTACCATGGAGCATTGCGCGATTGTGAGTGCATCATGTGGACTGCTCCTCGCAGTCGTGTGATGCTCCAGGGGCCCTTTCGCATGGCAAATGCTGTGCGAAAAGGGCCTTAGAGTCCCTGACTTACTGCCCTCCATGGTCTGTCACAAGAATAAAAACAAGGAGAGACCTGTGGCCACCAGAAGATAAGATATGATACAAGATAAACCAAACCATCTACCAAAAACTCTGTGGTGGATTGTACATCCTCTTTGCCTTTGTAGGCTTTCTGTCTGCAGTCCTTTCACACAAATGGCTGGTAAATGAGAACCTCAGCTGAGCAAGGGAAGCAGGCCATGAAGACAACACAGCCTTTTATGGTTACAAGAAATGGCTTTGCTTTTATTGGACACCTAGATGAGAAAAAGAGAGAGCGGGAAAAAAATGGTATCAGCACATAAATAAGCACCTAAAATCAACAGGCACAGTGCAACTTTTTAAAATAAGACATAGGCCATTTCCATACCGGGCTCCTGAAATGGTGCAGAGCGACCTCTCACGGAGGTCTTCTACACCATAGAGTGGACTGGTGTGGACTACTTTTTGTAGTTCCACACCAGAATCCACTCAGGAGCCGCCGGAACTAGCTGCGCTGCGTGTTTTTTAAAAACCTCTTTTTCGAGGTTTTTAAAAAGCATGGAGCGTGCAGCCCCGCGCCGCTCCGTCGCCCGGCTCCGAAGTGGATTTGCAGGCGTGCGCAAGTGCGTGCCTGCAGATCTGCCGGGGGCGGGCTTCCAGCTGGCGAGCTTCTCCGGTTGGTGAAGAGCCTCCACCAACCGGAAGCCGCCATTTGGGACGCCAGAGGACTGCAGAGCAGCGAGCTCGCGTTGCTCCATGTGGCGACGGACTTACCCGGTTTCGGGTAAGCTCTGTTTTTGGGTATTTTCGCCCATTCCCCCCCCCCCACATGTGAAAAGGGCCATAGAATGTACAGTGCTCATCTTTGTTATTACCATACATCAAATCCTTTGGGTACACATTGCTTCTTCCCATATTTGATTGCTTTGGATTGCTTGTTGTTCACTTGCCCTGTCTCCTTGCAGTGGAAAACTCTGTTCTGTGCCTCAGACTGTCTTTTGTCTTGCATCTCTGCATCTCCCCAAGTCTGATCTCCCATTGTAACAACTGACTTTACCTCTAGCTTTCTCAATTCTTGCTGCCACAGTCTGTTGCTCAGCAAGGAACAACTAACAAGAAGGGTGACTAGAAGTGACAGGTTTGTAATAAGTACAGCACCTGATCATGGCTGCTCATCTTATTTTAATCCTGTTCTTAAATTTCTCGGCATTCGCTTATGTGCTTTCTGATCCTTTCACTAAATGCTCTGAGCTACAACACAGGTCAAAATAAAATGCTTTATAAAAGATAAGCATTAGCTTAGCTGACCTGTAATACCAGAGGCATAAAAGTAATTACAGATACTCTTATATTTCAGCATTTTGCCCTTCAAAATGATAGAGGTTTACTGAAGTGGACCCTTTCAAAACTGCCAGAGCATCACAGTGTATAATACAGATGGAGATTCCAACCTACACTAACCCGGCCTTTGCATCCATTAATACAGATAAGCACATGGTTGTGATACAAGACAGAATCACATAAGCCTCCTAGGTCAAATATATTTGTGGCGTAGTACTGTCACAGCCATTTGATAGACCACCATCAATCTGGAACATTAGGCTGTGATCCTTCCAACAGCATCCCCCAAGACTAGAATGAACTACCCAAAAATCTACATGTCACAGTAACAGACTCATTGTCCTTAATGGAGCTGTGGACTGCAGCAATACCATCAACAGTGTCTCTAACACAAATTATGGCTAACCAGCTGATAATGGATAAAGGCCATGGGTCTGATCTGGTTGTGCACATATACTATGAAGGTAATTCTGCACTAATTTCACTCTTGAAGGAAAGAACAAATAAATCTAGTAATTTTCTTCCTACTGTAAGAAAGTCTTCAAAAACTGAAGCTTTCAAAGACCATTTACAATTTGGGACTTATTCTGTAAAAAATTCACACAGTTTACTGTGCAAAAAAAGCATTTTCTGCAAATGAAACAGCATTTTCACATATTTCATACATGTGAATTTTGCATAGAATGAGTCTTAAACTTCAAAGATTCTCATCATTCCAGGATAATCCTCATCAGGGTTTCCCAACACTAGAAAAATGTGTTTTTCAACCAAGAGAATTTTCCTTCCTTCCTTCCTTCCTTCCTTCCTTCCTTCCTTCCTTTAAAGAAAACGATTTTAAAGCTACAATCAAAATTTCTTCAGGGAAACCCACTTACATGGCAATAACTGGACCAGGCAAATTATCCCTGATCTAGCTTTTCTGACTGTGAGGGGTGTAATAATACTGATCTGTCATTAGACACACTGATAAAGCATTATACAAGTGCTAAAAAGAATTGTTAATACTTCATGAACTATACTTGTTAACTTTATTTCTCTCTTTCATTAGACTATTAAAGTGACATGAGTTAGTAATCCAGTGCTCCAACATTTAAGTATAGTTAGCTGTATCTAATTTGTCGTTGTGTGCCTTCAGGTCTTTCCAGCTTACGCCAACCCTATGGCAAACCTATCACAGGGTTTTCTGGGCAAGATTTTTTCAGAGAGGGTTTGCAATTGCCCTCCTCTGAGGCTGAGAAATTGTAACTTGGCTTACCAGGCTTTTATAGAATCATAGAATCATAGAAATGTAGAGTTGGAAGAGACCACACGGGCCATCCAGTCCAACCCCCTGCCATGCAGGAACACCTTCAAAGCACTCCCGACAGATGGCCATCCAGCCTCTGCTTAAAAACCTCCAAGGAAGGAGACTCCACTACACTCCGAGGCAACATATTCCACTACCGGACAGCCCTGACCATCAGGAAGTTCTTCCTGAAGTTCAGGTGGAATCTCCTTTCCTGCAGCTTGAATCCATTGCTCCTTGTTCTGGTCTCTGGAGCAGCAGAAAACAAGCCCTCTCCTTCCTCTACATGGCATCCCTTCATATATTTAAACATGGCTATCATGTCTCCTCTTAACCTTCTCTTCTGCAGACTAAACATATCCAGCTTTCTAAGTCTATCCTCATATGGCATGGCTTCCAGGCCTCTCACCATTTTGGTCGCCCTCCTCTGGACTTGCTTCAGCTTGACCATGTCCTTTGTGAATTGGGGTGCCCAGAACTGGACACAGTATTCAAGATGAAGTCTAACCAAAGCAGAGTAGAGTGGTACCAGTTCCTCCCTCGATCTAGACACCATACTCCTATTGATGCAAATGAGCATTGCATTGGCTTTCTTGGCTGCCGCATCACATTGCTGACTCATGTTCAGCTTGTGGTCTATTAAGACTCCTAGATCCCTTTCACACGTACTGCTATCCAGCCACGTGTCCCCCATCCTATATTTCTGTATTCCATTTTTTCTACCTAAGCATAGGACCTTACATTTCTCTCTGTTGAATTTCATTTTGTTAGCCTTGGCCCAGCTCTCCAATCTGTCCAGGTCATTTTGAATTTTGATCCTGTCCTCTGGCATATTAGCAACCCCTCCCAATTTGGTGTCATCTGCAAATTTGATGAACATGCCTTCATCCAAGTCGTTGATGAAGATATTGAACAGTACTGGGCCCAGGACAGAACCCTGTGGCACCCCGCTAGTCACTTCTCTCCAGGATGAAAAGCAGCCATTGATGAGCACCCTTTGGGAACGGTCAGTCAACCAGTTACAGATCCACCTGACAGTAGCCCTGTCCATCCCACATTTTACTAGCTTCTTTGCAAGAATGTCATGGGGAACTTTGCCAAAAGCCTTACTGAAATCGAGATACGCTACATCCACAGCATTCCCTTCATCTATCAAGCTAGTAACTCTATCATAAAAAGAGATAAGATTAGTCTGGTATGACTTATTTTTGAGAAATCCATGTTGACTTCTTGTGATTACCGCATTGCTTTCTAAGTGATTAGAAACTGACTGCTTAATGATCTGCTCCAGGATCTTTCTGGGTACTGATGTCAGGTTGACTGGGAGATAATTATTTGGGTCCTCTTTTTTCCCCTTCTTGAAGATGGGGACAACATTTGCCCTCTTCCAGTCTGCTGGAACTTCTCCTGTCCTCCAAGATTTCTCAAAGATTATAGCAAGCGGTTCCGAAATGACCTCTGCCAGTTCTTTTAATATCCTAGGATGCAATTCATCTGGCCTTGGAGACTTGAATTCATCCAGTGTGGCCAGGTATTCCTGTACCAGCTCTCTGCCTATTATGTGCCTCATTTCCCCTGCTTCCTCCCCTGCTCCCCAACCACCAGGTTGAGTGTTTGTATCCTTCTGAGAAAAAAATGAAGCAAAGAAGGTATTAAGTAGTTCTGCCTTTTCTCTTCCCCTTCTTAGTAATTTGCTATCTTCTCTGCACAGACACCCTATCATCTCCTTCTTTTTCCTTTTGCTGCAAACATATTTTAAAAAGCCCTTTTTATTGTTTTTAACGTCTCTGGCCAGCATAAGTTCATTCTATGCTTTAGCCTTTCTGACCTTCCCCCTACATCTCCTGGCTACTTGCTTAAATTCTTCTTTCAAACCTGGGTCTCCTGGAATCTTAGTCCATCACTCAAACCACTATGCTGACTCTTATATCTAGTTGCAATCCTTTAAATTACCTGATATGCATTATGATCAAACCCAAAGAGGTTTCCAGATAGGATGAGAGTGGGAGCATCATCCTAAGCCAAAAGATGAAGTAGGATTTTTTTTGTTCTTTAGAATAATCCACAGAATCCTGGCTATGTCTAACAAGTGGGCCAATTATTGCAAGATAATAGCGATAAGCCAAGGCTGTGCTACTGAATTCCTAACTGCTAAAGAATGACAACCGTGGAGGAGTTCAGGCCTGCTTTTCCTTCTCCCTGACTGGAGTAGCAGCTTCCCTTTCAGCCTGCTATAGCACCCTGCCCCCACCTTATACAAACCTACTTTTCTCTTTAAAACTACCACCTTAGTGTATAAAGGGTAAAGCCCCTCTGTTGTTATTCAGAATGATTTACCAATTTGTGGTAGTATGTTACTAATGAAGAGTACTGTACTGTGTCAGAATTTATAAAAATATAATGTAATCTTTATTAAAATAACAAACAGGGACAAGGCTTAGGGTGTCATAAGAAATTCCAAGCAATTCAGAACTTCAAATTGTGTTTAACCAGTTTCTTATAGCTCTACTCAATATACAGGCACAGAACCTTCATACACACACACGCCTTTGACTTCCCTTTTGCTCAGAGGCTTAATTTCCCAACACAGCTTCTGACTCAACTCAAAAAAAAAAAAAATGGTTTGGTTTCTCCACTGTTTCTTTCTAGACCTCTGAGAAGACAACCACACTTATTCAGACAACCCTCTTGTTGACTGAAGGCTCTAACTTAAAACTCTCTCTCTCTCTCTCTCTCTCTCAATCTCTCTGGATATTCACTGAAAGAATCTCTGAAATGCAAGTCACTGTGTGTTATATAGAGGCCTTCTTCTCACCAGTCTCAGCCCCTCCCTTGCACCAATGGGCTGGGTTTCTCTCTTATACAGTGCCACTTTTGTTACATGGCAAACTGTTGCTAGGGCTGCCCTGCCACTCCCCAGATGCCATTACAACAACATTATACAATTGCCAGAAGTGAAACGTTCTTAATTTGTTGGACAAATTCTGCTTAATATGCTATGAAAACACGTGACCAAAATTCAGTGGTCTGAGTCCTATTGGCCACTAGGGATTTGAAAACATTAGAAAAATGATAGATTTTTTTTTTGTATCAAAAAACACTTATAAAAAAAATACTGGACTGAGAGTTCAGGACTTATTCTATGTAAAATTTGGGTGTGGCTGTTTTACACTGAAAACAGGTTTTTGTGCTTGGGAAACAAGTTCTTCTGCTCAGGAAACCAGTTTTTCAGTGCAGAAAATAATAATTTCAAGAAATATTTTCTGTGTAGAAAAGGCCATTTTCTGTAGAAAACAATCACACAAGAATTTTGCGCAATTGTGAATAGACTTCAATAACTGTGTGATTTTTGAAGTTTTTCTCAAAGTGGGAAGAAAATTGCTAATATTTCTTGCTTCCTTTGAGAAGAAAAATAGTGGTGAATTACATCCCTATTGGCTAATCTCAACTAAAGTAGGCCCACTGAATCAATTTTGAATCATAAATCAACATGTAATAAGGTCATCTCCACACTACACTGTTATAGTGCTATTATTCCATTTTCAACATCCTGTGGAATCCTGGGGTTTGCAGTTTAAGGAAGGGCCTTTAGAAATCTCAGCCAGAGAGCTCTTTGGCCTCAGTAAACTACAAACCCTGGAATTCCACAGGATGTTGAAAGTGGAATAATAGCACTATAACAGTATAGGGCAGAAAGGTCCTAAATCTTACTGAGTCAATGGTCTACCCTTTCTCCGAAAAAAGTTTAAAATGCATTAAGCAACTAGTCTCATTTGAAAACAAGGCTTTTGAGACATTACTTTAGAAAACAATTAAAAACCATAAAACACATATTAAGAACAGCACATCCATCTACCCAATAAGTTAAGACTGAAGGTCTATTTAAATAGGAAGGTCTTTGCTCGCTGGTGAAAAGAAATTAGAAAGCAGGCCAACTAAGCCTCCCTCATAAGGGAACAGCCACTGAGAAGACTATCTTCTCTGTCCTTACTAGATGAGCTTGGGAGAGTGGTAAGGCAGAGAGAAAGCATTCCCATGAAGCTCCTAAAATTGGCAGGCCTATATGGGGAGATGCAACTTTCAGATAGTCTGGACCTAAGTTGCATAGGGCTTTATAGATCATAACAAATGAATGAAATCTATTTAGCAAGACATCGCCCTACCTTCTCTGAAGACATGGATTTCCCCTCACCACATAGGGCCGTGTTGTCCTATGTTGGGGTCAGCAACACATGCCCCATGGGTCACCTATGCCACCCAGGCATTTTTATGCTCCCTCCCACCACTCTCATTTTCTGACTAGTGAATATTCACATTTGCAGTCACCATCTGTACAATTCAATCCATGGTACGTTACTTATATCACAACAACCGGAAATGAAGGGATAATTGGAACTTGAAAACAGCTAGACAGCTAGACAGACAGAGGCCCTTTCTGCACCTTACCTTTTTGCGGAGGGGAGGGGCGGCGCTCGCGCAAGAAGCCTTCGAAGGAAGGCTTTCGCATCCCTGCTGCTTGGGCTCTGCAGTAGCTTTCTGGTTGCGCGAGCTCCCCGCCCATGCCCTGCCTCTTCCTTCCGCAGTGCAGCCTGGGAGCTGTAGGCTGCACTGAGGACAGGAAGCGCCTGGCTCCAGAGGCTCCACAGGGCAGGTAAGTTCACCCCAGGCCCCTGACCGGTGGGCAAGCACACACCATTTTCAGCTAAAAGCCAAAAATAAAAAGGTGCGTATGCGCTGCGCGTCCGGCTCTTGAGCATCAAGTAAATGTGAGTGTGTCGTGCGGACCACTCCTCACATTTACGGGATGCTCAAGGGGCCCTTTTACTTAAGAAATGCCGTGCGAAAAGGGCCACAGACAGACAAAAAGGCAGCACAGCATCTTTCATTCTGGAAAGGAAGGATATGCTTATGTAGAAGCAGATTTTTTTTCAGCAGATTTCCTTCAACCTACACAAAGATTTTCTTTATGATAATCAAAACACATTTTGTGTCCTGTAAAACTGGAGGGGGGAAAGTGAATTCAGATACAGGCTTCACTACAAGGCAGTTTTAAGACATACCTTCCAAGTCTTTTTAATTCTGTGCGCTGATGTAGGCAAAAAGCATAATGCATTGTAATTGGACACTTTGAAACTCCTGTGCCCAAACACAAAATTAGCAAAATTAGGCTACCTTTTAGAAGTATCTCCCTCATGTGTTGTCTCCTAAAGAAAAGCAGTGCTCAAAAAAAAAAAAGCTTCATCTCTTATCAAGATATCAGTGTTTACGAAATGTTCCTTCAGTCACTAAGCAATGTGCTGGGCAACACACTCACACTCACAAGTCCTTTACTGAAAGGACTTAAAAATAAACAAATATTTACAGGAGGAGTAGTCGACTGTTACCCCAAAATGTAGGTGCCACAAGGGCCATCCTGCAATGCCAAATACCTCCTTGAAAAAGTGGAAAATTAATTAGCTCAAAATCAGGAGGCTGTGAGAGAGGAGGCAACTTAGCAGGATCTTTTCTACCTGTGTTTATGGGCACACGCAGGAAAAGAACCAGCCAGAGATCCAGAAGTAGGCTAAAAATGTGTTTTATTGAGGGGAATTCACTCATGCATGCATACAAGATACACACAATCACACATTCACACAAGACCTAAGTGAAAGAAAAAGGGAGGAAAAATTATAGAGAGGCTGAGGGGTTTGGGGGATTTATAATTACCAGTCCAGAAGAGTAGTGAAGAGCAGAAATGTGTTTTGGCTTAGGTAGGACCTAAGGACAGTTCTCATTCAGGAGCCAGATGGACAGAGTGAGGGGTAGACCTTTGAGAGACTGCACTGGGCATCCTGAAATCAGGAGTATTTGTACCCTGAATATGGCTTGTGGCTGTGAAGGTTCCAGATGCAAGACAAAGGGAACCTGTTGTGGACAATGGGTCTTTTGCCTGTTGATGGGCTTAGTGCTTTGATTGACAAAGACATGATGGACGTTGTAATAGCTGTCTATTGTGGGTGCTGTGAGGAAAGAGGAAAGAATCCAGGTGTACAAGGGACTGGATATCTGTCAATCAGTGTCCTGGTGGGCTCCTCACAGTTGGATTCCCTGGAGAATTCCAGCTTCTATTTAAGCCTATTATCCACAGAAATGGTGTGTATTTGCCTGACAAATGACTCAGTCTTACCTGGAGGAAGTTTTGACTTGACCTATCCTTCTCACATTTACAGTCAAATTCTTTCCCTTGCTCAGTTTGACCTCTCTGTCACCTCTCAGGCTTGAATTTGATATCAGAGCCAATAAAAAGTGTTGCCAATTAGGTATGGTGCCCATCCATACCATACTGATATTGGGGACCCCCAAAGCGGGGCCTTACACAACCTCTGAGCCTCCAAATGTTACCAAACTGCAACTTCCTCTGTCCATCGCCACTGACTAGGGCTGATGCAAGTTGCAATCCACCAATAACTGGAAAGCCACAACCTCCCGCTATTATATTTCCACCCTATTATATTACGTTTTCCTTCAGTTCCTATATTTATAACACTGCAATAACTTAAAACTTGAATTGAGCATCTAGAAATACAGCTTAGGAATAATAAAAAAAGGGAGGGTAGGCAGAGTTACCAATGAAATGCAAACAAAGCAAATATGAGAGTACTAGGTACAAACAATTTTCAGCTTCCCACTCTCTGCAATGGTAGAGATTTGGGGACTAAATGAAAATTTCACTGAGTGGGAGCAGAATTCTTATTTGGCAGGTGGTGCCTCCCCCAACACAGCTACATCCCTGAATAGGTGCATGGGAGACGAGGAGGTGATGAAACAATTGGATCAACATTTAAAGAATGCAAAAGCTGGGAAAACCCCTATATGATCAAACAAAATTAAGAATCCTTCCTCTGTGAGTGTAACAGTAACAAATAAATCCCACTTCTTAGCCATCCTTACAGACACACAATGCTGGCCAACAAAGCTATTGGGCTTTTTTCACATGAACCCAGTGGTGCCATCAGAAGCATTTTTGAAGGGAATTAATTTACAGTTGGCTTTCCACATTTGCTAGGGTTAGGGGCACGGGACCCTCGCAAAAGTGGGAAAATCACAAATATTAAAATGTTTGTGTGTGTCTCTGGGAAGGGGGTCAAGGCATGGTGGGAAACAAGCACCCAGGGTCCATACCAAGACAGGAAATGAGAGGGAAGGAAGGTCAGCATGATGTCCCTATACTTCCTCTCTCTTGCCCATTTCTTTCCTTCGGTGAGTGAGGAATCAGGAGAGGGTTTGTGGTGTGGAAAAATTGGGATGTGAACCATCCTTAGCTGGCCAGGAAGTGGCTAGTGGAGGAGGAGGAGCAGAAGTGGGTTTTTTAAGGGCTGTGCAACTTGTTTGGAGCTGAGAGGGAAGGTCCCCCTGGAAAAGAAGCACGTGAGGTGGGGAGGCAGGGGTTGAAGAAACTTGCAAATAATCAAATCTGTGAAAGTCAAACCCACAAATGTGAAGGGCTGGTTGTATATTCATACTAGGGATGTAAATCTTTGTTTACTTAGTACTTGCAGGCAAGAACAAATCATTTCAAAAGTTTTCTACCCAGCAGATGAGGTTGCAAGAGTTTTTGTGCATTTTTCGATCATTTATTGTAGCTCAGAATGTTCTCTGTTTTAAGAATTGCACTAAATGTGCTGTTTCATGTTCAAACACATTTTTGATGAAAAATGCTTTTTTGCAATTTTTTCACAAAAAAAAATATCTCCAAATACAAAAACTCTTGTGGTGATAAACCATTTGTTCAACAATCATATGCATGAATATTTTTTTTTACATCTGTTATTGTCTCCAAGTCAGATGTCATAGGTAATGTATGGTCCATGCTAGAAGCAGCCAGCACACTGGCTTGTAAATTGTGATGGATATCTTTTGGCTTCTTCAACCAAAGAACAAGGACAAGCTGTTTGGACTGTTGAGACTCACCACCTGTCAACTTCATCCTTCCCTATCACAACTAATGCAATCATTCATATTCACTCTGAGGACCCTGACTTCAGAGGTAGTAAATGCCTCCTTCAGAGATGGTATAGTCTGTGGTAGTCTTATTGAATCAGCAGTGCTACACTAAACAAAGCAATCAATTTTAGAGTTTGTAATTTGCACAACTATAATCCAGTGTCTAACTTTCCTTTCCTGGACTAGGCTGAAGAGGCAATTTGATTTCTTTGATCCAGGCCAGACTTGTCTGTCACAGTTATCTGAGTTATAGTGTTCTGCCTATCCTAGTTGTCAGATCTTGGGGGTCTGCAAGGAAAAAAGCGAGGCTATGTTAGACAGATCAGGGTGAAGTAAAACGGGTCAAGTAGATCAAACTGAGTCTGTTAGGTTATTCCAAGTCAAATCTAGTCAGCTACATCAAATTAAGCTCAGTAAATAAGAAATTATGAAAGCAAGCAAGATCACTGCTGGCTTACTCTGAGCAGATTCAGTCAAGCTATAATCAGGACTGCAGATAGCTCCTAGTGTGATCAGTTTCAAGAAAGAATTGCAATCAGCAAAATCCTCCAGGATTCACAGTGGGTCTAGCCACAGTTTAGTTTTGGCTAATGATAGGTGCCCATGCTATCTCAGCCACAGGAAAAAAAATGATACTTGTAATGTTTGTTTTTCATTTTGACCACCTTCTTATTTCCTATAATTCACTGAAGCTGAAGTTCTAGCTCTCACTATTGTCAGTTTCCAACATCTTGTCTGTTCTTGTGGCTTTCAACGAAGTGCACTAAAAATTCCTAACTCCCCATGCCCCCAAAGTTGGGCTAGCTTTTGGCAGAATACTTGTGATTCTGGAATGTGTTTTGGGGGCATAGGCTTTTAGCAGCCCATCAACATTCTGTGTGTGTGGGGTTCATTTATGAGTAGCATCTTATAGGGTGTAGGGCCAGTCCCATCAAGAAACTGGTGATAGCAACTCCCTATCCTTTGTGAGTAAGTTTGGTTTCTTTAGAAATCCAGCAAGAATTACATGGGAGAAATTTCATTTAAAGAAAAACAAACTTGAAGCTATAGCTCAACAAGTAGGGAAATTTGGAAATCAACATATGCAGCCATGTTAACACAGAAACAAACTGATAGACTCTTTGCTTCCATCCCAATAAAATACTGGAAGTGCACCCAAGTCCTTCCTTTCATAAAGAGAGAGACAGATGGCGAGGGGAAAGCTCCAGTTTGAAACCAGAATTGAGGGTGTGGGGCTGTATGACCCAAAAGCAGGACCAGAAAATTCTAAACATAGGTGAGCTTAGATATGCTGAATGTGCAACTGAACTTCCTTTTTTGGAGCAGGTTTGGATAAGAAGATAATTCTGCTGTAGTATTTACTCAAGGTGGAAATTAAGTTACATGAAATGTACCCATGCTTTGACATGAGGGTGATCAGTGTCTGAATCGCTTTGCTTGTGGAATATCCTCATTGGAGGGCTACTCTGCAAATGATTATTAATTTAATCAAACAGAAGGAGTTTCTAGAACATCTTTAAGCCAGGCAAAGCATTTAATTGTTTTCTTTTTCTTACCAGTCATTCTCAAGGGATGTTACCTTAAAAATGGAATTAGAGATGCTCAGTACAGCACTGCTGCAGAAAACAGTACTCCATATCAAATTTCCTCCTGCCATGATGTTATCTCATCGTGCATTTCCATTGTCAAGGGTAGTGTGATTCACAATGTTGTGACATCACAAAACATTACAGGAAGTGGCTGGCAGGTAAATGTGGTATAAGGCTGCCCTCTCTAACATTAGCAGTGTGTCAGGTGTTGTTCTACCCTTAGTCTGTGTATAAATTCTTGGCCGCAGTGATATACAGCTCAGAGAAACATGGCAAAATCTATTCCAAATGAAGCATTGTAGTATTTCAGCTATCCATATGCCCTGAGCCATCTGCCTTTTCCTGACTGCTGGCACCTGTCCATGTACACTGATGCCTTCAGCTGATCAGTCTTAGTCTTAAAAAATTGAAGGCACTGTCTGAGAAAGAAGGAGGCAAGAAAGAAGCAAGTCATATGCCAATGGAAACAACAAGGAAGACTCCAGTTAATTGGTGCTTTATTGTTCTTCTGCCATTCATTAACTAACTATATCAATCAATTATTAATGGGATAAGTCCTAAAATAAATTATTATTATTATTAATGAAGAAAATACTCATCATAACAGGTAAGCTATACAAGACTTGGATGAAGAACAGATTTTCTCTGCCAAAAGTTTAGCACTTTCCTTTTTCTCTGGAAGTAAAAGCAATCATTGACTTATTTAGGCTGGAAGAAAGGGAGACCTTCAGGGACATAACTGGGGAGGAATTCAACCAGGCATTTTTTTCTATCAATGGAATCCCTTTTTGTTTTTTTCCCTTGGGGTTACTTCTTGGTCCATAGGGTGACGTGTTTAAACTGTATCACTGAATACTTCTCTGTATGAACCTTTTAAAACAATGTCACAGAATAGAATTCTAGCCTAACCTAACTTTTATTCTGACCTCCTACATCTAAAAAAAATGTTGTATGAAGAAATATTCTATCATGTGAGTCCTTAACTGAATCTGAAATGAGACAGGACGGAAACAGATTCACCCCATTTGTGAGAAGCAGGGGCCATTTGGCACTACACAATTCTAGCACTATAACTCCACTTTAACCACCTTGGCTACACCCTATGGAATCCTGGGATGTATATATGCCTGACATTGCAATGAAGTCCACTGAAGGTCAATGTTTGTTACCCCAAAACATGAGTGACTCAGGCGTCCACCCACAATGCCAGTACCTCCACATGACAATAGAGAATTAATTAGATCAAATTAGGAGGCCTGAGAGGGAGGGTAACCTAATGAGATCTTTCCACCAATGTTTACAGGGTCTTGCAGGAAAGAACCAGCCAGATATTCCAAAATGAGCTAAAATGTGTTTTTATTGAAAGATCAATCAAATACAATGAAAGATCCAAACACTCACATATTCATACACAGCTAACTGAAGGATAAAGAGAGAAAGTTGTGGATAGAGGAGTTTTCAGGGAATGGACAATAATTAACAGACGAGAGAATAACAAAGAAAGCAGCAATATGGCTTAGACTTGCACCTAAGGACAGTACTCAGTGGAAATTGGAGCGACAGTGTAGCATTCAACAAGCAAAGTACTGCACCAAACTGCTCGAAATGGAGGGTTCTTATACCCAAAATCCACCCTGAGGATATGGATATGAATGGCTTGCTGGCTGAGCAAACAATGGAAGTTTCCACATGGACAATGGGTGTCATGCCCCACCTTGGAGACCCTGGCAGTGACGAGGAGGATTCTGAATCCAAGGCACAAGTTTCCCCAAAAGCAGGAGTTGCCCCAGAAGCTTGCTTAGGAGAAGCTAACAAGCAATAGTAGGGGCTGGAGCAAGGGGAACAAATATCAGAGGATGAGACAACATAGATGCTTACCGAGCAAGAAAGATGATGTCAGAGAGAAGAGCTGTGCCGCTTAGCACGTTTAAGTATCAAATGAACCCTGATGAAGGAACACCTGTGGCAACAGCATCAATAGATAAAAGGCTTTCAGCTGGTCTTTTTCTTTCAGGGTCAGCAACTGATCTTTACAGTTGTGGAAGCCCTGTGCTATGGTCTCTTGTATCTGAACTACCTTGAAACTGCCTGTTTGATTATGATCTGGATTTGCCTTTTGGATTTGTTTGCTTTGGAACCTAAACTCTCTTTGGACATTTTTCCTGCTCTTGCCTTGTGAGTAAACCCTGCTCTGCCATTTGGTGATTAATTGTCTGTTCTGCCCTGGACATGACAATGGGGTCTGGACAGAGTTAATAGTCTTAGTGTTAGGTGACAAAGAATTAATGGCTGTCATAATAGCTCTGTAGTTATGGAGAGGTTCAAGGACAATGTGTGGAAACATCCAGGTGCAGAGACAGAGCTGAAACAATCAGTGTTTGGGTGGGAACTTCCCTTGGCCATTGTATGCTCAGAGATATTTCAGTTTCAGCTTAAGCCTATTATCTCAGGGGTTGTCTGGTAATCTACTTGATAATGACTTTGCCTATTCCTAGCGGGGATCTGCTGACCTGCCTTGCAATCACACATGTTCAGTCAGTAATTTTCTTCTGCCCAGCTTGATCTTCCAGACAGCTCAGGTTCCATTTTATATCAATGTCAATTAATGTATCTGCCCATTAAATCATATTTCACCAATTAAACCATATCAAACCGGGGTGCGGGTGGGTGGGCCTGCAACGTTGATAAGTAGAATATATGTTCCTTATCATATTGATGACCAGACACTATTGACTATTGATAAAGGACAGTATACATGCCTCCAAAACGTGCAAACTTTCTAAGTTAATAAAACAGTATTCCTTTTCTGCAAGATCCAACTCTAATTTGTTTTGCAACTTCTATTACATGTTTTGCATCCAAAACGAATATCCTTAGAACTTAATAAACACCATGATTCACTTGGATGTTCCTGTTGTTCTACCTACCACTAGAGGAGAACTGGGGGTTTCAATCATCTGAGATCTAATAAATATTTTATCAGGTTTGCCCAATTCCAAGAATATACCTAAAATAATATTACACTTCCACAGCTGAAGGATGAATGACATTCTAAATCTAACAGCTTTGCACACAGGAGAAAATAGAAAATCCATCAGTGGAATAAACAAATGAGTTATTTCTTTTCCAAAATTGTCAACTCAGTTCTATTTTTCTTCACTTCTTATTAGTCTGTAGCAATTGATGGAAACACTCACACCCTTCAGATATATATCTATCATCCTAGATTGTTTTCTGGGTAGATTTCTGTATGTACAGCTCAACACATCAGTTGGAAGTTATTGCTTCCTTTTCATTCTGTGCATTTCTTTGTAGGATAGAATACAAAATCATCAGGACACTTTAGGCATACATATGTATAAACATTTACTTGGAAGTAAATCTCACTGGTTTGAATGGGACTTCCTTCTAAGATTGCTCTGCAGAAATGCAGTCTTGTGGTCTTCCCATTGAGAGCAGATCTCTTCTTCTGAAAATGCAGTCCTAAATTCAATTGTTAGACTCAGCTAGTGTGGGTCCATTGAGCCAGTGGGACTTAGAAAACTGTGGACTCACCAATCAACAATTGATTCAATAGGCCTATTGTAGTTGGGACCACCCCAGGGCTCAGGCTACAAAGTGCAAGTCCACCTAAGAAGAAAACATGGACCATTTTTATACCTACCAAGTCATCCAGCAACCTAAGTTTCATGTCCCCTTTCATTTATTGGATAGGGCTGAAATTGTCCAACAGTGGAAACATATGGAACAGTGTCTGTGCAAACCCCTTAGCTGCATTTCAGTGTTCCAGGGAGCTGTGTCTTTGGAGTGATTTTGTTCTAATTGCTTTATCAGTACCTTATCTTCCAATGCAAATAGAATGGGGCTGCAATGAGGGTAAGGATCAAAGCTTTTTGGTGTCCTGCACTAGGGTCCCAATCAAAATTGGGAGTGGGCAACTGTGACTGATATTTACTTTTTAAAAAAACTGCTTATGCAATTGCTGATCAGGTGGCTGATATCTCAGCTGGTAGAAACGTAAATACCCATACCCAGCCCTCTGTATCACTTTTTAAGGGGATGGAATTTTTTCCCCAGATAAGTGTAAAATGCTGCTATTATTTCAACAAATTCATTCATTCCACCCTGACAAAAATTGACACTTCATGTTCAGGCTACTTAGATGCACCAACAGACAGGCAATTTTACATAGCTGTGCATTTTTTCCTACTTAACGGTCGCTGCTTTGATTGGATCAATCTAAACCATTTTTCGTGATTCCCTGTCCAGACTTTGTTAGCTACTGTGTGCATCCATCTGATCAGACTAGCACTTACCATGTCTCCCAGACAAACCAAACTTCATTTAGATATTGGGCACTTAATTTCATTCTGTACAACTGGCAGAACAGTGGGACATCTTGTATAACTTTGACATTTTGTGTTTTAAGCCCTAAATTATTCAAATGGGGGCCAGATATTTTGTCTGCACTTTTTGTTCCTTAGCATTTATCCACTTTTCAATAGTTAATTTATTGGTATTCTCTTGTAGCTCATTGCATTCCTGCTATGTGATAAGTAGAAAAATACTATGTTAGAACGAGTTAGAAAGTAAACCCTTCCCATGATATACTATATTTCTACGTGTACATATTAATTCATGAACTGATTGATTGTATGGACTCTTCAAAGTATCCTTGTATTCCCAAGTAGCATGTTGAAAAACAGATCGATAATCAAGCTAGCACTGATGCTAAAGTGATGTTCCATAGCAGTAATGTTTTATTCACAGCCTCATGATAAGTCCTGGAAATCATAGATACTTACTGCATCCTGAAGCTTTAATTTTACTGAATCCAGTCTCTGATAGGATTCATATATTTTAAGAACAGTATGTCTTGTCCTTTACTCTTTGCATAGCACAGGAAAAGGAACTACCAGCTTAATCAAGCTCACTGATGCCTTGAATCTGGCCCACAGCCAGTATAATGGAAGCCCTCTTTGAGGCCTTGTCCCTCTCTTCCTAATTAGCAAGTGTTGGGGGGCAGGAAAGAAATCCTCAAATTGCTTGCAGTCTGGAGATAGATGTGAAACTGGTCTGACTTTCCAAATAATATCTTGTTTTTAACTCTTATGGTTTTCTTTGACGTTTCTGTGGAGTTTCTCATTAATATGGACCCATACTCTCATTTAATTATAAATTAGGCAGAATTTTGATGGAAACTCCAAGTGCTGTCTTTCGGCAGTGGTATTATACAAGCTTCCCTCATTTTTGTAGTATTAGAGCATTTATTTTTTTCAAAAAATATAAGGAGGCTTCACAACAACTGATGCATTTTTTTTCCAGTTGGCTTATTTGGAAAGACATTAATGCTACTACCATAAGACGGTTAAAATGCAGATTCCATTCTAATCTTTCTACTAAATCCTTAATTTTAATGTTTTTCTTGGATCCCTGTTTCAGAAAGGAGAATGGTTGTGCTTACAAATCAATTAATTCTATATGCCTGTTATAACATGAAAAGAGAGATTTATTTTTTCTGTTATTTGCATGCAAAGAGAATTTAATCCACACACACAAGCAGCTTAACACATCCACATTCATGAACTGCAGAGACATCGAATCAATTCCTATGACTTTTGAGATAAACAGTCTACCAGAAAATGAAAAAAGAAGGAAGGTTAGGTTGACTTGATGCAATCTTTATAAGCTTTCTTAAATTCTTCAATGCAAATTAATTGTAGCTGAATATTTCTCTGCATCTAAAGTTCATGAACTTTAAAAAATAAAAAATAAAATCTTTCCCTCCTTAAGCAACATATCTTGTGAGGGGACTAATAGCAATGCAAACAAATGATATCTGGGCATTTATCTGTATGTAAGATATTTTTCA
This sequence comes from Cyclura pinguis, assembly GCA_030412105.1. NCBI lineage: Eukaryota > Metazoa > Chordata > Lepidosauria > Squamata > Iguanidae > Cyclura > Cyclura pinguis. The sequence goes on from CM059602.1 coordinate 156,750,245, forward strand.
TAAATTAAAACTAAAATTCTCTCTGCCCTGATCTTTTTGTCCCTCATCCTCTCTCTCTTCTAATGGAACTCTGGCTACACTCCTCTGTCATTCCCTGGTCCCTTCTTCTCATTCTCTAGTCTTTTGTTACCTGGTTTCCCCTTATTTCCCCCCAACTGTTAGCTAAATGTTTCCCACCCTTTCAAATTCCTTCTTCTTTCAACTCTAATATGTTAAAAATCAATTCTTGTAGAAGTATTAATACAGATCTGGCAAAGGTCTGTATTTTTTTTTCTGTTTAAAGTAGAACAACAAAGCAGTGCATGGAAAGATGTTTTAAAAGCTGGATAAACTTTTTTCCCCTTTCATTACAGACCTTAGAAAATTTAATTTCCAGTCCCAAAAATAGTTTGTCATTTGTTAAGACTTCATGGGGTTTTTATTATGATTATGATTATTTGAATGACAGGCTCTGAGCAACCGAGGTTAACATTTAATGAAATCAGCAGTGCCCACAGCCTATGTCATCACCAAAGGCTATTGGATCTCAGGTTTTACCCTGAAAAGTCAGTGCCCAGGCTGTTCCTGACCTGACCATCTTAACAGTAATAGTTATAGAGATTGCTAAAGACTCTGACATTCACTGTATTCATTTACTCTGGAACGGTCAGTCCTGTACTCACTTTTAAAGCAAGTATCCTAAGAAAGACTTAAAGAAGGGTGGAGAAACTTTGGTTCTATCAAAATACTTCCAGGTAGCATGACCACTGGTAAAATATTGTGGAATTTATAGTTTCAAACAATGAGAGGGCTAAAAGTTCAAAAATCTTGGCTCAATAGAATTCCTGGCACATCAAGAAAAGGCTTGTCTCTTTTCAGCAAAAGAGAAACAACAAAGAGAGCTCCAACTGTCTTTCACACAGGCCATTTCCACACTACAGCATTACAGCGCTATTACTCCACTTTCAACATCCCGTGGAGTTCTAGAGTTTGTAGTTCACGGAGGCCAAGCAGCAATCTGGCTGAGAATTCTAAAGGCCATTCCCTAAACTGCTAACCCCAGAATTCCACGGGATGTTGAAAATCAAATAATAGCACTATAACAGTGTAGTTTGGAAATTGCCACAGAACTAATTCCAGTGTCATGATGGTTAAATTGCATAATTAATAACAGTGATCAGTATTCCATATCAGTTATTAAGTAGTGATAATGAATATAGGAACACATATAAATGAATAAATCTAAATAACTGTTCCATATTCATGATCACTACTTTTTAGTCATGATTGTGCCACTATTGCAACAATTGTAGCTCCCTCATCCGACCTACTTTATTGGGCATCCGCTGCATGGGGAGAAGGTCCAATCTGCAAGCAATCAGAACATGGGTGAATGACATTTCCATCAGATTGGGGTGGGTGGGCCAGAAGAGATTACTAAGTTAACTAAGCTGTTGTGCGGCTTCAAGTCATTTCCAGCTTATGGCAACTGTAAGGTACTCCTATCATGGGGTTTTCTTGACAAGATTTGTTGAGAGGGATTTACCTTTGCTTTCCTCTGAGACTGAGAAAGTGTGGCTTGGCCAAGGTCAACCAGCAGATTTCCATGGTCGAGCAGGGATTTGAACATTGCTCTCTAGGGTCATAATCCAATATTCAAACCAGTACATCATGCTGGCTCTCAATTAAGTAAGTAGTTGATATAAAATACTGGTTGATATCTCCACAATAAGCATAACAGTCTCATTATTTTCTTTTAAGAATTTAATAATATTTAACGGATTACATAATCTCACCACCGATTTGATATAGCTATCACAACATAGCTTGTTTGTTTGTTTAATGTTCCTCTTTTCTCCAAGGAATTTGAGTGGAAAGCAAACACAGTTAAAACTACAGATAGTGCAAAATTTTAAAAACTATTAAGTAGTCACATTATAATCATTAATTTAAAACAGTTAAAGGCAGTTAAAATATAAAAATAACAGTAAAACTAGAAATACAAATCCAACACAATCCATTTAAAAAATCCTTCTGTGACAGTTCTCTCTCAAAGGCCCAAATCAACAAAAGGATCTCCACCCATCATTGGAAGGAGAGTAGAGAGAGAGAGCTAGCCTAGCTTCCTGTGGCAGATAATTCCACATTCTGGGAGGAACTACCGAGAAGGTTCCCTCTCATGTCCTTACCAAATATGCTTATGATGGTTGTGAGACTGAGGCCATTTCTGCCCTACGCTGTTATAATGCTATTTTTTCCACTTTGAATTCCTGTGGAATTCTCAGATTTGTAGTTTGCTGAGGCCAAAGAGTTCTCTGGCTGAGAATTCGAAATGCCCTTCCATAAACTGCAATCCTCAGGATTCCATAGGATGTTGAAAGTGAAATAGTAGCACTATAACAGTGCAGTGTGGAAATGGTCTGAGGGAAAGCCCTCCTCTGAAGACCTTGAAACTCATTCAGGCTTATATACCATATAAGGCAAAGAGAAGGGGAAATTAAGCTAAAGTGCTTTGGTGTACATAGGCCACATTAGCAACACTTGTTTGTTTTTGTTGTCCTAAAGCAGAAGTGTGCAGCTTTGATGGACCTGGGGACCATGTTTGCTGCTCAGAAACTGGACAGACTGCAAAAAATGACTCCAAATTTGGTGGAGACAGAAGAGGGCATAGCTTCCAGATTACTAATGTTGAACCATGGGTTTTGTTTCCATCTTAAACAGTGCAGGGGGCCTATTTAAAATGAGAATTGCTGCTCCTGGATGCTTCTAGAAGACTCAGCTCACATTTTCTTTCCAGCTGAGTGTGAGATTAAGGCTTACAAAAACAGCTTTGAGAGCTGCCTGTGGCCCCAGGGCTGCATTTTCCTCACCCTTGTTTTCAAAGCCATCTTTAACATTGTTCCCAAAACTGAAGAGGGACAAGCACAAAATGAAGAAACTATGGGCAGTAATTTAATGAGTACCAGAAAAGTACCAGAAAAATAGGGTCTCTCTGAGATAAACAAGGGCAATTGGAACCCGTTATTATATTGTCATGTCTATTCCCCTGAGCACCTCACAAATGATCATTAATATCTCTTTTCTTATAGTGCCTAAATGTAAAAATGTCTAAGGGAGCGTAATAACTTGCAGCTCTGTTCCCTGCCCTGAATAGCAAGATCCTTCCTGACATTGAGAAAGCAATATTTAAGCCTACTGAGATCCATCTCTGGCACATAACTCTTGAGTTCAATGAAGTAACTCCAGAGATGTGCTTGTCCAAAACTCTAAATTTGAGTTATACCTCTCCATATCTTGAGAAGCAAGAAGAAGGATGATGAAAGCTCAATGAGCAGTTTGGCTCTACACCATATTCCACTTCACATTCACAGCTGATTTACCTTGTCTGTTATGTCGATTCCAAGCGATTCCTGTCATGAATTCAGCTTGGGAGAAACTACTAATAAACGTTGCATTTTGTCAGGGCTTATTTATTACCAAATATAAATGATTAAATAAGAAAATCCCTGGGATAAGCAGTTTGAGACCCCAGGCATTCAGCAAGGGCACTAAAAACCTGGAGCACTAGGAGTACCGTTGACTCAGTCAGGCATGTAATTAAATAAGAACAGTGTTTGCAAATCTGGAGCTTTTCTCTGCTCCCAATGACTCCTGCTTCCACCTTGAGAGACTATCTCAGTTCCTAACATTTCTTTTTACTTCTTTCAGATCTCAGTTTTGGCCTCTAACATGCCTGTCTCTCAGGAAACAGGTAAAAGCTGTGCACTCCACATGATATTCAGAGATCACCTTTGTCTTTTTGCTTGAGCATATAGGGTAAAGTATGCTAGACTTTTCAGCCTCTTTGGTTCAGATCCAGTACATATCAGGGATGGTGACTAAGTCCCATTGACACCATTGAAACATGTCAATTTTGACCAGGACTTAAACAGGATGTTAGGTGTTGGACACGTGTGGCTGCATTTCCCATCAGCTTTAGCCAACACAACCAATGATGAAGGAAGATGGAAGTTGCTATCCAGCATGTAGATATGAACAAGTGTATGGGCAAACCAGAAATCCAGTTTGGAATGGAAACTCTGTTCAGACTAGGGCTGCTGTTTGTGTCTTAGGCCATTTCTGCAATACACCGTCACAGTGCTATTATTCCACTTTCAACATCCTACGGCATCCTGGGGTTTGCAGTTTAGGGAGGGGCATTTAGAATTCTCAGCCAGAGAGCTCTTTGGCCTCAGTAAACTATAAACTCCATAATTCCACAGGATGTTGAAAGTGGAATAATAGCACTATAACAATGTAGTGTGGAAAATGGTCTAAGTGCTGAAGCTTCCTTTAAGGAGGAATTCTAAACAAGAAGGCAGCAAAAACTCCCAAAGCCAGTGGATGATTTAACTTACTCAGTGCAGCATTCCTGGATGACTTTTTATAATCCTTTAGGGAATACAAAATCCATTAGTTTTTCTTTTCTTTTCTTTTCTTTTCTTTTTTGAGCTACCTCAGACATGGAGGCCAAAGAAGAAAGGAAGAAGAGAGAAGGAGCATAAGTACTCTCTGTGATAGTTTGCAAAAATATAACTTCACATGATGTAATGTAATCTAATATTATTCCAGTAGATTTAGATTTAGTCATAATTAGAGTAGACTCTTAAATCAGTGAGACACTGGAGCCATGACTGTCTTAATTCCATTTCATTTTAGTGGGTATAATCTTACATATGACTAAATCCTATCCATTTATTTCACATCTCTTGTTGAATCTTCTAGTCCTAAAATAATCTACTCCTGACTTAATACAGGAATCAATACAAAATTTGGAAATAACACAACTTCAAAATATTTACCAGCTCATAGAAGGGATGTAAGTTTAACCCCTGCTTTCACAGGAAAAAAAACAATTTTTTAAATTAAATATGGTGGGGATCCAATGTTTTGCAGAACCTTTGATTTAAAGAGACTGATGTGGTAAGGAACTTTGGGAAAGGGGGTGGGCAGGGCGGTGACAATCAAGTCTATGGCCTCCAGGGTTCTGCAGGAGAGGCAATGCAGACCTCCAACCTGGACAGCTGCCCACCCCTACTCTAAATGTTCCTGTCCTTTGGGGGTGTTTTTGGGAATAAGAGGGCTGCGGATCCTAATGATCCACATCCTTTCCTTCCCTGTCCATCACCATACACCCAATGCACCTCTTTTTTCCTTTTTCCATAAAACTGAAGTTGAATACTCCAAGGTGCCCAGGAAAGGATAGGAGGGGGAAGCCAAGACTGGATCTTCCCTTCCCAGGTTCAGGACTAATCTAATACCTTGGGTAGGAGGTCTGATCAATCCTATGCCCTGAGACACATATGCCTGGAACCATAGGTTTACAGCCTTAGTGGGTTTTGTTATCAGCATTCTAACTTTTCCACAATTGTAGTTAGAGAGAGAGATTCAATACTTGCTATTTAATCTATGATCACCTGCTCAGAGTCTTTGACGCCCATCACATATAAATACAAATAAACAAAAATAACGTAGCCAGTCACTATGAAGGAAGGGAAACTAATAATTTGTTAGTTACTGATAAGCAACAGTTAGAAAAATATGGGATACTTCTATAATGTCAATTCTAGGATGCCTACTTCCACAAATAATCATGAAATGCATATATTTGAATTTAAGATATTTGATTTAATTTAATTCAATTAATTTTATTCAAATAATTTAATTCAATTTAATTTGAATTTAAGATATTTGAATTTAAGAACTGGTTCATTACTTCCCCCACATTGTTTCTGTCAAAAAGATGTCATAGGCAGATTGAACTGTTGCTTAAAATGGGTGTGCTTTAAGTAGATCTGCTTTCATGTACATAACATAACGTAGAATGCCTCCCTATGAGTAAATCCATAGATGAGTGTTCCATCAAGATGCTATAAAAATGAAACCATCTGAGTTGACTGGGACTGAGTGCTTGGGAGTTGCATAGTCTGCTCATCAAGCTGCCTGCGCGGGGCAGGGGATCTTTTTGTAAGTAGCGTGCATACATAATGTGGTACTTGCCTTGAGGTCTCCTGAAGCTGCATTCAGCAATGACTGGCCTGCCTAGATTGGGATGTGAATGATTCGGCTATTGTCGGCCGTGGCCTGTGTGCGTGCTTGTCCGGGGGTCTTGCAACCATGTGGAGAGGAATGGGTACAGAAGGCCAAATTATTGATATCAAATGATATCTTAATATCCCACAAGCTCGGGCTAGAAACAGCGGTACCACTAGACCCCATGTCCATCTTGGAGAAGTCAGGTCTCATTTTAAAATACAAGATGGAATTTTCCCACCAACACCATCTCCTTTCTGAAGACAAGAAAATGCCTCCTTGTTGTGTTTGGGAGAACAATCAGTACTTACCTGACTTGTTCACCTCCACTGAATTGAAGCCCTGCAAAACTGGTTCAGACTGGTATAACTCCCATTGTAAGATAATGGGCATTGTCCAGAGATGTTGGGAAATCCCATCTGGATTTGAAACAGAGCAAATGGCTCTATTGGGCTGGCTTTGTCCTATGTGTGCAGAATCTATTGTTTGCATCTCCTCAGACTACTTAAGAGATATTACTAGTACCCAGAGAGCAATGAGCAGAGGTCATATTCACATCTAAACTTTTAAACCTTCAGAGTATAACATTATGGTCATGTTAGCTCCTCCCTGCGGGTGTTCCCTTGAATTCAGGTGACAGCACCCAAGTTAGGAAAGGGTTAAATGCAGACACACAGAGGCTTGGAGAGGCAGCTGCTTCCCCTAAGAGAAGAAAAGAGCCTTCTTGCAAACACAGACTTGCAGACTTGCACCCAGATACAAAAAGGTTGAAATGAAGGTGTCTGGAAGAGTACTAGAGGAGAGATTTCATGGACACAGAACAGAAAGAGTCTGGTAGAGTAAAAGAAAAGAACCTGTTGCCCTGATCTTCAGTCACCTAGCCAACTGGACTCTTCATCCCATTGGAGGGTGAGCAAATCCATGTGTATGTCTTAGGCCCTTTTCGCACCTTACCTTTTCGTGCTGCTGGGTTGGGGTTCTCGTGTGAGAAGGCTTGGGAGGAATGCTGCCACGTCCCTGCTGCTTTGGCTCTGCAGCTCCTTCCTCCTTGCATGAGGACCCCGCCTCTTCCATTCGCAGTGCAGCCTGGGACCTCCCAGGCTGCACTGAGGAGAGGATGTGCGACTGGCCCAGCTCCCGAAGCACTGCACACCAGGTAAGTGTGCGTGAGGCCCCAGCACGATGCGCGACCATGCAGCATTTTCGGCTTTGAGCTGAAAATGAAAAGATGCATGCGCGGGCCGCATCAGGCTCTTGAGCGTTGCGTAAATGTGAGTGCGTCATGCAGACTACTCCTCACATTTACACAACACTCAAGGGGCCCTTAAGCTTCAAAAACGCCGTGAGAAAAGGGCCTTAGTCTGCAGTCCCTTCAGCTCAGCTGCAGAACTTTAGCCCCCTTGGTTTGCTCAGGAGTGGGGGTTTAGCAGTTCTACCATTCTCTCTCTCTCTCTCTCTCTCTCTTTTTTTGAGAAACAGAAATTTAGAGAAACAGACAAGAGACATTTAACACAGATTGTTCTGTAGAATTCTGCTGCTATGTTTTTCTATCTTTTAATAAAGAAATAATTGTTAGTGTTTCAAAATCAGCTTGTCTTCAACCTGATTTCTTTTCCTTTCCTTGTTTTTGGAATGACTCTGGTTAATTGTCCATTTTTAAAACCTGTAGCCTGTGAGAGGTTCTACAGAGAGAGAGAGCAAGATTGAGAGAAAGAGAAAGAGAGAGAGAATGAGAGTTAGAGCCTGGAAGAGTTTTTCGTCGGACCAATAAACCTAATGCACCACTCTCATCACACTGCCTGCCTCTGCTTGTAAATGTCAGCTGAAAGGTAAAAGATGCCAACAGCAAAGGTAGCAACTTGCACATCGATAAAGAGATCTAGGCACAATTGAATGACACCATGATGATGAATAACACATACTAAGATAAGCAGCTAGGCTTCTATATCTCTTTTTTATTGCTGGCAGGACTTTTGATTGGTCATGAAATCTGTGCAGTTCCTATGCTGGGATAGCTGCTGTGCTGCTGTGCATACAAGTAGAGTTTTCCTCTACAGCTAATGTTCTAAGACTGAAATGCTAGAACGGCAATTTGATTTTCTTGATCCCACCTCTAGATCCTGTAGGGCATCTCACTAGTACAATGGGCACAAAGACCTCGAGCATCCATTGCTCAATGTTCAAACAGCTCTCCAGCCATGAAGTCACCAGTTTGACAACATTAGGGATTACATTTATGCAACCTCTGAGAAAGGTCAATTATTTTTATGCTAGTGGAAAGCACCAACAGATCCCTGGGAATTGGGTCTACTGTAATTTTGCTTATTTTTATGTTTAATTTATTTAATTTGCTTACCGTTTTATGTCATGGTATCTCCAAGGAAAGAAAACCAGCATGGTGTAGTGGTTTGGATATTGGGCTATAACTCTGGAGACCAACGTTCAAATCCCCTCTATGTCATAGAAGTCCATTGCGTAATACTGAGTGAATCACATGCTTCCAACCTCAGAGGAAGGCAAAGGCAAAGGCAAACCCACTCTGAACAAATATTGCCAAGAAAATCCCATGGTAGGTTCACCTTAGGTCACCAAAAGTCAAAAATGACTTGAAGGCACACAACAAGAGCAACAACCTCCAAGTCAACATTTTACCACCTAAAATGCACCAAGCCTTTTACAGCACTTGTCAGTAGAATTCAATAGAATTCTTCCTTTTGGCACAGTGTCACTGCAGTCCTCTTGTCACTCCAGTCCATACACAATGTGTACACAAGACATAATTGCTCCCTCACTGCATGCACAAGACTCACAAGTTAAGCTAATTCACAGCAGACTGTATAATTGGACCCTTAATTCCCACTATCAACTGCACTGATTGAGCAGAACAGGAGAAGGTACTAACTTCCATATTTTGCCTCTTTGGATTTGACCAGCCATTGTGTCACTTGGTTAACATTATGTCTGGCAGAAAGAAGAAAGGTACAGTATAAGCCCCTGTTACCCTGTTTACTGGGGGTCCCGTGAGGGACACCAAAATGTGCTCAACAATAGGTGGGGAAGATTAGCTCTGGGCACTGCTTTAGCGTTACGAGAGGCAGGATAACTTAGCAGGATCTTGTAACCCAGTGTTTACAGGGTCAGGCCAAGTCAAGAAGCAGACCGGTTTGAAAATAATGAATGATCTTTATTACAAACAGGCACACAAGGTAAGCAACACACGCACACAGATAACTAAGGAAAATAAAGTAAGATAGCAAGATTTTCAGAGGGATAGCTGATTCGGGTGATACGAAACCTGTCCTGAAGTCTGGAAGAAGAAGAAGATGGAGAGCGAGGCTGGGGTTCGATGTATCTCAGCACGCAGAGCTAAGGAGAAGCTCACCAAGCGATACAGCAGCAAGGCGGTGTGGAACTCGGGAGCGATCTAAGGAAGCGCTCAAAGTCAGGGGGTTTTATAAGGAGAATTGTGACCGCAGGCTAGGTCGGACTTTGGGAAAACAATAGATTTGGAGCTGGAGACAAAGCCTCCAAAAGGTCAGAATTTGAATGATTGAGTTATAGCCAAACTGTCAATAGGATAGCCGGTATGCAAACGCGGAGTACTGGAGCGTTGTATAGTCAGATCATCAAGCTACCAGCACTAGGCAGAGGATCTTTTGAAAGTTGCTTGCATACCTAATGGAGGTACTTGCCTTGAGGTCTCCTAAAGCGGCGAGTCGGCTGTTTCTGGCCTGCCTGTATTGTCTCGGAATATTACGGAGATTATCAGCCAAGCCTGTACGCGTGCTTGTCCGGGGGCCTCGCAAGCACATGGAAGGGATATGTGAAGCCGAATCATTGATATCAAAGATATCTTTTTATATCCCTAAAGCTCGGGCTAGCCAGGGCAGTAACACCCCACAGTTATTCAGGCGTTCAATCATTGCTGCAGACTGTATGAACACACGGCTCTTGCTGCTAGCTTTCCTAAGACTCTTTAGTTCCTCCCTATGGTGCCCTGGGTGATGATTTATTACTGAACAGTTTTCATCACAGTTTGCCCTATAGAAGCTCTCTTTTAATGTTTATATTTTTAGCTCTGTTAAGTAACTGTCCCCTTACCAGTCAGGTCTCCCTTCTGGGGATTCTGGTCCAGTTTATAAGTTGCACTTCAAATCCTGACCATAAGTTATAGAACGTATAATGACCCTTGTTCTGTGAATGTAACTATCTCTAGTGAGAAACAGAGTAGTTCAGCCAGGAAACCCCAAGAAAGTACTTCACTGCTTCAAATCACACACAAGTAGTTTTTCTTAGAGGACAAGATGAAGCAACGTTATGGAATTAGTTTTATTATATTATCTTTCATCCCACTCCACCTCTGGTTAGTAACTGTGATGTATTTTAGCTGAATTAGCAGACTAGCACATTGGTGTCCTCATCCTTCAGTATTTACAAAAATGCCTACAGTCTGCACTGCACCTAAATGAAAGTCTCATGACAGATATACAGAACAGGTAACAGTTTCCAGAGGGGTGCCGACATTAGTCTGCTGGCAAAAAAACCCCAAATAAGTCTTAAAGGACTGAAAATACTGACAGCTTTTTAAACGAATATGCTTCTGTACAGTAGGGTCCATTTTCTCAGTTGTACAAAGTATTATCCTTAGGAGGTGTGTATAAGTACAAATGGTAATCTGTTACCCTGATTTCTGGGTTCCCTTGGGGGACACCTCAATGTGCTCCACTTGATGGGGAATGGAAACTAGCCAGAGCATGAGCAATAGCAATACGAGAGGCAGGGTAACCTAGCGGGGTCTTTTTACCCAATTCTTACCGCCAAGCCAAAAACCAAACGAAAATGTCTAATAAATGATTTTATTGAATGAAAGTCTCATGCAGCAACACAATCACTCACACACTCACTCAAGACCTATTAAGAAGCAAAAGAGAGGAAACTGGATAGGGGAATATTGAAGGGATTGTAGCTGGGGTAATACTGCACCTTTTCCTGAAGTCCTTGGTCTGGGAAAAACAGCGGAGAAGTGGGGCTCAGCACAGAGAGGTCTGAGGGGATTACTCAACGGACAGAGAAATGGTCTGCTGGGATAACCAGGAGTGATCCAAAGAACTGCTCAAAAACTGGGAGTATTTGTAGGGGGAAAAGTACCTGGAGGGCTAATCCTTTCCCAGGGAGAACAATGGTTGTTGCAACGAGAAAGAAGCTCCACAGTGGTAAGTTCCTTTGCATGATGAGATTACAAGGTGTTACCAAAGTCTCAAGATCTTCGGCTGCATTAGGTTGTGGTGTGACTTTCTGTAAATGGTCTTTGCCTGATAGGATTTTGCTCAACTTGGGGCAAACACATTAATCCCCTCAAGCTGGCTTCTCAGGAGCTGAGGACCCTTTGTTTACTGTGGGTTTGCACAGCTTGAGGTCTCCTGGGGCTACATGACGGGGGGTTTTACTGGCCTGACCTGGTTTTCGATCATTTGACTGTTGCTGCTCATCCGGGTGACCTCTCAGGCAAATTGAATCATATTTATTATCAAAATTGTAGATCCCAGGACAGGTTTTTCCAGTGGAGTAACAATATGCTGCAGGGAGTTGTAAGCAACAAGGTCAGAGGGAAATGAAAATCATATTGTGATACATTAAGAACAAATGGATGTAAAATCTTTACAGTGACCATTCAGAAGCCAGTGTTGGTAACAATAGAAAAATTCCTAGAACAGGTAAGCAAATTCACATATGTAGGGGATAACCCCATTACCACAACTCATGCCACAGGTAATAGAACTGAACTTCTTGTTGAGTTGTCATTTGACTGTTTCATGAATGGCTACTTCAAGGTCAGTAACAGCGTGTCTTGAGAAGCTGAATTTTTCTCCCATTAATTTCTGAACATTGCCTTTCTGATACCATCCAGATCCTCAATCCAATGCATCCTTCTCTTCAAGGTTAACTAGATATGATGACAGGGGGGAAAAAATTCAGTTCGCTTCAGTTACTAAAGAAAAGTGCTTTCCTAATCTTGAAGCTCTGGTCACTTTCACTTCTGACTGTTTGCACCCTCTAAGTAGTGGTGAAGAACTTCAAACATGACCCTGCTTCAGGTGTGACCCTGCGCTTTTCAGAGAACTCTAGGAATCCTTCAGACACCTGTGTTTTAGAGCAGGTGCAAAGTTTAATGAGGAACATCAGATATGCAGAAGGATTCTGAAAGTTAGGGTTGGATGAAATTCTATTCATGAAATTCTCCAGGAGTCTTAGTTAGCTTGGTTAATGATTCCTGTAACTCACAGTACAATCCTACACATGTCTTGTCAGAAGTAAGTCCCACTGAGTTTAGTGGAGCTTACTTCCAAGTAAGTGGATAACAGGACCAGAGCTCCACACATAAAATGGAGAAAATAAATAATTGTAACAAAAATGTTGGTCTATATCACTCAGAGCTGGGGAGTAACTCATATTTCTAATGTATAGTTTTTGCAGTCTTGAGCTGGAACCAAGTCACCTTTTTGCCTGTAACAGCCATGGCTGCAATGCACAACTTTTCAGTTGAATAGGAAGAGGCTGCCTGCTTGTTACTCACTACTGGGTGTTTGAGCTGATTTAGTCTAAACAAAGCAGAGAGAAATTGAAGGCTTACATGGGGGGGGGGGCTTGTGCCACCTCCAGGGAAGGATTACTTCAGAATGCCTTTTGCATTTTATTTTCAAGGTGCCATATCTGAACTGGTCACCTAGTGGAAACAGAGAGCATTTTCCTTTATTTTCCAATGGCAAAATAGAAAGACTAATGGCAACTTGGTGACTTATCTATCTAGAATGCAGTAAGGCTAACAAGACCGTTGGGTGATCAGAGAAAAAGTAAACTAATTGTGTTTAAAAAGTAACATCCCATGTTTTGAAAGCACTAAATATTTTGATGTATTATTTCGTTAATTTGAAGTGAACAGATTAAATTTGGACATAGTTGTATACATATTAGAGCCAATGATATTTCTGAAAAATCATATACAGAGTATAACTGAGTGTGAATCCAACTCATAATCTATTATACACACATACAAACCATTGTTTGGATTGGTGGTACCAGTGTAACACAGCTGTACTCTTTTAACTAGATGGTCTGTTACTGGTTGCACACACCCCAGATTTCATATGGTTTTACTGGCAAAGTATAACTTAACTGGCAACATTTATTAATTGGAACTGATATAAAATGGATCCTGATGTGGCTGTAAGGTCAGGCTGGGCAGAGGAAAAATACTGGCTGAACATGTGTGCTGCAAAGTAGGCCAGAGACACCCTCTAGGTGTAGCCTAGGCCATTGTCAGGACAATCTCTAGGTAACTCCAGAGATAATAGGCTGAAACCAAGCTGCAATATCTCTGCTATCAAACAGTAGTGACAGGAAGTTCTCACCAAACCACTGATTGTTTCAATCCTCCTTCCTAGCACCTGGACATTTCCTCACATTGTCCCTTCACCTGTGCATTATTGTAGAACTATCATGATAGCCATTAATCCCTTGTCACCTAACACTAAGATTATCAATGCAGTCCAGACCTCACTGTCCATGCTGCAACCTCCATTGTTTGCTCAACCAGCCAGCCATTTACGCGCATGCCTTTGAGGCAAATTTTGGGTATAAAAATCTTTCATGTCAACCAGTTAGTTGCAGTTCCTCAATGTTGCTCTGAATTTCAATTTTTACTGCTGTTAGACACAAGTCTTAGCCACTTCACTTTTTCTTCATTGCTCTTCTGGATTAGTAATTATTGCACCAAAACCTAAGTTTTGCTATCCATAACTTTCCGCCCTTCCCTTCGGTTAGCTCTTGTGTGAGTACATGACTGTCTGAATCTTGTGTGCATGTGTGATTGAATTCCCCTCAATAAAACACAATTTAAGCCATTTCTGCACTAGACTGTTATAGCGCTATTATTCCACTTTCAACATCCTATGGAGTCCTGGGGTTTGCAGTTTAGGGAGGGGTGACCCGGCCATCCCTAAACTGCAAACCCCAGGATTCTATAGGATGTTGAAAGTGGAATAATAGCGCTATAACAGTCTAGTGCGGAAATGGCCTTAGTTTACTTTTGAGTCTTTGACTGGTTTTCCTGCAAGGATCCTGTAAACATTGGTGGAAAGATCCTGCTGGTTACCCCACCTCTTGCAGCCTTCTTAATTAGAACTAATTAATTACCCATTTTTTGCACAGAGTTGTAGGTACTGCTGGAGGACCTCAAGGGATCCCCCAACTTTTGGAGTAACAGGTCTTACACATGAGCACCTCTACTGTAGTGGAATGATCTACTGCTGACAAAATCGGTTCCTCAGATTACCAAATTTGGTCACAGTTTGGCTTTTAAATATTTGTTGGGCTATAAACTTCAGTAGTTCATACAGCTCATTGGGATTATCAATCAATGTTCAGTACAAGTTGTACTGGAAAACTGTCTCAGCTTGCCACATATAATCAGACTTCTTCACGACACAAAGAGCCCTCCTTTGTCAGTTTCCTTGATTATTATGTTGGCAATATTTTAGAAGCTACAGAAGGCATGGCACTCCACAACCCTGAGATTATAAGCCATTTGCTCAGAATCAGACTAGTCATGGAAAAAATGGCCATCCTTAAGTGTAGCCTGGTATTTGATTCATCAGAAGAAATCCATCTGTATTTACTTTGCCACTTCTTGAACTGAATGCAGTATGTGTGGGAGAGAGAGCTTTCTGTGTGAAAATGTTACCCCCAAACAGCTGTGGACATGAAAGTGAGAGAAACACAATGTTTTCTAGCTTCATCCATCTCAAGTGAAATAAAGTTTTCTCATCCTCCTAGATTTAAAAAAATAAACTTAGGAGGCAGAAGATCCATTTGGTTCCATTCTGCTTTGAATCTATTCCATTCTGCCAAAAATCCAGAAATCGAACATAGTATCTGTGGTCATAAAATGATGAATGAAGTGTTAAAAGCTGGAAAACTATGAAGCCAATAAAACTTAGAATGAACTGCAGAGCTTTCAGGCAAAGCAGCCTCCTTTGCCACCATCCTTCTATTCTGCCACAGGCCATGAAGCACAGTATCCAGAGAAGCTTCCAAAATTCACTCCTTGACCCCCTTCTGGCTTTGTACAATGGTGTGACAACCACTGTCAGTGTTAGGCCCTTTCCATACAGGTCAAACTCTGACGAAGGGAAGTAAGATACAAATACTCCCAGATTACCCATGCCTTTCTCTGAGTGTAGAGAAGCACTCTGATGTGAGATTTAGACAAAAACAAAAGGGATTGCATCTTACTCTCAACCACCCACATTCATGTTTGAGAGAAAAAGAATCCCCAGCTGCTTTCAAATATTGTCCATTTTTTTGTACTCATTAATTTGATGAGGTTTAGACAGACTGATATTTACATTTTAGGCAAGTGATGCCTGGATAGAATTTCTTCCTCTTGTAAATGTAAATATCAGTCTCTCCAACTGATCTCAAATACCATACTGGTATTTGAGCTCAAGTCCATGCATACCTTCAGAACTTAGTCCCACTGCACTTCATGCAGTTTACTGTCACTCAGTGGTGTTTCAAGGCCCAGCAGCTCCTAGGGCAAGCACGGAAGTTGCGCCTCTAAGTGCTGCTGTGCCACCACTGCAGTGGGCCAGGAAGGACCCCGGCGGCAGCAGGTGTGGTGGGCATGGTGATGAGTGGGGGGCAGCAGCGGCAGGCACAGGGAGCGACGGGTAGGTGCGGATAGGCAGCGGTGGGCACAGGCAGTGACGGGCAGGCACAGGTAGGCAGCAGCGGGCACAAGGGGGCAACAGTGTTGTGGACATCTAGAAAAGTGAGACCGGCAGTTTCACAAAACAAGAGTTTATTTTTACTGCGCAGGGATCTCAGTGAACTGAGAGAGCCCCGAGCTGGGTCCCAACTTCCCCTTTTATACTCTCTAGTAAACAAGTACAAAAAGTGATTACATATCAGCAGTTGACAGGTTACAGACAGGTTACAGAGTCCTTGGATTACAGCTTTCAAAATGATGGATTTGGTGCCAAGGGAGTACCTTCACTGGGTTACACTAACTTAAAACTCCCCAAGTCTTTGCATAGCTAAGCGCATACCTAAGCCTTCAGATAAGATAAAGAACGCATCTGCTCACTCTTATTTTTCTCTATTTTTCTACTTTAGCAACTGCAGTTCTAAAGTCTTAACCCTTTCAACAGGAAGACATGGGTAGGCAGTGGCAGGCACGGGGGTGCAACAGGCAGGTGTGGGAAGGCAGCGATGGGTGCAAGGAGGTGACAGGCAGGCACTGGGGACGACAGACAGGAGGCTGCCCCCAAGGCATTTGTGCCCAGAGCATACGCCCCAGTTGCCCCACTCTAGATCCGCTTCTGCTGTAACTCCTTATCAGTGTGCTTACAATGTGAGCATTTTTTACTTCTGGCTATTTCCCCAGCAATCTCTTCTAAAGGAAGCCACATGGCTATGGCTTATGAAAGGACAAAAGGTTTTCATTTTTGTTTTTAATTGATTTTAAATTAATTTTATTTTTTCAATTTATTTCTATCCTGATTTTCTCCTAACATAGGGCCTACAGAAGTTTACAGTAATTCTCTTTTTTAAAAAAAAGAAAACACCACTAATTTAAAACAGTATGAGCATTTATAAACTATAATAAGAACAAAAGGAAGGTACACACAACACTGCATCAAAAAGCCCTTCTGCACAACCAGTGAATCATCAAATGCCTTTAAATAAAAAGATTTTCTCTGTCAAGAAAGCAGAGAGGGGACCGACCAAGCCCTCATTTCAGGAGTTCCACAGCCTGGGAGCAGCCACTGATCCTCACCAGAAGGGCCAATAACAAAGATCAGCAAGCCCTTCTCAAGGGATTTTAAAATTCTGGCAGCCACATGTGGGGAAATAGTCTTTCAGATACTTTGGATCTAAGCCATGAAGCCATGAGATTATAAGCCATTTGCTTATAATTTGACAGAGCAGCACTTTGAACTGAGGTGAGAAATGTACCAGTGCCCAGATATTGTATGTGTTTCGGAAAATGCTTTCACTATACCACTTTAATGAATGAATCACATCATGAGCAATGCACAAATGGTTGTCATTAAAAATCTTAGATAACAGCTGCTGTTATCCTATGGAAAATGGGCCACTTGTGCCTTGGAATCCATGGCAATCCGAGTATTATCACACTCTAATAAATTAGCCATGGATACGATGGCAGAATCTCAATTAAAAGTTTGGATAGTCTTCGTGGCACTCTTTTTGTCTCTCACAGAATTCCTAGGGTATTTTTCCTGAGCAGCAACATCCTCTTGGGCCTCAGAGTTTTACTGTAGTTGAAATATATTGGCGAAGCAAGGATGGATGGAGTTGGTCCAAGGAATTTTGTCAGCCCTTTCTAAATTCTTTCTTATTGTTCCCTGAAAATTTGTCAGAGATCTCTTCCCAGCTGGAACTGTAAAATTTGCTTCAACATTTCACTTCAGGTCAAATTCAGTGGAAACTCTAGCTAATGAGACTACTGTTAAGAGAAGAAACTTTCACCTTTAAGGTCTCTGATTTTGATGTGGTAGTTCTGGTTGACATGCCCTTTTTTCATTTGTTCTGATTTCTGATCTCTTTTCTACTTTTCACGCTCACAGTATATTATCACAATACTTTGTATAAGACAAATAACAGAAGAGGTCTTGATCCTGATCTGCTTTTGAAATGCTTTCAGACTTCCTTGAAACATTTAAACATTTTTTAAATCAAATTTTGACCCCCTTAACACTAGTCATCAGCTTCTTAATGCTTTGGTCTTGGATGTCAGTTAAATATTATATTTTGTACTTGTCTTTTCTTTCCTTTGGCCATAGTGTAATTGCAATTCTAACCAAGATAATGATCTGGGGACATTTTTTGTACATACAGATTTTCTGCCTGTTTTTGCCCTCCAGCATATGGTTCGCTTTTTGCAGCAGAGACAAGAAACTTGAAACTATCTCTGACATCTCATCTTCGACAAGAGGAACTTATCTTCTCCATGCTGAGGCTTGGAAACTGGGTTTCTTCTGCACAGGAAGCTAACAGTTCAGAAGCAAAAGCTTGTTTGTGTACAAAACAAACCAACCAAAAAGTTTGTAGACAATAAAAGGGATTTCTTATTTGTATTTAAATAGCAGACAAAAATTGTCTCAGGAGCTGCAGGGGCATTACAGATTCCAAAGTCCACATTTCATTATAGCAATTCTTTCTTTGAAACTTAACGAAGGGAAGGAAAACAAACAAATAAACAAACTTTCCAGTCTACTGTTTGGAAAGGTATCAACCTGTCAATTGCTCTCAGTATTTAGAGTGTAGTAGAGTATAGCTGGGGGTGCACTTTCCTTTTGATGGTGGAATGAATGCAGTATTATTGCTGCATCAGATTTTTACAGTCTTATCTCATGAAGTACTTATTAACACAGGGTATCTTTTAAAAGGGAAAGGGGCCTCCATGTCCAGTGTTTAATCAGCAAACTCAGGGTCAGGAAAATAGCAAGTAGCAGAGAGGGTTGCAAATTCTTTCATATTTCTCATGATCTAAATTCATTTAAGAGGACTGATTAAAGGTAAGAAAGTTCTCTCTGTGAAATATGCCACTCCATTCAAAGCCAATCCTACTCTTACATAGGATGAGGCAATAGTTTACTGGGAGCCAGTGTGATGTAATGGTTTGAGCATTGGATGCTGACTCTGGAATTCCCACTGGGTCTTGAAATCCCACAGGGAGACTTTGGGCAAGTTACATTCTCTCAGCCTCAAAGTAAGGCAAAGACAAACCTCCTCTGAAAGAATCTTGCCAAGAAAACCCCATGACAGGTTCATCTTAGAGTCACCATAAGTCAGAATTAACTTGAAGGCACACAGTGACAAAACGGCTTAATAGTGTTACAAAAAGTGTCACAAAATGGGAACAAATCGTTAGCTATTTGTTATTTCTTATCTTTACTTCCAGGGATGGGGAGATGGTGGGTTTTTTACTTTTATGTGTCAAAGTAACTTGGCAGTCATCTATTGAACCAATAAACTTCATGTGTAGGGGGAGGCATCAAATCCAGTTTGGTAGTTGGACAGAATACAGTATCAGATAAAAATGCTTAAGATTTGCTGGATCAGTCTAAACTTCAGTCTAATCCAGCACTGTCCTCAATAGATCCAACAGTGTGTTTCTATATCTAAGCTCAGGGGAAATGGTATTTTCTTCCCTTCTTCTCCAGATGCAGCTCATTGTGGTGTCAAAAAAAAGAAAAAAAAAACACCTATTCCAAGGTGTTTACCATCTCCCTCGGGAAAGATTTTTGAGGTGCATGGAGAATTGCAGTAAGGAAAGGGTATTGCAGATTTTGGTGAAAGCAGTAAGATCTAAAGAAAGTACACCAATCTGTCCTGAAACTATGACCTGTACCTGATGTCGTTGGTGGTTTATATATAGAGTACAATGGACAGTAATTCCACTTTTTTCCTCAAAAGCTAGTAATCAGAGATATTCTACACTGAAATGCACAAAAGATCACTTGCCTTATTAAGGAATAGAGCCCTTAACCCAAGGTACTGAAAAAGTTCCTTCTCACCTTGATCATAGAATCATAGACTCATAGAGTTGGAAGAGACCCCAGGGGCCATCCTGCTATGCAGGAACACCCATCAAAGCATTCCCAACAGATGGCCATCCAGCCTCTGCTTAAAAACCTCCAAAGAAGGAGATATGTCTTGTTTGAAGACATATGATATGATATTCTCACCTTGATATGTCTTGTTTATCTTGTCTACAAATTAAAATGATAAAACTGATAATAATCATAAATAGAACTGATAAAAATCATAAATAAAATGATTTGGGATAAAAAAAAATAATGCTTTTAGCATTCTTTTCCGAAGAGGATATTTTTCAAAATATTTTGAATGCTCAATAGTTACGTGTTTTGTATTTCCTAACATGACATTTGGATTTTGAATTTTGAATTCAGGTATTGTTGTTTGCCAGTTTTTCAGTTATCATCTTTCATACATTTTTTAGTTCTATACATTTACAACATATACTTTCTGTACATACTTTCTGAACTTTCTGGTTTTCCTGGTGTTCTTCAAAATAGATTTACTCCATGCCCTATTTCTCTTTGTGGACTTGGACTGTCAGATTCTGCCTTGTCTCTTGTTTTTCCTCCCTTACTTGGTGGTCCCAACCAAGGGACCAACTTTGTAAAAATCAAAAGTTTGCACTACCATTCCTGCACACATGAAACATCACAGAAAAATAGTCAGAAGCAACAATGATAAGATGAATTGGAGAGTCGGTTTCTAAGTACCGGTATGGACTTACCATAAGCATGCATGACTAGAATCTTTAGAATAAATGAACCAGGGCTGCAGTGCAAGGGAATCCAGAATCCTTAAATTTCTGCTTTTGTCAGCATTTGCAACACTCAGCACTTTAATGGCTCATCCTCCTCCTTTTGTTCCCTTAGTTTAAAAAAAATGATTCTAGTAGGAAACTGTGCTAAATTGTAAACCTTCCAGCAACCTTAATTAGCAAAGTATACTATAAGGCAGAACCTCTTTCTCAGATCAAAGCGTTTCTTGTTCTTCCCAATTAGTAGGACATTCATAAATAAGACTAGCTCTCAATTTGTGCTGTACCTAACAAAGCTGTCTGATTGTGGGTTGTCTCAGAGACTGTGCAGTGGAAACAGCTTAGTAGCTCATGCATGCTTGTATAGTTTCAGCATTCTTATTGCTGACAAGGCCTTATGTAATTGAAAGCTTTACTTTGCCAAGTATAAGAAAAACATGATGAGCTTGAGCCAGTGCATTTGATCAAGTAAAATCATGATTTAAAAGAGGAATAGCTTCCAGTAAGGGGACATTTTTCAAGTACACATAGCAGAGAATGAAATGTTTATTGAGAAGGATTGCCAGAATAAAATAAACAAACAAACAAACAAACAAACAACTCCTCCCCACTATCCCAGCTCCCAGCCCCTAGGATAGAATACATTTGTAATAAAACTAAATTTACAGCAAAAATCCACATCTATGCATTTCAGTACTGACAGGCACTGATTAGCTGAATATTTGTATCTTCAATGAATATTTAGTAAATATATATGTATTTATTTGGATATTTATTTACCATTTCTCATCCTAGTAGGACTGTAAAGATTATATACAATTGATAAAAAGAGATTAAAAAAACAACCATTAAAATTAAAGTAAAATAAACTTATTAAAATGGTTGTAAGAAAAATACTTTCATGAAGCAGTAGTTTTAAAACAGAGCAGCTTTGGCTGCCCATAGGAAGCTGAAATGGAGCTTTCTTTGAGAACTTGCCACTACAGAAGAAATCTCTGACATATATACTTAGCAGCATGGTTTCTCACACTACACTATTATAGTGCTATTATTCCACTTTCAGCATCCTGTGGAATGCTGGAGTTTGGAGTTTACTGAGGCCAAATATGCCCCTCCCTAAATTGTAATTCCCAGGATTCCCTAGGATGCTGAAAGTGGAATAATAGCACTATGACAATGTAGTATGGAAATGGCCATGGTGTTGGGACACCAAAGATCTTAAATTCAGCACAGCCCAATGATATCTGGTGTCATTTAATTTTAGTATATTTTTAGAGCTGATATGACCAAAGAAAAATAATATTAATAGTAGTCATTCTGATTACTGGTATGCAATTGTGTTAAATATCTGCATTTGGGAATTGCCATGACATTCATACTATGATATTTATTTTTCCCTCCATTCCCTTCCCAGGTCTGTGTCTAACAGCATAAACCCATACATACCTACTCAAAAGTAAAGATGTAAGGAAAAAATGGCTTGCAATTTTCCCCATATTTGATGATATCTTCCCATACTGAGACACTCTGAGACCCTCCTCCCAAAAAAGGGTCCTCCACCACGAGATTTTTCTTATTTGGGGTCCTTTGTGCAAAATTTCAGTTCAGCTAAAATGTATTTCTGTAGTCATTTTGCACATCATACATGTTATATACAAAAAGATTGGTTTTAGATTAAAAGGTTTTTATTTTCTCAAATGA
Organism: Cyclura pinguis; assembly: GCA_030412105.1. NCBI lineage: Eukaryota > Metazoa > Chordata > Lepidosauria > Squamata > Iguanidae > Cyclura > Cyclura pinguis. The sequence continues at coordinate 156,772,380 of CM059602.1, forward strand.
ATTTTTCTCAAAATAATCCCAAAATGTGAAAAAAAACACTGAGAAAAATGCAAAATCTTGCCCAGCAGAGATATTAAGAGTTTTTGATGGTTTGTTTTTCAGTTTACAGGACTTTTGCATAATTTGATTTGTCAGAATAAAATGTTTTCTACACAATTTTTTTTCTCAAAAACTTTTTTTTTTTTTGTGGAAAACGATAGAGAAAATGAAAAAGGGGGAAGTGCTGGTCTCTTCACTCTAGCTTGTGGCAGATAATATTTTTCAATGACACTTCTTGATGTCTTGAGACATCCTTTCTCACTGAGGAGGAGGAAAAAAAAGATATTCTCTACATCACTACTGGTTATTTTTCCAAACTTTTTACTACTTCACCTCCCCCCATCCCCAACTTTTAAACAAAACTTTTTAAAGCTGTTCTGACAGCATGGCAGAAATGGAGTTATGGCTGCTGCCATTCTCTCTCTAGAATTTCTCAGGAAAAGAGAATGAACTGTGTTGGACATGCAAGCTTTCTTCTCAGAGGTTCTCTGAGAAGGAAGAAAGGCAGCAGCTGTCACACAGTATAGATGTCCATGGAAAACACCAACAACAAAGCCACCAGCTTTTAAAAGTGTTTTATAGAAAAATAAAATGAAGGACTCTGTCCTGATGCAATGGAAATCCTCCTTCTGTTCCTCAAAACTATCCTGACCCCCCACTACCCTGGGTTGTTTTGCTCTTCTACTTCCATTTCTCTTTTTCAGTTTGACTCAAATGACCCTTGCTGATTTCATATCAAAGTGAAACTAAAGGAGAGCAATTGTAATTTGCACCTCTTCTTCAGATGAGAGAAGGCAAGTGGGCCAAGTTGTCCAGCACAAGCTCTAGGTTCCATTTACATATTTAAGAATAACATGTGTCAGGCTATAAAGATCAGAATGAAAAGGAAGACAGATTACTTGAAGAAATTCCACTTAAAACCAAAGGAAGAACTTGTTGGATTTAGAAACTCTGGGTACTTTGAAAAGAGACATCCGCATGAGTTCATAATTCTCATCCCCAGGTTAAAGGCACAAGATCTAAGTCCAAGGGAGCTACTGCAGTTACTTCACTGAGGGAAAAAAATTCTTCAATCACAGTTTAAGACAAGACTTTGTGATTTTAGTAGGTATTCCAACTGAGAATCATGAGTCAAAGTGTTACCTTTCCCAATGGACTGCTGAAGCATCTCTTCTCAACTGTTCCCATATAACAATCAGAACTGACAAGTTCAGCTTTGGCAAAGTAACTCCAGTATAACCAGTCCAAGATGAACTACTAGTTTTGACTGTTGGAATAAACAGGACTTTGTAGTGATAAGGGCTGTGAACATCTTGCCAATTTGTTGCAGTTTTCCAGTTAGCGCTGAGATTTTTGTCTCATCCTTGCAATACTTTTTTGTTGCTTTTTTTCCAAAAAAGTGTAAATTCACATTATTTTATTTCATTTCCCCTGATGTGCACATTTATTTATGCATTTTATCCAGTTTACACATTTTTCTATTTTTCTAATTTTTCTTTTGGGTTACCTAACTCCCACCATACAGTCATATAGCCGGCTTCTTTCAAATCCTGTCCTGCGTCTCACACCTTCCAGAACTGAACAATTCTGCATTCTAGGTTTTAATATTCTGAGAGGGATAGAAAAACTGTCTATGTATTTTCTTACCACATGTTTTTATAGATCCTTATAATATCTCAATTAATTAAACTTTTTTCTCACCCATATAGCCTCCACAAACATCATGGCCTGCTCTGTTTAGCCCCAGTCCCTTCTCCCTTTTTCTATTGAACAATATCTTCACCATCAACATCTTTGCCATATACAGTCAATTAAAAGGAACAAGTTCTCTGCCATCTAATGTACATGCAACTCCTTATGGCAATGGTTTCAAAGCTTCCTACAAGTATATAACCTTTTCAGCTGTCATTCAAATAAAAGAAACTCTGGTAGAAGGGAAGAAAGTTGTAATCTGGCTTACACAATTGACTATCTGACACTGGGAGCAACAGAAGTAGAGCTAGCTAGTTCGGGCCTCATGCACCATTCACTCTGTTGCTCATGCTGTTGTTTTCTTGAAGACCGATATGCCTTGTAGACTTTTTTTCTTAGGTTTGTCTCTACGTCCTTCCATGTTTCTCCCTGACCCATCATATCTCCCTGTAATATAGCTGGAGGTATCAGACTGCTTTAGGTGGCCTGGACATGTTGTGTGGCATGTATAGTTCTGCCCTCCAACAGAAGGAAATCGCTCAGAAGGAAAGATGAACTGAAGGTTGGCTGCCACTGCTGCTCCTCAACACCTCCACTCTTGGGGACTCACTTATAAAACTGGAATAATGTAAGTCTCATTTATTTCAGCTGTTATGAGAAATGGATGAATCAGGCCATTTCCGCACTACACTGTTATAGTACTATTATTCCACTTTCAACATCCTATGGAATTCTGGGGTTTGCAGTTTAGGGAGGGGCATTTAGAATTCTCAATCAGAGGGCTCTTTGGCCTCAGTAAACTGCAAACCCCGGAATTCCATGGGATGTTGAAAATGGAATAATAGCACTGTAACCATATAGTACAGACATGGCCTCAATATAACTTTGTTCTATGGGAGAACACCAAAACATGGCCGAAGCAGAAGTGAGCAGTCTTCTGTCCCACTGTGGCTCCCTCGTCTACTCCAAAGTCTTGCTCTAGAGATCTGGGAAACCCAGCAAAGCTGGTTTGCCAGCAGCTCTGGAAGTGGCAGAGGAAGGGAAGAAAATTCCATCACATCAGGGCTACCACAACAATGGAGTGTTGGGTATAGGACAATGTCACTTTCATCTACATTCATCTACAGTTCCCTTTGCCTTCCTGCACTGAAGTTCCTGTATGAAAATTTAAATTCACCAACATATTCAAATGTATTTTGAAATGCATTTTCTCTCATATATGTGTTTCTAAATGTACTTTCTCTACCCTGTCAGAATGTTCAGGAAATATTAAATCTGTTGGATTACTCAGTTCAGTTCCCCATATTGATCTGGCTATGAAAGGTAGGGATCAGGCCCAGTTGTGTAGGAATTTACAAAGATCAAAATCATCAGATGTTGTTTATGATTATGAAAGAAAATTCTAAAGATTAGGAAGGGCTCAGCAAACCAAAACATGTTTCACTTGCAGGCCATGAAAACTGCTTCTTCCACACCCACTATCATTTTGACACTTATATTTATTTTTTCTTGTTCTTCATATTCATTTTGCCCATGAGAACCCTAATACAAACCACATTTGAACTTTCCAGAGTTGCACTTTAAAAATTGCACATCAAGGGTAAGAAAACTTTGCCAAGGGTTCTTCATCCACATAGTAAATAAAATTTATGCTACTTCCTGAAAATTACACATACACGCACACACGCGCACGCACACACACACACACACACACACACAGATATAATAATTTCAGATGACTTTGCCCTGCTGAAATTTGCATGAGTAATGTTAGAGATGTAACACCTGCAATTCCATGTTTTCATTTTTTTTTTTTAAAAAAAAAGCTTGTTAGCTAGACATAAAGTACTGATAATCTTATTATGAATTCCCAATGCTCCTCCATTCCCTTGAGGCCAAAAAGTTTTTTTTTCCTTCCTCTCATATTCAAATGCTAGGAAGGCAGCTAGGCACAACACATTAAAAACAGCAGCGAAAACATTCATTATAAGTCATGCCACTAATGGTTGGCGTACTTTGGGATTAAAAGTTTAATTATATTTGATGGAAACATGGAAGGCAGCTAATTAGAGGTATCCTAGTTCGAAGATGCTACATTCAGTCTTTGCAAACATTACTAATTACTTTGCAAACATTACTAATGGCAAATGATACAGACATCATCAAGAAGTTTACAGAAGAACCTGGAAGACAAAATATATAAAGCTGAACATTCATCACAAGAAAAACAAGCTTTCCAAGATGTAACAATTTACCACTTCAAGCACTGAATGAGAAACTACAAACAAAAACCAAACACATAGACCCTTTCCACTTGTGGGGGGGGGGAATGGGCGAAAACACCCAAAAATGGAGCTGACTGGCAGCCGGGTAAGTCTGTCGCTATGCGGAGCAGCGCAAGCTCGCTGCTCCGCAGTCCTCCGGCGTCCCAAATGGTGGCTTCCGGTTGGTGGAGGCTCTCCACCAACCGGAGAAGCTCGCCAGCTGGAAGCCCGCCCCCAGCAGATCTGCAGGCATGCACTTGCGCATGCCTGCAAATCCACTTCGGAGCCGGGCAACGGAGCGGCACAGGGCTGCGCACTCCATGCTTTTTAAAAACTTCGAAAAAGAGGTTTTTAAAAAACACGCAGCGCAGCTAGTTCCGGCCGCTCCTGAGTGGATTCTGGTGTGGAACTACAAAAAGTAGTCCACGCCAGTCCACTCTAAGGTGTAGAAGACCTCCGTGAGAGGTCGCTCTGCACCGTTTCAGAAGCCCGGTATGGAAATGGCCATAGTTTTAAAAAGTGCACCCATACAGAAAAACAAAGAGTCATGCAATACAGAATTTCTCTCTTTCTCTTTCTCTTTTATATTTGTGAAGTAAAGAACAGTTATGAAGCAAACTATGAAGCAAACTAACTAACTAACTATTTGTAGAATTTTCAACGAGGCATATGTTCACATATAGTCATATATAACACCTATTTCTCTAAACAAGCTAAATTTTTTTGCCTTCCTTTCCAAATGCTTGCAAAGTAGGCAGTTTGATCATTGAAACTGTCTAGTTTCCATCACTAATTATATTCCAGATGTTGTTTTTCTGCATTTGGAGGAAAGTGCTATTCCTAGCCGCCCAGCATTTTTAGTGGTTATAATTTTAGTGGTTATAATTTTAAATTTAAAGTTTACGTCATCTCAGTTTTTTTCTTTTTGTATAGTGATGTGCTCTGGACTTGGAAGAATCCTAAACTAAATTGGGTTGATTTGGAAGATGGGATTCCTTCAATGGGGGCTGATTCCAAATCTAAACCCTCCCAAAGTTTTGTTAGTAGTCAGATTTGGAGGGACAAAAAGCTAGGTTGAAACATTAATACATTTCTGCACAAATTATCTTATATGAAAAGTCATTAGGGTAAAGTTAAAGCTGTCGCTTCGTCCAGCGAACCTTCCCCTCAGCTTCTCATGCTGAGAATCCTTACTTCCACAGACTTCGTCTTCAGACTACCCGGGCTTCAGTACAGGTGTAGTATTTCCCATACTAAACCTCCTCCTAAAATCCCTCTATCCAACTCCTACCTTTATTTCAATAGTTCTTCATGTGAGTGTGTTGCATACACGTGTTTGACTGTACATCAATAGAACAACTATTATTATTTACTTCTGTTTGCTCATTGACTCGGCCTGACCCCGTAGACATTGGGTTCAAGATCTCGCTATGTTGCCTTGCCTCTTGCATTGCTAACTAGTGCTCTAGCTAATTCCCATTCCCCATTATTCTGAGCACATTGAGGTGTCCCTCCCAGGACCCCCAGCAATCAGGGTAACAAATGCACCCTGCACTCTGGAGGCAAGTCTCATCTTCTGCTCTTAGGAGAAGTTTTATAAAGCTTCTCCAATACACATCAGGGACAGGCTACTGAGCTGACCACAAGCCCCCCTCAAGCCCATTGCCTAACCCATTTGCTGTTCCCCTCTGAGAAATGCACCCACACTTTGGGTTTGAGACAGATTGTCTTGGGACCAGTAGGCAAAAAGAGATTGAAGTGTTGTTCGAAGACTTACGGTTTCTGGATGAAACTGTTCTGTTAATGAACCAAAGGCAGCAAGTCAGTCACTAAATATATTCAAGTCTTGAGTTGAGTCACGTCAGTGCATCATTCATTGTCAAGCTGAGTCCAAGCCAAGTCACTGAAGTGACTTAAGCCCAGGTTGAGTCCAAGACTCAAGTCTACATCACTGTAAGAGGGTCACCTTAGGGTTGCCATAGGTCAGAAATGACTTGAATGCACACAACAAAAACAACAACAACAACAGCAACAACAACAACAACAATTTGGCAGATGGTAACTGGAGACAGTGATGATGTTCTAATAACAGAACAGGATTGTATAACACAAAGCAATGATGTGTGAAAATTTCTCTTTCTTATGGATTTTGATAATTATGCACTGAAACAGTTAGAAAGTTGTACAATTTAGGCCTGGAATGTGTTCCATAAAAAAAAATTACACATAAAGACCTGGTGCAGGGTAGATACGAAGGTGGGAAAAGGAAAATGTCTACAGAAATGAATTTAACAAATCTAGCCAAGCTAAGATCTTGTTCATCTAGGTATTTAACTAACTTTATGTAATATTTTATTCCAGTGACACTCCCTTCCTGCACAATTTTAGCTGGTTCATTGTTGAAGTTCTGCTTATTCAAGAAGTTTTAGTTGTAAAATAACTTGCTTCCCAAAAGCTCTTTGGCTGAGCCAGCCGATGTTATATCCTGTGTTGTACTTGACAACTCAAGATGATGTTTTAAAGAGACAGGTATTCATGAAGGAATTAATTTGGCCAGGCCAGCTGAATACTTCATGACCATTAACAAGAAATGTGGACCTAATTCAGTAAAGCAGTGACCCTACATTTGTTGTTGGTAATACTCTTAGTTTGTTATTTCCTTTAGGGCAATATGTGAGTGATTTGATGGTGTTGGTAGGGGTGAGTGTTGGTAGAGGTAAATGCCATTAATTGAAGACTCTTCAGTGAAAATTGGATTGGCTATGATGAGCCTCCCCTTCAAGTACTGCCCACTCCCTGAGACTTATGGAATCTGGAGAACTCTTGAATGTACTGGGGGATTTTCCAACTGAAATAGCTGGTGTTCCTGCTGGCACTCACTTCACACCTGTTCATCTCCATAGCAGCTACACTGTGAGATTCTGTAAAATTCTATCTGGTCCTCTATGTTATTTAACATCTATAAGAGTAATCTTCTGTGGATCTGGAATACAGTGCCATCAACCAGTAAGTAACACCCAGCACTTCTTCTGTAGTCCATCTGAATAAGGAAAAACTATGCAGGTATTGGACCAGTATCTGAAGTCAGTGGTGGGCTGAATGAGGGCCAATAAACTGATGACAAAACAAAGGCTGTCTGGTTAGGTCCCTTCCAAGTCCAGAAAGTGGTAGATAGCATGTTTTGGATGTTGTAGCACTTTCCCTGACAGAACAAGTACATAGTCTGGGAAACCTCCTTCTTTCAAACCTGTTGCTGAAAAGGCAGGTGGCCTCAGTGTTGTGGTGTTCTTACGGAAATGTAAGACTGCCCCACCAACTACAACTGTTCCTTCATGTTATGATAACTTCCTAGTTGGGCTACCACAATGCACTCTACATGAGACTTCCCTTGATTACACTGAAGAGGCTACAGCCAGGCATAGCATTGACAAGGTGGCATATAACTACACCCATTCTGATACTGGCTGCTAGTGAGTTCCTGAATCCTATTCAGAGTGTTAAAATTAGGATACACAAGCTTAAATGGCTAAGAATATTGATACTTAAGGGATCACCTAATCCAATAGAGTCCTATTCCGGAATCAGGAACAGCCAGGGAAGCTCTGCTTGTGAAGCTTCAAAGTAATATGGCTATTGCATGTGGCAGGGCTTTCTCTGTGAAGGTACAATGTTTATGAAACTTTCTTCTCATAGACATCCAGTTCTATTTGCATCTATTTGTACAATCTTTCAGGAACCAAGCAAGTGCTCTTTAATACAGCTTTCACTGTGGCTTGTTTGTATTGCCTTAATTGTATTTTAATAGATATTTTGTGATTTCAGACATTTGTCATTCTAGATAGGCATAATTTAACGATTTTAGATTGTGATTACAGATATTAATAATCTGTGTTTTTAACCGTGATTTTACAGAACTTGTTAGCCACCCACACTCCTATAAGGAAGGGTGGAGTATATGCTGAATAAATTACCATATCAATAATATAAACAAACACTCAGATACACCAAATGCTTTGCATCTTTCAAAAACTGAAACTCCCAAACCTGGCAGTTTTTACAGTTTAAAAATCCCTAAATTATTGGTCTCTTTAAACTTTTATAAAAATTAAAATAAAAAAAATCCCTAAATTATTAAATGTAATCAATGTCAGGTAGTAAATTAAAGCTTGAAACTGAGGGTTTGTTGTTGTTACTGCCTCTGTGTGTGCACATGCTTATGTGTATGAGCATGTGTGTTAGATGCCTGCATGGTAGAAGAAAGTCCATGACATGAAATGAAATGAAATGTCAAAAGTAATTGCAAACTCTTCCACAGCAGAGTGTTTTTCTGAAAATTTTATTACTCATGGCTAAAACTATTGTATCAATAAGAGAGCAGCTGTCTGAGATCTGTCTGGGATTCAGTGTCTCTAGTTCGTTATAAATATTCCAAGCAGCTTCTCTGAAATGTCAACTTTCTTATCATACATATGGCTCCTTCAAAAGATCTAGGAAGCGAGGCAAGCAATATGCTTCCAGTTCTTATTCTCATTAACCAACTTTTCAAGCTGCCCCATGACACTGCCAGAAGCAATGTAGGCATTAATTAATATCTGTGTACGTTGCCTTGGTTCATTCAAGTCCCATTTACTTTTGAACAAGTGTTGGTTTCAGATTCCTCCTGGTTCCGTACTTGATTATTGACCAATGCACCAGTATAGTGAAGAATATCAGAGGATGAGGGATGAAGTGAAAGATGATGACACTGCAAATCAGTAGTTCATGACAACCACTAGTAATAACAACAAAAGAACCAGGCACTGTCCAGCTCTGGTTTTCAAAAATTAAAATTACAAAACTGTCTATAGAATTCAAAGATACAAACAACCATTAACATTTCTGTTTCAACCACCTCCTATTCTCTCCCTTTCCCTACTAGCTCAGTGAAGCAGTCCAGAGAAAATAAGAGGAGCCCATAACCATTGCCTAGGTCTCTTTCCTAAAGAATCATGTGAAATATTTCTCTTCTTTGTAGTATTTCCTTGAGGCACAGCCTTTGGAAGGTTCAAACATTCCACACTTATGTTAGCATATCAAATGAAGGGCATCCATTACTCAATATTTTTTTCTGATTTAATTTATCATCTCAAAAATTTCATTTTGTAAGAATGTCTTTCAGGAAGAGCAAGTGTCCTTATCCTTTCTATCCTATCACAATTTATGAGATTTCTCCAAGACTTTGTTATTTCCAGTCTCAGTGCCCCAAACAACCCTTTGCCTGATTTAAGGTGTGTGTAGTGACGGTAGTGCTAAATATGCCTAGGATAACCTGGGAGAGAGTAGTTTCTTATTAATGTCTATATTATCTGTAGCTTAAGGAGCAACTTTTCCCACATTTATGTACTTGGACCTAAGAAGATGTAGGTGGCTACAAGATACAGGGTCTTTTCTGTGGTGTCATCCCATCTGTGGAATGTCTTCTCCAGAGAGAATTGCCTAATTTCTATATTATGGTCTTTTGTCAACAGGTGAAATACTTCTTTTGGTTTTAGATCTTTAAACTCCCATGTGAAGATGCCATGCTCCAGCCCCAGAACTCAGGTGCAAAAAAAGACAGGATTCTCCCCAACAGTCACAACACAGAGACATGAACAGAGCAAGACTTACTGCAGCCCAGAGTTGATGGGAAAGGGAAAGCCCATTAGACTCAAGGCCTATCAGTATTACACTGTTATAGTGCTATTACTCCACTTTCAACATCCTATGGAATTCTAGGATTTGTAGTTTACTGAGGCCAAAGAGCTCTCTGGCTGAGAATTCTAAACCCCAGGATTCCATAGGATGGTGCAAGTGGAATAATAGCACTAGAACAGTGTGGAAAGGCCCTCAGAGCACTTCTACAGAAAAGATACAGTAATTAGGAAAACAGGCAGAGGAGGCTGTTGATTAAAAAATACAAGGGATGAGGTGGGGAGAAATCTGTTGCAAACAAATGTTCTTATTGGTGGAAGCAACAAGTTCTTCATTTGGATCCTTGGCTTGTGTTCCTGGAAAACCATGACCCTCGTTTTGTTTGCTGACAATGCTGCTGGATACTTCCTTGAACTGATCTTCTAAATTTGTTACTGACTTGGACTGCTGAAACAAAAAACAGCAACGGACTGATAAGCTTTTGTAAACCTTGTCTACGGCTGCTACTATAGACTCTGTTGGAGGACTGTGAGCCATGGCTGAATATCTGGACAGGACAGAAGAAAAAAGAGTCAGGTGTGTGTGTGTGTGTGTGTGTGTGTGTGTGTGTAATAGTCCAATGCACTTTGACTGAGAAATATTTATATGGCTTTCTTTAGGATCAATTAAAAGAGCAGGACAATACACATACGTCTATCATGTTAAATAAGACATCAGATAAATAAAGGTAAAAGCTACATGTGCACATCTGACTCACATCAACCTTTGCATGCAATAAAAAAAAATCCATGAAATTGCATACAGTAACCCAAAGAGAGCTTGTTCTTATTTGCCATCAAGTTGTCTTTGACTTATGGCAACTATATGAATTAGAGACCTTCAGGATCTCCGATTATCAACTGCCCTGCTCAGATCTTGCCAATTCAGGGCAGCCCTAGCTTTCTTTATTGAACCATTCCACCCTTGGTGCAGTCTCTCAGTTTTCCTACTGCCTTCCACTTTACCAAACATTCTCATCTTTTCCAATGAGTTACATCAACTCATGATATCCCCAAAGTATGAGAGTTGAGGGGAAAAGAGCTACATTTTAAAACTATGTGAAAATAAAGCTATTAGGATTCTAAAAAAGATGTATCTCCAAACACTGGAAATGGCAACTGCCAGTATTCGAGTAAAAGGTAAAGTCTTGCAGGCTTCTTAGTTCTTTTGTGTATCAAGTTCACATTCATCATAAAGATCTGGCAGCAGAGGGGGAACTTAAGGTTTATGTCAAAATCTGAACTCTAAAGTGGAGGAATAAAGTCCAGAACTTCCTCTAGATCTTGGAGGCCAGAATTTCAACTCAGAACATCCAGGTTTTTTTCTTTTTTCTTAACAGCATCTTGTCATTTGGGAGGAAAAAAAATTACACAAAATAAAAAACAATGGATCCTTAAAGGAGCAGTTGCGTTTCTCTTATGAAATAATTTAGAAAAAGAGCATCTGATTTCTTGTTCTTGATATTACTCAGAGGTTATCATCTATTAATCTTTACAGCTTTAACTGTTTTGCCTATTTAATTTTATTTTAGGAACACCTACACTGAGAACCTATATTGTGGTTGCATAGCTATTTTAAATAAGTGTTCCAGTTAAAAGGGAGGTATAGATATACAGACAGACAGAAAGATAGATGGACGGTGTTTATTCTGATTCCTTCTTTCCTCACTGTTGCAATAACAGCAACAGATTTGTTTGGAATCACTGTATCAAACTATATGACATTATTTATAGAATTAATTTAATTGAGATCATTTTCCACCTCTGCCCTTTGGTTGGAACGAACAATTGCATTGATGCATAACAATTTAAGACTGATTCCATTTTAGACTGTCCGTACACACCATGTGAGAAAATATAGAACATGTGTTGGGGATGAAAGATTCTGGGATTAGCTTCCCAACTCATTTGTCATGACAACCACACACACACACACACACAACAGTCCTTTCTATTTAGCGAAATGTGGCACTGCCATAAAGTACTCTTTGGAATCTGAACATATCAGGCAGAGGAGTCAGATTGCCAGGAGTTTGTGGCTCCAGATAACAGTGGCCTCTCCGAATCCAAGCAGCTGAGATCTGAAACAGGTGAGGGGGCCTCTCATCAGCTGGACATGACAGATGCCAAGGATGCACTCCTTTTCTTTGAATTCTCAAAGAAATAAGGAGAGTTTTCATAGCGCCTAGCATCTGTTAAATAGGAAACCCTGACTTATTAAGCACCAGGCAGCCACAGGTTGCCACAGGCTACCTATAAATCTCTGAGTAGCTCCCTGGAGTCTTTGTTGCTTGCAATCTTTCTGTCTTAGCAACTCACAGTAGTCTCAGTATTTATGTGCTCTTGACATTTGGACTGACTACAATTAACAATTCTGTGTTTTAACTCTTTTGGTTTCATTTATCTGGACTAGTGGCTTGGTATAACAACACCTGGACCAGCTGATGATCTTACTCCTGTTCTTCATTTCATCTTGCTGTATTACCTGGGATTGTCTCAGACTAGACTGACCACCCAACAGGTCTTTGGCTTACAATCATTAGGGTCACTTGCTGATTGTAGCCCGGGACAGGTATTCAGATAATGCAATTAAGGATCTCTTTTGCAGAAGATAATGTGTCAGTCTGGTCCTCTCCCAACAGCTTGCATAGTTTGAAAAACTAAAGAGGCAATAGCTTTTTCTGCAGGTATAACATGGTTTTACTTTTAAAACTATTCATATCTTTACCAGGATGTTTCAAAAATTACAATGCACCTTCACAGTTTTGAAATACATACATTAAATGTTTGCCAGAAAATAAGTGTGTTGAGAAAAGGACTTAAAGTGCATTACTTCTAACTCTAAAATTCAAGGAAGCTTGAATTTAAACTGGTTTTTTCGTAGTTGAGTCTTCAATGCCTATGTAAAAAACTCCCTGAGCCGCAACCACTGTCACCAAGTGGTATCTATTTACTTAGGAATCTTGAAGCCAACTGTCTTTGCCAGAGAATAGGATTGTCGGTCCATACCTTGACTGGTAATTCTTTCTATTTTAAATTTCCTTTATTAGGTATCAAAAAAAAAAAAAAAGGAAAACTGTAGATTACTATGGGCCTTTCTGCCCTACACTGTTATAGTATTATTATTCCACTTTCAAGATCCTATGGAATCCTGGGGCTCGCAGTTTAGGGAGGGGCCTTTAGAATTCTCAGCCAGAGAGCTATTTGGCCTCAGTAAACTACAAACCCCAGAATTCCACAGGATGTTGAAAGTGGAATAATAGCACTATAACAGTGTAGGGCGGAAAGGCCCTTTGCTCTTAATGCACTTAAAGATTTTTACTAGCCTTCAGTTTTGTCTTGAAGATTAAAAAAACAAATACAAAGAAAATAAGTCTTCAGTTAGGCTTCTGTGAGATATTCTAGCCCAAACAATTTCCACATGAAACACTATCTTTGTTCTTACAGAATCATTCAATAATCTGGAATACATCCATCTTATATCCTTTTTTTAACAATCTGGCAACACATTTAGGTAGATGACACAGTCTTTTGACATGTTCTCATAATAATTTATGAATCACTGATTTCTCTCAATTATTTCCCAAACCACCTTTTGAAGCACAAAGAAAGCAGGAGGTGTAGATGTGTTTTAAGATTTTTTAGAAACATCTTTCTAAATCAAGACTACAAACTTTTTGGGGAAGTGATCTGCCCTCTTGAGGGATGTTTCAGCAATCCATTATTTGCAAATTCTTATAGGAAATGTCCCATCTGTACTTCTCGGGCTAACTTGAAAGGTGGAACCTGATTATCCATTAGATTTTTTGAGTTTCTTGTATTATAACACAATTCTTGGCAGTTTAAGCATAATAACATACACACACATACACACATGCACATTTAAACATGAATTATACAGTACTAAGTATTCAATTAAAAAAAAGTGAGGCAAACCAGATTTGCCCATCCCTAGTTCTTTGCTTATTTTAGTACAATAAAGTACAGTTGTCATCCTTGTTGGCTCCAGGATTGGTTATACTGTAGGCAGAATCTCCTTGACGACTTACTGGAATAACCGAGGTGACTTATACTGGCATAACTGCAAGTATTTTTCTAGATGTTGTGAAAGGCATCTAGTATCTCTTTGCACAACGTGTTTTTCCTGCTTGCAAAATGGCAGCTGGGTGGAGCCCAACCACAGCCTCATCCTGACCCACATGGCCACTTATACAGTGGTGCATCTGGGTACTGTCTGGCTGCCATTGCACAGCTGGTGGAAAAGGAACAGCCTTCATCTTATCCATTATATTTTATAGTTGTGTTGCAAGAAGCTAAGATTCTGAAAGGGTCTTTTTTTAAAAAAAAAAATTGTAATTCAGAGTAAGAAATATCAACCGCACTTAGAAAGACATCATAGCAGGTCTAAGAACAAGAATTTGCTTCAAACCACTGACTTAGTTCTTTTATTCTAATAAGACTTTATGACAAAGGAAGAACTAAGGGAAACATTTCCATATCAAAGCCAAGTTAAAATAAAATGTAAGAAACCTGGTATTCTCCCAAGTGTTATGTTAATCTTGTTGTAGAAATTTCCTCAAGGGGTCTGAATCATGGTCATGTGATCATTCTCATTTGAGCTTCTGCACAAGGGAACAACTCCATACACCTTAATGATGGTGCCCAAACTTAAAATTAGTTGATTCATAAGTTTAATAAAGTAGAGTCGTAATTCTCTAAGTTATAGTTTTGATTTCAGTCCAATGAACATTAATATTCTTGTAATTCAAGCTGAGAGTGATTAAAAGTCCATTTATATTTTCTGCACCTGTGCAGTCATCAGGACAACATGATTTAGTAGCCAGACTCTACCATCTCATTCTTGATATCATCAGCAATCTGCCAAGTCCTGTAAAGGAAGAGATATTTCCATGGATGATTCTGTTTTCTTTCCCTTCCGTATATATAACCCCATGTGATAACAGCTCTTCTTGAATTAAAAGAACGCATAAGAGGGAGGAGTAACATTTTTTTTTATGCAAGCTGTGTTCCCAAAATGCACTGGGATAGTATAGATGTGCAAAAATGTGAAAATGATTTGAAATTTTCTTGTGCTGAGAATTTTTATCCAGGTTTCTAATGCTGAGTTCTTAGCTTAGCAATATGTTACAAACCATAACTTGATTGGTTTGCCCCTCTGAAGTACAGCAAATTCCCTTGCATATGAGAAATTTCCCCTCCAATGAAAGGTCCTGACAATTTCAAACATTGTTGCAATAGAAACTGCACACTTTGATTGAGTGAGGAAACCTGCATACTTTTATTTTGCTGAGCCTATAATGACTAGAAGCCACATATGCCAAAGATTCTGGAATTCTTTGCCAAAATACAGGAAGTTGTTCAAAACTATTTGTTTTGATGGACATTTGGAATATAGATGATGCTCGCTTTTCTTCTTAAGTTGTTGCTACTCTTATGAAAAATAAGGTCTATAGTAGCTTCAACAAACCCTAGTTTATTGGACTACAGCTTCCAGAATCACTGTCCATGGGCCATGATAGCTAGGATTTCTGATACTTGAAGTCCAACAAACCTGGAACCTTGATCTAATGTTTTGTATGCATACTTGCATGACCAATGGTATTTCAGTTTTTAGTTATTGGTTATTAGACATAATTTCTGTTTTATTTTGGGCATGTTTTTGATGTCATCTCAGGCAAATGGGTTGACTGTATTCTATTACTTCTGGTGGATGAGAGGGACAAAAAGTATATTTGGGACAACCTCTGTCTTTGTTGTACACTTTGTACAGCTGTGGGTTATACTACTGGTGGTCACTGGGTAGCTGAGACTTGTAGGGCATCCTGCTGAGAAAAAGCAATGGGAGGCATCTCTTCATTAAAACAGCAGAAGTTGTAGTCAGTAACTCTTTCCCAGCTTTCCAAGGTAATTATCTTACTTACTGTGTGCTCTACAGAATAAGAGACAGCAGGTTACCTCTTGAGTGAAAGATATCTGCATTGAGCTTCTTTTCAATCATAATGGAAATCTAAATCGTTACATTCACTTTTCTTCCCTTATAGAGACTATTTAAGTTAACTGAAGTTCTAAAGATGGTACATAGATTTCTGTATCTTGGGAGAAAAAAATCTACCGTATATTCTCAAATTTAAGTCTAAAAATTTAGTCAAAAAATTCACCAAACAACCTAGGTTGAGTAAGTACAGTGTCAGCACAGTACAGTACAGTACCTTAACTCTTTTCAAAAACAGGAATCATTCCCTTCTCTGAGAAGAATGGCAAAAGGTGAGAGCTTAGTCTGTCCCAAGAAAACCTAAAAGAAGCACTGACATGCCCCTTCTACTCTCTCTGCTACAGAACAGCATCTGGTCTTTTTGAATGCCTGGGTGGGAAAATGATAGTGGTGGTGGCCAGGGGCATCTGGCCCCCTAATGCAGTGCTTGCATTTTCCTCTTTCCATAGAGTGGCCTTCAACTTATCCACAGGTCATGTCAAAATCCATATTTTTGGTCTCAAAACCTTCCCTCAACTTATAGATGAGGTTGACTTATACATGAGTATATACAGTAAATAGCATCTAATGAATTGCTTGGAACAACAGTGATAACAAGTGTTAACAGTATGAATAATTGTCTTACCAACCCAGGAAGAAAGAAACATCAATTCAGTTGATGACAAAGAAAAATGTAACAAAGAACAGTACGAAATGCAACTTTCTTATTTTGATTACGTGTTAAACTGGTGTGAACAGTTTAGTTTGAGTTGTGCTACTTGTAGCCACCAAATCAAGTGTGGCCCATGAGCACTGCAGCCCATGTGTGGTCTTCGACTTGGTTTCTTGGGATTATCAAAGCAAGAAGTTTATTGCTTATCAAGGAGGTGCCAAGACATAACAAGCTAGCTGCATGTTCTGGTTTCAGTACTGTAAATTCTAATTAATCAGATTCTTATGAATGGGTGAACTAGATGAAATTCTCCTTCATTCCAGTTTGGGTTCTTTAATAGCGGCTTTTTAAAAAGAAAAGGAAATATCATGAAATCAAGTCACAGATTTCCTGCACCTCATCTAATGAAGCCACTATATTCCATATATTTTAAAAATTCCTCTGTTTTGTTTCATTTTTCTTTAGGATATTTGAGCGACCATCAGATTCATGTGCTGGGAGAAAACATAGTTCTTGTTTTGGGGAGTAGATGACATTTCACCCCAAAGTCCCAGGATGAGGCTTGAGGAAATCATCTTTAAATATAGAAACTGGGAACATTTAAAATTAGGTTTCAGTATCTTTAAGAACAGGACTATTGGAGTGCTAGTTTTAAATCTTTAAATAAAAACTCTTGCCCTGACCATGTCAAGTTATTAAAAAAATAATAATGTGGATTCTTTGTATCTAACATCACTGCTGGCAGATTTAAAACAAGGTTGTAATTTTTTTCCCCACCAGAACACTATCAGATGCTTCATAATGTTTTCAGGAACTAGGGAGATTTGATTTCTCCTTCTTACACAGTAAAGCACTTTTGTGCTGGGGGGGAGAATCCAAGAGATGCAACAGAGCCATGCTGAATTCAGTTAAAATGGGAAAGCTGGTTATTTAGTTATATAGAACCTACAAGATACTTTACAAACCATGAACAAAACAGCAGGGGCTCCAAAGCCCCTTTCAGTTTTATTATGTTAAGAGCATGATACCTCCCTGCTTTGTAGGGCTTTTTCATCAGGTGTATCAATTTAATAAAAGGAAAATATCCTATTTCACTCATCATAAAAGCTCTTTAGATATCCAATTCATTTTACACTGCAGAAATGGAGAGGTACTCACCACTTCCACCAGGGATGGTGTTGAGCTCTATTTAACAAGTCTTTCTGAATAAAATCCATGTACCTTCATTCTGTTTTTAACAGAATTTTTGGCAGCCCTCAGACAGAGAACAATGGAAATACCTTTGTTTGTGGTCCCCAACATCTAGTGCCCTAAGAATGTCTTCCTCAACTTGGTGCCTTCCAAATACGTGGGATTACATTTCCCATCTATTCTGTTGGTTGGTTAGTTGGTTGGCAATGGCAGTTGTAGTTCAAAATATGGAGCCACGCTACTCAAAGTGATCATTCATGGACAAATGCTGGTCCTCAAGCCATCTGCTGATGGTCCCTGAAGACATTCCAAGAAAGAAAGTAACAATTGCAGCCAGTAGGTACAGATATGGTACTGGTCCATTGTACACTGGGGAAAAAAACAATTGTCAGTCCCCCACATCAGGTAGTTTAAGAAGAACTGACACAGAAATGGAAGGTTATACTGCCCTTGTATATGGAGACTTAATGTCATCAATAGGGTTAATAGCTGCTGAGAATGTCATGGTTCCTCTATCATTTTTTTTTTCTGAATGGTCTTACACTACTGACCATGCCCACTGTCTTGTACCAGTCTATTTTTGTGCAGGGGTTCAACTGACAGCAATGTTTGAAGTCAGAAAAGAATATGATTTTTCCCTCAGGCCATGTGGGTATTGGGCACATTTGTAGAAACCTTCTGAATGACTGAAAGATCCCCATTAAACTGTTCAGAAAAACAAACGCCTGCACACTGAAATAAGAGGCATTCATTATGAAAAGCCAACAATGGGGGATATTTCTGAACATGAAGAGGAGGACATAACTGTGCCCTTTCAAGTGTGTTTCTCTCAGCTGCAGCAGGCAAATCATCTCTGGGTTCAATTACATGCCTGTCAGGCCTGAAGTGGAACCAACCACCATGCCAGGATAATGCAGCTGTGACAATTCCCTGTCGGCATTAATATGAACATCTTGTTGGCAATTGACAATCTCAGACTGTGCTGGGACTCCCTGATCTTTTCCTTTTCTTCTCTCTCTTGTCAACTGCATTCTCCTATCCCTTGCAATCTTGATTGCTTTATAAATAAAGGATCCTCTGTGTACTGAAGTATCTTCCAAGGTAGATATGGGGGGAGGGTGTTTAAAACTCCATTCTATTTTATGTTTAGTTACTTTCCAGAAATGCGATATGACCAAAGTTTCCTTTAACAGCAATAACGTTTCTTATTTTGCTAAAACAATTTTAAAAGTCCCTGAGAACCTGATTCAAGTGACATGTGCCTCTCTCAGACGGCGTGGTAATATGGTTGACATCAGCCTCCTTCAAAATTTTCCCTCATATGAGGAATTATGATCAGTAGCAACCATGGGCAGATTTCTCTGGAGCACAACAAAACCGGTAAGTTACATACCAGTGGAGAATTCAAGATTTTTTTTTTAAATTCAGCCCAAGCCAAAAGAAAGATTGATGTCTGGTGAGAGTTCCACAAATGAGACGGGCCAGAACAAAAAAAAAAAAAAAAGACACACATTTATATTTTCAATAAGATAAAGAATTATCATACTAAGTCATATGACCTCCACATAAAATCTGGTCAGCTTTAGGTATCAGGGCATGCACCTTGGGCCTGGTGTGTGGTAGCCCCCCCCCCCAATGCATCAGTCACTTAGAACTTATCTGTTGTTTATCCAAAGTGGGATCTGTTTGCATTCTGTACTCTAGCAGGTTGGCACTACTGTCTCTTTTGTTATCAGTTCCATTCCATTCTCAAGCTGCTGCTTCTCAAAACTGGTATCCTAATTTCCAGATGCCAGCTTAAAGTCTATTTTATAAATAGCTGTTAATAACAAAGCAGGCTAGGAACTCAAAGAGCATTGGGAAAGCTCTGCAGAGGCATTTTATAATATTCTATGCTACTCTAAGTCCCATCATTCTCAGAATTCCAGGTTTCTTTATCATAACCTTCATTGGTTTCTTCAATTACAACATTATTTCTCAATGAAAGGTCAGAATTCCTTCACAAAACCATCATCAGAGAGAGCTTAGGTGGAGAGTGGAAACAAGTATAAAGAGAGATTATAGTGAGGGAAGAAATTTACCAGAGTGGGCCAAGAAGACAGTCAGAGCTTCATTTAGAACAAAGATGTGCAGTGTACTCTAGGACTGCATGTGGCCCCACAAGACTATTTTCGTAGCCCTCAACCTCTCCTGACTCCCTGAACCACCCTTTTTCTTGCCAAAAATGGTGAGGGGGCAAATTCCATCTATTAGAAGCTATTAAAAGTGGGTATTCACCTTTTAAATATGTTACAGCTCTACTGACACTGCCTAACATTAAACATTCAGCATTAAAAAAAAAATCAGAAATGGACTTCTGGCCACTTGTCACATTGATTTTCTCTTTATTTTGCTTCCTCATCCTTCTCCATCTCCTCTCCACTTTGCTTTCATCTTTCTCACCATTTGTTTTCTATTATTGGCAGTCCATGTGGCTCCTAGGTAAGAAAACTGGTCCCCATACTCGCTGGAGTCCATTCACACTACACAACTGTAGTCCTATGAGTCTTCTTCGGCTGCCATAACATCCTGTGGGAACCCTGGAGTTCGTAGTTTGGGAAGGAAGTAAAAGAACTCTTTGGCTGAGATCTATAAAAACTCATCAAAGACTGTCAACACCAGGATTCCAAAGGACATACATATAACCAGGTAGCATTGAAAAGGCCCCTGGTTTAGAATATGCAGGAACCCCTCCCCACCCCAAAAAAAAAAGATAATGTCTAAGCACTTGCAAGATACCAAAGAACATGGTTGAACATCTGAAATCAAATTTGAGGCAGGGATTCCAAAAGTGCTTCTGAACATGTAGCATACTCCCCAGATGACTTTTGTTATTGGAAGATTTAAAAGTAAAATAAATAAACAGATCAACCTCTGGAAGGCCACATATTCTTCACCCCTGCTGTCGTAGGCACCAGCTGTCTGTTGTCAGACAATAGAGTGCCAAGATATTCAGCAATCAAACAGATACAGCTTAGTAGTCCAATGAAGCTTGTCTGGTCAGGGTGAAGCAGAAGCAAAGTCCAGTGTCAGTCCAAAGGTCAAGAATCCAGCAGGCAGCAAGGTCAGACAGTCCAAAAGTCAGAGAAGGCAGTCAGATGGTGAGCAGGGGATCTGTAGCACACACGAAGGTAAAGACTGGCAAACACACACACTGTTTCTAACATCCAGCCACTGACCTCTGCGTTCCTTACAAAGGCTGGAGTCAACTGGCTCTCATCTGAACCTGATTAGCCACTGGTGTACTTGTGCCTGCTTGTTCTCCTTCCAGGCTGCTGTTCACCTGTGGAAGCCAGGTCCTGGCCCATGATACCAGCCTGTCATGCACGAGAAGGGAGAACAAAAAGTTTAGCTGCCTCATTGACCTTGCCCCTAATGTCACTTGATCAGCCTAAATCAACCCCCCATCCATTTTCACAACAAGGGCCCATAGCTGCATAGGCATCCTGCATGGACTGAAGGCCCTGAGCCATGAACATCCAATGTGCAGATTCTGTTGGTGAGTCTAGGCTGCTTGATATCAGGGGGAGAACCTATGCAAAGGATGAATGGGTCTTATGGACATGACTAATATCTGGAAGACAGCTCTCAGAATGATTTTTTTTTCTATACCAAGTCCTCAACAGTCAGTAACTAATAGCCCTATCACATTACACTGCTATAGCAATATTATTCCACTCTAACTGCTATGGCTGCACCCTGTAGAATTCTGGAGTTTATAATTTAGTGAGGACCAAAGTTCTTTTGCTAAGAATTCCAAATTCCCCTCCCTAAACTGCAGGTTCCAGGATTCCATACAATGTTGCCACAGCCTTTAAAGTGGAATAATAATGCTATAATAGTGTGTGTGATAGGGCCCTAAGAAAAACAGATGAATACTGGTGTTTATAGAAACAAACACCTAACTATCCCTTTTTTTTTCCTTTTACTCCTGCAACTCGAATTGCAAAGATAAGAGTTCTCACATAAGTACACTCATGTGGTCAGCCTGGCTACCCAAAATGTGTCTGATTGTGACTATGTTATGTTGGCATTATCTCTGGTTTAGTAGCTGTCAGCATAGCAGGTTGACAGGATCCCCCTCTCAGGGAACTTATTTTGTGAAAATATACCTTTTTGATAAGTTGAAGTAATTATTGTCAGAGTGACTATTATTTCTTTTCTTTTCTGTTAAAAAGGTGGTAGAATCCTTTGCATTAAGTTCCATTTACATAACATCTCATTTCCCTAATGAAAACCTTTACAGTGTGTCTTGTTATAAACTGAAGCAGCATTAAAGCATTTTATCAAACAAGATTACAACTAAAGCAAATGCTAATCTCAGCCTATACATAAAGCTGAAACATGTGTTTGGATTGCCAGGCGAAGGAGGGGAGTGCTGGAAGGAGTTGTTTAAACTAGAAGCTAGAATACTACAGATTCTGATTTTTAATGGTTGGGGTCTAATATGGATTATAATCAAGCCATGGATAGACATTTGAACCGACTCAATTCTACTGCTTTTAAATGTATTCATGAGATTTTGGCAATGTGTAACAGCCTAATCTAGCATGGAAATAGTGCTCATGAGGATAAAAAGAAAATTGTTTTATGTTCAGATTCATTTGCCTCCAAAAATCGCTTCAGCTGGATCCCTTGCATGCTTAATTTTATTATTTCACTGAATCAAAGAATGCCTTCTTAACAGGGAGGAAAAACAGAATGGAAGTCTCTGCTAATTTGATTCTTTTCTGCTTCTGAAAAGCCTGTGACTCCACTTTTTAAGATCTGTCCTTAAGAGCTGTAACTAAAAGAATAAAGCATGTCTCCTATCAGGACATCTTTATTCAGTCTTTTCACAAGTTGCCATGGTTAGCTTATGTTTACTAGGGTTGTATCCTTCTAGATTGATCCACATGGCTACACTGGCAGAATCCCTGAATTTTTATTAAAAAAATAATAATTTCTTTTTAATGCATTTGAAAACAGAACACAGGAGCCACCCACTGATCCTTCTTGTTTTTGAACCACATATACATAATTTTATTACCTGTGGTTCAATGAAGTTCAATGAACAATCACAATAAAGATTTAAACAAGAGAGAGATTTCATCCCAAGTCTTCTTATGAGAAATATTCACGTGGCTGTTAACCCTATTTTGTTTCATTCAAAGAGAGAATGGTTAGGATCCTATTGTTGTCCTATACATGCATATCAGTTTCCCTATGGAAGTGACTGGGCATTTTTCTCCAGTGTGGAATGTCCACATTCAGCATGAGGTTGCAGAAGCAGAATTGCACATGTGGTGCCACTGTTCATGCAGATACATATGGCTGCACATCTGAGGCATATTGATGTGCATTCACACTTGGTTGTGCATTTGATTGCAAATTTGGGTATGCATTCAGCTGTGCAATAGTGACATTCAACACAAGGTTTGCAGAGCATAACCAGTGCATAACTCTGGGTACAGAAATTTACACTGCGTAACACGAATGTAAGCTCTCAGGCAATAAGTATGAGTGGGGCATCTTTAATCTATTTCAGCACTTATCTGTGTGTACATGATTTTGAAACAAATAAAACCTGGAAGTCCTATTAGTATGATAGCTTTAGATCAGATATGGCAAGTACAGCAGAAAGTATGGTGAATGAACCAGCAAAGTGCCGTGGTGTTTTCAAGTATATTCCTTGACAGACAGACAGACAGACAGATAGACAGATAGATGAAAAAGAAAGAATGAATGGTCAGGCTAGTAGTATAGGATTCAGCAAGCCAAACCAAACAGTTCCCATTAATGGTAGCTACCAGAAACTTGAGAAACATCCTGTTTTGCCTTGGATGCAAATGTGTAAAAGCGGAGAAGATTATCAAGCAATCATGTGCCAAAGCAAAGTAAATAGCACACTCTTAAACTATTGGTCAGAGAAGGAGGAAGTATAATGTGGCATCCTTTTCAACCAAGATGGTTTTGGGACTGACTCTGATTGGCTGTCAGGGGCTTCTGAGGGTGGAACTGGAAAACTTTGGCTCTTTATGCAGCTAACGTGTATTTTAAATTTTCAGAATAAGAATTACTTAGGATAAAAGCAATGTCAAGCAGACCATACACTGACACCTCTTGTACAATAAGAGCTGTAAAAAACAATCCAGCTTGGTAGGTTTTTCTGACTCTTGTGTTTTTCTGAGAGTCCCTTGCCTCTGACTCTCTGGTTTAATCACATATGGCAGTCCGGTATGATTCTGACTTTTCTTCTTTGGAGATTCCTAAATATATACAGCTCCCATATTAGTGAGATGGTGAATCTGCTCCAGGCTTTATTCTGAAGTTTAAAGGAACTTTTTAAGGTGCTGATTCTATTTGGGGGATCAGGTTCAGCACTGGATAGCTTCTTTGAAGTTCTCCATGAACACCCAAATCAGATTGACCTCTCTGCTGGCAAGGAAGCCATCACCCAATGCTGAAAAAAACAGTTAAAAGTTCTGCAATTTGCTCTTCTCCAGATCTCATCTCTATTTTGCAAGACTGTACCCTAATATCATGTTTACTTTACTTCTAATTAATTCCTACTGACTTCAAGTGGACTTGCTCCCAAGTCAATGTATGTAGGTTTGCAGTCTTAGGACACTTTGATCTTAATCAGCCCAAAATGAAAATTGCATATTGAGCCCAAGTGAATACTTGGTTCCTTGAGAGACTTGTCAAAAAGAGATGTAAATAAAAAAAGTGTTGAGGAGCAAAAAGGAACTTTCAGAATTACTAATATCTCACTCCATTCGTCAGGTTTTAATAACTCTAGAGATCTTACTTAGTACCTGGAGTACTGCGAGATTTGAGTCACTTAGTGCTTAAAAAACTTACATTCTATAAAGAGCATGACCACATTAAGAACTTGAGGAGGCACGGATGGCTTGACATTTCAGTGTGCTGCTGTCATGGAACTTCTATATCAGGCAATAACTGACAAACAGCTTTAAAAGGGATCAACACATTAAATCA
Source organism: Cyclura pinguis (assembly GCA_030412105.1). NCBI lineage: Eukaryota > Metazoa > Chordata > Lepidosauria > Squamata > Iguanidae > Cyclura > Cyclura pinguis. The sequence continues at coordinate 156,796,959 of CM059602.1, forward strand.
CTAGAACACACTCAAAGCAATTGAAATACATGCATACTAAAATCTTGCACCAAGCCATCTATAGCATCTAAATCAATACAGTTCCAGTCCTGCTATGTAAACAAGACTTACATTTACTTTTTTTTTCACTGCAAGTTATTTACTGCTGCTTTGTCAGAGATTATTATTTTTTCTTCTGGAGAAGGAGCTGCATAGGCGCATAGCTGTACTGCAGACAAAGCGATCAAAACACTAAAGTCAACATCTAGCTTAGCAAGCTGCAGCTGGCAGCAATGGGGCCACCCATTCATTTTCAAAGTGTTAACACTGCAAGATGCCACTGGGAAAGGAATGTGATCAATTTAGCTAATTGAACATATTAATAAGCTTTGATTTAGAGCAAAAATATAAGCCAAGACTTAATGACTAACACTATCATGCACTGTAATAAAATGTCAGTAGAAAACAGCTCAATTATTACATGCAATAAATCAAAACAGATAAGTTCATGGAAAAATTTACGCTTCTCCTAAGGATTCACAAAATACTTCACTAATAAAATAGGACATCTAGGATGCAGAAAATGAAAAGTAATCTTTGGAATAGAATTATTCAGGTTTGTTCTGGGGTAAAAATGAGGAAACAAATAGGAATAAAAAAAAATCAGCTACTGCTCAGACTTAACATATTCTAGACATCAGTGTTATTGCCTTGCCTTAACCTTCAACTACAGTTTGTTTTTGGAGGTCATGAGTGGTTATTATCCAAACAGAAGTTACAGTTATTCTATTGGGAATATTAAACTATTGTACAGCTCAGATGCAGATGCCAATATAAGCAATTCATCCATCTACCCAAGTAACTAAAATGATCTCTTATGTACAAAATGAAATCTAAAAGAAATATAAAGTCAGATTAAGCAAAACTGAAAGGAACATCCATGCAGGAAGAGGGCCTTGGAATGCTTATTCAATCTAGGTGTGGATTCATATATATTCAACTGGGTTTGCCATATTGAATTAGGCTTGCCTCTAAAACAAAACAAAACAAAACAAAATAAAACACTCTTCATCTCTATCAGCTATGTGGCAGAAAGTCATACCATGGCCTTCTATTTGCTGGAAATAGATGTACATTGATAGGATAGAAAGAACTTAAGTTTTACAAAGGCTGAATATGGGGGGAAATGAAACTGAGAGATTCAGTCCTCCAAAGGGTACATAACTTATGACACCTATCTAGTTTCTGGTGCAGATGCTAGAAAATGATCTGTGAGATGTAGTGCCATTGACATAGCCATGTGTGGCAAAAACAATGGCCTGAATTCTATTGTTTGTCATAAAAAGAGTACACTCACTAAATCAGTTGGATTCACCTAAGTGGTGCCTCACCATTCAACAATGGATTTAATCAATATAATCTAGTTAAAACATTGTTGTTGTTGCTGCTGCTGCAGTTGTTGTTGTTATGTTCCTTCAAGTTGTTTCCAACTTATGGTGATCCTAAGGCAAACCTATCACAGGGTTTTCTGGGGCTGAGAGTATGTGATGCACCCAAGGTCACCCAGTGGGTTTTCACGGCTGAGCAAGGTATCAAAAGGATTTCAATCCAGATCTGAACTGAAGCAGTCCTGTTTGCCAGAAAGGGACTGCTCCTTCATTATAACTGTTAGACTTCCCAAATGGAAAACAAAGAAAAAGAAATGAAATTACAGTGTTGCATTAGCACTCACTGCGTTAACCAAAGCCTTAGTTTTTCCCATTGCTGTGCTATCTCTCCTTCAAACTCCAGTGATTATGAGAATGAAATGAAAGACCAGTCATTGCACTAAGCTATTGTATTGTTTTTCTCATTAATATCATTGAGAATTCAATAAGGAGCAGAAGGTGAGGCAAATCTGCAGACAGAATCAGAGGAGAGTTTTTCTTGCCTCCTATAGGGAGGGTCATATTTTCTGAATTTTTTTCTTTCTGGGAACTTCCAGCTCTAAGCTCTCCCCCCTCCCAATTATTTTCTGATATCGTTAGACTTGACATCCATCTAGGTTTAGAGAAGTCAACCAGTCACATGAACACCCACTGACATATAGTGTAGAAAGCTACTGTATATTCTGTTTTACAAAATTCAGAGCACAGTTTTAGTTCCTAAAATCTTCTGTACTGCAGAAAGAAAATTAATCCTTCAGTGCAACTAGAAGAGGAATAGACACATAATGCCAAAAGAAGGTGGAGATAAACTGCAGTGGAAGGAGTAATTAACTCACAGATAGTAGAATCAGTGGGAATATTGAAGACCCAGAAAAGTTCAACAGTCTGTTTGGAGGAGGAGGTGTTATATAAAACACTACTTAACTTTCATTATTACCAAATATTTCCAGAATTGTTTCTTCAGCTTCACCCATTGCATCCTAAACAACATGTGTTTTCTCCATTCGTGCTATTGTCTAGGAATTTTCCCAGATAAAAGGGCATGGGATTGAAGCTTCTGTAACTTAATAAAAAAATTTTTCCTGCAATTAAAGGTCTAGCAACATTTCAAGGGATGATCTTGACCTAACTGATTTTTATTCCAAAATAAAGTACCCACAAAATCAAAGGGCACATAATAATTCAAAACTTGCATATGTTTCAGCAGTTCAGTGGGTCCAGTCTAGTTGGATTTAGGCCAATGACTAGAAATTATGATGAATCAAGTGTAAATAAATACTTGGAACCAGTAATATATATTACATTTTACTCCAAAGTACTATGCCACTTCTTATTATTTTAAAATAACTAATGGTTAATAAACACATCATCTTAACTAACTGAACATGTTATAGCAAATGTAAACTACATCACTGTTGTTACAAAGCTGAGGAATAAACATTTAATTCTACAAGTGTAGAAATCAATATTTAGAAACAAGCAAAAATTGTCATTAAAATTCACAATTTATTTATTTATTTTTTTGCAGAGGAAACTACCAAGAAATGAGGAGTAACTATGTAAAAGATTACTGGTAAAACTGGGAAGGCTGGCGAATAATCTCAATGTATTGTTCCTAGAACATAAAGTATATGTTCCTTTTTCTTTCTGTTCCTTTGTGAGTATTTCATCTAAAGTAATCTTCTACATCTTCCCCACCCAAATTCCCAAAGCAATGACAATTTGTGCCTCTTCTGAACCGAGGAGATGCAGAAATAACTGATTTTTTAGAAATCGTATGGGGAAGAGCGGAAAGGATAAAAGATATGAGCTTCTTGTTCATTAGGCATCACTGTGAAATCCAAAGTCTACAGAGATCATTGTATAACCAATGTCATGGAAATATAAAAGCGAAAGATGCAGTATAAAAATTGGCTACCCATTTAGATTTTTTTTTTTTAAATCCCATGCACAGAAGGGGTCTACTAATCCTGTTTGCATTACACTGTGCCTGGATCTGGTCCTTTTATGTATGTGCTTTTTCTTAGAGTTGCTGACTTATCCCCACATACGAAGTCATTCTTGTCTAAAGCTTTTCCATGGGGCTTTCTGAAACAGAGCATACCCCACCACATTGTGACAGTCTGATCTGGATTATCTTATGAAGCCTGAAAGACCACAGCCCAAGGCAATAAGGATATTTCTGTACATTTTTGTTTGGAGAGCAAGGGATTCTGAAAGCTAGTCTATTATAAAAGCTCTCTGCCAAAAAAGAGCAAGTTGTGTCAATATGAGGTTAGATATGAAACACAAAGCTTTGGAGCTCAGGGAATTCTTGGATGATGCTGTTTAAAGAGGGATTCCTCAAATAAGCACTTGCCTTTTGAACACACAGGAATAGTCAGATATGATCTCCTTTTTCCTCAAAGATGCTAACAAGTAGCAACAAGTAGTAGCATAGTATGCTACAAATTCTACTCGATGATGTTTTTCCAAGTAAAAATTAATATATTCTCAATGTTATAATAATCATCTTTGTTGTTGGTAGTAGTAGTAGTAGTAAATGAAGAAAGAATTTCCAGGATTTTGCCCAGCCTCTCTCTGCCAGTTCACAACCTTCCACTCTTAGCCATGTATCTCTTGTTAAATCAGGCACCTCACGTGAATAAAGAGGATTTTTTTTCTTAAACTGACTCTTTCTATTCTTCTTCTGGCCTAAACATGGTATGTAGAATGAGGAGGTGAGAAATATTTCTTCCCTACTGAGATGAACCAAAGCTCCTTCACAGAAATGCCTCAAGACTACAGCTGTACATAACACTCACATCATGTGTCATCATCAACAAGAGAAGATGTCCCAACATATCAACACTGACAAAATGGTCACCCAGCATTAGAAGGTTCATTATTTGAGACTGCTGCTTGTATAGAAAGCATTGTTATTTTCAGAAAACAGTGTACTTTCTGCATGTGCCAATTCTCCCAGGATATTGATTAGTCGGTTTGACAGTTCCAACAGTTGACCACACTTAGAGGAATAACATCCTTTGTCATTGTGTGGCTGACAAAGAGGCTGGATCAATCTATGATCATTATCTTGATTTTGACATGATCAACATGGTATATGGTCACTGGAGCTGAGGCTTGCTGTTTTGATTAAATGTTAGGAATGGGATTTCCTTAAATGCAGAGTCTATCTTTCTATCCATCTATCCATCTATCCATCTATCCATCTATCCATCCATCCATCCATCTATCTATCTATCTATCTATCTATCTATCTATCTATCTATCTATCTATCTGTCTGTCTGTCTATTTATCTATCTATCATTAATAATGAATGATAGCTAACGAAATAACATAAAGAAAAGAACTATCCATCTCTATTTGGTGATATTTAAAGAGATGTTAGATTGCCACCTACTAGGAATACTTTTGGATTCCTGCACTGGCAGAGTTTGGAATACATGGTTCTTGGAGTTCGTGTATGGTGCTTCTACAGTAAAGTTTCCTGATGCTACTTTTTGCAATCAAGTGTACTTTTTAAAAGGCAGGGGAGAGAATCCCTTCTTTCAACCAAACATCTTGATACTATTTATCTGTGACTCAAACCTCCAGACCACTTAATGTAGGAATAGAGGGGTATAGCCTATTTTGTAAAAATAGAAAACAAGAAAGGAGGAGGAGTAGCCTTGTACGTCAAGGATATTTTCACCTGTGAAGAGATCCGTGACTTAAACCCAGAAAGCCAGGTCAAGATCATCTGGGTAAGAATTAAGGGAGCGAGAGACAATAGGGATATTCTGGTGGGGGTTTACTACAGACCTCCAACCCAGACTGAGGACTTTGATGATGCCTTCCTCAACCAAATGACTGCACATTCAAAAAGGAGAGATACAGTAATAATAGGAGATTTCAATTACCCGGATATATGTTGGCAGTCAAACTCGGCCAAGACAGCAAGGTCCAGCAAGTTTCTTGCTTGTCTTGCAGACAATTTCATGGTCCAGAAGGTGGAAGAGGCCATAAGGGGATCAAATATTCTAGATCTGATCCTGACCAACAGGGATGACCTTGTTAATGAGGTAGAAGTGGTTGGATCTTTAGGGGGGAGTGACCATGTCCTATTGGAATTTGGCATTCAGTGGGAAGGAGAAGATAAGTGTAGCCAGACACTCATCTTAGATTTTAAAAAAGCGGACTTCTGTAAACTTAGGGAGCTGCTGGTTGGAATTCCATGGTCAAGAATAGTGAAAGGGAAAGGCATTCAGGAGGCATGGGAGTTCCTTAAAAGGGAGATACTGAAGGCACAGTCTAAAACTTTGCCAATAAGGAGGAAAAATGGAAGGCATCTGAAGAAACCAGAATGGTTGACTAAAGAACTCTCAGTTGAGCTAAGTGTTAAGAGAAACATGTACAGGAAATGGAAGAAGGGGAAAACCACCAAAGAAGAATTTAAGCAAGCAGCTAGGAGATGTAGGGAGGAGGTCAGAAAGGCTAAAGCATAGAACGAACTTAGGCTGGCCAGAGACATCAAAAACAATAAAAAGGGCTTTTTTAAATATGTCCGTACCAATAGGAAAAAGAAGGAGACGATAGGTTGCTGCGCAGAGAAGATGGCGAATTACTAACGGGGGAAGAGAAAAGGCAGAACTACTTAACACCTTCCTTGCCTCAGTTTTTTCCCAGAAGGATACAAGCACTCAACCTGGCGGTTGGGGAGCAGGGGAGGAAGCAGGGGAAATGAGGCACATAATAGGTAGAGAGGTGGTACAGGAATACCTGGCCACACTGGATGAATTCAAGTCTCCAGGGCCAGATGAATTGCATCCTAGGATATTAAAAGAACTGGCAGAAGTCATTTCGGAACCGCTTGCTATAATCTTTGAGAAATCTTGGAGGACAGGAGAAGTTCCAGCAGACTGGAAGAGGGCAAATGTTGTGCCCATCTTCAAGAAGGGAAAAAAAGAGGACCCAAATAATTATCTCCCAGTCAGCCTGACATCAGTACCCAGAAAGATTCTGGAGCAGATCATTAAGCAGTCAGTTTCTAATCACTTAGAAAGCAACTCGGTAATCACGAGAAATCAACATGGATTTCTCAAAAATAAGTCATGCCAGACTAATCTTATCTTTTTATGATAGAGTTACTAGCTTGATAGATGAAGGGAATGCTGTGGATGTAGCATTTCTCGATTTCAGTAAGGCCTTTGACAAAGTTCCACATGACATTCTTGCAAAGAAGCTGGTAAAATGCGGGCTGGACAGGGCTACTGTTAGTTGGGTTTGTAATTGGTTGACCGACCGAACCCAAAGGGTGATCACGAATGGCTGCTTTTCATCCTGGAAAGAAGTGACTAGCGGGGTGCCACAGGGTTCCATCCTGGACCCAGTGCTGTTCAATATTTTTATCAGCGACTTGGATGAAGAAATAGAGGGCATGCTGATCAAATTTGCAGAGGACACCAAATTGGGAGGGGTTGCTAATAAGCTAGAGGACAGGATCAAAATTCAAAATGACCTGGACAGATTGGAGAGCTGGGCCAAGGCTAACAAAATGAAATTCAACAGAGAGAAACGTAAGATCCTACGCTTAGGTAGAAAAAACGGAATACAGAAATATAGGATGGGGGACACGTGGCTGGATAGCAGTACGTGTGAAAGGGATCCAGGAGTCTTAATAGACCACAAGCTGAACATGAGTCAGCAGTGTGATGCGGCAGCCAAGAAAGCCAATGCAATTCTCGACTGCATCAATAGGAGTATGGTGCCTAGATCGAGAGAGGTACTGGTACCACTCTACTCTGCTTTGGTTAGACCTCATCTTGAATCCTGTGTCCAGTTCTGGGCACCCCAATTCAAGAAGGACATGGTCAGGCTGGAGCAGGTCCAGAGGAGGGTGACCAAAATGGTGAGAGGCCTGGAAGACATGCCCTATGAGGATAGACTTAGAGAGCTTGGTATGTTTAGTCTGCAGAAGAGAAGGTTAAGAGGGGACATGATAGCCATGTTTAAATATTTGAAGGGAGGCCATGTAGAGGAAGGAGAGGGCTTGTTTTCTGCTGCTCCAGAGACCAGGACAAGGAGCAATGGATTCAAGCTGCAGGAAAGGAGATTCCACCTGAACTTCAGGAAGAACTTCCTGATGGTCAGGGCTGTCCGGTAGTGGAATATGCTGCCTGGGAGTGTGGTGGAGTCTCCTTCTTTGGAGGTTTTTAAGCAGAGGCTGGATGGCCATCTGTCGGGAGTGCTTTGAGGGTGTTCCTGCATGGCAGGGGGTTGGACTGGATGGCCCGTGTGGTCCCTTCCAACTCTACATTTCTATGATTCTATGATTAATGAACAGACTTTCCCCCCAGAATACATGATGAGACTGAACTACATGATACACACCCAACCGAAACCATAGCTTATATCTATATCATATTTACTTTGGTAAAGACCCAGCTCTTACTTGCTATGCATGGCGACAATTAATTCACAAAAACTGCTCATCCAGGCAAAGGACTGTTTCCTGGGGTTTTCAAAGACTCTGAAGTCTGCAACAGTTTTAATTTTAATTATGGAGGCTTTCCAACACATAACAAGCAAACAGATTGTTCGCTGGACATGGCCCCATGCAGATGGCAGTGTCACAGACAAACCAGTTTGAGAGGAGTAAAAGATTGTTGTGTGCCATATGTCAGTGTCAAGTCAATCACTAATTAATTTACACTAATATTTGCAGGATTTATCTTTGGGTTAAGTTGCTATCACTGAGAAGCTACTTGGAGGAATAGGGTGGATGGGCTACAGTAAATTCATACCTGTGATCCAACTTGTTTACTTCAGTCTTAAATAAAGGTCAGCAACATAAGCTATCATGAATAACCTTTCTGAACAATCCCAGTGGTCCTGACATTCCATAAGAATGTTTGGAAAATAAAATTTTAATGCTGGGATGAATTACAATGTCCCAGGCCTCACCAGAGCTGTGACAACAGGTAAGAAACAAATGAGATTGGGGGATTTGTGCTATAATTCATTATGCTATGTAAATCTGAAAATGGCTTGTTGGCATGACTTATGTTTACTACTAAAAGAAACAGTGGCACTAACAAAAAGGATAGTGATAGATTATAAAATACAGTAAAAATTGCAAATAGCCTGGGAAAGAATATGTACCTGAGATTTCGTGCTTTTTTTTTTTTTAAAACATCTTGGCCATGCAAGTTTCTTGTCAGATGTCCACGTTCACTTTTGACAACTGCCCCAGATACATTCCTAAACAAGAAGAGGAATAAAGCCAGTTCCTGAAAAATTTATACTGCTTTTAGTATTACATTCCATTATCACATTATCTGAAGATACTAAATTATTCTCAGTGTAACTGTTTGATGCCAACCACCAGAGAACTAAATTCAAACATTTATACTGAGTCCAACAGTGATGCTTTGACCTACATCTTATAAGTCTTGTGAAGAAATAATGGATTTCTTAACTTTTTAATATGCAATTAAAAGAAAGAACTTGTCTAGAAGAATTGGTCTCCAGCTCCAGACCACATACCTCAAGCAATGAAAGCAGGCTTCCAGTCAGAAAGCCTTGAAAGCCCCCCTGCCCTTACAGAATGACACAGGCAAAGAGTAATCTTTCTAAAACAACACATATCTACATGAAAGACAGCTTAACAAAAAGCATACACACTTGTGTTTCCTCCAAGAAACATATCAGGTGTGGGTCAAAAATAAGAGGTGTTCATGTTTAAGTACCCAGATACATATGTCTGCACATTTATAGAGGGAATAAAACCAAAGCAATTACTTTAAATACATGAGCCTTCATTTTCAGTTCTTTGGTCTATAGTACATTTTCATCTGAAACGGGCAATAAAAAGGCTATGTAGATGAAATTGGCATATAAGTTCCATTTTGATCCATGTATGTTTCACCCAAAGCTTGGAAAACTTTATGAACTACAACTCCCAGACTCCCCCAGTTAGCACGGGGAGTTCTGGGAGCTGTAGTCTGCAGATTCAGGCTTACATGACAAAAAATATTACAAGGAGGCACTGTCTTTAACAACCAAGTGTTATTAGTGTGACAACATCAATTGTATATTGGACAAGCTGATTCTCCGCTGATGCACACATTGGCACTGAAATGTTGTCTCAAAGCTCTGAGCAAAAGTCAAGCAATTAATCATCTTCCCCTACAATACTGAGTTGTTCTTATGTTCAACTTGTACAAAGCAAGCACTCATCTGAACAAAGAAAATACTCTTTTTCTCCCATTCTTGACATTGGTGGTGTTTCATCATTTTTGGGGATAAAGATGAAAATTTCACTTTCTTTTTTATGTGAACCTTAACTATACCACAAACATGCACTGTCTGTTTCCACACCCACCATGGCAATGTCTGGCATGGGCATCAATTCATTTGCAAAACTGCTCCCTCTCCTCTGTCCCCTCACCTAACTTCTGGAATTAATTAGATGACTTCTGGCCACCTCGCTGAAAGAGACTGTGGCCATTGCTACAAAGGATTTCTTCATAGATCAAAGTAGGTTATAATTCCTCCCTGTCCCTTGTAATTGGCAGAGGAGTGTGTGCAACAAACTAATACATATAATAGTGGGGAAAGCAGAGCCCTTACAGAGGGAGTGTGTACCCCATAGCAACATAGTGATTGGAGGAAAGAGAGGGTGCTGGAATAGTGGCCAACTTCTGTTCTGCAGTGGCCAACTTCTGGAATAGTGGCCAACAGTTCTGCAGTGAAGCAACTAAGAGAGATATCACTCCCTCTGCTAACAATTGGATATGTGTGTTCTTGGAGATGATCTCAGATGATCTTCATCACCTGCCTGCAAAACTACAGATAGCCACTGCTCTGATGCCCCCATCCTCCTACATTGCTTGGAGGGGCTCCCTCACTGGGGTGCTGCTGGATTGGCTTCCTTGGGGGTTTACTAATGAAGTAGCAAATACTTCTTTTCACTCCCTTTATAAAATAACATGGGCATGAATAAGCCCATTTGCCACCAACACATTTCTAGGCAGTCCTTTATTTTTCTATAAGAAGAATGATGTAGTTCTTTAATGTATTGCACTTTATGGGATCCACAGGTCAGACAGAATAACTTGTATTCTGCTTAGTATCTGTTCAGCAGCTGGCAATGACGTGTTCTACCTGGTAGTGATAAAGTGTCCTTGCTCCCTATTTGCAACATGCTGTGACATCATGATGGGATAAAAGAAGCGTGGATGAAAAGAAGGTACAGAATTTGGCAAGATAGGAACATCCCACCTGCCCCTAGTGACTCCCACTGTGAAAAGAATCATATCAGTTAGGGAACAATCAGTAGCAATTCATTGTGTAAAGCAAGTAAACATCAAAGAACACAAGCGTGAATAGTAAGTGTGACTTAATATGAATTTATACAGCGCAAAGGAAAAATCCATAACAGGAACATTAAAGAGTACAGGAAGTACACACTGTGTGTAAATTCATCCAATGTCATCTCTCTTGATCATTTTAAGATTTTAGGTTCCTATAATTTATTTTCATGTTGATTGCTTATTTTCATGCTGAATATTTATATTTTGAAAATAGGGATTATAGGAAGCAGATTGGAGACCAAGTATTACAGCAACATTTTGAAAGTAGAATGAAAGGAGCCAAAGAAGTGGTGGTTCTTCAGGAAATACCCATCAGAATTCTACACAGTTCAAAGTCAATACAATACAAAAGACTAAATTTTTACAGAAATATGAAAAGAAGTTGGAGGCATTGGGTAAACTGAGGAAGAAGATCTGAAAGAAACTTCATATCAAGACTAGAATAAAGAAAAGAAGAAGGATAAGGATGGCAAAAAGAAGGACAGAGGAGCAACTGGTGTGGACTTTACCAAACTTTTGACCTGATGATGGATTGAAAATGCATTACTTGGAACATAAGGAGGTTAAATATTATCCCCCACCCCAAAAGAAAATATTTCATTATTTGAACAGACTCAACCAAGATATAATTTGGTTGCAAGACATGCATCTCAGAAAGAAAGAAAGACATTCAGCTATTATGCTATCATAAATTGGCCAAATAATTTATCTCTGTGACAGATAAGAAGGGAGACACAAAAACAGGAATGCACAAGATTATAGTCGTTTATCTGAAAGGCATAGATCTTTTCAAGAATCAATATGCTTTTGATTTCTAAGACTTTGGCTAGCAGAATCACCATAATGGAGATATTACCAAAGGCTTTTTCTGACCACAACTCCATGACTCTAGTATTAAAGGGGAAAAGAAGGTTCATGTTATCTCACTGGTAAACCCTGTCCTGGGGTCTACAATTTTGATATTAAAATATGATTCAATGTGCCTGAGAGGTCTCCCGGATAGGCATGTAGGCAGCAACAGTTGAACGATCGAAAACCAGGTCAGGCCAGTAAAATCCCCCGTCATGTAGCCCCAGGAGACCTCAAGCTGTGCAAACCCACAGTAGACAAAGGGTCCTCAGCCCCTGAGAAGCTGACTTGAGGGGATTAGCGTGTTTGCCCCAAGTTGAGCAAAATCCTATCAGGCAAGGACCATTTACATGAAGTCACACCACAGCCCAATGCAGCCAAAGATCCTGAGACTTTGGCAACACCTTGTAATCTCATCAAGCAAAGGAAGTTACCATTGTGTAGCTTCTTTCTTGTTGCAACACCCATTGTTCTCCCCGGGAATGGATTAGGCCTCCAGGTACTTTTCCTTCTACAAATAGTCCCAGTCTTTGAGCAGTTCTTTGGATCACTCCCGGTCATCCCAGCAGACCGTTTTCCCATCTGTTGAGTAATCCCCTCAGCCCTCTCCATGCTGGGCTCCACTTCTTGACTGTTTTTCCCGGACCAAGGACTTCAGGAAAAGGTGCAGTATTACCCCAGCTACAATCCTTTCAATATTCCTCTTATCCAGTTTCCTCTCTTTTGCTTCTTAATAGGTCTTGAGTGAGTGTGTGAGTGACTGTGTTGGTACGTGAGACTTTCATTCAATAAAATAATTTTATTGGACATCTTCGTTTGGTTTTTGGCTTGGCCTGATCCAGTAAAACTGGGTAAAAAGACCCCGCTAGGTTACCCTGCCTCTCGCATTGCTATTGCTTGTGTTCTGGCTAGTTTCCATTCCCCATCACATGGAGCACATTGAGGTGTCCCCCAAGGGACCCCAGAAATCAGGGCAACATTTATACCTCATCCAATCTGTTACTGACACCAGATATTGGTTTAGAACAAGAGAGAGGCCTGAACTGGGTAGCATGGTTATTTATGGTAAAGTGAACACATACTGAAATCAAACTGGCTTGGAGGAGAGGGAACAAGTATATATAGTGATTCTCATACATACACCTAAATCAAAAACATGAGTGAAAGGGAGCAAATGTGTGAGAGATAGTGTGCAGATTTTCATAATCATTTTGTTAGATGTGTTTTGTTAAGAAGAACACATCTCCCACACTTGGCATCCCAGCTCTTTGCACCATTTGCCATGCAGGTCTGGGGTCCTATTCCTGGTATTGGTGTCAAGCTGACTTGTTCATAGTTGCTTGGATCCTCTTCCCTCTCCACTTTTTGAAAACAGGGATGACATTCACCCTCTTTCTGTCTTCTAGTACTTACTAAGGTTGCAATTTCCTTTCCTTTCCTTTCCTTTGTGGTTTCAATGTTGCACATTTTAAATGTCAATGCTTAATTGTTGCTATTTGTACTGTGTTTTTGTTTTTATTTTTAATGTTGTATACCATTTGGGGCCAATATTTTTTTTAAAAATGTGCTTACAAATATGGAAAATACTAATCTGTAATTCTTGTATAGAACGTCTAATAAATTAATGTTATTATTAGCAGCTCTTGTTGGTCAGGCCAGTGGGAAATGATTACAGCTGAAGCAAACTATATACAGTGCAGTAGCTAATTTAGAAAGATGAGCAAGTTGCACTGCATAATGTCTGACATAAAGATCACACTGTTTCTATTCATCTAGCTTGTTTTCTGAGGCCCTGAAATGGGGAAAACACAACCTGCCTTATTCAGTAGGTAAGTAATTGTAAGTTAAGGAAATAAAGGTAAGAGATTCCTCCATTAACAGAAATGAATAAAGAGCTGACATAAAAAGAGGTAACATTTTCTAGGTGTATGTTGAGCAAGGTACTACAGTTACCTTGTTCTTATTTGCCGTCTAAAGCTATTAACCAAAAATAGAGGTAAGATTTCTTGTTAGACAAAGAATGGTGGCCTTATGGTCAAGTTGGTATTGCCTACTGTTGTTGTTGTTGTTGTTGTTGCTGTTGTTGTGTGCATTCAAGTCATTTCCAACTTATGCTGACCCTAAGGTGAACCTATCACAGGGTTTTCAGGGGCTGAGAGTGTGTGACATGCCCAAGGTCACCCAGTGGGTTTCCATGGCTGAACAGGGAATTGAACCCTGATCTCCAGGTTCATAGTCCAGCACTCTAACCACTATACATGTTGATCTTCTGGTCATTTGGGGTTTTATTTTGAGGGGCTGATGCCATGCCTGAAGGGTCCTGGGGAAATGGTCCTTGGAAGCCCAGAGCTTGCCTATCACTGCCCTACAAAAACATAGCTTCTCCCAGTAGTTGGTGAAAGAAGTGAGTATTTTCTTGTTTTAAAAGCTGTGAAGCCTATATAGTGGAAAGCATTCGACACCTTTGATGACCTGATGCTGAAAACAAACAAAGGAAATATTTCTGATTATGTTCTCCTTGTATACATTGAGAGGATCAGGCTGGCCACAGTTGGAAGCAGACTGCTAGACTATATGGACCATGATCTGATCAGTTTTTTTAAAAAAAAAATCTCATGTTCAAGTGGAAAAGTTGAAGCAGAAAAGCCATACTGAAGCTCAGTGCGCACTGACTAGATAGAGAAAGGGTAGAATGGGGAGACAAATACGTACATATATGTCTTTTCAATTTAGTGTTATTTGATGTTTTCCTGAGGCTGTTCTAAATGCCATAAGAACTTAAGACAAATATTATGAGACCAAAACGAAATGACCGTAAGAACAGTGATATATATTATTTTTCTCTTGCATCAAATTTATTCCTGTTTATATAAAGTAAATGCATACAAACAAACATGCAAATAATCAATGTGAGATTCACCCATGCATGAGATGTTCCTTCTCTCATGATTTAAAAAAAGGTGGAAGGGGAAGCTGTGCTCCTGAAGTTTTCAAAAAGATGTAATTTATCAAAGAGAAAACATTTAAGCAATGGGGAAGTTCAATGCTTTTAAGCAGATAAATTAGTCTCAAGCATGAAAAACTGTCAGATTCAATTGCTCTCCTACTTTAGGGATCTTCCATGAATGGCTAAGCCTTCTTTCATGCATAGTTTTGTCCTGCTTTCCTCCAACCTGCCTATTTAGTTGCTCTCCCATTTCCTACCAATGTCTGCGTTCCTCCTCCTCTGTATTCTCTCTTCCAGTTCTATCATCATCACCATCTGACACTACTAACAACCTGATTTCCACAAACCGCGATCTCTATTATTAATCTCTATTAACAACTTGTGGTTGTTAATAGAGATCCTGAGATCTCTACAGTCCTGAGAATAATTCCCATCAGCCAAACAGTGGAAAACATAAAGATGCTACTAATCACACAACAAAATGACAAGGGGATACTCTGGGTCACTATCGCCATGCTGTACCATGCCATTCTATCTCCTTACTGTTAAGGCCTGATGAATACAGTGAAGAAATGGCTGTATGACTACTATCAGAAACCTTCCATATGGCTGAGCCAGAGATAAGAAAGTGAGTGAAAAAGTGCCACTAAGGCCATTTCCGCACCGGGCTTCTGTAATGGTGCAGAGCGACCTCTCACGGAGGTCTTCTGCACCGTAGAGTGGACTGGTGTGGACTACTTTTTGTAGTTCCACACCAGAATCCACTCAGGAGTGCCGGAACTAGCTGCGCGGCGTGTTTTTTAAAAACCTCTTTTTCGAGGTTTTTAAAAAGCACGGAGCATGCAGCCCCATGCCGCTCCGTCACCTGGCTCCGACGCGGATTTGCAGGCACGCGCAAGTGCGTGCCTGCAGATCTGCTGGGGGCGGGCTTCTGGCTGGCGAGCTTCTCCAGTTGGTGGAGAGCCTCCACCAACCGGAAGCCGCCATTTGGGACGCCGGAGGACTGCGGAGCAGCCAGTTTGCGCTGCTCCGCATGGTGATGGACTTACCCAGCTTCAGGTAACCTCCATTTTTGTGGGTTTTCGCTCGTCCCACCCCCCCCCCACATGCGGAAAGGGCCTAAGTTATGCTTACAGTAAAAAGCTTTCTTGTTTTTTTTTTAAAGTATGCTAATTGCATTTACATTAAAAGGGGGCATTTATTACACTTACCTTAATTCTAACTTGGTGTTTCTATTTGCATTACATGAATTCACTAAAACCTTGCAGCAACAAAGGTAGAAAAAATTCCCTTCATGTTTTTACCTCTTCCCTTCCATCTCTGTTTCAAGCTTGGAAGAAGGAAACAGCTATGTTAACTATGGACAACTCCATTTCTTACCCGCTCCATCACTGATACAAAATGAGTGAGGATGCAGGAAACAAAAATCAGTATGTGTAAATATAAACTAAAATGCAAACAGCCCTATCAGCAACACATCACAATAAAAGTCAGAATCATATATGACTAATCATTTTGTTTTTTTATTTGCAGTAAAGAAATGGGACTAAACAAGAATCTTAGTCAGAAGTAGCTAGGAAAAACAGACAGTGAAATCATTGTACTGCTCCATATATGCTGCTCCCCTGGGGCCCTTTATTCTGCTGCTTTCTTCTGCTCCTTTCTTCTTCCATTGACCTCCATGGTGTTCATCCAGTTTTGAGAATGTTCTCTCTGAAAGACAAAATAGAAAGAAGGAAATCCTCAGACAAAACTAGAAAGAAAGGCACTTCACACACAAAGCACACTCAAAACACCAAACACATTATTCGTTGTTTCATGCAAACCAAAACTAGCCAAGGGAAAGATTGCTACTCTGTGCAAGGCTTATCTGAATATGTTGCTGCACATTGGCTGAGGAGTATATTTCTGCATAAATTGCTAGTAATAAGGGAAAGCAGCAAGAGTTGCCCTTTACCAGCAGGTCTTTGTCCTTCCTAGTTATAAAAGTTACAGCTGTTTCACACCCCTACCACAGTAGTACATTATTCAAGTCAAGAATGAATTGTGGTGGCCCTCTACCCCTTACTTCATGACTGGAACAGCACTATTTAAATCCATTTATTTCTAATAATCATAATATTCCTAACTTGATTCTGTAATAAAATTATATATCCATTTGCATGACTTGAAGCACCTGATGTTGAAATCAGTATTTAGGTATATAGTGATCATAGCACTACCTTTCCACAGTGATAGGATTGCATGCTCCTGTGAGGCAAGAGGATATAATAATGGCAGCAGTGCTGCTAGCAGGGTCCTCCATGTCAGAAAGGCTTTTGTTGAGGAGCCAGATTAACATGACAACTAGGCAGTAGTAGTGGGTGGTGACAGTGGCAAAGGATCTCTCAGAGACAACAGCAGTGGCACCCTAGCTAACACTTGTTAGTATTGTGCAAAATAAGGTACAATAAACCACTTTTGAATGTGTTTTACCATGAAAACCCTGTGATGAGACAATCCAAAATAAAACAAGAGATAATGCCAGAAGATGAGACTCGCAAGTCAGAAGGCACTCAATGATCTACTGGGGAAGAGCAGATGACAAAAAGTAATGCTGTGGCTAAGGATGCAACTGGACTCAAGCTGAAAGGATGTTCAGCTGTTGACATGCTCAGAGGTGAAAGGAAATTCCAAGTTGCACAACACTTATTATAGAAACATGGAATATGAGGAGAATGAATCAGGAGAAGCTAGATATAGTAGAACAGGAAATGGAACATATAAACATGGTAATACTTGGGATGACCAAGCTAAAGTAGACAGGAATGGGACTTTTTGTGTCAGACAACTACACAGTGTTTTATTCAGGAAATAAAAAGCCGGCTAGGTCCCTTGTAGGGCTGATAGGCTCAGTTAGGGTCCTGTAAGGCCTGATAGCCTCAGTTTTGGCTTAATAAGCCTGATTAGGCTCCTGTGGTGCCTAATAGGCCCAACTAGATCCTTTGAAGCATCATAGACCTAGTTAGATGGTCTAACTGGCCTACAAGGGGTTTAGCATAGCTTGCTAGGCCTACAACAGGGGCCTGGAAGAACCTGATTGGCATATAAAGGAGCCTTGTGGGGCGTACCTGGCCTACAATGGGCCTAGCAGAACCTGTCATGCCTGTAAAGGGGCCTAGTAGGGCCTCCCTTGCCTACAAATAGCCTAGGAAGGCCTACTAGGCCTTCCAGAGATCTATTAATGCTCACTACACAGAGCCTCTCAGGCCTCAAAATTAATGGGGCCTACAAGATAGCAAACCAGGCTTGCCAGGCCACAATAACAGCAAATTGGACCTAACAAGCCAGATGGGGGAGGGCAAAACAAGATGTTAGCAAGCTCCCTGCCGAAAATCTGTTTTTTCCAACACTCCCTGGCCTTAATTCTCACAGCTGGATCATGCAATTCAGCCACCCCTGTTCAAACCATAAGGCAATGAGAAAAAAATGTTGTTCAATCTGATGTGCACTCTTCTCTATTACCCTTTTCAAGCAAAGCATTATCCAAGAGGGAGTGAAGGAAAGCTTGTTACCATATCCTACCACACACACACCCTACAAGATATGCAATTTTCATAAATTGGACTTATTAATGAGTGGAGAACATGATCAGGGTCATACTGACTGGAGAACATTTTTGGGATCATGCTGAGTGGAGACATCTTCAGGGTCATGAAAGTTCAGACAGGACTATACGAAAAATCCCAACACTGAAGGGCTTGTGCTAATCCCTTCACTGCTTCAGGCTCTTTGCATTTTCAAACACAATAGAAGACAAAATTCCCAGATAAAGCAGAGACCATCCCTCATTCTTACCCTGCAGAGATCTCCCCTATACCCTACCTGACTGAACATTAAGAGATTGTCACAAGTCCCATCAATCCTTTGTCACTCCAGAGTTAGAGCAATCCGGCCATTCAGAACCCCTTTGTCAGTCCCTTGGGAAAGCCATTATGGCTTTGTCAACAAACCCCTTCAAGATATGAAATAGAGTATAAAAACTCTAGCTTTGATCCCAGACAATCATAGTACGTAGAATATAGTCCAGACTGCTGCTCCTCCACACTACCCTTAGGCACTGTCTGAACCCCTCCACTGAGACCTCTTTCTTCAAGAATGGTAACTATCACCCTTTCCACTTCTAATATCCAACCTTTCTTGCCTCACTTTCCGATAGCCTCGTATGATTCTTAAGAGTGTCTGATTTCTCATATGTTTGTCAATTCAAATAATATGCACTGTTTAACTTTAACTGGAGTCCTCTCTACAGTTAGTACTGGTACACATAGATGAAAAGATCCTGCTTTTACCCTCCTCTCGCAGGCATCCTTTGAGTTATAATTTCCCCAAATTCTAGAGAGATATTGGCATAATGGGTGGACCCCAACATCGCCCACCTCTTAGGGTAACAAGCTAACAGATTATGACTCCTCTAGCTCCACCTCCCCATGCCTATTGTCACAGCTCTCTGCCCCATTAGACCAGGTAGACGCTGTTAGGCCCCTTTGCCTCTTCTCATTTGAGGCCAGCAAAAGCAGGTCCTCCCCACAGCAGCTTGCACTGCAAAGGTCCAGATCCACATAATCACTAATGTCAGTGTCACCATCAGTATTCATCCTTGGTGTTCTGTTCCATCCATCCTTTTCCTCTCTTTTCCCTACTAAGTAGCTCTGTGCATCATAGATACTGCTCTCTTCTCACACTGTAACTATGCATTCTTTGTTTTTCCATCTTTCTTGCATTCTATGCATCTCTCTCTCTCTCTCTCCTCCCCCCTCTCTCTATATATACACACTTCTTTCTATGTCACTATTTTATTTAATAGGCCTTCCATCTACATTCACCATGTTTTCTCTGACGTACATGCACACGCACACACACACCTCACCTCACCTCACCTCACCTTTTGTCTTCTTACCATTCATTCCCTCCTCTGTCACACTCTGTAGTTTCTTCCTGTGTGTGTATTTGCACCAGGAGAAAACTTACCACAGATTTAATCTTTCTGCTTCTCCTTCATCCTGTTATTGGCTACCCATTGGACTTCCTGCCACACAGTGCGGCCTGTTGTGGAATAAGAAACTCTGGCAAACACAGTAGGGAAGGTGATAGAATGAAACAGGGGAAAAAACAATGTAGTAAACAAAATTACTACTCCCTATATGATTTTGTGGAAAATGCCTTCAAAATTATACTACTTGGGGAAGGAGAGTAAGTACTTTACATTCTGGTTTAAGTTTTAAAATATAAAAATGTAATTAATGTGTTTTATATAAATGCATTGTTTCTGATCTTGGACTGAAATCCAAGGGGGATTAAACTGAAGAATGAAGAAAATAAAGGTATTCTAGACTGAAATACAGAGGGGAAAGGACATTGATGAAAAGTTGTTTGACAGCCTTTAGGAAATTAGAAAGAATGCTTGGACTTTACTAGGTTTCCTTAATGCCAGAGGCAGAAAAAAGAAAGATGGAAGGTCTGCTGTAGAATTGAAATTTCCTCCGATTTCATGAACTGGAACAGAGATAGTTCTAAATAGACTTGACATAAAAGTTAAAAGTACTAAAAGCAAGGGACGCTTATGTGGGAAGGTTAAAGGTTTTTCCTTCTGTAGTTTTGTCAAATAAAGTTTCTTAGGAACTGATCAAAGTCTACTCAGTTTGTCAAGCAGTTATATAATGTCACACTCTCGCTAATGAGGTAGTATGTAAGGAAGGTTTAAAAGTTGTGGATTCAAATAGGGCAAGTTTTGTCTTTCCAAGGGGAAATCACATAACCATTCCTCCTCCTAGAACTATCCGTCTGAACATTCTTCTTACTCTCACTCTAGGACTCAAAGCAGGATTCCAGAATGTTCCCTAAACAAGTAAGGGAGGGAGGAAGAGAACACATTCAAGTTGATGATCAAATTGAAGAAGTCCATCTTACCATTTCGTGAAGGACAACACCTTGCAATTCAGTGAGGGGTTAAAAAGGGCAAAACTGCATCTTTGTATCTAACATAGTGAAATCAGGCAATTTACTCAGTTTTTTCCTCCACAGAATCCAACCTCTTCACTTTATTTGACAGTTGTGGCCCAAAAGAGAGCCTTGTGGAGGTTGCTGAGCTAGCATTCTTGGAGGAAGGAAAGGCAGTGAAATGAAGAATTTGACAAATGGGTTATTCATTACTAGGTACTCCTTCCATATTCTAGCTAGCATTGCTCTTGTTTTGTAAGCTGTTCTGGGAGCCTTTCTGGCAGAAGAGCACTCTATAAATATTCTAAATAAATAAATAACATTCTTATTACTATTACAACTGTGTCATGAAATTGCTCTCTGGTTCTCCACATCGCTGATCATCATAATTGTGAGAGGATTACCCTGCCTGCCCTATCCCTCATCGTTCACAATCTCTGTCTCCACCCAAAAATTATTTTAAGTCTCATGCCTGGGATCTCCAGAAAAACTGCTTCTTCCTCTAAATTCTCTCACATAGCTTGTGCCAACCCAAATGTGTACCCTGTACTACTCTTTAGAGCAGCCAGCTTGGCAACATAGCTCTTTCCTCATTGCCACCTCACACTGAAGTTCTGGTTCTTGCAATGGACCCAGTTTCTTTCATTTTTGTAAAATGGAAGAAGGCAGAAAATGTGGACTAATTAAAAAAATTCAGATGACTCTAGATCAGCTCATGTTTTCAATATATCTTCTCTCCCTCCCCTGCCCTCCCTCCCTCCTCCTTGTCCTCTTTTCTTTCCTATGTACCCCCCTTCCTCCTATTACTGACTCCTCTGCTCCTCTCTAGCTGTACAACATTCCATGAAGAAGGGGCACATCAATAGGTACATATGTGACTCTTTCCCTTCTCCTCCTAATGCTCAGGCTGAACCAGAACTCTCCCAGTAACGAATAGCAGGCAGCAACCTCAACCGTGTTACTTCAAAGAGTAGATAATTACAGTCCTGCTTTTACAAGCAAATCAGTAATACCATTCCATCTTCTTACTACAAAAAATAACTACTTACCAAAATTTCAAGAGAAATGTTAATTCAAAGAGCTAGGCGGTTCATGGCTATTATCTGCAAATGCTGAATTCCTCAACTATCCCCTTCTATCTGCAAACCCCATTCTCCTCTTCCCCTGCCAATCAAAAAAGGTCCCTCTCCAACATTGTTTCCACCAGCTACAGAGCTTCCCTTTCTGTCAAGCAATACATTCTGCACCTATGACAGTGCTAGCCCAAACCATTTTGCCTGCGGCAGAACAATATCTGGCACCCCCACTCAACCCAGTCAGGGTGCATAGAATTCAAAAGCAGCCACCTTATACATAGCATGTCTCTCCTTCTTGGGGGAAGATAATCATAATGAATTAAATAGCTAACAACTGATGCCCAGTGATGACACTCAAGATGTTACCTGAGGCACTTGCTTCACTTTCTGTAATGATAGAGCTGCTGGGGATCCTACTCTGTCTTCTCTGAAACATATATAGAAGATGATCAAGAATAACCTTCCTCTATGCATGAAGCAATTATCTCAAGTATTGCTCAGTGCTCTGAAGTGATGCTGTCTACTTTATGATCTTTCCTTTATTGATGGAGTGTCTAAGGAACATGGTTCTGCCACCCTGCCCTTGTATCTTTTCTCATATGTGCACATTTCTCTGCCAGTTTGTCAAGTTAATAGCAAACGGTATTAATAAGCTACCTGTGACAGTGTCTGGGCACACTGTCATGTTTACAAGCAGATCTTGAAAGCAGTTCATGCAAATTGCCTCCCAGTCTGTCATCGCAGGCAGCAAAGTTGCTATGGGAAAGGAAGGCTAGAGTAATGTCCGTGACAGGTGAAAAGAAGAAGCTGGGAAAGTTCTATACCATTTGAGATTGAGAAGTAAAATGGAAAAGGGGCAAGAAAGATGGTGAGTACAGAGCATTTTAATGCACAAATGCAGTTTTTAAAAAAAGAATACAAAAGGAAGAACACAAACCGTACAACAATAACACGAAAATACCTATCTTATTTTTAGTGTCACTCAGAACAATAGAGATAGATTACTTACATCCCTCTTTCCAATCAAGACAAAAGTTAATTTTGCTAGCCCCAGATGATCAAACAGTGCTGACAAGGTTTCTCTTTTTTTTCCCTCTCCACAGCAAAATAAAAACATAAAAATAACTCAATTTAAGGGAAGGCTGGTTGTGATACAATAAGATGCAATCTGCCAACAGAATTCACTTTTTTCAAATCCATTCTCAAAGCTCACATTTTTGTAGACTTCTATTATTAGTCCTCTTCCCCTAACAAAATGAAGCCTACATATGTGTAATTGCATTTGCCCACAATTATCTCATGTTCTATTTGACTCTGACTCCGACTCCTCTCCGACTCCTGCTTTCTCAGCTACCTTATTTTGACATAAGCTAATTTGTTTACAGGCCCTTCTCCTTCCATGTCTCTCTCTCTCTCTCTCCCTTGAGCATTGATGAGATTGTGAATAATATAACAATTCTAGTGTTATCTCTGCCATCTTTGGCTATCTGGTAAGACCTCCATAGTGCTGGTTTTCTGGCCCGGCACTCTAAGTAATGCTGGGCAGATCGATTCAGCAACCATCTCTATTTTTTCCACTACAAAGCAGTTGTATTCAGATAAGAAAACTTGAGAGGTTTGGGGGGGGGTTGAATGTGGAAAGAAACATGGGTCTCAGGTTCTTCCTTTTTCTCCATTAGATTCAAGCTTGATGTTGTTGTGTGCCTTCAAGTCATTTCTGACTTATGGCAACCCTATCAAAGGTTTTTCTATTTAAGATATGTTGAAAGGGGTTGCCTTTGCCGTCCTCTGAGGCTGAGAGAGATTACTTGTCCAGAAGGCAGAGGACAGAATAGAGTGGAAGGGGAAAGACAGCAGCAGTAGGGGTCTTTAGAGGGAGCTAGCAGGAAGAAGGTTGGGGCAGCAGTCAGTTAATGGATTGTGCAGCTGAATAGTTCTAAGGTGGGAGGTTCTTGGGGGGTTCCAATTGGTGATGGCTGGGAGGATCTGGTTAGTGCTTGGGGAGCTCAGGAAGTTAGGCACTGTTATTGTTGCATTTGTGTTAGGCCAAGCCATTTCACCTTCCCACCTGATTGTTTAGCTCTGTTGTTAGATACTGAAGGGCTTCTGGGGCCAACTGAGACCTTGTCACTGCTGGGTGGTTTTAGTTCCTCCTCCAGCTTTTCAGGCAGGCAGGTAGGTCCAGCTAAGACTCCTTGTTTTTTCCTTCTTTTTTTAAAAATCAAGCCTGGGCCTATATAGGCTGTTTAGGGCCTGGTACATATTATAGTGGGCCTTTCATATCTTGCAGGTCCTTCATCAGGCCCAATAGGATGTAGCCGTGAAGGATATTTTCATGCCTCCAGTATGAAGACAGAATTTATGGGGTCTATATGGAATTTTGAGATCCAGCATGGACTATGACTTTGGACTATGACCTTGGAGACCAGGGTTTGATTCCCCACTCAGCCATGGAAACCCACTAGGTTTCACTGTCTTGGCCCAAGCTGAGAGCTCAGCCCAAGAAAACCCCATGATTGGTTTGATTTAGGGTTGCCATAAGTCAAAAATAACTTGAAGGTACACAACAACAACAGCAGCAGCAGCAACAACAACAACAACGTGGATTTTGCTGGTCAAGCATGGTTGCTTTATGACAAGGCTTTCGATATGAGATTGGCAATTAACCCAACCTCAGGTAGGATCAGATGCAGCCACAGTTGTGGATACAAATTATAGTACCTGCTTGAACAGCTCAAGGGGAGAGGTTGCACAGTGGTCATATCATCCAAAAAGTACAGATTAGGGTCAGCAATAAGCAGCAGGCTGCTTGTAGATCAACACCACAGGCTGCTGTGTTGAAATTTGGGGTCCAGGATGCCTGTGCATGCTGGCCTTGAAAACTCCAGCATGAGTGCTCTGTTTCTTGAGCAGCATATTCCTTGTGTAACTGCCAGAGAGGAAAAGGGCATAGGGATCATCAGACAGGAAAGCAAGAAACAGGGGTTGCCCCTCCACCTTATTCATAATTTGTTTTATCCCGAGGAAGACTCTGTTAATGACGCCATTCTTGCAGAGATCTCACTATTTGTTATACATCTTTTGAGGCAACAGTTTGGGAGGTATGCAGGAACAGAACTGGGGTTGAGTTGGCAAAATGTGACATTAGGTGTGCATTTCATCTCTTGCCAATGCATTGCTGGACACTCTTGAGTTATTGGGTTTTCCTTTTGTTGGTCTGTTTCAAATGGACTTGACTCTTCCTATGCGTTATTCCTATGGTTGTGCCATGTTTGAAAAGTTCTGTAGTTTTCTCGAATGAGCCCTTAAGTTATGTCCAGACAGAAAGAGGTTATTAATTAATTGGAGTTTTTTTTCCCATAAGACAGCCAAGAATACAATAGTGTGCTTTTTTTGATGAGGGAATGTTATGCCCTGACATCTGAGTTGGGTGTGCCACTACCTCCCAAGAAGACTGAAAGACTGAGTCATTGTTTATTTTTCTTTGGTTTTGAGATTGATACTGTGGAACTGCACTGCAGATTTCCCAAGGAGAAACTTAGGCCATTTCTGCACAATGTCACTATAGTGCAACAGCAGAGGGTTGTTTCCATTTCAGGAGCTGTGGTACCACATTACGTCATCACTATCCAGCTGCTATCCCATCGCCAAGCATTGCAAAACTATTTCCAGAAAAAAAATCTGTTAAGAGCCCCTATTAGTGCTTCAATCCTATCAGCTGTCTTAGTGCTGAACTGTAATAGCACTTGATAGTGCTTCCCGTTATCACAGATCCAGCAGAGGGTGAGCTATGGGCATGTCCAGGTTCTTGCTCCCTCCATGACTCCCACGGCCTGGTAACTGGTGGCAATACCACTACTTATCTGCTTAAGGTGGAAGGGTGAGGAAAAGAGCTCTCCTAATCCGACAGCATTGCGCAAATGGCAGTGCCAGGATTGTAACACTACAATGCACTCATGGCATCTAGTAAGGAAATGGCCTTAGGGATTTGAGGGAGAGGATTTCTGAATTTATGGAGCATAGGAAGGCTATGCTTAAAGAATTTCTGGAGCTCACTGATCAGTTAAATTTTGCATGTAGGGCTGTAGCACTTGACAGGCCTTGCCTGGGACAATTCTTTGATGCTATATGTGGAATTCTTGAGCCACATCATAGAATTAGTATTACACAGGGGGTCAAGGAGGACTTTGGAGTTTGAGAAGATTTTCTTTCCACCTTCAATTGGATGGTTTTGTGGGGAGGGATGAGTATAGGGTTTGCGATGCTTTAAAGGTGTATTTGGATGCAGCAGATTCTATTGGTTTTCGAATGTATTTTCATGGACATTGATGTGCCCAAGTATAGCTTGAGGAGTAGGTGGAAGCAGGTTTGTTGTCTGACAGTATTCCTGGATTTTTTTTCCATTTGTGGTGGCTGTTTGGATATGGGCAGGAGAGTTTGATAACTCCTCTTTTCATTTCTGGTGCAATAATAGATGCCAGTAGCAGCAGTAAGCCCCTTTTACTCCTTTGGAAAGAAGGAAAGGAAATACATATAAAAGAAATGTTCAAACAGCACGTACTTTCCCCTCTGCTCAGAGGGAAGTTTTTGAAGAACTTTAAAGCTTGCTCCAGTCAGAAGTGTGAGAGGAGAGGGAACTGTATGTTTGAAATTCTCTCCTCAGCAGCTTGGGCACCTGATTTGCAATGTTTTCAAAGAGGGGTGCTGAAGCCAGCCAAGTGGCAGCTGCTCTATCAAATTTTGAAAATAAATAAAACTCTCCTTTTATCATGCTCGTACACTATAAACACTGTAAAAAAAATTATACAGAGATTGTGCTTGGTTCCCTGGTCCATCAATAAAGTCATCTACTACCATGCTTTCCAGTTTGTGGTCCATTCAATCCCAGGACTAGATCTGCAACTAGTCAGAGTACAACCTAGTGCCTCCAGTGGCTGAGTTTAGGCAGTATTAAATGACTATATATGTCTTCTACTTCATGAATTGTTCTAACTTGATTGTCATTTGGATCTTCTGACTCAGGTATCAAATGCAATGAGCAACACTTGACTGGTGTACAAAATTGAGAGTTACTTTCTCCTCCTCGCTTAGTAAGAAACTTATTAAATATAATCCAGCCCACATGTGTTTCAGCAGGTCAGATACCTTTATCTTCACCATTGTCCACAAAACATTTTTTTTGTTTTTTTTTTTCCTTCACATGAGTGGATTTTGGGAGCAAAACAATGCCCAAAATAATATGTATTTCTCAACAACATGCACTAACAGCCACTCACTCACTATTTGTTGTATGTTAAAATGTGCTGTTTCTCCCTTCTTTTTCATTTGCATCCCTTTCATCATCACCCATCACTTTCAAAAGCAACACAATACTTTTCACTGGCATGTATAAATATTTCTAGAAATTTGAGGGACAGTGGATCCTTCCTACCCAGTCACAGTCTCATTGAGACAAGGCAGTCCAGCATCACGAGAATGCCGCCTCTTCAGAAGAAGGAAATCTGGTACCAATGGATTTTGTGCAGTATTTCCTGTCCCCTTTATCTTCACTCTTTCCTTACTTTTCATCTGGTGATAAATCCCAGGGGACAATCAGATACTACACACAAGTTGCAGCCATTAAAATCTATATTAACCAGGTACAGTTAAATTGTCTCCTACTCTTTTTCACCTGACAAAGAGCTCAAGGTAACTTGAATTTCACTCACACTTAATAACAAACCATAATGGTTCTTAAGTGTTTGGTTGACAATTATAGAGACAGATAAAAGCTATAAAAATTGAATAAAAAATGAAACTACAACATAGCCACTTTAATGAACAAGTTTGCACAATTCAGATACAGTGACAAACAATGGCTTCTGCACTCATTTTCTATACTTCCTCTTCTAAATTCAAGAGTGGCTGGCATATGTTGTCATTCTATCTGAATCAAACCACTGTATTCTTAGATGATTATTTAAAATCCTACCTTCTTTACAGTCAGATAGCAAAGAACTATTAACAGGATTTGGAGGAGCTCAGCTGTGCTTCACCGACACCACCATCTGAAATATGTGTGGCTTGTGTTGCTAACACATTTTTCATTTATTGTTTGTAACAAGTATTTGATCCACAGCCAACACCACTCAGTGGGAAACCATAGCATAGCCAGGGTGCCTGACACATTTTACAAGAAAACACAACCACCGCAGCTAACCTAAAGGTTTTGATTTGAGAATGGTATCTATTGAAATCATATGAAATGATTAACTACTAGACTGGCTTTTACTGATGTGTGACAGCCATTTCAGACAACCCCAAATCAGACTGAAGACTACAGAATGTTTTCCAAAGCCGTCCAGGAAACTGGCAAACTAAGACTGGATCATTAAGCTGTGAAGAATGACAATAACCCAAGCCCCCACCCTGCTCCAAAAAACCCACTGAATTCATAGAAAGAAAATTAATGCCTATTCTGAGGTAGCACAAAATATGTCTCAACTTTAAATGGCTTCCTTTCATTCTGTGGAAGTTATGTTTTAAAATGGACTAGGCTCTACTAAGAAGAAATACCATCATTGCTAGAAAAATTCTTTTTTAACTAACCTAGTCAATCAATGTGTGTGTATGTGTGTGTTTAATCTGTAACTATATCTATATTTTTCACTTTCTTTCTCAACAATGGAATTTTCTAAGAGGCTAAAAACACATTCAAGAAAAATAAATAATAAAGACAGTTCACTATAGCATGGCATTCAAACAATAAAACATAGTAATGTGTAGAACAGGGGCAAATGCGTAATTCAAGACTCTAGAGCACGGATGGGGGACAAGAGGCTCTCCAGATGGTCTTGGACCACAGCTCCCATCACCCCTAATCACAGCATGGAAAAGTTACCCTATTAGACTACAACTCCCCAGATTGCTAGTTACTGGCTGGGAAAGTCTGGAAACTTTAGTTAAAAAAAAAAACACCTTTCCCAAGCTTTAGGGCTAGCTAACACATTGAATGGTGAGGAATGATGTCAGGAATCGAATTCATACACACGAATGTAACAGTGCAAATATACTATTTATTAGAAGTGTGATACATAGTACAGGACTTCAGTGAGCGAACTGAAGGCAATTAGCAAAATCCAAAACATTAAAAGCAAAGAGTTTCTCATCTCGCCTGCAAGAGACCTTGGAGTTCTGGTTTCAGCCTGGCAGCGCTTATCACTACATTCCTAGCTTTGTTTATCTAATGGTCTCTGGTTCTCATACCTTGTTACAAGCAAGCTGCTAATTAACTCCTACTACATGTCCTATAACTGAACTATGGAGGGCTACCCAACATCTGAGGAGAATTGTAATCCAACAACATATGGAGTGCCACATTTTCCCTATTCCCATTTTAGAGGCCAAATTAACACTAGAATAAAAGGTTTTATTCTCAGTGCTGGGGACACCCTTCCCCCTATAGTATAGTTCCAAAGCTCAGGGACCACAACAGATAAAGCCCTGTCCCATGTAACCCTCAAGTGAATCTTTGATCCTAGGAGTACACAGATCAAGTCTTCTGCTGAAGTTTTGGGTCACATAGAGGGATGCAGTCCTTCTGTAATATATAGTGCATGGGATAATACCTTAGATTAGAAAGTATTCATTACTAGGTGGCCATTATTCTGGGCTCTATCACTCAGATCAGTGCCAGTAACAACAACATTACCACAGCTCTGCTGTTAAATGAAACCATTAGACAAATACAACAAAAAAGATGTGTCATTTTCAGCAAACAAATCAAAATATGGAAACTGTATTGAAGCAGTGAACTGTTTCTGAACTGTTGAAAACTGATATTCTCATTGAGATGAAAGGGGAAAGTGCCAGTTAACAGAAATGTCACATGTCTTCCTCTAGAGTCTCACAAAGTGGGAGGATTCACAGAAAGTCTTTTCACCATCTCCTCTAGATTAACAATTGTCTGTTCAGCTACAAGTACTGAGAACCAGTTGCCTTGTTGGATCAGAATGCTCGTCGAGCAATCCGTTTTCAACAGTGGCCACATGAATGATCCTCAAAGTCCTAAAATGACATGAAAACAACAGCCTTGTTTTCTCTAAGAATGTGAATAAATTTTGTATGTGAACAAATTTTGTAGGTTATAAGTGTTGCATTTTTGCCTGGTTGTTAGAGCTCTATAAGTACGTGACATCTTTCTCAAAATGTTTTATCTCAGGTGTGAAAACATGGCAGCCTAATCTCTCCCTGACACACACACACACACACACACACACACACACACACACAGTCCCAATTTTCTTCTTCAAAATATATGCAAATCAAAATACATTTGCACAACAAATGTAGGGTTTTCATCATTGCTACCCTCCAGCAATCACTGTACCTTGCAATGATCAATTATGCTGGTTAACTGTGTGTTGTGTAAAATAGTATTTGCTTTTTTCCTTAGAACTTACTTCCAAGCTCCATTGGATAGTACCAAGTGTAGCTTTTGGGGAGACAAAATTATCTCTGACAATTGCCTTGGTGGCATTCATAATTAAATAATTCTCTGGCCAACAGTCAGTTTGAGATTCTCCATCATCCTACTTGCGGTGATATGAGTTACAGACATAAAGTACTACTGGTTCTAGATGATATTGCTTTTATATCCTATTTGTGTAGCTGCAGAGAGAGCACCTATCTTTTTTCCATGCAATTTGGCTTGCTCTAAATACCTTTCATTTTTTAAAAAAGTATTATTTCAGGAAGGAATATGAACTCATACGATTGAATACAACCACAGAAATCAACCTCTGTAAAGTTGTATGAGCCTTTGAAGCAATTCACTTTTTTAAAAAAAGAAGTATATTTTAATAAGCAAGAGAGATGCACACAGACTCGCTCTTGCACACACACAAACACACACAAACCTCAGTCTGACAAGCTGAAATAAAATGGCTCATTTTGGGAATATCGAAACATTCCATTTTGGGCTGACAGAGCAAAACAGCATAATGAAATCTCTCACTATTCTCTGCCTACTGAAACAAAACATTTCCAGTCAATTCAACTAATGAAACCTATCTTTCAAGCTAAGAATATGTTTCTGACAAACCCATCAACAAGCTAGAAGCCAAGTGGTTTGTTGTGCAAGTGCACCAGCAGAATTATAAAACTTTCTTTTTTCTAGTATATAAGGATGTGCTCAAAACGTCGAGCTACCTGTCATTACAGATTATTCCTGTCCTACTCATATGACAGGGTGAAGTACAAGCAGAAGGCTTTTAAAGTTATTAAAGCCCTTCAAATATATTAGCTGTGTCAGCTTTACAACAAGTCTGTAAGGTACATTTCACATTCTGGGGCCCCATAAACAATGAGGGAAGAATAGTTTGTCTAAGACCACAAAGGTCTAGGGCTGGTCTAAGAAATTTTACTGCCAGAAAGAAAGCAGCAGCTTTTCTCTCAGAGTCAAGAGAGGTGACCCTGGGCCAGCCACACTATTTTGACCTCAAGGGATTGTCTCTCCTCCTTCCTAGTTTTACAAATACAGCCATAGGCTGACATCCTGTTAGTGACATATGCAAGCATACATGCCTGTTTATGTCCTTTGTCGAAGTTGGTATTCTGGTCATTACTTACTCCATGGCAATACTCATCATTTAACTGCTTCTGTTCCATAGCCATTCAGCAGCTCATGGATTACTGGGGGAAAGGAAGGAGGGTGTTAATGAAGTGTTTTGCTATGTTCTGATAGCCAGACACAGACCAATGGCATCATTGGCTGAGATTCACTGGGGTGCTCCAGAGATCTCAGTGGATGATGCAGTCATTTTCTGTCTGGCTATCAGGACCTAGCCAGCTACTTCTCTGATCCCCCCAGCTCTCCACCACTCATGGGAGGAACTGCAGCAACTAAATGGTGAGTTGGGGGATATTGAGGGGACTATAGCTCTGCCTGCAGAATATTCATACTATGGTCTGCATTGCAAGATGCCAGCCATAATATGTTATGTAACATAATTTGTTTTCTTTTCATGGCTTGCTCCTAATTTGCTGCCCCTGGGCAGTGGTTATGTTCTGCCTAGTAGCATGGATGACAATGCACATACCCCTTTCATTCCAGTGTTTATGGCATAGACACTGCACAGTAGGTCTATTTCCCAATGTTCTAGCTGCTCTTCATTTTTTTCCCATGGTTTCAAGATTCTTGCCTTCACCAGGCTTTGCAAGAAAGGACTACACTATCACACTATAAAAGCAAAGTAAGCAAGGATCTGAATTCCTAATTTACTCTGAGCTGGCAAAGACATTACATTTTCAAAGATTTAATGGTCACTTTTCATGTTTGAACGAACATCTAAAGAAAGGGAGATTTATGGAATATGCACTGTCATTTTTCTAATCACAGAAGGAGCTGCTTCAGTGTTCATTATGAGTTCCCAATCCTGACATACATTTGGTCACATGAGTAGATCCAGAGCTTAGAAAGAATGTGGCAAAGACAATGGCATCACCTGCAGCAGTGATAGTTTGAGTGGTAATGAGAACAAGATTATGCTATTTTTACAAAATGGCAACAATGGTCGTCAGTGCTGTTAATTTTATGGTGGTCACATGCAATGTGTACTATTTATTTCTATATATCGGGAGGGAGAAGATTGTTTGGTGAAACTTTTTGCCATCTTTTCCATTTTAAGTGTTTTTTTTTAAATAATGTTAAAATTAAAAATAATTAAAATTAAAAATCAAAAAGGTGATAAATTAAAAATGATTTATTAGTCAATTGAACATGTTTAAAACTTAAAATACGTTACTAATGCATTTTTCATAAGATAATGTGTTGATGTTAAAAAATGCATTCCAGCCTTTGAATAAACCATTCACATGAGTGTTTGATATGGGATATTCGGTGGAAGTGGAGTCCATAGTGGCCTTCAAACTCTTTATATATCAGATAAACACACACACACAGAGACACGCACACGTATATAATTTTTGCCCAAGTCCCCCCACACCAAACTGCCCAAACTAATGTCTGTTTATCAACTGTATCCCAAACTATTGTCCTTTCGAGAACTATAGCACCATTACTACTCCTTTACTCACTGCAACCAGCAAGAAATGGGGAAGGAAACCAGCAACCAGAGGAAAATGGAGAAGATAAAATGATGACCTGAAAGAACAGGAGTTCATTATGAATGCATAGACCGAATGACTGGTTTAAATTGACAGCCTGTCTTTCTGTCAAAAAGGCAGCCATTTTTTTCTGTAGCCCAACACTTTGGGGTTAGCCCCACCCTTTGCCTGCCACATACTTCTGAATCTTCAGGGGAAATCAGTTTGTAATCTGCCTTGAGAAAGAGAGAGATAGGGTAAGAAACAAGAGAGTGAGTTAAGGAGCGGGAGAAGCAAGGGTAGCATGGGATTAAATGTTTATCCTTGGTTCGACATGGTGTCTAGCAAATCTTTTGTGAAAATACATGTAAAGTAGTAATTGAACCAGTTCTTGCTGGAAACTACA
This sequence comes from Cyclura pinguis, assembly GCA_030412105.1. Lineage (NCBI taxonomy): Eukaryota > Metazoa > Chordata > Lepidosauria > Squamata > Iguanidae > Cyclura > Cyclura pinguis. The sequence continues at coordinate 156,830,064 of CM059602.1, forward strand.
GCAGCATTCTCTCTTCCCCTCCTCTTTGGCGATCCTGGCTACGGTTCTCAACTGTCAATCGGTTTCAACTGTAGCTTTGTCTTTGAGAACACTATACCTCTTTGTCTCCGATTCTGACTGCACACACTGCTGCTCAACTGTCAGCTGATCTCAACTGCTCTTAGCTTCTGAAATATGTTACACATATCTCCGATCTAATTAATTAATAGGTGAGTTTAATGTATCATTATAAATTTTTTAGTAAATGTTTTCTTTTACATTTTGAAATCTGCTGTCTGCCCAGTCTTTCAAGTCAGCCATCATATACTACGAAGCCACACTCAAACTGGGACACATTTTCTCTGTAACTCTGCTAATACTGGCCCTTTTCACATGTGTGTGTGTGGGGGGAACGGTGTAGAGCGACCTCTCACGGAGGTCATCTACACCGCACAGTGGACTGGCGTGGACTACTTTTCGTAGTTTCACACCAGAATCCACTCAGGAGCAGCCGGAACTAGCCGGGCTGTGTGTTTTTTAAAAACCTCTTTTTAGAAGTTTTTAAAAAGCAAGGAGCGTGCAGCCCCGTGCCGCTCCGTCGCCCGGCTCTAAAGTGGATCTGCAGGCGTGCGCAAGTGCGTACCTGCAGATCTGCCGGGGGCGGGCTTCTGGCTGGCGAGCTTCTCTGGTCGGTGGAGAGCCTCCACCAACCGGAAGCCGCCATCTGTGACGCCGGAGGAGTGTGGAGCAGTGAGCTCACGCTGCTCCATGTGGCAACGGACTTACCCAGCTGGAGGTAAGCTCCGTTTTTGGGCGTTTTCGCCCGTTCCCCCCCACCCACATGTGAAAAGGGCCACTGAGTTCCCATAGGACTAATCGCCTGGATAACTTTCACCCCCCAACAGTTCTGATTTCGATCAATGCAGGTAGCATCAACTGTAATATCTGCACATGCAGAAACAAAACTGAGATAGCTTCTCTTATGAACTTTACATAACCTGCCCTTAAGTCTTCTGTTTCAAAGACAAATGGAAGCTATATTGCCAAATTAGGCACAACTATTAGATAAGATAGGGTCTGAATGCAGTGCTGAGGTAGCGTTTATATTTCAAATCCCCAATTTCAGATCTGTGCAAGGGGAAATTCTTCAGTGCATTACCCAATGGTTGGCTTAACACTGAAATGAAATGGGTTAAGTGTGGAGCATTTTACACATCACTCTTGCTGTATCTTCTCATCAGTTTTGGATTATCCATTTCTTAATATTTTTTTCTTGAACTTTTGCAGACCCCAAATCTGCAGCAGTTGCTCTTCTCTGACCTATTCCATTTCTCTATTCATTTTGAGTGTTTTGCTCCTCAACTATAGTCTGTGTTATTAAGCCTTTTTTCTTAAAATTAAAACGGTCAGATGTGCATAAGTCTCACTCTTCATATACACACCCACAGAATAGCCTAAATCCTACTGATAGTCCTGACTAGATTAGAACCATTGAATCAGTTCGGTTTATCTACATGTTGACTTATTATTCAACAAGAATGATTCTGGAATAATGTAGGTCTTCATGCACAGGTGACATGAAGTTCCAAGGTTGCTTATATGGAGCAGGCACAGCATAAACCCTGAGGCCTATACAGGCAAAGGTGACTGCAACCCCCACTGGATTTTGCACAAGGATTTGTACCAGTTATCTAATGGACATTTGTAGCCTTCAGCCCCATGAGATCAATAATGATCTCCTTTCCTCTGTCTGCTTGTGAACTCAACCAATGCTTCACCTTTGCCAGTCTGTCAAATAAATATAGTCTCCCAAAAGGGTGGCGCTAAAGAGACGAGGCAGCTTGTAATCCACAAGGAATCTGTCCAATATAATTTCTCACCCAGTCGATCACAAGCTAGCCCATCAGGTGATAACAGTCCAGGAATGACCACATTGTATGTATACATTATATGGACCAGATATTGAGATAACAGCTCACTGAAATGAAGATTTGTCATACAGATTTTGACAGAAGTTGTTTTTTCATCCAATACTGCAAACTTGGTACAGCTTAATGCATAATGTTATAGCTATTACACTTCAGGTGGTAGCAGTGTGTTTTTGTTTTTGTTTTTAGCTGAAACTAGAAGACTCCTGGTGCACTGATAATCAGTTCTCTTGGGAAATTAAAAGGGAGAAAGGGAAAGGCCAAATTTCCATTCTCTTCTGGCCCTCTGTTGCTACTCCTGCCTTTATTTTAATGCTGCTGTTCTTACTGCAATTACCACTTGCACTGGCTAGAGTCACAAGGAATCACTGTTCTTCTCCAGATCATCAAGCAGCAAATGAAATCTTAGCAGCACCAGAAGAGGAAACATTTTGATTTTGGTATGCAAATTGGATTTAAAGTCTGAGTGCCCATCTCCACTCCTTACTAGCTGGAACCAGAGCTTTTTGGTTCATCATGAATGTGATTGCATGGCTATTGTGCTTTTGCAATGTTGATGCATTAACAGATCAGGAATGAGTGGTGGGGGCTAGAAACAGAGATAGCAGATATATGTATCTGGGCCTGTTGTGCTATCTGAAGAAAGGTAGGGGGTGCAGGATCAATTTTGCAAGTCAGGCCTTCTTGTTTATGCAAATTCTGGCAAAAGTGATGGAAGGCCTGGACAAACATCTCCTGAAGGCTGGCACTGAGCTTTCCATAACCTCCAGCAGCTTTGTAGGGTCTAAAAAAATCTCCCCATGTGTCAAGAGTGTTCTAGGCAAGGCCACACAGAATGTGAGCATAAGCATGAATGACAGCAACTGCTATATTTTGCCACCTGCCTGGCTATCAAACACTTTGAAGTTTTTTGTTTTATTTTTTCTTGAGGCATTGGTTTGGCATATTATCTGGCTTTTGCTGAATTTCTGGCCCCATTTACCTAGACTGCCCACATGACCATTTCCATAATCAGCTGACTTAGAAGCAGTTCTGGCCCAACCACTAGCCCTTGCCTGTCTTGCCCCAGTGACTTCACAAGAACAAATCCTCTGCTCCAGTATTGGCCCTTGCAACTCTGAGTAGTTAACTGTTACTTGGCTCCCTTTTTTTCTCTGTTTGGGTATGCATATATAGTGTAGACACATTTGTCAACTGAGGAAAAGGATCTTAAGAAGTGGACCCTTGTCCATGAGAGTTTATGTTACAGTAACGTGGTGTAGTGGCTTGGCGTTGAACTATGACCCTGGAGATCAAGGTTCAATTCTTACCTGACCATGGAAATCTACTGGGTGACCTTGGTAATGTCACACACTCTCAACTCAGAAAACCTTGTGATAAGTGTGCCTGATAGTTGCCATAAATCCAAAATGACTTGAAAGCACATAACAACAACAACATTGTAATTTTTTCTTTTCTTTAATTTTTACATGTGGTGCGTATAACATAAAAAAACTCTTCTTATTCAGTGCTTCATATTGCCTTATCAAAGTACTATTGTCATGGATTTCATTTAGAGAGCTATAAATTTAAATCATATTCCACAGATTCTTGCTTGTGCCTAAACTCAGTATCATGTTGGTGCCCAATTGTGATCAGGATGGGACTTTCTTCTTAGCCTTTCCTCTCTTCAGCACTCTATCCTGCACAAAATCCTTTTCCAAAGTATTTTCTAGCGCTCCAGAATAAAGTCTGAAGGTGCTTGGGAGTTTCAGGAGAGGGGAGAATCACCTGCCCTGTTGGTTGTGCTAACAGAAGCAGTTCTATCAGAGGAACAGCTCTGTTGGCTTTTGGCCTCAAAGAATAAGTATCCAACCTGTCTTTTCAGACCCAGTTGGGCAAATTTGAGCCTAATACTGTTAATTCCAACTAGAGGTTACTAAATTAGATTTACCTATCTGTTGACTCACCATTTAACAAATTGACTTAATGAGTCTACTTTCGTCGAGACTAACCAACAGAATTCTGACCACGGTGTACTTCGATCATTGGTGTCTTTCCTCTTGCTGTGCTCACAAGTTCAATAATCTCCCATGTGTTCTTATCACTCTGACTCTGTAAAGTTTCCAGCGCATCTTATAATTTAATTCCCAGCTGTATATGTCTTGGGGGATTAAAAATTCCCAGCCTCTCATTCCTCTGTTCCCACAACATTTGAAGTTCCTATGGGGATTGAGAAAGAAATCTTGCCTTGCTTTAATAAGCCACTTGGTAGTTACCAAAACAGGAAGGAAAAAGCTCTGTAGACTGTGCCTGAAGATGTTACACAGCACCCACACAGTTCCAGAAATGTATCAGAACAGAAGAAACAAGGACAAGGGAGACATCAGAGCACATAAAAGAGAATGGTTAAACACAGCACTAAAATTAAATCCCTATGAAATTAATCTAATGTAAATTTGAATTTCAGGTACAAGAGCTCTGTGAAATGCAGTGCAGCCTCTGAAACAATCAGTTCATTTCCTCCCATGCATTCTTCCAAAGGGACTGAAAGGGCATTAAAAAATAACCCAAGGTTTTCACAGTCTTGCCCAAAGGGAATCAGGGTCAAACCACCCTGAATCAAATGCTGTGGCTTTCTTACTGATTTATCTGTTGGTTTAGTTCCCCATCTTTATTTACACAGATTTCAGGAAACAACCCTAAAGGGACACAGTTGGTAAATAAGTCATGATTACTCTGGTTGGCATTCTCTAGTTTAATTGACTTTCTTCTGGATCTATCAGGTACAACAACTTCTAAATCCTGTAGGGCCATTCTATTACCTGGAATAGTGCATTTTGTCAGACACAAAGTCCCCAAACACTGACATTGTTCCACAATAAAGATGGCACGGTTTTTCTCGTGAGGAAAAGCACTGTATAATATTAAAGATGCAACATTAAAACAGTATTATTTATGCTTCTTGAAATATTATACTAATCCTCATTTTCATGAGGACAGTGACTGTGCCTACACTTCTGCCATTGCCATGCTTCATTAAGACTGGGGAACATTGCCATAGGGTGATAATAGTCCTTCAAGGTGGGAATGTAAATCTTTCCTTATTTCATTCTTACATGTGAGTCTAAAACAGTTCAAAGGCTTTTTTCCCCCACTGGGGGAGATTACAGAGTGCTTTTGTGCATTTTCCAGTGAGTATTCTTGTTGTGGCCATTTTTGCTAAAATTTTGTTGGAATAAAAACAGAATTTTGCACAAAATTATAGCATTTTATTATACAAAAATGTTGCTTTTATGCAAATACCACTCCCAATGAAAAATATTGAAATGTTGCATTCTTTTCAGTCTCACTCAATCTCCCTGCAGTTGATGTCTCTAGGTGTTCAAATATACATATTCAACAAAGACAAGAACATTTCTGAACATTCTTTGCACCTACACAGCAGAGTTCAAATCAGATGCCCTCTCTTTTCTACATTTTGTATTCTTTATCTTTTTATTTATTTATAAATGTCTTGACATCACAATTCTATACATGACTACTTTCTCAGGGGCAAGTTCCACTGATTTCAACGTGCATGACAGTGCGATTTTAAACATGCCTAGTCAGACGCCAGGTCCATTCAGTGCAATAGTGTTTGCTTTCAGGTAACTATGGATAGGATTGTGATTGGTTAGAGTTTTTCATATCAGTCTCAAAAGATTCCCAAGTCCTGTTAGGTTTGCACTAGTGCAAAAAGTAAGAAGAGTAACGTTCATTCTCCCTTTTTTTTTTTTTTTTCCTGCTCTGATTATTTTCCTATCCATTTTCCTCCTATTGTAGCGGTTAGGTAAAGTGCAGCCCACAAGTCATTAGAAAAACAGGAAAATATGCCCTCCACATCTTCAAATGGATGTGCTTCACTATGCCCTCCCAGCTGTTTTAGGCCTAAGAAAAGGCATTTTTAAAAAGTGGAAGTAAATAGGAAGGTCCAAACATAGCAAAATTGTCCCATGCCCCAAGAGGGGCATTTTTGTAATTTTTTAGATGTAAAAACATGGCCCTTAGGGGCTGGACCAGGGGTGGGGCCCTTCACGTTCCCAGTGGGAATCAATGCACCTCCAGCCCCACACCAGTGAGAGACACTGAATGCATACTGACCATCTTCACACTCTTGAGTGGCAACTTCTATGGCTGTGGAGGCCAATTTTCCTCTCTGGAACTCTCCAGAGACATCACAGAGTGCTCAGAAAAATGCCAAAACAAAACAAAATCCCAAGAAGTGGCCAGAAGTCTATTCCTGACTTTTCAAACACAGTTTGAAATAGTTCACACCATGCATATATTCTTTAACATAAAAATAACTGGTTAAAGAAAATATGTGTGCTGCGCACTATTGAAAAGATGCATCGTCACTCCTGAAAACCTCAAAGAAAAGTAATTCTCCCCTCTTTTTGACAGTAAGAAAGTGGTCCAAGAAAGTCTGGGATGGCCAGAGACCACAAAAATATTCTTGGATTGCATGTGGCCCCAGGGCCACACTCTGAGCATTTCTGTACTGTGTGTTCATCCTTTATGTGTATTTCCATACAGGAGAATCCCATTTCAGAATGGGATTCATGTATGCAGGGATGGAAATATGAAAAATGTGGGCCACATTTTGTTGTTTTATTCCTTGTATAAAAATCATCTGAAGAGTTAATTGTCTCTTTATTACTGTCTCAACCAGGAAACGTAGCCAGTTATTATACAAATGTCTTCTTTAAAGACTGCAAAGGGATCTATGGTTGTAGCACCACAGAGACTAACTAAAAGAAAGAAGTTAGTAGCATAAGCTTTCATAGACTTAAGCTTGCTTCATAAAATGCAAGTCTAATTCATCAGTACATCTAATTCATCAGTTCACCAGTTCATCTGATGAAACAGACTAAGCCTTCGAAAGCTTATTCTTTCTCCCAACGTTGCTGCAAGATCCTTTTGCATACTGATCCAGATTAACACAGCTATGGCTTTGAATTCCTTGAAGACTGTGATTCTGCCATCTCATTAAAAACTCCAACATTTTTAGGAATTGTTAAATACAGGCTACAATCAAGTCCTCAGTTCTAAACTGTATAATTTTATTTTTCAATTAATCCAATGCCTTTATACACAAGCCAAGAAATTTCAGTTTCTATCTGTTTTTGGGACATACATTTGATATATGATTGCTTTAGTGTCAATATTGATATGCCTTTATGCTGGTTATGTTTGCTATTTCGTATTTGTTCTTAACTGCAATCAGTTTGATTTCAACTTATGGGAACTCTCTGAATGAGAGATTTTCAAGACACCCTACTATCAACAACCCTGCTCAGGTCTTATAAACTTAAAGCTATGGCTTCCTTGATTGACTCTATCCGCCTGTAATGGAGTCTTCCTCTTTTCTTACTGCCTTCTACCTTGCTGAGCATCATTCTCTTTTCTAGTCAGTCATGTCTTCTCATGATGTGTCCAAAATATGACAGCCTCAATTTATTCATTTTGGGTCTTAGGGAACGTTCAGACTTGATTTGCTCTAGGACTCATTTATTTGTCTTTTTAGCAGTCCACAGTATCCACTGAACTCTCTTCCAGCATCGCATTTCAAATGAGTTGATTCTCTTCTTATCATCTCTCTTCACTGTCCAGCTTTCACAACCATACATAGAAACTGAAAACATCATGGCATGGACAATCCTAACTTTAGTACTGAATGATATATCTTTACACTTGAGGATCTTGTCTAGTTTCTTCATCACTGCCATTTCAAGTCCTAGTCTTCTTTTGATTTCTTGACTGCAGTCCCCATTTTGATTCATGACTGAGTCAAGGTATACAAAATCTTTCACTATCTCAATATCTTCATTGTTCACTTTAAAGTTATATAAATAATCTGTGATCAATATTTTTGTTTTCTTAATGGTGTACTGTAAACCTGCATTTGCACTTTGTGCCTTGACTTTCTTCAGCACATTCCAAGTCTTTGCTATTTCCTACTAGTAATATGCATATCTTAAACTGTTAATGTTCCTTCCTCCAATTTTCACACTTCCTTTCTCTGAGTCTAATCCTGCTTTACATATATGTTTAGCATACAGGTTAAACAGATAGAGTGATAAGATGAAGCCTTGCCTGACCCCCTTGCCAATTGGAAACTATTCCATTTCTTGGCATTCTGTCCTAACAGTAGCCTCCCATCCTAATTACAGATTATACATTAGGATAATCAATTATTGTGGTGTATCCATTTCTTTAAGAGCGATCCATAGTTTCTCATAATCTACACAATCAAAGGCTTTGCTATCCTCTGCAAAGCACAGGCTGATTTTTTTCTGAAATTCTTTGGTATGCTGTATTATCCAACATATGTTTGCAATATGATCCCTCATGTCTCTTCCTCTTCTGAATCCAGCTTGGACATATGGCTTTTCTTGTTCCATATATGATGAAAGTGTTTTTTGTAGAATTTTGAGCATCACTTTGTTTGTATGGGAGATTGATACAATGGTTCTGTGATTACTGCATTCCCAGCTGTTTCCTTTCTTGGGGATTAGCACGTGTATCAAGCACTTCTAATCTGTGGGCCATTTTTTTTCTATATTTGTTGACAGATTTTAGCTAGTGTTAAAGTAGAGTCTTTCTGTGTGGCATGAAGCAGCTATACTGATATCTCATTTGTTTTTTGTAATTTATTTTTCCCAAGTACTCTGAGTGCAGCTTCCACTTCGGTTGCTAAAATTATGGTTTCATCTTTAAATGGTCTTTCCTTGAATGAATCTGCCATCATTTCATCTCTCTTATATAGTTCTTTGGTATGTTATTTCTATAATCGTTTAATTTCTTTCTTTGCCTTTGAATTCTTGAATCTTATGAAATAGGTCTTTTGTTCTGCTTTTTTTGTTCTGGTCTTCTTTTGTTGTGTCTGACATGAGAGACCCTACTAGCACCACTGCTACCATCAGCATAACCTCTTGCCTCACAGGATCATATAATCTCACCACCATAGAAAAGTAGTGTGCCACTGTGGGACTAGGGACCAGGTATACACTTATTAAAATTGCAGTTGCCAATAAAATGTGATTTGATTTGATATGTGTTTCCTGTAGGCAAAAATCTATCCACTTACTCTTTTGTTAAATTTCATGCTACTGTTATTTTTGTTGTCCATTTCATAGAATTACTAAGCTGAATGGTTACTCAGTTTAGCCATCTTCTGTAGCTTATATAAATCTTTTTTTAAAAGTTTTATACAATAACATGTGTAAAAGATGCATGTTTTTAGTGAGGCTAGATTTTCATCTGTATCTGTTATAATTTTTGTAAGCCATCTTGCATCCCAGAACTTGAGAAAAAGAAGGTTATAAATAAATGGATAAAGATAGGTTAGGTTCTATAAGGTCAGGATGTACACTTGGCTGGGGAGGATGCAGAGTAGAGACATAAATTGTGACTTGGTGCTTTTTGCGTGGCCAGAAGTTCAGTGTAGGGAAAATGCTTTATCTTTTAGGGTTTTTTTATTTCATTCTGTATTTATCATTTTGATCTATAGTTCCTTTACAAGTTATCAGACTAAAAGGAGAACTATAAGTGTTCAAAATAAATCAATCTATAAATATTGTCTGATAAGCAAACATGGTAGGTATCTGTACTGGTCATCTCACTATAAATGTTAGAAAGCCAGTTAACGGAAAAGAGTTCTTGTTCCCAGGTTCCCTGTATGAGACTACAATCCAGTCTTACAATCCTATTCATCTTTACTTTAACTCTCATCCCCCAATCCTTGCACTTAACACCTTGGGAAGCCCATAAAAATAGTTTTGTGATGTTTAGAATTCTCCCCAACTGATTTAGTTCATAGCATAAATGAGAAGCCCTGCTGGCTCACAGTAACTATACTAAAACAGTGCAGCAATAGGAGTGGAAAGAATATTTGAAAATGTTCCAGAAAAGATCACTGAAAAAGACAAATGTTGAGAAACCCTGATGAGAAGAATCCTGGAAAGATGAGAATTTTGCAGTTCAGGACTTACTCTGTATAAAAGTTGTATGTGATTGATTTGCACAGAAAATAGTATTTTTGTTTCCATAGAAATTAGCTTGTTCTTTATAGAAAATAATATTTCTGTGTAGAAATTGTATTTTCTGTACAGAAAATGGTAGTTTCTATGCAAAACAACTTCATGCAAATTTTGTGCAGAATAATTCCCAAATTGCAAATCACCATTGAAAACTGCATGGCTTTGAAAGACTTTCTCACAGCAGGAAGAAAATTGGTAAAATTATTAATAGCTTCCTTCAAGAGGAAAATCAGTGAAGAATTAAATCTTTTTGTAGTAACCTTTGCCTAGTTAAACTACATCTCCATATCTGGAGAATGGCAACACCTATCTTGATTTCAATTAAATGTTAAAAAAAATTGGATTCCTTTCAAAGTTCAGAACGGGAAGGAAGTTCCGGTATTTAATACTTCTGGTATTAAATATATCTTAATCACTAGCACATTTCAAGAAATAAAGCAAATTAGGGCAGTTCGGTAAAGGAAAGAAGAGAACCAGTCAACATACTACTGGTATTAGATATATCTTAATCTATAATGTATTTCAGACATAAAGCAAATTAAGGGAGACAGTATTGTTACTCCCTCCCATAAATAAAAAGAATAATTAATATCTCTAGAATTCTCTAAAAAGCTATTATCAAATGACTCAAAGTAAATGGAAAAATAAATTTCATACAAGACGTTAAAAGGAACAAGAGCTACAATTAATAATTGGCTGTACTGTCATGGAGCCTTAATTATGGAATGCACATTTTAAGTTCAGATTATGATGCACCACAGACAGTTGATGAAAAGCCCAGTTTTCAGAACTTCTTGTAAAATCTCTTTGTGCATAAGCATATGTCTGCTCTAGTGTTGGCTGAATCTGGTAAATTTCCAGGAGAAATGTAAAAGGCCAGAAAAATATTTTAACAAGCTTTACTCTGAATTTTATAACTCAGAAATGACTAGTTAGTTCCAATTACAAAGATTCAAGCTGAGTTTTAAATCAGCTGAGAGAGGTTTGAACAGAGAGAGAGGGAGAGAGAGATGCTGTTATAGGTTACTACATGAGTGACAAGAATTTAATTGCTGTATTTTATTTTTAAAAAAGAAATGCTTACAGTGCACTCCTACATCTATTTGCTCAGAAGTAAAAGTCATCGAATTTGATCAGCCGTAAGTCCAAGTATTTGAGTACAATACTGCAGTTTTATGTTTAACTGAACTGGTAGACCGAAGTGTTTGATGTAACATTATTTGTTTATTAAAGGACCAGTTCTTATCTTAATGCAAACAGTGTACTTTATTTTGTTGAAGTTCCTACAAACAGTTGTCAGGCCTGAAACAGACATGGTTTGCCACCTTGTCTCTTTAGACTGAGAGACTCTTTGTGATTTGTTAGCTAGTCTATATCTGTGCGGAGATCCCTCTCATCATCTTCTAGTTGACTGGGCTCCCAAGTCAGGTTCAACAATATAGCCCAAATAGTCAAAGTTAGCAATAACATTCCATTTAAGCATTCTTAAGTATTGGAATCTCAGGATAATTAATATAGGAATATGATCAGGCCCTCTGCTATTCTAGTAGGCTATTTTATTAAATATCATAATCAATATACAAATATACACTACTCTTAGACTTCTCAGTATCCAGGCACATTACTTATCAGTTGACTTTACACTGCATGTAAGGCATTACATATCCTACATCATATTAGCATCTCATAGTATTATCACATCATCTGTATAGACTTGTATTTTGTAGGGAATGCTTCATCAGATTCTTCGCTGTTCATCTTAGCAGTATTCACTAAGAGGAATTATGCACTGGTCTCATACTTGTAAGAAATGGAACCTTTATATCCCTTGCTTTCTTCCTAGCAGGCATCTCTGCTTAAAACATAGAGGAACCTAAACATCTGGCTTAAATCTAACACTTGTAGATGAACATACAGACGTCCATGGGAGACAATATCCCTTGGCATTGCTATACCTAGCAGCATCCTTGTTATAACTATATCATTATTATAGTGTATTTGAGAACACGGATTCTTTCTTCCTTTCTTTTTTCTAGTATTGTCTGTGGATTTACCAGCGAAGCACAGCATTATAATCATGAAAGCTGTTATAAGGCTTTTCTCTTTTTCTCTTTCTCTTTCTCTTTCTCTCTCTCTCTCTCTCAGCTGGTTTTACAGTATCTCCAGGGCTTTCTACCCACTCAGAGGCACATCTTCACTAGCCTCTATTAACAGAAACAATTATTCTCATACAGTCAGAGATGAGATTTTATTGGTCTTCTATCAATGACTAATCATTTGGAGGCCAGTGCTTCCTGTTTTCTGCTTTCAAATTATATCTGCTATCTGTGTTAACAACCCTCTCATACTAATGCAGTACGTTGGGTTTATTATAGGTCAGTCATTTGTTTGTGTCATCTTTCAGGCCATTTCTCTTATCACTTTATTTTGAGCTACATTGACTCCATCCCTCGAACTAGCAAATGCCTATGCTCTTAACTTAAAGTATAAAAAAGGAATGTTTGTGGGTCATATTATTTCTTTACTGTTCCTTACTCTCCAAACTCCAGGGTCTTAAATTTTCAAAATAAAGTCCAGATCACTGCTCAGTCTGTTACAGCCCTATTGTCTTCACCTTACCTAACCATCACACAATATGAGTAGCTTCTCTTCACACAATGAAATTTACATAAGCATCAATTTATCATTCAACAGGTTTATTCAATTAAGATGCTTTACCAGGGACTAGGAAATGGATTTAGACCCAAGGCTTTTAAAATTAACTGTATCAACAGGAAGGGAGGCAGCTATAGGCTAAATTACAATTTTGGTGTCCCCTCCATGTATTCAACTTTTGAATAATGTACATACGTATAATATCATGAAGATGAACTGTTTGTGTTGTGGCCTGGATGGTTGAGTGAACAACCCATTACAAGTCTTCTTTAACCCTGGATCCAGGAAATCACCTGAGTTGCCTGATCTGACATCCTTCCCCAAGAAAGAAGTCAATCTTGCTTTATCCTATACAGGTCATGGTATTCAAGTGGAAGTGAATGTTGCCATTCCACATGTCCCATTTGTATGAGTAGCAATATGTTTCAAGTAGTAAGATATTACATTACCAGCATCAGAAATAAGAGTCTTGGAGTCCTGGAATATCTGATTATATACAAGTTGAGCAGACAGTCACTGCTAAATTTTCAAAAATGGGTGAGTCAACAGGCAATTTTCTGCCCTCTATACCCTATGGGAGCCAAATGGATTGCCAGAAGTGTCCCCAAAACTGTGAAAAATGGCCAGAAGTCCACTTCTGTGTTTGGAAAAAGAAATGTATTTTTGATGTTCAGTTGGGCAGGATGGTACTACAACTTATTTTAAACATGAATTTCCACTCCATGAAACTTCCCCATCAGTGAGTTTACACAAATCCTGGGGAAGGGCAAAAAGAGGATTTTGTAATGTCAAGGGATTCTATAAGGTCGAGGGCTTGAAAACAGTCTTGCTAGGCACACAGAGTTCACAGCCACATTTTGACCACACCTTTTTAAAAGCAATATTCAGTTTCCCAAGAGCAAGTTCTCAAACATCTAACTTCCCAAGCAAGACCCCTCCTGGCCACTCAGATTCCTTTTTCTTTCCTACCTTCAAAGTGCCAAATGATTCTCCTCCACAAGAAGGTGAGATATGTTCATGAATGAGGAAGCTTTATCCATCAAAAGTGTTTTAATAGACAACCCCCACCCCCTGGTAAGCAAAAGTCTTAAGGAAAGTTTGTCTTGTGTATGCAAACAACATGACCACAGCAAAACCTTACCTCTTGCTATTAAGCTAGCAAACTACCTTCTGGGTTACTTTATTGTATTGTTTATTTACTTACTTACTTACTTACTTACTTACTTACTTATTTACAACCCACCCTTCCACATGAAAAGAACAAATTGACTGTTATGACAAAAGAAAGAATATTAAGTCTTTTGTTTAGATCAGCTATATACATGAGTATCAGATACATATTCCTACAAATATTGGCTCGAATCCATATGGGAGTTACATCATGATAAGTGGACTTATATATGCAAGAATTAGAACTGATCAGTTTCATAATGTCCATATTCAATAGAAGGCTACTGTCATATTACTATGTAGCAAGGCCAACAAAGTGCCCAATGTACATTGTGTATCCATGTGCATCAGTTCCAATGCACATTTGGCAGTCTTGCCAATATCCTGATACACATCTTTGAAATTCGCTAATAGGGTTTCTGTTAAAGAGAAACCTAGCATGAAGCAATGAATATTCACATTGCATCAAACTATAACAAAGATGAGTTTGGTTGCTATGACAAAGCAAACCCTCTGCCAGACACTGACATCAGCTGGTGGTCAATATCAGTCTGTAGCAAGTCCTTGAGAAAAACAGAGTGAGTGGGAGGAACCCTGGGAAGAAAGGAATGGCTGCAATCATGTGATAAGGATGCTTTTAAGCCTCTGCCCCCCCTACACACACACAGATTGGGGAGAAGACTATCTTCATGAGGGCTGCCAGGGGGAAGTCTCTCTCAGAGGGAAGAGACCAGCATGAACCATGACTGGATTACTTGACTAGAACATCTGAAAAGCAAATGACACCATGACCTAAATCAGCCATTCTACCAGAATCCTTCTATTTTTCTTTCCCTCTTTCACTACCAGAATGCAAATGGAGTATCTGGTGATTAGGCACCTGAGTTATCCTCAATAACGTTAGAAAATATAAAATAACCCCTGATTCCCTTTATTGGTTGAGGAACAGATTACCTGTCTTTCTTTTATACGCATATTAAAAAGATAGGAAATTGTACAAATGCTTTTTAAAGCAAGGAAATATGTTGCACTAGAGTTAACACCAGCACCTTGCTCAGACAGAACTTGGAAAAGTTACTTGTATAGACTTCAGTTCCTGGAATTCCTTACTCCCTGATTTGTAGTCCAAAAAAAAAAAAAGCTTTCAACAGCTCCACCCCTAGAACACATAGATTTTTTTTCAGTCATTCATGCTGAAGTGTATGCACCATTTAAGGGTTGCATTTTGCTCATGTTATCCAGTAGCACCCACTTCTTACATGATGCTTTTCACATAGTAAGTTCATACATTCAGTAACCTATTTTTAATAGAAATCAAATGATGTGCATTTAAATTCATCTGTGTAAGCCATGATAACCCATCATTAGGTTGAAGCACAGAGGTCAGCTGAGCATTGCTGTTTAGTTGAAATAAACTAGGTTTATCTTGCATCTAGCTTCTCTTTAGAGATAAATCCAAGTTCTTGGTTATCTTCTAGTCCCCTCAGGTTTCTAATCACTTTGTTTGATATTGATTTTTTTAAGTTACCAATCATTTAGACAGGGTATTTCATTTACTTTACAAAGATTATCATACAACAAGTTTTCGCAAGGATCTCCTTATGTGGTATAGCAAAGAAACAGAGTACAGGCTCTTCTGATAGCTCCATTGTAGAAAACCAGGATGAACATGAGAATGCAAGGCAGATTTTTCCAACCATCTAACTCTTCATAAATGTGTCTTTTGTTCCTGTTTGAAACCAACAAGTCAGTGCATAGAGAAATAAAAGAGAAGGAGATTAGAAACCCCCTTTTGCAAATTTAACATTATTAATAGATTGTGCAGATGCAGAAGACTGAAAATGTCAACCAATCGATTTCCTGCTTTCCAAAGAAAAGCTTCAGGGGATTGCCATTTTTTTCCTTGCCCAGTTCAAATGGGGGGGGGGGGGCTTGCATCCTAGTGCTAGATTATTTACAATGCGAGAAGGCATGACCCAGAATATCCAAAACAACATGTCAATATCATATTAACAAAATTTGTAGCCATAGGCAAACGCTGATAGAAGAGCTGTAAAGAATAATGTCATCAAAGTTATCGTGAAGATAAACCAGAAGCAGATATTAAGAATTAGGGCTGATATTTACTAAAGCCTACACTCTGGGAAGTATTGTTTACAAGCTCAGTCGAAATAATCTGGGCACATTAAGGAAGAATTTTGTTTTAGCCCTAATGATAAGATGTTCTGAGGGAGAAATTGAGATGTCTTTGAGAGATCCAAAATTTTAACAATTGAAATACTTGCGAGTAATTGAAACAGTGATCCTGCCAAAATGCAGTAGCACAGGGTGGAGGTGACACAGTGCCTCAAGATAGATGGACAGTCAGGCAGACAGAGATATGCGCTATTTTGGTGTTCTTTAAGGGGTTAGCTAATTACAAGAGGAATGGAACATATCAGCCCTGTCCCCTCCACTGTCACTTTGTTTACACCAAAAAAGAGAGAGAGAGAGAGAGAGAGAGAGACTGAAGTAGAGAGCCTCTTGTATGCATTGTGATGCTTGATTTGCCAGGATTCTAGCTCATGCAGATAGCCTTAACCAGTAATGTATTTAAGTCTTTTACTCCAAGTCTCAAGTCAAATCTCCAGTCTTTACTTTCAAGTCTCAAGTCGAGTCTCAAGTCCTTGCAAGATAATCCAAGTCGAGTCTCAAGTCTGGGAGCCAAATTTAACAGAAAAAAGGAGGTGGTGGGAGTGGGGTTTAAGTTTCAATAATTAGAAAATCAAAGCCCCATACCGTCACTCCCTTTCCCACCTTGCCTCAGCAATGCTTCAGACAGACTTTAAAATTTCCTTTAAGGGTTTAAATTTTAAGGGAATGCAGCATAGCTAGTCTGGTGGCTTCCTCACAAGTAATCAGGATTTGATTTAAACTCCCAAGCCCAAATGATTCTGGCCTTTCAAGCCTCCTTTACTCCCCCATTGCTTCAGCCAGATTTTAAACCCTTCCAGCTCCATCCCCATTGTTCCCCATCGTTCCCCATCTTCACCTTGGCATGCTCTCCCCTCTGCCACATCTGCACTCCTCCTGCAGCGCTCAATCAACCCTGCTAACATATAGCTCTGCAGAGCCTGCCTGCTGTTACACACAGGATTTGATACTGCTGAACTTAATGGCATAATGCCACATTGCACACTCTTTTGCTTTGCTGTTGGTGGTTGCCTCTCCTTGTGTGCAGCGGCACATCCAAGCAATTGCTTATTGGTCTGTCTGTGGGCACCAGTTCTCTTTTGTTGCTGCGTTCTGCTCCACGCTGCCATCTGCTGGTCAAACAGGTTGCAGTAATCAGGGTGCTCTAGCTGTTCCCAAAGTGTGCTGATAAGGCTGTTGCAGTCACATTTCTGCAGATCCACTATCATGCCTCAGAAAAGCCAGGAAAGGCCCCAACCTGCTGCAGATGCCAGTGTTAAGCCAGTTCCTAAGAGATCCACTTGATCTTCTAGCAGTGTTACTTGGATGGATGACATTGCCAGTGAGATCAAGGCAATGTCTGCCCAGCTGGTGTAATTGGACAGTTGAATTTCAAAGGCAACTCACACAGACCTGTCGCACTCACACCTTTGAACCACAGCATTCCCTGGATGTGGTATCTGTTCATCCCAATACCCTGCCCCCATTGTAACTGCTATAGCAGCCACTCAAACTGGCTTGGCTGACCTCTACCAACTCATTCAGGGCTTGACTGAAACAATTAAGTCCACTGCTCCTGCATCTGTACCTGAGGGGAGCACAGTTAAGCACTGGCAGTCTCCAGGAGAACAGAGACATCTACACCTGCAGCACCTGTGGTTCCAGCCCCAGAGGGGGGAAGTATTCCTACAGTACTTACACCGCAGTCAGCATCTCCCTTCTCAGGGGAGCTTCTACCCAGGTCGCCCCTCCTATAGCTGTGGTCTCTCTGCCAGTACCCATTCTGTCTGTCTTGCCTAACTCCCAAGTGCAAGCTCAACTCTGCCTTTGATTGACTCCCCATGAGTAACTGCATCACAGGCAAACATCAGCACCAAGGGCACAGCTCAGGCAGCTCCAGATGCTCACTGGACAGATGTGGCAAGGCATGTGCAATAACTAATCCATTAGCATAGCCTGGCACCATGCTAATCATGATGTCCTTCACAACCATGGCCGGATAGGTGGCACCCCCATCTTCCACTTGGGAATATGTGCACACTTGGCACACCTGTCCAGAGGCAATGGTATACACCATTTCCCCTATCCTCAGAGGGACATGATCTCTGTTTGGACAACCTGATCCATCAGCTGCAGCAATTCCTTCAAAGGACTCAGATGGAGAGGGATGCCAAACTAGCCTGACCCCTACCTGTGGGGGGTATGAAAGGGGAGAGGGGGCATCAGGAATGAATTAAATAGAGAGGAAGGAAGCCCTGAAGCCTGCAGTTTAGGCATCTACAGGTTGCCTCTTCCCTGATAGCCATTTTGCTACCCTGTGGATTGGTAAATACAGAAAGTATTGCCAGATTCCCAAAAGATCCCTGTTGCTTAATGCCCTCTGTGGGCATATATCTGTCTTGAAACCACAGACCACAGTGTCCCCTCCCTCCCTTTTCTACATATATAGTTCGACATATTTATTTGTGTTTGATGTATTAAAGTTGTGGCCATCTCACTTAACCCATAACTCAGGCCCTTTCCTCAACTCACTTATTTTCGGCGCTGGGGTGTGGTGCTCGTGCGAGCAGCCTCTGGAGAGAGGCTCTCGCTTCTCTGCTTCTTCAGCTCCGCACAAGCTTCCTGCTCATGCGAGAGCCCCGCCTCTTCCTTTCGCAGTGCAGCCTGGGACCTTCCCAGGCTGCACTGAGACAGGAAGCACGACTGGCCCAGCTCCCGAGGCTCTGCATACAAGGTAAGTGCGCGCAGGGCCCTGGAGCGATGTGTGACCACGCAGCATTTTCAGCTTCAAGCCAAAAATGAAAAATGCGTGAGCGGTCCCTGCCGGGCCCTGGAGCGTCACGCAAATGTGAGTGCGTCATGTGGACCGCTCCTCACATGTGCGCGCAGCTGAAGGGGCCCCTTCACATAGAAAATACCATGTGAAAAGGTCCTCAGTGTCCAGCCTCTCTGTCTCAGCACAGTGACTGAACAAGGCTCTAAGTGCAGACAAAAAAATAGCATAGACACACACACACATGCACATGCATGTTCAAATACATATGTCATAGTTAATGTGTTGAGACTGCCTTCTCACTTCAGCCCAACTTCCATGCATTTAAGAGCAAGCTGCTTGCAGACAGACCTATGTCCACAGGTTCCCTTCAGAAGATCTGTAATCTTAAACACACACCGAAGTATGGGTTATACTTTTGTTACTATACAAATGGAACACAGAACAAGAATGGATACATTTTAAGAATAATAAACTATTACATTTAGAAGGTTATAATACAAGATTTGGCTGGCAAAATTATCTTTGTTATCAAAAAACAGAAGTAAATAGAGATTTCAAAGACCAAAGAAGATCCCTAATAAGTTTGGCAAACTGTGTGTGTGTGTGTGTGTGTGTGTGTGTGTGAAAATAAATTACCAACTTGGATGTCAGTCACCACATGAAGCTTTTAAAATAACTGAGACAAAATCAGGAGAATCGCTAAGGTATAAGGACTTGATTAAATGAGAAGGAAAGAAACCAGTGTTGAAAACTAGGGAAGAATTAACTGATCAAAACTTTGAACTAAACTGTTTCCCATATAGGCATCTAAAAGAAAGATTTATAATGGATAATAAACTTATTGGCTTTGAAGAAGAAGAGAATAAGTTAGATGAAATTTTGCTGGGAGACCAAAACTAAAAGAATTTTCAAATTATATAAAGTGCTATTAACTAGAGAATTGGAACAAGAACAGATCAACAATCCCATGATAAAGTGGGCACAGAACATTGAACATAATATAGAATTGGCTAAATGGGAAAAGATATGGACTGAAGATATAAAATTCACACTGTGCCTGAACTTAGCAAGATAATGTACCAATGGTATATGACACCACAGAAATTAAAAAGATAACTTATAAAGGGAGCGGTCTGTGTTGGAAATGTGAGAAAATGGGCGGAACACATTTTCATATGTGGTGGACGTGCCAAGTAGCAAAGAAATACTGGGAAAAAAAATATGATTCAATCACAAAGATCCTGGATATAAAATTTGAAATGTCCCCAGAAACATATTTGCTAAATATAATTGGAAGACAAGAAGAATGGAGAACAAAAAAGAAAGTAATATTTTATCTAGTTACAGCAGCAAGACTATGTTATGCACAATGCTAGAGGGGAAAAGCCCTCAATAAAAGATTGGAAGTTAAAAATCTCAGACCTTTTGGAAACGGAGAAGTTGACAAACTTGATGAAAGGAGCTTCAAACCATCAGTCTGAAAGGAACTCAAAGTCAGTTATAGAGTGAGTAAAATGAAGGTAGGCCATTTCCGCACTATACTCTTGTAGGGCAATTATTCCACTTTCAACATCCTATGGAATCCTGGAGTTTACAGTTTAGGGAGGGGCCAGCTGGCCTCTCCTTAAACTGCAAACTCCAGGATTCCATAGGATGTTGAAAGTGGAATAATCGCCCTATAAGAGTGTACTGTGAAATGGCCGTAATCACAGCAAACAAGATAGACAATATGATAAGACTTGCTAAAATAGTTCTGCTTTAAGAGGGTAAGAACTATAGGATTCTATTAAGCCATGTGTATTAGATAACTAATATTAGTCACGTATACTTAGACAAAATGAGTTTTTTGATATTAGGAATTCTAAGTATAAAGAAAGATAATCTAGACACACGACAATAAAAAGATAATGCACAAATTGTAGGTTCAGTAGAATCATCGGAAAGCAGGTTGGACTTGGGAAAGCGTGGGTAAAGGATGGTAGGGAAAGGGAAAGGGAGTAGAAGGAGAAGAAGGGATGGGAGGGAGGGAAATAGGAATTTTATATATTGAAAAATATATTGTAAAGATTGAAAATGTAAATAATTATACATAGATAACTTGCTTATTTTCAATATATGGAAATTAACTGTGTAGATAATGTAACAAATATGTATTGATAAATGTTTAGAATAAAAATTATTTTTAAAAAAAACAAATGGAACACAGAGCACATAGAGATCAAAGATATGGTACTAACATGATCTGAATCTATTTCTATGCATTTATTTGGATCGGGATTATTTCCACGGGGCATTATAAGCTTAGTTCATTTACTTTCTCCCCCACATTTTGAATGAGATGAATTACACACACCAGTACTTTGTATAGATGTCTCTGATCACACTACATATTGCCTTGCCTAATAGAACTGAAAATATTATTTTTCCATTTCTCCATAGCATCTAAATAAAGTGATATGTATAAGCCATTGTATAGTGCTTGAACATGCCAGTGGACTGGATACAGGTATACACTGAACTAGAGCCTAAGAAATCAGACTAATACCAGGGGAGAGTGATTCCTGTATCCAGCAGATAGGTCAACTGCCTGTACAGTAAGACTCCCTGTAACCTAATAAGTCTAGGAGAGTTCCTGAATTAATTGGTGTCATTGGAGAACTACTGTACGTGATCTCTCCAGAAAGGAGATCTTTCCACTGCCAGTGTGAGCAGCTTTGGTGAGAGTCACCTTCTTTCCCTTTGACGAAGGCAGCAAAATGTTTTGAGCCAGCCTTGTTCCAGTCTCGCTGGGTAGAAGATATGAGTCAAATAACTAGGATTCTTAGTACACTACAGAGACTTCTGGGCAAATATCACATGTAATTTCTATGGGATTACTTTCAGGACAGCCATTTCCATTCTCTGTTCTGAAGGAATACGTGAATTTACAAAAATATTAGTCTCTTTTCTACAAACGTTAAAAAAAAACAACTTGCAGCCCCCTAACAGAAGTATTATTGACTCTCCTAATCAAAGCAGTCAATCATTGCTGTTCATTCCTCACCAGCGCATCACTATTTGCAATGGCAAATCTTAATCAGCAATATCCTATCTACTTCTGAAATGTTTGTGGCAATATAGGCTCAAAATATGCTGAATGGTGATGCACATTAATAAAGTGCATATCTCCAGGGGGATTCTGATGCATCTCGGCTCACTGTTGCTATTACTGATCACACATTAAATCATGTTAGGAAGAGAAACACCTCTTTAAAGTTATTTAAGGTTCACTTTGCTTCAATGATTTCAATTTAAAAATTAGCATTTTAGCATGCACCATCAACTAACATGCACCATTTCTTCTGTAGGGAAAATATGACATAATCTATATTCTGCTGCCCTCTGGCTGAAAAAGGAGCATGGTGCCAAGTACCATAAATATTCAGTGTATGCAAATACTACTTTCTTGAAGTATGCAAGTGTTGTTTCACTTTTTTAATTTATGTGTGTTGCTTAATACTTTGCTGAAAGGAATCTATAATATATAAATTATCACTACTTTCTGAAGAAGTACAGAAATTGTGGGTTTTCTCCAAGCCCCTCTTGTAAGTGAGTGGTACCAGTTTTAGGCTACATAAGGTTCTGTGTTCAAAGAACTGAATTCACATAAATGAAATGAATAAAATTATAGGCATCTACTTAACTGGCCAGCTAGGTCATTAGCTATTTATTCTGCCCGCTTTTCAGTTTAGAGCAGAGTGGCAGCTGTCTAGAAGCTGTGGTCTCTAATGGATGCTGTGGTTTCTAATCGCTTCCTCCTGGACTATGGTTCTTCCAATTATATACGAACCAGATTTCCTTCTCCTCAGGTGTATTCTCTTGGTCAGGGATGGGCACATCTTTCCTAGTTTCTGTGGATTTTTCTTTTTTCCAATCTTAAATTCAGTTTATCCGGACACATACCATCACTTTCTCATCTGCGTCATCAGCGTACAGCGCCTGCTTTACCAGCAGAAAGTCCTTCATTCGATCAGTGGAAGGTGAAGAGCTTTCTCTGCCTCAGCCCCACAGAGCCACCACTATTCCTTGCAGACAATTCTCTGCCATTTGGACCAAGGATCTGACTCAACAGAAGGCAGTTTCCCTTCATATCTCCCAAATCCTGACAATGATTGGCTAAGCTGCCCTTGTGTCACTGAAAGTCAGTGTGAAGTATGGAGAAGAATCTCTTGCTGCCCCTGATCCTAAAAAGAGGCAGAGCAAACCAAAGAGACCAGTAAAGGATGTGAAATAGCACGTGCTGGAAAAGCAGTTTGTCTGGCTTAAAAAACAGAAGAAACCTTAGGAAGTGAGACCTGGAACATGGGGAAAGAGATAAGAAAAGGCTACATAGAAAAAGATAACAGGAAAGAGAAAATCAGGAGAGTTGACAGATGAACAGTGTATACTCAGGAGTTGTAGAAGAACGGAAACACTTTCTGATTAAGAGGAGGAAGGCGGATGTAAATCTTTAGCACCAGGGCTGCTAGTCAATTTTTAAAAACTAACTGCATGACAAGATTTTTTAAGTATTTCAACACACAGTCCACCTACCTGACAACTAACTGATGAAAAGCTCAGTTTCTTGATTCTGGTCCTCACGGTCTGAGCTTTCCTCATCTTCAGGGTCTAACCAATCTCTACATTTGCATTACAAATTTGTATTGGCTTCAGTTACTTTCAAACAGTTTTCTCCTGTCTCATGCAGCTCAATTTAATGAGACATGGAGAAGCCTGGCTGAAAATGTTTTGCTCCCTATAGCAAAGGACAAGATGGCATCCCCTTCCCATATTCCATTTACAGAAACTGATGAGACAGGCAGCTCAGTCTTATTTCAACATTTCTCAAGGACAGTGTTTTTCAGATGGGGAGAAGGAGGCATAAGGTAAGCCACAAGTCCCACACAGTTCTATCCCCCAACATGTTGCCACTGCTTCCCATCCCCAAATGTGCTGAGGCAGGCACCTCATCCTCCCAAATGGTAATGTCCCTGGTGGTGAAGTAACATTTGAGATGCCAGTAGACTGGTTGCCTATTCTCTGGGAAGAAGGTCCTACTTTGAGGCAAGCGGGTGGATTAGACAGAATTCCAAGGGGTGGAAACAGTTCTTTTCCCCAGAACTTGATCTGATAACTAATAACTTAGCACTTCTGATATTTTTGAAAACTCAGTAAGAAAGATTTTTTTAAAATACTTTGAAGAGAACAATGATGCTATGTTCTTAATATTCATAAGCAAGTTCTCAAGCTTGAAAGAAAAACTAATTTGCTCTTTAAGTTTTCCAGCAGACAGCTGGAACAAAAACAACTTTATGAATTATTGCACTCTACACAGAAGGATTTGCTTGAAATGTTCCCCTTCTGTTCTGTGGAGTGGGGACAAGACATTCTCACTTTACTTCATTTACAGCTGCTTGATTCACATCTGTAGAAACGCTTCTAAAAATACCACATGAAAACAAGTTCAGATACAGGAAAATACAGTGGGGAGTGAGCGTAGTTGGGGACATGTTTTGCATGCCAAAAATCCCCAATTTATTCCCTGGTTGTGTTATGTTGTTGTTGTGTGCCTTCAAGTTGTTTCTGACTTACGGTGACCTATCATGGGCTTTTCTGAGACTGAAAGTGTGTGACGCACTCAAGGTCACTTACTGGGTTTCCGTGGCCCAGCTAGGGAATCAAATCCTGGTCTCCTGCTCAAACCACTGACCACACTGGCTCACTCCAATTAAATGGATCTTGGGTGCCCAATCTGAGAAAGATCTACTCCTTAGAACGCTGCTGTTCACTCTGAATAAGTAGCACTGGGCTAGACGGTCCACTGGGTCTGACTGAATCCAGAGCGGCTTAATGCGTCTGGAATGGTGTAACTAGCAAGTGCAGTTTACTAACAAATCCCAATCACCATTTAATGTGGTTTATGTGCAGAAATGTACCACTCACCCATTTGTTTTAAAATAAATCTGTCATTCTAGGCCACCAAGGTTATTTCAGCATTCTAAAAGAAAAAGAAACAGAATTCTGCAAGTACCGATTGCACTGTTTCTAGGTCAAGACAAACAGCAGGTCACTTAAACAAAGAGCAAGTAAAATTACATGGGAGAAACATCTGCCAACTATAAATACAGTTTCTTTAAAAGCATGGAGTATGTTTTACTCCATATTTAAGACAACTTTTTAAAGCTAATGCACAATAGCCATAGAGGCATCACTCCTGTCCCTAGCCAACAAATAGCCTAGTCTCTTAGCAGGCTTCCACAGACCTTCCTTGGCTATGGCCTCCAGTGATTTCAACTTCCACACTGGCTTTCACTACTGTTCTTCTTCTTCCAGGATGTCTCAAGCTCTTCCTCGCCTTTTCTGTTTTCCTCACAGTGGACTCCCCAGGCCTGGGATGTAGGTATGAGGGAAGAACAAAATGAGGGCATTGCCCCACTACATAAAAATTATGCTCCTCTAACATTTTTTTTCTTCAGTCCCCAAACTTATACCATTGTAGATAGTGAGAGAGGCAAAATCATTCATACCCAGAACTCTTATATTTGCTATGTTCAGATTTTCTAGGTAGTTTTGCCTGCCTCTTTTCTTTAAATGCCTAAACTCTATTTCTAAAAGTGCAGCTTGAGATTTAATTTACTGCAGTGCTAAAATTGGAAGACAGAAGGAAAATTTCATTTGGAGGCAAAATTCTTATAGGTGTGGCAATGTCTTCATTGGTCCCACCCCATTGTAGCTCCTGCAGGTGACTTGACTCTAACTCTCAGAAATGACTCTGCTTATATTTACACTTGTGCTGTGCTGGGAGAACTTCAGCCTATCACATTCTTGCTGAGCAACATTCCATTACATCGCCTTGTTTAAAATTCAGCAACATAAAACCTTTTCAAATGCTTGATAAATCAGCAAAAAGACTTTGATAAACCACCAATCAGACTTGGAATTCCTTTTTCCTTTCTGTCTTCCCAGACAATTATGAGTGATAGAAAGTAAAAATTAACATTCAGCTAACATACATGCAAACAATGTAGCTTCCCTATGATCCAAAGTACTGCAAGAGTAAACAGAGACACTCTCCCATTAGTAACCACTTTATTACTCAAGAGTTATTGCATACAAACATTCCTGTCACAATGTTATCTTCTTCTTCTCTTCACCCACCCTCTCAGACATACAAGATGAAAACCATAGCAAATGGAGAAAGAACTGCTGCTGCCAAAATGTTTCCCCACTCCCAGGCTGCATGGCCCATTCAGAGCACTCAGCTCACTTCCTTTTCCTCCTACTTACAGAAATGTTAAGTGCCTATCACAATCATTTCCTTTGTCAAAACATTCTCTCATCCCGGTTGTTCTTTCTCCTGACACTATTAAGTGTTCTTCCATGTGGTACTTTTCCCTAGAATATTAACAGTATATGTTGCAAAGACATGTTGGTCGGAATTCAGGGAGAGACATCTGCATGCTTACGTGACCCTTATGCATGAAAGTATCCTTTCCGGCATTGTGGGGGTTAATATTCCTGTCCTGTCTACTCAGCACCAAAGGCTCCCCTCCCAATCTATTCTAAAGTCCCCAGTTGCCTTATACAGGCATTCCATATTTCAATATGAATAGGCAGGATCAGAGAAGAGTCTGTGTTCCCACCACCACCAAGCTGGACAAGCAATGATTACAGAAGTGCTGAGTCCTATGAATCTCAGTGCTGATGTCATCATTGTGCATCTGGTTATGGCGGGGCAAGAGTATAGCTAGATCTTCTCTGATCCTGCCCACTCAAGTTCACAAATAGAATGTAAAGAAGCTTCAGCCTTTAAATTAAGTTGGGGCTAGTATATGGGTCAGTGTAATGTAAGGCCTGCCTCCAGATATTTACACTACCCTAATGCTGATTTGAGGCCATTACATATTTCTGCACAGATGGATGGATGAGTGAATGGATGGATGGACAGAGAGATGACAGAGACAGGAATAGAGATAGAAACACATATATATTTATTGCAGTGATTAACAACCAGAACTTTGTATTAATAAAATTAGGGATGGGACGAATCCAGAATTTTCCAGATCCAAATCCCTGGAAGGTTCTGGGAATCCACGAATCTCACGAATCTCAAATCTTTCGAATTGTTACCCTGTGAACTGGGGGTCCCGGGAGGGACACCAAAATGTGCTCAACTAAAGTTGGGGAAAATTAGCTCAGAGCACTACTTAGCGTTACGAGAGGCAGGGTAACGCAGCGAGATCTTGAACCGTATGTCTACAGGGTCGGGTCGAGTCAAGGAGAACACAGAAGTTGAAATAATAAATGATGTTTATTAAATACAAGCAAAACAATGTATGCGACACACTCATACAAGATAACTAAAGAAAATAAAGGTTGGAGTGGTATAGAGGGATTTTTAGAGGGATTGCTGGTTTGGGTGATACTTCACCTATCCTGAAGCCCAGAAAAATAGAGAGCGAAGCTGGGGTGCGATGTAACTCAGCACGTGGAGCTGAGGGGAGGCTCGCCAAGCAAAGCGGCAGCAAGGCGGGATGAAACTCGGGAGCGATCCGAGGAAGGTCTCGGAATCAAGGGTTTTTATAAGGAGAATTGTGACTGCAGGCTATGCCGTACTTGGGGGGAAAACAATAGATTTGGAGTTGGAGACAAAGCCTCCGAAAGGTCAGAATCTGAATGACTGAGTTATCATAGCGGTTCTCAATAGAGTAGCCAGTATGCAAACGCAGAGTACTTGGGTATTGTATAGCTTACCCATCAAGCTGCCATCACGGGGCAGAGGCTCTTTTGTAAGTGGCGTGCATACTTAATTAGAGTACTTGCCTGGAGGTCTCCTAAAGCAGTGAGTCAGCTATTTCTGGCCTGCCTGTATTGTAGTTTGAATCTTACAGCTATTAACGGCCAAGCTTGTTTACATGCTTGTCCGGTGGCCTTGCAAGCACATGGAAAGGAATAGAGAAGTGCAGCCAAATTGTGATATCAAGGGATATCTTTTAATATCCCCAAAGCTCGGACTAGCCAGGGCAGTAACAGAATCCTATTTTAAAAAAGATTTTAAAAGCAGGGAAAAGAAGGATAATCTTCGGCAAGACACGCTCTCTCAGCCTTAGCAAAAGCCCAGGCAAAGGCAAATCTCCCTCTGAAGAAATCTGGCCAGGACAATTGTCATAGTTTTGCCTCAGGATCTCCCCAGACTGAAAATGTCATGAATGCCCTTCATACACAGGCAGGAAAATGTAGATTAATCCCACATTTTCCTGCCTGTGTAAACAGGACCACTACAGTACAGAGATAATCCAGGTGAAAACTGGCTTTTCTTTGCATAGCTCCTTCTGGCATTCTGGGGTTTGTAGTTTGATGATGCACCAGCACACTTTGGCAGAGAAGGCTGTGACACCTTGTAAAACTGCAAGCCCCAGAATTGTGTCTGAAAGACGTTTGCAAGTGAGCTATGCAAAGGAATGTTTCAGCTGCCCTTGAAATCTCAACCCTGTAGCTTCCAGTCAAGTGCTGAACTTAAACATGAAATGTTCAATTTAAATCTCTTAGAATACAACCCTAGATGTAATTTGTGAAATTGTTAGCAAAGGCCATTATTACTCCAAGGGAAAAATTCATCTACTTGCCATCTCCCCTTGTGTGTCTAGTCTCCCAGATTTTCAGGTGTTCTGGTATTCCAGGTTTTCAGGCGTCCCAGTCTCCAACAAACTGTTTGAGTGGTGGATTCGAAAGATTCGGTTTACCTATTTTGGCACAGGGATTCGGATTCCTGAATCTCGAATCCCTGCCAAGGATTCGAGGATTCAGTTGGCCCATCCCTAAATAAAATGTTCTGACTTCTGACTTCTTAGTTGCTTAAAATCAAAATTTGTTTGCTTTTCAAATGCCTGTGCACATTCACACACTTTCACACATGCATGTATCCATCCGTTTGTTTCCTTTGTTGAACACTGTATTTCACAAATCTGACCACATACCATAGCTCTGGTTTGCAGCATTATGCAGAATCACAGCAGAGCAGAGTCTGACAAAGATTTTACATCATCCAGATTCACACAGAATTGAAATACCTATCTCTTTACCTCTTGCTTATAATGATTTTACTTAGCATTTATGCAGCACTTTTAAACATAGTCATATCAGTAATTTGAAATCTCTGTTTTCAAGGAGATGTTCAAAGCACTTTATATATCTAATATTTAAGGTACTCAACAGAATCAAGTGGCTTAAGAGGGTGCTTATTTAAGGTGGTGGTCCCTGAACTTGTGTTGGTCCCTGAGCTATTGGCTGCTGGTCCCTGGTGAGTTTCCAGAAAAGTGAGCTAATTTTGTTAATGTTTATGTTTTTGGTAAAACATAAATAAATTGCCAATAATTTCTAATGTCTAGTGAGTTTAGTGACCCGTATTTCCAGTTTCCTCTTCAGGTCTTCAATGGCAATTAGTGGCTTCCTTTTCAGTGGGGTGGTGAATATACTCTGGATTTTAGCCTGAACTTTAAAGGACTTATTCAAATGAACTCTGTTCTCAAAACATGCATATGTGCCTTTCTGAGGTCAACTTATGTGACCCCATGAATTGCATAGGGTTTTCTTAAGCAAGGAGTACTCAGAGGTGATTTGCCAATTCCTTCTTCTGAAATATATCCTACATCACCTGGTGTTTGTTGGCAGGCCCCCATCCAAGTACTAACCAAGGCTGACCCTATTTAGATTCCAAGATTAGACAGGATCTGGTACCTTTAGGGTATTTAGGCCACTCAGCACCCTGGATATTTCCTTTAATGTGGAGCAGACTGAGCAGCCCACTGAAATAGAAACCACAACTAATCACATAGTTTCCTCGGTTCAGACAATCTGTAGCAGTCTACAGGCAAATTGTTTCCACTAGGATCTGTGAAAAAAAAAAGAAAAAAAAGTATTAATAAGCCTCTAATTAGTACATCAAAAGGAGGGAATGGAAAAAAGAAAACAAATAAAATAAGCCTTAAAATAAAAGGTTTATGCAAATCTGAAAAATAAACTCAAAACTGAAGGGAAGAGGGGAAAATCTGGAAAGTTTCTCTTATATTGATCCTGTTTGGGGGAAAATTAGAGGAAAATTAACAAGCCAGGTTCATTTCACCCTGCTGATGTTTGGAATGTACATTCTTTTAAATCTTCAGCAAGCACACCTGTAGTACAGCTCTGTGATCTTCCAAGAAAGGTTGCAAAAGGTAATCCCTTATACTGTAAGAGAATGAATTGATGCAATACAGACAAAGAATCTTTTTTATAAACAAAGTAAACACCTCACCTTGAATATGATCACAACAGAAAATATACTGCCATCATCTGATTGAAAGAAAGAAGCTAAAGAAATAGGATCACCATGAATCAGGGAAGCATACAAGTTCATGTATTACCAGATGGCCCATAGACATAAATGGGATGATACAGAAGCCCTTGGTAAACATTTACCAGCTTATTTGTAGGGTTAAATTGGGCGGGGGGGGGCAGGATTGAAGGGCACACACAAGCTCTGCCCCCAAGTGTCACCTTGCTCTTGGCAGCTTCTTGGCCTTCACATGTTGAACACAGAAGTCTACTTAACTTTTCTAATTATGTTCAGCTGAACACAGTACCAGAGCTCCTGGGATTCACAAGCAGCTTTACCATGTTTGGTTGACATACCCAACTATTATCTCAGTTAATCAGACATAATTGATTGACTCTAAGCCATCAATCACATAGAATGGGGCATTCAAAATATGCAACAGCGTGCAGTCCAATCTGGGAGGCAGATGATGCAGAAAGCAAAAGTAGACAAGACAAGGCATATCCTACTTCTAGACCTGTGGTTCTTAAACTTTTCTTCATCAGGGACCCCCTTTAAATATCTTTTGTTGCTATGGACTTAACTCAAGATTTAAAACCCGAAAGTGCATCAAATATTTATTTAAAATTGCTCACCAAAGGTCTTCAAATTGGGAGAGAAATAAATAAATGCATGCTTCCCTGAGAGCGAGATCCCTTGATGCAGCATAGCAGCCAACTATGAAAAAGGATAGCAGTGAGGAGTGGGATGAAATGAGAATAGGGGACACTGCTGCAGCAAGTGCCACCCCTAGCAAAACATTGGAAGTTGGAAGGAGGGATCACCTTGGCAAAATAAGCTGCCACTCGATTCAGATGAAAGCACGCATACTTATGAATGGAAATGAGGAGATGTACTTGGGATCTTTTATAGAGAGGTTGATTCAACCCCTCCCTTTTCTTGTCTCTAATCCCCCCCCCCCCCCGCTTTTGGTCTTTATTCTTCTCCCTGACTCCTTTGCCTATCTCAGTCTCCTCTCCTCCAGGTGAAGAAGGCAAAAATGTGTGTGGAGGGGTGAGGGTTTCTGATAGCACATTGGACTGCTCTCTGCTTGGAAGGAGGGGAGTGGGGAGAGAGAGAGAAGAAGAAGAAGAAGGGGGGATGCTGAATGGCTGGCTGGCTGTCAGCTCCACTGTCACTCAGCTGCTGAGCCTACCTCCTCCCCTCAGTGGAGAAGTCACATGACAGGCAATGCGTAGGCTCAGCCAGCCAACCAGCCAGCTTGCCTGCCTCCTTTTGTCTTGGTTCCTCTCTTGTTCCTGTCTTGCTTCTCTGTTGTGGGGAGGAGGTGGGCTGAGTAGCCGTTCAAGCCTTTCACAGACCCCCTGTGAGGGCATTAAGGACCCAAATTGAGAACCTCTGTTCTAGAGTATTTTAAAGGGGACTAGTATAACAGCCATAGATATGTCACACTGGCAGATGAGATGGAAAAATGACACAGAGCCCACACGTTGGGGAGAAAATATAAGGACATAGCATTTTTATCAAACAGCCTAACTGGGTGGGAGAATTAGACCTGATGTCTAGCCTTCAAGTAATATCTCCAGATAGTTAACATAATTTGTTTGCAAATCATGCCCAGCCCTTCTATTTCCAAACTTTTAAAATCTGGAAGCAGCTAACCCAGGAAGTTCATAGGTTTGGACATGGTAGGTGTGCAATGCCATTTTTTCCCCCCTGGTATTGAGGTAGTAGAAACAGAGATGAACTGGGCATCATCTAGATTATTCCAAATAATCACCTTTCAAGGCTATAACCCCCAGTTGTCTAGTTTGGATTAATACTTATTTCCCTCCTGGCACACTAAAATCCTCTGAGGAAGTTCAGATGCATGCTGATGATTTGATGGTTAATCTCTGAAGGATTTTCCCAGATATTCATTTATTACTTTATAAAAAAAAATGTAATGCTAAAGTAAAGTATGTGCCTTCAAGTTATTGCTGACATATAGTGACCCCATGAATTTCATAGGATTTTCTTAGACAAGGAACACTCAGAGGTGGTTGCCATTGCTTTTCTCTGAATACAACCTACATTGCGGGATATTCCCTGACAGTCTTCCTTCCAAGTACTAACCAAACCTGATCCTGCTTAGATTCCAAGTAGGGACCAATTTTCCTGTACGGATAAAGCATTGTGTATCTCTTAGAACAAAACATATCTACCTGATATTCTTCCAGGATCATGATAGCAAAAGGGATAGCTTAGAGTTATATTGTCTTGTTTATAAGCATCCCTTCATTACTACATTAACAGTTGTTTCCCTGGATTTGCACAATTGTTCCTTTCTTTTCTTGGGTTCAAATGGGGCCAGTGTGATTGATTATATGATAGTTATCCCCTATCTCCTTAATACATTTTCTGCAAAAAGTTGCTTTTGATAATGGATAACAATATGATTACTTAGCTCTTACACTGGAGTTGCAATTGCTAATTACAGACTCTATAGTAAAGTCAAATAGTAAAATGGGATTTTCAAAATGAAAAACACTTAAATGATTTACAAGCACTGATTACAAACTAAGGGAATTCTTTTATACAATAGATTTAAGGAAATAAGAGTTTAAAGTCCTTGCGATATATGGAAAATTTTTAAGATCTATCAGGACTCATTTTGAGACTATTTTTGGTAACTGCAGCTATTTTAAAGAACAGAGTCCTTATTGAGTATAGTTGGTCTGATCAAGAATATAAGGACAAAAAGCAGTTGTATTGCTTATTCAGGATGACTATTACCTAAGAAACAATTAACCAATTATTGAGCTGTTATTGCATTGTATTATTATTGATAGAACTAAATTGATTCTCATGGGGAGCAATTATGGCTGTTAAGGATATTTGATTATGATCTTTTAATCTTTTTTTTTTCAGTCATGTCCAATTTTATTAACAATGTTTGTGAACATTATAATAATTATTAGCTTTCTTGTGCAACATATGGATTCAGAGACTTCAAGGGCATTTAGCTACAGACACAGACACAGTCAGACTCGTAAAACACAAGTCAGAATAACAGGACACATAGCTTGTGCTCTGCGAGGGCTCCTGATTCAAATGCCTCTAGTGCCTTGAATGTCAGTGCATCCACAAATAGCTGAAAGTACAGAGCCTTGCCTCCAGTGTAACAAATACATCATCTACAGTAAAAGAAACTGATGCAGTACATGTGAATTGGATTCATCTTCACATCTAAATTGTAAACTAATCAGGGAAGACATCAATTAATGATAATGATGTGCAAATAGACAACTATGAATATTTGAATAGGTCAACCATTTACATTATGATTTGGCAAAGCTAAAACAGACTAATCCAAAGGTACACAATGAATATTCCCACTGATAGTAAGCAGCTTCTTATAGGCAAATAGAAAGATGTGGGTAAATTGGACTATTCTTCACAGCTGGCAATCTGCTTACCCTAAAAACACTTTCCTCTAAAAACCTGTGGTTGAATCAGCGTGCTTAAAATATTTTCGGAGAAATAATCTCCATTATTTTATTAACTTAAACTAGTAATGCAAAGATTTTGGATTTTTCAAATGCAGACCATCTTTATAGCCATACAATGCCTGGAGCATCCAATCACTCACTCACTCTTTCACACACACACACACACACACACCTTTTGAATTTTTCACATTTTGTTGTGTTACAAACTGGAATGGACATGGATTTACTTGGCATTGCTACTACTTGATGTATATAAAATAGTCAACATTGTGAACATAGGTGCCCTTTCTTTTCTTTTTTTTTGTGGCACAAAAGTTAAGCAACCAAAAACAAACTGACACTTGTTGTTTCCATAAGTAATCACTCCCATGAGTCAATAACTGATAGAAGCACCTTTAGCAGCAATTACATCAGTGAGTTTTCTTGGGAAAGTCTCTATTAGCTTTGTACATCTGGATTCTCCAGTTTTTGCCCTTTCTTCCAGTTCTGTCAGGTTGGATGGGGATCGTTGATGATCAGCAGCTTTTATGTCTTGCCACAGATTCTCTGTCAGATTAAGGACTCAGTTTGGACTTGGCCATTCTAAAACATTGGTCTTGGAACAATGTTCCTGTTTTTCAACCACATTAAAGCTACTCCAGTGATATGTTTACAGTTGTTGTCCTATTGGAAGATGAATTTACACCCAAATCCCAGGTCCCTTGTAGTCTGAAACAGGTTTTCCTCCAGAGTTTCCCTGTGTTTGGGTTTGTCTATCGTTCCTTCAATCCAGACCAGTTACTCAGTCCCTGTGGAGGAAAAGCACACCCACCATATGATGCTGCAACCCCCATCCTTGACTTTGAGGATGGTATTCTTAAGACAATGTGCACTGTTGGCTTTGTACCAAATGGTTAGCTGTCTTGGGTTTCATATTGGAATAATAAATAAATAAGCTGGGATAATAAATAAACAAACAAAAAAAATAAGCTGAGATCCTGTATTATCATCTTAATTACTAAGATGGAAATCCATCATCTTAGTTATGACTGACAATGCGCCTCCAAACCTAACTTCAAAGCTTGGTAGTACCCTGACGAAAGTACTTCTGCGGTGCTAGAGATCAGAACTCTGAGAAATGACATCCACAATGCTCTCTCAGTCATAGGGTGTCTTGAGAACAGGTAGCTGGAGAAACTCCTTGAGTTCTGCCACAACTGCTTGTCGCAAGGCACCCTCCAAGTTGGAGCATGCTGTGGGTATCATTTCCCACCACCTCATTCTCCTATTCCACAGAAACTCTTCATCTGGCATGCTGCCAGGCTGTGAAAGTAGGTTTTGGCGGGCTGTGTTCATGACTGTAAATGTGATTCTTCAGCAGTTACAATATGACAAGATTTGCTTATAATATTGTAACTGGTGAACAGGATACCAGCCATAGTGTTTTGCAGCAAGGCCAGTTGCGCATGGGTCTCATAAAAGGAAAGATTATTTTCCCACAAGTTTTGTCTGTCTCCCACAAATTCCAAACAGGTTTTGATATGAGTTTGTTTCAGCAATGGCTTTCTTCTCACCACTCTTTCATAAAGCCTAGCTTTGTAGAGCGTTTGAGTTACAGTTGTCTCATAAATGGTTTCTCCCATCCTAGCTGCAGGTGTCTCCAGCAACATTAGTTATTGACATTGTGGTGCCTCTCTTGGCTATAATGCCTCCTCTTTCAGTCACAGAGTTTTGAAGGGCAGCCTTCTCTAGGCAGAGCCATGGCTAAGTTACAAACATTTGATTATAGGTCAGAACAGATTTAACTCTGAGAGATGTTCATAGTTTGAGGCAGGGTCTGATGGCCTAGTCCTAATTGGTCCTTCTGAACTTCTTTTGCTAGAACCTTAAGATTTATTATGCTGTTTTCTTAAACATGCACTCCAATGAAGTCTGGAGCCTTCCAGAAACAGGTGCATTTAACCTGAGATCATGTGGCATTTGAATTACACACAGATGGACTCCATTAAGCAACCTATATATATTTTTGGAAGCAATGAGTTGCACCAGAACTTGTTTAGGCATGTCACAGCCAAGGAGGTGATTGCTTACAAAATCAACAGGAGCCTGTTTATTTTTGTTTACTTAACACTGAGACCAAAATAAAAGTGTTTTACATTTTCACAGTGTACTTGTTATAACAATACCAATTAAATCAGTTCCAACTGCAGGTTATAATACAACAAAATGTGGAAAAGTCAAAGGCGGGGGAGGATGAATACTGCTGCCTTTATTTGATTTCTAAAAATGGAGAATTTCATACTTTTTTCCATTTCTCTCTTTCCAGTTAAGAACATCACTGTTCCCTTAGCCATCCTGAATATGAATTAACCATGACAGGATATTTATTGGTTCAACTAAAAGATGTGCTTATAATAATGTGTATTTATTTAGTTAGTTTGCTTCCTATACATCCTATTACATCCTATAAACCAGAGACAGAGAAACTGTTTCCTACAGACCAGAACCAATCTATTGAGACCCTTCTTTTGGCCTACAAGCTTCTTCTGGTTAGAGGTAAGGAGATAATTTGAGTATTTAAGTATCAGAGATAATGAGAGTTTTTAAAGGTTTCAATCTGACAACCACGCAGCAGAGCATAAATATCCACATGTGGACCTACACTGTGCTGAGCCATATACCCTTCCCATGACTTGCTGTAAAGCCACTGAAGCCATCCCATATGGCTATGCTGTGCTTTGCAGCAAGCAGGCAGAACCAGAGAAGCATCTGGCTGTGTATCCACAGCCAGAGACACAACGATTACAGCGGTGCTGAAACCCCTGGAAAAATCCCAGTGAATCTCAACACTGATATTAGCACATGGGGACGTAGCCAGATGCTCCTCTGATACTGCCTGCTAACTATGGAACAGAAAATTTCTATGCACGGCAGCCTCGGGCCTTTAAGTCAGTCAGGAAGGGCTTTGGGTGCTGTGGAGAGAGAAAGAGAATACCAACCTCCACAGCATGCACAAAAAGGATTTCAATGTAAAGGACACTTACATGTGTATATATATCCCTAAGAGAATTCCAGCCAAAAGACATTTAAACTTTAAATTTTCTACATAGAACAGAGTTGTAGTTTAGAGACAGGAAAGCTCTTGCATGGAACTGAAGTACTTTGCAAGTAGGAAAAGTCTTGAGATGACCTGACATGTCATTTATATGTTTGATGGGAAAGTCTCCTAATTAGAAAAAATAACATCTTACCCTGCCCGCTTTAATTTACTCCATATTCTGGCCTACAACCTGCTCCACGCTTATAGTTCCACTCACTATTGTAATGTGACCCCTGAGATCCTTCCTAAATTAAAATTTGGTCTCAAGCTAAAAAATTTTCCTCACCCTTGCTATACACTTTCAGTGTGAGGAAAAAAAAACATTTTACAGGAAAGCACCATTAGCACTACAGCAGATTTATTTTATTTCATGTATTTTGACTCACTTTATCAATAAAATTATTCCAAGGTACAGATGGAATGGGTATTCAGCAATTTCCTGGTTGAAGTCAAGATCTGGTGCTCCTGATTTCTTGGCAATATTCATGGCACGAAAAATAACTTCTAGAAAATGCCTGCAATCTTGCAAAAACCTTTTGTTACTATTGTTTTCAGCAAAACAAAACCTACACACTTTGTGAACTGTGCGGTTTGAGAAACTGAACAACTTTCCTAGAAAAAAAAGTTCATGTGTTTTTTCACTCTTACATGTACTTCAGAAAATTGCACAAAATACAAAAGCAAAACTGTATCATAAAGTGTTGTCTGTATGCACGTGCTGTTTGTTTGTTCCATGGACAATGTAGTTCTCTTTGGACTTTTGAGGCTGTATTTCTCATTCTGTTTTAAAGCTGCGCAACATTTGAAGTTATGCAACATTTAAAGCTTATGCAACACTCCATTTTGGATGTTTTTTGTTCATCTTTTTGGAATGTCCCATAGCTTTTGAAGCTGTGCATCATTTTTGTGCTTTCCCACATCTTATAGAAGGGGGGGGGGAGCTAAAGTTGCATAACATTTAAAGTTTTGCAAAATTCCATTTAGTACTTTTTTCCCCTCTGTCTTTTTGGAATCCTTCATAGCTTTCATGGGAAAGCTGCACAGCTTTCTGGAAAACTGTGCTGCTTTTCCAGAAAGTCTATAGTTTTCTTTAGAAAGTTATTCAGTTTCCAGTCATTCAGGAAAATAGTTTCTCAGTGTCTCAGTGCTGCTAGAAGATTTTTTTTAAATCAATTTTTAAAAAATTTTACACATATATGCAAAAGGAAAAACAGAAACACCAATTAAAACAGTACATCTAAAAAAAGAAAGAAAAGAAAAAAAGCATAATTGAAGAGAGACAGTTAAACTAAGCATTATACACAGCAATGAATAATCAAAAACAAGATGTATTTAAACTAAGCTAGCAATCTAACAAATCTACACTAAACTAAACAAAAAGGAAAGGGCTACAACTGATTAAAATGGTTTCCTCTCTTGTTGCTAACAGCTCTTACTTATATAAGTGTACTTAAAGTGATTACCAACGATTACTATTAAATTTGCTTCTCATTATATTTATTCCGTATAAGTATATTAAATTCTAAATTTCTTAGATTTCTATTTCAGACTAAATATCAACATTATTAGTCAATATCAAATATCATTGGATTCCATAAACCATTAATTAATTGCCAGTAAATCTTTTGCCTCTATTAAACGAACTATCTGTATTGAAAATGTTAAGAGCAACAAATAATAGTCATATTTAATTTTCATAATATCTTTCTCACGATAACCATAACACTTAAAAAGGAACAGTGAGATGCAAGTTCAAAATCCTAAAATCATAAGTTTACCTTCATTTTCCCTTAAAGAAATTGCAAAATAAACTCTTCTTCAGAATTTCTCTTTAAATTTAGCTGACAGCTTGCCCATCTCCTGAATTGTCATCAATCTGTTAATACAATCAGTCATTGTTGGGACCTCCATTTTCTTCCAACACTTTGCATAAACAGTTCTCACTGCCAGTAACATAATATATTGACTGGCCAAAAGTATCTTGGTAGCAGGGATTTATTTCAGCACTCAAGCCACTATATTACACTGAGTCTCTCAGACCTGACCTTACTATACAAAATGTGGCAAGGCTGAAAACAGAAACAGAAAAATAAAGCAACAATTCACCTGTGTAATTTGCACATTATGCAAATTTGCAACCCTAGGTTGAGGCCTGGGGTAATCTGAGTGGCTTCCTTGCCTCCCCTTGCTGGAGGGAATGGTAAGGATAACTGGAGAATTCCTTTGGCCCCCATTTTTGAGCACACTGATCTTATTTGCAGAAAGTTACTAAATGAGTTGTTCCATGGATGGGGTCAAGGGGAAGGTAGATTTTGATTCACTAGCTGTTTCAGTCTCCAAGAGTGGCCATTGGCACTGGCCTAACAACTCCCTCCATTGCTGTCAAGGATGTGTGTGTACAAATACATGAGTCCGTCAGACAGAACAATCCAGTAAAAAACACTCCCCTTGACTGGGCATGATGGAACCCACAGCCTCATTTGCATCATTCTGCCCATTAGCCTCTAACACTAAGGCCATTTCCACACTATATTGTTATAGTGCTATTATTCCACTTTCAACATCCTGTGGAATTCTTGTGTTTGTAGTTTACTGAGACCAAAGAGCTCTTCTAATTCTAAATGCCCCTCCCTAAACCGCAAATCTCAGAATTCCATAGGAGGTTGAAAGTAGAATAATAGCACTATAACAGTGTAGTGCAGAAATGGCTTAACACTCCGTTAGAAGTGATGCTTGTACTTTTCAGGCATCCTTGCTTTAGCATTTTGTAATTTCCTCTGCAGTAACTACATACATTTGCCTGAAGAGCAGTTTAGGCCATTGGCCAAAGAGCTGCATTTGCACCATCTGGGTACATTAACAGAATGCTTTTGAAATGTATTTTCTCACCATGTTTCTCCAAAGTAATCAGTGTTCTTCAGAGTTTACTAATTTCTAGACCCAGTATAGGCGGGAGAATTTTTACAACTGGAAATGATGCCAACATACAAATAAAGGATCTGAATGAGGCTCCAGGTACCCCTTTGAAAAGACCTTAAAGCAAATACACCAGTGGATTTTAAGGCTTTGCAGGAGCACCTTTGGAGTAGAACACTCTTTAGGAAAAAAAATAGGTGCAAGCCCAACCAACCATCTGCATTGCTGTCTTCTTTTATGCCACTCGCTTTTGACATTAACCACTGTGCAAAACAATTTGTCACTCTACAAACACAAGAGAAATCTATTCCAATTGTATTTATTCTGGGTGCAAAGAAATCAAATAGGTATGACATCATGTGCATGACAAACATCCATATTCAGGCAATGGACAGAAGTCTCCTTATGAAGTGCTAGCACTGAAGCTAAGCGCAGTTGGCACTGTAAACTGCCCAAAAGGGTAGGGGATGGGTGAACTTCAATTTGTTCTTAAAAAGAATCTACCAACACCAACATTTTGCTTTTTTTCATATTCAGAATGGAAGAAACGTGAAACTGTGGTGGGTCACATGAGGAAAAAAACAGAACTAATCAAACTATCCTTCTACACCAAGGGGTTTAGGTGTTTAGTGGTAAAGCAAGAATGACAATTCTGTTTCTTGCGGGCCATATGCAGGCTGGGGAAGGAACTATGCAGCCTTTGGCTCTCCTGGACCACCCTCTGAAGCTCCACCCTGATTTTTTAAAAAATGAAAAAAAAAGTCCATCCCATAAATGCATTTTTAACCATGCAAACCTTCAGGGGCTAAAGCTGTCTGCCTAAATACCCTAATACAGCAACCCTCCAAAAATTATTCCAAAGGTAATCAGAACTAACCAGAGCATTGTTTCTACTTATGGAAAATGGCATCAATGTAGTGTAGGAATGGAAATAATGTTCAATGACTTGGGAGGGGAGGAATGAAAAGAAGCTTTTCAAGGGTCAGGAAACCCTGAAAGGTGGCTTCTGGCCAAAGCCCTTGCCCCACTAACAACCCGCTTTTTCATATTCCTCCCCAAACCTTCAAATAGTCCTGGTGGACTATTCCACCACTATTCTTTCCAGACTCACCTTTTTCTTGCTTCCCTGACAAGTAGTGGCCGGGGGAGTGTGTGATACACCTGAGGATTCAGTTTCAGACATCAGAAGAGCCTCAAGACCCGGAAAAACCCACAGTAGTGAAGATAAGCAGCCAACCAAAGGGAATGTGTTTTTACCATACATCAAAGGTGTCACTGATCGTATAGGGAAACTGATGAAGAAACATAATCTCCAAACAATCTACAGACCAACCAAGAAAATTCAAGAAATGCTATGTTTAGCAAAGGACAAGAGGGATCCTCTAACTTCTGCTGGAGTTTACCACATACCTTGCAGCTGTGGGCAGGTCTACACAGGGACTACAAAATGCAGCGTCCAAACACATATCAAAGAACACGAAAGACACTGCAGACTGATCCACCCAGAAAAATCAGTGGTAGCAGAACATGTTATAAACCAACCTGGACAAAGAATGCTTTTTGAAAGCACAGAAATTCTGGATCATTCTGACAACTACTATGTCAGACTGCACAGAGAGGCCATCGAAATCCATAAACACATGGACAATTTCAACAGGAAAGAAGAAACTTGGAAAGTAAATAAAATTTGGCTACCAGTACTGAAGAACACAAAATTAAAGACTCAAAAACATGCCAATGAACACCACCCAGACCCTGGAGGTCTCTCTACAGGGAAAACACAATGGGCTGCTAATGTACTTAGTGCACTGTTATTCATATCCCCTGACTAACAATACAACCCTGGGGGATATTCCATTTAACAATAGATCAATTGTAACACATGCAAATTGCTCCCTCCCACCCAGGGGACTACACAAGTATATATACCCTGTTTCACTTCCATGCTACCATATCCTCTGAAGATGTCAGCCACAGATGCAGGCAAAGCATCAGGAGAAAATACTAACAGAACATGGTCTCAAAACCCAGAAAATCCAAAACAACCTATGGATTCCAGCCGTGAAAGCCCTTCGACTTTACATCAACTGAGGATTGTTGGACCATGTTCTGATAGCCAGCGCAACATGACAATGCCATTCTCCAGGACCTCTGAAAGCCCTCAAGGTTTTTTTGACTCAAAAAAAGGGAGAAATATGCAAATGACTTCAAAAGTTATTCCCAGCACATGGGGTTTCATTTTATACTTCACTGCCATATGGTTGTTAAAGATGAGGAGAGGCTAGAGGAGAAAGGTGGCAATAGGCAGCTATACCTCAAACCAGGCTGAACGCAGATCTTTAAAGAATTCAGCACTCAAACTCTGGGATAAATGAATCTATCACTGTCAATTTCTTCCACATTAACTGTTCCCACTTTCAGTTTTTTTCTACTCAGAATATGAAAAGGGGCTGATTTTTATAAGTTCTTGTCAAAAGCAAGACGAAATTGAATTCTTATCCATCTCTAGCCCCCCCCCCCACACACACACACATACACACTTGGGCCAATGCTATCAACTGTTTTGTTGCAAATGATTTCCTGCCTTTTCCAAACGCTTCCAGACATTACCCAATTCAAATGGCTTTGTGACCAGGCTAGCCCTCTCCTCTTCAACACAATCTGTTTTCCTTCCATAAGTAACATAATTACATTATTTTCACTGTTCGCTTATTTAAAAAAAAAAAAAAAAACAAACTTGTACATGAGAGATCAATGTGCTTCTAGCCCAAGGAAGATGAGAGAGAAAGAGATAGAGGCAGAGTGGGAGTTTACAACAAAATGTGATTCTTCCAATTTGTAGCAAGCCTTCAAAGCTGCAATTGTCTCTGGTGTACCAACCTTCCCAAACAGCCCAAGGATACCAGGTATTTGTACTGCTTCTGAAACACTGTCTTTTTAATTCATAAAGCATCCAAAACACAGTCATCTGGAAACTTCAGGGTTAAATAGGATGTTCGGTTAAAGTAGGCTATTTTCATGTTTTACAAGCGGTACAAAGAGACATATCCATACACAAGATATTGCATACTAGTTAATGTTATCATTTTTGTAATCTTCTGGGTTTTTTTGCACATACCAAATGCCTCAAAGCAGGCAGAAGCAGTTTAGTTTAACAGAGGAGGCATGATCCTAGCCCCTAAAGAGCTCATGATTGAAATCGGGGGGCGGGGGTGGGATAAGACAAAGGTCATTTTCATGCTACACTGTTTGTTATAGTGCTATTATTCCACTTTCAACATCCTATGCAATCCTAGGATTTGCAGTTTAGATAGGAGCACTGAGAATTGTCAGCCAGAGAGCAATTTGGCCTCAGTAAACAACAAACCCCAGAATTCCACAGGATGTTGAAAGTGGAGTAATAGCACTATAACAGTATAGTGTGGAAATGGCCACACTCTCCAATATTTCACAAATGAAAACTGGGACATGTATGGCCAAGCACTATCATAGTGTGGTCAAAAGGATGTGGCCAGGCAACAAGGAAAATGATTATTACCGATAAAGACCACATAAAATTACTCTTTCAAACACAGAAGCCCTGGAATTTATGTACTGAATTTAGAAAAGCCACAAAAGTGTGGAGACCAATAAAAGCAATACTCTCTGTGGTTTCATATGTACATAATGTGCATTGGGCAAAGGAGGTGAATATGAGTTCGTAAACAGGAGCTGAGAGAATGCTATAATT
Organism: Cyclura pinguis; assembly: GCA_030412105.1. NCBI lineage: Eukaryota > Metazoa > Chordata > Lepidosauria > Squamata > Iguanidae > Cyclura > Cyclura pinguis. The sequence continues at coordinate 156,873,352 of CM059602.1, forward strand.
TTGACCAGCTCTCATAAAAGCAATTTTGATTTTAGATTAATCTATGATATATTAACTGTTATTGATGCTGTGTAGATCAGGTGAAATCCCAGCTCCCCCATAAAATAACAGTCATGTGGTCACTTTAAACCAATCAGAGCTTCTTGTCCTAAATGACTTCCCAGTGTTGTTATTAGAATACCAATGGGGTGTGTAAAACTTTTAGCTGCAGAAGCTAAATGGAAGGTAATTGGTTAAGAAAGATATGGTTGGAAACAAAATGATTGTCATTAAGAAATACATGCATTCCAGTGCCCTGTTGCACAAAGAGAATTAGTACATCAAAAGGAGGGAATGGAGAGAAGAAAACAAGTAAAATAAGCCTTAAAATGAAAGGTTTATGCAAATCTGAAAAATAAACTCAAAACTGAAGGGAAGAGGGGAAAATCTGGAATGTTTCTCTTATATCAATCCTGTTTGGGGGAAAATTAGAGGTGGAGTTGATCAATTGAGAGAGCACCAGGTATACAGTTCCAAGGTGCTGCTTTTTAGAAGCTATGTTTAGTTCTTTTGCGTACTTCAGGAATCAATTTGGAGTCACATAGCACAGGCCAGTCTATTCCAAAGCTAGGGAAGGCTCCAGCAGTTTGCTTTTGGCTGAGCTTATAGAAAAGAGAAAGACTGCTTCCTCCTCTCCAGTCCTTCCTGGTGGGTTAACTCAGTGCACAATACTTTTTTATACTTTGAAGTCAATTTGCAGCAATTGAAGTAAGCCAAGGACTAAAGAGGGAAGTTGGAAGAAGAGAGATAAACAGGTGCATTTTAAAAGCAACTGAGAATGTGGGACAGCAGAGGATTAAGTGGGGTTGTCCCTGCCAAATCATGGCAACTAGAGGGCATGCTTAAGACAGGGAAGGGAGAAAAAGGAAAGGGGTAGATTAAAATATCTGATGGTATACAGACACATAAACATGGTGGGGGGGGGTTGTTTTGTTTTTGCCTTGCAAGAGTGGTTCTGTGAGTGACTCACTACACTGGTGTGGGTTTCTGGTAGATGAAGTTCAAAAGTGACTTATAGAAGTTCTGTGCTAAACCAAGGTTTGGTGTTACATCCCTGAATCTCAGAATCAAACATTTTTCCACTTCCTCCACTCCTGATTTTAGGATTTTTTTGTCTTACCTGGCTACCATTAGTTAGTCCTATGACTTATATTCTTCATTCTTAGCTTTTATTCCCACTACGAATTTAAATCCTCATTTGTCTCATTCTGAATGGGATCAGGTCCATAGGGTTGATTATGGAGCTAGAACTGCTCTCGAAATGCTGGCTTGTGGTGATGTCCAGGAACACCTTTGTCCCGCTTTAGCTGGTGCACCAGCTGTGCCCTTTCCTGGATGAGGCAGATTTGGTCACAATGGCTCATGTCTTAGTTATCTTCCAATTAGACTACTGCACAGCATTCTATTTGGGCCCGCCCTTAAAAAATGCTCAGAAGCTGTAGATGGTGGAAAAAGTAGTGGACAGACTGATATCAGGTGTGCATTTTAGAGACCATATAATACTGGACTTACAAAAGTTGCACTGGCTTCCAATTTGCTTCCAGGCTCAATTCAAAGTGTTGGTTTTGACCTACAAAGCCCTAAATGGCAGCCCCCTCCCATATGAGCCTGCCTGAAATTTGAGATCCTCAGAAGAGGCTGTTGCATGCCCCAATAACTCATGAAGTTAGTTGGTGGCATCCCAACTGTACAACTCCCTACCCAAGCAAATTTGGCTGGATCCATTTCTTTTGAGTACTGTTCCAGATGGCTTTCAATGTTTGTGTTTGTTCTGTGCTAACTGTATCAAAATTGTATTGTAAGGCTGCTTATAGAGTTCTTTTAAGACATGTTAAAGAGCATTTTAATATATTTTAAAACTGCTTTATCTTTGTATTTTAATCAGTATTATTTGTTCATCATCTCAGGAGTCCTTGTGGACTGCAGGGTGATATTGAAATATCCTAAATAAACAAGTAAATAAATGTGTGAGAACAAGAAATGTCTTTTTTTGTAATGTGGAGCAGCAAGGTGTGCAAGATATTTTCTGTTTGTTTTGATTGTGTTTTCACATTTGCAAAATTGTTTTTTGTGCAAATTGCTTAGATTGTGCCAACTGTATATGAAAAATATGATAGCTACTGATTTTTGTATGAAGTTTTGAAAACTAAAACATTAGATGGGTTGTTTGTCTTTTTCTGATCAACTGGCTAGTCTCCTATGCTTTTGTTATGTGTGTGTGCACTTTGCTTCATGCAGGGGAGAGGCAGTAGTATTTGTTTACAGAATGTTTTCACACAATGTTTTTGTGGGAATTACGGAAACCTCAGCAAAAAGCAAAGCAATCATTGTCCAGAATTCTCATTGGGGCATACGCACACATAGGTTAGGCTATGCAGGTTAGGCCAGAAGTCACTGTTTGCACACTGGACATATTCTGCTCATAGCAGCAGAAGTAGAGTTGCAGAGACAGCATGTTCATTTGTACCTTGCCTTCGCAAGCTGCACATAACATATTGCATGCTGCAGTTGCATGTTGTGCATTGCAATTGTGTATCTTATATTTTGTATTGTGCTTGTGCATCCTACACTCTGTATTGCAGTTGTGCATAGTGTATTGTGCATTGTGCAATGACTCCTAGTCATTGACATGAGTTGCTCAGTGTTGCTGTTCTGCATGGTGGTTGTATAGTGTGCTATAAGAAAGGGATGTTGAACTGCAGCCTCTGTCTCATTCTCCTGATGGAGGTGAGGAATCTCCTGGAAGCTGGCCATTTCTCAGCACATTCTCTCAACTTTTCCTGCTGAAAAAGTGGAATTCTGCAAATGTTCTTTATTTTCCTAATTTCTAGCCACTCATTGAAAAATAACAATAAAAAAAAACATATTATTTGTAATTTCAGTTACATTCACCTGCACACACAAGTGCTGCTCATCCACAAGATTTATTTTGGACAGATGATATTTAATTTTCAATTTTTTTAGTGAAAGTATCGTAACTCCGTTCTGCTTATCAGTGCATTGTTCCAAGTACATTGCTTGAATGCATTCATTAGAGTCACTAATTATAAGAACTAGCAATATATCCTACTTATTTATTCATACTCACAACCTCATATTTCAGCTTATTAATCCTAACAACGCAAAGCTTCCCAGACAAAGTAGTGACTACCTTTAGAATTTCGATAAATGGCATGATATTTTTCTTATTTAATGTTAACAGAAATCAGCCACAAGCACAATAGTTCTAGTTGTCAACAAGTAAACTAACTATATGTGATGTTGTATCACACTTCCCAGAATCCCACTGGTAGTACTGCATCCTTAACTTACTTGATGAGATGAAGCCAAATACAGGTAAATGGGAAAGGAAAGTAATTTGAAAAATTCTAATCCCAAGCATATACTTATCACTCAGACAATTCAAGTCTTACACCTAGTGTTCCTGCAGGTCTCAAAAGCCTTATCTTCCAAATATCGTTTCCTGCTGTATCATCCTTTGATTTCCTTTTGAGCTCAATATTCCATTCTCTCTCACTCTCAAAATTACAAGGAGCCCTTAGCTCCACTTAAGGCCAAGGTTTTTAGGCATTTCTTTTTCCTTCATAAAACAAAAACACCTTTCAAGTACTTATAGGTCTCTCTCTTTCACATACAGACATACACACATATGCACACGCACACATTTTAATTTGTTCCTGAAACCATTACTAGAACCTGTTCTTCTCAGTGCCAGAGTTTTGTCCTGCAATATGGCAGAATTGGCCTTTGGAACTTTTCATGTTGACCTCCTCACAAGTGTAAAACTACTGGGCCCTATATACACCTTGGATTGCAGGTGGGTGGGTGTGCTTCCTCCTTGACCAGACCTCCAGCAGATCTCTCCACTGACTTCAATTAAAAAAAAACACTAAATAAATAAATGTGTTTCTACATACTTGGTTTCTCCTAGACCAGTCTTCCCAAACCTTGTGCCCTCTCAATATAGCTCCCATCACGCTCACCAAAACTGCAAATATCATCACAACATTTGGAGAACTGTGAAACCTGAATTTGTATTCCAATCCACACATTAGTCCCAAAAGTCAAGATCAGGTCTGTTTGTATTGGCATTCACAAATACCAGATTCTTTTGGCATGTCTCTCCTGAAATGAGGTACTGTATTCCTGTCTTGGCTGTACCTGTCACACACTGCAGAGACACACCATTCTGTAGTAGTAACAGTTCATAATTAACTCTGTGACTGAGGCTTCCCTTATTGTGACATCACTCGCTGCAGCTCAACCTGGTCCAGTTTCATCAGACAAAAGGCTGGATAGGTAATCAGAGAGAGAAAGAAAGCGAACAAGGGATTTCAGTTATATTTTTTTTAGTGTAGTAATATCACTGCATAGAACACATACAAAGCATCTTTTTTTTTCCTGTCAAAATCCTCACTACTACACGCAAAATTTGTTAGGGTTCACATTTGTTGCTGGGGCTTGGGCTAAAAGTAGATGAAGAAAGAAACGGCAGAGGGGAGGAGAGACTCTACAAGGACTTCAGATGCTAAGAACCTATTTAAATAAAAATGGGTTTAAATGAGTCATGTCTCTCCAGGAAGGGTACTCCATCTATTAATCTCTCTCTCTCTGACCCATTTTTGTTTTCTCTTGAACACACTGTATACCAGGCGTGTGCAGAATATTTATGAAACTTCTCATTCCATTTTTTTGCTTCATTACTTTTTTTATTATACATTTTAAAAGAACATTCAAAATCACTAAAATTAAAAAAGATTTTTAAAAGGAAATACAAGCAAAAGAGAAAATGTAAAAAGAGGGAGAGAGGGAAGGAAGGAAAAAAGATGAATTCCAGTTTTCCTTTCAACAACTACACATGCCTTTCTCTCCTAAAATTAAGGAATTTCTCTCCATATTCTCATTTCTTTCATGAGAGCAAGATAAGCTCTTGTTTTGTGTGAAGTTTTCTGCAAGTTTCACAGGATATCCCTGCATCAAACTAATCTCCTTTTCTTTTTAAATTATCAAACACACTACCTAAAACAAGCACAGAAGTATAGTCTTGTTGGTCAAAAAGGTGCAGACAACCCATCCAATCCTTTGCTTTTAAAATGCCCAAGTAACAAATTAACAGCAAGCACTGTTTGTGCAAAATCCATTTACTTGTTTAGTGCAAAAATCTGTCACATACATGAGTATATGCAAATTTGCTAAGACTGTGTATTTTTTTTAAAAAAAAACCTCTCACCACTGAACAAGTGAGAAGAAAAGTTTTGCAGTGTTTCATTCTTGTGCGTGAGAACAAGGCAAGGAAATGTTTACATCCTTACTGTACACCCTATGCATCCAGCCATCCTCAGGGGTTCATTTCACACACACATCCCAAATAGATTTGAAGAAATGACAGGGTATGTGTTATCATGTTATAGAAGCCATGTGGATGGCATGGAAAATTGCTAACATCTAGCAAAATACGAATAAATAATAATGATAAAAATAATGAAACAATAAGCATGGAAATAAAAATAAACAAATAGATGACAGTAGGGAGGTGGATTTGGCGTAAATTGTAGAAAGAATGTGTAGTGGGCAGTTGGGGAATTGGTGGTGTCCCCTTTGTGAGGGGATAGTAATAGTGACAGAAATTTTGTGGGTCAAAAAAATGATGTTGGCCTACTTGTAATTTCTCATGATTATTATTTATAGCTTTTGTTTTGTGCAGAAAAGAGGCACAAGGAGGCCTGTGGGGATTTGTCAGGCACCTAAAAGGAGGGGCAAAGTAGTAAGTTTCAAGCTGTAGGCGTTCGTCATGACAGCCCATGCCACACTCTCAAAGCTACACTCATCTACACGTTATAGGGCAAAAAATAAGTTTTGACCTGTTTACCTTGCCCAAAGCTCTGTGAAAGGATTAATATATGTTTGAGATGCAGCCCTAGCTGGGTGAAATTAATCTTGGTTAGTTTCAGCACCCTGGATAACTTCTTTAAAATTAAAATTAAATTCAAATTAAAGTAGTCACCACTGTTTCTGTCTCACAGAAAGAGGAGGGAGGGAGAGAGGGGGGAGCGGGAGAAAGACCACTACTACTGTTGCTGTTGAGTGCCTTCAAGTCATTTCCAACTTACGGCAATCCCAAGGCAAAATTATCATGGAGTTTTCTAGGGCTGGGAGTGTGTGACATGCCCAAGGCCATCCTGTGGGTTTCCATCGCCATGCGAGGAATCAAACTCTGGTCTCCAGCGTCATAGTCCAATGCCCAAACCATGACACCAGACTGGCTCTCCTATGACTACTACTTTTGTTATGATTTGTATTTTAAAGGAACTATCCTAAGTGCTGAAACTATGCTGTGGCTCTCATTCAGCACCTTGAACAGCTCCTTCAATATTCAATTTTAAAACTTACAGCAGATTCACTAACCCATGACATTGGAGTTACCAGCTACTTCAGGTGTGAAAATTTATATGGCACTTCTACCAAAGAAGCAGTCTGGTTATTAAAGCTGGAACCTATACATTTGGCAGTCTCTAGAAAGAAGTCTCTGCTTTATTAGTAGTCAGCATTTTCCAAGTGACACTACGTGCTATGAGCATTAACTTGTAAGCTCCTCATCCATAAACAAAGCATAACATTACAAATTAATTCCAGTTATACAACAATAAAGCCATTTATGGACTCAGCAGCAAGACCTCAACTGAAGCTGCCATTCTATGCACAACTAAACCTAGGAGTAAACCTCACTGAATTTAGTGGTACTTACATCAGAACAGACATATTTAGAACTCTCTTGCCATTATTCTGCTGTAACTTTTACACAGAGCAGCATGCTCAAACTAATGAAATGGCCCTCTTTAACATCAAAGCCAAAACTAACTTGGAACTGAAGTCAACATATTTTAGGCCCTCTATGTTTAATACTACACCTCAGCCCTGTAATGGGAAAATGCTGTGGGAAGGGGAGAGACAGTGTGACATCTGAGGAGGCACAGAGCAGCTCTGCCACACTGTTGACTAACAGAATCTTCAAGAGCCTAAAAGCCTATTGCTGTAGTGCAAGGCTGGACAAAGTGACATCCTGAGACATGAGGCCATTCTCAGCCTCCTCCAGACTCTCTGGATTGCCATTTTCCTGTCCAAAATAATTGAAATTTTCAAGAATGGTGATCTACTTTTAGATAGGCTTCGGGGTCCCTGTGAACTGTTTATTTTTTTTAATGCCCATGTTATCCTACCTGTTAGGGTACCTTGAGGTCCTCTAGCAGTGCCAGGGTCACCTTAAGATTGGGGGAATTATTAGCTCAAAGGAGGCCTGGGAGAGGAGGGTAACAGCAGGATCTTTTCACTTGTGTATACCAGTACTAACTGTACAGAGGACTCCGATTAAAAAGCTAAAAGAGTGTTTTATTGGAAATTAATAGACACACATACAAGAAATCAAGCAATCTCATGAACCACATAAGGCTACTGAAGGTAAAGGTGACAATGGTTGGATAGAAAGAGATTTTGGGTGGAAGGGGTGATATTTGCTTAAGCAGAAGATCAAAGTGGAGTGGCTCAAACAGGAGCTTGAGGGCAGCTTGGAGGAATGGGTGCAGTGTGCTAGCAAACTGAAGGGGCTTGAGCTCTAGGAGTTGGAGCTGGGGTTTTTATATTCTATTTCCTATCCTGAAAGAGTGTGAGTTAATGAGTTTCTTGCAGAGCAAACAAAAGGGGTCTGGAATGAGCTGATCGTCTTGCAGATAACAAAACATTGATGGGAGTCCTGACAGCTTCTTAATGTCTTGGTTGAGTAAGGTAAATGGTGAAGGTTTCTGTAGAAAATACACACAGCTGGGGTTCTTGCCTGCCATACCTGCGCAGTTTTGTTTACTATGGTATTTGGAGGTTGACAGGAGTATCCCAAAGCCATTAACATCAAGGGATTCCATCTAATCCTCTTGAATTTATGACCTGGCTATGCTGAGGTCATCCTGTGACCTAGTACGTGCTTACAGAAAGTATCCTGCTACCGCACATTTCTCAGCCACAAGTTTCCTGTTTTATGAAATATTTCTCACTAGTTTTGCCAGTCTTACAGGATGTGGAAGGGGGTGTAAGGAGTGGTGGTAACACCCATTTTTCAAAACCAGCAGTGGATTTTCAGCCACTTGGGAGGATTAGCTTTGCGGAGGGGGAGATTTGTCATATGCCTCCCCAGAAAATCCCAGTGGAGTTCCCCATCCCATTCTAGCAGGTGGCCACATGTGTTGATCCATGTGTGCAAAAATATATATTGCAGTCAAATATGCAAAGATTGTAAGTCCCAGCATATTTTTTTCCACATAGAAATAACACATTTTTGCAGTGAAGAAGAAATCACAGCATCATCTCTTCACTCCTGAGCCTACCTCTCAGAGGAAATTGCTGAGATTCCCCATTGCTGTGATCGGCAGGTGTGGTGGTCATGCCCATTAGAGAAATTGGCCCAAGTTTACAAGTTTCTCACAGACACCATGACAACCCTACCCAGGCTTGAAAGGATTACACTGCTATGTGTGGAACAGAGCTGAACTTTTCATCTTGTGTCTGAACATCCCAGAGATAAGATGGCTTCCTAGTTAAAAGTGTGTAAACGTAGCTGAAGTTTGCCCTCAGTTTTGTGTGCAAGCTGTGAGAGAAAAGAAAGGCCTCATGTTTGTTATATTCTGGCAGCTTCATGAAATCTCCAGCTGCACAACTTCAGTTTGGGTCACATACAGGCTCTCATAATCTCACCCAGCAAAGAGAAAAGTTTTGAAAGTATTCAGTCTTGTATGAAAAAAGAAATAAGCAAAGAATTACATCCATAGTGTGTCTACATGTATGCACACTCTTTAGTCAACCAGTCAGTTTATGGCACAGACAAATGGTCACCTTGCCTACAATATCTGACTCTGAAGATTCCTCACAGCCAGCCCTTCAGGATGGAGCCAGCTCTGGGGAGTTATATGGAATCAGCAGCAGCTCATTGTGGTCAGGGAGGTGATTCCCAGGAAAGAGTGGTAAATTTACAGCTCCTCACACTCCAGCACCTGAGAAAAACACCTTTGTCTAATGGTAGAGCCAGCCCTGCGGCCACTTCATTATGCATTTATGAGAATCACACCTTGCCCACTTTTCATGTAACTATAGTGGCCACCCTCATTGCACTTAGGTCATCCCAATACAAAATTCTTTGCTAGAGACCTGAGTACAGACTTCTCCTAGCTAATCTCTCTCTCATTCTCTTTTTCTTTCTTTCTCTCCACTCTTCTGCATGCATCATAAGTGGCTAATGTTTGTCTCAGAGAGAAAACACTGTTCACTGCCAAACTGCAGAATATTGTGTAACAACAAGAAGGAAGGGAGTCATTGTTGAATCCCAGTTAATTGCATGAAAGCATCAACCATTAGAGAAGCACTGGGTCTTTGACCTGGCATATCCCAGGAGCACTACCTGCTTGCTAATGGGCTAAAGTGTATGACCACTGGGCTACATTTTACTTAACAAGCTACACACTGCAAAAGATTGCCTTTGAATGTTCCATCCAATTTAAACCTGGAGACTTCATAAAAATGTGTTCAAAACAGCCCCAGATCTATTGCCCTTTACCCCACAACTTCATGCAGAGCTGAAATGATTCTGTTCTGCCATCCAAAAGTACTAAAGGAACAGATACTGCGGTTAGAGCATCTTCTTGGAAACAAAGCCTCATTTTCAAAACAGTTCATTGAAAAACAAACTCCCACAAGGAAAAGAGAAGCAAGGCATTTTGGCCTGAACCCAACAACAACAACAAATAGAAACATTTGCCGTTGCCTTTTTAAAAACAATTGGGTTAGCACAACTTGAATCACAAAAATATAGTGCTACATTTTATATCCTTATATCTATTGATCAAAATAAAAACCAATCTATCTTTCTATATATAGCTGAAGGGGGGCAAATCACCTGGTACCATAATGTTTCCTGGCCTCCCTTGAAATTGAAATTCATTAAACATGCTATGCAGATTTGTGATTACTAGGTCTAGGCCAGAATCCTATTGGTGTCATGCACATGTATACATTCCCATAGCTAAGCAGTTGTACTTCCTTGGCCATTCTGCAACAGACACATTCCATTTATGGCTGTGTAAGAAGAGTCCCATTACTGTAACTATTTCACATTCACTTAAAATCTTCAGCTAGAACAAAACCATTGAATCAACTGGATTTACCTATGTGTTGACTCACCATTCAACAATTGATTCAATAGGTCTTTCTTCACTTAGGATTGATAACAAGATACCAGACTTGTGGTTGTGCATTTTTGGATAGCATGTTAACCATTTGTCACTGCTTTCAATGGACCAGTTCATTCCAAAATGCATTCCCTAATATGCAATAGGATAATAAGCAGGTACATTGGCAGATACATAACTGGTTGTACAATGCCAGTATAGCCCAACCACCATGGAACTACATGAGAGTGTAGATTTATACATGTACAGTGTAGGATCTTCCAAAGAACAAAACTGGCCTGATTACTGGAGGTGGTGGGATTTTCCCTCAATGGTCTTCCTGGAAGCAACAAATGCAGAACAAAGGTGGCCGCTTCAATGGGCAGATTTAGAGGATGCTTTTCAGATTAACAGAGTAGGAAACAGAATTAAGCTTCCAGGCACAAACCATCAGAATGTTTTTCCATCCAACTGAATGAGAGCTGTACAGTAGCCTAACATAATAAGTCTCCTTATGCACCAAACTCTTAGGCTATACACACACACATTTTAACACTCAGGAGATGTATACTCAAGATCCTTTAATACCCTGAGCCATTTCTTAATCATCCAACGTGGAAAGAGGTGATAAAAGTGATATAATGATTCCTCCGCCCTTCTTTTTCAATATATGGCTATGTATGGATGAAATTGCTTTAGTGATTTTAGGTATGGAACTCATGGGTCCTACAATATCGACTCATAAAACGAATTACTGGCCTATCTAACCATTGCTCATGGAGTGCATGAGACCAGTTTAAATGGCAAACTCTGTGTGATCTGGAAATATTATTTGGTATAAGACAGAAACCAGTGTATATCATCACCTTGTGAGAAAGAACTGCAGCTATATATTTTCAGCCAGCCTTCCTATCTAATGGCTTTCCTCCTTGCATGACAAGCAAGAAGCCATGTGGGCAGAAATTTAAAGGAGAAAGGAGAACCACAAATGGTTACATTTGTCACCATATACTATTCTCATTACAGTCACTGTCAGAAACACAGATTCATGCAGGGCCCTTTCCTGCTCTCATTAGAACCTCAAGACACCCAAACGAGGCATGGAATTGTGGTCTTTAATGCCTTCTGGCTGGAGAAATATAAGGCCGTCTGTAAAAGAGACTCTGACCTTTTCATTATTCTGTATTTGAGAGAATCATCCATGCTTTCCTTTGTTTACAGTTCAACTAACCCGGGCAGAACAGCTGCAGAGTACAAAGGTCAGAGCCAAACAAGCTGAGCGCAATCTGCCTCTGAGTTCAGTATCCAGGGGCAAAAAACAATAATCTTTCTGCTTTAAAAGTGCTATACTAACTAGAAAGTTCTAACAGGAAAGTGGCAACATAGCATCTCAACAGTTTGATCTTTTATGAAATGTGGTGCTGAGGACACAAAACACCAGGATGATGCGATTCCTCCCATTGGTTCAAGGGCTGTATCCAGACAGACAAGTACAAAGAGAGCTTGTCATACAGGTTGTCAGGCTGCAATCAGAAGAGCTCAAACAGAGTTTTGAAATAGTTAGTTTTTAGAGTACATTTCCCAGAGTTCCCCAGCTGGGCCATGCTGGCTGGGGATTCTGTAAGCTGTATTAAAAAAAAAAAAAAAGTAATAATTCTGAGCTCTGAAGTCTTGAGTTGACTTTTAATGTTAACTATGGGGCAAGAGATCAGTGGTGCCTGCTCCACCATTCCTTTTCCCAATCCACACTCACCCTTTCCTCCTCAGCCTACTCTAGAATGCAGTATTTGACACAAGAGGTGGGATCTGGTTAAGGAAAGAATGAACAGTTTTAGTTGTCTACGGTCTGCTGTTGCACTGCTGTTGCATATTACACACTCTTTAGGAAACAAAGAAAAAAGGGACCTATGCCTTCTTAAGCTACTCCAGACACCATTAAGACATATCAAAGAATGGTCACTGGCCATCCACTGTCTAATGTAAGAGGTGTTGCCTTAGATATTGACACTGGTAGCTGTACTTGTAGAAGTCCCAGCTCTCAGGCATTACAGAGCTGAGGAGGGACTGGTGTATCCTGATCAAAGCATAACATTAAAGACAGTGGCAACTGGTAGCTTCTGCATCAGTGAGACAGTGAGTCCTCTCTTAATTATAGCCTGAATAAGCTATAATTAGCCTGAATAGGTTCAGCATCTAAGGCCATTTTTGCCCTGCACTGTTATAGCGCTATTATTCCACTTACAACATCCTGTGAAATTCTGGGGTTTGTAGTTTCCCAAGGCCAAAGAGCTCTCTGGCTGAGAATTCTAAATGCTCCTCCCTAAACTGCAAATCCCAGAATTCCAGAGGAGGTTGAAAGTGGAATAATAGCACTGTAACAGTGTAGTGGGGAAATGGCCTTAGATAGCTCTTTTGCAGTTCACACTAAAACTTAGAATGGGCTGTCCCTGCACTGCCATGGGAGCTACCAGATACCTCTAATCAAAGGGAAGATAGGCTGAGAACTGACAATTCTATCAGTGATTTAGGAGGCTATAGAGATTTCCCTCAGGCTGCATTTTTAGCTGCAGAGTAACCTAATTCCTTCTTCCCAAGCAAATACAGGCAACCCCCACTTATTTAACGGCTTACGGACCAGAGCACTGTTGGAAACCAGAAACTGTTGAAATGTGGAATCCAGTCTTTAAGATGAACGGAGCAGCAGCAAGGCTGCTATGAGAGTTAGAAACCAGCATGAGTAATTAGAATGCATGGAATAGGAGAAGAGGAAGTGAGACGGACAAATGGGGGGAGGAAATGGGGGGGGTGCTTCTGAATGAAGCATGTCTGCACTAAGCTCACAAAAACAGTCCACCCCCTTTTCCATGAAGAGATTTCTGATTAGATGAGGTTTTGAGAAGGGCAGGTTGTATGGAGTGGAGGAGAGAAGTAGTTCTGGTTACTGTTGAAATAGTAACCAAAAACAGCTGAAAAGCAGACTATCAAAAGGCAGGGAATGCCTGTATACAAGGCCAGGTAATCCTACATTGTACATTACTCTAAATTCTGCAAATTCTGAAACAAAAGAAAAGAAAAAAGAAAAACTGAAAGTGGGAGAAACCAAAAGTGACAAATTTGTTCTCTGAGGCCAAGGGTTTTGAGAACTTAAAAGACTAGGTACAAATCCTTAAGTAGCAACCATGTTAGTGCTGAATGAAGGTTATCACCACTTTTTTGTGAGAACCTCTTTATTCTTAGTATCAATATGATGCACACATTTTCCATGGTGTTCTTTACGCTGGGAATAATTATACTTTAATGGGTTTGGCTGGTGAAAATTGGGGAAATCTTCATTTCTACTGGTTTTTGAAGAACTTTCCAAAATGCAGAAGGTAAAAGAATACAAAACAGACAGATCCTATCCACATCTCATCTCAGGGTCCTCTTGCAATGAGGGGAGAGGTGGTGGTGGTGGTGGTGGTAATGCCAGTAACAAGTAAAGAGCCTCAAGACACATTATATTCATCACATGTAAGGTTGCCAGCCTTTGACTGGAAAAAAGGCAGAGACTAGTAGCCTCTGGAAGATTGCCTTTTCCAGACAGTCAGTAATTGAGAAAAGCCTGGTGGTGTTTGCTTGAATGTCATGCTGAGACTAAAGGAAATGCAGCTGGCCTGGCTGTCATCTTGCTCTGCCAGTTTTGCCAAGCTATTAAGAAATGGGGAATTAAGTAAAAAAAGTAATAGGAGATGAAAACCTATGGGCCAGAAGCTGATTCCTTCCTTCACAGCATGACATCAAGGCAAACTTCTCCCAACTTGCCTTGAGTGATGTTGACTGATTAGAAGAAAGCTCTTCTTGAATGTAATCTGTATGTTGTTATTTTGATGTATACTTCAGCTTCCTTGTAAAAGCTCTGGCTCTTAAACAGGACAGCTCATTCACAAAATAAGGATATATGGCTACAAAAGAATAATAGGAAAGGGAGGAGAGATAGGTCAATAAATCAATGACAGAGTAATTCAAACTGTATAAGGACACTAATAATAGTAGAAAGCAGCAGTCCCTTTCTCCATGATATCTTACTTCACATCTTGCATTATGATAGTGCATGCCAAGGTCTTTGTGATTGCAAAAACCCTTACCTGACAGTGAGAAGGTCCAAATGACTATGCAAGAGTAGCATCACAGGCAATCATCCAATTCTGTCCATATATTCTCAGCACTGATCCAATGGTAGAATTTTCAGTCGATCCCTTTCCTTGCTCATCAATCTCTCTTCAGGTTCCGACTGCTTTTAAGCTTCAGTGGCCTCTTTCATTCCAGACTTACCTGCCTCATAGACCTGAGATTCCAGGCGAGTTCCCCCCACACACACACACTGATTTCTATGAAAGCATCAGAATCTTGAGTTACAATATTAAGGTTTGAGGAGGGGCTCAAACCTCTACTTCCCCCTCCCCCTCTTCCATTGGGGATCTGCGTGCTAGAAATACCAGAATACCAGCAGATGCAAAATCTGGTAATCTCTGTTGAAGTACAACATGATTTAAAACCACAAATAAATTGTTAGAAAGGTACAGTTTTTAGCTGTGGCATTTGTGGCAGTAATTATGAAGAACCAGCATGTTGTTCAGTCTCTCATATATGTCTTCCTTGATCACAAACTCCCCCACCACTGTTAGCAGCTGCTCAGGAGTGAGCGAGGCCATTCCTTCCATAGGTGGAGTAAGATCAATTCATCACGCAGATTTTTTTTTTTTTTCTGTTATGAAAAGGCAGCAAATTGTTCATTGCTTAATTGGTGATGGTTGGGGAAAATGCTTCTCAAATGTTCTGCCTCATTTGGCAAAATATTATCCTTGGCTTTGGGTACATCCATCTTGACAGGGGAATGGGAGTGTTTTTTTAAAATAGTGTTAAAACATATTTTGAATATATAAAACAACATGCAAGGGATTACAAAGACAGACATAGGTAAACACAAATAACTAACCTACAACTAAAATACCTAGAACTGCCTGAACTAAACTTTACAAAGCTAAAAAGGGGTTGAATGATCCCCATTTTTGTCATATTTACAAAAGAATAGTAGATAGTACATATTCGTGATATTTAAAGAATTTGTTTTAAAGAAGTTATCTACAGAGAATTGAAGTAATGTATCTTTTTTGTATCTCCGCACAATCTGAATACTGCTTTAATGTTTGTTGAGAGATACTGGATAAAATGTCAAGATAACATAGTGTGTTGAGTAACAGAATTTATATACTGGAAGAATACAGGTGATTGTAGTAATAAGCTATGTTAGATATCCAAATTGTTGTTCATGTGTTCATGTTCATCTTTATATTCAAGGCTTTAAATCAAACCCATCAAAAGAAAGTTGGAAGTATTTTTTTTATATAGGCTAATTGTAAATAGAGAGTATATATACCAATGTATGCTTAACAATTGTGTATCATAGATTAAGAAACTGTTAGATTACTCTGGGAGCGGACATGAACTGCATTTACAATGTCTGGTCTCCGTTTGATCTTATCTGTGTAACATATATATGTGTATGTGTGTATATATATATATGTATATGTATATTTCTTTTTTCTTTGTGGGTTGTGTGGATGCATTTTAGTTTATTTCAAATATTTAATCATATGATATAATTTGCTATGTATGTTTGTACAGTTTGTAATAAAAATATTTCAAAAAACTGAACTAAAAAAGGGCTGAGGATGCATATAAATAACTTCTAACTCACCACCTGTTGGTTCTAAAAATAACATGCACACTAAAAATAACATGCACACTAAAATTGAAGGCAGTAGAAAAAGATGCCACAGCCCTAGTTTTGCAAAAAAGAGAAGGAGGATTATTAATACTATTAACCTGAAAAGGGTTATTAATAATAGTATGTCTTGGATGTCCTTCCTTTATGAGGTCTGTAAGTCTACACCCAAAGGGAGATGATTTGACAGCACGTAATAGCAACAAGCTACTGGGGAAGAAAAGAGGACAGTTGCAAGTAGTGCTGTTGTCATGCTCAGAGGTGAAAGGGAAGCTGTGCAACACATGTTATAGGAACATGTAATGTGAGAAGCATGAATCAGTGAAAGCTATATATTGTAAAACAAGAAATGGAACATACAAACATTGCAATACTTGGGGTGAGCAAGCTAAAGTGGTCAGGAATGGGACATTTTGAATCAGATATTTACACAGTGTTTTACTCAGGAAATGGATATCTAAGAAAAAATCAGATGGCATTAATGTTCGGAAGAGATGTAGCGAAAGCAGTCAAAGGATACAATGCAATGACTAAATAATACCAATTAGGCTTCAAGAAAAAGCCAATACAACCAAAGTCCAAGTTTCTGCTACAACTACAAAGGCAGAAGAAAAAAGAAATTGAAAGATTTTAGTCCAGGAGGAAAACAGGACTTCTGTTGATCATAGGAGATTGGAATGTAAAAGTAGGAAGCTGCAAAATCAAAGATTGTAGGGGAAAAATGAACTAAGATCAAGTAATGAAACAGGAGAATGACTGACTGACAATCCAAGAAGTGACTGTACACATGGACATTACCTGATGGCCAATATATGAATGGCCAATATAGGAACTACATAATCAGAAGCAGAAGAACCTGGTGGCCAATATAGGAACTATATAATCAAAAGCAGAAGATGGAGAAGCTCCATTCTCTTTGAAAAACAAGACCAGGAGCAGGTTGTGGTACAGAACACAAACTACTTATGGTAAAAGAGTAAAGCTAAAGAAGAATACTAAACCAACTATCTTGCCAAAATAAAGCCAGAAGAACATCTCCACAGAATTTAAAGAGACTGGATTGAGCCAGGGACATTGTCAGGGAAGATGGCATAAAGACACTATCTGTCCCCCCAAAAAAGAGAAGCCTCACTAGATAACAGATAAAACTCTTCAAGCAGTTAAGGAGAGATGCGAAGCAAAAGCAAAAGAGGATAGAAAACAAAGTGAGAACCCTGAATGAAACCATTCAATGACTTGTACACAGGGACCAGGAGAACTACTATAATAATAAATGCAGAGAAACAGAAGATGAGAACAAAAATGGAAGAACAAGAGACCTCTTCTACAAGATCTGAGAAATCAAAGGAGTGGGGATGCTGTATGACAAGCAGGGAAACACATTACGTGACCAAGCAGAAATAAAAAGACAATGGAATCAATACACAGAAAAACTATATAAAAGAGATGAAAGGTTGACAGATTCATTCAAGAAAGAACCATATGAAGACGAACTGCCAGTTTTAAAAAGTGAAGTGAAAGCTGCACTCAGAGCACTTGGAAGAAATCAATCACCAATATTGGTTTACCGATAGATCTGTTTCAGCCTACAGAGACAGAATCTACTTTTCTTCTAACTAAAATCTGTCAACAAACATGGAAAACAACAGAATGGTCCACAAATTGGTAAAGATCAATGTACATGCCAGTCCCCAAGAAAGAGTACATCAGAGATTGCAGTAACCCCACAACCATTGTATTAATTTCCTATACAAGCAAAATCATGCTCAAAAATTTACAACAAAGACTTCTTCCATATATGAAGTAAGAAATGGCAGATGTCCAAGGTGGTTTCAGGAAAGGAAGAGGCACTGGGGAACATATCACAAACATATGTTGGATAATAGAACACCCCAACAAATTTCAAAAGAAATTCAGCCTGTGCTCCATAGACTATAGCACAGCCATTGATTGCATAGATCATGAGAAACTATGGTTGCTCTCAAAGAAATGGGTGTTCCACAACATCTGATTGTGCTGATACATAACCTGTATGCAGGACAAGAGGCTACAGTCAGGACAAACTATGAAAAAATTGAATGGTTTCCAGTTGGCAGGGGGGTCAGTCAAGGTTGCATTTTATCATCTTATCTCTTTAACTTGTATGCTGACCATATCACACGAAAAGGTGGATTAGGCTTGGAGCAAAGAGGCAAGAAAATTCAAAGAGGGAATTTCAAGAATTTAAGATATGTAAATGACACCATACTACTAATAGAAAACAACTGAAGAAAGTCAAGGCAGAAAGTACAAATTCAGGTTTACAGTTTAACATTAAGAAAATAAAAATACAATTGACCATCTACATCTGATAGGGTTAAGGGTGCAGAACCCTTGAAAAAATGGAAAAATCACAAATAACAAAATATGTGTATGTGTGTCGGGGGGAGGGCTAGGCATGGCGGGGAGAATGGTCATCCACAGTCCAAAGCAGGTCAGGGAAAGGAGAGGGAAGGGAGTTTCAGCATGGTGGCCCTATACTTCCTTTCTAAAGATGACTGTAAGCATCCTTAGCTGATCAGGCAGTGGCGGGT
Source organism: Cyclura pinguis (assembly GCA_030412105.1). Lineage (NCBI taxonomy): Eukaryota > Metazoa > Chordata > Lepidosauria > Squamata > Iguanidae > Cyclura > Cyclura pinguis. Next base: position 156,891,933 of record CM059602.1, read on the forward strand.
GGAGGAGGAGGAAGAGGACCAGAGGTGGGTGTTTAAAAGGTTGTGAAGCCTGATTGGAGCCACCAAGAAAGAAGGTCCCCCAGAAAAAGAAGTACCTGAGGTGGGAAAGCAGGAGTTGAAGAAACTTGCAAATAATCAAATCTGTAAAAGTCAAACCAGCAGATGTGGCAGGCCATCTGTAATGACCACAAATGATTTATGGAACTTTAAATCAGATGAGGAAAACATTGAAATAGTTCAAGATTTTCCATACCTTAGCAAAGTCATTAATCATAATGGAGACTACAGCCAAGAAATCAGAAGACTAGGGCCCTTTTCGCATGGCATTCGCCATGCGAAAGGGCCTCTGGAGCATCATGCAATTGCGAGGACCGGTCCACATGATGTCCTCGCAATTGCGCAATGCTGCCAGGGCTGGCAGGCGCTGATCGTGCACTATTTTGTTTTCAGCTTGTAGCTTGAAGCCGAAAACGGTGTGCGATTGCACATTGCTCCAGGGCCCCGCGCACACTTACTGTGCATGCGGAGCCTCCGGAGCCACGGCGCTCATGCTTCCTGCCCCAGCACAGCCTGGGAAAATCCCAGGCTGCACTGCAGAAGGAAGAGGAGGAGCCCTCATGCTGCCTGCTCACCAGCAGGCAGCGGCTGCGGAAGCGAAGCAGGAGGGATGCGAGAGCCTCTCGGAAGAGGCTGTTCACTCAATCCCCGTGCCCCAGCGCTGTGAAAAGGTAAGGTGCGGAAAGGACCTTGGACTTGGAAGGCAGCTATGAAGAAACTAGACGAGTCCCTCAAGTGTCAAGGTACATCATTGAATACTAATGTTAGGATTGTCCATGTCATCATATTTCCAATTTCTATGGATCGTTGTGAAAGCTGGACAGTGAAGGAAGCTGATAAGAAGAAAATCTACTCATTTGACATGTGGTGCCGGAGAAGAGTTCTACCAAGTACTGTGAACTTCTAAGAAGGCAAATAAATGGGTTCTAGAAGAAATCAAGCTTGAACTTTCTCTACAAGCCCAGATGACTAAACGGAGACTGCTCTACTTTGACCATATCATGAGAACACGTGACTCACTAGAAAAGACAATAACATTTGGTAAGGTAGAAGGCAATAGGAAAAGAGTAAGTGCTTTTCCTCACTATGCTGCTATAGTGCTATTATTTCACTTTCAACATCCTATGGAATCCTGGGCTTTGCAGATTAGGGAGGGGCATTTAGAATTCTCAACCAGAGAGCTCTTTGGCCTCATTAAACTACAAACGCCAGAATTCCACAAGATGTTGAAAGTGAAATAATAGCACTATGACAGTGTAGTGTGGAAAGGCCCTCAGTCAAGGAAACCCCAGACCTGAGCCTGCAAGACCTGAGCAGGGCTATTAATAATAGGGTAACTTGGATGCTTCTTGTTCATAGGGTCTCCATAAGTCAAAGTTGACTAAATAGCAGTTAACAACAATAATGTCTACCCTTTGGCTGCTGGTTGTGCTGCGTCAATGAGGAGAAGAAAGCATTCGGCTGTGCCTTATAGCTATTTTTCTTGCCATTGTCTGTTTCCTGCCCAGTTTGGCAGCCCAACTGCCAAACTCATTTTATAAAGTTGCTGGAGCTTTTGGGTATCTGGATTGCACCTTTAAGCCATCTCTTACAGTTGGCCAGAGTGCTTCTCTTATGACCAGTTCTTATTGTCAAGCTTTGCCTGAGAGCAGATTGGATGTGACATGGAAACATGCGTTACTTTCCAGTGATGGTATACAATGCTCATGCTATGTTCTTTTGATCTGTAAGAATCTTACCAGCAACTTGACACACAATTTTGAAAACCTGTATCATCATGAATAAATCAGCGACAATTGTTTAACCCCTTTCCTTTCCTTGAAAACATGTATCATTATGAATAAATCAACAACTGTTTAACCCCTTTCCTTCATGCTATTGTTTTGTTGCTGTTGTTTTCGATGAACCTTGTTCCCCACGCCCCCACATGCTGCAAATTGTTCTAGCTTCAGGAAGAAAAGGAAGGGCATATCTTAGCAGGATTTTAAAGCTGATTTTTATTACCAAAAAAAAAAATTCATATTTATTGGAAAGAAAGACCTCTAGTTTGCCCCAAGACACTGTTTTCTTATGAACAGGCTGTATGAACAGATTGGCTTGGAATATTTGTTCTCCTTGTGAACTGACTAGTATTGAGCAAGCATGGCCTAGAAGGGCCTTCTGCAGAGTCTGTCCTGACAATTTCTAGCTGTGCTGTCTTCAGATCTTTCTTCCTTTTAGGTTTTAAAAGAACATTTTCCAACTGTGCAATTAACAGACATCCATGCTCTTTTTTTTTATAGGAAGAAAGATAGGAACATCAGGCAATCTCCTTCTGGGTTAAACATCACCTCAGACAAGCCTTTTTTAAAAAGCGAGAGAGAGAAAGGAGAAGAAAGGCAAAACATCTCCAGAACTGCATGCTGTATTGACTCTCACAAAGCTTTACCAGAGGCAAAACCATAATATGCAGGAACAAAAATTTTCTGAATATGTCCCTCAGCCATGTCTCTAATTCAACAGAGCTTGTGATCATGACAAGCAGGGTATCCTCCAGACTGCAGCTAGTTGACTTTGTCACACAGAGACAACTCAGTGGGGGTTACCACAACCAATGTCAGCCCCTTCAGAGATGACAACAACAACAACAACAATCGCAGCAACAACATGTATTTATATCCCCCTTTCCACCTAAGAGTGGAAAATCAAGCATATATAACCAGAAACAAAGACAAACTATAAGTATATATAAAGCCTCGACATCCCACCAACCACCCCTCTACCTGTACATTTTGCCCTCACGTCCCATCGTTCATGCTGCTATTTGGTTGTGATATAGCATGGAGGAATTGTGGGAGACTCAGTGGGGTAGAATATTTGGAGCTGGTATTTATAGGAGCAGCATCAGGATACTCAATAAAATGTTGTAGTATGGAAAGCTCTTACACATGCTTCCAGTCAGCCTTATCAGAGTCCAGGAAGCCAAGTGATGTCATGGTGCTATATCACCCAGCAGAAAGTTGGATTTGATTGGGCTTTCTAGCAGACTATCTTGAGACATATAGAGAAAGATGATGGGGCCATAGGTGCATGCCTTTGGTGCAAACCAGAAGGGCTCTTGCCCAAAGGTTCTTAGACTGAAGCCACAGCTTGCAATAAACACTAAAGGAAATGAGACTAGAGAACATCAGCCTGGGAAAGGCTCTTACCTCAGTCTAGCCACAGATGGAGGAAGAATGTCAGCAGCTAAATGTGGTGCTATAAATCCATACCTCCCAGGAATGCTGTGTCTAAAGAAGAAAAGGGAACTGCTGGGGAAAGGTTGACTGGCATAGTCCTGGCTTGTGTTTCTTGCTCTGTTTCAACTTTCTTGTATGGTGGTTGAGGTGGTTAGTTGTGGATAGCTAGATAAGGTAGGAATACTCTAGTTTTATCAATTCTGTATTTAGTTAGGAATGAGGGAGGAAAGAATGATGCTGTATAAGTTGTAACAAGCAATAGGAGGTATGACAGCAAAGATGAAAGAGGAAGGAAAAGATATATTTTGTGACTGTTCCTCCTTTTGGTTTACCATCCAACCAATAAATTCAAAGTTGCTGAAGTGGACTGCTATAGAATCAAATAGTGCCAAACTAAGCCAAACTAAGAATCAAAATACACTTAAAAGGACACATAGACTGTGAGATTTAGAGAACAACATACAGTCGTCACTCCACATTCATGGGATTTAGGGGCACAGGACCCCCATAAAAGTGGAAAACCATGAATATCTCTAGGCCCTCCAAACCATATTTAACACACACAAAAGTAAAACCCATGGATTCAACCCACCACAGATTTAAATATACAGCACACAATTCATTTGAATCCACCATGGGGAACATGTCAGCTACCCAGTTCTGCTTCCAAGGCAGCAGGGTTCCTCTGGAAGGCAGAAGCAGCAGCTCTCTGGGCTCGATGGCTCCTCTGCTGCTGCCCTACACCATTTTTAATAGGGTCTTGCAAGGCTCACCCTATGTTTGTGGTCTCTCACAGTCTCTCTCAGCCTCATGAGACTTGCAGTGAGACTGCAATAGTGAGGTGAGACTTTTCAGTCTCTATTAAGAAATGGTGTAGGGCAGCAACAAAGGCAGTGACAAATCCATGAATAATCAAATCCAGAACAGTTAAATGGGTGAATGTGGAGGGCCAACTGTATACAGCTATCACTACCAAAGACTGTTGATACAGAGGGCAGCAGGGGAAAGCCATGTTGTATCAGAAACTTTATTTTGTTTTCTCATGGCTTCTTACTCTCTGTGTGTGATCTCTCCTCAAAACAGAACTCTAGTATTAATAGAGTGGGGATGGCAAAGGGAAGCATTGAAGAATGCTCCTACTGAAACCTTTGACCCAATCCAGATATTCTTGCACATGTGGCTTTCTTAACAAAAGAAGAACCCTGCTGAATCAGACTAAAGGTTTATCTAGTCAAGCATTCTTTTCCTCACAGGAGCCAAGCAGAAACTCATAAGAAGTCTATGATCAGCACATGGACAGTAGCTGCTATGCAGAATTCTGCTATCTCTGATATGAAAGGTAAAATAGAGCCATTGTGGCTGGTAGTCAAATGATGAATAGTCTTATCCTCCATGAAATGGCTACTTTCCTCTTAAGTCCGTCTATAAAGTTGACCGTCACCACATCCTTTGGAAGTGACTTCCACTGATGGACTTGCAGTTTATGAAAAAGTAGTTCCTTCCTTTGTTCCTCAGTTTCCCACCATTCAACTTAACTGGATGATCCCAGCTTTTACTACTGTGGCGAGAGGCTTCTATTTATATTCTCTACAACATGGATAATTTTATACACCTCTGTTGCCTCTCCTCACTTTACATTTTCTCTAATCCAAATAATTCCCAAAATTATAGTCTTTCTTCATAAGCCTTGACTGTGGGCTTCTCTTTTTTTCCCCCCTACCTTTTCCAGAGCTGTGGTAACCTTTTTGAAGTGCCATGACCAGGACTGTGCTCAGTATTTCAAATGTGGCTGTCTCACATGTTTCTATCAGGACACTACAGCATTGGCAGTTTTATTTTTTTATCCCCTTCCTAATTACCCCAAACACAGCATGGGCCCTTGTCGCAGCTGCTGCACAGTGAGCTGACATTTTCCTTGACCTATCAGCCATGATCCTGAAATTCCTTTCCTGGACAGTCATTGTCAGTTTAGACACCAAGCCATGTCCTTATGAAGGCAAGATTACTTACTGTATCAATCATTTTACACTTATTTACACAGGATTATAATAGCCTTCCCCACCTCCCATCTTTTCCTCCACTCTTCTTCCTTTTTTGGCTCATTCACAATGTTTGGAGATACACTTTTGAGCTCTTCACAATCCCTTTTTGCCTTTACTATGCAGAATCACTCGGCGCCATCTGCAAACTTGTCCATCTCACTCCTCCCACCTCAGCTCTACACCATTTGTGTAAAAGTTTAAGGCACCAGTCCCATTACAGCTCTTTGGGGAATCTCTCCCTTGTGACAACTCCCCATTTATCCCAGCTCTTTGTTGCATCATCCTTATTCGGTCAGATCCCCTCCCCAACTGTCATCCCTTTTTTCTTGTGTTTCATGTCTTTTTAGATTGTAAACCTGAAGACAGAGAACTGTCACATTAAGAATTGTACATTATTCATGTAAAGTGCCATGTACACTGATAGTGCTGTAACAACAACAACATCTTCAAGATGATGAATCCTCATTACTAATGAATTTATTCAGAAGTCCATAGTGAGGAACTTTGTCAACTTTGAAACCTATTACTAGAATCTACTAGATTATACCCTACTAAAGTTGCTTCCAGGGCACATCCATTAAATCAGTGGGATTTATTATATGTCAACTCATCATTCAAGAACTTTTTCAATGAGCCTACTTTAGTTGGGACTAACCAACAGGATTCAGGCCAATGTCTGCTGCATTGCTCCCATACACTTGCTGAGACTCTCAGGAATCCTGAAAACGTTACTTAAACAAGACTTTGCAAAAAAAAAAAAAAGAGGGGGTGGAGGACCACATTTTGTACAGTAAGAGTTGCCCGTGTGTATCCGGGATGGGCTGCTCTCTACTAACAGAGGCTTTCATTGAACCTCTCCCAACCTACCTGCTGCTGCACAGCTGCTGCTTCAGTTTGACAGCCATTACTAAGTTTCCAACTTCCATTATAGTTTCCACCAAAATTTGACAGAAATTCCAGTTGCTCTCTATGGGGAAGGGTGATTTCACCTTTGTGCACAGTAGACCCCTACACACTAGCAGGGCAGAACATCTACTTCCCTTCTGGAAGGAAAGGAAGGGTGAAAATCCTTTTATGCTGGTATGATACCACCTGTTTTTGCAAAAGCAGCAAATGAAAATGGCAAGTCCTTAGAAATGGCTGAGGGAATCCACGTAAAGATTACAGACTGTGTGCTGTTTGCTACTATTAAGTCAGTCTGATAATTTTATGTTTAATAAAGTTTCTCACAAATTTACCCAGAACACACATTAAATTTGACTGCCAGGGTCATACAGCTACATTTCTCCATGTCACTGATGCCAAAGGCATCATGACTATTGATTCTTCTCCAACACTCGCTTCTAGCCAATCTTTGATTAGTTTTTTTAATATACATAAATTTATAAAGCAAATAAGAAAGATGAAGTGAAAGATGACAGAATACCCTTAATGAAGGAACTCTGCAGAAATGGAAATACAACGGTGACAAGAAATCTATGCATAAACTTCAATAAATGACAAGTAAGGCCAAGATCATAATAGCCTAACTCCATTTGATAGTTCCAAGAAGAGCAGACTCATTGAATTCATTTTGAAATGATAAACCAATCTTTATGTTCAATGGATCTTCTCTAGCTTGGACTAGCAATTGGACTAAGACCAAATGGTGCTGATGGCATTACACAGGCAGTATAGGAGGGGGCTTCGGGAAGGCAAAGAGGGAAGGCAACTGTGTGAGAGAGTAATCCCAGTGCTGCCACCACCACCATCGATCAGTAGCTGTTTGGATTGGGGGAGGGAAGAACTGTACACAGTGCCATCTGTCTGGATTTAGCCTCGTACAACATTCCACAAACTATTTGTGCCAGCATAATCTCAGTTATATAAAGATTCTGGCCCAAATGCCCAGATAGATATCCATATGAAGGTGACATCTCTATTCAAATATTAAAAGGATTAAAAGGATTGGAAGGTTCTGAATCCATTGGATAAAAAAAGGTAAGCCTTTATCCTTCCACTGTTTTTCTTACCAGCAAGGTGGCTAAACAGAGAATCCATTGCCTCTGGGTAGCCATTAATTTCCTCTGAGCATTACTTAATTTCCAAAGTCAGTTAAATTCCAGGAAATGAGATAAAAGCCCTCTAAATCAATTAATTTCAAACAGTGCACTAATAATAAATTGATAAAACTAATAACGTGTTCATCAAGACGCTACAATTCAATATATCCAAGTCATATGTTTGAAGGAGCCATGAAGTAAATTACAATGATGTGGAATCACTAATTTTACTGAAGAGGCACTGTTTATCTAGTATACACAAAATGTGAGTTTTTATTGGTTATGTCACAGCTTCAGAACCATAAATGTGGTTGGTACACATTCCACTGATTAAGCAAAAGTAAACAATACAGTGCTTCATTCTATTTATTCATATCTAAGGCTATGCAAACTATGGCCCTTTCTGAAGCTTACCTCTGTCCCGGTGGTATCTGGTGATGATAGTGAAAGTGGCTGTCCTGGGAGAGGAGCGCAATGGAGCACTCCCCTCTGCACCAACTGCCTGCGGGAACCTGAAAGCGCAATGGCCATAACTCTTCCTGCCACAGTGCAGCCAGGCTGTGCTGGGGTAGGAAATGCAGCCATTGCACTTCCAGGACTTCCACAGAGAATGTAAGTGCAGGCACATGGTGAGAGGGTGATGTGATCACCAGTCATTGATTGGGAAAACCCATGAATTATTTGCTGCGTGATCATGCTGCCTGGGGTCAGGAGAAGGACAGATCTGAGACAATGTTATGCATAAATGTCATCCTGGCCTCATCCTTCTCCCATCCCCATGGCACGTTGGGTGCTTTGTGTGGAAAGGGCCTATGTTTATTAATAATTGTGGAATAACTTATAAACAAATAGTATAGGTTTCCTTTTCTGGGCCAATTTGACCATGCTTTCCAAAAATGAAGGCACTGCTGAGGTACTCAAAGCTGTGTACCAATATATAGATACCAACAAGTATTATAGCTGTAAATATTACCATTCAGCATCTACTAAGTTATCCAGGTTGGAACATGCTGTCTGGTAATTTTACACCCAGAAAGCAAGGCACTGCTGGGAAATATATAAGACAGTATTGGATCTCTCAAGCAGAGTAATCAAACCGGTGAGGCAGAAGCTGAATAATAGCCAGTTCAACACCCCCTGACGTAAGAGTTCAACAGTGAAAATAAGTATGCCTAGTCCTCTTTGTAAAACATACAAAAGTAGCTTTATTTACATAGTACTTGTTTATAATCAAACCCATAGTCTTATGATGGAGAAATAGAAAGAGGAAAATGCTTGCAGATTATAGTGACACAGAAAAAGAATGGGTGTGGTAAAACAAAGAAACAGGGAATCACCATAATTCAAACTAGTGGTTAGTGTCTATAGGCATGCCAGGCACTTTGCCAGGTCCCTGTGTACTTATACCTGATCCTCAGATGACTTGTGCTTGATTATGGTGACTTGGGAAATTCGGACAATTGAAAAACGCACACCATCTATTGATTTTTAAAGAATGTTGGATGTCTAGGAAGTGAATAGGCTCACACAGAGGCAGGCAGAGCTTGCCCCAAAGTATCACCTGGAGGCCCGCAATTCCCAGATAATTTCAACCAGTTAATTGAAAACTATTTTGAGACCAAAGTCAGGAAATCAGTGTTCATCAAAATAGATTTGTAGGCCCTTTTCACACGGCATTTTCCATGCGAAAGGGACCCTCAAGCATCGTGCAAATCTGAGGAGCAGTCCACGTGATGCACTCACATTTGCACAACGCTCCAGGGCCTGCCAGGCACCGCTCACACACTTTTTCATTTTCGGCTTTAAGCCGAAAATGGTGCGGAGTTGCCCATCACTCTCGGGCCCCGCATGCACTTGCTGTGCATGCGGAGCCTCAGGAACCGGGCTGGTCATGCTTCCTATCTCAGTGCAGCCTGGGAAGGTCCCAGGCTGCACTGCAAAAGGAAGAGGTGGGGCTCTCACACAAGCAGGCAGCTCATGCAAAGCCAAAGCACCCCGGATGTGAGAGCCTCTCTCAGGAGGGTGCTCACACAAGCACCGCACCCCAGCTCTGAGAAGAGGTGAGTTGCAGAAAGGGCCTAACAGTCAAAGCCTAATACACACAGTATTTTGCATTTGCTGTCCAACCAGCTTAAGATGCATATGGAGACACTCTTTATTCTGTATGTATGACACCTGACACAATTCAGCTGAACAATACATAAAAAAACACTTAAAATCTCAACCTGTTAAATTATCCAAAGATGCCCACAATAGCCATTCTTTTACCATGCTCAGCAGGGTCTCAGTCCAGTCACCTTTAGCGCAGCTTACTTGTCTTGTTACACTAGAGGGTTTGTTCATAATCAAAAGACTGGACATCTTTTATGTTGATTTGTTGCTCAGGTCTGAGAATGTGCACTGCACTTTTAAGTATCCAAGAAATCAATAAGCCATTGAAATGATGATTGCTTTAAGGGCTATTTGGAGTCCTGAAACAGGTTTTACATTGCTTCTGTTATTGCTTCCTGAATAAGACTCAGACTCACACCCTGAAACTATTAGGTCTCTAGACCTCCTGAGAACAGCCTCTGAATGACAATTACAGGGCCTTCCATTTTTTAAAAAATAAAATGGATCTGTGATAGTATTTTCCAGATTTCATCTTCTTTTCCCTAGTACATAAAGCTGTGAAAACCCTCAAATGCATAATGTTAGGTGCTGTGCTTTTCATTTGAATGAATGAATTTACACATTTTCAAAATAAAAAATAGGCAAACTGTCTCTGAGTTAATTCTAATTTTATGGGGGGGAAATGGTCATTCAGAGCAAATTTTTTTATGAAAAAAAAACCCTGGGAAAATGATTTGGAAGCACATACTGTCGTTTCTGAATGAGTGCAAATTGGTTTTGGTTTTATTTATATAAAAATTTCACAAAATTCACACATTTCTTCATATTTGAAGAACCACTTGAGATTATAAAAATTGAATGTGGAAGAAATAGAAAGTGTCAGATTCATTCTTTTAGGATCAGGTTTATTCATCTAGGTTTAAGGTTTGGCATGCTTAACTGAATTTGAATCCCCATACAGGCAGCCACGTGAATGCTAAACTAGGGTTGCCATGTCTTTTTGTGTGTGTGAAAGACTCCTCCTCTTTAGTCACTTGTATGGTAGTAAGGTACAATATGACCCTCTCTACACTAGGAAAAGCTGCACCTGTTGAACCTGGTAATTATAAATGGGTGAGAACTCATTTCAATGTGTTTCTGAAGTTACTAAAATCTGCAAATGTCTTTATATTTTGAATGAAAAGAACACAGTTTTAAAAAAATAAAATGTGGGTTATCCCATGGGTTTTACTGTAGAATTTACTGTAGAATTTAAGCACCTGACAGTGTAAACACCTCAATCCATGTGGAGAGGCGGGATAGAAATAATAATTATTATTATTATTATTATTATTATTATTATTATTATTATTATTATTATTAACTGCCCGTATGGGAAAACCATGTAGGAAATGTATTAAGAACCTAATGAGTTCTTGGAGGAACAAAGTATAAATAATGTATAATCAATAAAAACAGAATTTCTTGACAGTAAGAGCAGTTTGGCAATGGAATCAAAAGAGGCTGGACAGCTATCAGCTGGGGATGTTTTAGCTGGAGATCATGCACTGAGCAGAAGATTGGATACAATCTTTCATGAGGTCCCTTCCAACTCTGATTTTATGGCGCTATGATTCTATAAGAATCCTTTACTGACAAGAATCTTTGAAGTTTGGGGATTATTCTGTTCAAAATTCCTACAGTGTTTATTTTTGATCAGAAAACAGAATTTTCTGCTCAGAAAATGTTATTTTCTGCTCAGGAAATGCAGTTTCCTGCTCAGAAGATGCTGTCTTCTGCACAAAATGCCGTGTACAAATTTTGCACAGAATACATCCTGAACTTTAAATAATATTTGAAGATGGCATAGTTTTCAATAACTTTCTTGGAGAGAGAAGAAAATTGGTAAAATTACTTGTTGCTTCCTTCAAAAAGAAAGTTAGCAAAGGATTACATCTCCACTGACTACTATACTATCCAGAGATTGAAATGCTAGTAGAAAAGACAGTTTGTTGATTTTTAATGAGATCAAAAATCTGATCATTTTATGGTGATGGAAGAAGGGGAAAAAATTTATCATGCTGAGTTGCTTTTAGGTGAATGGCTAATGTTTCCATTAGACTGACAGGGAAAAGGAGGACATATAATACTTTGGTTGATATATGTTGTCTACAACTGGCACATTTAGTTTTGGTTCCTTCAGAATTGCTTTGCTGTAAGCTTAAGTAACACTCCCATATTTTGCCAGATGTGCAAAAATCTCATATCCAATTGCTCCTTCAAGATGGTGGGATCTGTAGTTCAACATATCTGGAAAGTGCCAAGTTGGGGAAGGTTGTCTTCAAAGCATGGTCTTGAACAACCCGAGCAATTCAATTTTGCCACTGGCCTGCTCCGACTTCTCTATTCTTACCAGCCCCACACCCAAGGGTATAGGAATGGTGGGGGAGGCAAAATGAGGTCATTACCCCCCAAATAAGAATTTTAACCCTTCAGCTGAGCACTTAGAAATACAATTCAGGCAGAAAAGGGGGCAAGCTTTGCAAACTCCAGAATGTGACTTCCTTGACTGAATCAATCCACTTGTGGAGGGAGCACTTAGAAATACAATTTAGGCGGAAAAAGGGGCAAGCTTTGCAAACTCCAGAATGTGACTTCCTTGACTGAATCAATCCACTTGTGGAGGGACGTCCCTCTTTGGGTTTGTCTGACATCCAGTCAACTTTGACTTACCACAGCCGTATGAATGAGAACCTTCCTGTGCCCATGTCATCAATTGTCCTGCTCAAGCCTTGCAAATTCAGAATGGTGGCTTCCTCGATTGAATCAATCCACTTGTAGGGTGATGTTCCTCTTTTCTTACTGCCTCTCACTTTACAGAGCTTTGTCATTTTTTCCCATGAGTCATGTCCTCTCACGATACGTCTATATAATAAGTTTTAGGATAGGAACTCCAATAGGTGTTTAGGGGCCAAACTGTGTCCCCTAGAGGTATTTTTTTTTCAAAGGAACATTTTTCAGTTCATGTGTAGAGAAATTTAGGGGTTTGGGGTTCTGTTGGAGTCTACGAGTCCAAAAGCCACATAGGATCAGCACTCCCCGTGGTCAGCATGCTGCCCAGGGGCCATGATTTGCTCCCTTGCTGTAAAGCATCATGCACATCAATCATGGCATGTTTATTATCATTGTTTATTATTGGTCATCATTGTTGTAATTATCCTTGTTACCCTCATCACGATGATCTTGCATGTTTTATACCATCTCATTATCAACCAGGCAATTCTGCTATTGTCAGCCAAATTCACATTATCTCTGTGACTGAATTGTTGCAGAGAATTGTCCTGAGAATAATTCCTCAATGAGAATGTTTGTTGCGATCAAGCATAAAAATAAGTACATATCCTTGAGATGTTGTAGAATGGGTATCAATAACCGCCAGTTAAATCCTTCAGGTGTTACAAAACGCAAAAATAGCACCAAAAAGAAAAATCTATTCTATGCTCCCCCCCCGCCCCCGCTCAACCCTTTCAATATGAAATGTAGTTTAAGAGGCTATTCATCAGTGGTTTTCATAATGCGTGATAAGCACGGGAAATCATCTTTCACCTTGAAACATGCAACACTTTGTATCCCAGGGAAAGAGAGAAGGAACAGGGCAGAGCCTCCTCCTAAGGCTACATTATTCTCCTGCCTTAGGACAGAAATGATTTTATCATACTACAATAGATGTGTGTCATTAGATCAAAGATGTGAGCTGCTGAGAGCTTCTCCAGCGATTGCTTTGCAGTTCACAGTCTCAGCCTCAGGCCAGCTCCACATGGTTTCTTTTGCTCTTTGGAGAGACAGGGAGATTTTTTTTTTTTTTAAGAAAAGAGTCTGAACAAACATGAAACATGTAAGTCAAAAACTTCAGTGTTACTGCAGTTTCCTTATCTACTTTGTATAGTTAAATTGCAAAGGTGTTCAAACAGTTCTGCTGGGGGGAGTGTCTTGTTTGCCTGATGTTATCCTGAGAGAATTTTCTTTGAAAAGCATTATTTTCTTCCCTCCTTACCTGTCTTGTCTTGTAAACATCTTGGTGTTACAAAGAGAAGTTGGTCATGAACCTTCCCTTTTTTTTTATTGCTTTTTTGTTTTTTAGAATTCTCTAGTAATACATGAGCCAAAAGAAAGGAGGAAAAATAACAAAGACAAGAAATCTGAAAATAACTTAACATGCAGTCCATGATTTAACTTAATAAAGAGAATATACAAGTGGAACTTGAAACAAAAGATAGCAGTAGGGAATGCCTATTTTAACAGTTGCCCTTGGGCATGACTTTTTCCCAAACAATGTATTCCATCTCACCATGGTTTCCTGTCACCTCCACCAAACATTCATTCAAGATTTGTTTGTTTGTTTGTTTAATATCCTGTCCTATACCAAGGGAATCTCAGGATGGTACGCAGATAAAACCAGTGTAAGCAATTGTTTTTAAAAAAAATAATGTAAACAGGCTAAAAATGTGTTAAACATTTTAACAAGTTAAAACCAGTTAGACAGGTGTGAAAAGTGTAAAATCAGTGCACGTGGACATATTGGAATAAATCCATTGCACCTCCAAGGCTTTACTATAACGTCATGTTTTTGCCTGGAGCAGAAATGAAGACTGTCAACTGGGCCTCCAAAAGAAGGGCATCCACAGCTGGGTATGATGGCAGAGAAGGCAGAATCCACTGATAGGGTACAGAGGAGGGCCCTTTCAGTTAACCTCAGTTGTCCAGCAGACATATATAGAGAGTGGTGCTCCTTCAAGTACTGAGGCTCTAAGCCATTTGAGGCTTTAAATATCATGACAAGCACTTGGAATTCAGATCTGTATTCTGTTGGTCACCAGTGCAATTCACTTCATACCAATTTATTTGATGTGCTTATGGTATTCTGGTCATTAGTGTAGCTGTTGTGTTTTGCACTAACTGTATCTTCCAAGTCTTCCTCAGGGACAACCCAACATAAAATGCATTACAGTTGCCTAACTGAGAGGTCATCAATGTATGATCTACTTTGCCTAAGTTATCCCTGTTTAGGAAAAGTGGCAGATGGTGGACAAGTCAGAGCTTACCCCAAACATTCTGAGCCATAACGTCCATTTGAGATGACAGTGACAAAGATGGATTCAAGAGTACTCCCATGCTATATACCTGCTCCTCAGAGGAAATGGCAATTTATTCAGGACAGGCTGTTTACCTTATGGCAGAACCTGAGAATGCAGCAGTCCATAGAACTTGCATCTTATTGAGATTCAGCTTCAGCTTATTGGCCCTCATCTAGCCCATTACAGCAGCCAGAAACTCATCCAACTCCAGTGCAACCACAGCTGACCCCCAGTGAAAAAGAGAGTGTCATCATCAGATCAGCCACCACCGATCATATTCAATCTTCGTTTGGTTGATTTTTTATTACAGGAGAGGTATCCCTTAGAATTCCCCCTCCCCACAAGTATTTTGTGTTTCTAAAAATTTTGGAGTGTCTCAGAGTCTGCTGATACCTCCATCTTGTCTATAGGTGGTGCCATGCTGGCTCCACAAATAACGAATGCAACTCATAGCCTGAAAATTGAAAATAGAAGGTGTTACAAGTATTTATGACACATCATTTTGTCAGGCTTGGTTCTCCTTCAGGATGCAATGGATGGCAGACATCTTTATAATAATATGGTAGCTGCTTAAACCTACCTTTCTGCAGTTACTTAAATAGATTGTGTATATTACCATCCCACACAGATTTCCTTCACTATACTTCCATCAAAAACACATTGTTCTCCCCAGTTTTTCTGATTAATATTTTGCCCACATGATCACTCCCCAGTCCCCCAGCCCTTCTTGCCTTGTATCAATTTCATTTACTATGGCAGACTCAACAAACTTTGTGAAACTACAAGAACTCCATGATTAGACATCCCTGAACTGGCCTAGGGGATCAAAAATGCACCAAAACATTTTTTGCCAAAAAATTTCACCCATAAGAGGTCCTGAAGGGTCACATGCAGCCCACAGGCAACACTGTCCTTATCCCTGCTGTAGACAGTTCTGAGAACAAGGGACAAAATCTTGCTTTTGAATTATCGTCTTTATTATTGCATCCTCCAGGCAATAAGAAGTATAAGAAATCTTACAGAAATTTAAGAAGTCTAGTCTAGGAGCAAAGTAACTGGCACATGAAGATAAGCCATTAGTGATACCTGGAATATACATTTACATTATGTATAATGCTATAAACAATACCCAGCCAAGACACTGTGGTGTATTTGAGAGAAAATATATGTGAAAATGTGCCCTGTAGTAACAGTCAGTCAGTCAAGCCTTTATTGTGGTTCATAAACCATGAAGCAATAAAATATTCATATACATTCTACACACAAATAAATAATTATATGCATTCTACACACAAGTAAAAATATAAACAATCTGTGTTAAAATAGAACAGCGGGATATAATTTATTACATATAAATATATTTTTAAAACCACTTAGTAAAATAGGTTTAAAATTTGATAAAAGAGGCTGAGATTTAAGCGTGTCATGTATATAAATTCTTATTTAAATCATATAGCCTTATTGCTGATATAGAGGTTTTGGTAGCCCTACTATTCCTAAAGCTATGTCCTCCATATGACACTTCAGATGTTTAAATCAAAGAGAATCTTTAAGTTATCAATATTTGTGTACCATGGCTCTTTGAGTTTTGGCAGCACAGGAAAAAAAAAACTTTGTGACCTCCTCTGTTACTCTTTTTTCAGTATCCCCTTGTTACCACCATTGCTAGCCTGAGATTGTGGGATATTAAGATATCATTTTGATATCAATAATTCGGCCTTCTGTACCCATTCCTGTCCACGTGCTTGCGAGGCCCCCGGACAAGCACGCACGTAGGCTCGGCCGATAATCACTGTAATATTCCAAACAAATACAGGCAGGCCAGAAATAGCCAACTCGCAGCTTCAGGAGACCTCAAGGCAAGTACCACAATTATGTATGCACGCTACTTGCAAAAGATCCCCTGCCCCACACAGGCAGCTTGATGAGCGGACTATACAACGCTCAAGCACTCCGTGTTTGCATACTGGCTACTCTATTGACAATCTGGCTATAACTCAATCATCTAAAGTACTGACCTTTCGGAGGCTTTGTCTCCAGCCCGAAACTCATTGTTTTCCCCAAGTACAAACTAGCCTGCAGTCACAATTTTCCCTATAAGAACCCCTTTGAGCGCTTCCTCGGATTGCTCTTGGCTTCCATCCCGCCTTGCTGTCGCTTTGTCCAGCGAGCCTTCCCCTCAGCTCCACGTGCTCCCCAGTTTCTCTGCTTCTAACCGGGCTTCAGGACAGGTATAGTATTTCCCATACCAAACCTCCTCAAAAATCCCTCTATCCACTCCTACATTTATTTCTGTAGCTTCTTGTGTGAGTGTGTTGCATACATTTGTTTGATTGTGCTTAAATAAAACAATTATTAATTTCAACATCTGTCTCATCCTTGACTCGGCCTGACCCCGTAGACATAGGGTTCAAGATCTCGCTACATTACCCTGCCTCTCGCATTGCCAACTTGTGCTCTGTGCTAATTCCCTCCCCATTGTTGTGAGCACTTTTAGGTGTCCCTCCCAGGACCCCCAGAAATCAGGGTAACACCCTAATAGATATATTACCATTCCAGAGGTCTTCCTTGGAACTTGCTTAAGAGAGGTGCTACCAACCTTTTGGTATTGTCCATGTAAAATGTACAATAGAAACGTTCATGAGGTAAAGATTCCACTAGTCCCTCCCCAGAGGGGTGTACACTCTCCTTGTACTCAATTTGTTGAAAATGTCCCTCTAATACAATAGATGGGTTTGCATTGAATCCAGCTTTGCTAAATGCTATCTGATGTTTGGGGATTGTTAAATTTTCAAGATAATTTGCACTCCCAATTGGATTAAACCTCAAACCCAAGCTAATGGGGGA
Organism: Cyclura pinguis; assembly: GCA_030412105.1. NCBI lineage: Eukaryota > Metazoa > Chordata > Lepidosauria > Squamata > Iguanidae > Cyclura > Cyclura pinguis. The sequence continues at coordinate 156,909,365 of CM059602.1, forward strand.
GCAAGTCGTGCATGCAACAGATTTAGAGTATTGAGTGTCAATATCTTTAATCCATTGTGCAAGGATCAGCTTTGCCCTAGGCCAATCAAGAGTGAGGAAGAATGTGTCTGAGAGGCCTAACTGCTGCAGTTTGTCTTTTATAGTTCTAAGCAGATGAGTAGTGTAAGTATCTCTTTCCATCAGATGAATATACCTAGCTTCTGGTCCTTCAATAAGAACTCTCAGCCAATACCCATGCAGTGTATTCAACCAATATACAGCCATCCCCTAAGCATAAGACTGCTGATGGAACACAATTTAGCACAGCAAATAATTTTCTGAGAAATGCAGTGTCAGGGTCAGAGACCTGGGCAGCAAGACAGCCTGGAGAAGGGAGTGGAAGAGCTAGCAGAGTCCTGCTGGGAGGAGTCAAGGAAGCACTTACTCAAGGGAAGTCCATTTACCTAAGCCAGAGCAACAAGCAAAAGCCATAGTCAGAATTCCAAAAGCCAGGGGTCTGGAACCAAGAGATCAATCCAAGGTATCAGGAGCCAGGTGCTGGAAGCAAGGAACAGGCAAGGAGAGGACTTGTAGAAAGTTTGCCACAAGCAAAGGAATGCTTCCAGGTAGGCAGTTATATAGCCCAAGACACAGGTGTGGCTAGTCACTGCTTCTTGAACTTAATCAAGGAAGCCTCCCTTTGCTCAGCTCTCTTGAGTCTCCATCTTGTTTGTGAGCTGATTGACACAGGCTCCAAAGCATCTTCAGAATCAGATCCCTGTTGCCCTAAAGGAGCAGGCAGAGGAACGTCCAAGCCTGCTTGGTCCATGGCAGCAGGGGGAGCTCTTGAGCTGCAGGACTCATCTCCAGCCAGAGCCACAGGGACCAACAGCTGCTGCTCGTCATCAGCAGCTCTGGCAGGGGCTTCAGTTATCACATGCAAAGAGTACTTGTTCTACTACTGGCAGAAAACCCAGGATCCATACCAGAATACCAAACAGTAATTAAGGAGGGACCTTAGCCTGGAACACCTTAAGTGCAGCAGGGATCAGTTGTCCACCTTTGGTATAGAAGAATCGGACAATTGCTTTGCTACTGCAGGTTGCATTCTGTCTAGCAGTTGCCCGGTGTGATGCCTAGGTGCCAGATGCATGGAAAATAATCCCCAAATATTTGAAGTACCTAACTTGTTCTATTCTATGGCCGGCTATGACCCAATTGAATAGGGAGTGTTTTTTTAGGGAAAAAAACATGATTCTGTATTTATTATAGTTAATAATTAGCTGTTTTTTCACATTACTCCATAAATGCTCTTATTACTTGCCTCAAGCCAATTTAGGTAAAAGAAAGGAAAACAGCATCATCTGCATATAAAAGTAAGGAGACATTAACTGAGGCCAGTTTGGGAGGGTGAAAAGCCTTTGAAGAGATAAATGGTACAAGATCATTAAGATACAAATTAAGTAATGTGGGTGCAAGAATACATCCTTGTCAAATGCCTCTTTTAACTCAGATGGCTTTAGTAAGATTATCCCATAATCTGCAATGTGCTTGTATTGTGTTATTACTGTGCAACTTCGTAGTTAACCTAAGTAATATTTTGTCAGTAGAGGAAACAAGGAGCTTGGCCCACAGTTTGTCTCTAGGTATTGAATCAAATGCCAATTTCAAATCTATGAAAGCAACATATAAGCTATTGCTATATGGTCTGGAATATTTTTCAGCCAGGTGATTTAGGACTACACAATGATCTATAATTGACTTGCCCTTCCTAAAGTCAGTTTGTTCATCCCCCAGAATTTTTTCCATCTCAATCCATTCCATCAGTCAATTATTGAGAAAATGGCCATATAGTCTACCCACTACTGATAATATGCTTAGAGGACAATAGTTGGTAGGGTCATTTTTGTTTCCTTTTTTGTATATGGGGATGATGATGGCTTGAGACCAGCTGTCAGGTAATTGGGCTGTCTGGTTAATATAGGTAAAAAAGGTTGCCAGTTGAGGTGTCCACCATGAAATATTTGCTTCTAAAACTTCAGGCATGATTAAATCTGGCCCTAGGGCTTTGCCAGATCTCATTGTGGAGATTAGAGTCACAACTTCATGTTGAGTTACTGAGGGCCAGTGTGGAATAATCAGATTTTTCACAGAGGCAGTTCATTTTTCTTCCAATGACCAAACTTTAAGCACTTCACAATCTTTGAACAGAGTGGAAAAATAAGCTGGTATTTGAGCTGATATATTAGCTTGGGGTGATCCCTCAGGGTTACCTAACATCTCTGTGACAATGGCCCAGAACTGTTTGGTGTTTCTTTGTAGGGAAGACGCTAACAACACTGACCATTGCCTATACCTTGTTTCCTTTTTTTTTCTTTGCAATTAATGCTTTATGGTGTTTTTTAGTAGTATAATAGATCTTCAGCAATGTACGGGAGTTGTCCTTTCCGTACTTGCGATACAATTTTCTCAGGTGATCCCTTACCTCTAAGCATTCTTTATCCAACCCTGTGGTTATCCTCTTATGTCTAACAGTGCCAGAGCTTTTTTCTTCCATACTCTTTATCATCTTGACCAACATTGCAGTGAGCAAAATAGTTTTCCAAGACGACATGTGCATCCTGTGTATCTATGATAGAGTTTTTAACCTCCCTGTACTTTGGTAAATTTAATGATTTTGAGATCTTACCACTTATATTATCTGACCATCTCAACCTTTTCTGACTTATGGCCACTGCTGAGTTGTCCAGTTGTTGCTGAGGCCTTAGATGGATATCAATAGGCATTCTCACACACTAAAGTACAAGCGTAAATGATCACTCTCAGTTTTGTCCAACACAGAAAACTGCACTATATGTTTGTAGATAGAATTGGAATCTAAAACATAATCTATCATGCTGCTCCCTTTTCCTGACTTATATGTATATTCTCCAGTTTGTTCAAACTTTGGGTCCCCATTGATTATTCTTAATGCAAGGCACCCCACCAGCTGTACAAGACATATAGCAGTATAGTTAATCCCTATGTCTTTAGAATGTCTGTTGATGTTAAGTAAACAATCCTCCAGATCATTAAGATGCCAGGAATGGGAGGAAAAAAAGATCTTGTTATCTGGCCCAGTTCTAGCATTAAAGTCCCCCATTACAACTAAATGTGATTTAGGGAACTGCACTCCAGCTTAACTATATAGTCTTCTAATATCTCCCATTGCCAGGTTATTTCTTTTCTATTTGTCATCGGAGGAATATACACATTAACCAGTAATAAACTCATAAATCCAAAATCAATTAAGAATGCCATAGCAATCTGTCCACATGGAGCTGGACATTTGTTAGAGACATGTAAGGAGGTAGAAATCAGAATGGCAAGGACTGCTTTTGGTCTTCCCTTTCCAGCTGGAGCTGCAGCAGGTTGCTCTCTAACAACATAGCCATTAAAGTCTAGTTTTGTTGTGGACCACTTCTCTTAGAGCATAATTGTGTCAAATTCTCATAAAAAGTCAGAGACCTCATGGTCTTTAGATTTAGAGTTCCACCCCGCTATGTTACAGGACAAGAAATGTACCTGAGGTTTTACCAAAAGAAGTGATTTCATATTATAAAGAACTAAGGAAACACAATAAGGTTCAGGCTGTTTAGTGAGTTTAAATTCCTCCACACTGTCCTCTGATTGTCACTTCATTTTTTGAACCTGAGCCAAGTATCCACTTTCATCATAGCATATGGCTCTGTTAATTCTCTGGCACCCTCTTTTTGATACATAATGCTCATCCCTGATAGTGTGTTCCACATCTACCACCTTGTAACTACATGCAGGGGATGCCTCTGGTCCTTTATTGCAGTTTATTATAACCAGATCGTCAATGTTGTGTGTTGTTTTCTGTGCCTGGGAGGACCTTTCATATATTTTGTTGTTCTCTGGATTGCCTGTTACCGAAATCTCCTGCATATCAATAAATTTTATCTTTCCTAAGTCCCTCTTCCCCTGTAAATTATGTAAAGTAGCTGTTAGGGACATTAGTCTATCTATGATTTCAGTTTGTAACAAAGGTGGCAAAGTCTGAAAAGTTTTCAATAAAAACTCCTCCTCCTCTATAGTTGTTTCATTGGAAGTATTTGCTAAAGTTTGTTTATCTTGAGGGGGTTGAGTTGGGCATTGTACTTAATCTGACAAATCAATGAGGTTAGTTATCATGCTATGGTTGTTCTTATTATTAAGGCTTGTGCTAAGTGAGTTGTTAATTAATGAAATAGGAAGGGCCCTGTTTTCAAAGAAGCGGGAAGTTGCCATGCCCTTATTTAACAGTTTGGACCTAGAAGAATATACTTTTTTTGCAATTTGCTCATTTATAAAAGTTATAACTGCACAGGCATGTGTGTAATTGTAAAACAAATATTCCACAAGGAGAATTTCTGAAGGGGTGAGAACCCAATGAACCACAGATCCCAATATACATGCTAGGTGGACTCTTTGCACAGATTGGGGTAACATGCCTCTAGGTTTAAGGTAATTATTAATGACCAGTTTGTTTTTAACAAACAAACAGAGGATGTTTTCCAGGTCTTATTTTTCCAGTCATCCTGTGGAACAAGAGGTTGGAGACCCTCACCCTGAGAAGGTATCTTCTTCTTATTAGTCAGGCCATTTCTCAGTGCCTTTTCCAAGGCATCCTAGGTAACTAGTTCCCCAGTACTGGTACAAGAGGAATTACTTAAGGGGTAAATAGAATCATCCCAATATCTAGATACAGACCATTTCCACACGAGACTGTTATAGCGCTATGATTCCACTTTCAACATCCTACGGAATCCTGGGGTTTGCAGTTTGCAGTCCCTAAACTGCAAACCCCAGGATTTCATAGGATGTTGAAAGTGGAATCATAGCGCTATAACAATCTCGCACGGAAGTGGCCTCAGTCTCCAAGACACCATCCACCAGGTCCCTCCAATTTGAGACGCCATCAGCTTCCCATTTGCAAATGGCCCTGCAAGTCATGACTCTTCCAGAAATATAGGTATATAAATACAGATAAAAGGGTGATTTCCCCCCCTCTCCATTGTCTAACTGAGATGGCAGCCACCCACAGTTGCAAGACGGAAGTTCCAGTAACAGCGATCCTTACACTGATTTACTTGAGAGTACGGCCATTTCAGCACTACACTCTTATAGCGCGATTATTTCACTTTCAACATCCCATGGAATCCTGGGGTTTGCAGTTTTGGGAGGGCCGGGAGAGAGGGCCCCTCCCTAAACTGCAAACCCCATGATTCCACAGGATGTTGAAAGTGGAATCATAACACTGTAACAGTCTCTTGCAGAAATGGCCACAGGCTTCTGATTCTTCTGTTCAGGACTGTTCAGGTGGTTTTTTTTTTAATTCGTCTTCCCTTGTTTGTCCAATTTCTTTGGGTTTTTTGATACATTTGGCTTTGTGTCCAGGACATTAAACAGTTTTTGGAAGTTCATCTTTTCTCATTTCAATAATGAACTTCTTAATATTCTTTTTCTTCTTTAACACATTAGGACCACTTTGTGAGGGCTTTTGTTTTCTATTTTAATTTCTCATCTTAGCGTTCTTCCTTGTGTTGCTATGTTGAGATGTAGTACCCTCACAAGCCAACAGCTTGGTTTCAGGTTAGGATTCCGTCTTTAACAATGCTTCAGTGATTACTGTTAATAAACCATTGAATCCAGAGAGGTAGGATTTAATTGATTGTAAATCCCTGGTCATATCTTTAGCATGTCCAATTAGTTCCATTAGTTGTTCTTCATCTCACCTGATCTTATTTCTTGATTTAAAATACTCTCTATTTCATAGACAGTAGCACTATCTTTAGGAGATTTTGTTATGAGTCCATGTCTCCATTCCCATAAAGCGGTGGCAATTTCATTGCTTTCAGGAAAGGCAAATTCCTCTGCAAAATTAATCCCATCCTTGTTATATGGATCAAATGTCCATGACCTAGGATCCAGTCTAGCCCTGTATCTGAGGACAGTTCAGGCCCTAAGTCCCTTATTTTAACCACTGGAGAGAAGTATGCAGGGATTTCTGTTTGTTTTGTTTGCTTTACTTGTCCCTTCTTATCGCTTTTACAGGATTCCATATAAATTGGGGAAGCACCTAAGTTTTTATTTCCCTATCTTGTAAGGACCACTATCATTCACAGTAGAGCTACCACACTTACTCTTCCACTTCCAGCTGTGCTAACTTGATTACTTGTTGATTTTGTTTGTTTTATTTGTCTTGTTTGCTATCTTTACTAATTTGCATTCTGTTTGAAATCTGTTATTTTCAGTTTGTTATCTTCAGTTGTTTACCTTTCAAACATTGGTTGTTTTCTTGTACAATAAGTTGTATAGAAGAGTAAGTTGCAAGAAAATAAAGCTAGTAATCATTATAAATTCTTCTATATATTAGAACAAACTTATCAGTATTGACACCATTTGAAAGTAAGGTTAACAGGTTAGCAGAGAGGCAGCTTCCCTTTGGCTTCCACAACCAAGCCAAAAAAAAAAAAAAAAAAAATACTTACCACCTACTCATAAGAAACTGGGATGAGCTATGAGTAACTACTCACAGTTCATCCCAGCTTCTTACGAGTAGGTGGTAAGTCTTTGTTTTGGCTGGGTTGTGTTATTCTTCTTGTTGATCTTATTAATTTCTGCTTAAGTTCTTCTCCTTATTCTATTGCTTCTATCTTCTTACGCCCAGTCAATTTTGTAAGATATAAATTGGAAATAAGCTTCAAATATACTTAAAAACGAGAAAAACAAAACAAAAGCAGCAGCCAGGGCACTCCTTCAGGTTGCTCACAAATCCAGCCAAGGCTGGCCTCCAAAGATAGTCAAAACAGTTGCTGCAAAACACCCAAAACAATACAAAGGAAGAGGAAGGAACGCTACACAGTACTGAAGTACACCAGCCTCTGAAAAGTCAAACAATCAAACACTCAGGGCAGGATGAAGACACAAAAAGATTGAAAAATGACACTGGTATCAGAGATTATTGAAAAATCTCCTCTTATGCCGGAGCCCTACTTTGCCTTATTTAAAATGGACCTGGATTTCAACTCCCATAATGTGTAACAGAATATTTTTCTGTAATTATTACTCAACAAATACTAAAAATAGGTCCTTCTGGAATTGTGCTGCCCGAACCCCAAATTGGTACTTGGAAACTCACCCTGTAGTAACAAGATGCTCAGTAGAGCTCCAGCTCTACTGGAGTCCCCCTACTCCGTCCTTCCCAGCCACTGTGGCTCTTTATTCCAGTTGAAATCCTGACTGCAGAGCAAGGCAAAATAGGCATTGAGGATGACAGTAGCTGGAGAAAGAAAGGATCATGATCTACTAGACCCAAATGCATCTTTTTCACTAACTATGCCCTCAACGTGGAATGAAAATCAAACATGCTTTGGATGTGTCTGATGCAATTCCTATTATTTACATTGAGGTTTAAAGGAAAGAAATAAAGAACTCTTATGGAGAGGGAAATGAGGCAAAGAAAGGGATCCATCAATACTTATACAATACCAGACAGCAAGGACCCAGCAAGGTTTTGCATATAGTAGAAGAAAGCTTCCAAGATCAGAGCACTGTGTTTAGTAACTTACTTTGCCTAATAAATGTTTTCTTAGTATCTGGTAACTTAATACCTTGCGACAAGCTCCATATCTGTCACTTATGGTAACCACCTTCCTCAATGCAATGGTAGAGTCAGCTAAGAATATGTAATGGTTTTTAAACAACAGAGACATAAAATGAGGGTGCTTTTCTGAATTCTATTGAAATGAGAACTAGAGCTAAGATTTAAAATGTAAAATTTATCCATTTATTCTCACATATACAAATGAAAAATTTCTAGCATTTCTTCCTGGTGGATGAAACTGAGAATTTGTGCATATTTTTAAATTATTTTTAATGTTCTGGGACGTCTCTGTAAAAATTTCATTTCCAGAAAAAAATAATATTTTTCACAAAAAACAAGGTCTTCTCTACAAAACTACATTTGTTGCAAATACAACATTTTTGCACAGAATGCTATATTTTTCACAAAATGCAAGGTTTCTAGACTAATTCATTTCTCTTTAAAAGCTTCCAAAATGTGAATAATCTAAAAAAAAAAAAATCTCGTATCATTTCTTAGAGGAATTCTCAACCTTTCCACATAAGTACCCTTTCTCATGAATGATGAGAAAATTTACAAATATTTTTTATATGCCTAGCTGAGAGACATTTTCTTGGGGAAAAAAAATCCTTCTTCACAACTACATTGTGTTGAAAGATCTTTTTAAAGGACCATTCAAAAGTCCTCAGCTTTTCTTCAGGGAATCAAATAGTTCATTCTTTTTGCCTTGCAGAACAGAAAATGGTTGTATTCTTAATGTCTTCTGTGTCTATAAACAGGAGAAATTCCCATAGGTAGTTTTTTTACATCCCCATGGTGGAAATAACCCTTGAATCATCTTAGATATTCTGGGAACATTAAAGAGAATGTATTTATCATAATATAAATTATGCAATAGATGTGAAGCAATGTAAGAATCCCTCTCTACATGATTACACCATCTCCCTAGCCTTGTAAACAAATCTAAATTTTGTGTTGGCCAGGATCTCTTGCCTCAGAGTCTGCAATAAAACAGAAGCTAGAATCACAAGCATGGGTTTCTAAAAGGATGTCAGGCTGTATGCCTTAATATTCTTCTGGGTTCATTTTTGACCTTATAAATAATATATTCTGAGTTGGCAGCATCCAACCAATATCTGTTTTGGAGACATTAATAATATACAATTGGTGTATGACATTGTAGGAGCTGTTTTTAGTGCTTTCTAGATCATAGTGTTCTTTGATTTGTTTTATGTTTTACTTTGGTTTTATATCTTGTAGGGTTTTTCCTTGTTGCTGCTGGTTTTATCTTGGTTTTATTGCATGTGCTGTCTCTAATCATCACTGTATTTTATTTTATTTTTAATGTATTGTTCACCACTCAGAGAACTCTGCTTACTACACTATCCAAAAGCACAATCAGCCAAATAATCTTTTAAAAAGAAATAAAATATTTGTCTTACCTCAGCCATATGAATTCTAGTGTTTCTCTTCTCCCCAAACCCTCACTCCTATGGAAATATTTCAGTCTGATTCTATTCTCTTTAGTCAACCAATGAGACATACTCACCCACTTGCAGTATATAGGTCTGATTCACATGGTTCATCTGTACACATTAGAATTAAGCCTGCTGAGAGCTGTTCTCAGCACTAGCTGAGTCTCAAAATACAGCTCAGTGTTTATGTCACCCAGAACTTTGGCCAGTTCTCTTTTATAATGCCTTTGTAAGCTTCATATTAAATCTGATTATACAAGAAACATTTAAACCATTACACAAGCTCCTACAGCATGGCTGAAACTGATTTTAACTCACAACTAGCTTCACTCTTTCAAAAGACAGATTCTCCTGCCAAAAAAGTTGTATTTTGTGTAAAAGCCTACTTTTTATTTAAAAATTACATCTTTTGCAAAATGTACTCAAATGTGATAGATCATTGACAAACTCTCGAGGCCTCTCAGATTCTCACATGGCAAAGAAACGTCTTTTGATTTTCCGAGTACATTTGAGAATAATATTAGCAATGATACCTGCTACTTGGTCCTCCAGAATTGGAGATTCCAGAAAAATGTTGTGATCTAATATGGATTATAGAACTACAGTGTTACAGCACATGAGAGAATACATCGTAAATTAATTTCTGCATTGTTTTAGAATTGGGTAGCTGGAGACCTAGGTTCAGTTTTCAGTTCCCTTGGAACTCATTAGATGTATTGGGATCAACCATGGTGTCCTACTTTCACCTAACTCACAAGGTTTCCCTGGGAATAAAAGAGGGCAACTTCAAGGAAGCAAAGCGTATAAATCTGAGGTAACATATCCCCCTATAGGAAATGCAAAGTACAGGAGTACTAGACCCCAAATGGGCATGTAAACTCTCTAAGAAATATTCCTTTTGCTGAAGAGGTGATGCTTCATGCAAACTTCATAGTTTATCCAGTTAAAGAGTATTTAGGTTGGCTCTAGTTAGGTTATTGTAACAAGTTATCTTTCTGGAAGCTCTCCATAAGGACAGATTGACTTGCATATCACAATTTCATAATTATGGTGATGAACATGTTAATTCTCTTTCACATAGTCCCACATTTCTAATCTATCTTACAAAAAGCACCTGTTTCCTCTCTTCAGAATCCATGGTCACTCTTAAACATCCAAATTCTCATCCTGACGGATGAACATTCTCGTTCCCCCTATTGTCCCCTGTTGTTTCTATGCTCGTCCTTCCACTACCACTCTCTATAATTAAAGGCTCAGAGCCAAATCTGTATGGCAATATCAAACTTCCTCACATATGCACCTTTAACTGCATGAAATATACTCTCACGCTTCTCCCAACCCCTCCGAACCCATAAATTCTTCTCTTTGGCCTTATCTTCTAGAATATAGAAACATGGGCAATTAGCAATGTATCCCTCAGAAGGCCTTGTCTGAATAGTTAGATGGAGTAGACTCTTTAATCCATAATCCCTGGATTTCCTCTTTTCTTACAGTATCTCACACAAATCGGTCTTTGGATCTTGAGGTCTCTGTCTATCTCTACTGGGGTCTAGCAATATGGTAATACCATGTCTTCCCCAATTCTGGTTTAGCTTGCTGTTTGGGCAATCTCAAGGAATGATACTGTTAATATCTTTGAAGCACTGAGCAGAGATGTGGTGAAACTGCTAAAGAGTGGAAAAAAGTGAGAGGAAGACCTTTGGTTCCATTTATTATTAGTCCCTGATATCATATGAACATGTGGAGGCAGCTTGGCCCTGTAGGTGTACCATGTCTGCTTTGTCTAGTACTTCCAAAGCCCAATTACCAACAATCACATCTGCAGTAACCATTCGCATACCTAAAGCAGTATCAATCTGATTATCACTTTCCATTAAGAGGACATTTATATGCTAGGAATTAACTTGAAGAGACTTGGAGTTAATGGGGCAGATTTCATGATGTTTTAATATTCTGTTCATGCTCATTTTTATTCATTCCACTTTAATTTCAACAGAGTTGCTACACAATGTCTTAAGGGCACTGTGAGTTCACTTTACACTCCCAGTATCTACAGACGCTAAATAATGAATATGTAGTCTGCCTTCATTTGATGAAACAGCTCTCTGTTTTTGGTTTGTCTTGGTATCAGACTGCAAAGGGTTAACAGCAAATGAGTAGAGGTCTCAGAACTCTCAAATAAGCTTATGTGGTGTTCCCAGACAAAACAAATACCCAGGGAACAGCTTCAGATTTTCCTACCAAAGTTTCATAGAATGCTATGTTCAATACATTAGAGTGGCATGCCAACTTGAAGCAACAAATAACACAGCACAAAAAAAAGGTGGGGGGCAATGAATTATCGGTGTTTAAATTTTGTTACTGAGACTGCTTCCTGTACCCAAGTTCTTGTTCCACACCAGCAGAGTATAAAGTTCTGCTGGTTGTTACTGCCCTGGCTAGTCCGAGCTTTGGGGATATTAAAGATATCCCTTGATATCACAATTCGGCTGCACTTCTCTATTCCTTTCCACGTGCTTGCGAGGCCACCAGACAAGCACATAAACAAGCTCGGCCGTTAATAGCCGTAAGATTCAAACTACAATACAGGCTGGCCAGAAATAGCTGACTCACTGCTTTAGGAGACCTCCAGGCAAGTACTCTAATTAAGTATGCACGCCACTTACAAAAGAGCCTCTGCCCCGCGATGGCAGCTTGATGGGTAAACTATACAATACCCAAGTACTCTGCGTCTGCGTACTGGCTACTTTATTGAGAACTGCTACGGTAACTCAATCATTCAGATTCTGACCTTTTGGAGGCTTTGTCTCCAACTCCAAACCTATTGTTTTCTCCCAAGTACAGCATAGCCTGCAGTCACAATTCTCCTTATAAAAACCCTTGATTCCGAGACCTTCCTCGGATCGCTCCCAAGTTTCATCCCGCCTTGCTGCCGCTTTGCTTGGCGAGCCTCCCCTCAGTTCCACGTGCTGAGTTACATCGCACCCCAGCTTCGCTCTCTATTTTTCTGGGCTTCAGGACAGGTGAAATATCACCCAAACCAGCAATCCCTCTAAAAATCCCTCTATACCACTCCAACCTTTATTTTCTTTAGTTATCTTGTATGAGTTTGTCGCATACACTGTTTTGCTTGTATTTAATAAACATCAGTTATCATTTCAACTTCTGTGTTCTCCTTGACTCGACCCAACCCCGTAGACATAGGGTTCAAGATCTCGCTAAGTTACTCTGCCTCTCGTAACGTTAACCAGTGCTCCGAGCTAATTTTCCCCAACTTTAGTTGAGCACATTTTGGTGTCCCTCCTGGGACCCCCAGTTCACAGGGTAATATGGTGTACTTTTGAGAACAACCAAGAATGCCATAGGTAGTAACAATATTCTGGTCAATGTTCCAAGGCATTCTCTTTGCTGCTCTCAGTCTTGGGGTGGGGTCCAGAGCTGTGCCCACGGACCAACAAGTTTTACATTGGCTCACTGCACTGTTGACAAAGGGGAGCTGTAAGGAACTGTATGTTTTCTGAATGTATTTAAACTAAAAATAAAACCTAGCTGAAAGAAGGGACAGGCAGGCAAATCTGAGGGCTTTTCATCTCTCCTCTTAAGTCTCTCACACACACCATCCTTATTGTATGTTCTTCAACTTGTTAAGTATCACTGGGGGAAAGGAAAGTAACTAACTGACACACAACTGGGTAAATTAAACTAATGGTTTCCTGCTTTTGACATAACTGTCCTTTAATAGAACCTTACTATCTACAACAGGAGTGGGAATCATACAGCCCTTTCAATATTTTTGGAGTACAGCCTCCAGCACCTTCCATCATTGTCTATGCTGGCTAGGCCTTCTGAGAGTTGCCCTCCAACAGTATCTGAAGGGTAACTTGATTTCCACCCCTGAACTACAGGTTAAAGCAACATCTACATTCACACATGTAAACTCACATCTATACTCAAGTGTGTGGGAAAGGCATCAAGCCATTACATCTTTTGCACAGGCATAGCACACAGTTAGTATATATTATGCCTGGTGCCAGGCCAAAGTGGAAATATCAGCTCTCTGAGTTTAAACAGTATAAATTTAATTTTTACATAAAATATTAAATGATGAGCAGGTATACCACATCCTTCCAGCACTTGACCTTGTTCCTAATAGCAATGATCAACCAAAAGAAGATGGAAGCACAGAGGACTTGTTCATCAAATAAGCAACCGGAAGAGGGGCACCAAAAAAATGGTGGAAAGATCACTGGAAACTTAAGAACAGGACAGAACTTCAGGCTTCAGTGACACATAGTTGGCCACAGAGGGGGCAGAATGGATATGGAGAAACACAAAAAAGAAATAAAATCAGGTGCATATACCCTCCTTTTCAGAGGAAAAGGATGTACAAAGGATTTCATTTCCACACTGATAAGGGTTTTATTTGCAATCTCCTCAGTAAGTGCAAGATTTCCTGCTTTTTATCAATCTTTGGCTTACAAAATGGAAGAGTCACCTCAGGCCACATACCCCTACAGACCAGCAAATAAAGATGATGCTGTATACACTAGATGGTTGGCTAAGCTGCTTTAGTGACATGGAAACCACACAAAAAGGCAGGACACAGTTTTTTAAAAAATAGAATTTGTGATGCAGAACACCAGAGTTTGGTTAATTCTTGGCAAAGAACCAGCTCCTAATGAAGGCAGATAATGTCACTAAAATGGAAGCAATCCTAATGGAGTAATGAGAGTCTAACACAGTGTGTAATTGTTTCTGAGTATATAAAGGAATGGATCTGTATAGGCATATAAAGTGGGGAAGTGGTGTAAATAAAAATAACACTGGAAACACGGGTTAGACAGCAGAGAAGGAGAACGTGAAGTCTCAAAATGAGAAATGAAGGAGAAGAAGCTTATGACAGGATATTTGTCCATGCTTGGTCCCAACAGAACTGAGTGATTGTAGGGCAGCCAAGAACACATCAATAGCTTGGCACAAACACTTGACTATGAAGACTGAATGGAGACCACCTGGAATTTCCTGGCTTCTTGAGGAAGACTGGCTGAGAAAGCATTACCAAAGCCATACGTCCAAAGAACAATGATGTGGAGTTTCCTAGAATCCTTATTCCTCCTAATGCTCCCACCAATCAATAAACAGATTCTGCTGAATATATGAACCCAGGATGCAAAAGTGGTGGGAAAAAAATCTATGTACAGGTAGGGAAATAAATTTGTTGGGTTTCCATGTACATACAAAAAACATCAGTTTTAACCATTCTAAGCATGGCAATGTGTGAACTATATCTTACCTCAGAAATCCACAGAATGACCTGAAAAGTTGCCTGAGCCATATGCAGGTGATTTTCCTAGCTGTTCTTCCCATAGGGCCTAATTCAGAGCATCCCTCAGAGCCAGGCATTCAGAAAATAACTGGCAGAGCCTCTTGACCCCATCTGGAGAGTCTTGAGGAAATTTACTTTTGTCCAATCTGCTCCATAATCCATGGAACAAGGGGATGATCCACAATCTTAAAAACAGCCACAGGCTTGGAAAGGGAAGATACACTTACCCCTAACTTAGAGATTTTTGCTCCCAGTGCAGATGTGTCTAAACAGCATCCTGTCAACCCACTGGCATCAGTGCCATCTGGAAAGTGTCAGTCATTAGAATAAAACTTGGATACTTGCCTGCAGTTTATGCAAAGAGGAAGAAAAAAACCCAACCAGCTGTGGTTCAGTTAGAAGACAGGAACTTTTATTTAACTCTCTGCCAACCATCTTCAAGCTACTTGAACCCCCTACCGTCCACCAAAGTACATGAATCCTTTATACCTGAGGGTCAACACAAATAAGAAAAGAGTTTTGTGGGCACCAACCAAGACATGTTAGCTACATTATAGTGTCAACAAAATACCCACCGTTTTGATGACAGATGAGCCTAAGTGTATATTCCAAGTACCCAAAAGAATTCAGTGTGTTTCATCCTCTGCAACTTCTGGATCAGCAAACACAAGGCCATCCACTGAAAAGTAGGGTTTGTCCTCACCATTATAAAGACATACACACTGTGTGCAAAGCATTTGTTTGTCTGCATACAGTTAGACCACAAGAACAACATGCACAGTCAATACCTGACTTGGCAGTATTACATGTGTTGATCACTACATGTGTTGAGATTATTGTTGATCGTAAATAGAATGTGACACAGTAGTGTGATGCTACAGCAAGGAAGGCAAAGACTATTTTAGCCTGCATTAATAGAACCACAGTTTCCAAGTCAAGGGAAATAATGGTCCTACTATATTCTGTCCTGAATCAGGCTTTGTCTTGAATACTGTATCCAGTTCTAGGTGCCTCATTTTAAGAAGGATATAGACAAGTTGGACATCATTCAGAGAAGGGCACAAGGGTGCTAAGAGGCATGGAAAACAAAACATACGAGGAAAGGTTGAAGGAGATGGGTGTGTTCTGCTTGGTGAAAAGAAGACAGGAGGGTGACATGATTGCACTCTTTAAATAGCTCCATTTAAATACTTTAAATACCTCAAAGACTCCAGGTGGGCAAGTCTGTTCTCTGCTGCTCCAGAGGGCAGAACCAGATTGAAAGATTTTAAGTTACAAGAGGGCAGATTTTTATTGAACTTAAGAAGGAACTCCTTGCCAGTACGCAAAGATACGCAATGGAACCAATTCCTTAGAGAGATAATGGGGCTTTTTCTCTGGACATCTTCAGAAAGAGGCTGGACAGCTACCTGCTGGAGATGCTTTAACTGGAGATCCAGTAATGCACAGAGGGGTTGGACTCCATGGCCCTCCATGGGGCCACTTCCAGCTCTATTATTCTATAAAAGGCAAGCCATTTGTGTGTCTGCGTGTGTGTGTTAAGATTGTAAGGTCTTATAGGGAGGTGTTGGATATAAATCAAATAAAAAAATAAATAAGGTAGAAAGTAAGAGAATAACATTTATTCAGCTCTATCTTGTTTTAACCTTGAGTCCCAGATTGACAGAATCTTACTGTTGGCAGCCTTGAGTCTCTGATTGACAGAGAGGTGAAATATACTCTGTATACTCATGTATAAGTTGACTTCATGTATAAGTTGAGGTCAGGTTTGGGTGCTGAAATATAAATTAAATAAATTATCATACTATACTATAGCTTACTATGCTATGTGTTAAATATGGTTTCAGGGGCCTAGAATTATTCAGGGTTTTAATACTTTCACAGGTATCTTGCACCTCAACCCAAATGTGTAGCTGAAATCTGCTCACCCCTAATCTAAGATTTGCTGCTTCTCAAGTCTGGCACTAAATAGCTGCTGTGTAAATAGCAGGGAAGAGAGATGAGGTAACACTGAACACAACTGTTCAAGGATACATATAATAAGCACATGATGCCATCTTGGAGTTGTAATCTCATCTCTATGGAGCTAGAAACACAGGTGTGTACATTCGGAGTGGCCAGCCAACTGGCCATCCCATAGACAAAAATCTTAGATGACACACTCAAACAGACACACACACAAACACACATAAACACTGGGTGACCTTAGGCGCATCATACACTCTCAGACCCAGAAAACCCCATGATTGATAGGTTCACTTTAGAGTTGCCATAAGTCAGAAACAAAGGCACACAACAACGTGTGTGTGTGTTCATTTATTTATTTATGGCTACAGATAGGCATTCATTCTGTGACTTAAATGCATATGCTTAGTATTGTATAGACACCCATATTTGTATAATAAATGAAATACAATTGATAGAGTTCATTAAGCATAAGGTTTACAGCAGAGCTGAAAGGCTCATAATTGTACATAATTGTGTTATATTGATGTCCTTTCATGTTCCCTGCCTTCTTTCACCATACATTTGCCAATATAAAATAAACCTACTTAAAAGTTCTTTAAGAATACACTAGTCTCATTGTAAATCTATCATGAATGTCAAGTTTACAATAAAAATCAGGTTCCTTCATTATCCATTCATAATAGTGACTTGATCCATTTTAAAGGGCATAATTCTTTCTCTTCAAATGCCAACAGTGATTAAACTGACAAGCCACATACATCGGTCAACTTTCACAAAGAAAGTTAAAGCAACATGCACACTGGAAATCTAACTACCCAAAGGAATCTTCCATTCCCTGATGGTTCTTGTCATTGTTCCGAAATACAGTGAATATTGTCTACTGAACAGAAGGACTGCAAATGTACATTTGTCACTTTGAGAAACATTGTCTAACTTTTTAAAAATCGGAAGATGTGATGTTTCATTAAATTGCTCACTAACTAGATATGAAATTATACATCAGGTATCACAGTTCACACTGTCATTTACTTTGGTAACACTGTTAATGTATCTCCCTAATGAGATTTTTTTTCTCCCAAATTAAATTGATCTATATAGGGCATTGCATAGCAAGCATAAAAGATTCATCTCTGCTTTGTGAACTAGATGGAGCTCTTTCTCGAAGGTTTTTCATAATTCATAATTCTATCATATTATTTTAAATTAATAACTTATTTTCCACGTACACAGAGGGATTCCATATTTAAAACAGTTTCAGATGGGCTTCTAACCAAGGAACCATCAGAACCCTATTCCTGTACAGATGATATTGATTTCTGAAAGTCATTTTCTGTAATGACATTCTGCAAACAATTGGATTCTTTAGCTATTCCTAGTTATTTCAAAGGGGAAATGGTTTGTCATACTATACCAAGTTAAGCCTGTCTTAGCACATGACACCACACGAAAGGAAGGAAGGAAGGAAGGAAGGAGGGAAGGAGGGAAGGAAGGAAGGAAGGAAGGAAGGAAGGAAGGAGATTCAGGTGTTAGACTTCGCAGTTCAAACTACTTAAATTTATCTGCAATTCTTTTGCTGGAAAGTTTGTCATAGCTACAAACAGAGCTACAGCTCCAAACACTGTACTTCAAAAAGAAAAGAAAAAAAGATCCTGGGAGCTGTAGTCCAAAAGAGTTAATTTTCCAAGCTCTAATATCACACATAGAATTGTTGTAGCAGTGATGGAATTGGGTACTTGGGGGAGTCTGGATGCATCCCCCATGCCACAATTGTATAGTAAATGAGGGTATGAAGGTTTCTCACAACAGCCTGAGACAATGGTTTTCCTCTGTGGAAAAGAGGAAAGGAAACCATGGCCGTTTCCTCACTACACTGTTACAGTGCTATTATTCCACTTTGGGCATCCTGTGGAATTCTGGGGTTTGTAGTTCACTGAGGCCAAAGAGCTCTCTGGCTGAGAATTCTAAATGCCCCTCCCTAAACTGCAAGTCCCAGGATTCGATAGAATGTTGAAAGTGGAATAATAGCACTATAACAGTGTAGGGCAGAAATGGCCTATGTGAATCAACCACAGTGGACACTGCTAGCCACTTTACAGTGCTTCTAATGTGTAAATCACAGACTGGAATCTGTTTGGTGACTTATACTGGTGTAACTAGAGGTTATGTCAACATAAAGACCTTTTCGTACTTTACTCAAAGAGGCACCGCCATCTCCTCACATATGTTTTCCCCGGGCTGTACAACAGCCATTGAACTGTGCCATGTACAGTTATTCCTCCCTTAACCCCATTCAGGCCCAGGACTTTGAATGCTTCACTGTAATACATTTGACTATGAATCTCTGTGTATTCAGACTTGGTAGTGCTGGGTTAGGGCTGCCACTCTTTTTTTTCTTTCTGAGAGGCTCCTCCTTATTAACAGCTATATGACACGTATATACAGCAGTGTTAGGAATAGCTGTGCCTACTGAATTTGACTGATACAGATGAGGGATAATTTGTTCTACCTTTTTTTCCTGAAAAATATTAAATTTGCAGTTCTTCTAAAAACTGAAATATGTAGAAAAAATATATCTGACAGATTTTAATGTTCCTGTCACTCACATATTCTTCATCATATCAAGGCCCCAAGTAATGCATTCAGCCTCCCTTACAAATGCACGCACGCACGCACACACACACAATTGTCACTATGCGCTAGTTAAAAGATGCTATCAGAACTGACGGGTGACAGATGAAGAGAGAGAGATTGCACAGCCCAAGGCAGCACAAAATCCTATTTCATTCTTTAAATATTATCTAAAAAGAAAGAATAAATGTAGCATGTTTCTTTGTTTGAAATATACCACAGCAGCTAGCTCTCTATAATGCTGCCTAGTCCAATTGTACAACATGGCACCATGCAGCCATTATTCTCACAAAGTGCATAGGAAGTAATAGGGGGCTGTAGAAATCTATTATACTTCTTGCAGAGGATTCATTCATGGCCTTCTTTTTGATTTCCTCTTTGCTAGGGAAGCATACTGGGATCCAGCTGTTAAAAATTAATAATAACTATAATTTCTCTCTCATATTTTCTTCAACACCAAGACATTTTGCTTGATTAATGGATTGTAACCTTCTCAAAAATCTGTATATCTCAGACTTGTTGTAACTCTTGCCTCAAAGCAGTGAACCAAAGCACAACCCAAACCAGTATCTTCCAGAAGTATGGCTAGAATTTCAACTCAGTGAATCTCAGCCATACATATAAATTTGGTCTTTAATGGTCTGGAAACCATGCCCAATGAGGAGCGGCTTAAGGAACTGTGTCTGTTTAGTCTGTAGAAGAGAAGGTTAAGAGGGGACATGATAGCCATGTTTAAATATCTGAAAGGCTGTCATATTGAAGAGGGAACAGGCTTGTTTTCCACTGCTTCAGAGACTAGGACAAGGAGCAATGGATTCAAACTACAGGAAAAGAGATTCCACTGAAACCTCAGAAAGAATTTCCCGATGATCAGAGCTGTTTGGCAGTGAAATATGCTGCCTCAGAGTGTGGTGGAGTCTCCTTCTTTGGAGCTTTTTAATGTGGGTTTCTGTATGGCAAGGAGTTGGATTGGATGGCCCTGTAGTCTCTTCCAATTCTATTATTCTATGATTCTAGTAATTACCACAGGCATTTTTCACATTGAAAATTAAACTTAGAATCATAGGCCATTTCCGCACTATAGTGGAGGAGCATTCCACTGTGTGTTGTGAGTGGTGTTTTTTACTCCAACTTACCCCAATTCCTATCTGCACACCCTTCAATTTCTATCAAAATAAAGCGGAGAAAATTGTTTGTAGCTTCCGCTTCACCAATTCTCACAGAACTCCTATTCCCCTCCCTTGCTCCACTCCACTGCCGCTGATTGGTCTATTTAAAAAAAAATGTTGTAGGAACCATTGCTATGTTTTAGCGCGAGAGGTGTGAATCAATGTAACACTTCTGCATGTAGGAAAAAATGCAGCAGAAATGGTTTGGGTGGTTTACATTGGAGTTTTTTTGTTTTTACAATACGTCAGTTTAACGTCAATGTTAACCACGCTAAGACCTCAACTTGTGCGGAACCACAGAGGACAGAACGACATCAAACCGGTTTAACATGCAGATGTAAAAGCAACAATACGATGCTACTGCAATGTATCAGCCTTGTGCAGAAAGAGCCATAGAATCAAAGAATCATAGAGTTGGAAGAGACCACAGGGGCCGTCAAGTCCAACCCCACACATCAAAGCACTCCCAACAGACAACCATCCAGCCTGTGTTTATAAATCTCCAAAGAAGGAGACTCCACCACACTCCAAGGCAGCATATTCCACTGCCGGACAACTTGGATATTAATATATCACATTTAATATTTAGCAAAATTTGTATAAACTATGCTCCCTTACAGTTCTCAGAGATACTCCATTATGCCCTCCTTCCCCTTCTTCTCCCCCTCCCTCCTCTATACACATAACCTCATGGTCCGCACAATAGGCAGTGCATACAGAAGCTCTGACTACAAAAGACGTTAGATCTTCAGACTTTCATTTTTAATAGTAAATGAATCTTTCTGCTACTCCTTGTCACAGTGAATGATAGCATCATGCCACCCACCAAGTGCAGATATTTTAAAAAGTGTCATTCTGTCATTTAAGATTGTTTCTCACAACTTTCTTTGTCAGGCAGACACGCAACCCCTCAGCTCTCTCAGGTGATGAACATGAGCTCCCACCAAGTCCATTTTCAAAAATAAGGATTTATAAACATTTAATACCACAAGAGTAAAGCAAGAGAACAAAGTATATGGAAAACGAGGGGCATGCATGTTTCCCTGGGGAGAACAATGCAGGAAAAAAACATTCAGGGCCAGTCATCCTCAAGTCCTCTCATAAGGAGCAGGCTATTGTTACACCATCTTAAGCACACATAATCTCATCCAATTTTAGAAGCTAACTGAGATCTGTCTTAGGCCCTTTCCGCATGTGTGTGGGGGGGAACGGCCGAAAACAGAGCTTACCGGGTTTGTTTTCCCGCCGGCCAAGTCCGTCACCAAGAGGAGCAGTGCAAGTTCGCTGCTCCGCAGTCCTCCGCGTCCCAAATGGCAGCTTCCGGTTGGTGGAGGCTCTCCACCAACTGAAGAAGCTCACCAGCCGGAAGCCCGCCCCCAGCAGTTCTGCAGGCACGCACTTGCGCGTGCCTGCAAATCTGCTCCGGAGCCGGGCGACGGAGCGGCACGGGGTTGCGCGCTCTGTGATTTTTAAAAACCTCTAAAAAGAGGTTTTTAAAAAACACGCCACGTGACCAGTTCCGGTCGCTCCGGAGTGGACTGAGGTATAAAACTACAGAAAGTAGTCCACCCCAGTCCACTCTACGGTGCAGAAGACCTCCATTAGAGGTCGCTCTGCACCATTTTACTAGCCCGGTGCGGAAATGGCCTTAGTTAACACTTGGATAGGAGAGAACCAAGGAATACAACGAAGGAATATCCAGATACGATTAAGGAAAGAATCCTACCTGGATCACTGAAGAGCCTCTGCCAGTCAGACTTGTTAATGCTGGTGTAGGTGGACCAATGGTCTGGCTCTGTATGAGGCAGCTTCTTTATGTTTTATTTCTACCAAGTTTCACACATGCCAGCTATATCTGCAATATGAAAAGACTTCGAACATCATAGGTTTAGATTTAATTCAAATGAAAAGAAGTCAACATTTCCCAAAGGTTTTGCTGAGAAGGAAACATCCTTATCACCTGCTCACCATCACAGCCTTTCAAAGTAACTCTTTAGTATCAGAGCCAGACTCCAGACAGGGCTGTAGGCCCTTTTCAGGTACAGTTACTTCCATCATGGAGCTAGAAAACATTTAAGAAAAAGTGTGGCAGAAAAGCTTTCCAATTCTTCGGATAACAAAATGATGGGACATGTTGGTGGGGCCAAATACCCAGCCTAGCCATTTCTAATGGCTCTGGAAGAGGGAGGGGCATTTGTGGTAGAGAGCAATCCTGGAAGCGGAACCAAACATAAAATGATGCATCCTGCTTATGTTTTACAGCATAGATAGAGATACAGCTAGTCCCTTGCTTGCCTAGAAGCAGATTCAAAAGAAAAAAGGGAAACTAAGTAACTCAAGTTTGATGGTCAGTTAACAGCCCCATTGATAGAGCAATTGGAAGTACTGTGCAATTGCTACCAATAGTAGCACACAGTGCAAGTACTCATAACTTGGTACAACTGGAGAGCAACTGTGATTACATGAGCAAAACCTTCTGCTCTGGGTGAGCTGTAGTGAGAAAGGAAAGCAAATAACTATGCACCATCAAGATAGATGGCAATATCACATTTGAAAGGAAACTGGTGAAGTCAACTTGATATGATGACAGCTCCCGGATCTGTCAAACCTCTAATGCCCTATAATGGAATTTTAATGAATAGTGCACCGAAGCAGAAAATTATTGACAGAAACGGCTTACTGACAAAAGTCATCAAGAGACATAATGAGCCATGCATATGTGAAGTACAAATAGCATTTTTTTTTTCTACTTGAGAGAGCTTCACCTCTGCAAAGGTGGCGAAAGAAGCCACAATGGCAGGGAAAACTGAAGAAGAAGAATCTTGCCAGTTCATTTGGAAGATTCTTGGGCAATGGAAGAAAACAGTATTCAAGATGACACTATTGAGCAAAAGCCCTGCAGAAAACTCAGAGCTGCACCACACTGCCACATCTGAGGTAGCAGTCGCTTAATCTGTCACTATGTATGTATGTATGTGCCTTCAAGTCACCTATCAACTTCTTGAGGCCTCATGAATTTCAAAAGGTTTTCTTAGCCAGGGAATACTCAGAGGTAGTTTTGCCAGTTCCTTCCTCTGAAATATAGCCTACAGCACCTGGTATTTGTTAGTGGTCTCCCATCCAAGTACTAAGCAGGGTTGACCCTGCTTATCTTCCAAGATCAGATGGGATTTCATGCCTTCACAGTATTTAGGAAAAATTTGCCTGACCCTAGGAAAGCCACAAACTGAGACTGGAAGAAAGGCTTATGGTATATAGGCATGCCTCATCGCTTAGAGTATTTAGGCATACCAAACACCAAAGTAGTCAGTGGAGCACGCCATAGTGATAAGAAAGTAACAAATGTGCCTGGTTGTAGGAGGATAAGTGCAGTGGTTATATAGAAAGAGAGTCTTGAAAAAAAAAACTGGATATGGGGACAGTGATTTCTTTCCTCTTTCCTCCCTTTGTGATTATTTGAAGAGGTGATAGGAACGCAGCACACATCACAGTGGCATCCCTAGGCAAGAAAGTTACTCTGCTTCAGAAAGATAAATGATGATGCTTAAAAAGAAACTTTAAGACTTAAAACACTATGACACTGAAGGAATAATCATCTCACTAGTCCCATTCTTGCCTCACTTTGTCTCATCTCTGCTGGCTGTCCTCATACTCTGTTCATAGTCCCACAATCTTGTGAAGGGAGAATAACAGACTGAATACTTGGCTGGTTTTTGTTGTTGTTGCTGACTGCCCTCAAATTGACTTCGACTTATCCCAACCCTATGGATGAGAGGCTTCCAAGTCATCCTCTCATCCACAGACCTGCTCAGGTCCTACAGATTCAGAGATGGGTCTTCCTTGATGGAGTCTCTGCATCTGTAATGTGGTCTTCTTCTTCTCCTTCTCCTTATCCTTCTTCTGTTGCCTTCTACCTTCCCAAGCATTATTATCTTTTCTATTGAGTCATTTCTTCTCATGATATGGCCAAATTACAACACCCTCAGTTTAGCTTTAGGGAGAATTCAGGGTTGATTTCCTTTAGGACTTATTCATTTGTCTTTTTAGCAGTCCAGGGTGTCCATAGAACTATTCTTCAACCCTACATTTCACATGATTGATTTTCTTCTTCTCAGCTTTCTTCACTGTCCACCTTTCCCAACCATACACAGAAATTTGAAATACAATGGCATGGACAATCCCAACTTTACCATTCAATGATATGTCTTAACACTTCAGGATCTTATCTAGTTCCTTCATAGCTGCTCTTCTAAGTCCTAATCTTCTGATTACTTTGCTGCAGTCTCCATTCTGATTAATGACTGAACCAAAGTATGGAAAATCTCGAACTATTTCAATGTGTTCATCATCTACTTTAAGGTTATGCAAATCATCTGTGGCCATTATTTTTATAATATTTTTGTATGTTTTTGGAAACTATTCCATTTCTCCATATTCTGTCCTAATGGTAGCCTCTTCTCCTGTGTACAGATTACAGGTTAGAGCAATCACACTTTAAGAGCAATCCATAGTTTCTCATGATCTAGAGAATCAAAGGCTTTGCTATAATCTATGAAGCATAGGCTGATTTTCTTTTGAAATTATTTGGTGCTCTCCATTATCCAACATACATTTGCAATATAATCCCTAGTGCCTCTTCCTTTCCTGAATCCAACTTTGAGATCTGGTATTTGTCACTTTATATATGGTAAAAGTCTTTGTTGCAGAAATGTGAGTATCACTTTGCTTGCACAGGAGATTAAAGCAATGGTCCTGTGGTTACTGGAATGTATATCAAATATTTCCAATATGTGGTCCTTTATTTTGTTTTCCATATTTGTTCACAGGTTTTAGTTCTAGCTAGGGTAGATTCTGTATCTATAGATTGAAGTGCTTTGTTGGCATGTCAGCTGTTCCTGGTGATTTATTTCTCCCAAGTGCTCTGAGAGCAGCTTTCACTTCACTTTCTAAAATTAGTGGTTAATCTTCATATGGTTCCTCCTTGAATGAATCTGCCAACCTTTCATCTCTTTTATATAGTTCTTCTGTGTATTGTTTCCAGCATCTCTTTATGTCTATTTGGTCATATAACATACTCCCCTGGTGGTCATAGAGCATCCCCACTCTTGGTTTTAATTTCCCTTTGATTCCTTGGATCTTGTACAACAAGTCTCTTGTTCTTCTTTTCATGTTGTCATCTTCCATTTCTCTGCTTTGATTATTATAGAAGTTTTCCTTGTCCCTGCATACAAATCATTGAACAGTTGCATTCAAGGTTTTGACTCTATTTCTGTCACCATTTACTTTTGCTTCTTGTCTGTCCTCAACTGCTTGAAGAGTTTCATCTGTCATCCACTGAAGTTTATCTCTCTTTTTGGCTACAGATAGTGTCTTTATGCATTTCTCCATGAGAGAGTCCCTGCTTCCATTCCAGAGTTCTTCTGGCTCCTAGTCAATTAGGTTTAATAGTGTAAATCTGTTTTTCATATGGTGAAAAACAGATCGTTGGTTTAGTGTTCTTCTTTACCTTTACTCTGACTTTTACTATTAGTAGTTCATGGTTTGAATCTGCTCCTGGTCTTGTTTTTACAGAGAGAATGGAGGTTCTCCATCTTCTGCTTCT
This sequence comes from Cyclura pinguis, assembly GCA_030412105.1. Lineage (NCBI taxonomy): Eukaryota > Metazoa > Chordata > Lepidosauria > Squamata > Iguanidae > Cyclura > Cyclura pinguis. Next base: position 156,935,139 of record CM059602.1, read on the forward strand.
AATTATGTGTCTACTTGATCTCTCTATTCGCCATCAAGTGATGTCCATGTATACAGTCGCTACTTGGGTAGCTTGAAGAATGTGTTTGTGATGAACAAGCTGTTGTCCTCACAAAATTCAGTCAGTCAGTCTCCTACTTCATTTCTTGATCTTGATTCTCCTATAGCCTTTGATTCTGCTCTGTTTCGAACTTTTGCATTCTAACTGCCTATGATAAACGAGATCTCCTGTTTTAGTGTGTGATCAATTTACTCTTGGACTCTAGCACAAAATATTTCTATTTCTTCTTCTTCTGCCTCTGTACTTGGAGGATAAACTTGGATTATTGTTATATTCAACCTCTATAGGACAAACTGAAAGCTCTGTTGTATCTGGAATGTCTTGCTATTGCCTGCTATTGTCACTTGTAGGCTGCCAGTCTGCTCTCATACTGAGTACAGCTTTGGCAAATAATCTGTCACTGTTTTATAGCTGGGGGCCTTCCAAAATTCCTGGACCTGTTCCCATTTATACTACCCTTTTTGTCACCTATCCATCTTGCTTGCTGATTGGAAACTGAAGCCTGGTAAAAATTAGGCTTTCTGCCTGTCAACTCACCTCTTCATTTACCTGTGGTCTCTCTGTTCCAAGCCTCTACCCTTTCTAGGAGGAACTGTGTTCACACCTTCTGCATATGCTCATCCCAGTGAAAAAGTGACTGTGTCTAAACATTCCTCATAGTCAACAGTTATTGTGCCCACACTGGCCATTTCCGCACTAGACTGTTATAGCACTATCATTCCACTTTCAATGTCCTATGGAATCCTGGGGTTTGCAGTTTAGGGAGGGGCTGACTGGCCTCTCCCTAAACTGCAAACCCCAGGATTCCATAGGATGTTAAAAGTGGAATGATAGCACTATAACAGTCTAGTGCAGAAATGCCCACTCTGTTGGCACCACCTGCTCCAATGAAAGCATGTAGGTGAAAGAACAAAAGAGTACTGATATTGCCTCTCAGGAATGACTGACCATTACTCCTCATACTGATGCACCCAAACTGATGATGAGTATTTTAATAAGATACTGTTTATCATAATTCAGCCTGTCTGAAGAGGAGAGACTGGCCATTGTTTTGTCATGCTGATGTTGCCTGCTTGTGGAAGTGATACTCATTGTGACTACTTGCTATGATGCTGCCTCCCCATGAAAATAAGACTGGTCATTGTCGTGCTGCTGCTGCTGACTTCAGTAAGAGACTGGCCAATATCATCGCTTGCAGATACAGCCTATCTATGGAGGACAGAGTGGCCATTGTGACATCCTGCTGACACTTTGTGATTATAGAGGAGAAACTGATCATTGTCATGTCATGCTTCCTCCTTCAATGAGACTGGTCTGGGTGGCGTCCTATTAGTGCCACTTGCCTTGGAAGAGGGACAGCCACTATGACATCCTGCTGAGGTTGTCCACTTGCATGAGAGATAGGATAATGTGACCTCTTGCTCAAAGCAACAGTGGCTATTGAGCCAAATTGAATGTGCTTGTTAGCACTTTTAAAACTCTATAAATGGCCCAAATATATGAATGCATGCCTCCTCCCATTTAATCTTATGTATGCATTAAGATTTTCACAGGCCTTCTCTGGGTGCCTTCCAATAAGAAAAATATGAGTTTAAAAAGACAACATTCTACTCCTTTAGTGGCATTCCAGGGTTGATATGGCTGGCATCAAACTTGTTTTTATTTCCTGGTATCACAGGGTTTTCTGGGGCTGAGAATGTGTGATGTGCCCAAGTTTATCCATAGCCACTCAGGGAATAGAATCCATGTCTCCAGGGTCCAACATTCAAGCCACTACACCATGCTTACACAACAACATCAGATTGAAGCATCCCTTTTTCATGCATTTTCAGTTTTAAATTTTAAATGTTTAAATTAGATATAATAACAATAAATGCATCTTGCCTGGAGGAGTGAGACCAGCCATTGTGACAACCTGCTGGTGCTGGCTGCCTATTTAGGAAAGATTGGCCATTGTGGCATCATACCAATGCCTGTGGAGGAAAGACTTGTAACTGTTGCATCATATTGATGTTGCTGACTTCACTGAAAGAGTAGATAATGTGACTTCTCCTTGTTTATTGTCTATGTATGGAAGACAGATATACTGGGATTTGATTCCAATCTTGCCCGCTTGTGGAAGACAGATTGACCATTGTGACATCATGCAGCTGCTGCCTACCTGTGAAACAAAGAGAGGTTGTTGTGTCCTTGAGCTGATGCTGCCTGCCTGCTTCAATGAGAGATTGGCCACTGGGACCTCTTGCTGATGTTGCCTGCATGTGGAGGAGACTCTACCCACTGCAGCATCATATTGGTACTGCCCGGCTGTGGAAAAGAGGCTACTCACTGTGATTCAATGAAAGATGAGACAGTATGACCTCTTCCTGAAGGGTTCTGCCAGATGACCAATACAGGTATGTAACCCCCTGCTATTCCTCCTGCTTTTGCACCACTGAAAGGTGAGAAACAGCCAGCGGTGCCTTCCCACAGTTGTTGCTCATCGGGGGGAAAAAAGACACTGGTCCCATGGCTACACATTGCCAGTCCCTTTCATGAGACAAGTTCCTTTCACATCCCAGACTAGCAGGGGTGTTAACTATTTCTTACTTTCCCATTTTCCACATTCAGCTTTTACCTCTTCTAACACTGTTCCCACTATCAAGCAATGAATTTTATGCATGGTGTATCTGTTTTCTTATTCCTGCTGACAGTGACCACATTTCTCTGTGTTATGTCTGCCTTCAACCTGCCAATCCTTTCTCCAGTGCTTGGCAATCATTGGGAGAGTCAGTGCTAGGGGATGAAGAAGTGTCTGAGAGCCCATGTGAGAAGAAAGGTGATTATTCTAGAAAGAACAATGGCAATAAAAATGAAAGTAAAATTTAGGAAAATAAAAATGAAATACAAATACAAATTAAGCTGAACTTTTACCTTCTACAAACCACTTGGACATTTGATATATTTTTGGACTATCTTGCTATATTTAAATTTTATTTATTATGAATAAGAATCTAAATATGTTATAGAAATACTCAGAGAACAATCAGCTAATCTTTCATGAATAATACAGTCCTCTGTGTGTTTACTAAGAAGTAAGTAAGAAGTCACTCCTCATTAGAAAGTCTGGTCCAGCTCATCTTGACATGATAAAACAGGTGCTGAGGTTGTACCCATGGGCAAAACTGATGTAAGTCTATGAGCTGTTCATAATCACATGGCCACAGACTTCTGTGATCTTGAGATTATTTTTTGTATTTAGAACAGTAAGGGCATGCCAGAGGTGAGCTTCCACCTGAACTGTATGGGACTGCTCATTCCCTATTTCCAGTCTTCCAGAGAAGACAGAAATGTTTGCTGAAAGTGCACTGCCTGAAACTGGCAGCTTTGGCAGAGAAAGTGTTTGATACATCTGGGAAAGTTGGGATCTATTGGTGAGGGTGTCATTCCATCTTGATCTGAAATTCCTCACAAGAGTTGGAGTTGTGTAATAGCTTTTCTCAATCGTAGTTAGTCATCTAAAGCCATTAATAATCACTGTATTTAAGATCTTCATTTACATGAGTGTCTTGTTCTAGCCTGAGCTATTTGTAAATGTAATTGATGAAATCTGAGTGGATTAAATCTTAGGTTAAGACAAGAAAAGACAAGGCTCACTAAATTAGTAATACCTGAAGCAGAGATGTGAAAGCTCAGAATGGGAGTGATGTTGCATTGAAATTTTTCATTCAAAATGTACATGTCATACCTCCCGAGACTTGTTGGGAGAGAAGCTCAGAAATTACATTTGTTTCCTGCACAGGCAAGGGTTAGATAAGATGACTGCTGGGGTTCCTTCCCATTCTGTTTTTCAGTGATTCTGTAATTCTACCCCTCAGATATTCACATTGCCAAGGACTGCAATATGCTTTAAACAAATAAAATATGCACAAAATCATGCATAATTTTTTTAAAAAAAAATTAGAACAGCTAAAATTTCTACACTTGGAACAAAAAAAAAAATGAGAGACTTCTCTCTGAGTCAGGAACGAGAATGCAATCCATGCATCCAGTTGACCTCAGGCATACTTCCAGATGGAGTACTCCTAACAACACCAATCTGAAAGCTCTGTGTAGCTCTTCCCCTCTTTTCTCGCTTTAACAGATCATCTGCAAAGAGAGAAAAGTTGTTGGAAACAGATGGAAAATGTAGGAAGGTTGCAAGTAAAAGATGCTATTGTGCAGTTACCCCAATACATTCCAAGGAGCAGTCATTAGATTTTGTCACCAGTATTGTTCATTTTGCCTCCCCTCACACAGAGTAGTCTTGCCCAAGTATTGAAGGGAAGGGGACAAAGAAGCAGCTATCAGTTGCTTCCCAATCTCCTTCCCCTTCCAATCTCTGGACCTCTCTACCTACTCTCAGGGCAGAAGTGCAATCTGCCTCCTGCCATCCCCCTCCCAATTTGTCTGTCTCCCTCTGTCTGGTAGTCTTTCTCTCTTCTCACCCATCTTTACCATCTCTTAACCTCCTTATCTGTTGCTTTCACTCTCCCTGCCCCCCTACCCCATCTTCATTCACACTCCTACCTCACTGACAGCAAGATCATTGCTTTTAAAGAACAAAAAGAGTCCTTTTGGAGTGGATTGGGAGGAAGACACATTGAACAAGGAACCAGCAAAAAGAGGCAAGAGGCATCAGGAAGCAACACGGTTTGATGGGAGGCAATTCAGAATAAATTCCTAGTCTGCAAGATCCCAAAGACTAAGATACATAATATGATACTGTGTTCCCTCTCTTGCTGGTTTTTATTCTGATGCTTTAAAATGTGTTTTGATGCTACATTTCTTGGTTGTGTGTTTATATTTTAATAGATCTGTAATTTCTGTGCAAAGCTCAGAGAACTGTTTGTTAATGGGAGCTATAGATATGCAATTAAAAAAAAAAGATTGGATATATTTCATGGACTAGAGTTCACTGCATCACATGCATGATAAAATACTGATAGACTCCTCAACAGAGCAGTCCTATACAGCAGGGCTCAAGTAAGTACTGCTGAGCTAAAGGAGACTTATTTCCATGTTAATGTATATAGGAATGAAGCCTTGGAGTGTTGTGAGATCATTTGCCTTATACCATTTCAAGAATATTCATAATAACACTTTTACAGTAGGCCAACATTATGAACCCTATATCACAGAAGAGATGGCAGACATGACTTGCCTATGTCCACCTAGTGCAGAGATGGACAATGTATAGCTCTCCAGTTGTACCTGAATACCAGATCCCAGGATGTCTCAGCATGGACTATAATGGTTTAAGAGCGATGGGAGTTGCAGTTCAGCAACATCTGGAGGGTCACACTATGCCCATTCTGAATTCTTGGCTGAGAAAAGAGGATTGAGGACTTCTCAGATCTCTGAGTTACTGCTTTATCAGTTTCAAACATGCCAAGATCACCTAGAAGCATCATGTAGGTTTAATTGTCTCTTAACATCTGATGAGTTTTAGTTTTTGGCTACCAGTGAAATATTCTTGTACCACTTTAACTTATGAATCATCTCAAGCTAAAAGCTAAAAAAAAGTTTCTAATTCCAGAAGAATGGACTGAGAACATTAGCTATGGAAACAGTTACCTCATTAGTTTTAAAGAGAATTCTCATAGATTAAGGAATATTACATTTTAATCTAATACTTCAAAGCAGCTTCTTAAGAACAATGGTGTACTCTGGGAGGTCTCCGCCCTCATAGAGGGTGGGCAGCAAAACTTCCCACTGACAAATGGTGGCATCTTGTTGGGAAATTATTGTGATGGAGTTTGGGAGTGTGGCTAGCCAGAGTAGCCTAGAAACAGGCTGCCAAGCAACCGAAATAGCTCCTTGGGAGAGAAACCCAGCCTGTTAGTGTGAGGAAGGGGCTGCTGGCTGAGACGAAAAGATATATGAAGACAAACACTGATTGTCATTTGGCAGTCCTTCTGTGATATTTTCAGCCAGAGAGAGGTTTGGAGTAAAGTTCCTCAGTCAGCCAGGGAGAGTGACTATGTAGGAAGAGTTTAATTCTCAGGGGAAGCCTAGAGAGAGGCAGAGGAGTAATTAAACCATTATAGAATCTGGTCAAAAAGTGTGACTTAGGCCACTTCCGCATGAGGTTGATACATTGTAGTAGCGTTGAATTCTAAGAAGAATTCTTCTGAATTCTTGCACATTTGTTGCATTTTAGTGTCACAGTTTTCCTTGTGGTTCTGCACATTTTCAGCTCCTAGCATGGTTCACTGCAACAAGAAACCACTGTATGTAAAAACTGGAAAAACTCCTATGTAAATCTCCCAAACCAGTTCTGCTTCGTTTTTCACCTACATGCGGAAGTGTAACATCGATTCGCAGTGCACAAGTGGCCAGCTGTGGGCGTTCCCAGGCTGTCCCTTCCATCATTTCCATCCCTATCTCTCTCCACCCATCAAAGAACAGGCTGCTGTCATTATCCTCTTCATGCGTTAAACGGACAGCGGGAAGAGAGTGGATCTGGTAATGGACTGTTAAGACATGTTTTTTTTCCATGTCTCAAAGAACATACATACCTATGCACAAATGAAGCAATGCAGATATGTGTTTAAATTGTGTTTTTAAAAAACAAACAAACAAACAGACCAATCAATGATGGTGGGGCGGGGTTAGAGAGGGGAATGGGAGTGGCCAAGGACTTGCTGTTGCAGATGCAGCAATTGCTGTTCTCCGCAGTAGTATGATGTAAGGGGGGGAGTGCAGACAGCACAGTTTCTGAATTGGAGTATAAAACATCACTCTTGAAATGCGGTGAACTGCTCCTTCCCTCTTGTGTGGAAATGGCCTTAGATTAGAGTTGAGCCTTTGTTAAAAGTGTAGTCACAGGGCTGTTTGAGATACCTGTGCTTATATGAGAGTTTAAGGATATAAGGAAACTGTCTAAAAGTACTCTAAAGAACTGTATTAATTTTGCCCTGCATATGAACTCCAATACTTTGTATGTTATTTTAATATACGTTATGGTTAAGTTTATAAATACAGACTCAGATGAGTGGTATACAGTCTTTAAATGAACACAGAAGACATATTGCCATAGAACTATTCAGGGGTTCTAAATAACCATTGAAAAGCCTCACCCTTTAACACAAAGGTGGTGCTATAAGGGGCAAGGCAGGGTTGTGTGCAAAAGACAGGGCACCTTATCAGATAGGGGAACTGCCATTGCAATCTGGGAGAGACAGAATTAAGCCCTTGTCACAATTACACCATTGTAAACCAACATACAAACTCATAAAATTGAACTGTGATATTATACAACATTCATATTCTCAGGTGCGAAGCAGAAATGTAGCTACTAAATGTAATTATTAGTGCTGCACAAGCAGCACTAATAACATGGCCATTGCACAATGGTCCCATTGCACTATGGACCCTGTTGCACAATGGGACACTGTGTGCACATCACACTGTAATTCTCTAGAAGGATTCTATAGCATGTTATAGATGCAGTTACATCATTGTGAAGTTATGCATTGGAGCCTCTGATATAGAATCTAGGCAAACATCTTTCTCTGAGAAATAGAGATAGTTTGTAAACACTGCTGGGCACTACAGTCATTCAATATCTAGTTTTCTACCTGTGTTCAGTATCTGCACAGACATTTTGATTAGTTGGCTGCTGAATAATTCTGGTGGCAACCACAGAAAAAAAAGTTTCACATGGATACTTTGCATTAGCATTTGCTTGACAGTTAGCACATGAGACTGCTATATAATAGTTTGCCTGCTGCGTTAGAATTCTGTACATGAAGTTTCTAGACAGCAGTAACACAAATGACCAATTCAGGAATTCAGAAAAACATTAATCCGAATGTGTGAGGAAAGTGAGCCTTGCCCTCTTCTGTTATTCTACATGTGGGGAATAATATTCTGCTGAACCTCCTCAGTGTGTGGAAACTCTCTCTGCCATCAGCAACGCTGATTTTTCAAGGAGCTAGTGTTCTTTACCTCCTCTCACATTCAGGTTAACCCTTCTTAGGAAACCTGGAAAGGGCTACCGTTAGCTCAAAAGGAAATCTTAGGTCATTTTTAAGTGCAAGATGCCTGACATCATTTTGGTACAACTTGATTTTTTTGGCAGGAACACCCAAAATTTACTTTGGAATACTGTTTAGAATACACTGGGACAATTCCATTAATGGAAAACTGTGTGCAACTTGCTATGTTCATGTCGGTATTGCAGAGGCTAGTGTTTATTGTCTGCTTATGTTTTGTTGACACACACAGACATACACATGTGCATGCATGCATGCATGCACGCGCACACACACACACACACACATATGTATATACACACACACATTTACATACACATGTAAGTTTGTGAGATCCTAGAATGCCTTGTGACATTTAAACAATATGAGCATGGCAGAAAACCACAAGAGAAGTCATCAAAAAGGATTGAAAGACATGAAGTCTTTTCTTTACAAAAGTGACTTTATGACCTATGCCTTTGTTTATAATAAAGACAAAGAGAGGCATGGGTCTCAAATGCTTTATTTGTACAATATAAAATGTCCCAGCCTTTTGATTAGCCTTCAAGAAATCCAAAGGTTCTCTGGAAGATGTTTTGACAAGCGATGGACTTGGCTACTTTGCTCACTGTGAAAAGAGGAAGTTAATCCTATACATCAAAAATATTGTTGCCTGCCTAGTCACTGCCTAAATACATTTGTCTTGACAGTGTTTTTTTTACCTTCCTTTCAGTGAGTTTAAAATGTTACCAGTCTGATGTGGAAGTGAAATAAAAGCTACTCCCTTCCTTTGATTCATTGCCTTAGGGACTGTGCAGGATTTTTTCCCCCTTGCCTCTGACTTGAAGGAAATAATATGATCTTTCTGATTAATTTTATATCTATAAGTTGTAGGGTAGCTCTTTGAAGTAGTGGAGTTTGCTGTTTATGAGCCTCCCCTGGCTTTTGCAAATCATTCGGACATTTCTACTATTCTGAAAGGCAACCTTTACCTTTTGGAGTTATATTGCACAAAATCAAACCCAAGATACAAGGTGATGAAACATTTTTTTCCCTTATACTTTGGAAACTGAGACACAGGAATGCTTTTAAAGAGAGATAGGCTTCTACTCTTCCCTGTCTATCTAGCCTATCTAGATAGGCTATCTGGGCCATTTCCACAGTACACTGTTATAGTGCTTTTATTCCTCTTTCAACATCGTATGAAATCCTGGGGCTCGCAGTTTAGGGAGGGGTATTTAGAATTCTCAGCAAGAGAGCTCTTTCGTCTCAGTAAACTACAAACCGCAGAATTCCACAGTATGTTGAAAATGGAATAATAGCACTATAACAGTGTAGCGTGGAAATGGCCTTGATAGGCCATGGAAGACATAACCTCCACCATTTCACAGATGAAAATCAGGACAGGGATGGCCAAGCAACATCAGATTGCTGTCTAAAAGGGTATGGTCAGTCAACAAGAGGACAATTACTAATGAGGAAGAATAGAAAAAATTATTATTTTAAGCAGAGAAACCTGGAATTTATGCACTAAGTTTAGGAAAGCCTGTCCACCCCCCCACCCCGCCCAAAAAACCACAGCCGAATCTATGAATACAATACTCTGTGCATGTGTGCATACATGGAAGTAGAATGATTAATGATAAATATAGAAGTAATATAATAAATTACTGTAGAATCAAAATATCTTGTGGGGTTTGGCTGTTGCCTGGTGATGATGGTTTTGGATAACAGCACAAGAATCTAGGGAATAGTCAACTGCACCCTATATTGAAAGGAAGGAAGGCAGGCAGGCAGGCAAGCAGGCAGACAGGCATATCCATGCTTGCCAATCTCTTTATTTCTTTGCCTGCAAGTGAATCAGTGCTGATCATTTCAAGGTAGGTAATGCCCTGAGTTGGTAGGTCCCCCCTTCTCCCTTCTTTAAGAGAGACCAAGCTCACTCAGTCTCATCTTTTCTTAACAGGTTTACAAAAATTAGTTGTTAAAAAAAACAGTCAGGGTGGTGCCCTTTATGTTTCTTATGGAGCTAGGACTGGAAATCCATTTGATTCCCCACAGCTTTCCCAGGGAAAAAAAGTGGAAGAGTTCCATGGTCTGGGAAGGCAGATTGCAGATAGTTGAAAGATTTCTTCCAGTATCTGATATATTTTTTTTTCCTTTCAACCCACCCACCCACCTGAGAACTTTAAAGCACCCCCCAAAAAACTCTTCACAGTAATTTTCATTTGGGTTTCCTTGCCTAGAACTGAGTTCTTAGGCAATGTCTTTAACAGGTCTCATTTTCAGCGTTGTTTCCAGAGCAGAAGAGCAAACACGATGAAGGGTTAGTCAACTGTATTATAATCACAGATCAGTCATGACACATAAGAATGTATCAGAAAGTAAGATCAAAGAAGGCTCACAAGTACAAACATTAGTGTATACTCACAAAGAGACACACACAACAGTTCAGCAGTTCAACAACCAACCTCTAAATCAATATCAACCTCTAAATCATTTACTAAAATTAGGGTGAACCCTCATGGGGTGATGGGTGGTGGGCTGATTGAGCTACAACTCCAAACTCTAGCTCCATCATGAAGGATTATTCCTCACACATTCCATGTTCCTACACTTGACCTGAGCCCTCTTCTTTACCACATTCTTTCTATCATACTAAAGATATTGCCACTCCAATCCCTTCACCTGGAAATCATTTTCAGCTCACCCATTTTTCTAATTTTCTGGATCTTCTGTTTAGCTTTTATAGTGTGTCTGTTGACTTGAGACAGAGAGACAAAAATGGCAATTGTTATGTGAGTCCAGCTACAATAGATATGGACAACATGCTGACTGGAGACTCAGGTGATGAACAGAGAGAGCAGGAGGTTTCCAGTTTAGGATAGTATGCTGAGTGGAGAGGAGGAAACATCAGAGTAGGCACTTCAGCACTTTATAGCATTCTGTACAATGCATTGTGATTGGTGGAAAACACACTTCCTGTATTTTGGTTTTATCTTGTTGCCATGACAGGCAAGAAGAAAGATCCCTCCACAATACTTAAATTTAGTATTGCTCTTAACCATCTGAAAAATCAGTGTTCTGGATGAATAATAATTTGCAAGAAACTGCACAGATATCTGTAACTGGATTTGACATATAAAAAGAAAAGTGGGTAATACTGCTCAACAGAGTTCCCACTTTCAACGTATACTGTGCACAAGGTACAGAGAGGCAATTTTTATGAGCAAGTAGTTTTAAAAAGCAGAGAAAATGTCTTTAATGCTACTCACCTTGTATTGAAAAATACAAGGACATACACATGCAAAAAGTCACAACAGACATATTATGCTGATAGCAACAGAAGTAGTGTTTCATCTTTGCAAGTTGTGATTGCACACTGTGTATTTTGTGTTGCTGTTGCACATTGTGCATTGCATCTTGCAGTTTTATATTGTGCCTTGTGCATTACAGTTGCATGCCCTATATTGTACATTGTGATTGTGCATGATGTATTGTACACTGCTCTTACCCCCAAGCACAGGTGACTTAAGGGTCCACCCTCGATGACAGTACCTCCATGTGACAATAGGGAATTAATTAGCTCAAATTAGGAGGCCTGCAAGAGGGGGATAACCTAACAAGATCTTTCTACCAATGTTTACGGGGTCTTGCAGGCAAGAACCAGCCAGAGATTCCAAAATAAGCTAAAATGTTTTTCATTGAGGAGTTCAGTCACATATGCAAAAGATCCAAACACTAGATGTGGAACTGTTCAAAATATCATCATAGGGCTTATTCAGAGCAGTTAGATATTCCAGGATGTGGCAATTTTCATTGCTGTATTTACCATGTTTATTTCTGAGATCCAAACATCTTTTTTTTTCTTATTCCAGTGTATTTCCTAGTAGTTCTCATCAAATACCACATCTTTTTATGGCCTTTCTTCCTGTCCTGGTATATTGTAATTTTCACATCAAAATATATATCTATTGTGGTTCATTGAGTTTTGGGGCAGTGCTTTATGCTTCTGCAGCGATCACCTGCCTAGTCTTCATTTCCCCCCCTTGCTCTATGTATATCCAGGGAAAGCAATTGATGTACCATAGAGAGATAGAGAGAGCTCTATTATTATTATTATTATTATTATTATTATTATTATTATTATTATTATTATTCTCTTCTCTGGAACTTTAGCACTCTTCCAATCTTGCTAAAACCACCACCACCCCACACATACACATAGACACACATGCATTCCTTGTGTAAAACGAGGTGTTAGAAGAGACTGGCAAGAGAGAAGGAGGGGAGAGAAGGGGGCTTTGATATTGAGCCAAGGAGAAACGCAATGATAGTACCATAACAATTTATAGCAATATTGAAATAGTGCTAAATTTCTAGAGCAAATTAAAAAATAAAAAATTCATTGTAGCATAGCTGAAGTTCTAGTGAGATTTAAAAATAACTTAAAATTTAAGAAGGCATTTGGGAGAACGGAGATGCCATATGGATTGCAGTGCATCTGGAAACACATCTGGAGGCAAAATAGGGAGGAGTGGAAGGAGGATGAATACAGTAACATGACAATCCAGGCCACAATCAGGACAGCCACAAATATGCTGCCTTTTTAGTGTTGGTTTTAATAAAAGGAAAAAAGTCAGAAGAACATTTGGACTGAGAGGCAAAAAAGAAGTGATAAGAAGCATCAATAGACAACATTGTCGACAGATGGATTTTACAGCACCTAGAACAAAATCCTCCCAGTAACCGCTGCGCTCTGAACATGAGTGTCCCAGAGGCAAGCATTAAACACACAGCAGAGTATCAAAACAGCAACAAGCGTGAGCAGCAGCAGAGTGTAACATACAGCATCAGCACTGACCCCACTCTACCCATTGGTTAGTAACTCTAGCACACAGTGTTGTCATCCAAAAATACCTGGAGGCTTTTATTCTTCAAGGTCCAATATATACACATCTGTACAAGCAGGATACGCAGATCCTCAGACATAGGTTCAGCATCACATCAGGCAGAGGTTTGCTCGGACAGAGTTTGGGTGTCATAGAATCAGCAAGAGTCAGAGAAAAAACCTGTCTGAGCTCACCTCTTTTTATACACACCTGCTGATAGCTCATTAGCTAGGGACAATGGCTGATGCAACCCCTTGCCAGGATTTCATATTACCATGACACAGCCTTACTGTCCCCTAGGGATTACATCATGACTTGACAAGTCATTCCCCAGGTGTATCCCCACATGCTCGTCAAAAGTATTTTTAAGTGGGGCAAATGTCACAGCATTTCTATCCAACAAACGTTAAATGGTATGACACCATAAGGCACAAATGATCAGTCTGGATGAACCAACAGTCTGTCTTGAATGAAGATTCTTTCAAGTGTTCTCATGATTCCATAGCCAGACACTATGCATCCTATGAGCTAGAATCTTATTTCCTCAATTATATGAAGTCAGAGTTGCAACTGATGAAACTAAGAGATAGATATTGCAGTCCTCGAACTGGCAACCTTCACCACTCACCTTTTTGCTACTTTCTACACACACACACACACACACACACACATATCATTTTATTCAAATTTCACATATAAAACAAACATTATTACTGTTAATTTACATGAAATATTTTTGATCTTCCACACCGATCTAGATTTCATTTCCAACATCTCTTAACATAGTTGTATCAATGTATCGCTTTATGCTGATAATGTTACATGATAGTTCTTGTATTTCATTCTCTACATTACAGTTCCATGGTTTACATCAGTAGCCCCCTCGTTAGTTATCTTAACCATGAATCACTCATTTTCATTTAACAGTACCCAGCAATTACCCGTTACAATCTGCCATTCCTTTTCGATCTCATCGTCTGTTTTCCCCTTTAGTTTCTGTGAAACTATATCAGCACTTCTATTTTCCATAAATGTTCCCCACCATTGTTCTATTGTAGGTATTTGTTGAGTTTTCCAAAGCTTTGCATATTCTATCAGGGCTGTTGTTATCACCTTTTTGCTACTTTCTTGAACCTACAGTCTTTGTAGAAGCCTCCTCTCTGCTGTCAGGATAATTTTATGATCCTATTTTATAAGGGAATCTGCTCTCATTTCCACCGGCATAAACCTGCAATAACTATATCTATATGATTTATACAGGTGCAATTATTGAGAAGTAGAAGTTTCATGGATCCTCCAAGCTCAGCATAGTGATTTGGAGAGATACAAGTTAACATTATGACCGAGACATGACATGGCATATCCATCCAGATGGTCGTTACCATATAACCTACAACCATGTTGCATGCTGCTTGAAAATGGCTTTTTAGATGTCCACAGTCTTGGTATAAATCTCACATCAGCCAAAAACTTTGAATGCCAATATAGTTTACACTTTTCAAAAAGGAAACTGTTCATTCTGCATAGGTGTGGGAAATTAGTTTAAAAGTAACTCACATTTGGATTCTGTTTCTGGACACTTGTCTAACTTCCAGCATCCAGCTGATTTTGGTAGATTTCAGTGTACACTGTTAATGATCTTCAAAGTGAAACTATGATCTGAAACTCCTGCAGATTCTTCATAGGAAGGAGAGACAGAGTGCTAGCCAAAGACATTATGGTGTGAGAAACAGAGCTCCAAAACTGTACAACTTACTCACAGCAAGGAAAAAAAATGTTAAATTATTCATTCTTGCCTATGAGAATGAAAATTTACAAAGATTTATATCCCTACACACGCTCACACATACATCAAATAGAAAAAGTGGAAAAAGTTCTGCTACACCATTCCAACACTCATTCTTTCCAGAGCCAGTCCTACCAGTGAGGCAGAGTGAGGCAACCATCTAAGGCACCCGATTCAGCATGTCACAAAATAATTGGCAAACTGTTATTTATTTTGCTATTACTCTGTGTGTATGTGTGTGTGTGTGTGTGTGTGTGTGTGTGTGTTCCTGCCAGGGATGAAGAGACGTGCTTACACAATTTTTCTACTCCTCCTGTCAAAATAATTTGGCTGGCTTCAAGCAGCATGTACCCTCACTTGGGTGGGCATTGCATACTATTTGCTGTTCTGCCTCATACATCAAAATATCTTGGATAAGCCAGGATCCTGTTGCAGCAGCATATTAGCATAATGGTCCAGTACATTAGTGGTTTAGCTTTCAATGCACTCACACAAGAAAAGGGAGGAAGTGAAGGCAGCAGGATGAAGAGGCTGCTGGCTCCATGCTGCATATTCACTGAATGCTTGGCTTGGGAGGAATCCTTGAAGAAAAGGTGATTTGGGAACAACCACCTGACTACAGTACAGGGAATTGTCCCAGACACTTTTTTCGAAGAATCTGGCTCTGAGGAACCTCCCCCATGAGTTCTTTCTCCTTTTCTTCACCATTTGCAACATCAGCTTTTTCTGCTACCAGCAGATTTGCCTTCACCCCTGCCACCACAGTAATTGTGTCGTTGCAGCCAATAATGTCTTCTCCTCTGTCTTTATTTTTCCTAACCCCAACTTCTGCTACCTGAAACAGATTGCTTCACCTTGCTACGTGACAGAACCAGCCTTGGAAGAAGGCCCAATCCATATGTTACTGCCCTGTCTAGCCCGAGCTTTGGGGAATGCCTCACATACCCATTCCCTTCCACATGCTTGCGAGGCCCCCGGACAAGCACGCACACAGGCTCGGCCGATAATCGCCGTAATATTCCAACACAATACAGGCAGGCCAGAAATAGCCGACTCGCAGCTTTAGGAGACCTCAAGGCAAGTACCTTCATTAAGTATGCACGCAGCTTTCAAAAGATCCTCTGCCCCGTGCTGGCAGCTCGATGATCTGACTATACAACGCTCAAGTACTCCACGTTTGCATACCGGCTATCCTATTGACAATTTGGCTATAACTCAATCATTCAAATTCTGACGTTTTGGAGGCTTTGTCTCCAGCTCCAAATCCATTGTTTTCCCCAAGTCCGACGTAGCCTGCAGTCACAATTCTCCTTATAAAAACCCCTGACTTTGAGCGCTTCCTTGGATCGCTCTTGGCTTCCATCCCGCCTTGCTGTCGCTTTGTCCAGCGAGCTTTCCCCTCAGCTCCATATGCTGAGATCCACACTCCCCATCTTCTCCCCTTCCAACCGGGCTTCAGGACAGGTGAAGTATCACCCAAACCAACAACTCCTCTAAAAACCTCGCTATCCCACTCCAACCTTTATTTCTTTAGTTATCTTGTGTGAGTGTGCCGCATACACTGTTTGATTGTGTTTTTAATAAAACCACATTTATTATTTCAACTTCTGTGTGCTCCTTGACTCAGCCTGACCCCGTAGACATAGGACTCAAGATCCTGCTAAGTTACCCTGCCTCTCGTAACGCTAAAGCAGTGCTCAGAGCTAATCTTCCCCACCTATTGTTGAGCACATTTTGGTGTCCCTCACAGGACCCCCAGTAAACAGGGTAACACATACCATACACAGGCACTCTAGAAAGCTTAAGCTACCCTATAGATAACCTGCACATGTGTTGATGTATCACGTCATAGGAACTGTAGCTTGCATATGAAGTGTGAATTTGGATTCTGCAGGTTGTACAAATTTTCAGCCCTGTACAAATTATCATCTTCCTCCTGCCAAAAAAGGGAATCTGTGTCTGTCACACTGCTGTTATGTGAAGCTTGAGTAACAGACTGTAAACTGTTGTGAAACACTTACGAGGCAGGACTAGCTGAAGACAATTTTCTGCCTGAGGTGAAACTGCCCAAGATGCTCCCAATAGCATAGTTAGGTTGATGGCCAGGGTGAAGGCATCCATACATACACATCAGGGAGTAGAGCACCTAAGGCAGATCAAGTTATTTTGCCATCTGAGGCAGAAAATCCCGCAAGCACCTGGTCCCATCCCTGGCAGTAAAAAAGCAAAATAAAAAAACAATAATACATTGAACATCCAACAAATTGTTGCCCTTACATGACACTCCAGTTCAAATGCCAGAGGCAGCTTCCTCATTTTGTTTCTTGCCTCTTGTGAGGAACTAAAGTGGAAGACACGTCAAGCTGAATCACAGGGTCTCTTGACTAAAGTTCTTTGCTACAATACTGAGAGATTTTAGATTCTGACGCCTACTGTTCACTGTTTGATTCCTTGTGTAATTTAATGAAAGCTATAATTATTGCCTCGCTGGGTTGGGGACCGACAGTTTAGCAGGATAAATACATTGTATAGGTATACGGAGTGAACAAATCTTATGGTTTATGATCAGCTGAGGTATATTATGTAACTTACTGTGAGCTTTAGTGGCAATTCAAGATGAACTTTTGCCATTTATTTGGAAACAGTCTCTGAATAAATTGCCATCATGCCTATGAAATGTACACAGGGATCCTGTCAGGTTATAAACCATCCAAATTAAACTTCAGAAGGAACACTAGCTACTCATTTTAAATACATTTATATTTCATATTTAAACTTTTTTCAAAAGTTGGAAAGGAAATAACAGATGGCAAATGTGGTTGTGCTGGGGAACCAGGGCACTGAGAAAAGATGTAAGGGAAATTGTTACCACTGCTTTGCTCAAGGGCAAGTCATACACCAGCCCCAAGCCCTGCTGACTTTTGGTTTTTGGTTGGATCCATATTTCTTTTCTGCCTTAATTCCAGGCTACACAGTGAAACAGAAGAATGCTGATGTCAATAGATTTATATTTCTAGCATAGTATCCCATCATAACTTTGAGATCTCACTTCTTACTGGTGAACATGATAATTTGGTATCTCTTCTGCATGCTCTCCCCCCAGGAATATGTAACAGTCAGAGAAGAGAAGTTGATGAGACCAGCTTTTTTGCACAACTTTCACAACTTGTGACATGACAGGAAAGTAGTTATTCCTCAAACAAGTACATGCTGCCTGCAATAGTGAGAATGGGAAAACCAGTAACAGGATTACCATCAATTAAAGTATCTGTTAAATTAGAGTTGTGGGTTAACAGAAAGCAACAACTTATATTTATTTTTTAACTAGAGCTGTGGACTCTGCTGTAATTTAGTTCATTTAATTTGCTATAATGTAGTTTATTTAAATGAGAGACAGTGGTAAAGAAGAAATAAATTTTACATTTCTCAGCTGCTACTATTTCCAACCTTAGCTGGTTTGTATTTTTTTCAGAACTACTTCTTGCTTTTCATAGTCCCTCAGGATTTGGGAAGTACAACATTTAGGTCATAATATTTATTTATTTATTTGTTTGTTATTTAAATACTTACTTATATCTTCCTTATATCATAGGATCAGTTTAAACAATTAAACAATATAAAATGCCCTAACCACTTACTCAATTATTTATTTATTTATTAAATCTATATTCTGCCTTTCCTCTGCCAAGAGACCCAAGGCAGCTTATAATAATTTAAGAGTATAATTCAACTAAGGGTCAAATTAGACATTAACAGAAATGTTTGTACCTTGTGAGAAATCCATTTTTTTCTCCCACAACAAGATTTTTTCAGAGATGTGTGCCTTACAAATTAACCCTGTGTTTATCTTTAATGATCAACTACAAACCAAGCATGCTAAATGCAAAATACATAAGCGATGATAATCACATCCTATAGCAAACAGATATCTTTCACGATTTGAGGGAGCAACTCTTCTAAATACATGCTACATAGATAGTCTAACTTGACCCTGAGAAATCAGTTGTTCTCCAGTAACTGGTAAAACTGAAAGTATATACTAAAGAACAGTGCAAAGAAACCTGGATAAGTTGTCAGATGAACAGAATCTTGCATCAGGAATCTCACAATCAGAAGGCGAATTATGAGGCCTTTCTGCCCTACATTGTTATAGCACTGTTATTCCACTTTCAACATCCTATGAAATTCTGGGATTTGTAGTTTACTGAGGCCAAAGAGCTCTCTGGCTGAGAATTCTAAATGCCCCTCCCAAAACAGCAAACCCCAGGATTCCATAGGATGTTCAAAGTGGAATAATAGCACTATAATAGTGTAGTGTGCGAAAGCCCATAGACTTATAAGCCAATCAGTATGGTCTACACAGGCTCAGATATGCAGTGGCAATTCAGACTTAGATATGCAATGGTCTGTAATGTAACAGAAGACCTCTAGCTGTCCTAGAGAAAGTATAACTATTACAATGATGTCCTTCTTTTGGATTCAGATGAAATGGGGGCATTTTAATGAATAGCTTCATTCCCTGTGAGTACTCTTCTTTCAGAAATTTTCAGAACAATGCAAGCAGGATAAAAATGCTTACAACATCTTATATCCCAGACACTTACTCAGAATGAGAGCCATAGGTTCTTGTTTTAGTTCTTGGCTCTACAATGTTACGATTCTAGAACCAGAGGCTGATGACAGGAGCAATGGAAAGACAATCTGCATCACAGCAGATGGGGAGAAAGCATGGGGGTCTCACAAGAATCACACTGACACAGCAGCTCTATGTCAATAAGGCAATGAAGGATAACTAATGAGGCAGTCTGTGAAGCAGTCAGGAGTAAGTGATGAGAATATCATGGTTAAAGAGGATAGGATATGAATGAGGCTTTTGAAATCCAAATTACAACATGTCATCTACGAATAGAGTATCTAAAATAGGGATATGTGAACTAATGGAGTCTTGGGGCCATTTTTTAAGCCTGAAAATCGTTCAGATGCCACACCATCTCTTCCAGATTTTTTTCTAGGACATGGTATGTAGGCGGTTTTATGCAATATAATAAGAACAGACAAATGTATTCACCTCCTAATTCTCATCTTAATTTATAGAACTGCCTATTTTGGAGTACCTAAATTAAATTATATAAGATTAATCACTATTAGCTGCTAGGAAATTCACAATGAATTAAATATGATTGAATTTGTTATTGTCTAACTGTCTAACAATGATATCTCATTGTGATAAGCTAGTGCTTTTATAAATTTTCTGATTGCTATGCGATACTGTTTTATTATACAGTTTATAACCTAATTATAAAAAAATAGACGAGGGAAGAAAATGCTTCTGCTGGAACTCCAGAGGCAGTTGTTCTCATTTTTTGAGCAAAATATTATCTGGGCAAGTGAGGGAGTCCAGGGAGGGCCCCGGGGACAAAAACATCCCCTCCTTTACACCTCCCACGATTTCCTAGAACAAAGGCAATAAATATCAATGTCATTCTGATACATTTCAGTCACAGGGAATTAAATTTGCTTTGTACTACAATCTTAAACAGAACTTTTATAAGATGATTTATCATTGGTATTTGATAACAAAAAAAAATGACCAAAATGGATAAAGAGGTTTCTAATAGATGTTGGAAATGTGAACAAGTGGGAACTTTTTATCAGAATGTGGTGGACATGTGAGATGGCAAAAACTAACAAAAAAATCTGGAATCAAATACACTATATAATACATAAAATTTTGAAAGTGAATGTTCAATTAAAACCAGAGTTGTATTTGTTGAGGTTAGTAGAAGGTCAGTTGGAAACGAAATCTAGTAATATACTCTGGTATATGGCTGCAGCAGCACATTTACTATATGCACAGCAAATGGAAAAATATGGAGATTCCAGTGAAAGAAGACTAGCTGATAAAATTGCTGGATTTAGTCAAAATGGACAAAATGATGATATTGGTAAGAGAAAAAACTGGTGGCAACCTTTACAAAAAACTGGGAATCATTAATATGCTTTTTGCCAGAGATAAAATACTGTAAGATTGCAGTAGGAGTTGAGAATTAGCCTTCTTGAAAAAGTAGCAGTAGAGGTGTTTGAAGACTATTTGCACCTAGAGAAGTTGTGTTTATACATAATTATTAATACTTTGCATTAGGAAAGTTGGAAACTATCCTCTTAGTTATTTTGATTGTTTTTCTGTTTTTAATTAATTTCTATTAGAATTTAGGAATCTTTCTTCTTGTGGTCTCCTTTTTTTCTTTTTCTGTCATTTATATCTATTTGTTGTAATTTTTTAAATTTTGTTTTGTTTATATATATTTTGTATTTTTAATAAAGTTTAGTAAAAAAAAAATCAATCTGATATGTTTCATGGTGTGATAAGGTAGAATCCTTATGAAGTCATTACATTAGTCTATGGAATCCTCCAGTCTGGCTGAACGTGCAATAAACTGGAAAATGAATTTCAAGTAAGTCAACATAAAGTGACACACACTGAGGCCAAATAAAAACAAATTCCACACACACAGTGAATGGAATCTGAACTGGCTGTGGTTGTTCAGAAACGGTAACATGAAGGGTCACATCAGATAGCTCACTGAAAACCTCAAATCAACATACATTAACAGCAAAAGTACCAAATTTCTTGTTAGGGATCCTGTAGGTTGGGGCTGAAGATAAGACTAGAGTGATAGTAGGTATCAAGAGTTATCACTCAACCAAGGTTATTGGCAGTGGGCTGCACAGAAACAAAAGAAGGTAGCTGTTCACACATCACTTAGTAAACCTCTGGTGTTCGCTGTCACAAGGTATAAGACAGCCACTAGCTTTAAATGGGTGTATTTAGTTAACCAGCATGGTGTAGTTATTTGAGCATTGGACTACAACCCAGGAAACCAAGGTTCAATTCCCCACTCAGCTATGGAAACCCACTGGGTGACTTTGGGAGCATCATATACTCTCAGCCCCCAAAAAATGCAGTGATAGGATCATCTTAGGGTCACCATAAGTCAGGAATGACTTGACAGGATACAACAAAAATTTAGTTATTAAAGCTAATACCCATCAACAGACTTACCATCAACAAATGTTTTAATCTCCTGTTGAGACCATTTGTAGGGGTGGGGAGGTCCATCAATAGCTATAACATATAACAGCTATATGGGACCTCTATGTTCCATAGCAGGATGCTTCTGAATACCAGCTTCTGAGGACAACTCACAGAGAACATGCTATAAGCATGTTCTGCTTATAGACCTGCAAGAGATATCAGGATGTTAGAAAGAGAGTCTGGACAGATAGACCCTTCCTCTGAGCAAGCAGCATTCTTCTCACATTTTCAAGTCATTACACTGCCAAATCTGATGATTATGTAGTTATCATTAACACATTCATTCTCTCATTGGCAGAGTTCGTGTAGCTAGCAGAGTCTTTTTGAACAGGCAGCTGCCAACTGGACAAAAAACACCATTAAAGAGCTTATGAAACTATAAGCCAGCTACTTCATGTCCCCCCAAAGCATGATTTCCTATGCTTACACTGTTCAGCTGTAAACACTGGGCACAGCCCTCCCTTCTGGCCTTGACAGACCATATACTCCCACCTGCTGCATCCTACACTCCAGCTTCAATGATTTGCCAATATTCATGACCAGACTTGGCTGGTTGCCCAGGGTCCTAGTACAATCCTATACACTGAGTGGTGTGAGCTTGAAAGAGAACATCTAGTAATGAGTCACAGAAAACTCCAGTTTGTTGTCTCTGATAAAAAGAACAGCAGGGGTGGGGGGAGCCCAAGACATTATTGCTGTTTCAGACAGACAACAAATGGCACTGCCCAAATGGACACCCAGACCTAGCCTTTGGGACAGTCAATGGTAACAAAGGGATAGATAGAATTTAACCACCAAGAGAACAGATTCAGATTTGAATTTATACTGAGTTATGCTATGATATAATGGCTGAGATCCTACATCAAGCAGGCATAGTGTAGCACTCCATTCCTGCAGTTCCACACCCTCCCTCCCCTTAACTTTCAAGCCCTGGGAGGGGATCACTAGAGGCTCCTCCTTACTAATGGGAAGGGGAGAGAGAGCACAGAGGCCATTGAGAAGAACAAGAAGCAGCTGATCCATGCTCAAAGGGGGAAAGAAGTGAGAGTGCACTTCCTTCCCCTCAGAATGAAGACCAGGTGCATCTTCCTCTTCTCAATTGCCTCCCCATTCCATTCCCAGAAGCAGCAGCCCCTCCCAGGGCATGACAACTGTGGACAGGGAAGTTTTGGAGAGGGTACAGAAGGCATGAGACTGTCTAGCCTCCTAGACATTATCATATGTGTTCATGTAAGCCACAGTTTTATGTGCATAAACCACTAACAGAGGCTACCCAATGTGCATAAATGTATTTGCAGACCTATACTTACTCCTTATTTCTTTTCTCTCCTCAGTCCAAATATCAGGATTATATACAGCAGAGAAGCTTCCACTCACAAACCATATGAATGAGGAAATGGGAACAATTTCTGTCCATAAGACCCAAAGGTGAGTGGCTTATCCTGGCACCTGAGGCAGAAAATTCAAGGACATGTTGAGAAAGAATATATGCATAACATGAAATTTTCTTGATGGCATAAGTTCTTAAAAATATACAGCTACATCTCAGTTAATAAGGAGTCTGGCCCTTTCCACACCCCACTGTCAACCTGCAATAGTCATGGGATCGTGATGAGACCGTGACGACGGTTCTGCATGACGCCATTGTGATCCCATTGCAGATCACCACCCGTAGCAATCACAGAATAAATTATTGATGTGTTTCTCCCATCAATGAACCACGATTATGCAGTTGTCCCACCTCCCTCCTGCATTTACCTACAGTACAGAGGGTCAGGAAGTGCAATGGCTGCACTTCCTCCCCCAGAGCAGCCTGGAAAAGTGCCGGACTGCACTGTAGAAGGGAGGGGCGGAGTCATCATGCTTCCTCCCTTCCAGCAGGCATCTGGTGTGGAGGGGAGCTCTTCTGTCGCACTCCCCTCCCAGGAGAGCCAACCCCGGGACCCCTACAGAATGGATTCGGCAGGAAATAAGCTGCGGAAAGGGCCTTTGCCAGAGAAGCTCCTCTTCACAGAGTTTTCTTTCTGCCCACCAGCCTCTCCTTTTCCTGCTTGTCATCTCTCCAGCTGGAAGCATTTTTTAGCATCATCAGCACTGAGCGGAGGATAAGGATGGCTGTGGAAACACAAGATTTCTGATGCCAGGTTGCAGCAGTGTGTTTTCAGTAAACAATGAAATAAAGCTTGAGCCAAGAAAAAAAATGGGATTCCTTTCTGGCTGTCCCTACTGTAGCTGTGTCTACCTGTCTAAACAGGCAAGGTAAATAGTAGCTGCCTCCAGAATCCATTACTGAGCAACAGAACAAATAGAAAAAGTGAAAGCAGGTTAGCCTGCCTCACCAGTTACCCCCAGCATGTTTTTAAAAAGGGCAGGTCAATCCATTTGGTCACCAAAATGGAAATCATTAAAAAAAAAATGGAGGCTGATGAAAATTAAAAAAAACATCCCATTTTGGAATAAGCTTTCATGTGGTCTCTAGAAAGTTCAGAATGTTTTGTTTACTTATGCAAGGCTTAGCGGAGCTGGCTGTTTCATTTCACGTTAGCTTGGGATAAAAATTTTTGCTGAAATACACTGAACTGCTCTTCTTTTTTGTTGTACAGGAACCTGCCCCTATTCTTTCCATGTTATTTCTGCCTCTGGTACAAAATTTTCTATTAAAGAAGTTGTTACCTTGAAAATCTGGGGGTCACAAAGGGACACCTCAATATGCTCCAAGTGATGGGGAAAATAAGCTCAATGGAGCACAAGCAACAGCAATGTGAGAGGCAGGGTAACCTAGCAAGATCTTTTACCCAATTTTTACAGGGTCAGGCTCAGTCAGAAATCACACAAAAGCATCCAATGAATGACTTTATTGAACAGTAATAGCTCGCACTAACACAAACACGCTCACAGCATCCAAGGGCTAAAAGAAATAAAGAATGGAAATAAGATAGAGGGATTGTTGAGGGGTTCGTAGTCTGGGTGATACTGCACCTCTTCCTGAAGACCTTGGTCTGGGAAGCAGTGATCGAACAGCAGCTCAGCAAAAAGATGCTGAGGAGATTGTGTAGCTATCGGGAGGGGGCACCAGTCAGTTGGTAAGACCGGGAGGCATTCTACTTCTTCCTCCTCTTCTTCCCTCTCTGTCTTTCTCTCTTGCCTAAGTAGCCCAAAAATGGGAACTATTTGTAGGAAAAATTTACTTTGAGGGCAAATCCTCTCCCAGAGAAAACAAACAGGGACAGAAAAGAAAAGCAACTCCACACTTGGCATTTTCTTTGATATCGGAAGATAACAGGGTGTCATCCAAATAACCAGATCTTCCTCCGCTTTGGGGCTGTGGTGTGAGTTTCTGGAGATCGATTTGATAAGATTTTATTGCTTCCAGTGCCCAACTTTCCAGGAACACTTTTACTCTCTTCAAGTGGACTCCTTAAAGGTTGATGACCTTTTGTCCACCATGGGTTATCACAGCATGAGGTCTCCTGTGGCTACGTGACTGGGGAGTTTACTGGTCTGACCTGGTGCATTCGATCATACGACCATTATTGCCTACATGTGCATCTGGGTGACCTCTCTGGTGGGTTAGATTAATTTTATATCAAAGTTGTAGACCCCGGGACAGGGTTTACCAAGGCGGCAATGAAGTAACGCCCAGAAACACATTTAGTTAATTGAGGTAGGCCAGTACAATCATATTTTATCTATTTATTTTCTTTGGAGAAAACATATACTGTTCTACACTTTCAAGCTGTGCCTTCTAATTATAGTATTTGGAGGGAAGCGATACAATATCTCCCTGCTAACAAAGGCCCAATGTATCTGTGATTCCATGTGTGTAGAGTATTGCTGATAATGTCTATATTGTCCATAGTATACGTCCCTGAATGAAACCCTTTATGTCAGAAATCCTAAGAAGACCTGTATCAAGAAAATTATTTTGGAAAAAATCTGCTAATTGTTATGACCAGGGTTCAGTTCTCCCTTAGCCATGGAAATCCACTGGGTGTCCTTGGGCTCATCACACACTTTCGGCCCCCAGAAAAACCCATGAGGGGTTCAACTTGGGTTTACCATTAATGGGAAACAACTTGAAAGCATACAACAACAACAACAACAACAAGATATATAATACAGAAGGTATTATTAAATGAATTTACTGCTATTAAAATAAAAAATGCACAATTATTTTCAAATAACATAGATTCTCACTGGAGTGAGAATCATCTGCTGCACATTTGTATTTGGAGTTTCTTTATAAACTGTAGTTACTTATTTCTGTATGTGGTCTTTTATAGATAATTTAAATCATAACTATGAATGTGACAGCTAGGATTGCAAACCATTTGTTCCTAGTAAATTTCTATTTTTATTCTGAATTGTTTTTCTTTTAGACTCTATCCCTTTGGGATGCTTTAATATTTTATCCCTTTTTCTTGAGCTTTTAATTTAACATACATCTTTGCATTTGCCCACGATTTTAAGGCAAATCATTTTTGTATGGGATGAAACAGATGTGGCAAGAGATAAACAATAATTCGTTTTTATTTGGATTTATTTTAAGTTCATCTCTTTATAGCTTGATGGGCTTATGTTAGTTCCTTTATTTTGAAATAAGGCCAACTACAATACTGCAGGAAAATAATCCACAGGAAAAATTTTACATCTTTTCCTGACATTATTCAAGTCCCAACATATACAGGCATAAATGTCTTTCTAAGAATATTTGTGTGACATGCAGAAGTTTTGCACACTTTTTTCTTCAAGAAATCTTGCACTTCAAATTGATGACTTCATGATACTACAAAAACCAATAGTACAGGTAGTCTTATACGTTATTTCTGGCTCAATCACTCAATAACCTTCTGCCCACTATTCTGCTCTAGCATTCCCATCAACATTGGCATCTCTATGGCTTTTACACAATGCTGGCATGTGGGAGTCATAGTGCAGAATGTTTGAATGCTTTCCAAAAAAAAAAAAAATGAACAAGGTGAAATCAAAGTAAAACGAATGAATCAGAGCCTTTGTATTCTCAATAAAATAAAGAAAAGACAGTATTTGGAGAAAAGGCTATATTTTGGAACAGGTCAAATAGTGGTCATGCAAGAGCTACAGGGATCATTTTGCTCTCCCACCTTAAAGGCCAATTGAAACCATTACTCCAAAGAATTAGTCCAGCAGGATCACAAATCAACCTGTATTTCAAATTCCACTGAGAGAGTTACTTTCTGTTGTATGTCATGGCCACTGTGAACATTGTTGTGTGAAAACATGCACAAACATTTCATTACTATCAAAGCCATAAATTCCTAACAATTTCAGTTCCTTAATACCACATACTTAATATACGGACACCTAAGGAATTAAATCACTAACCCCTTTCAGGCATGAGCATATCCAACTCTGTCCTTAAAACTTTGCCCAACACAAAGAGGTTGCAGGTGACTAGCTGGAGAGGCATCATACAACGTTAAGAGAGATTCCAGTAGCATGGTCCTGCTCCCCTTATTAATTTGTGAGAACTTCATAAGTCTCATGTGTGAACTAGGGTAGAAACTTGAAGGAAGCATTCCATTTAATAATTATAGATGACAAACTCTTAGCATCCACATATAAAGTTCGTTTGTTTTAGGCCTGGGTGGGCAAAGTGTACCTTTCTGTACATTAGAATACTAGAATCAAAGAATCATAGTTAGAAGAGGCTACAAGGACCATCTAGTCGAACCAGCAACCAACCATGCAGAAATACACAATCAAAGTATTCCCAACAGATGGCTGTCCAGTTTCTGTGAGAAAACCTCCAAAGAAGGAGATCCTACCACACTCTGAGGCAGCTTATGTCACTGTTACTGTCCCTTACTGTCAGGAAGTTCTTCCTACTGTTCAGGTAGAATCTCTTTTCCCATAATTTGAACCCATTGCTCTATCCTAGGCTCTTTCCCAGCATGAGGATGCAAAAAGACCAAGACCACGATGATGTCATTGTGGTCCCACCCTTCTCACATCACCAGTTGGCATGATCACAGGGTATATCATTGACAGAAAAAGTCCATCAATGATACCCAATTGCACAAGTCTTCCATCACTGCTGGCCATGCAAAAGGGCTGGAAGTGTGATCACACTCTTCCTACCCCACTGCAGCATGGGAAGAAGACCAGATGCAGTGTGGAAGGAAGGGGTGTGTCCCTCATGCTACCTTCCACAGGTAGCCAGTTGGGTGCAGAGAGGAGCGCTGGAGACACACTCCCATCCCAGCAGAGGTACTGCCAAGATTGGGACAGAACAACACATGAGAGCATTGTCCTGCAGAAAAGGCCCTAGTCTCTGGAGCTGCAGAAAATCAGCTTGTTCTATCTTTCATATGTTAATTGTGGTGTGCCTTTAAATTGTTTCTGACTTATGGTGACTGTTCTTCCATGTGACATCCCTTCAAATATTTAAACATGGCTACCATGTCACCTCTTGAGCTTCTCCTCTCCAGGCTAAACATACCCAGCTCCCTAAACTGTTCCTCATAGGGTATGGCTGGATTGGACAGCTGTTGGATTACAACTCTCAGCAGCTGTGAAAAACATATATGCACCAACCCAGCATGACCAGATATTTTCTGAAAAGGCCTTGCTTAATGTGGCACTGATTGTATAATTGAAGAAAAACTCTTACTTTAACACAAACAGTGCCCTTTATCTCATGCAGATTCTTCAGGGCAGTTACCAGGCCCACTGTCCTCTCCTTGAATGACCCCTACATACCGTGTGTGGCTCCTTCTCCACTCTTCACTCTCTGCCTCCTTGCTACTGCTGGTTTTGTTTTTGAGGCCTGTATCTATTGTCACAGTCTGTCTATATATACATGGAATGATTTTTGAATGGCTAATCAGGAGGTGTATGGTAGTTATCAAAATTGGCAGCAGCAAGTCAATACACCAGCCTAGCCAGTAGTGAGGAGTACTGAGAGCTTCAATCCAACAAGATATGAAGGGGTACGTTTTACCCACACCAGTCTGAAAAAAAGGAGAAATTTAAGTGTGGACGCATAGCCATTTCTACACTGCACCGTTGTAGTGCTATTATTCCACTTTCAACATCCTAAGGAATCCTGGGGTTTGCAGTTTAGGGAGGGGCATTTAGAATTCTCAGCCAGGAAGCTGTTTGGCCTCAGTAAACTACAAACCCCAGAATTCCACGGGATGTTGAAAGTAGAATAATAGCGCTATAACACTATAGTGCAGAAATGGCCTTAGAGCTTGCCATCTATAATTATTAACGGAATACTTCCCTCAAGCTTCCACCTCTATTCACACATTAGATTTATAAAGTGCTCACAAATTAGTAAGGGGGTAGGCCTACTAGATTCTTCCTTGATGTTATATGATTCCCTTCTAACAAGCTACTTTCAACCACTTTGTCTCTTAAACTGGGCCTAGTCCAGGAACTGAAAATTGTATTGTTAAGCTTTGCTTTATTTCAGATTGGAGAAAATGTGACCTTCAACCCCAGCCAGTGGTCAGAACTATGTTAACAACATACAAAGAGCCCCAATCCCAATGGTTTATTTTTGTTCATGTACTTCTGCACTTGAGCCCAAATTGTCATTTGTTGGTTACTGTGGTACAGAACATGGGTGGAAAAAGTCCAGCGCTCCACATGTTCTTGGACTACAACTCCCATCAACCCAGGACAACCACTGATGAGGTGTGCTAGGAGCTGTAGTTCACCAACATTTGGACACTTCATTTTGCTCACTCTGATACAACAGAATAAACCATATCCATTACAGCTTGCTCTCTCTCTCAGTATTTTATCTGCAGTTGGCTTTTTATAACATGTCCTTCCTCTAAATGATTGTTCCTTATGCCTACTGGCCTTCGCGTTTATAAGAAAAGTGAACTTTATATTCATTTGGTTTCTCCTAGTTTTCACCTTCCTTGTGGATATAAAATCCAACCTTAAAATACCTTGAAGGGAGGAACAATTTCAAACTGAGTTGATTTGTTGCCATCTAACATTGACTTTCATTTCAAATAAAGAATGATCAGTATTGCTAGTTTTGTGACATTTGATACATTTCTCAGATCTGTTCAGGCTGCCCTTCCCTTCCCACTTGCCTGGGAACAAGTCCCTTTGAACTCAATAAAGTTTACTTCCAAGTAAGCATTGATGAGGGCACTTTCAGAGTTGTGGGACTTCTTTGTTCACCTTTTTAACAAAAATCCAAGTCTCTTATTATCTCTCAAGTGAATGTTAAGCCAATTTTGCCCATGTCTTGCAAACATGACTTCAGAACAGATTTTTTTAAAAAACAAAATCTTAAAAAGGTTATTTGATTGATTGGAAATGATACATTATTTGTTCTTCTTCATCCTAACAGTGCTAGTAACTGAAAGCAAGAGCTCAAATGGTTGTAAATCCATGTTAAATAAGAAAAAGTACGCAAAAGATTATTTTATGAATGTGACATGTGATTAGCAATATGAAAGTGAATGTTTTTGTTTTTGTTGTGTGCCTTCAAGTCATTCCAGACCTATCATGGCCCTAAGGTGAACTTGTGACAGGTTTTTCTTGTCAAGGTTTGTTCAGAGAGGAGGAGTCATTGCCTTCCTCTGAGGCTGAGGGTGTATGACTTGCCCAAGATCACCCATGGCCAAGGGGGATTCAAACTTTGGTCTCTCAGAGTCCCAGTCCAACACTCAAACCACATTATGCTAGCTTCTACAGGTAAGCGCTAATCTTGGCTTAAACCCAACAGGACCCATCAGATTTTTCAGTCTATCCTCTTCCACTGGAGAAGTTTCTTAAATTACTTCTTTAATTAGGATTAGTAATTGGATCTAGGCTCTAGCATTCCCCTCCCTGATATTATTACTGAGAAGACTATGTTTTACATCCCTGTGATATAGGTGTTAAAGATGAGAAGCCTCTGAGAAATGAGTGGCAACCCTACTTCATCATCATAGCCACAGATGAGTAAAATGGAGATGTGGATCAAGAAGCTTTCGCATCGGACATGGGTAAATTGATATCTCAATTTTGATTTCTTTCACATTTGAAATCAAATCAGCTCTTCCAGCTGAATTCTTTTTAAATGCAAAGTTTGGAAAGATTTTATAAAGAAAGAAACTTTCACACCCTTTACATGTAGATCAGAATACAGCTATCTATTAGATGTTGTACTCCTCTAAATCTTGTGGTACAATACTCAGCTCAGGGAAGCATAAAATGTATTTTAAATGCTCATTTCAAAGCAAAGTATATTTTAAAATATTTTATTTTAAGAATTCAATTAGATGAATGCAACTTAAAAATGTTAGACATGGTAGATACTAAAAAACTAGCATATTCCCTTAAGAATAAAATGGTTCAGAATTTTGAAAGAGAATGGAAAAGAGTAATTCTTTGGTTAAATATGTAAATGTTTGCGGATCAAGTACGTCGGGATATTTGACAAAGATTATGTATAAGGGAGAAGAGGGATTCAACTGGATAATTGTTAATATATAGAAGCAGGGGGAGGGGGAATGGAAGGATTATAATAATGATATATATATTTGTGTTTACATATCCTTTTATGGATTTTGAAAATTAATAAAAATTCCTTAAAAAAATTATTGTAAGAAAAAGTAAAATTCAATGTTTGTACAGATTTTTTTTAAAAATGTGGATCATATGGAAATGGAGCAAATTGCCCCACATTTTGACTGGCCAAATTCATTAGGCATAGGTGTTCCTTGTGTGGAGGCCACAATATTGTATCTGCCTGCCATGAAAGATGAAGAACCTGACAGAATAAAAAACGGGGTAGTGATCCTGTTTCAGCACTGTGGATGTGCTTGTGTAAATAATTCATTCCCACAAGACAATTCCCATAACCTTCTTTGGAGGTTTCTAAGCAGAGGCTGGATGGCCATTTGTTGGGAATGCTTTGGTGTGTGTTCCCACATAGCAGGGGGTTGGATTGGTCCCTGTGATATCTTCCAACTCTATGATTCTGTAATTCTATGAGTAATATAAACAATTTTTTCCCTCATGCACAAACATCTTCAAAAACTATGGTTTTCAAAGATGACTCACAGGGAAGAAAAAGTCTACACAGGCACACATTTCCTGCTCCTGACATGTAGAAGGAGGAGGGTAGAGAGAGTAGCCAAATTCTGAGGCTCCCTCATTACCAGCCAGTAATGGGTGATCTTCCTCACTTGGCTCTCTCAGCTCCTCCTGCTCACTTGGCCACATGAACACCTAGAGGGAAGGGATGGTCAGGCAAGTAAGCGTGTGCCAAAGAAGCCTCAGTCAAGCTACCCACCTCCACCTCTTCCATCTTCCTGCACACGGAGCAATGTAGTGGTCATGTAGGAAGGAGGGGAGGGGAGACAGCCAAGCTTGGAGGCTCACCAATTGCTGGCTATCATAGCCAGTGACAGGTGATCTTCCTTGTCCAACTCTCCCTGCCCCACTCTCATTCATATAGACACGTCTGGCTGGACAAAAAGGAATCATCACTAGATAACCAGTGAGATATGAGCCCTGGTTGGCTGCCACTCTCCTCCAACCCACATGCCCATGTAGTGACCATCCAGGCAGGAGGGGATGGGAAGCTTCGGAGCAAGGAGGATTGCTCGTCATAGCTGTGCACAGCAATGCAAGACAACCTTCTCTGCAGCAAGTCCTGCAGGATGATGTCAATTTGGTGCACAGGCTATACTGGCAGCCATCTTACTCACTTATTTGCCCCCATGCGCCTACCAACCACTACATAGCCATGTGGGAGAGGGCAGGAAAAAGGTAAGTCTGAGATATGGTAGGTGGAAATAGAGTCCTCAAGTCTATTCAATAATTGGGATGATGAGAAAGAAGCATTCTCTTTCCTGAGGTTTCTGGACATTTGAGAAACCTCTTTTCTGATTGTTTTTTCCCCCAATTCTGTCAATATTCTTTCCATCCCTATTCAGCACCAATAGGATAGCACAGAAAGGTATTCAAAGGCAGACTCTCAAAGATTAAGTACCTAAAACCCCACAGCTTAAATGGCTGTACTTGTCAATTTCCATTTCTCTTGCATTTGCTGTTTCAAAGTCTGAGGTTCTATCCTGAATACAAAGGCATTTGCAGATTTTGGTAAATTCTTATCAAAAATAAGCTGAAATAAATTCCTACGCAGCCCAGATGGCTCCCAAGCTGCCAGCCACCACCTTCTCCTCTCTCTGCATCACATCTCTTCTGGGAAATGTTCAGCCTCTGATCTCCAGCCAATGCCTCTCTCTTCAGTCCAGTGCTAGTGCCTGACCTTACAAGAAGATCATGGAACTTCCCCACTGTATGGCATGGAACCATAGGCTTAGTGGTCAATAGTGATGCAAATCTAAATGATCAAACAGCTTTGAAATTTACCGAACAGTTCTGAAGGTCAAACAGTTTTGAAGTTCACAGAATAAATCTAAACCTCATTTATAACAGAGCAGACTGGAAACTGGGCCTTGCAGTTACTGTCCCACACCATGATTAGAGATTATCCAGTAGCAATATCTACTTTATTGTTTCTATTTCTGTTCCTTATACATATATAATTTTCACCAATACCAAAGGAAGAGACTCAGAGACTCATACCAAATGTTGATGAATACAGGGTGGGTTACCTTAGCAACTGAAAGTTCTCAGAATGTCTCATTCCTTCAGGCTGTAATTGAGTTTATGAGCCTTCACATCTGCTTGTAAAGTGAATGAGGCACCTGGGAATACATTTGTAGAGAGAGGAACAAGAAATTAGAAAATAGCAGACATTACATTGTTAATTTCCTGCATGCTGTGATGACAATGAACTCTCAGATGTTTATAGTGATTGGTCATGCACATACATACAAACACACATACATATACACAATTAGTTGGAATGGGACTGAATTCCTTATATTCAGGCTGTACAAAAACAGTAGCCTTTTTCAAATTGGTAACATAGTGTTAACTTACTACAAATAAAGATGACTTATACTCCAGTTTTTCTTATTTATCCCTGTATTCTAGTGGACGCTCACTAGGAGATCCCCATTGTACCTCAGGGAAATTGAGGGATGACCTTTGGAAAAAAAAACCTGCTACGCACTTATTTGCAGTAGAAATGCCATTCCTTGTGTTTTAGCCATCTTACAAGTCTCTCCAGTTAAATTGCTGAGTGGGATGAGGTAGATCCATCATAGCTCCAGACCACATGTGAATATATGTGCACATCTGCAGTGAGAAGAGACATAATACCAGAAGGGACTGTAAAAATGCCATCCTGCCATTATCCCTTGCTCTTTGTCTCTGCAACATCTCTGCAATGTCACAGTGCAACCAAGCTGTATCACTGGCTCGGTGCCAGGGGTGTTTGTTTGTTTGTTTTTTAAAAGGGTTAGTGCAATCCATTAGGGATCATGGGAGAGACCCTTGGGACTTCATAGACGGAAAGTTTTGGAAAGAATTTCATAGGATATTCTCAGGCAAGAAATACTCAGAGGTGGTTTCACTAGTTTTTCCCTGTGAAATATAGCCTACAGCATCTGGTATTCATTGGCAGTCTCCCATCTAAGTTTTAACCAAGGCTGACCCTGCTTATCTTTCAAGTTCAGATGGGATATGGTGCCTTCAGGGTGTTTAGGCAAGGTCTGCCTAACTCTAGGAAAGCCACGAACTGAGGCCCTTTTCGCATGTTACCTTTTTGCACTGCTGGGTTGGGGTTTTCGCGCGAGAAGGCTTAGCAGGAACACTCTCACAAGCCTCCTGCTTCAGCTCCGCAGCTCCTTCCTGGTCGCACGAGTGCCCCGCCTGTGCCCCGCCCCTTCCTTCCGCTGTGCAGCCTGGGAATTAGAGGCTGCAATGGGGCAGGAAGTGCGACCGGCGTGGCTCAGGAGGCTTTGCACGGCCGGTGAGTGCACACGGGGCCCAGGAGCATTGCGCAACAGTGCACCATTTTCGGCTTGAAGCTGAAAATGAAAAGATGTGTGCCTGCTCTACGTCCGGCCCTTGAGCGTTGCATAAATGTGAGTGTGTCATGCAGACCGCTCCTCACATTTACGCAACCCTCAAGGGGCTCTCTCGCTTCCAAAACGCAGTGCGAAATTGGGATGAGATTGGAGGAATGGTCCAGCCTCCCAACTTACCTGCAACTTTTACTTGAGCAGAACAGAAGATGTGGTAGATACATCAGGACAAATTCTGTTAGTTTTGAAGCTGGCTGAAACCTAACATTAACACAATTCTGTAAAAATCTGCAGCTTCGAAAGGTCTACCTGAAGGAAGGTACTCCATATATATTGTGCTTTCTAGCATAATGTAACATTTTGATTGATAATAAAAAGCTTTCTCAATATAACTTTTTTCCTTTCCCCTTTGGAATATCTTAGCTGCTTTGTACCGCTAGACAGAAGGTGAGAACTCCGGAAGGAGTGGGTTTGCTTCTTTGTATCTGGAATAGTTACTACTGTTTCCCAAAAGTGTGGTGGGGGGAAGCATCAGTGGGCACCCTGTTCTGCCTACTCTATAGGGAGAGATAATACTGTCTATTCAGAGAAGTTTGTGCAAACATCAAATACTACAGACCCCCAGACAATACTGAGGACTTAGATAAGGCCTTCCTAAAACAGATGACCACACATTCAGAAAAAAGAGAGATAGTAGTAATGGGACATTTCAATTATCCGGCAACAGGAACTAGATCAACACTCCCAGCCTCAACAGAGTGCCCAGGCAGTCCTAGAAGAACCTGCTCGTCGAGGAGCCCCGGACTAGCCTCAGAGGAGGCGAGTTCTTGTTGTTGGGGACTCCTTGCTCAGAGGAACTGAACCGGCAATTTGCAAATCTGACAAGTTCAATCGAGAAGTCTGCTGTCTTCCTGGGGCCAAGATCAACCACATAACGGAGAGGCTAACCAGGCTGGTCAAGCCCACTGACCATAAGCCCCTCATTTTGGTTCATGTCGGAACCAATGACACTGTGAGGCGCAGCTTTTACCACGTCACAAAGGACTATGAGCTTATGGGGACAAAGCTTAAGGACCTTGGTGCACAGGTGGTCATTTCATCTCTCCTCCCTGTTCAAGGATATGGCGCACGTAGGGAAAGGGCAATAGCAGAGGTCAACAACTGGCTCCGCACATGGTGCCACCAGCAACGATTTGGGTTTTTGGAACATGGCCTGAATTTCCATGAACGTGGGCTTCTGGCAAAGGATGGGCTGCACCTCACAAAACTTGGCAGGAATGTTTTTGCAAACAGTCTTGCACGGAGGATTAAGAGGTCTTTAAACTAAGTTCTGCTGGGGACGGAGACAATATTATTCAGGGCAAAGACTCGGCGAGTGCAGGGGGAAAAGGCCCAAATGATATTGACCAAGTAGTACAAGCGTCCAATGGTGGGAGGAGTAGAAAGTATAGTACAGGACTTGCAGGAAGGGCCCAGGGATTTAAGTGTCTCTACACTAACGTGCAGAGTATGGGAAACAAGTAAGATGAACTTGAACTCCTAGTACAACAAAATAAATACAATTTGATAGGCATCACTGAGACCTGGTGGGATGAGTCTCATGATTGGAATGTAGGAATAGAGGGGTATAGCCTATTTTGTAGAAATAGACCAAACAAGAAAGGAGGAGGAGTAGCCTTGCATGTCAAGGATGTTTTCACCTGTGAAGAGATCCGTGACTTAAACCCAGAAAGCCAGGTCGAGAGCATCTGGGTAAGAATTAAGGGAGCGAGAAACAATAGGGATATTCTGGTGGGGGTTTACTACAGACCTCCAACCCACACTGAAGACCTTGATGATGCCTTCCTCAACCAAATGACCGCGCATTCAAAAAGGAGAGATACAGTAATAATAGGAGATTTCAATTACCCAGATATATGTTGGCAGTCAAAGTCTGCCAAGACAGCAAGGTCCAGGAAGTTTCTTGCTTGTCTTGCAGACAATTTCATGGTCCAGAAGGTGGAAGAGGCCACAAGGGGATCAAATATTCTAGATCTGATCCTGACCAACAGGGATGACCTTGTTAATGAGGTAGAAGTGGTTGGATCTTTAGGGGGGAGTGACCATGCCCTATTGGAATTTGACATTCAGTGGGAAGGAGAAAATAAGTGTAGCCAGACACTCATCTTAGATTTTAAAAAAGC
The DNA here is from genome assembly GCA_030412105.1 of Cyclura pinguis. Taxonomy (NCBI): domain Eukaryota; kingdom Metazoa; phylum Chordata; class Lepidosauria; order Squamata; family Iguanidae; genus Cyclura; species Cyclura pinguis. The sequence continues at coordinate 156,972,094 of CM059602.1, forward strand.
GGACTTCTGTAAACTTAGGGAGCTGCTGACTGGAATTCAGTGGTCAAGAATAGTGAAAGAGAAAGGAGTTCAGGATCCATGGGAGTTCCTTAAAAGGGAGATACTGAAGGCACAGTCTAAAACTGTACCAATAAGGAGGAAAAATGGAAGGCATCTGAAGAAACCAGAATGGTTGACTAAAGAACTCTCAGCTGAGCTAAGCGTTAAGAGAAATGTGTACAGGAAATGGAAGAGGGGGGAAACCACCAAAGAAGAATTTAAGCAAATAGCCAGGAGATGTAGGGAGAAGGTCAGAAAGGCTAAAGCACAGAACGAACTTAGGCTGGCCAGAGACATTAAAAACAATAAAAAGGGCTTTTTTAAATATGTCCGCAGCAAAAGGAAAAAGAAAGAGGCGATAGGTTCACTGCGCAGAGAAGATGGCGAATTACTAACAGGGGGAAGAAAAAAGGCAGAACTACTTAACACCTTCTTTGCCTCAGTTTTTTCCCAGAAGGATACAAGCGCTCAACCTGGCGGTTGGGGAGCAGGGGAGGAAGCAGGGGAAATGCGGCACATAATAGGTAGAGAGGTGGTACAAGAATACCTGGCCACACTGGATGAATTCAAGTCTCCAGGGCCAGATGAATTGCATCCTAGGATATTAAAAGAACTGGCAGAGGTCATTTCGGAACCACTTGCTATGATCTTTGAGAAATCTTGGAGGACAGGAGAAGTTCCAGCAGACTGGAAGAGGGCAAATATTGTCCCCATCTTCAAGAAGGGAAAAAAAGAGGACCCAAATAATTATCGCCCAGTCAGCCTGACATCAGTACCTGGAAAGATTCTGGAGCAGATCATTAAGCAGTCAGTTTCTAATCACTTAGAAAGCAACGCGGTACTCACGAGAAGTCAACATGGATTTCTCAAAAATAAGTCATGCCAGACTAATCTTATCTCTTTCTATGATAGAGTTACTAGCTTGATAGATGAAGGGAATGCTGTGGATGTAGCATATCTCGATTTCAGTAAGGCCTTTGACAAAGTTCCACATGACATTCTTGCAAAGAAGCTAGTAAAATGTGGGCTGGACAGAGCTACTGTCAGGTGGATCTGTAACTGGTTGACTGACCGTTCCCAAAGGGTGCTCACCAATGGCTGCTTTTCATCCTGGAGAGAAGTGACTAGCGGGGTGCCACAGGGTTCTGTCCTGGGCCCAGTGCTGTTCAATATTTTCATCAATGACTTGGATGAAGGAATAGAGGGCATGCTGATCAAATTTGCAGATGACACCAAATTGGGAGGGGTTGCTAATACGCCAGAGGACAGGATCAAAATTCAAAATGACCTGGATAGATTGGAGAGCTGGGCCAAAGCTAACAAAATGAATTTCAACAGAGAGAAGTGTAAGGTGCTACACTTAGGTAGAAAAAATGGAATGCAGAAATATAGGATGGGGGACACGTGGCTGGATGGCAGTACGTGTGAAAGGGATCTAGGAGTCCTAATAGACCACAAGCTGAACATGAGTCAGCAGTGTGATGCGGCAGCCAAGAAAGCCAATGCAATTCTCGGCTGCATCAATAGGAGTACGGTGTCTAGATTGAGGGAGGTACTGGTACCACTCTACTCTGCTTTGGTTAGACCTCATCTTGAATACTGAGTCCAGTTCTGTGCACCCCAATTCAAGAAGGACATGGTAAGGCTGGAGCAGGTCCAGAGGAGGGCAACCAAAATGGTGAGAGGTCTGGAAGCCATGCCATATGAGGATAGACTTGGAGAGCTGGGTATGTTTAGTCTGCAGAAGAGAAGGTTAAGAGGGGACATGATAGCCATGTTTAAATATTTGAAGGGATGCCATGTAGAGGAAGGAGAGGGCTTGTTTTCTGCTGCTCCAGAGACCAGGACAAGGAGCAATGGATTCAAGCTGCAGGAAAGGAGATTCCACCTGAACCTCAGGAAGAACTTCCTGATGGTCAGGGCTGTCCGGCAGTGGAATATGCTGCCTCGGAGTGTGGTGGAGTCTCCTTCCTTGGAGGTTTTTAAGCAGAGGCTGGATGGCCATCTGTCGGGAGTGCTTTGAGGGTGTTCCAGCATGGCAGGGGGTTGGACTGGATGGCCTGTGTGGTCTCTTCCAACTCTACATTTCTATGATTCTATGATTCTATGATTCTATGATCCTGATACTTGTTGGAAGTGAAATTCTGCCAAGAATGTCAGGTCCAACTGTAACTCCATTGTTTTGAGAGTCTAATTGGCACATACATACATACATACATACATACATACATACATACATACATATATATATGTATGTATCGGCAGATATGATTAATTGGCATAAAATAGAAATAATATACAATGACTGGATAAGGCCATGTGGAAGAGGAACTGACTGGGAAAACAGGTCAGAGATGATCTCAGAGCATAGCTGAGTTCAACTTAATTTCTTTTGCAGGGAGAACAAAAGGAATCTCCAGAGAAGAGCAAAAACCTCTGTGGTTTGCATATCCTATGGAAAACCAATCCATAAAAACTGGCTATCCACTTAATTTGACACTTAGTTGTTGGAAAATTCAAAGAAAGAGTTTTTAGTTGATTGATAACTCTGGGTCAGGAAAAGAGAAAGATTTCAAACAAATCCATAATTGCACCATCCTCACACCTATCCTTTTCCTGATCCCTGATCACACTGCCATAAAAATCTTTTACCCCAACTGCCTGATTCGGCCATTTGTCCTTTTCCTAGGAAAAGGGCCTGCCCCCCCCCCAGACATGTTTTGCAATATAATTGAGATCCCTTCTGGGGCGCTCTCTCTCTCTCTCTCTCTCTCTGTCTGCTGATCTGTCCCCGTGTTTTCCCGAAACAGTGATCTTCAAGATCAGGTGCAGTATATTTGCTTTTGTCCCTTCAACTCTTCCCTCTCTTAAGTTTTCCAACTCAGTAGTCCTTGTGTGCTTGTGTGAGTGAGTGCTTTGTGTGTGAGTGTGAGTAAATTTTGCCAATTCTACCAAATAAAAGACCATTTAAAAGGACACTTGACTTCTCTCTTTCTCATGCAGTCTAACCTCATAGATATAGGATAAAAGATCTCACTGTGTTGCCCTGCCCTCCGTTTTGCCAAGCCGTGCTCTGCTAATTTCCTCAACCTTTGTAAAATCCAGGTGTCCCCCTGGGACCCCCAGAAGCCAGGGCAACACAATAAAGTCCTCACTTGCCTTGCAGACAATTTCATTATCCAGAAGGTAGAAGAGGCAATAAGGGGATAAGCTATTTTGGACCTGATCCTAACCAACAGTGATGACCTGGTTAATGAGGTAGGAGTGGTGGGATCCTTAAGTGGAAGTGACCATGTTCTCCTGGAGTTTGTTATAGAGTGGAAAAGGGGAGCCAAGCAGAGTAAGATTCACATTCTAGACTTTAAGAAAGCTGATTTCAGTTAACTCAGGGAAATATTAGGTTCTATTTTGTGGTCATGCATACTAAAAGAGAAAGGAATTTATGATGGATGGGAGTTTCTTAAAAAGAAATATTAAAGGCACAGTTCCAAACAATTCCATTGAGGAGGAAAAATGGGAGGTATCTAAAGAAACCAGGATGGATTTCTTAAGAACTTTCAAATGAACTAAGATTTAAATGGGCCATGTACAAGAAATGGAAAAAGGGGGAAATCACCAAAGAGGAATTCAAACAAATAGCCAGCACATGTAAGGAAAAAGTCAGAAAAGCTAAAGCACAGAAAAGCTCAGGCTGACTAGAAAGGTTAAAAACAATAAAATGGGCTTTTTTTGGTTATATCTGTAGCAAAAGGAAAAACAGGGAGATGGAAACTTCTCTTCATCCTAAAAAGAAGTGAGTAGTGGGGTGCCACAGAGTTCTGTCCTGGATCCAGTGCTATTCAACATCTTCGTCAATGACTTTGATGATGGAATAGAGGGCATGCTCATCAAATTTGCAGATGACACCAAATTAGAAGGGATAGCTAATACCTCAGAGGACAGGATCAGAATTCAAAATGATCTTGACAGATTAGACAGCTGGACCAAAACTAACAAACTGAATTTGAACAGGGAGAAATGTAGGGTACTACACACATGAAGAAAGAATGAAATGCACAGATACAGAATGGATGATATTTGGCTTGAAAACAGTATGTGTGGAAGGGATCTAGGAGTCTTAGTGGACCACAAGCTTAACATGAGTCAACAGTGTGATGTGGCAGCTTAAAAAGCCATCTGTATCGGAAGGAACATAGATGTCCCACAAGCCCTTGGCCTGGGCTACTGATGTGCACTGGAACAGAATGGGGAAGAGGAGGAGCCTCCCCTGCCCCATCACAGAGTAGTGGAGGAGACTTGCACTTCATTTATGTCTTGACTTTACTGGACACAGTTGCACGGGAATAAACACTACTAAGCACTGTAGGGACTTCCCTCCAAGTAAACAGATATACTTTAATGCTGTGTAGTTTTAATATATAGAGAGCCTGTGTGGTATAGTGGTTTGACCATTAGACTGCAACCCTGGAGACCAGGGTTTGATTTCCCACTTGGCCATGGAAACCCACTGGGTAACTGTGGGAGTGTCACACACTCCCAGCCCCAGAAAACCCCGTGATCAGTTCACTTTAAGGTCACCATGAGTCAGAAATGACTTGAAGGCACATGACAACAAGAAGTTTGAATACATAGTCTTAGGTTGTGGGAAACGAACAGCATGAGAGTCAGATTGTTAACACATCGTGCCCCAGAAATCTTGATACAACAGGCTATGGAATGAAATGCAGCAGATTTCAGGTCTCACCAGTTACAATAAGTAGGAAAGGCATCTTTTTCTATGGCTAATCATCATACTAGAAAATGCCTGGAGAGATACTTTCAAGATGAATGAATATATTGACTTGCTCAAGCCATTCATAACTGTCCCAGAGCATGATCCTAGCACTATTCCATTATAGATCCCTTCAATGTGACATTCTACTGATTCTTCTCAAAAGTAACTTTTCACAAACTCTGTCCCTGGTAATGATTCTGTTATCAAAGGTATTTGTTAAAAGTATACAAGAATGACACATTGGCAGTAAGAAATAAGGATTATTTCTAGTAGTTAATCTAAAAGGAGTGTTCTTTATCAGAGAAAAGCAGGGAAGTTAATAATTTTCTACAACGACAAAAGCTAAAATAATCAGCAGTCATAGAAGCTTAAGAGTCTTTCTTGCTCCAGATTGGAATCTAGAGCTGCCAGTATACAAAGTCCAGCTTCCCTTCTTCGCCTCCCAATCACCCTCACATAGCATTTTCCTCATTTTGAATAGTTGGATTCATAGGCTATTTCCACACTACACTGTTATAGTGCTATTATTCCACTTTCAACATCCTCTGGAATCCTGGAGTTTGCAGCTTAGGGAGGGGCATTTAGAATTTTCAGCCAGAGAGCTCTTTGGCCTCAGTGAACTACAAACCCCAGAATTCCACAGGATGTTGAAAGTGGAGTAATAGCACTATAACAGTGTAGTGTAGAAAGGCCCATAGTATCTGACTTCTCTTCTACTCATTTCTTCCACTGGTAGAAATCAACTTAAATTGCTTTAGACTAAGCGAAGTCATTCAGGATCCAAACTGTTGGATCTGATTGGCTCTGGACTTGGTCTCATACAGTTCAAACCAGACTAATTCATCCCTGGATTGGTCTGAATCAGTTGTGCAACCTTAATTAGGGCTCTTGAAGCCAAGCATTTTCTAGTATGATGATTAGCCATAGAAAAAGAAGCAGCAATGATCAAAACCAGCTGGAGAAAATAGATATCTTCATCATTAGCAACAAGCCCAAATAATTCAGCATCTGATAAGAGGATGGGGCAGGAAACTAGAGTGCTAGATCAGGATATGGCAAGCCCCCAAATTCAAATTATTATACTGCAAATGCTGAGCAATTGTTTTATCATTAATTTTAATGTAACCCTTATGAGAGTAATTGTAGGTCCATAATTGCTCTCTCTCAGAGCTAAATTAAATATGCCAACTGTCTGAATGCAATTAATATGTGCATTTTTAAAAAAGTTAATATGCACATTTTTAAAAAATGTAAATAGAGTTGGATTCGTAAGGAGGTGGAAGTTTCCCTTCTGATGCCTATAGCATCTTCTGGAGGGGACTAGTAGCTACCAGGACCACAAAGAGCTTGAATAACCTCATCCCTGTAGTTACATTCATCCAAGCTGTTTCACACAGGTTATGTGAATAGATCACTTGACCATGCAGTACTGGATGGAAGTTATTCACGGTCATGTGTGAGGGGACTTTGTGTGCAGTAGTTTCCCCCATACAGTGTTGTCTAACTCAATAATAGATTGTAGCCAACACCTTTATAAAGGTGGAAATACCTGAGTATGTCATAGGAACAGGACTACAAATGTTTTTCACCATGATAATTTGAAACATTCCAACTAAGCGCTGTACGTTAGTTTTGGATTTTGTGACATCCAAGCCATACTATGAATTGATTTGATGAGAACATATTTGTAATCATATAGTTGAATGTTTTGTTTGTTTGTTTGTTTACATCCCATCTCTCTCTCTCCAGAGGACCCAAGGTAGCTTACAACACTAATTAAAACAAAACACGGTATACTGGAGTTGTACAACAGAACAGCATCACTTTTTTAAAAAAAAGTTTCTCTTGAAGCTGGCATCACATTACTGGAAAGAAGATGCCTGGGGTTTCTTTCTAGCAGATATAACTGATAGGACTAAATTTAGCTTTAAAAAGTGAAGCTTTAAAAAATTGGATCCAAATGTACAATGATTTTTTTTCCTTAATAAAAACACTAACTACATTTCAAAGAGGAAAAACATTCCCTCTGTTACCAAGTAGGATAAAACATTTTTTGAAACATGCAACTAAGGATTGTTCAATTATATGTATCAATCAGAGAAAGTTTCTACACAACCCTTTGATCCAAATTGTCCAAAGAACAGAAAAGCAGGTTCATTTTTTGTGTCATTGCGAGTAACTAGAGACATGAAAATGCCAGTTTTATTTTTGCTGCATTCCTTAGAATCTCAGTAGTATTTGCCTCTACTCTTAGTGACTTCTCAACTTCTGAGTTTTTCCCTTCCTGTACAAAAATGCATATTTTGGAATTCATTTTTCCCAAAGTATGTGTTTTGGTGTGTAACACATAGATTTCCATGGCAAGATCTGTTGTTGTCCCCCCTCCACTTCCAGTCTTGGGGAGTGTGAAAGGATATTTTAGTAGGAAAATGAGAACTCTGATAATTTTTTTTTCATTCTATCACTAGCATATCTGTTCATCCTTTTTGCCTTTGATGCTTTTCTGCATTTGTCCAACAAAGTCACAAGTGAATCACCCTGAGATTCAGAAATACAGGATGTTGCCCTGTACCATAGCTCAGGACTATCTATGCAATATCTCTTCAGAGTTCAGAAGGAGGTCTCCCCAAGCCCACCTATAGATGACAAGGTGAGAATGTGGTTCAGACCTTCTGTGTGCAAAGCATATGCTCTACCATGCTACATTCAACAATGTTCTTTTTTTTCCCCCTGTGGCCAAAGTTATGTATGGAGTCATCATACAGGAATTGAAATTACTTCAGTGTTCTTCACTGCAATCCAGGGGTCACTGGCCACATTCAGTTCCTTCAAGTGGGGCCCACTTGTTCTTATTCCCATTCTGCTTCTCACTCTGTTTCTTTCTCTTCTTCTTTAATAGCTGGTCTGTTCACTCACAGAAGGCGCGCTCTCTGGCCTTTCCTGTGATGTAGCTAAGAAACAGGAAAAATTAGGATTCTGACCCCAAATGAAATTTCCCTTCAGTCCCCAAAGTTCTAACATTGCAGTTATTTAACACTCCAGTTCAGCATGTAGAAATATAGTTTAGACATCCAAAGAAAAGGGGCTGAGAAAGTTGCCAAGAGAATGTGAGCACAGCAAATATAACAGTCTTAGGTGTAAATAAAGTTCAATTTCTCACTCTCTAAAGGCTAGAAATTTGGGAACTGAAGAAAAACTTTCATTGGGGAAGATAATTCTTATTGAGGAGGCAATGCCTTCATCCCCCATAGCTACACGCTGGATTGGTGAGCAGACTTCCAATGATCTGGACTCTTAGCAGAGGCTTCAGAGTAGAGAATGAGAAAACCTTGGGCCTTTTCACACTACACAGTGATAGCAGTATGATTCCACTTTACCTGCTATAGTTTGATCTTATAGAATCCTGGGATTTGCAGTTGATAGAGGGATGTTTATAATTCTCAACCAGAGAATTCCTCTATTCCTCAGAGAATTCCTCTCTAGGCTCCTCTAGTGCCCCACAAAAGTACAAAGCCCAAGATTCCACAGGATGCAGGATGTAAAGTAGAATTATAGTGCTGTAATTTTCTAGTATGTAAGGGCTCCCAGTCTGTGAGTTCTAAGGCAGTAGTGGTAGATGAGAATGAAGTAGCAGTCAGCCAATTAGTTGTGACATGATGGCCAAGAAGCAAAGAGAGACATGGTTACCTATTGCACTGGTACACGGCTCAGATGCTGGCACTTTAATCAGCTAAAGAAGTTGGATCTGCCCTGGATGATTTTGAAATGCTGACCAAAGTTGAATGCCATCTCTGTAACAAGAAAAAGATACTTTCCAATCCAAGGAGTTTGTCAGAATTTCACTGCTGGGTGACTTGATGACTGACTGAGGAGGTCTTGCTTGCATGTTTGATGTGGACAGTATGGGAAGGAGATGAATCCAAAAGTCTCCAGCTCAGTTTGGTATACAGCGTCACTGATGGGCTGGAGGAAAGAGGGGCCTCTCATAGCCTCAACTGATCTTGCACAAGCAGTTGGGTGCCTTCTGGGACAATGCAGTGGTGTATCTGCTCTAGGGTTTAGTTGAAACTTGAAAGGGGCTATTGAAAGTGATAAACTCTATTCCCTATAATAAGTCCAATACCTGGGATAGGTCCTTGAAAGTGTCAATTAAACCCAAGAGCATATTCACCCATGTTACGTGACACTTACTGGTGCATTTAAAAAGTCCAATTTCACAGATAAGCTGATGGGATCTCAACTACCAATCATAGAATCATAGAAATGTAGAGTTGGAAGAGACCACATGGGCCATCCAGTCCAACCCCCTGCCATGCTGGAACACCCTCAAAGCACTCCCGACAGATGGCCATCCAGCTTCTGCTTAAAAACCTCCAAAGAAGGAGACTCCACCACACTCCGAGGCAGCATATTCCACTGCCAGACAGCCCTGACCGTCAGGAAGTTCTTCCTGAGGTTCAGGTGGAATCTCCTTTCCTGCAGCTTGAATCCATTGCTCCTTGTCCTGGTCTCTGGAGCAGCAGAAAACAAGCCTTTTCCTTCCTCTACATGGCATCCCTTCAAATATTTAAACATGGCTATCATGTCCCCTCTTAACCTTCTCTTCTGCAGACTAAACATACCCAGCTCTCTAAGTCTATCTTCATAGAGCATGGCTTCCAGGCCTCTCACCATTTTGGTTGCCCTCCTCTGGATCTGCTCCAGCCTTACCATGTCCTTCTTGAATTGGGGTGCCCAGAACTGGACACAGTATTCAAGATGAGGTCTAACCAAAGCGGAGTAGAGTGGTAGCAGTACCTCCCTCGATCTAGACACCATACTCCTATTGATGCAGCCGAGAATTGCATTGGCTTTCTTGGCTGCCGCATCACACTGCTGACTCATGTTCAGCTTGTGGTCTATTAAAACTCCTAGATCCCTTTCACACGTACTGCTATCCAGCCACGTGTCTCCCATCCTATATTTCTGTATTCCATTTTTTCTACCTAAGTGTAGGACCTTACATTTCCCCCTGTTGAATTTCATTTTGTTAGCTTTGGCCCAGCTCTCCAATCTATCCAGGTCATTTGGAATTTTGATCCTGTCCTCTGGCATATTAGCAACCCCTCCCAATTTGGTGTCATCTGCAAATTTGATCAGCATGCCCTCTATTCCTTCATCCAAGTCGTTGATGTAGATATTGAACAGCACTGGGCCCAGGACAGAACCCTGTGGCACCCCGCTAGTCACTTCTCTCCAGGATGAAAAGCAGCCATTCATGATCACCCTTTGGGTTCGGTCGGTCAACCAATTACAAATCCAACTAACAGTAGCCCTGTCCAGCCCGCATTTTACTAGCTTCTTTGCAAGAATGTCATGTGGAACTTTGTCAAAGGCCTTACTGAAATCGAGAAATGCTACATCCACAGCATTCCCTTCATCTATCAAGCTAGTAACTCTATCATAGAAAGAGATAAGATTAGTCTGGCATGACTTATTTTTGAGAAGTCCATGTTGACTTCTCGTGATTACCGAGTTGCTTTCTAAGTGATTAGAAACTGACTGCTTAATGATCTGCTCCAGAATCTTTCCAGGTACTGATGTCAGGCTGACTGGGCAATAATTATTTGGGTCCTCTTTTTTTCCCTTCTTGAAGTTGGGGACAACATTTGCCCTCTTCCAGTCTGCTGGAACTTCTCCTGTCCTCCAAGATTTCTCAAAGATTATAGCAAGAGGTTCCGAAATGACCTCTGCCAGTTCTTTTAATATCCTAGGATGCAATTCATCTGGCCCTGGAGACTTGAATTCATCCAGTGTGGCCAGGTATTCTTGTACCACCTCTCTACCTATTATGTGCCTCATTTCCGCTGCTTCCTCCCCTGCTCCCCAACCGCCAGGTTGAGCGCTTGTATCCTTCTGGGAAAAAACTGAGGCAAAGAAGGTGTTAAGTAGTTCTGCCTTTTTTCTTCCCCCTGTTAGTAATTCGCCATCTTCTCTGCACAGCGACCCTATCATCTCCTTCTTTTTCCTTTTGCTGCGGACATATTTTAAAAAGCCCTTTTTATTGTTTTTGATGTTTCTGGCCAGCCTAAGTTCGTTCTGTGCTTTAGCCTTTCTGATCTCCTCCCTACATCTCCTAGCTACTTGCTTAAATTCTTCTTTGGTGGTTTCCCCCTTCTTCCATTTCCTGTACATGTTTCTCTTAACACTTAGCTCAGCTGAGAGTTCTTTAGTCAACCATTCTGGTTTCTTCAGATGCCTTCCATTTTTCCTCCTTATTGGCACAGTTTTAGACTGTGCCTTCAGTATCTCCCTTTTAAGGAACTCCCGTGCCTCCTGAACTCCTTTCTCTTTCACTATTCTTGACCACTGAATTCCAGTCAGCAGCTCCCTAAGTTTACAGAAGTCCGCTTTTTTAAAATCTAAGATGAGTATCTGGCTACACTTATCTTCTCCTTCCCACTGAATGCCAAATTCCAATAGGGCATGGTCACTCCCCCCTAAAGATCCAACCACTTCTACCTCATTAACAAAGTCATCCCTGTTGGTCAGGATCAGATCTAGAATATTTGATCCCCTTGTGGCCTCTTCCACCTTCTGGACCATGAAATTGTCTGCAAGACAAGCAAGAAACTTCCTGGACCTTGCTGTCTTGGCAGACTTTGACTGCCAACATATATCTGGGTAATTGAAATCTCCTATTATTACTGTATCTCTCCTTTTTGAATGTGCAGTCATTTGGTTGAGGAAGGCATCATCAAAGTCCTCAGTGTGGGTTGGAGGTCTGTAGTAAACCCCCACCAGAATATCCCTATTGTTTCTTGCTCCCTTAATTCTTACCCAGATGCTCTCGACCTGGCTTTCTGGGTTTAAGTCACGGATCTCTTCACAGGTGAAAACATCCTTGACAAACAAGGCTACTCCTCCTCCTTTCTTGTTTAGTCTGTTTTTACAAAATAGGTTATACCCCTCTATTCCTACATTCCAATCATGAGACTCATCCCACCAGGTCTCAGTGATGCCTATCAAATTGTATTTATTTTGTTGTACTAGGAGTGCAAGTTTATCTTGCTTGTTTCCCATACTCCGTGCATTAGTGTAGAGACACTTAAGTCCCCGGGCCCTTCCTGCAAGTCCTGTACTATAGTTTCTACTCCTCCCGCCACTGGCCGCTTGTACAACTTGTCCAATATAATTTGGGCCTTTTCCCTCTGAGCTCGCCGAGTCCTGGCCTTGAATAATATTGTCTCCCTCCCCAGCGGAACTTAGTTTAAAGACTCTGAATCCTCCTTGCGAGATTGTTTGCAAAAACATTCCTGCCAAGTTTTGTGAGGTGCAGCCCATCCCTTGCCAGAAGCCCACGTTCATGTAAATTCAGGCCGTGTTCCAAAAACCCAAACCGTTGCCAGCGGCACCATGTGCGGAGCCAGTTGTTGACCTCTGCTATTGCCCTTTCCCTACGTGTGCCATATCCTTGAACAGGGAGGAGAGACGAAATAACCACCTGCGCACCAAGGTCCTTAAGCTTCGTCCCCATAAGCTCGTAGTCCTTTGCAATGTGGTAAAAGCTGCTCCTCGCAGTGTCATTGGTTCCGACATGAACCAAAATGAGGGGCTTATGGTCAGTGGGCTTGACCAGCCTGGTTAGCCTCTCCGTTATGTGGTTGATCTTGGCTCCAGGAAGACAGCAGACCTCTCAATTGAGCTTGTCAGGTTTGCAAATTGCCGTTTCAGTTCCTCTGAGCAAGGAGTCACCAACAACCAGAACTCACCTCCTCTGAGGCTTCTCCAGGGCTCCTCGACGAGCATTTTCTCACCAAGAAAGCAATCACAAAGTTGTGGTTGATAACTCGATGAAAATATTAACCCAGTGTGCAGCTGCTAGGGTTTTTGTTTGCTTTTTTTGTTGTCTTGCAAACTGAAAATCAATCTACCAACATCATATTCACTACATACAAATCCATGGTATGGCCACACCTGGAATACTGTGTACAGGTCTTGTTACTGAACCTGAAAATGGATATTGTATGCCTGGCAAATATGGAGAAAATGGCAACCAGACTAATCAAGAAAGTGGAGCAACTCCAGAGGTAACGTTACTATGATTAAGGGTGTTTGGCTTAGAAAAAAAAAGGCAAGCAAGGGAAGGTATGACAAAGATGCATAAAATTAAACATTGTGACAAGGAAGTGCATAAGGTGGAAAGCTTCTCCTTCATAATACTAGAACTAGAGTTGCTCACTGATTCTAAATGGTGGGGAGATTCAAGATTGATAAAGAAAACTATATAGCACATAGTTAAACTGAGGGATTAATTACCACAAAATATAATGAATATACTTATGTAATGTAATGAATATACTTATACTTGCTACCTATACTCATACGTTGTGGAGTTGTGAATGTGTACAGAAATTTTAGCAAACGGTGTTTAAAGAGATAAAAGAGATAACAGAAATTGATTTAGAAATATGTCCTAGTATAGCATTGTTATCTATATATGATAAGGTTAATTGTACCCAGACAATGAAGGATTTAATTACAAATTTATTAACTGCAGCAAGGTTAGTTATATCAAGAAAATGGAAAATTCAAGGAGATTTTCAAATAGAAGATTGGTATAAAGAAGTATGGAAAATCGCGATTAATGATAAGTTAACATGTGGAATTAAGATCAAAAAAGGAGTAATGAAAGGGAGTGATTTTGAAGCAATATGGAAGATATTTGTGGAAAAGGTGTTAGTAAAAGAAGAAGGTCACACCTCCACAAAAAGAGTTAAAATTTTGGACAGTGGAGTAATTCGAGGTATAATTGGCTCTGAGGATGGGGTACACTTAGCAATAGTAATAGATTAAATTTAGTTTGAAAATGATAGAAATAAGAATGAAATTACTAATAGTATATTTTTAAAAATGTTAAGTATGGGAATAAATAACAACAATAGTTATAAGGAGAATGGGATTTAGAGATATATAACCAAAATATATAATCAGTATGATTTATAATATGTTGAATAAGTAATATTATGTAAATAGATTTAGAGAGAAATAGAAATGTAAGCATTTTTTTGTAACTTTTCCTTCATTGTTATGTTTATCACCTTATGTATTTTTTGTGTGTGTTCTTTGCTTATAATTACATTTTTTTTAAAAATAAAAAATGTAGTGAAGTCTGCCAGTTTTGGCACCTGGAACTGAGTAAATGAGTAGGTACCAACCATTATGGAGATATATCCCTTTGAACACCAGCAACTGTATTCGTATCTGTATGTCATTTGCTGGAGCACATAAGTCAAAGGTTGTTATTGCACTTATGTCCTAGTTGTGAGCTACTCATGGGCATCTGGCTAAAGACTATATGAACAGAATGCTACAGGAGACAGGACTTTAGTCTGACCCAGGAAAGTTGTTCTTATATTTTCAAAAAGAAAAAAAAATGTCTTCCTTAATATTTGCAATTTTCCTTCAAGCAAAATCTGCCTAAGTCACAAAGTTTTCATGTTAAGAATTTTCTAATACAATTTGGAAAAACAACCATGCCAAATCAGGCCACAAATTATTTCTGAATAATTTCAGTAGCTGAAATTTTCATTTCAAATTCTTTACTACAAAGATTGATTGAAAATCACTTTTCTGTACAGCCAAAAAACATCGTCTGTGTTTCTGGAATAGTCCTCTCCTTTGTGATACTTTCAGTTATTAATCCTGCTTTTCCTTACTGCAATGTGCTGAAAAATCCTTTCTGTAGGTCTTTGTGTAACATCAACTGGGATAAGGTTCTGTGTTAGTTGCATTCCATTGGGCTTTCAGAACTTGTCTGCTTTCTGCAATTATGTACAACCGTGTCTGTTCCCATTGAACATCAGGTTGAGTAAGGTATGGGCCTGCATTTTTGTTTGCATTTAAATCTGCACTGTAAAGTGTGCTGCCAAAATTATTTTGGCAGTGGCTTTACTGCCTTATTTGTCAACCAGCAACCTTAGGATGTTGCTTACACCTTACATTGTCCTATCGTGCACAGTTGAATAGGAATGTGTTAGCAATTGGGGGATTTCAAGCAGTGACAAACCTGTGATACACAATGCAAGTGCCACCTTTTCATTTTTCTAATAGGTCCAGATTCTCCTTCTGTCCTCACAAAATAGTGACTAGTCAGGGATCCCACAGACATTTTCCTCTGGAAGACAGAACAGAAGAGATATAGTCAATAAGCATCTTTTCATATCTCATCAAAACCAAGAAAAGTTTGGCAACTGCAAATTGACATCTGTTGCGAATCACTTCTGATTCTACTCATCTTTTTTTCAATAAGTGAGCAATTCAATTTGTGGTTTGTTATTGTTTTCATAAAAAGACAGAGAAGGAGAGAGAGAGAGAGGGAGAGCCAAGGTAGTGTAAGCAACTAGAACCATTTTCATCTTCTTGTTAAGGACAACTGCATTTTTCTCAGGGGATGAATTCACTACTATGCTTTTTTTTCATTTCATTACATTTTGGTAGAAGGGACGGCAAATTTACAGGACTGTTTAACAGCATTCTTGTCAACATCATAAATTAAGACTTTCATGAGGATTTGTTTAATTAGATAAAACTAGAATGTCTGGCAGACTTTCTACTCCCTTATACGTCTGTTATTATACAAACAACCAGTGAGCTTGGGTCAAGTATAGGGATCCCAACCAGATAGTATTTTTACCATTCTGACAAGTACGATCACATTGTCAGAAAACTAGAGGGAGCATTAAAACAACTTCATCTCAATCCCATAAGGTTCCAACCTGGCTCTGCCACTTTCCTGTTTCAAGCAGAGAACATGGCCAAGTTGGAGTGCAAGCCCAAACAGATGTTTCTATTTCTAGGCCATACAAATCCTAGAACAAAATCTAACAGTCCAGTCCAAATGTCAGAACCAGAGAAGCATATAAAGATACCCATAGAAAACTGAGACAGTCAAACACACCAACCAATAATCCAAACTCACAGTAGGGCCAGCAGTCAGGACAAGGTCAAATGGCTACATCCTTCTAGACAGTGAATCAGTCCAAACACTAGTAGATACTAAAGCAAAATCAGGTGGTCTAAAGCCAAGGCACGAACAAGACAAAGCAGAAAACAAAGAAAGAGCATTCCCCAATGAAAACCAAACATAATCCAGAGTCAGGGACCAGATGAGCAGTCACAGCAAATGGCACAATTTCCTCAGCTAGTTGAATGAAAAAGAGATGGGCTTTTGATAGCTGTTGCTGGAGCCCCTCTCAGAGTTCAGGTACATACACACCAGCATTAAAACCCTTAACCAGCTATCTCTTACTCCGAAG
Source organism: Cyclura pinguis (assembly GCA_030412105.1). NCBI lineage: Eukaryota > Metazoa > Chordata > Lepidosauria > Squamata > Iguanidae > Cyclura > Cyclura pinguis. The sequence continues at coordinate 156,988,204 of CM059602.1, forward strand.
AAATCTTTCATTCTCAAGAAGACCCTCCATAGATTCAAGCATTCTTCCTGCTGGCCCCAAGTGGCACACCACACTTTCAGTCAACATCACTCATACACAATAGAAGGGATTTAGCTTCCTTGTTTCAGTTTGTAACTATGCTGCCTGCTTCCCCAGATGCAGCATCCTGTATCACCATGAATCTTGTATCCAAAGGGGCAACCAGTTCCTCAACATTCTCATGATCAGAGGATGTGCAATCATCTCCTCTGAAGCTATCCTCCATTTGGGGCCTGACAGCAGGATACCATTCAGAACTTCAGACTCAAGCAGAAAGTCTAATGTGTCAGACATGAACTGGATTTTGGACAACTCCAATTCAAGCTCAGGGTAGGGGAAGCTCAATGCTCACTCACAGCTGTTACAGTGATCTCAAATTCCCTGAGGCCTTAAAATCCAAGATGGAAGCCCTGTGCCCTCCAGATGTTGGTAGAATCCAGTTCCCGACAGCCCTGACCAGCAAGCCCAATTGTTGAGGAGGACAAAAGTTGAACAGGGTGGAGAATCTTTGGCTTAGTCTTAAAGGCTGGAGAAAAAAGGATGAATATTTCCTTTGAGATGGGAATGTCAATTCAACTTCCTCACAGTGACATGGAAAAATACCTATTCTGCAGCATCAGGGAGGATGGTGAAACGGTGGCTAACTAATGGCTTGCAGCAAACCTCTCTCCCTGTCCCCTCAAAAATGTCTGATAAAAATAAAGAATGAACACCCTTGAGGAATAACTACCAGAAGTCAAGCCCAAGAGTCATGTCCTGATGACCTGAGCAAGATCAAGCAAGGCTATATCAGACTTGTGTCGCCAGCAACCTCTAACCAAAGAAAAGAAGTAAAGCCCATAAAAACATGTTACATCAATAGGTCAGAGAGAGTCAGGGAATACTCTGTAATCCCCTCAAACACTTTCAGGTTAGGCTTACTTACAGGTCTGAGCAACAAGAAGACTTCCTTTTCATTGATTATTGACAGGTTTTCCTTTGCTCCTCTTTTGCCTTTGCCTCATTTCATCTGTATCTCCATCATAAAAGGAGCTTGATCTTGAACTCTAGTGGGTTAGGGACAAATGTGGTGATGAGAGGGGGTCAGACTAGTAAACTGCCTTTGTCTCTCCGGGTCGGTTTATACCATAGAATTATAATATTACTTTAACTGCCATGGTTCCTGCCTATGGGATCCTAGTATTTGCAGTGTAGGGAGGGACAGTTAGAATTCTCAACCAGAGAGCTCGAGTGTTTCATCAGACTACAAGCTGTAACTGTTCCATGTGAATGGGCCCTCTGTCTGTCTGTCTGTCTCTCTCTCTCTCTCTCTCTCTCTCTCTCTCTCCCCCCCCCTTCCTTTCTCTTCTTGTTTCTTATAGCTTTTCTAGTATGATGTATTCATTGAGTTCTAGGATACTGGTACCTACCCTTCAGCTACACAGTAGACATAATGGTTTTTTTAAAAAAAAAATGCCCTGTAACAACTATGTGCCTTCTCTAAGTAGGCTAGCCCAAGTTCTTCATATCTAGAAATAATCTGCAGAAATAATTAATCCTCTCTGTAACACCACTCTAGCTTTTTTTCTTTCTTTCTTTCTTTTTTTGTTAAAGGAAGATGCTCCTTCATAAACAGCTTCCCTCCCATAAAACATTGATGCCAGATCGCAGATGGTAGAAGTAACAATTGTTTGCTTCTTTATTACCGGTATTAACTGTTCAGCCAAATGGTAGCTGTCACAGCTATTAATCACAGCAGGAAATGGTGCACAGCACAATTACTTCAAGGGTCAGCACAGGTGAGAATTTGGCTTTATTATTTTTGCTCTGCATTCTGCGGGTAGAAGAAGCTTATCACTCATCAAATGGCAGGAAAACAAGCACATATGAAATCTGGGGAAACAGTTGTAAAGAAAGATAAGTGAATTCGATTTATGTTCAGCCTCCCTGCTGTATATGAACACAGTCAGCTTCAAATATTTTCCATCCGAAAGCGGGGGGAAAATCACCTGTGGGGTGTGTGTATAGGCGTGTGTGTATACTTAAAATGCTGCATTTTATATCCCATTTGCAGTGTCATAATGACACTAAAAACACAATAGAAAGGAACAAAGGATTTAAAGGCATGTCCAAGAGCTACCTTCAGGCAAAATTGGTAGTGGTTTGCCAGAACAGGCTGAGCCACCTACTTGTTCTGTAGTATAAGCATGAAATGATTGACTACCTTGGACTTTAAGAGAAAAAAACAAAAACAAAATGAAATAATAACAGATTGGAAGTTGGACTTGTATGCCACATTGAATCTTCTGCTGGGCGAAACGTGGGATGGAGGAAGGGATAGATGGATGGACAGACAGACAGACAGACAGACAGACCGATCTGTCTTACTATGGTGGTGGGATTGTGTGCTCCTGTGAGGCAAAAGACTATGTTGATGGTAGCAGTGCTCCCAGGAAGGTCTCCCATGTCAGACAGGCTTCTGCTGGAGAACCAGATTTGAATGTGCCAAATAGCTACTGAGTAGCAGCAATAGTGGTGGAGAGACACTTGCAGAGGATCTCTCTGAGACAACAGCAGTGGCACCACACCTAACATTTGTTAGTACTGCACAGAAGGAGGCACCGAAAACTTATTTTGAAGATCTTTTCTCACAAAAAAGAAAAATATGGTGAGACAATCCAAAATGAAACAAGAGACAGTGCAAGAAGATGAGATTCCTAGATCAGAAGACACTCAATGAGCTACTGAGGAAGAGCAGAGGACAACAAGTTGTTACCCCAAAATGTTGGTGACTTAGGGGTCTACCCACAGTGCCAGTACCTCCATGTGACAGAGGGAAATTCATTATCTCAAAGTTAGGAGGCCTGAGAGAGGGGGGTAACTTACTGAGATCTACCACCTATGTTTACTAGGTCTTACAGGAAAATAAAACCAGCCAGAGATTCAAAAATAAACTAAAAATGTGCTTTATTCAGGGAAATTCACTCATGCATGCACACAAGATACAAACAGTCAGACATTCACACAAGTGCTAACTGAAGGATAAAGGGAGGAAAAATTATGGATGGAGAGGCTGAGGGTTTGGGGTTATAATTACCAATCCAGAAGAGTAGTGAAGAACCAGCAGTGTGGCTTAGACTTGTGTGTCTAAGGGCAGCCGGGAAGCAAACTGGCAGAGAGACTTTTAGCAGCTGGTGAACTGCAAAACTAGTTGCCCAGAACTGGAGATTTTTATACTTCATTTCCCTCCCTGAAGGGGTGTGATTTAATCACTCTCCCAGCCTAGTGAACAATGGGAGTTGCAACACAGACAATGGAGTCTGGATGGTGCTAATGATCTTAGTGTTTGAGTGACAAGGAGATTATGGTTGCCATAATAACTGAGTATTGTGGAGAGTTGGGAAAACAACAGAGAAACATCCAGGTGTACAGGGACCAGGGTTACGTCAATCACAATTTGGTGGGAACTTCTCTATTTCAGTTCTGAGAGTCCAGCTAGATGTTTCACACCTATTGTATTCAGAGCAGCCTGAACTGACTGGGCCTCTTGCCTAGAGGTAGGTGGGGCTGACCTACCTTACTATGTCACGCTTGCAGTCCGAACTTTCCCTCTTCAAGAGTGACCTTGCCATCACCTCAGGTATAATTTATATCAGTGCCAATTAATATAGTGCCACTAGACTCAAACCAAAAAGACATTCAGCTGTTGACATGCCGGGGGAGAAAGGAAAGTCCGAAACTGCACAACACATATTCTAGGAACATGGAATGTGAAAAGCATGAATAAGAGGGAGCTAGACATAATAAAACAAGAAATGGAATGTATAAACTTTGCAATACTTGGAGTAAGCAAGCTAAAGTGGACAGGAATTGGACATTTTGAATCAGATAATTACACAGTGCTTTAATCAGGAAATGAAAATCTGAGAAGAAATAGGGTGGCACTAATAGTGAGGAGAGATGTAGCAAAAGTAGTCAAAGGATATAATGCAAAGTCTGACTGAATCATATCAATAAGATTTCAGGGAAACCCATCTATAGCCATAATCCAAATTTCTGCTGCAGCTACAGAAGTAAAAGCAGAAGAAGCTGAAAGATTCTGTGCTGGAGTCCAGGAGGAAACTGATCACACACTAAAACAGGTGATTGAAACGCAAAAGTAGGAAACTAAGCATAATCAAAAAATTGTAGGAAAATTTGGCCTAGGATCAAGAAATGAAGCAGGAGAGCAACTGTTTAAATTTTGTGAGACCAACAGTTCATCACAAACACATCCTTCAAGGAACCAAAGAAGTGACTATATACATGAACATCACCTGATGACCAACATAGAAATCAGATTATATAGAAGTATTTGGAAGCTGCAGCAAGTGGAAAATGCAGTAACCAGACCAGGATCAGGTATACATTTTAGAGACCATATAATACGGGTCCAGCAAGAACTACATTGGGGAATTTGCTTCCAAGCTCAATTCAAGGTGCTGGTATTAACATACAAAGTCATAAACAACTTGGGGCCAAGATATTTGAAACATTGCCTCCTCCCATATGAGGACACCCTATTGTATATCCCAACACCTTGTGAATTTAGGTTGTTGAGTCCATGTAATAGACCTTTCTCTGTAGCATTGCCTCAACTGTGGAACTCCCTACCCAAGGAAGTTAGGTTGGGCCCATCTCTCTTAAGCTTCCAGCAGGCAACCTGAACAGTGCTGTTCCGCATAGCACTCAGTGTTTGAAATGGCTATCTTAACTGTTTCAAAATTGTATTCTAGAATTGTTTTTAGACCACTTTTGGGAATTTTTAAACAGCATTTTTATCCATTTTTGAAATATTTTTAGGCCTGTATTGTTTTAGTTGGTTTTTATTTGTTCATCACCACAGGAGTCTTTGTGGGCTAGTTGGTGATACAGAAATACTTTAAATGAATAAATAAATAGCAAGCAGAAGATGGAAAAGCTCCATTCTTTCTACAAACATAAGGCCAAGAGCCCTGCTAATATCAAAATTAGAGTAAACTAACACTAACCAAGAGACTCAGTGTGGTGGAGTGGTTTGAGCATTGGAATACAACTTTGGAGACTAGGCTTCGATTCCCTGCTTGGCCATGGAAACTCACTGGGTGACTTTGGGCATGTCACACACTCTCAGTGACATGACTAAAGTATATGTGTGTGTGTGTGTGCGTGCGCGTGAGAGAGAGAGGGGGGGAGGGAGAGGGAGAGGGAGAGGGAGAGGGAGAGAGAGAGAGAGAGAGAGAGAGAGAGACATGCCCAAAGTGTGTGTGTGTAATATATATATGGAACTTCAAAGTTTTCTTGGGCAACTATATGAATGGGCATTTGCAAGGAATTCACACAACAAAGTTATCCATGTGACAAACAATAGATGGTAAGATTGTTCTATTATGGCCATTTCCACATTGGAGTATTATAGTGCTCTTATTCCAGTTTCAACATCCTGTGGAATCCTAAGGTATGGAGTTTAGGGAGGGACCTTTAGAATTCTCAGCCAGAGAGCTCTTTGGCCTCAGTGAACTACAAAACCTCAGAATGCTACAAGATATTCCACTTTCAATAATAGCACTATAACAGTGTAGGGCAGAAATGGCCTATGACACAATGCCATCAGTCCTGGTGTATGGGTGGAGTAGTCCTTTGACTGTCTAACTGGTTATCTTTTCTTTTCACTTATATATACCTTTCATAAACTAGAGGGGAAAATCATCAAAGTCTTCTAGATGTTAGACTGCAAGTCCCAGCAGTTCTAGCAAGTACAGCCAATAATGAGGAACTGTAGGAGTCCTTGGTGGGTGACATGTTTCATTTCCCTCTCATGAAAGAGCCTAAGAAGCAGAATTTCTGGACAGATGTGACGATTTTCTTATGGCCTTTTGAGTGTTAGAACTCTTTTTTCATCATCTTTCTAGGTTACTTTCAATACTCTTGCTCTCACTCTCTCGCTCTCTGTGTGTAGGTGTGTACATATACACAGAGAGAAAGACACACATAACATCAACAGCAGCATCAGTGGGATATCCTGGGCAGAGATTTCTTGCATCAATTTGGCTTAGCCCTAAAAGTATCCTTGATGTGAATCTCTCGGGATGTAAGGAAAATGTATCCTCTAAAATAATTACTACTTTGCATTGTTTTGGCTTTCTGCCTCCATCTGGGATGCACATTGATTTGCACACAGCTAACTACCAGCAGCATCCAAAAGAAATTGAATCCTAGCTGAAATTGAATCCCACTTCCAGATAAGCAGTTTGTTTGTTTATTTTTGTTTTTGTTTTTTTCCTTCGGCTGGATGAATTTCAACTTTGGTTATCACTTTTTTCAGCCCATCTGTCAATGTCTCTCCTTAAGAGGAACATGGGAAACTCCGATTGGATGTCAGGACATGAACAAAAATATTGTCTATTCTGGTAACCATATTCCAAGACCATTTCCATACTACACTGTTATAATGCTATTGTTCCACTTTCAACATCCTATGGAATCCAGGGGTTTGCAGTTTAGGGAGGGACATTTAGAATTCTTAGCCAAAGAGCTCTTTGGCCTCAATAAACTACAAACGCCAGAATTCCACAGGATGTTGAAAGTGGAATAATAGCACTATAACAGTGTACTGCAGAAATGGCCCAAGATTTCAAGTATATGCTTTTCCTAATCCACTGCCTGAAACTCTTTGAACATGAAACACTGGAACTTGAAAACTGAGACCCTGTGCATCCAAAGGCCTTGAAAAATATCTTAGAATCATAGAATCACGGCGTTGAAAGAGACCACAGGGCCCAACCAGTCCAAACCCCTGCCATGCACGAACACACATCAAAGCACTCTCAAGAGATGGCCATCCAGTCTCTGTTTAAAAACCTCCAAAGAAGGAGACTCTGCCTGGGGTTCAGATAGAATATTTTTCCTGTAGTTTAAGTCCATTGCTCCTTGTCCTTGGGGGTGAGGGCTGTTCCATGTTTCTGGCACAGATCACATTCTATCACTATCTATGACCCTTCCTTATTCTTCTGCTCTTCAACATGCATGAAAAAAGAACTGTGCCTCAGGACCACATCAAAATTTCCTATTCATACTTTAATATTTGTACAGTGCATAATCATCTTTCTAGAAGACTTTTATTTTAAAAAAATGCAAACCATGCTGCAGGTTGTCTTTGCCAACAGAGGCACAGACATTCCCTGCACTTCCATTTTGCCAAGACGCCTTTCTGACTGAAGTGATTTTTTTTTTCAGACATCATTACCAAACCATCTGGACTCCTCTTCCATATGAATTCATTTTCCATGTCACTTTCATGCTGTGTTCCATTAACAAACAAATTTGTATGGTACCAAATCATGTAAACACCCCAAGGTGTTTTATAGCACAAATTATTACCATCACTAAAAGAAGGGTGCTATGCAGCCCAATGTGATATATGTGGTAGAAAACAACTGGTTACATAAATTTAATCTCTGTCAAAATCAATGGCACCAAAATTAGCATCATTAAAGCAGGTCAGGAAAAGGTTTAAGACACCACAGTAGCCACCCTGTATTTCCCATAGGCAGAAGCACACCCAAGACACATCACATCAGAGAATTAACACATCAGAGAACTAACAGTAAGTATGACCCCTTGTTCATTCCCCACCAGGGCCCTTTTTGCACAGCATTTCCGAAGCAAAAGGGCCCCTTGAGCGTCGCGTAAATGTGAGGAGCAGTCCACATGACGCACTCACATTTGCATGACGCTCCAGGGCCTAACATGGACCGCACACACATTTTTTCATTTTTGGCTTAAAGCCAAAATGCTGCGCAATCGCTCGTCGCTCCGGGGCCCTGCGCGCACTTACCTGGCGTGCAGAGCCTTGAGAGCCGGGCCGGTCACGCTTCCTGTGCAGTGCAGGCTGGGAAAGGTCCCAGGCTGCACTGCAGAAGGAAGAGGCAGGGTGCTCGCGCAACCAGGAAGCAGCTGCAGAGCTGAAGCAGCAGGGACGGGAGAGCCTTCCTCCTCAGGCTTGTCGCGCTAGCCCTGCACCCCAACTCCACGAAAGGATAAAGTGCGAAAAGGGCCCAGCTCTGTTTAACCCAGTTGGCTCTTTTTTTTTTTTTTTTTTTTAACATAAGCAACTTATACACTTGTACAATAATGGCAAATGCAAGCAAGCTTGTCTTAGTTTTCAGACTGAGGCACATGCCATTCTCACAGATGTATGTTCAAGTTATCAAAAAGAGGAATTGTAGACATAGGATTACCCGAAAATGTGAAATAAAAAATTCATTTCAGAACAAGAAGCCAGCTACTATGATAAATTTAAAGACAGCTTTGCAAGAGAGGCAGAGAGAGAATAATTTCCCTAATTGGTTAGATCAAATCCACTACAGACAGAAAAGTCAAAAGACAGCAGCCTAAAAAATTCAGGTTGGGTCTAACTCAGACACATTAGCCCTTCCTGACATGCAGCTGAAGCTCAAGAGGTAAGGATCTAATTATATGTCTTTCTTGATGTCTTCAGTTCCAAGTACTTATGTTCGAGAGGTGAATGCCATTTCAAAATCTGAGGGAAAGATTCTGAGGTTTTTTACATCTTTTCCCCTTCTCCCTCACTCTCAAGTACATACTCTATGCAAATAGTCTCTTTTCTAGATTAGAATCAGTTCACTTTTGACCTGAAATGATATAACAAGAGCACCATCTAACACAGGTATGGGAATCATGCGGCTCTCCAGGTGTTTGTTGGTATGCAACTCCCACAACCGAAGCTAGCATATCCATTGGTGAGGAATGCTAGGAACTGCAATCCAACAACTTTGGGGGGATAACATGATTCCCACTCTTGATCTAGCATGTATCAGGAAGCAAAGAAGAAAAAAGAAAACCCCTAATCAATTTCTCAACAAGATGATTCTCCCCAAGTGATGTCAGAGTTGGTCCAGGGCATCCTTCTGAGCTTTTGGTAATTGAGGAACAAACAGTGAAAACTGTTTAATGAATCCAAATAGCTACTTCTCCCTTGGAAAGCACCTTCTGGATGGGTCAGTTTGCATCAAAAAAAGAACAGGCAGGAAGAAAGCCCTTACTGTTCCCAGATAGCACAATTTCTTCTTACACCATCTCAGCTTCTTTTATCCCTGGGATTTTTTAGTGGGGTGAACTGCAAAACTACCTCTGAGTATTCCTTGTTTAAGAAAACCCTGTGAAATTCATGGAGTTGCCATAGGTCAACAGCCAATTTCAAGGCACATTCACAGAGAGAGAGGGGAGTGGATGGGATTTGAGTATCAGACTACGACTCTGGAGACCACGGCTTGAATTCCTACTTGGCCGTGGAAACCTACCAAGGGACCTTGAGCAGGTCGCACTCTCTCGCTCTCAAAGGAAGGTAAAGACAAAAACCCCTCTGAACAAGTCTTGCCAAGAAAACCTCATGATCATTCCCCATTATGGTCACCATAAGATGGAAATGACTTGAAAGCACACAAAAACAAAAACAACAAAAGTGACAGCAACAGCAGCAACAACCACATATACACACAAACATACACACACACACACAAAAACTTTCTCACAAGCCACTTTTCTGATGCAATGCTCTGCAAAGGAGAAGTTGCCTCTGGGCCTTTGTTAAATGTGGCTGCTCAGGGTGCAACATGTTGTTTGCATTTGAAAACATGTGTCATTTTTCCCCCAAATTGAAATTAGAAGCACACTTTTCTTGCCACTATTCAGAGCAGACGGAGCTGTCAGACTGATCTAGGTTAAACTGAAAACTCCCATTTCAGGCTGTTACGCTGTGAACTGGGGGTCCCGGGAGGGACAGCAAAATGTGCTCAACTATAGGTGGGGAAAATTAGCTCAGAGCACTGCTTAGTGTTACAAGAGGCAGGGTAACGTAGCGAGATCTTGAACCCTATGTCTATGGGGTCGGGTCGAGTCAAGTAGCACACAAAAGTTGAAATAATAAATGATGTTTATTAAATACAAGCAAAACAGTGTATGCGACACACTCACGCAAGATAACTAAAGAAAATAAAGGTTGGAGTGGTATAGAGGGATTTTTAGAGGGATTGCTGGTTTGGGTGATACTTCACCTGTCCTGAAGCCCGGAAAAATAGAGAGCGAAGCTGGGGTGCGATGTAGCTCAGCACGTGGAGCTGAGGGGAGGCTCGCCAAGCAAAGCGGCAGCAAGGCGGGATGAAACTTGGGAGCGATCCGAGGAAGGTCTCAGAATCAAGGGTTTTTATAAGGAGAATTGTGACTGCAGGCTATGCCGTACTTGGGGGAAAACAATAGATTTGGAGTTGGAGACAAAGCCTCCGAAAGGTCAGAATCTGAATGATTGAGTTATCATAGCGGTTCTCAATAGAGTAGCCAGTATGCAAACACAGAGTACTTGGGTATTGTATAGCTTACCCATCAAGCTGCCATCGCAGGGCAGAGGCTCTTTTGTAAGTAGCGTGCATACTTAGAGTACTTGCCTGGAGGTTTCCTAAAGCAGTGAGTCAGCTATTTCTGGCCTGCCTGTATTGTAGTTTGAATCTTACGGCTATTAACGGCCAAGCTTGTTTACGTGCTTGTCCGGTGGCTTCGCAAGCACGTGTAGAGGAATAGAGAAGTGAAGCTGAATTATGATATCAAGAGGTTATCTTTTAATATCCCCAAAGCTCGGACTAGCCAGGGTAGTAACAAGGCTTCGTGACACCAGTGGATTCCTTAAAGCTGAGCCTTTGCTACTTTTGGAATTTCCTGATGTTCAACACACACACACACACACACACACACACCCCTCTACATCTAACTATGGTAAAGGAGAGGCCAGAGAACAAGGAGCCAGGGTGTGGGAAGATCAGATGCCTTCCGAGGCCATTACAAACTAAGCCCAAACTTCAGAGGAGGTTTAGATTCATTTCATAATGGGTTCAGGTGTGATCCCACTGTTCCTCCACCATCACACCCGTCATCCAAACAGAAGTCTTTGTACCGTTATTCCTATACACTCACTAAAACGGCAAAACATTTCTGGCTAGTTCTGAGCAGCCCCATAGCCACAAGCCCTAGTCATCTGGGAAAAGCCCACCAGTTCCATGGGTTTCTACTTGAATATCATATTCCCAGGACACATGAATCACAAATATCATGGTTAGTTTTTGAAAAGTTGGAAGGAACTGGCAAAACCACCTCTAAGTATTCTTTGCCTAAGAAAACCCTATGAAATTGATGGGGTCATCATAAATCGACAGGTGACTTGAAGGCACGCACACACACAGCACACAAAACACTCTTTTTCCCTCAAATCACCTAGCAGATGCTTAGCAATTTATTCATAACTGTCCAGTTTCCCAAGAAAGTTTTTTTGAATTATGGAGGGTATTAAAGTCAACAAGGAACTTCTCCCCCCAGCATGTACACTTTGGCCTTACAAACCTTTTTATATTAATACAAGGTTCATCTCTAGCAAAGGGAAAGCTTTTGGCAAAAAGCTGTGCATCTTTCAAAGACAGTGATTTTTTATAAGTGATCTTGACATGAAGTTTCAAACAGCTACTGGGAGCAAAACCCAATTTGGTGGTATTGTTTTCCTATTAGATGGAATTTGGCCTTGAGAAAGAAAATGTGGAAATCCTGTTGATATCTTATGTACCAGAATTTTTGTGTCCTTTATCTCAGGGAGGACATTCTTCAGGTGAGGGATATTTAAACATGATGCAGTGGTTTGAACATTGGACTAGGGCTCTGGAGACCAGGGTTTGAATCCTTGCTTGGCCATGGAAACCCACTGGCTGACCTTGGGCAAGTCACATTCTCTCAGCTTTTAGAGAAAGGTAAAGGTAAACCTCCTCTGAACAAATCTTGCCAAGAAAACCTCATGATAGGTTCACCTTATGGTCTTCATAAGTTGGAAATGGTTTGAAGGCATGCAGTGACAAATTACTTACCACAGTACCTTACCCAAGGGGTAAGAATCATGCAGCCTTCCAGAAGCCACTCGACTGCAAGTTCACCAAGCATAGCCAACAGAGTTAGAAGTGAGATCCAGTCTACTGACATCTTGAAGACCACCCCTGCATTAACTGTTTAAACCTCAGCATTATTCAAATACTGAATGTGTCATTTCTACTGCATTGCAAGTGATCAATTACTGAAAGGCACAGTTTAATTGGAAGCTTTTATAATATTAACTTTACTCAAGAAGCACAGTTGCCTTGCTTCAATCAAGCGTCAAACTAAGCTGACACATATTTTGAAAAAGTCTGGGTATATCCTCTAAGTAAAACTGTAATGACAGTTAAACTAGGGGATGATCCTACCAAAGCAGCATTTTCAGTGTCAGCCCATTTACTATGGCTGACATTTGCTAGGGAAGGCCTAAGTTACAGTGTAGGAATCAGATCCTATGTGGCCTTGGAAGCTAAGCAGAGTCAGAGTCTGGTTATCACTTGGATGGGAGACTGCCAATGAACACCAGGTTCTGTAGGCTATATTACAGAGTGTTGTAGGCACTGGCTGTCCACTGTCAAGGCAATGGAGTGCCAAGATATTCAGTAGGCAGAGGATACAACTTAGCAATCCAATAAAGTTTTCCTGGTCAGGGTGAAGCAGAAGCAAAGTCCTATGTCAGTCCAAAGGCCAGGAATCCAGTGGGCAGCAAGGTCAGACAGTCCAAAGGTCAGAGAGGCCAGGCAGATGGGGAGTAGGGAATCTGTAGTACAAATTATATTAGCTTTAATTTTATATTTTTATGGTTTTATTTCAACGTTCTGGGGTGAAGTACCTTTCCCTCAACATTATCTCTGTAAAATGACACCATTTTCCAAGGAAAAACAAATTGGCACTTGTTGGTTGCATAAGTGTTTATCCTTTTTGCTGTGATATGCCTAAATAAGCTCTTGTGCAACCCACTGCCTTCAGAAGTTACCTATAACCCCCTCAGCTTTCCTGATCACTGCCTTCCCTAGCTGCTACTGCCAAATGTTTAGTACAATTTTCTTAGGTTTGGAAATCCAGTGAGGAACTCAGTGCCATGGCCCCACCAAGACCTGATAGTTTGAGAAGATGTACTGGCACTCTCTTACACCCACAGCCTGGAAGTAACATGTTAGAAGTAATAATATTTTTCCCACAGAAAGCATAATGATGTTTCTTTTGCAAATGACATAATGATGGGTAATACCATTACTTATCCACATAGTGAATGATGTCTGCTTATTACTTTTTCTTGTTATTTGGTAGGAAGCAGATATTTTAAAATAATTCAGAAGATTTTTTTTCAATTTCCATACCCTTTTCCTATTTTTAAGTGGTGTTCCATTCGAAAGGAACCTAGAAATAAAGAAAACTAGTAAGTAAGAATTAACACGTTACTTTTTTTAAAAAAATGCAATAATTACAAGATGTTGGGGAAAGCTTATGGAATCAATTATTTCTTGAAAAAGAGATGTTTGGCAGAAGGGACACAAGAACACTTTATTTTATTTTATTTTTTATTTCTGTATTATACTGTACTGTTTTAAAGAAAAGTAAATTTCCAAGATTTGTTAGCAGCACATAGGGCTGCTACAGCTTCTGCTGAATTTTGTCAGTGATTGTGGCAAGTTCTACAACTGCTGCTGGATTCTAATCACGGCAACAGCAACTGGGATGGCAAAATAGCCCTCACTGGGTTCCAAGGAGTCCACTGAAGGGCTCAACTCCAAGAATGTGCCCAATAAGCCATTGAGTTAAAAGATCTTGATGTAACATGCATAGGTGATTCCACTGCTGGTGACAGTGGCTTCTTTTAATCTAAACTTTAAAGGAGCCATCAAAGGTGTCGAAAATGCCTGATGATTGAGTTCAACATCCTTGATTTCTTTCTAATGCTCAGCTTAAAATCTACAGCAAATTCACCACCACCCTGGCATTGAAGCTATTAGCCTTTAGAAGTAACAGGGATGGGACAGCCCTCAGACTGAGAACTTGGAGATCCACTGGCCATTGGAATAGTCAAAGGTCTACTTCAACATACCACAGCTGCATGTACTGAGAAGGGAATGGGAGATTTGTGTAAGCTCTCTTTGGTGTCTTTCTGACCTTAAAGGGGTGACATATAACTTATTTCTTATTTCATCAGGCCACTGTAGTATTTGAACATGTCTGTATGTTCCTTCAAGTCAACTGTAGACCATGGATTTCATAGAGTTTTTTTCAGTCATGGAACATTCAGAGGTGGTTTATCATTGCCCTCCTTAGAAATATAGCCCACATCACCTGGTTTTCCTTAGTGGTCCACCATCAAAGTACTAGTCAGGCCTGACCCAGCTTAGTTTCCAAGATCAGACAAGATCTAGTGACTTCAGGGTATTTAGGCCTCTAGTGTTAGAATACCTACCATCAAATGGATGAAATGATCAGTTGATGTTACACAACTTCAGAACAAGGTGAACAAGAATAGCAATCTGATATCAAGTTTCAAGTTTAATATTAAGCTAATATCTTCTCAATTAACATAATAAAATTTCCATTAAGGCCAGACACTACAGACTCATGGGTTGCTATTCCTTGGGCAGGGTTCTGACACTAAATCTTTCCCCTCTATTTTTTAAGCTAATGAGTTTGGCAGTTTCAGCACTGCAGGAATCTTTAAAAAAAAAAAAATTCTTCAAAGGAAGTTCTTTGCTCAGCACTTGTATTCAGCCCAGCGTGATTTTGGCAGCTCGAACCTTGGCTAAAATGAAGGCAGCAGGCCCTCAAGTGGAGGAAATTAATTCCATAGGGCTTTTTTTTTTTTCACTCTCTGGTTTTGAAAATCATTTGTATGAATAGGTAATTGTGCTATTTTGTGGTCTCATTACAATCAGTTCAAGAATGACCTCATTGGATGCTATTCACTATTCTCATCAGAACTATGGTGACAAGAGTTAAGAGATCATCACGCCAATTTGATGTCCTCCTTCATCTTATTCTCCCATGATTACAGTGAGAAGCTAGGCTTCCTTGCTCTACTATCCTGCTATCACAAAGAGGTGGACCAAAACTATTGGATCCCCCCATCCCAGCTTTTTAGCTTTATTTTTTTCTGAGCATGTTTTGTATACTATGAGGATTGTCAGGTGAAAAAAGACAAGAATCTTGTCTGCTTAATGGTTCTGTAGAAGAGGGGATTTTATCAGGTGTTGCTTGTCACACAACCATGTAACAAGCAACAGCTGTTGAAATTCCCTCTCCTATACATCCATTAAAGGACAAGAGCCCTACCCATTGTTTCACCTGGCAATTCTATGTACCATACAACTCCTTTTTAGTCATCTTTACATCCTCCTTGCAAAAATATTTTATTATTCATCTAATTCACTCAAGGAGCCCCCACCTGCCTTCATCAACATCATTACACAACTAAATCTGATGGTGATGGGAACTGATAGTGAGATTCATGATTGGATGGGATTACCTATGCAACTCCAGGAGCAAGCCAATGCCTGAGAAAACAATGTGTCCCAGTAAGATCCCTGTCCCCTCTCTAATATCAACATTTGAAGAGTCTTAAGTGCTTTTGGAAGAAATCCATGCCCCACCAAAACTGCTAGTTCTGTTTCCAAACTCAACAAATGGAGACTTTTTGATGCTTCCTTATCACTGCCTCCCTTTGATTCCAGTTTGTGCTGGCTTGTAGTATACTTATCAGTGAGGTGCTGAATATGCTCTGAACTTTAATCTTAGGCCGTTTCTGCATCTTACCTTTTGTCGAATCCATCATGTGGGGATCCGGGAAAAGCCTCTCCCAGGAGGGAGCACAACAGAAGCACTCCCCTCTGCATGGGCTGCTTGCTGGATAGGAAGAAATGCAAAGCTCTGCTTCTTCCTTCCACACCACAACCCAGAACTGTTCCAGGCTGCACTGCATGAGGAAGAGCGACCATTGTGCTTCCTGACATTCTGCATGACAAGTAAGGGGAGGAGGGAGGACTCCATAATAGCAGTTCATTGATGGGAGAAACCTGCCAGTGATTTATTCCACAATTGCGATGCATGGCCACAGGATTGCAACAGGATCATGACAACATCATGCAGAACTGTCATTGCAGTCCCACTGCGATCCTGTCACCATTGCAGGTTGAGGGTGGAGTGCAGAAAGGGCCTTAAATTTAAAGGACCCACCTAAGGTTCTAAACCCATTTTGAGGAACAGGGTTCAACATCTTGAATAGCTCCTTTAAAGTTCAGACTAATACCTAGAGTGGATTCACCACCCCCACCATCATGGAAGCTGCTAGCTGCTACTGATTCCCATGCCAAGTTAATCTAATTATATAGATGAAGTTTTAAGTGCTGTTATGCTGTACACAAAGTTCAATGTTTTATGAGTTAGTTTCCTCCTGCTGGGCAATGGGAGAAGCAGAAAAACTGCTCTTCTCTGAAGTTTTATGGGGTAATATCCAGACTCATCATATCATGGCTGGGAGCCACTGGGTTTTCATTTCAACTGTCACAAAATGAATAAAAAAAGAGAGAGAGAGAGAAAGAGAGAGAGAATACATTCATATAGGGTGTTTTTTGTACATGGAACAACTGTGGATATTTACAAATCAGGCTGTTTCTCCTAGTATAAGCAATTACTCTAGGTTTACAGTGCAAGTACAAGGGTATCAATTATGTTCTATATCATCTCCCTTTACTAGATTCTATTCTGTACTGCATATTTTTTTTAAAAAAAAAAACCTGTTTCTGGGATGCAAAGAGGAGAGGGAACACAAACAGAAGCAGCTTGGTCTCATCTGAAACAGCTGGAATGTTTGATGTCTTGTACAGTAGCACAGCTGTTCTTCTGTTGGACGGCGTATAATTTTTTTGGAGAAGGGCTGTCACAGGCTGACTGCATTAACCTTGAAGCATTGTACCCAGAGGTTGTAAATTTCTGGAGCCCATTGTGTGAAACTGTTTGGAATAGACACAAAGAAAGAAGAGAACCTAATTTAACATTTGACTTCCACATCAAAATGGAGAGAAAAGGGTGCATAGAAAAGAGAGATCCAGCCCAACTCAGTTATGTGTAGTGGTTAGGACCAGGGGATGATGATGATGACAATAATAGCAATAATAATAACAATAATATAAAGTCATCACTGTACATGAAGCTTTACAGGTAAGAGAACAACACTTCAGAGAGCTGGGAGGGGGCAGTCAAGTCACTGCAGCTATATTTTGTCATCGTGTGGCCTTCAAGTCACTGCATAATTACAGTGATTCTAAAACAAATCTATTATGGGGTTTTCTTGGCAAAATTTCTTCAGGGGCGTTGCCTTTGCCTTCGTCTGTGTCTGAGAGAGTGCAACTTAACAAAGGGAACTCAGTGGGTTTCCATGGCTGAGTGGGGATTTGAACTTTGGCCTCTTAGAATCCTAATCCCTATGCCACATTGGTTTATGGTGTCATCTGCCTATCATGATAAACACAAATGATAAATACAGATAAATGAAAATGGTATCATCTGCATATCTTTTTTTGATATTCCTTCCCACAGTTTTCATGCCTCCTTTCTCCTAATCTAATCTCACTTTCCATATGGTACATTCCATGCTCAAATTAAACTCAGAGGGTGATAAAATGCACCCGTCTGACCCTCTTGCTACCTAGAAACCATCTTTTTCTGCATGTTGTGTCCTGAGAGTAGCCTCTTGTCCAGAGTATAGAATAAATTAAAATGTTCCAGTGTTTCAACCCTACAAGCCCTGATCGCTACTACACCATTGCCTGTGTATTTTAAGGCTAGAAAACTAGTCTGAATGTCTTCTGGATTTTATAGTTTCAGCCATGATTAAATAGCTGTTATTAACCCAACTGTGGATTTTGATATGGATGAATACTACTTCCCAGTTTTTAGAATGACAATAGAAGTCGTTCCGGAACAGAAAGATGGAGCAGGAGAGCAAGATAGATGCTGAGAGGAATACAGAGAAATGTGGATAGTAGATCTGGGAGTACTTTGCAGCACAAAGTGCCTACTTTGGGGATCTGAAATGAGGTAGTTGCTGCTGGCTGTGTTACCATAAAAGGTGGGGGACCTTGAGGTCCTCCAGCAGTGCCAGCATCTACTTAGAAAAGTAGGGAATTATGGATCAAAGGAAGCCTGAGAGAGGGGGGTAACCACAGGATCTTTTTACCTGTGTATACCAGTGCTAACTGTAAGACATCAGTTGAGAGTCAAAAGAATGTTCTTATTGGAGGAATTCACACACGCAATCAAGCAGTCTCACAAACCACACAAAGCTAGCAAAGGTAAAGGAGAGAAAGGTTGGACAGCAAGAATTGTGGGATGAAGTGGCTGATAATTACCATTCCAGAAGCAGGGGATCAAAGCGACATGGCTCAAACATGAGAGTTTGAGGGTAGCTCAGGGCATGAGAATCAGGGAGCCAATGGACAGAGTGACATGCCTATGTGCATCCAAGGTGCTAGAGAGCATCAGGCCTGGAGCCAGGGTGTAAATACCCTTGTTCTGCCCTGAAAGGGAACATGTTATTGCTGTCTGGCAGAGTAAACAAAAGAGGTCCAGAACAGACTACTGGTCTTAACAAACGACCTTTTCGCACCTTACCTTTTCACGGTGCTGGGGTGCGGGGCTCACGCGAGCAGCCTCCGGAGAGAGGCTCTCGCTTCCTTGCTCCTTCGGCTCTGCACAAGCTTCCTGCTCATGCGAGATCCCCACCTCTTCTTTTCGCAGTGCAGTTTGGGGGACTTCCCAGCCTGCACTGGACAGGAAGCGCGACCGGCCCAGCTCCCGAGGCTCCGCACACAAGGTAAGTGCGCGCTGGGCCTCGGAGCGATGCTTAATGTCCGTCTATGTGTTGCCTGCCTCTCACTATGCTCTACTTGCTTAAGCAAGCCAGCACACTCACAACTCTTTTCATTGTATTGTATATTTGAGTTTTGTGTATATTATCCTGTATTCTCCTTTGAAGAAAAGAACTATCTACACATTTTGAAAGCTAAAGTAAATAAAAAATACTATAGTATAAGAAGTCTCTTGGTGCTTCTTTTCCAAAGGAATCCAAAATCTAAGTAGTGTTAGCCCTTAAAATACTCACCACTCAGAAAGTGAATCACAATAGTTTCACAAATATGACTAAAAGGAGGCCTAGGCAAGATGCAAGATAGTGGTAGGAAGAGAAAGGATCCCAACCATTAAATACCATTGTTGTTGTTGTCGTTATCCAGTTAGTTTCATTTATATTCTCCCAATAACAAGACTCAAGGCAGCTAACATATTGGTTCTCAATTAACAACTACACAAAACTTTAATAAAAGTTTAAATATAAAAATTATTTATCCAGCAATTAATTTCTATATTAAAACATTAAACATGAGTTATGTGGTCCTTTGAAAATCTCCTCTAAAGTAAGCCTCACTGAATTGAGTGGAATTTAATCCCAGGCAAAAAGAGTTAGCATGGTATCTTAAATCAATATTCTTAACTTCCATCCATTTTCCTTTTCTAGATGCAAGAACTTTAAACGCAATGAGGAAAAGAGGCCTTTAGCATTGTGTGGCAGCAGTGTATTAGTATATGCTGTTGATTTTCAGTCTTTGGGGATGTCAAATGACCTTTTTAGGGGAGTGAAAAAGCTTCTGACCTAGAATTACTTGAGACTTTCCAGACCATTTTTCCTCACAGTGAAAACAACTTGGTGGTGGGTCTCATGGATGGCTTGACTAAGCTAGGTTTCATCTAGGTCCTGGTGCACCCTGAGGGGTTAATGTTACTGAAGACTGAAAAGCCTTTTATTAGCTTACCCTGCTATTCAGAAGTCTCATGCATGAGCAGTGGCATGAGAATGTACCCCCACTGCCCCACTGGGATCATATTCCTCAACTTAGTTGGTATAGGCACATGCCAAAGAATAACTGTAAGCATTTCAGGATATGTGACCAACATGGTGTAGTGGTTTAAGCATTAGACTACAAACCTGGAGGCTAGGGTTTGATTCTCCACTCAGCCATGAAAACTCACTGAGTGACCTTGGGTGTGTCAAACACTCTCAGCCCCAGAAAGCCCTATGAGGCAGAAACAACCTGAACACAGACAACGACTAACCCTATTAGTCTATTGAAAAAAAAAATCCAAAAAATTCTCATGGTACCTTAAATGGTTTTGTGTTTTATTTAGCACAGGCTTTAGAGAACATCACCAGATACATGAACATCTGGGCTGTGTACCACAGTACTTATGTCAGCTTTTTAAAAAATTGTATTTTAATTTATGTTGTGACCCACCTTGAGCCTTAGGGAGAGGTGGATGAGAAATAAAAAAATTATATTATTATTGCTATTATTATTATTATTATTACTACTACTACTACTATTAGCTGTTTTAAGTGTAATCATGTACATGTTATCATGTGAGGCAGAAGTGAGTAACACATGGCTCATGTGCCACATATGGCCCTGAACATTTTTGTGGTCCCCAAGACCCTTACACTAAACACTAGAGATGTTGCAGCATACCAGTAAAGCAAACTGCATTTTCTTCAGGCAAGACATGTAGGAAATATTTGGATTTTTAACAACAACAACAAAAGGTAAAACAAATGAACAAATTGATTTTGCCATGTGCCTCCAGGGAGAGGGTAGCAGCCTGTGTAGGAATCCTGAGAGACATAAATTCGTCTCTGGATCCAGTGAAACTGTCTACCTTTGATGTGAAATATTCATATTATTATTCACACACTGCAGATGTAGGGCTGAGTTGAGAAAACAATGGCTTGTATATGATAACTTTGTGAGTCCTGCTGCTGAGAGGAGATGTGATTGGGCAACTTCCGAACTCAGATGAAAGATCAGCTTCCTCTTTTACATATGGCAGTGTTTGTACAGTGGAAATAAGATTCATAATGAAGATGATGTAGGTGGAGTAATGCGATTGCTAACTATGATTAGCAATCAGGTTTACAGTGATTGTGGGGCTAGGCATTTTTTTAAAAAATCAGCATTCCATTTTCATTGCATAGTGTGTTTTTAAATGTTTATTCAGAATATAATTCAGCAAAGTGCAAAAATATGCTCAGAATAATAATGATTTTGGGTACAGATGATGGATAACTCCCTCTCCACATACAGTAGTTAAAGCCACAGTGCTGCAAACTTTTAAGTAATAGGTCTCTTCCTTCAATTTTTCTTTCTCATCTTCTTTTTTCCTTTCTTCTCTTTGTGCATTTATGTACCATTTTAAAAAGTACCTCTGAATAATTTTTGCCAAGAAAGGCATATGATAGCGTTACCATAAATTAGAGTGAATCTGAACTTGCTAACAACAAAAATGACAGCATGTTACTAGCAGAAAATAGCAAAGACTAGCAAGAACAACTGATGGTGCTCAGGGGAAAAGTGCAAAAGCAAGGTTACAGTTGAATATTAAGAAAACAGAAGTAATTACCTCAACATAACTCTAAAGTGGGTGATGAAGACATTGATATTTTATCCCTTGCCGCAGTCATTAATCAAAATGGAGACCGTAGTCAAGAAACCAGAAGAACTGAAAGACCTGGAAAGATAGCTATGAAGTCATCAAATAAGATCCATAAGTGTAAAGATGTATCACTAAATTAAGTGTAAAAATCATTAAATAAATATATCATTAAATATGTCAAAGTTATCCATGCCATAGTACTTCTGGTTTTGGCCTATGGGTATAAAAGCTGGACAGTGAAGAAAGCTAACAGGAAGTAAATCAACTCTGGAGGAGAATTCTACAGATATCATAGTCTACTAAAAAGACAATGTTACTGCCCTGGCTAGTCCGAGCTTTGGGGATATTAAAAGATATCCCTTGATATCATAATTCGGCTTCACTTCTCTATTCCTCTACACGTGCTTGCGAGGCCACCGGACAAGCACGTAAACAAGCTTGGCCGTTAATAGCCATAAGATTCAAACTACAATACAGGCAGGCCAGAAATAGCTGACTCACTGCTTCAGGAGACCTCCAGGCAAGTACTCTAATTAAGTATGCACGCCACTTACAAAAGAACCTCTGCCCCGCGATGGCAGCTTGATGGGTAAACTATACAATACCCAAGTATTCTGTATTTGCATACTGGCTACTCTAGTGAGAACTGCTACAATAACTCAATCATTCAGATTCTGACCTTTCGGAGGCTTTGTCTCCAACTCCAAATCTATTGTTTTCCCCCAAGTACGGCTTAGCTTGCAGTCACAATTCTCCTTATAAAAACCCTTGATTCCGAGACCTTCCTCGGAACAATCCCGAGTTTCATCCTGCCTTGCTGCCGCTTTGCTTGGTGAGCCTCCCCTCAGCTCCACGTGCTAAGCTACATCGTACCCCAGCTTTGCTCTCTATTTTTCCTGGGCTTCAGGGTAGGTGAAGTATCACCCAAACCAGCAATCCCTCTAAAAATCCCTCTATACCACTCCAACCTTTATTTTCTTTAGTTATCTTGTATGAGTGTGTTGCATACACTGTTTTGCTTGTATTTAATAAACATCAGTAATTATTTCAACTTCTGCTTCTCCTTGACTCGACCCTGCCCCGTAGACATAGGGTTCAAGATCTCGCTACGTTACCCTGCCTCTTGTAACAGTAAGCAGTGCTCTGAGCTAATTTTCCCCACCTTTAGTTGAGGACATTTTGGTGTCCCTCCCGGGACCCCCAGTTCACAGAGTAACAACAAATACAATCCTCCCTCCACTTTGATGGTTTTGACATTCGTGAATTTGATTATTCGAGAGTGTGCGTGCTTCCCATGCATTTTGCCCAGGTGCAGAGAACTCATGCTGAGGCAAAACGGAAGGGAATGGGGGTGGGGGAAGCCTTATGTGAGCCTTCCTTTCCCTCGCCAGAGTTCCTCTTTCCATTCCTATGCATTTGGCCCTGGCATGGAGAGCTTATGCAAGGCTTCCCCCACCGCTCCTTCCCTTCCGTTTTGCATGGGAATGGGAAGCGGGGAGCTCCAAAGGGGGAAAGGAAGGCTCACACGAGCCTTTCCTCATACCCTATTCCCTTCCATTTGCATGGGAAGGGGAAAGCCCCAGAAGGGAATAGAAAGGGGACCAGGGGGAATTATTTGTGTTTTTCCCACTTTTGTGAGGCATCCCAAATCCCTATGAAAGTGGAGGGGCTACTGTATATGGGCCTGGAAGCAAATCAAGCTTGAACTTTCACTAGTAGCCAAAATTACTAAATTGAGCCTACTGCACTTTGGAAATATCATGACATGACATGATTCTTTGGAAAAGAAGATCATGCCTGTAAAGTGGAAGACAGGAGGAAAAGAGGAAGACCACATTACAGATGGATTAATTCAACAAAGGAAGTTATGGCCCTTCTTCACTAATTTTGTTCTTAAAGGAAGTTTTCTTTCCAAAAATGATGTAACTTTTGAAGACTATTCACAGTTCACAACTTCTTCTGTGCAAAATTTTCATGAGGGTATGTAGAGGGTTTGTTTTTGTTTCAATGGGTTGTTTCTTTTTTAAATTTTGTTTTTATTGTTGTTGTCAGGAATACAGCATTTCCTACGTAGGAAACAGAGAGCATGAGACACAGCAGAAGCCAACATTTGACCCATATGATGACCTTCCTCCACCATTTAGTGATTATACACCCCCCCTTACAGTAAAAGTACCTTAAACATTACAATTACAGCACAAAGAGAATGACATTATTCCCTGTTAAGCTACAATCATGATGTAATGTAGTTATATCTTGGTTACTGAGAAAGGGATCTACAAGTAACTAGTTTCCAAGCTCTGACAGCTGCATAAATAGTTTTTTCCAAATTCTGTGGAAATATTTTGGGATGGCCCCTTAGTCTTGAATCGGCAATTAAAACCTATTAGTTTTACAAAAGACCAGCTGCTAGTGAAGATCAAAGCAGCTAAAACTTGTTTTCTGATATTGATCAACACAGCTGTCTGCATTTTTGGATTTTCCTTCATGGACAGCCATGGGGGCTATCATTCTGAGCACTTGCAATTCCAAACTTGCCACTGGAAGAACAAAAGAGAAAAAAAAAAAGAAAAATGGAAAATATTATTGTGGTTACTTCAAACAGAAAAGCCTTCTATCATTTCCTCCCTTCCAATAGTGAACATTTGAAATGTCTTTAGAAATCTCCTCACTGATCCCACTCACTCATCTAAAAAAAAATAAAAATGATAAGATAAGGTAAGATAGATAAAACAAGACAAGACAAGATAAAATACAAACGAAACATTCATTCTGATCCACACTAACATTTAATTTCCCTAACAAAGAGAAGTTATTCCTTTACTGTTAACACCACTGATGCATCCTTAACACAATTCCTATGTTTCTCAATATTCCAGTTCCCATGAACTGATCTAAATTCAACAAGTACTTTTTGAAACATTTATCACAGAATACTACATGCGAAATTGCCCCCAGATGTGAATATTTGTGTCATTAGCCTACTATATTACTCCAGTTTTTGCTCTCAAGTGATGTAACCTACTGTGTAAAATCTAAAAGTGAGTTTTCTTCCCATTCTGTCTTAAAAAGAGAGAGTACTGCATAACTAAAACCCATATATTCACCAAAAACAACAACAATCTAGTCCAAAAGATTACTTGCCGTTTTTTTTTTACTAGACCTTTAACTTCTCAGTAAAAGAAACTGCTTCACATACATAGCCTGTAGTATTCTACAGAAAGATAATACCAGTTCTTGTCTTCAAGTTCCTCTTCTCTTCAACACCACTTTTAGTAGTCTACATCCAGAAAGCCACATAGCAGAACTTTCCAACTAGCTACCTCTTACTGAAGACCTTTGCTTCCTTTGTCATGTGTCACAGTAGAAATGCCCCAGTATCCATGGAAACAAAGGATGTTTGGTGGATGATGCCTTCAGGATGGTCAGGTTTGACATGCAACCTGTGGTAGCAGAACTGCACTATGAATGGATACTCAGAGGCCTTGTGAACTGAATGATCAAAAGAAATTGGTGTGGAACTACTGCCAATAATCTGGCTAAGACAAACACTAGAATTTCAGCTTATTAGTGGTAAGAAGCAAGATATAAGCAAATGTATCACCATCTGAAGCAAGGACATGCCATCATATAATTCATGGATGATCAACAAAATTGCTGTTCCTCTGCCACATGGAAGTGACTTTATTTGTAAACTAGAGGACATAATTCTTCAAGACCACCTGGCTAACACATAATAAGATATGTGTGACAAGGCAAAGAGGATGGGTGTTTCTGCTGCTCAGGCATCCTACAAATGATGATACTGCCTTTGGATAAAAGGGACCTAGCTGAGCTCATGACAGTAACACTGTCTTCTATTTAGCTTCCAGGCTCAATTCAGTTTTCTTTCATTGGGCCATAGATAACCAAGGCCTCTCTTAACAGTAGTTGCTCCTGTTGTTCACCTTTCTTTGTGGTGATGGTGATATAATGCCATAGCTGCCATCCACAGCTTCGCTTGTATGTTCCAGCTACAGTTATCTTCTCATCAAGGTCAGCTTTGTCACTTCAGTGGCTGGGCTGCCCATCAAAAACATATGGTAGCCTAGAAAGCTTGCCACTTCTTAAATGCCATTGGGATTTAATAACTAACATACAAAGCAAAGACTGTTTGCCATAGGGTTGGACAACTTGTACCATTCCAGATGTAGATGGACTACAACTCTCATCAGCCCTTGCTACTGACAGAGCCTGAAAAGTCACATGTTAAAAGCAATTTGTTCCATTACTAGTTACAGTATTTAAAAAGTAACCTGTGGTATTACACATTATAATAATTATAATAATTGAAAAGGTATCATCTTACATTGTTGTAGTGTTCATTATTCATTTGCTGTCACTCATTGGAAAATGAAAATCCCTTAGAAATGATAAGAAAATGGCATAAAACTTGTAAACACCCTGTGAAAATACTTATAAAAATGCCCTTTTAAAAGTAAAATTTGAAAGTAACTAGAATCTGTTATTCGTTACACCATTAAAGTAACTTTGTTCTTATTCATTACATTATTTTTGAATATGGTTTTGCTAAACTCTTGCTCCTCTGCCTTAACTGTTACCCCAAAATGTGGGTGCCACAAGGGCCACCCCATGCTGCCAGTACCTCTGTGTAAAAGCGGGGAATGAATTAGCTCAAAGAAGTGGCTTGAGAGAGGGGGGTAACTTAATGAGACCTTTCCTACCAGCATTTATGGGCACACGCAGGAAAAGAACCAGCCAAAGATTAAAAAGTAAGCTAAAAATGTGTTTTTATTGGGGGGAATTCACTCATGCATGCACGGAAGATACACACAATCACACATTCACACAAGAGCTAACTGAAAGAAAGGGAGGAAAGCAGATAGAGACTGTGAAGGGTGAGGGCGATATTTACCAAATCCAACAAGAAGCAGAGAAGTGGGACGAAGTGACTCAGGTACTGGAGCCAAGGGCAGTTCTCAGTTCAGGAATCAAATGGGCAGAGTGACTCTCAGAAAGGCAAGAGACTGCACTGGGCATCCTGAAATCAGGGATATTTCTACCCTGAAAATAGCCTGTGGCAGTGAAGGTTCCAGATGCAAGACAAGGGGAACCTGTTGTGGACAATGGGTCTTTCATCTGTTGACAGGCTTAGTGCTCGACTGACAAAGACGTGATGGGTGTTGTAATAGCTGTCTATTGTGCATGCTGTGATGAAAGAGAAGGGACAAATGACTCGGTCTCAACTGAAGGAAGTTTTGAGTTGACCTATCCTTCTCATGTTTACAGTCCTTCCCTCGCTCAGTTTGACCTCTCCGTCACCTTTCAGGTCTGATTTTGATATTAGTGTCAATTAAAGTGTGTTGCCAATTACATATGATGCCAGTTAGGTATGGTGCCCTTCCAAACCATAATAATATCGAGGCCTTACATAACTAGTAACATGTAAATGGATTACGGGTAACTCGTTACTTCCAGGTTCTGACCATTAGCTATGCTGCTAGGGCTGACAGAAGTTACAGCCCAACAATATCTGGAAGGCCACAAGTTCTTTACCCGTGGCTTATTACAAAATAATAACAACAACAACAACAACAACAACCATCACCACCACCACTCTTGAAAAAATATTAATAGAGACTTGCGTTGTGACCCAGTTAGCCATTAGAAGCAACAAGCAAGACAACTTTTTATATTTATATATATTAGAATCATAGAATCATAGAAATGTAGAGTTGGAAGACACCACACGAGCCATCCAGTCCAACCTCTTGCCATACAGGAACACCCTCAAAGCACTCCCGACAGATGGCCATCCAGCCTCTACTTAAAAACCTCCAAGGAAGGAGACTCCACCACACTCCGAGGCAGCATATTCCACTGCCGGACAGCCCTGACTGTCAGGAAGTTCTTCCTGAGGTTCAGGTGGAATCTCCTTTCCTGCAGCTTGAATCCATTGCTCCTTGTTCTGGTCTCTGGAGCAGCAGAAAACAAGCCGAGTCCTTCCTCTACATGGCATCCCTTCAAATATTTAAACATGGCTATCATGTCCCCTCTTAACCTTCTCTTCTGCAGACTAAACATACCCAGCTCTCTAAGTCTGTCCTCATAGGGCAATATTCTATTTCAATTGTATATTTCAGTTACAGTTAGTAACCTATAAAGCCCTACATGGTGTAGGTCCAGAACTGTGTCTCCATATATAAACCTGCTAGAGCCCTAAGGTCTGCAAGGGAAGGCTTTGTCTCAGTCCCGTTACCATCCCAGGCTTGCCTGGTAAGGACATAGGATAGAACCTACTCAGTGGCTGCTCCCACCCTGTTACAACGTTGCTGCACTAGTACAGTTTAAAAAATACCCAACCAAGTACAATCTGCGAGGAAAGGAAAAAGTGGGAGAAAGGACTCGCCAATGACATTGTAATGTGGTAGTAACACTGGTGCCGATAATGCTATTCATCTGCTTAAATTTAAAAGGTATGTTAGAGAATGTTCATAACCCAATACCATCACAGAAATAGGAATGCTGAGATTCAAACAGAACAATGCAATATTGAGGTATGGGGTGATGAGGCCCTAAGACTTGGAAGGACAGCTATGAAGGAACTAGGCAAGATCCTGATACACAAAGATATATCATTGAATACTAAAATCAGGATTGTGCATGATATTGTGTTTTCAATTTCTATGTATGGTTATGAAAACTGAACAGTGAAGAAAGCTGATAGGAAGAAAATCAACTCATTTGAAATGTGGTGCTGGAAAAGAGTTTTATGGATAACCTTGACTGCTAAAAAGATAAATGAATGGGTCCTAAAAAAAAAAAAAATCAAACCTGAACTCTTCCTAGAAACCAAGATGACTAAACTGAGGATATCGTACTTTGGCAGTATCGTGAGAAGATATGACTCACTGGAAAAGACAGTTATGCTTGGTACGATAGAAGTCAGTAGGAAAAGGGAAAGAGTGCATTACAGATGGATAGACTCAATCAAGGAGGACATCTCCCTGAATCTGCAATACTTGAGCAGGGAGGTTGATGATAGAGTGACTTGGAGGCTCAGATTCATAGGGTCACTGCAAGTCAAAGTCAACTTATAGTTAACAGTTAACAACAACAATACACAGATATTACAAAGACAGGTTCATTGCCCTCAAAGAGCCAATAAATGTTCATTCTGACTCCCCCCCCCCCTAAAAAAAGAGCTGGCTTTTGGTGCAGCTTGACTACACCAGCATGGCATAGTGGTTAAGTGTTGAACTAGGACTCCAGGAGTCCAGTGTTCAGATTCTTGCTCTGTCATAGAAACCCACTAGGTGATCTTTGACAAGTCACACTCTTTCAACCTAAGAGGAAGGCAATAGCTAGCATCCTCTGAATGAATCTAGCCAAGAAAACTCTATGACAGGGTCACCATAAGTCAGATTTGAATAAGGCAACAACAAGAGATCACAGACGAATACCAATCTAAGTATGGGTTTCCAGTTATTAGTCCTTAACTAGTCAAACTTGTCCAGGTTGTTGCCAGGCAGGCAAAGTTTTCCTATGAGTGGATGGCAGAGATAAGAGGCTGTGTGGCCAGACAGCCAGGTGCAAGGCCAGCAGAATTGTTATGGCTATGTCTTGTGTATTAGAGAAGGCCACATGCTGGAACACTGATCCAGGGTGACAAGGTAGCATAAAAAGACCGGTGTTTGCCTTGACCAGCTGCCAGTTAGATGCCTCAGCTGGACTTGTCACACCATTGGCAGTATGCTGTTTGTAAGGGGTGTTGCTGCACGATTTTTCTCCATTATCTTCTGTTTTTCCTTGTCTAATTGCTGGAAAGCTTGCATGTTTTTGCTAAGTCTTATCTTAGAGTGCAGCAATAAATCAGTACTCTAAGTCTTACCTAATGAACCTCTGGAATTTTTTCTGCTTCACTGGGACTGTCTGCTGCGGTAAAGCCTTGCTTCACAGATAGCACTCTGCTCATGCTCAGAGGAGCCAAATCCTGCCAATCCTGACAGGTTATGGGCCCAGTCTCATGCTCCTGATGCACCAGAGGGTCAAGTGGATGAAGTGAAGTGCCAGTTCCAGTTTGCAGCTGCCTGCTGGGAGCCTGCTCATGGACAGTCTCTGGTAAATGAGAGTCCTGGCATAAGAGGGGCCTGGAAGGTGAGAGACGCTGCAGGGATGGCATCCACGGGAAGTGCAAGTCTGCACCTGGACAGATTGAATGAGACAAACTATCTCACTTGGGCAGTGAAGATGGAGATGTATCTGTGGAGAGAGGGGTTGTGGAAGGCTGCTGCTGATCCCCCAAGGCCTCCCCTCAGTGCAGCAGATACCATGACGGAGGAGAAAGCCATCAGTAACATTTTTCTGGCTTAGCCAGGTAAACCATGTCAGGCACCTCACCACGGCACAGGCGTGTTGGGAGGCTTTGCGGGCCATGTACATCTGCCCTACGGCTGAGAGTAAGATCTCCCTGTTAAGGAGGTTCTACAGGGCACAGCTGCAGCCTGGTGAGTGCATGCAGAACCATCTCCAGCATTTCACCTCCCTGTTTGTTGCCTAACAAGAGAGAGAGAGAAGGAGATTTCCAAGCCTGACAGAGTCTACTGCATACTGAGCTCCCTACATGCCAACTGGGACATGTTCATGGCTACCATCAAAGGCATGCCGGAGCAGGACCTCACCATGCAGTATATTTCCAGGCATCTGTACGAGGAGGAAGAAAGGCGTGCTGAGAGGAGCCGGCAAGAGCTTATCAACAGGAGCAGCAGCAGCAGTGGCAGCAGAAAGAACGCCAAGGACACCGACTTTCGCCGAACTAAGTCTGAGTCTACCGAGAGGGTGAACGCTGTGAAAAGATTTTTTGGTGTGGATCCACAAAGCATCTGCGGAAGGACTGTCTGGACAGCAGAGGCAGTGTGCCAAAGACTCAGGGCAACAGAGCCAAGGACAGAGGGAGTTGCCGGCCAGTTCAGCCATGGTTAAGGGCTGTGAAACCCAAGGGGCTCTCTGGCTGCTAGATAGCTGGTGTTCTCAACATCTGGCTAATAGCAGGGGTATGTTTAAGATGCTGGGCAAAGCAAATATTGACTCTGTTTCCCTTGCTAATGGATCTAAATGCAGGGTGGAAGGCATGGGGGAAGCCTTTGTTCCTGCTCTGGGGAAATACCTTGACAATGTGCTTTATGTGCCCTCGTTAGAGTTTTGTCTACTGTCAGTGTCTGAGTTGGCACTGAGTGGGCATGACAGTCTGTTCTCTGGAAATGTGGGTAAGGTAATCAGAAATGGGACTGTGTGTGCGGTCAGTGAGCTCAAAGACCGGCTGTATAAATTCTTCCCAAAACAAAATACTCACATGGCGTATAGCAATAAGCCCCAGCACAATAATTGCATCCACCTATTGCATAGGAGGATGGGGCATGCCAGTTTCCAAGTTCTAAGGAAACTGCCTGAGTGCTGTAAAGACTGCAGAGTTAATCCTTGTGATGCCTTTTTGGATTGTGCTGTCTGCAAACAGTCCAAATCTAAGGTGCAACCATTTCCTAAGTTTAGTACCAGGGTATCTATGCAGCCTTTTCAGTTGGTGCACTCAGACCTCATTGGTCCCATGCCCAAGTCTCAGGGTGGGGCACGGTATGTGATGCTCCTGGTAGATGACTACAGCAGGTACACATTCTGCTATCTCCTGAAACAGAAATCTGAGGTGTGTGAAGTGTTTAAAAATTGGTGTGCCTATATGGAATGTCAATTTGGGTACGAAGTCAAGACTCTCCAGACTGACAAGGGAAGTGAATATTTGGCTGGGAGTTTGCAGCATTGGTTAAAGAAAAAGGGCATAAATCACAGGTTAACTGCCCCCTATTCTCCGGAGCAGAACGGCGTGGCGGAACGTAATGGGGCAGTGATCCCGACAATAATGAGTTCCTTGTTGGTAGACGGTAACACGCCTCAGAAAGCTTGGGTGAGGCAATGCTTACTGCCAATTACATTTGTAACAGGCTTTGGAACTCTGTCATAAAGATAACTCCCTTCAAAAAACTGTATGGCAAGAAACCCTCTGTTGCTTATATGACAGTGTTTGGCAGTTATGCCTGGGTGCGCATTCCTAAAGCCCACAGGAGAACGGGGCAGCCCAAAGCCCAAAGGGTTGAGATTTGTAGGGTATTCCGGAGGAGGGTATCACTTTGATCTCTGTAATTGAAGGGTGGTGTTATCCCAAAATGCTCAGTTTGAAGAGCACAGTAATTGGGAAAGGGTGCATGCAAATCCTGAGGTACTCCTTCCAATTAGTGATGAAACTGATGCTGAGAGTGCAGCACACTCTCCTGCAACAAGCTCTTCAAGGGTTAAGCAGGAGGAGGAGACAGAAACTGAGCTGGGAGAAGTGGCTCAGAGTGCAAGGCAGTCTGATGGGGAGGAGAAACCTGGCCACAAAAGAGGCAGATCGTCTGATGATGAGGGGGAGTTACAAATACCAAGGCAGTTTGAGAGGAAAACAAAAGGCATTCCTCTACAGAGGTTTGTGGTGCAAAACAGTGTGAGGGTATGCCAAGTTTCCTGTGAGCCTGAAACCTTTGATGATGTTCTGAGTTTGCCAAAGGCATAGGCTGACTGCTGGTTTGATGCCATGGACCAGGAGATGGAGTCCATGCACAAACATGGGGTATTTACATTGTGTAAGGTGCCAGATGGTGTGACTCTGGTAGGCTGTCGGTGGGTGTACAAACTCAAACCCCTGGCTTCAGGGAAGGTAAAACACAAAGCCAGACTTGTGGCTCAAGGTTTTTCACAAAGGAAAAATGAGTCATTTGATCAGACTTTTGCACCAATGGCCAGAAGTGAAAGTATCAAGCTGGTGTTAGCTCTGGCAGCACAGAGAAATGCTTTGGTACACCACATTGATGTCACAACAACCTATCTCAATGCTGAATTGCCAGAGACCGTCTATATGCAGCAGGCACCTGGGTATGAAACTGGTAAACCAAATCTGGTATACAGGTTAAACAAAGCTATCTATGGGCTCAAACAATCTGCCCATTGCGGAACAAATGCCTAGATGGTGCTTTGCAGGGCTTTGGTTTCAAACAGAGTATAGCAGACCCAGAGTGATAACTGAAGCCCCTGTCACAGCCGCTGAGGATGAGCAGCAGCTGTTGGTCCCTGTTGCTCAGGGTGGAGATGACGAGCAGCAGCTGTTGGTCCCTGTGGCTCTGGCTGGAGATGAGTCCTGCAGCTCAAGAGCTCCCCCTGCTGCCATGGACCAAGCAGGCTTGGACATTCCTCTGCCTGCTCCTTTAGGGCAACAGGGATCCGATTCTGAAGATGTTCTGGAACCTGTGTCAATCAGCCCACAAACAAGATGGAGACTCAAGAGAGCTGAGCAAAGGGAGGCTTCCTTGATTAAGTTCAAGAGGCAGTGACTAGCCACACCTGTGTCTTGGGCTATATAACTGCCTGCCTGGAAGCTTTCCTTTGCTTGTGGCAAACTTTCTACAAGCCCTCTCCTTGCCTGTTCCTTGCTTCCAGCACCTGGCTCCTGATACCTTGGATTGATCTCTTGGCTCCAGACCCCTGGCCTTTCGAACTCTGACTATGGCTTTTGCTTGTCGCTCTGGCTTAGGTAAATGGACTTCCCTTGAGTAAGTGCTTCCTTGACTTCTCCTGGCAGGACTGTGCTAGCTCTCCCACTCCCTCCTCTGGGCTGTCTTGCTGCCTGGGTCTCTGACCCTGACACCCATGTATGTACACCAAAGGGTCTGGGAAAGACCAAGAAATCTTGCTAGCCTTTGTTGATGACTTGTGTCTGGTCACAACAACAAAGGAATAGGTAACAAGATTTTCCAAGGAACTGTGTGAAAACTTCCAAATTAAAGACCTGGGTCCCATCAGGTACAGAGAACAGAGAATGGGTTTCTGCTTAGCCAGAAGCAGAAAATATTGCAACTGCTGCAAAAGTTCAACATGCTTGATCGCAAAGGTGTGCAAACCCCCATGGTACAAGGATTTGCAAAGTCTTTGGATTACAAAGTGTTCCCTGACAAAGAAATGTACCGGTCTGTTGTGGGATCTCTGTTGTATTTGGCTGGGTATAGCAGACCAGATTTGTCCCTGGCTGCTAACATTCTAGGCAGGGCAAACTCTAAGGCCACACAGCAACATTGGCAGGGGGTGAAGAGAGTGTTAAGGTACTTAAAAAGCACTCTGGAGTACTGTCTGTGTGTGTCACCCTCTGGGAAACCTGAATTTTGCTGAGGACATGTGTGACAGGAGATCAAACTCAGGAATCCTAATTATGTACAGTGGCACACTGGTGCACTGGAAGACTGAAAAACAGAGTTCTGTGGCCATTTCAACTGCGGAAGCAGAGTATGGAAGTCTCTCATATCTGTGCAGTGAACTGACCTGATACACACAACTGGTAAGGGATCTTGGTGTGGACATACTAATCTCTATAATGGTATTTGATGATTCCCACGCATGCATCCACATGGTCAGTAATGACAAAGCCAGAGGGCAAACTAAGCAGGTAGATGTTAAATACCAAAAGGGGAAACAAACAGTAGAGAGTGGTGTGATCAGATTAGAATATTGTCAATCTGAGGAGAATATGGCACATGTGCTCACAAAACCACTCACCACTGGGAAGCACTGGGACATGCTCAGGAAACTGGGAATGGTTGAGCATGGAGCGTAAAGCTGCTAATCTACTGCACAGGAAAAGGAAGGGTGGCAAGGTTGTTGCTGGGCAGGTAAAGTTTTCCTATGAGTGGATGGCAGAGATAAGAGGCAGTGTGGCCAGACAGCCAGGTGCAAGACCAGCACAATTGTTATGGTTATGACTATGTCTTGTGTATTAGAGAAGGCCACATGCCAGAGCACTGATTGGGTCACCCCACTTGATCCAGGGTGACAAGGTAGCATAAAAAGACCGGTGTTTGCCTTGACCAGCTGCCAGTTAGATGCCCTAGCTGGACCTGCCATGCCATTGGTAGTATACTGTTTGTAAGAGGAGATGCTGCCTGATTTTTCTCCGTTATCATCTGTTTTTCCTCTTTGTCTAATTGCTGGAAAGCTTGCATGTTTTTGCTAAGTCTTATCTTAGAGTGCGGCAATAAATCAGTACTCTAAGTCTTACCTAATGAGCCTGTGGAATTTTTTCTGCTTCACTGGGACTCCCTGCTGCAGCAAAGCCTTCCTTCATAGATAGCACTCTGCTCATGCTCAGAGGAACCTGATCCTGCCAACCCTGATAAAACTGACATAAACCATAAACAAATGTCAAGAAACCCATGCACAAAAAAGAATGAATTTTGCACAGAGTAAGTCCTCAACTACAGCATTTTCAGAACAAAAAATAATGTTTCCATGGGTAAATATTATTTTCCATGCAGAAAATGCTGTTTCCTGAACAGAAAATGCTGTTTTCTACACACACACTCACACACACACACACACACACACACACATGCAAATGTTGCACAGAATAATTTCCAAACTACAATCAGTCTTAAAAATTACTCATTGCTTCCTGTGACAGAATACAGGGTGAGTGGTATTCTGAGTGGTAGAATGCCACCTGGCAACAAGTTGCTAGGCAACCAGAATGCTCACTCCAAAGAGAAACCCAGCTCCTTCAGTATGCAGGAGAAGTTGGAGGCCTGAGTGAAAATGTAATTATAGCAGACACAGTGATTTGGTTAGAGTCAGATTTCCAGAAGAGATGCTGAGAGTCGGTTCTTCAGCCAGAGAGTTTTAGCAGGTTGAAGGAAAGGAGGTATTTTCTCAGAGAAAGCCTAGAGAGAGGGGCAGAAGAGAAATCAACCCACTTTTAAATCTGGCCAGAGAAAGTAACCTAGATTTGGGAACTGAACTCTTGGCAAAAGTAAAGCCAAGAGAGAGACCTGTGCCTATATGCTGAAGTAAAGAGGTAAGAATCTGTTTAAATGTGTTTTGAAGATCTGTTTGACCTTGGACATACATACAAAACCCATATTTGATTCTGTTTGTTGCTTTAATAAAGATTACAGTATATTTTTGTAAATCTTGACTTAGTTGAATGATTCTCAGTAGTTATAACCAACCGAACCACGCTACCATAAATCATTAAAGGGGTCAGTCCGATAGGGACAGGGAGGTGATGGGGGCAGTTCATCCCAAGTGGCAATGATTTTGGGGCGTCCTGGTTCGTAGCCATGCCCATATGTGCTGTGGCCGTGCCCCCATGCATCCTGGTCATGTCCCCCCTCCCGCCCCCCTCCACGTACTCCAAGCTCCGCCATGGAAAAGAGCTTTAAATAATAACTGGAAGGCTATACTTTTTTTACACAAAAGTGGTGTTCTAGGGAAGGCCAGAGCTGTGCATAAAGTGGCAAGGCACTTTAGTAGACTAGGGGAGGGAAAGCTGCTATTCCAGCCCATGAGGAGAAAAAGCAGGCCATATCACACTTCCCTCTTAGAAAAAAATTACCTCCCTACTACAGAGTTGGAGGGAGCAATCCCTGCAAACACAAAGAAACTGGCCCAATGGGGACTGAGCAGGCTCAATTGCCACAAAATATTGACTAACTGTTGGGGTGGAAAGTCATTAGGGTCAGGGAATCAATTTGGATAACTGAAATCCTAAACAGGGGGCACTCTGCACCATTTTGTTACAGTGAAATGAAATGCCTTACCCCATTATGAGGCAGGTTTTAACTAGAGATGGCAGTTCACAGATGCAATACAGCTGAGAAAGTTTTATTTATATCACAGCAGATAAAAAGGGATCACGAATTACAAGGAGGACGGTGCACCAGAAATAAGGGAAATTTCATGAATTTCAGAGAAAATATAATACAATTAAATGAATAGTAAATCATGCAACAACTTGGATTAAAAACAGATGGTCAAATGGATCTTAGGGAAAAACTTTCAGCATCCAGAATTCTTTCCCTTAAAAAAAAAAGGATCTTCTTATTAGGATTATTCAACTAAATGTTAATTTCTTCTCAGATGCCTTTTATATTCCACTAGGCAAACACATATACACACACACCTATATATATATATGAAGATGGGATAAGCTTCAATTTCATTGCACTGTAACTTTTTTAGTATTAATTTTTTTATTTCATTTAAAACAAAAATAAGCTAAACTAAACAACAAAGGCAGAAGCAAAAACAAAAAAAACTGACAAAAAGCACAACAAATGAAAATATTGTGGCATTACATTTCTTTATCATTTCACTGTAACTGTACTGATTGTACATGCCATAAATAGCATATAGGCCCATCATGTCTCATTCCGTAAAATCCCCACCAAACTATCCATATAAAATATACATTGTTCTGACGAGCCAGCCAGGGTCCTATTCAGTTTATTGCTGTAGCTGGGGTTTTTTCTATGCTATTTGAATTGCATATGTAAACAATGACAGATAGCAATCTAGACAAGATGTCCTTTGCAAAGATCTCCCAGTGTGATCTTTGTATAAGAAGATAATGTAATGGTATTCATTGTGGAAATTCTACTGCAACAAAATGTTGCTGTAATAATACACCCCATGGACTCAAGTATCATATTTTACTGCTATGGGGCGTGGCCTTTTGAAGGATTAATGCTAAAGCTACAGTTGCTATAAGAATGAAGCATTCAGTAGCAGCCAAGTTGCTTTATATACACCTCTACTAGGCTGATTCATCCATACATGTTCATTGCTTCATGATTACAGCATCCAAAGATTGATGACTTTTATATCTGATTGGGCCACTGGAGATCAAAGAATATAGACAAGAGCTTTCACATCACATCATATCCATTGAAAACAAGGCTTTTTCAATGTAGACAATCCATGCCTTCAAATTCTTCTCACTAAACATACAGTCACCACGCACAGAGATAATTGTACCCTACACTTTTGTACCTACTTTCTCATTTCAAGATGCAGAATGAGTTTCCATTCAGTGCTATAATGTAATAAATGCAGTTGTTCCTTTGATCGTTGTCAACATGTCCTTACATTTTTTTTTCAAAAGCCACAGAGGAAACACAGAGTAAGTCAATGTAATGTTTACTTCACAGGTCTGCATAACAAAGTAAACATATAGGTGCAACCAATTTTCTAAGTATTATCTAAACAAACTCCTGGGATAGAGAATCCCAGGAAGCCAAAATCAAAAATATATCCTAGTTTTCAAGACTATAGTCCTCCTTTCACATTCATGGGTTTGACCTTCATGAATTTGAGTATCGTCTCTCCTCTCCCCGCATTCTCTTCCTCCTTTTTCCTTGCATTCCTCAACCAAGGCTTGTGCTTAAAATTGACATTTTTTTCCTTTTAGGTGAGAAAGCACCCCCCTCCATGTGGCAGACATGTCCTCTCTGCCACTTGACTGCAAATTCTTCTGTGTAATGACTGCCGATTGGTCAGGTGCTCCCTCTGGGAGGAATCTCCTTTCTCAAGGTGGTGACCAGAAATATCTAGAACACCAGAAGTCAGTGCTCCACTCTTCTCCATCTGAGAGGAAAGTATGGGTAAGCCCTTTACCTTTCTTTTTACTTCCTCCCAGGAGCACAGGGGCCAGAGGCAAGAGAATGAGAGAGGGATTATGAAGGGATTAGTTATTTGTGTTTTTTCCACTTTCATGACAGTCCTGAATCCTCACGAAGTGGAGGGGCGACTGCAGTATTTTTGAAAAACTAGGTAGATGAAGGGGCTACAATCTCATGCACATTTATCTGAGAATAAGTTTCATTTAAATCCGTGTGAGTTACTAACTTGCATGGGTCTGAGCTGCCAAGGATACTGTCCTATAGCAAATGGGGGAGGAGACTGAGAAAGAGTTGCTTGACTAGACCCACACAAGAAGACCAGGCCTGAGAATTGGTCTGAAGTGGAAGATTTCATTATACTGAATCACATCATTAATCCAACTAATTCAGTATTTTTGACACTGACCGGCAACAGCTCTCAAGGATTTGGGGCAGGATTCTTTCTTAATGCTACCTGGGATTGGACCCAGGATTTTCTGTGTATGAACCATGTGGCCTGCCACTGAGCTACAGTCCTTCCCACGTCAGGGCTCACCACCAGCATTCCAAATGGCTATACTCTACCATCTAATAATGTCTAAGAATGCATCAGCAAGTTTAAGTCCCTCTATCCTTTCTTCTGTGAGCAGAAAAACAATTTAAAACAGACCATTTTGAGCAGGAAAAAAGCCACAGGGGCAGCATTAAGCATTTCATACCTTTTGCTCTTCTTTTGCTTCTGAATGCAGCTTCTAATTCCTAAATATGAACTTTAGAGGAAACATGCAAAGAACGGAATATTATGTTTGCTAATCTTGATTATTTCAAAAGGGTTTGCATCAAATAAAATGTAGCTGCAACAGAATCAGAATCCACATGGATGAGGCTCCTAAATCGTATCTGCCACAGCCTAGAGCAGGGTGGGTGACATTTCTTTGTTACAAGGCTAAACGTTTGGGATTTAGATGTTTGGTCATCCAAATATTTAAAATGTTTGAAACTAATACAACTGTATCAATATACTGAGAGATTTGGACAGCAATTGATGAAATATGCTCATTTCAATCTATAGGTCAGTCTCTATCTTAACAGAATAGTAAGGGTTCAGGGGAAAAAAATGAGAATCAGGGCAGAGATAAGACATCACTGTAACTCACTAGTTACTTCTTCCAGTGCATGAGCCCTTGGTAATGTTGCTCTTGAGCTAGAAAGAGCCACTTTTTAAGAATCCATGTTATTCTGGCTTAAGAAGGAAGCTCAGGATGGTCTTTATACACCCATCAGCAATCCTTTCTCTCTTGGTCTGGCTTGCTGTTTAAGAGTACAATCCTAATTGACCAAGATGGCCAAAGACCACTGGAGGCAACACTAAATTCAGATCCCATCCAGCCTAGGGATATTGAAAATTATTTAGAACCATCTCATCCTGTTCTAATATTGTGCTGACACTGTGGCTGTGTCCCTAGGCTGGAAGAAATTTGGATTTTGTAGAACTTTATCCCTCTTTATCTGCATTCTTTCTCTGACCCGTTTTTGTTTTCTGTTGGCAAATCTTAGCCAACAGAGAAGTTCTGCTGACTGGTTGCTCTGCTGGCACATTCCTGAGGCAGTCAGCAAAAGGGCGTTCTGCTAGCAGAAGGCCATTTCTGCAGCAGAAGAGACATATCACTAATCCTAACTCCTTACAGCTGTTATATGTCTGAATTATGAGTACAGTGCAAGAGAGCAATTCTAACTTGTCCAGATAACATCCCTATCCCTACCAGCCTGGAGATACTGAAAATTTGAGATATCCTTGCAATTGGCTTCACTTTGTAGTGGCACTGTGACTGCATTCTTTGGCTGAAGGAAGTTTAGATCTGATGTAAATCAACTCCTCTCTCACGCTACCCTTTCTGACAGGACATTGCTTCATCAGCAGGTTTCTGAAATGAACTGGCAGAAAAGGATTCTGTCTGGGTGTTTCTGTCAGCAGAGCAGGATTTCTGCTGGCAGCAAAGGCTTCTGCCTAATCTTAATCCCTTGCAGGCATCACATCTTTAAATTAGAATTACAGTGTAAAACTCCCTGATAACACCTGGATTAGAATCCAGCATATTGCATCACCCAGGATAGGAGTATTGTAATGGGTTTGAAACAAAAATCAACCATAAGGTTTGACGGCACTCAGATTGTGTAATTCAGAGATGACAGATCTTTGGCCCTCCTGTTTGGAAGCACAGGTCTCATAATTCTGTTCCACTGGCCATTAGCAAAGGAGTTTCAGGAATCAATGGTTGTAAAATTAAGACAGACTCGAAAAATGCCGATGAACAGTCATAGGTGAAATCTCCTCCATGAGAAAAGTGCCCTCCTAAATCATTCAGGTTTTATACTCTATCTTGGGGTGGTCTTGTCTGGATAACAGGGGGCCTATCACAGTTTAGATCTTACAGGACAGTCCTGCTTGCCTTAACTATAAGTCAACAGGTTAATATTCAGTTGAAACACAAAGGAAAGCAAAAGGTAGTTCTCTATACCCAGAATAATGTCCCATCCTGGTTTACTGGAAACTCCCAGCATATCCATTTCATAGGCTGCCTTCCTATGGAGAATGGATAAAGGAAATATCTTTGCAGGAGGGCTAAGTGGTTACAGCCAAACACACAATGGTTTGGAAAAGTTACTTTTTTGGCTACATCTCCTGGAATTCCTTAGCTAGACTATACAACAAGTTGTGAATTCTGGGAGCTGTTGTCCAAAAAGGTAATCTTTCCAAGCTCTGCACATCACCAACTCCTCTTTTCAAATGACTGAATGATAAACATTCCGGAAGTAGGGAAAGTGGAAGATATTGTGTTGCCTACTTCCTATAGCTAGATCAGGGAGTCCCTCGGAGCTGAAGTCACCCAATTTGAAATCTCAGTTTGGAGAAGCTCTTCAGCTTCATCTCAACAGAGATTCCAGCTCAGATCTCAAGGTAAAAGATTGAAGGATGTCTATGTAGGGCAAAACAGGGTACCTCAATGCTGAATTGCTCTGATTTCTGTGGGAGTCTCCACTTCCTGCACTTTGTGTTCGTCATCTCACAGCAGGCAGGCAGGCAGGCAGGCAGGAAGGAAGTGAAATGTGACTCATACTCAGGGTATCACTGGCACTATCCAATAGATGCCCATGTAACTCAAACCCATTTTATTCCCAGATTGCAACCAACTACTCACGCTAGCTGGGAGAATAATGGCATTTCCACAGCAACAATCTGTTGCCCTCAGAGCAGTACAGAAATTTAATGTCACTAGACATTAGTGGAAAGATTGCTGTGCCCTACCCAGTGAAGGAGTAATTATGGATCTGTGTTGCACTCTACACTGCTGATCTGTAACTGGCCTAAGGCTAACTTTGTTTTGCTGATAGAGGTTGAACTGGAAATTATTTCCTTTTCTTTTTGGTCACTACATAGCTTTTCCCTTACCAAGAACATGCCAATATAATCTCCTTGGCAATGAGACTTTGTGACTTCTTTTACACCATTCCTTGGTATCTCTTTGTTCCTTCCTCTCTCACTCTCCCTCAGTTCTTCATTTGATCTAAAACTGAAATATACAGGCACTTCCCAGCTCCTCCCCACAAGGATAGTCCTATCACTAGGCAAGTTCCCAGAGCTTCATCCTGCCATTGTCTAGTTCTGGAGACCTTTAGCAAGGCATCATGCTCATTTTAAAAAAATGTTCTAAGCTCTGGGATATATATATCTGCTCCTGGACCAGAGCTTGGAAGTAACTTAGTAGAGACAGTGAGTTACTCACAGTTAGCTTCTTTTTTTCCCAATATTGAAAGTATAATCAAGCTACATCATGATTTTAACTTAATGAGGAATAACATGGTCCCTTTTCAATGTGAATATAACATTACAGGGCATTGCCTCACAGTGAAGGAAAAAAACATGCTGCTATGTGCTGTTTCTTGCACTTGTGCAGACAGACTTTTAAGCAACTGAAAGCTATTTCAAACAGCTCTGCTTCAAAACAGAAACAAGAAATTCCTTTTAAAAATGATGCTAAAATGGCAAATCATTATTTTCAGGCACCCTGGAATACACATTGTAATTCATTATTTTCAAAAGTAACTTTACAAACTCTGTGAAAAGCTTGTGTCACAATTCAGCTTCCTCCAGGCATCGTCCAGATGGCAGCTTTACTAGAATTGATCAAGTTCTTTCCATCTACTTTTGGTGCCAATTGGCACAGTGGCTACACCTTCCATTGGTGTCCAATATGCACTGGACAAGCCCGGAAGGGGATCAACTAGGAGAGAATTTCTGGCAGCTGCCATTTTGCTTCTCCTTAGTTCAACAGAGCCTACGGAAGATGTGAGATACAGAGGAATCACCAACTGCATCACATAATCCCGCACATAAAGCCTGAAAAGTGGTGTATTGTATATAAATAGTTCATTGTCCTGCTGACCAAGTGCTTACTTGGGACCTGTGCTGTCCAAACAAGAATAGTAACTCAGCATGGATTTTATTCAAGAAACTCAAGCTAGCCTGTTTTTGGCTTTTGGACAGGCAATCTGGAGGTCAAAAACTTGCCAGACCATTTTATTTAACCAGTTGACTACCCTAAGGTATCAGGGAAAAACTTCTCCAGTTGCCTCCTTTTTCATTCCCTCCATCCAAGTCACCTTTTGCCCACCCATTGAAATCTTAAAATTGCATAGCTTCTTGAAGGAGACTAAGCTGGTGTCCTGCAGAGAAATTCATCAAGAGCTACAGAATTATTCTAGGCGAAAATATAGGCTTTTATCAGTAGTGCCAAAGTTGTGAATATTTATGTCATTAGCGGGAAACAGGACTGCACTTGTGTCACAATGGGCTGCTGAATGCCAGCTGGTAACCATGGAAACCAGTGGCAACATCAGCAAGTCACCTTTGTGCGCAATGTGATGCATTCTCAAATGGAACCTAAAGCAGAACGCCGCACACAGCAGTCTCAAAAGGCTTCAGGTAAAAATGGGCTCTTTGTGGATGTGTATGTTTGGGGTGAAAGCAGAGACCAAACCAGCAGAGATTCCCACACAATCACCCATTCGTGAAAAACAGGCCAAAAGGTCACAATTAGCTTCTGAGAAAAATCACCACCAAAGAAGATGTGATGGCTCAGCATACTTCTAAACAATTTATTACCAAATGCGACGTGATCTGGTTGGCTGGACTGGTGCTATCGCCATGTAAATCAAGCATATCACTCCCTATATTATCACCCCTGAAAACTGGCACTGTGACAGTTTTAACACTGAATTTTTATTATTGAATACAAAAGAGGTACCCAATTAAACATGGAATGAAACAATCTCCTCTTCCTCTTTTCTTACAGTGGAATTTTAACACCTCCTTTTCTAAGGCTATATATTTCTCCAGTACTGGGGAAAGTATGCATGTGTAAACCAGTTGCTTGGGAAAATAAGGAGAATGACACTATTGGCTTACAGAGGGTACCTGTAGGCTTCCAGTAGGCACCCATCTGGCCACTTTATATATAGACTGCTGGCCTGAGCCACCATGACTATTTTATTGTTGTTGTATACATTTATATTTTTACTGATTCATGACAACTCTCAGGTGAACCTGTTGTAGTGTTTTCTTGGTAAGGTTTCTTCAGAGGAGGTTTCCTCTGAGGCTGAGAAAACGTGACTTGCTCAAGCTCACCCGGTGAGTTTCCATGGCCAAGCAGGGATTTGAACCCTTGACTCCCGGAGTGCTAGTCCAGCACTCAAAGCACTATAC
This sequence comes from Cyclura pinguis, assembly GCA_030412105.1. Classification (NCBI taxonomy): domain Eukaryota; kingdom Metazoa; phylum Chordata; class Lepidosauria; order Squamata; family Iguanidae; genus Cyclura; species Cyclura pinguis. The sequence continues at coordinate 157,031,935 of CM059602.1, forward strand.
TGCGCTGGTTCTTTCTTACATCCTTAGGTTTTCCTAACTCTAGCACTTGGGATGGGAGGAGTGAGCTTGCATGTCTGATTTTTTTTCCTTACAAAAGATTAATTTCTTTTGTTTCTTTTTAGAAGAGAATAGATATGGGCATAAAGTCGACATCCTTATATACCACAGGTTTGATTTGTTGTTTTCTCGTGGTATGGCCTGTTTTTACTCATGAGTTGCTGTTTTTGGTTGTGGAATTGATTATAAGTATAAGCCTGTGAGCAACGTTGTGATTATCCGTTTCACTGGACTTCAGTAACTTTCAGTACACAACCCAATGAAACATGAGACAATCCATGCAACATGGTTTTGATATCGGCCAGTGCTTATTGATCTATCATGTAGATGTATTGCTAACCTAAAAGGTGGAGGACCTTGAGGTCTTCCCGTAGTGCCAGAGTCTCCTTGGAATTTGGGGAATTATTAGCTCAAAGGAGGCCTGTGAGAGGAGGGTAACGGCAGGGTCTTTTCAGCTGTGTATACCAGTACTAACTGAAGAGAGGACTCCAGATAAAAATTAAAAGAGGATTTTATTGGAAATTAATGCACACACACAAGAAGCCAAGCAATCTCATGAACCATACAAGGCTATTGAAGGAAAAAGCAAGAATGGCTGCATAGAGAGAGATCTGGAGTGAAAAGGGTGATATTTACTGGTCCTGAAGCAGAAGATTGAAGTGGAGTGGCTCAAACAAGAGTCTGAGGGCAAGATGGAGGAATGGGAATCTGGGGTGCAGCATGACATCCAATGTGCTAGCAAATTACCTGGACTGTAGTGGAGTTTTTATACTCTATTTCCCACTTTGAAGGGTTGTATGTTAATGGCTTTCTTGCCAAGCAAACAAAAAGGGTCCAGAATGGGCTGATTGTTTTAACTGTATGTAACAAAATATTCATGGAAGTCCTGACAGCCTTGTAATGTCTTGGCTGGGCAAGGTGAATGGGGAAGGTCTCCGTAGCAAATGCACACAGCAGGGGTACTTGCCTGCTTCACATGGCAGTTGCACTTACTATTGTATTTGGAGGTTGAGTCTTTGAGAGGATTATCCCAAACCCATTTATGTCAGGGGTTTCTGTGTAATCCCCTTGAACTTATGATCTGGCCTTGCTGAAGTCATCCTGACCTAGCATACGTTTATAGCCAGCGTCCCACCACCGTATGCTTTTAAAATCATAAGCATCCAGTTTTATAAAATGACATTTCTTGCCAATTTTGCCATCCAACAGGATGGGGGGGGTTGTATGGGGTGGTAATATTATGGTAGTATCAAGTAAGTGAGCCTGTGGCACACACAGGACCTTATTTATGCTGATGATAGAGTGAGCTTTACTGAAGTCCTGATGGAATCTCTGAAGTGACTGGAGCACTGATGAATTTTGGGGGGAAAAGGGTGGTCAGTTGAATGAACCTAACTTAAAAAAATGTAGCAAAGTGATTGATCTGATGCTTTATGGTGAGGAAATCTGGGGGTTAGATATCAGTACCTGCAAAGCCTTGGAAACTTTACAGAACAAATTTCTCTGAAAATTTTATTGGAAGATCTGTAGCTTTTTTGCATACTGAATCTGGTTGTCAATCAGTTAAACAAGAGTAGATTGTTACCAGTTAAGCTATTTCATCAAATGATTTGTCCTTTACCAAATGACCATCTTCCAACATTATGTTACATGAAAATGAGTAACAATCAATGCTGGAAATCAACCTTACAAAATCTCTTACATAGTTCTATATCCTGTAGCTGAACTCTGCCTTGGATATGAACAAGAGGCAATTAAAAGACTGGATTATTTTGGTAGACTCAAGAAGAGATCTGAAAGTAACTGGGATCTCAAAATTCTCTGCATGATTCTCCTTTCTGAAAACTGAGCATTTTAGAGCCAAATATTTGATCAAACTTAAGCCATTTTCCTTAGGAATTGCTTTCACTGAATTGTGACTTCAAGTAATGCCAACTGCAGCTTTAGACAGATGCTAAAATAAAGTTCTAGGAGGACTAGGACATGGAGCAATGGCTTCAAACTTCAGGAAAAGAAATTCTATCTAAACATTAGGAGGAACTTCCTGGTGTTAAGAGCACTTCAACAGTGGAAAGCGTCGCCTGAAAGTGTGGTGGAGTCTCATTCTTTGGAGGTCTTTAAACAGAGGCCATCTCTTGGGAATTCTTTGATTGTGTATTCCTGCATGATACCAGGTTGAACTCAATGGCCCTTGTGGTCTCTTTGAACTCTACGATTCAGTGATTCTGACTCAAAGGTGCTATTTGAAAACAGACTATGCATTCATAGCCAATGTCAGATGGAAGACATTGCACATTACATTTTAATTTGTCCTTTGTACAGCAGTCTCAGAGATTTATGACACCTTTGCTTACAAAGGGGAATGGAACTGGGAACTCTCTTATAAAATCAGTCCAATTTCTTTTGAAAATGACTGTAACACAGAAAGTGTTCCTTATTGTTCTCACTGCAAAAAAGATTAGAGAATTAGATAAAATTGCCACAAATTGCCAAAAAGATTCAAATAACATGATTTTCATGTTGCCAACTTCGAGATCTACCAATAATTTGAATTGTTTTTACCTTTTATATTTGCTTGATAATAATTTTGGTTACTGCATGTAAAATTATCACATGCTTTTTGCACTTTGTACTTTCGGACTTGAATCTTGCATCTTGAATGTTGTGTATATTTTAAAGCTCTCCGCCATGGCCTTCGGCTAGCACAATAAAAGTATTAAATTGAATTGAACTGAACTGAGTTCATTGTATCTGCAAGAAGAGGCCTCTTTAAGTCAGGTAGTGAGAAATATTATTCTAATGGACTTCCGGTGGCTGCGGTGAGGAGCTTGGCTTCACCCCGCTTAGCTCCAGGGGAGACAACCGCCCCACGAGGTCGTGAGCCTGTTTTACGGAGGTAAAAAAAAGGGACAAAATCCCTTTGGGAAAAGGGGTTCGGAGGTGCTTGAAGAAAGACTGGGATTCCAGCGTGGGTGCCCGAAAGAAACATCTGGAGTTAGGGACACCGATAGCTCTGAAGAGGTCAAGCAAACCGCCATTACCTCGTGGAGGCTTCTGAGGGAAAAAATCCTCGCCACCACTTTTTAAAGAAGATAGAAGATTCCGTTTGAGGGCAAGTAACATCAAAACTACATATTTTCGTGGACGGTAAGGTTAACCAACACACCAAAGACCCTACAACTAATCAAAATAAATTAGGAGCTTCAATAGAGGAGCTTCGAAACACTGATCGCTCCGAGTTTAAAGTCAAGAAGAGAGCAGAATGGGGAGAGCGGCTATATAACCGCGTAATCCTGGATGATAATAAATGGAGTTGGAGGAGTCTAAAAAGTGTCTGTATTAATTAATTAAAATTCCATTAAAAGACTCTTACAGTATGAGATTGCAACAACGTTTGGTAGAAGAGCCATGGACTGTTAGCCACTGTATGAGAATAGAGAAAAGTATAAATGATAGAATTGGACGTATGAGAACTGGACATTAAGTAAAGGGAAAGTAAGAAAGCATTGGAAGAAAATAGTGCTGGAGAAACTGAATGACTGAGGAAAAATTTTTTGAAATTAAGGGGAAATTATTTTGTTTGATCCTGGACTTGGTGGAGAGTTAAAACAGAAGTATAGACGCAGTATTTAATGACGGACATCGAATATAGGAAGACGATGAACAATGTATGAGTGTTAAATTTATTTTATAAAGACATTAAAGGTATTACGCTTTTGGAATAACAGATAAGGAAGGAAGAATTTCAAGTTCGGGAAGGTAGTACAAGTGTTTTGGAGAGAAAAGATAAGTGGCACAAGGTCAACTAAGCAGCGAAAACAGCATTAACCCTTTTCTCTATAGTGCTGGAAGAAGAAGCAACAAAAACAGTGAAGGAGCACCATCTAGTGGAGAACTATTATTCTACAATCTAGATTTATTAATTACATTACAGTATATTTTACTAAATTATAGTAATTTATATTACATTATAGCTTATACTTATTAATAAGAAGAAACACATTTATTTGAATATATTTATTGGAAACATTGGCTTATATGGTTTGGGGGAACTTGTAAATATTAAGGAAAATTAAGGAAGTAAATTGTAATAGATAATATTGTAATTGTAGTAATTATTTACATACTGTCTTTGCTTTTCTAATATTGTTTTTTCTTTATTTATTTTTTTGGAATGTGAATAATTATTTGAATTAATTGAAATAATCAATTATATTAAGGACTGGTGAGAATAATTAAGAATTTATAATTAATTGTTTAAGGAGAAAATAGTGGGAAATAGTTGGAAATTAATTGAATAGAGGGGAAAAGATATAGAATAAAGGATTAAATATTAAGAAGCAGGTATGAAGAAATAAATTAGATAAATTTATAATAGACTGATTTACATTTATAGTATATATATTGATTTATACTGATTCATATTGACTTATACAGATTTATATTGATTGAAGTTGATTCATATTGATTTTGATATTGTTATTGATTCATATTGATTTTTATTGATTTATATGTGAGTTATATTGAGATATAGATTTTTTGATTGATTAAGATTGATACGTCTATTTATATAATGATTTATTGATTGAGTGGATTTCTTAAAGGAATTATAAGGGACTGATTAATTGAATACAACTATATAATTTATAAGAGAGGAAATAATCAAACTGAACAATTGATTGTTAGTAGTGATAAGTGGGTGTAACTAATTATTACTATCTGTTATTAATTGTTGATTGCGAGAATACTGTTTGAAAAATTTCATGATGGCATCAGGAACGAGGAAAGCAATGTCAGTTAAACAACAACTTCAAATGAGACCAGCTTTAGAAGAACTACCTAAAGCATCAGAGTTCACACCAACAATTATCGAGGAAATCAGGAAAATGAGGAATGACTTCAAAAAAGATATAAAAGAAATGGTAAGTGACATCAGAGAAATGAAGAAAGAAATGGGAAGTGTTGGACAGACGTTGGAAAATATAACTATGGAAATGAAGAACATAAATAAAAAACTAGATGAATTGCAAGACAGAACTGTGAAATTGGAAAACGAAACTCCACTGTTGGAAAAACAGAAAAAGTAGAACAACAGAATAAAAGCATGGAGATAAAATTTAGAGATAAGTGTATTAAAATAAGAGGACTGAGAGAAGTTCAAGGGGAGGAATTGTATACAAGAGTGATACCATTATTGGCTGAGTTTATAGGATGGAATGCTGAACACTTAGATCTTGAAATTGATAAGATGTTCAGGATCAATTCATTCATTGAGGAAAAAAAGGAAGTTGCCAAGGGACATTGTAATATATTTTTTGAGGGAAAGAGTGAAAGATCTGGTGATCCAACAGAGTTATACAAGTAAACTTATGATCAAACAGAATGAACTCCAGATATTTAGAGATGTCCCCACACAGGTGTTGAAAAAAAGAAAAGAATATTATTTTCTGACCCAGGTGTTAAAACGAAGTGGAATATCTTATCGCTGGTGTAGACTAGAAGGAGTCACTTTCATGTACAAAGAAAAAAGATTTACACTAAATACAACATTAAAAGCACAAGACTTTTTAAAGAGATACAAGGAAGAACTTAGGAAAAGACGTACAGAAGAACAAGAACAAGAAAGAGATTACGAGAGATCAAGAGCACATAGGGAAGAAATTCAAAAAGATCATCAAAGGAGATTAAGTGAGGAACTTGAAGGGGAAGTGAAGAAAACAGATCAAGAAAAGGAAAGAGATATAGATCAAGAAGAAGAAGAGGAAGAAGTAGAAGATGAGGAAAAGGAAAGAGAACAAGAACAAGAACTAGAATAAAAAGAAAGAGAAGGAAAAGGAAAAGGAAAGGAAAAAAAATAAATATGAAAATAACATCATGGAATGTCAGGGGAATGAATGCAGCAATTAAAAGAAAAAGGATATTTCACCATCTAGCAAAAATGAAATCAGACATAATTTGCTTACAAGAAATCCATATAAGGGACAAAGATCTAAAATATATGAGGAACCCGAAGATGGGACAAGAATTTTCAACAGCAATAAAGAAGAAAAAAAAGGGAGTGATGATATATGTGAATAAAAAATATAATGCAAAAGAAATTTTTAAAGATAACAAAGGCACGTTAATTGGTATAGAGATAGAAACAACTTGTAATAAGATTTTATTAGTGGGAATTTATGGACCACTAGAAAATAAGACTTTGTATTATGAAAATTTAACAAAGAAGCTATTAGAATATGATTACCAAGAAATAATAATTATGGGAGATTGGAATGGGGTGATAAACCCAGATTTGGATCGAACATTAAAAAAGAAGGGAAAAACGCCACAAAGAAAATTACCAAAGACATTTGATGAATTTATGGATTTAGTTTCAGTAAATGATGTATGGCGACATTTATATGGAGATGCGAAAGAGTATACGTACTTCTCGGAAGTACACAAGACCTGGTCAAGGATCGATATGTTTTTAGTATCTAAAACTTTATGTAAAAAAGTCAAGAAAATGGAGATTCTACCAAGGTCTTTATCAGATCATTGTCCCATCACGATGACAATACAAGAACAAAAGGGTGAATATAGATGGATTGTGAAAGATGAACTGTTAAGAGATGAGAAAGTAATAGAAAAGATAAAGCAGGAAATAAACATTTTTTTTAAAGAAAATTCAGAAAAAGGAACATCAAATAAGATAGTATGGGATGCAGGAAAGGCAGTGATACAAGACCTATTTTTACAAGAGGAAGCCTATAAGAAAAAATTAAAGAAACAGAAATATCAAAATATTGTGGTAGAACTTAAGAAGAAAGAGGAAGAATTAAAGAAGGACCCAAGAAATTCAAAGTTATTGAGAGAGATTAAAATTCTTCAGAAACAAATGTCCATGGAAGACAGACTGGAAATAGAAAAGAAAAGAAAATACACATGCCAGAGATTTTTTGAGCAGGCTAATAAGGTGGGGAAGTGGTTAGCATATAGACTGAAAAAGGAAAAAGAAAAAAGATTAATTACAGAAATCAAAAAAGGGAACAAGATATACAGACAACAAAGAAAAATTAAGTCTATATTTCACGAATATTATAAGGAATTATTTGAGGACCCAAAAGATACGGAAGAATATATACAGCAAGTAAAGAAATATTTAGACGAAATTAAAGTAGACCAAATTCAGGAAGAGCAAAGAACAGAGTTAAATAAACCCATTACAAAAGTTGAAATTAGAACGGCAATTCAAAAATTGAAAATTGGAAAAGCACCGGGACCGGATGGATTCACAGCAAGGTATTATAAAGTATTTCAAGATCAATTAATTGACCCTATTCAAAAGTTGTTTAATGAATTGGAAATGATGGATAGACCAGATTCATGGGGGGAGGCGACAATTACTTTAATACCTAAAGAGGGCAAAGATCAGTTGGAAGTAAAGAATTATAGGCCAATATCCCTATTGAATACTGATTATAAGATATTTACATCTATTCTGGCAGAAAGACTGAAGAAAATTTTAAATAATTGCATACATGAGGATCAAAATGATTTTTTGCCGGGAAGATCAATAAAAGATAATGTAAGAGTGATATTGGATATAACTGAGTATTATCATAAACATAATGAGAGAAAAATGGGACTGATTTTTGTAGATGCTGAAGATAAATATGGGGGAAAGATTTATTGATTGGATAAAAACGATATATAATAATCAAACAGCGAGTATTGTAATTAATGGAGATAAAACAGAAAAATTTGACATCAAGAAGGGAACAAGACAAGGTTGTCCCCTGTCACCCCTAATTTTTGTAATAGTGTTAGAAATATTAAATTGTAAGATAAGACAAGATATAGAAATAAGAGGGGTCAAAATTGGAAATCAAACATATAAATTAAGGGCCTTCGCAGATGACCTTGTAATTATGTTAGATGATCCAGTTAAAAGTATATTAAGATTAATTGGGATTTTTCAAGATTTTGGAAAAGTAGCAGGATTCAAGGTTAATATGGATAAAACAATGATGTTAATAAAGAATATTAAAAAAAAGAAGAAGAGGAAATTGAACAATTGTCCCATTTTAAAGTATCAAAAAAAGGGAGGTATTTAGGAATCAATATTACTAATAGCAATACGGATTTATTTGATAACAACTATAAGAAAGTCTGGGGAGAAATAAAAGAAGATCTGAGAAGATGGTCAAAACTCGATTTATCATTGATGGGAAGGATCACAACAATCAAAATGAACATCTTACCGAAAATGATATTTTTGTTTCAAAACCTCCCGACTATCTTAAACGATGCACCTTTTAAGCAGTGGAAGAAGGAATTATCAAAATTTATTTGGAATGGCAAGAAACCAAGGATAAAATGGACTGTATTAAAAGATACACAAGAAAGAGGTGGATTAGGATTACCTGATTTAAAATTATATTTTCATGCTAGTTGCCTTTGCTGGATTACGGATTGAATTAAGTTAGAGAATGCAAGACTATTAAAGGTGGAGGGGGCGGATCTCTTTTTTGGCTGGCACACCTATATGTGGTATGATAAGGTAAAGGTAAACAAGGAATTTAATAACCATTTTATAAGAAAACCTTTGTTAAAAGTATGGTTACAATATAGAAATAAATTATATGCAAAAATACCACAATGGGTGTCAGCGCATGAAGCGTTTTATAGAAGAGAGAAACCCCAATTAAATAAATGGTTAACATATAAAGATTTAACAAAAGTTCAAGGTGAAAACATAAGTTGGAAAAGTAAGGAGGATATGGTTAAAGGTGATATTATTTCACACTGGTTACTGCAAAGGCAACTAGAAGAAAGGTTTAAGATGGATATGACGATGCAAGGAATTGAAATAAGGGAGAAGGAGTTTGATAAATTGCTAAAACCAGAAACAGACCATTTGATAGGCAAAATATACAAAATCTTATTAAATTTATGTATGGAAAAAGACACGGTTAAGGACAATATGATAAGGTGGGCGCAAAATTTGGGACATGTAATTCCACTGCAGAGTTGGGAGAATTCTTGGAAAGATGTGAAAAAATATTGTATAAGTACAAATTTAAAAGAAAATTACTATAAGGTATATTTTCGATGGTACTACACACCAGTGCAAATTGCCAAAATAAGTAAAAATATGAAAAATACGTGCTGGAAATGCACGGAGAGAGGGACTTTTTACCATATATGGTGGTCTTGTGCTAAAGCAAAGAAATATTGGAAAGGTATTCATGAATGTATTGTTAATGCATTTCAAATTAATTTCCCTATGAGTCCAGAAATATATTTATTAAATATGTTAGATACTAAGTATTTTAAAAAGAATTCATTGAGAAAAATGATAATATATATGGTAACAGCGGCAAGATTAATATTTGCACAACAATGGAAATCAAAAGAAGTCCCTGATCTGGATGATTGGTTATGGAAATTGTATGAACTTTGGGAAATGGATGAATTAACATCAATATTGACTGATAGACCAAGAAAACAGATTACCGAAGAATGGAATTTAGTTAAACCCCTTTGAGAAGCCCAATGGGGAAAACAATAGTAAATGAATTAGATAATTTGGAGTAAAATAATGATGATGATGATGATGATGATGATGTGTGGTTAAAGAAAAACTTGGAGGAGTAAACATTGTAGTAAGAAATAAGAAATATTGGAAAGAGGTAGTGGTATGATGGTTAGAGTATGGAGCATAATGAATTGTTGGTCGCTTAAAGGTAAAGTATAATCGCCCACGATTTATGTAGAAGTGATAAGGGAAGGTTGGTAGGTAGGTATTGAGATTGTATTAATTTTCTTATTTATTATTTTGATTTTTCCCTCCCATTGGTATGTATAAGAATGTATAAAAATGTATAAATGTAAAAGGTAGGATGTTTGTTATTTAAGTATATAATGTATAGAAATGGTGGAAGTATACTTATGTTTATGTAAAAATTATATAATGTTTTATCTTTGTGACTTTAATAGAAATATTAAAACACAAGAGAAATAATATTCTAATTTGGTCATAAAAATGTTGGCATATGGTAAAGCCATACGAATATCCATGGCAGTGTCACTGATCTGAATATACATATTCTTAATCCTGAAGTCACTGTGGGTAATGGGGAAGTGTTTGGTTGCTAGGATATGCTGCAGCTCCATCTGAAATAATATTTCTGATGTCTGATAAGACTTTGAATGGTATGTTGGTATAAGAGCCTCAACATCTATGGTAGCTATGATGGTACTCTGAGAGATTATCAATAGATTGTAACTTCTTTAAGGAGCTGCTGGTATCCAATAAGTAACTCAGGAATACTAGTTACATATGAACTTGTTACCCCAAAAGGTGAGGGACCTTGAGGTCCTCCAGCAGTGTCAGTGTCTCCTTAAAAAGGTGGGGAATTAAAGCTCAAAGGAGGCCTGTGAGGGTGGGTAAACATGTGGCCTTTTCACATGTGTATAGCAATACTAACTGCAAGACACCAGTTGCAAGTCAAAAGAATGCCTTTATTGGGGAATTCATAGACACGCACAAGCAATCAAGCAATCTCACAAACCATACAAGGCTAGTGAAGGGAAAGAGATCAAAGTTGGATAGCAAGAGATTTTGGGGTGAAGTGAGTGATAATTACCATTCCAGAAGCAGAAGATCAAAATGAGATTGCTCAAACCAGAGTTTGAAGGCAGCACAGAGCACAAATACCAGTGAGCCAACAGACAAAGTGACACACCTACGTGCATCCAAGTTACTACAAAGTGTCTAGCTTGGAGCCAGGGTGTAAGTACCCTGTTTCCTGCCCTGAAGGGGAATGTGTTAATTGCTCTCTGGCAGGGCAAACAAAAGGGGTCCAGAATATATTAATGGTCTTAACCTCAGGTAACAAAGCATTGATGGGAGTCGTGATAGTCTCTTAATGTCTGGACAGGTGTGGGAACAAAGGAGAGTTTCCATGGGAAGAGGTTACAGGACAATAACCATCAATTGTTTCATTGAGGCAGTCTCATTTGCTATTGTATTTGAAGGCTGAGTCATTGAGAGGATTATCACAAGACCATCAGCACTGGGGCTTTCCCATCTAGTGTTCTTTTGAACTTACAAGCTGGCCATGCTGAGGTCATCTTGTTACCAGGCCATACAGCCCCATGCTTTGATATGGTTTAAGTGGTGAAATATGATTTAATTGGCACAATATATTAGTTGGCATAAATATAAAATATACCCTGCTATGGCTGTATGGTCATGCTGACCAAGAGCGAAAAGGCTAGACAAATATGTGCATTGCAAAATAAGGTCAGGAAAGACCTCAAGGCATAGCTGGGTCACAGTCAAGAAATCACCAGGAAACTCCAGTGATAATGGATTTGCAGTTAGCCTCCGATGACTCAACCTTTAAGAGACAATAGCATCTGGGAGAATACCACAGAACGACTGATTGTCTTAAATCCTCTTCCTTTGACCTGCAAGGTTCCCTTTTGTCCCCCCATCTGTCCAACAATTACTGAGCTATCAGGACTACCTTTAGTTCTTTGTCACCTAACACTAAGGCCATTAGCCCATTCCTGACCCCACTATTCACTCTCAGGACTCCATTGTTTACTCTGCTGGAGAGACATTAACACCCTCACCCTCTAGGCAGAAATAGGGTATTTAAACCCCAGCTTTTGGCCAGCCAACTCGCAGCACACAGATTGCTGATCACCATTCTGCTGCCCTGATTTCTGACTGTGTACTGTCCTTAGACTTGCATCTAAGCCACATCTCTGCTTCTTTGCTGCTCTTCTGGATTGGTAAATATCACCCACTTCACCCTAAATCTCACTATCCAAAACTTTCCTCCCTTTTTCTTCAGTTAGCCTTGTGTGACTGTGTGACCGCTTGGATCTTGTGTGCGTGATTGTAATTCCCCCAATAAAACAATTAAATTTACTTTGGATCTCTGGCTGGTTCTTCCCTACATTAACACTGGTAAACATAACTATAAAAGATTTTGTTAGGTTACCCCCTCCCTTTGCAGGCCTCTTCTTTGAGCTAATATTCCCCACCTTTTCATGAAGGTGCTGGCATTGCAGGTGGATCCTTGAGTCACCCACATTTTGGGGTAACAGCATGTCTTAGCACACAACTTCCAACCATGTTCTTTTCCACATGCCTTCCAGCCATAAGTGTATGATTTTTATACTAGGAATGATATGTCTTGCCAATTAAATGATATTTCTCATCAATTATACTTTACCATGGAGTGGGGGTACACGGCATGGCAACACATTGTGGATACAGTCTATTTCACTAGACAGTCCCATTATAACAGTAGCAAAGCCTGAGATTATGGGATGCTTAAAACATCTTAGCCCATATGTTTTCAGTGACAGATAAGAACTGTTTGGCTGAGTCAAATAGAAGTATGTCCCAATATATGATACACATAGAACGGGGCCATTTGAATAGTCTAACATGCAATCAACTTTAGAGGAAGCATGCTTTATTTTACTGTGCTAAAAAAGACCAGGTTTGCTGAAGTCATGGACAGGCAAACTATCAGTTTGTAAGCTAGTATAATGAGCTATAGAAACAATACAAATCTTTACTTGCAGTCTTACATCTGCTACAGACTTACAAGTAGCCTAAGAAAAGCCACCATCTTTCAGTCTCAACCCCACTGCTATCTGCTATAGGGAGATAATAGTATTGTCACATACTCCTCATGCCTAAGTGGTGATAGTTTCTCAGGCAACACTATGGATTTAGTTTAGATAAGTTTGTACAAGAGACTACTTTATTTAGATGAGAGGCTAGTGGATACTTAGAGTGTCTTTGTTTTTTTCTTTGTAATTGAAACCAGTTGGTTACAGGAATTCCAGCTGAAAAATACCTGGAGTTCCTCGCCTCTGATTTACATATATATAACCAGAGTACAAGTAGAGGCAAAAAAGCAGTCCAAGAGCAGGTAGCAGATGTTCAGTTTTGTCTGACATTGTACAAAATCCTGTAGATGAATTGGCTATTCAGAAAATATCCATATACACAAAAAAGGCATGGGAATCACGCAGCCCTCCAGTGTTGCTGGACTGCATCAGTCCTATGGTAAGGGATGTCAGGGGCAGCAGTCCATAAACATCTGTAGGCCACAAGATCCTAAGCCCTGCACTACAAGAGCACCAACAGTGGACTTATATGTACAGTAAACAAGTCCTCGTGTTCAGTGGGGCTTATTCTCAAGCAAGAACTGCAGCCCAAAATTCCTTTATCAAACCCCTCTTTTGCTCCCAGTGATAATTCAAGCAAACTCAGAGTGGGACACTGTTAACGTGGTCAATTTGCCTTGCACAGTTATTATTAAAATTCCCAGGATAATGCATGTAAAGTACTTCGAACACTGTAAAACACTCTATAAATCATGGATAAGGAAACGTCCACCCTCCAGATGTTTTGGAATACGCCTCCCACAATCCTGTGCCACATGAGGCTGATGGGACCTGTAGCCAAAAACATCTGGAGGGACAACCCTCCCAGCACTCTTGCTATAAATGCTAATATATTATATTTGAATCTGCAGAATAAGGCAGATCTATTTGGACTATTCTAATTATATGGGTTTTTCTTTAAAATAAATCATCTTTTACATCACATGAATCCATTACGGAGATAGAAAATGAAAGGGTATCAAAACCAAAAACTGAAATCCATGTATCTGTTTCTGACAGTTGTGCATATTAGTCATATAATTTATCCATGCATGGACAATTCCTCAAGAAAAATAAAATAAAATGTTGTTTAGTTTAAAAATAAAATGGTAATGGTAGAAGACTGATATAAAAACTGTTTATTTTAAATGGGCACTTTTCAAAAAATGTGAAACGTTCAAAGGAACTGAAGCTGTTAAATCATGTATGGACTTGGATTTACCATTCCTGGTGGTCTATGCACCACTAAAAGAGCATAAATTAATGCTAGTTAGCAATGAATAACTTATTTTCTCATCAATTCAACAGTTATTTTCACTGGTAAGACAAGCTCCATATATATGGAGGAAGACAGACTATTTAGGAAATAGATGGGGGTTTGGATGGACATCAGGGGCAACCATGTATCTCTAGTCAAGGAGGCATCAATGGCTAATTGGCATATTAATGTCTGAACTCTTCTGGAAAATCATAAAGCCAATTAAGTGCAGAACACTTGGGATGAAATCAAAGGGACTTTGGGTGTATGAGTGGTGATTAAACGGCTCTGTCATATGATACTGAAGGACACGACTTATAAAAATGGTTAAGCAAAAGCTATTTACATTTTCCCAAAAGCTTAAGAATTGAAATGTGGGAAAAACATATGTCATATATCAGTCAGTCATGGCTGGCTATAATTCTACTGACTGTATACCAACGACAGAAAAATAACAGCCATCCAGAAATTGCTGGACTACAACTCCCTTCTTCCATCAGCCTTGGGTGTGCTTATTAGGATTGATGGAAGATGTAGTCTAACAACATTCAGGCTTATAATCCAACCTTGTTACATGCAGAGGTGAACCAGAGTTTCTTGCTATATAATGTGTGAACCCTTGCCCCACTCCTTACCAATAGTCTCCTTTCCCTCCCTCTGCCACTGGGCTAACACTGTTGCTAGCAAAGCCACAGGACTGGCTGGGAGCTTTGACCTATGCAGCAAGCGTGTGGCTGGGCCTGCCATATAAGAGATACAACTTTCCTTACAGATTCTGCTCAAACCAACAACAGACATAAATATGTCAAAACTAATACAGTTAACTATTACTGTGTGTTTAACTAATAGTTAAGTAATTCTTAAGCATCACAGAAGTAAAGAATACAACTAGTATTAGAGTGTCACTCACAAGAGGCATGGTTAAAAACAGAAAAACAAAATAAGGTTGCATCAATTTTCACTGTGTATAAAGTGTAAGGCATGGCATGATATTTACAAGTAAAACTGGTCTGCCCCACACCTTAACTATCTAAAGGTACATCCACATATACTAATTGCAAAACACTGGGAAAATGAGATAAACACACTCACTGATCAGGAGTTTCAAGGAGTTAAAGAAGAAGAGAAGAGATGGAGTATTGGTGGGGTAGAGGTTGTTGCCTCATTTGAACTTTGGACTGCCAGGTTGCAACAAAGAGAACTTTATTATACCTTTAAATTTCTTATTCATTGATGGATGAGACAGCTGCTTCTCCCTGTTATTCAGCAAGTGAAGTCAATGTCTGCTTTCATTTCCCTTCTGTGTGTAGCAGACAGGGTAAAGGGTGAAAAGGGAATGGAAGAACCCACAGGTGCTTTGTCTCACATTATATCAAATAGGGTTAAGATCTGAGACACTTTGCTGCCTGAGATGCAATAGCAAATAGTGTCCCCCTCTCCAGATGAAATTCAGAGTACATTGGACCAGTCTAGATATTTTGACATCTGAAGCAGAAAATCCCAAAAGTAGGTCTCTTCCTCCCTGAGAGTAAAAATAAAACAAGGATAGATCTTTAAACAGATTCTATACCAAAATTCTACGAGTGACTTATAGAGGTATATATAACTATGACAGAATGTTACCCTGATTTCTGGGGGTCCCGGGAGGGACACTTCAATGTGCTCAAAATAATGGGGAATGGGAATTAGCTGAGAGCACTAGTTAGCAATGCGAGAGGCAGGGCAACAAAGCGAGATCTTGAACCCAGTGTCTATAGGGTCAGGCCGAGTCAATGAGCAAACAGAAGTAAATAATAATAATTGTTTTATTGATATACAGTCAAACACGTGTATGCAACACAAGCACATGAAGAACTATAGAAATAAAAGTAGGAGTTGGATAGAGGGATTTTAAGAGGAGCTTTAGTATGGGAAATATTACACCTGTCCTGAAGCCTGGGTAGTCAGAAGACGAAGTCCGTGGAAGTGAGGATTCTCAGCACAAGGAGCTGAGGGGAAGGCTCGCTGGACGAAGTGACAGCAAGGCAGGATGGAAGGCAAGAGCGATCCAACGAGACGCTCAAAGTCAGGGGTTCTTATAGGGTAAAATGTGGCCTAGGCTAGTCCGTTCTTGGGGATAACAATGAGTTTCGGGCTGGAGACAAAGCCTCCGAAAGGTCAGTACTTTAGATGATTGAATTATGACAGCATTGTCAATGGAGTAGCCAGTATGCAAACGCAGAGTGCTTGAGAGTTGTATAGTCCGTTCATCAAGCTGCCTGCTCAAGGCAGGGGATCTTTTGTAAACAGTGTGCATACATAATGTGGTATTGCCTTGAGATCTCCTAAAGCTGCATTCAGCAATGACTGGCCTGCCGGGATTGAGATTTGAATGGTTCGGCTATTATCAGCCGTGCCTGTGTGCGTGCTTGTCCGGTGGCCTCGCAAGCACATGGAGAGGAATGGGTAAAGAAGGCCAAATTATTGATATCAAATGATATCTAATATACCACAAGCTCGGGCTAAAAACTGCGGTAACAAGAACCTGCTTCTTTCTCTCTTTCTCTCAGACAGGTATGGCACCTTCTTAGCCTGACAAAGTACTTTGTCACTTCACACACAGGTCTGCCTTCCCCCTTTTAACACCACTTCTGACAGCCTTTCCACACCATATTATTTTAGTGCTATTATTGCATTTTCAACATCCTATGGAATTCTGGGATTTGTAGTTTACTGAGGCCAAAGGTGCCCCTCCCTAAACTAAAAACCCCAGGATTCCATAGGATGTTGAAAGTGGAATAATAGCACTATAACGGTGTAGTGCAGAAATAGCCTAAGTAAAGCGTGAGGTGATTCAATGGTTATTTAGAACCCCTTTAATAGTTTTATGGTAGCATGTTTTCTGTTTGGTTTAAAATACTGTATATTACTCAGCTGAGTCAATACTTATAAAAATAAACTATAGTCTTTAGTAAAATAACATACAGAACAAAGTATTGGAGTTCATATGTAGATCAAAGCTAATACAGTTCTTCAGAGTTCTTTTAGACAATTTCCTTATATCTTGAAACCCTTATGTAAACATCAATCTCATAAACAGTACATTGGCTACATTTTCACCAAAGGCTCAACCCTCATATCTGGGTTAAACTTTCTGACCAGATTCTCTAATGGTTTGGTTACTCTTCTACCTCTCTCTAGGCTTTCCCTGAGAACTAAACCCGCCCCACTCAGACAACCTCCCTAGCTGACTGTGAGACTTTATTCCAGCTCTTTTTCACTGAAGGACTCAAAATGACACTCAGTGCTTGCCTTTTTATATATTCTCCTCTCATGCCTCCAGCCCCTCCCTCACACTAGTGTGCTTCAGTTCTCTCCTGAGTAGTAACCTGATGCTAGGCTGCTCTGGCACTCAGGATAGCCACACCCCCAGGACTCTATCACAATAACAAATTAATAATTTCCTTTTGTATAATCAGCAACTAATAATTTGCTGCCTTTTCATGAAATTGAAAAACTGCTGCCTGTGACATCTGCCTCATTCTGCCCAGTGGCAGGGCTCGCCCTGTTGTCAGAAACTCCCCAGCTGTGGCGTGTCCACCTTATGAAGTTCCTCCTGAATTATCTGAAATATAACTAAAACAATACCACAAGTCTGCATTTTTGCTTAAAGGTCCTGTAAGGTAAAATGAGCAGGTGGGACACTGATAAGGTTATTAGTATCACATTTTTTAATTCACTAATGGAAAATAAGAAGCTTTGCCAAGTTGAGTTACTGAAGGCCCCAAAATTCTACAGTACCAGTTATGTGACTGATAGTCAGCTTCAATTAAAGGGGTGGGGAATGCACAAGCCACTCACAGAACTTGGCTACAGAAACTGTTTTAGAGAGCAATTAAGTCTCATATTTTAACCTGAGTCAGCACAGATACTATCTCTTCCCCTGCGAAGCATTTTTGTTGATTGCTGTAGTACTGGGAGCAAAAGTTAACTTTGTGACTTTGCACACTTAAAAATTAATTGTGTTTGTCTTCCCATAGGTCAGCCCATTATGCATAGCTACAGATAGAAGTGTTGTGTTTGCAAATCAAAATTCAGAGGTGAACAGAGCCATGAAGCTATCAAGTCATCTTAATCTGCAATTCTAGGAATCATGTACAAAAAAGCCCATCAGAACTCCCAACCTTGCCATCCAACATTCCATTACTTCTAAGACAGGTATTAACTAGTAGCCCACTCTTTCATAAAACAAATTAGACTATTTTGTCTCTCCAAAGGGACAAGTTACTGTAGCAAAATCTGGACATTGAGTATTCAAACACATATGAAAGGAACAGATGACTTATCACACTGCTATTATTCCACTGTCAACATCCTGTGGAATTCTGGGGTTTGTAGTTTAGTGAGGCCCAAGAGCTCTCTGGCTGAGAATTCTAAATGCCCTCTCCCAAACTGCAAGCCCCAGAATTCCACTGTGTGTTGTCATGGCAATTAAAGTAGAGTAACAGCACAATAATAGTATACTGTGATAAAGCCCAGAGAGAATATATGGGCTAGCCCTATCCCCTACCCATGAGTACTGAATGCTTAAAAGATTAACACTTTCCAAATGTTCATAGAATCATACAACAATAGAATTGGAAGTAACCACAAAGGTTCATTTAGCCCAACCCCTTAACATACAGGCATACACAGCATTTCTGAAAGAAATTCATCCAACATCTGCTTAAAGATCTCCAAAGATGGACACTCTACCACTGTCAAAAAGCTCTTACAATAAAGAACCTCTTCCTAATGTTTTGGAGGAATTCTTTTTCCTTATACTTTGAATCAGTTCACGTTCTGGTCTCTGGAGCAGCAAACAAGTTTGCTTCATCTTCTCTATGGCCCTTTTTGCACAATATTTGTCATGTGAAAGGGCCTCTGGAGCATTGTGCGATTGCGAGGAGCGTTTCAAATGATGTCCTCACAATTGCATGATGCTGCCGGGGCTGGCAGGCGGCAATCGCACACTATTTCATTTTCGGCTTGTAGCCAAAAATGGGTGCGCAATTGTGCATCGCTCCAGGGCCCCACCCACACTTACCTTGCGTACGGAGCTCTGGAGCTGCGGCCCTCACGCTTCCTCCCTCAGCGCAGCCTGGGAAAATATCCAGCTGCACTGCGGAAGGAAGAGGCGGAGCGCTCACGCTGTCTGCTGGCCAGCAGGCAACAGCTGCAGAGCCGAAGCAGTGGGGACTCAAGAGCCTCTTGCAAGAGGCTGCTCGCATGATCCCCGCGCCACCACGCTGGATGAAGGTAAGGTGTGGAAAGGGCCTATGACATCCCTTCGTGTATTTAAATATGGCTGCTATATCATCTCTCAGTGTTCTCTTCTCTAAGCTAAACATATCCAGTTCCCTAAGCTGTTGCTCAGTTTTCAGATCTTTTACCATGTTGGTCACCCCCTCTGAATGCATATCTTTTTTGAACTGTGGTGCCCAGAACTGCACACAATCTTTCAGGTGATATCTGACCAAACAGAAGGCAGTGGCACTATTAGGTACTTCAGTCGGGACTTTGCATTCCTGTTGATGGAGCCCAGAATTGCATTGTGTGACAGAGCCTGGGGTGTGTGGTTAGCCTGAGAAGCAGGCCTGCCTTAGCAACAGGTTGCCAAGTGATCCAACAGGCTTTGGGTAAGAGAGAAACCCAGCCAACTGGTGTATAGGAGAGACTGAGCTTCCTGAAGAGGGGCTCTATATAAGGGAGGACGATTTGCTTTTTTTTTGGTTTTGCTTTTTTTTTTTTGGAGTTCCGGGGAGAGATTCCTTCAGGGAGAGAGGGAGGAAGGGTTTTGGTAGATAAGAGTGTGGTTTTCTTAGAGGCCTAGTGAGAGGAGAGACCAAATCACTTCTGAGTCGGTCAGAAAATGAGACCCTGACTTAGGGATTGGGGAAGTCAAAGCAAGGGAAGTCAAAAGTCTGGGTGGGTATGAAAGCTTTGTACCTGAATAGCGAGTTGAGCTGAAGAATCTGGTTATACATTTTTGGAAGTTCTATTTTGCCTGTATATACTCATAATACCGAGTACCTTTTCCTTGTTTGTTGTTTTAATAAAGATTGCATTCTCTTTTTATAATTTCTGACTCAGCAGAGTACTTTTCTTCAGTTCTATTTTTACAGAAACATGCTACCACAGATTATCAAATCCTTTTGAATAAGACCAGAGAGGCTTTATTCCTTTTCCACTAAGGTGGCAGGTTTAAAAAGGGAAAGCAGGGTGTATAAGAAGGTGGAGGTGTACAGCGTTATAGAGAAGCTGGAAAGGGAGTCTCCAGTTATTAAAAGAAAAGCAGACCTGGCCCCCTCCACACGTTGGCTTTTTTTGGCTGCTGCATCATACTGTTGATTTATGATCCTTAAACTCACATATTAGACATTTTGGCTCAAGTAACATTTCACAAATTATAACAAATCTATTTCTTATTCCGAAAAGTTCAGGGAGATGGACTCTTCTGAACAAAATTCTGATAAACTGACTTTTGGAAGTCTTTTCATTCCTTAATTATCCAGATTACTTCAAAACATACTGATTGGTATATGTACAAATATAGAAAAGCAAGTTGGCTACCATATAAATGAGGAGTTGAGAAATAACCTGGAGCAAGATAAAGCCCTTTTTACTGAGGAATTTATCCACATGGCCTTTTGTCTCACAGCAATCAAGTTATTTAAGCAAACAAACACATAACTGGTATAGAAACAATCACTTCCATACCTTCTCTGCAATAATACAATGGTACCACTTTGGTGATACACATCCCACATTCCATCTTCTGCACTGCCTCACTGACCCCACCTTCCCTACCTGTGTCCATGCTACATAGTGCATATATGCTGCTTGTTTTTCCTTTTCTTTTTTTGTTTCAATTGTTCTGCAGGAGGGTTTTTTTAAAAAATGTTTTGCTGTAATTGTATAATTGCAGCATGTTGGTGACTGTCCCAGTGGTGCAATTTCACAATTACAAAAAAACACAAATTTTAAAAAAGAAATATGAACCAGGAAACAAAGTAAAAAAAAATGTTCCTGTTTTGTTTTGTTTTTTGCTACAATTGTACAATTTCAGTTGCCACAGCAATGCAATTGCACAGTTATGACAAAACAACATTTAAAAAAGAAATGTGTACCAGGGAACAGAGTAAAAGCAACATTGTTCTTGTTTTGTTTTGTTAATACCACAGTTGCAAAATTTCAGTTCCCCATTATGCATTTTTGTAGTATTATTGTTTGTTTTGCTGTAATTACATAAATGCAGCGCGCCAGTGACTGCCACAGTAGTGCCATTGCACAATTCCAGCAGAACAGTTAAATTATCTATCTATCTATCTATCTATCTATCTATCTATCTATCATCTATCTATCTATCTACCTACCTATCTAGATACACACAGAGACACATACATACATACATACATACATGTACCAGGGAACAGAGTGAAAGTAACTATTTCTGTGCATCATAATGTCTTCTTTGTCCAGACACTGGAAGTGGAATGACTTTACCCTGCTTGGGGATAGGGAGAGATAAAAAGGGAAAACTACACCCACTCATATCACATGACTGCCAGAATATCAGAACTGCATTGGAAGGAAATTGTCACACCAAGGAACAATAGTTGAACAGCTGTGATATTAGCGCCATTAATGAGTTTTTCCCATCAATGAAAAGATGAAGTCCAATAACCACAGAAATGCAATGCAACAATGGGAGAGTCATGACATCGGGTGAAAAGGAAAGACCAAACACAGAACTAAGCCAGTGCAACAAACCTACTGAGTGATGAAGTCCCGAGTTTTGGACTGAGAAACACGTTTGCTACAGTTTGTTTGAAGTTGCATTCTATGGTGTCTAGGCATTTGATCCTCAATTAGGACCTTTAGGTCAGTTACAATCCAGGCTACTGTAGATTACAATCGTGCCTACAGTAAACACCACTACTAACAACATCACTTTACTTTTTTTTTTTTTGTAGTGTTCAAAAATAGTCTACAAAGAAGAAAGAAAAGATGGGGGACAGCAAATTATGGAAAAGACAGTTGTATATACTAAAGTTGGGGAGAGTAGCTCCCATATGAGGTTTGACTCTTAAAAACTAGAAGACCACTGATCTAGATTAGGGCTGGGGAATTTTTGCCCTTGGGATGTTCTACACCACAATTCCCACAATCCTTTACCATGGCTATGTTGGATGGAGGTGATGCGAGACATAGAAAAAAGCATGGAGAGAGTCAAAAGTTTCCACTCTGGTCTACATTCTTGGTGGTGACCTCAGTGTCACTTCTTTAAGTGACCCCAGAACATTCCAAGCAATTACAATGAGATCTCTGCAAGGGTACTTAAAACAAAACCAGGCTTTTCTAAGTGTTACAGTTACCAACATATGGTCCCTTTATTTATGGTCGAGTTTCAGGGAAGAGGAGGAGCCTAACACAGCCTGGGTTTTAACTATTTCTAATATTTACTTATTTTCCCACCCCAATATAGTTCACTTCACTCATGTATCACCTAGCTTTGGCAGCAGATCCTATTTGTGAAATTAAGCTGTTCTATCTAAAGACTCATTCACTTTTTTAGTGTTCTGTTTTTCCAAAACGTGTCCCTTCTACTGGAACATATGGTTAGCTTTTCCCCATCCTTAATGGGCTGTTTGTTGTGCTCTGTCTGAAAAGCTTCTTTTAGTTTCTCTTCAAGCTATGTCACGCTCTGAGAATTTTGTTTGCTGTGTCTGCTGTATTTTTATCCAACTACAGTAGGAGTTTAAAAATAAAACTCAGTTTCCAACAAAAATCATGTTTAACTCTCTTGTACCTTGGTTTAACTATATATTCACTTTTTTTATTGGGTAATTGCCTACAGTCAGATTCACCATTCATAGGTAATTCTTCCAGTCATAACGACATAGGGATACTTGACTCAAATTATTTTTTGTGATCTTTCTGATTAATAGTTAGAACATTTAGCATCTATTTAGACAATGTTTTACAATGTTCATAATGTTTCACAGAATTGTCTCAGAATGTGGAAACTTTATTTTTACTACAACTCCAAAAATGCTCAGTTTACATGTCATTGGTCATACTAGCTGATGGAATCTCAGTCTTATCATCTTAAAAGTAACTTTTTCAAGTTTTTCATTCTCAGTATTTCTTTCAACCTTAGGGTGACCTCTCTTGCCATCTCCCTTCCCCACTCCCATATGGCATTCAGCTTTTTTTAGAGGGGCTGGGAATCAATTTGTGTTGATAAGGTCTTAGCTCTTAGTCCTAATAGTATGTGATATTTTGGGGGAAAGTCATAAGGAAATGGCTAACTCTTCCTTCTTTGTGTGCTGCAACCTCCCTCAAATTATCACTCCTATCCTTACCAGGGTATGTTCTTTTTCAGATGTTGTGAAGTACTAAATACCTCCTTGTGCAACATATCTACATACAACCTCAGGCAGCTTCCAAGCAATGGAATGTCCTTTCATGTCCATTGATTGCCCAGGAGAGTGATGGGTTCTTAGGCAGCACACAGAAGCCGTTCCATAGGTGAAGGAAAAGAATTGGTGTTGCCCTCCCAGAGTGATATCAGCTTTCCTCTTTTATCTGCAGAACTGCTGCCAGGTTTCTCCTGGGCATTTACTGTTCTATGTTCCCACAGCCAGTAGATGGTTGTGGCAACATATGCTACGGGGACTGGGAGAGATATATTGCCAACAAGGATTGTACAGGCCTGCTGGGAATGTGAATAGGCATATGTTTTCCCAAAAGAACAGTTTTTTTTAGGATCAGGAGCAACAACCACACCTGTGGGAAAGGTAGAAAAATATTTATTGCTAAACTTGCACAGGAAGGGTATATGGCAAGGATACAGAAAAAGCAATTGACAGTCTCATGTTCTCCATTCAGCTGCTGAGAGTTCCAGTACAGCAGCGGACATATACTCTCACTGGTCAACAAGTACACAGTACCATCACAGTCCAAGGTCTGTGTTGAAGCTCACGCAAGGAGTCTTATTTATGCCTTACATAGCCCCCTGCTCAATGTGCAGTTTTACACTTCAGTCCCAATTAGGGCACCTGGGTGTCTAGGCCTTATGACAAGTCATCTATCACAATTGTTTTTGAATGTCGTATTCCCAACTCTTATCAACTGTCCTCGGACATTTCCCCAGTTATACCAACTGAAGCCTGAAAAGACAATTACTCCTTAATTTCTCAGGCCCATACCATCCAGGTATCCTATAATGCTTGCCAAACATGTTGTTACCTGAAGAGGTGGGGGATTTTGAGGTCCACCTACAATGCCAGAGTCTCTTTAGAATTTGGGGAAGTATAGCTCAAAGGAGGCCTGCAAGAGGAGGGTAATGGCAGGATCTTTTCACCAGTGTATACCAGTACTAACTGTAGACAGGACTTCAGGTAAAAGTTGAACAGAGTATTTTATTGGGAATTAACAAGCATACAGGAAATCAGACACTCTCAAGAACCATACAAGGCTTTCAGAAAGTGAGGCAAGAAAGTTTGGATAGAAAGAGATTGGGTGGAAAGGGTGATAGTTACCAGTCCTGAAGCACAAGGTCAAAGTGGAATGGCTCAGACAGCACATCTGAGGGTAGTATAGAGGGAAAAGAATCTGGGATACCATCTGCAGTGTAATGTCCAACATACTACCACAGACTACCCCCTAACGTACTACAATTTACTGAGGCTGGAGTCAGGGTTTTTATACCCAATTTCCTGCTCTGAAGGAGGATGTATAGAAAAAGTGGTAATGGTTTTCTCACAGAGTTAACAAAAAAGTCCAGAATAGGCTGATGGTCTTAACTCTAGGTGACAAAACATTTATGGGAGTCCTGACAATCTATTAATGTTTTGGTCAAGTAAGGTGAATAGGGAAGGTCACCATAGTATATGTTCACAGTAGGGGTCCCTGACTGTTTCACCTGGACAATTTTGCCTGCTACTGTTTTCAGGAGTGCTTGTAATTTGCAGTTTTTGAAAGGATTATCACAAGCCCATCAGCATCAGACCTTCCCATCCAATCCTCTTGAAACTTATGACCTAATCATGTCTGAGGTCATTCTGACCTGGCATACACTTACAGCCAGCTTGCTTTCAGACATGTGTTCCAGCCATAAAATATGTCCAATAGCACATCCCAGAGTGGAAGCGTATGGTGTGGTAACAATGTGTTTAACTGTGTAGCTTCTTGGGCATGCGTAGAGATGAAACACATCACCTAACTCATGATTACAACAGTCTTTCAGCTCCTTTCCCACATAACAGTGATTCCCAACCTGTGTCATGTGTACCCCTAGGAGAACAAACCAGGACATTTAGGGGTGTATTTTAAAAAAATGAATAATGGCAAAAAAAAAAATGGCACATACAGCAATAGTGTAAGACAAGATACAAGTCAGAAGCTGTGAAATTAATTGAATGTTATGACAAGTGGCAGAGCAGGTTTCCTTCATTATTTAACTTTCAGAAAAGCCCCATTCCCTCACTTTTAGCAAATGGTGGGGAGTCCCTCTCTAAACAACGTGTTGTGAAAATGCCACAACAGTGTGCATGCTCAGCAGTGTGCCTCACACAGGCTCAGCTTTTACTCTCCTCCACTTTGCAAACATTTAAGTACTGTCATATTGATACTGGTGTATATATAGGCAGGCACCTTGGTCAGTCTGATGAACAGTATGTAATGAGTATTAATTATTAATTAAATTTTTAAAAAGGTAATCTGTGATGTATTTACTTGAATTCATTGAATCTTTTGAGTTTTGAATGTAAATATATATGCACTGTCTGTTCACCTTTTTGATCCCATTATTTATTTACAGTTATAACATATAAATTTGAAATAAGAACAACTATATTAATTACAAACATTTTGCTAATATGAAGGGTACAATTTATGGAAATAGGCTGCCAAGGGCTATGCAAGTGAAAAAGAGTTTTGAAACTACTGCCATACAGCATAGGCAATTCCAACCTTTTTTTGAGACAGATAGATTTCATGATCTGTTAAGCAACTTCAGTGTAGGAAGCTAAGCAAAGCTAATGGTGTGCATTTAAGCTGAGAAAAGCCAGTTGATAGTTCAAACAGAGACAATATAGCAGAATAATTTGTTTACACATCAGGTGAAATAGCTTGCAAAACAATTGTTTACCTCACAGTTCATTGATAGCATTTAAACTGAAAATGTATGCAACCTGAGTTTTTGCATGTATTGTGATTGTGATTAACCTTTATTAGGCATACTACAACATATACTTTACAATAAAACTTCAACAGTCATTTTTAGAAAATTTAAGCCATAAGTTTGTTGCCTCCACCAGAAAGTTGGCCATTAGCCTAGTAATATGCGGATTCCAATCTTCCAATAAGTATTCCACTGATAACCTATCCAAACAGATATTCCTTTCCAATAACCTCCTTAACAACTTTTTCCTTGGAATTCTATACAATGGACAGAACAATACAATATGATGGAGAATGTCAGGAGCTTGAGCACAATGACATATACGATTCAGAAAAGGGGTCTGTAGATATCTACCCTTAGTCCCATTTGAGGGATGTACATTCAACCTTGCAAGTAGAAAAGCCTTCCTTGCCACCAACAATGAGAGAGTTTGAAAATAATCCAGAATCCTACCCCACAAGGGGGGAATACCGAGCTTCGATGAGGAACAAACCCTAGGAGGGGTCGGATATGACAGCTGATATTCCCTCTCCGCAAGACAGGCCCTGATAGTTTCAAGACACTCCTTTTCAGTTGATAAGAGGAGAGAATCCATATTTAAACCCATAGACATTATTTTACCTTCATAAAATGTAGTCCATCTGGCATGGTAAACGTCAGATTGAAAGAAGGATAAAAGGCCAGGTCGAATAGGCCTAAAATGAATCTTAAATCAAGATCTATGAGTCATCAGCCAGGCTTCAGTTTCAAGAGAATTCAAGCCCAATTCTGCATAAAGAGTCAGATGGTGTACACACGGGGGAACAGACAGTAATCTCCTGAAATAAAGTGTCTGCAATCGTTCAATCTCCTTATTAAAGGCTGGAATCCAGGTGAATATACTATAAAGTAATTGTGGTCTTAATTTGGTTTTGTAAATTTTTAAAGCTGCCAGGATATCCTGGTTGCCTTTTTTATAATAGAAGGATTGTACAACAGGCAAAGATCTTTTCCCTGCCAGAATTACCTTATCTCTCTGTTTACACCAGTGCCCGTTAAAATGGAAAAGGACACCGAGGTAAACATACCTCTTGACCTGTCCGATTGTCTGGTTACCAACCTTCCACATTCTCGGGACAAATCTCTTAGAAAATATCAGTATTTTAGATTTATTAGAATTTATCAGCAGGTGAAATTTATCGCAATATTCAAAAAATCTTTTCAGGGCTCTTACGAAACCCACCTGAGACAGGGAGAGTAACAATGTATCATCGGCATACTGAAGTACAAATAGTGGGCGATTACCCAGCGAAGGTGGGTGCAACCTACTGTGGCATGTGTTTTTCTCCATTTGAAGGCACTGGATGGAATTCGGTGGTTGGTTTTGCACTGGTATTACACAAGTATCTTGATAACAATGCAGTGATCAGTAGGAGCCAGCATGGGTTTGTCAAGAACAAATCCTGACAAACTAACCTTATTTTTTTTTCATTTAGATTACTATTTTAGTAGATGGTGGGAATGCTATGGATGTCATTTATCTGTATTTCAGCAAAACATTTGATAAGGTCCCCCATAATATTTGATTAGCAAATTGATTAAATTTGGAAAAGATGGGAACACTGTCAGATGGATCCATAATTGGTTGGAAAACTGTGTTCAAAGAGTCATCATCAATGGCTATACTTCAAACTGGAAAGAAGTCTTAAGTGGTGTGTCTCAGGGTTCTATCCTAGGGCCATGACTCTTCAACATTTTTATCAGATGACAGGGTAGAGGGAATTTGCAGATGATACAAAACTGGTTAACACATTGGAAGATAGAAACAGAATTCAAAAAGACCTTGATAAACTACAAAATGGAGCATAAATTAACAAAATGAAATGCACAGGTGTAAGATGGAAGATATATCACTCAGCAGTACTACATGTGAAAAGCACCTTGGGATCACTGTTGATCACAAGTTGAACATGAGCCAGCAGTGTGATACTGCAGCAAAGGAAGTGAATTCTATTATGGTCTGCATTAATAGAAGCATAGTTTCCAAATCAAGGGAAGTAATAATTCCACTATATTCTGTGCTAGTCAGACCTCATTGGGAGTACTGCATTTATTTCTGGGCATCTTATTTTAATAAGGATATAGAAAAGTTGGAACAGGTTCAGAGAAGGGTAACAAGGATGATAAGAGGTATGGAGAACAAAACAATTGACGAAAGGTTGAGTTATCAGGCCCTGTTTAGCTGAATGAATAGAATATTGGGGCAGATGATATGATTCCCTTGCTTAAATATCTAAAAGGCAGCCACTGAGGTGAGAGTAAACCAGTTTTGTTCTCTGTTGTCCCAGAAGGTAGGTCCAGATCTAATAGTTTTAAGTTACAAGAGAGTAGATTTTGATTGAATACTAGAAGGAACTTCAAATCTGTGCTGGTCAAACCTCATCTGAAGTGCTGTGTTCGTTTCTGGGCTTTCATTTTAAGAAGGATATAGGAAAGTTGGAGCAGGTTCAGAGAAGGGTAACAAGGATGATAAGAGGTATGGGGAACAAAACATTTGAGGAAAGGTTGAAGGAGGTGTGCTTTTTCAGTTTGGTGAAAAGAAGACTGAAGGATGACATGATTGCATGGTTTAAATGCTCAGAGACTGTCAGAAAGGAAGAGGCAGACCTGTTCTGTGCCGTCCCGGAGAGTAGCATCAAGTCTAATGGATTACAAGACAGCAGGTTTCAGTTGAATGTTAGAAGGAACTTCTTCACAGTAAGAATAGTTCAGCAATGGAATCAATTGCCTAGAGAGGTGGTGGGGTCTCCTTCTTTAGATGTCTCCAGAAAGAGGCTGGACAGCTACCTGCTGGAGATGCTTTAGCTGGAGACACTGCACTGAACAGTGGGTTGGACTTTATGGTCCATGAGGCCCCTTCTATATAAGGTTTTACTTTCTCAGACATTGTGCAATGGTAGTATCTATTCAAGACTGAACAAGCCTAGGACTGCTGTCTGTGGAGTTCCAGAAATGTGGTCCTAAGACCCACTAAATGGGGAATTGGATTGCTTCTTGTGCCCTGGGAGGAAGTATGGACATACATCATCTTGTGCATTTACTTGCATGAGACAATCCAGCACTGCAGCCAGTGAACAGAAACTTGACCATGATTATAACCAAAATATCTTTTTCATTGGCATAAACAGCTGGTCATGTGTATGTACACAAAAGAAAATATTCTTAATATACATACTTGATGCTAAACCATAGCACTGGTCAGAGAATCCAGTTGCCACCCAGCAGAGCCTCTGTTTGATGCCTTCACTGTTAATTACTTCTTTAGCTTGGTACATAGACTGGATCCCTTGAACCCAAAAACTCAAGGTAAGGTGGTGTCACAGTGTTCACTATGACATTACACAAATGTACCATCTCTACCTTGAAGGAACTGTTGACACCTGACATTATGCCTGCCTTTTATTTCTTTTCATTCTTCAGATCTGCATCTCTTAAAGCTGGGGAGAAGAATAATGCAATACCCCAGTTTGCATCACTTTATCTTGCTTGCACTTGGAGGAGTGAACTGTTGCTTTCTAAGCTTAAGGAACCTCATTATTCTTCCCTTTAAGAACAGAGTCTGAGTTAAAGGTTTCTACATGAAAGCCCAATGACATCTCATCTCATGGGATAAAGGCTGGCAGTAGAAAAAGGGTTTCCCTGCCATTAAACACCTATTGATTTTCCTAGCCCTTGTCAAAAAAACTTCTCTCTAGTCTGCCACATAATAAATGGTGACATGAGAACATGTAGCAAACTTTTCCAGTTCTCAGGTCTGTTTTCACAAGCATGAAATTGCTATATAAAGAAAGCTAAAAGTGTCTTTCTAAGCAGATTGAAAAAAGGAAGCAGGATATATGAGGGGTGGGGAAGAAAAAATATTATTGATCTGTATTTTTTTTTAAAAAAAAAAATCCAACTCTGTATTTTAACAAGGAAATATTATATCCCTTTTCCAGGGTTGAGGGTGGCTATTTCTATATCCAAAAAGGTATTTGAAGAGACCAGTAGAGCTTCAGAAAAATCTTACTAAAAGATGGCAGCATATCCCTTGACAACCTTGGATGAGGAATAGGGTTCCTAGATCTCCCCAACTTTTCATGAGTCACTTCTGAGAGATAGTCAGGTGTTAAAATTATCATTTTTGAATGGCCAACTCTGGATGAGAGACAAGATTGCATGCACACTTCCCATCAGAAAGGAACATCTGGTTTGACAGATTTTATCTGGAATCTAGGCATAGCACCTGGTACTTGTTAGTTTTTGCTGGCTTAGATTCCAAACTTTCATTTTGTATTTTTTTTTTAGGCAAGTCTGTAACCCTCATAGGGGCCGAGATATGGAGCAAAATGTGTAGCCATTATTCTCTTCTAACTTCAGAGATGATACAGTGGTTTTTTGCAAATGCCCATCCTATCTCTATTACATAGGCAATATAGGTTCAGACATTGTGCGTCACTATACAAACTTTGTGTGTGTATAGTGTGTATCAATATTTATTCATTAATTAATAAATACCATTCCTGTCTACCATGTGATTTGTTTTCCTATGATTCATTACCTGACAGTAGGGAATGCAATGGAAACAGCTGCAATAACGCAGTGGATATAGAAAAGATCTGTACTGAGAAGCAAAAGCAAAATATGGGACGGTGGTATCGAGAGGGTCAGATCACATCTACCAAGCAGAGTCACATGCAGATACAACTCTGCCTGTGAGAAATAGTCTCACAAGGTGTTCCTGATCCTGAACTACAAAGAGTCTTACATGGCAGGTTCAAAGTGCAATGTGTGAATCTTTGGTGTAGTACATTCTTAAAAGGACTATGAAAAAATTTGCATTATACTTAATAAATTACTTAGATTGGAGAGTTGCCAGTACTTAGTTAAAAATGCTCCACCAAACCACCAAACAACGTAAAGACTGAAATATAGCAGTGAGTTCACATCTGGATCAAAGGGTAGGGTCAGATCATGCTGCATCATACTGCAGTCTTTGCAAGCGACTTGATAGTCACTTCACTACAGCAAGACATTTTAAGCCACTTTTTAAATAGTTCATGCATCTGTTCTATTATTTATTTATTTTTACAGTTGTGCTGTAGGATAGGTCAATATTGCCCCTAAATTCCAAACTCTCCTCCTCTTCCTCTCTCCCTGCTCCTTGCTTTTAGGTTCTGGCAGGAGTAGCAGTACTGCTACCTGCCATCTTACTAAAGTAGTACTCACCAGTTTATGTTGCTTTACAGAGGGTAGGCAGGGAGGGAGGCTGGTGGCAGCGTAAGGTAAAGCAAGTGTTTGTGAGGAGAAAGGGAGGGATGGAGCAGAAAGAAGGGAGGAGGCTCAGTGGCAGCTTTAAAGTGTGAAACAGGAAGATGAGGCAAAGGAAAAGGGGGATGAGGCAGTTGGGGGGGGAGCAGGGGAAGGGAGGAAGGACAGGAGCAATGACAGAGCCCCTGCCTTCCCAGAAGTAGAGACTAGAGATATCACTGCATCTGCTGCTTTGTCTCATTCTTCGTAATGAATGGACTGGCTATGTCATTGAGTGACTTCATGCAAAGATGAGACTGAACTATGGGTGTTCAATTTATTCCTCTACCTCCTTCTGATTCCAGAGATTAACAAGTAGGCTTCATGATCAGATGGATTTGAGCTGGTGCCTCCCTATTCCAAGCATAGCCCTCTAACCATTATCCTGTACTGTCTATCTTTCAGATAAATGCTTGCTGCATATAAACAGTTATAAGGCTGAACATCTAACTGATAGATGAGCAACGCTGCAATTAAAGTGCATACTCTGCATATTATATAAATTAATTTGCATAATACGTAGAACAGTCCACCCAGATTTGGAGAACTAGAATATGGCAACCTTATTCTAGCTGGCTACACTTTGCAAGGGTTAATAGATACAAAACAAGTTCATAAATCAATCTGGAAAGACACTTAATTTACAACCAGGAAAATATGGGGTGGGGTCTGTTGAATGACAATCTTGGAATCTCTGTATTTGCAGTTTAGTGCATAATGTTTAAAGACATCACCGGGGAACAGTGAGGTCTCAGGGAGTTTGGACCAAAAATCTCAAGACCTGGGATGATCTTGACCTGGCAACCCTAAATTGTTGCCTAGTGCTGATATTCTGGAAGAACCACAATTTTTAAAATAGCTGAGAAAGACAAAGTGCAATGTTTCTGAACAGGGATTATCTCATCTTAAAGTGAAAAAAAATGGTGCACTTGGACACTCTTTTTCCATACAAAAATCTCTCAAAGTATACTAAAGCTTGTAGTTTTTTCTTCCATTATTAGAGTATGTATGGATGAATAGTGAGGTAGAAACCCAAAACAGGCACTGGAACGAAAAGCTTATTTGCACAGCCTGTCTTTCGTAGGATATAGCATGCTGAAGCAAGTATCTGCAGCAAGATTCTACAATGTGTCTCAAAGCAAGAATTTTCAGCCTCAGATGCCTTGCAAAAACTGCATTGCTTGATTTTGCTGCCACCAAGTGGTCATCTTACTTTTTCCTACTACTACTATTATTGTTATTGCTATTGTTATTGTTATTGTTATTAATCCAACATATTGGAAAACTTGAAAAATGAGAAATTTAATGGGATATTTTAATAGCACATGTGATTGATTGCATGTTAACAGCGTATTTAAATGATGAGGACATGCCACACATTACTCTTTCCCTTGCAAACCTAAGTCCTGATCTGCACCTTCAGCAGGATGCAAATAGAATGAGCTTGTAGGTAGCATCTGGAGATCACAAAATAGACCACTTCAAGGACTGCAGGTGGCAAATCACTTTCCAGAATTCTTCTCCCACTTTGAAAATTCTCTGCAACTAAGAAACTAGGTCATGATGTAGAATGTCCTAGTCCAGTCTCATACATGTGTGTGTGTGTGTGTGTGTGTGTGTGTGTGTGTGTGCACGTATTTGTGTTCAGGTCACGTCTTGACTTATGGCAACCACAGGAATTTCATGGGGTTTTCTTAGGTAAGGAATACTCGGAGGTAGTTTTGCCAGTCCCTCCCCCTCCCCTTCCCCACACACACACAGACACACACACACACATATACATTATGTGCCTTCAAGTCATGTCTGACTTATGATGCCCTAAGGCAAACCTATCATGCGGTCCTCTAGGCAATATTTGTTCAGAAGGGATTTGCCATTGCCTTCCTCTGAGGCTGTGAGAGTGTGACTCGCCCCAAGTCACCTCGTTGGTTTCCATGGCTGAGTGAGAATTTGAACCTTGGCCTCTAGAGTCTAGCCCAACACCTGAATCCCTACACAACACCTGCTGTCATATAAACGAAAGATCTAGAAGTCCACATCTGAGATTGCCAAAACCTTCAGGTCTTGCCTACATGCTGTGTGTGAGAGACCTCAAGTAATCTGTTGACTTATGGCAATTCCATAAATGTCACAGGTTTTTCTTAGGCAAGAGTACTCAGAGGTGGTTTTGCCAGTTCCTTCCTCTGATACATAGTCTACAGCACCTGGTATTTGTTGGCAGTCTCCCATCCAAGTACAAACCAGGGCCCCTCTAAATTTGCTGCTGTGGAATATATTCAGTGGCCTTTATCCATGAAGTAATGAAATGATTTGCGGAGCTCGTCGGTATATCAGGCTCCTGTTCATGCACAGAGTTCTACTGGATTGGTATGCAAAGGCTTCCTCATTCCCTTCAGTACCAGAGACATTTTATTCACATTTTTGCATCATTCACAACCAAACTCCAAACTAGTCAATATTATGAACCAGTTGTTTTTCTAGCTTTATGTTGCTGCAGTTTTATTTTTAAAGCCATAGATATAAAAAATTGCCTTTATGGAGAATACTTTACTCCCCACTACTAAAGAGGCTCTAGAGCAAATGCTGTGTTATCATAAAAATGTAATAAACAGGAAGCCTTGCTTCAGGGACATTCTCCTTGATGTAGTAGTGGTGGTAGACAACATATCTGCTCCTTTTAAAAGCAATCTTAAATTTTTTTTTTTAAAAAAATAGTTCTTATGCTGAAGAGGCTGGATGCATTTTACTTAGTAGATGTTTTAAAGAGAAAGAAATAGAGAAAAAATTGAAATGATGAGCTATATTTGTAGTACCTTAGTGTAGCTGTTTGACATGAAGTACCTCTCATTACTACTCCTAACTGAAAGGGTATGCTTGGCCTATATGACCTCAAATTGTAAGGGCTCTCATGAATTAATATTCCTCTATACTCTTCTCTTAAAAACAAAACAAAAAAGCAACAAAAACAAGAATCACACACTTCAGTAGAGCCTGGGGTTTAGGTCTCACCCCCCCCCCCGCCCCATATGGACACTACATTTCCAGCATCCAGGCCTCTTGTAACATATATAATTTGACTTTTTTTTTTTACTTGTGCTTATAGCACACAAGAAGGCCTTTCTCTGCAGCAGCTAGAATTTTCTTATAGTTTCAGAGCTTTCTTGTACTACATTTAAAGTGACAGTACCTCCTTTTCTGATTGCAATTGGAATCACATGTGAATCACATTTAAGTATTCAATCCTCCTTCTTTTTTTTTTCTTTCTACTCATCTTCCCTTTACTTTTTCTCTGGGATCTAACTGTTTGTTTTATGTGTGTGTGTGTGTGTGTGTGTGTTTGGACTTGGACTTGGATTTTGAATTTTTTTGAACTTTTAAAAGAACTGATTTCCTTTCTTCTGATGTTTGACTGTGTTGTTTGGTTTATTAATTGGACTTTTTTGCCTGTGATTTGGATCATTCATATATATATATATATATATATATATGGAGAAAGAGAGAGAGAGAGAGAGAGAGAGAGTTTATATTAATAATTGAACATGGCTTTGTCTTTACTTTGCCAGTCTGTTTGCTGAGTAGCATCATGCTAATTTTAACATCTCTGGGAAAGTTTACATGAAATCTCTTGTTATATAATGCTTGGGAACACAAGCTTTTTTGTTTAAGAATACAGGAAATACTGGATGGAACTCATCATGGCTCCAATTCTGGATTGTGACACTCAAATTGAAAAGGACCTAGGAAGGTCTGAGAATGTACCTGAACATTTTCTGAATTTGGGGGCTCAATTTAAACAAGTTAAAGTATCTATTGAGAGAAAGGTTGATATACTTATAGAACAACTGTCAAGAAAGTTCAAGATTATTTTATCTTTTAATGATGACAAAGTTAAGTTGAACCAACCTAGAAGACAAAAAATCCCTTTGACCTTAAAAATTAGATTTTAATGTCTGAGAACTTTAAGGTTGATTTCTAAGATGTAGACGTCAACATTCAAGCTGATAAATGGGCTAAGATATGTTTCCTTTCCTAACAACCCTTAGCTTTCTTGCAAGCCTAGCAGGGTCAGTCCTAGTTAGTAGGTGGATGGGAAAACAGCAATGACTACCAGGTGTTTTATTTCAAAGGAAACAATTGGCAAAACCATCTCTGATCATTCTTTGCCTAAGTAAACCCTATGAAATTCATGGGATTGCCATAAATCAACAGATGACTTGAGAGCACACACACACAGGGCATAGACAAGACCTGAAGGTGCTGCCAATCTCAGATATGGACTTCTAGGTCTTTCCAAGCAAGTGGTTTGAGTGCTGGATTAGGACTGGAAGTCTTTTACTGTCATTGCCAATGAAATACATTAATTAAAAAAAAGCCTACATCAC
The DNA here is from genome assembly GCA_030412105.1 of Cyclura pinguis. NCBI lineage: Eukaryota > Metazoa > Chordata > Lepidosauria > Squamata > Iguanidae > Cyclura > Cyclura pinguis. The sequence goes on from CM059602.1 coordinate 157,067,849, forward strand.
CTGAATATGCATGGTCTGAATAGCAACTAGAAGACGGACATTGTTTTCTGGGCCAATGCTAGCAAAGTACGGAATACCATCCACAGTCTCACATAATTATGTATGTTTTCATTGTCTTCTACAGATTCCACAAGTATACAACAATTTCATTTTAACAGCAAGTTTATTGTCGTTCATTAGGAGCAAATACAGCATGAGAGCTCTAATGGTTCAAGGTAGTTAACTAAAGACTCAGGAAGGATCAAGGCAGAGCAAGGTAGTGAAAAGCGAGTAATGTACCATTTGTACCAAAGTTACATCGATGAAAGGCTGCTCCACCAGGTAAAAGCTATTAATAAGAGCTATTGCAGAACCTCTCTGAGGCCTCTTTCTACTTAACTAGCAACCTTTGGTCTGATTTGGAATGAGACTAAGTAAAAATTCTTCCCACCCAATATGGAATATAGTCTATTTTCCCCAAACTGTGTGTGTGAGGGATCCAAACACATGACCACTACTCCACCACAATTTCTTCTCTCCCCCGAATTTAATTTGGCAATGAAAGAGCAAGGAAATCTCTCTAGATGTCCTTTCTGACAATTTGCATGTTACAATAGCTGTTCTCCTGGGAAATACAGGTGGTCTGGAGACTTATGGACTTGAACATTATCGAGGAATACATTTCCAAAGCTGTGTGCTCAGGAAACCTTAACACTGTCCTCTCTCACTAATCCACGGTTTCTATCATATACATCTGAAGGAGGAGTGGAAAGACTGGAATGAGAAACAAAAAGAGCAAACCTCAATACAGAGCAGGAAGAGTCATATTTGGAAGGCCAAATGATACCATACTACTAGCAGAAAATAACAAAGATTTGGAATGATTACTGAAGGAAGTCAAGGAAGAAAATACAGAGGCAGCTTTACCATTGAACATGAAGAAAACAAAAACAACAGCCACAGGTGATTTACATAACTGTAAAGTAAACAACGAAGACATTGAAATAGTTCAAGATTTTCATACCATGGCTCAGAATGGAGACTGCAGTCAAGAAATGAGAAGACTAGGACTTGGAAGGGCAGCTATGAACAAACTAGACAAGATCCTTAAATTAGGATGGTCTACGCCTTCATATTTCCATTTTCTTTTTATGGTTGTGAAAGCTGGACAGTGAAGAAAGCTGATAAGAAGAGAATCAACTAATTTGAAATGTGGTGTTGGACGAGAGTTCTGTGGATAACATGGGAGTGCCAAAAAGACAAATAAATGGGCATTAGAGAACATCAAGCCTTAGAAACCAAGAAGACTAAACTGGAACTATTATACTTTGGACACATCATAAGAAATTATGACTCAATAGAAAAGACACTAATACTTGGTAAGGTAAAAAGCTGTAGAAAAAGAGGAAGACCACATTACAGATGGATAGACTCAATCAAGGAAGTCACAGCCTGCAAGACCTGATCAAGGCTGTCTCTCATTCACAGGGTCACAATAAGTCAAAGCCAACTTGATGGCAGTTAAAAACAAAAGGTTCAGACCATGTTGTGGTGAGTCAGTTTTCCAAGTTTCAGGACCTAGTTCAGTCCTCAGGGTGAAGGGCAAGAGCGCTACTTTGAAAGGTAGAGGTATATATTTTTTTCTTCCTTTGTTAGACTTGATGTTTTCTGGGTGGTATATTCTGTGTGACTATGGCTGATTTGTAATGTCATCAGAAGGGACAATCCCTTTGTAAGTTCACCAACGCTTACTAACCATGACACCACAAGGGATTGCTCCTAGGTCTCAGGTTTTGGCACTGAAATCTCAGGGCCTGGGATAGTCCTGATCTAGCAACCCCAGGGATAAAACATTTCAACCTAAGGGCTTTCATATTCTGAATTCCCATTCCAAATTCATCCCATTAGTATCTCCTTCTGTTTCTAGAGGCTGCTGAAAGAAATGTGCAGGCAAACTGAAATCCTGTCACTCTGCTTGTAGTCCACAATGCTGAGATAGCTGGATGGGTGCTGAGGGAGGTTTCCTGACATACATATTATGAACACAAGTCCAGACATTGTATCATAGAATTGGCAATAATCACAAATGAAAAACAAGGCAAAGATGAAGATTATTATACCATGGCTTTATTTGGAATGGATATGTGGACATCATACCAGCTGAAGCAAGCACAGTCTTTTTACGCAAGAGGAAATTTTACGGGACTCCTTTGTCATGCAAGCAGTTTATGGCAGACACACTTGATGAACATTTCTCAGGTCTAATTAGCAAAGCTATAATCCAGCCAACACCACTGAAGTAAGGACCTAGTAGTCCATTACTTCTCATATTTGCTGAGGGCAAGATGTGTTCAGAAAAAAAATGAAGAAAGAAGTGAAGCAAAATGGGTTTAATAAGAGCACAATAGTTTTTCATAGCATACTAAACTCCAGATTACATTCTTTCCTTAAAATAATATTTCTTCTCAGAGGCATATGACGCTTTTCAACATGGCAGTGTTACGTGTAGTATAGGAGATCCCTGCACAAATGAAAAACTGGCCATTTTTATAACACCAGAAGCTCTCTAAATCAGGCTTCAAGCTCTTGTTTGACTTCTTTTCCACCCCCAAAGAGAACGTGTTTTCTCTCTTGCCTTCCCTGCCCTCTTTCCTGGAAGCTTTTACATTAAAATAATAATAGCATCTCAAGAAATCTCATTCACCCTTGTTGACATTTTGCCACAAGGACATATAGGACCCATTTGGTAATATTAGGAGTCTGTGAGAGTTCACAGCAGAAATAATGGCTTGGCTGACAAGTCAAGGTATGAATCTGTGCTTCAAATATTTGCTCTAAGTGGCAATATACTACACATGCTTATTATGCTTATTGAGAACCATGCTGAGGAAAATGGTGGAAACCGCTGTTCTACATTGGAATTGACCCGCAAATGAGCTCCAGTCTGTATGGATGAGATGAAAGAACCCCAGGAAACGTTTCACTTTTAAAACTAAAAAGAAGGGGGAAAGCAACTTTATCTTTTTAGGTTTTGTTAAATCATCTTTAGCCCAACCCATTCCAAGCAAGCAAGGAATATGCAACCCACCATTTTCTTGGTATACTTCCAATTATTTCCAGCCAACAGTAAGTACACATAGGAATAAGTTGTTATTTTGTGCCTTCAAGTCAACTCCAATTTATGGAAAGCGTATCCTGGGGTTTTCTTGACAAGATTTGTTCAGAGAGAGTTTGCCATTGCCTTCTTCTGAGGCTGAGGCAGCCTGATTTGCCCAAGGTCATCCAGTGGGTTCTCATGGCTGAGCAGAGATTTGAGCCCAGGTCTCCTGGACTCCTAGCCCAAGACTCAAACCACCAGACTACACTGGCTCTCAATACATATGAATGGAATCATAGCTTTTTGAGTCCAACTCCACCTGACTCCTTACAACAGTAGAGAATAAACAGCAGTCCTGAGAGCAAGTGTAGTGTAGTGGTTTAAGCACTAGACTAGGATTCTGAAAAACAGGGTTCAAATCCCCACTGAGCCATGGAAAACCATTGGGTGACCTTGGGCAAGTCACACTTGCTCAACCTCAGAGGAAGGGAAAGGCAAACTCCCTCTGAACAAATTTTGCCAAGAAAACCCCATGATAGATTAATCTTAGGGTTGCCATAAGTTGGAAACAATTTGAAGGCACACAACAGGACAACAAACTGCAGTCCTAGAGTCACATGAGGCTCTCGTAGATGTTTGATGCCCTCAACCTCTCCCAAGGCCCAGAACACCTTTTTCTTGACACAGAAAAGGATGAATTGCTTTCTTTGAAACCTTCAGGAATGCCAATTCAAAAGGTAAATAGGTTACCATCCCACTCCTCTTCAAAGTTTAATATAAAAACACTTATTTTTCAAAGCTAAAAGTAGAGTTCCTCTTCATTTTTTTTGTTTTGTTTTCCATTTTTTTCCATTTCCAATTCCATTTCCATTTTCCATGTTTTCCATTTTTTTTCTATTTCCATTTCCATAATAAACACTAAACTGTAACAATGCTCACCTACAATAGGACACATGGTCCAGTTTGAAAGTCAATGTATATTGAGAATTCTAAAAAGGCTAGGCTAGTAGTTTCTTCCAACCGTCACCTTTACTAAGGTGCCAAGATCTACTTACCTGAGTAAGAGCCGCAAAATCTTTTCTTGAAGTGATTAGCGCTGACTCACACAAGCCTTATTCTAAAACCAAAGCCCTCCCACCATTTCCACTGTAGGAACCCATTCTGTCTCCTTCTTTGGGTGTTTAGAATAGATGCCTGAGGATTTAACTCAATCAGTTTGCAAACAAACTGAAATTTTACACACCTCTCCAATAATGTGCAGATCAGAAATCTGTCATCCTTCTGATTCTGCACTTCTCTGCATTGTATGAGTCAACATTTGGTTTTACATGGAAAGCCAAACTGCACATAAAACCATGCATTTACCATAAAACGTCTACAAAAATGTGCATTTTACCAAAAGGGCCTTATGTAATGTGTATGAATTTCCATGAGGTTTTCAAAAAGGAAAATGGAAGATAAGTGTAAAGAAAAGGGTGGGACGGACTTCTCAAAATACTCAAGTGAACTTAAAAACGCACACATCCATACCATGATCCATCCACCCCTGATCTTTAGTATGAAGAAACACTTGCATGTGCCTACTTATTCTGCTTAAGAGATTCAGCACCACAATATGTGACAGTGGTCACACACATTTCTTTTTAACAAGATACATAGAGGATAGATCTGTCAGGCTCTATGCTCAGAGGCAGTTATTTCATGATTGCCAGGCGTTGGGGATAAGGACATGGAAGGCCACCATCCTCAATATTCTGCTTGTGAGCCTCCAAAGACAGACCATTATGAATCCACTTTAACAGCTATGGCTGCATTCCATAGAATCCTGAGAGCTGTAGTTTAGGGAAGGGTATTTAGAATTCTTAGCCAGAGAGCTCCTCAGGTGCCTCCACAAACTACAAAGTCCAGGGTTCCAGGAGTTAAAGTGCCAGGGCAGTTAAAGTGAAATCATAAAACAGGGACAGAATAGAGGAAGAACTGATCTTACAGAACCAACAGGACGAAACTGCCAAGGAAAATGAAGAGGTGTATAACAGCCTAGAGGACAGTTACTGTCAGGAAAAGACAATACAGAAGGGATTCAGAGAATTCTCCAGGAACTACTCCAATTAAGCAATCATTTCCTACATCTTCAGGAGGATAACAGCAGCAAAGATGCTCAGACAGGAAACCAGCACCAAGGAACACCGCATGCCAGGGAAAGAGTCAATCTAACTGTCAAGTGCAACAAGAGGAAAATAAAGGTACTGGTGGTTGGGGACTCATTGCTCAGGCCAGCCTGACAAGATGAATCAGGAAGTGTGCTATCTTCTTGGCACGCATATCCAGGACATCACTGACAACTTGCCAAAACTCAACAAGAACACAGTACTCTTTTCCCCTTATTCAAGCAGGCACCAACAACACTGCCAAGAACACCTTTGAGGAGATCACCTCAGACAAAGAAGCTTTGGGCTAGAAGCTGAAGAGTTTTTGTAGGTGGTATTATTACCAATTTTTCCAGCAAAAGATAGAGAGCTACATAGAGACAAGAAGATAATAAAAGTGAATGGCTGGCTATGTAGATACTATAGACTGGAGAGGTTTGGCTTCTGGGACCATTGTCTTCTTAGTCAGAACACTACTGGCTGAAGATGTATTACGGCTGAATGTCTTTGGTGGTAGCATGGCAAATTTGATCAAGAGAGCTTTAAACTAAATCCTTGGAGAGCCGGAGATGATAGCAAAAACATAGGCCCAAAGGCAAAATTTAAACATAAGGATGTGAATTCTAGAGGAGAAACTGAGGGAGAGAATGGGATCCACAGTAAAACTGAGAGTAAATTAATAGATAAGAACAAACACGGCTTCAGATCTTTACACCCAGTGGACAGAGTTTGGGAAACAAACAAGATCATCTTGCAGTCCTAGTGCAGGAAGGTCAGTATGACTTTATAAGATCTGGTGGGATGACTTTCATCATTGGAATATAACAACTGAAGGATTTAACATAGTCCAAAAAAAATGTGGCAGGAAAAAAGGAGGAGTAGCATTATATGTCAAAGACAAATTCACTTGTACAGAAATCAATGAGCATGATTAGAACAGACCAGCTGGGAGCATTTGGCTAAAAATTAACAAAGAAAGAAATAAAAGCAATATTGTGGTAGGAGTCTATTACAGGACTACAAACAAAGAAGAGGTGGCAGATAATGTTTTTCAGAAATAAATCTCAGAAATCTCAAAGATGCAAGAATTAATAGCTATGGGGGACTACAATTACCCTGATACCTTCTGAGAGACTCACTCTATTAAGTATAGGCTCTCTAAAAAAAACTCCTTATATTCTTTATAGATAATTTCCTACTTCAAAAGACAGAGGAAGGAACAAGGGGATTAGCAATCCTGGACTTGATCCTAGCCAACTGGGAGGAGTTGATCACTGGAATCAAATTAGTTGGTAGTTTAGGTGGAAGTAACCATGTAAGTAACCTTGTCAGAATTCACAAGTGTGGAACAGAACAAGGAAGAATATAGCCAAACATGGACTTTGAATTTCAGGAAAACTGATTTTAACAAGCTCATGGAAATACTGGGTGGAATCCCATGTTAAAAAGGCACCCAGCAAGAATGGGAGTTCTTGAAGAAGGAGTTGCATAAACACCATCACATACAATCCCATTCTATGGAAACAACACAACACAAAAGAAAACAAAACAAAATGATTCCATGGAAGAAGAAAAATGGGAAACATCTGAAAAAGACAAATGTGGCAGCCCAGCAAACTCAAGGCAGAAGTAAAAAGAGTGAGGTGTGACTTGCTGCACAGCAAGTTTGCAGGGATTGGGGCCAGTGAAGAAATGGTGATCGCCTCTAATGGTAGCCAGACAGTTTCTCATTCCCAAGGGGTTATGCGCTCTCAGCTCTCAGGAAGGTGAACAAGGGCCGGCCAATGAATTTAAACCTTGGTTTAAATTCATTGGCTGGTACGCCCAGCCTGAATGAGTTGCTTGCAGTTTTTGCTAAGATTGGAAAAGGGAGTATATATTCAGCGGTTCTCCCATATACTTGGCAGTCCTTTGCTGGCATCATTCCACCCATCCACCCGCTTCATTGCAGGATGTTTCATGTATTGCATGGCTTGTGTGGGTTTCTCACTTATGTTGTTCTTTCCTTTTATAATGTCACCTTGTCACAACTTTTAGAACAATTGACATAGGTATAGGACCTAGGACGTTAATTACCAGTGTTGCTCAGGCATTGGTAAGGTATACGTGTTCCCTGAAGGGGCTCTGGATGTGTGGGGCAGAATTGGTCACACCTAGTTTTTTTTTAACTGGGTGACTAGTGGGATGACTGTAGATGTCATTTATCTGGATTTCAGCAAAGTATTTGGTAAAATCCCCCATGGTATTTTGATCAGCAAACTGATTAAATGTGGAATAGATGGGAACATTCTCAGATGGATCCATAATTCACTGGAAAACTATGTTCAAAGAGTCACCATCAACAGCTGAACTTCAAACTGGAAGGAAGTCTCAAGTGGAATGTTGCAGAGTTCTGTCCTGGAATCCACACTCTTCAATATTTTTATCAGTAAGTTAAGAAATGAGCTAGAGGGAATCCTTATTGAGTTTACAGGTTATACAAAACCCTGGAGGAGGAGTTAACACACTGGAAGACTGGAATAGAATTCAAAACAACCTTGACAAACAAGAAAATTGGACTGAAAATAATAGAATTATATTCAGCAGAGACAAATACAAAATTCTCCATTTAGGCCACAAAAACCAAATGTACACATATAGAATAGGGGATACTTGGCTTAGCAGCAGTATGTGTAGGAACAGCCTTGGGATTATTGTTGAGGATAATGTGAACATGTCCCAGCAGTGTGATGCTGCAGCAAAGAAGTCGAATAAGATTTTGACTTGAATTAATAGAAGCACAGTTTCCTGAACAAGAGAAGTAATTGTCCCACTACATTCTTCACTGGTCAGGCCACATCTGGAGTACTGTGTTCAGTTATAAGCACTTTATTTTAGGAAGGATATAGACAAGTTGGAGCAGATTCAGAGAAAGGCAACAAGGATGATAAAAATAAGGGGATATGCAGAACAAAACATAATGAGGAAAGATGGAGAGATCTGGGTATGTTTAGCCCAGTGAAGAGAAGACTGGGGCAGGTGACATGATTGTACTGTTTAAATATCTAAAGGCTGCCACTGAGGGTAGGTTTGCTCTCTGCTTCCTCAGAGGTCTAGACCAGGTCTAATAGTTTTAAGTTATAGGAGGGTATATTTCCCATCCAATAAGTAAAGTACTCCTCCTCATGATTCTAAATATGCTCTAACAAGAATACCACAGTGCTGTGGATTCTTCTCTCATTGAGTGACATAAATTTCAACAAGTGGAGGTCACCTTTTTTCCAAACAAAGGACAATATTTTTCTTCCCTCCACCCCCCCTCCACAGCCTCTCCTTGTTGCCACACCCAAAGCCAGAATTTTATAACTAGAAAATAGGAGATATGCATGTCTGGAAATGATAAAGTGATTGGGTCAACCAAAATCCACTCCACTCCTTTTTGCAGGATACTTTCTAGAAGCTCTTAGGAACTCAAATGGGTCAATTCTCTCTCTTCCTCTGCTTTCCAATTTCCATTTCTTTGGTTTTGTTTCCAGCAGTGCACAAACATACTATTTCTCAAATTACTCACAGCCAATTGAGTAAGTCACTTCACCTGACTTGTGGTTTCCTTATGTTTGCTTGACCCTCCTTCCCCTATATAGGCTCAACTGCCAGCAGCACCTATTAAACTTACAGATTTCTTTCTGTCATTTAGAGGTTGCATGGGGATTAAACATAGTTTTATTTTATAACACACCTGTATGAATGTGTACAAAGCTTGCAAGTCCTCCTAAATGTGTTGAAGCCAATGCCTTCTTTATACGTGCTTTTATTTTGCTTATATAACTCATCCATGCGAAACAGCTTCAGACCTAAGAAATGTTAACTTTGGGGGGCAACTCTTGCACACAACACAGCTATAGCACTATGACTCCACTTTAATTGCTATGGCAACTCTAGGGTTTACAGTTTAGGGTGGGATATTTAGAATTCTCAGCCAGAGAACTGTAGTGCCTCCCCAAACTAAAAACTGTAAGATTCTATACGATACAGCAATGGTAGCAAAAGTAGAATTATAGTGCTATAATTGTGTAGTTAGAAAACAGTGAAATGATATAATCACTGTACTCTTCTACCCAGCCCAGCTACGGTTCATGTTGATTGGAGCATCTGGAGATTTGTAGTCCAAAAGGTAACTTTTTCAAGTTCTTGATTACCTCATGAAAGGAATGAAGGAAAATAAGAAACACCTGTTTACACTCAGGTTTATGTGAGTCACTGTTCTGTACAGGTCTCCTCTGAAGGAGGATAATTCTGCCACATTTCTAAAAGAGGAATGATGAAATAAATGATCAGGTCACATTTTCTGTGGAGACACAGCAAAACTGTGCATCTTCAGCTGAAGCTAAGTGGAAGTAGGCAGGGCCCAAGGAATAACTCATGAAGACCTAAGTCTTCCCTGCGTACAGGAGCCTTGATGATTTTATTTTTCTTACTAAACCTCCTCATCCCTCTTGTGTGCATCCTACCACACAGTTGGGGGATTACTGTGATAAAGTAATGTATACATTGTTCACAATCTGGAAAGTAATTTACAACTTATTTTAGCAATTCCTATGAGAAGACACAATTTCATGAGCAGCTAACAGGCTTTGAAACTGATGTTTTACTTCTTTCAGGTATCTGCACCACATATTAGGTGTCCTCTATATGCATGACACATACATACTGCACTGTTCACAAACACATTAATGGAAGCTCACAGAGCATACTTACACTGAAATCAGTAAAGAAATTTGAATAGCATAGGACAGGAAAAACTAACGTTTCTATTTACTAGTCAATTAGATGGCCAGTGAAATAGCACTCTAAAGAATAGCACTCTGAAGCGCTCATTTCTTCTTCCATTTAAGTAGGCAGAAAATTAAATTCTTCCTAGCTTGTCTGATCTGGATTTCGGAAATGTATTATCCACTAATATTCCTTTAAGCAGTGATTTCTACCATCAGCATTTCCTGATTATTTAATCATTTGTGTATTATTCCCACTTGAGATACTTCCAGTATTACTTTAACAGCTCAGAGGTTTGCATTTTGGATGTCCCTAAATAAAGGGGGGGGGGCCCTAGCACTACAGCTATGTAAGCTTCCTTAAGCAATTTTTGTTAGGGAGATGGAGAAGAAAAGGGATAAGAAAAGGGATAAAGGATAAGAGGTGGAGACACAGACAACAGCTACACAACCAAAGGCTATGGGTCTAAATCTGAAAGGATGGGGTGCTCTCATGGAACATGGTGGTCATATATCCTTACCTACCGTAGTCAAAGGCCATTTCCACCATACACTGTTATAGTGCTATTATTCCACTTTCAGCTTCCTCTGGAATTCTGGAGTTTGTAGTTCACTGAGGCCCAAGAGCCCTCTGGCTGAGAATTCTAAAGGCCCCTCCCTAAACTGCAGACCCCAGGATTCCACAGGATGTTGAAATTGGAATAACAGCACTATAACAGTGTAATGTGAAAATGGCCACAGTTTCCTAATGAAACAACTGAAGAAAGAAACATGGCATACTTGACTTGTCAAAGGAGCAACTAAGAACAAGACAAGATAGTGGCCCTGAAGAACAGAGATCAGTTTTGCAGCATGGGTAATCCTTTGCTAATTTTGTTCTCGAAAGAAACCATGAATAATTTTAGCAATTTTCTTCCCTCTGTGACGAAAACTATTTATAATCCAGGGTTTATTCTACACAAAATTCACACATATTGCTGGCTGATGAGACCAATTTCATCCATTGAACGGTAAGGAATTCACTACTATCATTCACTAAGAATAGTGAAAAAAAATTGAGCAAAATTCTAGATACAACCAATGATGCCTTTCATTTTTTATTTTTTTGTTAAGTGAGGCCCTTTCAGGAAAATACAATGAATGCCTAGTTTTGGCAAACAAGATTTAAGAAAGGTGATTAAGTCATGAGGTGCAAAATCATTTTAGAAAATACTAGGGTATTGTCAAGGACAGCAGCCCATCATTCATTCATTCCTTACAAACTCACTATTCATGTTGTTCTGCTTCTTCTAACTTCACTAGCTGCTGCTAGATGGAGGTAGGAAAAGTCAGAGCACGATAATGATACATCACACATATTGTATTACTTCATGTGGCACTGCCCTCTCTTCAAAAAAATGTCTGCATCTGGCATAACGTCTAGTTGTAGCCTAACTGTTTTAAATTTAGAACACTAAAAAAATGTGGCAGTTTCCACACTGGGCCTTAGCACTCTTGAGAGATTTTAAATTCTTTTGGAGTTAATCAGAAAAGAATTTAAAAAAGAAGTTCCACACAACATTTTATAATGCTTCCACACAATAATTCAATACACCAATGTATTAAAATGTACCCGTGACCCTTCTTACTTAGAAAGATTAGTTTTAATTTGAAGCTTTTTAAAAAATACATTTTCCTGTTTTATTTCTTCCTTCCAATACAGCAGGAGATTAGCGAACCGATACTCTTAATCAGTCAATTATCACTATTCAGTCATCACTAATCTCCCAGCTACATTGAACAGGATGCAATAAAACATTTAAAACTGAACTTTCAGACAGGAAGCTTTCTATTAAAGATACAATAGATCTCAGAAGCCTGTGTAGCAAAGGTCTAAATAGGCTGGCAGAGCAAATGCATGTTATTTTTTTATAAAAATGTCCCCAGTAAGGTCTGAAGAAACAAAGAAGGAAAACATAGCAAATACTCTGATGGAACAAAGTGACAGCAAGATAACCTTGCTTTTCCATCAAAATGAAACGAGCAAAAGATAATATTTCCAGGCTAGCACTGAAGGAATTAGTTCCTTGGCCCTATACATTTTTGTTCATGGTACCAACAGCTCATAGTCCAAACTGGGGTAAGGAGGCCTAATTGAGCTTGATCTCCTCTCATCGGACTATTGTCTATCCCTGGTTCATGACACCATGGAGTTTTGGCCTATTGTCTATATGAACAGCAAGAGGGTCATATTGTTATGGATACACACATCCTTTCCCACATCACCCACTGCTTACCGTGATTCTGTGACTAATGCCATAGAATTCAAGAATAGACACAGGAAAGGGTTAAAAACTGGAAGAAATGCTGAGAATCCTCTCATCCCTCTCCCTCCTCTGCCCCTTCCTCTGCTGTCTTTCGAAGTAATGACGGACACTCATTAAACTCATCTCCCTGTTTTTGAACATAGGAAGAGTTATTTAACTGACATACATGAAAGATGTTAAAAGAACCAAAATTGACAAGTGATCTTCTGTGACTAGACGCTGATCAAAACATTTTCCCCAATATTTACATGTGTTTTATCTGCCAAATAATATTTTGAGAAGATGAGAGTCCTGTAGAAACTAGGAAAGAAAAGAAGTGCTCCAGTTACTTCTTAATTAAAAAAACAATTGTCGGGGTAAGAAGAGGTATTGTAAACCCACATCTTCACCAACAAGACCAGGTAATTTGTAGCGTACTTGCTACAGTCCTAAATCTTAAGTCACACTGCTCCCACAGTGGTAACATAGTGGAATGTCCTTCCCTTCCCCTTCCCTCTCCTCTCCATTGCAGTCCTTAGAGCAGCCAACAGACACTGTTCAAACAACTGGTACTAGTGCAGGTGACATTCAGTTGTAGCAGATTAACATCTTCTGTCTGGCATGTAAATATTATTTACTATATTTTAAAGCACTGTACATATTTATAGAGTTCTGTGTACCTCAGAAGCAAAATAATATTCACCATGTGATAGACTCCGAAATGTCTTTTTCTTTGATTTTTATAGGACTACCAAAACGTTTGTGCTCGCACATCTGCTCCCAAACTGCTTTGCTCTAACCTGAACCTGCTTTGTTGTGCTGTGGAGTTCCACTTTGCTGCCCTATTTCATTTATGTTTTGATTTGAAAATTTCTTTAAAGGATGGAGTGGTTAAGGCCTCAATTAAAGTGAAATGAGAATAACACAACCTTTCATTACTGAACAATGATGTGTGTGTTTCATCTCAATATGGATAATAGTCTAGGGAAAGAAAAGACTTTCATTGGGGCTGAGATTTTCAAATCAAAGCATCTGTTTTGCATCTTGCACAACTTGTTGGGAGACCTTGCCTTAGAACTTTACACATTTGCGAGGTTTGTAGTTCATTTCAGAGACAGAGATATTGGAGGTGTTCTTCTGGGACTAGAGGCTGATTAAATTATTTTACCCAGTATTTACATGTTATATTTCTATATCATATTTCTGCATAAAACCATGCATCTGTTTAAAAATGTGAATGGTAAGTATGCAAACAATTTAAAAATATGCTGCAAACATGCTTTAGTCAATGGGGAAAATACCTACATTAAAATACACAGGGAAAAAATGTGTACCTTACTAGAAAAAAAAATAATAAACCCTTACAGCATGATATAAGAAGGAATGAGAATGCAGGAGGGATTCAGAGAAATTAGAACCAAATCATGACTGAAAGATGTTCACATTCCTACTGAACACCTAGTTAGTTTATGCTAAAATAGGTCTTAAGATAAAGGGGTATTAATTGTTCAATATCAATATCTATGATAATATTTCATTCAACTGGAGTCATTGTCAAATATTATTCACTGGACTTTTAAAAATAGTGATCAAATTGGAGATTATTTGATTCCAATGTCTGACGAGTAAAGTGCTTTCAACAAGCACAAGAAGGTTGAATTTAGCCAAACTAATAATATATACCATGTAATGGGCTCTGAAATGTCTTTTTCTTTCATTTCTGCAGGACCAGTCATAGCAACCAAAACATTAGCTAATTAGGAAATTAACTCCCCTAGCAGGATTCTTAAGCAGAACACATTTTTCTTAAAACACTCAAGATAAAACCGGGCTGTGGGGTGGAGGATACCTATGGAATATGAGGAACCATGAATTGAACAGAAGAATGACAAAATAATTTTTTGCATAAGTAATAAAAGAATGTGTGAATGTGTGAATAATCATTAAGAGAAGCCAAAGAAGATAGGAAAAGGATAGCAAGGAAGACAGAAAAGCAAAGTTTTGAGAAGTGGGATCATTCTTACAATCTTAATTCCCAATCACCCAGGAGATCTTTTAAAAAAATTATTGGGTAAAATACAAGTAAACCTAAAACCAAAACATCTGCATGGTTAATCAGTTTCCCACCTGAATTCTGGCCTGAATTCTGGCCTCACTGTGTGTCATGTACAAAGCTTGAAAACATAAATGTTAGCAATAATGTAATATTAATTTAGTTAATTAATGTTAGCAGTGTTAGTTGACACTAGATCATTGATGATAATTGATCTGGGTTTTGTTTGTTTGTTTGTTTTTGTTAAACAATTAAGGATATTTTGAATTATTTTACTAATTGTTTGATCACTGAACAACAAAATAAATTAAAATTATTAAAAATAGCCAGTAATGAATTCAATATTACTGTAAAGTAACACCACTGCTATTTAACAATTAAAATAACAAATTCTACCAAATGAGGGGATCAAAATTTTAACATATTATTTCCCAGTTCTGTTGATTTACAGGGAAGGTTCAGAATTAGAAATAGCTTTAAAAGTGTGTGTAGTACAGAATATTATTCTTTTCTTTGGTGATCTACAAAAAAAAAAGATGTTGAAAACCTTGTGGGTTGGTTCACACTGAGCCTTCAGTTTCATTTTTCTGTTCCAACTTCTGTATTTAGGGCTTAGTGTTTAAAGGGAAGGAAGAAGTAGCCAAAATAAAAGAGAGAGAGAGAGAGAGAGAGAGAAAGTGGCTGAAAGCTATATGCCTGTCAGGTCTGCATTCCATGGGATCAATAAAGACCGCAGCAGTACTAGTAGGCAAGTACAGTGAACTTCTAGGTGCTCAGCACCCCATTTTCTTTTTCTCTCTCTTTTGTTGCCCAACACAGGAAACAAACTGATTCACCAAGGTCCTAGAAAGCCATCCTGTATGGCAAGTTGGGTTGTTTTAAGAGCACAACCTCTCCTAATTCAATGTAGGTAAATTCATCTAGTGCAGGGAATATTAATGCATTTTGTTTTTGCAGAATTTTGGATTACAAATCCCAAAAATCCACAGTCAGCATAGCCTCTGACCAAGGACATGTTCACATTTATGAATTTAATCCAATATCACATATTACCAGAATAAACTAAATTCATTTGTGTTTCTTCTTTAAGTTTGTTACATTATTTTTAACAAAAGAGATCTGTGTTCTGCTCTGCACTTTTACTGTTTCCTACAAGTGTTTTGTTGATCCAGATGATGTTCTTTGATGTCAATTGCTATCAACACACCAGCTACAATCAGTCATCAAAAGCAGATTCAGCATTCATTTTTAATAATGTGAAGAATTATCCTTAGATTAGGTAACAAAATTGCAATTCAATGTAATTTGTTTAAAGGTGGCTGTGAAAAATGGTAGATTGCATACAGAGAATTCATATAAAAAGCAAAATCTCTTCCAACAGCTTGGAAACATTATATTTTTAGCCAACTCCCATAATCAACAAGCCAGCATGCCTAGCGGTCGTACATAATTACACTGTTCTTCCTTTGAACTTGCAAGTGGTTTTCAAAGTAGCAAGTCCACTTATCTACCTTTCATAATTTTTTTCTTGGATGTGAAAACATCTACTAGCATCATTCATTACAATGATGAATTCACCAGGATGGATCCACCTTACCTCTTTAGAGTTTATATTAGCAGGAAAGGCCTATGTCAAGCCAGACAGGCAATTGTTTGGTAAGTAAGGCTAGTCCTTATATGGAATTTAAGATACTCTTCCATAAGTCAATGTCTCTGAAGTCCAGTAATCAATTCAGGGCTCTTACCTCAGAAATCTTACTTTCTATGCCAGGTAATACATTCTGAATCAATTAGGCACATTTTGGTGTACTATGCAGTGTTTATTCTTTTTTAAAGATATAAATCATTCATGAATTTGGCCTAAACCCAGCTACTACAACCAACTGGAATGGGCCCACTGAATCAGTCATGGAAAAGTACTTCAACACTTACATAAATCCCATTGATTCATTGGGTTTACTCTAGTCAAGAGTAAGAATTGGATTCAGTCTTTTCAGTATGGATAAACAGCTAAAGAAAGAGAGTCAAATATAAGAAAGAAAACTATTGGGTGATGATTTCTAACAGGCATGAGAAGGACAAGGAATAATTACTATGGGACAGAGAGCTTTGGAAGGCTATAAACTGCTACCCAGGAGCCCTGCCTTTCTCAGTGTGATTTCTGGCTATATCCATACATTTCAAATCTTTCCATATGAACCTGCCTTATACTGAATCAGACCAATGGTCTGTCTAGCCAGGCTTATCCATTGTCTGGTAGTATACCTCCAAAGTCCCAAGCAGAAGTCTTTCCTAGTTCTGTTATTCAAAACTGTTTCCAACTGGAAGTATCAAGGACTGAACCTAGGCTCTAATGCATGCAAATCATATGCTCGACCATCAGAAAAGTGAAGGCTGGACATTAGGTTTTTAAGAACAGAGATCAGAGTTGTAAAATATTTATTATTATTTTAAAGGCAATAACAGTGTATATTATTTAAATTGACTTTAAGTCAAGCACTTGCCACTTACATATATGGAAACATATTTAGGATTTGGACTTTTCTTTTACTAAACTTGAGCCAGGCTGCTTTTTCTAGATATCCATCTAGCAGCTTACAACAACTGAGAAATAGGACTTGACATGAAATAGGACCTGACATGAAGTGTGACAGAGCAAAATTGCTGGCATGGTCTACATTTTTCTTCAACTGCCTCCCAACATGAAATGTTAACTGTATTTGTCAGAAAGGTTTGAAAAGCAAACGAAGGTTGACAGGACAGGAATAAAATGGAAAGAGATGAAAATAAAACAACACAAAATGAGATGATGGGGTACCTCCTCCCCTTTACGGTACCTTGAATAATTCTGGCACAGTGTTCTAGACTTTTTTTTTTGTCTGAACATCGTTCACCAAAATTATGTTAAGCAGGACAGATATAATCAAAAGAATATTTGTACATGCTAAGCTTCCACTAGTTTCAAAAAGACCTCAGCATACACAGCGCTGTCTGGATGGCAGCCAATGAATTTCAAGTGTTCCAAGAAGGCAGCAGGAAAAAAAAACTGTGTTAGTTCAAGTAATGTTGCAAGCCAGCCATGAAAAAGCTGCCATTATTGTGGGGAGAAAACCTACATTTTATATGGAAGGTGGCAGTCCATTTTACATTCCCCTCTCCTTTTTTTTTTTTTTTTTTTTTTTTTGCTCTATAGAAATTGCTAAGCATTTGTCACACTAGGAGGTCACAGTGACAAATAATGTCTTCCTGTCAATTCTGAGCCACTTAACTTGATATTTAAAAGCACAATTCAGTGGGGGAAAGAAAAGAAATAACATACAGATGAATGAGGATATATGTTCAGGAGGTTTTATATTCCTGAAAATTCAGATTTTTCCGTGTCATTAGCCTATGAAAGTTTGAAAGAAAGTCAAGAACCAGAGCAATACTCTTCTGGTTATTTAAACACACACAAACCAGTTCTATGACTAGTCACTGAGCTGGTTCTTGGTGATGTGGCCACTCTAGTGAAAAGCAGAAAAAAAGAGTTCTATTCTAAAAATCTTGGTGGGAGGTAAACCTTAAAATAGCATGCATGTGTTCTCTAAACTTTACTTGACATCACAAAGTAGTGCAACTCCACGCAATATCCAATGTTCAGGAGACTGTGTGGTCCGTAGGTCTACTGCAGCAATGTAATTCAGATCTGTCCGAACTGGTTTTTTGTAGATTGGACAAGAGTACAGCCGTGGATCTTTTGAGCCTGGGAAGGTGAAAAATGAAAATCCTCCATTGTTATAGGTCTATGAACAAGCTGAACACTTTCTCAAAGAATACAAATACAATTAAAAATTGATGTTACAGCAGAGAATTAAAACTTAAATAGAAATTCAGGCATGTGATGCAGTAAAATGAGCCCTTAACTTGGATGTGTGAAATACCAGATCTTAGCTCAGTCAAAGCTTCATTCAGGCATTTGGCATCTACTTTAAATGCATGAGGAAAGGGTATATTCTAAGCTTGTAGTGGCTTGCAGCTCTCATGTCAGTGGGATGGTAAATCCATACGAGGCACTTGACTAACTTTAAATGAACTATTCAACATACTAGATCTATTTAGGAAGAGACTTCCTTTAAAGCCTGGATTAAAACCAGAGCAGATTCACTGCCCAGCTGGTATGGGAGCCTCCAGCCACCACAGTCCTAAGAGCTTCACTATCATTTTCCTCTCAGGTGAAGAGGAATACTCTAAAGAGGACAACCTCTGCTGTGTGTGGAGGTTCTCCATGTACCTCTAGGAATGATGGGATGCTTAGTGTCATCTCCCATATGTCTGAGAGTCAATGAAACATCTTCCACTGAATTCAAATCCATAGCAAACACCAAACTTGTGGTGAACATGTATCTTAGGACCAGTGAAGTTACATTTAAACTGAACTATGCAGAACTTGGCGCTGCTGATTTCAGTAAGCTTAAGACACCTAACTTTGACTACATCAGGGATTAGCACGGCCCTCCTAAAGTTTCAGGAGTGCAACTCCCAAGATCCTTCACCATTAACACACTCTTGCTTTGTATATAAGTGTGTGTGTGTGTGTATGTATGTAAATGTGTGTGTGTGTGTGTGTGTACAGATATATATGTGTGGGAGAGGGAGAGGGAGAAAGAGAGAGTGAGAGAAGGAGAGAGACAGAACAGAGGGAGGGAGGGAGGGAGGGAGAAACAGCTAAACAAGAACTTAAAATAATTATACGAAGATCAAAACATTTCAGCTTCCATCTTCTTCAGCTGTCAAAGATCTTTTGTATGTATGTATGTACGTATGTATGTATACAGTCTGACCTCCATAGCCCCAAGAGTTAGGGGAGCAGAACCCTTGCAAAAGAAGAAAAATAGCAAATAAAATTTTAAAAGCCCTTTCCACTCCTAGGACTAAGCTGTGCAACAGTGGGGGGTGGGGCTTGGGGGGCAATCCTGCCCCCCAACTTCCTCTCTCTCTTCCCTGTTTCCTGTGCTCCCGCACCAGCTCCTCTCCCTTTTCTTACTTCCCACTGCAAGACCCACATCTAAGCCCTCTTCCCATCTTTTCCCTGTCTCCTCCTCCAACAGCAGGGTCAGCCCTGGTTAGTACTTAAATGGGAGACCACGAATCAATACCAGATGTTATAGGCTTTATTTCAGAGGAATGAACTGGAAAAATCACCTCTGAAGATTCTTTGCCTAAGAAATTCATGAAGTTGCTGTAAGTCAACAAGCAACTTGAAAATACACACACGTATCTTTCTTTACTTTTTCTCATACAGCTCCCATTCACTCCTGGGGGGAAAAGACTGGAAAGGTCACTTTTCTAGACTACAACACATAGGATTCCCCCATCAATATGGCCATTGTACGTAAGGGATTCTGGGAGTTGTAATCCAAAAAAGCATTTTCCCCTTCACCTCTGAATACAATGCTATACTTGGGAACCTAGTGGTAGTGGAAACCATAACCAAGCTGCTGCTTCAGAAAATGAACAGCCCATTCTCCACAAAAAGGGCCCTATATAAGACCCCAGCAATACCTGAAATAGGCAAGTCCCTGCAATAATGCCTCACCTACCTACAAGACAGGTATGACAGACCTTCCTCTTGCTTAACTCTCACAGTGGAATTCTCAACTGAGCAAACAGCTTCGATCATAAAACTGACTGAGCCAAAAGTAAAATGAAAGTAGGATTATGGGCCATGAGATTTTTGCCCTTCACAGCTTTGATATTTATTTCATGGGGGATTTTATTTCTTAAACAAAGCTGACTGTTTTCAGAGAAACAGCACAAACTGAACGCCACAAAGCAGAACAGGTTGGGCTTCGGGTGTCCGTCTCTTCAGCCCACAATCCAATTTGACAGCTGCCTCCTTCCGTTGCGGACCCCAGAGGTCCTTCTTTTCACTTCTAAAGTTGCTCTTTCAATCTTTTGACTTGTTTACTCAAGCAAATCCAAACTCCACACATTTAGCTGTCAACATGAGCACCAGCGTACCCCGTTACAACTTGCAGCCTCCCCAGCACTTGCCAAAAACTTCCCATTCTTCCAATAGCAAAAAGTTAGTTTGAAGCTGCCTGACATTTCTTTCTTTCTTTTTTAAGGATTCCTATAAATACTTACGATAGTGAAAGAAAACTAAGTAGATCTTCCTTTTTCTGCAGTGCTCATTTTACTTTGGAGCAATTCCAAGCTTTTTAATCTTCATTTCTTATTCCTAAATCTCATTACGGTTTCAACAGAGGGCCTCAGCCATCACAAATTGATGTACACATTCGTTATTTTTTAGCTACATCCTATTTATTGGGTAATATACCTGGAGTGATGGTCAGGCACCCAGGACATGGCAGCAGAGGAATATGTAATAGTCTTCTTGGCTCATTCCCTTTCACAAGTCCCCTCTCTTTCTAACCCAGAGCCTATTGACTGTCAAACTAGCCAACAGCTGATAAAAGAAGAAAGGTTTGGAGCAGAGACAGGAAACATTGTTGTTGTGTTTTTTTGGGTTTTTTTTTGGATTACAGCTTTCAGAACCCTCCATCCCACAGGAATGGTAGCCATTATGCCAGAGGATTCTGGTAGCTGTAGTCCAAAAACGTAACTTTTTCCAGGCTCTGAAAGGGAGAAAGCAAGGCACATCAGTTGACCTACTGCAATCAAGATCATTTAAGACTTTTTGCTGTCCTCCTGTCTATTTCTTCTGCCAGCTGCTTTTCATTTTAATATTGAAAAAAGGCAAATGCAATCTGTATTTTAAAATATAATTGCAAGTAAGTATGCTATGGGACTTTAACCTTAGGCTGAAATCTTCTGCCTAGTTGCACTTGTTTAAGATCACAGAGCACCAGTGTGATGAAATAATTAAAGTGCTGAGCTAGGATTGGAGATCCAGGTCAAGCTCCCACTGATCATGAAACTCATTGGGTAACCTTAGGTCAGCCACTCTCATTCTGATTTACCTCACAGGACTGTTGTGAGGATAAAATAGGGAGGGTGAGAGCTATGTATAGTGCCTTGAGCTTATTGGAGGAAAGGAACATCAGCTAGGTATTTAACTAAAAAGTGATAGCAACAAATAAATATAACTAAAATAAATCAAACAAATGTAATTAGTAAGTAAAATAAAAAGAAACACCATTTTAGTGAAGCTAAGTGCATGTAACAATGTATGACACAATATACAGGATAGCATACAGTTTGATAGTAGCCACCACAGCTAATATTCTTCTATGATCCATACTACTCATGCTTATTTGAAATAACTGGCACACAGCAGTTATATATCTGATGCCCATTGGTTATATCTTACCCAGCGGACCTCTTTTTGTTTTCCCGTTCAGGGTGCTTTAAGCAAAGTCGGCATCTTCTGTTGGTCATAGAGTTGCCAGGTAAAACAGAGGACAGGGCTCCTGTACCTTTAATGGTTGTGTAGAAGAGGGTATCAGCAAGTGTTCCTCTTCTGTAGAGCCATTAAAGCTACAGAAGCCCTATCCTGTATTTCACCTTGCAACCCTAATTGGCCAGGGGGACCCAGTGGACCTTCTTCCCTTAAAGCCAGAGCACTGGCATGGGCAGTAGACTAGTCCCACTCCAGTGACTTCAAGCAGAATCTCTGGACTGAGGCTGAGGCTGAGGCTAAAGTTTCCTCCCCATTCCTCAGATGTTGCCCAATACAGCTAGAGCAGAAGGCAGGTTTTCACTCAGGAATCAGAATTACTGAAATGTGAGTGAGATTAAAGCTTCACTGGCATTCCCAGGATCACTGGGAGGAGGGAAAGGTTTCTTTTCTCAGCATATCTGCTATGAAACAGGGCATGCAAGGACAGCCATCCTCACACAGTCTATTTCCCACAAGAACTGAGCTCCTGCCAATGTGCCAAACAGCTATTTGGTGGGCTGACAGGAGCCTGACCTTGCCTGAAAACCAGACAAGCAAGGATAATTCTCCATGTACACCCTCTATGGAAGCAGCAATGAGAGTGGTAATTTACTGGTATCTGTAGCACCTGTGAGGAGCCATATATGACCCACCACTGGTTTAAAGGGTGGTATAAGAATGATCTTCTCTCTGTTTTGCAAACCAAAACGGTCATCTTGTTCTTGCTTCTAATCATGATATGCTGAAATTCTCATTTCCTCCTGGCAGCATGAAGCAGATGACCAATTACCTCAGCCTGTATGAGAGAAAGTATGCCCAGATGGCAGCTTGGTCATATGCATGAGCTCCATTTCTAAACAAAGAGTGGGTTTTCTATTCTATATTACTGATTAGAAGCACAGAACCAGATGGTACTAGTTATTAGAATTAATCCATCAGGAACAAAAGATGTGAGCCTTGTGGAATCTTTTACAACAGAACTGGAGCCCAAAACCTCAAGCTGGCTGGAACTAAAAGTGCCTGTAAAGAAAAAAAAAATATGTTTGGCTCAATAAAAACATATCTCTGTACCCCTGGAGGCATCCTCTCTAATTTTCCACCTGTATTTGGTGCCCTTCTAGGAACTAAAAGAAATGTGAAAATACCCCCCCCCCCCGACATGGTCAAAAATAGGTTTCTCAAGCATTGGAAATCCTGATGGGGAAAATTCTGGATTGCTAAGAATCTTCATGGTTCAGGCCATAGTCTGCATGGAAAATATATGTAGGCCTTTTTTTTTTCAGGGAAAATAAGTTTCCTGCACAGAAAATCTGGGCAGAAAATAGCGTTTCTTTGCAAGAGAGATGTTTCCTGTGCCTAAAATAAGTTTCTGTGCACAGAACTTATCTACACAGAAATTGAGACCTATCTCTGATAGAAGGGAGAACTCTGCATAAAAAGAGAAAAGATGGCATAGAGAAAGGAAAAAGTTGTAATAGAGACAGGGCAGGGTGACAAACTGAATAGTGTTTTGGGAAGCTGTGGATGGTTGAATAGTTCAGAGATTAATGTGTGATCAAATTGTGTATTAATAGACTTCTATATGCTTATTCTGTTTTTAAACATGTCTGGCTGTTCCTGTTAAGTTTTGTTGGAGAGTCTGGTGACACTTAACACAGTAAACTCACTGAACAACACATCCACTGGTCCAAATAGTGATCAGGTTGAGGCCCAAGTACCTGATCTAGGGAAGATCTTGAGGGGAAAGGGGACAAAGTGAGAGACAGGACCCCAAAGGTCTGGAACTGCAGGGCCAGCCTGGAGAGTCACACTACTTGTGTGATCACCAACACAGGGAAGGCATCTCAGTTGTCGCTACGCAGATATGGCAGCATCTAAGCTGGTCCTCAGGGGCTGACAACATCAGCCGCATGGTTGATAGCTCCATTGCTCTGTGAACATAGCTGCAATGAGACTCTGGGCACACACCATCACAAAACTGCAGTGGAATAGTTAGAGAATGCCAATGTATCCACAAATAGATGATCATCATCATGTTCTGCTTAATACTTACTGTTGTTTTCTGCATAAATTCTTATCACAGGCATCAGTTCAAAAAGCACCTTAGGCTTAGATTCTATGAGTTTCATGTTTCTTTTATCCCAGCCAGCTCCTTCCAGGTAGAGGCCATACACATAGACACCTTCAGAAGGTGGGACTGTGATGTCATCCTTCATCCACTTGGTTACCTCGTTGCACAGAACTACACTGTCGAGTGCCCATCCCTTGTTCGCCCGAGTAATCTCCTGTTCAAAGCAATACATTAGCTAAAGTTTGTCAACCTGGATTTCATCGGTCAAAAGGCCAGTCATTACATTACTTCTGTAAGTCCATTATTTCTGTGAAGAGAACAATAGCTGTCATATATTGTTCTTGCTTTTCTGGAAGCCCCTGACTTTTCTCACTAAATCTGGGGAATCAAGAAGGAATACAGTCCAGTTCTTCATTCCCCAAATTTCACCATAGGAAAAAAAAGGGAGGAGGAGGAGGAGGAGGAGGAGGAGGAGGAGGATGGGGAGGAGGAGGAAGGGGAGGAAGGGAGGAAGAGGAGGAATATTGTGTAAACAAGGGGACTGAATAAACATCTTGATCAAGAGATAAGGGTAGACTGCATGGAAGCGTTTCAGGAAAGCCACCTGCAGAGCTCAGCAGAGCTGACGGTTTCTACAGGTAGACCAAGACTCTGCTCAGATAACGGCTCATTAAAAAGCTTCTGACTGTGAAGGTCAAGAGGGAGAAAAAGCTTGAATTTTAAGATTTATTGTAATTCCCTGGACAATAGCTAATTATTCCTGGAACCTTCACAAAAAGTAAGCTTCATACTGCAAAACTCTTGATAACAAGAGTCTGAAATCCCTGGATAAAATTAACAACTTTAAATAAACAAAATTAACAGGACTGGCTCTCTCCTAATCCTCTACCAGAGCAAAAGAAGGATCAAGACAAAATTATGCCATACTGAGTTACAAAGAAAAGAAGTGTATCAGTAGTGCGAAAGCCAAAGTAAGACCTGAATTGCACAGGACTTGAACTGTCTCAAGAAGGCAAGAGCAACTCATTTTTTTATAGATATATGAGTAGACATGGCCATTTCTGCACCTCACTCTTTTCCATTGTCATCCTGGCAGCGTTCCAGCAGTGCCTTTCCCAGGATGGGAGGGTGTCCCCAACGCTCCCCACACCTGGCCAGCTGCCTGCAGATGGGAGAGTGAGCAACATGGTCCTTCCTTCCACAGTGCCTGCCAGCCCTTCTTTCCTGTGCCGCACTGGGAAAGGAAGTGTGTAGATCATGCTTTCTCCCATTGCGCATGGCCACTGGCAACAGGAGTGGTGCACAATTACAGGCCATTAACAGATTTTTTTCTGTTAATGGTATATCCTACAATTGCAACAGGTGAGGACGTATTGGCAGCGGGACGGCAATGATGACATGCAGTAGCACAATTTGCAGACGATTGCCAACACATCCCCATCATGGGACAGTGACACCATACAGAAATGGCCATTATCTCCTCTACTGCCTGTGTAACAATTTAAAAAAAAAAAAAGCTAAACTTTAACCTGTCTCATTGCTGTTAAAAATCCTTGAGGATTGAAGAATCCTGTCATCCAAAAGCAGTTCGGTCGCCCTTCAAAAATCCAACAGTGAAATTGTCGGTTCCTTTCAAGAAGCTCAGTAAACCAGAATCCAAGAGTACTAGAAGCCCAAGAGGCCTAGGAACATAAAGATATTTTTCTTAATTATGTAAAGACCTCAGTTTTGTACACGTCTTGCCATGCCTCAATTACTATATATGAAAAGCCAGATCTCAGGGTCAAAACAGGTATTGTTTTAAATATATAGCTAGCATCTACATCTTTCTCCTCATTTTACTCTATGCCAGGGGTGGGAAACTTCTGAAGGCTCGGGCTCCCCCAGGAGATCTTGGAGACCCATATCCCCACCATAATCCCTGCCCCCTCCACAAAATCAATTTTTTGTCCCCAAATGACCTTTGGGAGGGTCTTTTGATCGCATTTTTGGTCCAAGAGAGACTTTTTTTACAACAGGGAATGACCACATGACCCTTCCTGTTCTCTACTGTTTTTGAACATGGCTTAAAATCACTTGGGGTGGGGGGAGGTAGTGCAAATGCTTCTGTGCTACCTAGTGAGTGTTTGGAGGTATTGGGGGCAAAAAATTGACTCCTGGGAGCCATAAAAATGCCTATAAGGGGCCAAATGTGGCCCACAAGTTGTATTTTGCCCATCCCTGAGATAGAGTAATTAGTTTAAGCCCCCTCTTTGGACTAGATCTACCATGAAATAAATCACTGTTTTGCAACATGAATTGCAGGTATGGTGAACCAATTTGGATCAGGACCACAGTGGCTGAAGGTTAAAGCTTCTGCTCTGGGTCAAGGCCTTACACTTACTGTAGAATGTGGTGGGACAGTGTTCCTATGGGTGGCATATGGCCCCACCCCTTTTTGTGGTTTTCTAGGATTGCTGGGTCCCACCCACCCCCTAAACAAGCAAAGAAAAAAAAAAGATGCAGGTGCTTACCACACCTTTGAAGCAATGCCTCCTTTACTCTTTACTGAGGTGCTAGAATTGCATTTTGAGAGTGCCACTTCTGACTACAGGTGGGAACTCACATACTGAATGCCCCTTCACAGAGAAAACAAGCTACCATAACCATGGTGAGGCTGGAAACCTTTTCCTTGTACATGGGAACATAAACCCCTGTGAACCTTCCTCTCTCTTCTAAAGCAGTTGAATACATGTTGGATCTCAGTGACAAACAGGCTTAAGTCAGCCTATCCATATGAAAAGTTCCATTTGTCTTAATTAGATTTTATATATATATATTGAATCTATCAGGAATTGTCGGGAAAGAGCCACAATGTAGGCCTTCCCATGTGCTCTAGAAATGTCAGATGTTATCAGAGTGGCATGAAATGCCACAGTGACATTCAGATAGAGGAAAAGAACTTACTTTCAATTATAAAGAATCACTTTCAGAAGTGTGTGTGTATATCTGATACTCTGAAACATATGACAGCTACCAGATATTTTAAGACACACAAACACTGAATGTTGGATTTATAGTCCAAAACACTGTTAAATTGGTATTTCCATGCTCCAACACCCCCCCCCCGCAAAAAAAAATAATAATACCAGCCTTCTTCCAGCGCTCAGGAATCCTTGCATCATACATACAATCCAAAGCATCTCTCAGGTTCTCACTCATGATGATGGTTCCATCAATGGCGAGCTTTAGATCTGTCAAAGTGTTTCGAACCAGAGCAATAATCCTCTGCATTCTATCGATTTCCTGTCGCAGGAAGATGTTCATAGGCTGGAATGGCCCCATCTGCTGAAGCCTCTCCTTTACCTGACATGAGAAGAGAAAATGTATCAATATAAGGAGCTGCAAATTGCCAGATCCTGTAAGCTGCTAGACTGCTAACTTGCATAAAATTCTATCATGCAGAAAGAGTCTCAGAAGATACAGTTGTTCAAATGGAAATGACAGGTAGAGGTGAATGATGGGTTTTTCTCTCAGAAGACTAGGAGTGTATACAAGAAGTTTGTCATGCTATCTCTGAAGGATACGCTTATTGCCTCTGATTTGGACAAGGAGTATGTATGTGTGCATGTACACATGAATGAAAAATTGTATCATGTATTTGCTTTAGAGAGGGTATGAGAATCACATAGGCTGCCAAATATTGATAAACTGTAACTCCCAGGCACCCTAGGTAGCAAAGCCAATAGCAAAGAACACTGGGAGATACTTCCAAAAAATGTCTGGACAGCTCCAAGATTCCAACCCATACTTTAGGGAATTGGAGCTTCTCTATGCATCCATAATTCTCTTGAGGAAAGATAAAGATATACTGAGCAGCTTTGAACTGAGGATAAAAACTGCAGTAGCCTGAATCTCACTAGAAGTTCTACTATCAGATCTGACTAGGACATGGATTAATATATGAACATATCATGATTGCCTGTGGATTATAAAATTCAAAGATGATATGTGTGAAATCTTGATTTTGCTATTCATTTGGACACTACTGCCCCCACACTTCACTGTACAGTAAGTTAAATACCTTACTTGGCTACCTTTTCCAAAATGTTCAAATTAATTATTTTACAAAATTATAATCTGACAAATACTCAGACCATTCAGATTTAAGTATATATGAATTTTAGAAACCCAGGCATTTTTGGCCAGTTGAGTTACATTTTCATCCCCATTTGGAATCCATCCTATTTTGCTGTTACAATTCATTCCTTGGTATCTGCTTTATGTGTATATCGGGGTGTGTAAAGGGGTCATGCACCCCATCAGTCTGTGCCCCTTGATTCCTCCAGATTACTCAGACCACCATTTCTCTGGCAAATAAAAGAACAGAGAATTGCCTCTCTTGGAAAGCTCCATTAGGAGTAGATTATAGCCACACATACCCTGCTCCACACATGGAAAAATACTTATTTCTCAAACCCAGAATCAAACTTTCATCCATTATGGTTCTGTTTTGTTTTTGTTTTGGCATGCATGACTCAACGGGACATCCAGAAGTGTTGGTTTACGAATTTTCCATTGAATCGATGTTATCTACTCCGCTTAAGACTAACAACTGGTCTTTGTTTCATCTGGGCAAGTCTAAAACAAATCAAACTCAACCAATTTCTTCTCTTGCAAGACCTCAGGAACTTACCTCAAAAGGTACATAGTCTTCAGGAAGCTTCTCCAGCATGTCATCAGCAAGCCTAGCAACTACAGCCTCTCTAGTCTCACCTCCTCCACTGGAACTGTCCTTTGGTTGAATGCTAAGAATGGTGTCTAGTACATCTTTTGCAAGTTTGCTTTGGTAAGTAATATCTGCATTGGGATGCAGCCCAAATACTTCTGGAGTATCATAAGCAGGCAGGCCCTATAGAAATGAACACAAAGATGCAACAGAGCACATTTTTTTAAAAAATAGAGTCTTTCCAAGCACTGATGGTTAATATTACCAAAAAAAAAAAAAAAAAGAATGTCCCTGGTTTTTCAAAGACACAAGAATATCACCCTGAAACGCAAAAGCAATTTTACCAGCAAAACCTCTAATTTTCATGTGTCATTGATGAAAGCCTCAGTACTAAGATATTTTAGAAAAGAGTACAGGAAATAGTGTATGGGAGTACAAAAGAATAATTCAGAACAGTATAGTTTAGAGATCATGGTTCTAGAGTATACCTCAGGGAATGAAATAGATATGTTCCAGGGCATTACTTCTTTTACAGTATCAGAGTCAGAAATAACATGAAAAGAATAGGGATAGGCTCCTATATCACAAAAATGAAGAGCAGTTAAATGTGTTTCAGCAATTTTTAATACAAAATTAACATATGCAAATATGAAATGTAACAATCAGGTCAGAAAAGTCTTACATAAGTAAACCAGAACATTTTGAACCTTCTAGAGCTCCTTCCAAAATGCATCCTGGGATGATGATTCTTTCTTTCAGCAGGGTCAGCTTTTCCTACGATGTCCATTTTGGTGGCCATACCTACAGATCTATGCTTTTCTAACATGCTAAGGGCAGCTGAGGTGAAGTAGGCTTATCTACTCACACTTTTCTCTGTTTTGCTATTTGTGCATGCCAAGGCAGGGTCTCTGGAAGCAGTTGCCATTTACGCTGCCTGCTGTAGGCAGGCACACAGGGTTATATTAGGATCAGCTGAAACAGAATTCTATTCTTTCCCAGCTCAAGCTTTATTTGCTGTTCACTGCAAACATGCTACTGCAATCTGACACTGAAAGTCTCTTTGTTTCTGCAGCTTTTCACCATCCTCCCAATGCCAATGTTGTCTAAAAAAAAAAAAAACTCCTAGCTAGACAGATAACAAGAAAGAAAGTGGGGGGGCTGCAAATGTGAAAAGATTTTGTAAAGAGGAACTCCTTTGTCAGAGGCTTTGTTAACTGAGGTATGCCTGTATTATACATACATAGAATCCGCACAGAATCAAGGAAATCCTTTAATAATAAAATCCTTTAATAATGTCTTCCATGAAGATATTTTCAAGAACACAGTAACCTTCAGCAAACTGTTACATGAGACAGAGAATACTTAACATTTGTCTAGATCTTTCAAGTGTTCAAAGTAGTGCATGTGCCTTATCTACTTTCAATCTTTACAACAACCCTGTGTGGTAAGACAGTTATCATTCTGTGCACCCATCTTGCAGAATGGGGCAGGAAATGCTCAAACTAGGGCCCTTTCCACACCCTACCGTACCTTATGTTATGCTCCCAGCAGTGAGTTTGGTGGGGAAAGAGTGCAACGGGAACGCTGTCCTCCACACTGGACCAGCTCCCTGCAGAAAGGAGCGTAAGGGACACACCTCTTTCTTCCACAGTGCAGCTGGGCTCTTTCCCATGCTGCACTGTAGCAGGAAGCACCTCCATCGTGCTTCCAGGCCTTCCACAGGGCAGGTAAGTGCAGGAGCAATGGGCAATTGGGGCTCATTGATGGAAAAAATCTGTCAATGATTTACCCTGCGATCGTGCCAGCTGGCAATGCAAGAAGGATGGGACCACGGCAACATCTTGTGGAAGTGCCATCACCGTCCCACTCCTCTCATGTCCCCATGCCGGGATGCCATGCCCACGCAAAAAGGGCCTAGGATGAACAGGCCAGTCAAGTCCATTTATACAAATTTCTACCACTCCCACCAAAAAAAGGTTGTTTCATATTAGGTATGTGTTGATTTTTTGAATGGAAAAAACTGCACATTAACATTTCTAGAATTGATGCACTAATCAAAGTAGGCTTGTGCATAAATGTACAGTGTATTTGTCCATTTCCAAAATCTGTTCCTGTTGCTGATTGCTTGTTTTTTCATGGAAAACTTGGAAATATGTAGATTTCTAACTGCCATCAGCCTGTAGTTTCATTTTCAGTCTAGGACAAGTGGCACCAGATAAATCCCAATTGTGTTGAGGGGAGTAATGCTTATGCTTTAACAAGTTTTCATTTTTTTGATAGTTTAATCACTTTTTAACTTTGAACTTTGAACTATGAAATCAATCATCTCCAAACAGCATAGCAGTCAGCTAAGGATGATGGAAGCTGCTGTTCTATATAACTGAAGGGAACCAGATTGGGGAAGACCATCGTACATTTATACCTGCTTTCAGAAGATAACAAGCACAAAAGACAATTGGGAGATCAGTCCCTAGGCCACAGGTTCCCCTTTTTTCTTTTCTTTTTGGTAGATAATTTTACCCATCTAGTTCTTCACCTTTGGGAAGCCTTTGTGCATGTCCTTGGATGTCCTATCTGTAATACCCCTAAAGGAAGCTTTGTTAAGGAGCAATTATACCAGCGTAATACCTGTGTGCAGGAAGGAAGGTTTTGTTTAGCCAATTTCAGTTCAGTTTTTTTCTTGGAAAACCAAAAGCTTTCCCTTTTATATCTTTGCTAATAACACAAACCTGAATGTACTGAAGATATTGATCCACTGCAGTGCATTTGGGGATACTGTAGCCTTTGTAGAAAGAGAAGTCTTGGCTGAACATATTTTCACTGAACCATACTTTAGCAAATGTGTTAAGCAACCTTTTGTCGTAGTCATCAGTGACTCTCCCACCATATTGAATCTCCCCTATCATGTAACGAACAGTATTCCAAGACACACCCTGAAACAAAGGAGAGAACAAAATAACAGTATGACATACGTTTATGGAGCTAGATATGGGGAACACCCAGACGTGCACGGTGAATGGTGCTGCAAAGGAGGGTGCAAGTTTTGCTCGAGTTTCGATTCTGTTGTATTAACTAATGTTGTTGTTGTGTTTTTTAAGAGGCAATGAGTTCTGATCTGTGGCCATAGTATGATTTACTGGGCAGCATACCAGGCCCAGAGTTGCCAGTTTGGAGCTCAACTGGGGTTGAGCGAACATGTCACAGTGGACTGGCTTGGGAGAAGAGGCCTTAGGCAACATTTTGTTGCCTCTTTTGTCTGATGAGCACACTCGCCTCCTTGTCACATTTTAGTAATTTACTTTGGTGGGAATGACTTGGGCTTGCTGAAAGGCAAGACCCTTATTCTCCAAGCTCTGCATGACTTCAGGGTCCTTCAGAGTAGATGGCCAGGAATAGTCCTGGTCTGGTTTGCTATTCTGCCACACCAAATTTGGCAGGGTATCTTGACCTAGCCTGTAGCAGGGTGAATAAGGAAGTACAGAATGCATTGAACAGGGGGTTGGGCCACTTCCTTCCACATACCACCCTAGTTTTCTGACGCCTGAGCTCTACAGGGCTGATGGCATTCATCTGTCAAAACAGGGTAACAGGTTGTTTTAGGGGGACTTGCAACAGAGCGTGAGGCCATGTTGGCTGGCCTGGTGGGGGAAAGGGACTAAGCAGATAGTTGTCCCTTGTCTGTGGCAGGTAGCAGGAGGAGAATATAAATGTTCGGTGTACACCTTTGCACCCTTTTAGCATAGGTTAGGGCTCTGGAAATTCCTCTTTATGTGCTGGGACCCAGCGGGGAGGGAAGGAGTCTACCCTTGAGGTGGATGTGAGGGGATTCTCTCACTGATAAAGTTATGCAACTTGCAGGAGAGAGTCCTGGGTTTGCCTTACAGGAGATGGCTGGCCAGGGAGCAACCCAATTATTGGATTTCCCTTGGGGCTCAGGTGTTTCAAACAAGGAAAGGCTAAGAAGGTATTCAAGCAGTAACACATGGCCTCGCTTGATCTCACATCAAGTTACTCCTGTTCTTGCTCTTTTAAAGTCCAATGCAATGTAAATAGGTTTAGGTCAAATAAGGTGGCCTTATTTAACCCAACTTTCTGTGTCTGATCTTGTTATTCCATGGTTAATCATCAAATGATTTCCCCTACATTACCTACTTTACAAAGGCTAGTTTTGAAAATCCAAGAATTCTGAGACTGCTATATTGTGAAGGGAGAACACCTGCCCCAAGACTTATTCTTAACCAATTTGAGTCAAAATGGAACTGCAGATCTCTCTTTCCTTGCCCTTCTTAGGGACTGGGAGCATTTGCCACCCATCCTAGCCCTATTTTCCAACTGCAGAATAAGCAAATGGATGAAGAAGTGGGTACTACATTGTGGTTTGCTGCCTCTGAGACTCAATTATACAGCAAACCAGCAAGGACAAAGGCAGGAGAGATGACTGAACATGCACCCCCTTCTGAAAACATCTGGCTCTTGCCCCAGGAACAATTCCTTCTTTGTGGGCAGAATGAAGTTGGTCCTCCAATAAGAGGACCTTGCACATGTCCCCTTTTTTCTGGAACTACTCCAGGGCGTTAATCTGACCTCGTCTTCACCACTAAACCTATGCCTAATGTCCATCTGGTGTCAACCAACTAAGCCAGTGAAAAGGATGGAGAAGGCAGATCCTTCACTTTCAACCCCAACCCATCAAACATGATGGTCCTTTCACTTAAAATATCACTTGACTAATGCAACTACAAGAACATCAACATTTTATTGAAACAATTTGGACAACTACATTATCTCAAGTATCATATAAACTGACAGACATTTGCTCTCAGCATAGTGCCAAATACCTTTTTCATGTCCATGTCATCCAAATGGTTCTGAACAAACTGTACTGTGGCATTGAAATCAGCTTGATTGAACTCATAAGGAATGTTCCATCCAAGAGGTCCAAACTTCCTTCTTTCTTGAACTGTGGAGTGTAGGAAGGCTACAGCATACAGCATTGGTTTCCACTGTGCCATGTTGCTGATATCTAAGAGATCCTGACTCACACCTGTCAACAAAGATACTGATTGCTATCATCATAAACCATGCATTTAGATTTGTTTCCTCTACCACATCATGAGAGATAATTTGTCTACTCAAGACCCCTAAGCAAAATTATAGAAGAATCTGGGCATAGTTTTCATACTGAAATTAACCTAACTTTCGACTTCCGGCAGGAGAAAATAGCACTTGGATGCTATTGAAAGAGAGATCTGTTCTCAGAAGTGATTCAAGCAGTGATCTCTGGTTGGGGTGAAGCTCCAGCTGAGGAAATCTCCCCTTGGACAGAAATGGAACATGGGATCCACCAAACAGCTTCTAAAACTCAGCTCCATGTGGGGAGGTTGTCAGCAGTGGCAACTGGCCCAGGTCTGAGCAAGGGAGGGGGTGGAAGGGAAGCATGCCCAGCTGCTTGAGTCAAGTTTAAAAAAACAAAACAAAACAGCTGTTAAGATCACCTGTCTTCTCTCTTAAACTTTTTTGTTGTTATGATTTGGACTAATTGCAGAAGCCACCTTGCCTGTAGAGGTGAAAAGAACCTTGATGAGTTACTTGAGTCTTTTTAATAGGGTTGATAATGTTGGAGAGGGCAGAAGAGGAGTGAAATGAGCTAGATAATTAAAGAAAATAATAAACAAACTGTATTAAGAACTTATGCCAGGATTAAAGGAGAAACCAGCTCCACTCATTATTAAATGAATAACTGAAGTTAAAAACGATAGTTGAAAGGCCAAATGAAAGAGAATTAATTTTTTTTTACCATGAGAAAGTGACTGAGCTGCAATTCAGTTGAGATTAAACAAGACCTTGGCAGACATAAACGAACGAGGAAGTGTTTGTGAACTGACTGAACTTATTGGTGAAGTGGTGACCAAAAGTATAATTTTAGTTCTTTTTTTTTCCTTGGGAACTACGGCCACCCAGTGGAGAAATAACTTTTTAAATTAAAAGCTTGCTTTTAAATAAAAGATGAGTAACCAGAGTCACAAAATCTAAGAGAATAATTGAAGCAAGGAGATCATCAGTGGATATTCTAGCTGAAAAGCCAACTTCTGTAGAAGTGGTTAATAGGAGGGATGAACTGAAACAGGTGAGGAAGGATATTATGAAACAATTTAAGAAGCCAGAAAAATAATCGAGAAGTAAAACAAAAATTAAAACAGGAAATATGTCAGAAGACCCGGAAACAAGTGAAACGGATTAAGGAAGCAACTGGACAATTAACACAAGTCAAGATGATAAATGAGAAAGTAGAGAGGTTAAAACTGAAGGCTGAAGCAATAGATAAAAAGCAAGAACAACAACTGGATAATTTGGCCCTACTTGACATAAGGGAGAAATATTAAGATTCAGGCTGATACTGGAGGATCCACAAGAAATCTTAAGAACAAAACTGATTGATGCCTTGGCAGAAGTTTTGGAAAAAGGAAAAGAGGAAGTAAGTTTTGAATTAGACAAGAGTTTTTCAAATAAATTCTAAGATGGTGAGCACAAGAAGTTTGCCCAGAGATGTTGTTACTTATTTCCTTAAAAAGTTTATGAGAGACTTAATTCTGCAGAAACACTTCAAGAACAAATTGAAAGTGGATAGAAGGGAGATGATAGTTTTCAAGGAAATTCCAATGAGAATTTCACAGAAGATAAATGATTATGGCTTTTTGGCAGGCACGTTAAAGCCAAAAAAGATCTTTGCTCCCTTTCTTTTTCATACTCCATTTGTTTTTTGTTTGTTTTTTAGAGCTCTTTGCTCTTCCATTTCTTTTTCTCTTAAAGCTCTTTGTTCTTCAAGTTCCTTTAGAGCCCTTTCATCTTCCATTCTTTTCATCTCGCGTTTTATTTTCCCTATTTCTACACTCTCTGCCGACTCAAGTGTAGCCATTTCACCCAAGGGTTGTCCTTCCTCAGGGTAGTCCATTCTGGCTTTTGTCTTTTTCAATGGCATCAAAATTTTAGTATTTCCCTACTAATTACCCACACAGTTACTCAGGAAATACTACTTTATTCTTTTGCTTAAACAATCTTGACAGTTTTTCAGAGAGAGATTAGGGACTTTCCCCACGCAGTGTGTGCCTGTTACTCTTAGAACTGAGAAATTTTCTTTTGGGTGTTTCACAGATTCCCTTACTATGTACCTTCAAACTGTTACCTCAGGGAGTCTTTTCCACTTAATCACATAATCCAGGTTGGACCTCTAAATCTCTGGTCTAGATTTCTCCAAGATCCCCATTGGATTCTTCTACTTGAAATCTCACAAATTTTCCAGTCGGATTCCACCGCTCTGACACCACAAAATGTGACGTTTCTTGCCGCCCAGCCTGACATGTCTTGTGTACAGGTCTGCACCACCTGGGAGATTTCTGGATCAAGCCAGGGCACACACACACAGGCCTGCTTCTATCCTCCTCCCCACTGGGAATTGCAGCACTCGTTTCACTATTGTCCCCCTTTGGCCTCCTCCTACTAAATTGATCTCCCTCCCCTGCTTTCTTTAAACTCTGGCCCTTCTCTGCAATAAGAACAAGCAGATTTTTAATCCTAAAAGAAAGTGGTACTCTTGGTACTAATGTTGAAATGGTAGTGTGTATAATCCCATATGTAGCGTGTATAATCCCATATGTAGAATGACACTCTGTGAGACTGCTTTTATAAAAACAGAAAGTTACATTTTATTGAAACACTGTTACTGTAACTTGTTTGTAACTAAATTTTTATAGTACAGCACACCCCTTTTCTCTCTCTCTCTCTCTCTCATTATGCTCAGCTCATTTACTGTCAAATAGTCACTCTATTTCTCAGCTCTCTAACAGAGCTCTTTTCTCTTTGTCCCTCACTGGACTCTTCTTCTCACTAACTCCCCCCTGTGTCAGTTAAATTTCCGTTTCTCCTCGCTCCTTGGTTCACCCCTCCCTTGAGCTCCCCAGGCTTCTATTTTACCGACCAATCATTTTAAACCACTGCTGGTCACTATGGAGGCTTGGTTACCATGCCCCTCCCTTCAGACTGCAATCAATAATCAGATTAAAACTATACAAAGGCAATTATTGATGTTAATGGTGGATGAGATGGAGAAAAGCCTGAAATTTGAAAAAAAAGAAAAGGAGTTTTGTCACAAATAGGGATACTATAAATTGCAAATAAATTGCAAAAAGAAAGAGAAGAGAAAATTATTTTAAAAATCCAAGAAGGCAATGTTTTGGTTACAAGTAAATGAGAAAATTCAGAAAGAGTTCTATCAATTCTATTCTTCTTTACATAAGCAACAAGATATCTCAAGGGATAAACTGGAAGAATATATGGATAAACAGATGTTACCTAAGATTACAGAAGATCAGAGAAGATCTATAAATTGCTGGTAACAGTAAGAGGAATTTGTGACGTTAAAAAGACTGCTACAGGGACGAGGACAGGACCAGATGGATTATCCATGACATATTATAAATGTTTTCAAAAAACATTTCAGACAATGGACTCAGTTTTACATATGGGGAAGATTCCTGACAGCTGGAAAGATGCTAATATAGCCTAAAGAAGATCTAGACTTGATTTTGATGAAAAATGGTAGGCTAATGATGTCTATAAATTGTTTGCTATGACTTTGGGTGATAGTCTGAAAATTATCTTTCAAGATTTTAGTCACAAAGATCATTGTGGATTTTTACCTAAAAGACAACTGAGGGATAATATTAGAAATGTGTTGAATGTATGGGAAAATCTGGAGTGGAATAATGAGAAGCAAGGCACTTTGATTTTTTTTTTTTAATGCTGAAAAGTTGTGTTTGGCAATTTAAACTGGAATCAAGAAGGTGAAATATACAAATTTATGTTATATCAAAACAGTTACATCAAGTTGTGAAATGAAATCAAAAAAGATACGCAGAGATAGGAAAGTTTAAATCTCTATATACTGGGGAGAAATTCCACTGTAAAAATGAATGTATTACCTAGAATGTTATTGCTGCTTCAGGCAATACCAATTCTTTCAAGGGACATATTTTTAAACAATAGCAGAAGGACCTCTCAAGATTTTCTGGCAAAGGAAGAAGCCAAGAGTGAAGATTAAAATATTGCAAGATGCTAAACAACATGGAGATCTAAGGTTACCAAATTTGAGATTATATTTTGCCACACATTTTTAGTGTGGTTAAAGCAGTGGATAATACTGAAAAATAAAAGACTTTAACATGGTCTAAAGTTTGGGTGGCATAGATACCTGCAATATGACAAGGCTAAAGTGAATGTAGAGTTTAACCATCACTATGTGAGATGTGACTTATTGAGAATATAGACAAGATTTAAACCCAGGTTATGTCAGAAAATGCCATTATGGGTCTCAGCTTAAGAAGTTTTTTACACAAAAGAATCCATTTGTAAGGAAAAGTGATAAAAGTATCAAGAACTACCACGAAAAATACAACATAGAAACAGAAGGACAGTTATTGAAGGAAAGATAGAAATTTCAATGGTTCTCTTATGGGCAGCTTTTCAGTAGATTTAAATTAGATTAAAAATGATAGTTTTAAATTGTCTAAATCAGAATTTGAAACTCAATTGTGTGTAAATGATGAACAGATAATTGGTAAAATGTACAAGCTTTTTTTGAAGTTCAAGAGAGAAGATGAACAAATGAAGGATTATATGAAAAAATGGGACAGAAATTTTTGAGATGATATACGAATGGAATAATGGAAAATGACATGGCCAAAAGATTTGACATTTACTTTGTGCTGAAAGCCAAGATGAAGGCAGCATAGCTAGACATGTTTGACTACACTGTGCTGTGATCCTTAAAAAAAAAAAAAATGGTGCTGCACCATTGATATTTGACACCAGAGAAATTATCTAAGATGTATAAAGGATCTTTAAATGTATGTTGGAAATGGGGTCTTTCTATCATAAATGGAAGAATGATCTAAGTTTCTGAAAGAACGGAAACCTCAACTGACTTTTTGAAAAATCACAAGGGCAATCTAATGAATGTTGATTTTATTAATTAATATGAGCTAAATATTTCCATAGATAAAACAGAAAGAGGTAGATTTAAAGAGTTAAAATATGTCTGCAGGAAAGGTAGTTGGAAGTCATCTATTTTCTATTCTTTTGTTAGTTGTAGTTTGCGTCATGTGTATAGGTCATGGGCAGTAGGAGTGGAATGGAATGTGGTACGTTTTGTGTTTAGCCTTTCTTTATTGCTTCTAGCTGGTTCTTTGTCATATGTTTTATTCAATTTTTATTCTATCCTACATAGATTTTATTCAATAAAAATAATTTTTTTAAAAATGAAATTAACTGGACTTAACATGAGAAGTAGTTGAAAGAAAAACAAGTCACTCACCTCCATAGGTCCTCTTTAAGCCAGCTTTAAGTCCTTGGGGAGGCTCATTGGTGAATTTAATAGACATTTGTAGAAGGGTTATAGGAAAATGCTTGTGAACCTCTGTAGTCATCCACAAGCGGAAAGCTTCATGAACAGTCTCTGTTTCCACAATGGTGTCCATCAACTCATCCATAAAGTCAAGACCTAAATGGCAGTTCTGCAGAAGGGCCCATCCACCCTAAGGAAAGAGAAAGACAGGACCAACTTGGCTAGATTTGATCTTCATTATGGAAATCAGCACAGTCCCAAACATTAATTGCATTGTCATTATCTGCAGTGACATTACTCGTTTACATCTCTATAATGCTGGCACAGCATGTTCTGTGCAATGTGGAAGATGCTGTTTCTCTCTATTCCCACAAGCCTTTCCAAGAAAGCCAACTGGGCTCAGGTGCAGACCTTCTACTTCTTCTTCTGAGAGAGTGTTCAAACACTCAAAAAGTAAATTCAGCCTTGGGGAAAAAAATACTCTGTTGAAAGGGGTACTAAGTTTATTTTCAAGTCAAGGAGAATCTGGTTGAAATAATTTTGAACAAAGCACTGTTATATGCAAAACTTTTTGCGTACTTAAACTACTAATGAGCTGATTAATCAATCTAACTTATGCACAAGACAAATGTATGACAGTACAACCAACAGTACAGATAATATACAATCATAGCCCCAGTATTATTTCAGTATTAGCATTTCCAAAAATACAAAATTATAGACTATAACTCCCAGAATCTCCAAATCATCAAGGCCAGTGGGATTGCTGTCTAAAGGATTCTGTGAGCTATAATCCAAAAGGTAATTTTTCAAATCTTTGCACATTTTCCTAATATTGGTAAAATCTCCCTCTCCTTTCTCATCTAGATAGTTATACATATGGTTCTACAAGTATATAGCTGTTTTTCCATTTTCACTGGTGACACTAAATCAAAGCTATGATCCAGTCTTAGGCTGCAACAAGGCATTTCAGAAAGTATGTGGTTTAACCAAGTAGCCCCATGTCATTTCCTCTGTCTTTCCTTGTGGCACCCATTTGTACCGTCACTGCTATACTTTATTGACTGCCACACCTTTTGAGCCACAATTCTGAACATATGTAATAGGACAGGAACCCCTCTGAATGCAGTAGGATGGGCTTCTGAACAAATATGCATGATTTATTATTGAACCTCAAACTTAATATATATTATCAGATGAAGACATCTGAACTTCTTACTTTTAAAAAGCAACCAAAAAAATTCCATAGGGAACTGTTCTAATGTTAATATATTATTGGTCAGAAATAATTCTGTCTTTCTTTTTTAAAATGAGAAGTAGGAACAGGTCAGCAGCCAAGTATGCTGTGTTCATGTCCTCTCTAGGTTAATGAAAATGTCCTGAAAAACTCAAACCTTGGCCTGTTCTAGAAAGTCACTCAGATTTTGTCTTACATGTGCCATAGTTTGCTGCAGGAGTTTGCGGGCATGAACCTCTTGTCCTTGGCCCATGGAAACATAACGGGTCTCAGTCTTCAGTCTTTTGCCCAAAGCAATGATGGAATCAGTAGGATCAGAGCCCATGGAAAGGAAGCAGATAAGAGGTGTGCGTGGATCAGATTCTTCCCAAGTCTTCTCCAAATCCAAGATGACCCCTTCTGCATATTTTTCCCCCATGGTATCCACAATGTATTTCCTAGCCTGGTGAGCATCAAAGATAGATAAGCACCAATTTTTCACATTTATTTGACAATACAAACAGAAAAAACAATGTTATTGATTCATATGATTTCAGACTTTTTTTTAATTAATGAATAAATTGGTTAAGAACTTTCACCATTTTGTTATTAAAATATTTCAGACAGAACATCTGGACTTTGGATGAGAACTACCTGATGTTTAGAGTAGCTGTGTCATCTGGTGATATTTATTCACATCCTTGTCAAACATATTTGCCTACCTGAGCTATGGTTCTATCTGGACACCAAGACCTAATAAGAAGCAGACGTCTGAAGCAATCCAGAGCTTGGTCATAACCACTGGGAACAAGTTCTTCTTCTGGTTTCTCCTTGTCAAACCAAATTTTCCACTGTTTCTCTGTTCGTGAGATCTGTTAATATATTGTGAAGATGCTTAATATCTTCCATCAATAGTAAGAGTAACTGTGTCCCTTCCTCGCCTCCCTCCCCTAAAAGGGAAACTTGCTACTGTTCATGATCTGGTGACTTCTCAACTTGCTTATCATAACTGTACTTGATGTGCTATTTCCTTCATGATAGCTGGTGAACTTTACATAATCCAAAACATGATTGTATAGTATCTATCTTGACCAGGCCTCATGGAGCCTATTACGTCAACATTGTAAGAGCTTCCCCCTGTTATCAGTTAGTTTCTGGACTGAGTTCAAGGACATTTAACCTAAAAGTTAAATATACATATAATCTTAAAGTTTAATATACATACAAGTAAGATTGGGTGTGCATTTTGAGGTCTTGATATCTTTTCGTTTTTGCTTTGAACATCCTTTACTCTTTATCACCTTTCACACTGTTTTGGTATATGTTAGTGTTATTGTTACTGTGGTTACTGTCAGTGTTGTTTTTTTCTTTCTTTTTTTTCTTTATTTATTAAACTAATAAAGATTATCTTTTAAAAAGCTTAATTTTTGAAAGATCTTTATATCTTGGATTTGGAATATACAAGAAGATGCTTTCTCTCAAATAGGCACACTTATGATTTGGAATTTTTGTTGTTGTTGGGTAACGAATGTATGATTTTGCTGTACCCTTTCAGTTGTGGCATCATAAATGTAGATTTTCTATGTATCAAACAATAATATGTCTACAAGAAGCAGAAACATTTCCTCACAAACATCTTATAAATATGTAATTTTAGGACTTTCAGCTGCCTTGCCCTACAACTGCACTCAGAGAGCATTTTGAGGCAGATTGGCATCAGCAATTGCTTTGCAAAACTCATGTGGGATTAAAGTATCCATAAAATCACATTGGAAGCCTAATTATGTCATGCTATTTAATCCTTACTCATATAAGTTACCTACTTGGTCAAGGACATCTGAGAATTGTCTCAGTTTACTGAGCTCCACCAAGTTCAACCAAGTCATATCCAAGATCCATTTCGCCGGTTTAGGGGGACAAGCTTTCAGATCCAAAGAAGCACCACCTGCAGAGAAAGGAAATGATAAAAATGTCTGGAAACAGATAATAAAGTATTAAAAAATGGTTATAGATTTTACTGATATGATGGGAAGTGGGGTTGGGGCCATGTTAATGACTTTCCTGTGCCACCTATGATTCTTACACTGGCCTTCATGCTTGCACAGTGTTGTTTATTACAGAATTGTGATCAGAGAGAGCTCATGTATCTGTGCAAATGAAGTCCAACATACCACTGATTTGGAAGGAGAATACTGGAGGGAGCACACCATGGGCAGGGGAAAGGCAGGATAGTGTACAACCTATCCTCCACTCCATGCAGAAGCCAAAATCCTACATGGAATCAGTGGAGCATAATGTTTCTCCAGAGCAGTTCTGGGTCTTCCCCACACCTCAACAGCTGTTAAAACAAGAGAGGTACATATTGCTGCTGCTTCACGATGGGGAGAGAGGATGAGGCAATTCAGATGACGAAGAAACAGCTAATCTCAGCTCAGATAAGGAAAGAAATGAAAGTACACTCACAGACATGAGTGCACCTTCCTTTTCCTTCCCCTGGGAGATCAGCTGCTGGGAAGAAGCTTCGGATGGAACACAAAG
Organism: Cyclura pinguis; assembly: GCA_030412105.1. Taxonomy (NCBI): domain Eukaryota; kingdom Metazoa; phylum Chordata; class Lepidosauria; order Squamata; family Iguanidae; genus Cyclura; species Cyclura pinguis. Next base: position 157,110,474 of record CM059602.1, read on the forward strand.
GACTAGAGAATAGCTCCCTGAACCCCATCTGAAAAGACCTACACACATTTAAGCTGTATTTATGTGCATGTGTGTCACTAACAGGATTCTGTCCAGAATGTGAATCCTGCAGAAAACTAAAATACTAAGCAAACAATCTGTGTTTTTTATATGCTTGCATGACCTTTAATCAGTGTGAGGAACTCTTCATGCTTGACTCTGCCCCGCTGCAAGTCAATCTTCAAGGTAAGCAGCAATGTGAATAAGAACTTGTGCTCCTCATAAAGCCCTCGTGCAGCATACTTATACACTTCATAGGTCATATGCTCAATGATATTTGCTATTCTCTTGCTTGTAATTGGACTCTTGACAGACCTATTCAAAAAAGGACGAGAAAAGGAGAGAAAAATGAAGGGTAATCAAGTGCCTTTGGAGCGAAGGCTTTAGAAAGATCCCTCCATTCTTGGAAAGAAACAAGAATTTTGAATCTGTACTTTGTAATCCCAAGCTACTAGCGAAGCAAACTGGGATGCAGAGACTAAATCAACATGACACCAAATGCTGTTCAGTCAACAGAGCTCTTTAGCCTCCTAATAAATCTATTTGATCTGCTGGGAGTTAAAGCACCTTTCTAAGGGGCTCACATTTATATATATATATTTCACTGCTTTGATATTTTATTCCTACCTGGCCTATCTGAACTCACATTGTTTTTGCAAAACCCTTGAACAGGTGAGAAGCTGCTGAAAGCAGAACTCTAATTAATAACATGCATGCACAATGAATGCAAAAGCCCAAAATGTCAGCTATTTGTTTTAGGGCTATTACAAATCAATACAGTTTAATGTAAAATGGTTCTTGAAAAGTGGAAACCATGCTGACTGGCATTTTTCCATGATAAGGAGGGACCTGCCAGCAGCCAGAATTGAGTGGTTGTGCATTCAGTCCCTTGAATCTCCAATTAAATAACCTGAAGTTTTATTGGAGCTACTATAGGTTTTACCAGAGCCACTGTCAGTGATCATCTGACTCAGTGTGACTCAGTGTAACAGCTTCATGTGCACTAGTGTTTGTGGAACGTACAAAACAACATATGTAGACATAGCCCCAAGCAATTCAAAAATAGATGGTATAATGTGTGAACAATTATATCAAATGGTCAGACTGGTATAAAAGGGAGTTATAATGTGAAATCTTACAAATCTGGCTGTCCCAATCATTATTTTCACCCTTTCACTTACTATGGAGTTGTTTGGCACCACTAAGCCAAACGTGGCCATTCTGCCATATAGCATGAGTTCTCTACCATTGTTCTCTTCCATACATTCGTTGATGCCATCCTCAAGGTGGGATAGACATCAGGCTCAGCAAAAACAAACTAAGCAAATGCACATGTATATGCACAAACAAATATCTGTGTATGTGTGTTTGTGTGCAGATAAAATCAATTATTGCTGCCTGCCATTCACATTCACAATTTTTCAGAGGCAAAAAGCATAGAGTCATAGAACTGTAGAGTTGGAAGGGACTCCAGGGGCCCATCTAGTCCAATCCCCTGCCATGCAGGAATATACAACTAAAGCACTCCTAAGAGATGCCCATCTGTTTAAAGACCTCCAAAGGAGGAGAGCAGCATCCTCTCTCCTATTAGGGCATGTTGCTTCTGGCTAACTAGTGCCTCTGTATCCCTCTGGATGCCATCTTAAACATGCAGGTTGCTTTGAAGAATTTTTGCCAGCTTACAGAATGTAAGATCAAGCCCCTGAATGAAGAATGAAAGCTCAAGCCCTTGCTTATTATGACAGTACAGAATCTAAGAGGATTTTTGTTTCCTTTCATTATGTTGCCCCTCAATCTCGTTGCCTTGTCCCAAAGAGTCCCTAGGGTAGGTTGAGATATCTTACTGGGGAAAAAATCAAAGATCTACTTGGCAGTGAGGAAAGAGCAACGCTCAGATTGCAATGCAACCTCTGAAGGCTGCTTTTGAAGCCCCTGATCACTGCCCCTCCTCCAATTTCCCCAGGCTGCCCTTTTTCCAAACAAAAAGAATGAAGGAAAGGTTTCTTCTTCAGGAGTGGTGTTTTGCCTTTTAAACAGAGTGCAGAGCTCCCCTGTATGCTTTAATGTCACAAAAGAACCAGATTTTTTTTTCAAAATCAGAAGTGGACTTCTAGCATTTTTGTTTTGTGATTTGGGGTAAAGGGGGCTTTGGACATTTGCACAGCCCCTGGCAAGTTCCAAGGGCAGAAAATAAGCCCTGAACCTGCCAAAGTTCTCCATCCTGCTTAAGAAAAACACATAAAAGCAATGTAGAAATTTCAAAAAAAGATGCGTGCCACTATTTTACCTTCACAAAAAGTGAGGGCAACATATGGCCACAACAGGCAAAGTAATATCCACATTAGCATAATCCAATTCAGTGACCTCTGAGCTAATGTAAATATAATATACCAGCATGGATTTTAGTGTTTTCTTTCTATCTTCATTTCTATCTTCATTGACTTTGTTTGATTTATGGTGACCCTAAGGGGGACCTATCACAGGATTTTCTTAGCAAGTTTTGTTCAGAGTGGGTTTGCCTTTGTCTTCCTCTGAGGCAGAGAGATTATGATTTGCCTAAGGCTCACTCACTCAGTGGATTTCCATGGCCAGTTGGAGATTTGAAGTCTGTTCTCCAGAGTCCTACTCCAATGCTCAAATCACTACACCACACTGGCAAACCTAATGCAAGATCTAAAATTATGTCCAGCTTCATTTACATTAAAATTGTTTCGTTTCTCTATTTTCCCACCACCATCATCAAGGAACTTGTTAATTTCTCCTAAGCACTGTGATGTTTCTGGGGATGTTTATGTTCTGAAAAATAGAGCATCACCCATGTTTTGTTTCTTCTTCCCATAAGCCATGGGAACCTAATTTTAATGTCTGCAGTCTTCTTCCACTATCTGTCTTGAGAATGTGACCAGATACATACTCCACGGTTTAAATATCAGCCACTTTATGATTTTGTTGGTCTAATAATACTAACATAGATTTCAGCATTTTATGCTTGTGTATTGTCCTCAATTCCCCTGGGACTGCAGAGCCAAAAGGTAGGATATTCTGGCCTTGCCAAGCACTCAGGTGACCAAGAGCCACTAGAAGGATGTGTTATTAGCAAGCTTTGCATGCCTATACTAATTGATAGTTTGCATGCTTTCTGTTTTCCTGTTTACTTTTCCATACTTACTCACTTCCCGCATCACTCTTAACATGCAACCATTTTCTTCTTCCCTCTCTCTTCTCCATGAGACCATGCATTTGTTTATGAACAAATGTCTGTGAATTAAGCTACTTCTATATGGGATTTTTTTTCCCTCTCCTAGACCCATGAATGAGTGAAAAGTTGTTATTCAGCTTCTGCCTTGCCTATTTGATTACACTGTCAGAGAGATCCACTACTATCCAACACATTTCCCAATAGGTTGTACCCTCTGGTCCCCAGAAAGGACATCATCACAGGGGACAGAAGCAGTAGACTTTATCCATTATCAAATGAGGTACTTTTGCTCCAGCACTTGCATTCCTCAACCCTTCTTTTCATCCTTTGTCTCATGTTTATATTATCTTTCAATATCTGTACAGTATTTACAAAATTTGGAGGAACTGTGAAAATGTTTAACAATAATAACAACATATTTTAATGAAAGCATTACCTTATTATGTACTTCAGTGGCAAAGAATATAGAATTTAGAGAAACCTGCTAGTCTTGCAAGAAGTTAGAAATGGTACAGTAGAAATACTTTTGATCACAGTTTAAGCACGTCTCTTCTATCCCACTGTCATCTTTGGTCTAAGAGATTTGGTAGGCTTTGTTTTTATTGGCAAAACATGCCAAACCTGTTTGACAACTGAGAGTTCTGAGACAAAGGAGATCAGAGTTTACAGACTCTTGTGAAAGACAACTCTCTCCCTCTACTCCAGTTACCTCAAAACTACCTGATTAACCCAATGGCCAGATTGTAAAAGACTTCATTTAACTATAGTTACCTGGCAAGTGAAAGATCGAACAGGCCCAAAAACTGTCGAAGTGAAGTTTGATACATGACATTAACCATGCTCATCTCAGTTATCAGGAAATAAAGAATGCTGCCTCTTGTTGCAACTGAAGACAAGAAGATTGGATTTGATCAGTGCAGGATGCAGGACAAAAGCAATTATATATCTATAGACGATATAGATAATATTAATAATATATAATATACCTCTCATGACAGAAGGTTATTTTCAGCAATAAGCCTCACTGCATAGTGCATTTAATTTTAATTTTTAAAAACGGGCTTGCTTTCCTTTCCTGCTTTGCCGCAATACAGGTGCCTATCTTTTTAAACATTGCAGTGTGAGCCCCAGCTTGCCATCTTTTTGTTGCTGCTGCCTTGCAGCTCCACAAATGAAATTAAACCAATATACCATGTCAAGGAGTCACAGAAATATTTATGGAGCTCAGCAGTAGTATAAAACTCCTGTCTCTAGGAGCCTGAGCACTAGACTTTTTTTAAACTCACATCATACCCTCCAACATTTCACAGACGAAAACCAGGACACATGTGGCCAAACAACATTAGAGTGTGGTCAAGACGGCAAACATTATTAACAAGAGAAAACATACGAGCTGGCAGAGGCTGCAGTCCTTTCCCTGAACTTGCTGGGACGGGCAAGATTCTATCCCTTCACTCCTCTCCTCTCCACCCTGCTGAGTGAATTGACTTCCAAGTACTTTTGCATTTTGAACTCAGTTTGCAACAACTTGAAATAAGTTGAGGACAAAGGGGGGAAATGGGACATTTTAAGAGGACCTGAAAAAGCAGGATGACAGAGGATTAATCAGGACTCGTCTTGCCAAATTGGGACAGTTAGAACATATGTCACATCCCTGGATCTATTTTTTAACATAACAAAATCTCATTAAGAAGACTGTCAAAATTGAAAAATCAATTTCAGCCTGGTAGGGCCCCCTCTTACTTCCTCAGTTAATTTGGAAAAGAGTTACAGAAAAGGCAGCTAAAGAGCTGAGATTCTGGTCTGCTGCAAAGTTACTGTTGCAAGTCAAAGCATAGAGACCCTGATGCATTCCAGAACCAATCTGGAGTTCAAATTGCTTTCTAAAGGTCCAATTTCTGTGATTGATTTCTGGTTAGATTTGTAATTAGCTTGTCACTAATAATCCCCTAGAGATTCAAATCTTCATGTTTTTTTTCTTTCTTGCAAGCAAGAATGAATAATTTCAATTGTTTTCTCTTGGCTGCAGGAGAGAACAAGAAAACAGCACACTTTTTGGAGACTATTGACAGACTGAACATTTTTCAAATGAGTATTTTGTGCATAAACATGCAAAAGGGAAAATGTTATTTTTCACTAAAGGAAACATGCTATTATTTAGAAAGTATTATTTTTTTTTCTGCACAGAAATCATATTTCCACACAGGAAAGCTTTTTTCATAGAAAATCATGTCTTCTGTACAAATAAAACCACATGGATTTTTTTTAACAGAAAAATAATTTTCTGTTCAGGAATCGTGCAGGGAGGATGACTTTTTTAGCAGAAAAAATATTTTCCTATATAGAAAATGTAATTGCACAGGAAACCATGTTAATTCCTTGTGTTAGAGAACCATGTTTCCTGCACAGGAAACTTGGCTTTTGGACAGAAAATGACTCTCTTGCCCAGTTTCTGCTTACCAATTTTCTCACAGGGAAAAAAATACTGTTTCTACCCCACCCCCCGCAAAAGAAAAACACGTGCTTAAACACAGATGAACTCTGTGTGGAAAAATGTCCCAAACCCCAAGAAATCTCTTTGCATCCAAACTGTCTTGCCAGGAAGTTCCAACAGTTCAGACACCCCTTTTTCACTGATGTTGAGAAAATAAATGAATATTCTTTATATCCTTGTAAAATATCCCGGAGCAAACATTCCACAAGACGTAAAATGCCAATGTACTAGGCTAAGGATACAGTTAGACATTAATTAATTAATTGACTATATTCTTAATATAGTACATTCATCCTTTTCCCTAACACTGGGATTCCAGGCAGCTTACAAAAATTAAAACAGATGTAACTAGGAGCACATAGCAGTAAAGACAAATATTTAAAATGTATTTAAATTATCAACAGAAATAACTGCAATTCAAAAATACATCCACAAAATAGAAAGGAAAGCAACTGTAAAGCATTTTTAAAAGATCTTATAAACAGTTCATTTCCACAGATCTTCTGCAGTGTTGTTTTTTTTAAAAAAGTCTTTGTCTGATGACAGAAGGACACCATAGGAAAAGCCTCTCTAGGAATCCCAGTGGCCACTGAAAAGGCCCTCTCTCAGATTCTCAACAGACATGCTCATAAGGATGGAGGGACAGAGACAAGGGTCTCCCTAAAAGATCTCAAAACCCAGGTAGGCTCCTATGGGGGAACACTGTCCTTCAGATAACATGGACCCAAGCATTATATGGGCTTTATAGGTCATAATCAACATTTTGAATTATGCCCAGAAACAGCCTCGGAGCCAGGAATATTGATTGGAAAGAAAACTATTGGAAGTACAGAGGAGAGGAGAAATATAGCACAGAACATAAACACATTTTTAAAAGAAAACCCAGTTGAAGAATGAAAGATATGTCCTCATGGTGAGAATAGAATGCTGTAATGATACTAATCAATCACACAGACAAAGTGAGACTGAACTAAGGAACAATGCTCGTGCTCGCACATCACAACAAGCCATGGTGTAGTTTCTTGAAATTTGACTTGTTGTGATATGAAAACTCACCTCTGTTAACAAAACATGATTTGTTAACTAACTACAGACCACAACTTGAACACATATTTGTTTGTTTGTTTTAGCTTATGAACTCAGATTTGTTTATATTATTTCATCTTGTAACATCTAAATCCACAGTCCTAGTTTGTTTGCGACGCTTTCCCCAGAAGCTCACTCTGAAACAGGAGCTGACAAAGGAAGCAGGAGAAAAAGAAACCAGAAACAAACCAGAAATGGAGAAAACAAGCCATGGTTTGTTTGTTCAGATGTTGTACAATCTGTTGTTTAAGGAACAAACCATGATTAACACAAATATGGCATAAGATGATGTGAGAACATTGTCCACTGTTTCAGTTCAGTTCTGGTAACTGAGTTTTTGAACATTGTCTATAGACCAGTCAATGTTATAGAGTCAAAGAAAACCATGCATTTGGATTAGCTGTATAATCCCATTCCTTCATGTTTTCATATGCTAATATTGGTCTCTCAGCTTCTGCCAGATTTCTCATCACCAGCTTAAAAATGTTCAGGTTCCCATCATTAATGGCGATCAATTTACCTGGTCTATATTCCTCCCGTGCTGAATTAATTTGTACTTCAGTCTCAGCTGAAATTTGCAACTTCTGTGTCACTTCTTCTGCCGTTTTCTTTGTGTTACTAAGTACTATGATGAGACTCTCATCTTCCACCAGAGAACCTTGTGTGCTTGTCAGTCGGTACAGCAAGTTATCTTCCAGTTCTTTCATTTTTCTCTTGTTAGCTGTCACATCTTCCATAAGATCAGTTCGTTCTTTCTCCAACTCCTGTCAGAGCACAAAACAAAGCCATTATTCAATAGGATGCACTGTCAGAAGCAGGCTCATTAATGTATATGATACACAGAGTTGTATATGCGGTATAAGAGAGAAGCTAATACACCACTGATATTCCAAGTAATGTTACTGGAAGACAGATATGACTTGATACTAAAATTGTATTTCTAAAGGGAATATTTATGTGTTGCCAGACGGTACCTGTGTCCAAACAGCATGGCCTGTATGAAATCTTGTACAGTGAGCCCTCTGTATATGCAGGAGTTCTGTTCCAAGACCTTTGTGTAAAACAAAAGAAAATGTGCATGCTCCATCTCATTCTTGTCAATAGATGTTATGTGCGTGCACCCAGCACATCTATTGATGGTTATGGAACACAATGGTCCATGTGGCCTCACATTGATGTGTGCGAAGACACACTAGCAGAAGGTGCACTGTACTGTACTGTCTACAGTTCTAATCATCCATTTGAAGAGAGATGGAAAGGGTATCTAAAAGTTTTTGGCTAACACAATAGTACATAAGGGAGACAAGAGAGACTTTAGGATCCCTCCTGCCTCCATATTACACAAACAATTCTTGACAGGACTGAAATGTGCATTCAGTCCAATTGACTGCAGGGAAGGAAGGGGGGAAGGTTTCTTCAGGAATATACCTAGAACGTTTAAGGAAGAGAATCCCATAAGTCAACAAAACTTCCTCTGCTCAATGACATTTATCTGGAGCACTGGAATTTACATAACACTTCTGTAGTGGACGGTAAGCCTCTAGACTTGTCTTAAAATTTAGTGCTGTGAAAGTGGTTTAATCCTTATGGTTCTGCTCAGTTTTATGATTCTAACCTTGTCACCCTAGAACATAACAGCAACAGCCAGACATGAGGGAGATAAATACAGCCAGTATTTCCTCTATGTAGATGATGAACAACCAGAAGGTCCTAGTTCCTCTGGGACACCCTATGAAGACTTTGATGGATTATAGATTATGGAACAAATGTATTTCAGCCTTCCATTAAACAAACAAACAAACAAAAACCAGTCAAATGTGAACTTACAAGGATGGAGAGTTCCACTACAACAAGGGATTCAGGAGATTACCAAATCCTTTATGGACCATGAGACACGCACTAAAACAGGGGTGGGTAATTTCAATGGGCCCAAGAGCTAATTTTCTGACTCTTTGGAAACCACACTGACTGTCAAAAATGAAAAAACAAAAACTCAAGGGGGAAAAAAAAACAGGAACTGACATGTAGTCCACCTTCAGTTTTAAAAATAGATTTGCAGAGGTACCTCACACCCCATTCAAAAGATGAACTACGGCTCCTGAAACCTTGCGGGGACAGAAAATGGGAAGTTCTGGGTGTCTGGAAAGGTTGAGGGCCACAACAAGAGCCCTGAGGAGTGCCTGGTGCCTGGACACTCTACTTATGCACCAATACTATTGCTCTGAAACTAGAGCTTCTCAGTTCCTACTGCTGACACAAGTGGAATCCTGGAATTCAATTCTGATTTGAGCAGAAATTTAATCTGATGGCCTTCTTAGTTCTTGTTCTTGTGTTCCCTTCAACTCAATTTCAATTTATGGCAATCCTAATGCAAATCTATCACGGAGTTCCTCTGCAAAATTTGTTCAAAATTTGCCTTCCTCTGAAGCTGAGAGAGTGAGACTTGCTCAAGGTCACCCAGTGTGTTTCCAGGGCTGAGTGGTGATTCAAACACTGATCTCCCAGTCCTAGTCCAACATTCAAACCACTGTATCACTCTGGCTCTGTAGTTCCCATTCTGAATTCTACCATACCCTAACACTGTGGAACCTATGAAGAGCCCTCTATCAACTAGCTGGAGTGAGAATAAAGCAGCAATGAGTTATTGCTACTGGCAAGAAATCTGGAATTTTCCATGCAATGCTATAAGGAACATTCATGCAAGTGACTTGTATTATGTTCTATTTATAGTTGATTAAAATGCCCCATAACATCCAAGTGCTATAAAGACAGGAATGATTAATTTCACATTGTTAATGCTACCAAAAAGTTAATTTGCATTTAATTCAAAAATGGGTCTCATTCTGTAGAATGTGACTTGACCATAACGAGCTTAAAAAAAACTTGGTTGCATGAAAGAAAGACCTATGGCATGTACAATCTGTAGAAACAAAGGAAAACGTAATTGGGGATTGGGAAAGCAATTTATGAGAATTATGAGTTTTCTTTAGACACACCGTGATAGGAAATCTGAACATTAAAAATGCAAATATATTTGAAGCAAAAAGAATGAAAAGGTAATCCAGAAAGAAATGAAGGAACATTTGCTCATTCCATTTGTTTTAATTAGTTTCCATTTCAAGATGAAAAGGCTGGAGAAAAGATGTCTCCAGAATACAAACAGGTATAATTATAGAATTCCATCATATGATCTTATGCTTACCAGATTTGCTGGGGGGGGAGTGATTTTTGGACAATGCAAGAATTTGGACATTTATACAGAACCCATTTTGTTGCTACATCCAAAACATTACTGCATAAGACACTCACATTTTAGTGTGGAAGCGTGAGACATAAACTCATAATACATCCTGTGAATTGAGATATTTACCTAAGCTATTAAAATTAGAAACACAGGTGCAAACTCTTACCTAAATTTCCAAAAGTAATATGCTCTTTAGTAAAGCACCAACGAGGCACTGTTTCTGGTTGGATTGGCATGCTATTAATCAGATATGAGCACAACAATCCGTATCATTAATGGAGGTATTTAGAGTTGGTCTGTATATATGTTAGCATATTCTTATACTCATTCAGAAGCTTATTTATAAACTGAAGTGGTTTGGTTTCTCAAAGAGATGCAACAGATGAACTACAGGTCAAACTAAGTGTGACATTCTATAAACCTCAGCATCTAATATGCGCATTTTTAAAAAATAGAAACAACAGTTTACAGGTCTTGGTGAGTTGGTGGTTACTGAAATCTCAGCAGATAGAATGGAATTTTAATCCTTTGCTCTGCTGCCGTGGTTTTTCTAAAAATCTCCTCTTCAAAGCTGCTATTTACATTGAAAGCAAATTCCTATTCCCTTTTCTTTCTATGAAAATAACAGCAGTTTCTATTAGGACCACAGCAGAGGAGGAGAGTCTTAAGCCTGCACCCTACTAAGATCCTGATTATTATGATACATACAACCCCTACAGTTGCTATTTGCATTTTTTGTTAAATGTGCCCATTAAATGCAAAGATGCATCTAATACCATAGGCTACCTTGGCCTTGTGTAGTAACATCATTAGAATCAGACACAGTGACTTTCTGGATAGGATGAGAGTGGGTGATTTGTGCTCTGCGCATGCTGATGGACTGTAACTTCCATTAGTGATAGGCTGAACAGTGAATTGCAACTATTCATGGGAGTTCCATTCCAACAATATCTGGAGGTTACAAGCTGTCCTCTCTAGGTTAGGGAAAACCACACTTTGCCTTCTCATATGAATTCACAAAATGTAGTTCTTTCTTGCTATCTAACCCAGAAAAGGAAAACTACTTACAACTTTAATGTCTAACTATGGTTTAAGAATCAAGTAATGGCCACAGTTTGTTGACTCAGAAACAATTAAAAACTAGAAGTTGTTTGAACTAGGCAGTCACAAAGGAGAGGGAAAGGAAAATGTGAAAACCTGAGGCTTAGATCCAACAGCCAAACCATTTCAAATATATGTCAAAACCAGTGCAGTATCTAAGCAATCTAAGGTTTCCATTCTGGACACATTCACACAGGTGTCACTCTTCCTTTCTTCTGGAAATATTGTTCTACATTGTATCTCCTGCTATCCTATTCTGAAATTTGAGCACCCACACAAATTTGCCCTTCAATTTTCAGAATTAACATTATAGAGATTCTTGGAGGCAGGACCTTAAGAGTAACATTGTTCTGGTAGCCATTACTATTCAAACTTTGGCAGTAATGTGGTGGAAACTTAGGAGAAAAGTAGGAGCATGAGGATGAACATTTTTGCAAGAAAACTCTGTTGAGAATTCTTTCTAAAAACCAATAGTTCAAAGAAGAAATATGGACTCAATAGAAGAGAACATATGTTGCAAGCTGAAGGTCCCAGGTTCCACTTCTAGTATCTTCAGTTAAGGAATTCTGCTGAGATGGGAAGAACCTTTGCTTGAGACAGTGGAAAGGCACTGACAGTCAACATAGACAACTGGCTTGTAATCAGCTGTGTCCATCTGCAAATGGAACAGATTCTCCCTCCTGTTGCGGACCTCTGTACGATCCCCAAAAGTGTTCTGTAGGCCTGAGGGACCTTCTGAATTCAGTTTAGGGGATATGGAAGTACAGAGGAGAGGACAGATGGATGAAGTCCCTTCATGCAAATAGAAATCCACATATGTGACTGTGCATGCCCAATGGGTTTTACTTAATTTGGATAGTATCATACATTCATATGTAACATAAAAAATGTTTAAAGTAGGTACACGCAAATGCAGGTAGAAAAGGAGAACATGAGCTGAGTTGTACTGATTTTGCTTCAATGTTTTACTGATTTTACCAGAATACTGTTTTGTGTTGGTTCCACTCCATGACAAGGAGGTAGAAAGTTCATCCTTGTTACCCCCTTGGCAGAGTCCATTCTAGGGGGATATAAAATTGATATCAAATATGCCTTCCATGCCAGAGAGGTTGCCCGGGTAGGTGTGTAGACAAATAGGTCAAATGACCAACCATAGGTCAAAGCCAGGAAAATCCCCAGCCACATTTCCCAAGGAGACCTCAGGCTAGACACGTCTGCAAGAACAAAGGGTCCTCAGCCACAAATAGCCAACTTGAAGGGATTACTGGGTTTTCCCCAGGTTGAGCAACTCCAACTTTGGAGAATCCTACAAGGACGAGGTCCATTTACACAAACCAATCATACAAACTATCAAGTTGCTATTGTGCTGCATTTTTCCTTTTATTTTGGCCATTGTTCTTCCTGGGAGAGGTCCTGCCCTTGAGGTACATTCTGCCCTATAAGTAGTCTCCTTTTTGGAAGAGTCTCTTCGGAGAACTCCCCACCACGCTAGCAGACCAACACTGTTAATTGAGTGCTCCCCTCAGCCGCCTCTCTTCGCTGAGCTCCTTCCTTCTCACTGTTTCCCAGACTGAAGATTTCTGGACAGGTGCAGTATCACCGTCTTTACTCCCTCTCCACTATATCCCCGATAATTTTTCACCTCTTTCTCTTCTCAATAGGCCTTGTGTGCATGAGTGAGTGATTGCGTTGGTGCATGAGAACATATTTGTTAATAAAATCCATTTATTAGTACAATTGTCTGGCTTTTTGCTTGGTCTGATCCCATAAAAATTGGGTAGAAGATCCTGCTGGGTTACCCTGCCCTTTGTTCTGCTAAGGCCAGTGCTCTGCTGATTTCCCCAACCTTTGCATTTTTGGAGTGAATCAAGGTGCCCCCCCAGGGGACCCCCAGAAGTCAGGGTAACATCCTTCTAATATAAGAGAAGTGTGGGATGTAGTAAGAGAATTGGGAAGATGGGGGGAACCTCAGTAACATAGTTCCAAAATTATTATTTCTTATTCTACAACAAGTTTCACTTACCTGTTTTTCTGTTAGAATCACTCTCCCTAGAAGCTGATCTTCCAAACCTTTCATAGTGACAGTAAAATCAATAATGGAGGTACGAGCACTGATTTCAGGAGTATAGGCTGGATTTGGAAGCTTAGTGGTAATATAAAGTCTAAAACCATTCATTACATCCACTTCTTTATCCCCAACTTTTACCTAATTAACAAAGACAGACGTAAAAGAGAAATAGAAGCCTTCAAGCTCTGTTCTACTGCTTCAAGCATCAACTGCTCATTTATTTTGCACAGAAATTTTATGTTAGTTTTCCTTACATAACACAAGATGTAATATTTCAAAAAATTTCCATGTAAGTAATGGTCTGCTTTTCTTCACAGACAACCTCTTTCAAAACCTAGTTTATTCCTACATAATGTTCAAATCTCAATACTCAGAATCCAGAGCAGAAAAAGGTCAGTTTTATTGTTTCTTCTGTGTAACACTCTTGTGGACTAATCAGGTGGTACATCAACCTCAGACAGCAGCAAGCACATGCAACTGCCACTGCCCCATTTTTGTAAGCCAACAGTTCTTAAAGATGAGACTAGATATTGGTCCATGGTACAGTAAAAAATAAATGCCATAATTGTAGATTAGTCTCTTAAAATTACAAGTTAAATTAACCCACCCCAAAGATATGACTATGACAGGAAATGTATATACATTGTTGTTGTATGCAAACAACTTATGGTGACCCTAGGGTGAACCTATCAAGGGGCTTTCTGGGGGCTGAGAGTGTGTGACATGCCCAAGGTCACCCAGTGAGTTTCCATAGCTGAGTGGGGAATCCAACCCTGGTCTCCAGGATCATAGTTCAACATTCAAACTACTACCCCACTCTAGCTCTAGGAAATGCACAGACTACTATTATTTTAACAAGAAATAAGAATATTTCACTTCTCTCAACCTTGAATGTAGAACCTGTTTTGATGAAATTTCTTTCCAGTACATTATCCAAAGCAGGATCCAGCTCTTCACCAACATCTTCAATCAACAGTGGCCTTCCAAGAGAAAGGCTATCTTCCAAGTGGTTCCTGAAATACTTGTGATTTAGAGAGGTTATCTGGAAAGAGAATCATTTTGCCCGTGTATTATCCTGGCAAGTCAACAAAGACAAAAAGAAATGTTCTACAAATCTAGCATTTCACTTCCATCTGAAGAAGAATTTGGACTGGGACCATACAAAGAAGAAGAGTTATAGTTCCCCCCTGCCCAATAATATAGCTCTGGTCTCACCTGGATGCCAAAGATTGGCTATTTCTGGTGTGTGTGACAAGTTTAAAGATGTCAGTAAAACAACATGTATAGTTCAGCCCTCAGTTTAGTGAATTATATGTAGAACTATATGTAGAAAGAGAGTCAGCCTTGTATGAAGAAATGGAGTCAGCTTTGTTTCTCAGTATTGATGGTTTCCAAATTCAACTACATGAATTTAGCAAAGAAAATATTCCAGTTAATGTGTTGTTTTGTAACATTTGCTGTAAACTGTGGATTTTCCTTTCATCTTTGCTTTCCAAAATATTATTAATACCACGCATAACTGAATATAGATTACCTGCAGTTCATTCTTAGTTTCTTTATTTTTAATCCAAATTTTGCCCTGAGTCTGAGGATCAATCAGCAAAGGGTAACGAGCTGCTTTTGTGACAATGATGCCATTCTGTATGGATAGGTCATCATTTGGCAGTCCTTGAAGGTTCCATTCACTGACAGTCGGAGCATCAATCAGCATTTCTGTGAGATTTAGATTGTTTCCAAATGGGATTTTCCTGGTTTTCATTTCTTTTTGCCAACTGTTCAACAGCAGATTGCGGAATTCTTGGTTAAAAGGCCCAGAATAAGATAGAAAGGCTGTGGCCAGCAGTACATCCCCTGAATTAACACAGAGAAATCAGACTTTATGACTGCTGAAGCACTGTCTAAACGCATTGTTAGGAAAATAATATGCTTACTGTGAATATAAAAGCTAAAATGTAAGGTTTTCTCTTTCTCTGTGAACATATGATTTTTCTTACACTCTTTTGTGTGTGCGTATGTGTGCACAGAAAAGAAACTACAAGAGAGGCACAAATTGAATAAGCATTCTGGCTAGGGGCCCTTTCACACTACGCAGTTATAATGCAATGATTCCACTTTAACTGCACTGGTACTATCCTGTAGAATCCTTTTGCTTATAGTTTAATGAGGCTCTAAAGCTCTCTGGCTGAAAATTCCAAATACCCCTTCCTAAACTGCAAATCCCAGTACTTCAAACCATTCTCAGTAATAGTGTTGCCTGCTAGGTTACGTACCGGCATGGCCATCATATTCTGTTTTAGCTTAGAACACCAGTGACAACTGGAATCCTCAGTTTGCTTAAGACTTATGTAGCGAGCATGTATAGAAAAGAAAAATAACCCATCTTTTTGTCACCCTAGTGAGACAAGGAATGAAAAAATGGATGACAAAGCAAAAAGGAGGACAGAGACCCTACGGTGCTCTTGAAAATATTTCTTGTAAAGATTTCTTAGAGCTCCTCAGTGACAGGATCCCAGGATTTGCTCCAACTTGCTATTATATGGAGGTGGTCAGAAGCTGCACATCCAGGCAGCTTCGGAGCACAATTCAATATGCCTCCATCAGACTTCAGGTTGTTTCAGGACTACAGTCCATTCTCCCATAAAAAAATAAGTGATACTCTATCCCTGAGCAGAGAGAAAGGAGGTGTTGTGTGCATGATACCAAGTCTGGCAATTCTCTTATGTGGGGTTCCATAATTTATCATGAGTATTTATAAAACCTAATTAATTGCAAATCTTCATAAGTCTCTTATGTCTAAAGATTTCAAAGCAGTATATAATAATAATACAATATGCAGTATAAAACAACACATATATATTTGCATTATAAGTAAGAGTGAAATACATGGTGGACTAAACAATACCAGGAGGACTTGTAAAAATAGGTATGACTTCGTGTGCCCCAAAACAAGAATTGTTGGAGCCTGGGTAAGATCAGAGGAAAATATATTCTACACAATGGGTTGCATCAGAAAGGAAGTCTATATAAAGATTTACGAGTCCAGGTCACCACCGCCAGTCTGTTGGTCTAGCATTGCAGCTAGTCAGTACTTAACAAAATTCATTGTGATGTGATATGTTTTTGACCACAGCAAACTCAAGCCTATGAGAGCTCTTGCCAACACAATTAAATTGCCTTCAAAGTTTTACAGGACCCACTGCTGGTTTTTAATATAGAGATCAGAAACTTTCCCAACAGCAGAAAACAGGAATGCGGGCTCCACTCAGTCAGTCCCCATTTGCTAAAACGTACTCAATGCAATTGACAATTTAATAGAGCACTGACATGGCAGGGCATTTGCCTTACCCACAAGCCTCTTTGTTTGTGCAGCAAACTCTTTACTTTGTTCAGTCCACCTCTCCTTCTCACCAGCTAGACCACTAATAAGACTGGAGGCTGTCTGCATTTTATGCCTGCAGCGTTCTGCATCCTCCATCAGTGTCTGTCAAAGGTTAAAGAAAGCGTGTGAGTGAAAGTTTGGTACTCCAATATGGAACGTACACATGGTATGTTATAAATAGGGTACTGCTCATTAATATAGACTTCCTATTCTTGTTAACCTTAAAAAATCATCAATGTACCTGATTTGATTCCCTGAGTATACTTGGGTCATAGAACCTACTGCCAGAGTTGTGGCAAAAGACATATGAGAATTTTCTAACATGGTCTCTTGAAACCAGATTGTACACTGCCCAGTGCAGATTCAATTGAAACTTTCTGAAACCATTCGGCTTTATATCATGTGATCACATTCATTTCTATATTGTTCTTGGGATCAGAAAAAAACAGCAAAAACTCTTCCCCGGAGCCATGTTGTTTAGAAACCTTAATAATATATTTAAGTTGGTATGAGGCTCAAGGCAGTGAAGACGTGATAAAAAATTTCCTACCTCTCCATCTTATTTTTATATCTGCTTATTTAATGGACAAATAGCAAAAAGTATAAGATGTCACATTAAATACTGTTGAAATTACTTGATGAAAATCACACATGTACTTTTTTAGAAAAGAAGCAGCAACTCGTTTAAGTAGAAATTACAGAAAAACTTACACATCATCTATTAGCCTTGTTTGATCATCCCTGAGAGTGGCTCAACTTCCCTGACAATCTTAATGAAGTTGTAGCCCCCTATGTCAACTACCTGGCTTCCCCAGACAAACTGATGGTGCAAATTACTCATAAATTCATCAGAGAAGGAAGTGGGCACATAATGAGGAAGTGTTCTTCATTGTTTCTTCAATTTAAATATATATAATAAAGAGTAGCTCAGTAAAAAGGAACCTGGGATGAACCCAAGCATAACTATTTTAACTGGTTTTAATCTTTTTTTGTCTTATTAAATTAATATTTTTAGCCTTTTAATATCCTTTTTAATATTTACACTCTTTTAAATTTTGATAGAGGGCAGCATAGAAGTATTTTAATAAACAAAATAAAGAAATTATTTGATAAGCTGTCGCATTCTCCTGCCAAATTGTGAGGAAAGTTTTATTCCTCTTTTACATCCCTGGATTTCTGAACAGATGCAGAAGATATTCTTCAGATCTTAGCACAACCACCTTGGCAAATGGCTTTGCTACCTGGTCATATACACACTGTGGTAAACACAAAATTATTAAATGGTTCTCGCCATACCTGGATGTTATGGAATGCCTCTCTGGCATAATACCTGGTTGGACTCGTGCAGCAAATGGCACTGCGGGACAGGGTAGGACTTTGATATCCTCCCTGGAAGAGACCAGGGTACTTTGCATCTGGCACTGCGTGCCAGAATGCTGCATCTGATGGGGCTGGAATCAGAGGATATTTAAGGTCTGATTGCCCCCTCACATGTTTTTTTGGATCTTCACAGGACAGGAGCCCAGGACATTTCCTGACATGAGGATCTGTCATTGCACTTCTGGCCCTTCCACATGCCAGGTAAGTATGGAAGCATGGTGCAATCATGCTGCCTGGGGACACATAGGCAGCGAGACCACAATGCCATGCAAAGGCATCCTTGTGGTCCCACTGCCTGCATGTCCCTATGCCAGGACAGCGAAAACCTGCAGAAAAGGCCTCAGTGTCTTACCCCACTTATTACACTTTCATCTACAAAGGAAAAGGAATGTATATATAGCACCAGTTAAGAACACATACAGCTTTAGAGAGGGCCCTGTCAGTGCTGACCACAATCTCCCAGGAGCCCATACCCTCTGGGAAACACACAAGCACACAATGTATCGGTTACTTATGAGATTCATGACTGTTGGCAGCTCTTGAAGAACAACTGACATGGGAGCAAAGGCTGATGCTGCCATATGCAATGTTTTGCAGGAGACAGAGGCTTAGTTAGTGCAATTAAGCTGACCTCTGTTTCAAGGCTCCTCGGGAAGTACTAGAAGGAGCTATCAGAAGGCTGGGAGGGAGTCTGAGTTATTGAGGTAGTCTAACAGGCTTCAGACATCATGGTCTATTCCTGTTAACTGCATATTGCAATCTTGTATTTCTTTCAGGGGCAGACAACTGACTCCACAGTCCACCAGGACTGGGCTGTCAGCACTGGCTTTTGCTGCTAAAGCTCTGGGATATGAGGATACCACTTATGACTTCAGGGCACACAAAGCTCTGGAAGGGCGGACCAAGGAAAGAGTGCAGGTTGCGGTTCAGTCTGAGCCATCATTTCCAGAGGTTCTTAGAGGCCTAGGGAGCATGTGGTATTTGCAGTTCTGTTTATGAGGCTCCACTATTACAGCAGCTTTGACTGTGTTTTGGGGGGCTTTACACTGAAAATTAAATTAAATTAAATGGTTCTTACCATACTTGGATGTTATGGAATGCCTTTCTGGCATAATAACCCACCTGTTTCTCCCTCATTGCCTTCTCATACTCTGCCTGCACAATATCTAGCTCGGCTTGCTTGGCATCCAACTCAGCCTGGGCTTTCTGTAGATCTAACATGGCAGTAGTCAGACGGTTCTCCTGGACTGCCAGATTAGCCTATAAATCATCAATTCACACATAATAAGTTTTTAAATGCTGTGTACTTACTTAGTTTTTTATTTATTTTTGAGGGGGAAAAATTAGGCAAAACTCTTCAAACCATTTTTGAAAGAACAAAAATAAAAAGAACAGGACTGTAATTGACAACACACTAAGACAATTAACCGTTGAGAAATGCAGAATTAATGAAGTCGTCATAAATTTGATATAACCAAACATTACTGTTCTCAAGATAGCACATTTTTTGTTGTAATACCAGACCTATATCTGCAGCAGACTCCAGAGGGCAAATTTCAAAGTTCTTTTGTGTAATTTTACAAAGGTATAATTTTTAAAAACTCTCCTTACAAATAGGAAGATTCTAGCCCAACACTGTTTCTCAATGCTTGTTTACACTGTAAAAAAAAGTGTTTATATTTGCATAAAGAGGCTTCCTCTGCCCATAGAGGTACACTTTAAAATATGTTATGTCCCCCCCGACACTATAGTACAGTGAAGTCTCACAATGGACTCTACCACCAGTTGACTCATTTTGCTCCATGCACATGTTACTGCCCTGGCTAGTCCGAGCTTTGGGGATATTAAAAGATATCCTCTTGATATCACAATTTGGCTGCACTTCTCTATTCCCCTCCACATGCTTGCGAGGCCACCAGACAAGCACATAAACAAGCTCAGCTGTTAATTGCCGTAATATTTCTAGACAATACAGGCAGGCCAGAAAATAGCTGACTCGCTGCTTTAGGAGACCTCCAGGCAAGTACTCTAATTAGGTATGCACACAGCTTACAAAAGAGCCTCTGCCCCACGCTGGCAGCTTGATGAGTTAACTATACAATACCCAAGTACTCTGCGTTTGCATACTGGCTACTCTATTGAGAACCGCTACGATAACTCAATCATTCAGATTCTGACCTTTCGGAGGCTTTGTCTCCAACTCCAAATCGATTGTTTTCCCCCAAGTATGGCATAGCCTGCAGTCACAATTCTCCTTATAAAAACCCTTGATTCCGAGACCTTCCTCGGAACGCTCCCGAGTTTCATCCCGCCTCGCTGCCACTTTGCTTGGCGAGCCTCCCCTCAACTCCACGTGCTGAGCTACATTGCACCCAAGCCTCGCTCTCCATTTTTCTGGGCTTCAGGACAGGTGAAGTATCACCCAAACCAGCAATCCCTTTAAAAATCCCTCTATACCACTCTAACCTTTATTCTCTTTAGTTATCTTGTATGAGTGTGTCGCATACACTGTTTTGCTTGTGTTTAATAAACATCATTCATTGTTTCAACTTCTATGTGCTACTTGACTCAACCCGACCCTGTAGACATAGGGTTCAAGATCTCGCTACGTTACCCTGCCTCTCGTAATGCTAAGCAGTGCTCTGAGCTAATTTTCCCCACCTTTAGTTGAGCACATTTTTGTGTCCCTCCCGGGACCCCCAGTACATAGGGTAACACACAGATCCAGCAAAAAGTATGCATATGCATGCACATATAAATAAATAATCTCTTAAACCATTGTGGCAAACAAACAACTTCTGGCATAAGATGTCTGGCATAATCAGTAGCTGGTCTGTTTCTATTCTGGTTTCAGTTTTGGCTTGTTTATGTTGGCTTACCTTCAAAGGCAGAACTTCCTTGTTGATACCAAAGAAGGCAGCCATCGCTTTGGTCCATGAGCAAAGACCAGCCACATTTCCACAAACCCTCTTGGCTGTTTCAATATTATAGTCCCCCATTTCAAAGTAAGGGCTCAGAAGCTCTACTACCTCTTCATTAATGGTATCTTTCGGAAATTGCTAGAAAGTTGATAAAGAATTATTTAGCTTCACTGACAAAGGAAAGGGGAAAAAAATTAAAGATTTTCACTATTGTAATAACTCTCACATAAACAACAGTGGCATATGTTAGGCAATTCCATACTGGTCTAGTGTAGTATGTGGGAAGTCTTACTAAAAGTTACTTTAAAAGCTTAGTCTGACCAGATTTAGTTTGCTCCTCATACTGTCATTTTGTGAATCTAGTTTGCTAAATTGGCTGTATTCCTACAGACTTAGTTTGATTCTGAGAGCTATTAACAATGTGTATTCATGCCTTCCCAATTACTATGAAGCAAAACTCCTGCTTTCATTACCTATACTTTAATCAGTGCTAGTATGATATAGATGGTAATTTGGACATGTCCATACAAATACCTAATATAGGAGTCTCAGACATTTCTAGTTGTTGCAAGACCCCGTTTTTACTTGGCTGATATCCAGTTAATTGCCCTGGTTAGATTTCTTCTTTGCTTCTTTCTTCTAGTATATCTAGCCGGAGCGGTAAGGGTATAAATGTGGTTTTCAATTTGAGCCAAGTGTCTAATTGGCTTCCTGAATCATCCCAATAGTTGTTTCATTTTATTGCACTTGTATTACAACCAGTGTTGTTCTGTATTGCATCTAAGTTATTTTAAACCTCTTCAGTGTTACACCTTGCTTTATAATGTACATTTTATACTTGCTGTTATGTCAAAACTAACTATTAATTCTGTAATATCGCTTTTGTGTTAATAAAAGCGTGGGCATTCAATTTCTACAGCTACAGACTTCATTGGTATTCCAATTTAACAACCTGCAACCAGGCCCCAGGCTGGAGATTGTTTATCCCTGTGCATTTTAAGTAGGCCCCAGTTTACAAGTATTTCTATACGAATTATTCAGCAGCAAAGTTCTCTGTCATTTAATCTTCACATATATAACATCACATACATCAAAAAGAAGGAGCAAAAGAACTTGCCATTGTCTCTATGTTTGATCATATCAAGGAAAACTCCAAAACAGTCACTAATCACAATATTAGCAAGTTATATAACTAAGCCCTAGGACAGGTATTATTGAACTACAACTTCCATCACCCTTCTCCATTAGTTACAGTGGCTAGGACTGATGAGAATTTCGGTCCAACTACATTTGGAGGGCTGCTTCTTGCCTGTACCTTGGGAATCATCAGCAGTTTCTAGTCCTATTGGTGAGGAGGGCTCATTCTAAGATTTTAGAATGAGCCTTCTCCCTTGCTTGCAAAGAGGAGCTTGTCCTGCTAGGAATACAGCAGCAGATCCCACATGAGAGAATTCAGAGCTAAAACAGAGTGCATTTGACTATATGTGTGAGAATGCAGATTTGTTGTGGTGTAGCTTCAAGTCAGTTCTTACTTAGGGCAATCCTAAAGCAAACCTATCATGAGGTTTTCCTGGGATGATTTTGTTCATAAGGGATTTGTCATTGCCTTCCTCTGAGAGAGTGTGACTTACTCAAGGTCACCCAGTGAGTCTCCATGGCTGAGAGGGGATCTGAACCTTTGTCTCTAGAGTCTAGATCAACACACTAACTAGAATACCACACCTGCTTTTGTTGGTATAGATATATACAACAGACACCTTATCATTACCCCCCTTTAAGCAGACATTAACCTTAATTATTAACATTTCCAACTGAGTGAGTGCTGACAGGTAGTTGTGTTTGTGCCAGTTAGTAACTCACACAATGGCTGATACACACAAAGGACTCTTTAACTGAGGGGTGGAAGTTCTGTGGTGCTCTGAATGATGTCAAACTGCAACTCCTTGCATGCCTTACCATTTGCTACACTGGCTACGGCTTCTGGGAGTTGAAGTCCAACACTATCTGGAAGGCCCAAGATGATCCCACGCTGGTTTTAACCCCATCTCCCATATTGTGAACAGCAGCAGAGGTGTTGGCAAAGCCCCTTCTTTGGGCATCTCAGCTGCTCTGTCTCAGTGAGAAGCTTAATAAATGGTGGGAGTCAGTCAATGCATTTCTGGCAACTCATACAGCAAGGAGAGGAGAAAGAATTAAAAGGCCCATAGCCTATTTTTAAACTTGAAAGAAAGTGGGTGAGATGCACAATACTTTTTGTGTATGGAGAGCAGGGCTGTGCTGGGCTCAGGATAAGGATAAGGATAAAGAAATGGGGGCGCTGATGTAGAGTCAGTTGCATTTTCTTACTTTTTCTGCAACAGTTCACTTAATTCTAACCATTCATGTTTTATTCTTGCTCATCCTGTTTTTGATTTCATCCATACTTTTGACACACCTGTAGGTTTTGTAAGAAGTTTCCTGCCGTCATCAGTTTCAGGGACTCCTGCCATGAAGGAATGGTGCAGTTTTTCTCCAGGTCTATTTTGACACCATTTACTTTCCTCTGGAATAGCAGTAGCACACAGTCCATGATACGCATGATAAGATGTGGTGGTCGACCTAATGTACGGACCGTGGCAATATCTGCAGGCTTGATAGTCTAGGTTTTTGAAAAAGACAGAATCAGGAACAATTGCAAACATCCTCTACTTTAACTTCCCATGTACATCAAAATCATTGGCAGAAGTTTCTACAGCTGTTGGACAAAAAGTCTTTAACTATCATCCTACACCAGGGCTTTCCAAATGGTATGTCGTGACACATTAGTGCGTCACCTGAAAGATGTAGGTATGTTGTCTTCCTGGACAGAGAACGAGCTCCCCCACCTGAGCCTTGGAAATGTATGTTATATGTTATAAATAAATCATATGTTTTTAAAAATATAAATGAAACATTTTCATGAGATATGTTGTGTCCCTGTACATTTTGTTATTACATTTTGTTATTACAATTTATGTATATGCCCAGATCTCTTATAAGGGGTTAGTTTAACCTCCAGTTTGCTAGTAAAACTGAACTACTGTGTCACAAAATGATGCACGTCTAAAAAATGTGTCACCAACATGAAAAGTTTGGAAAGCTCTGCCCTACACGATAGGGACAATTCAACACCCCTGAGATATGTTTTGTTGCAGAAGTCACACAGACCTAGACTTTTAAGGTAGGCATTATACAACATTGTCATTTCAAAGGATTTGAACAATGTCCCCAGGTTTCAGCCACTGGCCAGGTAATTTTTTTTTTCAAACAAAAAGATTAGTGGAATAAAAATTGTCCAAAAAGATCTTTTGCATTTTGCCATTTGTGTACTTTGTAGTGCAATATATGGAGATTAAATGATGACTTGGGTCATTTTCTGGTTGAAACAGGATGCAGAGAAACTGGTGAGAGTGACTGGATGGGAAACAAACTCCCACCTTGCTCAAAGGTGGGAGGAGAGCAAGGGCAGGCTCCTTTGAGTCTGTCCAGGAAGCAGAGATACTTGATGTCTTAAGAGATAGAGATGGAAAGACCTAGTGGAAGCATTTGCCGACAATTTGCCACATGGCAATCAGAGACGGCATTCAGAAACACCTGAGACCAAGGAAAGATGCTAAAAAAGAGAGAGAGAGAGAGAAAGGGAGAGAGAGATGGCTGCTTTTTAGGACACGTGCCTTGTTTTTGTTGAACAGCTTCAAGCATGGTACAAAACAGAGATGGATCTAAACGCTGAAGAACAGCTGGTTAAATTCAAATGTAAATGCCTGTTCCAGCAGCATGTGCCAAGTAAACCAGGAAAATATGGTATAAAAAGTGTGGTGGTGCTGCAGTGCTGAGACCTCATGTCTTCTGAAAGGAGATTTTCACCTGATCAGGCATGCTGGGCTATCATAAGAAGCTCAACCTGGTTACATTGTGGTGACAAACAAGATGGGCTATATTTCCCCAGTGGACCAAATGGGGTGTGAGACAATTGTTTCTCAGCCAGTTGGAAATGGTACAAAGTCTATAATGTACATTGGCACTATTCTGCAGAATAAGCAATACAACCACCATCTGCAGCAGGGTGGCAGCTAAGGAAACCAGCAAACAGTGGATCACAAAGCAGGTTTGTACACAAGAATCACTGCAGTATCCAAGGCACATGATCTGGTTACTTGTAGAGTGGCTGGCACTGAGAATGGGTCTTCATTTGGTGGAGATTTCCCCCTGCAAGGAGAATTTTTGTTAATGAGGTAGAAAACTACCCCACAATACAATTAATGTAGGTTTTCCTGCTAGTGGATAAGTACAGCTATTTTTCTTTAGGGTTCATGTGCATTTCCTAAATTTTTACATTTTTACAACCTCCTAAGTCATTTCATGCATTTGTAGTTTTTTTTAAAAAATTATGTGGATGATGGTTCAACAATTAAAAGAAATAGCCCAATTTTACTTAGTTTAGCCATAAAACAGGCAAATGAATTACTGTTGTGTTATTTTTCCTTTGAAGCTGCATTTGGGAGATTGCTCTCCACACCTTCACCTGAACTACTGCAGAAAAACTGAATGATTAAACCTGGAAATCCTAGTTACTTGAATGTGTCCCTGTCAGATTTCACGACAGAGAGTTTTGCCTTGCAGGTTCAGGAAAACTCTCACACTGAAAAACATGAATAATTCTTTTCTCTCATGATGGAAAGGCAGGGGAAGAAGTCAGACCTGCTCTCAGTCTCTTGTTAGGTATAATTCTAGAGAGGAAAATAAATATCGAAATACGGTCAGGGAATGGCATTTTCCACTTATCCATCCTTAACCTGCAAAGCAGCCTCAGCCTCTTCTAAAGCGGGTTTGGCAGCCTCCAATTTTTCTTCCGCAATAGCCTTGTCAGCAGAGATGCTGTCTACAATAGCCTGGGCCTTGTCTTTCACTTTCTGTACTTCAGCCTTTACTTTTTCAGCAGCCTGTGCTTTTACGGTGACTTCTTTTAAAACCTGTTGAGGAAACCAAACACCAATGAGGAAATTAAATGGAAATTAAATAGGAAAAGAAGGAAATCAAATGGAGAGATGTGTGTAATTACTTTAGAAATGTTTTTCTGTGTAAAATACTTAATTTTTCATTCATGACTGATCAAGGTTCTTTCTATTTCAGTAATCAAGCAGTGTGAGATCCCTAGGCTATTTTTCTTCAAGACTTTTCTGATTAGCTAAATAAAAAAAGAAATAAATAAAAGCTATCCTTACCATATCAGCTTTTGCATTGGCAATCTGGAGCTCTTTTTCCTTGGCTTCCAGCTCTTTGCTCAAAGCAGCCACTGATTCAGAAGCCTCTTTTAGCTTCTCCAATCCAGTATTCATTCTGCAATTTAACATGGAGAATCACATAAATTTCTAAAGCTCCAACAGGATCAAAACTACCTGAAAGGTATAAACCTGATCAGAAGATGACTCCATCAAATTTCACAGTTTTGAAAATGAGGAAGCCCTTATTGCTTATTCCCCTTCATCTAAAACATAGCGACAAGAACCCAACAACAAACTCAGAGGCAAAGGGACAAGGAGAGGAGATGGAGGGTGCAAAGAAGACACATGTACAGGATCACACGGACATACACAAGCACTACACTACACAGAGGAAGGCAAAGATAATGCCCCCCCAAACAAATCTTGTTAAAAAAAACAAACCCTGTGATAGGTTTGTCTTAGGGTTGCTATAAGTCCAAAGTGACTTCAAGGCACACGTCAACAAAGTGCCACTGACAGTTAGGTTCTTTCTAGCCATCATGTCTCTCCCCTTTGAAATCTGACTTATGACAACCCTAAAGAGAACCTGTCACAGGGATTTTTTTGGCAAGATTCGTTGCCTTTGCCCTACTCTGAGGACAAGAGAATGTGACTTACCTGAGGTCACCCAGTGGGTTTCCATGGATGAGTAGGGATTCAAACCCTGGTATCCAGAGTCATAGTTTGGGTGAGCAACTATGTATGCCACCATGTTTCTTTTCCCAGGGATGTGGCAATGGGTGTGTGTGTGTGTGAATGCAAAAACTGCTCCCTTATTTGCAATCTAGGGAGCAGTCTGGGTACATGCACATGCCTGCTGCCATGTTGTCCCTTTCTTCAGGGATATGGCAGTGGGGAGCAGATGTGAAGGCACCAAAACTACTCCCTTGTTGCAAACAAGGGAGTAGTTTGGGTCTACACACATGCCTGCTTCTGTGTCCCTTTTCACCTACACCTTCTGTTGCTGTGTCCTTGACAAAAAGGACACAGTGGCAGGCATGTGTGCACACCCAAAGTGCTCTCTCGTTTGCAAACAAGAGAGTAGTTGTGCATCTGGACCCTCCCCTGCTGCTGCATTTCTGCTGCTGCTGCTGTTGATATTCAACAGCAGGGCTCTGTGGACCCCCAGGGGTGCCTGGATGCCACGTTAAGAACCACTACGCTAGGTGTTTTGGCCTACAACTCCTAGAAATTCAAGCCAGCATGGCCAATGAGAAGGGATAATGAAGAAACCTGTAGTGGAACAAAATGGCAATCAGATGTATCTCAGAGCAAGACCAGGTCTCAGAAATTGGGTCACATTGCCAGTTGGGGTGAAGCTCCAGCTGAGGTAATTTCTTCCCGGACAAACTGGGGAGGTGGAATCAACTAAAACAGCTTACAAACCACATCCCTGTGGGGAGATCACTAGCAGCAGTAACTGACACAGCTTGGCAGGGGAGTGGGCAGGAAGGAATCATGCCTAGCTGCTGGAATCAAGTCATTTGCTATATGGACTGTTAAGATCACCTAACCCATATCTTAAATTTTATTTTTGTTAAGATCTGAACTGGTTAAGGGAACTAATTTTGCTGTAGGGATGAAAGGAGCCTCAGTAAGTCCACTGAAATCTATTAACAAGACTGAGTATGCCATAGAGGGGGAAGAGGAGTGAAACATGCTACACATTCAAAAAAAATTAAATGAGATTCTTTAAGAACTTCTGTACTAAGGTAAAAAAGGGAAATTAATTATATTTAACAGTAAATGAACAACTAAAAGGACAAAAACTGACAGAAAAGGAAATTTCTGTAAACTGACTGAATTTAAGTTGATGTGCTACCATCTGGTGGCCAAAGGTCAACACTGCAGTCAAAATTATTTTTTCTTGGGAAATTCTGCCACCTAGTGGACTAACAAGTTTCAATTTTTTTTAAAAAAAAAAAGGACAGAGTCACCAGAGCCACAGAATCTATGAGTGACTGAAACAAGGAGATCATCATGGATATACCAGCTGAAAAGATAATGTCATTATAAACAGCTAAATGATGGATGAATTCAAGCATATGACAAAGGATATAATGAAATAAGTTGAGAAGCAAGAAAAAATAATCAAGAATTGAAACAAGAATTAAAATAGGAAAAACACCAAGAGATCAGGAGAGAAGTGCAAGCAATTAAAGAATCAATCGGAAAACTAATGCAAGAAGTCAGGGTAATAAATGAGAAAATGGAGAATATGGAATTAAAGGCCTAAGCAATGGTCAAAGAATATGTACATAAGATAAAAAAAACTCTTCTACATATATAGGATAAGGTCAGTGCTTTAAATATGGAAAAACAGATCTGAAATTCATAGATTGCTTTTATACCAAGACCAGTTAGGAGGAAGTCGATGTACATGAAATGTAATGAGTTCTGAATGAATGCTACGTATTGACTTTTTGTGTTTCTAAAAATAAAAAAAAACTATTATATAAAAACAAAAGGGTGTGAATTCCAATGATTTTCTTACAGACAGCTTTTTGATCAATTTAAATTAATTTTTTTTAAAAAAAACATGGTTTAGAATTGTGTAAATCTAAATTTGAAATTCCGTTACACACAAATGAAACACATATTGGAACATTATACAAGCTTTTATTAAAATCTGAGATGGAAGATGAACAAGTGAAGGAATGTATGATATAATGGACTAGAAATTTCAGATATAATATACAAATGGAGTTGTGGGACAGGATGTGGTCAAAGGATCTGAAACTCACTTTGTGTTATGTTCTTAAAGAAAAATTTTAATAAGATGATATACCAATGGTATATAATGCCAGAAAAATTATCAAAGATGTATAAAGATCTTTGAATTTATGTTGGAAATGTGATAAGAAGGAAGGGTCTTTTTATCATATGTAGTGGTCTAAAAATAAAGCCAAAAAAAATGGATTCAAATATATAATTTGATGCAAAAAAAAAATGATAAGATTAATATTCAATGAAAACCTGAACTCTTTCTTTTGGGACTGATGAATGATCAGCTAGAAAACAACCATGGAAAAATAATTCAATATATGAGAACAGCTGCAAGGATAGTATATGCTCAGAAATGGAAGAATGACTTAGTATCTACTAAAGAAGACTAGTTATCAAAACTTAATAATTTAGCAGAAATTGACAAACTATTTTGATTAAAGAGAAATCATTAGCAAGGTTTTTGAAGGACTGCAAACCCATGATTGACATTTTGAAAAATAATGAGGAAGATTTTATTATTATTGGTTGTATTAGTTAATAAATTATATTACTAAAATATATAGATGAAATGTAACCTACAGATAAGATAGAGAGAGAGAGATTTAAAGAGTTAAAATATACCTGCAAAACAGGTAAGCGAAAGTCATTCTTCTTCTTTCTATATTTTGTTAGTTGTAGTTTCTGTTAAACATATAAGCAGTGGTTGGGAATAGTATTGGGATGTGGTAAGTTTTATGTTTAGGGTTTCTTTTTTGTAGTGGGAAGTTTGTAGTTTGTTCTTTGTTATATATTTTATTTAATTTTTATTGTATGCAGATCTTATTTAATAAAAATTATTCCAAAACAGAAAAAAGAGAGAGAAGGGATAATTGGAGCTTTGGACTAAAACATCTGGAACAATACAGATTTTCCATCAGTACACTAGGCCTAAATCTATTTCTCACTGTCAGCTAGAGTAGATCCACTGAATCCATGGAACCTACATAAAAGCTAACTCAACAAATTGGGACTAAAGATTGGACTTAGTCCACGGTGCCATTGGTCATTTTGAAGCACAGAGAACCCCTTTCAATGGCAGAGCTCAGCTCCAAAGAACATGGAGGCAATGGTAATAATAAAAGTGATAAAGCAAGTAGTAAGAGGGAAGAGATCAGAAAGACACCACCCAGAACTGAAGCCTTTCTCTCAACAGGTGCAACTTGACATCATCTGCTCTCTCCCATCTGGCTCATTGAAAAACAGGCTATTGAACATTACCCTTTCTTTAATATATTCTAAAAGTCAAACTAGTAACTTGGCATGATATAGAAACAATGAACAGAGAAGGACTACATTCTTGTTTCCTGACCCAATACTATTCTACATCATTGCAAGCATCCATCCAAGGCCCTTTTCACATGTGGGGGGGGAACAGGCGAAAACACGCTAAAACGGAGCTTACCCGCAGCCAGGTAAGTCCATCGCCACGCGGAGCAGCACAAGCTCACTGCTCCACACTCCTCCGGCGTCCCAGATGGCAGCTTCCACTTGGTGGAGGCTCTCCACCAACCGGAGAAGCTTGCCAGCTGGAAGCCCGCCCCCGGCAGATCTGCAGGCACACACTTGCACGCGCCTGCAAATCCACTTTAGAGCCGGGCGACGAAGCGGCACGGGGCTGCATGCTCCATGCTTTTTAAAAACCTCAAAAAAGAGGTTTTTAAAAAACACACAGCCCGGCTAGTTCCAGCCGCTCCTGAGTGGATTCTGGTGTGGAACTACGAAAAGTAGTCCACGCCAGTCCACTCTACGGCGTAGAAGACCTCTGTTAGAGGTCGCTCTACACCGTTTTAGAAGCCCGGGTGTGGAAATGGTCCAAGATTCACGCACACACCAAAAAAATTCATGGAGAAGAGTTCAGTAGAGAAATGAGATACAAGGGAAGAATATAAGTGTGAATCAGGATGGGGATTGTGAGTGCTGTCTGCTAGGGACTGTACCCCAGCCAACTTGATATGACCAGGATTGGGGGAGGTTATTTTTGGACTACAGTTCCCAGAATCCCACTGCCAGGCAAGAAAAAAGTAACTTCTCCCATCATTCAAGACCCTGGGCAAGTCACTATCTCTCAGTCTATTTTCCAGGATTATTATGAGCATAAAATAGGGGAGGTAGAAAGGAGATCTGTATACTTTGCATTGATATATAAACAATTATTTAAAAAAATAAGTACCTTTCCTCTATCTGCCATTTTTAACTCTCCAGGTCATATCTTTTAACACTATTTTATATGCTAGACATCTCTCTAGTCTGCATAACAGTTTTGAATATACCAAAAATAATCAACATGGGGAACTGCTATTATGTATTCATATTTATAAAAGAATAGGTGAAGGGGGGGGGGGGCAAAGAAAATACTTTACCTGTTGGCCAGAGTCTGCACCTCAGCATGTTTTTCTTTGTATATAGCTTTATACCCCTGAATAAAGGAGAGATAGGATTTGGGAGTCACATGGGTAGACCGACGATATCGCTGGAAATAGTCAACACATTTCTCCGCAACTCCATCCTGGAAGGAACCCATGCACTGCACCATCTCTTTTTTTATTTCATCTGTGCAATCAACTTCATAGGATGACAAGAAATGTTCCGACACTAAAAAAAGAACATGAATAAGGTTTAAACTTCATCTGAGCAAAACACTGATATGTTTAATACAAATACATTTAATACAAATACGTTTAATAGAAAGACATATTTCTAGCATCTTCCACCCAATCTTGTTTAATCTGTTTTTTGGCCACAAATGCCAAAGTCTTGCTAATTCTACTGAGCAGGACAGACAGATTACTGTACAGATCTGACAAGACATCTTAAGAGGTGAGTCACCTTCCTGGTGATTCAAGACACAAGACTGCCAAGACTGATCTAGTCCACTGACAGTGACCCCTTCCTTTTCATCCATATGAGAACAAATGATACTATACAACCTTCGAGCAGGTGTGGGAACATTGGTAGGAAAGCGAAGGATCTCAGGCACACATTGTTTTCTCAACAGTGTTTCCTATTGAAGGTCATGGTCCAGGAAGAAAAAGAAGGACGCTGAAAGTGAACAACTGGTTGCTTAAACGGTGTCATTGAGAAAGATTTGGGTTCCTGGACCATGCTTTGCATTCCAATGAAGAATAACTTCTGAATAGACATGGGTCGCATGTTACAGAAGTTGGCAAGAATTTGTTTGTCAGGAGTCTCACAACACTCATCAGAAGGGCTTTAAATTGAGTCCTGCACAGAAGGAAACCACTACTTCAGCAGAGAAGGGAACACCAAGTACTGGGGACTGTAGTAATTAAACACAACAGTGGACAGGAAAAAAGAAACAATAGTCAGTCATCTGAACTGAAGATTTAGATGATGCCTTTCTAGAAGAGATTACCAAATATCCAAAAAGGAGAGATATGACAGTAACGGGGAATTTCTATTGGTAAATTTTACCAAAATATTTCAAGAGAGCCATGGTGGTGTAGCAGCTTGAATGTTGAACTAGGACTCTGGAGACCAGGGTTTGAATCTCCGTTCAGCCATGGAAATTCACTGGGTAACCTTGGGCAAGTCATACTCTCTCAGCCTCAGAGGAAGGCCATGGCAAATCCCCTCTGAACAAAGCCAAAAAAAAACCTGTGATTGGCTCACCTTAAGGTCATTATAAGTCAGAAACAATCTGAAAGCACACAACAACAACAACAACAACAACAACAACAACAACAACAGGAAGGAGACAACTTCAGCTAGCCTGGTATCTCTTTGGTATCTCTTCTAAGAATGTAAGGTCCAGGAAATAATTTGCTTGCTTTCCTAATAATGTCATTTTCCATACAGTGGAACATATGGCAAAAGGATTGATTATCTTGGGCCTGATTCTCAATTATGTGGAAGAAATGTGAATTTTGTGTCCTTCTGAGCTTTGTTACAGAGAAGAAAGGGGAAGCAAAGTATAACCAGATGTATACTCTGAACTGTTAGAAAGCCAATTTCAATACATTTAAGGAAATAGTAGGTGAGATTCTATAGTCAGAAATACATAAAGGAAAGGGAAATCATGGTGGATTTGGATTCCTTAAAAGTGAAGTGCTGAAAGCACAATCAAAAAGAGTATTCTAATAAGAAAGACCAGTAATCTTAAAATTTCCGTCTATAATCTTTCAGAATAGAGAAAATGAGAGGTCCTTGCCAACTTGAGGAGAGCAAATGTTCCCTCATCAGCAAAAAAAGGGAAAAAATGAAGACCCAGCCAACTACCAACCAGCTAGTTTGATGTTAATTCCAGAAAAGGTTCTAGAACAAATCATTAAGCTATCAGGCTATGAACACTTATAAAATAATTAAGTGATTACTAAGAGCCAGTACAAAGTTCTCGAAAACAACTAATGCCAGACTAATCTTATCTCTTCTTTTGATACAGTTACAAGCTTACTAGCTTAAGGGAATACTGTAGATGTAGTGGTGGATGTAGTAGATCTTCAGTTCAGAAAGCTTCCGGCACAGTTCCTTGCAAAAAACTGCTAAAATGTTGGCTAGATGATGATGATGCTGTTAGGTGGGTTTGGAGCTTGTTGACCAACATTACCTATGACTTTTTGGCATCCCAGACAGATGTGACAGTTAGGGTGTTGCAGTTTTCTATCCTGGGCTTGAAGTTGTTCAACATCTTTATAAATGACTTGATGGAAGGAACAAAAGGCATGCATGTTCATCAGATTTGCAGATGACACAAATTAGAAGGGATGGTTGATACTAAAGAGGGCAGAATCAAGATTCAATATGACCTTAACAGATTGGAGAGCTGGATAACTAATAAAATGAATTTCAACAGGGATAAATGTAAAGTTTGCATCAGCAAAAAGAGTCAATGCAATTCGGGTTGCCTCAGCAGAACTGTAGTGCCCTGATCAAACAAAGTAATAGTACCATTTTATTCTGTTTCAGTCAGATCTTGCCTGAGAAGGATACTGACGAGCTGAAATGTGTGCAGAGAAGAGCAGCCAAGATGGTAGAAGATCCGGAAACCATGCCCTATGAGGAACAGTTAAGGGAGGTGGATATGTTTAGCCTTCAGAAGAGACAACTCTGAGGTGATATAACAGTCATCCTTAAATATCTGAAGGGCTACCATTTGTAACATAGAGCAAGTTTATTTTTTGCACTTCTGGACAATAAGACTTTGAACCAATAGATTGAAGGGAGACCTTTCTGACAGTAAGACTTGTTTGGGCAATGGAACAGACTGACTCAGAAGCCCCCACTAATCCCTCACAGCCCACTAACCCCCCAGAAAAAAAAATTAAAAGTCAGCATAATTTGGGGGCAATTTTTATCCCAAAACCACACAGAAACACACACTCCCAGGCATGAAAGCATCAGAAAAAGCACCTGGTGACTGCGAATAGAAATGGGTGTATCTTTGCTGTGGGGTCTATAGTCTGCGTGGGCCCTAAGGAAAACAATTGGTGCCATGTCCCCATACAGTTTTGCATTCCAATATACTTGAACCTCAATATTTTACCAAATAACAACCCTGAAACCCTCTAAATAACTGAATCTGGATTTAACTACCAGACTTGTATATTTCTTCCCTATTTGAGCCTTTTCTCCCATTTTACAAGTTATTATTTCTGGCACTTTTTAATCTGTATGTCATAGGGTGCTCTGCTTATCATCCCAAAAGTGAAATCAGCTTAGCAGTTATCTCTTTTCACTGGTGGGTAATCCTCCTTTTGTAATTATTGGGTAGTTATGCTAGTATTCTTGTATTGATGGGATTAAGAATTCCTTTGCAGAGAGACCAAGTTAAGTGGGCATCACTTAAGTCTGGTGTTTGCAATTTTCACATCAAGGCATTTGTTTTTAAGGAAAATATTCAACAGTGAAATATGTTTTATGAATGCTCTCTCCTTCACTAACATTTTACACAGACATTGAAAAAAACATGTACCATTTAAAACAGCATGCACCAGAATTCTGAAATACAATGAATATTTTAATTTCCTAGAAAAAGAATCTGGAGTAAATCATCTCAAATATTCCAGAATATTTGAGGGTACAGCCAACTTCTTACATGTATCAATCCACTGAATTTTCTGATCTAAAGCAAGCTTGATTTCTTATACATGAAATCTTGTCATATTGAAGTCACTGGTATTACTATCTATTCCAGGAACTGGTGATCTTGGGTTTTCCAGATACTTTGGGCTACAACTCCCATTAGCCTCATCTATCATGATCACAGCAAGAGTGGTGTAGTCCAAAACATCTGGAGAACCAACTGTTCCCCACTCCAAGCTACTGTAATAAGGTACAATAAGAAAGGATATGTAGACTCACCAGCAACCAGAGCATCTTTGGGCCAGCGGCTGAACCAATCTATAGTGCAACCAGAAATGAGGGCAGGGAACTTCAAAGCTCGGTTTCGGAATTTTTCACCCACAGGGGAAAAACAGAGAATGACATGCAGATTCTGACGCACTCTGGTCATGAAATAATCATACAGGTTTTCATTGGTTGGAGGCCGCCTTGGATGCTCCTTCTTCATAACTGATATGAGATCACTGGTGATTTCATCTATTTCATCACGGGCAAACAAGTTGGAAACCTGAGGGGAAAGTTTTTGTTTTGTTTTCCAAGGGAAACTATTTCCAGAAGAGCCAGTCATTAAAAGAATATAGAATTCTCCACTAAATGACTAATTCTTACCACACTGATTAATATGATCAGTTAATTATTTTATGTATTACCAAAAACTCAGTAGAAGCATTCTTTGGAGATGAAGTGCTAGTTGTTGATTTGTATTTAATTTTCCTTTTCATTCCTCATTATTTTAACATACTAGAACCAACATATGTTAACTGAATAAATGAGTGTGCTTCTAACAAGAATCCCTACCAATTAAAAGTTTATTCTGTTATTAAAATTGAACCAATTAATCAGCCAAAACATTACAGCATGATCCTCTGCATTTACTCAAAAGTAAGTTCTATTGTGTTCAGTGGGTTGGATTTCATAAGGAGTTTACTTGAGAATGTAGCCTTAATAGTTTAATCTACCCTTAAATTTCTTGTCATTATCACCTAGGAGCATTCATTTGTGAGCTACCTCTCCGTCTGCTCTCTGTACACAAAGTGGGAAGCAAAAATGAACTAATAGCCAGGAAAAGTTAAAAAAAAATCCTACTTCTCCTGATGACAGGACATTGTTCAAGTACTCCAAGAAAGCCTCATCTTTTATCTCATTGTCTGTAAAAATAAAACTGATTCCTTTGCCTTGCTGTCCAGCTGTCCTATAGAGATGCTTCAGGTCTTCCATCAGGTTGGATGTATTATAAGACCTAGATAAAGAACAAAAAATAGACTCACAGAGGCTTAAACAAATCTGAACAAGAAAATATGCCTCAAATAAAAACAGTTTTATCTGCCCAGACCCTTCTGTTCATTTTCTTGTTGTGTTTACTGGTCACTGCTTTCAAAGTTATATAGCACCATCACATCTGTATCTATTCAGAAGTAAATCCCATGAAGATTGGTCATATTTACTCCTAGGTGAACGCACACAGGATGGAAACCTTGCAGAGCAACTCCAACCATCAGAGATTAAGTTCAGTGGGGTATACTGTGAAGACGCACTCCTGGACACCAATGAAGCCCGAACCTCAACATACAGGGTTGAATCCAAGAATACTACAAACCTGAATGTACAGGGGAGGGAGGCATAGCCCCATCCAGCACAGGCTGAATCCTTATTCCCTGACCTCTCTTCTGAATGAACAGGAGCATCACTTTGTTATCTGGACTAAGCATCAATGTGTTCACCCCTCACCCAATCCATTATGATGACAAGCACAAGTTTGGAACCAAACAGCTTCCCTGGACTGGGATGGAAAAATGGAATAGAGCTCGGCATCACCCACATATTAATGGCATCAACATCACCCAGCAATTTCATGTAGATGTTGAACAGCATGGGGGACAAAACCAATCCCCAAGGGACCCCACAGACCAACAGCTAAGGGATCAATTGGGAGACCTCCAGTGTCCACCAAGGCAATCAAAGCTTATCAATCACACAGCCAGGCTTGACCAGAATGAACTGGATCTAGAAAGTCCACTTCATACACAAACCTCTGCAGCGAGGTGGCCACTGAATGTTTTTTTCCTGACCAAAAATGGAATGTTGGAAACTATCCAGTAATTCTTGAAGTTGTTGTTGTTGAAGATTATGGGATCTAGAGAGGACTCTTTCAACAGTGTTTTTATAACTACAGTGAGTCCTCAAGTTTTTTGTGAATTAGAGGCACAGGATCCCCATGAAACTGGAAAAAAAATGAATACCTCTAGTCTCTCACAAACACGCATTCAGATTCTGCTGCTGCAAAGATCTCCTTCAGTGTCCTCATTCTTCTCAATGAGGAAGAAAAGGAGGACAACACTAAAAGAGTTTTTGCAGCAGCTACCAACAGCTCTTCCCATTACTACCTTTGCCACTTTGGCACCTCAACACCTTCGCATCATTCTCAGGCTGTCTCTAGGGGAGTCCCGTGGCCTCCACCAGTCTCCAGGTCTTCCCCTAGAAAAGGCCCTAGATCCTCACAGGGTTGATTTCTCTGTGCACAAGTCCCTTTTTGGACAGTCCTTCTTGATTCTCCACCCAGTCTAGGGAGCAGAGCAACTGACTTCCATATGCATATGTCCCTTTTCAGACATATGAATGAATTTAAGGCCAAGCAATCACTGTCTACACTACCTTTTGAAACTGTCCCTAACAATCATGATGGTAGGAATTGATAAAAGGTGGAAGTTTCCTTTTCCTATCAAAATTTTCTAGTTCTTTAAATGGACAGTTTACATGATATTCTGATATTCCACATGTAGTTGGACTGCAGTTTTCAGCACTCCTCCCCACTGGAAATACTGACTAGCGTTAATGGGAAGTGCAGTCCAAGAACTTTGTGTGGTCTTGTAATATATTATTACATTCTTTCTTTGCTGGCAACATTTCTCAAACAAAAGATCTAAGTCAACTTTACAGTATGAATAACAAATGAATAAAACAAATGAGGAGAAAACGAAGAGAAAAGAGTTCCAAATTAATGGGGAAAAAATTAGGAACTTACCTTGTTAACGTGATCTGGAACATATCATAGCCAGCTATGAATGATGCCAGTTTAGTCAAACTCTGCTTTCCAGACCCGCCAACTCCAACAAGTAGAGCATTTCCACGTGGAGTGCGGATTACTCGAGAGATCTGCAGAACCCAGGAATGTTTGTTTTTATTGTTAAATATGTATTTTGAGGAGTAAACAAGCACTTACAAATGGCTTTGACAGTCCATACTGGATCCACCAACCTTGCCTTGACTGTTCACTTGAATCACTCAGCCTAACTTAAATCCCAAAAGTGGCTGAAGACCTTTGGTTGCCTGAGTAAAGGAAAAGTTGGCATCTTCCGTTCAGTTCCAGGTTCATAAACTAAGGATTGGCAGTTAAATATTACTTCAACACTGGCAACTGAAGGCCTTTTAAATTACACAGTGATAGCACTATGATTCTACTTTATTCCAGCAATATCCTATGGCATCCTGGGATTTGCAGTTTAGGGATAGATACTTAGAAATCTCAGCCAGAAAGCTATAGTGTCTTATCAGACTACAAACCCCAGGATTCCATAGAATGCAGCCATAGCAGGTAAAATGGAATAATAATGCTATTATTGTGCTGTGTGAAAGGGCCCTAGACAATATCTCCCATCATAAATGAAGACAACAGATTATCCTAGAGATATCACGAAAAGCTGTGGGGCAAATGCAGTTTTGTGTTCCAATGATTTGCTAGATTCCATCAACTGTTCTGCCTGGTATCTGTTTGCTGCCCACTAAGATTACTGCAGCAGTCACCATACCAGAATGTACCTGCTAGAATACATCGTCTGACCTACCCTCTGCCTGCTTGATCTGCCAAAGACAACAGCTGTAATGCATGGTGAGCAATTACACAGCTAGGCAAGACAGGCCAGCAACAAACAAAAACTGGCTTACAAAAATGGGAAGGTAGGGCCTTAGCAATAGTCTGAGCCAAAGCACTTGGCAGCATTCTGGCATCAGCACCCATCAAATCCAGCCTAACTGTAAGGCCTGCGCTGCTTAACCTCCACCTACAGTCCTAAAGTAATAAATATCTGTTTTTTGTTGTTAATTGCCATCAAGTTGACTTTGACTTATAGGGACTACGTGAATGAGGGATAGAGAGGGGTCACTGTATAATCAACAGGTCCTGAAGACCCAGGGCCATTGTTCCTTTGATTTAGTCTATCCATCTGTAATGCTCCCTTTCTCTTTTCCTACTACCTCCCACCTTAACCATGCAATATTGTCATTCTTTGTGACTTGTGTCTTCTCATCCTATGTCCAAAGTATGAGAGCCCAAGGGAGCTTATAGGGAGAGTTCTGGCTTCATTTGTTCTAGGGCCCATTTATTTGTCTTTTTAGCAGTCCACAGTATCCATAGAACTCTTCTCCAGTACCACATTTTAAAGGAGTTGATTCTTTTCCTATCAACTTTCTTCACTGTCAACCCATACATAGAAACTGGAAATATGATGGCATGGACAATCTTAACTTTAGTATTCAATTATTTATCTTTACACTTCAGGATCCTGTCTAGCTTCTTCATAGCTGCCCTTCCAAGTCCTAGTCTTCTCATAATTTTTTGACTGAAGTTTCCATTCTGATTAATGACTGAGTCAATGTTTGGAAAATCTGGAACTATTTCATTGTCTTCATTGTCTACTTTAAAGCTATATAAATCATCAGTTATCGATATTTTTGTCTTCTTACTGCTCAACTGTAAACCTGCCTTTGCATTTTTCCATGACTTTCTTCAGTAGTCATTCCAAGTCTTTGCTATTTTCTGCTAGTACTATGGTGTTATCTGCATATCTGAAATTGTTGATGTTTTCTTCTTCCAATTTTCACACCTCCTTCCTCTAAGTCTACATCCGATACGTTCAGCATACTCTACACAATCAAAAGTTTCACTAAAATCTACCAAGCCAGGCTGATTTTCTTTAGAAATTATTTGGTGCATTCCATTATCCAACATATGTTGCAATGTTATCCACAGTGCTTCTTCCATTCCTGAACCCATCTTGGACACCTGGAATTTCTTGCTCCATATATGGTAGAAGTCTCCTCCACCACCGCCACTGCCACCGCCGCCTCCTCCTCCTCCTCCTTAGAATTTAGTAGTTTGCAGAATTTGCAGTTACTGCAATCCCTGATGTCCCCATTTTTGTGGACTGCAATATGTATTGAGCACTTCCAGTCTGTAGGCAATTGTTCTCTTTTCCATATTTGTTGACAGATTTCAGTTAGAATTGGAGTAGATTCTCTCTCTGTAGCTTGAAGTACCTCTTTAGGTACCGTATTTGCCAGCGTATAAGACGCACCCCATTTTAAAATATTTTTTTCTGGGGGAAAAAACCTAGTTTAAAAAAAATACCATAACTTCTCCTGTTCCTCTTTCCCTCCATTTTGCAGAGGCAGGGAAAGAAAGTTCCTAGGATCTTTATTTTCCCCTCCAGTTTGCAGGGGAAGGAAAAGTAGGAAGTACCAGAGGCTGGGAAAAAAAGTTCCTAGGATCTTTCTTTCTCCTCTGGTTTGCAGGGGAAGGGGAAGGAAGGCGCTCTGGAGGGGCAAGAAGAAAGCCACACAAATTTTCTTTTACCCCCTCTGGAGCTACCTCTTTTCTCTTCCCATTCAAAACAGAAGGTAAAGTGCGGGGTGGGGGAAGCCGCAAGTGTTCCTTTCCCCCTCCAGAACTTCCCCTCGCTTTTTAGTGCATTTTGCCTCTGTGCTGAGAACTTGCACAGTGGCAAAATGCTTAAGGAAAAAAGACCCACTGGCATATAAGACGCACCCTATTTTTAAAAGTTATTTTTCAGGGGAAAAAAGTGTGTCTTATACACCAGCAAATACGGTATGTCATCTGCTACTTGTGATTTATTTCTCCCATATATTCTGAAAGCAGCTTCAATTTCACTTTCCAAAATTATAGGCCAATCTTCAAATTGTTCTTCCTCAAATGAATCTGTCATCCTTTCATCTCTTTTATATGGTTGTTAAGTGCATTGTTTCCAATATCTTTTTATATCTCCTTGGTTTTGTAATGTGTTCTCTTGTTGATCATATAACAACCTCCACTTTTGGTTTAAATTTTCCTTTGATTTCTTCAACCATGTGGAAGAGGTCTCTTGTTCTTCCTTTTTTGTTGTCCTCTTTTATTTCTCTGCATGGGTTATTATAGTAGTTCTTTTTGCCCCTGTACACAAGCTGCTGAACAGTTGCATTCAGGGCTCTGTCCTTATTTCTGACCCTTTTTACTTTTGTTTCTCATCTGTCTTTAATTGCTTGAATAGATTCATTGATCATCCATTGACGCTTCTCTTTCTTTTTGGCTGCAGATAGTGTCTTTTTGTATTCTTCCATGACAAAGTTTCTGGCTTCAGTTCAGAGTTCTTCTGGCTCCTGGTTTAATTAGGGTTAATAGCACAAAACTGTTTTTACATTATCTTTAAATTCTATGGGGATATTATTCAGGTTGTATTTCGGCACAATGGTTCATTTAGTGTTCTTCTTTAGCTTTACTGCAATTTTTTATATTAGCAGCTCATGGTCTGTGCCACAATCTACTCCTTGCCTTGTTTTTACCAAGAGAATGGAGCTCCTCTATCTTCTGTTTCCAATTATGTAGGCTATTTGATTTCTATATTGGCCATCAGGTGATGTCCATGTATACAGTTAACTCTTTGGTTGTTTCAGGAAGATATTTGTGATCAAC
The DNA here is from genome assembly GCA_030412105.1 of Cyclura pinguis. Lineage (NCBI taxonomy): Eukaryota > Metazoa > Chordata > Lepidosauria > Squamata > Iguanidae > Cyclura > Cyclura pinguis. Next base: position 157,152,253 of record CM059602.1, read on the forward strand.
AAACCGTTGGCCTAACAAAATTTAATCACTCTCCTGCTTCATTGCTTGATTGTAGACCAAATTTTCATACAGTCTGTTATTCTGCTGTGTTCCCTACCTTTGTATTCCAATCATCTATGAATAACAAGTCCTGTTTTGGTGTGCGATAAATTTCCCCCTGAACTCCAGCACAGAATCTTTCAATTTCTTCTTCATCTGCATGTAGAGTTGGACCATGAACTTAGATTATGGTTATCATGATGAGGTTTGCTTTAAATCTTATTGTGATGATGTAGTCAGACTTCACTTGACTGCTTTTGCTACATTTTTCCTCACTATTAATGCCACCCCATTTCTTCTTAGATTTTCATCTCCTGAGGAGAAGACTGCATAATTATCTGACTCAAAATGTCCCATTCTTGTCCATGTTCTCTTGCTCACCCCAACTATTGCACTGTTTGTACACTCCACTTCTTGTTTTACGATGTCTAGATTCCCTGGCTCATGTTACTCACATGCCATGATCCCATAATGTGTGTTGTACAGCTTCAAACTTTCCTTTACCTCTGAGCATGTGAATTCAGCTGCTTGAATTCAGCTGCTTCATTAGCCACAGTCTTACACATAGTTGTCCTCTGCTATACCTCAGTAACTCACTGAGTGCCTTCTAAGCTATTTTCTGGCACTATCTCTTGTTTCATTTTGGATTATCTCATCAAGGGTTTTCATGCTAATTGAAAAGGGGTTTAATGTGCCTCCTTCTGCACAATACTAACAAGTATTCTGGTGCCACTGCCACTGTCTTTGAGAGATCCTCCGCCAGTGTCACCCCCAACTACTGCCACTGCCCAGTAGTTGTGTGTATATGACACATTTAGACTGCAAAAGTCTGTCTGACATAGGAGATCCACTGCCAGCAATGCTAGCATCAGCATAGCCTCTTGCAAGCAAGCAATCCCACCAATGTGGAAAGGTAGTGCCATGGTGAAAAACATCTGGTAGGAATGGGCAAATTTACCTATTTCTACTCCCTGTCTCTTTAATATGTTTCCCTCCAAAAAAAAACTTCCATCCTGCATTTTTTTAAAAGGTACCAAAATTAATCTCAAAATACTTATCTTAATTATCGCACTTTTATGAACAAACCTTATACTGGCCCTGCCATGAAGTCCTGGATGGCCTGCAGGCCAACAGCTGCCCTTTATACTCCAAGTGATTGTTCATCAGGGCTGAAAAGTAGCTGAACCAGAGATGGATGGCATAGTATCTTTCTATGACAGATTGTCAGAGGAGCAAAAGGGATACACACCTAGGCCCCTGCTCTGTTGCTGTAAAGTGGAGGAAAGAGGTGTTTTCTGAAGACTAGGATTTTTCCTTTAGCTCCTTTCAGTTCCTTTTGCACACAAAGACTGACTTTTCAGTTCTCTACAAACAGCTTGATCCTCCAACAACTTGTGCCTTACAAGAGTTGGAGGCCTATAGGAACACTAGGCATTTACTTCTCAATAGTAAAACCTTTCATTTCAAAATTTAGAAATACAGTCACAATGAACTAGCACACTAGCAGCATCTTCTGGAAATTTTAGATATTGCACCCTGGTCAGGGCTTTATCCACAAAGGTCTAACCTTGCAGTGTCATCAGGGTTTACATATATGAAAATTAAATGATAATGATGCAAGCCTATACCAGTTCTCTCAAATTTTTTTTAGAATTTCTAAAGTAATTGTCATGTACATCAGTACCTTTACTAAATGGATCATAGCATCTTCAAAAAAAACCAAGTCCATCCCTGCCCCTCGGATACTCTCATTATATATCTGTAAGAACATGTTCAAACGGTCCTTCAAGTGATCAAAGGATTCAATGGGTTCATATATTTTAGGCATGTCAACCTCTGTGTCTTCTGGCTCCTCTCCTGGGAAAAAAGATAGAAATAATTTATGCCTCAGATCGGAGACAAGGGCTAGTCTTTATTCATGGCTCTGCTCTTTTACACATTGAAGCTTTAAGGTCTTCTCTTCCTTGGAGGAACTGAGGAAAAACACTGCTAGCCCTCATACAAATCATAATCATCTCATTGCTGAACAGTCATGTTGACAAAATGTGACTGTGGACTCTTCTAGATGGGGCAAATGGGGCAAATTGCAGTATTTGTTGAACTTTGTTGTTGCTGTAGTTCTCTTTTTTTAAAAAAAATATATCCAAATGATGTTTCTGTTCTCCCTGTTTTTTGGCAATTTTGGGTACAAGCTGCAACATTTTATTCCCACCTTCGAGTGGGAATAAAGGCTACTTCTCTTCTCCTCCTTTCATTTTTTTTAAAAAATTCTTATAGCGTATCAGTGCATCAGTGAAATGGTCCTTTTGCCCTTCAAACCATTCAATCACCTCAGCAAACCATGCCCTCCATTTGAAGGGGAAAAAAAACAACCTTTGGAGAACATTAGTGGAGATCCAAGAAATTGCTACAACTTGCCCCAAGAAAAAAAGGGATGCAAGGACACAGAGTTGGCAACAACTGGCAAAACCCAACAAAACCCAAGGAGCTGTATTGTGAGAACTCACAATTCTTTAGACCAATCTGGAGGGGCCCAGTGATAGCAACTATGATTGCAGAGTTGGTGAAGAGAACCATTTTTCTGTTGAGAGCCATATTTCTATCAAGGTTCGCAATTCTTTGGAGATAACTCATCATGGGTCATACGCTGACAGTGGGAAGGATCATACCATCTCTCTTTCTTCCAGTCTCCTCAATTATCCCTTTCACTTTTGCCCTACCTCAGCTGATGGTCGGGACACAGAACTGGCACGTTGTTGTTGTGTGCTTTCAAGTCGCTTCTGAGTTATGGTGACCCTACGGTGAATCTATCATGGGATTTTCTGGGGCTGAGTGATGTGCTCAAGGTTACCCAGTGCATTTCCATGATCGAGCAGGGAATCGAACCCTGGTCTCCAGGGTTATAGTTCAGCACTCAAACCACTATACTATGCTGGCTCTGACATGACTACTTTTGAAATCAAGCTATGGATACAAGTTGTCTTTACCCGCTGCTGAGAATGCTAGACTGCTTTCACCAAAAATTAAGAGACCACTGAAACTAAATAATATGGACTTTGTTGGAAGAGAAATATATTTAAATTGTGATATTTAAGCTATTATTTCCAATAAATCACAAAGAAGATAAATGTAAGCTTTTTGTAGTCCCCACTGACACTCATAAGAGTGTTTTAAGTACTTGTTTAACTTGTCCACTGAGTTTTACTATACTATGAATCTATGAGGAGTATTTGCAAAATTTCTCATTCTTAACAAGACAGGCTGTCTCTTCAGACTGAGACAGTTTGCTGAGAAATCACCAGCTTCTGTGAAAGCTCTTGGTTCTGGTACAAGAAGAAGCCAAGGAGAAGATTAGACAGATGATATAGATATAGATATAGATAGGTAACATAGAGAAAGCTTCCGCTACAAACTACTGTACTTTCTTCCCTTTTTTCTGAACCAAAGCATACATACAAAACAATGCAGAAAGACTGCATGATTGTGTGATATAAGTGGTGAACTAATAATAACGATATGGATTTATAAAAGTCCACGCTACAAGGCATAAGCTAGTACAGCTTTATGCAATTTGCAGAAAAATCATTCTCAACCAGAGCCACTTTATCCACTAGGCACTTTAGGACCTAAAATGTTCATAGGCCCTAGGCACTGTGCACTGTAGTGCCTAGGGCATACGAAAATTTTAGGGCCCAGGAAAACATGATTTTAGGGCCTACAAAAAAGTAGTACATCAAGGCAAAGCGGGGAGAGTCCCAAGAGTCTACAAAAATCTTAATATGTCTCTGTTCTTGACAATGAAAGAACTGTAATCAATACCCATTTAGCCAAAAGGCAGGGGCAGGATATGTCTTGCCACCTTGACGGCAAGGAGAAAGGTTTGGCATTTTCTTCATCTCACTCATAAGAATGAAACAAACAAGGATTTACATCCCTGATCTATTGCTGAAAGAGCTGCAAATAGCTGTGCTTGCAATCACATATTGATGATTTACATCTTTGCAAGAATCTTCTGTACATTTTTACTTAGTGGAAACAATAAAATAGCTTATCTAAACAATTGCGTATGTTATATTTTTCCATAATATTAGGATAAATATTTTGGTTATTCAAATTAGTTCCAAAAATCATTGTTTTAAATTCAAGACATCATATACGTCATATATTTTATTAATAATTGTTACGACCATCTTATAGAATAAAATATGTATAGATATAACATTTCTATTTAGGGGCTTTATCTGGGAGAAATCATATTTAGGATTATGCCGCAGACATGGAAACTTGCCTGAAACAGTTAATTAACACATTCAGTATCTAAATTTCCTTCATGGAAAAATATGACCACTCAAACATATTTAAAAAAAATAAAATAAAATCTCAAATTATTTTGGCCACTGTAGGTCTTGATTTACATGTAAACTGAACACACTATATAGAGAAAGAGAGAGAGATAATGAAGCCTTGAGAAAAGGAAGAAAAAGAGAAAACAGGAGGGAGGAGGGCAAAGTGAAATTTTTGTGTGCCATCTTTCCCCAGGTATTCACAACATTGTAACCTATGAAAGTTGAGATGTGGTCTTTTTGATAGATTTTTAATTAATTCTTTTGTCTTAATTGTTTCAAAAGATGCTATTTTACATATTGGCAAGCCCCAAAAGAAAGATGGGCATCATAGAGATACATGGAGGTGATCTTCAAGGAGACAGAAAGATTCTTGGAGACCAGGTGATGAAATATTTCTTGCTTTCAGTGCAATTTGAGATGAAGCTATTTTCTGTTTTTAGGCCACCCCATGAATTCTATGTTGGAACAGGGATTTGAATGAAGTTATTTCTGCTCCTAATTTGGCATTCTGTTGACTGTATCAGAGAACCTATTCTTCTGACCATCATGACTCTAAAAATTGCTTTCTACATGCACATATTCATGTGTTATCATTCACTCTCATTCACATACATTCTGTCATAGAAAATGGTAATGAGGGAATCAACACCACAGATTACACACAACTTACCAAGTTAATTTTGTACCTTCATGATCCAGAGATTTTCTGCACACTGAAGGGTGGGGAGGTGTCTATCATAAGTCCTGCACTATATCTAACTTCCATTTTGTTTCTCCCTTTCCATTCTTTTACTTTACTTCTCCTTCACATCTCTACAGGAACCTTTTAAAGGCAAGCTGATGAAGAAAAAAATTGCTGGAAGAACATGGAGTTTTACCGTTCTACACTAATCATTGGTGAAGAGGAAGGACAAACTTCAAGCTACCTTCTTGCTCGCATAAGGGAAAATATAAAACAGAGTTTCTTTAAGGAACATCAACAATGTCCAGAATGTTGGACTTGACAAGACTTACAACTTTAGCCATTATGGGGTTAATTGGTCTATTGGTGTTATAGAGGACCTTCACCTGCGACTGTTATTGGAAGCAGTTGTAACGGCTCTATAAGAGTAGCATTCTCTTAGTGAACACTTCACTTCCCGATTTGCTCTTGCTGTAGTTTGTATCATATCCTGCTTCATTGTGGTATTGTATTATATTTTGATATATTTTGTATTTGTATCTTAACTTGTCAAACTTGCTCATGTTCTCTTTTAACCTTTTGTATATCAAGAACCCATCTGCTATTTTTATTTTTTAACTAGAATACATAAAAGATTATTTCTCTTTCCCTGTTTTGTCTTCTGAATTTCCTTTTTATTTACAACACAAAATTCATATAGGGACATTCCTTATATGTGAGTATCCCTTACACATGCAGATGTCCTTTTTCAGGCACTATCACGGTTGATATTTCCGTCCTCTCCTCACAGTGCCCAAAGCCTCCCTTCCAACTTACTTTAAAACCCACAAAGCCACCTTGCTTGCATGGCCACTCCATAGCAAGCAGGAAGGATTGGAGAAGGGTCTGCCAGCCCTCCCCTATCTTGCTAGATGCACAATTTTTACAGAAGCACTAAGACCCCCCGCAGAGCCCTGAAGATCACAGCACTTCTTTAATCATTGTGCATCTGGTTATGGGAAGAGTGTAGCCAGATGCTTCTCTGATCCTTCCTGCTTGCTGCGAATCAAGGCAGCTTTGGGACTTTAAAGTAAATGAGGGGGCTGGCACATGGCTCAGTGTAACATAAGGTCCGCACAAAGATTGTTTTGCTATTCTGAGGGAATGTTGAATTGAGGCTATGTCTTTAAGGAAAGCAGACATAACACTGTCTCCTAGCTACGCAGTCATTTTTATTCAGTAGGCTTAGCAAATGGTTCTGCTTAAACAAGAACCACCATGCTATCCAGAAGATTTCAGGTCAAATAATCATGTGTTGCATATTTGCGCTGCGTGCCTGCAGCTCCCTTATACATGGAAGAGTAAGTATGTTCACTTCCACTTCACTTGGTCCTCACTTCTCCAGCACCAAAATGTCAACATGTCAGGATTTATGGAATGAGCTTATGAACACTGGAACAATGTGGAGCAGCACTGCTACTGAAGAAAAAATAAAGGCTCTTTCTTGACTGCAAGTAGAAGAAAGGACATTTCCGCAAGATACTTAGACATCGTCTCATCATGTAGCGAGCATTGTTAAAGCACACTTTTTTCAACATATCTATACTATATAAAAGCTGCTACTGTATTTTCCAAGAAACAATACATGAAAATAAATCCCCACAATCAGTAGCTTTATAAGCATGCCAAAAATGCTAGCACTACTGTTAGTGATATACTTTAAGTTCATCTCAAAAGCTGAATCAAGCATTTCATGCTATTTAAAACAAAAACAAAAACAGCAGACTACATAGTTCGTATTTTCTTTCCCTCACATAGGAAGATCTCTTTTACAATGCCAGTCAGGAAATACTTCTAGGACTGCAAGGATTTCTGTTTTGTTGAAAAAGTAATCAGTATCCGAAAAATTTTTAACTGTTGCCTTTTCCTATGTGGAGAAAGTTTGTTTACAATGTAGTTACATCTGCTACACAGTGTATTGATGCTTAATTTGCAGCTTTGTTGGGCTGTGGTGTCAGCAGTCAAGAAGAATGTGGTATCAGAGGCAAGCATGCTATGTGAAGTTATCTTTGACCATTTCTGCACTAGACTGTTATATGGCTATTATTCCACTTCCTATGGAATCCTGGGGGATCATTTGAGGCCGCTCCCCAAACTGCAAACCCCAGGATTCCATAGGATATTGGAAGTGGAATAATAGCACTATAACAGTCTAGTGTGGAAATGGCCTTTGTTAAACTACAGGTTTTTTAATGCAATAATTATAGTTTTTTCAAAAAAAATAAAGCCACCAATTAGTGAACAGTGAGACATGCTTAGATGTTTTGATTTCTATGGAACTAAACATGCACAGCCAAGTGCAGAACACAAGCTCTTTAAAAAAAAAAATAGACAAAGCTATAAATTCTGGCTGGCTCAGGCATCTATAGCTTACCTTTTAAAGATTTTTCCTTCTCCAGACCTAGTTAGAAATAAAGTGTGTTTCTTTTTAGAAAAGCGGGGTGGGGGTTGGGGAAATCACATTCTTTCTCCGTTCTAGGTTTCAGTGTGACTTTTCCACGTAATTAGTTCTAGAGCTATTGACATCTGTTAAGCAACATGTTAGACTTTGCCTGACATATGATTATTTCCATTCTCCCATATACTGTACCTTTTGAAGGGTTTACTAACCATGTTGGCCTACAAAGTCCAGAGCTCAAGCCCACATATATTCATTTGGAAGTTAATTCCATTAAGTTCAGTGGTAGATTCTTCCATGTGAGCAAACATAGACTTAGTACAGTCACATTGATCCTAGTGGGACTTTATATAAATGTTCTTGAAATCAATCTTTCATATGTTAATAGGGAGAGAAGGTCACCATCAGCAAAGGAACAAAGGAACAGAGAGAAACGACACATAATGATAGATGAAAGTTGTCATCAAATGTCTCTAAGAAGCTCATATAAATGTTATGTTGTGAATATCTGCCGTTATTTCTTTTATCCTTTTAATAATCTGATTATCAATTATCAGCAGGGACAATGAGTTTTTAATCATTTGGTACTTTAGTTTGGATCAGCATATAGAAAAGTTATTTCCTCCTGAAACTCCAAGAATCTCCACTAGCATGGCCAGTAGAATATTACCTGTGTCCTTTTCTCCAGTCTACCAGCCCTCCCATACTGATTATTTTATCAAACTCCCGAGTCCCACAACCCTTCATATTCTTACATCACCTATGTCAGAGAGATGGCTTTCAATTTAGCTTTCTACCTGTTGCTTCAGGTGCATCTCTTAAGAAATCAACAAAATACGCATTGATGTTGGGATCTACTAGTGTCTTTTTATCACCACCGAATTCCTCTTCAACTAGTTTTGCCAATGTCACATCAAACCAAGCCACATCTTCTGGAGTTGTGAAACGATCAGCAATAACACGCTTACATTCATGCTTCCACAGTTTTATGAGCACCTGTTCAAAGGCAAACAGAAGAAAAATTGAATGTGGCTTTTCACCACAAGTGAGGAATTGCCAGCTTCAAAATCATTCCTCCTTAGATTGCATCTCTTAAAGGCTGTTGGACATTGTCCAATATGGTGTTGTAGCAGGCATATTCCTCTTGTGAGTGGCTGAACTCCACACAAGTGAAAAAAAATATGGGAGCTAATCGCAACATCACCACTGAAAAGACTAGGGTGACTGCAGACATTGATCATTCCACCACTTTGTACTTCAAACATGATTTTGCCTCAGGAGCTCCTATATTTTTTATTAGTTCCCTGCTTCTATGGGCTGATTGACAATAATTATGAACAGCTAAGAGGAATCATATAGCAATATCTGCCTACCACGAGCACAGTCTCATCATTCTAAAAGTGTCTTTTCTTCTGTGCTAATACGAAGTTGTACCAGCTGTTCATGTAGGAACATTTCCAGTGTAATTGTTAACTTTGCCGCTTCAAGGCGAGGAGTGATCAGTATCAGGAAAGGGATTAAAAAGGATGCCCAACCCTTCCCCTGTCAAATGCTCTGACCCTGAACCTGTCCCCTTCCCAAGTTGGTTTTATTCCCAATAGTATTCTAGACCAATGCTTCTACCTATACAATCCCATCATTTGACAATCTTAGCCACTGTGCTGAAAGCAGTGATGTATTGAAGTCTTTTACTCAGGTCAAGTCTCAAGTCTCTACCTTCAAGTCTCAAGTCGAGTCTGAAGTCAAGTCTCAAGTCTGGAAGCCACTTTTATACCCCAACCTGTATTCCAGAATTTCCGGACAGAGTCAAATAAAATCAGTTTTAACTATTTAAATAGAGTCAGCCATCTGCAGCTATGGAAGTAGGGAATAGGCTCCTTCTTACTTCCCATTTGTATAGCTGGAGGCTTTTTCAGAAGTGGGCAATAGGATTCTTCTTATTTCCCATTACTGAAGTTTCAAGAGCTTTAGCAGGAAGGATCCTTCCTCCTGAAGCTCATTGCCTAACACATTTTCTGTTCCCCTCTGAGATATGCACCTTGCACTCTGGTCACGAGTCTTGCCTTCTGCTCTTAGGAAAAGTTTTAGAAAGCTCCTCCTATATGTAGTGGGGACAGGCTGCTGAGCAGACCTCAAGCCCACCTCAAGCCCACTGCCTATCCCATTTGCTGTTCCCTCTGAGAAATGTGTCCACACTTTGGGCTTGAGACAGATTGTCATGTGACCAGTAAGTTGTAAGGCTTCTGTATGAATGTGTTATGTGACTGAACCAAGGTCAGTCACTAAAATTATCCAAGTCTCAAATCAACTTGAGTCTGTGTAATTTTTGCCAAGTCAAGTCCAAGTCAAGTCACTGAAGTGACTTAAGTCTGACTTGAGTCCCAGTCAATCGACTCAAGTCTACATCACTGGCTGAAAGCAATGAATTATTTACAGATCTGCCTATATTTCTGCAACTTCAAGCACTGAATTGCACAGTGTTTATCTCCCAAGGACACTGAAAGTGGAAAAAAAATCACAAAGGTTGTCATGACAAGAACTGATATTTGGGGGTACTTCATGTGTTACTTACGTTCGATTCATTGACTACTTCTGAGATGGTGTTAAGCATCCCTTGCCAAATCCTGGAAAGGTCTCTGAGGTTGAACACATAATGGAATTTGGCTGGGGTTGGCAACATCTTGTTCTTGGTCATTTGCCACAGCCGCCGTGTCAATGGTACCAGCTTAGCAACTGTTGTTCTCACCTCTTCCACAAAGCCCCTCTGGCTACAATAATGTCCTATGCCAATCACACCTGGAAAAACCAAGTTTGAAACAGACCAATCTTGCCTCCACCATCCATCTATGCAATCCAAATAACAGCATAACACATAACCAGAATGCAGATGTATTGCAAAAAAAAAAAAAAAATTCCCTGCAAACTGAATGCCTTCCAAAGCCAATACCAGTTTTGGGGACCTGCTGTATGCAAAATTAAAAGTAATATCATGCTAAGATTCTTTTTTCACATAAAATGGATTTTTTTTCTCTAAATAAAAAAGTTCTAAGGACCCCACGTGAGTAACAAGGTTAGAAATGGGTTCCACGTTACCAAAAATCTTGTCAATCGATGAATTAGAAGGCAGGGTGCAATTAAATACAGAGAACTGCCTCTTCAGCCTCTGGGGGATGTCATTGCGCCCACCACCAGGGTGGATCATGGCAGCCAAGAACTGGATATCTACAACGTTAGTGAATTCTCCAGGCTTCTCCAGGTTATAAAATCCATTTTGCTCCATCAGCTGCCTAACTATTTCATTGGTGACCTGTAAAAGAAGTGTTTTGGGTTATTTGTAGGTAGCAACTGACTGGATTGGCAGGTATGTGTTTTCCTACTTTGGCCTCCTTCATGGATTCATATTTTACTCTCTTCTCATTGAATTATGAGATTACCTCATGTATCTAGGCTTTTGAAAGAGCTTGGAATCAAATTGTGTTGGATGATGATGATTCAATTTTATTTTGACAGAATCCTTTTTTCCTATTTGGTATTTTCAACCCTTAATAACTATGTGTTAGAAATCTTGTTTCTATTGACAATATTTACACAGTCACAAATTCAACCACCAATATTTAAGCCCCATCATGCTTCAGACTTAATTAAGCTTTTGATTTAATTAAATCCTATACAGTCACTATTATTCAGCATGCTTCTGCATTCTACAATTTCAAATTTTATCCAAAGAGATTATGGGTGAAGTTATACTTGCAAAGAAAGTAAACACAGATACAGAAGGATGAAATTATTTTTTCCAGTTTATGTTAGATTTGCAAAGTTCCCAAGAAAAATATATTTGCCTAGATCCCATACATTTATTACTCCTACATCTGCTTATGTAATACCATAGTATGTATATAGCATGGTATGTTCAAATCAGAGTAAGGTATTTTGATCTTATAACTTCTTAATATTGTACTGAAATATATTATTCCGTCTTCCTCTCTTAGACCCTTTCCACACCATACCTGGATCCTGTGACATCCCAGCGTTATCCCAGCAGTGCCATTGCCAGGATGGGAGAATGTCCCAAGTGCTCCCCTCCACACCCAGCCAGCTGCTGGCAGATGGTAGCATTTGTGGCACATTCCATCCTTCCACAGTAAAGCCTGCCTCCTCCAGCACTGCACTGAGGAAGGTGCGCTTTGATAGCGCTTCTGTCCTTCCCGCACAGCCCCAGCCAACACGACTGTCAAGCAAAGGGGCCAATTACCAGATTTTTTCTGGTAATAGTATAATGCATAATCATGACAGGTGGGAGCACGACAGGAGCATGTGATAGCGCACATCATGGACTGGCTTCAATGTGTCTCCATGCTGGGATGAGGTCGTAGTGCAGAAATGGCCTTGGTCTTTGTAAAATTGCTAAAGCCGATCTAGGATGTTTGTTACCAAAATCAAATCAGGTAATATTCTTTTCTACCTTAATGGGACCAGAAGCACTTCTTTAAAATATGTTCAATTCAAACAAAAATCTCATTGAAACAATCACCATGTAACTATCCTAATATAATAACCAAGATATTATAACATAAAACACTAAACTCCTATTCAGTTAGCTGACCTGGTCTCCCCATTCGTTGATTACAGGCATATTCACATCATCAATAAAGACTGTCATTTTTTTTCCTGCAGGAGGGCCATATGTTGTGCCCATGCGCTTGTCCACATAACTTTCTATTGTGCGCTGCAAGAGAAACATTTTTGTTTAGAGATAGACTAGCAATGTCTCCATGCTTCAAAAGGAGATGTAAATGTTTTACATACAATCTGGTGAGACAAGCTTTTTTAAAAAATACAGTTGGCTTTCCACTAGGGTATGGGGCACAGGACGCCTGCAAAAGTGGAAAAACTGCAAATATCAAATTGCATGTGTGTGAGTCTGTGGGAAGGGGGCCAAGGCACAGTGAGGAGAGCAGGTACCTAGGGTCCAAATGAGGTCAGGGAAAGGAGAGGAAAATGGAGTCAGCATGATGGCCCTACACTTCTTCTCTCTTGCCCACCTCCTTCCTTGGGTGTAGGGGGGGCATGGGGAGAGGGATATGAGAGCTGAGAAACAGGGCTGCAAGCAGTCCTTAGCTGGCCAGGCAGTGGCTGGTGGACAACCAGAGATGGGTTTTTATAGGGCTGCACAGCCTCATAGGAGCCACAAGAGGGAAGGTTCCCTGGGAAAAAAGTACTTGAGGTGTGGTGGCAGAGGTTAGAGAAACTCATAAATAATCAAATCCATAAAAGTGAAAGCTGCGAATGTAGAGGGCTGATTGTATAATCAAGTGTAGACAGTATGCATAACATTTTTTAACAATTCCATTTGATGGAAAGTACTATATATAATAGGAAATCCTTCTCCCTGCAATACATCTTTAGCCAATAAAAATTCCACTTCAGTTATAGACAGGAATTCCCATTACTCCACCCCCATTTAACTGTTTGGCTTATTCACCACTGGAACAGAGTGTTCTGTCAGTATACCCAAGGTGTTCCCACTGGCACAGTTTGCATCTCACCAGCATAGTGGAGTTTCCACTAATTCAGAGGTGGGCAACTGTAGAAAGCTAGGGGGCCATATTGCTAGTCCAGACAATTTTGGAAGGCTGCACATACCCCTACAGCAAACCACCACAAATTTTTTTAAAAATGCCTGCAAATGCCTCCAAATGCTCTCTGCTGACATGGCAGGAGGAGGGGGCATTTCCACCATGTTTGGGGTCTTCCTGGGCCATTTTTAAAAAGGCCCAGGAGAAGCCTTTTTTAACAAGAGGAAATCAGCGTAAGTCAAATCCTGTTTACTTCCTGTTTCAAAAAAAGAGTTCCCTGAAGTCTAACTTGGTCCAGGAGGCCCTCACAATATTGTGGAAATGCCTGCACAACCTTTGAGGGCATTTGGGGGCAAAAGAAAAGTTCTCTGGAAAAATTCACAAAATTATTTTTGACCTCTGAGGGATCCAGGGGGATTCCAAGTATGCAGAAGTGCCCTCCACACATCCTAGAGGGTATTTAGGGGCATTTTGGATAAAAAAAAAATTGCCAAAAAATTGCACAAAAGAAATTGACCCTTCTGGTGCTCTAGAGACTATACTTTGCCCACCCCTGCACTAGATCTTATAAATGCCAGCTCAAACACAGAATTGTGTCCAAAGGCTGCAGACGTATACACACTTACTTGGGAAATAGTTACTACTCAGCAGGCATGCACAGCACTGCCCCACAGATGAAAGTATAGAAGTATTTGTGTATCTTTCAACATCTAGATTATATCTGCTATACCTAGATATAAAAAGTCCATGAAGTCCTTCCCTCTCAGGTGTATAAATGCTCTTGACTTCAACAATCAGAGTGTGATGAACATGCATATGACAAATTGTTGCATGTAAGTCTGTCTGTGTACTCACAAACAGTAACCAGAAAAAAGATGCCCAATCCAACTGCTAGTTCTAGCTAAAGTAGATGCACTGAATTAATTGATAAAACAGTAAATCAACAGTTATGTAAAGCCCACAGATTCAATAAACGTAATCTAAATCTAGCAATTGGATTTAGGACAAGGGTACCATTTAAAGAGCGAGAAGCTGACAGTACTACATGGGTATATCCTCAGTTTGTAGTTTCCACAATAATTAGTCTCACTTTTATGGCTTATATCTAATATACTTCAATATTGATTATTCATATATTTTTAGTAATAACTTAATGAGGTTTCATTCTGCTAAGGCTGAGATGTGTTCTGAGAAAATTATGTTCTTCTGTCCCAAAACATAGCAATAGCAGGAGATCTGGAAGAAGTTTCAGATTTAGGAATTGTCTGTTTTAAAAAGATATGAACCAGGAAGAGATGGTATCTCAAGAGAATAGCCATTTTTCCATTAAAGCCAAAAGGGACAACCTTTATTGTCTAACAAAATGTTTTGATTAATCTGTTCCCAATGAATTGTGAGTAAACCTAAAGGCTAATTTTACTTTCACTTTAGAGAAAGATAGTCCTAAGTAGTACCTGAAACATAAAAGGAGTAGTTGCTGATGAAAAGTTGAGACTCTTGGCCATGTGGCTTTCAGGATTATATTTTGACATGTAGCCTTTGATGATGACAGTCTTAGCAGTCCCTTGTTCACCAATTAGCAGCACTGCCTGAAGATGAGAACAGAATTCAAATGAGCTTGGGGATAGGAAAGCCAAAAATATTGGCAAAGTCTCAATTCTCAAAATTAATCATTTCAGGAAATGAAGGAGAAGTAAGAATGCAACTTTCACATGAAATACTACCGCCCTTGTAATACTGCTGATTTAATTCGTCTGTGTGCTCCTACACAACCAGAATGGAGTTAGTTCAGCAGCCTTTACTATTAAGAACTTTCTCCTAAAGTTTAGCCAAAACCTGCTTCCAGGCAATTCTCACCCCTTGTGTCACATCCTGCCCACTGGAGCATCAGAGAATACCTTGTTTCATCTTCTGTAAGACACCCCCTCAGACTGTGAAGACAGTTCAGACCTCCCCTCAGTCTTTTCTTCCCCAGGTTGAGTATATCCTGATCTTCCAACCAGTCCTAATAAGAACTGATTTCTAGAGCCCTTGTCCTCCTGATCGTTTTTCTTCCCACTGGAGCTTGAAAATAGCACATTGGTGATGCACTACTTTTAATGAGGACAAATAACAACATTCATTTTGGGGGGAAAAAAAACAGGTTGCTCTTTTTCTGCAATAAACCAAGTTTACTCATTAAATTGTTGTTGTTACTTTTGAGGGGGAGTAGTTTAAAAATACTTTCTCAGAGCATATAGAGGGAATTTTTTAAAAAATTAAACCACCTTCCAACTTTTTTAGATTTTATTTTCTCCAAGCAAGAACGGAATACCAACAAGCAATGTAATAAACGAGTTTCTTATCTCTGTCCCATATACCCCCACACACACGTTAACAGTGACATGTTATTTTTGATCACCTTGTTTAAAAAAAATACACAAAAAAATTAGTTTTCAAAAGTAACTTTCCAAGTTCTGCTTTTGCTGAGCTTCATTTTAGCAATGTCCTTCTTTAAAGGTAACGCCCAGAACTGCGCACTTGAACAAATTTCTGTAACCCAAGTGCAGCCTGACCAGCCCCCCCCCCCAAAAAAAAGAAGAGTGGTACAACTGCCTTGCATTTAATCAATTCTAGGCAAGGCGCCCTGACAGAAGGCAAGGTCAGTGATTATGTTTGAAGAGGACTCAGCATACTGTAGGAAAGGCAGCACTATATTTGCATTCAGAAGACCCGACTTTAAGTCCCTGACCATAAGTCATACTTTACAGCTGCAAACAGACAGCTACAGCCCTCCCTCCACATCTGTGAGTCTGACCTTTGTGAATTTAATTATTCACGAGGCGTGTGCATGCCTTCCTCTCCCACTATGCTCCTCCTCCCATTTCCTTGTGTTTTGCTGGGTGCAGAGAAGGAAGGCAAGTACCCCAGGGAAAAGGCAAGAGAGGGGGGAAGCCCCTCCGGAGCTCCCTCTCTCTTTCCCTTGCCTCTGGCCCTGGTGCTGAGAAATCACAGAGAGGTAAAACACAAAGCAATGGGAGGGGGAGCCCCAGAAGGGAATGGGAGAGAGATCGTGGGGGGAGTTAGAAACACTTTTTCCACTTCTGTGAGGATTCTGCACCCCAAGCCCTTTTGAAAGTTGAAATCTGACTAAATTCACAATCCTACTATAAGGATACAAAGAGGTGCTATACCAATATATGAGTCAATAAACAAAACAGAACACAGAACTCTTGATCTCTTCCCTCCAACAAGGGGTGTTGGTGACATCGCCATATTAAACATTAGAGCATTACCTTGCCTTGCTTTGCAATAGTATGGATAAGGAAGTCAGTTCTCACATTGTCAACATTTGGCACCAAGATAGAGCCATACTCTGGAGTGCTGCTGGTAGGATAGACATATTCTTCGACACAGGTATTCCAATGCATCCATTTCCCTACCCAGAAGAGCAAACAATCGTAATCGAATGTCACAAATACTCTACAGAAGAGCAATCTAGAACTTCAATGGAGCCAGGGCAAGGCTTCCTCTGGCTCCTCCCTAGGCATGACTAAAAGCTACTAACACAAGAAAATGAAAGTGAAACTAAATTAAAGCAACTACTTTTCCCCCCAGAGGGCTTTGTAAAAAAAAATCTAAATGCAGTAGTTTAGTAAGGGAATCTAATTCTCAGTTCTAACAACATATTGTCCTCATACTATAACATCAAAGAATTCCCCTTCAAAATGCCTTGCATTTAACTTCCACATTACATGTACATTTAGTTAATTAACAACAAGGAAATTGAGACAAATCAGCTTAACTTATGGTCTACACATGCTAATCTTTTCTGAGGATGGTAATTAATTATAGCCCAGATAAATCCCATGATAAGTTTGCCTTAGGGTTGCCATATATTGGAAACAACCTGAAGGCACACAACAAAATTTATTGCACACAACAACTTCTCTTTAGTTCACTGACCATCATTCGTAACATAGTAGTCAAACATCGTATCTTCACTTGTTTTGGGGATATTAGGAAGGTCAAGTCTTATTGTTTCATGACCACGAAGCCAGTGCTCCATCTTGCGACGGTCTTCCAATTCCAGCAGTGCCCCAATGCTCCACATCAGGGAGAAGATGTACAGCCTTTCTAGGAATTCTGCTGTTATTTCTCCTCCCTGCTCCTGGGCAGTAACACATCATGACTTGCAGTCATTAAACTGTTAAGAGCTCCAAAACATTTTGAAAGCAGAATTTCAGTGTGAATGTACAGGTGGTTGGAGCAATAAGTTTTTATATATCAAAATTGATTAGTAAAGAACCAAAATATTCTTAGGATAATTTGTGGACACAGTCAGCATTTGTTAGTATATTGACATGCAGGACCAGACCCTATTTGACAATATCTGACACAGAGAGTGAATATTAGACAAGATTTAACCAGAGAATTCTGTAACCATTGCAGTTTGACACTATCTGATATACAAGAGGCATGATTTGACAGGTGATATGCTTTAGATAAATTTACTTGTTTTTCAATCTTATTTCAAAGGCCTCTGGAAAAGAAATCTATATTGAGCTTAATGAAATACCACAGGCACTTGAGATTGGTGCCTGCTTAGTTTATATGCCATTATTTGTGTGTTCCTTCTTCATGCTCTTATGCATTAGAAGTTAACAGTGTAAGAAATACAGCAATCAACATTTATAAGCTATCTGGGAGCAAATGCAGTAACTTTCAGTATTGGACAGAATCAACAGCTTACTTGCAACCGAAACTAGTATGTTTGTATAAGCTTAACTGATTCTGCCAATATAAAACAAGTAAATTTTGACTTTAAATGTTTATTGAAGAATGCAGTCCTGGGGGCAAATACTCAATATCAAACCTGAAAATCTCTAATTTGAAAATTCATTGGATTTCAAACTTTGCTGAAATTTCTTTACATCTCTAAGTTAGATTAGTGCATATTTTCAGAAGGAAAGTAGTGTTAGTCTGCTGTAGTAAAAACACAGTGATTTGTGGCATTTGCAAATATATTACATTATGTCCTTTATATGTTTTCAACTTTCATTACTAGCCATTAGAGCACTAAAGCTAGGGTGCTTGCCATACCAGAGTAAGTGGTGCCCCAGTCATTCTAACTCTGGAACAAAATGGCATCTCCTTTTTCTTTTAATCACAAACTTATTCACAGAATGTCATTTTCCTACATTATACTTACCATGTCCATAATTAGGTAAATCTCATAAATGTTGACTTATAATCAAGGAATTGATTCAGTGTGTCTCCTCTTGTTGGGACTACCAATTGGGTTTAGTTCTAAGCCATTAGGCAGTTGGTTAGGCGATAACCTTTTAACTAGAGATGCTAAGAATCCAGTCAAGGATTTTCTTCTAGCAAAACCTATGCTTTCTCTCTGATCTTGGAATCCTTAATAGTTATTCCAAAGATATATTTACACATTTTGCTCTTTGTGCATCCAGAAACAGGCGTTATTTTGATATTGCCTGTAACAAGCAAGTTTTGCAAAACAAAATTTCAAAATCATACATGATTTACCTTACAGGGGATAAGGCCCTGCAGCATATTAATGCTCTGCATTATCACAAAGGCCTCCAGCATCTCTATCTTGTATTCCAAAGACTGGATGCTAAATCGATACAGTTCTGGAAAAGATGCTGTATAAAGCTGTCGCAAAATCTCAGCTTCTTGTGAAGAACGCTTCTTCAGGAAACCCTGTTACAACCAGGACAGAACAATCATATTATTTTTCATAACAGAGGGTCTAGTTTTTGACCTTATTTTGTGCCAGTTTTTCCTTTGAAAAAAACAACCAGCCAATGAAGGATCACACAATAAATGTTATATTACAAAATTATTTTGCCAATCAGATCAGAATAATTTATGAAATCATCAGAGACAAATGAATGTGACTGTGGTCAACATAAATGAACAAGTCAACTACAAAGAGTGCCAAAAAAATACCTTGAGAAAGACATATTATGTCATTGCTGAGAATCTTTTGAAAAAATGGAGCTTAACTTACCTTTTCTTGGATGTACATTCAAACTGCAAACTGCTGAAGTGTGGACACCTAAGTCCATGCTCAGGAATAAAAGTCAATGGTGGTTCTCCTGCAATCATCTCACAACTCACCTCCCATCAATTGTGAGATGATAACATAGTCTTTTATGTTGTGCTACTTCAAGTCATTTCTGACTAATGGCAATCCTAAGACAAACCTATCATGAGGCTTTCTTGGTAGGATTTGTTCAGAATAGGTTTGCCTTTGCCTTCCTCTGAGGCTGAGACAGTGTGACTTGCTTCAGTTTACTCAGGGGGATTCCATGGCTGAGCAGGAATTCAAACTCTGGTCTTCAGAGTTCTAGTCCAAACTCAGACCAAACTATTGATACCAAACTGAGGTCTCAATATAGTCTTACATTCTAAGACTAAGAATATAATCTTACTTAAACGTTAACCAAAGACACAAAGGACTAATACATGAGATGAAGCAAAGCTACACAATAGCTATACATCCACGGTCATCACATCATAGTTGTGAAATCTCCTTCATAAGCTCAGGTCTCTCATTGCTCAGGGCTCCTAATAGTATGGAAAGTCTACATATCATAATTGACTGCTTTAGCAATTTACACAATGTGTTGATATCAGATACAGGAAGTAGGGGCTTGTAACATGGGTGCAGAAGGTATGATCTTTTCCCCCTTCTATGTGTTAGCTCTTTACATGGAGATAGCTTCTAATACAGGCTAATATGAGGGGACCATTTGTATAATACTCCAATTCTTCAGAAGACCCTACCCTGAGCGCTCACGAATCTTCACTTGCCTATTTGAGAAAGCAGCATCTCCTACCCAATCTCTAGAAACTGAGATGCAGGAATATATGTGGGAGAAGACAGTCCCAAAACCACATGTAAACCAGGCATCTTAAAACTTTAAAGGTAATCACCAGTACCTTGAATTGACCCCCAGGACAATCAGAAACTAGTGATACAGGTAAATAAAAATAGACATAACATGCTGCTTTCATCTTGGAGACATATCTTCATTCTTCGTAACTTTAAAACTTCCAAACAGTTTTCAAGGGCAGTTCCACGTACCGCATGTTACCGTTATCCAGTACAGCAGATACCAATGCATGTTTTGTCTCTATCATTGAACAAACATATGGGATAAAGATTTGAGTGAAATCTAGACATCACTGTTTTCGTAAGATGGAAGTGGTAATGTTTAGCAAGCCAACAAAACCAAAACTACTGAAGATAGTATCTAGGACGGCAAACTCTCATTTGCATTAGCTAAATAAATGCACAATCATGGGATGTCACAAACTCTTCTAAAGTGGACTACAGAAACCAGTATTTAATGTTCCTCCTGTCCACTAATATCAAGAAATAAGGGATATGAATTTATGAAAGGATTAATACCTCAAGAATGGGGCTCCAGTTCAGAACCGATGAGCTCATGAACACCATGCCATTCCTTGACACAGTGGCAGGAGAAGCGTTGTCAATATTATGAGGCTCAAAAACAATTTTACAGTTTGGTGCCATAGGGATCCGATCTCCATTAGCTAGTGTCAGTGTTTTGTTATCATCAAGCACTGAATTGAGGTTTTCAATCCAAATTGCATCCACAGGACCATCAAGAACTATCCAAATGTGCTCTCCTATAACCAAAATACTTTTTTAAAAAAAACCGACACAAAGTATTTTATAAATTATCCAACATGCTTCCTCACCTGAAATATTCTGACATCCTTGCATAGAAGTAGATATGACTAAGAGCTTCAGGGCATGTATTATTGTGGTGAACATTGTATGTGGTTGTGTGATACTCAGGTTCAAATCCACATATAAACAAAGTTCAGCCTAAACTACTTCACATAGTTCTTATGGATCTATAAGCTTTGGAGAAACCCAAGAAAACAAACAAAATGTCACAGAATACTGGTTACTTGTTTTGGTTTCTCTCCAGCTATACCCACAAGCTCAAAACGGGTATTCCATTTTCATAGGAGCAGTGCAGTTACTAAGAGTGAACAATAATAACTTGTTGAAAAGCTATTTATCAGTTTTTTTAGAGTATGTAAGGCTTTAGATAAAAGGAAAAGCAACCTCTTTGTGTAATTTCCGCTGGTATAATGACAGACCCAATAGATTCTTCCAGAGTTTCCCATAGCAATGTTGTCTCAGGACAACTTTTATAGCATCAGTTGTCCTGTGAAGCTGTAGTATTTTGTGATAACTGTTTATTTGTAAATGTATACATTGAGCACCTGAGTAACATGCAGACAAGCACTCCTAGATTCAATGGAGTATCAGCCTCAAAAGCAAAAGTAGTACTCCTAAAAATACCTCTCAGGACAAAAAATGATGCATCCTTAAATCCATCCTTGTATCTAAACTTCAGACTCTTCATACTGTATTAATTAGAGGGAGGAATATGCAGCATTCTGAATCAAAAGGCACTTCTGTTAAAGTAGGAAAATGGGTATAACTAGTTTATATATGAAAGCATTGCACTCAGATTTTTAATACCTTTCTTTGCTCTCAATGTTTTCCTCCAAAGAGTGGAGAAAATTCCATCTGTCCAATCATTAGTTGCAACATCAAGACGCCCAAACATCTGAGGTGCCGTGATGGCCTTAGGGTTCATTCTCATTTCACGGTGTGGTTGCCCACAGTCTATAGAAATCAATTTATAATATAAATCAATTATGATTCCAGGTAGAATAGCACAGCATTATACTAACGTGTGTAACTCAGCCTCTGAATTTGGCAGTCTACTTAATTTCAGTGGGTAGAATGTCTAGGAAATATTTGTATACTTGTGAATATGCAGCAGCAAGCCCCAAACGAGTGGTTTCCCACTATGTTGGACAATAGATCAGATTAGCCCCAGCCAGCACAGGTGTCAGTTGAAGATCAATAAGCAGATGAATTACAAAGAACACTTAAATCAATATGTGTATACCAGATGTTCCCCACTTGAGTCTTCAGATGCTGTTGGACTACAGTTCCCATCATCCCAAGTCAGAATGCCCAACTGTCAGGGATCTGGGGATTTGCAATCCTTCATCACCCAGAGACCCAAAGTTAGAAAAGGCTGGTTTGTACATTAGTTTTCTTCTCATGGTACTTTGCCAGTAAGTTGTGAACAACCTGCTTCTCACATGGAAATTCTAGGTTACGTGCTGGCTCAGCACTCAGACATGATCCTCCTTTCATTCTTCATATGTGCTGTATACCTCTCTCTCTCTCTCTCTCTCTCTCTCTCTCTCTCTGTGTGATATATTAGGTGGCTTGAGGAAGAAGAGTAAGTGCCCTTAGTGTACACATATTGGTTTACAAATATAGTACCTTCAGTGCAGCATTTGCAGCCCCTACCCTGGCTTTGTACTTGTTTTCAAAATATCCTTTAATAAAGAGTAGAAAGAAAATATAAATCTAAAAAAGGACATACATGCATACATATTTCTCTCTGTCTCTCTCTCTCTCTCTGTGTGAGTGAGAGAGAGAGAAATATGTGTGCGTGTATGTCATTTTTTAGATTTATATTTTTTTTCCTACTCTTTAATAAAGAATATTTTGAAAACAAGTACAAAGCCAGGGTAGGGGCTGCAAATGCTGCACTGAAGGTACTATATTTGTAAACCAGTATGTGTACACTAAGGGCACTTACTCTTATTCCTCAAGCCACCTAATATATCATCCTCAACAGTTCTAATTACATTTAATGTAGTTAAACTGGTTTAGAAGTCCAGGATTTTCAGTGATTGTTTATCGATTTTATGCAAATTCTAATTAGCGTTAGCCATTATCAACATGGAACCATGTGGATAGTAGTTGTTCCAAATATGGAGTTTAAGCATACCATCTTGTTTCTGACACAGAAAAGCAGGCTTTAAGGCAGCGTAAGGAAACTGTGGCCTTCCAGATACTGAAGAATAATTAATTCTATGACTGGCCAGACTGGCTAGGTTATATGGGAACTGGCATTCAACAACTGGAGGGCCGCATTTCCCAGCCTTACTTTAAGATAAGCTGCACAGCCAAAAGGTACCAAAAAAATGGCAGTTTGAAGCTTAGTGTTATGAAGTCAGAGATGAGATTGTCACATTCTAAAGGAGTAGAAAACATCTTGGGATAGGTGGGCTACTCTTTTCCATGCCTCTTTTCTAAGCTCACCTGTCCACAATAGGAGACAAAGTTGATGGAGAAAAGATGTCAGTGTCCAGAAGAGAGAAGAAGCTAGAAAAGCTTAGATAGTTCAAGGCAATTATCCAAACTGCAACTTAACTGACATGTCATTTGGAAACCCTATGTGCTTATATATTTTTTTCCAGACATAAGGGAGTTAAGAGGGAAAGAGAAACACATAGGGAAGGACTAGGAAACCCGTGGCCTTCAGATTTTGCTAGATTACCAGAGTTTTTTTGTACCTTTTAAATTATTTTTTTGGTACATTGGGATTTTTGAGAAAATTTCATTTGCCCCTCCCCCCCAAAAAATTAGGCTTTGTACAAAACCTTTTGTGTTTGTAAAACCCTGCTGTTCTGCATGAAAATCCTTTTTGTGCAAAAACAACTGGGAAAAAAAGTGCTGGTCTTAACTCAACCCAAGGATGAAAAATCTCACAGTAGCTTTTTTGGGGATGGCTTTTTTGGGATTTTTTTTTAATGGGATGCCTCAATGTGTCAAGGACAAGAAAATACCATCACAATAGCTTGAAACAAAGAGCCTCAATATGTCAGAAACAGTCACCATACCTATCCAATAATATTCATACATGGCTCAAAATGTGTCCCCTTAATACTAATTTCTATTAGTTACATCTGAAGAAAAGGTATTCTAACCCTTCGCTCTTAACCTTCCACTAGCAGGCAAAGATCTTTTTATTCAAGAGGTTTTCAGCAATCGACTAGCTGTTGAAAAGGGGACTTTTCATGAATCGATACTGTATTTGCTTTTATTATTTTTACATGCTTCTAAATTGTCTTTAAGTCTATTATTATATCATCATCATCATCGTTATCTTCATCATGTATACTCCATCTTTTCCCCAAGGTTTGGACAAATTAAACTGATTAAACTAAAGTTTACTTTAATTGATTAATTTAATCAATTAATTTGAATTCAAAATTATTATAGATAAAACTTTCAAAGAAGTAGACATTGAAATAGAATTAAACAATTAACAATATTACAATATATAAAACATGCGCTTGAAAAGATAGCAAGCAGTGAAAATAGTATGACTTAAAATAACAGGAAATCCTCTTACAAGCCCTTTCCTTAAAAGTCTTCAGTTCTGAGCATCTGTCTGAATAAAAAAACCTTCGTCTGCCCATCGAAGGACAGCAAGGAAGGAGTCATTCTGCTGAATCAATAATACTTTAACACTATAAGTTTTTAAAATGTGCTTCAGCTTTGCCATTTTTTGTTCTTTTCCTTTAACCTCTATTTTTATCTGTACCTCTTCTAATATTTGTAAGTTGCTTTGAGACCCAGGCCTGAGGAAAAGGAAGAATGTAAGTCAAATTAACACTTAAAGATTCCTTTTACTGCTCCTGCTGTGAACAAGCACAAGCACATACCATACCTGTCATAGATTTCATCAGTGTGTGGATGCACGTAGTTTTTCCTGCCCCACTAGGACCCAGGGCCATCATGCCATGCCTGACTCTTTGTGTTTCAAAGAGCTGAATAACTTTCAGTCTCCATGGAGGATGATTAATTAAGCCAGCCTCTTCAACCTGTCATGATCACCAGGAATCACATTATTGGCCATTTCCTTTACACAAGAATTATGTTCAGACATTATCTGTGAACAGCGCACATATAAGATGCACACAGAGTATGGGGCCCCATCCCCAATAATCTCGTTCCTACTTACTCCATCTATGACATTTCCATGTTCAGAAGAAAGGTCTGGAGAAGGTACAGACTCCACCTGCTTTATGAGGGTTTCCAACTGTGAAAAGGCTCACAACGAAGTGAATGTGTGAGGAAGCCCTCTTCCAATCTCTCCTCTCATATGAGAAGGTTGTAGAATGAGAGAATGGAGTTGACCACAGAAAGTCATTGGGGGCATGGACACCAGTGCCATAAAGATGCACTCTCACTGCAGGTGTGAAGAAGTCAAAAATACTTCACCTGTGCTGTGCTTCTCCTGTCCACAATTTTAACCCTTCCACCAGCTCTTCTAGGTCTAATGAACAGCTACGACGGAGATTTAATTATATGCTACTTTTTTTCCTCTTGTTTTAGCGTAAGTTTTCTGGAGTCCAGAGCATAATGCTGTTTGCGTGGTCAAACACAGCCTATTTGACAAATTCATTTATTAAACCAAAGTGAAGAATCCACTAACTGGTACAGTTATTAATTTTTTTGATAGAGCGCCCACGCATTTTTATTTTTGCACTGGGACTTCACACTTCATAAAGCTTTTCATGGAATCTGTTCATTTACTGAGTGGTTAATTCAATCAAGCTGAAGAAACAGCATATAAATGTTTACTAGCATTACCTGTTTGCTAATGGCAGCTTCTAGTTCTGGGTAGCCTGCCTTGTCAAGCTGAATACTTGGGAAAAGATCTTCAATCAGACTTAAAAATAAAGGTTCATCTTCATCAATCTAGTAGTGACAAAAAAAAATACATACTATATTCTTTCATATCACATTTGTTCACAATACGGTGCTTAATAATGATGCCAGCAGAAATCATAGTTCTATGCTTTGTAGAAGATCCTCCACTCACCAATATACACACATTTCCATGGCACTGCTGACAAAAGATTGTGCATAGTTTCCAGTCTCGGTTACCTGAAGAGGGAAGATGGAATGCTCATAGGCAAGAGAAAAGGCAGTGCAAGAAAAACTGGAGCATATCCAAGAAAAGAAAAGGAAAGGAAAGGAAAGGAAAGGAAAGGAAAGGAAAGGAAAGGAAAGGAAAGGAAAGGAAAGGAAAGGAAAGGAGAAAGATAGATGCAGCAGCTAAAAAGACCAATGCGATTCTAGGTTGCATCAATAACAGTATAGTGTTGAGATCAAGGGAAGCAATAATACTATACTATTCTGCTTTAGTCAGTCCTCACCTGGAATACTGTGTCTAGTTCTGGGCACCACATTTCAAGAAGGATCCTCACAAGCTGGAACATATCCAGAGGAGGATGACCAAAATGGTGAAAGGTCTGGAAACCATGCCCTATGAGGAGTGGCTTAGGTGTGTTTAGGTATGTTTAGCCTGATGAAAAGAAAGTTAAGAGGTGACATGATAGCCATGTTTAAATATTTGAAGGGATGTCATGTTGAAGATGAAGCAAACTTGTTTTCTGCTGCCTCAGAGACGAGGACATGGAGCAATGGATTCAAACTGCAGGAAAAGAGATTTCACCTAAACATCAGGAAAAACTTCCTGATGGTAACAGCTATTTGACAGTGGAATATCCTGCCTCGGAGTGTGGTGGAGTCTCCTTTGGAGGTTTTTAAACAGAGGCTGGATGGCCATTTGCTGAGGGTGCTTTGAGCATATGTTCCTTCATGGCAGCGGGGGAGTTGGACTCGATGGCCATTGTGGTTTCTTCCAACTCTACGATTCTATGATTCTATGAGATAACTTAAAAATAAAACAGAAAGCTTGCGGTAGAATATACTTGTTCCATCTGTAACGTTTGAGGAAATTTTGTTTTTTTGAAGAATATAAAAGAGTAGCAAAGTCTAGATCTACCAACTTTCATTCATGGGCAGAACCAAACCAAGAAACCAAGGGAAATGATATTGTCACCTCCACATCCCACCTACAGAAACCAACTGGATTGGTATTTGGAATTTATTTCAGCATATTCAATGGACAAAAGTCTTGCCCCAATCCTCAGGTACCAGGCTATTTTAGGATAGGCAGGCAAAAAAACAGCAGGAGAGTTCAAAAAGAACAAGTTGGCGGATGCCGCCCCCCTGACAGCATCTGCCACCTGAGGTGATTGCTACACTCTGCCTAATGGCCTTGGTTCTGGATATACTGAGAGTGAAACACTCAATTCAGGAATCATTTGGCTAACAGCTGTCACTACAAAAGAAAACGAAAGCATAACTGACAAAAGCATAACATGCAAAAGTGGCTGAGAGAGAGAATCAGGATGAGATTAAGTGGTGCCAAAGAGGAGTTCAGAAAAAGAAAATAAAGAGTTACCAGCTGATCAACAGAATGGGGATTTAACATTCCCAGCTGTTTTAGGCTAACCAGAAGGAAAACAGCAATCTGTTGCAGAAGTTTCTTTAAAGGTACAGTTTAAGACAATGGAATTGTCCATCCTAAAAAACATACTTACTGTATGTATTATTCTAACCTGTTTTCCCACTCAGCATTCCAATATACCAGAATACTAAACTTACATAAGGCAAACATTTAGCCTTTCATGAGACTACTCCCATTATTGTTAATACGCAAGAAACAATAAAAACATAGACTATTTTACACCAATGACAGACAGAAAAATATACCAATACAGTTTTAAAAAAAAACATAAAGACATAGCACCCTAATGAAATTGAAAAACATAATAGTAATTTTAAAACGCCTATGAAATTAAAAATATCTGTCTGATACTGGAAAGACATTAGAGTGGGCAACAGATGAACATTCCTTAGAAGGGCATCAAACAAAGATTTTTATCTCTTTCCCTTACATCACAAGTTTTGTCAAGGAGGCCCTTTAAAGCTCACACCCTCTATCCATCTAGCAAATCACAAGACGACAAATATAAGATTTATTTCCTTTAGTTTCTTAATATTAAAGAACTTTTCCCTTTTCCTCCTTTGTGAGACAGAATAGCCTTTCTGCAATTCTTTTTATAGGAAAAAAATGTCTTCTGTACCCTCAAATGAACCCATAAAGATCCTCTTACTCCAGTAACTCCTACTGGCAAAAACGCTTTTTCCAGGAAGGGAGACCTGAGACAACCATGCCTCTGAAGCTATGGCCAAAGCTCCAACAGATGTTCCATGAACTTCCTTCCCTTTTTCTTGTAGAGTTTTTTTAGGTATCCTGCTGTCCTCTAGCCCCTATTCTCCCTCCCCTCCACATTCTTCCAATCCTGTTCTCTCTGTCTCTTCTCCTCTTCATCATTACTATCTTTCTTTTTTCTTGTCCTCCTATCTGGTATCTCATATCCCCCAGCTTTCCCTTTAGCTCTCGCTCAGAGTCTCGTCCTCTGTCACTTTCACACTTTTGTTGTTCTCCTTTCTTCTCTCACTTTTCTCTTTCATTTTCTTCTCGTCTTCATTCAGTATTCGCAAAGGTTTCAGTGACTCTAGCCACACTTCCATTGCCTTCAAAATGGCCCATCCAACTTTGGAGTGAGTCTGCTGACACTTGGCACTTACTCCTAACATACCTTGGGGGAACTGGAGCCTTTGTGAGATGGCCTCAAGAGAATTAGGGTTGCAGAACATTGCCAGGCCAAAATCCAGTGGCTACTAACACCAAATCACCATCCAGTTCACCTCCTCTGGTAGAGGCACCAGAGAATGGGTTCCAAAGATGTGTTAGTGTACATCCATTTCATGCTTACCAGCTTAGAAAGATTCATATCTCTCAAGACACGCATTACAATGGTAGATTCTGTGTCTTCAGGATTCGATCTTTTGGCTGCTCCCAAGGTCCTCAATACTGACAGTATATTCCTCAGGCCAAAGTCATAATGTACCTAGAAAAAAGACAAAAGATTTTAGACAGGCCAACACAAATGGAGCAAGTTTGTACCAACAATGGAAAAAATCTTACTATATCTAGTTTAGAGTTCTATTCAATTTAATGGCTTGCCCAGTCCTATACCAAGAAAAATTGGACCTATAAAGGTTATCCTACTTTGGTAGATATGAACAGACTAAACATGGATCTACCACGAAAAAAATTGCAAGCCCTCTTGCTTATAGTGTGTAGTCATAGAAACACATGACATGATCTGCAATAACAATATATGGAGCAGGTATAGAGAAATATGTCATTGCCTTCTAGTATTTATTTGTTTGTTTGTTTATTTCATATCCCACTTTTCTCTCATTATGGAACCCAGTGTATATTAAAACAGAATATTGTTAAATCATTATGCAGTTAACAGTTTAAAGGCAAATAAACAATGTTATTAAAATATTTGAAGAGTTTAAAATACATTTCAAAATATAAAATAAAAGTAGAATCTATCTAATGAAAAGACCCCTTTTCCACACTCTGTTAAGGATCAAAGTCCTGTTTCATTAAACAGGTCTTTTCCTGCTGGCAAAAAGAACATCAGAGAGGGGGCCAACCTAAAGTAGTATGTTAGTGAGTTCCACGAAGTGGTGGCAGCCACCAAGAAGGCTCTGTTTCATGTCCTCAACAACTGTACCTGTGATGGTGGCAGACAGACGCCATTTCCGCGCAGGGCTAGTAAAACGGTGCAGAGTGACCTCTAACAGAGGTCTTCTGCACCGTAGAGCGGACTGGGGTGGACTACTTTCTGTAGTTCCATACCTCAGTCCACTCCGGAGCGACCGGAACTGGTCACGCGGCGTGTTTTTTAAAAACCTCTTTTTAGAGGTTTTTAAAAATCACGGAGCGCACAACCCCGTTCTGCTCCATCGCCCGGCTCCAGAGCAGATTTGCAGGCACGCGCAAGTGTGTGCCTGCAGATCTGCCAGGGGCGGGCTTCCAGCTGGCGAGCTTCTCCAGTTGGTGGAGAGCCTCCACCAACCGGAAGCCGCCATTTGGGACGCGGAGGACTGCAGAGCAGCGAACTCCTTGTGGTGACGGACTTGGCCGGCCGGAAAACAAAGCCGGTAAGCTCTGTTTTCGGCCGTTCCCCCCCAACCCCCACATGCGGAAAGGGTCAGAGAGAAAGCTCTGCTACAAAAGTCTTAAGATATGAGCAAGCTCATATAAAAACATATGGTCTTTCAGATAGTCAGCACTCAAAACATATACGGCTTTACAGATCATGACAAGTGCTTTGAAATGTGCTGGAAACAGACCAGTAGCCAGTGAGGTTGTTTCAAGGAAATGATACATACTGCATTGTTACTGCCCTGGCTAGCCCGAGCTTGGGGGATATTAAAAAGATATCTCTTGATATCAATAATTCGGCCTCACATACCCATTCCCCTCCACGTGCTTGCGAGGCCCCCGGACAAGCACGCATACAGGCTTGACAGATAATCGCTGTAATATTCCAACACAATACAGGCAGGCCAGAAAATAGCCGACTCACGGCTTCAGGAGACCTCAAGGCAAGTACTCAATTATGTATGCACGCAACTTTCAAAAGGTCCTCTGCCCCGCACTGGCAGCTTGATGATCTGACTATACAATGTCCAAGCACTCTGCGTTTGCATACTGGCTACTCTATTGACAACTTGGCGATAACTCAATCATTCAAATTCTGACCTTTCAGAGGCTTTGTCTCCAGCCCTAAACTCATTGTTTTCCCCAAGTCCAAACTAGCCTGCGGTCACAATTCTCCTTATAAAACCCCCCGATTTTGAGCGCTTCTTTGGATCGCTCTTTGCTTCCATCCCGCCTTGCTGTTGTTTTGTCCAGCGAGCCTTCCCCTCAGCTCCATGTGCCGGGATCCACGCTCCCCAGCTTCTCTGTTTCCGACCGGGCTTCAGGACAGGTGAAGTATCGCCCAAACCAGCAACTCCTCTAAAAATCCCTCTATCCCACTCCAACCTTTATTTCTATAGTTTCTCTGTGTGTTTGTGTTGCATACACTGATTGATTGTATTTTTAATAAAAATCACATTTGTTATTTCACTCCGGTGTGCTCCTTGACTCGGCCTGACCCCGTAGACACTGGGTTCAAGATCTCACTACGTTACCCTGTGTTACCCTGTGTACTGGGGGTCCCGGGAGGGACACCAAAATGTGCTCAACTAAAGGTGGGGAAAATTAGCTCAGAGCACCGCTTAGCATTATGAGAGGCAGGGTAACGTAGCGAGATCTTGAACCCTATGTCTACGGGGTCGGGTCGAGTCAAGGAGAACACAGAAGTTGAAGCAATAAATGATGTTTTATTAAACACAAGCAAAACAGTGTATGCAACACACTCATACAAGATAACTAAAGAAAATAAAGGTTGGAGTGGTATAGAGGGATTTTTAGAGGAGTTGCTAGTTTGGGTGATACTTCACCTGTCCTGAAGCCCAGAAAAATAGAGAGCAAAGCTGGGGTGCAATGTAGCTTAGCACGTGGAGCTGAGGGGAGGCTCGCCAAGTAAAACGGTAGCAAGGCGAGATGAAACTCGGGAGCGATCTGAGGAAGGTCTCGGAATCAAGGGTTTTTATAAGGAGAATTGTGACTGCAGGCTATGCCGTACTTGGGGGGAAAACAATCGATTTGGAGTTGGAGACAAAGCCTCCGAAAGGTCAGAACCTGAATGATTGAGTTATCGTAGCGGTTCTCAATAGAGTAGCCAGTATGCAAACGCAGAGTACTTGGGTACTGCATAGTTTACCCATCAAGCTGCCAGCGCGGGGCAGAGGCTCTTTTGTAAGTGGCGTGCATACTTAATTAGAGTACTTGCCTGGAGGTCTCCTAAAGCAGTGAGTCAGCTATTTCTGGCCTGCCTGTATTGTCCAGGAATCTTACGGCTATTAACGGCCGAGCTTGTTTACATGCTTGTCCGGTGGCCTCGCAAGCACGTGGAAGGGAATAGAGAAGTGCAGCCGAATTGTGATATGAAGGGATATTTTTTAATATCCCCAAAGCTCGGACTAGCCAGGGCAGTAACACCTGCCTCTCGCAGTGCTAACTTATGCTCTTTGACTAATTTCCCCAACTTGTATAACTTTGAGAGCAATTTGGTGTCCCTCTCAGGACCCCCGGAAAACAGGATAACAGCATGTTACAAAGGAGAGAAAGGAGGAACTTGAAACAGGGTTGTCATTTTAAGAAGCAGTCCTACATTCTTTGAGGGTGGCTAAACTACATAGTTACAGTAGTTTGACACCACTTTAACTGCAATAACATAATCCTGGAATTTATTTTTTTTTATGTCAGTTAGCTTATCAGGGGAGGGCATTAGGAATCTCTAGCAAAGTATCTCACTAAACCATAAATTTCACCAAAGTATCTCACCAAACTATAAACTATGAATCTTAGGATTCTGTAGGATGGACCCAAGGCAGTTAGTGGTATCAACCTACTATAATTGTGTAGTATGGATATACTTTTTACTGAATCTGGTTACTCCTTCACCTGGAAGCATATGTACAGTAATAAACAATAAGTACCTAAGCCTAGTTAGTACTCAGAAGAGAGACTGTGAGGGAAGACCAGGTGCTGTAGGCTATATTCAGCAGAAAGCAATGGCAACTTCCTCTGAATACATCTTGCCAAGAACACTCTATGACAGGCTCTCCGTAAGTCTGAATCAACTTCAAGGGCATAACAACATCACACGTTATTGCTGAAACGCTAGGAAAACCTGGAAAATTAGTTTGACCCAAGACAATAGAGAGATTGGGGGCAGGGATTTCCTGGACTTAAAAGGACTGAAAAAAAGGACTGTGTGCCACAAGGCTAAGGCTTCAGTATCAGTTTTGTTCTAAGATAGGAAATGGAGTCTTTTCTGTTCTCTCAACAAAAATACATTTCTATCTAGCTATATAACCAGTAGCACCTGGTGGCTTCAGTGTCAGTAGGACAGACTTTAAAGGAGCTAACCAAGCCACTTATTCATAAGTCCACTACCCTAGATAGCTTTTTAAAAGTCTGAATAAAAATCATGAGTTAATTCAGGATACCACCTCATCTGGAAGCCAGCAGCCACCACCACAATGTCTATACCTGTTATATGCTGAATGTACTATTCCTTATATAATAGGATGCAATGAAATACTTACTGGATTCCCTGAAAATTTTCTAACACTACCAACACTGAATATCATCATCTACACTACATTTTTAGGAAAGCTGCTAATTGTTCCATTTATTGGTAGACTAAAGCTTTCCATACAATATAAGCATTTCTACCTGTTTAGACAATTGCTCTTCACAGAGTTTGTACAGGGTAAAGAACTTCCTTGCAAGGACAATGTTATCAATGAAACCACAGCTAGCCAGCTTGACACGGATGATGATCTGTCGATCAGGAACCATCATTGCCACTGAGCGGAAGTTGATCTTCAGGTTTTCCGGTAGCTCTTGACGACCTGCATACCCAGGGTTCTGATTTAACAGATAATTATCAGTTGTACTGTCGGATCACACAAATATGATATAAATATCGCACAATTTCCCCTGCAAGTTCCACAGCTAACTCTAAAACTTCCCCACATGCTTCCTACATAATATGTCTCTTTCTGATAGTTTATCACCAATTTGTCTTCCTTTACAGCATTTGTACCAAAAAAAACCAGTGGTATTTTATTCTTTATTTCAAAAGTAAACTTTTCAAAATGAGTACTGCATTTCATAAACATTGGCATATTACAGGCTTAGACCCAAATAACCATGAGGAGATGAAGGCAAAGGACTTCTATGCTCACTACAGGTAGAACATTCAGGGTGAGACCAGTGTGGTTTCATTTTTCTGGCTTTGGAATCTGTGAGTTTGGGTTATGTTCCCATTGTTTGTCCCATCCACTTGATCAATCACCCAACAGAGACTAGTTGTAGGAATAAGACTGGCTTTGGTAAATGACAGTGATGTAGATTTGAGTCAACTGACTCAGACTCAAGTCAGACCTAAGTCACTCCAGTGACTCAACTCAGACTCAACTCGGCCATAAATGATGCACTGACTTGACTTGAGACTTGTATATTTTTAGTGGCTGACTTGCTGCCCTTGGTTCAGTAACATAAAACATTCATACAGAAATCTTATGACTTTGAACAACGCTTCCATCTCTTTTTGCCTACTGGCACATGACAATTTGTCTCAAGCCCAAAGTGTGGGCACACTTCTCAGGAGGGAACAGCAAACAGGTTAGGTAATGGGCTTGAGGCAGGCTTGAGGTTTGCTCAGCAGTCTATGCTCTGCATATTTAGCCTTCTAAAATTTTTCTCAAGAGCAGAAGACAAGACTGCCGCTCAGAGTACAGAGTGCATTTCTCAGAGGGGAACAGCAAATGTGTTAGGTAACAGGCTTGAGGAGGAACAATCCTTCCTTCTAAAGCTTTTGGAGTTTCAGTAATGCGGAGTAAGAAGGATCCTATTCCCCACTTCTGAAAAATCCTCCAGCTTCCAAAATGGGAAGTAAGAAGGATCCTACTCCCCACATCTAAAGGTGCAGATAGCAAAATCACAAATGTGGAGGACTGACTCTGCTTAAATTGTTAAAACTGACTTTATTCAACTCTGTCCAAAAATTTTGGAATATAGGTTAGGGTATAAAGCTGGCTCCCAGACTTGACTTGAGACTTGACTTGAAAGTATCTTCAAGGACTTAAGACTTGACTTGAGACTTGAAGGTAGAGATTTGAGACTTGACTTGAGACTTGGAGTAAAAGACTTAAATGCATCACTGGTAAATGACCATGAAAACCACTTTCTTCTAGTCTATCCCTATGCCATATAGAGAGGCCTCAGTGTTGGTGTGCCACTATTTGCCTCCTGAATGCCCTTTCCATCTAGCTGTTTATGTTTGTTGATTAATGGGGCTAAGAAGGAATTTCACTTGGTTCCTCACTTAACATCAGGGAGTTGTGGGAGTGGTGATGGTGGATTTTGGCCTTCCTTATAAGCAGGAGCAGAAACAAATACTTGGAAGCGCATACAATGATTCAGCAAAAAAGAAGGAGACTGGGCTCCATGTGGTTATAGATGGAGAAGATTTTATTCCTTTTTAAAAAAGGGCTTTTCAAAAGGAATAAATTTTCTCCATCTATAAGCATGTGGAGCCCAGTCTCCTTCATTTCTGCTTCCTTATAAGCAGCAATATATTTATCTTTGTTGCCATTTCCCAAACAAACCACATTTACTACGACTGGATAGATGCTTGGTTGTCAGCAAAGAGTCCTATTCAAGAAGTATAATGGATTAGGCCTCTTGAGGGACAGGATTCATGACTCAGTTTTTATGTGGTCACTTTCAAGTGATGATGATATAGTCCATATTATCTCCCTGCTGGTACACTTTCAGGAGCCCAATATTTAATTTGAACTCATTTGAGTTCAATTTCAGCCACTCTACTTCACCCAGTTGTCCCTGCAGGCAGGCTCAAGCTGCCAGCTCATGTCCTCCTGCCCTACAAGTGCCAACTCATGTCAGCTGTAGTCAATAAAATCGTAATACATTTGAAATCAACTGCAGGGTAATTATTGTCCTTCTTTTGCCCTGAGCCTCACATGGTCCTGCTGAAAGACTTCTGTTCGCATGCGCTCCTGCTGAAAGCATCAGTGTTTTACAAGACAGCTAGCAGAACACTTCTTACAATGCCACAACACAGTACACACAGCACTGAAATAAATATATAGGGAAATTCATGGGGTAGCAGATTAGTCTGCATGTCATAAAAAGATCTTGCATCTCAAGTTCTGCACTTGCAAGTGTAAAGGATTGTGCAAACGGAGGGAGTTCTCTGATCATGGGATCAATTTTCTTATATAGCACAAAGCCATAAACACTCTTTCCATGAGAGGAAAATGTTTTTTACTAGTGAAAAAGTATCTTTAGGCCCAACCCTGTAACACAACTCAGTTTATAGGAGAAAGCAGCACAATCTTCCTTCAGTATTCAAAAAGGATATACAGTTGGCCTTCCACATTCACTAGGGTTAGGAGCATAGGACCCTTGCAAAAGTGGAAAAATTGCAAATATCAAAATGTGTGTGTGTTTCTGTAGGAAGGGGGCTGAGGGATGGTGTGGAAGGGGGGCACCCAGTGTCCTAACCAGGTCAGGAAAAGGAGATGTAAATGGAGTGGGTCAGCATGGCGGCCCTATACTTCCTCTCTCACACTCATCTCCTTCCTTGGGAGTGTAGGGTTGCATAGGAAGAGGGTTTGTAGTGCTGCGAAATCAGGATGTGAGCCATCCTTAGCTGGCCAGGCTGTGGCTGGTAGAGGAGGACTGGGAAGTTTTTAAAGCACTGTGCACCCTGATCAGAGCTGTTAAGAGGGAAGGTTTCCTCAGAAAGAAGTGCCTGAGGTGGGAGTTGAAGAAACTTGCAAACCATCAGATCAGTGAAAGTCAAACCTGCAAATGTGGAAGGCTGACTGTAATCTACAATTGGTTGCTTTTATTGGTACATTGAATGAATGAAATATCAGCATTCATGGCTCCAAGATTTTACTCCACAATCTACTGAAGACAGACTAGTGGGTGACTCATGTTAAATCTGAATAAGACAAATGAGTTCAGATTAAAAATTGGGCCCCAGTCCTTTCCTTTTCTGAAACCTAGATCTTACATCATGTGCAGTTTCTGCATATTTTATCTGCCTGAGTCTGGCTGCTGCTGACAGTTCATTCAAGGCAACACAAAATGTTTTTTTCTCAGCACCAGGTCAAAGAGTCCTCATGCTTTTGGAATACAGAACAGAAATTCTAGACATATATTTTATGAATCAAGCCACTGGAACTTCAAGTGCTATAGTTCCTCTGAACTGAAATATTCCTCCCCATCATCCTCAGCCCACTTACCATTGTCAAAAAAAGCCCAAATTCAGGATTCATTTCCACATTGTCACCATCGGTAAAAATGAAGGTCTTCTTCCTCTCCTTCTTACATGTCAATACTATGGCAATCTGCTGCGCAGCAACAGATAACACAGGTAGATCTATGCGATTAAACTCATCAAAGCAGCCCCATGATCCAGACTTAGCAAGACCTTCAGTTGGGGGGAAAAAAGGCTTAGGTTTAAATGGCGCTACCTCTATGTCCCTTTTACACGATGAGATATTGAAGACACCACAAATCATTGTGCTTTCCAGATTGAAAAGGTCACTTGAAGTAAATGTAATAAAGGCAGACTCAACACTGACACAACTGCAAGTTCTTACGAGACTGACATCTTTTAAAAAATCAGCTTTAGCACAGAGGTGAGCCTCTTCAGAGCATGTACGGGTCCATTTGCTCCCTCCAGAACCCTCTGGGGACCTCACAGATTACTCAAAACATTCTCCCCAAAACATAAGTCCACTTCTGATTTTGAAAAAACTGGATTTTTCTTTTTTAATGTTAACTGGAGCAGGGGCTACCTGAAACCTATCTAAAAATGAAATCACAACTCTTGGAAGTTTCCAACATGGATAATTAACTCTGGTTTTGCCAGGAAAAAAAAAGAAAATCCACTTGATAGCTACATATGCAGATCCTCAAAGCTGCACTGTGTCCATTCCTGCTTCCTCTAGTCTGCTTATACAATCATCCTAGACTCTCAGAGAATGCAGGAAGATTTGTTCAGAGGATGCTGAAGGAGACAGCCTTCAGTTCCTTTCAACTCTACGGTCACATGGTATCACTTACATTTTCTCTATTATTGAACCTAATTGTTTATAATGAATCATGTTATGGTTTACAGCTTTTATGTAATAAGATTACTAGCAACAGTTAACCCAAAAGTGATTTGATCAAAGACATCTGAGAACTAGAACATCCTACAAGCCACATCCATAAACTGTGAGAGCTTTTAAATACAGTTTGGCAACAGAAATTTTGTGAAATTTGCAGTATTGTATACTAGCTACTGAGCAGGGAAATAAATTTCTTTAGATATTGGGTTCTGCACTTTTCATTGCCTACTCATTTATTTATAGTACATTCACGTCACCCTGTGACCAAGGTTCTCTGCATAACATAGGTGGACACTGTGATTTTTTAAAGGCAGAATGGAACAATAAGAATACATCTACCATATAAGACACGAAACAAAGATTGAACATCAACATGAAACAATTCCGTTTTTTCAAGAAGTCTCAATTTTCTCATTTTTGCTTACAAAGCAATGGTTAACACACATTTTGGTGCTTAGACTTGAAACTGAATACTCAGTTTTATAATATCACAGTTTCCATGGCAAAAGGTAGTCTGACCTTTAAAAATTCTTCCCAGTCCTCGAAAATCCATCTGATCTGAGCAGTTGAAGACCACAACATATTTTCCAAGGCATCTTCCCATGTCTTTTGTTGTTTCTGTTTTGCCAGTTCCTGCAGGTCCAGCTGGTGCTCCCCCCATGCTCATCCCTAAAGCCTGAGCCAAGGTAATATAGCACCTATGAGGGAAAGAACTTACATAAGCATCAATTTATCACCAAACACCAGCCTTAAACATCAGCCACGTGAAATACAAAACGTGAATGCTGAGGTATGAGGA
Organism: Cyclura pinguis; assembly: GCA_030412105.1. NCBI lineage: Eukaryota > Metazoa > Chordata > Lepidosauria > Squamata > Iguanidae > Cyclura > Cyclura pinguis. The sequence goes on from CM059602.1 coordinate 157,190,622, forward strand.
AAGCATCCCTAGGTATGGTCATTAAATGCAGAAGCAAAGACAAGCGAAGAGTGGTTAGATAGCATCCTCTTACAGTGACAATTTGAACAAAATTTATTCTAGGTAGACACAGGTATCTACACTCTACCCCCCCACACACACACACACACATGCAGAGGAGTAGTGACAACATGATACAAGCATAGCACTGCAGCTTACATGTTTTGATGTTCACAGTTGTACTTTGGTTTTGTTGTGATCAGCCTTGTTCTATTTAACAGTTAGCCACATTCTTGGTAAGTGTCATCTTTATCAAAGTACTAGGAAATGGTTAATTAACCTATAATTTGATCAGAATGCTCTTCAGATTCTTTAAAGGCTGATACCAATAGAGTGATTGCTACAAACAGCATTGTTTATTATACTAATATTTCAGACACTGCCGATGCATGTTACAAGGTTGATGTATAAACGGTAACAATGCTCTTTAGTATGACTTTCAATTTTATTTTTGTCACTCAGTTGACCATAATCAACGGTCAGTTGACCATAATTTATTTATTATTCAGTTGACTATAATAAATATCTGGCTGTCTTTAACCTAAATCCAATTGTTTGTCATAACCAAAATAGACCCATTGAACCAATGGGAACTTGATAAATAAACACTTAGATAAGTTCTATTGATTCAGTAGGTCAACTCCGACAGACAATAACAAACAGATTTTGGCCTTTGTGTTTTACAGTTTGTAGCCTTAAGCAAATGAAGTTCTCTGTATTTTCCACATCAGCTGGAAAGGTACGATGCAAGTTTAACAACAAAGCTTTCCACAGCTGACGCTAATTTTTAAACTACTCTTATCAAGCATTAGGAAAATGTTGATGTTTTCAGACGCACCAACATCAATTCTGGTAATAATTCAGAGTAACCAGATTACTGGACTTTCACCTGAAAAACTGGTTCAGAGGCTGTAGCAGAGGGAACACTTAAGCCCTGTTGCACAGCATTATAAATCAATATTACATCCAACAGTTCTGCAGCTTTAGTCCCTGAAATGCATCTTCACTTCTGGTACCTTGCATTAAGTGAAGGGGGGTGCAGAGCAAAAGGAACACAAAAACATAGAGAGAGGCCATGGTGCTCCCTTGTGAGCCGTGGATGCTCTACTGTTTAGTCCGGAATGGATCCATCTAGTAAATATTTGGAACCTGCTGTCAATCCTCCCTTCCCTATTTCTAAGTACATAGAAAATCTGTAAATAATCCTGAAGACAGCAATGGTACCCTTGGAATCCAAGAGAATGAAATATAGCTTCTTTCTTTTCCAGTTGACTAGAATTTCTTCCATGCTGGAGCACAGGGAACTGCCTCTTTCTGCTTTGATTTCCACTCTTCTGCTCCATTAAATAAGCCTGAACAAGATTCCCAGATAATAAGCTGAAGAATGATATTGGCATACAGGGTATACAATCCTTCAAGCAAGCTGAATGATGTCAGCTACTTCTTACCTATCTGTGAGAGGTGTAATAACAAGCCTGTCTGTACAACCCAAAAATTCATTTTGATATGTGAAGGCCACATCTGTGATGTTGATCATCATTTTGTCTGCATCTTCATTGAAATAAAATCTGCATTGTTTCAGCCATTCGAAATCTGTAGGACTCTTGATATGCATACGGCACTATAGACAAGAAATCATGCTTACATCAACAGCCATGCCAATAAATGAATGGATGTGCATTCAATTCATCATTTGGAAGCAGCAATTTGTAAAAACACAGACAGTTTTGGAGATCTTAATAAAAGTGATCACAGCTGGTTTTTCAAGATATGAATTTATAAGAGCGAATGGACTATTGCCAGGAACTTGGAAAAGATTATGAAAAATGACAATTAAATCCAAGCCGGATGCCCATGAACAGCAGTAAAAACTAGCATTTCTTTCTCAAGGAGATAAACTTGGTTAAACAGGCAGCGAGATATTGTGGCCTACAGATATAAAAAATCTTCCCAGATTTTCTCATATTTGATAGGAAATGAGATAATTCTTTTAATAGAATTGCAAAATGTTCACCAAAAAGTCTTGAACCCACCAGAAAATTAGCAAAAACTCTTGCAGTCTTGCTCAGTGGGAGAAAAAACTCTTGACATTTTCCATTCTCCCTTGCAAGAATGACATAAGCACAAATTTGCATCCTTATTACAGAGGTAGCCTGATTTGCAAACAAAAGACTGCAATACCGCCTTGGTCCTAAAGCTATTCTTTCTAATATCCAAGAGACAGAAAAATCAACACAGAAGAAAGATTTTTCCCATATTTATTTTAAGATTTTAAGTATAATTTTATGAGGAATAGAGGAGATTAAGACGCCACTGTCAACCTCCCCCACAAAAAACCTACTGTCTAGAAAAGCCCCAGGGAATATGAAATTTGACCATCTTTTTTCCCCCAGATATTCAATATATTTTCTTTCCCTCACTCAGATAGCTCAGGGCAGCTTACACAGAGCTTGAAAAGTTTATTTTTTAGAAGTAATTTGTTATATAAATCATAACAAAGCCTTTCTCTCAAAAAGAATAATTTGTCACAATTAAACATGTAAAAATTTTAAATAATTTTCTCAAGTTGTTCATTATATTTCCTTACTTTAAAAGACCAAAAAAAAAAAAATTGTCAGGACTGATAAAAAGTGGCATCAAACTTGAAAGGTTCTGCTTTGATTGCTTCTTAGAAGTCTAAAAATGCTCTTTAGAGGTGACTTTAAATTAATTAGAATATGTCACGCTTTATACTACCATCCCCCCAAAATGATCACATAATTCTCATTCATTATATTACATTCTAAATGTCTATTATGGACTTGTGACCAAAAGAACATTACTCGCAACTCGTTACTCCCAAGTTCCAAGAATATTTCATTCCTTTTCCTTCCACCTCCCATTTTATACTCACAACAACCCTGTGCGATAAATCGGGATGAGAGGCAGGACTGAGCTAAACTCAGTCTCAGCTTCAGATTCGAATGGGGTTTGAAGCCACATTTCCTGAGCCCTGGTCCAGCAACCCCCACTACACTGCATTGACTCTCAACCCATAACCCATTTCTTACAAACATATTTCAACGATTGTATTTTTCTCATTTCTGCATGGGCTATTGCTTCCACCTAAATCCCTTATCCCACACACCACTATTAAAACAGAAGCAGCTCTGCCATCCTTTACAACTGAATACTCTGTAGCCTTGGAGGTAGGAGGGTAAAAGAGTAGAGGGACCCCACTGTGTCAGGAAACCCTTGAAATTAGTGTTTCTCATTGAGAACATGGGAGCATGAGAGAGGGGTACGATAATACTGAGGAAAAGAGACTAAAAAGCCTTGGACACAACGATGTTGAAACAAACACAAAATAACAATGAAAACATTGTCAGGAATGGTCACCCTAAGTGATTATATTTACTGAAGATATGCAACTACACACAGCATTTTAAACATACTTTTATCTTTTTCTTTTTGTTATCAACAACAAATGAGAAGACATTTTACCAGGTCATCAAATATATCCCGTTGGTGCACGTGGATTGTGATCAGTGTCTCATATTTTATCCGCTCTATAGGACTCAGGTCCTTTGTAGTCATGTCTATCAAAGTGTTCAGAAGATCCAGGAAAAACTGGTTGGTTTTTTGCATTATCTTCTTATCGTATTTTGCATTTGTCAAAGCTTCTTCAGCATCTCGGGTCCAGATCATTTGAATCCCCAGCAAACCAACCTTGAAAAAAAAATTAAAAACATAGTTTTCAGTACCTTTCATAAGCCCAGTTCACTTACACTTCAATGCAACCTACTATGTTTTAAAAACAGGAATGTATTTCATTTGCAGACGTTTAAGTATCTATGACTGTGACTGAGCATGAATTGCAACATTGCTTTCTCCTGATTCCAGCTCCCAACTCCAAAGCATCATGCGCGCACGCACACACACACACACACACCCCTATCTAAAAAGAAATGTACTAGCAGGTCAACAAAACCTGAAAAGTAAATGCATTTTTCCGAGAAGTGTGACACACGTATGACAGAGAACGAATGTTGTTTCAAAAGAACCCAATTCTGAGATAAAAGCTAAAGTAAAACAACAGCTCCATAGCTAGAGACTACTATTGGTGAGATTTCTTTGGTGAAAGTATTAATATATCTACTAATAAACGCTGCTTTTTGTATCAACACAGACCTTGCAAAATTGGGGCAATCATCATATTCCCATTCCTATTTGGAAGGAAGGAACGAAAAGAAACTTGCCTGAGCAGGGAAAGAAGAAAGAAATTCTATTAGCTGAAAGTCTGATTCCTGAATGCTTGCAGCTGCCTGTCGAATCACCAGATGTAATGAGGCCTGGGATTCCTTCAAGAGGGAATTGAGCCAAACCTCCACATTTCCTTCTGCCATTACAGGTTTCTCCAATTCAATAGTCTCACCTTCCCGAGAGGAAATGGAAAGGATCCGATCATAAACCTGTAAATCAGTGAGAATCTATGTGAGAATCTTTTACTGAACCATTCAAATGTTTTGATTTTCAGATTCTGTTACACCATCTCCACAAGTGACTGAATTCTTTAGGTCTACTCAAGCATTCTGTACTACTAGAAAACACAGAAAGATGGGAGAGATTGAGGTATTGTTCTCTCCAGTTCCACCCCCATCATCACTCTCCTCATGTGGAGAGCCACTGTCTGGAGTAGATAGTTTCCTCTAGAGTCCAAAGGAATAAAATGAGAAGGTAACCATAAGGCTTAGACATAAAAAAAAAAAAATAGGTGGCTTGTTTCTAGTGTTTTCAATTTAGTTAAACGTGTACAAAATGTTCTGAGCCATGTTCCAAAATATCTTGACATGTTCTGCTGATATCCTAACATCTAGTACCCTGAAATAAGATACAAAGTCTGACATTGTTTGGAAATAGTACCTTATTATAGCCTTTTCTGCTCAATTGGTGACACTGCATCTTTTTGTAAGAATTTGTATATAGGTTTAATCGCTTTATCAGGGTGGAACTGTGAGCTATCAAGCCAGAGTCTACCTTGCACTGTGTCATTAAATAAACTGCTGAGTACAATCTACTGTCAGACTCCATTCATGAGCCTTAAAGATGTTTAAGAAATTCCTCTTAAAGTCCATTGCCCAAGAGCTGGAAACTGATGTACCAATAACTTGATCCAAATATGCACCAAAGTTACACTAGGCAGTTATTGCTTACTCTTTTCACCTTTCCAACAAACCATACCATAAATAAATAAATTAATAAATTAATTTTGATACTACATACCTAGATATAAAAGTTCAGCATATCCATATTTTATGTGATTTTTCCTCATGAATGGGTAACACAGTATTAAGAAACTTCTTGTATTATTGAAAATGTAGAAACAGTTCAATATACACGTGTTTTATCTACATATGTTATAACATCACCAGCTGACAACTGCTAAGATTGAACTCTTTTATAATTTGACTTGAACGTTCATCATGCCATTCTCTTCTGACTCTGCAAGTTCAACCGTAAAGTTGACACTTGCAGGGACATTTTTCCTGCTTGCTATACATCTGTATCTTGTTCAAGAAGTGCAACTGGACAGACTGAACAATCTGACATATGGTAGTAATGCACACAGTTGCATGACGTCTCTAAAGCTGCAGTTGGTGCTGGTGGTTCAGGCATCCAGTTAACTACAAGGTTGCTTTCTCAATATATTATTTGTGTATATTAATTTTACCTACTTGGTTTTATAAAGCTACATTGCAGCTTAAATGTTAAAAGTCAGAAAAATTTGGTTTCAGTCATCATCAAGACATTATACAGAGCTTCAGCAACCAACCAGGAAAGGTTATCACATAAAACAGAGCCCATAGGCACACATATTTCAAAAATTCATACTGAAATTTTAACACCTCATCCGTTAACTGATTTTAATCTGACCCACAAGTTATGACTACATGTATGACCCAGAATCCTGATTTTTCAGTATACAGGACCTCAAAGAGGCTCTGGGCATAGTGAAGGCTCTCCAGGATGCCACTCTCAATGTAAAGAAAGTGAGAATTGAGGGAGCAAGACTATAGCACTTTCCTCCTCCTCACATATTTACTTTTACTAGCTTAGCAAGGCTTAGCATTTCCATTTCTCACTAAGCTGTAAATTTAATATGGGAACTAACTTTCTGGTACTTGTATGCAGGGAGTTGTCAAGTACCCAGAACCTCATACAAGTTTTGGTCCCCTTATAGGACAGATGATAGATTCACACAGACCTTTTCATGGAATTTCACAGATTTGATATTATCGAACACATTTAGCAAGTGAGCCTGGATAGTGTGAGAATCTGAAGCTTGGCCCAGGATTTCCAGAAGAGCAGGATCTGATACAAAAAAGAAACGGGGAAATGAAAGCCGTTTTTTCTCCAAATACCTGGATTTGAACAAAAAAAGAAGAGAGAGAGGAGAGAGTGAGTTTTGAAAACACAGCTTTTGAAGATCTTCACAATATCCTATCCTGTCACTGATCAAATAAAGACAAGAATTCCCAAATGAGAATGCATCATTAGTCATAGAAGTTGGGCCAATTCCTGTTCATAGGGGGCTTTAAATGCTTTGATGATACCAGTCATTTGTCGCATGAATTAATGAAGGTTGCTTATGTCCCAGACAAACATAATTCAAACAAGAAACCAGCAAAGAAAAGCTAAAGCCACAGCCAGAATTACTCTTCTTCCTGAAACTACTTTCAGTATCATTGAGTTTTAAAAAATGTCAGTGTCCACATTTTGTTAAAATAAACATTCTGATAACAAGATCAATATGGGCTTCTGGGGACCATAAATTAGTACAAGGGTGGTCAACTGAGCTGGGGCTGGGGGCCAACTTTTTACCTTCATGCCCCACATCATTTTCAGATGATTTTTGGTTTATACTTCCAGTTTCTGGTAGAAATGTTATTTTGCATGGAGGGCTGGGTGGGTGCAGAAGTGTAAATCAATGCTCCAGGAGCAGCAGCTCGCCATATGGGAAAAAAAATTACCTCAGACTGATTCATTGATTAGTTGATTTTGCATTATGGGGCTTAAGAGTGTCTTGTGAAAGCCAGGAAAGCTGAAAAAAAAGCCCTAGGGGACAGCACACAGCCTGTAGGCTGAACTTCTCCCACCCCTAGTTTAGGATTATGTCCAGAATCACACCGCCATGCTTGCTGGGGGGCTCTAGGAGTTGTAGACCCCCTCAAAATACCTTTCCTAGGCTTTTGAATACTATCATGATTGGGTCCCCACTACTTAAGCATTTCTCTATTGGTAGCCTCACCCCGTAAGAGACTTTTGACAAATTTCGAGTTGATCTAACAAGTGTGGAAGAAGCTGTCCCATTGTTTCATCTCCAACACAGCACTGGACCACATTTGGTATTTCATGGGCTCTGGTCATAATCCTTACCCACGACTTATCAATATTAGAGAAACGCTTGGCTTCCTGTATAAGGAGACAGATGAAGGAGGCATCTCAATATCAGTAACATTTATGCTCAATATATACTTTGTCAGTATTTGTCCTGTCTCATGCTATTCTTTAGTGACCACATGATCTTCCCCTACATATTCAGATGTTTATTATACTGTCAGGGCCACCATTTTAAATGTTCAGGATGCTTGACGACATCTTCAAATTCTACAGGACCAAGTAAAGTGTCCTACCTTTGGAAGCTGTTTGGCAATGTCTCCACCTACAAAGACAGCCTCTAAGTATATCCACAAATTCTGTACTGTCATCCAGTTCTCAATTATGTCAGTTGTGTTGGACAGGTACTGTACCCATTTCTGAATCTGAGCCTTGAAAGGTGTGTTGTACCTGAAATAAATAACATATTTAGCCAGGATATTAAAATGTTAATATAAATATAGAAGTAGAAGGTGAGGTGGGAAGGTGTTCTGTATTACCTGTTACTCATCAAGGAGCCCAAAACCATCAAGCTGTCCTCCATACTTGCAATTGTTTCAGAAGTGCTGTCTCCCCTCAAGAGCAATTCCCCACGGGTTTTAAAGTTAGCAAAAGTAAATGTTTTGTTGTCCCACTCAGCAATAACTTGTTTCAGCTTCTGTTCAATATCCTTCTCCTTCACTGCACTGATGCAGATATCCTAGCAAATCAAACCCAAAATTAATGCAGAAAACTTGACAACTTCCTGCATAGTATAAGGAAACATTCTCTAACATAACAAGGCCTGGAAGGACAAGACCCATTGCTTCAGAGCAGACCCAAAGCCCTTCAGCTGGCCATAAAACAATTTCCAAATGGTTGATGTGGCCAGCAAAGGCATGATTAGGGCTTAGGAATCCCATACTTCCTTTGAATAATGAGCTGATGGCCTTGCTGAATGATCATATGTGCCACTACTAATTGTTAATTTAATCTTTGCTTGAAGATTAGTTGGTTAATTAAACCCATGTATCCTACTTGGTTGGGTATGATATACAACAGTGAGGTGTTTCACTAGGAGAAGTTCCTGGTGACCCCTGCATGATGATTAAGGGGGATGAGATTTAACAGCCACAGCTTTAGGGTACTGGTAGTCAATAGAAGAAACAGAGGGTATCCCAGGCAACACCATGCAAGTCCACAGTTGCTCACTGGATAATTATCCCTGATGCTGGTGATGATACCCAATGCCTCCCCTATCACCTCCCAGTACTTAAAAAAATGGATGGGATTTCCTTGCTCACCTCAGATATCACACTGCCCAACTAGCAAGTCTTCCTAACAGACTACTTCACTGCCCGGATAAGAATAAGATTCTGTGAATTACCTGTAGCGAGGGAGGGGTATATGGGGGGTGGGCAAAGTAGAAACCTGGGGATCACATGAAGCCACCCAAGGCTTTTTGTCTCTGTGCATGACCCTGCTCCCTGACTAACTCCCTGAGACTGCCTCTTTTGCTTCCAAGAACATCAATTCACCTTTCAAAAGATCACAGACAAACACACACACCACTACACACACTATCTAACATTAAAAAAAATGAAAATGAAAAAGAGATGACTGGCCATTCCCAGGTTGGGTTTGGTTTACGGCATTTCTGATAATCTGGGTAGCCTCTGCACAACTAGGTGTACTAAAGTTCAGTTTTCTGTTTCTAATGGAAGTACCTTAATTTTAATCACCATATGAATAAGTGCATAAGACAGAATACTCTGACAGAGATGCAAACATATTATTTGGGACTGGGTGGAGTGGAAAGTAGAACAAACAGACCTACATTTCAATATTGGGAATGCCATACCAATCACTATAAGATCCATCTCAAATCTCTCAGCGTTAGTACCTCTATCTCCTCTTTATATTTCAGCAAAGGTGCTTCCATGATGTTTCTCAGTTTGAAAGTCTCACTTTCAACATCAAAATTGTGGCCAGTAAGGTCAGTAATGCGCTTCCAGTGGCGGGCCATCATGGCTTTATTAGACATGAGCTCAAACAGAGGACAACATTCATTGAAGTCATCGATTGTTTTCTTAAGATCCAGAAAGGCTTGCCATTCCTTCAGAGCTCGGGGCAGCTTACGGCACCTAGGTACACAGACGTGCGCGCACACACAGCACTTAAAATTATTTTAACATTAAATTCAAAGGTTTCACAATTCAGGCCATTTCCACACTAGCCTGTTATAGTGCTGTTATTCCACTTTCAACATCCTATGGAATCCTGGGGTTTGCAGTTTAGGGAGGGGCCGGCTGGCCCCTCCCTAAACTGCAAACCCCAGGATTCCATAGGATGTTGAAAGTGGAATAACAGCACTATAACAGGCTAGTTCGTAAATGACTGCCATCATAATTCTGTGCATTGCTATTCAGATGTAAGTCTCAATAATTCAATAGTATTTATTTCCAAAGATGTAGGCATAAGATTGTGTAATTACCTCGATAAGCACCTTTCAACATGTAGAAGAGCATACCATCTTTTATCTCTCATCACAACCCTGGGAGGACAATTAAGTCATAACAGTAATTCAACTAAGGCCTAGCTTGTCAATCTAAACCACAGAATAGCTTCAAAGGAAGAATGTTGTGTTATACGTAAACCATCTAAGACCTATACTGAGTTGATTTTGTTTTTCCTAAATGAGGTGGTGAACATTCGCTTACGTGTTTACTGCAACATTTCAAGTGTAAAATTAAATCCATACCACATTGAACTAACAGAGGAACAAAAATTATATCTACAAAGGAAACCACTTTTAATACTGAAATGTCTTCTCCACCTTCATGGTTTATTTTGATTTGCAAAATGGAAACAAGCATCTGTGTTCTTTAAGGGAACTCTCTATCTATAACAGGTATGAGAAATATATGGCTCTCCAAATGTTGTTGAAGTGCAACTCCCATCTGCCCTGGGCAGCACAGCAGCAAAGAGAGATAATAAGAGCCACAGTTCAAGTATCTAGACAGCCACATATTCCTTACCCTGCTCTATAGTTAAGGAAAGAAAAGGCCAGTTTCTGCTCAATAAGCTTTTGTTTTTTCTTTTTTTTTAAGAGGCCTTATAAACAATTTCCCCATTGATATGCAAGGTACATCTGCATCTTAGGAAACCAAAAATCAGCACACTTTCCCAATTATCAGAAATGTGAAATCTTAATCTGGCAGGAACAATATAAAGGGTGACAACGCAATCAGTGAAACGTTCTGTTCAGCAATATAGTTTCTAAAGAGGATTACAGTTTAAAAAAACAATTAATTAAATCTAAGTCTTCTTTCCCTTACTCGTTGAGAGATCTGCTTTAAGCAGCTAAAGATTAGCACCAAATTTGCAGGAGTAAATAAGGCTCCTCCAGCACACTTCTGATAAGACGTCACAGCAACTTGCGCTAAACACAGATTTAATACCTCCACGTTTTCCCACCTGTTTTGAAACTCAAGGAGTTCATTATTAATCTTCTCAATGTTCACTTCAGACCAAAGGATATCGTAGTAGCCATTTACGGTTTCAATGACACTATTGTAAAGACTGTAAAGCTTCTGTAACAAATTGAGCTGCTTCTTTATCTCAAGGAGCTGTGGGTATTGAGTCATAGGTAAGCCAAAGAGCTCTTCACCCCCAGTGTAGGTGATGTATTTCCGATAAAGATTGTCAAACCGATTCTAGAATTTAAAAATTAAAGTGTAAGGACGCTGGTCACGCTTAGAAATCACAAGAAATAAAATGGATACCACTTAGGGAAGTCACTCATCTAAAACAGGATCAGTTAACAGCCAAGGTAAACAGCATACACTCCAGCATTTCACAGATGAAAAATGGGACACATCTGGCCAACCAATATCAGAGTGTTGTCAAGACAGCAAAAGCTAATAAGGAAGAAAAACAGAGAAACTAGGAGAGGTTGCAGCAGTTTGCTTTTGCCTGAGCTTACTGGGAAGGGCAAGATTCTACTCCCTCTTCTCTTCTCTCTCTTTCATACTCTCTCCCCTGTTCAATTAATCGAGTTCAAACTACTTTTGCACTTTAAATTCAGTTTCTAATGACCAAAACAAACTGAGGACAAAGGGAGAAAGTGGGAGGAGGGAAAAGAAACTGCAAATTTTTAAAAGCAGCTGAAAAACTGGGACAACAGAAGACTAATTGGGACGATCTCTGTCAAATTGGGACAGTTGGAGAGAATGAAATAAAAACTACAGAGGGAAAAAAAACAATGATGAAGCTCATCACATTGGCCTTTAAGCTGCTACTGCATGACCTCATGACTTTCCATGTTTTTCTCATCCAACTTTTTCCCCCAATGAACAGCTAAATCTCTCTCCAGTTGTGGATTAATCACTGATTGCTCTCTCTGCCTTGAGTCCTATGGCAGGAGGATGGAGAGATATACTAAAAACATGTTTAAAAAGAAAAAAAAATCCATATTTTTTCCAGGTAGCAATTGGCCTGTATTTCTTCTTTACGGTCAGTACATCCTCATTAAGAATTTTCACCTTAACCCTCCCTATATCTTCCTCCCCTTCCTCTAAACGGCAGCAATGGAAAGGGGACACCAATCACTGTCAGGCCTATTCTTACTTCTGCATAGAGTAAGCCCATTAAATCAATTAGATTTACATATTTGTTGACTCACCATTCAGCAGTGGATATAATGGGTTTACTCTAGTAAAGACTAACAGGATGCGGACCCCAAAATTACAAGGAGGATGTTTTTAATCCTTTATTTCACAGGCAATTCTCCCAGCAAAAATCACCCTTTCTAGCAATATTTGAAAACAAAGAAAGACTTCTCAGTCAGTTAAAGAAAGAAACCTGGGTTTCCAAGCTAGGCAAGCAGCTACCTGTCTGCTTGCAACTTCCCTCTTCCACTGAAATGAACACCGCTTTTTGTTTGTAACTTGAACAGCAATTACTGGCTGCTGCTAAGATCACTTATGTCTGAAAGCACCCATAGTGAATAAGAAAAATCCAGACTATGCACTTTAAAATTAGACCTTAAATAGTCTCAAAAAGAGCTTGTGCAAGGAATTACTCAAGCATGTCTGCACTCAGAAGAATTTATCTACATGTCTTGGTCCTGGAAGGCCAGGAGCATATGTCTTTGCTTCTATGGAAGCTAGTATCTGGGATCATCAAGAAAGGGTCATCTTCCGTGAAGAGGAAGTTTATTGTGGTGAAATACATATTTGGAAGAGAGAAAAGATGATGGCCAGTATTATACATCATTACAAGTAGCTGAAGCAGAATACTGGGTAATGCCTACTACCAATCACTACATTGCAGAGAGACAGAGAGAAAGAAGTTTGTAGCACAAAATGAAGTCTGAGAATAACAGTCTACGTATGAGGAAACGGCAGAGCAGATAATATGCAGGTGCTTGTTTAGAATGTGTAGGAGGGACGTGTACTAGTTCCTCCCTACACCACCCACCATGACTTTTCTCACATGAAAGCACTGAAGAGGAGAGGCTCACAGAAGCTCGCCATGTAAGCATGAACATGGAAAAAACAGTGCTCTGGCTAATACAACAGGGTCTCTCGTTCATACGCATTACTGTTTATCTGACAAAAGCACAACAATAGGGTGAGGCAGACTATGAGATCCTCTCCTCACATATGAACTATACATACTTACCTTACCTGAATAGGGCCAATCCACAGAAGGAACATACAACAAGCCCTAACTACCTGTATCCACCTACATTATTCCCAACACACAGTTAACACTTTTCATTATTTCCAGCAACCTTTCTCAGGGACATGTGCACAGATCCACACAAAACACTTCAGTAACTCTCTCTTCCTTAAACACTGATTTTGCTAGATGATTCCCAGCACAGTCTTCCATATAGAACAACAGTATGTCCCTGTTGCAAATCTATGGTACTGTTACACCTTGAATACTGCATACAGTTCTGATCACCTCATATACAATATTGTAGAATTAGAAAAAAATGACCAAAATAGACAAAATGTCAGGGTTTTTTTTTCAATTTAGGAAAAAAGTGGCTCAGTGAGTGGAGATATGAGAAAGGATTATAACATTGTGCATGAAGAGGAAACAGTAGGTGAAAAGTTGATTTTGTCCCTTTCCCATAATAACAGAAGCTGAGTCATCCAAACAAACTAGGTAGCCCAATAAGGCAGAACTTTGCTTACGATTTTTTTGGGGTAAGGAATCACTTTTCTCCTACAATGCCCTCTCACCCAATGAGAAAATCCATTCATCAGCAGGAGAGGCTTGTCCTTAAAGTAGGACAATTTCAAAGCCAAGCCTGTATGTTTAGTGATATATCAGAATTGATAATGACTCAGTACTTCTTTAATCTAATGACTGACGTACCTGGAACATGATCAGTCTGTCACTAGCTTCCTGAGGTTCAAGACCAGCCACCATGGGACCATTCTGGAAGAAAAGGTTGGTACATCACGTTAATAAATGCCACACATAAGTTGGTGAAGTCTTTCAGGGAAAAAAATATATATCCTAGGTTTTAAGGATTTACATTCTGCCTTTCTCATTATGGCAATATCATTACAGTGTATTTTAACAGTATTAGTAGAATCTGTAAAAGCTCTGGTTCCCATGCCCTGTGTAGACTTTAGCTTTGAGAGCTCCCAGATTTGACAGTGGAGTAAACAATCAAGAGAATGTATGTTAAGTTCCTCAGCAACTGACAAATTCTTTTTCCCTGGGATGTCCAGCTGCATTCACTAGAGAGTCCCAAGTAAACGGATTATACAATTTATGCTGTGTTGATGACATAATGCAGATATCAATGCTTACGTGCTTCAGGGACTGAGCTTATTCACTGTGACAAATCTAGTGACAAATGGATAATTCATACATGTATCTTTGCACCTGATGTCTGCAATATCAGGGAAGGAGAGAGAAAGAGACTGAATGATTGAAGTGGAGGAGAAAGTAAAGGGGTACTGAGTGAAACAGAGAGACAGGGAGTCTCAGCAGCTAGGGATCATCCAGCATCAGAGAACAAGGCCATTTCCACACTAGACTGTTATAGTGCTATTATTCCACTTTCTTTCTTTCTTTTTTTTCCATTTTTTTTATTGAAAAAAATAAAGTAATTTTGAGAGGAACTTGAACAAATTGAACTTGACCAGAGTTATTCTCTGTCAACAAATATCTTTTAGTAATAATCATTAAATATTAAAGAAAAAGGAATACTTTCTGATGTTACATTAGTTACATTATTAAAAACAAAACAAAAAAACAAAAAAAAGAAAACCAAACAGAACATATGTATATATAATTCAACGTTACTTCCATTAATTAGAACTTTACCTCTTCTTGAAAAATAACATAGATTTACTACCTATTATTTAAACTTCCTCCCCTTATATAACCTCTTTCTGTGTTTTCTCTGTGTTAGTTGATATTGTTCCTCATATATGTCCATACATACTCACAATATATAGATATACATATACACACACAAACATACATCGTTATGTGCACATTACCTAACCATTTTACAAAAATATCTCTGTCCAATCAAAATGATGATGTCTATAAAAATACTACAAGTCCCATGCTTATTTCCAAGTTTAATTGTTTTTTTAATCTCTCTAAAATGTGTTCAAGCTTGTTTAATTTATTTGATTTGTTTTTTTCAATAATTGAGTTACCTCATTTTTTACGGAGAAACATCGTAATTGGGTCCCATTCCTACAATATTTTATCAGATTTCTCCTTAATCTTACAGGTAAGCTGATCGTTTTCCTTCATTTCCAATATTTTAATCATCCATTGCTCTAAAGTGGGGATTTCATTAGTTTTCCAACATTTAGCTATTAATATTCTAGTGGCAGTAACAAGATACAATAAAACTCTCCAGTATTTCTTTGAGATTTTTGAATCTATATTTTGAACCATATTTAATAAAAAGATTTCTGGTATGAGGGGTTTCTGGGTTTCAAATATTTTTGTCAAAGCTATGCTGAGCTGTTCCCAGAATTTTTTTAATTTTTTGGCAACTCCACCACATGTGTATGAAAGTTCCAATTTTCTGTTGGCACTTCCAACATTTATTTTGGTGTGTGTTATACATTTTATCCAATCTGGCTGGTATTAGATACCATTTGTAGAACATCTTCACATAATTTTTTTAAAGATCTTTAGATAGTGTAAATCTATGGGTTAATTTCCATGATGTTTCCCAATGTTCAAGTTCAATTGTGTGACCTAGGCTGTTGGCCCAGGATATCATGGTGTCTTTGACCGTTTCCTCTTCCAATTTATAATTTAATAAGAAATTTGATATAATGTGGTTTGACTGATCGAATATAATCTTCTCTAACTCGTTAGGTATTTGCTTCAAATTGAATCCTTCTAGCCTTAAATCTATTTTATATCTCTCATGAAGTTGCCTACATGGAAACTATGAAAGCTTAAAACCCATTTGCTCCAATTTTTCTCTTGTTCTTAACTGTGATGTAAGTGATTCATCTAGTTCTAATAGATCTTTGTACGTCAACCATTTTTCTTGAATATTGACCCATCTCCCTAAAAAAGCTTCCTGAGGGGATATCCAAGCTGGGATTTTGTTGTAAGTTTTTTTCTTTATTTGTATCCAAATATTATTCCACTTTCAACATCCTGCAGAATCTTGGGGTTTGCAGTTTAGGGAGGGGCCTTTAGAATTCTCAGCCAGAGAGCTCTTTGGCCTCCGTAAACTACAAACTCCAATTCCACAAGATGTTGAAAGTAGAAAAATATCACTATCACAATGTAGGGTGGAAATGACCCAAATCTGCTGCTCTTCTTTTGCTTCTTTACATATTTTAAAACAACAGTTTAGGAAATGATTAAGGCCCAGGACTTTCGCAAATTTGCATTTCCATATAGTTTGCTTTTTCATTATAGTCAGTTCCTGCTCTGGCTCAGAGAAATATGGACTCATTGATTAAGTGTCCTTACAGTCTTTGAAGGAAAGAAGTGGATAAAACATAAGATTTAACTGCCCCTCTGGCTTCAAGTACAGTGACCCTGCTGACCAGCTCTGGCTGGCCTCAGCTTCCAGGGTGCAGCTCACTAGAATTACAGTAACTAGATGCCAAGTAACATAGATGCATACATGAAGTAACCCTTATTTCAAGGGCTACCTGATCACCCTGATCTTTCCCAAGGATTAGATATCACTGTTTCTAACATTCTTACTGGGTGTAATGCCATAATTCTAGAATTCTCTCCCCATGAGGAGATGTCTAGAGCCTGGACTGGAAGTAAAAACATTTTGATGAATAGATAATTGCCATCATGGGATGACGGATATGCAATGTAATATGCACACCATTATCCTGGCAATGGAAACATTGTATAAATCATCCCTCCACATTCGCTAGGGTTAGGGGCACAGGACCCCCGTGAAAGTAAAAAAACCGTGAATAACTCTAGGCCCTCCCAAAACATAGTTAACACACAAAAAAAGTATGATCACCATATTCAACCACCATGGATTCCTTTAGGGCATTGGGGTTCCTTCACAATGCAGGAGTGGGTGGCTGGTGGGACCTTACTGCCACCTTCATTGCTGCCCCACATCATTTTTAATAGGGTCTTACAAGCCTCATTTGCAGTTTCTCAGTCTCACAAAGCTTGCAGTCCATTTTAAAAATGACATACGGCAGCAACAGAACTGACAGCAAATAATCCGTGAATAATCAAACCTGCAAAAGTGAAACCTGCAAAAGTGGAGGGCAGACTGTAGTTTCTTTTTCTTTCTCCCTTTGCCCCCCTTCCCCCACTTTCTCCTTAGTCTGTGAATGTCCTTTGCTTTCATTTACTCCTATTGGATTTTCCTCCTTTTTTATGTACAAACTGTATTGGTGAAACGTATATTTGGGCAGATTGCCTTTTTCTCTTTCTTAGATATCTTTTATATAATTTATTAAGTCTTTAAACACATGGAACATTAAGTATTTGAGAACGCCAGTAAGAGCAAGCAGGTTCTTGCTATATTCAAGAAACTTTTTTGTTTTTATTCTTCCAGAGCATTTGTCTTTTGATTGCAGATAAAGATCACCTTTGTAAAAACTGGCGCCCTTTTTGCATGCCATTTCCCATGCGAAATGGCCATGGGAGCGCCGCAAGATCGTGAGGACGGTTCTGCATGAGGTTCTCACGATCACGCAGCGATCCCATAGCGATCCCAAGGCAATCACAGATTATATCATTTTTGGCTCTATGCCGAAAATGACCTGCAATTGTGCATTCCTCCTGCGTCCCTCCTGCACTTACTGGCATACAGGACTTCAGGAAGTGCGATGGCTGCACTTCCTCCCCCAGTGCAGCCTGGGAAAGTACCCGGCTGCGCTGCGGAAGGAAGGGGTGGAG
Organism: Cyclura pinguis; assembly: GCA_030412105.1. NCBI lineage: Eukaryota > Metazoa > Chordata > Lepidosauria > Squamata > Iguanidae > Cyclura > Cyclura pinguis. Next base: position 157,208,463 of record CM059602.1, read on the forward strand.
CTATCACGCTTCCTTCCGTCCAGCACAGAGCTGGTGCAGAGGGAAGTGCAGGGGATGTGATTCCCTCCTGTAAGAAGCTTTTTGCACGATGGCAGCAAGAAAAGGTAAGGTGTGAAAAGGGCCTGGGTTATAGAGGTTTACATAACTGAAGATTCTGCAGAAACAAAGGGTAATGTCACTTTGTTCATAAGAAAGCTTCACTTACAGTGTTTCAAACTATTGTATATCCAGATGCCCACTTTCTTATATATTAACATTTCAAATATATCAGTCAGTGGGGATGTTCTTACTGTTGTTATTGTTAGGGGCCATTAAGCTAGCATTGTCTTGCAGCATTTTTATGCATGAAGAACTTCAGGTCCCAATAGCCCTACTCATGTCTTCCAAATTTAGAGCTGTGGCTCCTTTGACTGAGGGGCTTTCCGCACTACACTGTTATAGTGCTATTATTACACTTTCAACATTCTGTGGAATTCTGGGGCTTGTAGTTCACTGAAGCTAAATTGTTCTCCAGCTGAGAATTTCAATGCCCCTCCCCAAACAGCAAACCCCAGGATTCTCTTTCTCCTTCACATGCATTTTACCCCAGCATGGAGAAAACAGATGGGAAGGGGTAGGGGGAAACTCTAGAGGAGGAAAGGAAGGCTCTTGGGGGCCTTCCCCCCCCGCACCCCATTCCCTTCTGTTTTGCCTCAGTGGGAGTTCTCCATGCTGGGGCAAAATGCATGGGAAAGGGAGGGGGAAACTCCAGAGGAGGAAAGGAAGGCTCAAAGGAGCCTTTCTCCCACCCATTGCCTTCTGTTTTGCCTCAGAGAACTTGCCCAGGGCAAATTCATAGGAATGAGAGGAGGAGAATTTGCGGGGGAGCATGCATGCTCATGAATAATCAAATTCGTGAATGTCAAACCCACAAATGTGGAGGGAGGATTCTGTATGTGTGTGCGCGTGTGTGCCCAGCCACCCACCCACCCACACACACACACATACATGCACTTGCCTAAGAACTGAGGTATGCTGCAGAGGTCCTCTGCCTGCCCCCAGTGGAAGCAATGCACTGTGGAAGGAAATAGGAGAGGAGTGGTACCAGATAAATATATGGCTTTTTGCTAGAGCCTTTGAGGCCACTTGACTTGGTCCAAATTTGCACATTGCTCGGTTTTAAATGGTTTCAAATTGTTTTGATTTGTTTTTAAAATGTTTTGTTTTTTCATTTGTCAGATTATTTGCTATATTTTTAGACTCTTGTTACTTTTTCAAAAAATTTTGAACTGTTAAAATTGATTTTATTGTACGCCTCCCTGGCACTCTCAGATATCAGACAGGATGGAAACATTTTAATTAATAAATAAACAGCCCAAGCTGATTACTCAAGTCCTATGGATGTTAATTAACCATATTTAGAAAATTTAAATCCACTTTTGATGTTTATCACTTCACATACTTTCCAGCAGTTTCCAAACTCACCATAGCACTTACCCAAGAAATGTATATAAAGATGAAAATTATTTTTTTTCCAATAAATGTTTTACTTTACCATGTCATAATCCAAGTAAAACTGATCACAGTCTTCAACAAATATCTCCACTGTACTTATTAGCTCTCCTCTAAATTTAGGCTGCAGTGCTACTAATTCGTTCTGCACTTCATTTGCTCGGACTAGCAATTTCTCCCAGGTATAACGCAGCGTGTCTACTTTCTCCATCTCTTCCTTTGCCACCAGTAACTCATACTTGTGCAACATTGCATAGGACTCCTGCCAAGGAAAAGGTTGTTATCTATGATCATCATAAATTCTACACATAAGTATGTACATAATGAAACATTCCATTGGGAGCTCAGAATCAAAAGAGCATCAGGTGGTTCTGCTAAAGATTCAAGGTAGCTAGTCTGGTGCAAAAGGAAACCTAAAAACCAACAACAATATGGAAGTTTAAGCCAATTAGTTTATGTTCTTCTACCAGATACAGCCTACATTCTTAATTTATCTGTCTGCCACTAGGGATAAAATGGACAGCTAGAAACTTTCGTTTGAGAGGGAACATATTTATCGTGCAGATTAAGTACTTCAAATGCAGAGACTTTCCAACAGTTATGGTTAATCTGCAAAAAGGTGATGCTTTCATCCCCAAGATGGAGCACAATTAAGACTGGGCCACTGAGCAATAGCTGACCATACTCACTTCCTCCTCAGCAAACCAATAGCAAGCTTAACGGTTAAATTCTCTCCAGTTGACCATTCTAAGAACTGTAAACTGGCTTTTCTTTTTTCCTCCTCCCTCTCCATCCCTTATTCCTTGAATGTCATGTCTTAAATTTCCATTCTAAGCCTAAAAGCAGGTACTGCTGTGCTATTTATCACTGTAAACCCCACTCTGAGAGTCTTCTTGGTACAACGAAAAAGTATAAATGCCTTACATGCCTAATAATAACTGAATAAAAAAGTGTTTCACATGAATTAAAACTAGTGTTTCAATATGCATAATGAAACTCCTTCTCCTCCAATCATTTTATTTTAAAGATGAACTGTGTACACATATGTACTTCTCTTAAATAATCAAAGTCTCTATCTTTAAATTGGGGTGGGCAATTTCTGAGGATCCAGGGACCATTTTTGCCCTTCACTAGACCTTGGCAGGCTTCTCTGACACCCACTTGCCAGAAATCATCCTAGAAATGGCAAAAAAGCACTCCTAGAAGTCTCTTCAACCAGCCACTGCAAGTTTCAAGACATACTTTCAGGGTCCTAATTTGCTGCCTAGGGGAATTACATATAAATGGGAAACTATGTCCCCGAATGGCTCCTAGGAGGATCCAGGGAGACAGTTCTTAGGGGTTTGGATATAAAACTAGGGAAGGGGAACTTATCTGGCTTGTGGACTTTACTTTGCCCACCTCAGCGTTACACAAAAAGTGAATAATATGTGTTACTGTCAAGTCTGGACTAAGAATAAAATCTGAAAAGCCTGCCTTTGTGAAAATTTTGTATCTTCATTTTTAAACAAAAAAAGACACTAAAATCTGATGTCATTTTCAACATTGCAGAAATTCCAACAAAACCATCAAGGAAGGTTTTGTGTATCCCTAACTGCTGCTGGAATTTAAATCAGGATTAAGGAGAAAAAAAAACCTGATTAACAGTCTGTGGCAATCATTGCTAAGAAAAATTATTTCAAGCAATTCTTTTAACAGATCTTCCACTATTAGCTGAAGTGATAATAAGCTTTACTGTTGCAGGAGAAATTTCCCTTTAGGGTTCAAATGAGTGGAAACTTGGTAGGTTGAAACAGTTTACTTAGAAAAACACAGTACTCTATTGGGCAGAGTCCAAGACGGCAGTCTTACCAGCAGATCAACAGTTAAACAAACTTACATACCTTATTTCCATAATTACACAGCAATAGCAATTAGACACCCAAAAGACTATGGAAGTAATATAAATGAACCAAGAATGAGCAAGTACTAATTCCAAACTACACATGTCAAAATTTGTTTCTTTTCAGCTCTGGTTGATATTGTTATCAGCAGAATGTGTCAAGCTGTCTGGTTTGGAATGTCTTGTAAATGTTTAACTTATCCCAGTTTTTTTTAAAAAAAAAAAACTTCTAAAACATGACATGCATGTCTGAGCAGAAAGGCTTCTGTGATTGTTTCCCTTTGATCTAATGATGATCTATATGCATGTGTTTGCCAAAAGTGCAGAGGAAGGAATTAACAAATAAGAATTTCATTTGTTTTTCACAATATTCATGAATCCATAAGTTGGTGTTAATGTCATTATAAATTCTCCATTGCTACCACAATTGTGGTGGGACAGAAAGTAAATTCCCTGGCAGTGACAGTCTGCCTGCAAGATGTGATTCCAGTTACTCAAAACAGAATCTCTTATCTGCAAAAGCATTTTCACAAAGAGAATGGAGGATCCTTATTGAAACAGAAAATAGATGGTAGGATCAATTTCTTTTTAGCCACATAAGCTAAAAAATAACCCCCAACAATCAATCTAACTGTGTTAGAACTCATACCAAAGTCAAAATTCTAACCAAGTCAAGTTGGAGGTCTAAATCCAGTGGTTACTCCTAACTAAAGTAGAGCCACTAAATCAACAGAAACTTGGTAAGTTAACCAAGTTTTGTTGATTTGACAGGTTCATCTAATTAGGACAAGCAATTGGCTTTGAATCTCAGAAGTAAACTCACTCAACAAAATAAAACACAGGCAATTAGGAGTAGGACCAGGAACCTGGGAAAGAACCAAGGCAGGCATCAGGAAGCGTTACAGGTTTCCTCCTCGATTTCAGGTTGAAGACCAAATGTGGCTCCTGCTCTAGTCCCCCTGCACATACAAACCCTTCCTGGGAGCCCCTTGTGCATAATGAGCAAGATATTTTATTATGGGCCAAAGGAACTGAGGGAAGAGATCAGCTTCCAACGGTGTAGGCAGAACTTGAAAATTCAACTTTTTATAGGATCTGAGTAAAGGAGGCAGCCTTTTCTTGGCATTGTTTCTAATTTCTAATGGTTATAGCAAGTACCAACAGACAGGACAGCTGAGCCTGTACAATATAATCAGTTTTTATATGAAAACTGTATTGTTGTTTTGATGCTGTTAACTGCAGTGTATTCCCACTAGGACAGAAAAAAAGGATACAAAGTGAATGAATAAAGTATAAAGTGAAGAGCAGAACAAACTGTTACAATACCCTAGGTGGGAACTAGGATGGAGAAAATATACACACTTCAGTGACAGAGCTCAGGAAAAACATGGCCATAGATTCCCCTTCCACTAACCTCAATTGGTCCCACTTGGAAGTCAATGGAGATCTGTTTCTCCCGGATTTCTTTCAAGGCAGCCATAGCTATTCTTATATCATCCAAGTCTTTGATCTGACGGTTCAGTTTCTTGCTGATTTCCTCCACAAAGGTGAAGATGTTTTCCATCTCTGTCCTGTACGTTTTGTTACAATGACGTCCAAATGCAACCATCCAAGCTTTGGTTTCTGTTGTAAGGGCCAGCTTTAGATCCGCTGAGGAATACACATTCAATTGGTGACTACTTCTTAGAGAAGTAGTGTCACAATTTCTTTCCAAATTCACCCCTCCCCTTTTTTCCCCATTTCATGAGTTTAATGACAAGAGACAAAAGAAAATGGCCTTGTGACATGTTACAATGTACAGTATATTAACTAGTAGTATAAAAAGACAGAGATATAAAGAAAGCATAAGGCCAACTTTAACATAAAAACTCTGGGCAAGAAATACTCTAGAAAGGTAAAGATTATTGATGACTTGTGTGGAGTGTGCAAGGTGGCAAAACCTACTGTACTTTTCTGCCAACTGATATCTAGAACAAATGAAATCAAACTGGAATGTGAAAATTCAAGAAGAGACTTGCTTTAGAAACAAATTGAAGGAATTTGTTTGTTTGTTTGAATTGAAGGAATACACACATATATATACACATATACATCCATACATATACACATACATAGAATACAAACTGACCCAATAGTTATTACAGCTAATACCTAAACCTGTAGAATGTTAGGGAAATGGTTTAAAATACTGCTTTTTCATTCTTGTTTACTGTAAACAGTGCACTCTGTGACCACTGAGCCACCAAGCTCAGCTGGGTCCTCCTTTCTGTTTAGTTCCCCTCCCAGAGACTCATCCTGTTATAATGCATGCCTACCCAGGAGTACATCAAAACAAGGGGACTTGCTCCCAGAACAGGATATAAAAGATTACAGCCTTTCATGTTGCTTGAAGCAGCATTCTTAGATTGGGAGTAATTAAAGAGAACTTGCTGATTACTGAATATTAAATTACTGTACCAGTGTATAGAGCGACAGTTCCCACACAGAGGTATTCAGGCTCTGAGTTAATTTCTAGCTCTAAGTCTCTGTAGTAAAGGATTTTGGATTCAAATTCAGAGAGCAATGGGCTTCCTTTGACAAAATCTTCAATGGTCTCCTCTTTTTCCTGTTGCCAGATGTGATGGTAACATTTGAAACGCTCCAGAGCTGCAAGGACCTCCTGGAAACATTAGCAAGGCAGAGAAATAAAACGGCTGTATACCAGTTCCACTGAAATGCTTTGCCTCATACTAAGGAAGAATGTTCAGGGAGAATTGAGACTGGAGCGTCGTAGAATGGGAGTAGGGTGAGCTAACAACTAAAGTTTGGGCATAAAAATATTGTTGTTCTGAGGGCTGCTTCATGCATTATGTAGCTGGGAGCCAAAAATAAATCCTGAATCCTACCCTTGTGTAGTTCTCATGACATATGCAGACTGAAACACACACATTAACAGTTTAATAATTAACCAAACATTGTAGAGTATCCATAGTTGTGGCATGGGGGAGAGAGCATGTGAAGCAGCCTCAAGTCATACAGCACATCAACTATGATAACCAAAAATTGCCTATGAGTAACTTAGGCTGTCACCAATAAATTCTTAACCAAGGCATTTTTGGAGATGAGAGCCAGTTCAAAGCTCTTCCATGCACTCAAAGCAGATATTTTCAAACTAGGTTCCAAAGAACTCTAGGGGTCACCAGATGCCTACTGAGCTACAACACTAACAGCAGACAGTTTTTTCAAAACAAAGTTGGTCTTCCACTGGTCTTCTACTGCAATATATGTTTCAGGGAGCACTTGGTGTGGTCGAGGGTACCACTCATAAGGAATGGGGGAAAAGTTCAACAGCCCATTGCAAACTACCATGAACCAAGTACATTTCCTAGTACATATCTTAGAATCCTCCATAATGAATTAGCATTCATAGGTGTCATGGAAAGCCTTCACTGAAGGAGGGAAGTTTGAAAAGCGCTAACATAAAATGGCCACGTTGCAATTCTTGTGCAAGTAGTATAGCTTGAAAGTTCAGCAAAAACAGTTTCCACTAGAAGTCAAATGAGCAAGTTATATGCAAGACAATAAGACTCATGGTCCCAAGAGACACTGTCAGTTAAGAAAGTTGTCCCAGAAATCCTACATACTGACTCCTTCAAGTTCTAAAGCATCAGTTCTTTCCAGCCCATGTGCACAAAGCATGTAACCTTGAACAGGTTTAACCACCAGTACACAAATGCCATCACATTTTGAGCTACAGTGTGGGTTTGATTCCCTCGAACCAATTAGACCCAGAACACTTTTTTTTAAAATTCCCTAACTGCAACAGTCCTTCAGAAAAGACTCTTGTGTACATCCAAAAAGGAAAAAAATGCTTGATTTTTCATCATGCAAGAAGTAACGAAAACAAGGACGAAACGAAAAACATAAGATTTATTTTGTTTTCATGTTTGAGGGACAGCAGATGAAGAATTTGGTCCCTGGTCACGCTAGCTTAGAGCCTGTGGTAGTTGTAATCCAAAAAGGGTAGTATAGATAGCTGCCAAGCTCAGGGCTAACCCTGCAACAGCAATGTGCCTCTTTGTGCAACTATCCTTTACAGATTTCAGGCTCTGGCAGTTCCTTCAGCCTTCTTCTTCCTCTTCTCTACCTTTGTTCTTTCCTCTTTATCCCTTGCCCTTGCCCTGTGACTTGGCACCCCTTCCCATACTCTTCTCTCTTCTTGATTTGGGTAATTCCTGAAATCCAGTGTTCCCATTTGAAGGAGAAGGTCCCTCTCAACATTTCGCTTACCCTTTTTGAGGAAGTAATAGCTGTACTTAGAACAGACATAAGCTTGATTATTTCTTTATTCTCTGAAATGATTTTGTAGTAGTTCTTGTTTTGAATAGTAGAAGGCAAGTTCAAAGAAGCTGAATCTGAAGCAGTATCTAAAAAATGCAAAAAGAGAGGATTGCAAATGATACAGCATTACACATTTATACCATGGGCTGCAGAGGTATAAAGAAGTAGAGTTTTTCTAAAATATCTTTGCTATAGATTGTGTTCTGATGGGTTCATCTGAAAAACTCCAGCACATTCTAAAATTCCATGCTATGAGTTACATAAGACTGCAAGAAAGTGCCTTATAGTAAGCTAGATCTGTCATCTGTACAAGCCTGTATTATCAACTCTGACTGGCAGCAACCCTCCATGGTTGCTAGAAGCAGTTTTTCCAGCACTGCCTACAGATACCAAGGGTAGGACGATTGATTTTTCTACATTCAAAGCATGTACTTTACTACTGAACTATGAGGAATGACTCCAGTTGCACAACCTATTGACATTAAGGGCTGCTGGTGATGGTTTGCTACAACTCACAGGAGGCTTTGACTAGCTTTATGTAGTACAGCAAGAGATGAAGGCTTGTGTGAGAACTCTAGCTCATCTGCTTTCTCTATAAGTTTTTAACTTACAAAACCATCCTTTGTTAGACACTTCCACAAGCTTATATTAAGAATGGAAAGAATATTCAAAATACTTGAAAAATGATTAAAAATAACATGTTTATCAAATGACAGGAAACCCTGAAAAGGAGAATCCTAAACTGCACAGAAAATGCTGTTTGCTGTGCAAAGAATAAATAAATAAATGAAATTTGTGCAGAATAAGTCCTGAACTATGAGTAATCTTCAATAACTCCAGTTTTCAATAACTTTTTGGAGCAGGAAAAAATTATGAAAAATTACTCTTTGCTTCCTTTGAGAACAAAGTTAGCAAATAATTAAACTCTTAGCTTCAAGGGAACTGCTCATTCAGAAATTATTGAGAATAATCTCAAAGCTGCTTGCTTGGGTTCTTAAATTCTCATAGTCTTTCCCAAAACTTAAAAAAAAAGTTTAGAAATAAAAATATCTCCAAGAACATGTAATATGAAATATATACTATCATGAATAGCCATCTTTTTAAATAACCCACATTTGAAAGGAGATTCATTTTCTGGCTTCTGGTAGAAGAATGTATACCCATATCAAACAGGAAACATCTTTGAGTCCTCCTTTTTTGTGTCTTAGAATTTCAAAAAAGGTGTAAAGTCAGGGTTGGGGGCAACCTTTAACCCTCAGCTTGTTTTAGAGAACAACACTAGAAGTCCCTTACCACTGCTCCCTCTTTCTGGGGCTTCAGGGAACTGAAATCCAAAACAGCAGGAGGACTCAAAGTTTCTTGGCCTATACCTTTGAAATTCCAAAGCAGGCAAAGAGACTCAAACGAATTCTGTTTAAAGTGTGAATCAGCTCTATCCCAGCAAGTACACATCTTGCAAATCATTTTACATAGTCTCTGTTGGTACTGATTTAGGCTTCCAGGACTGAGAAGTTCTAACAAAAGCTTTAAATATCAGTTCTACCCATGAAAAGAGGGGTTTGCATTGTAGTGTCTCTCATCTTCCATATGCCCTGGCTGCAAGTCTCTTCCACTTTCCTATTTTGTATTCTGGCTCAGTACACAAATCTGAGCTACTTTGGCTCTGGATCTCATATATCAGACATGTTCTAAATGCATGGTAAAATTCCAATGCATTTGCTAGCAAATTTTAACAGAAGGCAAGTTCTTACATACACACTCAAGAGTAAAAGTATTACCATGGATGTTTTCAACTTCAATTAGTCTCATTTCATTCTCAGAATCACTGTCACTGCCAGTCTGTAAAGCAGCCAGTTTTCTTTCTAGCATCCTTTTCTGTGGGAAAATGAAGAAGCAAAGGAAAAAGATTTGGAGATGCCAAAACTGAATATAAGACATCTCCAAAGCTCTCAGAAGCACAGGATCACATACCTTTGACAGTCTCTCCTTACTCCATTGGGCAACTCCTTTCATGACACATACAATACCATCTACGGCTTTGCTGAGTGTTTGCTGTACTTCCTCAAGGGCTGGCATCATAGCAAAATTTGGAATGGAAAGTATAACGTTTGCCTTAAATATGGGCTGAACATTCTGCTTCTGCTTGAAGGCATTCTCATTATCTAAATGGAAAGGTAAGACACAGTCCTTATTAAACTGTGATTGACTGCTGACAAAAATATGACTCATGTCTTTGAAGCGCCCCTACTGGCTCATCTTATTAGAATACAGCTTGTACTCAGGATACACTTGGAAAATGTGTTTCCTGCTTTTGTGACACTGTTTGAGTTAGAGCTGCCCACTATCTTTGTAGAATTAAAAGAAGGATTAAAATTAAAAGAAGAATCTCTACTCAAGTTTGGTATGACAAAGCAAAGGATGGATGCTGTCTATTACATCACATCTACCTTCTGGCCCATCATGAAAAGTAGAGAATAGGCATAATGGCTTAGCATGAGGTCTGTGGAGACCAGATGTGTCTTCACTATGAACTCACAGGACTGGCATGCCCTAGACTTCCAGCACCTGCACTGGGCCTCACACAGTGTCTCTCCAAGCCATATGCACGAGTTTGGATATGGTGTCATGCTGTGAGATCTCTTTGAACTCCATCATTTCTGTTTAAAGAGCACCAGTCTGTCAATGCAGAGATGACACTATCCATGAAGGACTATTTCATTGAAATTTTTAATTACAAAACTTACTGCTGGAAAAAGAGTTTAAATGCATTTCCAAAGCTTGTGTATTTCCATTTCAATCTGTTTGCAATTCCAAGATTTCCATTAAAAAGGTAAAAAGAATGGAACCCCCACACCATGAGTGAATTATACCACCATTTCAATGGGAAAGTGGATTGTGAACCTGGAAATCCTAGCTCATCTGTTCGATCACTAAAGCCTATTTTGAGCATAAGATGTAGCTGTGAAGTACAGCTCTGTCAACAGAGATACAGTAGAGATTGGTATAATCAGCAGTGTAACTTGTCCACGTCTTCCTTGATAACATGCTATATTCACACATAGCTTTTTCTTCACAGTCACCTTATAATATAGGTGGCTATGGAGAAACCAATTAGATGACTATAAATGACTATGGAGAAATCAAATAGCTCTGTTAGTCCTGTCTTCTATGACATCAGTAATGGGACAGGCACTCTTCCAGCCTACAGAGTATCTCAGCAAGCTGAGCTCAAACAATACCCCATCTTAAACTTTCAACAGGAGGCAAATATTCTGCGTGTCCCATTATTATCTTTTAAAAGTCAAATGTCCCATCTATCACCCTGGCCACCATCCAGTTCTATAAAACATAGCATGCTAAAATAAGAAGCATTTAAATTATTAACCATAGTTTGGGGGGGGTGGAATTGTGTCCAGCTGCAGAATGGAGGCAGTAGCTACCTAAGAAGCTGATTGTGGAAGAGGCTTGAATGTGCTTGCGTATGGCCTCCAGGGTGTTTCGAGTAACCTTCAGAAGAGCATCCACATTGCGGTGATTGAAGTGGGACAGTAGTTCCTGGGCTTCTTCCTCCAGCATTTCCATTTCCTTCTTTTTTTTCTTAGTTAAAGGGGAAGATAATCCTGTTGAAAGCTGGCTAGGAGTGTGTGAGGATGCTAAGGTGCCTGGTGACCCTTCGTCTTCTGCTGCTGGGAAGAACAATCAATTGAGTTACAGTTCTGTCCTGGCTTTAAGCAAAATCTTAGTACTCGTTGTTGAAATATGCTGCCTAATGGATATAGCTCTGTATCATTCATATGGCTTAATAGTTTTCAGGGATCAAAATCTATCATGAAACTTACCACCAGCTACTCCATGCTTTCCATCAGCTCAGGAGCTAAATTTAGTCTGGTAAAGATTGCTGCAGGAACTGCTTTTGTAGTTTAGGAATTCAGCCAGAGGAATAAAAACAAATTATTTCACACATAAATCACTGTCACCATGTAGTTCAGTGGCAGAGTCCCTGCTTAGGAAGCAGAAGGTCTGAAGTTCACTACCTGTCATCTCCCAGATAGAGTTAGGAAAGAAACATGCACAGTATCATGGAAAGTCACAGGCCCTTTTCGCACGGCATTTCTGATGCAAAAAGGCCCCTTGAGCATCGTGCACATGTGAGGAGCGGTCCACACGACGCACTCATATTTGCGCAACGCTCAAGGGCCTGACTTGGACTGTGCACACATTTTTTCATTTTCGGCTTGAAGCCAAAAATGCTGCACAGTCACGCATCTCTTCAGGGCCCTGCACGCACTTACGTGGCGTGCGGAGCCTCAGGAGCTGGGCCGGTCGCGCTTCCTGTCCAGTGCAGGCTGGGAAGGCCCCAGGCTGCACTGCGAAAGGAAGAGGTGGGGCTCTCGCGCGAGCAGGAAGCTCATGCGGAGCCGAAGGATACCAGACGCAAGAGCCTCTCTCCGGAGGTTGCTCGCGCAAGCCCCGCACCCCAGCACCATGAAAAGGTAAGGTGCGAAAAGGGTCACAGTTGGCAATACTAGGGTAGATGGCCCTTGCTGGTCACAGCTGGCAATACTAGTGGATGGCACAAGGGTCCTACCGAATATCAGGCAGTTTCCTAGTAGTTCTTGTGACTACTAAGCAAGATGAAAATGCTTGTAAAGTATTGTATATGGAAAACTTGTTTTCAGCACCTTTCTAATACTGACTTGAAATGAAGGCTGTATTCATAGCACATTGCTTTCTGAACTATGCCCTGGGGTTTGTGAAGGCACACTTTTCAGTGGTGCCTTTCTAGGCAAGTTGTAGGAATGTTATGAGTCATTTTTTGAAACAATTTATTTGAAAACAGACTGAGGAGAAACTGTTTATCACTTCCAACAAAACAATATAAGATACCTGGTCATGAAGAGTTGCAAAAGGCAACCATTAGAATAAAAAGACATAACAGTTGTATAATAAGTGCAAAAAACAACTGTACATAAGAAATACTTAAAATTGGGAGGCACTAACAAATATTAATTCTATGGTAAACTACATAGAGCAGGTTCATGGTGATTTCTGGTTAAGTGGTAAAAACAAAAGAATAACTGACAAAGTCAACAGCTTTGCTTAAATAAGTTGGCCTCTAAAACTAACCACTTGCGGATGATATTTTGTTTATTCATTAATACTCTATAAATAAATTTGTCAGGAAAATGTTTTGAAACTATAAAATGAAAAAAAAACTATGTTATAGTGAGAGAATGGTAAAACTTAATTAGGACCTGATTTATCTAGGAAAACTCATGCATAAATTTAGAGTTTACCTTATTTTTATGTTTATTTTGTTTTATTTTTAGAAACTGTGAAACAGTGAGAATGGAAACTTAATTTATGGATAGCTAAGTTATACTAAGGGTGACTCAAACATTAAGTCATTTTCAGAAATGGCGTTACAATGTGTGACCTTGGAGTTTAGCGGCTCTCTACCATCTCAAGCTCTCTGGAACAACTTGATGCACAGCTGAGGTAAGACTCCCTAAATTTAGCAACAGTCTCCAATTTTAAATGTAAAAACCGTAATAGAAATTTGAAGAAATCCTATTTTTAATCTTATCTTATTTTATATTTGATTGACAAAGTTATCTTGTATACCAGTGAAAGTATCCAACTACAGCTGGGTTCAAATGTGCTATTCCACTCCTACCCACTACCATGTATGTAACCCAGCAGGTACCAGCTTATTCTGATTTAGAAACCTCTTAGGTATGGTTCTCTTCTTCCCAACTGAGTGATTTTCATGTGGTTTGTACCACAGCAGATTCAGACAAACACAACTATACATGCATGCACACACAAAATATTGTGCATTTAGATGTGCATGTATGAATAACAGTGAAAAATGGATTCAAATCTTCTTCTTCACTTGTTGACACAAAGTCTGAATTGAGGATACCTGCTCAGATACTCAGTTTGATGTTTTTGCTTAAGTGTAAGCATATGCTTAGGGAATTTAGCTGTCTAGGTCAAAAGTAATATATTCTGAGCCATGGGCTATCAGAGAATGTGTCCCATTATGTCTAACACTCTGCTGTGAATGGGTCAGAACTAACAAGAGTTTATGGCTGATGTCGAGGAAACACGCAGAATCTCTCAAAATATGACGCTCTATCCTCTTTAAATGAAACAGAAATCAAATTGGAGAATCTTAACTGCATACAAGTACTATGTCCAGGGTTCTATCAGTGCCACAATTCCAAAAGCAACATATAAACTCCACAGTATATATCAGGCAAAATGCCTTGTGTTGTTCTATGTCTGCATCTGCAAACGTGTACTTGAAGCAACATCAAAATCCAAGAATTTTGACCAGAGTCATCACACACACATGGCAGATTGTACACTACTGTTGTTGTAGGCCTTCAAGTTGTTTTTGTCTTAAGGCACTCCTAAGGTGAACCTATCAGTAGATTTTCTGGTGCTGAGAGCATGTGACACACCCAAGGTCACCCAGTCAGTTTCCACAGCCAAGCAGAGAATTGAATTCTGGTCTCCAAGGTCACAGTCCAGCACTCAAATCAGTACACCAAGCTGGCTTTCTATGTACAATATGCTAGATACAAATTTACTCAGAAACATAAAAAAAGCTTAAGTCTAATAAAAACAATTTATCTTAGAACTGATGCATTCTTAAATTAATTGTGTGCAAATTTTCGTTCCTTTAATACAGATACACATAAGCTTACCTGTCCTAAGCAAAAACCAAGAGATAATCTACTAGTTTACTACCTACCTTCTCTAATTTCCTCACTTCTACTTCCAGTATCAGTATCACCTTTGTTTTGTACATCCGTGTCTAATAACATGTTGATTAGCTCATTGGTTGCTTCTTCTACAAATGAGCTTTTCAGGTGCAGTGTGTATGCTCCCTTAGTACAGAGCTCCTGCGAACAAATGTAGAACACCAATACTAGTTTGAATTAAGTTTAGTTTAGCAATGCCAGGGCTCAGATTATATCTGAGTTTTCACATGACGTGTATACAGAGGCAAAAATCCACACACACATCTTTGAGAAATATGGATTGTGTCACATTGGTATTCCTCTACTAATGGAAGTCTCTTGGATACAGCTGAACTTCCTATGAATGGAGGGAGAGGGAAGTGATTTCCTCTTCCACCTGTAGCCCTTTGTGCCATTTCCCATCTTCTTGGCCAGAATTCACCAATCCTCATTAGTTCATCAGAATGTCAAATCTTATGTTGATCCAAACCAGAACTACCTGCAATGGGCATTTCATAGTTCCATTGACTCCAGTAGCAGAAACAAAATTAGTCAATTGCCTTTCTATTATTGCATTAGAATGTACAAAGTAATTTATCTTTAATGTCAGTAAAATGTCATTAAAGTTGGGGTCCAAAACTATGGAGGATGCTAAAGCCAGAGCAGGGAGGAGAAGGGGAGAGAAAGGGATTCCTGATGAGAAGCATGTTTGTAGGACAACATGGCAGCACCATGACATGCAGAGAAATCATGCCAAAGGATTTTTTTTCAAATGTACCACAACTTAGAAACACTCATTCAAGAAGATATGGGCACAATGAACACTACGACTACAAGTGACTTTTGCTCTGAGCACCACTCTGCCCCTTTCATTATGTGCAGCATGCTTGGCAACCCATCCTTTTCCTCTATTTGCTTCCTAAATCTTCTCTCCATTCAAAGCCCATCCATTTTCATTCTGTTATATTGCTGTGTTTCACTTGTTCCTTTTTAGTTTTGTCTAAGCGTTGCTTTGCTTTTACTGCTGTTGCAAAATTTCACCACCACTATCTGTACAGTTGGTTTGTCTGTGCGTATTTGCCCAGCATTTATTCATTCTAAAACCTCCCTTTTCCTTGCAGCTAGTGTTCTTGAAGGTTATCTTTCTGTGTCTGGAGTTCTCTCCCCTACCCTGCAACTCATTTCTAATATAGTATATCTCTCCTGCCTTCTACTCCCCAGCCATTCCTCTTGCTCTGCTCTTCCAGCTCTTCCTCCGTAAATGCTGGCAGCCTCCTTATCTTCCATCGTCTCCTTTCTTATGCTTCTACAGTTTCTGTGCTCACAATTCACCATTTGATTCAGAGTCTGGAAAAATTACTTTTTGGATTACCACTGTATTAAATGTATTGTTCGTTTAAATTGTAAGTTGCCTTGTACTGTTCTTTGAAACTATAAGCTGCCTTGAGTCCCAAGGAGGAATCATCATCATTATCAACCCCAGAATCCTCCAGCCAGGATTCAGGGAGGTATAACCCAAAAAGTAACTTTTCCAAGCTTTCTGATCTCTTTCTCTCTATCGTAATTTTCCTCTCCAATACACTTGTTGAAAGTACTTGTATATCTCTACACAGACACCACTTTTAAAAGAAATTTTGCGAATCAGTACACAGGACAAGCAAGGTGATAGAAGATGACTTAAACATAAAATTCAATCTTTACTATCAATCAGGAACCTGTGCCTTGGTATCTCCATTGAAACAGGTGTGTTTCACCACCCCATCTCTTAAACTGAGGCATTGGAGATCCTTGCTATTTGACAGCTAATTCTGGATTCTCTCTAAAGTCACCTCCATCATCTTCTGGGCACCTGAGTGCCCAATTTGTGATGGTAGTTAAACCAAATAATCAGAAATACCATCAACATTCCACTTAAGCATTCTTAAGTATTGGAATTTCAGAATATTTATATGGGAATGAGTAGTCTTGATTGTACTGTTTCAGGCTATTATAAACATTCATGGATGTATACAATAACATTCCCCTTAGGAACAAATATGGGCACTTAGCTTCATTATATTACATTACTGTGGAAGGCATTTTCAATTTGTCACATAATATCATATGGCCATCATTGTGTTGTACTTTCATAAAAACATTCCATAAGGACTTTATCTCTCTCCATTCAGTTCTTTAACAGGATTTGTAGTAACTGATATGTGTAAGAACATGATCCTTCCAAAGCATTAAAATGGCCTTTTACCCATCATCATAATCATCATCATCATGATCATCATCATCATGATCATCATCATCATCACATTCCTGTACTACATAAACATATAGCTATTCTTGTCATGGCCTTACCAGTATCAGCATAAATCAGCATTTCCAGGTGGTTATTAGTCTATTATTTCATTAGGAACAAGCAAACTGTTATCAAACAGCCATCCTCATTGCAGTCTGCTGAAAGCAGTCTTATCTGGGGGTTTTATCTTTGTGCTTTTATTCTGTCTTGATGTCCACTCAGGCAATCAAAATGCAGGACTCACTACCTCTAGCTTATGTCTATCCAATTAAAATAAAGATCCTGATGATAGGATTGATTACAGTCCTAGCTGTCAACGTACAGCCACTGTAACCACCAAGCTTTATCTTCTCTCAAATCTACTGGTGTCTTCTCTTCTTCAGTACAGACATTTTCCTTATCTTATTTACATTCCAGAGCATCTGGCATTTTTCCCAGACTGAGATTAAATCTGAGGCTAGTTTTCCACCTACACACACACACACACAGCTAACTTCTTGAGGTAAATCTTATACTATATCTTGCAATCTACATGTGACATCAAACTAAACTCTGTACTTTTAAAGGTATATTCCCAAGCTGAAAAGTTGAAAATAGAATATATCTGGCCTTTAACACTGTACTGAAATAAACTTTTTTTTTGCATGTTTTAACGCTTATTAAAGTTGCATCCTGTAACCAAAGAAATATTTCAATGGCTAAGAATGGCTAAGAATTTATTTATTGGATAACCTTCTCAGGGCTTAAATACCCTTAAAGGCACCAGATTCCCTCTGCTCTTGGAAGCTAAGTGGAATCAATCCTGTTTACTACTTGGATGGGAGACTGCCAATGAATACCAGCTGCTATAGGCTATATTTCAGATGAAGGAACTGGCAAAGACACCTCTGAGTATTCCATGCCCAAGAAAACTCTATGAAATTAATGGGATTGCCATTAGCCAACAGGTGACTTGAAGGCACATAACGCACACATAAACTTTATGAATCAAAAGCAATCCAGCCCCAGTAAAAAGAAACCTGCCGCTGTGAATTCTCATTGAGATGACAAGCCTATCTAAATTGTTCCACCTCAGGTAGATCCTGTGATGGTATACAGTTCCTTCCTATATAGATTTCACTCTACTCAAAAAAGCAGAAAGAAGAATTCTAACCTAGCCTTCTCCCTAACTTGAGTTTCCTAAGTGAGAGGAATTTTGGATGAGCAGATGAATATCCATTCTGGAAGCATTCATACTTCCTTTGTCAGCATGAAAACAGCAGCATAGCTGAGACCCAAGGACTACCCTTCATCCCCCATGAAAACTAGACCTATATAATAATACCTTTGTCATCTGAAGGAATTGCTCACAGGTCAGCGGATCATCTTCAGGAAGGCTGCAGAGGGGCACGCTGCTCATTTCTTGAAGAACAGCATTAATACGAAATTCTATCAAGTCATTTATTCGATCTAGCAGCAGCTCAAGGTCAGCTTGAAAGGCAAAGAGGAGAATGAATATAGTTCACAAGTCAGCGACTTTCAGAAATGACTTTTTCTTCTTTTGAGCAGGAACTTGTTAATGTGTTAGGGGAATATGGAAACTTTAAACCATCATTAAAGGACATCCTTCTTACATAGCAGCCCACCTTTTTTTCAGCTCCAAAACATCTAAAAGGTCGACAGAAAAATATCAGATGCAGTTGTTCTTCATAAGAAGCTCAGAAGTGAAGGGAAACAAAATTGTGCAAACTGTTTCGATACAGCCCTCAAAGGGCTGAGAAAGTTCAGTGGCTGCCACACCCTTTGGGACCTTGGTTGCTACTAAACAGTATAACAGTATTAGGAAGGTATGAGATGCAACAGAATAATAGCAGACATATGTATGTGTTCACATGGCCACTATTCCCTACAACAAAACAAGCACATAACTATAGCCCTGGCTAATGTCAAAATGGTAGATAAGAGTTAAGCTCATACAC
Organism: Cyclura pinguis; assembly: GCA_030412105.1. Lineage (NCBI taxonomy): Eukaryota > Metazoa > Chordata > Lepidosauria > Squamata > Iguanidae > Cyclura > Cyclura pinguis. Next base: position 157,227,153 of record CM059602.1, read on the forward strand.
ATGATTGTCACCACCACCATCATCACTACTAACACTGTGTTTCCCATGCACAATATATTCTTTCCGTTTGTTTTGCTATGGTTCAGTCAGCAGCTAGGATGGTGAGCTTCATATCTAGTACTATTTAGTTGCCCATATCTTTGTATCTATTTGACATCTTCATAGCAGCAAAGAGAAAAGGAATAGGTCCACAACAATAATCCACATATTACTGTTCAAAGATTCCTCCTTCCTGAAGCTCACAGTATTTATCCTGAAGTATGAACTAGAGACAGCAACTAAGTTCAGACTAAAGGTGAATTTAGCTGTCATTTTAGCTGATGATTGGCTTAGCTGACTGCCTTCCTGCTGTTATATAATGTATTTTATCAAAGTCAGAACTACTGGACCTATCTGGACTGAACAGATCATACACAAAGCCTCAGCTTTAGTCTCAGGGAGTTAATGCAGGCCTGCATTTGTTTGCTTATAGTTCTATAGGGAAATGTCAGACATTATCCTGTTGATAAACTTACCAAGTTTATCCAAAATATTCTGCAAGTACTTCTCAATATTCAGGGAAGTCCAGGTCAGTGTAGTCATTCCAGGCTGCATAGCCTCATCCACCTTAGCCACATGAGGAGCCATCAGTATGTGAAGGGGAGCTTGGATTTTGGATTTTACTCTCTTATATTCTGCCAGCATCATCTGAAATGAGGACCAGCAACGTATGTATACATACAGTGGAAGCCCTTGTTTACTTAATTTGCTGAGCTTTGAAGTCCCATGCAGGAAGAAACGCAGATCTAGATTCACATGGTACAAGGCACTGTGGGGGAGAACTTGCCTTTGTTGGCCTCCAATGGAAGAGAGGCCAATGATGACTATGTCAGGTTCACAGCGCCATAACACCAAGCATGGGGAGGTGGAACTAGAAGGTTTAAAAGCTCTGTACTCTCCCCTTCACTCTCTCTTCAGAGGGCACTTTGATCTACCCTCCCTCCTCCCATACAGTGTGAGTTTTGCTGCTCAGTCCAGGGCTGGGTAGGAATTTTTTCCCCCTTTTCTCTGGGATTTTTTGCTTACCTGGCACCGTCTCTGGGGGACTTTGACAATTGGCTTAGGGTAGTGGTCATTTGGCAGGTAGTGGAGTGAGAAAATAAGAATTATGGTGAACACCTTGGCACTTTTTTGGTGAAGAGGAGGGCTCTGGAGCTGCTTCATTAGATCCTGGAACCCAGGGAAGTGGGGAGGGAGATTTTTGTCTCACTTAAGTCCTGTAACTTGGGGTTGGGGTTCCTCAGGTTCGCCTTCCAGTAGATGACCAGACAGGGAGCAACCCAGTTATTGGGTTGCCCTTGGGGCTCAAACGGTTCACCCAAGGGAAGGCTGAGGAGCAGGAATTGGGTCTAGGTTAAAGTGGCCCTTATTCAACCCACTTCTCTGTCTAGTCTTGCTATTCCATGATTGGTGAGCAAAATCAGGTTTCTCAAGCCCATGTTAAATGGCCATGTATAGCTTGTGAGTTGTTTCCAATGTAACAAGATGCAAAAGCCTGATTTAACTTCTGTCAGCCCTAGCCAGGATAGCTATTGGACAAGGTTATCGGAAATGCAGTTGAACTGTTTGTGGATAGCCATACATGTCCCACTGCTGCTTTAAAGGGTGCCAGATTACCAGTAACATAATTCATACTTTTTTCGAAGTGGATGAGATAAAAATTAGCTGCTTTTTCTCGCATCATCCCACTTTATATCTCCCCAAGTCTGACTAGACAGGGAATCAGATCAAAGGCCACAATCCTACTAATTATACCAGTAATTATAGTAATTAATAATTATACCAGTCTAACTAGCACAGCAGGAGTAAAACAGTGACAGGCGTTGCAGCAATTGTGAAGGTGGCACTGGAGGGCAGAAAATTGGCCTGATTAGTATTGCCAAGGAAAGACTAGCACAGGTCTGGGGATTTCAGGGCCAAAATCAGAAGAGACCTACGAAGAGGGAGGAGGCCCTGGTGATGTTGGAACAGTGACATCACAAGCAGCAGCCCAGGTGGTATCATTAGGCATGATCCTTTAAGGATCAACCACAAGTGCATTGATTATGCCATTCAAAAAAGAGGAAGAAACACACACACACACACACACACACACACACATGTTTCAAGGCAATACTCTCACCCTGAGATTCCTCCCCTTTGTCTTGAGGACTAGAGCAGAGAAGCCAAGCCCTGAGATCTGAGATTCCTAGCCCTGATGCCTTCTGTGCTGTTCCAGAGCTGGCAGGGCAGTTTTGCCTGGCAACAGAGATGGCCAGATGCCTGTGCTACCGCTGTATACCCAAAGATACATTCACTGGCACAACAGAGCATTGTACCAACCAAAGTGATCAAGGGGATTCTGGGCAAATTTAACAATGTGTGGATATGTGCAGTGGCAAATACTACACAGCTATTTAAACAAGATAGGAAACCACTTGATCAAATCAAAAGTTCTAGAGGTTCCTATATAAGGTTGCTTTTATCACTCTCCTTTCTGTAATAGTACCCTAAAGCAAGTCGAAATGATGATGCATAACAGCCTTTTTTCCTCCCTGGAGATAATAGGTTTCTCTTTACATGAGCAAGATGGAAAGCTATCTTTCACGTTTACTTTGGAATTACTAACAAAATTGCATGCAAAGTACTGGAATTCCCCATAAACTCAACTGATACATTTTAAGCAATACAAAAATACCTGCAGTTTATTCAAGTTTTGTTTGTAAGAGTCACTTTTTTGCTGAAGAGCAATAGCAAATGGTGGGATTTCTAGCCCCATGCGAGACATGCACTGAGTTTCCCTTATGAGGGTGAGAATCTCTGGGTCAAAATTCACAAAGATTTCTCCAGTCTCTGGAGCTTTCACCAGTAATGATGCCTGAAGTCCTGCTTTAGTTAGCTGTACCTGTACACAAGAAATGCACATGAGATGTCAGGCAATGCAAGACTTGATTAGGTTGATCTTTTTCCAAACCACTCTAAGACCATTTCTGCACTACACTGTTATAGTGCTATTATTCCACTTTCAACATCCTGTGGAATTCTGGGATTTGTAGTTTACTAAGGCCAAAGAGCTCTCTGGCTGAGAATTCTAAATGCCCTTCCCTAAACTGTAAACCCCAGGATTCCATAGGATGCTGAAAGTGAAATAATAGCACTATAACAGAGTAGTGCCGAAATGTCCTTAAACAGAGATGCAAGCAGATACAGGCAACTAATCAACTGTGAGATCAACCAGTGTCAGAATCCTATTCTGCAAATTAGCTGGAACTATTCTGAAAGAAGTTTTCCATTGAATTTTTTGAATTTTCCATGCCTTTCTATGGAAACTCATTTTTAAACTGGCTATTTGTTGACTTTTGATAGAGTTTGTGGCAACAGAAAACTGATGGAGACCAATACTTGAATCCAGTTACTACCACAGTAAATTTAATACTGACAGATGAACTATTTCTTAGAGTAAGCTTAGAGCTTTCATCTCCCCATCATCATCATCATCATCATCACCACCACCACTATCACCAAAATCTATTAAGATTTGGTGCTTAGGATTTTTTTGTTGTCTTTTTTTCTAGATCATCTTTCCCAGGCTTGCCCAGCTAGGTACCCTTTATATGCTTTGGAATTCACTGCCCGGTAATCCCAGCCAGTATTGCCCATGGTCAGGGATGAAGGAAGCTGCAGTATGAAATATCTGGAAAGATTCTAGATAGGGACAAAGATCTAGATCACTGAGACTTCTTCAAGGCCTCAGTCAGGGGACTCCCTCTGCCTCACTCTCTAAAATCTTTTTAAACAGAGGACTCTACCTTCTACATGCCAAGTCTGTCTTCTGTATGTCTTCTGCATGCCACAGAACTGAGCTATGGCACGCATCTCTAACCAGCCTCACTACAAAGGGGCCATAAATCTGTCTAAGTAGATTTAACTAATAACCTAATCTCTTTAACAAATACATACTTCAGTTTTCGGTAAAATGACTTTATTGTTTTCATCCATCCTATCATCAACAGAATGACATAGCCTATGGCTATAAAAGGAACTTCGGCAGAAATATCTCTGGATAACTCTTTTTATTTTGAACTTCTGGAAATATTTGGGGATCACTGCACTGCCAAGTTTCAATCCGACAGCCAGTCCCAATAGCATAGAGCCACTGCAACAAATGATGAATGATAACTCTACCCCATTGGTTCCATTAGTCTATAATATTAGGGACTATCAACTGGATTCATCCTCCAGTCCCACTGTGGTGTAGAGAGCTGGAGTAGTGTTTTGAGCATTAGACGACAACCCTGGAGACCAGAGTTCGATTCCCTGCTCAGCCATGGAAACCCACTGGATCCCCCACACACTCTCAGCCCCAGAAAAACCCATGATAGGTTCACCTTAGGGTTGCCATAAATAAAAAATGACTTAAAGGCATACTACAATAATAACAATATGCTGAAAGCCAACTTCAGAACATGAAAACCAAACCAAGAGCAGCAGTAAATAGGTCAGTCTGTTGAGTATTTTATAATATCAACAAGAAAATTCATTAAGAAACCATTTTTAAAAACAGTAATTGATTAAACTCTACAAACATTTTTGTGACACACTCACCACTTTTCAAGCAACTGGGAAAACTACAGTGCATGACTAACCACTATGCCAAGAGGAAATATAACAGAATTAAATTTAAGGCTTTTAGATTTGACTGGCATTGAGAGCAAGGCATGTCATATGAATTCTACTCTGAAAATAACCAGTATGCTGTCTTACCTGCTGAAGCCATCCCCTGTGGTAGACAACCTCAAACTCTAGAAGAACTTTAGCCACCCTGTTGTAGTTGCGGATAATGGGCTTGGCTTCTGCTGTCTGCAAAACTGTGGAGTGCTTTTGGAAAAGACTTATAGGCTCCTGGATTCTGTGGAACAGCTGCCGTGCCCACAAGATCTTACCAGCCATGGGAGGAAGGTTACGAGCCAGTGGGGGGTCATTCTTTTGCTTTGAATACAGTTTAGAGACCATCTCAATGTCATGGCCATAGTTCTGAAGGATTATCTGGTATTTCTCATCAATGCCAAGGCTGGGAATTCCTAGCCTAACACAGAGGAAGAAAGGACAATTGTGGTGTTCAGTACAGCAGTGTCTTGACATATAATAATACCATTTAAAGTGATCTAAAAGGATACTTAATCCAACCCCAGAATATGAAACATTAAAGTATCATTGATACTAATTCCACCATATGAACTATTGGTTTCTGCAAAAGGGAAAACAAGGTTGCACATAATGTTATTAAACATTAAGATCTAAATCCAACTACTACTGCCACCTAGAATAGACCCACTGGACAATGGGATTTATAGAAATGTTGATGTGCTGTTCTTTGATTGAATGAAACTACTCTAACTTGGGACTAGCAATTGAATGCTAGTCTATCGTTTACTTGACTCACTAATGTACATGGACTTCAAGACATAATAATGAACAATGGCTCATGATAAATTAGAGAATTTTTAAAGTATGAAGGGGAAACTGACAGCAGATATGACCTTTGCTTGTGGATAGGCAATCAAATAATTCATCATAACTTCAGATAAACTTTGAACATGCCTAATGTATGAAGTAGACTTAAGTCTAGTAAAGCTTACACTACAAATTTCTTTCTTTCAACTCGTCTCAGAGGTGCTACAAGAAACCTTCACCCACTGATCCAGCCTAACACAGCTATGCATTTGAATTCTATCTATGAAGTAAGATAACAGGACCTTACTGTGGCTGGAATCTTGCAAGACAATGAAACTATAGGGGATGGAAGTTCAAAGTCAGTGAGTAGCACGTGCAATATTCAGTTCAAAAGTTGGTGAGGGAAGAGTTATATAGTTCTCCCTCCACATTCGCAGGTTTGATGTTCATGAATTTGATTATTCACAAGCACACGTGCCTCCCTCACCATTCTCCTCCTCCCATTCCTATGCATTTTGCCAAAGTGCAAAGAACTCATGCTGAGGCAAAATGGAAGGCTCGCATGAGCCTTCCTTTCCCACCTCCAGAACTCTCTCTTTCCCCTTCCCATGCAAAATGGAAATGAAAGGGAATGGGGGAAATCTTGTGCGAGCCTTCCTTTCTCCCCTCCTGATCTCTCTCTGCCATTCTTGTGCATTTTGCCCAGTGCAGAGAACTCATCCTAAGGTAAAAACAAAAGGAACGGGGGACGGCTTGTGCAAGTTCTCAGTGCCGGGGCAAAATGCATAGGATGGCAGAGGGGGCTCCGGGGGGGGAAAGAAGGTTTGTGTGAACCTTTCCCCACCCCCTTCCCTTTTGCATGGGAACAAAAGGGGGGAGCCCTGGAAGGGAATGGGAGAGGGATCAAGAGGAGTTATTCGCAGTTTTTCCATTTTCATGAAGGTTCTGCACCCCAAACCCTCACGAATATGGAGGGATAATTATATACACGTATTTTACCATTGATTTCTATTTTATTTATTTATTGAATTTATATCTCGCCTTTCTCCCAAGATGGAACTTGGCTAAAACATTACTTTGCAAAAGTTAAGATTTAAATAACAATATTATTTTAAAAAAATGATTAAAAACGTTTACAAGTTATCCCAAGTTATCCCAAGTTACAAGCTACCCCAAACGAAATGGAACCATTTCCATCTTTTGTTTTGTTTTGTTTTACCTTTCAAATTTCTTCAGCATATGCAGAGCTCTTTCAGTGTTCGTAATATTTTCAAAGGTAATGTCCATAAACGTCTGTAATTGTTGCTGCAGAAGGAAAGGAAACCATGCGGATGGAGGAAGTTGGTTAAGCATATTGTAAAAACCAAGCCTCATAATTCCATCACACTGCAATGTGTGCAAGAACCCAAATAAGATCTAGTCAGACAGAACATCTTTATTCTAAATTACTAGCACAGGAGTGGCATTTTTTTTTTCAGTCTGAGGGCGTCCTTCCCTTGTGTGTCATCTCTTGGGGTCACACGGCAGAAATAAATGGATAAGGACATTGTGAAGGAAGGATGCAAAGAAATACTATCTACAGCCCAAAAAAAAAGAAAAGCCTCACTGGATGACAGATGAAATTCTTCAAGCAGTTAAGGGTAGACAAGAAGCAAAAGTAAAAGGTGACAGAAATAGCATCAGAATCTTGAACTCAGCGGGTCAGCCACTTGCATGCAGGGACAAAGAGAACTGCTATAATTGTCAATGCAGATAAAGAAGAGACAACAAAAAGGTATAACAAGGGGTCTCCTCTGCAAAATCTGAGCAATCAAAGGAATATTTAAACTGAATGGGGATCCTATAAGACCAGAAGGAGGACACAAAATATGGTCAAATAAAAATAAAAAAGATAATGGGAACAATACACTGAAGAAAAATACGGAAGTGATGACAGATTCATTCAAGGAAGAACCATTTGAAAATGAACCCCCAGATTTCGAAAGTAAAGAAGAAGCTGTACTCAAGGCACTTGGGAGAAATGAATCACCAGGAACAGGTGGCATACTAGGAGAGCTGTTTCAAGCTAGAAAGATAGAATCCACTCAAATTCTAACTAAAAGCTGCCCACAAATATGAAAAACAAAGCAATGGTCCACAGACTGGAAACACTCAATATACATTCCCCAAGAAAGGGGACACCAGGGATTCCAGTAACTACCAGACCATTGCATTAATCTCCAACGCAAGCAAAGTGATTAAAAAAAAAAAAAGACTTTGACCATCTATGGAGTGAGAAATGTCAGATGTCCAAGCTGGGTTCAGAAAAAGCAGAAGCACTAGGGATCATATTGCAAAATAATACATTGCATAATAGAACACATCAGAGAATTTCAGAAGAAAATCAGCCTCTGCATTATTGACTAACCAAAACCTTTGATTGTGTAGATCATGAAAAACTGTGGATCACTCTTAAAGAAAGGGTTTACTGAAACATATTATTTATTGCTGGTTCGTAGCCTATACTCAGAACAAGAAGCCACTGTCAAGTCAGGACACAGAGAAACAGAACAGTTTGCCATTGGCAAGGAGTCAGATAAGGCTGCATTTTATCATCCTTATTTATATGCTAAACATACCATATAGAAAACTGGATTAGATTAGGAGGAAGGAGATGTAGAAATTGGAGGAAGTAACATCAAGATATGCTAGCAAAAAAAAAAAAAAAGCAAAGACTTGGAATGACTATTGAAGAAAGGCAAAGGAAGAAAGTCCAAAGGCAGGGTTACAGTTTGTTTGTTTGTTTGTTTGTTTGTTTCTACTGGTATGATTGTATATACAAAGTCCAATAAAAGAGAATTTTTGCTGTTTGCAGTTTTTTTCTGACTATTATTATTGTTTCATTTCAACATTACTTCTGTAAGTAAGTAAGTAAGTAAGTAAGTAAGTAAATAAATAAATGTTGATGTAGAGAGGCGTGGGGTGTTAAAAAATTATCCACATCAGTTGTTAATATACTAGGCACACCATTGGCAGGGACTCTCTCTCTCTCTCTCTCTCTCTCTCTCTCTCTCCCCCACACACACACACACACACAGACAAGCACACACGAACACCCATTCCTTTCACACACACACAGATTTCTTACATAAACATATAAGAACACCACGCCCTCCATCATTTCACAGATGAAAACTGGGAACCATGTGGCCAAGCAACATCAGAGTGTGGTTAAAACTGCAAACATTACAAAGGAGGAAGATGAAACAAGTAGCAGCAGTTTGCTTTCGCCTGAGGCCATGGGGGGGAGGCAAGGTTCCACATTTCCTCTCCTCTCACTTCAGAGTTAACTACCTTTGCACTATAAATTCAGTTTGTATCAGCTGAAGTAAGCAGAGGGCAAACGAGAAAAGTGGAAGGAGGAGAGAAAAAACTGGGACACTTTAGAAACAGATGAAAAAGTGGGCTGGCAGAGGATTAAGAGTGTCTGTTACTGCCCTGGCTAGCCCGAGCTTGGGGGACATAAAAAGATATCTCTTGATATCAATAATTCGGCCTCACATACCCATTCCCCTCCATGTGCTTGCAAGGCCCTCGGACAAGCACGCACACAGGCTTGGCCGATAATCGCTGTAATATTCCAACACAATACAGGCAGGTCAGAAATAGCCGACTCGCAGCTTTAGGAGACCTCAAGGCAAGTACCTCAATTAGGTATGCACGCAACTTTCAAAAGATCCTCTGCCCCACGCTGGCAGCTTGATGATCTGCTCAAGTACTCTGCATTTGCATACTGGCTACCCTATTGACAATTTGGCTATAATTCAATCATTCAAATTCTGACCTTTCGGAGGTTTTGTCTCCAGCCCCAAACTCATTGTTTTCCCCAAGTCCCATCTAACCTGCGGTCACAATTCTCCTTATAAAAACCCCTGACTTTGAGCGCTTCCTTGGATCACTCTTGGCTTCCATCTCGCCTTGCTGTCACTTTGTCCAGCGAGCCTTCCCCTCAGCCCCACGTGCTGAGATCCACGCTCCCCAGCTTCTCCGCTTCCAACCGGGCTTCAGGACAGGGGAAGTATTACCCAAACTAACAACTCCTCTAAAAATCCCTCTATCCCACTCCAAACTTTATTTCCCTAGTTATCTGTGTGAGTGTGCTGCATACACTGTTTGATTGTATTTTTAATAAAAACAACATTTATTATTTCAACTTCTGTGTGCTCCTTGACTCGGCCTGACCCCGTAAACATAGGGTTCAAGATCTCGCTACGTTATCCTGCCTCTTGTATTGCTAACCTGTGCTCTTGGCTAATTTCCCCAACTTATAAAATTGAGCACGCATTTAGGTGTCCCTCCCGGGACCCCCAGGAATCAGGGTAACATGTCCCTGCCAAACTGGGACAGTTGGAGGGTACGAACACACATACATGTTCACACATTCTCACACAAAAGGCACAACCCACAAAAAAACTTTGAAAAAAAAGCCTCTCATTAGCATCTGTTGGAGGCTTTTTTTCAACCCTAATTTCTGCATGGAGGAGAATGGGGGGAGAGTTGCAGCATACGGAGAGGAGGATTGATCTTTTCATGGCCACCTGTGGTGCGCTTGCCCAGCAGTTGGACTGGAAGGCTCTTTCCAAGTCTAATTGCTGCTGCATAGGGGGTGGGGTAACAAGGGGAGGTTGTAGGTCAGATATAGAGGATCCATGGGCCAGAGGTTCTCCACTTCATGGTTAGGGTCGTTATAGGAAAAGACCATATTCAGCCTCCACCAAAACAGTGTGTTCCTGAATGTGTCCCTTTACTTTCTTCTATTTAAATGAATAGGTGTTATTAGATCCTATAGGAAAACCTGAAGCATAGACCTTGGAGACACACTGCTTGACTGTATAGGGGATGTGGAGTATCATTTGGAAAGGATTCACGTTTTCTGCCATTACACAATTCTACCTAGCAATTATAAAAGGGAGGAGTTGTTCTACTGCACTGAAAATCAGAACATCCTGATCTCTGTGAATTATATCCTTCATCAGAGAAAGCACTTAAATTCATTGCATTAAAACCACAGTATTCACGCTGGAGTAATAAGCATCATTTCTAACGACTGTTATCTATGCTAATGGAGTTTATGATTAACAACCAAAAATGAACATATACAATTGGCAAGGATCCAACCTACATGAAGATCATTGGTTTGTTTGCAGAACTCTTCATAGTCTTGATCGAAATCAGTTTTTCGCTGATCCAAGAAATTGTACTGCTTTTTTTTCATGGTAGCAACAATACTCTAAATGTAGTTAGGAACACAAATACTGTTAGCATAGCGATACTACTCTACTGAGGAAGAATACATAAAAGCTAAAGATTTTCTGCCCCTACCCCATCCCTGACATTGAATGCATCTTCAAAAGAAAAAGAAACAAAGCTACACATCTCAAAAATACATTATGGCAAAACTGAACATAAAAACTAGGGCAGCATCCATTAATTAGACAATGTTTTTCCACACAGAAGTCTTCCAATGAGTTTTCATTTAAAAAAAAATCAAGTTTTCGAACATGCAAAAATGTGCAACACTTTGTACAACACACTCTGGTGCAATGGCTTTTTTGGGGAGTGGGAGGGACAGAAGATACATAGAAGCAGAAATATATACAAGTTTGTAGAAATTAAACACAACACTGCAGTATTATTTTCTCTTTATTAAAAGGTCTCCAGCAAGCTGTCATTTTCATAACCACAAAGCACAGCATTAGCAGCCCTGGCATAAGTTACCTCCCATTGTTCCTGCATTGCCGCAGTCTGTGCAAATGAAAGTATAACAAGACAGCTTACTACATTAAATATAAATCGCTCTGAGGCGCTAGAGATCGCTAACAGTCTTAGCAAACTACAATTCCCACAAATTGACTATCAATTACAATTAAACCAGACCAATGTGAGTTTGTAATAAACAGACAGAAACCTGAAAGACTCAACTTCAACCAAGTCTTTCAGTCCCTGTTTTCACTGAGGTTATATAGTTGAATTTGCTTTACTACTTCGGACCTTAGGGAGAAAGAAGTTAAACCTCTTCCCATATAAATCTGGTCCCAGGCTGCAGGCTGCTCATGGCGGTAGACTGTGATGATGATGGGATGGAGGAGTAGTGGCTTAGGGGCAGTTCTGCTCATGGCTGACCCCACGTGCCCCAATCTGCTAGTAGTATCATTAAGATGGTAGTGTCAGTGAGGCTGGACACACGAGGCTAATTGTTGACACCAGTTAGGTGCATTTGGGATACAAGCTGCCTACCCACCTGCCTCCTGTGGGAACTAGAGGGACCGGGTAGGAAGAGCACTAAGCAGAGCTCCAGACCCACACATCTGAACCCCAGAGCACTGCAGTCTTACATTATGTCAGTACCAACTCTAGCATGGATATGTCATAGCCAGCATAATGAAGATGGGGGTCCTGCCAAGTTCAGGCTGGTGAACTAATGTTCCCCTCAGTGCAGACTTCATAGTTTATAGTTGCCTGGCACCTGTAAATTAAGCATGAGAGATGCTGCCAAGGATAGCTTGCCCACCCTTCCAGCCCAAGACATGGAACCATGGCTGGATAAACAATTGGAGACATGTGTCCCAAACACAGAATAGCCAATTCTGTGTGTTCATCTTCTGTTATCTACTCAGCAAGAGAATTTTGGCAAGTCACTTGTCTTAGGCTTAATTCACATGTATGTACTTGTCACTCTCTTGCAGTCAATCTAAAGTTGTTTCAGACTTGTCGCTCCTGAGTCACAAGATGGTGGTGCAGGGATAGGAATTATATAGTCCCCCACCACATGTTCTTCCAGTGCAATTCCCAGTATTCCCTATCACTGTCTATGCCATCTAGGGCTTCTGGGACTTTCAGTTCAGCAACAGCTGAAGAGCTACAGGATTTCCACCTCTACAACTGTGTGACATATATATTCAGGCTAATCTTGGGTCATTTCCGCCCTACACTGTTACGGTGCTATTGTTCCACTTTCAACATCCTGTGGAATTCTGGAGTTTGTAGTTTACTGAGGCCAAAGAGCTCTCTGGCTGAAAATTCCAAATGCCTCTCCCTAAACTGCAAACCCCAGGATTCCATAGGGTATTGAAAGTGGAATAATAGCACTATAACTACGTAGTGCAAAAATGGCCTTTGTGAGACCATGGACCTTTCTGCACTACACTGTTATAGTGATATTATTCCACTTTCAACATCCTATGGAATCCTGGGGTTTGCAGTTTGGCGGGCGACATTTAGAATTCTCAGCCAAAACGCTCTTAGGCCTCAGTAAACTACAAACCCCAGAATTACGTAGGATGTTGAAAGTGCAACAATAGCACTATACAAGTGTAGTGTGGAAAGGCCGTATGTGTAAAACGCAACCCCAGTGATCACGCATTCTGTAAAATTTTTGTCTTTCAATTTAACTCACATGTTCATATTTTGTTCAAATTACCAGAATGTTATCTGGGCTGTAAACTGATCGTCTTCTTTAATAAACAGGAAAACAACAACAACAACATGATAGCAATGGCAGTTCAGATTAGAGGCTCAACAACTTTGCTGGCAGTTGGCTATTTTTCCAAATGATCTATGAGCTATCTTTTAACACATGGGAACATGATGGTGGGGGAGAACTGGCAGGAGAGAAGGATGACTTCATGTCTCTCTGTTCACCTCTGCCTTGGGCATGGATAATTCAAAACCCCATCAGCAAGGGGAATCAGAGAGAAGTGGGGCAGAAATAGCCTCCTCTTATCTTAAAAACACAGACTACCTTAGCAACAGGACAGGATGCTACCTTAAACTAAAGATCTCACTTCTCAAATTCTACCCTCTACAATGACCTCTTAGGTCAGGATTTTTGCAGGTTTACTATTAAGATACAGCTCAACCACAGATGATCAAATCCATTGAGTCCGACACTCTGCATACCTGATACTTTGTTGCCATCACTTCTAGTCCTTCCATCTTAGAGTCTTGTAAAACTGAATAGGTTGTGATGGTATCAAAGATTTTCATAATCTTCAGCAGGCGGCGATGAAAAGTTTCAAATTTGCCAAAGATATACATCTCACTGAAATCAAACTGTCGTTCAGCCGGACTCTGTTCCAGTTTTTGTTTGGTCTTGTGAAAATAGTTCTGGTATTCCTTCAGAACATGAGCCAAGATAAAATAAATAAATAGAACAAGGTGCCATGACAGATTGGTATGTATGTTTAATACTCTTGGGACACTCTATGCTGTGTACACTAAAGGACTCCTTTGTATAATTCAGGGATAGTCTTTTAAAGTGTTATGTTCCTAGATAAACTACTACTGTCATTTCTTCATAATTTCTTCAGTCCCATAATTTCTTCAACATAGCTGGCCAAAGACCTTTTGCTGCCTCAGACAAAGAACAAAAAAGTGCCACTCCTCTACTCTACAAACAGAATAGGACTGGTAACTCAACATTGCATCAGTCACATCACTCACAGTACCTGAGGCAGACATCCTAATTTAGGGGGCTCAGGGTACACCACGTGACACACATAGCTCTGTCCTCCAACAGAAAAGACTGTCCAAGGGAACTCAGGAGAAATGAGAGGAGAACTGCCCTTACTGTCCCTCAACATTCCCTGCTTAAGGTAGTTGCTTCATTCTGCCCCATGGTAGGGCCAGCCCTCTTCTTAAATTGTTAGCTCTAGAATTTGCATTTGTGTCTTGTTATACCTCATACTATCTTATAAAACTTACCTGCTTAATTCTTATTGCAGCTTGTATTTTCTCCAGAACTACATCTTGTGGTTGGTCCCAGATGGTGGCAGTATTGTTATTAGTAATATAAGCCTTGCAGGCAGTTATCATTTGATTTGTAACCTGCAAAGTAGAACAAGAGGCCTCATTCCAGTAAACTCATGGGATATTTTTAAAAAATTGGTCCTCAGTTTTTTTTCGGGCTACCATTACACTTAATAAGTATAAAGCAAGCCAGACTGGCCTCTTCAGAACTTTGAAGGTAGCTTCCATGTAGCTTCCATATTAGTAGTATGGGACAATGAATCCACTCCTTTAGGCTGAACTTTAAAACAGCTGTCCAAGACTCTGAACCTATTTTAGGGATGGGGTTCAGCACTGCTCCACTGTGTTACCATTCCTTACACGTGACATAGCATGGTTGGTAAGAAATAGCAAATTTAAACCCTAGCTCTGACCCAGCCTTTTGCTAGCACTTTGGGTCTCACGCTCCACCTCAGACTCTCGTTCTTCCATGCTCCCCTCAAACCCTTGTGTTTGAGCCACCTCACTTCAGTCCTCCACTCCAGGACTAGTAAATATCAACCTATACACCAGAAATCTCTCTCTATCCAACCTTTCACTCCTTTCCATTCACTAGCCTTGTATGGTTCATGAGACTGATTTCTTGTGTGTGTCTGTGAATCCCACAATAAAACATTCTTTTTGACTTCCAACTGGTGTCTCGCAGTTACTACTGGTACACACAGCTGAAAAGGTCTCATAGTTACCCCCTCTTTCTTGTAGGCCTCCTTCTGAGTGATAATTCCCTACCTTCTCAAGGATACACTGGTACTGCTGGTGGATCTTAAGGTCCCCCATCTTTTGGGGTAACAACTGACATAGAACCTGCCAGGTACCATTGCTTTCAAGGTTCCCTCCTAACAGTAACAGAAAGCTGAAGGATCTGAAGTTATACTTGTGAAGAAGGAAACGTTAGTGGCCAAATTCCTACTGCTACTCTTTGTCTTCCCTCAGCTCCTGCCTCAAGACTAATTTATCCTGCTCTTCTCTCTCTCCCCCCCCTTTCTCTCTCTCTCTCTCGCACACACACACACACACACACACACACACCAAGAACTGTGAAATTTGGAAGAAGAAATTTCACGTGGTTAAGCAAATTAGGAAACCCAGATTTCAGATAGAAAAATGTCTCACTTCAGTAGGACCCTGTGTAGTGACAAATACATATCAAAGTAAGTTGAAAATCACATTTTTGTCAATGTACACCCATTTAAAAGGTAAATTGAGCCAACTTTTTGCAAACTGTGAAGCAGTCATAAGGTCATGGAATTCTAACAGAGTGCTCCAGTACCAAAAACCTCCAAGCTACTCAAGTTTCCAAGCACTTGTCAGCAGGGCAGAGGAAACAATGGACATAGCTTTGCTTCTCCTCCCCTTTTAACTTTGTTTTAATTCTTATTTGATTGTTTAATTTGGATTTTAACTTCTGTATTCCATGACTTAAACTATTTTTTTAAAAAAATATATTGTAAGCCACTTTGAGTCCTTACCAGGAAAAAAAATCAGGGTAAATAAAATAATAATGACAATAATAATGACAACAATAACAATAGAATCTCCATTAACATCTCAGGACCAGAGCAGATTCATACACTGAACTGTGCCAGTGAACAGAATAGTAGCCAACGGAGCTGTTTTAATGAAGGAGGTGTTTTACCCTCTAACTTTTCCCTCACTTTGGGAGAAAAAAAATCCCTCTTAGTGCATGCATTGCAAGGGGATTCATCTAATCTTGTCCTGATTTTAAATGTCCCTCCAGGATGGGAGAATAGTTGGTGGCGGAGAGAACCACGGATTCAAGATAACCATATACTCTCCCTCTATGACCACCATAACAATCCCAACATACTTCTCCCTCATCCTCCATAAAGTCACAATTCCAGCCTTGTAGAAGGAGCAACTGCACTTGTCTCCATGGTGGCTCTGTGAGGCTCAGAGAAGGACTCTCAAGGTTGTTTATCTAAGCTGGAGTGTCACCTAAAACCATTTGGAGGTAAGAGTTCCCAATCAACTTTACGGCCTCAAAGACCATAGAAAGCTTTCTTAGGTTAGTACCTGCATCATCTATTTTCCTTTTTCAGAAATGATATTTGCTGCTGAAAGACAGCCTGCTCAGCCAATCAGGGGATATATAAAGTATGTTTCATAATTCTTTCTTAAATAGTCCAACACCAATTTTTAACAAAAAAGGAGAAAATCAGAAGAGTTGTCAACGCACATACCTTCACAAACAGGGACGTTATCTTCTCTGAGGTGTTATAGTAGCGTGAGATGTTGTGGATCATTTTGATAGCATGTATGAGTCCTGGAATAGCCTCTACCATGGTCACCTGAAATGTCAGCAAAATTATCAGTGCAAATTCTCCAGTGCTTTTTGACTAACACTGAATGTATCCAGAATGACTGAAAAGTCCCAGATTTTGTCCCTGTTCTTTCTGATTTCATACCAGGTTAAAATATACTGACCCAGGGAATTGGGATAAAAAGTCTCCAATCATAACAGGAGCTAATAGAGAATATTCTAGGATAAAGAATTGTGTGTGGATTTTCAAAAAAAAAATCAGAAAGAACAGGAACAAAATCTGGGACTTGCTGGTCTTTTTAATCAGTCTTGATATGCTCATATCATTGCCACAAACCTCCTCCACTCAGATAACTCTCTGGATGTTTGAGTACATCTTCCACCATCTCTAGCAAGCATCAGCTCTGTTGGCTGAGGCTGTCCAAAATATATAGAAGGTACCTGTCTGAGGACAGTTAATTTACACTATACACTGTGGACTATGAGATGTCATTTTAAAGTCACAGCTCACATAATTATTTATTCTGCATTGTGTTTACCTGAATTTTTAAGCTATGTAACCTTTCAGTACCTTATGATTTAGAAACTCCTTTGCTATACCAAATTATATCTATATCACAAGCAAACTTTTTCTTCTTACAGGGTCACTGTTGTATAGAGGGTCACAGCATTTCTCAAGGGTGTACAGATACTTCACATTATCTTTGGCTTCATTTGCTGCATCAGTGATCCGAGTGTCCAACTCTCGCCAACTCTGGAAAAAAATAAAACAAAATAGGTACCATATAGTTAAAGAACATATGTCATTATTAAACTTTTATAACGGCTTTTCAGAAAAAGTTCTGTCAAGATAATAAACAAGATTCTCTGGCTCATGTGAAAAAAACTAGACTACCTAATACAAGAAAACAAACAATAAAATGTTACTCCAGAGCATGAAATACTCCCTCTTTCAGTGGTAACCAGTGTATCTTCTTGTCTCCAGGCAACTCAAGTCTGTTTGTGTTTGAGCACGGTTTAATAAGGCCAGGAGTGTGCGATACATTACATTTGTTGTTATGTGCCTTCAAGTTATTTCCGACTTATGGAACCCCTATGGCACACCTATTCTCAGGTTTTCTTGGCAAGATTTATTCAGAAGGAATTTGCCATCGCCTTCCTCTAGGCTGAGAGAGTGTGACCCAGTAGGTTTTCATGGCCAAGAGGGGATTTGAACCTTGGTCTCCTGGCATCCTACGCCATCACTCAAAGGTCTACACCACAGTGACTCATACATTATAGTACATCAAGATATACCTCAAGCAACACAGGGCACATTTTATGTTGTGTGCTTAGTTCAGTCTTACAATTTTTTGCAGGCATTGTTTCTGGTATTAATTTTTATAATTTGTACAATAATTATATATTTACTTTCCTTCTTGTTTTGTCCTAGTTACTAAATCCTGTAGAGTTAATTATAAACCACCTTATGACCCCATCAGATTGGAAAGCTACATGTATTGTACGTAACATACACAGGATTATATGTACTGTATTTCTATACACAAGTATTACCTTTATTGGTAAAGAAAGCTGCTTTGAGTATTGCCTATATACTAACAGACACACCTTTAGAAGTTTTGATTTAGCAACTGTAAGCACTCCAAGCACTGCCTTCACATCTGACGTCTTGAGCTGGTCCAACAAGTAATTAAATTTGGACAGTCTCTTCTTCCAGTGATCCAGCTCTGCTCGCGGTCCAAGGTTGTCTGCTTCTTTCCGCAGTTGGCTATTTTCAGCAATGACCTATAATTCATACAGAGATTGTTCTCTATCAGATACAGGAGGAGCCACTATGATATGTGGTCTTCCAGACCTTTTTGAACTGCAACTCATATTATGCCTCATCAACAGCTGCACAACCTAGAGCTGACAGACATTGCAACCCACCAGCATGGGGAGGACCATATGCTTCTTGTGGCTTCAGTCGATTACAAAAATGTGGTGCTACGTGAGTTACTGTGTCTGCAGTAGTAATTTCCTGAAACTAATTGGATGCCACGTCTTTAATGCTAAATAAACTAATTAAAACTTAGGAAAAGAATTAATAGGGTCATAAATGTTTCTTTTGATGGATTTCTATCATCATGTCTTACTTGAAGATAACGCCTTACTGAAATAATAGACTACTAATAAAATTATCTGCATTTTTTCCACATGTATTTCTGTCATGTATCCTTATTGTCCAAAATAGGTGGCTATTTAGGGTTAAGAACTTCTTATTCTGCTTTAATAATAGTGATGGAAACAAGATTATAGGCAAAGCTATTTAACAAACTAAAGAAGAAGCAATCTAGGGAGGCACAGTCATATTTGAAAGGATCACTAGACAATGAAGAACATACTAAATTAGCACTGAAAGGAAGTTGTGTGAAAGTCCTTTAAAAATTGCACTACAACCCCCTTTCCAAAAATAAAAGATGCTGGAAAGTATTTTACATTATACACATCTCCTTGCAAGATTTTAACTTGTGTTAGCCACTGCCAGGTGACATTTTCAGAGAGAACAGCAACTCATAGGAAGAGGTTTGTTGTATTATTAGACTGTAACTGGGAAAGCTGCTTTACCAACCAAGAGAACAATCTTTACATTTGCTGACATTCCTCAAAGCATTCTGAGTACTATCAAATATCTGTTTCCAAGGGATTCTTGAAGCAATATTGTAATACAAACACATATGGTCTAACTGTGAGTATCCTCCCAGAGCCAAAAAAGAGCATTGATTTGACCATTCATTAATTAGCATAACTAATAAAGCTATCAACTGAAAAACTGAATGCACATGGCATTTCTAACATAAATTTGACTGAAACAAGGAATGATCTGAATATGTCATAATCTAGAAGCCAAGCACAGAAGTTTACACCTTCCAGGTGACTGGGGGCCAAATAAGATGAAATGGCAGAGATATTTTAATGTATCTTTTGCCGTTACTATGTACTGCTGTTATCTATGAGTTGCCATTACTAAAAGCAAGCAAGGGGGTGCAACTTAGATCATGATCTTAACGCACTGAGGGGGAGTTTGATCCTTTTTCCTGTCCATGGTCCTCTGAAGTGAGAAGGGATATCCTAAAGGGACAACACATGCCTGTTCATTTTCCCTTTCACACCTAATAATAACTCCAGAGAAGACTGATTTGAATCAGGGTGAAGTGGAGAAAGGATTAGCCCCCCCTCTCTTCTTCCAATGCTTAGTCCAAATCACAAACACACCAGAGCTGCTTTTAAGAGAAGAAAATCTCATCTGGAGATCCAGTCACATATCTTCCACATATCACCTGATTTGGCCCTTGTCAAAAGGGAAAAATATAATTTAAAAAATTAACAACATATTCTATGGTCAAATCTTCTCTACTGTTTCATGATTCCTTCTTATCAAAATGATCATTCTATGTCCCTGGTGAGGAAAGAACTCTCTTCTTCATCAGAAATATTGCAAACAGTTGCAAGTCCATAGATTCCATGTTCAGATACAATAATCTTCTAAACATCACCTGTTCAATCTGCTTTATCCACACTTTCATGCATGCTTCTAGTCGTTCCAGAGTGTCTGTGCTGTTTGCTGCAACCAGGTAGTCGGCAGGTCCTTTCAGGGTTTTCAAATCATAGGTATCACACTCCTTCAACTTCACCTGAGCAATGTTTTAAGCAGTTATTGTTCTAAGTACACTTTTATTACTCTTATCACTTAAGAAATCATGCTGCCCATAGACTATCTAGATTACAACTCTCTTAAAGCTCTAAACTCATGCCATGCTGGCTGTGACTTGTGAGAGTTATAGTCCGAACATCTGGACACAGAATGCTTTTCAAAAGTACAGAAATTCTAGATCATTTTGAAAACTACTGTCAGACTGCACAGAGAGGCCATCGAAATCCATAAACACATAGACAATTTCAACAAGAAAGAAGAAACTTGGAAAGTAAACAAAATTTGGCTACCAGTACTGAAGAACACTAAAATCAAGACTCAAAAACATACCAATGGAACACCACCCAGACCCTGGGGGTCCCTCTACAGGGAACAACAAAATGGGCTGCTAATGTATTTAATGCACTGTTATGCATATCCCCTGATTAATAATACAACCCTGGGGGATATCCCATTTAACAACAGGCCAACTGTAACACATGCAAATTGCTCCCTCCCACCCAGGGGACTATACAAGTATATATACTCTGTTTCACTTCCATGCCACCATATCCTCTGAAGATGCCAGCCACAGATGCAGGTGAAACATCAGGAGAAAATACTAATAGAACACGGCCTCAAAACCCAGAAAACCCACAATAACCTATGGATTCCGGCCATGAAAGCCTTCAACTTTATAGTCTAAAAGATCATTAAGCAGACTTTTTTTTTCTCCCACATAAAAATCCTGAAATTCCCAGATTTAAGAGTCCTTAAGTGGAGTGCTAATGCTAAATCTGTTTGTTTGGAGTATACAAGTTGTGAACATGGAGTTCACAAGTTGGGAGCCCAGGTGACCAGATGTTGACAGACATCCAAACAGATACTGATTAGCTGACAAACGGCAAAGAACCCTCAGTCCCTTCATCTAAAGAGACAGGGGTCAGAAGCCATGACTGTTTCATTTCGTTAGCTTATTTGTTCCTTCAGTGTACTGTTCAACCACTTCTGTGCCCTACAAAGTAAATATTATTCTCGCACATGGGCATGTAGGCCTACCTTCTCCATTAGACTCTGCTGAGCTCCTGAAAGGACACTAACAAATCCCTCCAGAGAAGCAAGAAAATCCTGTTTAACATTCATCCCTTTCCGGGGGCCACTCAACTCTCCCCAGCCATAGTTCATAGTCTTCAGAGCTGGAATGAAGATATCTGACAGCAAGTGCTGCACACTGTTCAGTAAACCACCATGAGTTGTATCCATCATATTGAAAACCACTTCCTGACAAAGCAAAAACATTATTGTTAGTTATCTGGTCATGTAGTCCATAGGAACCAATATTGAACCTAATAACAATCAAAATTTGCATCATAAATGACCCGTATCTGTACTGTTATTAGTCACAAGAATGGTCATTGCTAAAGCATGGAAATATACTGAGGAAGTGGATCTTCTCACATAGTGGAAGAGAGTGGGATCTGACGTCAAATGAAAAATAAGCAGCTAAGTGTAAAGTTCTCGGAGGGGAAACTAGACAGAGCAGCTCCTCATTACTTTTATAAACAATGCAGTCAATATTGCACCAGCAGTTTCAGCATAAATGTTGGAAAAATTTGTTGAGGAATTCTTGATACTTTACATTTTCAAACATGAGATTCAAGATTATTCACTGATAAGGGAGGAAAGAAAAATTTATTTAGATTGTATTCGATTGTATTTAGATTGTATTCTTGGGTATTTTTGATATAATCCTTCTTGTCATATGGTGGTATATTTAGTACATAATTTTGCACTGCTATTTTTGTTGATGTAAACTAATCTTAGAAAAAATACAATCTGGTTCTGTTGTCACTTGGAGCTTTTTTAATGAATGAACGTGTATTTCGGACTGGAGCTTCAAATCATGAGATTACACATACAGTCCCATATTGGATTGGTCCTGAAACTGAATCCTGGCATGATTCAAGTGGACAGGAAAGTTACGCTACATGCCATTATTCTTTGTTGAATGTCCATCATTTTGACAGGCAAAGGAACAGATGACTGATAGATACCACAGAGGTTCAGCATGACTGGGAGGCAGAAGACACCTGCACCACGCACAATACTTACACGATGAATATTCTCTGCAGTGATTGCTTTGGAAGGATTAGTTCTAATGAAGAACACACATATGCCTGTTAAAGCAACATCATTTCCTTCTGTCACAAATAACTTATGCTTTTTGTTCTTAGCAGAGTGAGAGTTAACTCCTGCTGAGCTTCCATGTCCTGTAATATTTGGGAGGAGAAGGACAGAGAGAGAGAGAGAGAGAGTGGGAGAATTTTCTGTTGTCTAGAATGTTGAAACAGATTGGTGACTGTTGGTGAGTAGTATGTACATGTGAAACCCTTTGGCAATTCATGCTCCCCATAACTGTGGCCTGAATAATGCACAAGATCTTCTTCCCCACAAATGGACATTGTGAACATGTGTCCCTCTGGAGACATTTGCCTACCTGTTTCAGATGTCTCAGTGTCTTGATAATAGAACATGACATGACGAAAGCCTCCAACACTGAAGAATTTATCAATACGCTCAATCTGTTAAAAGTAAAGCATTCAAAATCATTCAGAGTTAGAAGTTGCTGCTTAGCTTGCCTGGAGTACACACAACCAAGTGTAAAGCACCAATCAGATGCAGGAAAAAACCCCTTCGGCAGTCTGTTAACTAAGGTCCTTTCTGCACTACACTGTTATAGCGCTGTTATTCCACTTTCAACATCTTGTGGAATTCTGGGGTTTGTAGTTTAGTGGGGCTCAAGAGCTCTCTGGCTGAGAATTCTAAATGCCCCTCCCTAAACGCCAAACCCCAGGATTCCATAGGATGTTGAAAGTGGAATAATAGCACTGTAACAGTGTAGTATGGAAAGGCCCTAAGTTAACTAACTAAGCAATCTGCTTATTAAGCTACTGTTATTCATTGAGGCTGCAGTTCTTACTATCTTTTATGCAAGTAGACAATTTAGAAGTCAATTATGGGCTGAAATATGGTTTTCTCGACCAGTAGGACTAGCTTTTCACGTAAAACTTCTGGTCCTGGAATGTGTTTCCTGGGGGATTGCAATTCTGAGCAGCACAACAATGTTTTGCAGGGTATTAATTTATAAATAATGCCATATGGTATATAGGATCTGTTCAAGAGATAGGCCTCAAAGGCAATAGAAATTCCCTAAGTTTTGCAAATTGACATGATGTTTATAGACAGCTAGCTAGAATTTGTTGGAAGAAGATTGTACTGTGAATCATGCTGTTACATTCCTGATGGACAGGTCTTTTTATTTTTACGACTTTAGCCACCATATGACTTTAATTTTCCTCTTCTGTCCTTCTATATTTCAAAAAGGTGGGAAACTTCCAAGCGGATGAAACCCTCAGTTTGAAACAAACAGTTATCACTGGAGCATTACTCCCCGAAGCAAGGAAATTTAAATCACAGATTCACACATGCTAGTTCAGGACACAGATATATTGGTAGATCTTTATTCTATCATCACGTTCATCCCAACTAAACACAGAAGTGTGCTACAGCTTTTGATTTCCAAAATTCTTTAAAAAAATCTCCAGATTCAAAGTCACAATTAAGGTTGAGGGTACTGTTTCCCTCCCTCCCCCCCTCAAAAAAAAAAAAAAGGAAATTTGAACCAGACAGCATCCTAACAGCAAATTCTACAAATGGACACATTCAGCATGCCTACTTCCACCAGAACTCCCAGCTCAAGCGAAGACTGCTATAGCTTGGAGTAAAAATACAGCCATTGTTTCTGGAGGAATTGTGATTTTTTTTACTTTCCACTGTGGTGTATTTAAAGTGAATGAGCACAAGATTGAGCACGGATTTCATTACGCTGGTTGAGCATATTACTGAAATTCCTTTTTTAAAGGAGGTTTTGATGAAAGGAAACCATTTATAGATAGGAACAGGTAGAACAGATAGTAGAAGGAAAACTTCAAAAGATCAAAGTATACAGTCCTATCTGCAGTTTACACCATGTGAGATTATGTGCTGATGTTTATCTGCAGTGGAGCTAAAGTAGAAAAGGGGTCCATCAATATGCCTGAGTTAGCATGTGGGGATGTTGATACGATATCCATATTTTCTTACTTTGGAGTTATATTTGCAACCATTTTTTATTATTTTATTTTATTTGCTTTAAACTGAAGGTTTTTGCCTCTGCTGGAAACTGTTATGTCATTTATCTCAAATCCAGCAATGTGACACATAACTATGATGTTAAAAGCAGAATTCTATCAGATGGACTCTTGCTCTTCCAATACACAGTTAAACATAATTTATAATCTAAGTGCAGACAACAGGTTGAATATTTAAAGTTTTTTAAAAATATTATGCACCATAATGCTACAAAATGACTTTAGAATGTGTTTATCTATTATTTTGCTATAATCTATAGTTTCCTCTGACAACTGATAATTGGCCATTTTACAACTACAGTATTTTTCAAAGACTTTTCTTAATGAAGTGTTCATGTCTTCACCATGTAGGTGCTGCTGGTTTCAGAAGCACTACCCTTTCTTGTCCACTAGAGTTGTCTCCCCTCAGCAAGGTCATTATGCCACCTTATCTGATTCATTTCGCAGCACTATGATGCCACTGTGAGTGAATCCTGGTTGGTGAGACCCTTCAATCCGAGAATCCATGCAGTAACATATTATTTTTGTACCCAGTACAATTCCGGCTTCGAAAATGACATGCATCCACAATATACCTGATTTCCTTCAAGAATAGCATCTTCCACTTCAGATTTTTCTAGGTCCACACAGGAAGCAATGATAGAGAATATATAATCATGTCTTCCATCCAGGCGGGCTCGTTTGGCCTCTTTTTCTTCCTTTAGCTTTTGCTGTAGAGACAAAGTCTTTATAATTACCTTACAGGGATTTTCAAGACTCATTCATACACACACACACACACACACACACCTGAAAAATTCAACATATCCTTACAAAATTCTGAAACCAAATCATGTGCTGAGCCTCATGTGAGATTACAGAAAAAAGGGGCAATATGAGGAAATATAGATGTTCACAGAACAGGGCTGCCATCCTACACACACTGACTTAGGAATTAGTCTCCCTGAACATATTTGGTAGGATTTTCCTCCAAATAAACACACATGGAATTGGGATGTAAGAATATACAGAAAGTGGAGAACGAGATAACAAAACAGAATTGTTTTGTTTAATGTTGTTGTTATGTTAATGTTGTTACAACAATAATAATCATAGTAGTAGTATCTAATAATATTAAAATTTCCT
This sequence comes from Cyclura pinguis, assembly GCA_030412105.1. NCBI lineage: Eukaryota > Metazoa > Chordata > Lepidosauria > Squamata > Iguanidae > Cyclura > Cyclura pinguis. Next base: position 157,252,720 of record CM059602.1, read on the forward strand.
TATCTTATTGTTTTCAAGCTTTGTTAATTCAAGACATGTGAGCATGTTACATGTGGTTCAAACCATGTGTTCATATTTCCTAAGAATTAGTTTCAGATATGTATCCACTGTCTCCTCCAGAAATCCTTAAGAACTCCATTCCCCAGTAACATTTCATTATGACATTCCTGAATTTTTACTGAACCAAAATTTCCAGGGATATGTGTAAATTCTATTAAAACATGTCTTCAGTATGGACATCATCTCTTGCCCAAATATATATATATTACTGTTTTATGAATTGGAGGTTGGAGAAAACCAACAGCTGGAAATCAGTTTGAAAATCAACAATGGCTATCCTTGATGGAAGAACCTAGGAGTTGTAGTCCACAAAAGTAACTTTTCCAAACTTGAAAAAATCTATATTATATTTAACCATATGATTAAAGTATTTCTTATATATGCAGAAATACACATGTTCAAAACTCTTCAGAACAGAAGTCTAATTGTATAATACATCGCCTAGCTATTTGTATCAGGTTCCTCCTTCCTCTTAGCCAACTGCAGATGGGATCCATCTCCTTCATGGGCACTTGGGAAGAGATCCCCATGGGATCTTGAATACTTTCTGCCATGTAGCAAGCCCCATGTAGCAAACCCTCAAGAGTCAACACTGTGCAGTGGTTTCAGTGTTAGACTAGAACTCTGGGAAACTAGGGTTTGAAGCTGCCCTCAGCCACGGAAACTCACTGATTTCCATGGGCAAATCACACACTCTCAGCCTCAGAGGAAGGCAATAGCAAACTCTTTTTGAGCAGGAAAACCCTCTGATAGATTTGCCTTAGGTTCACCGTAAGTCAGAAATGACTTGAAGGTACACAACAATAACAATACCAAACCAGGACCTCACCTGGATGTATCTTCTGCCCCCTACTCTTCAACACATCTGGACATAACTATGAAGGGAACATCCTACTACATGGCTCCCAGCAGCCCATTCATCTCCAGAAACAACTTGCAAAAAAATACAAGCAGCCTGCATAGGGACTCTGGAAAGGAGAAGGCCACTGAATATGTGGCTTTGAAAGCCTTCTCATTCAAGGCAACAGGCAGACATATTGCTGTGCATTTGTCAGAACATACACCAAGTGAGAAAATAAAAGGGGAGAAGGGGAATAAATGTTTGCAGTGCAGAGTCTAAGTGAAGGTGATTTGGATGAGGAATGGATGGCTCTCCAGAGGTTATTAAACTGCAACTTTCATCATAGCCAATGATGAGAGACAGTGAGATTTACAGTCCAACAAAATCTAGAAGGCCACATGTTCTCCATTCTGGGACAGATTAAGCCATGTTTTCTTGGTGAATGACAAAGTGGTATGGACATTTTTTGCAACTCTCAAGGAAACTGAGATATAAATTGAGTTCAAAACGTCAAACCCAAAAGATGGATTGTTTGGCTTTTCAAAGATTTCTCACCATGGGGTTAGAAAACAAAGCCAATGATTTGACAGAGCGACCTGGAAGATTGAAAGATCTCATTTCACCCTGGCAGCAAATTGCTTTCAACAGTTTGACAAAAGCAGCAGCCAAAGCTGCTAAGCAACAGGTTACCCAAGCTGCCGCAAACAAAACACAACTGAAGAGGTGTGCCAATTTCTGGCCTCAGAATATCATTTTCAGTTGTGGCCAAAGCATATATCCAGAAAACAACAGGGAAAGCTAGGAGTCCTTCCCTTCTAGGTTAAAAAAAATGAGAAAGGGAAGAAAAACTAAGAATTCCCATCCTGTGTCTAAAAATGGTCAGATAGGATTGTTTTAGATTTTCCCACTTTAACCTTCACTGGTCAGGTATCACCTGCAGTACTGTGCCCAAGATTGTACTAGTGGTATTGTACTGGATTGCCAAGAAAAGCCCAGCAGGGGTTTCTTAATGCCTCCCAGCAGAGCCATCTGGTTTCTTAATGCCTGATTTTGACTGGTCCTGGCAACAAAGACACTGTGGGAGGGCTGACTTGAGAAACATCCTGTGCTTTTTAGAAAAAAAAATCCCTTCTAATCATGCCTCAGCTCCAAAGACCAATCAGAGCCAGATGTTAAAGGAGCAAGAATCTCACAACAGTCTGGGCCTTATCCAGTGACATGGGAGGCAGGTAGTGGTGGGAAGCTCCCCTCGTGACAATGGTGTGCAAGTTCAGCCAGTAGCCAGGGCTGTTCAGCAGCCACAGCTATTCACTGCTGAATACACAATATTGAAATTATATCAGAGAAGAGCAATAAAGGAGGGCAGTTGTATTGGAAACAAGGCCTGAATACAATTGTTAGTCCCAGCTAAAGTAGAACCATCAAATCAATGGAACTTACATTAGTGTTAGCTCACCAGATCCCTAAAAGATCTACTCAACTTGAGATTAGCCCTTGGATTTAAGCCTAAATCCAGCGAGGAAAAGGTAGAAGGGACTGGATGTGTTCTGCTTGCAGGACAGCAGACTGAGGCCATTTCCACACTAGACTGTTATAGTGCTATTATTCCACTTTCAACATCCTGTGGAATCCTGGGGTCTGTAATTTACTGAGGCCAAAGAGCTCTCTGGCTGAAAATTCCAAATGCCTCTCCCTAAACTGGAAACTCCAGGATTCCATAGGATGTTGAAAGTGGAATCATAGCACTATAATAGTCTTGTGCAGAAATGGCCAAAGTGTAGGCAATCCTCAGTTGGGGTGATGTGGAATTACAGAACCTGCAGAGCACCTTCCAATTTTACAGTTCTAGAAAGCTCACAGTAGCTTGTATGAAGGCAGCAGCCTTGTCCTTTTGTTTGTCCAAAATCACTCGATTTCAAAGCACAGCGCCTATTTTTCATTTTCCTGCACCAGCTAATGATATCCACAGAGCTCATTCAATGGATTGATCTAATATTTTAACAGTTAAAACATGCAGAGACTGCCACCCACCAATGATAGCTGTAAGACAAAAAGTCATCCATCATATAATAAATAACAGACTGATATCATATCATGAATCAAAACATACAATAATAAAGATTCCAATATATACAGCTCAATTCATCACCCATATTAAATATTCAAAAATAAGCCTTCATTTTATATCTAAATATCTTATATGAGAAGCAGTTATATACGCAGTGGCAATTTTTGTCATACCAAATCCATAAATCTTCAGCCCATAACTGATGGAATGTTCACTCAGGAATAATTGAAATTATTCAGTCATAACCATTTGTCATTCATTCCAAAATGGAGAAAAGGAAGAGGTTCTTTAAAAAAACTTTTCCTTAAGCATGCTTTGCTATAAACTACCACACCCTTTGTAAAGAGCAACAGTCTGCTTATTTTCTTGATTTTACAAAACAGTTTGGGCCTGTATACAGCCTACTATAACAAGAATGGAAGTATATGACTTCAAAGGGACAGAGAGAGTTTTAAGCAATCCTGCACTTTCTCTGTTTGTTCAATGGATTCTTACATTTATTATTTTAACATAAATACAGTTATGAGTTGTGGGCTGGATACTGTATCCTTATGGAGCTGAAGGGACTTCCCAGATTTTAAACTGCAGGTAATTCTACATCTGGAATCCAACTGAGCACCTGTGGAACACAACCTTATTCTGATGTAAACATGCAGAAGTGGGACAAATATGGACACTGCCATAAAGCTGTGGGCAGCAGAACTGCACCTGAAAGTCAACCAGAAGAGATTTCACCTGTTATGCCATCATGGAACTACAGACATCAAGAAGCAGCAGACACTTCTGTGCTGAAGCCAGGACAATACCCGCATAGTACTTGTCTTAGACAGCTATAAAGACACATTCTTTGGCTAAAATTGAGGGGAAGCCAGGGTGTGTAATTTGTAGGTTCCACTAAGGCCCTCCCCACTAGATTCTCTCCCATCATATCTGATCACTGTTCCCTGTCTCTTACCTTTAAAACTCTGCTAATGCTTTCTTTCCAAAGTTGCCGTTTTCCAGTTCTGAACATTTTACTAGGTAAAGCTTGCAATCTGGAACAAATGGTTAATTTTAAGCCAATGAGGTCTGCATTGACTTGGACATTTGAATCTTCAGTCACTATCTCTGAGGCAGAAGGATCTCTTGCAAAAGTCAGGTACCATGAGAGTCAGCTTAGATTTCTTAGTGAATTCCAAAGTAGGATAGATCTGAACAGAGCCTAACTCCTCAGAAGAAGTCACCTCCTGTTGCAGAACTCAAGAGTTGGAGCTATGGTAACAAATCCAACCTAGGTGTTGTTATGGGAGTGTTGACTTACGAAACGCTTGTGTAAAATCTGCATATCAGGCTTAGCTGTCAATGTACCAGAGTGCCTTTTTAAGAATGCTTCATCTTCAGCATTGTTTGTTCTTTGGATTTTGACCAAACACTGTTTTGCTGTGTCAGGCTAAATGGTATAAGGGCTGTAGAAAAGTGGTGAACTTGACACCAGGTGACCTGTAGCATTTTATTCATCAGCTAGTTTGATAAGGATGGCCCTAATCCAGTTTGGAGAAAAGTTACAACTCTCAGAATCCAATGGCCATGCTACCTCAACATTATGGGAGCTACCTTCTTTTCAGTATGTGCTTTATTTAATTCCATATCTCTGCAGTATTATACCTTGTCTCCTCAGGTCTCTCTTTTGATAACCAATACCATTTCTGTACCACTTCCTTGACCAGCCTTGTGGAACTCCTCCCTCTCTCCTCCTCATTGCATATAGATTCTTCCTGATTTTGTCCTGTTACCTTCCCTATTTTTCCCTGTCTCTGTTCTTCTTTTCCTCAACACGTTCTTCCCAAAAGTTGCTTCCCCTCACAGCATCCACTTTGTCTCTGTCAATCTGTCTTCTTGACACTTAGTTTTTCTGTTTTTAAGAAGTTTTTCCCAATCTTCAGCTTTGTTTTACAAAGCTATTCTTGTTGCTAGGTTCAGTCCCCCACCAAGCTGAAAACATTTCTTTCTGGCAGAAACTGGATTGCACGCATTTATAGTTTTGTTCTCCCTCAGCAATTGAAATGTTCACAAGCTTTCCATGCCATCCCACTAGCTCAGCCAACCAGTGCTAGGGGCACTAACGCTAAACTTGTTTGGCTAAGAACTGTACATTTGCAGTGTTCAGAGAGTTGTTTTATGAACACGGATAAGAAAGAACTAATAGCCCTTCAGTTGAGGCTAAAAAATTTAAATTGGCTCACGCTGTGCAGTGCTGTGATAATATTGTGCCAGAATGAACAGCTCACAGAAATTAAAGTTAGCTTTTCCTTTAAAAACATACAGCCCGAAGGATGCCGCCTACAAGGTTCACTAAAAAAGATACTTGAAAAGAAGTAACTCTTCTTGTAATGAAAAATGCCAAAAGTAGTCTTGTGGTGCCTCCAAGTGGTCAATACTATAAAATGTGCTCCAACGAACTCCATTTTGTAAAGGAAAGTGTTTGGAGATACTGGAGGATGGAAATCCTCTTTGCAGACATTTTAAGAACACAATTTAATATCAGTTAATGACATGATAGACTCCATGAGCATCATGAAGATAACCAATACAGAAAAAAGCAGAGAATCCCATTAGGTACAAAGAAACAAGAATCATTTCTGCATATAAATACATAGTACAGGTAGTATAGTGTAGCGCAGGTACTATACTATTGTTATTCTGTAGTTTCAAGTTGTTTCCAACTTATGGCAACCCTAATCTGAACCTATTGTGGGGTTTTCTGGGGTTGAGAGTGTGTGATACACCCAAGGTCACCCAGAGGGTTTCCTTGGCTAAGCAGGGAATTGAACCCTGGTCTTCCAGATCCAGTGCTCAAGCCACTATGCCACACTAGCTCTGGCAAGATCAGCCCAGGTTAGTACTTGGACGTATATCAATCAGATTTTTAAAATCTCTTTCCCCAAGAAGAAGAACACATTTCTCCCCCATGTTTAAAACAATGCAAGGGTAAGTTGAGCCTAGAACAACTGACTAAATCACTTGGTGGATGGATGCAGATTTCAATGCTCTAATCATTACACAAAGCAGACTTTTACTTTATAATGCACCTATATTTTTTGTGTTCATATTCCAGGCCACCCAAGCTCATTCCCCTTTTCACAACAGTATAAGACTCATTTCCTGTATCTGACCCCAAGTAGAAGATGCCTTCATTTTGCCTTGCAGATACAATTTGGTACTGATTGCACTGGGAGCCATTTGCTTGCCACAATAAAACCTTTCTCCTGGAGATTATAGGCAGAAATGATTCAGGTTCAGCTGTATGAAATCAACTGCAGATTTCATTATATCATAAGGAGAAAAGGGTGGGGTTACATCTTGAATATGATCACAACCAAATTGCAGTAACTTTTTTGAAAAGATTGAGTACTGATTTTCTTAGTTTGCATCACAACTGTTATTCACTCACACGTTTTTATGATTATTTTACTTCCTACTTATTCTACAGGCTTTGGTTTATAAAATTCACACACGTTTCTTCATCAGCAGCTGTAAGCAATGAGGAGTTTTTTTAAAAATATAAGAACCCAAGAAGAGCCCAGCTAGATCAGACCACAGACCCATCTATTCATATCTGTCCACACAGTGGCCACTCAGCTATCTATGGAAAGCCAACCAGCAGGACATTATTGCAAGCGTAACCTTTATCTCATGCATGGTTGCCCAGTCAGGACCATTCCAGGTCCTGAGATTTCTGGGCCAAAACCAGACACCTAGGGATGACCCCTTCTGATAGCATAGGTGGTGACCCCAATGATGTTAGAAGTGTGTCATTACCAGGGCAAGGTGCATGTCATTCAACCAAAAAAAAAAAAAAAAAGTCAAGATTAACAAGTAAGGAATGCATAAATATACACACACTTTTCCTCTCCCTTGCCCTGTGGACCAGAAGGGAGGGTCCAAGCCCTAAGACTCAGAGCCAGGCCCTGAAATTTGATATCCCTAGTCTTTCATTCCCCAGCAATGGATAAGCAGAAGCATACTGACTCTGATCCAAGAGACAAATTAGAGGCAACTTTACTGGTCTCTGTTTGGTAACTTTATGCTCAATTGATCTGTGTTGTCCTGTCAGGACAGCAAAGCTGCCTTGCAGTGAAAACCCAACCAAAAACATTTTCAAACCAACCAAACTGGTGGCCATGACTACATTGTATAATATTTAATTCAAAAGTTTAACTATGTGCCTTGTGAAGAAGTACTTCTTTGTACATCTCCTGATTCTCCCAGCATTAAGCTTCACTGTCTGCTTCTAGGTTCTAGTATTATGAAACTTATAGATATGTATAAGGGCAGTTTGATTTTCAGCTCCTTTCCTACTTATGCCCAACAGGGAATTAGCCTTTTTCACAGCAGCTGTATGTTGCGTTGACATTTCCATTGAACTTTCCACTACAACCACAAGATCTCTTTCTTAGTTGGTCAACACCAACTCAGACCGCATCAATATGTATGTGAAGTTATACCTACTGAATGAATACAGAAGAATAAGTATACTGGAAGCTAGCTTACAGAAGGAGGATCCTAATATGCAGGAAAAGGAGAGGACAGCATATCTTGTAACTCCATTGACCTCGGTCATGGTAAACGTGAATATCAATTAAAGGTAACAATATCCTTACGTAGCTTAAGAAGAATGCAGATGCCAAATTGCTAAGAGCAGACCTGGTCATGAAACTGATCTTCACCCTGCAGGCTTGCAGCATTACAAACTTCCTGTTGCCTGTATTTATGAGTATCCAATTTTATTAAGGTTGGTTGTTTTCGCCTCTTTAGTTGTAAGAAACCAGACTGTAAGAATCATACTGCTAGAGGCAGCCCTAGATTTATGATAGGGGGTTTTGAATGAAGAAGGGTTCAGCAGCAGGAAAATGCTAATTCATTCACTAATTCTTGGAAGACAGTTTCTGTTCATGTTTGGGAGTGTGAACTGCAATAGAACCTGCCAGGGCCAAAAGAAGAAGAAAAAAATCATCTACTACAAAGCAACTCAGCACCCCAAATGCTGAGGCATACATACTTAAAATCTACCCACCCTTGTGTGGAGAAGCCAGTAGTGTCTTCTCCTGAAAACTGGGCATGTGGCTGCACCAGTTCATAACACCAGAGCAGCTTCCAAAACCAGGCTCATCCCTCAGCTCTGGACATCTTATTTTGATGGTCAGGGATAGGAAATAATAGGGTAGCATCATTCACACATTGTCTATCCGCTCTGAACCCTTGAAATGTAGCAAGCAGCAAGTCCAATTACATAAATATAACTGTGTGCAATCCCAAGAACAATCATGTTCCCAGGAACTCTGATATGGGAACCAAGAAACATCATAATCAGATCTTTGTTCTTATCCTCATCTGTAGCAAAATGTCAAGTGCTCATAATTATATATCCCACTCACCCCCTTTGTCCTGTGTTACCCTTTAATCTCCCCTTCCCTTCCCACTGTGTCCTCCACTGTTGTAATTAGGCTCCACAGGAGAGGAACCTGTCTTGTTTTTCTTGTGTATGTGCGTTCAAGTCACCTGTTGGCAGATGGTGACCCCATGAATTTCATAGGATTGATAGATGGGCCAAAAACATCCTGCAAATTCCCTGACCAAACAGAGAAAGAACACAGGCTTCAAAGTTTTACTGCCCACTGCATTATGGCCTTATTGTGTTTCTGCTTTTTACAATATGTTCTTGTATTGTGTATTTCATGGAATGTTTATTTTTGTAAGATGCTTGGTGAACTTCCCTGAAATCAAAACACTGGGGTGATGGGGTAGAAGCACTTTAAAATAGACATTCTGGCTTCTCAGGTTACATTCTTGTGTTACATAGTACAATAGTTAGGTGCTCCTAACTTTCATCCATTTTCTGCTTCAGCTTCTGCTTTGTAACATGGCTTACTAGGCTGATGGCTTCCTAGGGTGATGGGAATCGTAGTCCAACATAGCTGAAGGGCATTAGGTTAGGGAAGACAAGTCTATTCCACAGCTTGTCAGCTTATGGGTTGCAATTTCCTTCTGGGTCACAATCTGACCTAATGTGGGTTGCACTAGTTTCACTAAGACGATACAAATATAACCACCCCGTTCCAAAATTAAAAAAGGGATTCTAAAATGAATCTTTTGGATGCCAGATTTGAAAATGCTGAATACTACTACAAGATCTCCATCTCTCCTCAGCAAATTTTTTTGGGACTCTGTGGTCACCATATGACTGAGATGAGTATCTATGCAGCAGCTTGGAGTTCAAGATCATTACATATAACACTCTGCTATATTCTGTCCTGTGGTCCTTGCTCATTAGAACCAATCTCATTTTGTAGTTGGGAACACATTCCAACCTACCATCGCTGTAAATGATTGAGAAATCTTATTAAATCCCAATCTGTTCAATGTGCTCGAATCCTGATCTGTCCAACTGTATAGCATTTGCAAAGTTTGGAAGAGTAGCTCCCAGCATCCCCAACTATGCTAACTATAGAATTATTGCCCATGCTAGCTGCTGGATTCTGGGAGCTATAGTCCAAACAGAAATTTCCCCAAGTGCTTTCTTTACTTATAAAACAATGACAATACCTCCTCTATTTTAACTTTATATGGTGTTTTTACAAGTATGTAAAGGAGGAATAAGGATTTAAACAGCTCATTCTTCAGGACTCCATGTTTTCTATTAGAGGAAAAGCACACTGGGTTACCAAATCCAGGCTCATGTGATCTCAAACTTCTTTGATCACATGCATCAAGCACGCATTCAGGACCCCGTCACATTACGTAATTATAGTACTATGACTCCACTTTAACTGCCATAGTGACATCCTACGGAATCATGGGATTTGCAGTTTGGAGGGGTGTATTTAGAATTGTGAGCCAGACAACTCCTCTAGTGCTGCAGGCCAAAGTACAAAGTACAAACTCCAGGATTCCATAAGCAGCAGTTACTGCAGTTAAACTGTAATTATAGCACTGCAAGTGTGTCACGTGAAAGAGCTCTAAGTAACCTCAACAAGCCCTTGTAACTTGGAATTGCAGGAGAGAATTTCCAGATACCAAAGTGTGATTGACAGGCAAATTCATGACCCAGCTCATCTCAGCCTCCATTCAAACCCAACTAACACAATGAACGTCACAGTGTAACTTTGGGCCATTCACTGTCTCTCAGAGTGATCAACCTCATAGGGCTGTAAGGTTAATAAAAAAGGGAAAAATAATGTTTGTGTGGGAAAGGTAGGATATGAACGTGTGTGACAAATACATTAAACTGTAAATCACAATCTGTGTACCATACACCCAGCAGCACCCCACGTGACTTCTAAATGCTTCTGTTCCTAGAACAGCAGAATTAAACTTTAAGATATAAGAGTCCTAGATGAAGAGAATGTCAGGATTCACGTAGCCTTAAAACTGCTGTATAGAATGGATGACTTAATTCCCATCATCCCAAATCATTCTGGGCTGAAATTGTCAATCCAGTGTGCTGAACTTATAATGAACTTTCTTCTATTCTGATTGAACTTCAGAAAAGTTCCATTCAAACACAGAATGTTTATTTCAGCTAAACGTTTGGAAGAACTTTCTTTCTGCAAAGCTACTGAACAATAGCACAGGCTACCTTGAAAGATGATGGACTCTTCTTTGTTGGAAACTTTTAAACAGAGGTTGGGTGGATGCTCTTTAGCTGTGGGTTCCTGCATTGGCAAGGGATTAGACCGTAGGATCTTTGGTGTCACTTCCAACTTCTAAGAAATAGCTGTAGGCTCATTTTTAATCTCTGTTTCATTTTGAAAGCTTATCATTCCTTATTGAAAAATCTCTCAGGTATATTTTTTAAAGGACAGATAGAACATGGAATATCTGGAAGATATTCATGGTGAGCAGCCACTACTCCCTTCCCAAATCCTCCTCTTACAAAGTTTTTGGGAAAAGACTGTTTTTAAGGTGCTGATTGCCTTGCAGGGGTAAGAAACTGCACCGGCTAAAAAGTTCCTTTCTTATAGGTCTGTGAAAGATACATGAACCCCCAGCTTTTGCAACTGGTCACCATACTATGCACAGAACATGTCCCTGGATGCCACTTTCTTCCAGAGTCGAGGGGAGAAATGGCTGGCTCTCTTCTCCCAGCAAAGGCGTTTAAACTAAGGACCAAAACAAACATTTTTTTTTCACCTGCAGTTCTTTGATGTTCTCCATCGGAGCGATGGGCTGGGTCAGTCTGGGGTGTGGATGATGAGAGCTGGATTTGCTCGGAAAGGCAGCCGATCCTTGCAGTTCCCTTTCCCTGTTCTCCATCTCCTTTGAACGCAAAACTGCCGGGTCCTGCGATTGCTGCTGCTGCTGCTGTCTCCACTTTTTCTGAGAAGCCAGCCACCCTCCAGTGGGCCTGTTTGGTGCTTGCTGCCGTTTCCATGGTGAGCCTGAATCCTGAGACAGTTTGCAAGGCTGCTGCTGCGGCTGCTTCCTCCTTCTCCCCCTCGCCTCCCCCTTTGCTGTTTTCAGCCTGGCAATCGGTGGTTTCCCTGCCCTGCCGGAGGATCCGCAGCTTTCAGTGCCCAGGCTGGCCAGGGCAAGATTTGTATTCCCAGCTTTGGAGGCTCTTTTTCCAAGAATTCAAGCCAGGTGGGGCCTCATTCATATTTCTACCATCTTTTCTCTTCCTCCACTTTCCACTCTGTTAACAGCATCAAATAGGCAAGACCATTTACGCAAGTCTCCAGACATCTTACACAGGGGTGGCTTGAACTACCCTATATTGCTGCCTGAGACAGAGCAGAAAAGGACAAGCACACATGTACACATACATGCACACACCAAATCGAGATACAAAGAGCCTGAAGCCAACCAGTTTCTTCCCCACCCCACCACCAGCAGAAAAATCTCACAAGCTATTCTTTCCCTTCTTGGAAGAAAAACCTAATAATACACGTGTCATTAAAATAGCCCAAATCTTCTGCCTAAGGCAACTGTTGCTATTCACCCAGTGCGAAGGGCTGCTCCACCTTTCCATACTGATTTGTCTGTACTCCATCCTTTGTGTATTAAATCCAAATTTCTGAACACTGCCAAGGAACCTGGCCTGTGCTCCAGTCTCATGGCTGAACTTGTTAGTATTAGGCATCACGGGGCATGACTGTTTGTTCATAAAGATGACCAATCTACAAGGTCATCCGAAAACATTCTGTTGCCTGAGACAAAGGCCAAGACAGTACCGCTCCCCGTTCCACATCCACAATTCTGCTCTACTGGCAGTTGAAGTTCAGTTTAATACTATGATGATGGGACACCATTGTTCAGCATTTCAGAATGAAGCAAGCTAATCGAGAGTGTAGAATAGGCTCCATGGAACATACAGCTCTGTTCTCCCATTGAAGGAACTAGCCAGGTGAGTGTCACCACTGGTCTTTTGGCACCACCCATCATCCGCTACCTCCAACAACTGCTTCTTTCTACCTAATGGTGAGGCCAGCCTTGCCTCACTAACCCAGGATAGCTCAGTACTCTGGACCATCCTCTGAATTAGCCAAGGTGCAAAAACACATTCTTAGATGCAATGTGTGGTGAAAACATCTACCTATCTATCCATAAAATCCTTCTTCTGCAGTTTACCCAACTGAGCCGATCATTTCATTCATTAGATGTTGTCCATAGATGTTTATACCGTAATAAGTCTCATGGTCAGAATCCTGTATCAGCTACTTAGTTAAATAAACTTAACTGAATAGCTTTTCCTGGCCTGACCACCACCACCCAAACCTGACAGAAATGTTACTCATCCATGCTCTGGTCACTGGCAGAATAGAACCATGTAGCTAATACCCAGTAAAGTAGGTTGGATTGAGAGTCAGAGTTGTGGCATTAATGTCCAGATCATGATTAATCATGAGTACAGAACAATTATGGATTGGTAACTGTTCTGTATTCATCATCACTACTTAGTCATAATTTTGACATTATTGCCATGATTATAACCTCTCCCCTCCTTTTACTGGGTGCAGTGGTGGAGCTTGGAGTGCGCGGGGAGGGAGGGCGGGGGCAGGGCTACAACATAGGGGGCACGGCTACAGTGTATAAGACGTGACCACAGTGCATCGGGGCGGTACTACGGTGTGGGGGTGTGACCAAGGTGCAAGGGGTGGAGCTACAGTACACAGGGGCATGGCTACAAGCTGGGACACCCTCAAAAAATTGCCACCCAGGGCAAACCACCCCCATCACCCCCCCCATCCCTATGTGACTCACTGCGCATCAGCAGCATGGGGAGAAGGACGCTGATTCTACTGGTGATTGATATGGTGAATGATGCACACACCAAATCGGGATAGAAAGAGCTCGAAGCCAACCAGTTTGCTCTCCATCTCACAAGCTATTCTTTCCCTTCCTGGAGAAAAAAAAACTAATAATAAGTATGTCACTAAAATGATGTGATGAAGTATACTTAACTAAATAGTTAAGTATATAGTTAAGTATATAATGTAGTACTCTTCCTATAAAAGAACTCTAGGTTTCTTGGGAAGCCAGTGTGAAAAACCCTGGCAAAGAGCTTGCTATTATAAAGTGAAGTGATAATGTGGGGGAAAAAATCATATATCTGCATTAGCTGAACCTTTCTAACTGCCCATCGTGGCCTGAGTTGCATGTACAATGGCTATTTTTTCCCTGCAGGTATTACCAAGTTTTGTAATGAACACACTTGAAAATTCTTACAACCCACGTGGGCACTGAGCTGATTGTTCATTGTCCAATTGGACAAGCAAAGCCAGAGCAGTGACATCACCTTCACAGTATGTTCATGTGCAGAACTGAAAAATGCATTTCATGTATACATGTACTAATACAAATTAAAAGACAATGTATTGCTTTTTGACTTATAGGGGTATATTTGTTTAGGGGGTCCAGATAATACTGTATCAATAGTTAACATGTAGGACCCTATTCAGCTATCGCTGTACATTTAGAAAGCCAGTGTGATATACGTGATATAGTGATAGATGTGCACCAGTGGACCTAGGTTCAAATGTTCATTAAATCACACATCCTATTGTTACTGCCCTGGCTAGTCCGAGCTTTTGGGATATTAAAAGATATCCTCTTGATACCATAATTCGGCTTCACTTCTCTATTCCTCTCCATGTGCTTGCGAGGCCACCGGACAAGCACGTAAACAAGCTCGGCTGTTAATTGCCGTAATATTCCTGGATAATTCAGGCAAGCCAGAAAATGGCTGACTCACTGCTTTAGGAGACCTCCAGGCAAGTACTCTAATTAAGTATGCACGCCACTTACAAAAGAGCCTCTGCCCCGCGATGGCAGATTGATGGGTTAACTATACAATACCCAAGTACTCTGCATTTGCATACTGGCTACTCTATTGAGAACCGCTACGATAACTCAATCATTCAGATTCTGACCTTTTGGAGGCTTTGTCTCCAACTCCAAATCGATTGTTTTTCCCCAAGTACGGCATAGCCTGCAGTCACAATTCTCCTTATAAAAACCCTTGATTCCGAGACCTTCCTTGGATCGCTCCCAAGTTTCATCCCGCCTTGCTGCCACTTTGCTTGGTGAGCCTCCCCTCAGCTCCACGTGCTGAGCTACATCGCACCCCAGCTTCACTCTCTATTTTTCTAGGCTTCAGGACAGGTGAAGTATCACCCAAACCAGCAATCCCTCTACAAATCCCTCTATACCACTCCAACCTTTATTTTCTTTAGTTATCTTGTATGAGTGTGTCGCATACACTGTTTTGCTTGTATTTAATAAACAACTTTTGTGTGCTACTTGACTCGACCCGCCCCTGTAGACATAGGGTTCAAGATCTCGCTGCGTTACCCTGCCTCGCGTAACGCTAAGTGGTGCTCTGAGCTAATTTTCCCCACCTTTAGTTGAGCACATTTTGGCGTCCCTCCCAGGACCCCCAGTTCACAGGGTAACAGAGTGGTGGAGTAACGTGGGCAACCCCGGTACCCCTAATTTGGGAAGGAGTCATGAACCTCCTCAAATCAGGCTGGTACTGACTTAGGTGATGGTCGGTCAAGTCGTTAGAGCACTGTTAGGCAGGAACATGTGTATGTGAGAAGTCTGTGCGTTTGAGCTCTAGAGCTATTCTATCTGGGTGGAAATCTGTTCCCCTTTCTTGCTTGGTTTGTGTATGTCAGCCGCCCCGGCGTGGTCACTAGCACTAGGCAGTGAAACATCATCCGATAGCAAGGGGTCTGCACAAGCTGTCCTGGGAATCACATCCCTAACTTGGGGTCTATCGTGGGCTGGGATCCGAAATGTTAGAGTGTTAGCACGGTAGGAACCGTCTACATTCATCCAACACCCTAGTGGCAAGGCAAAATAGCACTTAGGGAAGAAATTCCCCCCTTAGAGTTGTATACGGGTGCGTCCTGTCAGTTGTTGTTGTTGGGTAGCTTTGAGAGTGCGGGTGCGTCCCGCTAGTAGTTGTGAAAAGCACGGGTGCATCCCACTGTGTAATTTCGGGTGCGTCCTGAGTGGCTAACCAACTAGGTGCAGGTGGTGAGTCCTGACCTAGCCTAGGGTTTAGAGGTTTTGCCCGAGGTAGAGGTAGGTGCCCCTCACCCAGAAAACCAGTTAGGGATGGTTGGGTTTTGGTTCCTTGCCCCTTTTCCCCCGCTGCTTGGCCAGGCAGCGCTGTAAGTTCCACTGAGTTTGTTTTCCCCCTTCAGGCAGGCGGAGTACTCCTGAGGGTTCCCTGGGTCTAGGTGACCTCCCTGTCCCTGAACCGTTTCCTCGTCCTTTGGTCCCCAGTGCTGTCGAGGTGGAAAACCGGGCTTGGGAGTACCAAAGTGACTTTGTTTGGGCAGGCTGGAGATGGGTTCCCATCCCTCTTTCCTAGAGAAGTTCCGCAGAGTTCGTTTCCCTTCAGTCCCCCAGGGGTCTAGGTGATCTTTCCCGTCAGTCCAGTTCCTGGTCCTGTTTGTAGTTTGCAATTTGTAGTTTGTGTTAAAAAGAATTGTGGTTTGTGTGGAGAGTAGCAAGGTCACCATCAAGGACCTCATGTTGGAGGAAGAGGTCAGAGGTAAACTAGAGAGGTGGGTGTTAAGTAAGGGGAAATCTTCCAGACGGCCGATCCCTTTACCACACTCCGAGAAGCGTATACCCTGGCGCAGAAATCAAAGAACCCATTCGGGCCGTCTAAGGACGCTTTGGCCGCTCGGGGACCTTAGCTTACGGTCAGAGATGCTAGTAGTGCCCTGGTAGAGACCAGAGAGAAGTTAGCGAGCATAGAAAAAGAGAATGTACGGCTTCAGGCCGAGGTCGAGACGCTGCGTGCGGACAAAGTAACTTTTGCGTCCGTAGCGCAGGCATCAGCCCAGAAGCTGAATAATATCACAGTAGTGGCACAAACGTGGGAAGAGAAGGCCCACACCTTAGAGGCTGAGCTGGATCATGCCCGGTCTGCGGCCAAGTTTATGGTGGGGCAAGTGAGAGAACAGCAGGAGGCTGTTAGCCATGTAGCTTGCCAGAAACAGATTGCTGCACTGGAGAGCCAGCTCCAAACGCGCAAAGCCTTAATTTCGGCTGTGTGCCCGGAGCTGCTCCCAACATTTGCAGAGGACTTTTCCAGGGAGGCACTGCCAGAGGATGCTCAGGCAACCGTTCCCCACAATCCAGACTGGAGTGGCCCTAAGGTCCCAGTCCACCCTGTAGAGACATGGTCTATGACCAGACGGACAACCCCCTTTGGAGACGGCAGTTCTGATAGGCAAGAGATGCAGGAGACGCAGGTCACCGAGACTAGGGTCCTCTGGTATGCTACTGAGGCCAAAGCAATTGCGGACCAATTGGGTCCACTAAATCGGTCCACCGGTATCATGTGGCTAAGCACGGTGATTCACTCTCACCTGACAGCCAATGGTCAGAACCTGACCCAACTGGCCTGGCTTTGCATGTCCCCCTCCGAGTTCCCTACTCTTGAGTCAGCCGTGGCAGCTCGAGGCCTGGTTAGGCTCGAGGCCCACGACTGGATGAGAGAGGTAGTGAGGATTTTGTGGCCCAGACAGAGTGCAAGTGTGCTCTATGTCATGGAGCAACAGGGTCCTCATGAGAACCCTGAGGCTTACGTGGCACGGAAGCAGCTCCTCGCCATTCTGGCCGAGAAGGGCCGCTTGACGCCCCGTGAGTATAACTTTGACCATCTCGAATTTAAGACGCTCCTGTACGGAGGTCTTAATCACGAGACCAAGATGGCTTTAGGTTTGGTGGACCCAGCCACCACCAACTGGGAAGAGTTCAGGAACAACCTCCAGCAGAGGAAGAACACTCAAGGAAGAAGAGGCAGTAATCTGCTTTTGTCTGAGCCTACTGATCAGGGCAAGATTTTACCCCTGTGGAGCTGAGTGCAAACTTCTTTTGCACTTTGAACTGAAGTAAAGTAAGCTGAGGATGAAGGGGAAAAGTGGGAGGAGGAAAAAGAACCTGGGACATTTTAAAAGCAGCTGAAAACTTGGTACAACAGAGGATAAACTAGGGTTGTCCCTTTGAGGGAGTATGACATCAACATGTCCATCAAACATTTGAAAATGATAGAATTGTGTTTGTTGAATCCTGGTTCTTAAACCAGTTATGGGTCAGTTTACTCTGCCTGTCTGGAAAACTAAGGTTGGAGTGTATGGGAAGGTGGGGACACGCACACACACACACACACACACACACACACAGAGATTTTAAATGTAATGTTATCAAACAAGACAAAAGAATTTGCATACTTTACAATCTGGCCACTAGAGGGGGAAACTCCCAAAACAAGCAACACATTGCAGGGAATATTCTCAATCATTTGTGATCATAAAGCAAGTGCTCTTATAATCCCTCATTCTGTGGCAATAGGCACCCTTTCCTGGTAAGCTTTCAAAGAAAGGAAATGCAGGGACATGTTCTAATTCTCAAGCTCCATTTTCTCACTGGAAGATTGGAAAAGAACCCAGATAGGAAAACTGTGCATAGAAAGGATTCTGTACACAAGTGAAACCTTAGCATTTTCAGGATTTTTACACACATACCTAACCACCACCACCACTACCTGAAAAAACTAAAATCCATACATAGGTGAATTCTGTCCTGATATCCAAATTAATGCTCTAAAATTGATGAGTGGAAAGCAAGCATCATTCTGCTTTTGCTGCCCCATAAACATGCACTAAATAATGCTAAGAAAGGTCTATTATAGTTGTCACCATTGTCATCATTCATTCATTCATTCATTCATTCATTCATTCATTCATTCATTCATTGTCACTGCAACAGTCATTGTTACTGCAACAAAAACAACAATTTTATTTGTACCCTACCTCTCCCCCAAAATAGTAGGAATATTTTATCATTACGATTATCATTATTCTTTTATATTCTGCGTTTTTCTCCAAAAATGGGACTCAAGGCAGCTTACAACTTATTAAAAACAGCTGAGATTAGAAACAGTACAAAAACATTGGTAAGAAAGTACACAAATAAAAGTTATTTTAAGAACAGACTATAAAGTTGAAACTATTAAGATTCATTTTTTAAAAGGACATTATTAAATGCCTATTACAGTTAATTTCTAAAATTCTGACAAGAAAAAATGTTGCTGTTGTTATTGTTTTTCTTACTGGTGGGAGACCAAAGAGAGAGCCATTCTGGTCTCTCTAGGGAGGGAGCTCCAAAGTCTGGGAGCAGCCATTAAGAAAGTCCTTTCCCTAGTTCCTACCACCCAAAGAGCCTGAGAAGCCGGTGGAGCAAAGGCCCCTCCTGAAGATCTTAGAGCTCTAATGGAGATACAGTCCTTCAAATAGCCTGGAACCAAGTCATATAGGGATGTTTAGGTCATTACCAGCCCTTTGAATTTTTCCCTAGAAAGCTAGTGGAGCTGTTGCAAGAAGGGAGTTGTGTGTTGCCTGTATATAGCCCAGTTAACAATCTGGCTACTGCTCTTTGGGCCAATAGAAGTTTCTGGGCACTTTTCAAAGGCAGCCCCACATACAGCACATTATGGATGAAGGATGAAACCAAGGCATGTATTACTGTCATCAGATCAGACTTAATTCCCAGAAGTCTTGTAAGAGGGGTCCAAGGTGGCTTACAAATTAACAAATAAAATATTATTGGGGGGAGGGGCTACAGAGTAGAACAGATTTATTTCTGCTCCCTTTTCCCCTTCCTCTTCAGCTCAGGAGATATACTCTCCAGCAGTAGCACTCTGGAAATCAGGGTTCAAATCCCCACCCAGTCATGGAAACCAACTAGATGACGCTTGAGCAAGTCACACTTCCCCCAGCCTCAGAGGAAGGCAAAGGGAAATTTCTCTGAACAAATCTTGCCAAGAAAACCCTGTGGTAGGTTCACCACAAGCTGAAAATGATTTGAAGGCACACAACAACCACCAAGCAGTGTAGGCTGAGCACACAAGGAAGCAAAAAATTCCCGAGCTTTACAGGCTTTTTCTCAGGAGAAAATTCAACAGCCATGGCACCATCATAGAAAATATGTAGTTTTGTATAGCTTTCAACCAGGCCTTCAATAACGAAAAAATAAAAATCAAGGCACCCTCAGAACAGGCAAACCATTAGGCCTGAGGGCTGGAGTCAACGCAAATGCAAAAACAAGACTGTCCTCAGTGTATTCAGCAGCCATTTAGTACTTTAGAGGTCCAAACCAACATGATGGGTTGTGTTCAAAAACTCAACGACAGACAGTACAGGCTTTCTGGTACAAGTCCACTTTGCACTTTACAACTAACCCTGGGGGCTAAACAAAAATGAACTCTGAAGTACACTGTTTTTTTGGTTTTTTGGTTTTGTTTTGTTTTCATAGAATCATAGAAATGTAGAGTTGGAAGAGACCACACGGGCCATCCAGTCCAACCCCCTGCCATGCAGGAACACCCTCAAAGCACTCCCAACAGATGGCCATCCAGCCTCTGCTTAAAAACCTCCAAAGAAGGAGACTCCACCACACTCCGAGGCAGCCTATTCCACTGCCAGACAGCCCTGACCGTCAGGAAGTTCTTCCTGAGGTGCAGGTAGAATCTCCTTTCCTGCAGCTTGAATCCATTGCTCCTTGTTCTGGTCTCTGGAGCAGCAGAAAACAAGCCCTCTCCTTCCTCTACATGGCATCCCTTCAAATATTTAAACATGGCTATCATGTCCCCTCTTAACCTTCTCTTCTGCAGATTAAGCATACCCAGCTCTCTAAGTCTATCCTCATAGGGCATGGCTTCCAGGCCTCTCACCATTTTGGTCGCCCTCCTCTGGATCTGCTCCAGCCTGACCATGTCCTTCTTGAATTGGGGTGCCCAGAACTGGACACAGTATTCAAGATGAGGTCTAACCAAAGCAGAGTAGAGTGGTACCAGTACCTCCCTCGATCTAGACACCATACTCCTATTGATGCAGCCGAGAATTGCATTGGCTTTCTTGGCTGCCGCATCACACTGCTGACTCATGTTCAGCTTGTGGTCTATTAAGACTCCTAGATCCCTTTCACACGTACTGTTATCCAGCCACGTGTCCCCCATCCTATATTTCTGTATTCCATTTTTTCTACCTAAGTGTAGGACCTTACACTTCTCTCTGTTGAATTTCATTTTGTTAGCTTTGGTCCAGCTCTCCAATCTATCCAGGTCATTTTGAATTTTGATCCTGTCCTCTGGCGTATTAGCAACCCCTCCCAATTTGGTGTCATCTGCAAATTTGATCAGCATGCCCTCTATTCCTTCATCCAAGTCGTTGATGAAGATATTGAACAGCACTGGGCCCAGGACAGAATCCTGTGGCACCCCGCTAGTCACTTCTCTCCAGGATGAAAAGCAGCCATTCGTGATCACCCTTTGGGTTCGGTCGGTCAACCAATTACAAATCCAACTAACAGTAGCCCTGTCCAGCCCGCATTTTACTAGCTTCTTTGCAAGAATGTCATGGGGAACTTTGTCAAAGGCCTTACTGAAATCGAGATATGCTACATCCACAGCATTCCCTTCATCTATCAAGCTAGTAACTCTGTCATAAAAAGAGATAAGATTAGTCTGGCATGACTTATTTTTGAGAAATCCATGTTGACTTCTCGTGATTACCGCATTGCTTTCTAAGTGATTAGAAACTGACTGCTTAATGATCTGCTCCAGAATCTTTCCGGGTACTGATGTCAGGCTGACTGGGCGATAATTATTTGTTTTTTGTTTTGTCAAATTCTCTTTCCCTCCTTTATTTTAGGAATAAATAATTATCTAGTCATCAGTATTCATTAATGTCAACAGGTGGGGTACAGGAGTGAATGGATAGGAGGCTGCGTCCATATTCTCAGGGTAGCCTATATTATTGGGAAGAGAAGTGGTAGTGGATGAAGAAAGGGTAGTCAACGCAACAGATCTCTCATCCAGGGACTGCTTATAAGGAACAGGTGGCTCAGCCCACAGGTTTTTCAGAGCCAGATAGGCTAGGTACAGCCAGCATGGAACAGAAAGGAGAGCAAAGGTGATGCATGCTCATTTGCAGTTTAGAGAGGGACATTTAGAATGCTCAGCCAGAGAGCTTTTTGGCCTCAAGAAACTACAAACACCAGAATTCCACAGGATGTTGAAAGTGGAATAATAGCACTATAACAATGTAGTGCAGAAATGGCCATGTTCTCAGAAGAGTTTCTACAAGAATTGTGGGGATGGAGTTCACCATTAAGAGCAACAGTGGCACAGCATTTGAGGAAAATATAGTGGATGCCAGAGCAGAAAACATTATGAGAATGTTCATTCTTCTTTGGATGGGTTGAGGGACAATTATTTTGGAAAAAAATTACAGCTCAGCTACATTGCCAACTGCACCAGCTGAAGTTTTCATGTCGTCTCTGTGGCTGTATAAGCTCTCATTGTACATTGGAAACCAGACCTTAGTGACAGGTAGCCAAATGTTGTAGGCTGTGCGGGTATCTGTCACAAACTGCTCCTCTTTATCAATAAGGAAAGGAAGGGATATGACAGTGGCAGAATCAGGTGATAGACATCTCTTTCAGATTCTTACATCCAGACAAATGGAGGCGATCTGGCGAAGGGTCTTAAGCACTGTCCTAAGGGAATGTCATAGTCTTCTAACCACCATCATGACACTTCCTTTGATGCTTTCCTGATGTCTTTTGACAAAGCATGCTATTAAAGGCAGCCATATTAAGCAGGCATTGGCCTGAAGATATTGGGACTATGGATACTTTTGCTGAAATAGAGCTCATAAACTGACACTGTTAATTTGCTTTATGGTTTCTCCACATTCTGCCTGACATTAACACTCTGTGGTAGCTGCCAAGAGGAAACAACTCGCCTTAGCCACTCAGCCTTTTTGAATTATAAATATATCAGTTCATTTTTTTCCCAACATTACTACTGAGCTCATCCCCAAGGAATGTGGCTGTTCTGCTTAATCCAATACTGCCCTCAAGAGGCATTTCCTCAATCCTTTACCATTTGGAATTTAAAATGCTTCCATCCTTTCAGATGTTTCTGGGGAAGTTTCTTTGGCCATAAATGTCATTAACGGATGCAGCTAGTAAACTGAGAGGAAACATCCCCCTGTTTTGTGGCAGAGTAAATGAAATCTTCTGCCTCTTTGTGATTCATCCTAAATATGAAGCTGTCCTGGCTGACTGTGTCTCTGGGTGGGAGGGAAGAACATCAGTGCTACTTGTGTCTCCTTGAGAAAACCAAAATCTCTTAAAAGTTCCCATGCGCTGTAATGTTAGGCGTGCCTACCCTCAAGTAAGTTCTTTTTAAGTTTGGTTAGATTTATTCCTAGGTAACTGTATCATATTTTCTAAAACTGATGAAACAACTCTACAATCACTTCTTCCCTGGCCCTCCCTTGCCAAACTACAGTCCAATCATCTTTCTCCAAAACTACCGCCCACACTGTTCACTCTTCCATAGACCTTTCCAACAGTTTTCCCTCAGTGGTGGCTGGTGGTTGTCATGTGTTAAGCTGTCCTAAGTGAATGGACTCCATGTTTTTTAATTCATAATTTAAAAGAGGTCTCTGAGGTTCTGGATCCTATCCACAAGCAAGGTACAGCACTTTTAAATCTAGTCAAAGTCTGCAGTGGATTCACTGCCATACTGACATAGGAACAACCAGCTGCTACTCTTTCCCCTCTTTTATTGGTAAGGGTGCAAGATGAAGGAACGGAGATCATGGATAGAAAAAGAAGGAGGAAGAAAGGCTAAGGAGATCTTTAAATGTATGGGAATATGCTCATATCTTTAAAGATCTGTTTAGCCTTTCCTCCTCATTTTCTTTCTTCCATCTTTATTAGTCCCAAAGCCTCCTGCATTCATAAACAATTCCACCCATTTCCTTTTTTCCATTAGGCTACTTGGGTACTCAAATAATGATAGGCTGTCAGAAAGAGCTTCTTTGAGATCTAGGGCCACTATGCTTATCCCAACCATTCTGATTCTCCCTTTTGAGAACCTTAGAACCATAGAATCACAGAGCTGGAAGAGACCAAGAGGGCCACTGACTCCAACCTCCTGCCACGCAGGAATACACCTTCAAAATGTTCCCAACAGACGGTCATCAAGCCCTGTTTAGAAACCTCCAAAGAAAGAGATTCCACCACACTCTGAGGCAGCGTATTCTACTGTCAAACTGCTCTTACCATCCAGAAGTTCTTCCTAATGTTAAATATTCGTTCATCTAAATCATTGGTAAAGATGCTGAATAGCATTGAGCCCAGGACAGAACCTGTGGCACCCCACTAGTCACTTCTCTCCAGGATCAAAAAGAGCCTTTGCTGACCACCCTTTAGGTTTGGTTGGTTTGTTACAAATCCACCTAAAAGTAGCATTGTCTAGGCCAGATTTTAGCAGCTTTACTAGAATAGACATTGTCTCTTTTTTAAAAAATGGAAGAATATTTATTTAATAGGATGACCTATATATAGCACAGCCTTCCAGATGAAAATCTTTATGAGGTACCTTACAAGTAAGATAAACATAAGTTTAAAAAATATTTATAAAAACACTATGATCAACATGAAGAAGAACAGTTCATAAAAATCTGCCTCATAGGAGGATTGTTGGTAGAAAGCCTTGTGGGGTAAAAGAAGGATAGTACAAGTAGAACAAGAGCCTGGTCTTCTACTACATGCCCCTCAAATTGTCTCCACAAGGCAATTGGTGGTAATGACCTGTACTTTACAACTAAATGCATTTCCCCATGCTATCTGAACTCTGAGGACTGTGGTTTGTTCAGATATAGTCATTCAACCAAATATATCAAACTGTGTTTGAATCCAGGTTTGTTTTGATTAACAACAGTTAGAACAAACCATGGCTCCTTGAGTTTGGATACTGTGAAGAACTGTAATTCATTCTAAAGTGGAAATTTTCAGTCCACTTGTTATGCATATGAATGAGGGGAGAAGGAAAGCACAAGAGCTAGAAGTCATACATGCTTGTTCTAGTTGCAGTAAATTATGGTATGCTTAGGATTTACAGCCGAATAGGTTCTATACCAATGGTGGGTTCTGCATTGAATTTAGAACCACACACTCATGCATAATTGCTTCTTAAAAAGTTCTGATTTTGCCATCAAAAGTAGATGGCAAATCACATCAATGGGAAGAGAATTCCCAGGCTCAATTACAGCTATTTCCTTGGAATTTTTGGGGAGTGCACCTCTCATTTTCTCCCGATCTATGAAGCAAAAGCTATATAAAAGGCCTGCTCCCCTCTCCCTCAATCATCTCCCTTGCCACTGGTCTCATCTACTCTAGCAACTAATATGTTGCTTGCAGTTGGCTACTCAAGCTGAGACTGGTTGAGAAGAAGCAACACTTTTGCTCTCCCTCTCCCTTCTTCTTGTGCCACTGAAGGAGGAAACAGCTTTGCTTGGGCGGTTTATATGCATTTACTTTTATCCCCACCTCTCAGATAGGGTCAGTGGGTAATGTTATTTTCTGCAAAAAGCCAGCCTCTTTTGGGGGGTTGGCTGCAAACTTTGTGAATGTTTCTTTTCTTTTGTTCTTTATGGGGTTGGGAGCTGAAGGAAGGTTGCTGAATCCATTAATAATAGTGCAATAGTGATTATTATGTTGACAACCTATGCAAACCATTCAAAGTTGCAATCCTAAATGCTCTTTTTTCTAAGACTAAGCCTAAAGGCACCAGATTCTATCTGATCTTGGAGGTTAAACAGGATCACCTGTGTTTAGTACTTGGATGAAAGACCAACAACAAATACCAGGTGCTGTAGGCTGTATTTCAGAGGAAGGACATGGCAAAACCACCTCTGAGTAGTCCTTGCATTTAAAAACCCTATGCAATTCATGGGGTTGCCATAAATTTACAGGCATGCACACAGACACACACGTCCCTAGTGAACTCAATAAGGCTTAAATATCCAAGTAAGCAAGCTTCTGATTATGTGAAGAATCCACTTTATAACATAAATAGATATCTGGTTGGTGCTCTCTCGTGCATAGATATGCATAGTATAGGAATCTTGGAAGATAATATACAGTTGGCCCTCCATATTCACTAGGTTAGGAGTGCAGGACCCCTGCAAAAGTGGAAACAGTGCAAATATCAAAAGGGGGGTGTGTGCGCCTGTGGAAAGGGAGCCAGGATATGGTGGGAAGAATGGGCACCCAGGATCCATACCAGATCAGGGAAAGGAGAGGTACAGGGGGTGAGTAGGCATCGTGGCCTTATACTTCCTTTCTTTTGCCCACATCCTTCCTTAGGTGTGTGGGGAGCATTGGGACAGTGTTTGTGGTGCTGAGAAATTGGCCTGTGATTTGTCCTTAGCTGGCCAGGAAGCAGCTGGAAGAGGAAGAGGAGGAAGAGGAGAAAGAAGTAGAGGACCAAAGGAAGGTTTTTAAAGGACTGTATGGCCTGATTGGAGCTGTCAAGAGAGAAGCGTCCCTGGAAAAGAAGCATCAGGGGAGGGCAGGGTTGGAGAAACTCGCAAATAATCAAATCTGTGAAAGTTATACCTGCAAATGTGGAGGGCTCACCATAATCTCAAAAGAAAATGCAAAACATGTTTCCCTGCCAAGCTTGAGGTGTAGACAATCACATATACAGCACAGTCAATGGGAGGGCAAACTACTTCTATCATCCAACATCATTCAATCATCCTTAACTATGAAGAGTCTTACAAGTATGATGTGCAGTGGTGTATCTAGCCTAAACATTTTCTAGGGCAAATGTGGAAGTTGCGCCCCCACCTTCTTATCCCTACTTCCACTCCCACCTCTACATGCATCGTTTTTTTGCACATCCTGGCATTAGCGCCCAGGGCACATTTCTTACTTGACCCATCCTAGATATGCCTCTGACAATGTGTACTAAGAAGTCCCCTTCATTTGTTCAGTGCAGCTTACTAGTACATAAGTATGCATAGAATAGATTGCATGCAGCCTTTTTTATACATGAGAAAGCTCTACTGCAGTAGCTGTCTTAGCTCTTTTGTTGTTGCTGTTTGCATGTGATTGATCATTTTGTACCCTTCTCATTTTGTAATTCCTAATGGAGCTTAAGTACAGTAGTCTCTTGGTAGTTCAATCTGCCAGATCGTTTGGCGGGGGGGGGGGGCTCAGTCTCTCCTACCCTTTTCTTATGGGCATCTTGACACCTCCATGCCCCTCCCATTCCAGGGTCCATGCTCATGCCATGATCTTTGGTTTGAGAGGAGGCTGTAAAAATTCTTGCAGGGTCTGCTAAAAGGGTAATATTTCTTGGCATTACTAAGGTGAGTTCTAGCTATATCATTTTTATTTTATCTAAATTTTGCACCATTTTATTGCTTGCACCATTATGAGAGTTAAGAATTATTCATAGCAGACATGCTGAAAACAGGAAAGAGAAAATAGAGACTGAAAGGTAGATTGCTAAATTGCCCACCACAGAAAATGACAGAGTAAGGCCATTTCCGCACTAGACTCTTATAGCGCTATTATTCCACTTCCAACCTCCTATGGAATCCTGGGGTTTGCAGTTTAGGGAGAGGGCTTATTATTCCATTTACAACCTCCTATGGAGTCCTGGGGTTTAAACTGCAAACCCCAGGATTCCATAGGAGGTTGAAAGTGGAATAATAGCGCTTTAACAGTCTAGTGCGGAAATGGCCTAAGAGCTGAAATAACATCACCAAGAAATGAAATAGTTCAGGGGTTCCTGTGTGACCTAATTGTGTAGTAATACAGTTTAATTTGTTTATTTTTTTACAGCTGTGTCTGGTTGTTCCTATTAAGTTTTGATAGTCTGGTCAAGCTTACCATAGTGAACTCAACAGAACAGCACATCCATTGGTCCATATAGGAATCATCTTGAGGCCCAAGTACCCAATCCTGAGAAAGATCTTGAGGAGAAAGAGGACAAGGTAAGCTGACAGGAACCCACGGGTTTGGCACTGTGAAGCCAGTTTGGAAAGTTGGTCTGTCACATATATTTGGAATATATGAATAAAGTAGGCAGAAGTATATTTATACAGAGTTGAATCACACATTAACCCCTGAACTATTCAATCATTCACAGTTCCCCCAAACCCTTTTCAGTTTTCCCCTTGGCTGACTGTCCTATCTCTATTACAGCTTTTCCTTATCTCTAGGCCTTATCTCTTTCCCCTATATGTCTTATGTCAGAGACAAACCTCAGTTTTGTATCCTTTCACTCCTCTGTACCTTAAGCCTCCATCCTCTCTAAGGATCCTTGCCCCATCTCATACAAACTGAAAAGTTTCCTTTATAATTAGACATACCTTTGCTTTAGCAAATTCCTATATGGGGTATTCTTTCTCCCACTTTTTTTTTCTTTAGAAAGACATTGCTTGAAGTTGATATAATTTTATGTAACAGACAAAAGCTCATTGGATTGTGCATTTTACTATTTTTCTATAGGTTTCTTGTATGTAGCAGGAGGAAGCGATAGTTTGAGATATGCTAATGTGATCGTGAAGTATTGGCTTATCACTGAGATAGATAAGGTGCTTTTTTTTTCTTTTTGATGGGTTTGATACATTCCAAAAGGCAAATGGTTCTAACATTAAATAATTTTTCAAAATAATTGCAGCAGTAGGCTATGAAAACCCTAGTTCTTGTACCTGTAATGAAGGTTTTATTCTGAACATCCAGAAAAAGATTCCCGTGGGACAATAAACCTTTATACAGACTGTGAAAAATCTATTCCACTCTATTAAATGCAAAAAGAGCCAACATGTTATTTTGACAAGTAATTTCGTCCAACACTCTTTGAATATGAAGTATCTGTACAGTTTAGATAGGATTGCTACATTTCAGGCAAAATCAACAGAAAGAGTGCTAATGCGTTCTCAATAATAACACGCAAGTTTCACAACCCACAAAAGAATATCCTGTAATAGATGAAGCAGCACATCATAGTATATATTCAACCACATATCCCAAATTAATCCAAATGTTATCCTACCTAGCTACAGTCCATCCACCTATTTGTTGCATCCCCAGAATAAAATGAAAAATCAGCGTCAGTTTAATAATGGTCATTTAGACTGGGTTGGATCTAGATTGATTTAATCATTATTTACGCTCCTCACATTCCTTGGAACCAGGTAGTCATGTTTCAAGCTTGGAAGTTACTTTTCAAAAGTAATGGTTGCTATTATAGTTTTGTTTGTTGTTGTGTGCCTTCAAGTCATTTCTGCTTTATGGCAACTCTAAGGGGAAGCTATTATGAGGTTTTCTTGGCAAGATTGGTTCTGAGCGGATTTACCTTTGCCTTCCTCGGAGGCTGACAGAGTAGCACATGTCCAAGGTCACTCAATAGGTTTCCATGGCTGAGTGGGGATTCAAATCCTGGTCTCCAGTGTCATAGGCCATTTCCGCACTATAGTGGTATTATTTGACTTTCAACAGCCTATGGAATCCTGGGGTTTGCAGTTTAGGGAGGATCCTCAAAATTTGTCCTCAGCTGGCCAGGCAGCAGCTGGAGGAGGAAGAGGAGGAAGAGGAGAAGGAAGTGGAGGACCAAAGGAAGGTTTTTAAAGGGCTGCATGGCCTGATTGGAGCTGCCGAGAAGGAAGTGTCCCCTGGAAAAGAAGCATCTGGGGAAGGCAGGGTTGGAGGAACTTGCAAATAATCAAATCTGTGAGTTATACCTGCATATGTGGAGGGCTGACCATAATCTCCAAAGAAAATGCAAAACATGTTGAAAATGGAAAAATACCACTACAGTGGTCTAATGCGGAAATGGCCATAGTCCAATGCTCAAACCACTGCACCACACTTGCCAAATAAAAGTTTGTTTGTTGCTGTGACTATTTTAAGAGTAATTCTCTACTTCCATGTTTCTCAGAAGTAACTATGCTGCTTTTAGTTACCTTTGCAAAGTATCTGATCCTCCTAGCTGTTGGCTTGTGGTACAAGGAACACTTTCTTTCATTGCTTCGACGTCGGGAAAAGAGCATGAGGCAGCAGTACAGAACGAGTGTTAACCTAAGGTATTGGAGTCCACCCACAATGCCAGTGTCTCCTTAGAATTTGGGGGAATTATAGCTCAAAGCAGGCCTGTCAGAGGAGGGTAACAGCAGGCTCTTTTCACCTATACATACCAGTGCTTACTGTAAGGAGGACTCCAGTTTAAACAAAGTATTTTATTTGAATTGATAAACATATGAGAGAGCAGACACTCTTAAAAATCATACAGGACTACTGGAAAATGAGGTAGGAAAGGTTGGCTAGAAAGAGATTAGGGATGAAAAGGGTTATAGTTACCAGTCTTGAAGAAGAAGGTTGCAGCAGAGGGGCTCTGACAGTATCTAAGGGTAGCAAGGGGGAAGGAGCAGTCTGGATTATGTTCTATGTACTACAATTGGCTGGGAGCAAAGCTAGGATTTTTAAACCCTATTCCATAATCTTAATGGCTTTCCCATGGGATTGACAAAGGGTTCGAGAATGGGCTGATTGCTTTAATTCCGGAGTGACAAAACATGAATGGGATTCATGATAGTCTCTTAATGTTCAGTCAGGTGGAGTGTATAGGGAAGATCACCATAGGGCAAAATTGAGGTCTTTGATCGCTTTATCTGGGCAGTTCATCTTCCATTGCGTTCAAAAATGCAAAAAGCCTGAAGCGGTGAAGGAATTAGCACAAACCCATGAGTGTCACATTCTTCTGCACAATCCTGTCAGAGCTTTCACGACCCTGAACAAGTCTCCAGTGAGTATGACCTTGATCATGTTCTCCGGTCTGAAAACTGCATATCTCGTAGGAAGGGCCATAAAGTATGGTAATACTTGAACCATATCTCATGGGAAGGGTGGTAAAGTATGGTAATACTTGATCCACTTGAACCCATATGATATTCTTCCTTTTAGTAAGGTTGCAGCCTATATCTAGAAAAGTTTGTCAAACCTATACTTATAGCAGAAAAGTAGTGAAGCTATCCCTCATTAAGTTATGTTGAGTAGCAACCATGATACAATGTCGTTTTTAACTTTGTTATCTAGAGAAACAATTTATTACAAGTAAGAGCCACTGTGGTGTAGTGGTGTGAGCACTGGACTATGACGCTGAAGACTAGGGTTGGATTCCCTGCTCAGCCATGGAAACCTGTTGGGTGCCCTTGCCCTTGTGATAGGTTCACCATCAGTCGGAAACAAGTTGAAGGCACACAACAACAAATAGTTATTGCTAACAATTGTTTCCAAGTGCAGGCCTTGATTTCAATGGGCCTAAAGCATGAATAACTCTGGATCCAAGGCCACTGTTTCCATCATTTACATTCCAATTTCTAAAGATGAAAGGTAGGACTGTATGCATGGCAGATATGGCTTAGAATCCCATTGGCTAATCCTAACCAAAGTAGACCCATTATTTCAGTTGTTAAATGGTGAGTCAACATGTAGGTAAATCCTAATAATTCCATGAGTCTACTCAAGTTAGGCCAGCAACAGGATTCAAGCATTGTATGGTATATAGGGAAGGAACAAAGGAGTAGTGAGCTCTGCATGGGTGGACATCCATTGGATCTTCATGGGGCTCCTTGAAAAGGCCAGGAAATCCCCTGCCAGAGAACGTGAGAGGTAGGACCTCCATCTACTGCAACACAATCCCCAAGGGCAGTGATATTTTCTTATACTAGTAAATACCTATCAGGAAAATTGAATAACAATGAAATTAGTTTGGTGGCAACATAGATTGCAATAAGCTGATTAATACAGATTGAATTGATGAACACATTATTTGTAATTTGAAAAATTTATTGTTACCACATGGCATTTCCATTCTTTTGAGATATAATGCATTGCAACAAAATCTAGAGAACTCCATTTTATGGACAGTGTTCCACAAATATGAACGAGCTACAAGCAATATAAATGAGTGACAAGCTGACATTTCCTGGCAAAATTACTGGACTGTTTTGTCACCACAAGATAGCGATAACATATAACTGATTTAAATTTAGACTTATGTCCATCACAACCTGATGACTCTGTTTTTGCTTTGGAATTATGTTTGTTGTGTCTCACATTATGCTGTATATCAACTTAAAGTGTTGGGGTTTTTTTTGTTTTTGGCCCTTTCTGCATCTTACCTTTTTTCGGCGCTGTGGTGCAGGGATTGTGTGAACAGCCTCCAGCGAAAGGCTCTTGAGTCCCCACTGCTTCAGCTCCACACGAGCTGCCTGCTCCCGAACAGGCAGCACAAGAGCCCCATCTCTTCCTTCCACTGTGCAGCCTGGGAGTTTCTCAGGCTGTGCTGGGGCAGAAAGCGTGACCGCTGCAGCTCCGCGCGATGCTTAAGAGGCGCTTTTGCATGGCAAATGCCACGCGGAAAGGGCCTTTGTTTTTGTTTTTATTTATTTTATTTTTTTTGTATTTGCTGCAATAAAATGTGGGCAGTTTTACAGTTGTGTCCTTGGTTTCACACAACCTGCATTTGATGTTAGGTCGATGGCAACTTGCATGATTTGAATCAAGCACCCTGAGGACCAAACAAGACATGACAATGGAAATGTGTGAAAGCACTTTGCACTGTGCCTGTAAATTTTTCTGTCTCTGCTGTCCCCTTCAGAACTGATCATAGTGAATAAAAATAACTCAAAATTTTATTTTGCCACCTGAGTCATGTGTCTTCTTTTTTTTTCAGATTTTTTTAAATTATTATTATAAAAAGCATTTCAGTAAAACAACATATTTGTGATTGATACAATAAATAAGTAGTACAACAGTTAGAGATAAAAACCTAAATTTACTTATATACTCTATATCTTCATCCCTATCTTCCCCATCAAGACTTTACTTCTGACTAGATTGTCTTTAGAAAAATATGCTAACATAATAAATGAGGATCTGCCTTCTTTTAAAAGAGTGAAACCCAAAGAGGCTAGAATTGATTTGTCTAATGAGAATACTAGGAGAACACACCAAAGCTTGATAGTCAGATGATAGAGCTCTCCAAAGCTCCATGCTATTTTAATGACAGCTTTTTGACAAGGATAGCTCCATAGAACATGGTTTAATTTTTCCATAGCCTTGAAGCTTATGAAAAAATATATATATACATATTCATCATAGAGATGACTGTTCTGCTAGAGTAAGGAAGCAGAAGTAAAATCTGTGTGCTTCCAAGTTTCCCTGATCAAAGATTATATTCATGAATTTTAAAATTCTAGATGCTTTGCTGTTGCATTCCAGTGTAAAGTATATAACTAAACAGACAAATTAAAAATGAATTGGAGCTTTCAGTTCCCCTCCTGTGAAGCTATCCCAGATGAATTGAAGTGGAAAAATGAATAAAGCTCTATTTAATGAATGCTGATCTAGCGAGGATTACTGTAACACTCTGGTGCCAGTGCTTGTTCAGGTTTCTCTTCCACCACTGTCGCCCTGCTACTCTGTAGATAGCCCTGGAATGAGACAGTTGATTTTCTCAGCTGTTTGCAAAGCCATTTCTTTTAAACAAGGCAAACTGCTTGAACCATAGGCCCAATTCTTCAGTAAAATCAGAAATGCTCAGGGATGCAATGCCTCCAAGGTTGACAGGATCAAAGCCCAAGACTTCTTTTTCATTAGCAGGGACTGTTTTACCACCTGCCACTCTCCTTGGACTCCCCTGTTCCCTCTGAGTTTAGCTGCATTCCACACCGTAGGGAGGAGAATGGATTTTCCCAGCACTTGTGTAATGGTATGAGCAATCCTCATAGCAATCCAAAGTATTTTGGGGAGCGGGGAGTCTGGTCTCGAGTACGCAAGACCCGTTGGCTTCACAAAAGACATGCTCCTGGTAGAGATAAAAAAATGACAGGATTCAGAGCGGATGTCCACATCTTTTTACTCTCCCTTGGGGTGTTGCTATGATGACTGTCATGACAGTATCCTGCAACTCACAATTTACAATACATCGCTGCAGGGGCATCAACAGAGCACCAAGTGGGCTTAGTCTACAAATGGAACAGACTGAAGTGGGAATCAAGCAGTAGACAATATGATTTCCAATTTCAGATGCAGGGGGAATGATCCCACTCCAGAGAGAGAGAGAGAAGACCAAAGCCAGTTCAATCACCCACTGAAGTGTGCTTCTTCAGGCCATGGTTCAACCAGAACCCACTCTCTTTGCCTGTCTCCTATCTCTGAAGTGTTGGGAGCCTTGAGAAGGTTGAGGGAATTTTGTGGGCCCAGTAATGAGGTCTGCTGGGCCAAATTTGGCCTATGTAGGAGGTTCTCCGCTGCTCTGCCTGAAAGAATATCTGTACATAAATCGCTAGCATTATAGGAAAACCAGTAGACTACAAACTTCCCATTTTGTGGGCTTATTTTGTATTCACAGTTTTTTTAAAAAATGCAATAAAAGATAATTGTACCACCTGTGGTGTGTGATCCTCAGTGATCGACTGCTTTCTTCATTGTGTAGATCATTTCTCAATACTCAGAGCATCATAAGCAAGCAAAGATCATACCTTCCAATATTTCACAGATGAAAAATGGGACACATGTGGCAGTCAAAAGAGTGTGACCAGGCAACAAGAGGGCAAAAGTTATTAATGGAGAAGAACGCACAAAATTACTAGAAGCAGAGAAACCCTGGAATAAATTTTTGAGTTTAGGAGGTGCAAGTCTCGCCTCCTCCTCTCTTCTCCCTCCTGCTGAATTAAGTGCAAACGACTTTTTCACTTTGAACTCAGTTTACAGCAACTGGAGTAAGGTGTGGGCGAAAGGAAAAAGTGAGAGGAAGAGAGAGAGAGAGAGAGAGAGAGAGAGAGAAACTAGGACATTTTAAAAGCAGCTGAAAAAGTGGGATGGAAGAATTGGGGATGTCCCTGCCAAACCAAGAAAGTTGGAAGGCATGGAAGATGTTTTAGACAAAATTGACAGATACTAGCTTGTACAACAGTAACAGGAGTTTGAAATGGTGTTTCCTAAGCAAGGCTATGGAGACAAGCAGTTGTGGGAAGCCACCATTTTAGACAGAGATTGGAATCTGTTTGCTATGCTGACTATGACAGTTGCAACCTACAGACAACCTACCTTGGAGGTCATATGGGGGTTGCATGATTCCCCCACTGCAGTACATGCACACACACATAACAATGGTGGAAAGACTGCTTCTTCCAGATCAGAGATGAGCCACATGTAGCTTTCCAGATGTGCAGGCAGCATTTTCCATTATTTGTCAGCTCTTACTGTGCTGAATAGAGCCAACGGTTTGTTTGAATAATTCACTTTAAAATAAGTTATTATTACATGTTAAACTGCATTGGTTCATGATTACAGTTTTGTTGGACAAAAGGGACAATAAAAGATTCGGAGTTTGAGGCCATTTCCACATTACACTGTTATAGTGCTATTATTCTACTTTCAACCTCCTGTGGAATTCTGGGGTTTGTAGTTTCCTGAGGCCAAAGAGCTCTCTGGCTGAGAAGTCTAAATGCCCCTCCCCAAACTGCAAACCCCAGGATTCCACAAGATGTTGAAAGTGGAATAATAGCACTGTAACAGTGTAGTGTGGAAATGGCCTAAGAGTCCTGTGATCGTTTCCCACAGCCAGGAGCACTGAGGATCAAAATGAAAAGAAGAGTCACACCAATTATATCAGAACTCTCTTTTCAACTGTTTTTCCTCCCTAATAAACTGCGAGTTACTAGAATCAGCAGTTCTAAGTTCTCTCGGTTGCTACAACTATTGAACTTCCCAGTATTTTTGTGTCAGTCTATCAATGTAATCTGGGCACCCTGCTGATCTGCAAGCAATTCACTGCATTCATTCAGCATGCATTGCCTAAGACCGTCAATTCATCCTAGACCAGCAGAGAGCAAATACATCACGTACAAGCAACACTGGGGGCACACAAAAAGAGTAGGATCATTAGCAGGCAACCAAAGGCTCTGAAAAGAAAGTTGGCACAGCCCCATACAGTAGCAAAAGTGCCAGGTTTATTAAGAGAAGGAAAGGAAAAGAATTTTGTTTGATGGGGACAATGAATGTTATTTATAACCTGCTTCTTTCCCAAAACTGAGGCTCCTGGTGGTTAACAAATTAAAACAAATACAATATAGTATTGCAGAAATATGCAACAGGCTAACAGTAAACTGTCAATGACATTAAGAAGAATTTAAAATGTATACAGTCAGCCCTCCACATTTGCAGGTTTCACTTTTGTGGATTTGATTATTCACGGATTATTTGCTGACACATCTGCTGCCTCCCAATGCCATTTTTAATAGAGACTGCAAGTCTCATGAGACTGAGAAACTGCAAACGAGGCTCATAAGTCCTTATTGAAGGTGGTGTGGGGCAGCGGTGGAGGTGGCAGTAAGCCCCACCAGCCACCTATTTCCGCCTTGCAAAGGAACTCTGATACCTCAGAGGAATCCACGGTGGGTTGAATATGGTGATCATACTTCTTTGTGTGTTAAATATGGTTTGGGAGGGCCTAGAGTTGTTCACGGTTTTTCCACTTTCATGGGAATCCTGTGCCCCTAACCCTAGCAAATGTGGAAAGATGACTGTAAAGAGAATGTAAACAAATCACAAAAATATTCCAATTAAAATAGTACAGCACATTTTTAAAACCTTTTTTTAAAAACCCTCAGTTCTCCAAGTTTGTTGGAATTTAAAAACAAAAAAGTCTTTGCCTACTAGACACTAAGGAGGGGGCCATTCTAGCTTCCCTAAGAAGAAGGTTCCAGAGCTTGGAGGCAGCCACCAAGAAGGCCCTCTTGTGTTCACATCAGTGGTAGCTGTCAAGTTAGTGGGACTCAGAGAAGGACCTTTTCTAAGAATTTCAGAGGCCAGCGAGGATTATATTGATCCAGAGAGCCTGAATCTAAGACCATTTCCTCATGGGGTAAGTAAAACAGTGCAGTGCGTCCTCCATGGAGGACGTCTGAACCTTGCAGCGGACTGGGTCCAGACTACTTACCGTAGATCTGCACCTCAGTCCACTCCGGAATGACCCCAAGTGGTCCTTCAGCGTGTTTTTGAAAGACCTGACTTTTCCAGTCTTTCAAAATGCCGGTGAGTGCCATTGCGTTCCTGCTCTCTGATGCAGATTCGCAGGCTCGCACCAATGCGAGCCTGCGATCTGTGGAAGGCGGGCTTTAGGCTGGCGAGCTTCAGTGGTTGGTCGAGACCCACGACCAACCGGAAGCTGCCATTTTGGACGCTGGAGCAGTGCGGATCTACGACCACGCACTGCTCCACCTCACCCCGGACCGGACCAGACTGGACCGCCAGAAGATCCAGTGAGTAGCAGCAGGGAGCGATTCCCTCGCCGTGTGCGGAAATGGCCTAAGCTGTATCAGGCTTTATAAACCATAACCAGCACTTTGATTTGTGCCTGGAAACAAACCAGTAGTCAGTCAAGCTGTTGTAACAAAGGAGTTGATTTGTCAGAAATCAGCCATTTTACATGTTTTGAGACTAGGTGCAAAACGAAGCACACATTACTTCCTGAATCTAGATATTCATGAAGCCTGTAATGTGTTCCAGAAAAATAGCATGCACACAAAATAATGTACATATTTTACCATATGAGGAACTAAAAAATGCATGCAGTTGAAAAATACACACAAACACGTTCCAGTCAATGAACTGTGTACCTTAAGTTAAAATGGACAAATATATGCACATATTAGGAAAATATGTGTTTAAAAATGCCTACAAATTCCAATGCAGGAAGGAAAAGCAGAAAAATCTTGCAAACTTTTATGTACAAAAAGTGGGGTGAGAATGCAGGTGAGATTTGGAGAAACACAACAAAACAGAGCCAGAGTTTTTCACATCCTTGTTCGAGGTGTAACGTTTTATTTTTAAAAGGTAAAGGTTCATACAATCTGAAGAGAGTATAATGTTTTGTAATACCCACCATCCTTAGACAAAATAAAAAATGGGCCATTCCACATACGGACATCCTCAATGCCGGCAATTGTACCTTATTTCAACCCTGGTAAAAGGAGAGCATCCTCAACTACACCACAGTGATGTAGCTATGGAGAAGGGGATGAAATCAGGCCCTCATAAGAATTCTGCCCTCCAATGAAATTTTCTTTCAGTCTCCAAATTTCTAGCATCTTTGCCTGTCCCTTTTCTTTGGACATCTAAACCATATCTGTAAATGCTTAACTGAAGTTTTAAGTTACTGCAATGCAGAAATTTGGGGACTGAAGGGAAATTTCATGGGGATCATTATTATTGGGGGGCAAGGCTCTAATTTTGCCTCCCAGCTATATCCTGGTGAAGGCAGCAGGCTTCTTTGGGGAGTCCCTGGCAGACTTTGTGCCATACACAACTCCATCCTACAACAGAGGAGAATGGTGGAGGGCAAAAGAGGAACAGACAAGGTTTGGGCTCGACAGTTACCCAACATCTGTAACCCACAACAATGGCTTCAATCTAATTATAGGGCTGGCTCTGTCACAAAAGTTGCACTTCTTGAGCCTGACACAACTAGGATCAAAATAGAAATAGCTGTGGGAAGCCGTTTTATTCAGACTTTGGCCCTGAAAAATATGGCTCCTCATTTCAGCAGTGGTTTAGAACCCTATAAAATGGAGCAAAAATATTTGCCAAGTGAGATTGAGGACAGGGAAGACTTGTCAGGGATTCCAGGCAGGGAACCCTGGGAAAATGATCAGGCCACTGCAAAGATGTTGCATCATGCCCCAGCTGTGGGTAATTGCAAGGTTGCATAAGAAACTGGGGTCGTGTGCAGAGGGAGGTGTGCAAACCTCTACCTGATTGGTTGTAGATGTGTATATAACAAAGCAACGCCAGTATGTATTTGTCTGTTGACCAAACCTGGTGTCTGGCGCAAGCTTTTGTCCGTCTGTCCTATGTTTTGTATATAACGGAACTTTGCTGCAAGATAAAGTGCCTCCTGTTTTGGAAGAAACTCCTCCGTGTGTGAGTATCCTTACTGGGGAACAAGGCTGCTGCTGCTGGCTCGCTGAACTCTGGTTTTTCCGCTGCATTTCCATGGGGCTGAAACTCCTATCATCCTCAACAAGGCTGCCCTCTTTCTCACTAGCTTCATGGTTTCTAATCAGCTACAAGTTACCATGTCATCATCACCCTGTCTTTGTAGCCTTAATACATTTGAACTGACCTTAACAGGAAAAAAATTAATATTCTGTATTTACACATCCAGAATTTGTGTTTTTGAGCCACCCTCTGCTACCATGAGCACATGAGATAGTCAAATGTTGCCAAAGTTTAAATGGCATACAAAAGAACACTGTGCACACAGGTGGTACCACTTCTACCACCAAAATTGCTGGCTTGACTGCAACAGTGGGTATGCATGTACGCCCTGGAGAACTGAGCTGATCAACTTATACATGGGAAACATGCCATTCTAACAGATGGGCCTGACTGAAGAACTCCAGGAGGTTGTATGTACGCAACAAATATGGATGATAAGGGCAGAACTCCTGCCAGATTCATCCAAACAGCTGCCCATTCTTCATTTACATGCAATGTGGATAAACACTGCTGCTTTAATCAAACCTGATTGTGTCAGAAGCATGATTTCTGTAAAGCATGAAATAATCTATGAACTTGTGAGACTGTGCTAAGCGATAGTACAGCATCCTTTTTGAGTGTATTAACTTTAAAAGCATATAAATATCAAATACCTATATACTGTATTCTTCAACATCAAGCAACAATAACACAGCTATAATAAATTAAAGATATGTATGTAGACATTTGTCTTAGCTGGCAATAATGAATTAAAAAAACAAAAACAAAGCGACGTAATAGTTGTAATAAATTCTAAAAATTGGTGGTCAGAATTGTTTATCCCTATAGCCATTGTTGAACTGCAACTCCCAGCAGCCTTAGTCAGCTTAGCCAGTATACTGGGAATAACAGTGCAACAACATCTGTAATGCTGCATAATTTACCTAAACCTCCAGAAGTATTATGGATATGTATGTTCACATACTGTATTTTCCCTAATCCAAAGTAGACTTTTGCTTCCTCTCTCTGCTGTTACCGAGAAGCTTAATTTTAAGACCAGGAGTAGATTAGATCTCTTTAGACTAGTCTTCTTCCATCTGACACCTTCTAGAGATTTAGACTACAACCCCCATCAGCTGCAGCCAGCAAGGAATGGGAGGAGGTAAATGGGGATGGGAGGCATGTGTGCGCCTTGTGAATAATCAAATTCACAAAGGTCAAACCCATGAATATGGAGGGAGGATTGTAATCTTGAAACTTATCCAGTTGTTTTATTCTTATCATTACCAAAGTATGTTTCAAGTAGAATTAAAGCTCTTGGAGGACCTTCTGTTCTACTTAATTTTTTGAGAAAGGAAGTTATTTGTATCATTTAATCAAGTAGGATCTATTGGTCTAAGTTTATTCTTAAGTAAGTCTAATTGCATAGGTTTACCATTTGTAAGTAAATCCTTTATTTTATATATTTCTTTATCTCTTCATCCCTTCTATTGACTATATTTATCAATTGGGGTTGGAATCTAGCCTGTTTCTAACAACAGAAATTAAAGATTTATATGCACTACTTCTGTCTGTGCATTGATCCCAGAAGTTTAATCGAGTGTGTATATTTGCAGTACTGCTCTGATGAACCTCAATATTCTGATGTAACTCAGCAGGTCCATGTAGAACATCTAGCATTCTACACCCCTACAGTAAAAGTCAAACAAGTATATGCTGTGTCTCTCCAAATATATAGTTAATATTCATAATGCTATACCTAGTTATAACAAACTATATATTTTATAATCTAAGTGCTGAGCCATTAAGCAAGTGTGAATAACCTCTAAAAAATTTTCTGATTTATTGGCTAGACTATTGACATTAGAAATGGTACGTTCTTCATAAGTGTACAAAAACCCAGTCTGTCTTCTGTAAGCGGGTTAATTTTACTGGTTTTAGCTTTTTCATAACCATATGAGATCATTTTCGGTCTTTCTTTCTGGAAACATTTAATCAAGAGTCCCAAATGCACATTTTCATATTATCCTCTCTGTAAGAAACTCTGCACATGCTCTGAAATACATGATTCTACTGAAATAGGTAAAAATGTACTAACTGAGTTATATTGATTTGATTTTTATTTGAAATTCTATGGCTTTCCTCCTTCTCTTTTTCACCCCCATTTCCACTCCTTTTCCTAAACAAACTTCTTTATATCCGGACAGTTGGTTATGTTGTTTTACAAGAGGTTTTTTTCCCCCTCCCTTCAAACTTTGCTATGTGTAAGATTTCACAGTTGCTAAGCTACCACTTGTATCCTTGTATTTCACATGGTTTTATGTGTCTTCTAAGGTCTGTGCAGGTAATTTTAAAACACCTTTGTTTGTAGGGCTGGGCTGAAGGGAAAGCTCTCTGGTGGAAGGGCTCGGACACTTTTTAAGCAGTTGTCCATACTAGGATACACTAGAGAAACCATGGAGGAGAGAGGTGCTTGTAAAGAATGGTATTTGCTTGCTGGGATTTGCTTGTAAAGAAAGTCCTCCCCTCCCCAGGTGTAAACACACTGTCCAATTGAATTATAGTAAGTTTCGTACATTAACACCATTATTTTAGAACACCACCCCTTTGCAAATTATCTGTCTGCCCTACTGTCTACTGGAAATTATTCACATCATACCATTTAATATTTGGCATTCCCAAACCGTCTTTCCCTTATACTTGATAGTGCAGCATCATCTGCCTTTCTGATTCTCTCAAAAAAGGCCCAGCAAAACTTGCCTGTACAGGCCTTTTCTATCTCAACAAGTTAATAGGTAAAGAAACTTGTTCTGCAGGCTCCTCTCTAGCTTATAGAAAGCACAGTTACTTGTTAAGAGACACTCTACTGAACTCATAGGCATCTATGTAAATTGCTTTTCACTACAATGAAGAAAGTATTGCCCAAGAATGGGAAAAGAAACCTGCAAATGGACAATGTGAGAACAATTTAGTTCAGTAATTCCTGGACTGGAGCCATATTACATAGCTATATGAAATAAATTCATCACAAAATGAATTTCTTTTGAGCTCATGCATCCACCCAGAGTGTGGACTGCCCATTCTATGTCGGTATGATTCATTATTTTGGCCTCGTCTCCTTCTAAATCTTCACTGAGGATAAATCATTTGGCGGCAGTTCTCCCTTGGATCATTTGGTTGTTCCTGATGCCTCAGAACTATCTGCCTTAAAAGATGAACACGCACAACAGTGACTCCCATAAACAACGTGTGACTCAGGTAGATGCCTAGAAAACAAGATTTAACAACAAAATTGAAAATCTTTCCAATCCTCATCTCCAAGATGTGATGGTGGCTTTAAAGAATGAGAGAGAGAGAGAGAGAGAGAGGAAGAAACACATTGGAATCTAGAGCTCTGGCAGTTAGCTATAAAATCAGACACAGCTAATGACCACTCTAGTTTCTTTCAGTACATGGAGGAAAATTCTGTAACATATGTCCAAGTTTTCCCTTACAAGTATGAAAAATGGAAACTTACTGGTAGCTAAGCAACCAGATGTTTGTAAGCAGCCATATGTTCTGCTATAAGGCCAGATTCTGTGCTGCATCATCTGAGAAACCCAAACTATACACTTCTTTTTATTATGGATTGATTGATTTTTAACTTTAACATTTCAATATGTGATCAAAATGCAAAGAAACAGGAGAAAAAGAGAGAAAAAAGGAAAAAAAAGGGAGAAAAGGAAAAAGAAATACACTCCTCCCTTCACATTCACTGGTTTGACCTTGGTGAATTTCATTATTCGCGAGGCAGATGTTTGCCCCCCATTTTCCTCCTCCCATCCCTTGCATTCTTCAGCCCAGGCTTGCCAGGCTTGTGTTTACACTTTTTTTTCCCTTTTGGAGGAGCAAAGCCCCCTCCCACTGCTGAAGGGGATTAGCTGCTGATTGGTCAGGTGCTCTCTTCACTCCTACTCCTCCTTTCTCAAGATGGCTGCTGGAAGTAATCTGAACTCTCAAACTCCTCTCTTCTCTGTCTGAGGGGAAAGTACCAGCAAGCTTTTTAGTTTGTCTTTTTCCTCTCTTCCCCCAATGCTGTGGCCAGAGGCAAAGGAATGGGGGTGAAGCTCTGGAGGGGAAAGTGAGGGGAATCATAGTGGGAGCTATTTGTGGTTTTTCCACTTTCATAAGGGTTCTGTGCCCCTAACCCTTGGGAATGTGGAGGAGCTACTGTATAACTAAAACACAATAGGGCTCTGACTCTGCCCCCACCTGCAGCCTTGACTGTAATGAAAATATTATTCTAGGATTATAAATCTTGCTAGATAATCCTACTAGAATTATGAATAACCATAACCACAGATTATTACATCATCAGATTTCTCATTGCTCAAAAATCCATAAATGGTTTCCAGTCTTTCATTGGTATATCCTTCAAAACCCACACAATTTGGGCCAAATCAGCAACCTTAACAATCCAGTCTTCTGTCATCAGTACTTCAATTCATTTCCAAGTTTGAGCAAACAGCATTCCTACTGTTGTTATCATGTATCAGAGAAGTAATCTACAGTTACAATCCAGTTCTTTTTCTAAACATCATATATATATGTGTGTGTGTGTGCGTGTGCGTGTATGTATATGTAAATATAAACATATAAATCTTAGACTGGTAACTTTTTGCCTTCTCACAAGTCCAACACATAGGAATAAAAAAGGAGCTCTTCTTATCATTACATCCCCAACATCAGTTTGAAAAGTCTGGGAAATTTTTGACAGCTTGTTTGGGGTTAAATACTGTCTGCACATTATCTTATACAAGTTTTCTTTTAAATTCTTACAC
Source organism: Cyclura pinguis (assembly GCA_030412105.1). Classification (NCBI taxonomy): domain Eukaryota; kingdom Metazoa; phylum Chordata; class Lepidosauria; order Squamata; family Iguanidae; genus Cyclura; species Cyclura pinguis. The sequence goes on from CM059602.1 coordinate 157,295,930, forward strand.
CGAGTAAATTTTGTGTCTTTGGACCACATTTTTCCACACATCCATATGGACATCAGGCCCAAAACTTGGGGCCCACTTTATCATGTACTCTTTTACAGGTTCATCTTCTGTCTCCAGTTTCAAAAGCCATTTATATACTTATTAAACTACATAGTCATTGTTTTTGCACAACTGTGAGTAAAATTCACTTCTATGGCTGCATTTCTCTTGGCTTGGTCAAATCTTTCCTTAAGATGCATATTAGCAAATCAGTTAAGGTCTTTTTCTTCCTTAAGAATAATCTCTCTGGATGTAAACTTTGAGCTATCTTGCTCAAAATATAAAAGATTTTCATGAAGTGACCATTACCAATTTTTTAAAATTTATTTATTTATTTATATATTTGGAATTATCACAACAAAAACGAGTATCCAAAAACATCCATTGATAAAAGAAGTATACAAGAATAACTACACACACACACACACGTATATATATACATACATATATATACATATACACACATACATAGATACATACATAAATAAAGTTTGTCAGGTTGTCATTGCATCTATAGCTCATCTATAACTGGCTTGATCCATATTTCCAAATACATACATCCTTTTAATTACACAAACAAAAGCTCAATTGTATTATCTTATTTAGATATTAACACAGATTCTTCTTACATAATTTTTTTCAGCTTGACCAACATTTTGTACCTCCCTTTTAGTCTGTAAGACTAGCTATCGTTAGATCTCCCCATCTGCTTCTTATATAGTTAATTAAGGGGTCCCATGCTTTTGTATAGGAGCTCATCAATGTTCCTCTTACTAACATAGTCAGTTTGTCCATTACTACATGTCTAGAAGTTTAATTAGCCATTCTTCTTCACTGGGGATATCAGGTTGCTTCCAATTTTTTGCATATGTGATTCTAGCTGCAGTGGTCATATAAAATAATAGTATCCCATTTTTTTTCCTACGCTCCCATCCATCATACCCAGCAGATACAATTCTGGTTTCATTTTCAACCTTATACCCACATTTTTTTTCTATTAACATGTGGATTATTTTCCAATATTTTTAGCTTTGGGGCAATTCCACCACATGTGAAAAAATGTTCCCCTTTCCTCCCTGCATTTCCAACATTTATCATCCATAGTTTTATACATTTTTGCCAATCTATCAGGGGTTAAATATCATCTTAGATACATCTTACAAGTATTCTCTTTTATATTTTGGTTAGAAGTATATCTTAAGCCCTTATTCCAAATTTTTTTCCATTTCTCATATACAATAGGATGGCCTACATTACGTGCCCATTGGATCATTGATTCTTTAATAATTTTCTCCTCAGTCTCCCACTTAAGGAGCAATTTGTATATCTTAGATATAAATTTCGATTTGTCATCAAGTATTATCTGATCGAATTCTGTTCTTTCAATTTGAAATCCATTCAATTTTTTTTCTATTTTCCATTTCTCTTTTAATTGTCTATATAGTGACCAATGGCATTTCAGTCCATCTTCCCTAAATTCATCCTGAGTTTTGCAATCCGCTTCTTTTCCTTGTAATTTTATCAAATCTCCATATGAAATCCATCTTCCGTAGAATATATTTTCTTTGTTATAAAAAGCTTCATGAGGTGAAAGCCATAATGTGGTTTTAAGGTAAAATCTCAATCTGTATTTTTTCCAAACCTTCAATAACAGTTTCCTTATATAATGATTGTTAAATTTACTATGTACTCTATCCTTATCATATCCAACATAAGCATGCCATTCAAATGCTAATCCTTCACCCTCTAATTTCAATAATTTATTTTTATTCAACTTAATCCAGTCTTTAAGCCATTCAAGACAACATGAATGAAAGTAAAGTTGTAAATTTGAGAGATCCAGACCCCCCCTCTTTCTTTTGCATCACACATTATTTTATATTTAACTCTCCCCCCCCCAAGATAAAATTGAGTATATCTTTCCACCAATTACTGAAAACACTCTCATTTGTAATCACCAGTATTGTCTGGAACAGATATAGAAATTTAGGGAGAACTGACATTTTAATTGTGGATATCCTTCCCAAAAAGGATAAGTTCAAATTTTTCCATTTCCTTAGATCATTTTTGATCTCTTTCCATGTTTTTTCATAGTTATTTTTATATATGTCAGAGTTTTTCATCAAATAGATCCCTAAATACTTTACTTTTGTTGAAATTGCATATCCAGATTTCTGACTGAATTCCTTCTCCTCCTCTTTACTGATATTCTTTGTCAGTAAATTGGTCTTTTCTTCATTTATTCTCAATCAAGAGAGTTCACCAAATTTTTTTAGATAAGTTTTCAATTCATCCACACTTCTAATCGGGTCCTCTAATATTATAGCAATATTGTCCGCAAACAATCTTATCTTGTATTCTTCACCTTTTAATGCCTTTGATTTTATTATTTGATTTGATACTTGTAATCAAAACTTCAATAGCTGTTAAAAATAATAATGGGGAATTGGACATCATTCCTCTAGTAATTTGTATTTTTTCAGTCTTTTCCCCATTTATTAATATTTGAGCAGTCTGCTTCCGATATATAGTTTTTATACTTCTCATAAAGTGACATCCCACATCAATTCTTTTTAATACTTCAAACATGAAGTCCCAACTCAAGCTGTCGAAAGCTTTTTCAATGTCAAGAAATAATAATGTCAATTTCTTCCCAGGTTGTGTCTCAAAATACTCAATAATATTTGGAATATATCTCATATTTTCTTTTAAGTGTCTGTTGGGTAGGAAACCTGCTTGTTCCTCACTCATTAATTCTTTTAAGATTTTCTTCATCCTTATTGACATAATTGATGTAAAAAAATTATAATCCACATTAAGTAATGATATTGGTCTGTAATTTTTAACCACTAATGGGTCCCGATCCTCTTTAGGTATCAAAATTATGTAAGCTTCGTTCCAGGACCTAGGTATTGTTTCTTCAAAGACAGCATTCATTGTTTCCTGGAATGGTAATAGTAGTTGGTCCTGTAGAGCTTTATAATAGATTGCAGATAACCCATCTGGCCCTGGTGCTTTCCTCTTTTTTCTCTGTTCTATGACCTCTACTATCTCCATTATTGTGATTGGATTATTAAGACTCATTCTTTGTTTTCTGTTAATTTCTTAATTTCTGAGTACTCTAAATAATGTTGGATATCTTCAATATCAGTCTTTTTGCTTCGATAGAGATTGGAAAAATAGTTGGTGAATATTTTCTTGATTTTTCCAGAATCTGTATAGATATTTTCTCCACTTTTGATTTTTGTAATCATTTTCTTTTCTTTTCTCTTCTTTAGATGATAGCCCAACCATTTTCCTGGTTTATTTGCTCATTCAAAATTTGTTTGTTTCAAATACAATAATTTTTTGCTAATCTCTGATGTCAAGTCAGCATCCAACTGATTCTGTAACACTCAAATTTCATTCTGAATAGCTTTACAAGCAGGTTTTTGTTTTAAGTCGATTTCCTTTAACTTTATTTGATCATTTATTTTCTGAATTTTCTCATTTCTTTTCCTATTTAGAATTGCATTTTGTTATATAAAGAAACCGTGGGTCACAGCTTTGCTAGCATTCCAAACATTTCCAATATCTGTTTCTTTATTCCAGTTTTCAACAAAATATCTCTGTAAAGTCTGTTTTGCTCGCTCAAGTATATTTTCATCCTGCAACAATCATTCATTCAATCTCCAATTAAAATCTCTTGTTCCAAATTTTAAATGTAGAAGCACCACATTATGGTCCTATAAATTCCTTGGGAGAATATCCATTTCTTTTATATTCTTAGATAACAACTTAGAAACTAGAAACATATCAAGTCTGGATAACAATGACTGTCCATCTGAATAGAAAGTATAATCTTCTTTCTTTCCATAAAGGTGATGCCATGCATCTAACAGATATAGAGTTTCCATCATCTCCTTGAACGATCTAGGGAGTATCCCTTGGTTTTTCTTAATAGTCTTGTCCGATTTATGATCTACCAGTGGGTCTATCACTCCATTCCAATCTCCAAGGAGAGTTATTCTGTCACAGTCAACTTCCATAACTTGGGCTTCTAGATTTTTGTAGAATTTGTCTTTTCCACTGTGAGGGCCATAGACTCCGACCAAAAGTATTTTTTGGTCTTGCCATTTAATTTCGACCCCTATATATTGTCCTTTCTCATCTTTAAACATTTCTCGTGCTTCAATTCTATTATTGACATAAATTACCACTCCTTTTTTTCTTCTTACTTGCTGCAGCAAATTCATTTCCTAGTTTTTTATTTTGCAGCAATTTCATTTTCTCTCTTTTTAGCCTTATTTCTTGCAAACAGATTATGTCACATTTTTTCTTTTCCAAATAGTGGAAGATCTTCCTCCTTTTTTCAGGGGTGCTTATCCCTTTAATATTCCACATTAGAATTTTTATATCCATTTTCATACTTCCCTTCTTTTCCTTTGTTGTCTTCTCCTTGGTTCTCTTCCATTTCTTGCTTCAGGTCCTTGTCTCTTATAACTTCCTTTGGTCTTTTGAAGGTTTCTCCTATTGCTAATTCTTCTTCCGTAATTTCTTCCTCTCGATCTTTTTCTTCATCTCTAATATCTTCTCGACAGGCCCTTGCCTCTACCCATTTATCAGCAATTGTTTCCTTTTCTCTTTTTCTTCTTTTAAATTCTTTATATTCTCCTTGAAAAGTTCCTTCATTTTTCCTCATGAAGTCCTTGGCCTCCTGGATTGAATTAATAAAAATTATCTTATTTTTGAATCTAAATGATAGGCCTTCCAACCTTCCCCATCTGTATGGGATTCCTTTCCTTCTTAGATGACTAGTCAAGAAGTTATATTCTCTTCTCTTTCGAAGTAATCTTCCTGGTATATCCTTAAAAATCCAGATTGTCTCTTCTTTCAATTTGAATGCCTGTTCCATATTTCATTGAATCAAGCTATCTCTTTTTCCTTTCTTCAAAAATTCTGTTACCACATCTCTAGGAAACCTTCTCTCTTTTAATGTCAAGGGACCGATTCTAAAAATTCTGTTAATCTCAGTTTCCAATTGTTGTCTTGGCATTTCCATATAATCAGCAAGCTCAGGTATAAGTGTATCATATAAATTCTCATTCTTTCGTTTCTTCAGCCCTCTTATCTTCACACAATTCTCTCTCATTTTATACTCGAAAAGTGCCTTTTCATCTAGTTCTTTTTCTCTCTTTGTTTCCGATTCTTCCATTTTCTCTTCCATATCTCTAACTTTCTTTTCCATAGTTTCAACTCTTTCCACTGTACCTTTTAAGTCTTCTGAAAGTTTATCTAATGTTTTTCTAACATCTTTCAACTTTGATTTAAAGTCCTTTTTTAAATCTTCTCTTAGCTCCTTCATTTCTTGAGTCATTTCCAATCTAATTTTCCTCATTTCTTCTAAGAGTGGGAGATATTCTGGTTTTATTGTTAATTTCACTGATTGTTTCCTCGATTGTTTTGACATATTTGCTGTAAAACTCCTTGCTTGCATCCACTAAACTTCACCTCAGGCCTATTATATATTATATATGTCTTATATATTTCCTTTGGTGTTAATATCAAAATATAATCAAAATATACTCAATTCAATTCAATTATCAGTTTATCCAAAATTCATCAACGGCTTTAAATACTACCTATGCCTATATGTATGTATCCATATATATATTCTCCATTCATATACCTAAATCAGTCCAATTCGATTCATATATCTAGATCAATAGTACCATTAGGTCCTTATTTCAACAAGTCCATCGCCAAATTTTTAACCCATTCTTTTGTTTTAAAAAAGAGGCATCTTTCAGTGAGGTAGCTATTATTATTTTAGGAGAAAGTCTCTGCTTATAGTGATACTAAACTTGCAGAAGAGCTTTTCTAATACAATGATTTTTAAATCTAGCATTTCCCTTAACTGTATCATACCAAAATAACCATGCCACCTAAATCCGTAATTATGACCCTTATTAAGCAATATCTATTCCTTCAGCCATACAAAACAACAGGCCCTGTAATACAATTTGACATTAGGAACTCCCAAGCCACCCCTTTCCTTAACATCATACAATGTTTTAAATTTTATTCTGATTTTTTTTGCCTGCCAGACAAATCTGGAAATCTCTTTCTGCTATTGCACAAAAGGTATTCCATTTCTCGTAACAGGGATCTTTGTGTTGTTGTTTTTTACAAAAATAAAAATAAAAATAAAAAGGACAATCTTTCTTCAAATACACTCCATTCCATCAACATTCAACATGAGTATCTTATCAATACAATCATTACACATTCTAGTTTTGTTTATAGTTTCAGACATATATTACAAATTTCCATATAATTCTTAGTTCATGCTGAATATTTCTTTTCCATTATGTCATTATTTGTGAGAAAATGCTTAAAAACCATTTCTCTGAATTTTATTAATGTGCTATATATCATATCAATATGAAATTTCATAAAATATCATTTTAACTTTTTTCTTCTAGTTTTGTGCACTTTTTCCTGTATCTTTACTATTAACTGTCAACAAATATAGTTCTGTGTATTCCCCTATATTACAAAAATTAATTATAAAGGGAGATAAGAATTAGGACACAAGTTATTGTCCTAATCATAATTCTCCTATTTTTATTTGTCTTAACGACTTCTATTGAACTTCTATTAAACTTTAGTCTGTTCTTTTATCTATAAACTATTCAATTTAAACTTTAATCCCCCATCTTTTAGTTATATATCTTGTCACAGGTTCCCATTTATCTTCCATCTCCTTGGTCGATTTTCCTCTTATGAGTTGTGTAAACATGTTGAACTCCTTGTATTCTGTAGCTTTCATAATCCATTGATCTAGATCTGGTACTTCTATGCTTTTTCACATTTTAGCATAGGATATTCTTGCTGTTGTGACCAAGTATAGCAGTATCTTATTATTTTTCTGAGCAAAGTCTTTTTGGAACATATGCGTCATATTTAACAGAAAGAATTCAGGGGAAATAGGAAATGTTACTTGAAAGATCTCTTTTATTGCTTCATATATATTTAGCCAATATATTCTGGCTGCGGAGCAAGTCCACCACAAATGATAGTAAGATCCTGTTTTTTCTTTACACTTCCAACAGTTAGTGTTACCTGTATGGTAAATTTTATCCAGTTTCTCAGGTGCTAAGTGATATCTATACATCATCTTCAGAAAATTTTCTTTCAGGTCCTGAGCACTAGTAAATTCATTGGTATTTTTCCAGGTTTTCTCCCAATTTTTTAGAGGAATTTCGTGTTGGAAGTTTCTGGCCCATTTTATCATAGCTTCTTTTACAGTCTCATCCTCTAATTGGCGTGTCAATAAGTTTCTATAGTATTGTGAGATCTTTTGCTTTGTTTTTGTGAATATGATTGTTTCTAATTCATTGTATTTTCTATTTAGCAAGAAACCTTCTAGTTTCAAGTCCATTTTATAATGTTCCTTTCTTATAACAGGAATCTTTGAAAGAGAAATAAAAATCTTGTCAGAACATTTGCTTTTATTACTGTAATTCTACCCACAAAAGATAAATCTAACTTTCCTCAAAGTTCTATTTTCCTTCCAGACTTTTTCATAGTTGTTTTGAAATACTAAGCTGTTGTTCCTCATAACTGTAACTCCTAAATATTTAATGGCTTTTTTTATTTTGAAATTTAAAAGAACAGTTAATTAATTTTCCTCTTCCAATACCATATTTTGGCCAGAAATTTTGTTTTGTCACCGTTCACTTTAAACCCAGAGCATGTCTGAAATGCCTTTTTTTTCTCAGAAGACCCTTCATTGAATCCAATGGGCTTTGCGTCATTGTCACAAGATCATCAATATAAGCTCTCAGCTTATACTGTTCTTTTTTTAACCATCACTATTTTGTGTTGTCTGATATATCTTAGTCCCTCTAATGACACAATAAACAGGTAGGGTGAGATGGGACAATCTTGTCTCATCCCCTTTTGCATTACAATCAGTCTTCTACCATTGCCTTTAACTAAGATTTGGGTCCTTTGAACTAAATAGATTGTTTTTATGACCCAAATAATATTTTCACCAAAGTCCATTCTCTCCAATACTTGAATAAGTAATTCCAAGAAATGTTATCAAACATGTCCTCTGCATGTTTAAAAAAAAAAAATCAAAACACACTTTTTGTCATTATGATTTCCCAAAAATTCAATAATGTTAAGAACAGTTGTTACATTATTCTTTAGTTGTCTTTTTGGCACTCGGATCCTCATGAACATTCTGAGAAATATGTTTCCCTCATCTACATGCCAAAATAGCAGTAAATATCTTACAGTTATTTAGTGATGAGATGGGTCTATAATTCTTTCTTAATGTCTCTTCTGCATTTTCTTTATGAATCATTGTAATATAGATATTTCAATTTTTCTTCCACATTCCATATTTCATCTATCAATTCATTTTTTAAACTTTGTTTTCTTTTTTCAATCTGAAACCATGTTTGATAAATTGTCCTCTCTTATAAACTTTACTTTCATCTCAAACTATTGTAAGCTCTATACCATTATTTAAGTTCAGCTCAAAAATTTTCTCAATTATTGTCTACATTCAGAAATCAATATTCATTAAGTTCATGAATATTAAGTTTCCATTTGAACTACATTTGCTCTGTTTTTATCACAGTATGATTATGATCTGATTTTTTTTATAAGTGCTCCATACTTTTTACTAAGTTAGCCATATTCTTAGAAATTCCAAATATTCATTCTAGAAAGTGATTCATGATGAAAAAAAGTATAGTCTCTAGAGTTTGGCTGCAACTGTTTCCAACCATCTATTAATCTGAAATATTCTGCATATTTACAGAAGGTTCTAAGTAGTCTCCTTTGACCTTCCTTAATACTTTTATTGTAACATTTGTCTTTATTAAGATTAACAACCCCATCCCAATAACTCACGCAAATCAGATTTTATAGGACTAGTTCAGAGATCTTTCTTAACAAATTTTCATAAAATGTTGATTTCACATTTTGAGGGGATAAATACTCATTAAATGCATTATCTTGTCATTCCAGTTGATTTCCATGATTACACATTATCTTGTCCATCTTCAAAAATCAATTTAGGTTATAATGTTTGGTTTATGTAAAAGATTACTTAATTTCTTTCATTTTTATTTGCCAACACAAACTGCATTTCTATTCTGCAAAAGTCTGTTGTCTCCTTTTTTTATATGAATTTCTTGAAGACAAACAATCTCATATTTAGGATTTTTAATGTCTTTTTCCTTTTCTGAGGCAAATTCAGTCCATTTATATTCCATGAAATTATTTTCAGATTCATTTAAAGTGTTTTATTATGGTATTTTATTATTTTTTTTCTTCCTAAGAACTCTCAACCATTTGGATGTCTCCTTCTGAGGTCTCCTGCTGCAACTTTTTGAACAAATATCTCACTTTCTCTAAAGACTTTATCATATATTTGTCACCTGTATAAGTGGTTATCAAACCCTCTGAGACTATCCTGTGAAAACTTATGTCTTTTTTTCAGAGCACCTCCACCAAGAATTTATATTCTCTAAGTTTCTTCAGCATCCTAGGATTTGTAGTTTAGGGAAGGGCATTTAGAATTCTCATCCAGAGAGCTCTTGGCCTGAATAAACTACAAACCCCAGAATTCCACAGGATGTTGAAAGTGGAATAATAGCACTATAACAGTGTAGTGTGGAAACGGCCTGTGTTTTCTATTATTTTAATTCCATCATTGTAATTTTATCCTGTGCCTTTTCCAAATCCTGCCATAAAATGGCCATTCCCTTTGAGTTGTAAAAGATATCCCGTTCATATTTGTGTGTAGTAATTATAAGATTCTGAACTGACACCATGATCTATTTGAATTGTTTTTCAGTAAATTCTTCAAAATGATTTGCTTGCGCTGTAATCTCTAATCTTAACAAGTTCAGTTTCTGTTCTAAATGCCTGTTACTTTCTGTAACACATTTGTTCAAATCTAAAAACTGGTTAGACAACTCAGATATTGAAGCCTGAATTTTAATGAGCATAGGGTCAGTATCGTCTAGCCCACCTCTGGACATTTTTCTGGAGGTCATATTTATGATGTCATATAGATCTCTCTTTGCTTAAATTCTGGCACCAGAGATAATATTTATTTACCTTTTTCTAAAATATAGACCTTTTTAATTGTTTGAATCTTGAAGCTCTCAAATCTATTTCTTATTTCCAGTTCAAACTGCCACTTATTTAAATCTTCAGTTTTTGAGTGCTATGCTATTCCTCTCTCTTAGTGCTTACTTTCATTTCCAGGACTGTTATAAACAGAGACTGCATTTTGAATATTTACAGTGAAAATTGTTTGTACTCACTTGAGGATAGTAAATCACCAACTGAGTGTGAGGGATGCCTTTGCCTGTTCAACACGGGCCACCCAAGGTCCTTTGATAATATTATAAATCTTTGTTTAGATGGGCATTATGGACAAAAATGTGAATACTAAATATGGATTACTTGTTCAATATATGATAACAGCAGCAAGAATATTATTTGCTTAAACTTTTAGGGTTATGATTATGGTTATCAGTCATTTTAGTAAGATTACCTCGCTGGATCTATAAAGGTAAAATAATTTTTTTCTTTTTTTTTCTTTTTAATATAGTCAGGACTGGCAGGGGGCAGAGCCCCACCATGACTCCATTATTGTCTTTTTTCCCCTGGTTTCTTTTCTTTTCCCCCTCTTTTTATCTTCCTTCTGTTTTTCTTTTCTTTTCTTGAATGTATGTTATTTTGATTGTATACTAGACAGTGTTAAAAATCAATCAATTAAAAAATAGTCTTTGTTTGAAGAAGCTTCTGTCTAACTGAACTTAATAAATCTTTGTAATTCTTCAGATCTGCAGAGGGCAACACTGTAATTTCCAAGGTTTGTGTCTCTACCAGACAGCTTACTAGCCCACTCCTGAGCCGGGGGCTATCTAGGGGACTGTCTTTCTGCCCTTGTGTAATCCTTCTGCATCTTTGTATGCTTAAAGATAAGTCTTGCAAGCTAGAGCAGCATGTGAACTGCACTGCTAATGGTCAGCCAGCTTGGCCAGAGTCCCCAAATAGTATGCTTCTTTAAATGGGAAGTGATTCCTTTTTCTAACTAAATTAGTAGAATCTTTCTTGAGTTGTCTGAAGTTCTGCTGTACCTTACTTTTTAAAGACGAAACAGTTAAAATAGAGGTGTATCACTCCCATACAACTTTGGGTTGTGATCTTACATTATCCTTTTACTGACTAACCAAATACGGAGATGGACTTTCTGGCATTGTGCAAAGCAGCATCTGATTCTACATAACAATCTTGCCTCATAACTTATTTTGGCTTAATTGCAAATATGACTAATATTTGACAAATAAGGTCCTTGAAACCCTATATAGATATATGTGGGAGCTGCTGATTGGGCTGTGATTACTCTTAAGCGTAATCTCTTTTTCACATATCACATTCATTTCTAATTACATTCTGCTTTTCCTCCAAGGAGTTGAAGGTGGATTCCATGATTTTCCTCCCTGCACAACTTTCTGAGGTAGGATAGAGAGATTGAAGCTCAATGGCCCAGATCCATCCAGTGAACTTCATTACTGAAAGGCGATTTGAATTTTTCTCCATAGTCTTATTCCAGCATTTTAATAACAACATCATACTGACACCTTTGTTGCAAAAAAAAAGAAAAACAAGATAGCTTCATAAAGTGTGCAGCAGCATTCATTCCACTTGGACATGTCAGCATGTACAGCAAGGTGGGCATCTCTGAGAGGTCTGGCACCCAATATACTAACCTGGAATTCGTTGACAGCTGTTACCACCCCCCACTGCTGGCAGCAGCAAAAGTAAGCAACGCCCACTTCCACTTTAAAACAAGGCTTAAGGGAAGCATGCACCTTGTTTTAAATAGGAATTGCACTTCTGTGGTTTCTCGAAGCTTGCTTCTCCTTTACTAGGCAGATACTCCCCACAAATCTTTTTTTAAAGAACAAAATCACTCCGTGTGTGTTTGTGTGTGTCTGGTAACACATCACTGCAATTTGGCGGTGGCCAATAACAGCAATAAAAATGTAAGGTGTGTGCATCTGGCACATGTATTGTTTACCCTAGGTCTAGATGGCTGAGAATTGTACAGTTTTTGGTTGGTGTGTGACCACATGGGAGTCCCATGATGCCTTGGGAAAACTCTGAGAATCTATCAAACTTCTACCTTCTTGCACCCTGGCCCCTCAAAAAACCCTGAAAAACATTAAATGGGGGGAGAATAAGCTCCTGAAACAGCCTAATTTTGCCTTAAAACGACAGCCAGAAGTACAATACTACACTTGATCTTAGCCAAAAGGCCAAGAAGCGAAGCAGACTGATGTTTCCACCCACTTTCTGAGAGGGATTTCTGATGTGATGGTCAGTAGCAGGATTCCTGTCACAATTCCTCCCTGCACCAGAGTTTGCTGATGGGAGAGTGGAAGAAAGATCAGTTTTCTGTACGCTGACCAAAAGAACAGACCTCCATCAATCAAGTGACCATTGCCTGAGAAGTCAGGACTGGGGAGGTTGGGCTGGAAGACGCTGCTTAGTTATGCAAATAACTTAGTTATGTAACTCAGTAGTGCATGAACAATTCTGGCCAATGTTTCTCAGCAAAAGAGACAAAAACAACTATATACTTGCCAGTATAGATCTAAAATAGTTGTCCATAGGGAGGAGCAATTATACTTTTATTATTATTGATCTTAACAGTACTGAGTCTGTGATTCCCTAAACCAATTGGTAAAAAAGCAAGGTGATAGCAATATTTTGTACTTCATCTGACTAGTATTCATATCCTCCAAACCCCATTTGTTCCTAGGTAAGCTTTCATTTCTGTTTTGTATTGATCTTCAGGTTCAAATGATTCTTGATAACAGCATCATCATCCAAAGATTTCCCACAGTAGAAAAACAAGGATGCCCAATTCCATGCATGCAGAACTAGCTGTTGCTATTTTGATGTGATACAATCTGTTTGACTGTGATTTAACACTAAAATTCATTGCATTTTTAAGTTGCATCTTTTTAAAAAATCTTTTTTTTTTAAATCACATTGTGAGCTGTCGTGGCTTGGAGTGAGAAAGGTGGGATATAAATGAAAGAAATAACAGCTGTTGAATCTTTTTTCAAAAAAAAAAAAAACAGCCAAAAGTGAGAAAACATTACTTCCAGTCTTCCAAAACAGTAGCTGCAACAGGGCTCTATGAGGCTTCAGTGATCCAAAGGACCCCCAAATAGGACTGTGTATCCCTCAAGGCTCCAGAGCATGCCCATCCCTGGATTAGGCCATTTAGTTATGTTATCAGTTATGAATATTAAAAGACCATAATGCTGATCCTCATTGAGACTCACTATTTATTGCTGCCTGCTTGGGAAAACTGTCACATTGCTGTCACCATTAAGGATCCCATTGTGTAAAATAGGAGAAATTACTTCCATTCTTAATTCATTTATAAAGAATGTCTTGTCAGGAAAAGGTAGAACTGGAGTCTATGAACTTCCAGACAGGAAATTGATGAAAATTGGTATCATTACTCAATTTTCCCTCTTTTACCAATGAAGAACTATTAAATGCTTTTTGCAGAAATACTACATACAGACTTACTTGCCTAGTTTCTTATATCATAATTTATTCTGTTGTACTCTGGTACACTCTCCCCTTGTTGTTCATCTCGAATGGCACATCTGTGCCAAATTGCCTATTTTCAGTGGGGTGAGCAGAGAAACTTCTGCTTTAATGACCAGTAGATTTTAGAGAGGAAGACAGGAGCTGCTTCGGTTCAAAAACCAGACTCTAAAAATCCCAAGAACTAGTGAGTGGAAAGGTGATTAAATCCTGCTTTATTTGTATAGCTATTTACATGACTGTGATGGGAACAAAGGATACAGATGGATACACACACACACACACACACACACACACAGGTGCAGTAAATGCCCAAACACAGTCATTTCCCAGACTTCTTAGTACTGATTGGTTATACTCGGTGCAGGGGACAGGTCACAGCACAAATGTGTGCAGAAGTTCCTGCTCTGATCTGGTTTCATTTTGAGACTGGGAACTTTATTTTCAAAAGTCTGCTGCTCGGCAGACAGGTTTTACTTCCATGTTCCTAATGTAGACCAGAGGCACGGGCCCTGTTGTTGGATTTCAATGTCCATCAGTCCCAGAGGGTTTGGTCATGACTCAAGGGATGGGAGCTATAACCCAAGAACATCTGGAGGGTCACAGGTTCCCCAACTCTGATCTATACTATCCAGTCCCATCCGGGTTAGGGATTGATCATATAGCTCTATTTGCATAATAGGTGCATTTCTCTGACCCAACAGAGTGAGAATTTGCCCCTTGATTTTAACATTTTATATCCCCTGAGGATTTCCCTTTCATGGGAACTAATACTAGGGTGAACTCCCAAGGAAGCCTTTGGGAAACGGTTGTTTGCTGACCCCCCGCCTCTGACAGTGGGTTGTTGGGTGCAGAGAGCCTAATCCTACCTGTCTGAGATGGCAAAAGCTAGCAGAGCAGATGCTAACTGCACCCAGATGACAGATGTTGGAAATTACTTAGGATTAGCCTCACCCAGGCCTAACTGTGTGCTGGTTGCCATTGTGACTGTGCTCCTGGGCTGCAAGAGGTTTGAATATGGCATGTCTTACCTCTTCCCTCGCCTTGCCCCTTCTCTACCCTCTTTTTTAGTTCTTCTCTTAGTAGATCTAAGCCAACAAACTGCTCCACTGACAGTATCTCTCAGATCAGCAGGTGAAGAGGGTTCTTCCTACCAAAGGGGACTGTGCCCTAATTCTAACCCTCTACAAGTTAGCATTACATTCTTACATGACTAAGGTGGCAGTGCCACAAGCACCAATGGGTAGTTGAATATACTTCTCAATTTAATTTTCATGCATTTGCCCTGAAAAATACTGGGTCTGAGGCACCGTGGGACATTAAAAGGGAAGGTAACCAGGTCTAGTTACTGCAACTGCTCTGAATGGGAGGGGTAAAAAAATAAGGGATGCTGAGGGCAATTGCACAAATGTGAAATATGCTGACAAAAGACATGGCTAGTACAATTCTCCTTTTTCCGGGTGGCATATCCCTAGTAAATCATTCTTCCTCTTTTAGTTTTTGGGACTCCTTTAAAAAAAAAAAGTTAGTGCGAGTTGTCATTTATCAAGTTTTGACCACTTGCCACTAGCCTTAGAAGTTAAATCTCTGACCATGGAGCAGATAAAAGAAGAAGACATGGTACAGATCTGTTTGTGGACCCTAACATGTTATGAAGTCTATCATTTGGTGCAGAGATTTATTTTGAAGTATTATTCTTCTAGCCTTATCTTTATAGGCAGGAAAATAACCCTCCTTAT
Source organism: Cyclura pinguis (assembly GCA_030412105.1). Lineage (NCBI taxonomy): Eukaryota > Metazoa > Chordata > Lepidosauria > Squamata > Iguanidae > Cyclura > Cyclura pinguis. The sequence continues at coordinate 157,311,358 of CM059602.1, forward strand.
TATTAAATGAGTAGAACATACAGGATATCACATTGCAGATACAAAAAAAAAATGGGTTAAAATATAATGAATAAAATATAACACACAAATCAGTAAGGTGACCTGTTGAAAAATTTGCAGGAGAGTTGTAAATTATAGGTCAATGTCTTTAAGTTTCCACAGCAAGCTAATTTTTCATTTTCCAAGTTTTGAAAATAAGAGCAGAGATGGAGCAAAAGCTCCTGGTGAGTTCAACAGTAAGTGCTTTTGCTTTTTCTCTTTTTCTTTTCTTTCTTTCTTTTTTTTACAAGATACAATCACTAAGTGCAAAGCTGTTCTACATCTCTTGCCACAGCTACACCCAAATTTCTTCCTAATGCTGCATGAGATCATCTACAAATAAAAATGTAGAACTGCTGCCACATGGTTTGGATCATTACATGCAATAGAATGAATTAATGTTTCTTTTAAAAACCAACAAAACATATTTTGTAGCTCCAGAAATGAAAGGGGATTAAAGTCTGCCTAGGAAAGCTGTATCTGAACCCTGAAGAATATAAAATAGATAGATAGGTAAAGTGAAAAGCTCTGGCAATGTTTCATCATAGCAAAAAGAGCAGAAACTGAGTGGTAAAGTCCAACACATATCTATCTGGGAGCAAATCCTATTGAAGTCAGTGGGGCTCATTTCTGAATGAGGAGGTACAGGATTGGACTATAAAATACAGTACCTTGGGAAGGGCCGAATGCTTACACAAAGGCTTATTTAATCCTTGGAAGGGTGCTTCTAGTTCACTGATCTTACTGCTTTTCTAGTGGGATCTCTCTTGGCTCCAGGCACCATCAACAAGGCCACTGGGAAAGGGCTTTCTTTCCTCCACTTAAGTGGCTACCATCAGTGGCAGCTGGTCATGTCTCTATCAGTGGGCTGACGAATCTTCTTCACTTTTAGTTAAAATTTTAAATTTGCTTTCCAACATATGGAATGTGGTTTAGGGATAGGGAATGGTGCTCTGACCACCGCCTTTATTTATCAAAATGCAGACTGAAGTGACATGGAAGCCACCACAGATGACAATGTGCCTCCTCTCCATCCCTTCCAGTAGCCCATCCACAGTACACAATTTTAGTGCTGTCATTTCACTTTAACTGCCATGTTTCCATCCTATGGAATTTCAGGATCGAGAGTTTGGGCAGAGCACTTAGAGTTCTCAGGCAGACAGCTCGACTACTTCACAAACTAGGGACCCCAGGAATCCATAGGATGGAACCATGGCAGTTAAAAATGGAATAACAGCACTATAACTGGATAATGTGAATGTGCCCAAGTTCATCCAAGCGCCTTATCAGTCAGTCGCCAGAGGAAAATTCAAACCAGCTCAGGTGGATTTCTTGGAGTAGGATAGATTTTTTAATTGCCATTTAATGTTTTCTCTGCTGTCTTCTTCTCAATCCTGCTGAACTTAAAATCTCCCAGTGCAGGTCCATTTTACACGTGCTCTCTCTCTTACCCTCTCAGTTTCACCACCACTGCTTGTATAGGGCACTGGGGCAGCTAACAAAATCATATTGCTTTCACAACAGCTGCTTGGCTGGTTGCTTCTATGTTCTCATCTCTGCCATTCCTAGTGGCTGAGACAGCACTAAAGCAACCAACAAGGAAAAGCTAGAGCAGTGGGATAGCTGGTGGCTTCCACTGTCGGTCACTCAGGCTGTCAATCCATTCTGGGGTTTAGTCTGAACATAAGTTCAGCACCTTGGATAGTGCCATGAAAATTCACACTCAAATCTGAAAAACATTCCTTACCCCAAACACAGAGCACCAGCCCTCACTGACAGAGACTGGGGCTGAGTGGGATATGACCAAGATCACCCAGTGGGTTGCCATTGTGGAGTGGGGAAGCATACCTGGGTCTCCAAGATCCACAGTCCAGTGCTTAAACCACTACACTATACTGGCTCTCAACTACTGCGAATCACGTACGCACAACCGAGAGGACGGTTCTGGCACCAACAGTGTTAGGTCATTCCCACACAACACTGTTAGGGTACTATTACTCCACTTTCAACATCCTATGGAATCCTAGGGTTTGCAGTTTAGGGCGAGGCATTTAGAATTCTCAGCCAGAGAGCTCTTGGGCCTCAGGAAACTACAAACCCCATAATTCCACAGGATGTTGAAAGTGGAATAATAGCATTAAAACAGTGTAGTGTGGAAATGGCCTCAAGTCATCTTTGGGCTGAGAATGGGGAAGGCTTCAAAACGCAACAAGCAATCACAACCACCCAAAAGAAGTATAACACCCTCATCCATTTAACCAAATTGTAATATTAAGCTGACGCATTCAAGACGCAAGTCATCTGCGCCGGATCAGTTAAATTTATCAGCCACCAGTTCCTGGCCAAGAAAGCATCGCCAACTCAAACGTGGCTCATGCCCGCAAGAAGTGTACAGCGCAGATGAAGGTGGGCTTTCTATGACCGGTTCGCTTTACCTGCTCCTTCCAGAAATTGCTTTCTGCAACAGAGCTTTAGATTAAGTATTTAATTATGGCGGCAACCAAAGCGTCGACCGAGCTTTAATTATCGGGGGAGCATTTTATCTAACTACGATCTCCTCGTGGGGGGTTGCGACGGCCTCCCCGCGAACGAGGCGGCCCTCGGCTCCCCCTCCTCCAACCAGGCGCAACCCACCCCTAATGAACCCCCTCTGTATTAAAGGGGATTCCCTCCGCGGGCTCCGGCGGCTGCTTAGAACGCGGCCACAGCCAATGGGAAGGCGCTCTTTTCTTCAGCTCCGCGCTCCAACCAGAGCTCGCGGCGACCCCTTCCGGTGGCAGCCCGGAAAACGAGCCCTGGACGGAGCCGTCCGGAATTTCCCGAGCGGCTGCCCTCCTCCTCCTCCCCCGCCTCCCTCCTCCCCTCCTCCCGTTCCAAGGGTGCCCGGCCCTTTCCTCCCTCCCTCTTTCTCTTTTTTCCCTCGGCTTCCCTGGGCGGGGAATTGACCCTCTTCCTTCCTTCCCTGTTCCCACCCACCTTTGCAATGGCAAGCAAGATGGAGGAGCGGGGCGGCTGCGGCTGCACCCTTCCCGGGCGCGGTGGTTAAACCGCAGCCGCTCCCGCCCGGCGCCCCCGAAGGAGACCGCGGCACCCTTCCGCCGGCTTGCCCACCCACCCACCCGCCGGTCGCCCGCCCGCCCGCCGGCCCGCTTCTCTTTTCTTTCCCCTCCCACCGGCTTCCTGCTGGCGGCGGCGGCTGCTGCTGCTGCTGCCGCCGCCGCGCTGATTTCAGCCCCCCCGTCATCCGCCGCCGCCGCCGCCTCCCATCCCCATCCATGCGCCCTCCCTTCCCCCTCCCGCAATTGTCTCCGCTTCTTTTCTCCCGCTCGCCTGGCGCTCCCGCATGCGGGCACCCGGCGCGTCTGCGGGCGCCTTCCTCCGCCTCGGCTGCCTCTCTGGAGGCGCTGCCGGCGGCTCCTCGCGAGCCGTGATCGCCGCCCGCCCGCACGCCTCCCCTCGCCTCCCCTCCGCCTGTTATTCCTCTCCCGGGCGACCCGGCCCTCCAGCCCGCCGCCCTTCTCCTTTCTTCACCCCCCTCCAACCCTTTGCGCCGCCGCCGCGCGTCCGAATGGATTTCTTCTTGGGCTCCTGCTAGGAGGTGAAGCCGGGGATTCGGGGGCTCCGTGTTAGATCTTCCTCCCGCTTCCTCCGACCCTCCTCCTCCTCCTCCCTGCTGCTGTCAGGATCCAGCCTGAGCAGGGAGGGCAGCGAGGCGGCTGGGCAGAGCGGCGGCGGCGGCGGCGGCGGCCGCGGGATCGGGTCCGGAGGAGCCACCGACCGCAGCAGTCAGCAGCAGCCATGAGCGGGGCCACCACTGCCGCCTCCTCCTCCTCTACGAGCGGCAACGCGGCCGGGGAAGGGGCGGAGGACGCCGCCAAGGATTCCGCAGACATCGCCGCTTTCTTCCGGTCGGGTGAGTCCTCCTTTGCGCCGCGGGGGGGAAAAAAAAGCGGGGATCTGCCAGAGGAGGGGGGGGGAAGGATCTCTCCAGTGGGGGGTGGGGGGCGAGAGAGCTCTCTTTATTTTCTCCACCGCCCCTCCTCCTAGACAATTCCGATGATGTTTTTTTGTAGGATCTGACTTGCAACTGCGCGATGTCTTAAGTTCCTTTCAACGCCTCGGGGCTAAAACCCTGACTTAAGGAGGTGTCTCCCCGCAATTTTCCCCCTTTACGATGTTATGGTCATGTGCGCCTCTTAATACCTTATAAGTGAAGCTGGTGGAGGGCAAGAGAGAGCCCCCCTCCCGATTCTATCAGAGACCATCCTTTAACCTGCTCTGGTACCGGGTTGCAGCACCACCCACGTTCCCCACTTGTGTCCCTAAAAAACCACCGAATGGGTCCAAATCTTGCTAAAGGAAGGCAGCCCGTCCAAGTGTGTGCGTACAATAAGGTGCCTCGGTGTCATACTGCACGCAGCCTTTGTCACCTCGTTGGAAGGGAAGGGAACAAAACCATTTCCTCTCGGTCCCGTTCTCCAGGAAGAATAAGAGCATTGTTCCATAGCCCTTGCTGTTAGTTTTGTATTTAGAATTCATCTTTCTCCTCCTTTAAAAAAAGATCTGTTTCAATAATACAGGCCTGACTCCCCGCCTGTCCACCTGCCCTCTGGATTCTGATACGTGATGGATCTTGCATACTGAGTGGACACTGAGTGTCTTTGTGCTTCCGTGCTTGTAAGGTACAGGGGCCTGTTGTCAAAGGAACACATGCATCTTGCATAGTTAAGCTGTAAAAAAAAAAATGCTTTTTGACACGAGGCGATTGCCAGGCACCTTCCCTTACATGGTCACTCCAGCTGTTGTGGTAACCTCCTTGTATCCCGTTACGGTGGTGGTAAACTTAAAATAAAAAGAAGAAGAGCAGTTTGTTGATGGGGGCAATAGTTGCAAATGGCAGGCAGAAGGGATAAGAAGCAGAAGGGAACAGATTCCTTCGGGGCAAGCAGTTTCCAAAAACCTACAAGAGAAAAAGCTTAGGTCATGTGTAGATGGACTCATTCTGTGTGTGTGTGTGTGTGTAACATTACCATGGTCCCAGTGAGTACAAGTAGGAAGAAATAAGAGCCTGAAGGGGATTGCTGTGTGTTCAGTTACTGAAGTATGAGCAAGGCCTGCGTGTCCCTGGATTGCACAGCTGAACTGGAAATGCTCTCTTCATTTGGGAAGTGTGTGTGTGTGTGTGCGCGTGTGTACACATGCATGGGGCTGGAGGGGGGAGAGCTTGCTGGGCTATAAATGGAAGTCACAACCGCCTCTTTGCTGTCTTGGGTTGAGGAGCCAATACTATCTTGGATCAAAAGGGGGATTCGGTTATTGTGTTCGGCAAATCCAAACGGCAGCAACAGGGATTCTTTCCTTTGATTCCGAAGGTGAGAGGGATCTGTGGAAGAAAAAAGAAGTAAGACTGGCCACTCCGGGAAAGGCACAAGGGGAAGCCTAACAGGAAGTGCCCCCCCCCCCATGATTGACTGAGATTCCTTCCAAACACCCCTTTAGCCAATGGGAGAGATGGAAGGGCTCTCTTTGGGCTTTCCTCCCTCCTGCCAGTATCTTTTGGTTCCTTCTCCCCCTCAGCCTATATGCAGCTCGTCCTTTTGAGGAGAGGCGAGAGCAAGCAGCAAGCTCGGCAGCTTGCTTCATCTGAATGCCTTTAAAAGGACTGAGCCCAGCAAGACTGGGGCGCTGGGGGCAGAAATGCAGACTCATCGCTGGAAAAATGAAGGGGCGTCTGGCTTAGGTCTGTGTGTTAGTCTCCATTTGTGACGTGCGTGTAGAGAGAATTGGGATAGAACTCCATTGCGTAGGATAGATGCCGGTTTGGTTGCATGGCTCCCCCTCTCTCGTGATGAAGGGGTGGGTGGAGAGAAATATCCTCAAGGCGTCAGAAGCTAAGTAGGGCTGGCCCTGGTCAGTACGTGGATGAAGGGCCACCGAGCAATACCAGGTGCTCTAGGCTATATTTCAGAAAAGAGCAAACCTTCCCTGAGTATACCTCGCCTGAGGAAACCCTGTGAAATTCATGGAGTCACCAGAACTTGACAAAGGCACATACATTACATTAGAGAGAAGGACACGTTGAAAATTGATGATAATTGGGTGCTCCTCATGATATACGAAGGGTGGGAGGTTTATACACAAGTGGGACTGGAAGCAGCTGAGCTCAGAGTACCTTAATCTGATCCGTGATGATGGTGGCGGTTTGGACAGGTGGCTAACTCCCTTGTGAGTTCTGTTTTCATTCTGTAAAACAGATTCCCAGGATATGTGACACAGATCATGTTCCTTAGAAATCCCTATTACTGTATAATACTGCTGCTATGAGTAAGGCTTTGAAGTGTCAAAGCTCAAGGGTACCTGATTCGGTGTGGCTTTGGAAATAACTGTCACAGTACATTTTGGTCTCCTGGGCATTTTCAAAACCTGAGGTGAAATGTTCTAGCTTCTACAAATAATGCTTGCATGTTGCTCAAAGTTGGTATTATTTTGTTTGAAATAGCCTGGTTTGCTCTTTGCTGGATCTTGAAGATGTTCCAGTGCGTCCTATTGTAAGAAAAAAGTTACCTGATATTTTGGGTGTGTTTCAGTATTGGATTGGAGAAGGGTGTAGGCTTTCATTCAAAACAAGTTTCCAGATAACTCAGCAAAACTTATTAGCCCATAGGAATTTTGCTAACTTGCCTGTCCTACTTATATTTTTTATTGTGTACCTCAGGTAAGTAACTAACTTGCATGTCTAGTTTATGCCTTCTCTAGAGGTTTCCCTTCTGGTTTTATTTGGTTTCTGATTCTTATGTTCTGGTGGCTTTTCCAGTATTATTTAGTTTCTGAATAAGTAGCATTGCTACCCACTGAACCTTTGGGAATGATTGCAGTAAAAGCATAATCAAGCATCATAGTAGCGCCATTGCTAGAACACTGTCAAAATACAGGAGACATTCATTGACAAATGCTTCTTTACCTTCAGAATCAACTTAAACCAAGCATGTACGGATGCCTTGTCTTGGGCAGCCTAGAAAATTATTTTAGTGTCTGTTCAGAGGTATGTTAGATTAATTCCACTCAAGTCATGGCTTCACAATAGATTTCAATATTTTTAAAGCAATAATAAATATTTGACCTAAATCAGGGGTTGGATAGACTACCAGATGTTATTGGACTGAAGGTCCCAGTAGTCCTGGCCAGCAGAACCAGTGGCAAAGAGTTCTGGGAGCTGCAGTTCATCTACATCTGTAGGGTTATACATACCATTCCCAACCCTAGCCAAAATTCACTTGCTAGTTTCAAGTAAAGCAAACCCATTAAATCAGCAAAACTTAGTTAAGTATTGGCTTGCCAAATTCCCATTAATTCAGTTTGGATCTACTCTTAATTGGGACTGACAATTGAATTTATACTTTTTGTTTGGAAGAGGGAAATTCTAAGGGTAATTATTGGAAGGTTTGGGCAGTTGACGTTTAAATACCATGAGGAATGAGGTGATCGCATACCTGGGATTTGAGGGTGAGGTTAGACAAAGAACATAAATGGTGTTTCAAGCATGTGAGTAGGAGTGTGAAGCTGTGCAGCAACAGTGACCAGTTTTCCAGGACTGCAAAAGAGGGAGTGGGTTTTGAGTCTGGAATGGTGCAGCAGCTGTTAGAAGGGTCTGTGAGTCATTGGGAAGGGTGACCTTTTTATGGCATGGAATGTATTGGTGGTGGACTGCTAGTTGTTTCCAGTGGACTAACAAATCGAAATAGGTCTTAAACCCGCAGTCCTGGACCTGTGGCTGTTGAAGAGATTAAACACATTGTTCTGGATTGCTGTAAATTGATTTTATATGTACATCACCCTGCAATAGAGGATGAGATAGAAATATTTGAATAAAGTAAAATAGGTTGATGCTTAAACACAGTAATGTATGGAGGTATATTGGATTAAGGAAAGTAGAAATATGGCTTGCACTTAAGCAAAACTGAGGGCATGACACTCTGAAAAAGTCCACCTGTATGTTTGGAAGGGAGGGAAACACTTCAGAAACCAGCTGAAATGGTTGTATGTGTAATATCACAACTCCAGTCCAAGTTGAAAATAGGCGTATAGAAAACTGTCCGCTAAATCTGACTTTTTAGTTGATGTTGAGAAGAGTACAGAAATAGCTCTGCTTGCCTTAAAATCTTGGCCAGCATTCCCTGGAGTCCAGAGGATTGCCCTGTGGGAACTGAAAATTACACACTTCAGGGCCAAGATAGATGAGACAATCTGTGATTAGATCTCCCTATCTTTCCTTTAGGAAACAAAGTTTAAGAGCCAGGGGGACATCCAGACTGGCTTGGGGTGCACCACTGGAGTAGGAGATGGGAGAAAGATTTGCTGTGACTCCCTGTTCTGACCCACTCTCTGAAGTTTTGTTTTCTATTTAGGGAAAAACCTTTGTACAGCTGGAAGGTGAGGTTTTAACTCACTAGCTTGGTTCCACAGTTGCAGATCTAAATACCTGAAAAGAGAGAAACACTTCCGAGCACTGAAACATTTCTCATTTTCCTGGAAAGAGTGGACACATTTGGAAGCATGCTTAGAAATTGGGTGGGAAATGTTTCCTTAATGCTTGAAATAACAGGCGTAGTAATGCTTGTGGCCAAATCCAGTATGCACAATCTGAAAGGATGCTGTTGAGCTGTGGGCTTAATACTTCAGTATGTACAGAGTTCCTGTCACTTTCAATTTCCTTGGGTTTTGGGGGCCAAAAATCAATGTTGGTAGCACTGTACTGACTCCATATTAAAAAGGCCATGTGAAGGCATTATATGTTGACTCAATCCTTCATGCAGCTGTGTTCTAAGCATGACCCAAGAAGCAAATTCTTCCCATGCTCTTCTCCCCTCATTCTTGCTTGTTCCCTGCAATTATATAACTTGGCCCACTGGATTTGATGGGCAGCACAGCTCTTCGTGGTCTACATTTTTAAAATACTTTCTAAAAATAAGTGGAGGGGTGACTTTGAACAAACTAGATCAAGTAAACGTTTAGAAGTTGTGTAATGTTAACTCTCTTCATTATTTTGATGGGTCATTTAAACTACTTTCTAAACAAATCAGCATTTTTTTAATAAAGTTTTTTTTTCTGGTGCCAATACTGGTGAAATCCAGGCTTCTTGTTCTGTTTTGTGAGTGTTGCTTCCTGAGTATAAAGTCAGTGTTCAGAGTCCAAATACTTCAAGCTCCTGGCTTTGTAGTTACTTACCTTAGGTAGTATAACCTCTAACAAGACACCACTGCATGTAACTAAGAATTTTATAGATGGGAGAATGTTGTGATGTATGGTTGGATTGTTTGGATTTGATTTCAGCCACAATACCAGCCCGTGGTTCTGTGTGACCAAGCAATCAAGAAGCTTTGGGTTCTACTTCTGGTGGGTGGCAGTTCCTCTTCACTTTTAAGACAAATTGTCAGGACTAGAAAACCATAGTTTGCCTTTGGCTTGCTAATTATGGTTGGTTGGTTTGAGTGAAAGGGCAAGCACTAAGTTGCCTCGAACTGAAAACGGAAAAGACAGCATGCAAATTCAAGGTATAGCATCAAGATGTAGTCTGGTTATTACAACTGAGCCATCTACTGGATCCAGAATTGTCAAAACTGATGGTCTTTTCCATGTGAACTACGAATACACTTTACAAATACTGCTCTTCACAGTGGAAAATAGTTGGTCCGATATGGGAAGCTTGTTGGGGGGAAAAGACAACTAGCTTTTTTAAAAAATGAGGAGTTCTAAATATGTATAGAAATGTGATATGTTGGGAGAAACCAAAGATAGGAAAATATTTAAGAGATTAAGTAAAAGGGGGAATAAGGAAGCAAAAGAGGAGATAAGAAAGTGAAACTTTTTCTAATAATGTAAAAGAAGAGAAGAAGGATTGTTAGAGATAAGTGAAGCGATGAAACCTGAGTTTCGGCAAGGGGGGGGAGGGGGGGAGAGATTGTTTTGTGTTTCATGTTTTTGGTTATGTTTATTATTTGTTTTGTTATTAAATATGTGATTAAGTAAAAATAATTGATTTTCCAGAAAAAGAAAAAAAATTAAAAAATATAAAAAAACAAAAACAAATACTGCTCTTCACTTTGTGAGTCTGGACCTGCAAGTAGTTTGTAATCCAACATAATCCCGACAGTTGTTTGTTGTTTCTTTCTCTCTCAAATGTCTTGCTATCTTTAAGATGAGAGGAGAAGAACAGTGGTTAAGAAAGAGGTGAGAGAAACAAGGAAAAGGAAGAAAGAGATGTACTTCTATGGCAGATCTTAAACTGGTCCTATGTTGCAGATGAGCACTGAAGAAGGATCTTGAAAAATTGATGATTACTGCCCCAATAACACCACAATACTCCTCTGAGGCTGAGTGGAAGATTTGTAGTGATGAGCAAGTTGTCTTTGTTGATTTTTTTTAACCAATCTTCTAGTGATTAAACTTCTGAAGAATCTTGGCATGCCCTGCAATATATATGGAAAGCCACGGTTCTGAATAAGACTAAAATGTTTCTGGATTAAGGAAGGATAGCCTCTCATCTTTGTATCATCCTGATTCCTTTCCCGGATGAAATGAATGCTTTTATCAGCCCTCCTCTTACTCCTCTTCCACCATCACCACCACCGCTAAAGCTGAAAGCAACCTTTTTTAACCTTCATTTTTCAGATCTCTGTTAGGCTAGAGAAATATGATGCTTTGGATGCTTCCTTTCACAAATTAAACATTTTTTTTTCATTTAAGCCACTTTGGATGCCTGATGGAGGAAGGCGAACAGGAAGCTCAGCTGAGCTGCACTTCCTGTCTGTTCATTATCTCCTGCCTTTTATCACATTTGAAATGCTACAGACTAGTTTCCTCATCTGGTGGCATCAGAATGTTTCATCTAGTCTACTGGCAAATTGGTCTACAGGCAGGCCATGTTCAGATACCTGTATAACCTAAACTCTAGTATATTAGTATATATGTATGTGTATACATGTGTACGTGTATAATAAACTTCATAATCCTAATGAAGTTTGATAGTTCATAAGAGGCGCACAGTAAGTAATGTAGTACAGTCCTCCCTCCACATTCATGGGTTTGACCTTCACAAATTTGATCATTCACAAGGCACCCACTTGCCTCTTCCCCATTCTCTCTCCCCAGTCTCTTCCCTTTTACCCAAGTGTGCCATGCCTGCCTGCTCTGTGCTTGGACGAAAGCCAGGTGAGTGGGAGGCAGAAGCGCTGCTTGTGGAGAAGGAAGGCACATGCAAGCCCCCCCCCCATTCTCCCACTTCCGTTCACTTGCCTTTTGTCCGGGTGCAGAGAAGGAAGGCAGGATGCCCAGGCAAAAGGCAAGAAAATGGGGGGGGGCACACAGATGGAGAAGGAAGGAAGCATTCCCCAGGCAAAAGGGAACAGAATGGAAGAGTAGAAAGGAGGGGAGACACAAGCACACCTTCTTTGGACACAGGGCTACCCCTTCCCGTTTGCTTGCCTTTTGCTTGAGCACATAGAAGGAAAAGATGCACGCCCAGGCAAAAGGCAAGGGAATTAGGGCGCATGCACATTTTCTCGATGTGTGGGGGTCCCCACTCACCTTATGCCTGGGCATGGAGAAGGAGAGTACATATACCCAGGCAAAAGACAAGGGAATGGACGGGGGATCCTCAGAAAGGAAAGGTAGGGGGAGTTATTTGTGTATGTTTTTTTTTAACTTTCACAAAGGTTTTGCACCCTGAATCCTTGCAAAAGTTGAGGGACCACTGTGTAGGACAGTGATGCAGTGAAAGAAATTATATACATGCAGGTACCCTTCCTGGTAGTTCATAAATCCTCTGCTTTCAATAAGTGTTTTAATAGTTTTAAAAAGGAAAACTCATACCAGTTGTACAGTTTTCTCGTAACACACATATAGGGCATTTAAATGTCTATCCATGCTTTAAGCTGTATTTGTAGTCTAAGATGCTAGTTTTATTTAAAAAAAAATCTATTGGTTAACTGTTTTTCCTTTTGACTGCAGCTTGTAGGAACCTTTAGACCTGAAGAAATTTCTTATATAAACCATAAAAATAAATGCAAGGAGGCTTCAGGTTTACCTTCTTTTAAACATGTAATTCAAAGAAATGTAAAATTGAATGTATGAAGTGAACACATAAGTAACTTGCCTTCCTGTATAACATGTAAGGGCACTAAATACCTTGTGATTTTTCCTATTTAATCCTTGAGGAGAAGATGTTACCTTGTGGGATTCCCTTCCTTTGACATCAGATGACTCATGGGAAACAGCAAGTGTATCCTGGGGTTTGTATTAGGATTAGGGATGGAACAGGGAAGAGAAACTCCAGGAATAGGAGCTCAGCTATATTGTTAAGCATCACGATACACAATGGGCAGAATCGTGGCTTATCCCCTAGAACCCAACTTTATTGTGACGCACAAACCCAGCCTGTGTGATGATGTAATTTCAGATTTCTTAGAAGCTTTTCTGTTCTGAGGAAGCACTTTGTCACTTGTTTGCAATGTCCAGACATCAGGAAATGTGGCAAGGAGCCGTGCGGTTCAGTGGCAGGGCACACACTTTCTCCTACTTTCAGAAGATCCTGAGTTTGGCTGTAGGCATCACTAAAGGAATTTTAGTAGCAGTGTTGGGCAGACACTCTGTTGGGCTGGTGATCTAACCCTGTATGGGGTTGTTTCTTATAGCTTTGCTTAGCTGAGCTGTTCTTCAGATGGAAGATATGGGTGGGTGTGCAACAATTGCATGCTACCACTTTGTCCAGAAGTGATAAAAGCCTTTCAGATCAGGAGTAATAGTTGTCTCCAAGTAAAAAATTGCACTACTCAGGTGAAGTATGTCACCAGTAGGGAGCAAGTACTCCTGTTACTTGATGTATGAGCTTAGCAAACAAATCTATGTAGCTGTTGAAATTTCGTGCTAGATCCTGCAAGACAGACCTTATGTTTTAACAGACATAGACCTCAGAAAGAAAGTGGAAGGTCATTTGCTTTCAGTTATTTTAGGGACTTTTTGGTGGTTGCTCCCAGATTTGGCCGCTTCTTACCAAAGGAAAGAAAAGCTAAGATTGCTCTTCTTCTGTTGCCTTCCTGCCAGAAGGAAAATACAATTTTATTCAATCATATGGACCTTTGGCATGCAAACTGGACTGCTGTTCAAGGGAATTTGGTTTTTCTGTTCTTTTGTTATGTATTAAATTTACTTGCTTTTATGAGCTTTTGAAATTGAGATTTTACTTTTCATCCTTATTTAATTACTGTTACCTATCTTGGATGTCTTTACAGGTAGAAAGGTAGGTTGTGAATTATATTTGTATGTGTGTGTATTGTTTTTTATTATACAAAAGACTTGGGATGTTTTCCTTTACAAAAATAGAGGATCCTGTCTTCCGTGGTAACTGCACACATAAAATAAACGGTGCTACTGTTAGTGTTCCTGAAACTACGATTTGTGCTTTACCAGAAATCTCCCACAGAGAATTATTAGCACTTCGTTTTTATATTTCTGGGAAGCATATATCTGTATGGATCCCTTCCAAAAACATTAATACTAAAAGAAACTTAGTAACATCGTATATTACTATTATGGGAGAACAGTTTTGGACTTTTGGAGAACAGTGTGATCATATATATTACTATGATAGTAAATCTGTGTCAGGGCTGATACAGCTGCATCCTCCAGACTGGGGGTCACTCAGATGTGTGTGCCTGTGCCTGTCCATGGAAGAAATGAAATATGGGACAGAAGTTTTTTTGTCTAGCCTTCTCCCTGACATCCTTGTTTATTTTCAGAAACATGGGATCACATGAGCCACCCCTTGCAATCTGAAGTGGTATGGCTCAGATGTAAGTTTGCCACCTTCGTGTGAACTAGGCCATAAGCTGGCCCGTCAGTCCTTCAGCGAAATCCTAGAACCGCTATTCAACACTGCCAAGTACAGGGTCTTGCAAGTTCAGGCACGATTACACCAAGGAAATCTAGGAATAAGAAATAGTGTAACATCAGCAGGGCTGTAGTTGAATGGCAAGGTCTGAAGTTATTTTTGAAAAACCTGAATTGATTGGTATGAAGATGTTTTAATTCCTTCCTTCCTTCTTTATTTATGTATTTATTTATTTAATACTCTATCAGTCTCCCAGCACTGGATCCAAGGCAGCACAGTGGTTCAGTTCAGGCACCAAATTGAACCATGGTTAGTGTAAACTGTAATTTGGAACCCAAACAATGGTTGAAGGTTCCTATAGGGTAAGGATGCCTGTTTGATTTCATCTTTTATTTTATCTTATATTTTAGCACTCCAGTACCTCTGGAGACAAAGCAACTACTGTGGTGTTTTGCCAGTGAAAACAACTTGTCAAGCCAGAGTTGGCACATACACTGATTTGCAAATTTACTTCAAGACATGACTTCTGAACCTAGTTTGTTAGCAAGCAACATACCACGACTTGTCAGTTCAGACATGAACCAAGGCTAGGGCATTTCCAGGGGAAGATGGTGACATTGAACAACCACATGCTTTGTTTTACAAGAAAATAGTAAAACTTCTAGTAAGCACAGTTCTTAAAAGCAAGGCATTTCATCCTCATGCACCTTTATTAAAAGTGAAGCTGCAATTTTGCCTGCGTGACAAAGGTACTTGCAGGGTTGCAGAAACAACCAGACTAGTCACATGTGATCTGTGACCCTTTTAAGTCCACTTTTGCATTAAAGGTCAGTTGAACTTCTTTAACATTGCCCTGAGGTGTTGTTTTAATTGAGCTATCAGCTGCTTGTCAACACAGTTGGGCATCTACTGTATGTGTAGGATTGCATCATATGACATGTCGTGAGCAGAAGGCTGCTGTAAGGCACTTCCACACGGTTTGGTATGGGTACTGTGCATTTGGGGAATGGCCAAAGAAAAATAATTTGCAATGTAAATACCTTAAAGGCACCAGATCCTGTCTGATTTTGGAAGATAAGCAGGGTCTGCCCAGGTCAGTACTTGGATGGGGGACCACCAAGAATACCAGGTGCTGTAGGCAATATTTCAGAGGAAGGAACTGACAAAACCACCTCTGAGTAGTCTTGCCTAAGAAAACCCCATGAAATTCATGGGGTCACCATAAGTTGACAAGTAACTTGAAGATACATACATAAACATATACAACAAACCTAGTAGTTGTGTATTTTTCACAATTTTAGGTACAATTCATCACAAAGCAGCTTCAGAGCTACCCATTATAACTGCAACGCATTGTAAACCAGACCAAGACTCTAGAGGCTCTGTTTATAATGGGTCATGGATTGCTGACTCTTTTCCCTCTGTCTAGCATTTGTCACTATCTCTACAGGTGGCCGTTTTGTTTTGCCTATGAATTTCTAGGTTAATCATTCAGATATCTTAGCTGTGAGTACTTTTCTTAGTGGCAAGCAGCCTTACCCAAAGCACTGGAAAAATGAAAGAAACTGGTGGCATGGAAGTAAGAACATCCAGCTGCGGTATGCACCTAAAATGAAAGTAATGCGAAGCACATTTGTCACCTTGTTTCTGTGAAATCTTGGTACGATATTCTCTGAAGTAGCTAAACTTGAAGTTCTAGTGATGGTGGGTAGAAAGCATGACTGTGATTCAGTAAGGTACCAGCCTTTGAAAAACTGAATCACTTTGTCCAGGAAAAGTACTGCATGACTAGGAAGTGATTCATATATTGGTGACTTCTTTTGCTGCTTTTCTTGTACTGATCACCATTATAGGGCAAAGGGGGGATGGGGAGCAGAGGAAAGGAAAACATTTGTTAGAAAAGGACCTTTGAAGTTCACGAGACATCTAGTCTTCCAGTAACTTTGATGAAGAAAAATCAACACAAATATGACCCATCCTCAAAAAATGACACCCAGTAGGAGGCATTCCATGAGAAAAAAACCTATCAGAGATGGGATGGATGGATTTTGAAATATTGCTTTACTAGGAAGATTTCCCAACTCAAACACAGAGACACACTAAGGAATACACTTTTGAGGAAATTTGGTGGCTTTCAATAAAGACTCATCTCTCCATTGCCCAACTTCTTCGTAACTCTGATTTTGGAAAACCCTATTTTAACCATTACTGGTTGCTTTCTAGGAACTGTACGTTCATCTTAGTCAACGTGTTTTCTTTATTTCTTCTCTTCATATTGTTTATAATGGAGACACGTTATGGAACTATTGCCTCTTCAACATAAGGTAAAGAATCTGAATACTGTTTTTCTCTCTTTAAGGCTGTGGATGATTGTTCATTTGTTTGGGTGTGTGAGTTGGTAAAAATTCGTCATTAAGTTTTGTGTGTGTGTGTGTGTGGTGTTGATCTCAAGTTGTCCCCAAGAAGCCCAGGTCTTCTCTCTGGCTTTCTCTGTAGAGTTGTTTTTGAGCTCTGCTTACTGGTTTACTGATTGAGCAAAAACTGGGGTAAGAGAGGAAACTGCCAGTACCATGCTGGAAAGGGAAAAGCATCCAAAGCTGCAAGTGTCCTCGCAAGATTTATGAAATGTGTGGTTATGTGGCAGGATTCATATAGACCCTAAAAACAGCATCCACATATTTATTAAGTATGTAAGTAAAGCTTCAACGGTCAGGGCCAGCTAGTACCATAAGTATGTGTTGATTGGATGGGCTCTGCCAAGCAAACTCATTCCGTTTGTTAGCTGGAGGAAATAAGCAGCACTCTTTTGATACAGGGAGGTCGGGGTGGGAATCATGTCGACCTTTCAGATGTTGTTGGACTGAAAGCCCCAACAGCTGAGCCAGCATAGCCAGCGGGGAGGAATGCTGGGAACAACATCCAACAACATTTGGAGGATGAGATGATTCCCACTCCTGGCATAGCTGGTACTGCGTAGTGAGTTCACTGCATCAATTTAAGGAACAGGCAGCCTTTCTTTGACCAGTTGGTGGTTCTGTACAGTAGGTGTATATTCCACAGTATATTTCCCACTTGCAAATATAGGAGTGTCTGCTCACAGTGTGTTTTTCTCAGCTCAGGTTGCTATATGAATTTGTCTTTTATGAAACATGTTTATTTTTATAAGTTAGGATACATTAAGGATGAATGCCATTGTTTACTAGTATAAGCAGAGTGAACACTTACTTTGGAGAGGGGACAGGCAAGGTTCAAGCCTTGCTCAGCAATGACACTCGCTAGGTCAGAGCTTGGTCACTAGGTCTGGCCTTGGGCCAGCCTCCGCCTCTTGGCCTTACCTGTCTAGATGCCTGTGAATAAAAATGAGATAGCTATCCACATACTTTCCTAATTTGGAAAGGCCACGGTGCAGTATGTTTTGTGTTTTGTTTTTATCTATTGCCTTTTCTGCATGTGTTGCAAACCACAGTGCCTTGTCTGACTAAGAAGAACAAAATGTATGTCTGGAACTTAACAAATGTACATGTGGCATTCTTCCTCAGGTATGTCTGGGTCTAATCTATTCCCTTAGTTGTGAAAGTGCTTTCTTACACAGCATGGCTGCAGACATGAGAGAGCTCTGTACTGTCCCTGACCTGATCTATGTGGGTTTTTGCTCACACTCAATAAAGCATAGTTACAAATAGTGAGGATTTCAGGAAGGCATTCTTTATTTCCTGGTTAATAGGTGTTAGACTTCATGAAAAATCTAATTTTACTGACAATTCTAAGAATACAGTAGTAACTTTTAATTCATTTACTTTAAAAATGAATCCATTTGATTTCTTGGAACTTGATATCCAAATATCTATTGAGGATTGTACGCTTAGTTCATCCTTTTCTGAATGGGGATGCACTTAGTTTACTCTGTTTTCCTCCTTTCCTCCTCAGCCAGTTTTTCTCGTTTTCTCTCTTCTTCCATTCTTCCTTCCTGTAGCTATCTCCTTTTAAAAGACAACAGCCCCCCGCCACTTACCAAAGAGAAGACAATGTGTATTGATCTGTCTCTGGTTTGAGTTAAATTTTCCTTGTAGATCCTCATTCATCAGCTGAAGACCATCATGTTTAAGAATGCAGCTTAGTGTGGTTGCTGTAGAAGTTACTTTTCGAACTGTACTTCACAAGTGTTCTTGTGGACACTTGAAGAAGCAAAATTACTGTCTCAACTGAATGGCAGAGTACAGGCTTTGACCACCTACAATCAGAAACTTAATCCCTGACTTTCTCAGTTAAAGGATCTGATACAGTAGAGTTAGGAAAGGCCTTTAAAGACCTTGAAGAGTCTGTGCCTATCACAGAAGAGTGAATTGGATTAAATTAGGAGTAGGTTGTGTGCTAAGTGAGAGCTTAAATACCTTAAAGGCACCAGATCCCATCAGCTCTTGGAGACTAAGCAGGATCAGCCCTGGTTAGTACTTGGGTGGGAAACTGCTAATGAATACCAAGTACTGTAGGCTGTATGTCAAGGGAAGGAATTGGCAAAGGCACCTCTGACTATTCCTTGCCTAAGAAAGCCTTATGAAATTCATGGGGGTCACCATAAGTTGGCAGATGGCTTGAAGGCACATGCACACATGTGCTAAATATGTAGTGTGTGTAAATGGATTGTGGGTGGAGCTGAGAAAGCAGAATGAGTAAGTGGAATGTGGGAAGGAAAGAGAGACCTTTGTGTGCGTCGGTGGGTGGGTGAGTGTGAGTGGCAGAGAAGGGGGGTAGGAGGGAGGGAAGGAAAGAGAGAAAGAAGGACATCAGTACAGTCATCATTACTCTACACTGTTTCTCTTTCTATGATAGGAAAAAGAAAAGGATTGTGGGATGGTGATCTTCAGAGAGAGGGGAAGGGAGGGGGAACCCTGGTTATGCCCACCATTGGATCCATTCCACTCACTTCTGGCATTTGGCCCCTAACAAATTTCCTTTGAAGAAATTTCCTATTTCGCCCCTGCTGGAGATGGATGGACAGATCCAGAAGGCACATTAACCTGGGATGTGTTGGGTAAGGATGGTGAATGTTGTTTAAGGGGTGGCTTGAAAAAGAGCACCGCTAAAGAAAGGGCAGAAAGAAGAGGCTTTCCACTAGAGAATGGAGAAGGACAAAGAAGCCTTGGAACAGCATGAGACAGAGTGGGAAAAGTCAGAGCAGTTTTGAAGGAAGGAAAGTGTAGTAAGGGATAGAACAGCAGCACAAGGTCCCTATCACTGGGAAGAATGGGAGCAAGAAGAGAAGTAGAATAGAGCAGGCCTGAGGACAGAGGTGGGAACACAACTAGCTGATGAAAGAGGACAGAGAGTGTGACCGAAAATCCCAGCATTCCTCATCATTGGATATGCTTGTTGGGGCTCCTAGGAGTTGCAGTTCAGCAATGCCTGCAAGGTCACATGATGATTCCTACCTCTGCCCTATGCAGTTACCCTGGCTTGGGTCTTGGAAAAGGCAGGAGGCAAGTACTTGCAGATGAAGCTGCATAGGGGGCATTGGCACTTCTGGGTGTGTCACTATTCTCTGGCACAAACATCAGTCACCTTTAGGCTTACTGTGAAGTGGGGTGGGGAAGAGAATGTGTCTTGAAGCTGGATTACCTGACAGGACCAGTATAGAGGGCCAGATGATATCAGGAGCCCAACTTTTGATCCTGAGGCTCTATCATCCTGATACTCTCTGGGCCTGTGCAGAGAGAAGGATGGAACTCCGTGCTTCTCTCTTTGCAGAAAAAAGCTCTTAGAGCCCAGGCTGAATGAGTCTAGCTTTGGTGGGCTGATTTCAGCCCACTGGCCATCAATTCCTCACCTCTGTTTTTCAGTTTTGTATTTGCCCCTTAGACTTTGACTGCTTCTGGACCTTAATTGTACATTTTTACTGGAAATTAATTTCTTAATCTGGTGCCCTTTTTCACTACACAGTGAGAGCACTGTGATTCCACTTTAACTCCCTTGGCAGCATCCTCTGGAATCGTGAGGCTAGTAGTTTGATGAGGCACGAGAGGACCTCTTTGCTGAGAATTCTAAAAGCTTCTCCCTAAATTGTCAATGCCAGAATCCAATAGGATGTTGCCATGGCACTTAGAGTGGAATCATAGCACTATAATTATGTGGTGTGAAAGGGCCCCTGGTGGCCCCAAGGTCAGTGTGCTATCTTGGATAGGATGCTCCAAAACTAATATTGAGTGCCTTCAAGTTGTTTTCAACTTATAGTGGCCCTAAGGCGAACCTATCATGGTTTGCCTTGAGCGTGTGTGACACGTCCAAGGTCACCCAGTGGGTTTCCATGGCCGAACAGGAAATCAAACCCTGGTCTCCAGGGCCGTAGTCCAGCACTTAAACCACTACATCACTCAGACTGTCATCCAAAACTGATGTGTGGCTCCAAAAGTTCAATGCAGGGGTGAGATTGTTGTTCCCTTTGTAAGTAGGGTTGGGAGCAGATAGCTTGGTGGACATAAATGTCAGCAGGCTGCCAAAAAAAAAACAACTGTTGTCGATTCTAGGGTCAGCATGTAATTTAAGACAAATCATTTGCACAGGACAGTTTCAGGCCTGAGGCAAGGGAGGTTCCTGGCAGGCGGAAGCCTCTTACAGCAATTGCTTGAACCTCAACAAGTTCCGGCTCAGTTTAAGAAATCCCCTTGCCCTGTTGGAGTACTTAGAGAGGTCTCAAGTTAATAAAGCATACCACTCAAGCTTGATGAATGAAAATAGCTACTGAGGTTAAACGGAGTTGGTTTTCTTTGAGCTTCAGCTGTTAACTTGTATTTCTTGCTTTGCTTATTACGTGGTTCAAAGCACACAAATAGAACAGGGGGTGAGGAAGTGAATCAATCAAAATGTTGGCCTTCGTGGGGAGGACCTGCAGATTCAGGTAAGATTTTTTTTTAAAAAAAGTCACCCTGTCCACATTTTGTGGGGAGGGGATGTCTGAAAGAATACAGCAAACAATTTATGAAAGATGGACAGTATTGTGCTTTGAACGAAAGATGAAAGTGTTATGATGATAAGATTCTAAAGCTACCAATTGGATTATCCGGGATAGTCCCTATTAAATTGCAAGCCCATCCATTAGTGAGATATGTTTGGTAAAGACAACTGTATGGGAAGAATGTCTGAGATGCTTACAGTGCAGTTTAGTAGACAATATAGCTTTTGTGTGTTAATGGCTTTTGGAAATCTCCTGCCAAATAGCTACATGGCTAGAGATGGGAAAGTCTGGGGAGATGAAGTGAAAGGGACTTGTGTGTGCACATGTGAGCCTGTCTGTTTCCTCTGGGTTCCCTCCTCTTGTGAACCACTATTTGTACTTATAGCTTCCAATTATTTCCTTTGCAGACAATAAGAATCCCTTTCTGGAATGAGACTTCCTTCCAAGCTAATGTCAAGGTTATTGTAACAAGGTTTTTAAAAATGTGCAAACCCTTGCTTTTCTCTCCCCTCCTTCTCTCCTCTCCCCTATTTCTAGAATGTACATAGCAAGCTCTGTATTGCAGAGTGCAGCTTATCTCCGTGTGTGTATGTTTCAGATCCTCTGTAAAGTACCATGTATACTCTATTCTAATAATGTAAAATAGCCACCAACTGCATGTAAGTGATGAAGCATGCCTGTTCCAACTGCTGTTGAAAGTCATTTTCTTGGTTTGAGATTAATAGTTTCTAGGAATGGATTTTGGCCTTGCTATCTCTCTTTGTGTCTGTGTTTAAATCCGCTCCCCATCTAATACCCTTAAGGCATGATATCCCATCTGATCTTGGAAGCTAAGCAAGATCAGCCCTGGTTAGTACAATTGGCCCTTCCCATTTGCTGGGATTGGGGCTCAGGACCCTTGCAAAAGCAGAAAAATCACAAATATCAAAATGCATGTGTGTGTCTGTGGGAAGGGGACTGAGGCATGGTGGGGAGAAAGAACACTCAGGGTCCAAACCAGATTGGGGGAAGCAGAGGGAAAGGAGGTGGGTTGGCATGGTGGCCTTATACTTCCTCTCTCACCCCCATCTCCTTCTGTGGGTGTATGGGGGCATCAGGAGAGGGTTTGTGGTGCTGAAAAATAAGGCTGTGAACCGTCCATAACTGGTCAGGCAGAAGCTGGTGGTGGAAGAGGGGGAACAAAAGGTGTTTTTGAAAGGGCTGCATGGTCTGATTGGAGCTGCTGAGAGGGAAAGTTCCCTTGGAAGAGAAGAACCAGAGGTAGTGGAGCAGGGGTTGGAGAAAGTCTCAAATACAAAAATTAAACCCACAGATGTGGAGGACCATCTGTACTTGGATGAAAGACTATCAAGGACTACCAAGTGCTGTAGGCTATATTTCAGAGGAAGGAACTGGCAAAACCACCTCTGAGTACTCATTCCTTGCTTAAGAAAATTCTATGAAATTCATGGGGTTGCCATAAGTAAATATGGAACTTGAAAACACATTTGTGCTTACCTTCTTTGTATATCTTTAAATCACCCCTCAATATATTCTGTATGGAAGGCAGTTTCCTCTTCTGTATTTCCTCTTCCTGCACATTTCTGCAAGCACTCCTGTATATTTATCTCTTGAAATCAGCAAAGCTGTAATGCTCCCCTTTTAAAAATGATCCCTGTACTTCCCTGAAGGACTTCCCTCTCTTTCATAAAAGATAAATATTGTATCTCCAATATTCCTTAGCTGTTAACAACTTCTTATGAGTTGCCCAGTCATCTGAGGCATAGATCCTTCTAAATAGCCATGAAAGGAATGAAGTCTGTGTATGAACCTTTTTAAAATGTTCAAGTATGTAAAAATTGCTGCATCTCTACACACAAAATATACTATCTTCTTAAATTCCTTACTGTACAGTCCTATGCATGTGTTTTCAGAGCTCATTAGAATCTACATCCTGGTAGCTGGACGTAGGATTGCAGACTTGATGTGGTTTATTGTAGTGAGCAAAGAAGCATTAAGTTCTACCCTTAGCTGTTCTTTTTTACACAAGAGTGAGAAAGCGAGAATATAAATTTTTTTATACCTTCTGGGTCAGATTTGATCAAGTGGCTTTTAGCTATTGATTTCCATACTATGACCTTGTAGAAATCAGATTAATACTGTAGATATTTCATTTCCCAAAAGTTATTTCAGCCTTGAGAACAAGCAAGAAATTCCTGGCATTTCATCCTACCCCTTAGCATCAATTCTGAACCCTAGCAAAGTGAACGTGATCCAGATTCTTGTCATATTCTTAATGGAAATCATGAAAGAGAGGCACTTGAGGGATTCTTTGGATCTCGGTCAATTGTTTTTGGCTTCCAGTGTTGCTACTTCTAATTGAAGCAGAATCCAAACACTCATAGTTAAAAAGTGTGCATGCTTATTCTGATCTATATTTTACCTCTGTAGGTAAATGCATAAGCAGTTTCTGGAGACTGGCATACTGTAATTACTCTGACAAATTAGCCTCTCTTTGAACCGTACGAGGAGGACACATATTAACTGTGTTTGGACATGATGTTGAACTGTGATTTACTATATCAATGACCGTTCAGCAAATTTGGATCCTCCTCTAATTTGGCTATCAGGAGCATATTGGAAGTTTTTATATCTGTTTTGAATGACAGTTTAGCATTATCTTAATTGTGGTTTCCTGAAAAAAAAAAGCTTCATGTTGTGGTTTATAAAGTTGGCTTCTGTCAATAAACCATAGTTATGTTTTGCCACAGTTTACTGTTTGGAGGTAACACTAATGTGCAGCTTGTTGTAGGATCTTGATCACCTCTCTGCCAAATGGGAACACCAGACTTTGAGACTTGAGCATGTAACATGAAACCATAGTTCAGCATCGTGATTCAACCAGGTGACTGTGATTGACCAGACTTTTCCAGGATAAAAGATTCATAATTGTAAACTGTTCCTTGGATTATGGCTTAGGCCTTTGTATACAGGTGGAGTAACATGTGAGAAAACTATTTTTGTACTACTTTAAAAAGGTATGGAATGTATGCTTGCTTTCTTCTTATGGAGAAAGCAGGCAATGAGATTTTCTTATGATTTATACTGCATTGTGTAAATGGTGCTTTATGGAAGAACATATGGAACTTACAGATGGATAAGGAAACTGAGAAAAGGAGTTGGGAATGAGCAAAATGAATGTATACTATCTTGGCCTTTGTTCGATATGGAGAATGGGTGGAATGAAGCCAGAGGCTTCAAAGATTTGTGTGTGAGAGAGATTTTGAGCTGTGTTTTTGAAAGAAAAAAGGAGTTGTGGAAGAAGTGTTCAAAGATAAGATAGAGCTGGTCAGTGGACAAGATGTCTTTCCTTTGAGTGCCATGTTGACCTGATAGGAACTCCATGATTGCTGCTTTGGATAAACTTTTTAAAAATTAATTATTATATGTTGTAGGCAGTATTTCAGAGGAAGGACTTGGCAGTGCCGCCTCTGAGTGTTCCTTTGTCTAAAAAAAACCCTGTGAAATTCATGGGCACATACACATGCACATGAGTGTTGTTACGATCACTTAGGGAATGAGAATTATGACAGTTAGCCTGATATGGAAGAAGATGTGAAAGCAGATCTCAAGACCAGAGGTGGGCAAAGTCCACCCCCTCTTGGCTGTTTTGGGCCCCCAAGGCACCCCAAATTCTGGTTTACTACTTGCTTTTTTTTAAAGGCTTCTTCTGGGCCTAAAACAGCCCAGTCAAGGCCATAAATGTGCAGAATTGCCCCATTTTTAGTTATTTTTTTAAACTAAAAACTTCTGTGGGTCACATTTTTTCCATAGCCTATAAAAGCTGGCTTGCCCAGCTCCTTTTTCCTCTGTGACAAGCATGGAAATCTAAGCTACTAGCCCCTTAAGTGGCTACAAAATAGCCTCCTACCAAATAGACAGAGACATTTGGCCCTCCCCAATCCATCTCCTCACAAGCTGCTGTGCTTCCATGTGCTAGCTGGGGTGGAGGAGACTCTTCCTCCCTGAAGAAACCAAAGGGGTTTCTGGGAGTAGGCAAGCTCCAGTGTGTGTCTAGCCTGCTAGTCCCTTTGCCTGTCTGTATGGAGTTCCTGGACACCTTTGGCTACCTGGTGAGTAGTTAAATACAAGGTCACATTAGTAAAAGAAATAATTTGTTTAACTCAGTTGAGATTGGAGGGTGGTGCTTCCTGTACTTTGAAGAGATTGCTTGCTTATTTGTATGAAAAAGACCATTATTTGCCCTCCTCTGCAGTCTCTGACTGCTTTCATCATGGTTGAGAACTGTGTTGTATTTTTCATTTCCTTTTGGGCGTTGGAAGTGTTCATTTGTTATCCAGCGTTGCCCAAACAAACCCTGAGAGTTGCTAAAAATAGTTTACTTCTAGTGCCAACTTTCACTTTGAATCATGTCCTACATGGGTCAGAAGGGATGTGTGCGTATGAGAGACAGAGAGAAGAGAGAGCGCAGTTACTCCAGATTTAGACAAATAACTTTGATTTTGTTCTTGAAAGAGTAAGACGGCAGCCACAGACCTATTTACCAGGGAGTAAAGCTCTGCTGAACATAGTTGGATTTTCTTCAGAGTAAACATTCATAGGATCGTGCAATAAAATTGCTGCATAACATGATGTGATCCTAGGTCAGATGTTGGGTGTAGCCCAGGTTTTTTTCCCTATGTTGGTATAGCTGAACGTCAGACAGAAATGAAAATCCTGTTCACTGCTTCAGAATTCTTCCTGCCAAATCCAAATGCAGGCCATTTACCTAAAGGAACGTATGCTTTTTAATGACTTGTTCTACTAGAATTCTAGAAATGGTGTGCTACAGTTACCAGATTATTATTGTTTGTTGTTGAAGTAGCATCCAGGGATCACACACAATAGTATCAGCATAAGTTTTGTCCCGCTCTGTTTTACAACGTCAGACAATGATATAATAGTTTCATTAGAGGCAACCACGATTCACAGTGTGTAGAGTATGAGTTTTGGTGTTACTGAATTCTTCCTCAGAAAACATTTTAAATATTTTCAGTAAGCGTGTGTACATGGGAAGGAACTGTATCTGGGAAAACTAGGTACTTCCTAATCATATTTTCATCCTACACATGCTTGTAATCATTGATCCTGCTCTTTCAGTTTCTTCCCATTCTTCAGCTGGTTGGTGCAACAGGGATCGTATAAATCTGATGAAGTGAATAAAATAAAATCCATATCTCTCTTAAAAGGAGTGTTGTGTGTAGCTTCAGATGTGGGGGTCACTACTGTAAAACTATGGCTAATTGTTTAATTAGATTAACTACCCTTGATCATTCAACCAAGGGTGTTTTTAATTAGCTTTCAGTCCTTTTCACATGAAGTTATCTTGAATGTTCCCATGCAATGAATTTGCCATTATTTCTTGCCCTGTTTTTCCCACTTAGTTGTGTGATACAGACCTCTTAAATCTTTTCTTAGGTGATATTCTCTTTCAGCATAGATGAATCTTGCCTCTTGCATCATGCGTGCATGTAGTTTTAAACTGATTCGAACCTCTATGCCTAACCTGAGATATATTCATTCTGTTTTGTAAGTAACATTTTGGGGCTGTAACTTTATATCCACTTACTTGGGAATAAGAGCCATAATACGAGGCTAGACTCTTATTTATTAAAGTGTTTCTAAAACATCCTTTCTTGAACAAATATTATCCTTATAGATACCAGAGTAGCATGCAAAGACATCACCAATTTGCTCTACAGAATGAAACAAAAAATAATGACCAAATTAGTCATGCAAAATGAGAAAAAAAATAAAATCACACAAGAACATCATAATTACAGCTAAAGCACAGCAAAACTTAAGCAAGCATACATAAATTAAATTGCCTGGGCAATGAATGTTCTGACCTAGTGTTGAAAAGACTATGTTGTTGATGTTGTAACTCTATGATATTAAATTGTAATGTCAAGCAGTGAAAAATGTTTTGTACACAGTAACAGAAGCTCTGTTGCATCCCTGTTATGAGGTCATCAATGGCTACTAGTCATGATGACTAGATACCTCCAACTGGATCAGAGATAGCATGCCTGAGCAAGAAAGGGCTTATGAACTTCAATTTCTTAAATATTCCTACATTTTTTGAAAGTAAAGGATGTAACAGAGATCCAGTGTGGGTTAGTGATCTCTGTGTTGGACTAAGATTCTGGGAGACCAGAGTTCAAATCACAGCCCAGCAACTGAAATTCAGCAGGTAATCTTGGGCATCTCATACTCTCTCCATCATAGAACATGGCAATGGAAAACCCTCTCTAAACAAATCTTACCAAGAAAACCCCAAGAGAAGTCAGAATTGATTTGAAGGCACACAACAAAGGATAGAACATTCATTGTGTAACTTGTTTTCTGCTCTTAATTTATATCAAGCTAGTTTAGTGTAGCCACCAGACATTGAATACGTACACACAAATGTGCTGTGAGCACAAATTTGTCTTTCATTTTAGAAGCTAAATTTCTTACTGGCCTCTCCTGCTTATCTGACATGTTAGGGTCTGGAGCACTATCAGAAATGGAATTGGTTGAAAAGTGGAACCCGTGTACTGTACTGTAGGGACCATGAAGGACCTACGGAGGCTCACTTGAGACAGACCGTACATGCACTGTTTGCAAAGTCTCTCAACTGGTTGGTGCCTTTTCCCCCTCTCAGCTTGGTTTGCAAGTAGCGCATGCGCACAAGCGGTCCCAAGTGAGCCTCTATAGGCAAGAAGAACTGATGGCAGAGCGGAAGTCTCGCTGAATTAATGGAACTTGTCCTTAATTTGGAAGTGTTAGAAGAGTGAGTAGTTAGATAATGGGATGTCGCAAGATGGGGACTTCCTATATGGGCAAAGATGCTAAATGAGAGCATTTACAAGCCACGTGCCCAGCACTCTGCAGAAGCAAGGAGTACTACTTGGTGGGTAGAACATTGTGTGTGTGTGTGTGTGTGTGTGTGTGTGTAATAGAAAGTCACATTTGTTTGGTAGATACTAGTAATGGTTGTACTGAGCAAGCTTTAGGGTTTGAGTAACTATTTCTTGGCTAAGAAAATCTTGTAAAATTCATGGGAGTCACCATAGCTTGATGAGTGATTAGAAGGCACACGCACACGCGCGCACACGCACACACAAATAACAAGCCATCAGTTACAAATACCAGATCAAATAGGGAATTATGCCATCTGCTTGGATTGGTGGCTAAAGTACATAATTGTGATAGCTCATCTATCTCTGATTTCCATTTTCTATCCTCTTGTGCATAAGATGATATAGAAAGCTTGACCTCAAAATATGCTTTCTTTGAAAACGTTTTGGTTGTAAAACTGCTTTTAATGGTTTGTATTTATGATAATGATGGATAGATCCTGCTTTAAGACATGGCAAGTATAGCCTTTAAACAGCTTACGTTAAAGCCAGTGTTCATTTTAAACCAAACTATTGAAGTGGAGAAACAACAATAAAACTAAGATCAGTTTCTTTGTACTATGCTCGATGACTGAAATATCTAGTTGAAAGACTGAGGCAAAGATGTTATCACACAATAGAAGGTATTCTCCATGTCTTGCTCTTAGTATTATAAAAACAAATGCTTTCCACCAACAGTTGTTTACCAATCCACTCCATATGCCTCTGGTATCATTATTAAAAGTATGTTTAGTTGTAGAAAATTCATTTGAGCTTGCTGTTTGCTGTCTATATTATCCCACGTGGCTCGGATAAATTAGCAAAGGATATTTTGCTGAAACTTTAACAAGTTCTTTCTTTTAAATACTTTCCAAGGAGATCTGTTATGGGTACAACTCTCCCACTGCCAGCTGCTATCGAGCTTTATTCCTGAGAGAGAATTCTGGCATTTCAGTCCATTCAGATCCTTGTTTTACAGCACCTTGGCTGAAACATAAGTGATTGTAAACATCTTATGATGACGGCCATGGCTGACTTGTGAAGGAGGTCTACAACCCAGTTACCTTCTGAAAGCACTGGTATTACCCTTTACTTCATGAATGAATTGATAGCTCTTCTATCATAGGCTGAGAATGTGGATCAGGACCCCAAACCTCCAAATGTCAGTTTCTTCCTGAAGAAGAACCAAAGTGTCTATCCCATTCTTTTTGTTAAACAAATACCGTTCTTAGTTTTGATCTTAAACCGGAATCTGAAACAAAAACTAGCATTGAGAGAAATCAGGGATATGCATGCTGTCTCAAGGTCACCATGTTCACAGTCTTATTTTCTGGGCCTCTTATATGTTTTGAGGGGTGGAGGTGGATGTTGTTGGCTTTGCTATTGGCTAAAGAGAGGTATTGAGGGCTGGCCAAAAATGTGGGTCATAAGGGAAGTGCTGAATCAGAAGCCTTCTCCTAAATAGAAGTCTGTTTTTAAAAACACAGGCCCATTCCTTTCCCTATCTGCCGTTCTCTGGATGCCTGAGTTTTTCGTTCTTATACATGAGTTAAGAGTGACTAGTGCTGTGAATCATCGTTTGTTAATTCTCCGTATCTGGCCTGTTTTGAAACTTTGCTTATAAAAAGTGAGAGAAAGTCTCAGTGTCTGGGGGAGAAAAATCCTTACTCAAAACTCTCCCTGTCTCAAGCGGATGAAAGAATCTTTTCTGGCAAAAAGTCCTCTGAATCAATAATTGCTTATTTGCTTTGCTGCTGCTCTTCTTCATAACGAGGCATTGTCTGTTTGATATTTAGCAAAATAATCAATGCTGGGTGTGTTTGAATATAATACAGCAAGGAGGCACGTTTTGATGATTGGTCATAATGACAAATGAGCTATTAAGCTTCCATTGAGCCATCATTTTGTAGAGTGATATTTTGTCATAAAAACAAAATGGAGATATACATTGCATGTGTGTGTGCACAATCATTTATTTGCGTTTTTTAAAATTAAGTTAGTACACTGTTAAGGAAAGACAGGGTGCCTTGCTCTCCAAAGAGAATGTTTAATCTGGTTTGGGTTGCAGGCCTTCTCTCAAATGTACTTGCCTCTCTTTTGGGGGGACTGTACGGTGGTCCAGTGCAAGATCTTTGTGACCATTAAGTCAGTCCCTCAGGAGGAAGAGCCTGCTGACTTTCTCTCTCCCACAGTGTATATGTTGGCATGTGTACACATGGAATCAAAATCAGGTTGAGAGAGTGAAAACTTAGATGGTGATCTTTAACTGTAGAAATGTGATAGGATTTAGGCTAACTTTATGAACTGCATGGCCAAACTCAATTTTCATTATTTCTTTGTTAAACAGCACAGACATTTATTAGCTGACATTTGATTTATCCTTGTGACCATTATAGGCAGAAATCATGTCTATTAGATAAATTGTAATAAAACAATTAATTCAACACCAATCAAGGTAGAATTGAAATCCCATTGACAGCAGTGAGACTTAGGCCCTTTCCACACCACACTCCCAACCCACCATGCGGACGGGAGAAGGACGGGACCACAACAGCGCTTCTACATGATGTCATCATAGTCTCGTCCTTCTCCCATCCGTAGGCAGCGTAATCACAAATTAAATAATTGATGGGTTTTCCCTGTCATTGAGCTGTGATCGCACCACCATTGTGGACTTGGCTGTCCTGCAGAAGCCCAGGAAGTGCAA
This sequence comes from Cyclura pinguis, assembly GCA_030412105.1. Lineage (NCBI taxonomy): Eukaryota > Metazoa > Chordata > Lepidosauria > Squamata > Iguanidae > Cyclura > Cyclura pinguis. The sequence continues at coordinate 157,341,858 of CM059602.1, forward strand.
CGGCTGCGCTTCCTTCCCCAGCACAGCCTGGGAAGGTACCCAGCTGCGCTGCAGAAGGAAGAGGCATGACCATCATGCTGCCTTCCGCAAAGAGCCGGCCAGTGTGGAGGGGACCACTGCCATCACGCTTCCCTCCTGGCAGAGCTGCTGCTGGGATCCCCACCGGACGTCCTTGCGAAAAGGTAGGGTGCAGAAAAAGCCTTAGATAACAAACTACCAACTTCTTCCAGTGATTCCAACTGGGGCTTTATTATGACTAACTTAGTTGGGTCAGGACCATAGCTGTACCCTCCTCTCTATGATGGCCCTTTAGATATTTAAACAGTGCAATCATGTCATTCCTCAGTCTTCTCTTCAGCAAGATGGACATGCCCAGCTTTTTCAACCTTTCCTCATATGTTTTGTTCTTCATATCTCTTATCGTCCTTGTTACCCTTCTCTGTTCTTGCTCCAGCTTGTCTGTATCCTTCTCAAAATGAGGTACCCAGAACCGAATGCAGTACTCCGGATGAGGCCTGGATAGTGCAAAATATAGTAGAACTGTTGCTTCCTTTGGTTTGGAAACTGTGGTTCTTTAATGCAGACTAAAACATCTGGAGGACCACTTGATTCCCACTCCTTAAATGAAGTAACAGCGTGGTTCTGTATGTTGATCTATTCAGAAGTAATAAGGGAGTCCTATGGTGTCCTAATTGCATACCTGTACTTCATACAGCATCAGGCTACAGTATGTGCGTTATACCTATTAAGGTGACACAGGAGTCTCTGTTTCTGAAGAAACAGTTTTGTTAGTCTGCGGCAGCGTGAAAAGGAACGAAAAGGGATTGAGCCAGAGGAATCCAGCAGCAGCCCCAGGACTAACTGATCTTTCACAGCCTAAGTCCTTCTGGGTATCTGTCTCCCTCTCTAGATCTCTGTCAGGGCATCTGAATAAGATGATTGCCATCCATGAAAGCCTATGCCAAAATAGACCAGATGGTCATAAAGGGGTTCATAAATTCCTCATCCCACCGCTGCCTTTGTAGGATTCTCTGTTATTAGTGAAACAGAAATCTCCATGTGGTCCCTCCTTTGAAAACTGTCACTTGGAAACTGGTCCCACCATGTCCAGTTGATCTAAGTGCAGTGGGCCTTTAGTATCCTCTGGAGTTTGGTTCCAGGATCTCCTGTAGATACCAAAATTTGGAGATGCACAAGTCCTATTATATACAATGATGTAGTAAAATGGTGTCCTGTGTGTAAAATGATGGACAACAAAAAAGGTTTGCTTTTTGGATTTTTTTTTTAAAATATCTCCAAGCTGTGGTTGGTTGAATCAGTGGATCCAGAATCTGTGGATAAGGAGAGCCAATTATGTGACGTAAATGTGTGTAGGAAGGCAGCCTAAACAAAATGTACTAAATAAACCATCCTCATTATTTATCAGTAGACAATTACTGTTTCTAACCGGTTTTAATTTTACTGATAGCTTGATTACATTTTTACCTTTTGTTAGACTCATTAAGTCAGAAACAGTTTAAAGGCCCACAACAAGAAGTATTCTTGACGTGAGGAGGACACTGAAGAAGCTATATTGTGCAATGATTCAGAAGTGTCATTCAGCAGAAGATATTATCCAACAAGCAGATTTTGAGGAGGTGGAATAGTAATCATGCTTAAAACTGATCCAGCTCCTTTCAAGTGTTCAAAATGTTTCAAATATATTGGCACAGAAATCCTTAGAGCGCCTGAAGCGGCAACAGCAGCAGCAACTCTATATTGCAGATTGTCTCTGTGTGTGATCTGTCTGATGGCAGGTCTGAAATGGGGACTTCCCAGTTTGGAATCAACACAGCTGCTGTGGACAGTTCAAGTTTCTCTTGAACTGCAGTGTTGGGACTGCTATAGCTCTGCCGTGGTATTGAGCATGAAATTAGTGGAAAGGCCTGTGTTTACAGTTGGGGTTTGAGAGACCAGTAGAAACATTGCAAGTAGAGAGTTTTAGAATCTTCAGTACCGCTTGCCTGGTAAAATTGTATCCTCTGAGGCTGGAGTAATTTCTAGCACTAAAGTACATTGGCCAGCCGGAATACATACGTTTTGAGGGCTAGTGAATCGGGCCTAGCGATCATGTAAACGGGTACAGTCAAAAAGTAATCGGTACTTCCTGTTGATGCTTAACACTGGGTTATGTGTTTTTCCAATTGTGATACATTTGCTAAGTGCCTTGTTTCCCATGCTTGACCGTTTGCCTTCAAGCTGAGTTGATATTTGTTTCTTATTGTGATACGCAGGCAGTTGGTTCCTTAATACATTCCTGAAATTCCTTGGTGCAACAGAGGAAATGAATGGGTTGTCAACTGCTTAATTATGTATGGAGTAACCTTTGTGTATTACTAAATGCCTTGAATTGTAATCCTATGCATACTTGTGGAAAAGCCTCCTGAATCCAGTACTATTTACTTCTGGGTAATCAGAGATTGCACACACTATTCAGGGCTGAAAAGATAGCACACTATATGGAAGAACATGATTTTCCATTATTTGGCCTGACAGAGCTATGCTTGTGAGCAATGATTCAATTCTAGAGCAAGCGGAAAATAGTTAAGTCCAAGTGGAACTGGAAGGATTCATAGAGTTGTAAATCATAGATTCTTTACAATAATCATTGCTGCTCCATTCTGCTGATCAGTGAAAGGTAGTATTTTATACTTCAGTCGGAAACATTGAATTTTCATTTGACGGCTCTGTGTTGGCTTTAGGCACCCAACTCCTGGTAGCAAGAAAATTGCGTAGCTTGGCATTTTCTAAGGCTTAGCATTAGTAATTGTCGCTGATTTGTAATTGTGCTGCAATTCACATGTCCAATTGATTGTAAATTCACTAAAAAGAATACTTCCCTAGATCTCAATTGCTAGTATACCATCTTGCTGTACAGAAAATGTAGCTGTGGAAATGGACTTTGAAACATGATTATCTTTTAATTTTTTTTTTTTTTTGCATATATAGTCTTTTGTTTGAGGAAGGCTGTCCAGTGCTCTGTCCCTCATCTGTTGGGTGAAAATTCTGTTTTCCATTCACCCATCCTTAAATGTTGTGTTGGCACTGACATTAACAGTTGAGAAGGGGAGATGTAAAAATTCAAAACATTGTCACTATGTTGTCACTAAGGTTAATGATGGATTAGGTCAGGGTGGGCCACTGGGAGACTGGAAGAACACATGTGCTGGGGCTGTTTTGGTTCTCTGGACCCCTGCAGGTCACAGGCCACAGTTTTGCAAAACTAGAGGTGGCATGCTTATCAGTTCTGGTTTGTATTTTCGTTTAGTTTTTGTTTTCTGGGCTGCCCCTCAGCAACTTTAAATGCAAGAGCATTTAAATTTTAAAAATGAGCCTTCTTCAAGCTGCTAGATATGTGCTTTTGCGCTTTTTGTCCATTAAAAAAAAATTTGGGAAGGTGCATTAAAGCCCTCAGGCTGCTTGTTAGTTACAAGATCCCAACCACTGGTTTAGGCTAACCATAGTTAATCAAGATGTGAAACAGTGGTTTGAAGTTGGTTGCTTATCCTTATGTCTGGTCAACGCTGATTAGCCTGAAACCATGGTTGACCTTAGTGCCAATGCAATGAACTTTTATTGTTCCTCTTTCCAGATTGCCTCTTCTATTTTGGCAGCATCATGCAAAAATGATTAGAGAATAAAGGTCTCCCCAGTGACTGAGCTGGGACACACTTGCATTTTAGTTTATGCCATGTCAAAGCAGTGGCTATCTGACACCTGAAATGGTTATGCTATAATCATTATACATGATGGTCATGATACATTAGCTGACACTTAACTGTGCTTGCTTTGCTTTGATCCTTCTTTCTTTGCCCAATTTCTCTTGCATCATATCTGTTAGATTGTAAAACAGTGTTATGTTAGCTTCAGTCCTCAGTGCTAAAACACTTTGTGGGAAATGAATGCCTACTCTTAAAAATAAACTGTTTTACTGGCTTTGTTTTGGGGGGGGGGGCGTGGAGAGCATTGGAAGCTTTTGTAATGGGCATATTTACAGATACACATTTTGAGTAGGCAACATGGACAGGCAGTTCTGGTCCCAAAGCAATAGTGTCACTCTCAAAACACTAAACCTGTAGCCAGGTCCATAACTATACGATTACCTTATTCTTCTCTTCTTGTTCTTTTTTCTGTTCCTCACAAGTTCAAACTGAACTTGATTTCTTCTGGCATTCATCTGCACATATCCAGAAAGATTATGTGATACAGTGATAAACAAATTGGAGACCTGTGTTCAATTCAGCTACAAAGCTTTGGAGTGGCCTTGGGAAAGATAGTGTTTCCCGGTCTGTGTTCCCTTACTGGGTGGTTCTGATGGCTAGAAAGGTTGGAGAAGCACAAAAGATGATCATGTACGTAGTCCTAAGCATTTTGGAAGAATGGTTGATAAAACATAAATAAATAATGTCCATGACGGCAATGGCCAGGCATGTCTGATTGTATTCAAGGTAGTTGACATAAAAGAGCATCAGTGACCATTGTGAATGACAAAACTACACCAAGAGTCTCTTTGTACTGTAACATTATTTTTTGTAAATATAATTTTAAGTAGGCTTAAAAATGAATGATATTCTTTGTTCCTGTAGCTACTGTAGAGAGTACTGCAGAAGTTTTCTCCTAAAATGATTAAAATCGAGAGTTGGTTTTATTAAAATGTTTTTATTTCATTCTGTCACAGGATCTCAGGGCAGCATACAGATAAAATACATTTCAAACAGTTTAGAACAGTTTTAAATGTGTATGACCCAGTGTGGCATGACAGTATGGTGTAGTGGTTTGAGCTTTGGACCATGACTCTGGAGATCAGGGTTTGAATCCCCACTCAGTCTTGGAAACCCACTGGGTGACCTTGGGCAAGTCACACTCTCTCACCCTCAGGGGAAGAAAAGGGTAAGCCCCTTCTAAACAGATCTTGCCAAGAAAATGCTGTGATAGATTTGCCATAAATTGGAAGTGACTTGAAGGCACATAACACCACTTCGTAGGAGTCATTTAAAGGGTGTAAAAATATATTAAACAATTTAACAGTTAAAAGATTAAACAATTTAATTAAAACAGGTTAAAACATTTAGAACCCTGTACCAATTTGGCCAAAAGCAGAAGATCCCCAAATGCTTTTATGGAAATCCGTATTGTTATTTGGCACCAGAATGAATCCAGCATCAGCTCCAATTGCATTACAAAAGAGAGGCTGTTCCACAACTGGGTTCTACTTTAATTGCTTTCCTGTAAAATATTTCTTCCCTTCTGACTTACTGTCCTTGGGGATATCCTTCTCAATCCCCCTAGACCTCTCCTCTCTACTTGCTGCATCTCTTGGAGCTGTAGGATTGCTTCTTGTAATGTCACAGTGGTGCCTGAAGGTTGTGTTGTCAGGGGCCAGTATACTGAATAACACTCAGCTTTGAAAAAAGATCTCAAAGAGATGACGGGGTTAATACTAGACAAAGACTCTAAAAAATTATATGACATAGTGGATTTATTGCAAAGGTCAGGTCACCTTTGTACCTGAACTTTCTGGTACAACATGATATAACTTGAAAAGCTCATTGAATAGGTTATGCAAAGTGGTTATGGGTCTAGGCAGCAGTCTTAAATTGGAACAGAAAAAATGAGGAAGAGGATTGGGGGGAAAGTCAAGTAAAGCACAGGTTTGGCTGCTTCCTCCCACTTCCCAAATCCTAGGTCACATTTAACTCTTTAGACTTTATAAGATTTGATATAACTGTTGTTTCTGTTCATTGGGACTTTATAAAAAGATTTCTATACTAAGTTCATGGTCCTTAAAAAAACAAACAAACAAACAAACAAAAACTCAAAAGGGATAGCTTGGTATCTGCCCTCCCAACAACATACATCCATGTTAATTACTCTTGAAGGTCTAGTAGAGCATGTGCAATGTGCTTCTGGTTTTTAGAATTGACCACAGATCCCACAATCTTGGCTATCAGTAGATAGAGGTTACTAAAATATGATTAGTTAAAGTGTCCAAGTAGAATAGTTTTCTGTTACATAGAAATATGTAAAAAATATGGTGAATCCATACTTCTAAATTCCATGAACCTGGAAATGGGTGCTCACCTCTTAACAGCAAGACTGTAGAAGTGTTTCAGAGGTAAAGAAAATTAATCTTCCATATGTTACACTGGTTACCTTTGAGCAGCAGTCTTGTTTCTCTTGCTGCACTAACATGCTCTGTACATGCTGTAGAAGGAAAGCAAATGCATCATTTATTTGTAAGAGAACTGGCCTTATTGTCAGTGGATTGGATCAAGAAAATATAAGGATCAGCCTGGCATAGTGGTTTGAGCACTGAACTGCAACCCTCAAGATCAGGATTCAAATCCCGGCTCAGCCATGGAAACTCACTGAGTGACCTTGGGCCTGTCACACACTGGGCCCCAGAAAACCCTGTGATAGATTTGCCATGGGGTCACGATAAGTCAGAAATGACTTAAGGGTACACAGCAACATAATGATGCAATGCAATTAGTGCAAAACAATATGCATAATATAATATACATACTATATGTATAATACATGTATGGTTAATTTGTCCTAAGTTAGCACAGTTTCTAAATGTGGAACTTTATTGTTCTTGTTGGTAATTAAAAGTTAAACTGCAACACTCCAGGAACTATGGAAGATGTTGGGAATTGCTCAGCTCCATATTTGTAGTAGCAAAATGGGACATAGTTGCACACTAGAGACTCTGGAATGTCTTCCTATACGTGAATATCATGTGGAATACTGTGTTAGCAGAAAAACAAGAAATTATAGACATTTGTGAGGAAACACCATCACAGACACATTTTAATTAACTTTGTACTTTGTAACTTTATTGTCTTTGTAAACAAAATAAGCTTCTCTGTCCGGACCTCCGGGAAACCTAATGAAATTCTGGCAAAAAAAAAAAAAATAATGAACACATGTGAATGATATGCAGAAGGACCGCTTAAACTTACCTTTGTGTGGCAAGATGGATTGTTATGTTTTCATACATCCACGTTTATTGTTATTTGTCAATAATTATATAAATGAAGACTGAGATCCTATATCAGAGACATAGCCATGATCTTGTGGCTATGATTTGTCCCCCGCCAACCCACCTTAAAATCCAGCCAGCTGCATGGAGGGAGATCTGTAGTGCTATTGAATGGGGCATGGAAAGATAATATATCCAGCTCTTTCCCACCATTGAGCAGTGGTGTAACATCATAAGCAGGGATCTCCTGTGGAGTCCTGTTGCAACTCCTTGGTGCAGTGCCACTCCCTGATGGAAGCGGGCTGGCCACATCATCCTTCAATGCACAACTCATCAGTGCCTCAGGACTTTGTCCTTTGGTGAGGCTGGCTGGATTTTAAGGTGGGTTTTAAGGACATTTATAATCATGGCAGTGGTACCACAGTCATAAATGTGAATAGAAAACAGTTTGGAGGTTTGTGAAACTTCACAGTGTGTAAACATATTCTATAAAGTCAAACTGTGCTGTCTAAGCCTGTGTGTCATGGGCTTTCAAATTACACTTGGAGTGGCTTGGCTGAGTGGATGAGACCATTTTGATGAGAAAGGGGAAACTATGCCTATTTTGATTTGTTTATCTGGTTGGAGAGATAAAACACTCACATGATAAAGTGGCATCAAAAGCCAAAATTGTTCTATGTACTTTGGAAGGTGCAGTTTAAACAAGTAAGATGAACATGTCTTTAATTTGAACTATACTAAATTGTCAGTAATTATACCACTGGCAAAGAGCAGCTAGACTCATGTGAAAAGTTCTGTTATACTGTACAGGTGTTATAAAGCTTTTTACAGGAACCGTTCTGGAGAAACATTCAATATTTCCCCACATTGTGGCATTAAAAGAGTAATGTGCTCTTTGAGTAATGAAACATGCATTTGAGATGGGTTTATAGTCTGTCATAGTGCCAAAATAATAATGCAAAAAGGACGGCGAAAGACCAGTATACAGCAGGAATAGCCATCTGGAATGCGTTCTCAATATTTTTACAGAAGGAGGGTGGGATGTCTGACCCTCCAGATATTGCTAGATTGCAATTGCCAGCATTCCTCTCCATTGCCTATGCAGGCTAAGGGTGATAGTACCTGGAGTCTAGTAACATCTGGAGAGATGTACTTTGTCCATTCTTGCTTTACCCCACAAAATATGATGCTGAAAACAATGTTGCTGTAGTATTTACCACAGAACTGATTTGTGTGTAAACATGTGTTAGAGTGCACTGTATAGAGGTTGTTTGTCAAGATTAGCTCAAATGAAGTTGAGTAAAAACAATCAGTGAGACAAAAGAAAAATGTAAACTGCTGTCATACCTCTTTGTTGCCTTTCCTGGCTAGGGATTGATGAGAGTTGCAGTTCAACAGCATCTAGACATTCAAATATTCCCCAGCTCTTCTTTTCAGAAGAGTTGAGGTTAAATATGATTAGGTCTCAAACATATGATCTCTCTGGACGTGCCTTAATAGCCGCTCCACACAGAGTGCGCTGTAGTACTCCAGCCTTGAAACTACCAATTTCCAGGCTTCCACAGCTATGTTATTCCTATCTAAGAACATACACCCTGAAAGTGATAAAAGATGATCTTAGCCACTAAAGTCACTCGGGCTTCCAGTGACAAAGATGGCATACTGCTGGCTGTCAACTTAATCCTTCAGAAGGAGTGTGATCCCACCCACATCAGATAGTCTGCTTATCCCCTGGACATTAAAACCATTCATCCACATGACCTCTTATCTTCCCATGATTCAGACAGCAGTCTGTTTGGGAAGTTACTAGTGCATGAACTGCCTTATTATGTACTTATGACCTGTGTTTTACAAGTAGCAGGGGGAAAAAAACCACAACTTCCCACCATTTTTGATTGTCTGGACTGTGGAAATAATAGCAAATGGTCAAGGTGTGGAGGTATTATAATTAGAAACAGCAGACAGCAAGTGTTAAATCTCGGTGCTTTGACTTTATTTGGCTTTGTTTTTGAAAATGTTTGTACAGAGTGTTACATTAAAAGTATGGTGGCAATCAGCTGTTCTGTTTATTTTCTTTATCCCTGGTATGTTTGTAATCTTGCGTTAAAATAACCAAGCAACATTGTAAGTTAATGGGTCTCTAAGGTTGTGCTGTAATACCCATTCAACGTTAAAGTGTCTCAGTAGGCAAGCATTTCTTCTGGAAATGAACTGACTAGTTCCTTAGAATTCACTAGCATAGGCAGAGGAAGATGGGAGGGAGGGAGAAACAAATCTCAGATCTGTGTTTAGCCCTGGAGCAGGTGAGCTTAAGGAGAGGTCAAATAGCCATGCCCTGAGTGCCTCACTGCACATTGATTTTTCCACTCTCTCTGCAGATGTCTGCATACCCATATTCTTATGTGCTTCAGTGAAAAACAGGTAGTTGAATCCATGGCTTTCCCTGCAAAATAAAGCAGTGTTGTAACATGTAAAGAGCCTTGACGATGACATCAGATTCACAACACTATACCGAACTCACTTAAGGTCTCTTAGGACCACTATGGTAAAAGCACCTCCATGGTCTACATCATGAACTTTCTAACTTTTTCACTAGGGACACCCTGCATGCAGCGCAGAGGATTCTGGGGCTTGTTTCAAGGCACATGCACAATTCACGTGTGTGTGCTAGCCAGACTTTAACGTCATTATTGTCTTATGTGAGCTGAGGAAATTCCTTATATAGCCAGCCTTCTGCCCATTCAGTAGCGGGCATGGTCCCCACCCCCAGCATGGTCATCATCAATGATAATCTTGAAGGACCCCTGATAAGCTTTGACAGAATCACACACAATTCCCTGTACCTCCATTCAAAAGTGTAAAACCAATACTGTAGATCTTGTTTTTGAGCTTGATCTACTTTTGGATGGTGCAGATTTGACACATTTGAGCTGTTAATCGTAACATTCAAGGAGCAGATTTCAGGGTTGCTTCTCCTTGCCTCTCCTCTGCCTCAGCCACACATGGCTGATGTGTACAGTGGCCCTGCTATTAAACCTGGGTGATGGTGGTACTAGCAGTTGCATTGTAAATCAAGACTTGAAGCTGTCTTCAGATCTGTGGTATTATAATAGAGAATCCCGATGAACATTGTGGGGCTGATGGAGGTTGTTCTTGGGTATCAGCTGGGGCACAACACATTTCTTAAAGTTAACTTCAAGGAAATTAGAATTGTGTGCATAGAATCATTTGTGCTTGAAGCTCAACTGCACCTACTCTGAAATAGTGCCCCATTACAGATGTGTAAAAAATGCAGATGTTGAAACCCAACAGTGCTACTGAGAACAGGTGGGATATGATGGATGGAGTGGCAGGGTGAGTGTTTTTTTAAAGCTTGTTTTTAAACTATGGATATGTTTTAAGAATGTCTAGTCCTGGTCCCTTTCACACTACACAATTATAATGCCATAATTCCACTTTAACTGTCCTGGAAAGATCCTGTGAAATCCTGAGATACACAGTCCAGGGAGTGGTATATAGAATTCTCAGCAAGAGAGCTGTTCTGATGCCTCACCAAGCTACCAACTCCAGGATTCCACAGGCTGCAACCTTGGCAGTTAAAGTGGAATCACAGTTGCTCACTGGTCTACCCACTGTCCCAATAAGATATCTGAACACCTGTGCTAAGAAGCTCAAGATAACAAGGCAGTTGGACCACTGCTGCACAACAGGCAGAAATGTCTGTTTTAACTATAAAGGAAAACAAAAAGATGTGCTTTTGGTTACCAGATGCTCTAATAAAAAGATGCAGCTTAATTGGCTTGTTTCTTTAGCTTGGTGTCAGCTGAGACTTTGGTCATTGTCTTTTACAATTCTAGCTAGAATATAATTCTGTTTAACATAAAATCTGTTTAATTTGCTTCTTCTTGCACACTCTGTCCCCTCTCATTACTGACACCCCCTGAAAGAAGAGATTTTTTACCGGTCCAGCTCATCTGTCTGTAGCTAGGTGGAGAAAGCTGTGTGCCATAGATGAGTCACTTCAGTACTGACTCAGATCCTGTTCTTGACGCTTTTGAAAGTCGATGCTCATTTGAAAACATTCAGGATCTGAAGGCCCAGGGAAAGCACTTGTTCACTCCTTAGTGAGAGATCTGTGTAGATGGGTCCTGCTGCTTCTTGAACTGGCCTCTGAAGGAAGGGAGAGAGCCCTTTTTCTCTTGTAGACAAAATAACTCAAACATTGTGAGTAGTGGTAGTACTTCCTTGGCTTACTGTTAAAGGGACTCTTGAGGGACTTTTCTGTCTCTCTCTTCCCCAGACGCAGAAGTGGTGAGGTGCTTACCATAAAGATATTTCCCGCTGCTACCCATCTCATTTAAAAAGTGCTGTTGAACATGCAAAACCACAGTGTTCCACTTGTGCATGCAAGTCACAGCATATGTAGTGTGGCTGATAGTTTGCATGAAGTTTCCCATTATCTCTAGAATTTTTAAAAAGAGACATTGCAGTTTGCCACCAAAATTCAGCAGCAAACTATTAACCCACCGTAGTCACCAAGACAAGGTGTGATGTCAAGTTGGTACCCTGCTTAATTTTCAGTATCATGTTAAAGTCAATGTAAGTACATTGAAAGATTATTTATATTTAAATACTTGCTTATTTACCTGGCGTTGCCTGGGATTTTATTTTCTCATAGATAATACTTGTTAGAAATAACTTAGGAATTATCTTTCCTTGCCTTAGGCATTAGATGCAGTTGAAGTACACAGATTTGAGCTCCTGTGTCTTCTAATTCTCCAAACTGTATTGTCCAGTACCTGTAACTTTTCCCCATATTCCCCAATCCAGTCTGCATTCAGAGTTGTTAACATACAGAGGTTCTGTTTCTGAGAGAATACACTGTCCTCCTTGCCGCTAGGCCTTGTCTCCGTAGCAGCCGGCCAGGCCCAAGAGCTCTCTGGCAGAGAATTCTGAAGGCCCCTCCTTAAGACTGCCAACCCCAGGATTCCATAGAATTTTCACAGGCAGCCAATCATATGAGATCTTCTTGTCTGACACAGCCAATCACATGAGGTCTTTGCCTGCCTGACACAGACAAATTCACAAACTCAGAAACTGACTTTTATATGTTAGATAAATGCTGAGCAGAAGGGAGTTTCAACAATGAAATTAATATTTCTGAATACTAATGAATCAAGTATGCATGGAGAAATTTTACTTGTTGACAATGAAATTGAAATACATAAATTCACCTGTACATGCCACAGTAGTCCAGCTGTACACATTTTATATCTGTTCCTTTCCCTTAGGCATATTGCTTGAATGTGCAATCCTAGAGCAATTGCCCACTGTGAAAAGTGTTTTCTGGGCCCACACAAGTTGCCTGCCCTTGGTATGGATCCTTCTTTGCCTTAGATAGTTAGCATGTGACACCTGCATAAGTGTTGCCTGTCACATACAACAAGGCTTTTAATATATGGCAGTCATTGAAGCCTCAGTAAAATAAAATATGGAATTAACCTTGGGTAGACCATGTGTGATCCTCCAGAGGTAGAGGAGACTACAATTCCCATCAGACTCTTCATTGGCTGTGTTGGCTAGGGTTGAGAGTCGTGCGTGTGTGTGTGTATGCGCATATGTGCTTTCAAGTCACCTGTTGAGTTATGGTGACCCCATGAATTTCATAGGGTTTTGTAAGGCAAGGAATACTGAGAGGTGGTTTTGCCAGTTCTTTACTCTGTAAGGATATGAAAAATCCTCACTCTCAATTTTGTGGCATTTTTCTGAATCCCATCTGCATTCTCATCACATCCTTTGTTTCTGTCAAGTTGCAAGATTGTTTTTTCACCCAACAGGGACATGCATATGCATTTTCTGTACATTTATTTGCTTGCTTTTCCTAATGTATGCATCATTGTACATATTTCCATCATCATTTGAAGCTTGTTTGTGTGTAATTTTCAGTTGTATGTATTTTTAATTGTTTGCCTTTTAAAAGTGTATGTATCATTTCATGCATACAAAACACAGCACAAGCCGTTCAGATGTGTGAACTTCTGAAGTGTGGTTTGTACAGTGTATTTCAGGAAGTGCAAAATGAACGATTTCAGTAACAATCTCAAAACCACTGAAATTCCTTTCCATCCCAAGAGTGCACTTGTCCACTAGCAATGTTTAGAGGATCACAGACTGCTTACCCATGACCCATGTGAGCAAATGCTTTTCATTTGTATGTCTGTAATGTTTAAGTTTGGACAAAATTGGTCAGGAAGAACCTTTCATCTAAAAGATCTCAGAGAAAATGCAATAAACAAGGTATTGTGATAAGGAATTAGTGGCTGCAGCTAAAGGTACACAGTGCCAGGTGATGATTAACATCACTTGGTAGGCAGAAATGGGGCACCATCACAGGAAGATGAATGCTGTAATAGAGGTTGTTGCATTTGAAACAACTAATGGTAAATTGTTTTAAAAGGCTTGTTTTTTTAAAAAAAAACTGGCAGTAAGAATTTATAGAATATCTTTCATACAGCTACTTCTAAAATGACAGTTACAACACCGTACTGAAAGTGGCATTCTCCTTGCTTTGTCATGCAGGTAAAAATGTTTTTTCTATGTTGATACCTCTTAGAAACAGAGATGCGCGCGCACGCGCGCACACACACACACACACACACACGGTCCTGTATATCTTTTAGTTGAAAAATATGCTAATGAAACTTCTTATCACCTGAAATCAGCTACTTAAAACAGTTTGTTTAGATTTCCAGAATAATACTAACTACCTTGATTCTTCCTGCTTTTACTAGTGTTTCACCATGAAGTGGTTAACATCAAAATGGGCGTAAAGGTCCAGCAAAATCCTTATTTACAGGTCTCTAGCAAGCTTCTGCAAGAATCTGTATAACAAAGGCTTCTATAATTACAAGCATATCTCTGTTAAAGCCTCTGAAAGTGAAACTCCTCTTTACAAAGGCTTTCTATGCCTTCCTACCCCCTCATTCTCTGTCTAGCTGGAAGTATATTAGCAGTATCAGCACTGGGAGGTCTGGAGAAGAACAGATTTTCAGTATAAGGTTGCTACAGCTTGTCTTCAGTAAACAACACAATAAACAAAGGTTGATTTGCGCAAGAATGATCTAGTTGATCTCGCTGTAGTCGTGTGTGCCTGCTTACAACAGGCAAAGTGTACAGCAGCTGTCTCCGGAATCCCTTACTGCTCATACATGAACAGCAAAACGAGAGAGAAAGAGAGAGAGCAGATAAACTTGTCTTACCACCTGTACCCAACATGTTTTATATAAAATTGAAATCATAGGAAAAGTGGAAAGTGGTGAAAGAAGAAAATCAACCCATGATGCATTTTGAAAGAAGTCTTCAAGTGGTTTCCTGATGAGCAGTGAGTCTGATGGAAGGAGTTTTTGGCCATTTCTGCACTGGGCTGTTACAGCGCGATGATTCCACTTTCAACATCCTATGGAATCCTGGGGCTTGCAGTTTTGGGAGGGGCGGCTTGGCCCCTTCCAAAACTGCAAAGCCCAGGATTCCATAGGATGTTGAAAGTGGAATCATCGCGCCATAACAGCCTAGCGCGGAAATGGCCTTTGTTTAATTATGCAAGGTTTATCTGGTCTACATCTTTCATTTCATGTATGTGTGTTAGTTTTGTAGGAGAAGTTTGCTGAAACACATTGAATTGCTCCTCTGTTCTTTGGTGTAGAAACCTACCCTTCTTTCCTTTTGATTTTTTCCTCTTGTACCAAATGTTCTGTTAAAGAAACAATGCCCAGAAACACACCTGCCTCATCAACTAAAGTATATCTGTACTGTAAATCTCATTAGCTTCAGTAAACATTTTGCATAATACAAACCTGCTTGGGGGTATGTATTTAAATATAGTTTGTATATGAATGTAGCACTAAACGATGTAAACACTAAACTGACTGGTCTACCATGTAAATGAGCATTGGCTGCAACCCCTTTGTGTGGCAGTAAAATGATGTCGCCAGAAAGTGATCTCTTCCTTAGTTATTAATATTAATGATAACTTAAAGTTTGTCTTAAAGCAAAGCATTATAGTAGATTAACTGGTTGATAAATTGCTACAAAACCAGCATAATTTAAATGTTAAATGCTCTACCTCTAAACTGAAAAGAGTTAAGATGCTTTTCACTGTTGTTTAATTTCTACAATTCAGGTTACCAATAGTCCCTATTTTTGGCATTATGATAAGATTTCTTTGCTGCCCTTTGATACCTCACTGGAACCTTTTTACGCACACACCAGCTCACTCTCTCTTCTAGCACTGGCCATGTCTTGCTAGCTGTGAACAGTTGCAGCTTGGTATTACAGGGGATTAAAAGCAATCACCGTCAAAGCCTGTTTGGTAGTAAATCCAGTCAAAGCAACTGTTCAGCAAGCTGATGTTCTGACAGAGCTCCTGTATGAAGATGTAAAAACTGGCATGCATGCATGTCACTTGGGAATATGGGTGTGGAAGCACTTGTCTCTAACACACAAAGATGGTGGAAGAAATATTGTATCTACAAGATTTGCTTTTTCAAGAAGAGAACAAGACAGAAAGAACAGGAGGTAATTTCAGTTCAGCAGGAATCAGCTTTGGCTGTTCTGTTGCTTGGGGCTGACCTAGTTGTGCTTGTGTTGAAGCAGTGTGTGTATGGAAACTCTCTGTTGGGAACCTTAAATTGGTCTATGCCTTCACAGTTTAAAAGGGGGGAGGATTTTTTAAATACGTTAAGCTTTTAATGTTCATGTTAAGCTTCAGTATCTATAAGCAAGTGTTCTTATTACATGTAACTTTGATTCAGAATGTAAAAAACCCTGAATGCTAGGAATTAACATTCTTGAACAGCAGGCTCTTCTGTCATTTCATATGTGATTGGTATAATTTACCATTGTATAATGTTGAACCTATAAATGCCTCTAATGTTTACTCTGGACGTGGCACATCTTGACCTGCAACCCAGGAATAATTTTCTTAAATGCTTGGGACAAATAATCTTGAGATATACCAAGGAGGTATTGGCAATCCCTGTAGACTGCATGTACATTATACCCTTTGTACTGTAAGAATCTTAGTAGAGACAAAACAAGGATTCAATGCATATTTTCTGATAGAAGTACTTTATGTGTGCTTTGTGCTTTCCATGTACATGTCATCTCACAAAGCACCATGAAAGCAAAAAGAAACTTGTCTCTGTGCCAGGGAATTTACTGTATAAATTTGACAGACTGAAGGGGTGGGAGAAAGGAAAAGGTGGTGAGATGAATAAAAGCAATTAGATATAGATGGCCGTCATGTTCATTTGAGGGTATTTAGGCATCACAGTGCTTTCTTCATGTGAATGCAGAGTCTAGTACCAGGCACAGAAATGGAGACTGGTCTGGGGTTTGGTTTGGCTTGGCTTAGAAGGTGTGAATATGACTCTATTTTTAGATGGTGGTGGTAACATGCTTACTTGACACTGTTTCCTGGTAACCTTTTTGTTGATCCTTCTGAAAAGGCATCTGGGAAGGAAAGCTACGCAAAAAAATGCCTGCTACCTGACCTCAGTTTCCATTTTTGTTTCAAGATGTAATATTGTACAGTGCATATCCTTCTGGAAAAAATAATGGAGCTCTTTTAGCTTGGTGAAAGTGAGCATCATTTTAATAATCTGTTATTCCATGGAGGAAATAACTAGGAAATGATCAAGTCAATAAATTCCTTTCTCAGGGTTGATGCAAGAGATGTTCTGTCTTTGCCATCTTACAGCTTTGTGTGGCTATCAAAGCACAGGTTTGAAAAAGAGCAGTGCAGATGATCTTTGGTGGAGTGGCTGCTTATATTGGAAAACTCGCAGACTGAAAATTTGCAAAATGCCGAATGAAAATATTGACTTCACCATCAACCTCCATTAAAGTGATTTACTTTTAAATCTTTTTCCATTCAGTGAGTCCTGAACTTAATACATACTAACATGAACCACTGACGCTAGGATTGCTAAGCCAAATATTAGTGACATCAGATAGTTCACCACATTTCTGTAGCTTTCACAACTAGTTCTTAGTGCTCTATTTGTGTGTATTTATAGATTGGACGTCAGTGGCTTTCTGGTCTTCTTTGTTTTTCACAGCCACATCATGTGATATTATCTAGGCCTTCTTTCTCCTCTTCCAATCTCTTGTATCTTGAATTCAACTGTATCCTGAATTAACTCCCTGTTTTCATAGACTGTGTCCATTTAATAGATTTCTTTTCCACCCTTTAGGGGTTTTACCTTCCTTCCAAGATGGCTTACAAATCAGTGCGTAAAATAACAGCCTAAGAAAGTGTAAAACATTTAAACAATAAAAAATGAGTAATATTGAAATAGCAGCAAGTAAAACATATTAAAACATATTGCAGTGAAATCACCTCAAAATAACATGAACAGAGTTTTCTTGAAGACTTCTGTAAGTCAGCAGAGAAGGAATGGCATGCCCATCTCCATTAGAGGTTTTTCCATGGCTCTTGCCAATGTAATAGCTCTCATTGGTGAACCAGAGAAAATGGCCTCTAAAGCAAATCTTAAAGTTCAGGAAGGTACTGTAGATATGGATGTAGATGAATCTTCAAATATGATGATACTTATTTGCTTCTTGTTCATAGTTTCTTTGGCTTTTGTCCTTCTTCGGTACTGTCAGTGTTTATTTAGGTGCGCTTGCCAACTTGCTTTCTTGTTATGTGCCTTCAAGTCATTTCCAACTTATGGGGACCCTAAGGTGAACCTATCACAGGATTTTTTGGGGCTGAGAGCATGTGGCATGCCAGGGACACCCCGTGTATTTCCATGGCTGAGCGGGGAATCGAACCCTGGTCTCCAGGATCATAGTATTCTTAATTTCATTTCAAATGCCCCAAGTTTCCTTTCATTTATTTTAATTATTTATCTATCCTGTTCCACATTCATGTAGAACTGTAGTCCGTATTTCTAAAAAACATTCCTGTAGTTCAGCCTTTTTTTTTCAACTGTTCTACCCTGGAGAAATCCTTGAAGTAATTTTCAAACTCCTCATAAAAATGAGTATATCTACAGCTAATTTTTTTTCCAATAATGATCTCTTGAGGAACCTGTAGTGACATCTCATAGAACCCCAGGTTTCTCGAGGACCGCTGTTGAGAAACCCTGCTGTAGTTAGTTACCTCCTTTCACACTTCAGGACTAGTTAAATTGGCTTTGGAACAGATTTGGTGATGTACATACACTTGAAAATTCGTAACTCTTCAAATTCTGGGTTCTGTGTCTTGGTCACATGGAGGATGGTCACAAGAAACTTTGTGGGATAGTGATGAAATCTCTAAGTGGTTGACTGAAAAGCGGGATCAGATGGAGGGCTTCAGCATGTTAATGAAAATTCAGCTGCTCTTGCAAAATACTTAACTAGTGACAGCTGCTTACAGGCTTCGTTCTTTTTTCATACGGTGAAATAATTGCTGTTCTTCTTGGCCATCAGTAGAGCTCAGCACTATTGTTTACAAGCAACATTTGTTTTCGTGGGGGTAGGAGAAGATGAGGGCACATAGCACTCAGGGGGCAGCAGGCTAGAAGCAATAATTCTTCCAGTGGAATGAGAAGTGGGAAGAATTAGTGTTTTAAGTCCCACTTCATGGCATCATTTGCGAGGAGAGTGGCTGTGGAACATCCACAAGATTCTCCAAATAATAAATAAAACATTGTATTCATTGCTTGTTTGCTGTTGCCCCTTGATTCTCAGCTACATGATTTCCAAAGCTGTCGTCTTCTGTTGAGAATCCAGTGGCGAAAAGATAAAAATCCACAGTTAAAAGGACTAATTTAAAATGTAGAAGTTATTTGCAGTTTTACCACTTTTGTTGAGGGTTCTGTGCCCCAGAACCCTCGTGAAAATGGAGAGGCCACTGTATTGTCTGAAACAAGAAGCAACATTCTAGGCAAAACATTTTTATCACAGTGATTCTCCCTAACAATGACAACTTTGATTTCTCCCATCTTAACATTTATTTCCTTCTCGATTTCCTTCCACATCTTTACAGAATTATTTTGAAATGGCATACAATTCACATTTTTCATAGTAATACCTAAGTATTTAACCTTTTTTTAAATGGAAAACCAGTTTTGTTCCTCAGTTCTATGTCATCTTCCATTTTCATATTTTTGGTCAACATCTTCAACTTTTGGTTATTAATCTTTAAACCTGCCAATTCACCAGATTTCTTTAATTTTCCAGTTAACACTTCTGTACTTTCCAGGGGTTTTTCCAAAACTATCACCAAGTCATTGGCAGATGCCCTCAGTTTGTGCCTTTCTTTATGACCCAAATTCTCTCATCTTGTGTGTCTGTTCAGAACCTCAAGAACCAAAATAAAGTGGTATGGAGATAGTGCACACTCTTCTTGTTAACTCTTCTTTAACCACTGTTTCTGCTTTCTGTGAGTGTAAATCAATCTAACCCATTTAATAAAGTTTCTGAAATATAAGGAAGTCCAGTTCAGATTTCTGCATCTAATAAACACAATACAATGCAACAAAATATACAGGTTTTTTAAATCATTATGTCATTCTAGGTGTGTCAAGATAACACATTCCAAGATAACACATTCTAGGTATTCCAAGATAACACATTGAAAGAGTGTGTGATGTACTGGGGCACCCAGTGGATTTCTGGGTGTCCATGGTATGTCACACACTCTGAAGTATGTCACACATTCTCAATGTAACACATTTCTGACATTATCTCTTAGTTGTCTTTTAGATAAATCCTCATTTGTCCCTGTGAATAATATTTTTTTCAATCTTTTCACCCAAAGCATTGTGAACAGTGTCCCCCTTTTTTTCCCTTTGCATTTGACCCAGATCTGAGGCCCTATCACATTGCATTATTATATTGCTATGATTTCACTTTAACTGCCATGCTATAGAATTCTGGGATCTGTAGTTTAAGGAGGGGTATTGAGAATTCTCAAACAGAAAACACTAGGCCTCACCAAACTACAAACTGCACAATTCTGTAGGATGTCTCCATGGCAGCTAAAATGGAATCGTCGTGCTCTGGCCCCTGGAGGTCAGCTGCACAAGAGAGAAAAATTGGGAGGACTTGGTGCATCCACATGGTCCTCCACCCACATGTTCCAAGACACTACAAAATAGATTCCTTCTTGTCTTCCAAAGGTGCCTTTGATAGGTGCATTCTACAGCAAATTGCCAAATGTTTGGCACTCAAAAAGGAAATCCAGCCGGGGTTACTGCCCTCCCGTAGGAGCACTGCTGTTCCACTTTCCTAGACTGGCTGTCATCCTTCCCCCTCAACCAGAGAAATGAAAATTTCATTGTTGTTTGAGGAAAGAGGATCAGCTAAGCCTGCCCTTGTCAGACTCCCTGTTCCACAAGAAATAATCTTGGCTGGGGAGAACATATCTTCCCCTGTATCTCTTCATGCAGGTCCTCTGCTCCCCAGGATGGAAGTCATTCTTTGAAGCTTCATTGGATTCTTTATGTCCTGTAGTGTAGTTGGAAGTTCTCAGCTGGCGACTTCTCCTGGAAGAAGTTGGATCCTCCCCCAACCAAATTAACGACACTGCTTTTTTGAAACCAGCTTGTGTTTATTGTGTTGATGGCTGAGTATTAATGAATAAGTGTAATGGATATGATGACCAGCATCTCTGTTGCCATTTGGAATTGTTTTGAAGATTCTTGGGATATTGAACCATTCAGTTGTTTCATGTGCATAACTCTGACTTAAAAGAATTTAATGAGTCTTACCTTCTATGTGGAGACTGAGGGCCGTTTCACTCTAAGCAGTTGTTTTTACCATCATTTTAACTGCCATCGCAACATAATGTCGAATCCTGGGATTTGCTGTTAATGGAGGAGTATTCTCATCCAAGAGAGTTCAAATACCTTGCCAAACTACCAATCTGAGTATTGTATGAGACATGGTGGGAGTTAAAGTGGCATCATCTACTAATACATAAAAGTCAAAGTTTGTCTGTCTGTGTCAGGCAGGCGAAGATCTCATTGGCTGTGTCAGGCAAAGACCTCATATGATTGGCTGCCTAAGGAGATTCTATGAAATCCTGGGGTTTGCAGTTTAGGGAAGGGCCTTTAGAATTCTCAGCCAGAGAGCTCTGAAATAGGCCAGTTGCTATGGAGACAAGGCCTAACAGCAAGGAGGAGGCTAGTATATTCCCTTAGGACACCAACCTGTGTATGTTAATAACTCTGAATACAGATTGGATTAGGGAATATGGGGAACAGTTACAGGTACTGGACAAGACAGTTTGGGGAATTAAGAGACACAGGATCTCAAATCTTTCTAACAAATATTACCTATGAGAAAAAAAAATCCTGGGCAACGCTGGGTATATACACTAGTAGTGCTATCATTGTATAATGTGAAAGGGCTAAATAATGTGAGTTTGCTAAATAATGGTCAGTTGTGTGTGCAGTTTTTACATTTTTCTGTGTGTGCGTGTATTGTAGTGGGGTTTTTTTTCCCCATCTTCTCCCAGCGACTGTTTTTCATCTAATACTCTTCCCTTTAAAGACTGGCTACTGGTTACAACGTGCCACGTTAGGCAAATGCCTTCACGCTATCTTGTTTGGATTTATGTTGCCGTCGGGATCTTTACATAGAAACAGCTATCAATATCCAAAGTATATATGGTATTGTTTAGGTGCCATTATTATGCTCTGCTTGTGTATTTCCTAGGAGAATAAGTGTGATCAACAGGACAAAGAATATTTAATTATTTACAGCCTCAGGATATTGTAACATAATATCAAATAACTTGCCACCCTCCAGCCCATAAATACTTGATAAGAGTTTATGCTGGGTCACTAATACCATACTACAAATCTAACTATTTAATTAGTTAATTTATTAATTCCTTGCCTTTCATCTGGCATGGGCTATATAATGTAAGTAAATATTTTATCAGGTACTCTTCCTCATTTTCACTCTTAATCATGTAACTTTTAGATATGCTTTCCCTTTCACTCATACAACACAATCTCATTTAACAGTCATTTCCTAACTGCCCTTTCCATCTCCTAATTCCTCTTTTGCTCTCACTGACACACACACTGGTCCAAATTGTACCTCCCTTTTCTAGGCCTAAGGCCAGTCCTCATCCGTTGGCAAATACATGCTCTCCGTCAGTCTTTCCACATTTGGCAATTGTTCCAGACTCACCACTGGAACTATTTATGTTTAAGCCTTATTTAGAGGCTCCCTGGGTTTGAATCAGCAGGTGAACAGGAGAATGCCTCGCCCCAACTGTTCCATCATTGCTTTCCTCGTGTGGAAAGTGACATGTCTGAAGAAGAGACATTCTGGTTCACATAGAGAGTCTTTTGCTTATACGGAGAGTCACCACGTCAGCAGGAGTTTCTGTATAAACTTGTCCCTTTCCTTATGAGGAAAATAATAATGGATGGGGTGGTGGGTGTTCTCTTGCTCACATAGTGGTTCAGACCCCTTACATAACACCTAAATAGGACTAGAGAGAGATTTTACAATGACTACAAATGCACCTCATGTTATATCACCTCTCATATTACATCACAACGCTTTGAGTTGTGAGTTTG
Organism: Cyclura pinguis; assembly: GCA_030412105.1. Lineage (NCBI taxonomy): Eukaryota > Metazoa > Chordata > Lepidosauria > Squamata > Iguanidae > Cyclura > Cyclura pinguis. Next base: position 157,364,472 of record CM059602.1, read on the forward strand.
CTTCTCTCCTTGCTGCAAAGCCACACATAGTGTTGGTAACCTCAGATGGTAGCTTTCAAAGTAGATTTATGGGTGTGCTGTTATGAACTCTCACACAGAAGGATATGGCCTTTGTGGCATTTCATGGAGTGTTGCTATTATGAGCAACGTTTTGCCTAAGAATTTGATGTTCAGTGTGATCATCAGGTTTCACCATTGCGTACTACCCCTTTTGTGTGGGTCAGTTTACTTTGAATTATGCTTTAAGCTCTTCTGTTATTTCTGTTCTGATGTGGAGACAACACACCCATCTATTGGGTGAGAGAGGAGGGGGAAGAGAGGCAAGTGGTCAGTTTTGGACATTCTGTACAATATGAAAGAAAAGCACAATTTGTTTGTGCATCCTTTTACATTCCCTAACCACTGTATGTTCTGTTGGGAAGATAGTGAACCTGGTGCATCACAGTCCTGACTTCACTAGGTTCGAAACCACAAGAAGCAATGTTGAAACCAATTGCCCTCTTCCAAAGAAGAAGAAGAGGAAGAAGAAGCACAAGACGATGACACATGTTCTGCGTGGAGTTTAATAACTAGTCATTTCTAGAACTGCCCTTTAGCATTATCTCCCTATTAGCTTGACCTTTGCACTTAGTGCCGTTTTGTAGATATTGTCACAGTAAGAGTCAGCAGTTTTGCTGGTTTTAAATATTTCTTTCAGAAATAATTTTAGTTAATAGCCTGGTGACTTACCAGAGCTGACCTCACTTATTTGTTGCAAGTCTCTTCTGCTGGCATGAAAACAGATGCTTTATGGGGTGCCTAAAACCCTTCAAGCACTTCTGTACAGTGGTTGCCCTGTCTTAATTCTTCCTTTCATTTTGTTCTTGTAGAATACTCAGCTTGTAATCTGTTTATTTTCAACTTTGAGGCAAAGAGTTGTCATTCTGTGCCTGAGCATAGTTCTGTACTGTAGTGGTGTGGCATTATTGTGAACAGCACTATGTATCAACAGTTACCTGTGGCCTGGCCAACCCTGGAGCATATTATACCTCTATTTCTACCATACAGCCTGTTGGAGCAAGGCGGGACCCATGTTAGGTGATGTGAGACCATATCCACTGGTACCCAGCTCACTCTCTTTCTTGTAAACAGATGTGTTTTGACAGCTTCCAGGAATTTGTGTGTTTTTGGAATCAACATTTGTCTCCTTTGTTTATGATCAAAGACATGCATGAGGCTTTTTTTTAAATATGCACATAGGAGTTCATGCTGATTAGGGCTTCTGCTGCATTGTTACTACTGCATATTTTCAAAAAGCCTAGAATAGAAATGAGCTAAACTTTGGGAGCAAAGAACTCAAGTGCACTAGGATTTCTCTCTGGGTTGGGTTTTTCAGTATTTATACCTTTCAAATTTTATGCAAATACAAAATACACATGTGAAAGGGAAAAGAGTGAGAAGGAAATAATTGTTTTCTGTAGTTTGTGTCTGTGTGAAAGGGAGAAGTTAAAAGAGTATCCATCTTTCAGTGAATTTTTGTCTGGAAATATTGTGAGGTCCTTTTGTAATAGATTAATTGGGACATGTGAATTAGTCTAGATCTCATGGTGCTATCTGATTTTGGCTTATAGATGTTCTCTGATAATGTGGAGCTCAAAGCTGCTTAAAAATAAAAATTTATATTACACAAAATTAAACATAGCCCTAACAGCCAAAGCAAGCAGCTAAAAATAGCATCATAGAAGCCACCAGCCTACAGCAGTCTAAATCAGCTTCAGAGGCCCTAAGTGAGAAATTCCTGCTGGAATAAAACCGAACTTGAAGAGCTCTTAAAGAAAAAAAAAAAAGCAGATGTGAAAATGTAAATACTTGAATCTTGAATATCTCAACAGGTATCCACTTGTGCAGCAAGTTGTATAGAAGTGGTTGGTAGTGGATGATTTATACTGTTAAGTGCTAAATACGTCACAGCCACATTATTAAAGCAACTTCACTTCCATTGTTTTAGTGGGGCTAATAAAGACACCTTGTAAACAGAAATTCAGCAGGTGGTAATGTGCCTTTGTTCTGATGCCCCATTCTCTGAGTTCAGTCCTCCATGCTTTCTGGCCTTAGAGACAAGTATCAGCTTGATGAACGTGGAAACTGCCCCCTCCTTAGTCAGACCAGAAGTCTACCTTGTCCTGGAAGCAGCTGTCTCAGATCTCATGGAATTGTTTTTCGCCTACCTTCTTACCTAAGATTCTCATAGCAGCAGGTGGGAATGTATAACCTGGCATCTTCTGCATGCCATACCTACCACGACAGTGCTTTGTCCCACTAAGCCTCACTGGAAATGCCCCATCTAATTAAACATGAGGAGAGGATAATTGATAGGTTAGTTGCTCACTGCTGTCTCAGTCCCAAATAGATTTTTCTAGAAGAATTGTGATCCTTGTCTGCAGGGATTCTGAATTCACTTTGTTATATTAGTTTTTCCAGCGTTGCTGTTCTTCAGGACGATAAAATTGCAGATACATTTGTCATCAGATAAACTGAAAGGGAGGAAGGATATTGAAAGTACATTTTTGAGCAAGAACAGTATGCAGGGGAGTTCACCATACAATGGAAGGTTGCTTTGTCATTGTTCTGTGTTAATGATTCTTAGCCCAGTGCTGAGGGACAGCAGTGTGTTTCTGAGCCCCAGGGAGAGTTCTTGGATTAGTGGTTAATAGGAAGGAAAGCCACTGCAAGTTCCTGTGTGGCAGATGGGTTAGTCTGGATTCACAGTGTAAAGGAAGGTGAAAAGATGCCACAATCAGATAGAAGCAGCAAGCAAGATTGTGGATTAAACATGTGAAGGCTCAGGGGGAAAATATGGGGAAAAAAGTTTACAGAATATTCTGTTTAAGAATGAAGAATGAAATATTTAAGACAAAGTGTTCATATATTCATTACTCCCCCACACTATTTCTAAAAGCTGGAGAGCAAGTGTGGTTTGAATGTTGGACTACCACTCTGAAGACCAGGTCTGAATCCCTGCTTGGCCATGGAAAACCATTGGGTGATCTTGGGACAGTCACACACTCTCACCCTCAGAGGAAAACAAAAGAACCTTGTCTGAACAAATCTTGCCAAGAAAACCCCATGATAGGTTTACCTTAAGGTTGCCATAAGTTGGAAGTGATTTGAAGGCACCCAACAGCAACAACAATAATATAATAAATAAACATTTATGTAAGACTATGTCCAGTATCTCACATCGTTGCAATTCTTGGTCTTAATTTCCTTTTATCATTTCTTTTTAATGCGAATGAGTGTTTGTATCTGATTGGCACTATGGAAGACTAGAGGAGACAAAATAATATTTTAAATTTTATTGATGTTGGTGGTTTCCTTCATGTTGATATGAAGTTCTTTTGCTAGCTCATAAACTAGCAAAAGCAAATAGATTCCTTGTAGTTCAGAGATTCTGTGTAATTCAGTATTTCTATTTGTAAAATAAAATAAAAAAGCAAATTCAATTTATACTTATTTTCACTGACAAAAACTACTTTTATCATGTCAAACGTAATGACTTTATGCCAAGATTAAGTGGCACTTAATGGATTTTATGTTCCTAAAGCAATAAAGTGACTTTAAATCTGTAAACAGTGAAAATAATGCATTTTTTTTTCCAAATTGTTTTGAAAATTTCCGTTAAAAATACTCAGAAAAAAGTGTTCTCCCTCACAGGTTCAAAATTTATGGAAGTTTTGCATCTCTATCTTAGATAGCTTTCCAGCTAAGGATTTTCTCAAGTTTTTCTTTCAGTGAAACACTAACCCAAGTGACCCAATAGACAGCAGGAGAGTCTGAAAAACTAGAAGAATAAGATGATTCCAAGATCTATTCGGATAAAACCTTTATTAGGCTATGCAAAGAGGCACAAAACTGTTTATGCTTTCAAGAGCTCTATAAATATCTTCAGCATGCAAGATTCTTCAAAAAGGAGGTTGGAAGAATGAGGACATGGTAGTGGAACTGGTGCTGTTGAAGTCACGACTGCACAGTGTTGTGAGATGGAATAGAGGAGGAGGCATCCACACACATTCAAATGAAGGTCTTTCAGATGATCCAACGGATTTTGGTTTCACCTGTAGTAACCCCAAAGCCAGAGCAAAGCTGGGGATATTACTTTTTAGAAAAATCTAGCTATGTGTTACTATAAACTCAGCAGCCCTGTCCTCCATCCCCACCACCCGTGTGCTCATGCTGACTCTCTTCTAATCCTTCCTTTCTGGCAGTGGCAGTAGCCCACACTCCTCTCCTCCCAGTTCCAGAAGCACCTCTTTCTTATTCAGAGCAGGACAGGCAAGAGAAAGGGAGAAATGACAGGCTAATGCTCCTCCAGCTTTCTGTCTAACCTGAGTCTTTAGTGAACTCACATCAGTGTGTCCCATCTCCCCCTCCCCTCCCTCAGTTGCCCAGCTCTTTCTTTCTCTTGTTGCCAGCAGCAGCAGGAGGCAATCACCCACGTGACCCTCTCCCTCTTCCGTTGCACAGGCTGAGTTGGGGCACACATCCAGTAACAAATACCAGGCAGAGTAACCATTCTCATTCTGTTGAAAAGTAATGAATTATTGCCATAGCCAAGAACAGGTAAACAAGCAGATCTTACTTCCTGGCAGTGGGCCAGAGGGTCCATGGAGGGTCCAGCCCTTGCCACATTTCTCACACCCCTGGATCTCCCCGGGTAGCATCCTTCCATCCCCCCGCCCCCGCAACTAGAAGGTCACTGGAAGGTCACAGTTTTCCAAAACTGCTATTTTGGGCATAAATTAGCTGAATTTTTCCTTTTTTCCCCCCCATTGCCAGGAGTTCATTCTCCTGTGCTGCATGAAAGTCCTCACCCCTGTGCAGTTCTCATCCCTTCTCAAGGCATTTGCAAAGCAAGAAAGGCAGAATGCTCCTCCAGCTATGAAAGTATAAAATCTAGCTGTAAACTCAGAGCTATTTCCTTTGTAGGCCAACCACATAGGCTCCCTTGCTGATGATATATGAGCAGAAGGTGGGATTACCATACCTCCTCTTTTTCTCAGATGTGTCCTCTTTTTTCAAAGCTAAAATTTCTGTCTGGGGGGGGGGGGCTTTTTCTATGTCCAGGTTTTCTTACAACATCCCTCATCTCTAAAATTCAAAAGTGAGCAGCCTTTGTAAATCCAGTTATTGTGAATCTTTGGGACAAAATAAAGTGCCACATACAGATGGCAAGATCATAGCTTGTGAATTTAAAGTTATCACTGTGTGGATGGGATGTATGGAGAGAGGTGGGATGAGGACAGCCTCTCCAGCTAGGAAAAAGCTGCTGCTTGGTATGGAGTGATTGTGGGTTTCTTTAGTCTTCTCTGGAATATCCTATTTTCCCCCTCCTTTTCCCAGTCTCAAGACTGTTGTCCCTTTTGCTACCCATAGATCTTCCTTTTGGTCCCCTTGACAGTTTCCCCTGCTCCTGCCCTACCTCACAAGGTTGCTGTGGGAGCTTCCAGTCCTAGAGTAGTGGATGAGCAGGCTCAAGGGATGGGCCTCTAATCCTAGGTTGTGTTGGGATATTGCTAAGGTAACCAGATCAATGGTATTATCTAATATTATTAAATCATCAGTTAAAATTGTTGATATTTAAACACAGTGAAAGTCAGGAGTATTTCTAGTAGCAATTGTCACAGCTTATATAGTAAGAATATTTAAAGTGAGAATTGTCGTAGTGATTGGTGGCTTGAAGTAGTCATTTGTTGCTTTTGAAAATATGGTAACTCTAGCAGAAGGTAGTGCTTGTGCTCTTTCATGTTTTCCTTAGTAATCCTAGATCATTCCAGTGGCTATATAAGAGAGATCATCCTACAAGAGCCCCCCAGCTCTTAACTGGCTCCTGACAGTCCAAGAACTTAAATATTTGAATTGCCAAAAATAGTTGGTAGATATAGCCAAGGATGTTTAAAGAAAGGAAAACCTGCAGTTTTGCCATAGGGTTGGTTCAGAAGCTCATGGCAGCTCTCATGTCTGAAGTGCATTCACTCATGAATAAGAGAACAATGAACACAGCATATTTTGGCTTTGGATTGCTCTTTGCAAAGTGGAAGTAAATCTCAGGGAAAAAAAAAACTAGCACGTGCCTTTCAGCCTTTACGAGAGGCACAGGATTAATTGAAAGGTAAGCGGTACAATTTCATATTGACATTTCATTTGTGTGTTCCCAGAACAGTAAGCTGGCTAGAGTAGACTTCATTCAGTCACAGAGCAAATGCTAGAAAATGGGTGTTCCCTTGCTGTCTCTTATGTCACTGCTGTTCATAGCTGGACAGAACGCCAACTTAATAGGCAAAGCATAATGTGAGTAAAGCAGCTGGCTGAACTGAGTAACAAAGGGAGTTGCCACCAAAAATTCTTGGTGCATATCTTGGAAGCATAAGCCTTTGTGCAGTGGAGTTGCCTTCCCTAGAAGTAGTAAAGCAGATTTTATGACAAATGGGAACAAGAGTGACATACATGTACCCCGTTTAAGCTTGTCATTCCTACCCTCCCCCCCAATAATACGGATTTTCTTTGTAGTCATTCAAAAATCAGGTTATATTTTCCATCTTTAACATCACAGATGGTATTGCGCTGTGTTAAAGATGGAAAATATAACTTGCTAGAGGTATAAGCAGCCTTCATTCTGTGCTTTGTCTGGGGTGGGAGAGAAGGAAAAAATATGGGTTATTTTGACATCGGTAGACAATATAGGAAAGGAGAGAGTGAGGTAGAAGCTTTGACAAGATGGATCTTTTTTTAATTTTGCGACATTTTTCAGACTCTGAAGGTGGGAGGCAGGTGATAACAGGCACAGAGGCAAAGCAGCTCCATCTGGCTGGGTGCTTGGTTTTAAGCATATTCACTGGCTCAGCTCTGCAAAACGATGATGTAATCCATTCTGCTGCAGGGGCTGCTGGCTGGGGGTAGATAATTCCGTCGCTGCATTTCACATAGCTACTGCTGTATTGTGCCGGTTCATTATCCAGAGTGATTTCAGAGTTGCTGTAAAAAGGCAGGTGGATTCTTTCACCTTTTCGGGCTTTAAATCATCTTTTGCCTTGCCTCTTCTCTGATCTGTAGTGGCGGTGGACGTGCATATGTGAGGAAGAAGAACTATTCTCTTTTCTCCAAACACAACTTGCCACTGTCAAGATCAAATCTTTGGGGACATCTGCTTGGGGACTGGATGCTGCCCTTATCCTCTGTTTAGGGCGAGGAGGGGAAGATCAGTTGCTAATAGCAACCACTTGCCTATCCTTTTTTTAAAGCAAAAGTATAGGGTCCCTCCCCACTCCTTTTGTGTGTATTTCATTTCCTTGGTCTGAAAATCTTCAAGAATATTACACATCTGGACTATGTGTAGGCAAACAATGGAAAATCTTTCATTCCTGCAATAAAAAATGTGGCCTTCTTTTAAACCAGTACCTTTTTTGGGCAATTTTCAGATGGGGAGTGAGCTAAGAGATTCGACTGGGGGCTGGAGGAGAATTGAAGGCAAGCCAAGTAACTTTCCAGGAACAATTTGCAAGGAATTGTGTATTTTCTCTCTTGCGTGGAGCACAAATCCCCAAACTCCATTCTTTAAATGGACACCTGGGAAGAGATGTGAAACTGATGACAGGGATGCTCTGGTACCAAATATGCAATACTGAATGAATTTTAGCATCAGATCAAGGCTTTTACTCTGAAAACAAAGGAATTCAAACTCCCTGTTACTACAATTGCACACTCACACTTTTCTTACACAGTAGTGCGACCATGTTTTATTGTTCCCATGAGCAGTTTAGTAATACATGTGGAGTTGGTACTTGTTCAGCACAGCTGTTCCACAAACTTTTAGTAACACTTTGAAAATCCAAGAATGCAACATTCCTTTTCTTACTGAAACATAACTTGTTCTGTTCTGTTGGGTGGACATCTCTGAGAGATTTTGCTTGCTTGTTTTGGCTGTTTTTTTGGGAGGGAGAGGGGGATTTGAAATCTGATTTAAGTAGAAAAATGAATTCTACTCATGAAATGTACTGGCTATATTTTGGAAGTGCAAAAATGAGAAAAATGATGCATTTTGAGATTCTGCACAAAGAGAGAAAAAACAAAATGCACTTGGCCCTCCACATTTGCAGGTTTCACTTTCATACATTTGATTATTTGAGAGTTTCTCCAACCCCTGCACCACCCTTAAGTGCTTCTTTTCTAAGGGAACCTTCCGTCTCAGTGGGTCTGATCAGATTGTGCAACCCTTTGAAAACCTACTTCTGGTCCTCTTCCTCCTTCATCAGTTGCTGCCTGGCTACCTAAGAATGGCTTACAGCCCTCTCCCAAGGCCCCCACACACCCAAGGAATGAGATGCACAAGACAGAGGAAGTATAGGGCCACTGTGACCCCTGTTCCCCTCTTCTTTCACTGAACTTCCTACTGTGCCTTGGCCCACTTTCCATAGACACACATTTTTATATTTGCTTTCTTTCCACTTTTGCAGGAATCCTGTGCCCCTAACCCTAGTGAATGTAGAGGGCAACTGTATCAGGATCTGATAATTGCCACATATATTAGCTGTTTGTGTTTGTGATTTCCCCCCCTTAAAAACACACTTGTTACTCTGTTATGACTAAGCAAATAGATCTGAAATTGTCGGCAAAATACTTGATGAGATTTTTCAAGCCAAAGTGAAGTAGCGTGCCTGTTATGGTTGCTAGTGCTTGGAAGGCTTGCAAAAGCAAGTCACATTCTCTCAGCCTCAGGGGAGAGCAAAGGCAACTTCTCCCCAAAGAAATCTTGCCGAGAAAACCCTATGGTTGAGTTTGCCTTAGGGTCGCCATAAGTTGGAAATGACTTGAAGGCACACCACCACAACAACAGATGTAGAATAAATTTATGAAAATGAGAAGAAGAATTTACATAATCATTATATTTGATTGTTAATTTATTAGTATAGAATTGAGCTTCTCTCTTCTTTTGTCCAGGCTTGTATGTGGATTCCTGTTAACTTCTTTAACTTCTTCCTAGAGTGCTGTCACATTTACTTACTGTTCTTAAATGACTGCACCCAGTCCCATTCTTGTTAGGGAACAGACTGAAAGCTTGAACCTGTACAGGCTGAGGGTCAGTATAGTACGAAGTCATCTGTGGGTTCAAGTTGGGCTCTAGCATTTCGACATGCACAACGCACACACATCCGTTATGTCCTCAAAGAACTCTCAATCTAGCTAACCGAAATTATTAAAGAGCTTGGGGAATACAGGCAGCAAAACAAATTAAGAGGAAATTTTACAGAGAAATTGAGTCAGACATCTAATTTCCTCACTTTTCTCATATCCCTGGTCCCTGATGTTCCATTTTCCCCAGCATCACTGTCAAACAAAAACTGAGGCAGAAAAAGAATGGGAACCAAGTCTCTCTGTATTCACAGAGGTAACTAGTCCATAGTTTCTGTTAGTACCAATTTGGTTAGACTGAAGTGTGGGGCTCTAGCACATAAAGAAGAGCCTGTCACACTGTCTTTCCCCCTTCAGGTTGTAAATGGAAGCGTTCAGCTTCAACTGAATCAGTGACTTCCAGGGCATGACATGTATTCTCAGAGTATGTTTTTAAAACTGTGGTCCCTGACTAGTGGCCATCGGGATGCGCAGCATCTTTGAAGCAGACAGCCAAGAAACTAGCAGAGTGCTAAGGTGAGATCTGAGTTCATTCCCAGGTCATGAGATAGCTAAGAAGAAGCAATGCTGCACTGAAGGAGACTTCCAAAAGTGAGTTTGTGGTCCTGATTAAGGAATAACTGTCAAAGTATGCATCAGAGTTAAAGAAAACCAGGACACGTTTTTTCCATAGACCAGGAAAAAACTGAAGGTTCTAGTAGAATTCAGAAGTGTTGTTCCTGAAAACATTCTTCTAGTTTTCTAACCAAGGTTAGTCTGTTAATATCCCTGTTCCAAGCTTCTTTTTGACAGTGTATTGGGAGCATATAAAAGGTTACAGTATTTATGGCTCATGTTTGAAATGTACATGGGATTAGCAGTGACTTCATATATCTAAAGGAGATTATAGCTGCAGAGATTTTAGCCACACTAACCTTTTCCTTTGGTTTGTTTTAAAAGATTGGCAGACCACTACAGACAAGTTAAATCTATTTTTTTTTCCTGACTATTCTAGTTGATCTAGCCTGGCTGTGCTTTCACAAGCACTAGGAAGTATAAGCGTCACACTTCTTTGCATAGAGCAGCAGGAGATTTAGCTACACAGCTGACCAAATGTATACTTGAATTTACAGTTGAAGCCCATCATTAATGAACGTGAAATATTTGATCATTTTAACTCCATTTGTATCCTATTTATACACACTTTTTGATTTCTTCTCAAAGCTGTTCACAACAATAAATTAAATAACAGTATAGAAATTAAAAGTTGGTTAACACAATCAATAGGATGCTACAAAGAAGAAGGAAGCAGCAGTTCCCAAAGGAACCTAGCTCAAAGGTCAGCATTATTTTTATTTAGCTAGTCATTTTGCAGCCTTTCTGCTCTTCATACTGTGCTGTTTTGCCATTCCTCTATCATGGAGACATTTTACAGAAATTTTGGCAAAATGTGTTTAAAGAGATAAAAGAGATAACAGGAATTGACTTACAAATAAGTCTGAGTGTAACATTATCTATATTTGATAAGGTTAATTGTACCCAGGCAATGAAGGATTTAATTACAAATTTATTAACTACAGTAAGGTTAATTATATCAAGAAAATGGAAAACCAAGAAGATTTTCAAACAAAGGATTGATATAAAAAAGTGTGGAAAATGGCGATTAATGATAAGCTAAAATGTCGAATTGAAGTAAAAAAAGGAATAATGAAAGGGAATGATTTTGAAGAAGTATGGAAGATATTTGTGGGAAAAGTCCCAATAAAAGAGGGAAGTGTCATACCTCCACAAGAAGAATTACAATTTTGGAAAGTAGAGTAAGCTGAAAGCAAATTGGCTGGGGGGATGGGTTTTCCCTTAGTGTTAGGGCTTATATTTAAGGTTACATTTAAAATTAGGGTTAGTATTAATATGTTCAGTAATAGGATCGTATTCAGCAACAGCAATAGGTTAAATATAGTTGAAAAGGATAGAGTTAAGGATGTAACAAAAATATGTAGGCAATATGATACATAACATGTGGAATAAGTATATGATGATAAAGGATCTGGAAAGAAATAACAATGTAAGCTATTTTGTTGCAATGTTTTCTTTTTCATTTTTATGGTAATCACGTAGTGTAATGTTTTGTTTGTTTTTTCTTTATAATTGATAAAAAATGTTTAAAAAATCATGGAGGCATTCTAGGTTTGAAGAACCATCACAGAAAAACTTCTACTTTTAGTAGTGATAAATAACTGTTCTGGCTATGGTAACACTTGCAGGAAGTCTTGAGATTCTCTGTCCCCCATCTAAGGAAGGTCTTAGGTTTGGAACAGAGACTCTCAGGCCCATGAATCAAATTTTCCCCGTGGCATCTCCCTCATCTAGCCTCTGAAGATCTCAAGTAAGGTCCCTGTCCCCATCTGAAGTCCTTCCCAAGGTTCCCACCACTTGGCGAATGGTGATGGGTAGACCTGAGTAGTTCTGAACTTGAATAGCTCAAGTAAGTGGCACAGTCTGCTTTCACTCCACAGCCGAGGCAAACAGGAGAATGAAGGGCGCTTAGTGTGTCTGTGTGTGAACTGGGTGTTTATCTGGAGTTGGGGTTTGGGAAAGCACAGTTGGGTACAGGCCAGCAGTAGGGTGGCTCCACCCAGTTCTGGCATGCTTCTCTCCCATCATTGCTGTCGTGCACTACCCATGTGCTTCCCTTCAGCCAATTTAGCCATTAGGCCAAAAAGTCTTCCCACTTCTGCCTTAATTACAAATGTAGAAGCCCTCACAGATCACCTGCATTGGCTGGAGGCTGAACAGCAAATATATGTGACCTTTAAAGGAGAAGAGACCCTCATGGTCTGTGCTTAATTGCTCTGTGCATGAGTGTCATTGGTTTTATTTTGCTTCCTTCATATTCTGTTTCTTTCCAAGCTACACAGCAGCTTCATATTTTGATGGAGCTGTTATTGGCAAAGCACACCTTGGGTCTGCAAAAGATGTTAAATATATTCCACACAACCCCGGTGTATATACTTTCTCAGTCGAGGGTGAAATAAATCTTCTGATAAGGGAGGGGAGCTAGTTCAAAATGCAGCCAGATCAAGCTGGTATTCAGAAAGTGTGGTCTGTAACTGACTGGTTTTAAGCAGCTGCTGCCCAATAGCCAAGATGAATGTGCCCGTAATACTCACCTGTGGAGATTCCTTGGCCATTATAGAGTGGTTTTATTGTGTGTATGCTTTTTATCCTCACAGGAAGTTGTGGAGAAAAACAGAAAGCTGTTAGAAAACCTAGGGCTGAAATTCATAGTATTGTCTGATGAGGTACACAAGTTTTGTGGGTGGCATCTCAGGAACAGTAAAAAGTTTGTGCTCTGGTTGAGGAGTTTGTGTAACAGCATCTGTGCGGTTCCCTCTTACCTGCAAACAAGAATCTTTCTGTATATAAATGTAATAGAAGATTTTATGAAGGAGTGGTGTTGAGGTCTCCGGCAGTGATTGATGGAGCTTGGGTGGGGTGGGAGAAGGCAGAAGTAAAACTGCCATTGGCTGAACGACTCTGGTCCTGTAGAGGAACGCAGGAAACTCAATAAGAATTAGTGTAGGAGAAGACTGTTAGAAGAAGGGGTGGATTCAGTGAGGATAAGCAAAAGGGACAAGACCATTTGAGAGGGAGACCTTGGTGAAGAGAGTGAGCAGAGGGAGGGCAGATACACACGTTCAGTACCTACAAGGATGAGGGAGACTCACTTCTAGTGAGATAGTTCATAGGTTGACTACTAGTTACTTCAGCTGGAAATCTTTTGCTGCAGGTTACTAATGAAATTATTAATTAGTAACAGTTTGATGTGATTGTTTGCTTGGATGGTTGGGCCCTTTTTGTGGGCGTTTTGGATGCACTGTTATCGAGAGTTATGCCATTGCAAAGTACAGTTTTTCACAGGTTTGGTTTTATGAGGAAACCCCAGTTTGACCTTTGGCTCCCCTGGTTTTGAAAGCAATGGCTAGTGTTTTGATGTCACGTGTAACACCTTTAAACTTGACTTCTTAATTGCGATTGCTCCTTTCTTGTTTGCTGCAGAGATTTGACCTGAAATGATTAAAGATCTGTACCTGCATACTGAGAAAGGTCCCTGTTTCAAAACACAGCTGGATCTCTTAAATTGGAGGAAAATCCTTAGCTGAGGGTTTTTCTTTTGTTTTTTTAATAGAGAGGTCAGTCCCTTTAGTGCTTAGATTGCTGTGTTCTTGCCCGCTTTCTTCCTCCGAGCCTTTGTGCTTCCCGGGAGACAATGTTGTTGCTGGTAGAATACGAAGAGGAAAAAGCCAGCTGAAGGATGGAAAGCAAACAGGATGTATCTTATTGTATGGAAACAGAACAAAAGCTAAGTGATGGACAAGGAGGTAGTTCTTCTTTCCTCCAGGTGTTTCCTTATGTTCAGATCTTGACTAGATGGCAGTATATACTCCATGATCTCAACCTAACAAAGGTCCTGCCCATTTTCTGTGGTGGAATTTTTGTTAAGCTGCTTCAGCCTGATACCATATTTTTGTGCAAAGCGCACATTACAAAAGTAGAAGGTGTCTTCCAGCCATAGAATAGAAGAGCAGACAGTCTGGTTTGCACTGTATTGTAAGGTGTGTCCCAATCATCCTGCCAACAAAATTATTACAGGGAATTTAGGCTTAGGTTATATAATTGCATATTGTGATAGATGCAGGTGCCACGCTAGGATATTAAAATCCATATACTGAATATACAGATCCAACGGTCTTTAATGGCTGGCTGGGGTGTAATCCAGCTTGATTTATGTTTATTTCTTGATGTCTAGGTAGACATGCCTGAAGTGATATATCACAAAATTAAAAGTTAAGTGCAAGAAAATACAGCCGTTTAAATCAGTCCATATAAGATGAAATAGAATAGTTTTGCAAGAGAGAGAAGGAATCATTCATAAATTAAAGTTGTTGCTCCTGTGCATTGTGGAAGAAATTATGCCTTTGTTTAACATTCCAGGTATTCAAGAAGCTTGTGTCTATCATTCAAGTGGCTGACTGGCTGACTGAGTTGGGGAGAGAGGATAAATAATAGCAGTTATTAAACCATTTATTACTCAATGTAGTTGTTTTTGTGGGGAGGCTGTTTTGTTCTGTGAACATCTTGTGTATCTGGTCAGTGGAGGCTTCTTGAAAAGCAAACGACCCTGCTTTGTTAGGTCAGGGAGTAAAAACCTTGAACCCACATTCATGAATCGGTACAGTCAGGAACAAACGCAATAATTTCCTCCAAGTTTTCTATCTATGCAAGCAGGATGCAAATAAGTAAGTGTTCTCCCTCTCTTGCTCTGGTCTCTGCTGTGTCGCCTTGCACGCTTGCAAATCCTGTGAATACTGCAGGCACTGCAGTGGAAAAGACGACAGCAGCAGGAGCTGCAGACTGTCCTGAATTTGAAAAGATGACATCATCTCTATTAATGTGTGGTACTGAGGATGCTCGCTTGGAGGGTTGCCGAGCTGTGTGTGAGCAGAGATTGATGCAGATATTTATGGCTCTGTGCACAATGCATGCATCGACTTCAGAAATCCTCCTTGTTCAAGCCTCAGATGTAAATGTTCTAGGGTTTGTTTTTGTTTCTATAAAGGACACTATAAGTAGCTGACATTTGCCACACGTGTCACAATGGACTTAACAGGCAAAAGGGATGTTGTTTATTTCTGAATAATTGATCTACATTGAAATACTAGCCTTTTTTTTTTTAATGTAATTGCAGTTGCTAACCTGGACTAGAATCCATGTTGGAGTTACTATAGTAAGTTACACTGGATTTTTTTATTGGTTGATTTCACAATATGGTCATGTTAGCACATTGATTTATATTGAAATCCCTTCAGTTGTTGTTACAGAATTCAGTGAAAGGCATCCAGTTCTTCACAAATGCACTCAGGTTTTACCTTTTCCCTTTTCCCAGTATATTTTCTGTTAATTTGGCTTTTTTCTGTGAATGGCTATCTTTTCTCAAGCTGTTTTTTTTTTCAATGTTATTCTAGAAGATATAAAATAAATGAGGAGGATTTTTAATATGCTTTTAATGTGCCTTTAGAGAATGGCCAGGGGAAAAAAATGCTGACGAAGAAGGGTTTGTGAAAGCATTGGGCCTTTTTGCCTAGAACAAAGAAATCTGGTGTGGAGTAGGGTGTGAGAAGAAATGATTACCAGGTAATATTATGTCTAATGCTTTAGCAAGCAGACATGCATGTAGATTGTACTGACAGTAGCTTACTGCAGGTTTCCTGCTTATAAACTAACCTTAGGGTTGCTCCCTCCCTTCCCTTGTTTGAGTTAAACATGGGTCCTTTCCGCACGGCATGGCTGCCCCACAGTTGGGACATGATGGCGGTGCTCTGCTGGTTGTGCTACTGTACAACATCATTGCAATTCCGCTGCCATCTTGTTCCTGCATGTTGCGCAAACTCAGTATTTGTAAAATGGAAAAAATCCATTTTACACCTACCATTGCGCCACACTGCTGCCTTTCCCAGCCATGTGGAAGGACGGAAGCACACTGGCGACACCTCCCTCCCCAGCACAGCAATGGCAAGTGCCTGGCTGCACTGTGGAAAGGAAGAGGCAGGGCCAGAGCATTCCCCTCTGCAGTGACCAGGTGAGGTGCGGAGAGGAGTGTTCCTGGTGTGCTTGTCTGCCCTGCTGGGGCTGCAACAAAAGGATTTTGCTCTGCCCCATCATGTGGAAATGGCCATGGTTTATGATTGCACTTGAATCAATGCTAGCCATTGTTTATGCTAAATCGTAGAACTTTAGACTTGGAGGAGGCTTACATGGGGCTACATGTGGTTTGCACAAGCAGATTTCTCCTTCCTCTCCCTTTCCTCTGCAGCCCCTCATTCTTGCCTGCTGAGTCCAACCAACTCCCCGGAACAGATTTACAGGGGGCACAGGGGTCTACAGAAAGGAAAATAATTGCTCTGTTAGCAATTCTGTTGGATACAGGCTAATATTCTCTCTTAGAACAGAATATGAAAACATGGCTTATGAATGTATAGATGATGTCTGCATGGAGATCTAGGTAGCACTAGCCATAATTGGTTTTACTGTACAAGTGGCTCTAATACCAGCCATAGAAGAAAGATGGAAACTAGCTTGGGAGATGAGGGAGTGTGCCTTCCCAAGACAGACTCCCAAGTTGTAAAACTTGGTTTTCAATTAGATGTTATGTCTGTACCACATCACTGTAGGAACAATGGCAAATTGATAGTGTTTAGTTGACTTTCGAGGTCAGAACAGTTTCTGAAGACAGTAGGTCCCTGGTATCTGCTGGACCCATGTCCAGTTTCACTTTCCATGTGCTCTATTCCAGGGCTATGTCTGCTGCTGCTGGCCAAGGTCCTTGCTGTGTGCAACCAGGCCCAGTGTGCCTCTCTTGGCCGAGGAAGGAGTCTCCCTCCATCCTTGGTCAAGAGAGGCATGCAGCGAAGCACAGCCAGGCCCCCTTGCACCTCTTTCGGCTGAAAGAGAAGTCTCCCTCCCTCCCTGCCTGAGAGAGGCGCACGGCTCTCCTGCATCTCTCTGGACTGAGGAAAGGACCTTCCTCTATCCCTGGCCTAGAGACATGCATGGCAACATGCAACTGGACTTCCCGTGCCTCTCTCACCCAAGGAAGGAGTCTCCCTCCATCCCTGGATGAGAGAGGCACATTGTGAGGCACAGCGAGGCTTCCCATACCTCTGTTGGCTAAGGAAGAACTCTCTCTCCATTTCTGGGCAAAAGAGGCACATGGTGAGGTGTAGCTGGACTTCCCATGCCTTTCCCAGCAGAGGAAGGAATCTCCCACCTTCCCCAGTTGAGAGAGGCACACTGATCTCCCTGCACCTCTCTGGGCCAAGGAGGGAGACCGATACTCCTTTCTTAGCCGGGAAAGGCACACAGTTCCAAGCAGTCAGGCCTCTACCAGATTTGGCTCCCAGGGAGGGGACTGTTTGCCAAGGCCTGCTGGGAAGAAAGACAGGAAGGAAAGTGGAGCCGGGTTTTGGAGCTGCCTCCCTCCTTCTCTGTCTCACTGGGCCTGGATGTCAAAATATAGGATTTGGTATTATCCATGTTTTTTGCCATCTGTGTTAAGTCTGGGGAGGCATCCCTCACAGATATGGGGGACCTACTTTAGTTTCTAACTATATGCATTTAACAACATTAACGTTTGAAATGTATTGCCTAGAAAGACTTTGGATGAAGCAGAAGTGTTTATTCTTCCACTTGTCCACAAGATCAGATTAATTTTTTTTTCTTTTCCAATATGCCCACAAGGAGATTATATATTTGGAAAAGCTTGTTCGAAATTTCTGGCAGCTTCATTTCCTTGGAGGCTTCAGATGAACAGTGCTTTCCTTAGATTTCAGGGACTCGAAGTCCTGTTGTGGCAGGACGTGATGGGGATGACTGCTTTTTGTGATGTCCTTAAACGTTTCTTATCGGAATCTTCCAGGCTGAGTGCCTTGTGGCTTGCCTGTGCTCTGCTTCTGACATGCTTTGCATGAAGACTTGTTATGGAATTCACTTTAGTTACAACTTAGGTTCAAAGCTTTAATCAGTTTAAAAGGGAATAGATTCATCAGTGGAAGTTTTAATTGATTTAAGTAGGGGGGACCAATTTAAGCACTGCAGACAGGCTTTCATTGGTGGCACAGTGAGTTCAGGACTTTTTTGTTTCTTGAAAAAAGAGTAAAATCCTCTTTGTTAGGAATTCTACTGTAAGAAATTAAACCTTGCAATAGCAATAGCTTGGCAGCACTTGATGGTGTTTACAGTCCCTCAAATACAACAGTGTGTTAGGAACTGGCTTTCTTAAGCCTCCTTTAGAAATTAGCGTCCAAATATTCAAATAACATATGGAAGGTGCAGGGGAGGCACATATACTCGCTAAATATTGGAAAGGTTCTTTTTTCTTCTGGAATCCCCAAGTCAGCGTGATTATTCTAAGAGTGATAGTACAAAGAGTAGAGTAACTTTTCTGAGCTTTGGGGCTATCCTCATCTCCAGCATCACTTGCCTCGCCAGCTCCGTCTCCAGACCATTTGCCCATTGGATGGAAAACCAGAAGGAATAACTTGTGTTTGTTTGGCTGGAGGTGCGTAGGAGCCTCCATGCAGTTGAGAACCCTGCATGATGGGGTTCCTGGGTGTCCAAAGAAATATGGAGAAGCGTTCTGAAATGTGTAAGTTCCCTGTTCAGATTTGGTTTGATATCAGAAATATCTGTGCATTCAGCAAGCATCTCCAATATAGACTTTCCCCAGTGCATGATTCGTTGGGTGATGAGGCTATACCAGGGTGGCAGAGGACATTGATGTTGGGTCAGTAGCCACAGCTTTGTTCTTTCTACATGCAATTATGAACATACAGAGTGATAATGAGTGCAAGAGGCTCTCTATATAGCTAAATTTGCTCTTTTTCCGTAAATACCAGCAGAGCTGTTTATATGGTTTTGGCAAATTTATGGCTCGTATTTCCATTGGATCTCACTGTTTAACATGCACTCATAAGATGCATCAAGAAAATTACATTTAATGGTACAAATAATGCACTTGGTACTTTGGTTAAAGTAATTCTATCAGAAATATCTGAAATTGGCTGAGATGGGTTGCTTATTCTATCGTTTTTGCAAATGCATTATCTCATACTGGGCATCGACAAGAGTGAAAAGATTTGCATATGAAGCATGGAAGCAAAGAAAGCATCAAATTTCATTTGTAAGTGTAGGTACAAACTCTGCACTCAACCAAACTAAGTCAAAGTTTAAACACTGCTATTTGTGTTGTCTATGCAGCCGGGTCTAAGCTTGCTGCCAGGCGTCAGATACCTTGTGGAAGAGGGCCAGAAGCTTTAAGCTACAACTCATTCCCTCCAACAGTTTGCAGATGAAAACTGGGTCACATGTTGCCAAGCAACCTCAAAAGAGTGGTCAGGATGGCAGAAGTTATTAATAAGGAAGGAGACACAACCTAGGAGAGGCTGTGGCACTTTGCTTTTGCCCAAGCTCACTGGAAAGGAGAAGGTCCTTTCCACACTACGCTGTTATAGTGCTATTCCTCCACTTTCAGCATCCTGTGGAATCCTGGGGCTTGCAGTTTAGGACATTTAGAATTCTCAGCCAGAGAGCTCTTTGACCTCAATAGACTACCAACCCCAGAATTCCACAGGTTGTTGAAAGTGGAATAATAGCACCATAACAATGTAGTGTGGAAAGGCCCCGTGATTCTGTCTCCTCCCTTCTTTTCCCCTTCTGCGGAATTGATTGAGCTCAGACTACTTTTGAACTTTGAGCTCTGTTTGCACTAATGAAAGTAAGTGAAAGACAAAGGGGGAAAGCGAGAGGAGCAGAGAGAAACTGAGACAGTTTAAAAGCAGCTGAAAAAGTGGGATGACAGAGGATTTTATCAGGACTGTCCCTGCCAAATCAGGTCAGTTGGAGGATATGTAGCAGGAATGCTTTAAAGCATTCCTGCGAGCCGGTCTTGTGTTTGAACGTAGAGCCGGATATATTTTCTAGCAACATATGACAACTTGGAGGACACATAGCCTTGGGAGGGCTGCCTCTACTTCTTGAAATGGTAAGAGAGGGATGGTTTCAAAGCAATTGCATATAGGCTCACTTTGGGACTATTTCATTCAGTTATGGGAGAAATAGGGCATTAAGTACACACATATCCACATGGAAGCTTCCTGGGCTTCCTGACTCAGCATTTCTCTAGCACTGGAATGTGAGAGGCAACAGCCCGAAAAGAAGGTAGGTGGTACAAGATAATGCACACAGTAAGCAACAGCCTTTATCTGTGTCAGGGAATTAAACAAGGTAGATTGGGCTGGTTTTAATCATCAACAAAGGACAAGTTTTATGTAGCAGTTTGCCTGCAGCTAAATAAAGCCTTGATAGCTATCCAGCAGAACTTGGAACTGACATATTACCAGTAACAACTGCATCTCTAACACGTTACATTTGGGGTAGTGCTACTGACAAAATAATTATTTGAAAAAGAATTGGCATACCTTAGCAAAGCTCCTTTTTACAAAATCTTTTTTGCCTGCCAAGTCTCCCTTTTTTTCCTTATCCTCTATCTAGCGAGAGGCTTTGTAGTAGCATTGTCATCGGGAAGACGTTGAAGGAGACAGAAGGACAGAAAAAACTTTTGTTGTTCAGTTGCAGCAGGCTGTCTGCCATTAGCAGTATGATAAAGCTTGATCAGGGAAAGAATGAGATTCTCTTCTAGCTGATGCTACTGCAACCAACTAAACAGCAGCTGCATCCATAATCCCATGCTGAGAATCCCTGAACAGCAAAACAAAGTGCAAAAGAGAAAACCAATTAGTCTGGTTTACCACTTACCTTCAGCATGTTGGAAAAGCATATATCTGTAAGTTTGGCTACCCAAATTGAAATTGTAAGAAAAAGTGGAAGTAAAGAGAGAAATAATTACTGGATATATTTTGGAAGAACTTTCAAGTGGTCTTTCAAAGTGGTCTTTCAAGTTCAAAATGTTTTTGTTTACTAATATGCAAGGCTTAACCGATCTGGTTGTTTCTTCTCACATATGCATATTGTTAAGGATTTTTTTTATTTATTTACTTTAGGAGGAGGAGAGTTTGTTGAAGCAAAAGCAACCTCTCTTCTGTTTTGTATGTAGGCATCTATCCCTATTCTTTCCCTGTTATTTCTGCTCTGGACACTACATATTCTTTTAAAGATGTAGTGCCTAGAAACACATCTACTTTGTGGATTGAGGTAAGCTTTCCATATCAGTAGATGCTGTATCCAGGGATTCAATCAACCATGACTTGAAAACATTTTAAAAAAAATCCAGAAAGGAAACTTTGAGTTTGCCATTCTATATAAGGCATAACATCTTACTACACCATTGTACATAGTGAGACTTGAGCATCCACAAATTTTGGGTTCCATGGGCGGGGGAGGGGGCCAGGGCAGTCCTGGAACTAAACCCTAGCGGATATCAAGGGCCCACTCTATTACCAACATTAAAACAATTTAAATCATACACTTAAAAATGATAAAAAGTAGTTAAAAATAGTATAGGACCAGCATTTTTTTTCCCCATTGGGCCAAGGACTAGTACAGTATTTGGGCCTATTGGCTACAAGGTTTCTTTCTTTCTTGATAATTCTCCAGGGTTTGGCAGCTCCTGGCTGGTGGTCTGGCACCAGTCCGTGGACCACAACTTTGAATAGCACAGATTGAGAAAGTACCAAATTTCTGGAAAACTCTTAAAAGATCCAAGCATTGCTTGAATTGGTGGCTGCGATAGGTTTTTAGACTGCATGTGCCATTGGTTGCCAGTCTTAACGCAACTATAGGTCAGTCAGAAACACTGTTGTCTGAAAGTAGTTCTGGTACAACAATAATTGCCATTGGATTTTCATAGTAGATCTCTTTTAAATGCTTAATTTGGAAAGTGCTTCCATTGGCAGCTTAATCACTGTTTTTTTGTTTTAAGTTAAAAAGAAAACTGCAACAGAGAATAAAATGGTCCAATCAGAGCACTACACTGGTTTTGAAAAGGAGCTCAGAGTGTTTTGACTTCCTTTTTCTGGCCAGGCAAAAAGTTAGAGCCTCGATATTCCTGCAATGTGTTTAGGACAGCTGTCTGTATTTCCTTGCTTATTGAGTCTCGTGTGGTACCTGAAAATCTTCCGTCAGATATTGAATAATTGGCTATGGCACCCTTATAGCCTGCTCTGGGTCCTTCTACCTGCAGCTTGCTGCCTGCCTCCCACTTTAACTGCCCCTCTGCCAACACTGCCAGAGAAATGGCTCTGGCATCACTGGAGGTAGCTTCACATGGACCACAGGCTTCAAACTTTCTGGTACTACAGGGTTTGATACTATCGGGTATCCATGGTGGTGGTCTTAGAATGTATGCCCTGCAGATTAAGGAGATTACTGTATATCTGCTTCATGTCTGCTATTGCAGACAGGGATGGTGTATGTATCTTTATTCTCTACCATGGAGAATGAAGTAAAGTTATGTGCCTTCAGGTCACCTTTCAACTTATGGCGATCCCATGAATTTCATAGGTTTTTCTTAGGCAAAGAATACTTAGGGGTGGTTTGCTGTTGCCTTCCTCTGAAATATAACCTACAGTACTTGGTATTCCCTGGAGGCCTCCCTTCCAAGTACTAACCAGCCCAGACCCTACTTAGCTTCTAAGATCAGAAACCTCAGGGTATTAGGAAGCATATTCAAGGGTATCCATGTTCGCTATTCGGCCAAATACAACAAAATCCATAGAAGAGCAAAACCTTTCTTGGCCAGCCGTGACTCTACTGTCATCACCTTTCTTCTCTTGTGTTATTTTTCAACATCTTTTGCCTGATGAAGAAGCCAAGGAGTTTCAAAAGCTTTCATGTTTTATTTTGTGCATTTTGATTGGCCAGTAAAGGTATTGCTCATTTTTGAACTTGGGATTTCATTGTATTAGAGCACTAGGAACCTTTGTTGCCCACAGAAAGGCAGAACATCATTAGTGTCCAGTATATGCCATTTGGTGTTTCAGGAAGATCCTTCACATACGCAACCGTCGCTGCTTCCATCATTCATCATGTGAAATGGTACAGTCTGTGAAAATCTGTGCCATAAAACAGAACCATTTTCGAAATTCACATCTTGTGCCAGTTGAATTTTTTTATTGTTGCCTTACTGATAGTATCACTACAGTGTGTACTGTGGATTTGGTTTTATGGTCAACATGGCCATCCCTGCGTTCCCCCAACCCCACCTCCCATAATTATGTTGCTGTGTAGTTTGGCTTCCTGGAAGAACTTTGCTCTTATAACCAAGTGACACCCATTGCTTTTTGTCTTTGCAGGATTTCGTAAAAGTGATGAAATGAAAGCTATGGAAGTCCTACCTATCTTGAAGGAGAAAGTTGCATACCTTTCAGGTAAGTGAGTGCATTTTGCTCATAATCCTTAACTGAATTTGTTGGCTGTCTTGTCACAATCACTGATTACTAACAGTGCAATTACATGTATGGATATTCAGAAATTAGTCTTGTAGGTTCAGTGAAATTCACTCACTTGTAAGTGTGTATGAGGTTACGGATTATACTTCTAGAAACAACCATCATAGCAACAGTAATAGGAAAAAAGGGCGGCGAGGGGGGAATGCGGGGGGAAGTCTACATTCAGTTATATCAGTTTTGTTTGATAAAGTCTTGTTAATCAGAAATCTATTCTCTTTTGCTGTGTTGCATTTCTGTGTAGCAGTACAAACAATTGGACATTTTAAAACATTTTTTTCTCAACTTTAAGTCAAGGGTTGGCATGTGTGGCTTTCCAGATGTTTTTGGATGGCTGCTAGGGCTGATGGGAGTGGCACAATTCCCTGACCCCATTTTAAGTGTATCTGTGCTTCTCCGTCCCCTCACCATTTATTCCACAACAGTGTCTTCTTTTATCACTGAACTAAGCTATATCAATTTTTTTTCATAAGTATGTTCATGTTTTGGTTGGGTGCTTTCCAAGCATTCAGCAAAACACCATCATTCCTGAACAAAGTTGTCTTTTTGGCTTGAATTTGGTAAGATGCTTGATGCAGACAAAGAATGTCCCATTACTTTTCTGTCAAGGCTATTGGTGTGAGTGGTGTTGCTCAGATTTTTTATTATACGAGGGATCATCAGGTGTGCAGCCCACAACCCTGTGTTGATCTTTTTTCTTTCTATGTGTGCTCTTTTACAGAGAGGTGAATAGGAAAATTTCTACACTGTGTTCCTTTGCTCAGTTGATACGTTAACCCAAGAGCACAAAGAGCTTGGAAATGCATCCTAAACAAGTCCTGAGATGTATGCATTGCTGGTATCATGCGTCTGGTGCCCTTACAGTGGTGTTTCTAATCTGGCTAGTTCTTTAGTAGCTGGAAGAGCAGGAACTGGAAGCAAATAGATAGAATACTTGGAACACAACATTGAAATTAACTGGCTACACCTTCATACAGCACTAGTTAACCTTCAAGGGATTGGTAGGCGGGTTGTGTTAATGGCTTAAATAAGCTGCAACTGTGACATTCTTTCAAGTTTAAATGTTTTAAAAACTGTTGGGAGTATCATGCGGCAGTCTTTTTTCCCCACAATCCCTAAGCAACTCACTGCTTAACAGGATCTGTTCTGCCTTCTAGCTCTGTTTGGTTTAGCAGTGTGAAACTGCAGAAAGTTTAAACTGTTTAAGGCTGTCCTATCATCGGGAGCCAGATTGCTCATCAAACCCTGGGCTCAAATGAACACCGTGCAAGTAGCAGCTTGCCAAGCACAACTACGAATATGGCTGATACACGAGTTGGTAGGACAACTTCATTTAAGTGCTGTATGGTACTGCTTTAAACATTTCACTGTGGCAGAGCTAAAATATTTCAGCCTGCCTCCCATCTCCCAAATCCGCAGTGCAGGAATACTGCTGACCAACATCAGAAGCGTGATAGTGGTTTGAGAGAGAAGGTACACAGAGAACCTTACCTGCTTACCATGCTTTGAACTTTAAAGACCTACAGAAATGTCGGCACTGGTCTTTATCAGCAGTAATTATCTGGACTAGATAAGTAATCAGAAAGCTGTTTGTAGGGAGGAGAAAATTGTTTACTGATATTGTGTGCCCCAAGTCAGTTACAACTTAGGACAACCTCTTGTGGGGTTTCCTTCTTGAGATATGGTCAGAGGAGGTTTACCATTGCCTTCCTCTGAGGTTGAGAGAGTGTGACTTGCTCAAGTCAGTGGGTTTCCATGGTCACCAGAGTTGTACTCCAGCATTCAAACCACTATACCATGCTGGCCTCATATATCAATCAGACTAAGCGGTCTCTTCTTTTTTTAGACTCTTAACAAATGTGTGTCTGTTTTTCAGTATTCTGTCCTTGCAAGGAAACTGCATATGACAGATTCACTTCTTCCCTTTTCCTTTTCCCTCTCTTTCTTTCTTGAATTATACCCAGGTGATTTGCACACAAGTCTACTTTAGTCAGTGAGAAAAATGCATGCTTAAGTATTTGCAAGAACAAAAATGTATTAGAAAGTGTGCATCAAAATATGCACAGATGTCTGCGTGAAAAAAACTTGTGAGGCTCATAACCCAGTATGGAACAAGAATGGGAAGTGAGTGTAGATAGGATTCTCAGAAAAACAGCAAAATCGAGAGAATGAATCCGTGCTTATTTTGTTTGTTGCCACACTTCCTGCAAGTTGAATAGGACAGGCTCAAGGAGTGGGAGATACCAAGCAATTGCCCTAATTTCTACCCCACTGTCCTTCTTTTACAATCCTTTCTTGGCTTGTTCCTTTCACTTCCTGTTATGTTTTTTTTCCCTGTTCTTCAAATCAACCTTGCCTCCACGTACACATCTTGCAGGCCTCTCATCTCCTCTTCCGACCATAGCCCCTTGTTTATGCAGTTCTTGGGTTTTTTTCTTTTTCTCCTTTTACCTTTTGTTTGAGAAGAGGGCCTTGTGTTGGCTTTCTCAGTCCTGTTTTTTTTTTTAAGAAAAAAATTCTAGAGGAGAAGCATCATACTCTTTTCCATTCTTCCTCTGATAACTTCCTTCAGTTGCATGGCAGCTTTGACACACAATAAATATTTGTGATTTTTTAAAAAATTATGTTTTCATTGATTGAGCCACCATCATCACTACCATTATCATTAGCATCATTGTTGTGTTTATTTATATCCCACCTTTTCCCCAGACAATTTTTAATACTTAAAACAAACATAGCTAAAAATTCACAGCATATAAAAGTTAAAAATGTAAATAATCAAAGAATCAAACCAGTTAAAAGCTGTTAACCATAAACCATTAGAAAGAAAGCAGCAAATAGTTACAATTACAAAATGAGCCAGAAACAGTTAAATCAGTAATGATTAAGTGGGCCCAAGATATTAATCAAATAATAACGATGGAACAATGGGAGAAGGCGTGGAAGACCACCTGGAAATTAATAAAACCAGTAAGTTTAAGAGAAAATTATTACAAGATATTGCACAGATGGTATATAACCCCAACACAAATTACAAAGATATGTAAAAATTCAAAGGATACATGTTGGAAGTGTGATCAGAGGGGTACATTTTATCATATATGGTGGCGCTGCAAAGTCGCAAAAAATTTCTGGGAGGGGGTGCATGATAAAGTACAGAAAGTGTTTAGAAGTAAATTTAACATATCACCACAAATATATCTATTAAATATGATTGAGGAACTGCAATTAGACAAATCACAAAAAAAAATATTTATATATATGATAACAGCTGCCAGAATTTGCTGTGCCCAGGTTTGGAAAACAAAGAGTGCTCCTAGGATAGAGGACTGGTTACTAAAACTGTATGAGATGGCTGAAGCAGATATTGCGATAGAAGCTCTGGAAGATAGTATGAAAAGTAAATCAAGAAAAGAGTGGAAAATAGTTGGTCCAATATGGGAAGCTTATTGGGGGGAAAAAGCAATTAGCTTTTTAGAAAAATGAGGAGTTCTAAATATCTGCAGAAATGTGATTTGTTGGAAGAAATTAAAGATAAGAAAATATTTAAGAGATTAAGTAAAAGGGGGAATAAGGAAGCAAAAGAAGAAATAAGAAAGTGAAACTTTTTAAAAAAAAATGTAAAAGAAGAGAAGAAGGATTGTTATAGATAAATGAAGCAATGAAACCTGAGTTTCGGCAAGGGGGGAATGGGGGGGACTGTTTTTGTGTTGTATGTTATATTCACTATTTGTTTTGTTATTAAATACATGATTAAATAAAATTCTTTAAAAATAAAAAAAGAAAGAAAGAAAGAAAGCAGCAAATAAACACTCCAGCAGTCCTTCAGATAACCTGAACCTGAGCCATAAATGAATATACAAACAGTTGTTTTAAACTGCTTCTGCTGCTGTCCTTTAAAAGGTATCCTTATTGGCTCCAGTGGAACACTGAGTTGATGCACAGATCAGATCTTGAGCATTATGTTTCTTTGCATAGCATCCATGATACCAATCTTGTTCCAGGTCTTGCAGTATCTATTGCATTCCATGTGTTCTGGTGAAACCTTGCATACCAAATGAGCTAGTACAGCATTGCAGAACTCCTGGAACTAACATTCCTGTGGTTGGAACAATGTTTTCAGTTTCTCTGAGGGACAGAAACTCTGGCTGCCTGGGATTACAGCCATACACAGGCCTTGAAGACATGAACGGTTTGAGGTTGAGGACTGATAAAACAGGAAAGCTTTGGATAGCGATCTCAAGTGGGAGGAAATGAAGAGATAGGTTAACCCTAAAACAAATTTACAATGGACTGGGAAGGAGAAATGTGAACTACCCAAAAAAAAAAAAAATGTGTGTAACTACCATTTTGTTGACCTGTGTTCAGCCCCAGATGTGATTTTGAGTGTGTGTGTGTTTGTGTGTGTGTGTGTATAGAGAGAGAGAGAGAGAGAGAGAGAGGCAGGCATATATATTCTGTGTTTAGGGAAATTCTAACTAATTTATCATGTGCTAAAGCTTTTATTTTTTCAGCAGAGGTAATAAGACAGAATGGAAGGAAGGTGCGTGGTTAACATGGAAAGCAGTTTCTCAGGCAGCTTACGCGGGGTGGGTGGGATTTCTCAACCATTATATACATATTTGCTCTTTATCCAGTTAGATGCCTGTGCTTCTTGATGTTATGTGTGAGTTAGGATGTATTTAGTTTCAGTTGAAAGTTGAAATAATTTGGTAGATATTTGGTAGATAAAGTCATTTGGTAGACAATTTAATATGGCTTTCCACATGATCTTTTCAGAGCCAGAATAAGGGGATGGGAGTACGACCTGGTAGATCTCATTGTGTGCTCCCTGTCCATATCCCTGAACATTCCAGAGCACTTGAGAGAGAGTAGGTGGGCAGTTGGGTCTCCTTTCTTAGATCCTTGTGTACCATTGCCCTCTGCCCAAGTTCTGCCATATTACTCACTAGAGTCCACTACATTCATGTGAGTCCTTGCAGGGCCTCCAACATTGTATCTGGCCTGGGACCATAAGCTCTCTGGGTGGCCCTGATTGATGCTGAGAACAAAAACATGTCTGACTAACAAGGCCAGCCAAAATTTGCAGATTCCTACTATTACATTTCACAGACTCCTACTATTACATTTCAGAGTTGCTTCCTTGGTAAATGGTGTGTTGGAATAGTTTCCTCCCGCAAGTCATGTGAATCCCGATCTAATTGTTGATGGTGTTTGGGAGTAATCAGGATCTTATTGCAAGAGCACTGGATTCATTAACATTAATAGCACTGAATTTGGGATTCATTAAAAATAATTGTGTGCTCTTCTTCACCTGTTGTTGGTTTGTGTGCTTTCCTGAGATCTGTGCATCACTTCTAGGTCTGGATGGCAAGAAGTCAAATCTCATTGATCAGAGCAACTCTTTAACATGTCTGGATAGAAGCAAAGCAAGTCTAAACTTGCTACAGTTTAGGATTAGGGATGAAGTGTTCTGCAGAGACCTGCTTCCTTCTCAGTTCCATGGTGTGCGGACATGAATGCTGAATGCTATTTGACCTTCTAATTGGCTCTCTTCCCACCTGGATTAATGGTTAACCCAAGAGTTAACCCATGAGACCTGGACTGACTTAACTTGAAGTGTATTATGCCTATGTTAGGCAGTGCTTAATTGCTAAACCAAAGTATCATTGCTTAGCCCTGCTTAGAAACAGCACCCTTGGCCTGAAAGCCCTTGCAAATAGCACTCTTGGCCTGATTAATCCTACATGTCTGGACACTGACTGTGTCTGCACATTGGTAATCAAAAGGTACTCAGTATCTGCCTTACTTTCTTGCTTTTACGGTGAAGTAGGTGTTCCAAATTTGTTCCATTGTGGAGCATGGGAGCCCTATATGAGGAATGGCCTCCTGATATTGTTGGACTGCAGCTCTGATCAGCGTCAGCTAGCATTACCAGTGATCATGGATGATGGGTGTTGTGATCAAGCTGAAGGATCACAGATTGTGCAACACTGTCTTAGATATTTAGTAGCGTGTTTTTCTTACACCCCCAAGGTAACAGTGGGGAAAGTGCAACTGTGTGGAGCCTCAGGGCCTAAATTTTGGGGAATATTTGTCTCCAAAATTTGTTTGCACCCAAATTCCTGCAAATACCTGCTAGAAAGTGTGGGAGGCAATTTTGACAAGTTTTTGGTCTGGGGTGACTTTTTATTTTCTAACAGGAAATGACCCAGAGGTTGATTTCCGGGTTACTTCCTGTTGGAAAAATACACCTTTCCTGGGTCTAGAATCATCCTGAGAGGGGAAAATTGTGGTAATATTGTTCCTGATTCCCCTTGGGGCACTTGGGGGCAAAAATGCAATTTGGGAGATGTGAGTGGTTCCAGGGTTCACGGGGGGGGGGGCAAGATGATCCCTTAACACTGACAATTGTACATCACTGTCCTAGATAATACTGTTGTTGTGTGCCTTCAAGTCATTTTTGATTTATGGCCATCCTAAAGTGAGCCTATTACAGGGTTTTCTGGGGCTGATAATATGTGACATGCCCAAGGTCACCAGGGGGCTTCCATGGCCAAGCTAGGAATCAAAGCTTGATCTCCAGGGTTAAAGCTCAAACCACTACACCACACTGGCTCCCAAGGTAATACAGGACACATTGATTTCTTCTTCTAAGTCATGCATCTAATATTGGGGAATAATTTTAATACAGTCTTTCTGTATTTTGGATCAGAACCCAATACATGGTTTTGTTAGTGTTCAGTATTTAGACAGCACAGATGATATTGCATTGCCAAGCATCAAACCTTAATTTATTGGGTTTTTTTTCTTTTTCAAATTTGTGACCACTGACCACTAACATTGCAAAATCACAAGGAACAAAAGAAAGGAAAAATACTCCTTTCCTTTTTAGTTATTCTGTTGGGGCAAAGGGGACAGATATGTCATAGTACAGTGATTAGTAACCTGTTCTTTACCAGAGACCTCCTGTAAATATAATTTGTTGCTGGAGAGCACCAAGACTTATCTCAAGATTTAAGGATTTAAATGTTGATTTTTAATATTCAAATGTTTCTTTATTTATTAAAGGCCCCTGGAGACTAGAATTCAAATCATTGCTCAGACACTGGATGACCCTGTGCAAGTCACATTCTCTCAGCCTCAAAGGACCCCCCCTGAACAAAAAATCCTGTGATAGGTTCATCTTAGGGTTGCCACAATTCAGAAGTGACTTGAAGGCACACAGCAACAAATTGCCACTGATAGTGGGAAGTTCATTCTAACCATCATGCCTCTCCTCTTTGAAAACTGACTTATGGCGAGTCTAAGGCAAACTTATCATGGAGGTTTTCTTGACAAGATTTGTTGCCTTTGTCTTTCTCTGAGGCTGAGAGAATGTGCTTTGCTTGAGGTCACCCACTGAGTTTTCATAGTCTTGTAGAGATTTAAACCTTGGCCTCCAGAGTGCTAGCTTGGGCACATGCATGTGCCTGCTGCCGTGTCTGTTTTCTCAGGGACGGTGGAGCAGGGGTATATGTGCTGATGCTGAAACTCCGCTCCTTAATTTCATAATTCACAAACAAAGGAACAGTTTGGGTGGGTGCGCACATGCCTGCCACTGAGACCATTTGTGCACATGCTCCCCGCTGCCATGTCCCTGACGATAGGGACATGATAGCAAGTGTGTGTGTGTGCGCGCGCGCACGTATGCATGCATGCACACACACAAACTACTTCCTCATTTGCAAATGAATGAGCAGTTTCAGCACCCACACTCACCCACCCCCACATCCCTGTTGCTGCTCTGCTGTTGGTATCCAGCAGCAGGGCTTCGTGGACTGCAGGTAGAGAACCACTGCCATAGCTGATTGTCCGAAAAGATTCCTCCAAAGCAAGCTGAAAACTATTCTAGGATCAAATAATAAACCCTTAATGGGAGAATACTGGTTAGATTCATGTTTGGCCCTTGCTCTAGCATGTGGGCTCTAAGTCTTGAGTCAAAACAGGATATATTATTGTAAGTGACAAAATAGTACTGGTGTTAGTGATGAGTGTCCCCTTTTCAGTCACATCCTAAATTAAGAGCATCATCATCACAAACTAGACACTTCTTTTTTAATGCTTTTAATGCTTGCAGCAGGAAGCAGAGTACAAGCAGAGATATCCTATTGTGACTTTCCTTGGGCTTCTGACCACAAGGGACCTGTGATGACAGTGGACATCATCTTGCCATGTGAGGTTTTGTGTGTGGCCTTGGTTACACCTCAAAAGAGGGACAGATAAAATTTGAAGATGGAAGAGACATGGAATAAGTCTGATGAGGTCATAGTGGATCCTGGCTGCTTCATCTCTCAAGCTGCGCGTGCAGCTGACTTTGCCATGTGTTCAGAGGGCTGCTCAGCGTTTAGCTAGCTTTCTTAATGCCACAGCTTCTCTTTTTTCCTCATTCCCTTCAAATGCCCAGATAACAATACAAGAGGACACAAAATAGTTGCTCCCCTGAAGCTGAGGAGGTTTGGAGGTACGACCATTGCAGAGCTTGAAGAGTTTGCTTTTCTGGACTAAGACTCTCAGAATCTTCAGCCAGCATGGCAAGTGACCATGCTGGGGGATCCTGGGAGTTGTAATCTTTAAAAAAAAAAATCAAAGCTCTGCCATTGCCTGCGTGGCATGCCACTTGGGGAGAGCATGCAGCCTGTTCTAAGCCCTTTGGGGGCAGGAGTCCTCCTCCCTCCATACCGCCTTCAGAAAACAACCCTGCATTATTTTGTGATGATCATGTTGCGCCAGTAAAAAGTAGTTTAAGCTCATAGCTTTATGACTTGTAGGAGAGTCGCAATGATTTGACGATAGTAGTTGTGGTATTAATAGTGTTATTAATAGTGTACACCACACCGTAAGGCTACCAGATACTTTACAACGGTGCTTCCCAAGCTGTGTGATGTAGCAGACTGGCTGTTTTTTCCTCTCACTGTCCAGGTAGTGATCCCATATTTCTGTCATATTGTTATTGTATTCACGTAGTTTCTTGGAAATTCTCCATGGGGTGCAAGTTAACAGCTTGTGGACCAGTGCTTGTGTGTGAACTATCACTTTGAGTAGCACTGCTTTACAGCCTTTCTAAGCCGGAAAGCAGAGAGAGGCCTGCCATCAAAGAACTAACAACCTAAAGTAGAGAGTGAGAGATGAAAGTAGCAAGGAATGATTACGAGCAGTGGATAGTGCTTGGAAGATCTGGATTCCAGTTTCCCTTCGGCTGTCAAACCCAATGAGGATTGGGCAAGACACCGTTTCATCTTAATGTGTCTTCTAGTGTTGTTCTGATGATAAAATAATTCTGGGAATGAGTCCTTGGACAAAGGCTAAGAAACAGATGTGATCTGATAAATAGAAAATTCCTGCTTATGTACTTCAAGTGTATCCAGCATGATTCTTCTCGTCAGAAGAAAACAAGCCCTCGTTAACTGTGCTCCCACAGTGATATGCCTTTGTTTTAAAGAAGATCTTAAAATGTACTGGTGACCCCTTTTCACTGAGCTAAAGCCACACTTGTAGGAAGGGATGTGCATAAATACCAAGCTGTCTCTTCAGATGCATACTGTCAGCTGGCAGCCCTCCCTCGGGCAGAAGCTCTTATCGCCACTGTGCACCACAGCCTACAAAACCATTGGCACTCAATATGTTTCTTTTTTCAGGTGGACGAGATAAGCGGGGAGGCCCCATTCTAACATTTCCAGCTCGCAGCAATCATGATAGAATACGACAGGAGGACCTTAGGAGGCTCATTTCATACCTAGCTTGTATTCCTAGGTAAGGCATCTTTTTCGGTATTGTGATTTGAAGCTGTTTTTGTTCTTTTTCTTTTTTTTGCATCATTGTGTCAAAACATAAAAAGCTCAAAGGGAGTCCTGAGAGTTCATACCAAGTTCATGTTCCTGTAATCTTTCATTTGTTTTAAGAGAATGTAACTTAGCAACCAAGTGCACTGCTCTAGAGAATTCAGAATTCTGAAAAAAAAAAAGTCATAGATTTGGAGTAACTTTATTGTCTTGGCGTTCTCAGCACAAATGATGAGAGAGTTGTAATCAACAGAAGTATGTATTCCAAACTTATTATTGTTAAGAGGAACGCAAAGTAAATTGTGTGGGTTGCAGCCAAAGTCTGAATCCGTACTGCTGATTTTCCTAACACAGTGCTGGTTTTAAAGATCCAGTTTTTCTGTAACATAAAGAACCAAGTGGTAATTAACCCCCTCTCCCCGAACTGTATGATTCGAGGTTGTGTGTCTCAGTGGTTCCCCTCTCAAAACCAAAACAGAAGAACTCTTTTTCCTCATAGAAAAATAACCTGTCAGCCTAGTTTTCTACATGATGTTGGGGGGGGGGGATTTGTGTGTATTAGTCCCAAATTGTGCAATCTCACACCTAATTCCTGAAGTGGTACAGGACAAGATAAGTGTTCCCATTTTGGTTCTGAGGATTGCTTGTGAAAGAACCTAGTCATGGAGGAAACTAGTGTACAAAGGAAGAAAGTGATGTTTACAAAACATGACGCATGAAACTACGGACCACGAGCACTGATGAGGTTGCTTTGGCCAACAGTTTAGCTCCTTGGCAAAGGGCAACCCTGAAACATGTCCCTTCTGGTTCACATTAGGTGAAAGCTTATTCTGTGAAAAGTGCCAGGTTCACAGGAGAGGACATCTTGATGAACAGCTAAGTATTAACTTCAGAGTGAAGTTTACACCTTGTAAATGGTATTAAAAATGACATTGCAGGAGTGCTTTCTGACAGAGAAGTAGCTCACTTCTGAGCTGGCTGCTTCTCTTTTGGTTGGTTAGAATAATATTGCATCAAGTGTGGATTTTCTCTTCAAGGCCAGCTGGCCCAACCCTGTCCAGTTAGGAATTGCTGGAGCTTTCCAAAAGACTTGATGCAGGCAGAATACCAGGCTGCATTTAGGCATGGATAGCTTCTAACTAGAGGAACTGAAGGTTCTTAGTAAAATAGATATAATTGATTGAAAGGAGTGGGAAAGAAGAAATGAAATGGTCAAGATCAAAGTCAAAAATCAAAACTGGATCAAAACAATTCATGTCCACTTCAGGTTTTGTTTTTGATGGTACAGTGGGCAAAAAAAAAAAAGACATTTTAATGCAGAATCACTGTTCCTGCAGGCATCTAGGGTAGACATTGACCTTTAAAAAAAAATCATATCTGGATTGATTTTTTTTTTTTGAGTGGAGTGGATGAGCTCATAGGGAGGCGTACTTTGCCCACTTCCACTCTGTAGGCTCATCTGCTGCTGACATTCTGGAACTTCTGGAAACTGATGGGCCTTTGCTGATCAGGTTTAGGATCAGAAGGAATGCTGGCAAAAACAGATGCTATCCAAATCAGATGAGGAGGAATTGAGGCATTTTTGCCCCAGTAAGAATTCTGTCCCCCAATGACATTTTCCCTCAGTCCTCAAATTTCTAGCGTTGCAGTAACTTAAAATATCAACTGAGTGTTTAGAAATACAGTTTAGGCATCCAAAGAAAAGGGCAGATAAAGTTAACAAAGCGAAAGCAAAAATATAAAAGTTCTAGGTGTGCATAGTTTCCAGTGTCTCACACTCTGCAGTGCTAGAAGATGGGGAACTGAAGGGAAATTTCATGGCAGGGGGAAAGAATGCTTATTGGTGAGGGCAGTACACTTATTCCCCTTCTCTCATTGTTACATACCTGGTCTAACCATTGTCTTGGTCTGAGACTATACTTGCTATGTACAGATAATTTCATAGAAAAATGAATCCACAAATTTGTACTCCTTTTCGTCAGGCACTATTGAGATACCATCAGTTTAGCTTCTGGTTGGTTGGATGTTTTATTTAATTCATGTATTTACTGCCATATCTAAACTGATGCCCCAGTAAGCCAGAAGACACAATGGAGAATGTTTCCACTAGGTACCTGGGGCATAAATCCTATTCTGGAGGGGAGGCAGCAAATAAGTGGCAGATGAAAAAAAAATAAAATGAAATTGACATCCCGGTTATTTTCTGGGATTATACAGTTTACCGTACTATATGATACGTGTATGTGTGTGTGCATGCATGTGTGCACAGACGTGTATGTACATATGTGTATTTGTGTGTTTGCACATGTGCTTGCAGCTGTGTTCAGATGTGTGAGTTTCATGTAGGACAAGGCCCAATTCTACCAAGTCGTTTACGTTTCTGGCCAGACTTTATCCTGCTGCGGGTAAAAATTCCTACTGAGCTGAGAAGGAGAATAGAACTGGCCAGTGGAATAGCACAACTGCCCAGTAGAATAGCACAGGTTGGCCCTTGTGGCAATGCTTGCCCCTTTTAACTGCTATCTTCTTTGCCTTCTAGTGAAGAAGTGTGTAAACGAGGTTTCACAGTCATTGTAGATATGCGTGGATCTAAATGGGACTCTATAAAGCCACTTTTGAAGATCCTACAGGAATCCTTTCCCTGTTGCATCCATGTTGCACTGATAATCAAGCCAGACAACTTTTGGCAGAAACAGCGGACTAACTTTGGCAGCTCCAAGTTTGAATTTGAGGTAACTGATCATCAGAAAGTTGAATTGCTTTTTCTTAATGCTGCATTTAGAACATGAAGGGAAATCTGCCCCTTAAACACTGTTTCAGGGATTTTTGTAGAACTAATACTTGGTCTCGTTAAAAAATAACCTTCATTTTATTATCTCAAGAGGAATTGTAAAAAACAAGCCTATATCCCAGTAATGCAGAGGAGGTTGCAAGAATGTGCTACAGCTATGCCAGTGCAAGATTTATGGCAAAAGCGGGCAATGATGGAAGGCTAGGGCACCACATTAGCCCCCTAGGAGACCTTTGAGGGCCGCAATTGGTCCTGACAATCAATCAATCAATCAATCAATCAGATTTTACCCAAAACATTTTGGGCTTCAAAAAAGACTTTTCTTAAGCCTGAATTGGCCCAGGGTCCTCTCAAAATATGACGGAAATACACCCGATTGCTGTAGTGGACATTTGTAAGCATTTTTTGGGGGAAAAGGTATGTTTAAAAAAAAAATAGCAAAAACATTTTTTTGATCCCTGGGGAGCCTAGAAGGTGGGTTAGAAATGCTGTTCACACCCCGTAGAGTACGTTCTGGGGGCATTCTGCAGCACAAAAACAAACCAAACAAGCAAGCAAGCAAACTATTTGAGAGACCTGGTGGGCCACTTGTAGCTCACAGGGTACACTTTCCCAACCCCAGTGCTATGGAATCCTCTGTGTGTTCATCGAAGTAGGGGAGAGATGCAGAACAAGAACATATAAAAGCAACATGAAAACATTAGGCATACTCCAGCATAACTCAAGACACTGTCAGCATACACCAATAGGAAGTTTGCCCATGATGGCATGCATGCACTGCCCACAAATGGGGGGGAGCATCAAAACCACAGTGATAAGCACGTGCAGTTAAATATGCTTCTGCAATACAACACACACAAAGCACACACCAACACGCCCTGCCCTCCCCAGGCTCATATGATCCCACTACTGCCACTGCCAGATATCTCTTCTGCCAGTGGGTAGTGGACCAGTGCCTGAATAAAAGTCTTGCTTCAAAGAGTATCCACAGATCTCCCTGGTGCCAGGGATCAGGACCCACCCAAGAAGGTTGATGACCCTTTTAGCAGCCTAGGAAAGAGTGGAGATGCTACAAGAGCATCCATTGACACATGCTTATAGCAGCAGCCTCAGGTCGCTTAGTATATGGAGTACAGGCTTGGTAAGGTGTGATCCCACAAATCAAGTGAGAGAGAGTGAGAGACAGAGAGTAAATGTTTTGGGAAGCATTGCACACCCTGATTGTGGCATGCTTTCCCAAAAAGGCCTGCCTCACATCTACCTTAATGTCCTTCTAGGTTCAGGCAGGTACATTTTTAGAAGCCTTTTAAAACCTTTTAACCCTCTTTTTTTCTTTTCAAAGAATTCTTAATAATATGGACATTTTGGTATGGTTTTGGCATGGTTATTCTATCTCTTTGGAAGTTATCCCTTTGGCTTTCTGAATTAATTGCTTATTGCTCTGATGTTTTAGTCTCTAAAGCTTTGCTTTGGAATGATTTGTTTTGGTTATGTAGTCATTTCATTTACTGCTGTATTGATTCTTCTCTTATTATTGTTTTTTATAAAAAAAATCTATGTCAACAATTGCTTCTCGGGGACTGCTAAATTGAAGAAACAAAAGCTTTTGTGAATGATTGCTCAATAATAGCAGCGGTTGGGGTGTAGTGCCTTTCTCATGCCAACCAGAGAGCATATGTGAATGTGGGAATGAGTGTCTTTCCAAGTATGGGAAACAGTGTTCTGCTGTTGGAAGAGGATGCGGGTGATACTGGTCTGCGAAGACTGTTTTCACACATAGCAAAGGGGCATGGGGGGGTGACATGGGAGACAAGCACAGTTGTTCTACTTTGTAGCTCATCTCACCCCGTCCTTTTTTTAGCTATGTGGGGAGGAGTGGGATGGTATTTGTTGTGTAGGTGTACATGCAAGAGTCCTCAGGCTGAATGTCTATAAAAGTTCTGAGGAAAAGTATTAACATTATCTTCTAGTTCTGAACTAGTGTCTGGGGACCGTTTTGCATTGCTTGTGAAAGTGCTCCCTTTTGAACTCATAATATACCTTTCTCTGTGGATTTTACCAACAGCATTCTCACTTGCTGACTCTTAAGTGCATACATCATGGATCCTGATAGCTCCATAACCACACCGTCATTTGAAGTCAGAACTTGGAAGAGTTGCTTTTTTGGACTATACCTTCCACTGTTTTGCCCTGCTGGCTTGGAGGATTCTGTGATCTGTACTCCAAAACAGTAACTGTTCTAAGCTTCTAGTCTGAATTATGATCTTCCTAAGTAGGACTTACTGAGTGATGGTGCAGTCGGTTACAGAATGCTCTATCATGATTAAAATTAGAAAAGCAGGTGTTAATGAGTGAGCTACTGCTGCTGCTGCTTCTTAAAATCTTTTGCATTGAAGTTTATAAGACGTAAATTATAGCTGACATAGAGTTGCAGATTGAGAGACGGCCATGGATTGAAGGTATATAGGATGTGGTGCCTATGTGGTTCTCCTTTTTTGCTTAACACGTCATGTCCACAGCTTTTCCCATTTTATCTTTCTGCTGGCCTGTCTTGGGGGTTCTTTCAGACTATTTGGCAGCAGCATATCCTGGCATAGCAAGGCTATGGAGATTTTTGACTGATTTTTGCCAATTTTGTTTTTCAGCCCAGGAGAGGACTTTTTTGCAACAGGAAATGAATTAGAAGTTGACTTCTAGCTCTTTTTCCTATGAGCGAAAAAGGCCTTTCCTGGGCCTAAAATAGCCCAGAGAGTGCCAAAGATATGGAGAATTTTTCTGCCTAGGGGACTGTGGCAGAGATATCTCTTGGATGGCCAGTATGATCCCCTAGGCCTAAGCCATTAGCCATCTCTCCCTGAACAAATTCATCTCAATTGCGTATCCACAGTATTTGTGCCTTTAAGGCCTTTTTTTTATCCACTTCATCTTAGGTTATTATTCCATCCTCTTGTTCCTTTACACATGTAGAGCTCCCTCCTCCTTTGAAATTAGTGAGTAATATAATCATCACACTGGTACCAGGGATATCCAGAGTACTACAGTGAGCAGAATGCTAGACTTGGACTTGGTGAATGTGAGACAGGTTCAAGTCTTTATTCAACCATAGTGTATTAGATGACCCTAAGCTAAGCTGATTGACCTGAGAGGCTTTGTGAGGATTGCACGGGAAGAACTCCATGTATAAGGAGAAAGTGTAGATAATAAATGTGGGAAATCTGTTATCTTTATTTTGTGTTCAGATTATCTTGTATAGGACATTGCATTTCTTCTCAGTGTTAGGCTTAAATATGTTACATTGTGTGATTGACATTTACCCTTTGCTGCTTTTCAGACAAACATGGTGTCTCTGGAAGGCCTTACCAAAGTTGTTGACCCATCTCAGTTAACTCCCGAATTTGACGGCTGCTTGGAATATAACCATGAGGAATGGATAGAAATCAGAGTTGCCTTTGAGGATTACATTAGCAATGCCACACACATGCTTTCTAGGCTGGAGGAGCTGCAGGATATATTGGCCAAAAAGGATTTGCCTCAGGACTTGGAGGCAGCTAGGAGTATGATCGAGGAGCATTCGCAGCTGAAGAAGAAGGTTATCAAAGCCCCTATTGAGGACCTGGACTTGGAAGGGCAAAAGCTGCTGCAGAGGATACAGAGCAGTGAGACTTTCCCGAAAAAGAACTCTGGCTCTGGAAATGCAGACCTACAGAACCTCTTGCCGAAAGTGTCCACTATGTTGGACAGGCTGCACTCAACACGGCAGCACCTGCATCAGATGTGGCATGTGCGGAAGTTGAAATTGGACCAATGCTTTCAGCTCAGGCTTTTTGAACAAGATGCAGAGAAGGTAAAAGGGAAGGGGGAAACATTTGTGTCTTCAATGGTAGATACCTTTTAAGCTGGTGGGGTCATATTAGTATCCAGTTGTACTATGCTATGGAGAACTGTCAGAACACTCAGGATACATGGCTTTGTTTCCTTTCAAGACTCTAGGACTTAGTGTGAGTGTCTTTCTGGGGCTAACTGTCTGCGCTTGGTAAAGAGGTGGCTGCTACACCTACAGGGAGAAGTGACTTCAGTATGGACCCAGGAATGTTGCTATGCAGAGTAAAAGCCTAGCTCTACAGGCTCTTAGAAGCCAGGTGTGGTCTTGGGCCAGCCAGCTGGCCATTCCTGTGCAAAACCATGCTTTAAACCCCCTCTTTCTCTCTTACCTCCCCATTTTTCTGTTTTTAATGAAAAGAATGGCATGTGTCGTCCTCTTTTCTAGTTTTCAGGTGCATTAAGTCTTACAACAGTCAGTGACACTTAATCTGTTCTTAATTGATGGTACCACTGGACCTTTATGTAGACTTGGGAGCAAGTCCCAGTGAATTCAGCATGTTCTGACCTTTAAATAAGCATACCTAGCAACTGGTTACAAGACTATAAAGTTCTGATACTGTGTTTTGGTGGCTTTTTGTTGCCACAAGTCTTTTTCACACAAACAGTCCAGCTATTTCAGCAAATTAATCACATATATGCGCAAGTTTTCAGCCAGAGTTTTCTTCCATGGCTGCTTGAATGCAATCCAAAACAAAGACCCAATAAAATCACAGTCTATTCAGTGATGTTAATGCAGTGTGGTTTTTCCTCTGGAACCCTGCCACTCCGTCTAGGTCTTACCACTAACACAATTTCTGATTTCTTTCCCCAGAGGGTTCCTTTGATAGACCCAGCTAGCTCTTACCTAATCAGGCCTGTCTTCACCTCCCACTCTCACTAGTAGCTTAGCATATACAAGCGGTTGTACGCTCATCCAGCATCTTTGACATAATCTCAAGAGGGTAAGTTGCCCTTGCCCTACCTTTTCCTCCAAAGTGACCACTGGAAGAGATAATTCTCTTTATTGCCCATTTGGAGTGACCTGTCAATGGTGATGAGCCCAGTATGAATAGTGCCTCAAAATAATTGCCAAGAGCACCCACTAGTTACTTTCAAGTCAGCGCTAAATACCGCCTCTCCCTCTGTGTTGGATCCTAGTGGCAGAAGGGCTGAGTGGATGAGATGGCAGCTCAGCCTGTATGTCCCAGTCCTTTGATTTTGAAGTAGTTTCTCTTGTAAGCTTAAAATATTTGTGGCCTAAATACTCTGAAGGCACCAGATCCACTCTGATCTTGGAAGCTAAGAAGCATCAGCCCTGGTTAGTATTTGGATGGGAGACTGCCAGGAGTAGCGGAGGGTACATTTTCATGGAAGGCAATGGCAAACCACATTTGAGTATTCCTTGCCTAAGAAAACCCTGTGAAATTCATGGGGCCGCCATAGGTTGAGAGGCAACCTGAAAGCGCATAAAGAAAAAATGGATGTATGTATCACTCCCTAGGCTAGGTTGTCAAATAGTAAT
Source organism: Cyclura pinguis (assembly GCA_030412105.1). NCBI lineage: Eukaryota > Metazoa > Chordata > Lepidosauria > Squamata > Iguanidae > Cyclura > Cyclura pinguis. The sequence continues at coordinate 157,405,632 of CM059602.1, forward strand.
ACTGTGTTAATGAACACGTGCAATCAAATAAGAGGCTTGTGACCTGAACCTCCCTTTAACCTTCTGTGCTGGTAACTCCACTAAACCAGAGTTGAGCAACTTCCTGGTGTTGCAGAGGGAAGCATGGAACACCCTTCACTCACTCACTCACTGCAGCCAGCGTCATTTCTGAAAATCAGCGGTTGCCACTGTGGTTGCCATTGCTGCTGTGGTTGCCACTGGAATATGGTTCCAGATGGAGCTCTCTGTGATACAACAGGCTGCCACACCACTTCCTCATACACAGAAGAAGGAGGGAAGAAGAAGGCTGTTTTGTGAAGCACTGCTGGTTTGGGCAGCCCGTTTCTGTCCATGGGGTGGTGGGAAGGGATGCACAATAGCTAAGATGAATATTTGAAGCTCATGGCCTTTATTCTAGGGCTTATTCTTTATAGTAAAAGTTTGTAACTATGGAGATGGGGGGGTTCCGTGATATCCCCCAGTGTTAATTGATATGGGACCTTTCGTATCTCTTCCCTCCATTTATCTTACTTGTACATTATTTTCTTCAGCTCAGAGGTTTCTAGAGATAGAAATTAAAAACATGAATAAGTGACACATCCTCACTTAAGTTGCTGCTTCAACAAAAGGCAGTGGTTGTGATAAGAGTTTATGGGGACATCTGGACTTCCCAGTACTTTTAGCACACACTGTTTTAGTAGTGCCTCTATCTTTCACTGGGATGAAAAAGTCTGCAAATGCTATCTTAACAAAATTCTCACATTAAAGCAGCATCAACAAAACCACCAGTCTAGCCGCTTAGATCTTTGTGGAGCATTTGAGGACTTCTTTCTAAAAAGAGTACATTCTCACCTCAAATGCATGAAAGGGTCAAATGTCAAAGGTAATTGTTGCCTAAGAAGGGCTGCTTGCTTGAGGACTAGTGTCCAAATCAGAAAGTGATTTCCGTTTTGATTTGTATGCATTTGGATGAGCTTGAGGTCAGCATTGTGGGCATTTTTGCTCCTTAAATGCTTCCAGCAAGGGTTTCCCTTTTCATAAAGTGCCCAGAAGCTGTAATGTACTTCCTTTTGGTCTTTCAACTTAGCAAGATTCTTGGCCAGATCTGGGGTAAAGTAGCTCCAGGTGGGTGTCTACCTGTTCTGCAGCCTAACACAGGCAAGAGATTTTTGGCTTAGAATTCTCATTCATCTAGCATTCCTTAAAAGTAGGAGACATTCTCCCAAGATTTTAGAGTAATAGAGGCTGGGAAGAGGCATATGGAAATGCAAGATTCATCATCCTTGCCAATAACAACAGGAGATGATAATATGAGTAGGAGCCAATTCTGACATCATATTGTTCCTCTGTAGCTGAATATAACCATGGAGGATTAAATGTATATAAAAAGTTTTTAAAACGGAAAATTCATGTGGATTCTGCTCTGTTCTCCTCCTAAATGAAAGCATGTGTGTATATTATTGTGTTAGTATTGCAGTTTTGCTAGCTAAATAGTTAGAGTGCTTTTCATTCTTTAAAACTAGCAAGAGTCTTGTGGTACTGTAACTATCAAATTCATAATTGCCTAAGCTTTTGTGGACCACTTCCGTCCCTGAATGCTGAGGCCCCAGTAGTCTTAACGCAGCTACTCCTGAGGGAATTCATTCTTAAAGTGGCACATTTACAATGAACTTGTGTGACCCAGCATGACCCACTTCTCCCAGTCACGTGTTCTATAGTGATGCCGTAGCTCAACTTGAGCTGTGCTTAATTACTCCATAATAAGTGTTCTGTACATCTCTACAGATATAGGAGTTCATCCTTTCGAGTTTGTTACTTATTATTGGGAACATCTAAACTGTTGGTCTTTGTCTCGCTTTCAGCTTTGTGAGTCATCATCTTTGTACAAGGTTTTTGCTGTAGACCTTGCTCCACTTTTTTTTAAACCATCCTAAGGATTGATGCTCAGTTCTACAATACTTTGTAATTGGACTTGAAATGATGGGGCAGGGTCAATAGCCCAGTTAGAAGAAAGATCTGTGAAGATTAAAATCTGATCTGGAGTCACAAAGCCTGCCTCATAGTGAGGCCTGCCTCATATTTCAAGCAAAGGAAATATGAACGTGAATGATTTTTCTAATTCTCTTTTAATGGGAAAGATCATTTGAAAATGGGTTTTTCAGCTCTGAATTTACAAGAGACTTTTTAAAGAAATGAAGTTTAGCCCACTTTAAAATCGATCTGTTTGTGTAATAATGTATATCAGGTTCTGCCTGTGTTGTCTGTAGCATTTTTCTGCTCCAAGTAAAATGTTGAAATTAATGTACAGGCCCCAAGCCACAACTGAGCAGGTGTTGCTAATGTGCTGATCCTAACAGTGTGCTCTGAAATCAGAGAGGCAGATGTGGAGACATGTTCCCCTTTGCACTGCACTGCAAGTTTGGATAGGAAAGCATATTTTGTTGTTAGCATTGATAAGAATCACAGGTACATTAAAATACACATGGGTATCCTCTCCACACCTGCTCTGCACTGCATGCAGATCAGTCAGATCACCTGTCTCATTGGCAGCCTGGAACTGTCCTTTCTACCTATATAAACTTGTTTAGATCTCTAAATGTGTAGGAGGTGTTAGCATGTAATCTTTCATAGATACTCAAGGTGTGTGCAGGGTCAGAGCAATACTGAGTAATAAAGCATCCCTGAATAATGGAGCATGAATTAAATTGATGTTTGCAAAGGAAGAAACTATCTGACACAGTGGGGGGCTTAAAATTAAAAGCACCTCAAAAAGCACTGTGTCATTTTGGTGGAGGGTGCTGACACACTCGGAGTATTCTTCTGGGCAGTGGGTGCCCACATTGTAACCTCTGTGAGGTTGTTGGATTGATTGGCATTTAATGCATGACATGAAAGGTATTCCTTGTGCTCAAAGGTGTTCCTTGTTCTCAGTCAGCTTTGGGCTGCATGTGGCCCTAAATACAAATGTCACAGCCCATGGCCATCCTGAAAAGTGCTGCCAAAATTCATTGGGAAACCACAGAAGGCCATTAAAACATGCATGTCCACTTGTCTTTTGAAATTTGACACGAACCAGGAAAATCCCTTTGAAACGTGTACTTTCTGTTTTTTTAAGGTTACCACTGGAATTTGGTGCTTCCGTTAGTTGCCAACCTTTGGCAGTGGGTGTGTGAGACAATGTGGTAGGTCTTGGATGGGAGCACACCCCACAAAGGATGGGGGCAAACCCTACAAAGTTGCTAACCTCTGTTTTAAATAACCAACTCTCTTATTCAAGACTTAGCAGTTTCTTATGGGACCCATTTAAAATATCTTTCTTTGTCCTAGTCTAGTTTTCCTTGGAATTCACGCTCAGTTTGGAAGTCTTCCCTCTAAAGCAATATATTTCTATGCTGCAGGGACACTTTTTCAGGGAAAGTCTTTTCCCTGTGAAGTTTGCTTTGGTACAGGTCTTGTTTGATAATCCTACTATCTCAGAGCTGGCCCGGATCTGCTATTGTACCATCTACAAACGTTGACTGCATGGTGCAATTGCGTATTTCTTTAGCATTGCATCATGGCGGTGTTATTGAGAGAGGGACATTCACATTCACCCCTTTTGAGATCACCAGAGGAAACTTGCAGTCAGGAAGTGAGACAGTGCCTAGGCTGGCCTTAAATACTGCAGATAAAGAGGGCCAATTAGTTATCGATTAAGCAGCAACACTCATTCACTTCACCTCTGACTGGGTTGTTTAATACAAACCCAAAATGAGTGTTCTGTGTTGGAGAGGTTTTGTATGTGTTGATTGGGACTGAACGTTAAAAAAAGGGTGCGTGTGTGAAGATGAAACAGATATTAAAAGAGAAGAACCAGCTGAGACAACATAATTGGGTATTTTATAGAACTCTGTAAAACTGCAGCTGCACGATCTGAATTATACTACTGACAAAAGAACAAACAAACAAAATTCACTACCTAATTAATAACTGATTTTTTTACACAAACCTTGTTTAGATGGCTGAATCTCCCTCCTCCCTCCGTTCAAATTAGCCATACAACCATTTCATATTGATTAATTTGCTTCACTTATTTCTGGGCCGTCAGAGGAGCATTCAGAGAATGTTTAACAAGTTAAAACAAAGATGGATATATAAGAGTGCTATGCACACAGATAACATTGTAAAACTGGCTTGTGGAACCAGTGTCAGCATCCAATTTATGCTGGGAAAGACATAGCTAGAATTGTGAGATCATGCACTAAAGCAGGATGGGCAGCCATCTTTGAACTGGGGGCTTTTCTTTTAGAGAGGTTTATAGAAGAGCTTGGGGATTCCGGACTCCGCAGGACATACTTTGCCCACTTCTCCTCAATAGATTTTAGTTCAAAAGCAAATTTGTGAACTAGGTATGACAAATCTAGTTAACTGTGAAACACTGTGTAGTAAAAGTGTAACTAGAGAAGTGAGAGCCACCACATGTAGGTTAGATCCTTGTCCTTCTTGCCTTCCAAAACACACTAGAGGAGGACTGGCTGAGTGGACAAGGGGAGTGGTTAATGCCTCACTAAAACAAGGCAGAGTTCCATTTTCCCTAAAGTTGGCTGTTATAAATCCATTGCTAAAAAAAAACACACAAAAATACATCCCTGGATCCCACCATTCTGAATTATTATCAGCCATTTTTAGAATGTTCCATTTTGGGGCAAGGTTCTGGAATGTGTGATAGCCTCTTATCTCCAGGGATTTCTGAATGAAACAGATTATTTAGATCCATTTCAATCTAGTTTCAGGCCTGGTTATAAGACAGAAACAGCCTTGATTGCTTTGGTGAATGACCTACACTGGGAGCTGGACAAGAGGAGTGTGCCCCCATTGGTCCTACTGGACCACTTGGCAGCTTTTCACACCTTTGAATATGGTATCCTTCTGGATTGCTTTGCTGGGATGGGATTTGAAGGCACTATTTACAGTGGCTCCCTTCCTTCCTGGAGAGGCGAACCCAAAAGGTGATGCTGGAGGGCACATGCTCCACTCCTTGACCATTGATCTATGGGGTCCCTCAGTGCTTGGTTCTGTCCCACATGCTGTTAAACATATACATGAAGCCACTGAGAGAGGTTGTCGGGAGTGTTGGGGTTTGGTCTCATTGTGTGGATGACACCCAGTTCTATTACTCCTTTCCACCACAGGCCAAGGAAGATGTTTTAGTCCTAAACTGGTAGGCACTGGGTAAAGATGAACAATTTGAAAGTTAATCCAGTCAAGATGGGGTTGCTTCTAGTCAGTCAAAAGGTAGATCATGGAATAGGGATTCAACCCGTGCTGGATGACCTTATTCTTCCCCTGAAGATGCAGCTTGGATATGCTCCTAGATTCCATTCTGAGCCTTGAAGCCCAGGTTTCAGCAGTGACTAGGAGTACATTTGCACTGTTAAAGCTTCTCTGCCAGCTGTGCCCATTCCTTGAGATGTCATATCTTGCCACTAGATCTTACGTATTGTTATGGTGGTTATGTATGTGCATGTTTATTGATAGTAGTAGTAATAGTAATGGTGGTGGTAGTGGTAGTTGATCATTACAAATCTTAGATTGAGCATTACTGGAAGATAGTCATTAGTCCAGTGTCCTGTGTATACCACAACACAAAGTGATATTTTGGAGCTTTCAGATGCAAATTGTTAACCTGCTTCTTGACCAACTGTACCATGGGATTAGGAGACTTCTCTAAGCATCACAGTTTAAACAGGCCTTCAAAGCGTATCCCACCATGTAGAAGGATGAAGCAGCCTGTTTCATGTTGCATCATGATGGAGGACAAATAAAGACAGGAACTAGTCCAAAGTACTCATGTCATTTTGGTAGTGCTATTCATCTTCCATTTGAGATAGTAAAATCTAGCACTTCCTGAAAAGTGTAGTGACTATCACAATCTGTCCCTGGGAACACATTGCTCCTTTCTTAATTGGGGTTGCAGTCTTTTTTTCAAACCCAGTCAGCCCTATTACTGCTGATAGCAGCTGTTGCCCACTGCCAGCAGGCATTCTTACATTGTTTACCCACTGTTCTGGTGAGCTGCTGCCACTGTTTCAGCAAGAGGTGGAGCTGAGAGTAGGCAATCCATTTAATAAGATGGGCCCAAACATTTTCCTGCCTAAGGTGGAGCAGCCAAAGGCACCCCAATCTACCTAAATCAAAAGTGTAGTATTCAAAGCCAAGCAAATCAATACAAATTAGGAGGCATGAAATCCCTAAGGTGCTTCCACCCCCAAACTGTAAAAATATAATAATTTCCAAAGAAAATGCCTAACCATATTCATTCCTCTTATAACATTTTAAATCTGCTTCCTGAGGTGGCCACCTCACTTGGGCTAATGGTAGCATTGGCTTTTCCAGCTGCCCAATCTCTGCCTTTGTGCTATTCATAGGAAATACATTGTGTCCGGCCAGGAAGTGGCTGTCTCAGTAATTTTTATATGAAGTCTCAGAAACTTGACTTGTCTAGTATTAACGCATACAGACACTATTTTCCCATGCCCAAAATAAGCAATAGGAATGTGGAAAGGCTTTCCCCTTTCAAAGCTCTCCCTTTGTCTGACACCTGGGCTCAAATGCTAGAAAGCAAGCTGCTTGGCTGAATAGACTTGATGATTGACCCTTATGATGTCACTAAGAAATAACTGCTCATTGCCCCTTAAAAACAAGGTAATAAGTGAACAGAGAGGTGCATAGACATTTGGATGACACTTTTAATCATAAAAACACTAGGACAGAGAACTCATGTGGAGTATATAGGAAAGAACATGATGAAATGTCTAAGGCAGTGCTCTGTTGCTGTGGTGGTGAATGAACGTGCCGTGGGTGTCCTTTTTGTTTGCAGCTTGTATCTCAAAACGCAGAGTACCGAGTGTTGTTCCAGCTGTGCCTTAAGTAATACTGTGTTGAATGATATTATCATTGCCCGTACTATATGTATTAGAATGTCTTCTTGTGGCATTCTTAGTGCAATACGATGCTATATGATCCTTATCTTTGTAAAGGCTTCTGAGATCTCCCAGAAATGTGACATCCAATAAGTCTACCTCCCTTGCTTCAGGATAGGATATCTTGAATTGATGTGGTCCTATCCTGAATTAACTTAATACTTGCTGATAATAATTCTTCCTAGGTGACTAACTGCAGTGTCTCCTGCTTTACAATGGTCTGCTTTTCAATAATCCTCTCTTTCAGCTCTTTTCAATTACAACCAAAATCAATATATTGGATGTGTGTTCCACTCTCCTGACCACACAGATTCTGAATGTACAGTCATCCCTCCACATTCACACATTTAACTCTCACAGATTTGATTGTTCGTGGATTATTTGCTGCTGCCTCTGCTGCTGCCATATGCATTTTTAATAAGGACTTAAAAGTCTCCCCTCATATTTGCAGCCTCTCTGCAGTGGGTTGAATTTGCAGATTATCCTTTTTTATGTGTGTTTAATATGGTTTGGGGGACCTAGAGATATTTGCGTTTTTTTCCACTTTCACTGCACCCCTCACTCCTGCAAATGTGGAGGGACAACTGTAATTGACAATGGTCAAAAGAACAGATTGTTGAAAAGAGACCACACACACTGTTTTTTCTCTCAATCGACTTGGCACCATCTTTTTGTTCAGTCTGTATACAAACTGAACCAAACAATGGCACCATATCAATTTGCTTCTGTGTTTCGATGATTTCCACTTTTTGAGAGTGGTCTTGTCCCTAACCTGTCAGCTAAGTGGAGGGTTCCCGTATCTCCCTTTTTTTTAGTGTGTTCTTTTCTCTCTCTGTACTTACGTGTAGCATTTCACAATTGCCTCCTGTTTCATTCAGTTTGCCCCCTGCCCTCTATTTAAGAGCCCTTTCAACCCCTCTCCTAATAATCTTCAGATATTGTATCAGTTTTTCCTGGTTCAGACAAGCACACTTTGGAGGTGCAGGTGTGTTCTGACCTTTAACCAGAGCTACAGAAAAGTTGAGCAAGTCAACATATCTCTAAGGTCTGTCTTGATGATTGTACCTGCCTTATTCACCCATTAATAAGCATTTTTGGAGTGCAATGCTTTAACAGACCTGCACCCATCAGAGAGATGTTCCGTATTGCTTTCATTTTTCTATTTTTACTCCAGTTTGGTCATGCTATCCCTTAATAATTTCATTTGCCCAGTTAGGCACTTGTCGTCTGTGCTACCTTTTGGAGGATATTGATGATATGAAAAGGTCCGACTCTTTTCTTTATAGAAGCTACCAATCTTGCCAGAGGTGACTGAGTAGGAAGTTGTTTACAACATAGCTTGGGAAGTTATTTGCAAAAGTAATTTATTTTGCAGCTCCAAAGGCTCTCTCTCATTCATTTTTTAAGATTAGTGCTACCTACCCTTTTTAAAAAGGTAATGTCTTGTTTTAAATTGTTTGTTATTTCTCCTTACTTTCAACATTACTTAAAACAAACTGTTAGTATTAATAAGAGAGTGGTGTTAAAAATGGAAAATTCCATTCAAAATCCCTTTAAAATGACCTTTGAAAGTAATTAGAAAATAAGTATAAAATGTTACTTGTTACTACTGCACCCCAAGAAGTATGTCATTCCTATTTGTTATGTCACTTTTGAATTGTGACTTCATTATGCTCTTTGTTGTCACAAAAGAGTAACACTTTAACCACTGTTGTTCGTGATGTGTTACTTTCAAACTTTGGTTCACAAGATCAGTTTAGTTGGCTGTGTGTCATTATAATGTTTCAAGAAAACATGATAATCTTTTGGAAGTCCTTTGCTTGTAAACATGCAAATGTTTTGAGCTTTCTGTCTTGTCCAGTGATGAACATTAATTCCTGTTTTCTCGTAGATGTTCGACTGGATCACACACAATAAAGGCCTGTTTTTGAACAGCTACACAGAGATTGGAGCCAGTCACCCTCATGCCATGGAGCTCCAGACACAGCACAATCATTTTGCTATGAACTGTATGGTAAGAATCTTTGGAACTTACATCAACGCTTAGTAATTGGCATGTACCATTTTCTTTATGGTGCAGAAATAATACACTATTTTGAACCAGTGTGTTGTTCCCCTCCATATACAACAGGACAGAAAGCAAATGATAGAGTCTAGTCTAAATAAATAAGATAAGAGGAAGGCAAGGGATAGGGGACTGAGTTCAACATTGCTTGGTCTAAGTCACACTGGGCTTTCTAGCAGGACTCTAAATAGAATATTACTGTTGCTGTTATTAATGCAGGGTATCAGGTTGCAGGGCCTTTTGCAAACTACAGGAGAGCAGGTTCTTACTCAGAGGGCAGAGCTCAGAAAAAAGTTACATTTTTTGGACTGCACAGAGCTGTTCTGGCTAAGGATTCAGAGAATGATTCCCTCCATGGTAGGTTTTTTCTGAGTTCTGCCACTGCCCGTATAATCTGTCCTTTAGCACAAGGAGATAATAGGGGAAAGTGAGAGTAAACTGGGAAAGGCATATGCATCCCATTTCTTTACAGGCTTAGTTACAGTAGTGTGGTGGGACTAGAGAATTGTGCCAAAGGCTAATGAATCAGTCTTGTGACCTCTCTGCAGTCTAACATATATGGACTGCTTCCAAGTTCAGCAGGAGTTGGAGGCCTCGTTCCTGTGTGTATCTTTGGCATTGTAGCCTTGAATTGCTGGGCAGAAACAAAACACAAATACAAATTTTACATAAGTTCCTGAAACAACAGGACCAGATAGGAGTCTTTACCTGTGACCAGAGAAAGTAACAGCTGGTTATTTTCATGAGTACACAAACAGAATGAGAGTAAACTACACGGAGCCTAAATTGTTGTGCAGAAGCACTTAAGAGTGTAATACTGCTAAAACTAAGCCAGACTTATCTGTGTTTCAGTTTGAATCTGTTGTGAGCCTCTCGAAGGAAAATTAACATGTTTGTGAAAAATTAAATAATTCTTGGAACAACTACACCATCTGCAAGTTGCTGATAGTTCTGAGAACTATTTGAAATGGATGAATATACTAGCAGTCTCCAGTTTTCTAAAGCTTTTAAGGTCCAGTTTTCTAAAGCTTTTGGCATCTCTTTTGGTTTCAAATTTGTAGTTCAAATGTGACCTGGTCTGAGAGAAATTTTGGACTTCCTAGTTTTACTTAGAGGTACTTTGCAGAGGCCTGTGAAGGGCTGTCCTGTATCAAAAGGCACTAATTATTGAAGTTAATTAGCATCTTGGACAGTATAAGCAGAGGACAGGAATTGAATTAAAATGGAAACAAATACTGACTTGTTTGAAGAGATCATTCTAGGTGAGTGTTATGTGAAAGGAATACATTCAACTTGTACTTCTGGCGTTCTTTGCTTATGCATAAATCATGCAACTCCTCAGAGTCTAGTTATCAGAGGCAAACGAGCACAATGTATTTTCACGTGCCAGGAATTTTGTTGCTAACAGATAGAAAGACAGGTATATTCATCAGTCTAGTGCACCACACTAAGGTTTCTTAAACATGAGACCTGTATCTGATTTGGGCTGTTATTTAGACACTGAGACCTGCCGCCAAAAATGTAACTAGGCTGCAGAAGAACCATTGTGCTTTAGCAGTGAGAGCATTAGACTTGGAAAGTTTGGGTTCAGGTCGCCAGAGCCATACATGCTGCCTTGAGTTTAACAAAGGAAAGGCAAAATATAAATGTAATAATTCAGAGGTGGCAAGGATTTATTGGGAATCTGAGCTTTTCAACAAGAATGCTATAAGAGTGAAAAAGTAGAGGAAGAAGAGGAATAGCAACAACAGTAACAATAACAATTGCTCTAGGAGCAATTGAAGACAGACTGACAAAACTTCTGAAGGGAATCACTATAACTTCTGAAGAGAATCGCTATAGATAGGCTCACAGTAGCACAAATGCAATAACACAGTTGCAAACAGTGATATTATTTTGAATGTGCCACATTATCCAATGATACATTGCTGACTCCTAGATTCTTGGATAGAATCCAAATCCTTGATGATCCAAATTTCCAGTCAGTTAACTCCTGGTAGAGTGTGAGACCAAGAGTGATGTATAGTGTTGTATAGTAATAGTAATGTATATATAGTAATATGAGTTATCAGATTCCTTCAGGAGGTGGGCAAATAAACAGGCAGTGGTACACTAGATAGTTAAAGAGCATAGCTACAGCTATCTGTTTCTCTCTGCTCCTGTGGATGATTCGCAGGTCTCTTGTTTGGCAACATTTGGTTGTATTGTTTTGCCTGGGTGTTTCTCTTAAGGTCCTTTCAGCACCTACCTTGTTGACCTGGGAGCTACTGAAAAATGTACCCCTTCCATGCTCTTCCAGTAAGACTGGAAGATGCTGGCCACAGAAATGAATCCAACGGTGCTTGTATATGAAAATGCCATGTCACAGATTCCCCCCACCAGGGCCTTCAGTTGTTGTTGGTAGGGGCTCATGATGCAGTAATTCCCATCTACCCATTTAAAAAATATTAAGTGAATGCCTGTGTGTGATTCCCTGTGACCCAAACAGCAGCATGGAAGACAATTCAGTTCAGGAAGAAGGGGTCAGTTAAAGGATCACTTCTGTAGCTCCATTCCCCAATTTGATTTAGACCCCTTGTCCAGCTTTAAGACAACTGTCTAGATCAATGTGGAATATGACAGCATGATTTCCCAGGGACCCGTCTTTGGCCATCAGATCAAACAAAGGTATATATTCCGTGATCAACCTGTGTGCATGGTTGCTCAGATGGAACTTAGCAGGCCCTAACTTCCATGAGCCCATGACAGTAACCCCAGCCAGGCCATGTAATTTCTCTTGATGGAAGCGTAGAAAACATCTGTGGTAGACTTGAGAAAGATGTCGCCCCTCAGGTGTTGAACTGTAACTTTTATCAGATTTGTCCATTTGCCTGCCAGTGGGAGTTGGGAACCAACATGTGGAGAGCCATAAGATCCCTATCCCCATTGTATGGTTCTGTGGCTGTTGGAGAGTTGCCCACTATTTTTCTTTCTTTTTGTAAAATTAGTGTAATTTTTTTTCGCTTCCTTTTATGTCTTTGATATTTTGAACTGGACACTTGTAATACGAAGATGCAAACATAACATTTCATACCAAGTCTTCATAGGGAAGTTGCTATAGTCTCTTGGCCATTTTGGTTGCACTGTTTGTGTACTGTGAACAGTTGTGCTATATATTCAACACATTGAGACAGCAGGAAATTTAAACAGCAGAATGTGAATCTAGATGAGTATTTAGTAATAACTGTGTTTGTCCTGAGTCAGATATGCAGATAATCTTTTCTTCTGATGTGGAATGAAACTTCATTTGCTAAGGTTCCCCCTCAAATGTGTGCAGCCAGGGGTCTGCCCGTAATCTTGCTTGTTTGATGCAAGATAGTAAAACCATTTTTATGCTAACATGGGGTGAAATTGGAGGACAAATTACTGCCAAAATACACAGCCAGTTGATTTATTTATGGACTCAGGTGACATGGGAACACAGAATTGAACACATTCTTCTAGCCAAAAGAAACAGAACTTGGTAAAATCTGCCCCTGCCCCCCTTTTGGACTATACCTCCCAGGATCCCACAGGCAACATGTAGTCCAGTATGTAGTCCAACCCCCTATAAAGACCTGTGGAGTAGGAAAGCGACTTACACCTCAATTGTTTAAACAAGGAGATACTTCACCCTTTTAGCAGAGTGGTACCAACATCATTTAGTGCATTGAGTGTTGGACCACAATCCTGGGAGGCCATGGTTCAAATCTCTTCTCAGCTGTGGAAACCCAGTAAGTGACCTTGGGCAAGTCACACTCTCTCAGACTTAGAGGAAGTCGGGGCAAACTTCCTCTTTGAATAAATCTAAGAAAACCCTGTAACAGGGTTACCATAAGTTGGAGTTGACTTGAAGTTGACAACAAGAAGCTTTCCTTAATAATCTGTTCATTTGGAGTTTTAAGAAGGTTTGACTTGAGACCCATCACATGTAGTAATTTTTAAATCAGTGGTGCATCACTTGTGGTGGTTCTGAAGCAGATGTTTCCAGGGATCATTAAATGCTCACCGAGGTTTCCTAGATAAAGATGCTGATCCTCCTCTATTTAAATTTCATATTTGTTTGCTTATTACATATCTATTGTGTCTGCTCCAACAATCTCAAGGTAACAGATGTGGCTCTCTTTCTCTTAATGTTATCCTGACAATAGCCTTGTGACATAGGTCATACTTAGAGAGTCACTGACCAAGTCTACCAGTGGGTTTCATGGCTTCATGGGAAATTGAACTTAGATCCCCCAGATTGCAGTCCCAAGGTTCATATACCAGTTCAGGTCCCAGTCCAACACTCATCTCCTACACCATACCAGCCATGTGGCCCTGAAAACATACTGCTGTATATTCTCAAAGCCTTTGACCGAAAGAAGTTACTTGTAGTGGTTCTTTTTGGATCAAGGTGCTTTCTAGGTACCTGCCAGTTTCAGCAATACTGTGACTTGACAGTAGGGTGGGAAGGGAAAGGACAGGATATACTGTTCTTAATAACATATGTTAGTCCAGGAGAATTGTTTCATGCTTTTCGTGGGTTGGGGGGAATGGGGGGTTAAAAACCATAAACCAAAGTCTCAAAGCATGAGATTTAATTATCTCCCCCCTTCCACCCCTTTGTCATTTATTTTGTTTAACTGTTTACTTCAAAAAGATATATACAGGAGCAATTTCAAGAGTGCATTCACTGCACATAGTAGAAATTCCATGGAACTGTTCTATGCCATAAAACAATAAGGTCAGGTAAGGTAAAATTAGTTCAAGAACTGGTGGCCTGAAATTATTCTACTTCCCACCCCACTTGACATTCTTTTTTAGTTCTTATATTCTTTTTTAATTCAGAAATGTGTCACCTGAGACTGATTTAATAAGCTGTTTTTAAGCCCTCCAAAGGTCCTTTAGAGTTTGCAACAAACAAGAGGCACACTGTTAACAACAGTCCGTGTTGATTAGATGGGTCCAAGGTGCAGGGTGGTTTGTACTCACTCTCCCCCACCCCACTCCATGACTGAATCAACCAAAGAGAGCGGACCTTTGCTCAAACCAGGCTGTGCATTTTCTTACTTCTTTTAAAGCAGATAGAAGAGGGTTTAAAGTAAGCAGCATTGGCATAGTGTCTTGGCACTTGAAGGGCAGTGCAAAAACTGTGGATTGAAAGCCAGCGTGGAGACAAGGGTTCGGTTCCCTGCTCTACCATGGAAACCCTCTTGGACAAGTCCCATCCGTTCAGCCTCAGAGGAAGGCAAAGGCAAACCCCCCTCTGAACAAATCTGGCTAAGAAAACCATGTGATAGGTTCACCTTTGGGTTGCCATAAGCTGGAAGTGAATTGATACAACAACAGCAATTTCAATCTGTAGTGCAGTTGTTATATGTCTTCAAGTTGGCTCTAAATTACAGAGACCCTGTCCTAGGATTTTCTTGGCAAGAGTTATTCAAAGGAGACTTTCAGTTGCCTTCCTCTTGGACTCAGAGAGTGTGACTTTCCCAAGCCCACCAGCAAGTTTCCATGAAACAGATGGGTTTGCCTTGGGGTTGCCATAAGTCAGAAATGACTTGAAGGTGCACCACAAGTCAGTTACAGTTGTTCATGGCTGGAGTACTGTTTATGTGTTAGATATGCACACAGCCTAAAATGTTTTTGAAGGAACATCGAAAGCCAACATATTGAATCAGACCATTGGCCCATCTAAGCTTAGTATTATGTGCACCGTGCTTCCTCAGCCTGATGATCCCCAGATGTTGTGGACCACAACTTCCATCATCCCCAGTCAGCTCTGCCTCTGGTCATGCTGGCTGAGAATGATAGGAACTAAAGTTTAACAAATCTAGAGGGCACCAGGTTGGGAGAGGCTGATCAGGGCTGACAAGGCAGTGTTTTAAGTGCTAGAGATGCTGGGGATTGAGCCTAGGATCTTCAGACTATGAACCAATAACACAATAAAAGTGTGGGGAGCTATGTTTGTGTCATAATGCACAACAGAGTGACACTGTAACTGACTCTTCAGAGGACTCTTCAGAAAAAGATTCTCCCTATTAATATATATTACACTTGCGAATAAGGTTGATCATCAGTGTAACCTTAGACATTTTTTCGTTCACACGTTTTCACTTGACATTAAGAAGTAGCATTTTTCCTCACAGTGTGTAGCATTTACCTGTAGGTTGTAAAGGCATGACATTTTAAAGATTTTTGGATGTTCACATCTCTGTATCTCCTACTAACTCTGTGTGTGAGGTAGATACAGTGCCACCTAGTGATACTGGTGAAGTCTGTAATTTCCTTTTTCAGCACCCAGGCTTGTAATGCTTTACAAATCCACTGTTGTTTTCCTGAAATTCTTCTGCAGGTCAAAATGGAAAAGAGAAATATGCAGGTATAGATAATAGGCCTTCATTTTAAATTTGACTTACCTTTGCGCAGGCCCAGGATACTTTCTCCATTATACCTAAGCAAGCAGCCCCAAAGGAGGATAGTATATTAGGGTAAGTCGTTGTAATCCAGCTTAGTTTTGTATATGGAGGACTTTTAAATGAATGAATAAATAAATAAAGGAACATTGTGCTCTTATGAGCACCTCTCTGCATCCTGAATGAGACTATCCAAACACAGGCTTACAGTTTAAGCAGGAATTACAGTTTCTTTTCTTATGTAATGTGAGGAAGATGGTGACATCACTGTCCACTACCTGAACTGTAAGTAATTTATGTTTTCTTTTCTCCAAAATTGCCATCCTTATTTTTTTCCTGTAGGATAAAGTTTGTACTAGAAGCCTTGAAATTAAGGGAGGTTGACTTAACATCATAATATGACTACATGTGTGCAGTATGCTGCTCAGCCACATGGTTTTGTGACTCTCAGCCACTGATAACAAATTTTGGGGGAAACGACACTCACCTAAGAGGTTTGTTTGGAAGCAAAGCATGCGGAAGCACAGTTTTGCTTTAAAACAAGGGATATGTTCTCATGCATGACGTTTTCAAAGGAATTTTGGCACCTTTTCCCACCACAGAGTGTAATCTCCTGATGGAGTCAGGAGAGAGCAATATGATGCCCCCCGATATACAGTAATTAATAGAATCTTTGCCTGCAGAGTCCTCTGGAGAGTTGCTGTTAGAAAAGGTAATACTGTTCTACTTAAGCAGTTGCTCAGAGTGATGCCAGCCACCCAGGGAACAGACTGCCCCTTCTTGTTAGGTTCAACCATGTTGCTGACTTCAGAAGGTGAAATTTAGGGCACCCAGGGTGCAGTTCGTGCTGCTTGTTTTGACTTTCTTATTTTAATGTGGCACATTTAAAAGGTGTTCTTCTCCCATGTGTTGCTTTTTCAATTCCAGAAAATCCTGCACACTGCCTGTGGCAGAATGGAAAAGTAGGAGTGAGCAAGGTCCCAGTTATAAGGTTTCACAACCTGAGTGGGATGGGGAAGATAAAAAGTTATAGTTTTTGTATTGGCTGCTTGCTTGAGATTAATGAAAGCTTAGCTTGAAAGCAGAGGTGGGCAATCTTGGAAGGTCCAGGGGTCATTTTTTGGTGTATGATATGCTCTATAGAGTCTACTTAGATCAGAAAATAAGGCCACCTTTGAAGGTTCACTGAAGGTTTACTTCTCATTTTGGTGGTGAGGCTTTGGAGGTAGGGAAGGCAAACTGTGTTTCCAGCGCAAACCTCCACTTGTAAAGGCTTCCAATAGCAGGTGAAAAAACAGGATGTCCTTAACCCTTTTTTTAATTTGGAAGATCGTGGGGGATCTCATGTAGCCAGTTGGTCACAATTTGCCCTCCTGTGCTTCACAGTATTGTCTGTGTAAGTTCAGACTTCTGTACTAGGCCTCAAACTCAGCATCCTAAACGTCTCTACTTGTATTTTTTTTTAATGGAACTATAGAGTTTGCAAGAATATCGAACTCTAATTTGCATGGCGTTTGTCCAGGATAGACCACATCTACAAACATAGTATTCTACTGATATAAGCAATGAATTCCTTTTTCTCTTTGGGATCTTTGAGTTTAACATGCTTAACATTCTTGTATAATATATTTGTCTGCTCTTTTTCTGTAGAATGTGTATGTGAACATAAATCGCATCATGTCTGTAGCCAACCGATTGGTAGAGTCCGGTCACTATGCCTCACAGCAAATCAAGCAAATTGCCAGCCAGTTGGAGCAAGAATGGAAAGCATTTGCAGCAGCCCTGGATGAGCGTAGTACCTTATTGGATATGTCGGCCATTTTCCACCAGAAAGCTGAGCAGGTAAGTAATTCCAACAAAAGCAAATGACAGCAGATGGACTTCTCCTGGTTTCCCTTGCAATTAATTTGGGCTCTAAGATGCTGTTCTTACATGGGCAAAATGAGATCCAGTGTGGTATAGTAGATACAGTAGTTGGATTGGCTCTTCCAATCAAGTTCAGGTGTCCATTGAGCCATTAAACTCAGTGGGTAGTCTTAGTGTTCAAAGACATAGCCACATTAATCTGTATCAGTGTAAAAAGATGTCAGTCCTTCAAGCAGCCTACAGGAAGCTGTGATGTCGAACCTTCTCTGTCATACCTTGCTTTGGGCAAGGAAAAATTGTGCCGTCGCTCTTCCACTCGTTCTTAGTGTTTTGTTCTTTGCTAGACAGAATGGGAAAATCTCTGTCTGGATTTTCTTGTTCCTTCTTGCAAAACACAATTGGTGTTGTGCTGCTGTAAAACTGAATAGGGAGCTGTAGAGATTTTTACTCACTGAGAGGAGTGAAGAAGAAGACTGGAAAGGGACTTTAAAGGCAAAAATGCTTGTAACTCCTTTCAGGAATGGTGATCACTGAAAGTTACCCATAGGCTTTTCCTGGTGTGATTCCTTGTTAAGAGGCAAACCTGTTACTTAGTCTAAGAACTGAGTTGTGGGTGTGTTAAAAAGTATAAACAAAAGTTATGGCTTGTGCCAGTTCATTTTTTTTCCTTCAGCGTGATTGGCATTGTAACAATTGTGTTGTCTACATATTCCATGAAATGTTTCACAAGGATAATAAAGCCTGGATGGCAAAAGAAGGGTATGGAATGTTAAGACTAAAATTAAAATTTTAACCCAAGGCAGATATTTGACTACAGCCAGTAGCTGCAGGCATCTCAGTTATATAAAGCAACAGTCCTAAGCTATGTGTACCCACAAGTTAATTTGGAAAACCCCGATCTTGTAAAAAGCAGGCATCAGTGTTTGTATTCTCCCACTGAACTGTCTCCATAACCAGAACATGTCTTCCTTAAGGGAATGAGCTGTTCACTTGTACACTCATCTTTGAGTTGCCTGTCAATTTTGCTTATATTAAAGTTAATAATGTATTTGATTGTGCCTTTACTGAGTCAAGTAGGAGAATGAAACAGCCACTTTGAAGCCCAGCTCTGGGAGAAAGATGGGAAACAAGCTAACAAATAACTTGATTGCTCCTTTTGACTGGTTGAATTCTGTTCTAGAAGAAGTTGTTCCAGCCCACCTAAAATCTAGAGCAGTGGTTCTTAACCTTTTCTTTACCAAGAACTTTCTACAAATATGATTTGTTGCCTAGGACCCCAAGACTTAACTCAAGATTTAAGTATTTAAATTTAGATTTAAATATTCAAATATTTATTTATTTATTTACTTAAGGTTTCTGAAGACTACTATTCAAATGCCCACTCAGCCATTGGGGTGACCTTGGGCAAGTCACATTCTTCTAGCCTCAGAGGAAGGCAAAAGCAAAGCTCCTCTGAACAAATCTTGGCAATTAGCTTATACGTTGTTGGGGGTAGTTAGCTTACACATTGTAAACCACTTAGAGAGTGGTTACACTGATAAATCATATAGAAGCGTACATGCTATTGCTAAAAAAAAAAATTCTTGTGATAGCTTCACCCAGGAGTTGCCATAAGTCAGAAATGACTTGAAGGAACACAACAAAGTGCTGCTTACAGGGGAAGGTTCTTTCTAGCCATCATGGCTCTCCTTTTTGAAAACTGACTTACAGCAACCCTAAGGCAAATCTATCTTGGGGGTTTTCATGGCAGGATTTGCTCCCTTTGTCCTTCTCTGAGGCTGAGAGAGAATTTGACTTGCCTGACATCACTCAGTGGGTTTGCATGGTCAAACAGAGATTCAAACCCTGGTCTCCCGGGTCATAGTTTGGGCAGGTGCACATGCCTACCACTGTGTCTCTTTCATCAATGACACAGCAGCAGGGGTGTGTGCAGATGCTGAAACTCTTCTCTCATTTGTAAATGAGGGAGCAGTTTGGGTGTACTCACACGGGGGTTCCTCAGCTGTCACACTCCCTGCTGCTGCAAATGAGGGAGCAGATTTGGTACCTGTACCACCTCCTGCTGCTGCATCCCTGTTGCCGCTGCTGGTGTCCAGTAGCAGGGCTTTGCAGATCTCAGGTTATGAACCACTGATTTAGACTGTATCCGGGTACTCCATAGGCTGCAGGCCAAAGGTAGCCTTTGGAAGTCTCTTTTTAGGTCTGCTGATATCTTAGTCGTCTTCAAAGGCCTCCCTTCATGGTTGCCGTTGCCACTGTTCCATTCTGTTATAAAACAGCAGAAAAAGTTTTCACAGTCTCCCCATGAAAATGTAGCTGCGTTCAGAGAGCCAAATGCCCCTGCTTCTTGTTGACCACTAAGCGTTTCTAGCAAAGCATCTGTTAGGCACTCCAGTCCATGCACACTGTGATCAGGTATCACAGCCTTCCTGCATACCACTCCTTCATCCCACAAAACAGTAGTTTTGCAGGCTGATGGGGTTTGATGTGGAGAATAATTCATGGAGAGTGTAATCACCGTGGGCTATCCTCCGCAGGAAAACTGCAATTCTGACAACTAGATAAGTAGCCTTTGGGAAGGCTGGGGATGTGAGAGAGCATGAATTACCTGAGGAAGGTGCTGTCCTAGGGAAGGAATATTAACCCTGTCTGCCTGACCTTTCATGAATATTTGAGGAGGCAAAGAGTGAGAGAGTGTGTATGAAAATGATGCATGAGTGTTGGTGCGTGTGAAAGAGAGAGAACAATACAGAGGCCCCATCTGAAAGGGGGCCCATTCACACTAACCAGACGCAAAGCTATTATTCCGCTTTAACTGATATGGTTCCATCCTGTGAAACCCTGGGATTGGCAATTTGGGGAGGAGCATTTAGAATTCTCAACTAGACAGTTCCAGTGCCTCACCTCACTACCAGTCCCAGGATTCTGTAGGATGGAACCATGGCAGTTAAAGTGGAATAACAGTTCTATAATTGTGTAATGTGAATGGGCCCAGGAAAGAAAGGAGTTTTTTTTCTACCAAGCTCTGTCTACCTCCCCCCCCCCCCCCAAATTGTTCTGGGTTTTTCCCAGACTTTCAAGCTCCCTATCTCACCTGTATCCAATGTACAATAGGACTGTGTGTCCATCCTTCACTCCTTAGTGTGACCATTGTGGTGTGAGTGGCCAAATGAGGAAAAAGAGGCTTCATTTAAAAAAAAGAAAAAATTTTTACTTTCTATGTAAATGAAACTTGAGGATCAATAAAAATAGAACATGGGGGAGTCTGTTTGGGTTTACTGAATTAGACTTACTGTTTGTTCTGCTGTATGGTTGAGTGCTTAATTTCAGTACTTTCTCCACAGGAAAACTGTCTATGATTTATAAGCTATCTAGTTAACACCATGTATCTAATGGTTTGAATGTATGTGAATGGGGAACACAATAGGGAAAGATAATTTGATAGTATTTTTTGCTGCCAGAGATTGCAGCTGAACCTTTTTAAAGATTTTGGATTTTGGATGCATTTAGAACTGTCCTATGCTGCATGTGGATTGAGGTTTGGCTTCAGATTGTTTTAGTGCTTCCATGTGTGTTTGTTTCCTCTCCGAAACCCCTCTATAGTTAACAAAGGCGTCTCATTTTACTCAAGTATTTCTTTCTTTTGTTAACCACTGTCTCTGTTTTGCAGAGGATAACAAGATAAATTTGCGAGGGTTCTTTCTTTCTTTCAGTCCATCTTTCTTTTTTTCTTTCTTGAACAAGACCAGTTCTGTAGACAAGATGAAACAAGGGTAGAAGTAACTTTGAATTCTTATTAGTAGCCAGTGGAAAAGGTTCCTAGTAATTTTCCTGCTTTGTTCACAAAGCAGGCGGCACTCTTTTCAGACAGAAGAACACAGAGGTTTTAAAGGTAGTGTATCAAGACAATGGATAATAAGCTTACCTTCAAAAGGACTAGGTTACTGTTTAGTCACTGTTGTTTGCCCAGTGAAATGTATGCTGTCTCTTAGCCTGTGCGTGATGGTGAATAATTGGAAATTTCTTTCCTTATAGTACATGAGTAATGTGGATTCGTGGTGTAAGGCCTGTGGTGAGGTAGAGCTTCCCTCGGAACTGCAGGATTTGGAGGATGCCATTCACCATCACCAAGGGATATATGAGCATATTACTCTGGCGTATTCTGAGGTAGGCAACTTTTATTCTTCCCTGTTTTGAAGAAGGCTAGTTCCAGTACTTAATAATGTCAGGCCTGCTTCCCAGCAACTCATTACTATTTCATTTTTCCTCTCTGTTTTCCTGCACATATATGCCAGCTGAGGCATAACACTTAGTATCTCTGATGTAGTGTACTGACTCTTGTCCACAAAAGGTTATACCACAATGAATGTGTTGTTTTTTAAGGTGTTAACGGACTGTGTTGTTGATTTTACTGGAACAGATTAACCTGGCTGCCATTCTGGAAAAGAGAGAGAGAGAAAGAGAGAGGGAGAGAATTAATAAATAGGTAGCTGGTGTACGTGACAATGTTTTAAGTGTAAAGTTATATAAGGTTTGCAAACATGTGTTATGCAGATTCACTTGGCAGGGAGTTGTGATAAAACTACAGCTTCCTATTGAGAGTATACTCATACCAAAATCATGTTTGCCTCTGTGTGAAATGGCTAGATGACTACAAATGATCTTAGGCTTGTATGACATACCAACAGCAACAAAAATACTTTAATGCAACTACTTCCGAACCATACAACCTTTATTAATTCGAGTGCATGCTTCATGGATTTTTTTTAAAACAGCTAGGATTGATTCAGGTTTTTTTTTTACAGTGAATACTGGTTTTATTTTCATAACTCTTAAGAAGAAGTAACTTATATTGGTTACATTAACTGTCAATACAACATGCAAGCTATACCTTTAATTATATGTTACTGAGATAATTGTTTCCAGGGTTCCCTTTCTTTCTGAGGGATTAACCATTTGTAATACCTGTTCCCTGTACATAACTAGGAAGTTTTGCACTGTCAGGGCTGGGCTACATTATCCTGAAGTCCCTTCCAACTTTACGTGTTCTTTCTTCTCCAGCCTGTATCTCTGGAAATTTCTTGGCATTTCTCTCTTCTCTTTTCCCAGCTGTTACTTCCTGTAAGACATAGTAATTCTTGTGGGGACTGAGGGAGAAACAGGGAAGATGATAGTTCTTTTCCCAGCAGGTAGTTGTGAAGTATCACTCATTTCTATGGGACCAACTCACATCAGCACTAGACCAATATTGTCTGAAAAGAAACCTAAGGGAGACCTCTTACACAGAAAATAGCCTGTGTTAGAAAAGAGCAATGCATTTGTGCTCTGGGTACTGGCCATAAGAGGTGTTAATCTGAGCCTTTTTGCCTTTTCGTAGGTTACTGCCACATCAGTGTGAAATCTTTCCATGTACATTTTGAATAGCAGCTCTCAGAATCCATTGGTTTGGGGGAGAGGGCAGGAAAGCTAGCAAATACATCCTGTGCCTCAGCCTGTGAATATACTTTGTCTGCTGTGCTTCATTATACCAATGGCTGCCATTTTTCAACCCAGTGGTTGAAATGTATGTTGAATTTTGGGTAACTTTCTTGCAGTGTTTTGAAGCTCCCTTAACATTAGTGATTGGGACTACTGCTGTTCTAATTGTTATCCCCCCAAAAAAGAATATAATACTAATTGATGGCATTCTTCTATTGTGTTGAAATAAAAATCCTGAATTCCTTTCAGGCTGTATTCTCCAGGAGCTCTGTGCAGAGTGAGGTTAAGAGTAGGAGAAAAGTGACTAAAATATCACAGCGACCATAGGTTCCTGTGTTGATGTACACCTGACATCTCACATTACTGTCTGCATGCAGGATTGGGGCGAAGTTTGGCATGTGGACCTGATTTCACTTGACTATATAGATTCTGAAGGGCAAGAGGAGAGTGAGCATCTTGGTGAGGGAGATAATTCATAATTAAAAAATATTACATTGGATACAGAGTGGAGCTCACTGAATGTGATAGCTGAAGGGGACAAGGAGGTGATCTTCATGGTTCCTCCTTTCCCCACCACCCCTTATACCTTCTAAAGAAGTGCTATGGAGGTTTGCAGGAGTTGCTGGTGTGGCATGACAGACAACAGTGGTGAGAGGGGCGAAGAGAGAACTGACACACACACCCCATCCTTCAGTGATGGTAATGAAGCTCTCTGCTGAGACCCTGTGAATGGAAAGAACTGTTCTATGAATGGAAATACCGATTTGGATCCTACCAAATGTAGATTCTTACTCAGTCAATAGTTTCCATCTGCAGATAATATGAAAGCCACATCTCTAACTTGGAGTTCTCTTGGCAAAGATAAATTATGGTGGCCCCTCTGCTTTCATGAGGGTTTGGGGCGCAGAAAGTGGAAAAACTGTGAATAATTCCATCCTCACCAAAATCCCCCTTCCACTCTCTTACAGGGCTCCCCCTTCCCATTCTGTTGCCTTTTGCCTCAGTGCAACTTCTCAGTGTCTAGGCCAGAGGCAAGAGTGGTGGGGGAGCTCCATAGGGGAGATGGAAGGATTGCATGTGCCTTCCTCCTCCCCCCATTCTCTTTTCTTTTGCCTCAGCGCAAGTTCTCAGTGCTGGTGCCATAGACGAGAGAATGGGAGGGGGAGCTCCAGAGGAGAGAACAAGGCATGTGTGAGCCTCCCTCCCCCATTCCCTTGCCTCTTGTCCAGTTGCTTGCCTTCCTTCTCCACACCTGGCAGAACGCGAGGAGGAGAATGAAGGGAGGAAAGGCACCTGCACACCTCACGAATAATCAGATTCATAAAGGTCAAACCTGTGATTGTGGAGGGAGGACAGTAGTTATTTTTCCTCTACAAGCAGTGTACGAGATAAGCAGTTATCTGGCAACCAAAACATATCTCTTAAAGTAGTGGTTCTCATACTGTGCCCCCCCCCCCGATATTTTGGACTTCAGCTCTGAGCCAGTTTAGCCAGTGGTCAGGGATCGTGCAAACTAAAATCCAAAGCATCTGAAGAACAATCGAGTGAGAACTCATGTTTTAGAGAAACCCTGCAACCGCTCTTCTTGTGCTGGAACCGAGGGTAGGATGCTCAGGGCCCAGGCTTTAAGATGAATCAGTTGTCATGGCTTTGCAACTCCAGCTAGGGAAAGTCCTCTGGCTCACTACCCAACTGTGCTGTAGATCACTCCTGCTTGTGGTGTTTGACAAAGATTATCTCTCCAATAAGCAACTCTTTGAGGTAAGCTCCCATGAGTGCTGGCCATGACCTATAGAGTCCTGTGTAACTTGAGACCAGGGTATATGAAAGCCTGTATTCTCTCATAGGAGCTTGTTTGGGTTTTGAGAAATTTAGTGCAGGCTTCTTTTTTTCCAAACTCACCATTATCAGAGGCATATTTTAGACCAGGTTATCTTTGAATGGATTTATTTTAAATGGTTTTGATTTTAAGGATAGTTGAATTGGATTTTAATCATAACATTTAATATGCTTTTAAGTTTCCATTTGTTTGTAACTGTATTTTTATTTTAATTTTGTTTTAATTTCTGTAACCCACCTTGAGTCCCCATCTTGGGGAAAACAGTGGAATATAAATGAATATATGGTGGTGATGGTAATTGTATTTGGTGAAGAAGCAAGGCAGGCCTTCTTAGGGGCTGCTCCTGTGCTTTGGATCTCCCTAGCAAGGCACCCTCTTTCCTGTCCTTCCCCCAACAAGTCAAAATGTTTTTTATTCAGGCAAGCTTTTGATCTTTGACCTGTTCTGTTGGCCAAAAGAGTTTTTGACTGATAGGTGGTGTTTATTTCACTTAATTTTGTGTTTTTAATCGATTTGTTTGTATGTTTTAATTGGCATTTTGTTTTTATTTATGTTTTACTATTGATCACTTCTTTAAGTGCCATTTTTTGGTAGAAAAGTAGGAGATACATACCCAGGGGCCAATCCAGCCTCCACCAACTCTTCACCTGTTTTCAACATAGCTCCTAATCTTGAAGACTCTCCAGTAAATACACAGGCATTGCAGACAGTTTCTTCGAAACCTAGACCCAGTGGATTCCTTCACTGGCAGGAGGTTGGACTAAGGGGTCCTTTGGGTCCATTCCAATTTCTATGATTCTTGAAAACCATTTCCTGCTGACTAGACTTCAGCAGAGCACTCTGCTTATAATGTTCCTTAGTTACTCCCTTTAGTACCCAAGCCAAGAGAAGAGGAATGGTCCTAAATGTGACAGTACTTAAAGCTGCCAAAGCTGCCAAAGCTGTTCTTGTTTCTGACCCTTGGCAGGACAGGATTAAAATGCCCTCTGCCTTGGTCTGTGCATTTTTATGAACAGCTAAACAGACCAAGCCTGCTTGGTCCTTGTGGTCAATACGTGTTAGTTGCTGACCCAGAATGTATGACACGAATGAACTTTAATGCATTTTAGAATACTCTTGGCATTTCAAAGTCATACTTATATTATTGACAGCTGTAGTTTTTACAAAACTCCCAAAGTAAACATTTCTAAGCACCACAAATCTGCAAGTGATGTGTGTATTCTTTTATCCAGTTTAAAGACATGAGATATCTGTTTCATCTGTAAATATTGTTTTAGCAACTCTTAGAATGTAGCACGCTGTTAGTGCTAGATGGGAGGAGGAGGGGATGGGCAGCATCCTGTTAGTGGCATATGCATGTGGAAGTGTGGATCTGTTCTCTTGCACTTTGCACTCTGTCCAAAACCTCCTCCCCCCAGCAATTGTCAGGCTCCCAGAGGGGCCACTGATGCTGCTTAATGGTGGGAGGAGATCAGAGGGAGGGGAAGAAATTCAGATGATAATTATGCAGCTGCTCTGGGCTCTGAGGGGAAGGGAAAAGAGAGTGCTTTCCACCTGTAAGCGCACCCTTATTTCTTCTCTCCTTAGAGCTGAGACTGGCAGCTTCTTCAGCATCTGAGCTATATCTCTTCTCTTTCTCTTCCCTACTGGTGAGCAGCAGCAACGACAGGGGCCCCTCTCAGGGTTTGATAACTACTGGGGCAGTATGCCTCAGAAGGAACTGTGCGAGCAGAGTATTATGCTTTACTTGCTTGATGTAGCATCTCTGCCAAGATTTATTATATGTCTGCTCTGAAATATGTCAATTCTGAATATGTCAATTCTGAAATGATTTTTAAAAAATCAAAACTTGTGATCTGGAGACCAATCTTGTGATCCACAGTGAGACGTCTCTTGAAGGATGCAGATGAGCATTACAATGTTTGGATTCTTCCTAATGCTGACAAGAATATCATATTGGGAAAGAAGGCTATGATGCAAATTGTCCCCCAAGCATTTCCTTCTGTACTATAGAATCTGTGTGTTAATGCAGTTTTTTGAAAATGTCCATGAATATGTCAAAAATTTGAATCTGTATTTATAGTTTTTAGTGGTATTATCTAGCCACAGAGCATGTATTCTTCTGTAAGAAAAAAATAGCCGTTTGACCAGGCTTTTTCATTAATGTTAACGTAATAGAATTCCCCCCCCTCCTTAAAAATAAATTCCCAAATAATAGCAACATCTTGTTGAAAAAAACCTTCATTCTTTATTCTCGTAGTATGTGCTTTCAAAATGGAGGGAGGCAAGTTTGTACAATCATGATACAGAGTCAATTATGCTCATTGCCATGCAGCAGGAAAGAAATTCAATTTCTACATATATGAAAAGGAAATATGAAGATTAAGGGAACTGAGGGTTTTTTTCTTGTTCAATAAAACTTGAATAAGCTGTAACCAAAAGATGTGTTCACTGAAGCATTGGATTGATTACTGAGTGAAAAATTACTGCTGCCACTACTGTCATGTTTGATATTTGGCTGTGCTTTGAAGATAGATGGGTACGGTAACCAGGTTTGCTAAAGTCCTGTGGTCCTTCTGCTGGCAAAGCTGCTGGAAGCACTCAACTTGATAAAACTGGGCTTTTAAGAAATACGCATTAAGTGCAGTCAAGCTAGATGCTGATGAAACACTTAAGTCAAATCAGTTTAGAGTGGATTTGATTCCTTCACTACTTCAGAATTCAGAAAAAGGAGACCTTGATGCTTGGCAGTCATCATCACCATCAAGTATGTCTTAAGCCCAATTCACACAGAATGCTTCTAGAACTTCTTCACATAGTCAGAAGCTTCCAGCAGGTTGTTATATCTTTTGTTTCTGATAGGTATTGCAGCACCAGAAGGGAACAAAGACATTGCTTCAAGCTGAAATGCAGCTGGCTCTCAATAGTCCTACCAGGTCTAATTGTTGCTGCGAGTCAGCTAGCAGTTTCTGACCATCTGGAGATCTTTTTAGGCTATATATATTAATGTTCATGTTCAGTGATATCGTGACAGCTGGGACACGCTGATATGATTGCTATACTTAGGCTGATTCATAACTATCAAATACCAGATAATAGCTGGCTAGTTCAATTTATTGGCTAGTGATGGCACTTCTCCACAATAGTACAGCATTGCACCCAAAAGCACCTTTTGTTCCTTAGGACTATGTAGTATACTGTAATTAAAACTATTTCTCTGTATTTATCCATGACAGTCTAACTGAATTCATAGACCAAATGTTTAGATTTTCTACTTTTTATAACTTATTAAAAGGTATTACCTTGTAAGTTGTAGGATGATAACCATATTGCATGGTACATGATAAAAATATTCTAAAAGTTAAAAAAAATAAGCAACAGAAGTAAAGCCATGAAACTATTGGTAATGGAGCAGTTCAGCGTATTTTATGATGTCTGCTTTTTTTAGACCCGAGGAGACCATACAATGTGACACACATAAGACTGGGATTTTTCAGGCAGTCCTGTTCCTTCTCTCCTGCCCAAATCCCTGCAGCTTAAAGGATCTCTGGAGTCAAATCTCTAGTATTTGATGTGGTAAGGATGATTGTGGCTGAAAGAGGTAGTCTGCAGTCTTCAACAAACAGTGCTGTTCGGATTTCAGCCATAATAAGTACTAACATGCTTCACAGTATGTGGCAATGGTATATTAGTTCATGGTCTGAAGTTGAAAAGAGAGTTCTCGGGATGTATATTGGAATTATACAGCTTTTTTGTTTTTCCTGAACAGGTGAGCCAAGATGGAAAGTCATTACTTGACAAACTGCAGCGGCCTTTGACTCCTGGAAGCTCAGACTCACTAACAGCTTCAGCTAACTACTCTAAGGCAGTGCACCATGTCCTAGATGTTATTCATGAAGTGCTACATCACCAGAGGCAACTGGAGAACATCTGGCAGCATCGAAAGGTCCGCCTACATCAACGACTTCAACTCTGTGTCTTTCAGCAGGATGTACAACAGGTTAGTTCATAATTTCTAGTGTTACAGGTGACAGCGTCTTACACTGTCAGAGCCTTAAAAAAAACCCGCTGTCACCACCATTCCAGCATCCCATTCCCTTTTGCTAAGAACATGAGCAGTAGTGCAGGGAAAGCAAAGTTCTTAGCCAATGCACTTTGATCTCTTTTCAATCAGACAAGCAGCACTAGGCAGGATTAAAGCAATTATTGACCTTATTTTGTTAAAGCTGCCAAGGAAGGCCAAAAACAAATGTTAAATTTCAAGATGAGATGGGAAGGTCTTATTGCAGCCGGTCTTCCTTTGTTCTCCTTAAGTAGATGACTGTGTATGTATATATGTATGTATTGGCTAAGGAGTTCGAAAGGGTGGGAATTAGTTAGGGATCAAGCTCCAGCATTTGCTGAAGAGTGACTGTTCCTTCTTGGCCAAGATATGGTGACAGCAGAGCAGCCCAATCAGGGTTCTTGAAGTTAGGCAAGACAGCAAGGAAACCTCAAAGAAACAGAAAAAGATTTAAGAGTAGAAAGTACCAAACCCCTTGGCATTTTACCGTTAATTCAAGATATGGGATAATGGAAAGGGCAGGAGCATTTATTTTTTGCACAGAAGAGAGGAGGAGGAGCAGCAGCTAAGGCTAACTGGTCAGAGAAAGAGGAACAACTTTTCAGGTGCTGTGTTCCTATGTAACAGTGGCCCAGAATTTCTGAGAATTCTAGCATATGATTGATGCATTGCTCGTTGCCTGAATAGTCCCTGCCTGGCTTTTTTCAACTGGAGTGGCTAAACAAAGCAGAAATAAATAAAGAAACAATGTCTTCCCCTTCCCTCCAAGCCCAAATTTGTAATTTCTTATTCCTCTAACATACCAGAGCTTGAAGTTGATTTCCTGTTATGGATGTAATAGGCCAGAACCTGGATTTGAATGCAAAGAGAAGCATGTTTCTCCTGGCTCACTTCTGGTGGGTTGAGTAGAGGAGTAGTCAAAGTGTGATCCTCCAGATGTGGGCTGCCACACTCATCTGCCTTTGCCAACAAAGTCTTTGATGAGGATTAACAGAAATTGTAGCCCAGCAACCGCTGGAGGACTTCATTTCTTGGGTTAGCTGTTTCCCTCAGTAGGAGGAGCCAAGTGAAGCAGTTGTCAACATGTGAGTGATAAGCCCAAATTTTTCACAATTTTGTCTTATCATTGCAACCAAGCACAATCAGTGTGTCTTACCCACTAGCTAATCATTTAGTATCTTTCCAGTTTGTAGCAGAAGCCTCTGTTGCAGATGTTCATTGACTAGTACCTTTTACCACATTCACATCTGTGTTTTCTACTGATAGAATTTAAAGCACACACGTATTAGATCTGTTTTGTCAAAAAAGTGACAGGTGTAATTTTGAAAGTGGCACTGCTGTCATATTATTTGATCTGCACATATCAGTTTGTTGAAGGCTGTGGCTGCCTGTCATCTGGATCAGTGACTGTCTGATGAATTAGGGTGGTTTATGAATCCATCAGAAAGTGACCTCTTGAGGAATGCAGACACCCCATACTGATGTTGTTGTTCGTGCCACTGTTGTTTGGGCAAAAGTGTCCTCTGAGTTAACTCTTTGTCCCTTTCTGACACTATTTCTTCCCCATGTAAATACCCTGACTGTGTGTTAAATTGAAAACAGGGATGGTTAAGCCACTGGACTGAGAATACAGGAATTATCCATTCCAGTTGTAGTCAAAATACATTTTGAAACAATTATGTTGATACCATCTGTTTAATCCTTATTCACCATAGCCAGCTCATATGGAAAGGCCTTGCAAGGGGTTAAAAATTATATTCAGGTTTAGGCCTGGTTTTGGTTTAAAAAAAAACCCCTATAAAATTCATATATTGGTAAACTTTGAAGGAGTCAAATCAAATGGCTGTTTTATATTGGGAGAAAACAAACTCCATACTAAAGATATGGGAATCAATTGATTGAATATGCCCCATACAAAATACTCCCTGACATGCAGAAAACTAAGAATGTTAACTAACAGTTATGGAAGTTTGATCCCATTTTAACTGCATGACTCCATCCTACAGAACCATGGAACACAATTTCGTGAGGTGTTTGACATGTTCTGATACCATTCAGGGAGCATACAAGTGCTCTCTGTCAGACCATTCCAAGTACCTCACCAAACTACAAATCCCAGGTTTCCATAGAATAGAGCCACAGCATTTAAAAGTGGGATCAGATTTCTACAATAATGTAATACAGATAAAAATTCTTCGAAGATCAGAACTATATTCTTTCTACTGAGATGGTGAACCATATAATTTGTAATAATAACCCATACAATAAGATCAGTGTGTTTAGAATTAGTAATAGATAGCATTATGTCTGAATGGAACTTTAGTCATTGCTATGCCTATGAAGATGATGTTACTTAAATATCGGAAGAAAAATGAAAGCAGCTGAGCGACTCTAAATAATACTATGCCTTTGAATCTGAAAATTCAAACCACAGCCTTGGGTTCAAAGTATGGTTAACAGAAACATTGGTGAACCCAAACCACAATTTGGGGTGATGTCTGAACGAAATCCATTTGTCTAAACTGAGCTTTGGGATCCTGCTCCGCTACTATAAAATATAAGAGTAATGAGAGAAAAACTTCAGTCTACCAGTCTCTGGAGTAACCAATTCCTAGGAAAATTATCTTTCTTAGAAGATAATTTTAAAAAATAAATAAATTGAAGGCAGAGGTTTTGTGTGTGTGTTTCCTTTTGTCTCACTCTGTTCTTTGGTCAAAGAAAATCTCAGCAGCAGGGTTGGAAAAGACTTCTGCTTGAGAAATTGAAGAGTTGCTGTTGGTCAGAGTAGGCACAGTTAGGCTAGATGAGCCTGTTGTTAGATATGATATAAGGAAGTTTCGTGCCTGCTCTTTGTCTCAAGTACTCATTGGCTAAAAGTGAGCTGTAAGTTCAGTTTCTTAGAGTGAGTGAGACTGTGAGGGCTTTTTGACTGCAACTCCCACCCATCCCCGTTGGTAATGCTGTCTGGGACCGGTGGGAATTGCAGTCCAGGTCTCATCTGGAAAACCCAAACCTGATGTAAATCTTTCGAAACCCAAAGATGAGAAGGAAAAATTACCAGTGCTTAGTGAGAACTTTAATGCAACATATTAAGGTTTATCATTGATGCAAGAATTCTTGCAGATAGATTTCTCAGATATGGCCATTTTCCCTTCTTCTCAAAAATGCCCCCCTCCCTTTTTCAGCAATGGTTAGGGTGCTCCATTAAAACAAAAGTAGGGAATAACTCACCTCCCTATTCGGCCCTACTTTGTACATGATTAGCCAGCTTAAATTTACAGTGGGAGTTTCTGCTCTCTGGTCTGTATGTTTATGACATAATTTGGCTCCTTACTATCAAAATGTTGGGCAGCCCTAATGTGGTGTGGGGAAAGGAAATGCAAGTGCCAATATTGATGAAGCAAGCTGCTGGAAATGCTCGTAGCAAGGACATACTGGCTTACAAAAAAGACATCTGTTTCTTCTGAAGCAACAAGGATGTGTGGAAGAACTTTGGGCCAGTGTGCTGGCAGACACATTCCCAGTCTCTTCACAGTGTTGGTTTGACTAGCATACTCTGGTTAAAGAGGAAGGAGTCCAAGTCCAGTACTGATGTAAGACCTAACCATGATAAAAGGCCTGAAAGAATTGCTCCTGAGGGAGGAGTCCATCTGATAGTTTACACATTTACAGTGGACTTTTTGAGGGATCCTGTTAGCTACGTCCAATAGTCAGCATTACAGTGAAATGTCTGAGGCCCCTTATAAATGAACAAAAGCTCTTCCTTCTGCACAGAGCTGGTGAGTTCCTTTTCTCTAATCTGAACAGCTCTGAGGACTTCTGTTTGGTGTTTTCAGGACTTTTACTCTAGAAGGATCTATAGAATGAACGTTTGCCTGAAGGCTGTATAATTTTTCTAACTAATATAAGCAGAAATGGAGGGTCTGATGAGTGAGGCTTCACCAAGTTTGTGGATTCCAGAGGAATGTTGGCTTATATACAGTACATAGTTCGTGAAAATATTACTTAGACAGACATGAATTAAACTACACTTTTAAGGAACAGCACTTCAGTTGCCCTTGTGCTTGCCAGAATGATGCATCTGTAGAGAATTTGTGGAATAGGGAACATCTTGCTTTCGTTACTGCCTTATTTGCAATAGTATAGTAATGTGTATCTTGGCTTCAGACCCCTGCATGTTCAGTTGTTGAGTAGATTTCTGATTATAGAAATTGTTGGTGGCTTAATGTGAATTGAAAGCAGAGTTTGTGCCTGATGATACAATTAGAACTTTGCAGATTAATGGTGAGGATGTAGAAACAGCCTCTTAGTCAGGAAAAACTATTTTCCCAGACTTACCATGGATGGTGATAAACACAGACAATACCAAATTATATATTTTGACCTTTAGGCCAGACCAGGGTGAGAGAGAGGGAGGGAGGGAGCTCTGCTGCCCAGCCACGCTGGGTTTCCTATGCCTCTCAGCCAAGGAAGGAGAGTCCATCTCCTTCCTCAGCCAAGAGAGGCATGTGGTTGTGTGGAGCTGGGCTTCCCATGACACTGTCAGCTGAGAAAGGAGACAGACACACTTCGCTGGCTTGAGAGAGATGTGGGAAGCCCTGCTGTGTCTCTCCACATGCCTCTCTTGGCCTTCCTGTGCAGAGCAAGGACCCCGGCCGGCAACAGCAGCCATGGTCCAGGAGTGGATTGCGGGTGAAACTGCGGACACTGGTCATGCAGTTATGGGGGACCTATTGTGTATAGTTTTAAACCTGTATTTCCAAACAGAATGATTATGATTTCTATTTCCTGTATGCCTGTTTCTGAAAAAGATTTTAGGCATCTTACAGATAAAATACACAAAGGTTTTTACAAATGAAACACTATGTAGTATAAAGCGATACGTCTTCCCAGTCTTCCATTTCATACAGGAATAATCATTTCGAAGATCTTTTTATCTCCAAGGCCAAAGGTCTTGAAATAAGAGAAGGCTTTAAGATAGGAAATTTGCTCTATAGATGGAATCTGTGAGGATGACATCTGCATTGTGGTTGACCTCCAAAAAGTGATGAGGTAAAAGGCTCATTGCTGTTGGGAGAAATGATAACTTTTCATAAGGGGCAGTCAAGCATAGCTATTACTTCTCCTGACTGTTTGGAATTAAGTAGATACCTTACAGTGGTATATGGAATGCTTGTTCTTGATTACTTTAGTTTTAACATTGTAACATTATGGAAAAGCAACTACAGCAAACCAAGACAACCTTCACATATATCTTACTTGGCATGACAGTTGTCTTTTGGGTTGCTCTTGAACATATCTAGTATCTTCCATAATGTCTTTACAGCCTGGTATGAAGCTTTTTTTTTTTTAGTGTTGATGCTTTTTGGGTTAGAAGAAAATCTGATAGACTGTGGTAACTATGCATGTTTTTCAAAGGCAAGTATAAATCCTGTCCCTTTTGAATAAAATCAAGAATCTGAGCAATTAAATTGATCTGCAGTTTCTTCAGGCCCGTCCGGGGGGGTTAGTATGGTTTTAACTTAATGAATCTGTGGCTATAAAATGCTGTGAAGGGCATTGGTGTGGATGTTTTAAAAAAAGGGATGAAACGTACCTGTAGAGAATGGGCCCTTTAATGACAGTTCACCATGATGCAGAACCAGAATGTAATCGTTTCAGTGCAGTTTAGTTCTGAATACTAGTTTCTTGGGGGAGGGGGAGATGTTGGCTGAGCGTTTTCTTGCCTTGAGATTTCTCGAAGTATCTGGCTGGCTGCTGCATGTATCTGAGAGAGAGAGATTGAGGGAACAGAGAGGGAGAGAATGCTGTGCTAGGTGGAGTTCTGCTCTGATTCTGCAGGATAGTTCTTACGTTTGCAAAACACACAAGTACCACCCAGACCCATGGGAGACGTTTGGCTTGCTTGGCTTGTGAACCCTTTAGAAACCCTTTGGAGAGTTCACAGTATGAGGTCCAGTGCACATGAAACAGCTGCCACATTAAAGTGCTCCAGTTTCATTGGCAGTGTCCTTATTAACTCATTACA
The DNA here is from genome assembly GCA_030412105.1 of Cyclura pinguis. Lineage (NCBI taxonomy): Eukaryota > Metazoa > Chordata > Lepidosauria > Squamata > Iguanidae > Cyclura > Cyclura pinguis. The sequence continues at coordinate 157,440,350 of CM059602.1, forward strand.
TTCACTGGAGAACATTCTCCATGTCAGTGCAGAGTTTGGTGCAGGAAATTGTCACAAGTCCATGTGGTGCTCAGCTGGCTTTGTGAAAACCACCAGTGCCATGAGAGCAGATCATTCCAACCTCCAGGCACTGGCTAATTTTGGTGCAGTTCTGGTCAGCCCAATATATTTTGCTGCCTAAGACAAAATACAAGATGACGTCTCTCTTCCATTCCCCATACAGACGGTGGCTGTCATTCCAATTGAACCTTACAGCCAGCAGGATTGGGTCTTCCATCACTCCTGAGGTTGTCTACCCAGTTTAGTGGGTACTTGTCATAGGATTACCTTCCATGGGGGTGGAAAGGATAAAGAGCTGAGGAGGAGCGTCTAGACAGCTGTCACTCCTCTTACACATCTCCTACTTGAGGCAGTTGCCTTTAGGTAAAGGGTAGGGCCAGCCCTGATTGTACCTCAGCCAGGATTAATGTGAAATGGAAGTATTTATAATTTATAGACTTTTTAAAATTTTTACTTAGCTGTTTTTTGGGGGTTTTTTGGCTGCAGATATTCATGATCCTGTTCAGAATATTGTGGAGAAGAAATCTAGATAAATTGAAAAGTTTTTATGTAGTTTATATGTAGTATGGTTTGCTGTTTAGCTATGGAAAAACCATTTGAAATGCATTAAAGGTATACAATTGGGATTATTTCTTGCTCAAATTTTCTTGAAGGTGCTGGACTGGATTGAAAACCATGGAGAAGCTTTCCTCAGCAAACACACAGGGGTTGGGAAGTCCTTACATCGAGCAAGAGCACTACAGAAACGCCATGAAGACTTTGAAGAAGTGGCACAGGTAAGAAACATCCTTGGCATCACCTTGAATGGTTGACATGTAATAGGTAAAATGATGTTGTTAAGAAGTTTATTTAAAAACAGAATGGTCTGAAAATTCGACCATCGTAAACGGCATGTAGAGTTAAGATCATTTTCTGGGTTTTTTTGCTTCTGAGATGTGACTATAAAGAGGCCTCCTGGTAGTAATGTTGCAGAAATGTGTAATTGCTTGGTTCAGAATATGAATCTCAACAGCTTGCCATTCTTGCTTCCAGTAAAAGGCAAACATTACACACATCCTGACTTCTCATCCAATATCATTTCTGCTTAAATTTAGAGCCAGAAAATGCTTTCCAGCTAGCCACTTATCCAAATGTTGCTGTGCAGAGAAGTTTCTCTTCCCTGCCTACCCAAATACTTGCATTATTGATTTGACACCCTTGCAGGAACCTTAGGACATACCATTTTCACCAGGGACTTATGTCACTAGATGTTGCAGCCCCAGGAAAAATATTGTCCCAGGGCTCAAAATATTTAGAACAGTGCTCTGGAAACATTATACTGGTGAGAGAAGGAATATTTGGGAACAGGAAGAGCAAGCAAGAGACTTAAGCTGGTATGTGTTTTGTTTTTGTTTTGTGTTTTTGTTCCCCAAACAATGTGAGTATGCTAATAAAATACCAATTTGATTGGGACACACTAACCTCCGTATCAGAACTTATCATGTACCCAAATTCAGACTTAGACCTCTGAGGTCCCCCACACTTTGCCTAATATATTGGTACTAAATAAAATTTTGACAAATAGTGATAGCAATGATTGTAAATGTTAGGAATTAATATACTCTGCCATGGGGTATATGAGATTGCAAGAAGTTAGAAGGTTCGAGACAACTTAGTTATGTGAGTATTAGGTAAAATAACAAGCTTCCATGAGTCAGTGCATGCTGCAAAAGTGTTCTTCTGTTGGTGTCTTGTGCAGCAATGGTACATCTTAAAAAGAAATACTTTTACAGTGATTCCCCTGCCTTCTGCGTCTTCCACAGAACACATACACCAATGCAGACAAGTTGCTAGAAGCAGCCGAACAGCTGGCTCAGACAGGAGAGTGCGACCCTGAAGAGATTTATCAAGCAGCCCATCAGTTGGAAGACCGGATTCAAGATTTTGTTCGGCGTGTAGAGCAACGCAAGATCCTCTTGGACATGTCTGTGTCTTTTCATACCCACGTTAAAGAAGTGAGTAACAAACAAAACCACAAAGAATAAAAAACAATAATAGCTCTGGGGGTGTATCTATTAACTAGTTCTTTGTCTCACTTTCAATCTAACTTAGAAAGGACCAGCTCTAGATTTGAGGGGGCACTGAGCAGAGTGACCTGCACTAGGCCCATTCCTTGGGTGGATTCAGGTGGCAGTGCTTCAAGCTGTGCTTAGCTGGCTGGGTCTAACCACCCTTTTAATTGCCCACCATGCTGCAGAATGAGGTTAGGACAAAGCGTAGTCAGAAGTTAAAATAGGGCAACTTCCAGCCGCTTGATGTTGCTCAGAGTGTTGGAAAAGGAAAAAAAAAAGAAGAGTGGCCCAAGGCGGACATCAACAATGAGCCCTTGCCGTGGATACCTGGTGCTGACTCTCACCCCAGGCGTAGGTTACATTTACTGATCAAAGAACTCTGGGAGAGTGCAAAGGTCGGAGATGTTACTATAACTTTGCCTCAGAAGCAATGTGCAAGGACAATGGATGTGTCACATGATCTTTTTTTTAAAAAACAACAACAACAACAATAAGGTTATTAGTACTTCTCCGAAAGCTTCCCAGAATACTGCTATTCTTGTAGAGCAGCTGGGTGTGTCCCATGTAGCTTGCATTTTGATTTCAGAAAGAAGAAATAAAGAAATTTGTGGGGGTGGGAGAGTCGCAGTTCCCCCTTCAAAAAAATGTCTGTGGTAAAACAAGCATTACTTGTTTTGCCAAAATCAAAATATTTTGGTGTTAATATTGAGAGACTGCAGTGTTAATGTTGGAACCATTTTTTTTAAAGCAACATGTTATAAGTAACATCTTTGTTCATAACGTGTTAGTTCTGAGCATGAGAAAGCGTGATTCTTTGAAGAGACTAGGTAACTTTTAGCTTATAAAAACTGTAGCTGCTAGAGTTTGAGGGAAGTGGAAGCAGTAACAGTTAACCTACTTTTAAGTGGCACTAAATTTGTGGGGTGTGTGTGTGTGTGTGTGTGTGTGTATGTATATAGATAGATCTAGATCTAGATATTTTCTTCTCTAAGATTCATCTTCTGTGAGATGAATCTTAAATGAAAACGAAGACCTGAGTATTGAAACAGAAGTTGCTTAATAAAGTTTTCATGTGAGTGTCTGAGCATGCGAAACCAAACTTTTGTTTTGTCACTCTAAGAGTAGTTAGAATGCTGTTTTCAGAAAAGAAATGTTATTTTGAGGGTTTTCTTTTGTTAAAGCATTTAATAGGAGGAGGAAGGAGGAAAAGAGGAGGAAAAATCTGATTTGTTTTTTCAGGAATGAAGTCATTGCTCATACTTCTCCTGAACTGCTGAATTGCAAGTTAGGCCATTTTCAAAATTAAAATGTTTCCCCTTTGCACTTAAAGCTATTTTCTGTTACTTCATTATATAATACAGTAACTTCCTGTCTGTCATGTTCTCACCCTTCTGTTGATGTAACACACAAATAGCACATTTGGCTCTGAATCAGAATTGCTTTTATTTCACTGTAGCACCACAGAAATTGTTTGTACCAGAAAGTGAGGTCTAAGTGATAAGTAACTTCCAGTTATTTGTGAATGGCAGTCTACACATAGAGAAAGGCTCAGCTATTTATTAAGGTTGAAATATTCAGTTCAGTGTTCAGGGCTGAGAGACAAGAAAGTTCAGGGTGATATTCTCTCTCTTCTCTAGTCAAGAGAAGAGGAAAACTTAAGGTTGTGTGGATGTGTGCTTGTGTTTTTAAGCTGAAATTGCTTAAGAAAGTAGAATTGCTAATCTTGTAAATTTAAGAACTGGTCCTTATGTTTGTCTGTCTGTCTGTTCTTCTCTCTCTGTTCTTTTTTTGCTTTATGTGGTGTCTTTAGATTATAAGCAGGTCTTTTTTCCCCTCCCCTTGAAGTGAAATGAAGTATAGAACCTTTAACATTTAACATGACATAAATAAACATGACCACAGAGCTTTTTGTTCTTGGGCTCCTGCTTTTGGATGGTTGAAAAGAAAAGATGGGATTTAATGTCACCTACTTAAATTAGCAGGTCAGCTGTGTCAAACTATTAGAATTCAGACATGGGCAGTATAACATTAACTTTCACTTAAAACTGCTGTGCTGAATTTGACCAGAATTCTGTGTAGTCCAGGATTCTGGTGTTATATTCATAGTAGCACTGGGAATTTCTTCACCCACCACCCGCCCTCGTCCTTTGGCAGCACTCTGTAGTGCTAAAGAAAGTTACTGCAGAGGTTACATGGGAAGGGCCATAGAAGATAGAGAGATTTCTTCTTATTGCCAGCTGAAGCAGTTTCTACCAGTGGAAATGTACCATGGTATAGTTGCCTGTGCTGACACCAATGCTAGCCAGATGTGACACTTAAGAAGTAGATACGCTTGCCACTGAACATCCAATGCTCAGAGGTGCATCGCTTAGTAGTGTGGACCACCTGTAGTTCACAATGGGTGAACACCTGCCCTTATACAGAATTCCTCAGGCCAAATGTTTTTAGTAAGTAAAGAACATGAAGAAAGAATTTTTTAAAAAAGCGCTATTAATTTTGTTAATGTGAAGGAAGCCACCTTCCCACCTCTTTGGGCAATGTGGCTTTCACATGGCATGTACCTCCTTTGTTTTCTCTTGCCGATTACTTACACTAGGCTTAATTTGTAGCTGACTGTGTGGACTAATTTGTGTACATAAAGAGCTAAGAACATTTCAGTTACTGATTTTTTTTACCCCACCCTTCAGTGCAGCAAACAATCTTACATAAAAGCATATCATTAAAATTGCAGATTACAAATACCTGAACACATACCACAAAACTGAACATGTCTAAAATTACAGATAGCTAAAACCATGAATTACCAATATGTGATGAAATATAATAAAAGGAAGACTGACAAGTTACTGTTACAGATAAAATAAATGTTTTCCCCCCAAAACTTATACAAATAGATATACAGTTGGCCCTCTACATTCTCTAGGGTTGTGGTCACAGGACTCTCACAAAAGTGGAAAAATTGTAAATATCAAAATGTGTGTGTCTGTCTGTCTGTGGGAAGAGGGTTGAGGCATGATGGGGAGAATGGGTACCCAGGGTCCAAACCAGGTCGGAGAAAAGAAGGGGAAAGAGGGTGTGTTGGTTTGGTAGCCCTATACTTCATCTCTCACCCCTCTCCTTCCCTTGTTGTGTAGGAGCATAGGGAGAGGGTTTGTGGTGTTGAGAAATCGGGCTTGAGCTGTCCTTAGCTGGCCAGGCAGCAGCTGGTGGAGGAGAAGGAGGCAGGTTTTTAAAGGGCTGTATGGTTTGATCAGAGCCACGAAGAGGGAGGGTGCCCCCCCGGAAAAGAAAAGCCTAAAGTGATGTGGCAGCAGTTGAAGAAACTTGTCAATAATCAGTGAAAGTCAAACTTGCAGATGTGGTGTACAGTCAGCCCTCCATATTTGTGGGTTAAGCCTTTGTGATTTGATTATTTACAGATTACAGTGGGGGGGAGGGCGAATAGGACAAGAGATGGATGCACGTACACGTTTGCTCAGACACAGATGGGAGAAAGGGTGGGGATAGGATGGCAGGAGGGAGGGCACTCATGTTCACTTGCTTGTGGGCAGAAGGGAGGAAGAGGATGAGATGGGAGGAGGGTGCATGCGTGCTTTTGCTTAGTCACATGGGAGGGAGCAAAGAGATCGGATGAGAGGAGGACATGTACACTCATTTGCTCACCTGAGTGGGCAGGAGGGGGGAAGCAAATGGGACAGGAAATAGGGGTGCACATGTGTGTTTAATCATTTGCACAGGCAGGAAAAGGGAAGTGTTGCTTTTCTTCCTCCTCTTGCTTCCCCATCCCCTTCTCCCCTAACCTGTGCAAATGAGCGAGCAAGCAATCTAGGGGATGTACATGCAGCCAAACCCAGCCATCCTACCAGTACAGGTAACTGTATGCGTTCATTAGTATGTGTGTGATTTCCATATATTTGTGTGTTTGTATAATTTCCTGGATTTGGTAGTAGAAAGTTGGGTCTTAATAGCAGCTAAAGTGATCTTCTGCTTATTCAAAGAAAGATGCATCAGTTTTGAAAATACTTGCTGCTAATTCCAGCAGGAAGGCGTTGATTGAAATGCACTTGTGCAGCAGTTAAGATCACAGGCTGTGTACAGTGCCAGCAAGATGGCTCTTCAGCAGAAGTTTAAAATGTTGCCACTTGAATAGATCTTTCAGAGTAAATATGGGAAAAGAGGCTTTGATGGAAGATACAATTAAATGTGATTCATAAATTTGGGAAGTCCACACAGAAGTATTGGAAGAGTACTTAGCTTTTCCCAGATGCTACTCAATATGTACTACTTCAGTCCCCTCCCCATTTCCAAATCTGTTCTTCCTCTCAGTTATGGTGGCATTTCATGATGTATTAAGAAAGTATTTTATTGCAAGATGGTAGTCAGGATAGTGTAAGAAAAATCAGCGTAAGCTGCTTGGTTGTCCATGGTACCATATAAGTGTGGTCAGGACCAGACTCTGGAAAAATTAATTTGTTTGAACTGCTTTGGATGCCCATGCTGGCAAAGGGACTCTGTGAGTTGTCATCTAAAAAAAGTAATTTTTTGAAGTTAAGACTGTGCCTCCCATTAGGCAGAGAGAGGCTGCCACTTCATGCAGCAGATTTTGTATGATGTGAAGAAGCAGCAAATTGTGCATTAATTGTCTTGTTATTCTTCATTTTTACTAGTAGAGATGGGGAGAGGTGTTTGTGGGGATTGTCTGCCTTATGGGCAAAAATCATTTGACTGACTTTACAACAAAATTCAAAATCCACAGAACAGTCATGCCTTTATTGGGCCAACTAAACAGCACAAAATACATCATGCAAGCTTTCAGAGCTTCTTCATCAGGCAAAGATGTTAAAAGTCATACAGGAGAAAAACAGTGATGATGTCAGAGGCCTACATTTTATCTCAGATGCTGCTTCTGTTGTCAGTTAAGATGGTCCGGATGGTGGGATATCTGTGCAGGGAGAGCCATTTCCCTCCTTGGCCTTATGGGGTACTAGGGACAAAGGACAGTAAAATACAGGCAATGAAATTTCAGATCCATTAGCAGCAGCGCAGTAACTTCCATTGAGTTCCTGGCTGTCTCTTTCCTATGTGAATCAAACTGACTTTGGCTTTGATACTGTACACTTTGCGCTGCATGCGTCCAGCTTTTGAAGTGCCATTTGCTGCTCCATCTCCGACAACATACCGTTTTCTGCTGGACCCCAGATCAGTGAAAGAGATTTCCTACTGGTAGTGCAATTTCTTACTGGCCTTTTTCTGAGAAAGGATAGAGCAGTGAAGGAGATAGATGTGTAGACCCAAGTGAGGGGGGAATGCCATTTGCCTCATGCCAAAGAATGTCTTGGACCAGCCCTGTACATGGTTCATTGAAGAACATCCTGTCGTCATCTATATAGTATTGTGCTGTGCTGTGCATCTGTTAGAATTAGTGTATATGAACTGTTTTGAATGTTTATGAACACCACTGTATCAATACTGAGTAGTTGTATTTTGACTGCTAGCTTTGGCTTTTTGCTTCTGATGGTACTCTACCATGTAAGGGTATTGGCAGAAAAGTAATTGCAGCTTGTTGAGTCATTGGAGAAGATAGCTCCTGGCATCTTTCCAATTGGTTGAAGGATATATTTGCACTGATTTATTTTCAGTTGGTCATAGTCTAGAATGGATTATTACATGGATTTAACCATGTTAGCAACAGCTAGAGTAAGAGAAGACATTATCTTCCAGTGCACTTGTCTTGTGACAAATGAGTGTTTTTTGCATGTTAATGGTAATCATGTCCCCTCATTCCCAAAGGTGGGAGATAGAAATTCACTTTGGTGCTCAAATGGATGATGAACTGAGCATTCTGCAAGATCTCTAGCTCTCCCTTGTGCCTGTAGTTAAGAGATGGGCAAGAGAGCCGTTTTCACAGTTGAAAAAAAGAAAGGGAGGGGCAATGAGTCTGTTTACAGCAACAGTTGCTTAGATAGAAATCTCAGTGCAGGAATTAATGGCCCAAACCTTAGGTCAGTTCCCAAGTGTGGCTTGTCACCAGTCACTGAATCATGCAAAGTTAGTGCTTTTATTTTCTTTTGTTCAAAAGGTGTTTTGAGTAATGTCTGTATATGGTTGTGCTCATGACTTTCTGAATGTCAGCCATACAAATGTGCATGTAAATGATTCCCTTTCCTCTGTTGGGATCAGATTGGAACAAGAGTAGGACCAGGTGTTTGTGTAGCAGGGCCAAGTGGAGGGAAGAAATCAATGCTGTCAACCCCTTTGCGGAAGTAGGGGAATGCAAATTTCAAGTACAGACCCAGAGAGGTCATGTCTGAACATTTTTCCGTGGTGCTTAACACATCACATTCCTTAGTAGCTTTTGAAGTTAGTATCCAAATAGTTGTTTGAAATTTCTTGTATTTTTGAGAGAGCAAGATTAGATACCTCCTTGGACTTGAGGATAAATTCCTTCCTCTGTTTACTTGCAAACGTCCAGACACGATTTGAAGAACAGAGTTCTAGTCAGGTATTGGTGGAAGAGTGACAGAGATTTTCCCTGAGATTTAAGTTTTGCAATGTTGAAAGGGGAGCATTGCTACAGAAAGCTATGGAAATTTATCATTTACATCTCTCACTACATGTGAGCGGAAGCTGCTATGTGTGGTGGGAGGAGAGAGAATCCATTGATGAGGATATCCGAAAGAGTCATATTTCACACACAACATAAATAAATTACAAATTTCATTGCTACAGAACATGCAAACATCCTAAGAGTCTTTCTGAAAGGCCGAGACAGATTCATAAAAATTAAGCCTGTCAGTGTCGACCCTGTGAGTTAAATGAAGCTTCCATGTTTCAGTGCAGTGCATTTCTGAACACTAGATGGGGACAAGAAACAACTGAACAAGTCCATTAGTTCTGTACTTTGATTCTGGCCTTCCTAGAGCCATCTGGCAGGGCATTGCTAGAAGCTCAATACTAAGCCCCTAGATCACCCTTCCCCACCTTTGTCCTCTTACATTAGGAGCAGGATTCTTGCAGCCTTAGTCTTCACCCAAATTCCCCTAAAACCCTAGAGCTTAGAGAACACAGCTGAAAAGAAGGATTTGGGGCTCAAATATACTTGTGAAGAATGTGTTTAGTAGTGAGTTGCTTTCATGGGCCCCAACACTGAGCAGCTGAAAACCTGTCCAGAAGTTAATGGGAAGGGACCAGAATGTCATTTCTGATTTCAGAAAATGGTAGGAATGCAGCCATGGTGAGCTGAGAGGACCTCAAAATGGCCCTCCAACCCTCTGGTTGAGTTCACCCTGTTCTAGATATTTTCAACTATATTGTTTATTATCCCTGGCCTTTGGCCATCATGGTGGGGGCCGAAGAGAGCTGTAACTCAAAATACCTGAATGAACCCCATCTGGGGGAGGTTACAATTTTGGCGGTTTGACCTGATTCAGCAAGGTATATGGGATTTTTTTAGGCTACAGCAATTTCCCACATTGCTGCTTGGGCCTTGTACAGGGAATATCCTCAGGGAGGAACAAGTGCTAAGATTTTATGTAGTGTTTTGGTGCCTAATACCACTAGTGAACGGGTGGTAGAAATGACGAACCTTTACATAGGGCTGCAAAATGCTGCTGACAGTCAAGGTTCATTCATGCTTGTATGTTTATCACAGGCTACCACAGTCAGATGAGGGTTAGAACTATATCCTTGCTGGGGATGACTGGTAAAAGACCTTCTATGCCAAGTGCTAGAATCATCCTTCCCATGAACGTATGTGTCTGCTTTCTTAAGGCATTGCTGATAATGAAGAGAACAGAATGAGCTAAATGCCACCAAAAAGAATGGGTTTATGGCCCCAAAGAGCTTCTAAATACCTGTTTAATAATTCAGCACAAACAACACGTTTGGTCTCCAGAAGCTATATTTAAATCTGCTTTTCTCAGTACAATGCCAAACAGAAAGCAGCAAGAAAAATTTGTGCACACAGACTCAGGGAGAGCTAAGGTGACAGCTGTAATACTTTATCCTAGCAAGGGGGCAATCCGGTGCTCTCCCAGTGGTTGATAGTACAACACTCACAATCCCTAGTCGTTATCTGTGCTGGCTGGGGTGACAGGTGTTGTAGTCACAAACATTGGGACATGGGCAGGCTGCTCACTCTTGCAGGTTGCTCACACATGCTACTAAACTATTGGAGCCAAGAGACACCAGATATAAGCTGTAAGTCCCCAGTAGAAATTGTGGTTCAATTTTAATTACCCTTGGTGATCTCAGGCAAAATACTTTTGTCTCACTGTAGTCTTTCTTCCTCAAGACAATACTGATAAGCCTACTTTGTTGGAAATTTGCAAGATTAGAAGGAATTGTACCTGAAATGCTTTCAACAGTTAGAGAAAAAGTGCCGTTGAAATACAAAACAATACTTTCTAAGTCCCTGTCTTAAGATGCACTACTTTTCTTCAAAATGGGGAAGGGGAATGGGCAAAATTATGAAACAAAATTTTGGAATACCTAGATGCAGTCAGTGTAAACTCCATGTACCTAATCATACTCTTAAACCTCATTTTCCACATCTCGATTCCTGAGAAAAGATGTACAAACTATCAGGTTAAAGCAGGGTTTGGCATCTGTGGGAAGCTAGGGGGCCCACATTGGTCCCTGCCCCAGGAAACCTTGGAGAGCTGCACCACAAATGCACTCCACTCCCAGAAAGTAAAAAAGGAACTTTTTCTCCAATGTCCCCTGCGGGGATAGGGGGGCATTTTACTGTTTTTTAGGGTCATTTTAGGCCTAGGAGAAACCCCTTCTTTTTTAAAAAAAAAGACAGAAGGTGTCCAGAAGTCACTTCTGGTTTTCAAAAAGGCCACCCTGGACCTAAAATGTTTGAGGGGACAAAATGTGGCAAAATGCTCCCCAAGCCTCCTAGAGGTTATTCTGAGGCAAAAATATTGGGAGGGGGGATTGACAATTTTTTTGTGACTGTGGGGAGAGGATGGGCACCAGTGTGGCCCTCAGGTCAGCCATGGATTAAACCAGAGCTTTCCAAACTGTGTGCCGCGACACGTTAGTGTGTCACCTGACATGTGTAGGTATGTCGCCAAAATCTTGGAAATCATGTCATTATTTATAAATCATTTATTTTTAAAAATACATGAAAGGTTTTCATGAGATATGTTGTGTCCCCATATATAACCGGTTTGCTAGTAAAACTGAATTACAGTGTTGCAAAATGATACATGTCTAAAAAGTGTGTCACCAACATGAAAAGTTTGGCAAGCTCTGGATTAAACACAGATAGCATGTTTTGTTAGTGACAAAAAGCAGCCTCAAAAATGAAGATGCTATTGATGTAGCATTTTTTAATTTTTTATTGTATTTATTTATTTATTTTTTTAAAGAAAATAGCTGCAATGATTATATTTCTGATTGGAAACATCTAATTTTTTTAATTTAAAGAATGTCAGTATTTATTTAAATATTTTTATTCCTGTTCTTTATCCTGAGCAAACAGATAAAACAGAATAGTAAACAGATAAAACAATACAGACATTTTAAACAGTTCCAAATTAAAATAAAAAATATAATAATTTGGGCAACGTAAAATCATATGAACAATTCAAACAAGTTTAAAAAGCTTAAAAAGGCTTAAAAGGATTAAACATGTGGGACTTAAAATATTGTCTCTGCTTACCCATTCGCCCTGAAACCTCCTTCCATAATCCAAGTTATTCCTTGCTGTACATATGCTTCAGCAAAATGGCTGCAGAAGTACTGAGCCTTACTGCTGATGAAGCATAGTATTTAATGGTTGCCTGTAAAATCACACTTCAGTCTCTGGCATCTCTAATTAAAGATCTTGGATAACAATGCTAAGAAAAGTTCCCTTGAAGAGTGGTGGCCAATAGGCATAGATAAAGTGGGTCAAAGATCTGGGTGGTGTGTGTGTTTTCATTCATGAATTTAGTGTTTCATGTGATTTTAGAGACACTCAGATGAAATGCTGGTTAGAATTCGGATTAGCGCCTGTGTAAATGGAGGAAAATGACATTTGTGTGATTATCTTCTAATGCAAACTTGTGTGTGCTCTGCCCTTTTGGGAATGGAATTCCCAGGCTGTCTTTTCCTAGAAGCAGAAGTGCAGTGAGGATACCTGTCATGATAATATGACACAAGAAGGCAGTGTGATGATTTGGCATCACATATTGTCTATTATATTGATGAAATAGAGTTTAGTGTGGTAACTAAATATATTTATTGTTTTAGAATCATGTACCCACTGCCTTAGTAATAAAGTCAGAAGGTCCATCTAATCCGTCAGCCTCTTTACATAATGACTAGCTAGATGCTTCTGAGAAGTTCATAGTAAGGTGAAATCATTCTTCCTTTGCTGTTGCTGTCCAGCAGCTGGTGTTCAGTTGTGCGTTGCCTTGAAATATGGAGGCTCCATTGAGCCATCTTGTCTTACACCCATGAATCTCTGCAATAGCACAATAAAATAGGTCTGGTTTATGCTCTCTGCATTATCTGTGGAAGGAATCAAAGCAAAGCAAACAGCAATTTGCCTAAAGCTGCCTGATGAGTTAAGTCTGGCAAGAGATATACATAGAGACTTTGCAAGTGACACACTTAGAGACTATTAAATCAGCTGTGAACAGGAGGTCTCCAGCTCGCTAAGGGAGCATAGCTTGCACAAAATGCACTGGGGATAACTTTTTTCCTACCAACCTCCACGTTTTTTTTATGATTTCTATTTTGGCGGGCAAATTGTAGATCTATGCTTCTTTATTGTGTTGGGGGAACTGATCAGGCAGGCTTATATTCTGTCCCCTTTTCTCTCAGTTTTGCTGTACATGCATGCTCAGTAAGTAATTTGGGAGGCAGCTCCTGTTTATCTTGCCTGTTGTAGGCAGGCACACATGGCTATGGTAGGATCCACTAGTGAAGAATTCTACTCTTTTTTACAGTGTTTACTGCATACTGGTGCAACCCAACAGTGAAATTTTGTGGCCCTCCTTCACCATCTTCCCTGTGCTTATGTTGCTGAAAAGCTTTCAGGTAGACAGAGGATGAGAAAGAAAAGGGGAGTTAGGCAGGTGGAAAAATATTTTGTAGAAAGGAGGTTCACTGTCATGAGCTTTAACTGAAGTATGTCTATCTAGTAAGAGTATATACCACTATTGCACATATATGGAATACCTGAGTGCCTTAGGAATCTTCTGCCACAGTTTTGGGGTGTATGTGATTACTAAGTATATGACAATTATATGCACATCATAACATTTTTCTTTAGAATAATAATGTATTCATTCACTCATTCATTCATTCAATTAATTTATACACAATCCTTCTTCTCAAGCACTCAGGCTAACTGTTCAAAATACTAGAAAGGGAGGGAAGAAAACCCTAGCTTGACAAAGCAGTTTTCTTAACTTTGATCTTAACAATAGTCCTCTTTGCTTTTTTTTTTTTTTTAAATACCCATAGCTCTGGACATGGCTCGAAGAGCTGCAGAAGGAACTTTTGGATGATGTTTATGCAGAGTCTGTGGAGGCAGTCCAGGAGTTGATCAAAAGGTTTGGCCAGCAGCAGCAAACCACTCTGCAAGTGACTGTGAATGTTATCAAGGAAGGTGAAGATCTAATACAGCAGCTAAGGTAAGGCTTTGCTTTAGGTAGCAGATCCATGTCAAGGTTTCTCCCTTTCCTTCCATTCACTGTCATTCACGCACACATATACACATGTCCTGTTGCCTTTAAACTTTGTTTTTCTGCCTCTGCTCCTGCACATTTCTGAGTGCTATGAACAAAGGTGGAGGAGTGAACACAGTGCCAATTTATTGCATGTTGCAGAGAGAGCCAACTGGGCATTCATTCATCTACTCCATTGATGGGCCATGGTGTCTTTTAACCTGTAGTTCTGGCCTAACACTTGCCAGAGAGGCAGGCAACATAATTTTTAAAGCATCAATTTTTATAAATTAGGAGAATGAGTCATGTAAGAAATTGCTTTTTAACCTTTTTAATTGTATATTTTAAATTATGTTGAATGTTGTTAATAGTTTAAATTTGAAATTTTTAAACAATTTTTAAACAGTTAATTTTTTTTAAAATGTTGAAAATTTGGTATGTTTTAACTATATTTATTTATTTTGTAAGCCCACTTGGGTCCTGGTTTTGAGGAAAAGGTGGAGTGTAGGTGGTAGTGGTCATGGTGATGATTTTCTGTGCTCACTAGTGATAACCTTGAGAAATGTGATACTGCTCTTGAAAGAGCATACTTTCTCATAGCATGTCAGTAGCAAATGGCTTACAAGATCTGTAATCTGTGTGGGTTTAAAGTCCTGAAGGTTCCCTGAAAGTTTATTAGGAGTATCTGACAAGATGAGAGCAGTGATCCTGTTTTCTTCAAAGACATTTTACCCAGCCTTCCATGTGACCTCTAAAATATGCTTCTGAAGATGCTTGAATTTCTTCTAAGGCAGTGGTTCTTAACCTAGCGTCCACAGAGGCCTGACAGGGAGTCCACATAAGCGTGCCATTCCTCTCGGAAAATGGGGAAAATCCTGGATTCTGTGAGTTGCAAAATGCAACTTCCACAAGCCCTCACATTAGGCAGAATGAGACATCCACCTCAAGTAACAGAGGCTTTGGGATGGGGATGCAGGAGTAGAAGGACCTCACCTATTCTCCTCTATTGGGGTAAAGAGCTGTGTGTGCCTTGTGGCCTGTTCTGCATTCCCTAAACGACTCTGCCGCCCTCCAGGTGTAGTGGAGTATACCTTCCCAGTGTTGAAGCAGGTTAGTCAACCAGTTCAGCTGACTTCCATATATAGGATTGGGGTGTTGGTGGATCTTGTCCCTTGCTTTAGTCAGCAAACTGTTTTGAGTTGCCTTTGTCTGGTGTAGTCTTCACAGAAGATGAGGGCTGTGAGGGCACAGACTACTGGCATAAAAACATTTTATTTGTTTGCCATCAGCTCCTTCAGGTTGTGGACAGTAGAGCTTGCTGTATGAATGAATATTCTCCCATTCACATCCTCTTTTCCTGTTCAAGCTTTCCCCTCTGTTTTCCAATAGGGATTCTGCGATCTCAAGTAACAAGACCCCTCACAACAGCTCCATCAATCACATTGAGACAGTCCTTCAGCAGCTAGATGAGGCCCAGTCGCAGATGGAGGAGCTCTTCCAGGAGCGCAAAATAAAGCTGGAACTTTTCTTACAGTTACGGATATTTGAGAGAGATGCCATTGATGTAAGTCTACAATTCGTACTCCAGGGATTTTGTTTCACTCTTCCTTCCTCACTGGAGGGCTGGACTGGATTAAAAATGGGGATTTCATTTGAAGAGTGAAGTTATAATGAAGCTGTTAGGAGTTTTTCCTCTGACTGATTTGATTTCCCTTAATTCTCCACAGAGTGAGACAGAGCTGGATACGTTAGAGTTGTAATCTTAGTGCTAATGCAGACAGTTGTGGCCCTAGGAAATTTCAATCTGTTTTGCTGTCACATAAGCTGAATTTACAGAAGTGTCTGCTACCTGTTTCACGGGGATACTGTATGAGTGAATGAGTATCTGTTGAGTTTGTTGTTGAGAGAGGCAGAGGCTGTAGTGTTGAGACATCTGCTTTTTTTTTTGTCCTGTGTGCTCATATCTTTAAGTTATCAGTATATTAAAGAATGCAGCACTTTTGACATTCTGTATGTTTTAGTTCTGAAAAGCCCGAGGTAACACTGGTATACATTCATTGCCTTAAATTACAAGCACAGGAGCTTTACAGCTGTGCTTTAGCAAACTTGCAGAACCAGTTTGAACCTCTGAATAGAGCTTTATACTTGGAACGGACTACCATCAATCATTTGTATCTCCTTCTTCTCATGAAATCCATGTGAAAACTTCAGTTTTGCAACTGTTATATCTGCTCTTTCTCCTCCCATATCACACATGCTTATTCATTCTGTCTCATGTGACTTCCCTTATGACAGATTATTCTGGGTTGTCATTTGGCTGCTTGCTGTTCTATTTTCCCCTTGAGGTCATAGTCCATTTAGACTATCATCTTTGGGTATCACCCAAGCTTCTTGGAACCAAGGTCCTTAAAATGACCTGAGATACTGATTGGTGTTCTCTCTGGTCAGTTTAAAAGCTTTGTTTTTATAGTGCCTAGGCATTGGTTCTAGTTCAAGCTGAATCCACCTCTTGAAATACAAGTGCTCTTTTTTCCACATCTTCCTCAGAGTGCAATAAATCTAAGCAGTTCTTATATGACCCTTCAGTCTCATTTAGAACTCTGAATTCTGCCTTGCGCATGTAACAGGTAATGGCTGAAATCCAGTTGTTATTTCCAACTAGGATAAACACATTGAATTAATAAGAACTTGGTAAGTCAATGCTTATATGTTCAGTTGATTCAGTGGGTCTGGTCTAGCTGAGACTAATCACTGGATTTAGGCCAGTGTTTATAAAATGCTATGTTGGAAGATTTCAACTTCCTATTTTGTGTGTGACTCTCCATGCCTTCTTTCTTCCCGTGCTGGCTGTATAATGCAGCTACTGACTCCACACATAGTGCAGTCGCTTATAACAGTTCATAGGAGAGTCCCTTCTGATGGTTAGTCTTCCACTTCTCAAGTTAATTCCTCTTGTCCTCAGACACTCATTCATTGCAACTGCATAGGACCTGTCAACATGGACATGCTGCCTTTCTCCTGTATGTCTCAAGGTCCCATGATGATTCTTTAGTAAGTTTGATCTTGGCCCTTTGAAGAGTCTGGGAGCTCTTCTTACCAAACAGCCCTTTGAAAGGCATTTTGAATTCCTCTTGATATCTTATTCTGTGTTGTATTTCACCATATATGCTGACAGGTGTTTTCTTCTATTTTTAATTCCTTTACTTTAGATCATTTCAGATCTTGAATCCTGGAATGATGAGCTCTCTCAGCAGATGAATGATTTTGACACTGAAGATCTCACGATAGCTGAGCAGAGACTTCAGCACCATGCAGACAAAGCCTTGACCATGAATAACCTGACTTTTGATGTCATCCACCAAGGGCAAGATCTCCTGCAGTATGTCAATGAAGTGCAGGCCTCTGGTAAGATGACTCTGTCTCATTATAATGTGGTTAATGGATTTATAGGGATTATTCAAGGTGTTTGGGGCACTATTGCTTCTTAAATATGTTGTATTACTAAAAAAATTGGAACATAGCAGATGTTGCCCACTGGAGGTAGGAATATATTTTTATTTGATACATATATAAAACCAAAATATAAAATACATTTTAATCCAGTATATTTTATCATGAATCCGTAGATGTTGTAGCTTTTATAATAAGCAGCCATAGAAACGATTTTTTTCAGTGGGATAGTTAGAAATACCAAGCTGTCCTGCATTCTTAGATTTTGCTAATAAGCAAGAATATTAGATACTGCAATCCTGAAATCTTAAGTAAAAGGACTTCAGGCGAACTTAAAACTTGGGTATTCCCTTTAGATTTACTGACCACAAATAGCACCCTTAACAAATAACTTTTGAAATTCCTGATGCACATCTTCTGCCCCAGTTCCGAAGCAATTTGGGAGTTTCACTTTGGGATTTGCAGCTTGAGAAACTCAAAGCCAAGGTGCTCCTGAACATGTAGAATTAGTTTCTGCTAGTACTTGAATCTCAGCCAAAACTTTTTAGCCTCTTACTATATTCACGAATCCCAAAATCCAATATATGTGCATCCTGCTGTATGTACAGGTTTGGGCTTATGCAAAGTAGTATTTCCAATTATTTGTTCACCCTCTTCACATACTAAATGAATCACTGATAATATACAAGTACTCATGCTGCCTGCTGCAGACATTTGAGTAGATTGAGCACAGCTACTCTGTTATCAGAAGGATTCTTCAAGTTAATGGAAGGTACCAGGATACAGTGGAAGCTTCCTGCAGGTAGAAGGATGAGGGTTGTAGAAACAGGCTTTGACAATTTGCTCGTCCCCCTTTTGGCTTCTGCATTGTCTCTCATGTTGTTCCAAAGGGTCCCTCAACTCTCCACAACAGTGTTTCAAGAGGACTGGGTCCTGCAGGGGGAAGGGAGAACCATGAAGTTCACCTCCTCCCACATGAGCAGAACTTGGATACACACTACTGTGGATCTAATACACTGAATGGTATGCATAATGGCACACAAGAGCATGAGTGTCTTCTACCATGGATATGTGTTGCCTCTGCAGTCAAAAGGTGAAGTTAAAATGTTAAATGTGCCAGTCTGTGAAGAGAGGGAAAATGAAGTCCTCAGTTGGATAATACTTTTATGAGGATCAACTAAAATTTCACAAAAAGAGTTCAGGCATTCCCATTGTCCAAAGCTCTTTGGCAGGCTAGAGTAGGTGGTATTGAAACATAGAAGATGGTGGAAGAAGAAGGAAATGATGTTCATGGTTTGGTCACTGTGTGAAGTGGCTTGAACATATGGGAAGTTACTTGCATGTCTGCAGTTATATCTCATTCCTAATGGTTTCGTAAGCCTTTTAGACTTACTGCATGCTTAACAAAAGCACCAGTGATAATAGGAAGAAGGTCTCTTTCATAGAAACTCTTTTGCTTTGCTTAAAACCAAATAGTTTCCTGTATATAATCTATTACAACTGTTTCCAGTGACATACCTGTCACATAGTGTTTTATGACTACAGAAGACTGTGACTATAGAACTAAATAGGCTAAAAATCAAGGGGGAATGATTATTGTTAAGCACTGATTCCAGAGTTTAAGTGGTGCCCCTCTTCTGAATAGCAATGGTGATGCTGATACTGTTCCTACAAGAACTGGTGTATTTTAGTGTCTTTAACAGAAACAGATAGAAACATTAATTAAGTTTGCACTATGACCAGTACATTTGTTGTTAAAAATAATGTTTTGGTAGCTGAAATGTTAAAATAAAATGACATCCTTGATACAGGACTGTTGTGCTGAACTTGATATCTCACACACAGATTCATAAGAAAAACATCCCTTTTGCTGGTACCTAGCATAGACAATCTACGTGCTTATTTTATAGTGGAAGGTAAAGGCTCTGATGTTCTGGCTGTTTAACAGTAGGAAATCTTTGCTCAACCCCATTGCTGCCCCTCTTCCCCTGTTCCATACCAACTGGCCAAGCCAGAACAGTTTTACAGAGGGATCTGGATAGTGCCCCCTGTGGTTTGCATGTGCCCCTGCGCCCCACTGGAGACCACCTAACCCCATTAAAAATTTCTCAGAATGATTTTTGGACAGTTTTCACCTGAAAACAGCCCAAAACATGTCAAAGCCACCCCAAACACAGCTGTTTAACTCACTTCTCCAGCAGCCCTCAACATCCCAGAAACCCTTTAAAATCAGTCAAAACCTACAGAAAAAAGCAACTGGAAGTGATGTTGTATCACTTCTGATGAGCCCAGAATGCACAGGTGTGCATGGGGGACTCACTGGGGCAAAAACTGGCTTCCACTCCCTACACAAGAACTAGATACATGTCTTTAAAGCAAGTATACACACAGTGAGATTGCATTCACTCAGCGACCTCCAAAATTCTGCATGGTACAGTCACAGAACAGTGTCATACATCATCCACAATTTCTTAACTTTCAGCCAGACATTAAAAACAAGATGCAAAATGAAGTATAGTTATCAACAGGAGGAAAGAAAGCAGCTGCAAAACTAGGAGACATACTTCTGCTATTCTGCAGTGCTGCGAGTGAGGTTTTGGAATAAGACCCTTGGTTCAGTGCATTGATGTTAATTCAGGAATGGTGATTACAGGTGTGGAGCTGCTCTGTGACAGAGATGTGGACATGGCAACGCGGGTTCAGGACTTGCTGGAGTTCCTCCATGAGAAGCAGCAGGAGCTGGACCTGGCGGCAGAACAGCATCGGAAGCACTTAGAACAGTGTGTGCAGCTGCGCCACCTGCAGGCTGAAGTCAAGCAGGTATAGGACAATCCGATGCCTCTTCGAAACCTACCTTTTCCTGTGAAGTGATTGGAGTTTCTCCAAATCATGACTTTTAGATGGTTGTATGCGTCTGTTTCCAGAACAAGCAACTATGTCATGGCGGTTTGTGTGAATAGTTCTGTCTGAAATAACAGAATATCTTCCATCTTCTCCTCATGTTGAATTGCCAAAATGCTCTTCTAAAAAACTTAACCATAATAATTAAAACATCTTACAAGCATTGCAATGAGAAGCAGCCCCCAGGCAAGTTCTGTTGTAATTGATGGGAGCTGTCTAGCATACCGTGGGTTTGACCCTGGCTCAATGAAGTGAAAATGTATTGATCCGATGAGTAGAACTTTTACAATAGAACTTGCAAAAATAAAATGTAATACAGAAGACAACTTACAGGAATGAAATCCATACATATGAAGCAGATCTCTTTTAAACTGTGATTGTCATAATTACTTCAATTAGATTTTTTAAAAACGGTCATGATCTCCTTGGTTTCAGGAATAAATTGCTGCAATTTCTGTGAATTCTTTTTCTTTTGGATCTGAAAGATAGACATGAAATTTCAAATGATCTTTCAAAAGAGGGGAAAAAATAATCAGAGAAGATTAGTGCCTTTTTTTTTGAGAACCACTAAAGTGTTGCACAAGTGGTGCACAAGTGGCGTAAGCTTTTGAATCCCACAGAATTCTTCATGAGACACAATGGTACAAAAATTAAGGGATAAGATTAAAAACAAAATCTGGCTGGAAAGATTGGGGTTATGTGTTGGTGCAATTGCAAGATGGATACTGCAGGCTCAGTGAAGAAAAGACGTGTTTAAAAATATCAAGTTGTCTTGCTGTGATATGCTGTAAATAATTTCTTTCATTTCCCTCCGACCAGAGAACTAGTTGATGCCCTGAGAACTGTTCATTGGCTTTTTTTGGAGCTCACTGGCTCCTGATGTGGCCTAGTGGAAAGACACAGAGCTATGTCAGCAAAATTGTAGATTAAATTTAGGTGGTCCATTAATTTTTTAAAAAAATTGTAAAATGTTAGCTAATGGTTTGAGATAATTGGCAGTCACACTGTAGAAGAATCCCTTTTGGATGCTGAAAGGTGACAATAGAGCAGCAATGGAGAAACCCCTACCATTACATTTAAATATCATTTAATTTAATGCAGTTTAATAGTTCTCAATGATTCTTAAGATGTATATGGATGATGATAAATTGGCAGAAAGAAAGAAAGAAAGAAAGAATACTGTTTTGTAATCTTGAAAGTGGAGAGAATTCCCAGGTCAAGTTCTTTTTCCAGAGATCTCATAGTTGAAGTGCTTTTAGGAATGAAAAGCTCTTCTATCTTCTGACATAAGTGACCTTGATGCAAAAATACCCATTTCATTTTTAAGCCAGGAAGGAAGATGTCTTGCTGTTTTTCCTGTGAGCTGGAGAAACCTTCAGTGCTCCCCAGGGGTTCAATCAGATAGAGTAAACCATGTTTTGCTGTTTGTTGTATTGGTTTCCTGCGGCCCTCAATGCACAGTTCCCTTAGCTAATGATTGTGACTTCCTGCCAGATTGGCTGTGGTCGGACTGAGGTACCTAAGGATATTTTTCCAGCAGTTAAAACAAGCTTCAGCTGAGCTAAAATGGCAGGTGGTAGGAATAAACTGGTGAAACATACTGTGACATTACTGTTTTTAAAAGTGTGTTGTAGAGAAATGCAGACAGTTCACAGGCGATTGCTTCCTATTGGGGTTTTGATACTTTGCTCTGTGCTTTCTGTCTGACATTCATTAGACATAAGTTCTTTGAGAAGTCCTTACTTTATTCTTCTAAGACCCACAATTTTTGCAGGTGTGTTTCCTTTTCAATGTATGCTCCTTCTGTATAATTAAAAGAAGGGAAAAAAAGATGTTGTGCTTCACAGAGATTGCAAGGGTTTCGTCACCATAGGACTTTGTGAGCGTCTCTATTTTTAGAGTTCCCTATATTTTATTATTCCAGTCCATGTCCACAGTTCGTATGTGAGTCTTAAGAGGAAAAAAAATGTAGCAAATGTGTTGAGCTACTACTAGAAAGAACATAGTAATTTTATAGCCCTGCTTTTGACAGAAGCATCTATTCATAGAACAAAATAAGATTGACTTCTTTGATTCTTTATAATTTTCCTGTGGAGATCAAGAGACTATATGCATGATAATTTTTTTGCTATAAAATGACTTTGTCTGTAGCAGTTGTTCATCACTGCATAGGTACATTGTGTTGTAAGGATCTAGAGCTAGTGAACTCTTTCCAAGATTAAGGGTTCAGGTGTGAGGTGTCTCATTCCATCATTCTCCACCCAGTCCCTCTGCCTTATATGTCTACATACATAATACCTGAAAATTGTAAGCCCTGACTCACAGTACACCTTTCAGAACTATGCATAAATCTCTGTTATTAGTGATGAAATGTAATTGTTATCAGACTGCCCAATTGATTCCACCTTAACTTCCATGGCTGCATTCTTTGGAATCCTGGGGGTTGTTATTTAGCCTTATGGCTGAGAATTCTAAATGCCCCTTCCCTAAACTACAAATCCCAAGGATTCCATAGGATGGAGTTGGGACAGTTAAAGTGGAATAAGAGCACTATAATTCTGTAGTGTGAATGAGTCCCAGGTTTGGGTGAGTGGGAGGAGAGTTTGGAGAGAATACACAGTCCAGTAGTCTAGTCCCAACTTCTTAACTCTTGGAAGGTTCATGCATCCACAGTCTGGTAGAATTAAAAGGTAGAATACGTTTTTGCAAGGCGGTTGTAAATATATGATTGTTTTTCATGATAGTCTTAGATTTGTTTTTAATTGCCATCGATTCAACTTCTACTTATAGTGATCCTGTGAGTGAGAGATCTCCAAGTTACTCTGTTATCAGTAGCCCTGCTCAGGTCTTCTATACTCAGGGCTCTGGCTTCCTTGATTGAGTCTGTCCACCTGTAAAATTCAGTCGTAGATTGCTGTTTGTTCTTATGTGCCTCCAAGTCATTTCTGATTTATGGCAACCTTAAGGTGAACCTACCACAAGGCTTTCTTGGTGAGATTTGTTCAGAGGGAACTAGACTTTGACTTCCTCTAAGGATGAGAGAATGTGACTTGCCCAAGGTCACCCAGTTGACCCTGATCTGCAGAGTTGTAGTCCAACATTGAGACCGCTACACTTTGCTGGCTCTGAATCTCAGGAATAACCAATTATGTTGCATTATGAAACTAATCCCCATTTCATTGCTACTGTTTAAACAGTAGACAAAATTAATTTTAAAGACTATTGCCCTGGCCTTTATGAAATCCTTCAGAACTATGATATCTTATATTTCATTTCAGGTACTGGGCTGGATCCGAAATGGGGAGTCCATGTTAAATGCAGGTCTCATCACCGCTAGCTCCCTGCAGGAAGCTGAGCAGCTGCAGCGTGAACATGAGCAGTTCCAACATGCAATAGAGGTAAAAGTGTTTTTAGCTATTTCGTTTGATGTGACAGTCCAGCAGAGTATGAATAGGCATCCTTATGACACACATAATTGAGGAACAACTTGGTTTCTATTTAGGGATTTAATAGTCACACTACTTTAATATAATGGACTGTATGTGTTTACTTTGATAATTTTTAAATTACAAAGCAGTAGTGGGTGGTCCCAGAGACAAGACTGTCTTTGAATGGTTTTTATACATCTGCTGCTGGTGACATTATACACAGAAGAATAACCATAGTCATCTATCCAAAGAACTGCTGATGAATATAGGCCAGCAAAAAATGATTATAAAGTATTTGTCAGCAAGGGAAAGCTTGCTGTGAATGGTTTGTCATACTTGGCCAACGTCCTATTAATGACTTAGATACACGTAAGTCCTGTTTGGGATGAGGTGGATAGGGCTATTCATCCTATTGCACTCCGTCCAAAACCTTCCATCACTCCTGCTTCTGCTGCTTTCTGAAAGAGTAGGGAGACAATTCAGATTATGAAGATACAGTTCGTCTAAGCTCCCAGGGGAAGGAAAAAGCAGGTGCCCTTTATTTTTCAGCAAATGCTCATTTGTTTGCCTCATGACCCAACTGAGACCAGCTGCTTCTCCATGGTCTAAATTGCCTCTTCTCTCCCTTCTCTACCTGTAAGTGACAGCAGCAGAGGCCCCTCCAAGGACTTGACAGTGAGTGGACATGGAACAGTATGTGGAGAGCTATGCACTTTTGTACAAATTTGACCACTGATGAGGAAACAATAAATGGAGGGGCCATAGAGATAGGCAAGTTAATGGGAAAGAGTCGCTCTCTTATATTCACATTACAGAGGGGTTTTTTTAAAAAAAAACACAACCTTATGTTAATAATGGTTACTTTGAGAAGGGGACATTGGTTACAGATTCAAATTTATTTTACACTATTGCCCTAAAAACTTTACCAGAATGAAGGCTGTAGTAAAACACAGCCAAACAAACAAAATTTCAATTTCATTGTATTTTGTTGGGAGGAAAGGTACTTTACATTCAGGTTTAATTTTTTCTTAAATGTAGTTAACATGTTATCAATCCACTGGCTTTGATCTCTAGCCATAATAACAGAGCACACATGCTCTGCAGGCAAAAGGTCCAGCTTTACTCTCTGTTATCTCTAGATAGGGCTGGAAAAGTATGACTGCCAATTGGTGTAGAAAATGCTGGGCTTCCTTGGCTCATGGATTGTCTGGGCACAAGACAGCTTCCTGTTCTCTATGATCTCACAGCACCAGTGAAAAACTAACCTTTAAAAATTTCTGTTCATAAATGGGGTTGCCTCGTAGGGGCGTTGTACTTAAGTGTTTTGTGTTTCATGTTTCATCACAGAAGATCTTTAAAATAAATTCACGTGTTACTTGGGTGGCATAGCTAAATCCTAGATTTCGGGATGGAAGATTCTAGGTTGCCGTTCACTGGGAAAGTACTCAAACTGGTGCTGCAGTCCCCAAGGGCTGAGGTGCTTACAAACTCTGATCCTTCCATTTCATCAGATTTCATGCTTGGGATTCAGCTTTGGGGAAGCAATGGCCAGGCTGTTGAAGTAAGCTCTGAATTAAGGGTTTGGTGTACACATTTGTACACTCATGTTTCCACTGTGGACAAGAAGCGTGCCTGCTATGCCTATGTAAGCCTTGAGGCATTTTGACTTCAGCCATATAGTGGTGACCAAGGAAACACCAGTGGCAGACATTGACACCAAGTTTGCCCCAGAGTAATTAACTTTCCACCCTTGGGAATATGTTTATGAATTAAATGGACATAGGATAACCTGTTAATGACTCCTGACATGCCCCATTGTCAGTCCTCTGCCACCAGGATTTAGACATGTTTCCAAACATGGGGTGGACCTTTAGGAAAGCTGGGGAAGTTCCTGAAACACACATACATCCTTAGTATTAGTGAGTTACAAGTAACACAGTTACCTTTTGGCAATCAAGGTGCCACAAAATGACCTTTCAGAAATAATGTAGTGAGTTGGAGAGAGATTACCTTATTGGGGTAATGAGTAACATTATCTAGTTTCTTTCAAAAGATTACTTATAAAGGTCATTTTAAGGCAGTTCTAGGAGCATTTTGTCAGGAATTTTTCAAGTTTCATGCCATTGTCATATCAATGTAAAGTCCCCATCCCAAAACAGAAAGATAATGCAAAAGTAATTATCAACTCAACATGTTACCTTTTCAGTATTTTCATGATAATGTTACTTTCTAGAGATGATAGCAAGTAATAGTAACGAATTGCTTAAAAAAAAACCAAACCTTTCCAAACTCTGTAAACAGAGACATCTCATTCTGCTGAGATAGCTCCTTCTCAGCATGTGACCTTGTGCTTCCATTTTACGTTATGGTCACTCATTGAATAAATGTTGTCTACACAATTGCACTCTGTCTTCTCTAAAACCTGTCGATATAGAATTAACCTTCTCCTAGTGTATGTATTGACCAGGATACTTAAGAACTGGTGGAAGTAAATTCCTTTGCTTTGTTCGTTGGGAAGCTTTTTATTTTCAGAAATCCTTGGTGCTTCAGTGACAGCCTTCTGTTCTACTGTCGTTCTGTGGAGTTTTCTGTTTTCCCTTTCTGTTGTTCACAGTTTGCAGTGTGTGTGTCCTCACTCTTGACAGCTTTGGTAACTTTTCTGTATAACATTCTTTCCCTGTAGATATTTGTCCTTGTAGGGGAATAAATGTGTAGGTGTTTTAATTGAGGCATTTTGCTAGACTGCGATAGAGCTGGGTATTACACTGGTTATACTTAAGGATTCCAGAGCAAAGTTGGGTTGCAAACCTGAAAATTTGATTTGTCCTCCCACACATACACCCCGGGACATCCTTCAGCAAGATGCTACTTGAAGTTGCATTGTCTGCACATAAAGCCAAAATACTTCACTTAAAGCCAAAATTGCTTAGGGATCCACATAGCTGCCCTTTCAGTTTACGAGGTAGATCATATAGCCTGCAGCAAACAATCCAGTATATTTCAGTAGAATTCTCAGATTCTGTATATGGTCCTTAAAGAAGATTAAATAGCATCTTCTTGGAGTTGTAAACTGCTTGCTTATTAATAGTGGTCTACCTTACACCTTTGTTATGTGTGTTATAAGGAATATCATGGCAGTATATGCCAGGAAAGGCAGGCTTTCGGCTTCTTAGATCTTCTTTGTTTTTTACTGCAAACTCAAGATCCACCAACCAGATCTAGTCAGTGAACACTCATGGGACAGTGTAACATTGGGGGAATCCCACCGTGTGTACATTTGTTGAGATGTCTGCAGTGAGCCCACACATTCTTTAGGTTGATTTGGAGCCCTCCAAAAGTAAGAGACATGCATGTACTTGTGCAAGCATGTTCATGCAATCACATGACAGTCATGGCAGCACATATCATGGGGTGGAGCCTGCCCTCCTGTATGCATGTTGCATGAGGATGTCATGCAAAAGAACTCCTGCAATGGGGCATGATAAAGAATACTGCCTGCTTGTATGCCCAGTTTGCATAATTGATGGTCATTGCTCTGGTGTGATTCTCTGATTACAGCGTGTTGGCTTTTGTTAGCACAAATTAGAAAACTGTTGCTCTCTGTCTCAAAGAGGCAGTTTATCTATGCAAATGCTACATCAGGACCTTGATACCACAGTATAAAATCTCTTCTGTTTTACAACTTAAGGCCATGCAGGGCCATTTCAGAGGGTCTGATTATTAATAACTGACTTAATAATCTTGTAGTCCTAAAGAGAACCTAGATCTGGAATCCTTAATTATAGTCGGGTTTGGTGCTGAGTTCTGTTTTGTGGGGCTTGCCTTCTCCCACTGCTGCAGCTGTGTGTAGATTTAGATCTAGATTACAGTATTTAAAGGAGCATGTATTAAAAACTTGACTGGGGGGCTGTGCCTTGAATACTACATTATGGACATTTTCAGCTGCTCAGCCACTCCAGGTAGTTAACCCTTTGTGGAGAGGGAATTAGGTTAGACTGTTGTACCAGAAACAACAAAGTTTGTGTGGATTTATCTTTACAGTGCCACAAGACTCTACCTTGTTTTTACTCTCTTTGTTGTTTAAGGTAAACAGGCAATTGAAGACTGGTTAACTCATTGCCTTCACTGTCAGAAAAGCCACCCCACCAACTGAAAAAGTAGTTACCTCTATGTGGATTAGTGACCCTGAGTGGCCAGTGGCCACCACTTGGACTGCCATCTATGCAAGGCTGCAGACATTGTTTGAAAGGAGTGACAACAAAAGAAGCAGAAGAAGGCATACATAGCAAAGGGGCAAATGTAGCCTCACATGCTCAGACTGGGGATGAGTAGAGAAAAATTTGATGTTGAACAGAAGTTCAAAGAAAAAAGCCAAGGTGGTAGCTTGATCCCAGTTTTTTTCATCATTTTGGCTTGTGGAATACTCCTTAATTAACATTTGTGGACAATATATTGTCGTAATGTGTCTTCAAATGTATCCACAATTATAAGGATCCCACAGGCCAATCTGTGGTTGTAGAATGTTATATTGCTGACTCTCCCCTTCTTTGAGATTTATTTCCTTTATCCAAAAGTGGTAGGTGGAACCAGGCAGGCAGTGGAGTCAGGAGGAGGATACTACCTGTAGTAGGTTCTCACGGTACGTGAAACTAGCAGCGATGTGATTGCAGTGTTATTACTCAACAAGGAAAAAGAAAACCAAGGGGCTGATGATAAGCTGAAAAATGCTCTCAATATGTTTGTGAAGTAATTGGAATGTTCCATTTGCGTTTGATCAGAAAACGCACCAGAGCGCACTGCAGGTGCAGCAGAAAGCCGAGGCAATGTTGCAGGCTAATCACTATGACATGGACATGATCAGGGACTGTGCTGAGAAGGTGGCCTCTCATTGGCAGCAGCTGATGCTCAAGATGGAAGACCGGCTCAAGCTTGTGAATGCCTCTGTGGCCTTTTACAAAACGTCAGAGCAGGTATGTGACAGTACTTTATGAAGTGACTTATTAAACCACAAAGAGTAGCTACTTGTAAACTGTTTTAAGAGATGATTTTTGCAGTGAATTAGTTTTAAAGCCCAAATTTACTCAGCTGGGTTTAATAAGAGAAAGCAATTCCATTTTATGGACTTGGATCATTTGCTTTATTTCATACATTGCCACCCAGCATTACACAACTACTAGGAAACTAACAAATGTGTTTGTTTGCACTTTTAGACTCCCTCTAAAGTGAGCACAGTTTGTTTGTTTTTTTAAATGAAATATAATACAAAATTTCCTAAAAGGGGACTGCATTTCTTGGATTTGTTACTCAAAATCCAGAATGCCTGTCCTCTACTAGGCAATTCCCCACTTAACTTCATTCTATAGGTTCTTGATCCCATAGCAGACTTATGTTTGGCATTTTGGCTCATCTCCCCAAATAATATCAAAGTATACGTTATAAAGAACTGGAAGTGTCTTATGCAGTGAGCATAGCAACCAATGGAGGGGCATCAGTGGAGGAAAACATATTGCACTGACCTCCTATCAGGTATTTTACAGCTTCTCTTCCTGATACTGGATCCTTCTGGGGGTTTTGGCCTACAGTTCCCATCAGCCCCAATCCCAGTTAGTTGGTGATGTTGGCAGTTGTAGTCCTAGCCTCTAAAATTGTGTAGGAAGGGGGTGGTTGTGTTAGACTTCAGAGGAGGAAGAAGAAGAGATGTGAGGCTTCCCGTTTCAGTGGTAAGCCACCTCTAACTAACTGCTGAAGTGAAGTTTTCATTTGTAACATGCAGTATTGACAGTAATTGCCATTTGGAGCACTTAAATTGTGCCAGTGCTAAAAAATGCTTGCTCGTGTTCTCAAAGACATCTTAACACCTGTCACATTCACTTGACTTTATCCAAACTAAGCTGCGGTAAGTAAGTAAGTGCCTTCTGTTTCATGATGTGGGTGGACTGAGGAGTTCCAGGTACCAAATAGGAAGTATTCACCAAGTGTGAACTTTAAGGATGCTATCAAATCAAGTTGCTGTTTGGAGGTGAATACCAGCTGTCTCAACTCTCATAGCTTGGTCCACATCGTTCAACAGAAATACTTACTCTGTTTCTCTTACCTGCTGGCTGATAGGTATGCAGTGTTCTGGAAAGCCTGGAACAAGAATACAAGCGTGAAGAAGACTGGTGTGGAGGCGCTGACAAACTGGGTCCCAACTCAGAAACAGACCATGTGACTCCTATGATTAGCAAACATCTGGAACAAAAAGAGGCCTTCCTGAAGGTAAGTATGACAGGTTCCTAGACTTGCATGCTGTTTTAGGGAGCTGGTTCTGAATTCTTGTAGACACAGAGTGAACAACAAAGATACCCTACACTGTCACACAAGGACTGTTTTGCTAAGTTACACATTTCTGCACAAGAATCCTTGTACCAAATTGCTTTGAATGGGCATGCGTGTAGCCATGTACACAGAACTGCAGATATCTTTCTCTGTGTATAGGTGCTGAATGTTTTTGTGGGTAATGCCTTTTGTGATACATAACTATACTTGTAAATATGGGTAGATATAGTGGGAAATGAGTGGCAGAAGCAGAAAAAGGAGTATGAAGGCAAGAAACAATTAGCAGAGGCAAAGGAGGGAAACAATACTGTATAACTGATAGTTATGCAGAAAAAGAAATTTGCGTAGAAGCAGTTTTCTCACCCCTTCATGATAAGGTTCACTTGTCAAACCTTTATTGTATGCAACTGTTAAAGGTCTTAGCACAGGTTCTTGTAAGAATTATGTATCCCGTGGTCAGCATGAACCCCTTTGAGGGATTCATTGCAGCCCTTAGGACTGAAACTTAGCCCTCCAAAACCCTGACATTCCCTCAGATTTTGGGACCAAAAATGTTCTTCAGATAAAAAAAAAATACCCCACTCAGCTTTAAAATGCCTCAGAATGCTGTTTCCCAGAGTGGAGGACAGCAAAACATACCAAGACCCAAAGCCCTGAAGAGTGACCAACAGTGACATGATATCACTTCAGATCTCTCAATGTGGTGGTTAGCATCGTGCAGAGCTCCAGAGGAGCTTCAAATGGTGTGGTGTAGTCCTTAAGGCTCCAGAGCACGTCTGCCCTTGTCATAGCATTTTGACATCCTTACAGTGAGCAGACATACAAAAAAAAGAAAGAAACAAAGAAAGAAAGAAGTGTTAGACATGAGAACCTAGAAGGTATTCCACTGGATCTGCAGTTCTTTTACTAGTACTGAAAAGGTTGTATCTAACTGGCTCTGTCTGCCAGCAAATGGACCACTGCTCTTGGAAGAGCTTCCCTGTCCCTCCCAGCCATATGCCCCCTGAAGTCTGTTCCGGCTCTGAGGGAGAAGATTTGGGGTGTGGATGGGAAGTACAGAGAGACAGAGCAGAATCTGCTCATGTAATGTTATACATAGCCTAACATCTTCATTTCTTGAATATTATTCCTGCATCAAAGAAAGGAAGTTTGGAAAAAGAAGAGAGATTAGGAAAGATGTTCTGGTAAGAAAAATGACCAAAAAACAAAAAAGGAGCAGGTTGTAGTTTCTCAGAATAGCAAATAAAAACTATCAAATCTAGTCAATTAGTTAATTGGAGCAGAAGGCTGAAGAAGTGAGGAAAGCACAAGGACTTCAGGCTGCTTGATTGCACATT
The DNA here is from genome assembly GCA_030412105.1 of Cyclura pinguis. Taxonomy (NCBI): domain Eukaryota; kingdom Metazoa; phylum Chordata; class Lepidosauria; order Squamata; family Iguanidae; genus Cyclura; species Cyclura pinguis. Next base: position 157,471,561 of record CM059602.1, read on the forward strand.
TAATATGAAAGCAAGTCCAATTTTGCAATTTCTTTATAGTGCTATGGGAGATACAGCTTACAGGATACTTGGCAAAACTGCAAAGACTCTTGTATTATCTTAAAGACAAACTAATGTATTATGTCATAGCATTTGGTAGATTAGAGTACCCTTCATCTTATAATCATGCTGTTTGTTAGTTGACAGAGTAAATAAGAACTGTCTGATCAACCTAGTCTATTTCATCAGAGCAATAGTTATTAATTAGAGAGTTCAACCACTGCTTCTTCCGTCACTATTCTTTCATTGTTAAACCAAATTTCCTACTGAGAGGTGTTCCTGCTGAAGAAGACAAATTATTTTCTAGGAAGAACAGAAACAAAAATGGAGTGCTGACGATACCTGAAAGGAATCTTGGAGAAGACATTAAATATGTTGGAGCCGATAAGAAAATGTTGCAGGGACTGTACAGAATGCTTAGTGTGCGGTATATCTGAGACCCTAGTTTGTGGTTGTTTTGGCTATCTCACTTCAGTCCACCTGTAAGGAGCAGGAATGAGACCTTCAAGCAATATATTCCATTAGATGCTGCTGTTCACTTGTGTGAAGAACAGCAGGCTAATAGTGAACATTAAAAAGTGAAATCCTACTGTGTTCCTTAAATGGATGCTTAGGATTGCAACCTTTTCACACCATGGGGTCTGCTCAGATAACTAGATCTCCTTATTGTTTCCTGAGAAGAAGTGTTGGAGATAAATGGTACACTTGTATTGCCAAATAATTTGTTCATCTTCATAGCAAAGCCTGGTTTTGCCTCATTTTCTCCCCCTTTCACTCTCTACCTACTGAACTCTAAATATCTGTAGCATGCTGTTCAGAACCTGGGCCAATTAAGAGATTTTTGGTTTTGCCTTGTGTATATGTGCATGTGCTTTGATGGCAGTCAATTCAGCAATGGCATGACTGGTAGATAATTTGCAAATTATAGATGCTAGGGAATATATAATAAGTTAAGGCAGCTCATCACATCAAATAGCTACTTCCCTATTAGTGATAACAGCAAAACATAGTGTGGAAATCTGTATGTGAAGCTTACTGTTAAAGGATTTAGTTTGTTTGACTTCTTGAATACTGAGTGCTGGTGTGTGGAAAATAAGAGCGGCCACTGTCTTTTGGAAGTTGTGACACATTAATTCTGAATGACTGTGATAATGTTTTCCTTGATATTATGTTAACATGATGAGTGGTATGTTTCAGTTCCATTCTGAAAAACCTGTACATAGAAGCCCTGCTTATATCAGTTCAGCATATTTTCATTAAAGTGTGAGGAAAATTGTGGTGTTTGGAAGAAGTCTTACTCTTTCATATTGTTGGAGAACTAAAGATGGAGTACAAGAGTCTTGGTGGCAGAACACAATAGATCATACAACATCGAGTTAGGAACTGGCATCAACAGCGCTACAAAAGCTTGTTCTCATACCTGTGAACTTTCCTTTCTGTTAGTATACTATGTGTATAGATTATTTTTTGAGCTACTAGCCATTTGCATTGCCTGAAGATGACATCTCCAGTTAACATCATTTTGCTCCTGTGTGTATTGATGTGTTTCTGGTCTCTTCTAGGCTTGCACGCTAGCTCGGAGAAATGCTGATGTGTTCTTGAAATACTTGCACAGGAATAGTGTAAATATGCCAGGGATGGTGACACACATCAAAGCTCCTGAACAGCAGGTCAAAAGTAAGTATGATAGGTTCAATACAGGTTGATTTGAATATGGTTCAACAGTGATGTCATTCAGGTTTCTTCGTTGCATGTTACACCAAGTACACAAAGAAAAATTGGAGCTCTCTTGCACATCATCTTCAGTGTGGTTTGAACACTGGAAACATTTGAGAGGCAGTTGGGAATTTGTGGTTGTAGTTTGCGAGTGGTTGTGAGAAAACAGTAGTGGTATTGCATGCATGATAAAAAATATTTCAAGGTCAAATATTGCATTAATAACAAATGCAAGTGCATTCTAATCACTAATCTAATCTAATCTAATTCTAATTACTCTGGTATATGTAAATAATTTTTTAAAAAATAATTTTTCTTTCTTTTCTTTTCTGTTTTTTTTCTTTTTGTCTTTTCTTTTCCTGAATATGTATTACTTTGTTTGTAAATCAGTTAGTATTAAAAATCAATCAATCAATCAATATTTAGAAAAATAGTTTCAAAATTACACTCATATATTTTCAAAAACAAAAAAACAATAAGTTGTTTTTGTGTGCCTTCAAGACATTTTTGACTTGGTAACCTTAAGGCAAGCCTACAATGGGGTTTTCTTGGCAAGGTTTATTCAGAGAAGGTTTGCCATTGCCTTACTCTGAGGCTGAGAGAGTATGAGTGCCCAAGATCAAAAGTGGGTTTCCATGGCCAAATGGGAATTCAAACGCAGATTTCCTGAGCTACAGTCCAACACTCAACCACTACACCACACTGGCTCTCAATTTTAAAATAGGTACTAACATAAAATAATCAGAACACATAAAATTAGGAGTAGTTAGAGATCCAGCATGGTGTAGTGGTTTGAGCATTAGACTACAACCCTAGAGGCCAGGGCTTGATTCATCACTCAGCCATGGAAATGCACTGTGTGACCTTGGCCATGTCACATACTCTCAGCCCCACAAAACTCCATGATAGGTTTGCCTAAAAGTTGCCATAAGTCAAAAATGACTTGAAGGCACACAACAGCAACAAACATGGGTGGAAACCAACAGAAAATGATCAGAACACATAAAATCAATGGGAAGGAAATGTATCTAAAGTAAGAGCAAAATAAGTGTTGTGTGTTTTGCTTACTTTTGAAAGCCCTACATGGGACTCATCCATCCTGTCTACACAATCCTCACTGGGTGAGGAAACAGGGCTACCTCTGCCATGCTGTATTCCATTCTACTTTGCTTTCCATTGAAGGCTGTTATATAAATATATTATTGTTATATTATCTGTAAATATTTTATTTTTAAAGAAACAAGCTAAGGATCAGTAATGACTAAACCAAAGTATAGTAAGTGCTTCAGATACACAAAATTACAAAATAAAATACAAAATTACAAATAAAACACAAAATTATATGAGGAACTAAAAGCACAAGCTTCAGTATGTGTATTACCTGTATGTGAACATGGCTGTTGTCACCAAAGGGTATTTGTCAAGGGTGCCTGCACTTTTCACAGAATATTATAGCAGAGATTAGACAGGCTTAAAGGGATCTATTGGCTTGGAAGATAGTCAACCAGAAAGAGAGCGAAGCCCTGATTAAGTTTTCAATTTTGTATCTGAGTATTTATGGAGATAAGAGAAAGAGATCACATATTTTCCTTTGAAAACTAGTAGACTTCTTCTGACAAGGCTGAGAAGAGAGCGGGGCTTTTTGAAGGGGGTGCAGTGTTGCTATAGTTGTTTCTGCATTATCAGAGCTTATGGAAGGGAGGAGAGTTTGTCTTTAGCTGTTTGGGTAACCTATATGAACCTTTGCTTTGAGCCATGCCTTTGGCTTCCCCCCAGGGTAAGAGGTATACACAAGTGTCTGGGTCATGGTGGTTTCCAGAAAGCACATACTATATGGGCTGTAGCTCAGCCTGTCTTTGTTAGGAAAGAACTGCTGCATCCATTTCACCACATAAGTATAAAGTCAGAGGAACTTACTGTCTTCATCATTGCTACTTGTTTGTTTACATTGTTGATCTTTCTTTACATTTCCTATTCCTTCATCTGAATAGTTGGCCAGACATGTGGGTTTCATAATCCCCGTTCAGATGTTTGAAGAACTGAATAAATTAAATGTGTGATTGGAGAGCATGGTAGCCCCTTTCTTTCCATATATGAAGGCTGACTTGTTGAAGAGGAGAGTCTCCTTGATGCATGGAGACTCCTGGGAACACTGAATGGTTTGAATTGTGTACAGAGCTTCCACATTTAGAGGAGGCTGTCCTGTTCAGAAGATAACCCTCTACATTTGGAATGTGAAAGAAAGAGACAGGGCTAGCAGGTTGAAGTTGCAGGAAGCAAGAGAAACGTTGCCCTTGTGTCAGCCAAGTTAGCCGATTTGTTCTCCTTATGATCTGGCAGATATCCTCAATGAACTCTTCCAGAGGGAAAACCGTGTGTTGCACTACTGGACAATGAGAAAAAGACGCCTTGACCAATGTCAGCAGTACGTGGTCTTTGAAAGAAGTGCCAAACAGGTCAGAGCCTGTATTTTAAACAGTCCTTTTCTTCTCATATATTTGGAGTAGAATGCACATATCTGCTTATGAGTCTTCTCCCAACAGGCAACCAAGAAGCAAGCAACAGCAGGTTTTGTTTATTCTTACAGGCTGTGCTTTAAAAAAAATGTCTCTCTTCTCCACTATGATAACACTCAGTTCATCTCTACGTGTTTAACCTTTATTTCTTTGGTGCTTTAAGGAGCTTCAGTCAGCATAATATTGTTTGCAAGGTCATGTTATGTGAAATATTGAATTTACCAGTACATTCACAGGTTTAAACAACTTGCTTTTAAAATACAGTTAACTGCATAACTGTAGTCCAGTAGGATAAAGATGAAAAAACATGCTTGGGATTCAGATAGCCAGGTACAAATCACCTTGTCCCCTGAAGTGATTCAGATCCTCTCTTTCCAGTTCAGTCCCTGATCTCTTGTAAATAGCCAGTCATGTGGGATGCAGAGAGGTGGAAAGCATCTGGCATCCTATGTAGCACAAGGGAACAGCAGTTGAAATGGAACGTTACTGGACCTTCTTCACCTCTGTATATCTCTGAAAGCATTGTAAACCAGGGCTGGGGAACCTGTGGCCTTTCAGATATTGTTGGTCCCCAGTTCCAGTCAGCGCCCGCCAGCATAGGCTGTGCTGCGGGGTGATGGGAGCAGTACTTCATCAACATCTGAAGGGTTCCCGTTCCTTCTCTAGACATATCTACAGGTTTTTGGCCCCAGAGCTATGTGTGTGTTAGGTTGTTTTTTAAAAAAAATCCGAGCATGGTTAATACCAAATACTAGGCACTGAAGAGTAGAGTAGAAGGACATCTTTAAGAGTTCAATAGAACTTAGGAAGTAATTGGAAAGCCTTTCTAGAAAAACAGTGCTTGGAAAAATTAAAGATTTTAGGCAGAGATGGCAGTTTGCTTTTCTTCTTGATTAAGGACTGCAGTAGTAATGTGAGCTCTCAAGAGAATTTAGGTGACAGAATGTATAGGAAAGTGATCCCGTAATGGGGGCTAGGCTAGGCTCTGATATGCTATTTTGTGTTGCATTTGTGGTAGTAGAACATTTCCAGAAGCACTGCATGTGTCAGGAAAGAGAATGAAAGGAGGGCAGCATGTAAGCAGGGCCGTTGGTGACCAGGGTGGGTGGGCAAGAGACAGGGCTTGCCCAGCCACTAGACCAGTTTTGCTCAAGCTTTTTACCCTGGAGGGACCCTTGAAATAAATTTCTGGTCCCAGGGAAATGGGGCATAAAAATTACTATATCTGCAACTCAAAAAAAAGTTCTTTTTCCCCAATCACAATCTCCTGTTCTCCCTAGTGACTTCTCATAGAACCCTGGGGTTCTAGAGAACCCTAGTTGAGGAAAACCTGGCGTTAGACATATGCCTTGGGCTGGGCACTGCTCTGAGGGGGAATATAGGTTGATTGGCTGAGATGACTGCCAGTCACACCAATCTTGCATGCCTTGATAATGCCGCCAACCGAACTGCAAGATTCTATGCGGCAACAATGTGGCAGATAAAAAGGGAGAGAAAAAAGAGGGAAAGGCAGGGAGAGGAAGAGAGGAGGGAGTTTATTGGGGTTAGGGGCAAGACAACCTGTTCATTGGGTGGCTAGGTAGGGAAGGTGCTGGGTGTATGAGAATTTATCAGCAAAATTGTTGGTTAAGGTGTTCCAGAACCTGTTGTTTTTGTCAAGATTGGAACTTTAATATATCTTCATGCTACCCCTTTGTGGTAGGTTTGCATAGATACAAATTACCGACTGCATCTGAAATAATTTGCACCTTGTTCCAGTTGTACTTCCACTAGGATGGTCCACTTTGAAAATTCCAGTGGTGTCTCTGAAAGATCCCTAAAACTGTAAATTTCGAGAGGTCATGAAGATTCTTTGGTAGAGATTGTTAGGAGGGTCCCTTGTTTAGAAGCTGTTGCTATAAATCTAGGTTGAAAAGCTATTCGAATATGTAGTACAAATAACGATGTTATGTATTCGTCAATGGATATATATTAGGTTTTCTGAAAATCTAATACTGTATAGATATTTGTAATTGATGGTGAGATTGGTGAGCACACGAGAGAGAGCCTTCTCAGTTCCTGCTCCTAGACTGTGGAATTCCTTGGCATGGAAGGTCCAGTTAGCCCCATCCCTGCTCTTTCTTCACTGTCAGGTTAAAAAATTATTATTTAGGCGGGCATTTGATTGATTTTTATTGTATAGCAGAATATTGTTTAAGATGATGTGCTCTATTTTTATATTTTGTATGTTTTTAATTAAGTTCTAAATCTATTTTAAAACTATTTTTAATCGAACTGACATTTAGTTGTTTTCTAATGTTTGTATAGTACATTTTTAGTTAAACTTTTATTTTAATTTTTGTAAGCTACCTTGGGTCCAAGGATGTAAATTGAATAACTGACTGAGTGGCTGCATGAATGTAGTAGCTTGAATACAGCTTTAAGAACTCTTTCCATTTGCATACAGACAAGACATTGATTAAAACATTAGAAGACCAAAACAGCAAAATATGCAAATAGAGAAGAGAAAGCATCTGGGGAAAATAGTGGGAGATCAGTCTTTTTCCAGGCAATAACAGTTGAAGAAGGAGAATGTTTTCAAACCCCTTCCCCTTACTTTAAATGAAGTCAGATCTTCATAGATATTCTCTTTTGTCTGATTTTTTGGGTAATAAGCCATATTTTACTGAGCTGCTGAGATAGATCAGTCTAAAAAGGTGCTGATTTGTTCTCGGTGTTCTCCTGCTGTTTCATTTTTGTGAAATTGTGTTGTTGAACATTGCAGCTCTCAAAAAATTACTGTTTTTTAAGTTCAGTTTAGTTGGTAGACATTCTAGTGTATAATCTCCAGTGGCTCATATACAGCTTCATTCACATGATAAAAAGCCTTCTAAAACCTAAAGTCTTTCTATAAAGTTCTCAGAAATGTTAAACTCTGTTTTCTTTCCCTTCACATCTAAATATTTCTTCTTTGAAATTAGCTCAATATTTATTTTGTAAATGCTATACAGTCCTCTCTCCATGTTTGCGGGTTTCACCTTTGCAAACTTGATTATTTGCAAGCATATGTGCCTCCCCTCCCATTCCCTTCCTCCTATTCCCATGCATTTTGCCCCAGCACAGAGAACTCACACCAAGGCAAAACAGAAGGGAATGGGGGGTGAAGGAAAGCTTGTGCACGCCGTCCTTTCCCCCTCCAGAGCTCCCTCTGCCATTCCTATGCATTTTGCACAGAAGACTCACGCTGAGGCAAAATGGAAAGGAATGGGGGGTACGGCTCGCACAACTTCTCCACACCGAGGTAAAATGCATAGGTATGGCATCGGGTATGGAGGGGGGAAGGAAGGCTCGCATGAGCCTTCCCCCACTCCCATTCCCTTCTGTTTTTGCATGGAATGGGGAGGGGAAGCCCCAGAAGGGAATGCAGGTGGGAGTTATTTGTGGTTTTTCCACTTTCTCAAGGGTTCTGTCTCCTGAACCCTTGCAGAGGTGGAGGGACTACTGCGATTATCTTATCCATCTTGAACCATGCACCATCTCAGCAATGACTATCACTGCAGTCCCAAACATGTTTACTGAGAAGTAAGGCTCATTCTATTTTGTGACAGTTACCAAGAAGTATATTCATCTAAAATTGTGGCCCCAAATTTTTGATGCTTCAGAAATGTACGATCAAGAACAAGAATACTTTACCAGAATTTTGAATGGGAATTGTGTATGTGGGAAATATCTGAGTTGTCTTTATTGAAATACTTAGAAAATTGAATACCTGGGAAATACTCTTGATCCTTTACTGAAATATTGTGTTTATCTCTTACTTTTGGATTGCCTCCTTAGGCCCTTGAGTGGATCCATGACAATGGAGAATTTTATTTATCTACGCACACTTCCACAGGCTCCAGTATCCAGCATACACAAGAGCTATTGAAGGAGCATGAAGAATTCCAGATTACAGCAAAAGTAATTGAATTAGAGCTTATATTCCGTAACCTTTGTCCTCTGTGTGTTGTACCTCTTTTTATTGTTGGTATAAGTGCACTGCATTAACAGTCTTCAGAAACAGTAGTGTGGCTGTCAGATTGGCTCAAGAGTGATCACACGAGAGAAGGGCAACAATAAGAACAGAAAAATAACCCACCCAAAGTGCTGAGAAGCACACAGTTAGGATAACTGAGTCACTGAACTCTGGTCCATACACAAAAAACCTGTATGCATTTTACAAATTTGAGTGGCAATCCATGTGCTGTTGAAACAGGAGATAAAATGTAGAATCTTTTAAAGTAACAGATTGACAGAAACTGAATGAGAGAAAGCAGAATGCCTAAAATACATAAGAGGGAGACTTAGAAAAAACAAAACATAGCTGGAGGAAACAAAATCAAAATCAGATTTCTTCATTTTTTCCAGCTTGTTGCTTGTTTTTGTTTTTGTTGTTTTGAAAACCGGAAGATTTGGTCAACTAGCTATGTAATAGTCAACAGGGCGTTTGATATCTAAGCTAAGGAACCAAAGTCTTTGTAAGTAGTGTACTCCAAGGTTCTTGTACTTGTAGAGTCCATGTTGCCCTGTTCAACTTAGTTCTGGTATCCAAAAATGGATGTGTATTAAGGCAGTGGTTCCCAATCTTTTTTCACTTTCTTACGTCTTGGCAGCCTGTTTGCATAAATGGTACCTTTCATATTAGCAAAATGCTTGTAATTAGTATAGTTGCTGTTATTTCAAATTCCACTGATCCATAATACAGAAATACATGAATTGAAAAATTAATTTAAAACTTAAAACAATGACAAAAAGAAGAGACATAGAGAAGACCCACAAGAACTCACTCATTGAACACTGCTCACAGGACTGGCTGAGGTGCCTGCTTATGTATACACCAGTAGCAATGTGACAGTACTTGAATATTTACAAAGTGGAGAAGAATGAAAGCTGAGCCCAAGGGGTACACTGGCAAGCATGCACACCCTAGTAGCATGTTCGCAAGACATTGTTTAGGGAATAACAAAGCAAGGGAACAAGTCTTTTCTCGACGTTAAATAATGAAGGGAACCCATTCTGCCCACTCATCATAATGTCAAATTCATCGTATTAATCAGTTAATTTCACAACTTTTGACTTGTCTTACACAGTTGACCTGTGTGCCTTTTTCTGCCCTTATTCAGTATTTTTCATGTGCCTCAAATGTCCTGATTTATACCCTTGGGGTACACATACTATATTAGGGCCATAAGTCACATTATCATGAGAGGAATGCAGTAACATATTTCACTCCTGGAATAACCAGAATAAAGTAGTCATCACTAGTTTGCTTGAAGAAATCCAGAATCCAAAGAAGAAACTGTACTTGATAAGGAAATTATTTTTGTCAGTTCTGATATTGGTGAGCACCTTTTGAGGAGTGCTCAGTAGCACTCCTCACTGTTTATAAAATGGGAGGGTGAACATCAGCTCTAGTTATGCGACCAGATCACATGTGAGAGTCACTCTGATTTTCCCTGCTTTATTTCTCCACCGTATGCGACTGCATGGAGAAACTTGTTTATAAACACTTCAGCACAGACGGCTGATATTTCTGTTTCTGTGGTGACTGGTGAAATATGAAAGTATTTTAATCAGTTGTATGCAATTATTATGTGCAAATCTATGATGCTATATCTAAAAGCAAAAGCAACTTCCCGCTATTTGCGTTATGTTTTCTGGTTTTAATTCTTGAAATTTAGGCTAGGTAGGATGAGAATAAAAGAAGTAGGGGGGATTCATGAAACAATCACATGTGATCAACAGGAGGTCAGACTTTGGGGATTATGCAGAACTCTAGATAGCTGCAGAGAAGTATGGGGTGCTAACTGTGAAGAACCCTTCTCTCTCACTGCTGCCACATGGCAGGTTTACTGATATCTTAACCAACTTTCCTCTGCTACCTTGAGGACTAGAAATGCAAGTTTCAGTTATTTAATTTGAGAAGTTTATGAGCAGTCTGATAAATTGGTTTAGGAGTACAGTAAAACAGATTTCCTAGAAAAATCCTGATGCTCATTTTCCTCCCTGGCAGAATCCCCAGAGCTGGAAGATCAGAAATTCCAAGTTCCTCTTTCTCAAGTTGATAATATGATTTCATATAATACATCTAGGCAAGATTTTTGCTGGTGTTTTTGAACCAAAAAAAGCTGTGAGTGCCTAATGAGAAGAGTCATCATCTGTCTGATAAACAGCTTGAAAGGACTTTTGTTAGTTTACGGTTAGTGCGAGGATCTGCCCTTCTTGCTACCTTCCTCTCTTTTGTGTTTCCCACAGCAAACCAAAGAGAGGGTGAAGCTGTTGATCCAGCTAGCGGATGGCTTTTGTGAAAAGGGCCATGCCCATGCAGCAGAGATTAAAAAATGTGTCACAGCTGTGGACAAGAGATACAGGGACTTTTCTCTGCGTATGGAAAAATATAGGACCTCTTTAGAGAAAGCCCTGGGGATCTCTTCAGATTCCAATAAATCGGTGAGTGATGGGTCTCCCCCCTCCACCTTTTCTGCTTATAGAAATGAAGCTTAAGCTCCTTTCTAGACAGCAGCCTTTTTTTGTCTTCGCCTTCTCTCCACTGATTCTATTGTCTCTCCCTACCCTCACCCTGCTTTTCTTAATTCAGAGTAAAAGCCTACAGCTGGATATAATCCCAGCCAGTGTTCCTGGGTCAGAGGTGAAATTACGAGATGCTGCTCATGAGCTCAATGAAGAAAAGAGGAAGTCTGCCCGCAGGAAAGAGTAAGGCTGTTTTTCTCTCTGTAGACCTTTTTGTGCATGGTTTTACTTCATGTGTGGTATTTGTTTTTCCTTTGTGTTTTTCTGCTTGTCAGGAAAGGCTGTAAATGTCAAAAAGGCAAGCGTTCTCTCTCCCCTCCCCCCCCCCCGAGAGAAAGAGCGAGCCTATTTTTAATGCAGATTAAATTATATAGGCAGGCACCTATATAAGTAGTAAATTCTAGTACTGTTCACACAAACATTACATATATAAATATATAAATAGAATATATATAAACATATAAATAGAACATCAGTGACCAATAATGATGCCCGGAAGAGGGTAAAAAAGAAGAAGCCTGGGACGCAAAATTTACACTTTAAAAAACTGACAAAAGACCAACATCCACAAACCCTGAAGATGTCCTGTTCTGAACACACACTTCATGCTTTTTGTATTCTCTTTTTAAAATAGTCTGTGGATGTACTTTTGTAAGTTTTCATTTTATTGCTGCCATAATATATACGTAAAGGTGCCAGATGCTGTCTCGTCTTGGAAGTTAAGCAAGATCAGCCCTGTTTAGTACTTGGAGGGGAGACCACCAACAAATACTAGGTGCTGTAAACTATATTTCAGAGGAAAGAACTGGCAAAGCCACCTCTGAGTATTCCTTGTTGAAAAAAACCATATGAAATTCACTAGGTCACCATAAGTTGACAGGTGACTTGAAGATATATACACACAAACATACAATATACAGTTTACATTAGCACTGAAGACATATATGTATCTATATTCAAAGAAATTGCTATGTTAGTCAATTAAAAGGAAAGAGGAAAAACCATACATAAAAAGTTAAAACAGGAGGTCAGAAAGAGTAAATCTGTTTGCCTGAAAGGTAGATTACTAGATTACTTTCCTATTTCCCATGCATTTATCCTTTCTAATGTATACTTAGATATTTCATCCCAAATCTGTCTTAATGTACATTGTGAGGTTATAGGCTTTTGCTTCAGGGAATCTTTTTCTGTCTTGACAATTAGGAGCACACTGCAATTTTATTGGTGCTTCTTATGCAAGCTGTTCTCACTTCAGACCTTTTTAAAACTAACGTATCTGATGGCTTCCAAAAATAACATCAAATATGCCTATGGATCATGAGCAAGACAGCCAGCATGGGATACTGGTTGAACTGCTGGATTAGGATTCCAGGAGACCAGGGTAAAAATCCGTGTTGAGCCATGGAAACCCACTGGGTGGCCTTCAGCAAGTCACACTCTCTCAGCCTCAGAGGAAGGCAGGGGCAATTCTCCTCTGTACAGATCTTGGCATGAAAATCCTATTCTATGTTCACCATGAACTGGAGTAAGCTTGAAGGCACATGACAACAAATCATGAACAAAACAGAGGAGAAGAAATGTGCAGCTTTTTATGGTTTAGTATTTTTGTAGTGGATTTTCAGTTTTTTTTCTGTATTACCATATAAAAATTATGTGATATAGAGCATAAAAATCCAGTGCTAAACAGTATTTGCTTTATACAATAAAGCATGGGGGCATATAAACTCAGCCCACCAGATGATGTAAAGAGTTCATCTCTCAGCAGGCTTGATGAGGCCAGGGATTAGGTACAATGAGAATAGTGAGTCAATAACATGGGAGGGCACATTATTCCCACCCTGCTATAAAGCAGTGACAAAGCAAGAGGAGAGAAAGGTTTACTTGTGTGTTAATACTTATTTGATTAAAATGCAGAGGCTAATACTGACTCTCTTTCTTAAAATCCGTGTTCTTATTGATGTGAGAGCATACGCCATTCATGCTTTTCTCTTGCTCTCTAAATTTCCTTACTGTATAATTATTCCGATATTTCAGTTCTCTTGAAATTATGGATGATATTGGACTTCCCTGAAGGGCCAATGTGGATAGTGATTTGAACGTTGGACTAGGACTCTGGAGACCAGAGTTCAAATCCCTACTCAGCCATGGAAGCCCACTGAGTGACACCTTGGGCAAATCACACTCACTCAGCCTCAGAGGAAGGCAAAGGCAAAGCCCTTCTGAACAAATCTTGCCAAGAAAACCCCATGTTAGGATCACTATAAGTCAGAAATGACTTGAAGGCACGCAGCAACAACAGCAGCAACAACGACAATATTGGACTTCCCAAAAATATTTTATTCCAGTCAAGCATCTCCTATAATTTTGTATGGTTCCTGTTAGATAGTCAACAAGGTTTTCACTAGAAGAAAGGAAATCATATTCTGATGAGAGAGGCTGATGTGTGATGATAATTCTAACTGGCTAATGTTGTGTGTCTTCTTGTTTCAAAGGTTCATTATGGCTGAGCTTATCCAGACAGAAAAGGCTTACGTAAGAGACCTCCGGGAATGTATGGATGTAAGTGTTTCTCTAAAATCCAATTGATATGCATGTGTGTTGGGATGGAGGGCTTTCTTGTAGAATTTTTGTATTATCGAATGTTATGCTTTGAAGAGGCTGGCCAAATGGCGCTGTATCGTATCTTGAGCTGGCTTGTGGGTTGAGCAATTGACACAGTGCTGAGTTGATCCACTTCTTGTTTTGCTATTGTAAAATTCCTTCGTTGACCAGACAAGGCCTCATTTTGGAGCACTGTAAACTGACTATTGCTTTTGTGTAGGCTTTGGTGTTTTGTCAAAAGGGGTGATCTGCAGTTAATTCTTCCATTGTGCTTATCGCACATTCGAGAGCCCGTTCATTTTTTTTTAACAGAAATTCCTGATCATTGTTAAAACTACAGGGAAGTCATATTCTGTAGCTGTTGGTATTTAAATTGTAACTTTATATTTTACCCTGCTGTGCCTGTTGTAGGGATTTTGTATTTACAAGATCACAAGAAGCTTTTCAGGTTTCTTTTTAAAAACCTAAAGTGGTCATATGTGGGATTCTAAATAAATTCATGGCTCACCGCTTTGTCTTGTCCTTTTGACCAGACGTATCTGTGGGAAATGACAAGTGGTGTTGAGGAAATCCCTCCTGGTATTGTCAACAAAGAGCATATCATCTTTGGAAACATGCAGGAGATCTACGAATTTCATAATAAGTGAGTAACAGTATCAGCCATGTGGAAGATGCTAATATAGCCTGGTTGATCACATTTTGGCACCTGTAAACTAACATGTAGTTTAATTTTAGCAGAACAAAAATGTATGTAGAATTAGTATGGAAAGAATATTCAAATGCTCAAGGGAAAAACAAGAAAGAGGCTTTTTGAGCGTCTGAGACCTCCAACAAGGGGGAATCATCTTCAAGCTTCCTCAGATATACTTGCTCCTGCAAACTAATGAGATGATAACTTGTTTCTAATTTGCAAGATGATAGATGCAGGAAGGGTTTTGTAGGAATTTTGATGGCAGGTTTGCTACATGGGATGTGGATACAGTGAGTTGTAATCAGTGGATGTTTTGCGCTAGCAGGAAGCATTTCCACTTGGGCAAGGTGAGGTACCCATTTTTGCCCGTCTTTCCCACCCAGTATTCATCTGTTCTTCCTGAAAAAGTTGCTCCTTGAGGTAGGGAAATACTTTGGAACAGTATGGAATAGAGGTTCACAGAAAGCTTCAGTGGGAAATGTAAGAAAGTGGCAGGAATTATGTGTTTTGCCTTAAACATGTGGAAGTATTTTCAAAGCCATCACTGGATAAATCCCATAGTAACACACTTAGTGAGTTTGAGTTAAGCATTTAAATGAAATGTTGTAGTCAATAGATGTACAGAGCCATAAGTATTGAGAGGAAAAAGCTCTTCTTGAAATGTCTCATGGCTATATGACTTGGCTGAAGTTGAGCATCTTTAATTTGTATTGGCCTGTATTCAACCTGATTTTGATTTTCCTGTTGCAATCAATATTTTGTTTTTATTATTTACAGGCATGAGGGGGCAGGAGTTTTAATGAGAACAGGGCAGATGGAGTGGGAAGATTTACCTCTTCCAGTCTCATTTTGTTTAAAACCAAAATCCCGCACTACACTGCTGTGTAGCTAGAACATGTAGGGGAAAAATCTCATTGATATTATTGGAAACCAAGTGTAGTCAGTATTAATTCTGATTGCATTAGAGAGGAAAGAACTAATTCTGCAGGGATAAGCCTTTGGGTATCCTAATGAAAATCTAGCAAAAAGTATGCCTGTGTGTGAATGATTGTTTGATTTTATTACATCTTTCCATTTTACAGTATATTCTTGAAAGAGCTGGAAAAATACGAGCAGCTACCTGAAGATGTTGGTCACTGTTTTGTAACTTGGGTAAGAGCATATTTTTATGTGTCAGGTAATCAGTTGTGAATGTTTGAATACTCTGTAAAGTTGTGGTCCCTCTTCTCTGAAAAATAGAGTGTAGGTGGGATCAGAGAAATGATTTCTGCATAAGAAGAAACTGAAGGACTCCACATCTTAGGAAAAACATAACGTAAACAGTGAATCATAGGCAATACATTGTTGCTTGCAGTTTGCGATTAGGAACCTTACGTTTCAGTTTTATATTAAACACTTAAAATGAACCAGCTGTGCCCTTTCAGGTGTTGTTGGACTGCAGTTCCCATCATCCCTACCCAGGATAGCAAGTGGTGAGGGATGGTGGGAGCTGAGGTCCATCAACAATCTAGAAGATTTCACTTTGTCCGATTCTATTATAGAAAGTGAAATCAGTGTGTCGTCTTATTAGTATGAGGTTTGGGCACTCATGACTGAACCTTAGAATTTATTGTTGCAGAACTGCATAATTGTTAGCAGTTCCAGCTATTTCTGTCAGACAGTCTCACATCAGACAAGCTCACATCTGGCAGCCTCTGAGTGTATACATCTCAGATGGCGTAATTCAGTTTAGCTTTGCATATGGCTGTTGTTCTCCATTTCTTTCTTCCCCTTTCATTGCTTTTATCCTTACTCTTGTATGTTTGTCCCCATATCTGTCTAATTAGAATAAGGATATGATATTCTGCAAGGTAACATTTTTAAGTAGATGTAACATTTTGTAAAAAGTTTTTGTTTGTGTGTATGTGTTTGCAGGCAGACAAGTTCCAAATGTATGTGACTTACTGCAAGAACAAGCCAGACTCCACCCAGTTGATACTGGAACATGCTGGTGCTTACTTTGATGTGAGTATAGGATTCCTGTGCTTAGATTAAATCTTTTGACCTTTGGGAAGTGTGTTCATGGACATAGTGTGTGCATTTCCGTACACGCGCACATACATTCTCATCTGAGGCAGAAATTCATATTCCGCTTAGAGGCAGCAATGTGGGATACGTTGATACTTCATTGAAAAGGACAGTGTTACTTAACATACTTACCATTCCTTGACTCCTTATGTAGTCCATGGTTCCATCCTGGGGAATGCTGGGGCTTGTACTGGAGTATTCTGGCTGAGAATTCTAAATGCCCCTCTGTAAACTGCCAGTCCCAGGGCTCCATGGGAGGGAACCATGGCAATTAAATTGAAATAACAGCATTATAATTGTGTAGTGTGAGTGAGCCCCTAGTTAGCCACAGAAAATCTTTACCTGAGGAAAACTGGCTGGTGTACATTCCATGCTAAAATAGATTTTTTAAAAAAAAAATCAAAATTGCTCTCCAGAATCTTTGGTAAGGTTTCTGTAGGGCACACATAGCACCAAGAAATAGTCAGTTACATCATTTTAGAATAGAAATAGCTTTTTTAAAAAAATGGGCCTACCTTAAAAGTCCCTGTTTAAATTGGGATATATTGTAGTTTAAGTTAGTTTGTTTAGCTCAATTAGAGTAGGCCCATTAAATTAATGAAATTCACATTAGTGTTGATTTAGCAAGCTTCATTTGAGTCACGAGACCTACTCAAGGTAGGAGTGACAGTTAAGCAACTTTGCATATTTTCTTAGTTTACATAGGCACTAGTGAGTCATGGAAGTGGGGGATAACCTATCCACAGCAATCCTGCTTAAGTCACTCTGTGCCCTGGAAATTTCATCAGACATGATCCTGTCCCTCTCCCACAAGATTCCTCCTTCACGCCCCAATATAGAATAACTGGCCACAGTAAGGAAGACCCTTTGGATCAGGATATTAAGTCAAGGGTTTATCCTATACACAAGTAATTCCACACTGCTTGATCCTTTTTGTAAGACTGGATTAGCGTTGAGCATCAGTACACATAACAAATGAGATTACAACTTTCAGGTGACCATGGTGTTTTTGTTTCTGTCTTTGTCTTGTATTACTTAAAGCTGACTTTCCAGTTATACTTAACTCTGCTTCAAACACATAAAAAATATCCAACAAACAACAGATGGCTATCTGCTGTAGTTGCAGCAGTTTAGTGACCATTGCTGTTGGTATGAAGGTAGCGGAGGTCAAAGGCACATATGGGATTCTGATGTCATGCTTGATGTCACAAACAGGATAAGCTGCAGATCTTGGCAGAGTGATAGGCACTTAACGTAGCTTCACGCTGTCAAGGTGGATCTTTGTGAAAGGTGTTGAGAAGGTATTTTTTGGAGAGTTTATGCTGAATAAGATTTGTGGTAAACCTCCATACTCTTAAGTGTGTTCTTCCAGTCTTAACTGGAAGAACAAATCTACTTCTGTTGGCACCAACTACTCAAAGGATATGATGGAAAATGTACACATGTTTCAAGTAAGATTATGTTCTGAATTTTGTAACTTGCTCTAGCTAGCATAGCATATGGAGCTTTACTGTATAAAGCCCATAGCCAGTGTGGCACACACAGAGAGCGGAGTAGAATAAACACCCAACTTGTGGGATTTAGGGCGTCTGCAGCACACTACTTAACCATAAACTGTGTCACAGGACAAGGATGTTCTTTGTAAGGTTCCTGAAGTAGTTAATCCTACCTTAATTTGTGCTGCCTTGTGATAGCAGGATTGGCAACAATTGTCATGGATTGCAAGAGGCATCCAAAAGAATCTTTTTAAAAAATAATCCTGATAAATCTCACTTGAGCAGATCTATTTTTGTGGGTTTTTTAACCTACAAAGCTTTCTGTGGGGAGGGAAACGTGGTGAAATTAATACAAAATGAGTACAAATCATTTATTTCCTGTACAATTCGTTTTATGTGGCATTTCAGTGATGCTATGAGCTGTAACTTGTACAGGGCTGTTAATATATAGCAATAGTTGATCCACATCTGTATTCTTAAGGGCCAGCTGACAGTGATCCAGTCCTAGAGGTTTGCTTTGACACATAATTTGCCACTCCTTCTTATGGTTGCTTAAGATAGCTGTTGGCCATCTCTCTGCGTGTCTCCCCTTCTACACACACACACAGATGGCAACTCGCTAAAGCAGGAATTCTAAATAAGATAACAGCTCTGTGTACTTCGGTAACTCCTTAAATTAGGGGTAGGCAAAATTGGTCCCCAGATGGTAACTGGATTCCCATTGGCTGTAGACAGCATAGTCAGTGGTGAGGTACGGTGGATGTTGCAGTCCCTCTTTGCCATTTTGTAAATGTTCAGCTAGTAATTGCATGTACTTTGTCTGGTCATTCTCTTCATAAAAAGGAGCCGGAAAAATCATTCATATTCACTACAGTACTTCTCAGCTCAGTACCCTAATTTAAATATTTCATTAAAAACTTTGGGCTTTGTTGTACACTATAGTCATCATAGAGTAATCTTGGAAGAGGGCGGTAGCCTGTTGTCTTGGTTCTCTTGTTTTTCTTCTATATGGTCTTCTGGGACTGTAATAAATGAGCACCATTGACTGAGCCTTTGTTTTGCTCATTTTTAAATCTGAAGAGACTTGATCAACTCTCTTGTTCATCAGCTTTGTGAGATGTCATATAGATATATTTCAGGGCAGGAACCCAGCTGCAAAATCAGTGCATAATTATTTTTGCTAATTAAACTTTTGGCTTCCTCTCCTGCTTGTGAGTCTTTAAGAAAATAATTTCTCGTCCAGAATCTTAAAACAGAGCTCAGAAAAGTCACCTTTTGGGGACTGTGACGCCGAGAATCCCTGCTCAGCTGGAGTAATTCTAAAAGTTGTTGTGTCCCCCCCCCCCAAAAAAAAGTAGCATCTCCAGAATCTGGCCCAAGTTAGCTGATGGCACTCCTACTCTGGTCAAAAGAACAATTAGCGTATATCTCATGGTAAAATTTCCAGTGACCGAAAAAGCAGGGGCACTGCTTATCACCTTTCCAAGTAGTACTGGAATTATTTCTGTTAGAATTTATACAGCAGCATCATTGTACATGGTGTTTTTAAAGACCATAAGCCAAGGAAAAATGTGGTTTGTGAAAAGGATCCATGCCTGAGGAGTTTATAGCTTAAAATCAGACAATGTGGAGAATCAAGAGAAAAAGGTGAAAAAAATTTGGGGGGAAAGGCCTGAAATATTAAGATTTCTGTCAAAACTGCAGCTGAACGTAACTCAGCTGCTGAATGTAACTACGCTCTGAAAAGCAAGTAGGGTTACAACTGCCCTTGTAATACTGCCCAACTAGCATGATGTCACACTGATAAGAAATTGCTCAGATAGTCTGTTCAGCGAATCTCATTTTCCCATTTTCACATCATGCAAAGTATGGATTTCCGCTGTATACTCTTTGCAATAAGTGACATATTCATGAGCCATAGTATGCTGAGGAAGAAGTATAGCACGGCTTGCAGTCCTGTGCATGCTTGGAATAACCCTCACTGAACTCAGTGGGACTTTGGAATAAATGAGTATATACTCAGGCTGAAAAATATGCAGACTGAAACTAGACATCATAGTATAGAGGCATCTTCAAAGAGACCTGGTCTCATTCTTGACATGGACAGTTGAGCTATAACTGTTCTAGATTTGCTTACAGTTTTCTCTATACATTTTGTTTTAAAATATTTTTGTTTTTGATACAGGAGATACAACAACGGCATGGACTAGCCAATTCAATCTCTTCTTACCTTATCAAACCTGTTCAGAGGATAACAAAATATCAGCTTCTTCTAAAGGTAAATGTCAGTATTCTTTGCACAGGCCCAGTTCTGCAGGATACGCTCAGACACTTTTTTAAAGCTCCTTTGTATGTTGTGAAGAACTCATGTTTTTCTTGCTTAAAAGACAGACTGGGAGCAAGGAGGATCATTTAAAGAACTGTTATGATTGAGAAAAGCAGCATAAAAATATAAATTATGAGATCAGTAATGTCTGGAATATCTATGGTGATTCTTGGAATTCTTCAGCATTTAGAACGTGCATATATGGTATGAAAAGAGAGTACTAATTTGAGGATTCAGTGAAAGTGCTTCATAGGATCTAAAGAATTACACTTTTAAAGTATGCTACTAGAAGTAGGTCTGTGTTTAATAACAAGAAACACAGGAACTGCTTTACTATACAGTCCAGATGCTATTAAAATGCTCATCTGACAAAGACAACTACTGTGCACATTTTACAAGGTGGTGGCAAGATATTATGATATAATTGCATGCAGCACTCACATGTGCCTTATAAATTATCTAACCTAATAGTATGTGAATTCTGGGACAAATGAACCATGCAAGAGGAGGACATAGCTTGTACTCTGACCAGTAACTACAAAGAAGACAGTAACCAGGCTAATCAAATTTGTCAAGGTGTCAGCAACAAAAGCAATGAAGAAGAAGTCACAGAGATTCAGTCATATGAGGCCATAGCCTTTGAAACCAAAGAGGAATATGGATTTATTTTACCCTATTGCTTAGTTCCTCTTGGCATTTGTAGAAATGGATGTGCTTTCTGCAGTATGGTAGAGCTAGAGAAGCACATGCTTAAACAAGTGTATTGCCATTCTTTTTCATTTATATATTGTTCTATTTTTCACGCATTAACTGTTGCTATTAGCTTGCTGTCTTAACCCTGCCCCTTTATGTTGATTTTAATTAAAAATACTGCCAGTCTTCTTCCACACCATTTTCTTCCTCTCTGTAGTCAGCAGCAAAGTGACACTTCTTGATTATATGCTTCACAGAGCAGGGTTTCTGTACACCTGCTCAACAGAGTACCAAGGGACCAAAAAAGCCTATCAAAAGCAATTAAAGGAGCTTGGCAGATGGCAGAAAGTGCACATGAATAACTGGGAAGACTTGAGAGCCTAAACAAGAATGAGACTATCTAGCAAATGAGAATTGTGATGTCCAGGCAGCTTTCCTGTATTGTGCTAAATGCACTTAATTCATCTCTGCTGCTTTCTTTTTAAAAATGTTCCAGTAATACCCAGCAATCTACAGCATTTGGAGGTGAGGTATCATGGGTTTTATGGAAGTACATTAAAAGCCCTTTGAGAAATTGCTGACATCTTTTAAACAAAGGATTCCAGCAGTGTACTTCTGACACTTACACACAGGTTTCATACACAAGGAAGCAAAAACAGTGAGACTTGTTTATAATAAAGCAGTGGAACAGAATTTTAAATGTGCAGTCATTAAACCTTGAATTATTGGCCTCCTGCTACCTGAGTCAGATTCAAATCCATCTGAAGTTGATCCCCAGTCATGATTAGATTCATTTGGGCACATGCCTGCCACCACTCAGAGCAAGCCTTTTTCACCTCCAGTTTTTTTTTTTTTACTTCCCTTAGATGTTGTGGTTGGTATTGAAAAGGAGTGAATGCCTTAATACTGGTCGGGCCCTCTTTGTGGTGCCAGGATTCACAGCATCTGAGTGTTAGGATGATTATGTCATCTGTCATTGCACTCACTGTTCTCTGTTCTTTCTGAGCTTATCTGCAGTAGAGACAGGGAAATCAGTTTTCCAAGCAAGAATATATTGTTGCAAGCTATCCCAATTATAATGGAAAGCATTTGAGGACAGGGATAGTTTGATTTTGAATGAGCAATTTAGACCCATTAACTTCAGAAAAGACCTACTCCACATGGAGATACAAACTGCCAGAGGTGGTTTAGATGAAGACAGTTGCCCCTATTTTGGGACTGTCCTTAATAAGAACTAGCAGCTCAGAATTTACAACTATAGAATTCTAGACTTACTGTAGCCTGACATCAGCCATGTTGGGCTCTACAGTACAGGATTGATTTGCTTCAGGTCTAGATCAGAGGTCAGATAGTTCACCAAACATCAGGTAGATATTCACAACAATAATCTTGACTTTCTTAACCTTTTTCCAGAGATAGCCAGGGAGTAGGATCCATATACATGTATCTGATCTTGTAAACATAAATATAATACATTTTGTTTATGCAGTGGCATATATGAGGGCAGATGATAGTTGTTTATCTCTCCAAATGTGAGTTATAAAATGTTAATATTGTTTACTGTTAGGTTCTGTGTAAGCAACAGAGGGGAGGACAGGTCAACAGAGGAGAGAACAAATTAGACTAAATATTTTCAGGGCCTCCTCTGATAGTGTGCATGCTTGTAGTCAATGTGAAAAGACTGTAATTTAGTTGCAGAACACATGCTTTGCATTTATAAGGTCCCTGGTTTGAGCAGTGGCATGTCTGGCTAAAGGAGGAGTGAGTAACTTCACTGAGTCTGGGCGGCCTTTTAGCCCATCCGCAAACCTCAGGGGGGTACATCCACACTTCATCATGCCCCACATGACATGTTTCCCCATGTCAGAAGGACCTATTACACTTCCTGAAGCTTGAGAAGGGTGATCGGCTATCTGCATTTTGTTCTCCACCCTATCCTTGGTCTTTGTTAGTCCTGAAATAACCTTTCTTGGAAACAAATAACTTCTGGTGTTTTTAAAAGGCTGTCTGGGATCTTACAAAGCTTTTAAATGGCTTTTCTCAGTTACAGAGGTTCTGGGGAGGGGAGTGACTAGCCATTTTCATCCTATTTTTGAAAAATGGTGGGAGGATATCCAGGAAGGCACATGGAGACTTAGGAGAAGGGGGTTGCATTTTCCTACGTGTGAGTTAAATGATTGCAGGTGACATTTACTGAGAAAGAATTCTGCTTGAAGTCCTAGAGAGCCACAACTAGAAGAAACAGTCTGTATAGAAAAGATCTAATAGTGATATGTAATCTAGTGATGATTTTGACTTTTTTGCAGGAGCTGCTTACTTGCTGTGAAGAAGGTAAAGGTGAGATTAAAGATGGGTTGGAAGTGATGCTTAGCGTGCCAAAGCGAGCCAATGATGCCATGCATCTCAGCATGTTGGAAGGTAAGAACACTCTCCTCTGTGGTCTTAATTCTAAGAAATCACCAAAGGGTATGTTTAAGTCAGGTCTGTAAATGACCATTTTCCTGATCTTCTGTGACCCTCCCCTACCCATCCCAAAAGTACAAATAAATAAAAATTTGCACTGAAGGAAGCATGGGGCAAGTGGAACCCCACTGAACCGTTGTTGTTTCTGGTATAAATTGACCTTTATTTCACCCCCCACTTCTGATCAGTGGAGGCTCATGCAGCCAGACACCATAAGCAGGGCCCCATGGTGAAGTCACTAAGGAGGCAGCAGGAAGCACACAGTTCCTTGTGTTAAAACAGAATCTAGGTAGTGTTAAGCTTGTAATTAAATTATGACTTAAATAAAAGGCAAGAAGTGAACTGGAGGATCCTGTTCTGACAAAACAGAAATTATATAGGAACTTCAACAATCAGTTTGATAGATGTTTGTAAGAGTAAAAAAGTGGCTATAGCATATGGATGGATGCATATGCATCTGTAGGAGTTCATTTTTTATTATACAAAGCACTGAAAAGATTTTGACTTTTCTAATCTAGCTTGTTAGATTCTTCCTGGATAATTCCATATTAACTCTTCATTTTAGTCCTCCTATACTGTCTGAAAGGCCATCAAATGTTTGCCACTTTAGAAATATAGCAAGTAATTCAAAATATAGCAGAATATAGCAAAATGTAGTATGTAAGGAAGAATCTGCTGTTTCTGCTCACAGTCGTAATCTGTAGTGAGTCTATAGTGTATAACCTGTTACTTCTACTAGCGGATATTTTCTAAGTGTGGCCTACAAACATGTATAAGAGTTGGTGGAGCCATTACTGCTCTCATATTTAAATAGATATATTGCAATGAGCATAGAACCTAACACAGTCATCTTGTCAAGGAGTGTGTGAACAGGCTTCATGGAATATTCCAGTATTTCTTTTACACAGGTCGGTCTTTTAAACAAACGCTGTTGAGTATTTGCATAGCTGACATGTTGACATCTCAAGTGAAAATATTTCCTTTTAGGAACTGATCTCTAAATCTCCTAATCCAGCTGTTGACACTTACAGCTTTTGATGGATTATGTATTACAATTTATTAAAGAGAGTGATGTCTTAGTGCCATATATTTACGTGTTTTGTTCTGAGAGGCAGGAATGGGCATGATGTAAACATTAGCTTGCCATTTCTTGCCACTTCTGTGTTTTAACATTCTGTTTAATGCTCTCTGTAGGAGAACATAACATAATGCTTAACCTACTTGATCTTTTGGCTTCATCCTTAGTGTAATCTAAATGTCTTTTATGTGAGCTTAACAAATAAAAGAGAGCCATTGTAGTGTAGTGGTTTGAGTGTTGGACTAAAACTCCAACAGACTGGGGTTCAAATCGCTACTCATGGAAATCCACTGGGTGACCTTTGGCTGGTCACATTCTTTCACCCTTAGAAGAAGGCAATAGCAAACCTCCTCCGAATAAATCTCAGATAGAAAGCCCTGTGGCAGAAGCACCAAAAAATTAGAATCAGCTTGAAGGCACATGGTAACAGTAAATAAAAACAACTTCCATTTAATACTAGATATGGTATTTAACTAATCGTGATTTTTTTTTCATGTATTAGTCATTTCAGGCATTGGCCACAGACAAAGATCTAATTATTTACGTATCAGCAGCAGGACTAGCTGAACTATGCAAGCAACACAGGTGGCTGCTTGGTGAAGCAGTATTTTTCAGGAGACTGCTTTAGTAGTAGGTGATCTAGGGTTCCTTTGGATATCTCAGAGATGATAGAACACAGTTCTTCAGTTGTGCTACTGCATGCAGAAGCAAATATGTTGACTCATCTCTTTCTGGTTAGTCTGAGAGTGGGGGCTTTCTGAACAGTCTTCCTGCTCTTGGACTGCATTTAAATACACTAGTTTTCTTCCTACTACTATTTATCGTGTTTGCTGAAAGAGAAACTTGAGGGGCGTTCTTTCTAACTTTTGACCAATGATTTGCTTTTTCATGTTGAAATCTGACCAGCTTCCTCTCCAACCGTAAAGTCAGTATGATGATACCAGTAGTAGCATATTTCAAACCAAAAATTTTGCAATACTGATAGATCTTGAACTTGCTTGCTTAAAAAGACAGCTTGAGGTGTTACTATCCTAGTAGAGAATTTTCTTAGCCCATGTGAGGACAAGCAACTTTTGCATACAAAATTGAATGCTATTGCACTTTTAAAGAGAGACTATCACCATATTACAGCATGGGAAGGCTCTTCGTGTATTGTCTAGTCTGAGCCCTTCCCAGTGCAGGAAATCTGCTATAGCTCCCCTGACAGTTAGCCATCCAACAGCTATACAAAAACCTCCAGTAAAGGAGACTATACCCCCTGTTCCATTTTCAAAGAGGTGGCAACCCTCAGGAAGTTCTTTCTAGCGTTTGGCTGAAAACCACTCTCTTGTTATTTGGACATGTCGGTTTAGATCCTACCCTCTGGAGCAGCAGAAGTTAAATTTGCTGCATCATGTGTATGACAGTCATTCAGATATTTTTGAGGGTGTTATTTTGCCTCTTCTCCTTTTTCTCTCCTAATTCTCAAGGAAGACACTTGAATGGTTTCTTCTTTGAATTGTTGATATCCAAGTATTTTGTTCTATTAGCAATCAGTTAAAAGCTAAATTAATTTTTGATAGTTTTTATTGAGTACTTATAAAGACTATAAAGCATTGTATTAGGAGAGTGGTTTTTCAACTTTCTGCTTTCAGGTAAATCTCTTCTTAAGTCACCTCGTCTGCCAAGAAAAACCTACACATTGCTAGAGAACCGTAGTATATATGACAAAGGATTGTAAGACACGTTGTTGGGTATGTAGAGTCATTTTGAGGCATAGGACACTTCTAATGGGACACACATCTGCTCTGCATAAACTGATAAGCATCATTCAGAACACTCAATAGTCTCCTGCAACTGCTTGTTGGAAGGGAAAATTCACAATGTAAATACATTTTGAGAGAGTTTTTTTCAGTATTGATGATCTTCTCATTAAAGAAACCCCTTAAGAGCTTCTGTGGACATCTATTAAATGTTTGCATCATATTGTGTCATATAATCTTATCTGAGTTTCTTCTTTTCTTCTTTGTGTCTTTGAACTGTACCAATTTGCTTCCTAGGTTTTGATGAGAACATAGAATCTCAGGGAGAGCTTATCCTTCAGGAATCCTTCCAAGTGTGGGATCCTAAGACTCTAATTCGGAAAGGCCGTGAGAGACATCTTTTCCTCTTTGAGATGTCACTGATCTTCAGTAAAGAAGTAAAAGACTCCAGTGGGAGAAGCAAATACATCTACAAGAGCAAATTGTTTGTAAGTTCAATAAATTACAATTCAACTGAATAAACACAGCCAAGTCCAGTTGTTAATTCCAAGCAGATGTTCTCATGCAGGGAACTCTAAAATGGAGCAAGTCACTGCCTTTTCAGGGTTTTCTTAAAGCAAGGTTGGAACACACAACTCTCCAGGTATCGTTGGATTGTAATTCCCAGCAGCCCTATCCAGCATAGCCACCAGTGAGACATACTAGTAACTACATTTCAACATCATCTGGAGGGTTTCATGATTTCCACCTCTGTCTTTAAGTAACTCAGACTTCTTGAAAGTTTGTGACTGATTTAAGAGGTATGTTCAAAAGACTGCCCCTGAAAATGTATACCATTCTTCATGCTAATGCTTCTTGGTTTATCTGATGTAGGGGACTGACTTTTTTCTTCCAATGTACCAGGGACTGGCACCGTATCTGTGCCCAATTGCTAGAATTGTTTGTTTCTTTCCTGAAATTCACCAGGAACCAGCAGCCAGTGACTTCGGATCAGCATCGGTCCACCACTGAGTAGCACTGGTTTATGTTTTTTAACTACAGAAGAGATGAATATCTGCATTGGAAGACAATTTGTGGTTGCTGGAGTACACTAAAAGCTGCTGCCTGAAGTAGACACATGTATCCCTAGCACTGTTCGTCAGCTGTGACCTAGAAACAGCCTACAGTAGACAGAGAAGTATCTCCAGGGCACAGACTGCCAGTCACACCAATTTGCATGAAAGGTTTTGATTGACACAACCAAGCATGATAGATTTTGTCCTAAACCAGGATTTGACCTAGAGATGAAAAGCCTCTTGAACTGGCTCTGATGAACCATGTAAAGTGAGAGTGATCTACAACTGAATGTCAATGGCAGCATGTCAAGGAATAAAATCCAGACGTGTCATCTTTTGGCTTTTGAAATTATTCCAGTGTTCTGCTTCATGTCTGATGTTGTTGAGGGCCTTTCTTTGTCCTGTACAGAGTCACTATTTTTATCCTACAGTATCCTATTTGACATCTGAAACAGAACAGAAAGGCAACAGAGAAGTTAGAACTTTTACCTGGGGCTGGACGATTCTCCTGAAATAACTTTGTAGTAATGGGTTCCACTGGATAAAAACTGGTTGACATCTCATCATACTTAACAGTTTTTAAAAAAAAAAAAAAAAAAATTGTTGTTGTTGTTTTTCAGACATCCTTGGAGAGCCTTACTACAGCACCCCAAGAGGCCATTAATAAAATGAATTGCTTTGGGGGCTCATTGTTGAACCTTGTTTAAACCTGTCCTAAAATGCCAGATAAATCAGCAGCTGCCACTGCTTGATGAATCTTCACATCATAGAGAGTATCAGTTGAGATTAATTAATTAAATATCTTTGCCAAGTTTAGTGAGTTCTGACTTTCCCAGTTTTTCAACCTCTGTCTGCTCACAACATTCAGAAGTAAAGCTAGGATGTTAATTTTTTAAAAAAGGCTATAGTGGCGTTTTGGAGTCTATTGCTAGGCTCATTCTCTGTGTCCCTCAGCATCAGAATATTGCTGCTCGGTTATGGCATGATTCAACATGTCCTTGTATTCATTCTTGTTGGAAGTACTCATTCAATCATTAAAAAATATTGTTAGCTTAGCCAAACCATCAGTCAATGGTCTGTGGTACACTGGGCTTTTAATTTAAGATTATAGCATAGGAGACATTAGAGTTACTTAGGAAGTCTTTAGTGATATTAATGAAGAAGGAAATATGGCTGAAGGCTTGCTGTGAAACATGAATAAAAACCACAAAGCCAGTCAGGAAACAGTCTCAAGCAATTTTTTGTCATGTGTTGATCTCTGGTCTTATTTTTTTCTTAATGACAGGGAATGGCTCAGGATTTAAATCCATTAAAAGTGCCTCTTCAAGTTACAGGATGTTTGGCAGTTCTAAAGTTCATAAAGGAATATGTGCAGCTTTCTCATCCCCCTATCTTATTTGCAGACGTCTGAGTTGGGTGTCACAGAGCACGTGGAGGGTGATCCTTGCAAATTTGCACTGTGGGTTGGAAGGACTCCTACTTCAGACAACAAAATTGTGCTAAAGGTAATTGTGAAAAATTACTCCCAAGTGGTTTACTAATTTTGCTTGTGATCTAAGTGAATTGTCATTTTTGAAACAGTGTTTTTGGAGAAGTTTACCCAGAATTCAGGGGCTCACACATGCTTTGGTGTTCACATACCTCGATGTGAGAAGAGAAGAGTACATGGCAGTCTCCAGAATTTTGGAACATCAGTTTTTAAGAGTAATTTTTATGTCATTTGTTACAATGCTAACTATAACTCATTGCCATTATCTCAGAGGAGGTTGCTCTGCATTACTCATTACGTTGCTTGCTACTTGTCTTAGGATAACCTGAGTAATGGGGAGTGTTTACTGTAACTGTGTGAAACGACTGCAAAACACTGTAACTATGTGAGATGACTTTCTTATATTTTTAACTTTAAAACAGTAGGTCTACTATGCTCAGAACAATGCAGAACTTTGGCTGCATGAAACAGTATTGGTGTAATCCCAACAGGACATTTCTTTTATGGTCTGTTACCCTAAGTATAATTATGTATATTCTGTGTACAGTCTATTGAAAGTTTCTCCAACCCTAGCATTTCTTTTTGGAGGGAACCTTGCCTCTCAGCAGCTCCAATCAGACTGTACAGTCCTTTAAAAGCCCATCTCGGGTCCTCCTACACCAGCCGCTACCTGGCCAGCTAAGGTCTGCTCCACATTCTCAGCACTACAAACCAATTCCAAGTGACCCCCCCCCCCCCGCAACACACACCCAAAGGAGTTGAGGGTTTTTTCCTCAGTGGTTGGGTGTGAGTTGCCTGGCTGGGGAGACATACAGCTAAACATGCCATGTGTAAAAGCCAGAACAAGTATAACAGAGTAGACTAGGTTATGTCATGATCCACTGCCCACTCCAGCAACTACAGCTGGAAACAGAGAGCACATTGGGCTGCTTTGAGTAGCTTGGGACCTTGTTTTAAACTAAAAATTTGAGAAAAACATATTCAGCTACCTCATATAGCTAAAATTGGCAGAAACACTTCCTCCCTTGCTCTCCAAGTGAGTATTACTTGTACCAGAAAGAGCAGTGATTTTACTCGCCAATACATGACTTCTAGATGAAATGACATTCTGTTCATATCCCTTCCCCACCAGAGTAACTCATTGTGAGTGACATTATTGTAACACGTTCGTTTCAAGCTCTGCGGCTCTCTCCCCATGATGGGCAGCAGAGAAACTCCACCAGCACTGGACTGCAATAGTTGAATGCAAATGACTTTACAATAGCTAGTATATAGATGTTTTCTGTGACTTGGCTGCTCTGGCTGTTCTTTCACATTTGTTCATTTGTACAAGGTGTAGCTGAAAGCATTCATGGGTGAATCCATGTTTCTTTAACTGACAGAGTTGTGCAACTAACAGTTCTCATGGACAGTGGTGATGTAAGAGAAGACAGGTATTGCAGTACCTTCTGACAATTTCTTTAATATAAAAAATGTTTAGAGCCTTGAAATATCTCTTCATTGTGGTTGAAATATAGTTTTCCCATGTTTATTGATGTATGCCTTGAAGTTGTTTCCAACTTAACGATGACCCTAAAATGAACCTATCACAGGGTTTTCTGTGGCTGAGAGTATATGACATGCCCCAAGTCACCTAGTGGGTTTCCATGGCCGAGCAGGGAATCAAACCCCGGTCTCCAGGGTCATAGGCCAGCCCTCAAACCACTACATCATGTCTTCCAGCTTATTCATATTAGACCTTAGGTTCCTGATTTGCTCTCAAGATCCCAGGACATTTGTGTGTAATACAAATTACATAACAGTACATGATACAGCGATAGCCAGCATGGTGTAGTTATTTGAGCACTGGACTGTGATCCTGGAGACCAGGGTTCGATTCCCCGCTTGGCCATGGAAATCCACTGGGTGACCTTGGGTGATTCACACACTTTCTGGCCCAGAAAACCCCATGATAGAGTTGCCATAAGTTGGAAACAGCTTGAAGGCACACAACAATATTATGAAGTGGATTGCGGTAAATATAAACCATAAGAATTTGATGAATGAGGACAGTTAGTTTTGTTTCATGCATGTGTTTTACTAGTGGACTTTTCTGCCATTATCTTAAAGGCTTCCAGTATAGAGAACAAGCAAGACTGGATCAAGCACATCAGAGAGGTGATACAAGAGAGAACAATTCATCTCAAAGGAGCTTTAAAAGAGCCAATTCATATTCCCAAAACTGCACCCACAACAAAACAGAAGGGAAGAAGGTTAGTAGAGTCCCAGTCAACTACAAAGAATGGCAAAGTATAACTTTCTAGCTAGCCACTCATGAGATCCATCTTAACTGTGTGGCTGAACCCTCTTTGAGAAACAAGATGCTGCAGTTAAATTTTGATATTGCTCACTTAGATCACAGCACTGACTCTAAGTTCTTTAAATGTAGGTCTAATTACACAAAGCAAATCTTGAACAGATGCTTTACTCGGTTGCGTGCCACTCTGAACCTTGTTCTGAAAGTTACTGATCAGCATTTAAAGATGTGGTCATGCTTCACTTGTCAAGTTGTTTTGGCTTGTACATAAGTGTATCTTGTCAGAAATTTCAGGTCACCAGGTACCTAGCTCTCTAAGTGTTCCGTGATGGACTGGTGTTGAAATTTCTGAAAGCACGGATTTTTACAAAATTAAAATATGTGTATCTTGGAGTGAGTAGTATTGTAAGTTATATGGGAAATGTGCATAAATTCCCAGACTAACAAGGATTTATTTCAATAAGGTTATTCATACATAAGCATGGGCCATATAGAAATTTGGTACCTGGATAATGTAATGAAATACCCACTTCTTGCTGCTTGTTTCTGTGTATTTTCTGTATTTGCTAGTGAGCTTCTACAGTTCTGTTTGTGTAAGGTTTATGTAATTTGTATTATTAGCAGTCTATACTAATCATCATCATGCCAGAAAGCAAAGCAGTATAACTAAAATAGGCAGGTCTGATTTCTGCCTCTTACATTTTCTATAGCAAGTTGTTATTATTCTGTTTGAGTGTCTTTCTTATACAGAAATTAATATCAACGTCCTCTTAAATGATAGTGTTTTTCCAGCTAATGATTCCTAACTTGCTATGTTTTCAGAGATGGAGAAGACCTGGATAGTCAAGGAGATGGCAGTAGTCAGCCTGATACTATCTCAATTGCATCTCGAACCTCACAGAATACACTAGACAGTGATAAGGTAAGACAAAAGCAAAATTAGGTTATTTGTAAAAGTTGCTCATTAAGAATTATTGGCAAACAGTTGCTTTGCCATTACCTC
The DNA here is from genome assembly GCA_030412105.1 of Cyclura pinguis. NCBI lineage: Eukaryota > Metazoa > Chordata > Lepidosauria > Squamata > Iguanidae > Cyclura > Cyclura pinguis. The sequence goes on from CM059602.1 coordinate 157,503,381, forward strand.
TTCATATATGGGAATCATGCATAGGGTTGGAATGTCACATTAGTAGTACCATCACACACACCAGCTAAATCTGAACTTCATTTGTCTAAGCACTGAATCTTATGTTTGCTTTTATTTGTTTTCATATCCTTTTCTTCCTTTAAGGAATGCAGAATAATTCCCATATGGTTCCCAGGTGGCCTTCCATCCAAGCACTAATCATGGACAGGGCCCCTTACATTCAGGAGTCAAACCATTTAAAGTGTCTTCAGCTCATTTCCTGGACCAAGATAATGATTCTTGCAACATATTACAGTTCATTCTTTTTAATAGATCTTGCGAATGCTTCCTGTGCTGCTTGGAGCCTGGGAAGTTATTTTGTAAACTGAATTTGTAAATGTAACTTGCTTCAAAGTCCATTTCTGTGCCCTTTGATTAATTGTCATTGACACTGCAACAGATTTTAAGTAACTCATTACTTTACTTGTTACTTTTACACTGTGTTGGGAAGGAACTTGAAGAATTATGTAAAACTTGAAAAATTCAATTCAAAATCCCTAAAAACAAAGACTAACAATATTCTTTAAAAAGCAGTTACTGTTACACATCCCCTCCCTCCAGACTTGCCTTCATTTCCATTCCTTGTTATGGATTTCTTAGCAAAAAAGAATGAGGATTTTAAAAAGGTAGTTTGATACAAGTAATTATGTTCCTTGCCATTGCAACTCTATGTATAACACATATCTAAAACTTTGCTTTATTGAACATATAAATTCCTAAGTATCTCTAGTTAATGGTTTTATATTCTTCAGCTTAGCCACTAATCATGTTTATATGTGAAGTTTTCACAGCTGCATTATTGAGACTGTCACTTGAAATTTGCTTTTTCTTCTTAAAATGTGTATCTGAGGGGTGATGATCAGCTGTGAAACTACTAATTTGCCTGATACACTTGAAAAAGGTAATTACAACATCATCTTCTAGAGTCAATGGTACCTGGTTTCCTAAAGAGTCTCAAAGAGGCAAGATATGCCACTTGTGAGTCCCATGAAAAATCATCCACATAATTTGAGTAAGCCAGAAGCAAGTAGCACAACTTAAAAAGGGATTACCACTTTCATAGAGCACATTTTTATATATATATATATATATATATATATATATACACACACACACACACTTTATTAAAGTTTTACACAATATAACCCCCCCCCCGCTTCCGAACATCATTTTTCCAGTTGAGTTTGTGTTTACATCCCATTTATACATTTTTTCTATTCTACATTATTACTTTTGACCTTATTACATTCAGCTTGTATTTATTCTATAACATCCTTAATTTTCATTTCCATTACCAACACTCTTTCTTTATTTCTCTTCCTCATTCCTTTATCCAATTCAAAACTTCTTGCCATTCTCTTTCAAAGTTCTGGATTGGTTTATTTTTAAGTGAAAAAGCCAACCTTTCTATCTCTACCATATCCAGAACTTTTAATTTCCATTCTTTTATATCGATATAATTTCCTTCTTTCCAGTGTTGCACATATGTCATTCTTGCTGCAGTTATAACATATAACAATGTTTTCTGGTGAGATCTTATTTTTCTTTATTACCCTAATATATTTAACAAATAAAATTCTGGTTTCATTTCAAGGTTTAAATTATACAAAGTTTAAATTTAAATTATTCTCTGAATTTCATCATGTATTTCCTTCCAAAATTTCTTTGCAACCTTACAAGTCCACCACATATGAAAAAAGGACCCCTCTTTTTCATCATACTTCCAACATCTTCCATTCCCATTTTTTGTTATTTTTTTCAACCTTACAGGTATCATGTACCATCTATGTAACATTTTATAAAAATTTTCCCTTAAATTCAAACTTGGTGTAAATTTTATATCTGTTTTCCATGCCCTCACCCATGTATGTAACTCAATTGAGTGTCCAGTATTTTGCGCCCATTTAACCATATTGTCTTTTATCATCTCTGGTTCCGTTTCTCTTTGCAACAATATTTTGTAAAATCTAGAGATTCCCTTTTTCAGATCCCCTTTCATCAACACATCTAATTCATTACCATTGTTTTCAAACCCATAAAATTTTTGATCCATCTTGAATCTCTCTCTTAATTGTCTTCATGGGAACCAGTTAAATTCATGTCCTGACTCCTTTAATTCTTCTTCTGTGTGCATTCTTGGTTTATCTCCTTCCCATTTTACCCATAGAGCACATTCACTGTAGAATATATCAACCAAGTTGTACTGGATCTATGCTGACTGTGTTACCCTCTTCTGTCTTTGACTCACACCCAGACATCTTTAATCTTTAGAAAAGACTTTCACATGCCAAGACAATTTCTTATGGTCCTGTACCTGTCTATAAAATACCACACTTGTTCAGAAACTGTACTTACAGCTTCTAAAGAAGGATAGAGAATGGAGTCGTATGACTATCTCACTGGGGCTTAAAGGGATATGTAATCAAAACATCTAGATATTCCCGGTGCTGTAATCGCCAGAGTTTACATGGTCCTAACCTCTTTCAGAAATATTCAAGGCTCTTTGCCTGAACTTTATTGTTTCTTTTTAAAAGTAGGGAAAACTCCAGCCACTGTACTCACACATCTATAAGGAAAAACTTACTGGCCCTGTCATGCCCTCTCATTTTGCTTCAGCAGCAAATGCTGTTGCCTATGTAGCCAGAATGCATCACTCTAGCACAAGGGGAACTCCGCATGCTCAAGAGAATCTCAAGATTTGTAGAAGCAGAAAATAAGTGTAGATGGGACAGTTGGTTTACTCTTCCTAATGCCAACTGTTCAGGTGTGTGCCTGTGTGGCCGCTGGGTGAGGAGTAGGGAGGGAGCACAGATACAACAGGTCCTTTTCAGAGAGAGACACTCATTCTCTTAACAACTTCCTCAGATGAGAAAGGAGAGTCAGCTGATCTAAGCCAGCACTTCTCAAAGCCTCTGACTTGTTCCTCAAGGAGGCTGTTCTTAACTCTAGGCAGCTTCTTTACAGAGAAGGGAGAACTGTGAAGACATAGATGAGGCCAGCTGAAACCAGTCCAGCGTGCGTCTTCAGGAGATCTTGGTGGGAAGGATCATAGAATCATAGAAATGTAGAGTTGGAAGAGACCACACGGGCCATCCAGTCCAACCCCCTGCCATGCAGGAACACCCTCAAAGCACTCCCGACAGATGTCCATCCAGCCTCTGCTTAAAAACCTCCAAAGAAGGAGACTCCACCACACTCCGAGGCAGCATATTCCACTGCCGGACAGCCCTGACTGTCAGGAAGTTCTTCCTGAGGTTCAGGTGGAATCTCCTTAAGCTGTAAGATGTCTTAAGCTCTTGCCTGAGAAGGAAGAGCTTTGAAACTCCTTCCCTCCTATCTACAAATAACTAAACATTTCATTACTGGATCCTACTTGTTCTACCAACTGCACAGTAAGAAATAACCATTCTCCTCCCTTCTGGTATTTGACTGATACGTATAAAATTGTTGAGATAATTTATGTGGTTTTGCTTTAAGCTCTATTTTTATAAAAATATATATTTCTTTCTCATTAAAGTTATACTAATGTAATAACTGTACATTACTTAGATATTAATCTTTTTTGTTGTTTCTGATTGATTTATGCTTCCTCCCCAGCAGCCTAACTGTGTTCTTGGGACCCAAAACCTAACACAACATAAATTACTCCAGGCCTAGCAACTTTCTATGTTTGTGTCACTGTTAGGACTCTTTGCCAAATTTTTTTGTTTCTCAGAGAAATAGCTTGCTGCAGGGAACTTAAATCAGCAAATCTGTCATCTGTGCTTCATAGTATAATAACTACCTTATAGTTCCCTGGTCTAGCATTATCACAGTGAAGCTGAGATGGTGAGATTTTTCTGAAGTCACTGATGTGAGAGGAACAATTTCAGCACTGTGTAGCTAGAACTTTTTTTTTAAGTTAATTATAGGCCCAGTAGAGGGTGCTGTGAAAGGGAAAATCTAGGATCTTCAAGAAAAGCTTGACATTTTTCAGAGAAACATACAGTTGTTCTGTATGTGTTTAAAAGTGATGAATATAGCTTTGTCTCTAAAGCTTCCTCAAAAATATTTTTTTTTAAATAGCAGGCCTCTGCGTTATGAAGCATTTTGTTCAGCTGTTTTACATAGACCCTTGTAATTCCTTTAACGTAGTTGTTTGACTGTTTCATACATGTGACGAACAAGTAAAGGGCTCTGGTAATTTGCAAAACAAAGCGAGAAAACGGGGCTTAACTCTTACCTTAGACTTTAGTGTCAGGTCAGGTAAATGCCATCTTTATTTCTGCCTTGCCTGACTGAAGAGCACACCTGGAATAGTGAGCACATAAAGTAAGACTGAAACTGGTTAGCTTCTTAGAGAGCAGTGTATGGTGAACTAATGTGTATACAGAATGTTTGGATAAGTTGCACCTCCTTGTGACACTGTAGAAGCTCTCTTGGGATACACATGTGTACACACACATTGATTAAAAAGAAACACTGTAATGGCAGTGGTTTTCCTTGACAGAAGGGCTGCAGATGAAATAAAACTTATGCTTGGCCATGATCGAAGTTCTAAATTGTACAGGCAGCCTACTCATGGTAGATCAGCCTTTTGTCTCATACCTCTCCCAGCAACCCGTATTGGGAGCAGGAACAGAAGAACTGTGGTACAACAGAAGAGGTGCAGCCAGTGAGTGCTCTGCACTTCCGATCCTGTGGGTGAAGCAGTATTTGAATAGCATATTTGAATAGGACAGCACTGTATATTAGGTTGTTGTGGGTTTTCCAGGCTTTGAGGCCATGTTCTATTAGTATTTTCTCCTGACGTTTCGCCTGCATCTGTGGCTGGCATCTTCAGAGGACCTGGTGGCATGGAAGTGAGACAGAGTATATACTTGTGTAGTCCCCAGGTGGGAGGGATCAATTTGCATATCTTACAGTTGGCCTGTGTGATGGCCTGTTGTTAAATGGAATATGACCCCAGGGTTGTATTGTTACCCAGGGGGTATTCATAACAGTGCGTTAATTACATTAGCCATCCATTGTATTGTTTCTTGTAGAGGGACCTCCAGAGTCTGGGTGGTGGTCATTGGCATATTTTTGAGTCTTGATTTTAGTGTTCTTCAGTACTGGTAGCCAAATCTTGTTTACTTTCCAAGTTTCTTCTTTTCTGTTGAAATTGTCCATGTGTTTATGGATTTCAGTGGCCTCTCTGTGCAGTCTGACATAGTAGTTTTCAGAATGGTCCAGAATTTCTGTGCTTTCAAAAAGCATTCTGTGTCCAGGTTGGTTTATGGCATGTTCTGCTACTCCCATTTAACAATAGGCCATCACACAGGCCAACTGTAACACATGCAAATTGCTCCCTCCCACCTGGGGACTACACAAGTATATATACTCTGTCTCACTTCCATGCCACCAGATCCTCTGAAGATGCCAGCCACAGATGCAGGCAAAATGTCGGGAGAAAATGCTAATAGAACATGCCCTCAAAGCCCGGAAAACCCACAACAATCTATGGATTTTGACCGTGAAAGCCTTCGACTTTACACAGCACTGTATGTTTTTTCGTAATTCTTACGTGGAGGCTTCATAGAGAAAAATGTGAGAGATGACATTAGCAGCACTGATGGGCCTCAATTCAACATAATTGGAGGATAGTAAAAGAATTCAAAGGGACCTTGATAGTCTAATTGTGTTCACCTTAGTGAAAATTGAGAGGTGACACGATTGCACTCTGTAAATAACTCAAGGGCTGCCACAAAGAGGGGAATGCAGGCTTGTTTACTGTTGCCTCCATAGTCAAGCAAAGACATTTTTATTTTGACAGGCATTCACTGTGTGATTATGGCCTGTCTGATAAAAGGTGCTGGCTATTGTTAACTACGCCAAACTTCTCAGTGTTGAGTTTTAATTGTGTCTTTCAACTTTAATTCTTATTTGATTGTGTAATTTGGGTTTTAACTTTTGTATTCCATGATTTTTAACTATGTTTTTTTTTTAATTATTGTAAGCTGCTTTGAGTCTTAACCAGAAAAAAGCAGACTATAAATAAAGATAACATCAGTAAGAACAATGCAATTATGTCTAATGGGTTGAAGTTACAGGAGGGTAGATTTGATTGAACATTAGAAGGAACTTCTTGACAGTGTGAGTGGTTCCTCAATGGAACTGATTGCCTAGGGAGATGATAGAATCACCTTCTCTAGGTGTGTTCAAAAAGAATCTGGACAGCTATCTGCTGAAGGTGTTTTAGATGGAGATCCTGGACTGAACAGGGGTTGGACCTGATGGCCCATAGAGCTCTTTCCAACTCTATGATTCTGTGATCTCCTCAGTGTAATGTAATGCATATCTTACACTGTGCTGACTCAAGTATAACCCCAATTTACTTTAAAAATTAGGAGATCCTGTCCTACAGGTATTCCATGCTTCAGCACAAGCAGATGGGATCAGAGAAGGTCTGGCTAACCCTCACTCCCCCCAGACAGACACACAACAGTGATATCAGTGGTGAGATCTATAGGGGGCCTCCAGAAGTCTCAGCGCTTCTATAATCATTAGATATCCAGCTTGGTGGGGGGGATTGCCAGATGCTTCTCCAGTCCTGCCTGTTCACATTGAAACACGGAATGCTTGTATGAGGTGGCTTCAGGACTTTAAAGTAGGCCACAAGAGTGGCTTTGGGTCCTGTGTGGAAGGGATTGAAGTACCAGTGACACAGCATCCAAAAAAACACATCCAGATGTGTAAGAGACACACACACAAAGGTGTTCCAGCCTGAGTACCGGCCATTACAGGTTAACAAGAAAAAGAAAAGTAAAAAGAAGTCAGCTTTTGGAGACAGCTTGTGTGTGCGTGTTCATGTGCCTGTGCCTTCTTACCATAGTAAATATTGCAGTCTTAATTCTTTCAGTAGTCTGATTCAGCTTTTCGCTATGAGCAAGCTGACAGTTTGCAGGGGCTGGGATCCAGTAGCAGCCTCCTATATACTAGAATTTCCCTACTGTAAGTAATTTTAAATTATCCTGGTTATTATTTGGCCCAGTGCGTGTGAGAAGGAGACCAGATAGAGGAAGGTGGCCACTTGTCAAAAATATCACTGGCCTGCTGGAATTGTATGCTTTTGTCTAGCTGCCGGGAGAAAAAGCCAGGGGAAAAGAGAGATTATATATTGTATGCCTCTTCTCTAATTAGATACACACACACATACACATGCACAGACATGTATACACACAACCGGGCTTTTACATGCTATACAATGATATCATTATGATTCCTTTTTAACTGACATGACTACATCCTGTGGAATCCTGGGGTTTGTAGTCTGATGAGGCATTAGAGCTCTCTGGTTGAGAAGTCTAAATTCCCCTCTTCAAACTGCATAACCGGGATTCTGGAGGAAGTTGACGTGACTTCTTTTCAGTATAATCGTGTAGTGTGAAAGGGTTGTAAATATCTTTCAGAGAGTAAATAAAGATGCCAGATTTTTTTAAAAATAGAAATCTGCAGCCCTACTCAAACACCTATTACTAGCTGTAGGAGGAGCTCTCCTATAGGTGACTGGGAGGTTGCCCCATGAGGAGGGGTTCCTCCCATCACCTGAGGCCCAGGTTAATGAAGTTTCATCAAGTCAGAATGTGGGCGAAGAAAGAGAAGAGTGAGATTGTTAAATGGTTAAATGGCTAAATGGCTGTCGAGAAACGCAGTGGCTCACAGTCTTCCTGGAAGACCTGGAGAGAAAATAACTCCCTTCCCCACCACCTCCACTCCAGTAATAATAATTGGTTTCCTCAGAATTTCAGTTTGGCCAGCTGACTACCTACCTTAGGAAGCTGTAAATGAGCAGATATTAAGAGCGAGAAAGTATATACTTCTATGTCTTTTCACACTCTAATATGTAATGATTTTTATCTATGCCCATATACTTGGATAATTATGGAGCACAGGTTGCCATCTAGTTACAGCTACGATGTGAATCAGTACTACCACCATAGTAATGTTGCAGAATCTGAAACATGAGTGCCCACGTTGGGTCTAGTGGCTTTCACAGAGTCCAAAAAATGTCTTTTCTTTTTAAGGTGTTTTCCTGCTCCTTACGGTTTTAGGGGAAGTATTGAAAACACTTCAGTACTGTGTGAAAAATGGTACTTCTCAAGCAGATGTCTTCACCACTTCTGCTGGCTAAAATTCTCTTAATCAGAGATACAAGAAGTTTCTCACATATAAATTATCTACCCTGTGACTGAGCTGTGGTCTCCTTTTTCCCCAACTTTGTTTTTGTTTCTTTATATTACATTGATTCCTGCACTTTGGTTTTCTTACTAACACATCAAACCAAGTCTCAAGAGAGCCTATGTGGACATGGACTTGGACATGCTAAAGATACGTTACCTGAGAGAAGTAACATGAGAAGGCTGGTGGAGCCCAGGTTTCAACAATTTGTTCACAAAATTTTTATTTTTTTTTAATTTTTCTTACATTTTGCAAAAAGTGTGTGTGTGTGTGTGTATGTATCTTACATTTTGACACTTTGTGTTTATACTGTTAAATGAAAAAGGCCATTCTCTCAGACCACTTCAGGCATACAGCTGTTTTCAATTGTTTCTGACTCCAGTCTATGGAGAACCATAAAAATAAATCAGTGCCAAAAAAACCTCAAGACCTTTTCGTTGCCCCCTCCCCAACCTCCCCTTGGCATAATTTTGAATGAACTGAGAGCTAATATAACCAGGAGAGAAGTGAGTTTGGGGGTGGGGAAGGGTACCCTAGATATATTTAACTAGTGGGAACATCGAATGTTTCTGAAAGCATGCACCTCATAACTTGAGTAGAGATTGTCCTGAGAGACTAAGTAGGAGCAACATGATTAATTCCTACTTGTCTCTTGCTAGGTCCTTGCTGATTTATTTTATTTCATTATAAGAAACATAAGAGTTCTTTTTTTACCTCTTCCTCCCTTCCCCACACCCTGTTCTGCAAAACTAGGATTAGAAAGCCATGCTAGGAGGCAGTGGTCATGGGAAAGTTCTCCAGACAGCCTTACCAAATTTGTATCAGATAACATGTTAGAAGGGGAAAAAAGAGATTAGCTTGTACATTATGTTTACATGATTACCTGGCAGATGCTTCTTGTTCACTCTTATGCGACAAGGCACAGTATTGTCCTGGTTACCCAAAGACACAGAATTTTCTGTAAGGATGGACTTTCTTTATCACTTTATCACACCTATCCAGTTTCTGTTTGCTTTCAAGCAGAAATTAATGAATCTCAAAAAGTACAGGAGGATATGTGCTCTTTCATGTTTAAATGTTAAACCTTCATCTCTCTTAGATGGAATATTTTTAGGCACACTCTATTCTGACGTTTCCTTGTGATTCATAAGAAAGTGAAAGTTTAAGTTATCGTTTTCCCTCTGCTATAATTTTTATTGTGATCTCTATAATGAGCTTATTAGCACATTAAACATTATATCGAGGAAGACTACGGGAATATTATGCTTCTCCTTTGGTGCTGCACAAGAGGTCATATCACAGCAACTCTAGCCAGATTTTTAATAAGAACAATGAGGAGAGGAGCTAAAATTTTGTCTAACTCAACTGTATATTACATTGAGATCTGTTTTATGTTCATAGATTTTAATGTTCTGTTTTAATTTTTGTTTGGTTTGTGCAAGTTTTAATAGTGATAAATAAAATATGACTGCATTTGATATTAATTGACTTAACATAGAACTTTCTTGTGTTGAAATTCAGGAAAGGGGCTGCATCATAACCATGCAATTCATTGATACATGTCAGCAGCTAAATTAGCCATGATAGCATTACAATTGTGTTTCACATTTGTAATTTTCCATGGTACAAGATACCATGCGGCCTATGTTGTTAGAGAAGGAAGTCCCAAAATTAAGCATCCTCTTCAGAATAACAGACTCCTCTCCTTTGCTGATAATAGAACTTCTGACCATAAAGTCCAAAGTATAGAGAAATCCAACGCAGTCATTTATGAGTTATGCCTTAGCAATTTAACTTAATTGGGAACCCATTTTAGGATACTGATGTACTTTGAATAAGCCCTGATATAGGCCCTTTCCAGACGTGGGGGAGGAGCCACGCGAAAACGCTACTCACTGGACTTCTTCAGCGTCCGGGCGAGTCCGTCGGGACGAGGAGCAGTGCGAGCTCATCGCTCCGCACTGCTCTGGCGTCCAAAATGGCGGCTTCCGGTTGGTGGGGGCTCTCCACCAACCGGAGAAGCTCGCCAGCCTAAAGCCCGCCCCCGGCAGATCTGCAGGCACGCACTAGTGCACGCCTGCAAATCTGCACCGGAGCACAGCGACGGAGCAACATGGAGTCGCGCACTACATGCTTTTTAAAAACCTCTAAAAAGAGGTTTTTAAAAAGCACGCTGCGCGACCAGTTCTGGTCGCTTCAGAGTGGACTGAGGTGCGGAACTACAAAAAGTAGTCCGCCCCAGTCCACTCTACGGTGCAGAAGACCTCCATCGGAGGTCGCTCTGCACCGTTTCAGTTGCCCCATGTGGAAAGGGCAATAGTCTGATTCTGTAAGACTTTGCAACAAATTCTACTTTTCTGCGATTTTTTTCTGTTGAAATCCATCCTTAACATATGAGGACACAGATATTCTCCTTCATATACAGAGTTAAGCAATAGAAGGTTTAACTTTAGATGGTAATGTGAGAATTGAACCTTGCTGCCAGTTGTTTAGTGTACTCTTAAATCATTGTAAGCATCATGTTAGAAATTTGTCAAGATAGGTGACATAAATTTCCAAAATCATTAGACATACAGCACTGATTTTCCCCCCATTTGTGTTGCCTTCCTCCACAGTTGTCTGGTGGGTGTGAGTTGACAGTGGTCATCCATGATTTCACGGCCTGCAACAGCAATGAACTGACAATCCGTCGTGGTCAGACAGTGGAGGTTCTGGAGCGGCCACATGACAAACCTGACTGGTGCCTCGTACGAACCACTGACCGGTCTCCAGCTGCAGAGGGGCTAGTACCATGTGGATCTCTCTGCATTGCCCACTCTCGAAGCAGTATGGAAATGGAAGGCATCTTTAACCACAAAGGTAGAAGAATTCGGGTTTCAAGTGGTGTGTTGTTTCCTTCTTTTCCTGTGCTTCTTAAAATGTTCTCATGGATGCTGTGAAGATTGTTTGCATTTCAGATGAGGGCAGAGGTTTGCAGCTTTTGGCCCTACACATATTCTGGGACTGCAGTTCCTAACAACTTTAGCTGTGTAGCTAATTATCTGAAGAGCCACAAGTTGCCCACTGATGGCTTATTACCACTGCTAAATAGTCAATGTGATCTTCAAGAGGGCTTCACGCAAACATTTGTTATGTACACAGGAGTACAATGAGTCCATGGGAGAGGGAGAATAACAAATATATCAGTGGTAATGTAATTAAGGGTGGGCCTATTGTGGGATATACGACACGCATTCTCAAACAATTGTTACGGTTTCGTGCAACTCCCAGTTGTGAAAGTATGAGGACAAATATGTCCGTTTGTTTCCATGTAGCTATATGCAATTGGGGTGTTCCTCAGGCATCTGGTGACAACCCCATTTCTGATCCCGCCCTCCAAATGATCAAAGGGAGAGTGAAGGATCTCTTTATTCTGATACTTTGGTATCTGGAGAGTACATGAGGATGGGAGCTGGGGGTGGGTGAGTGGATGAGGGCAAGCTTAGCTCTCACTTTGCACTGAACTTTGGAAGCTTATGCTATATCTGCTTTTGTCTGCCCATCCCTCCTAGTATACAAAAAGACATGATAGAGCCATTCAAGTGGCAACTACAAATAATGGCTGGCTATTAAGTCAGTCCAGTCTTTGTGGACCTTAACTGCAAGAGTTTTACTTGACAGTCCACAGGAATTACATTTTTTTCAGGAAAGTTGTTTGGAACAGCCAAAAAATATATGTATATGTACTTGTAAAACGGATTTACACAGCACAAACTGCCTGTTAAAGTCTTGAACCATTTGTTATACACTTAATTGGTATAAGACATCCATGTACTCAGAACAAACTCTGTTCTGTTTAATGTATTTGTCAGATCTTTCATAACAGTTTGCCTTAGAGAGAAAATGCAACCTTCAGGGATTTTTTCCACATTGATCTCCTACATGAACTTGGGAAAACTCATTTCTGAGTGGACCCAGTAAACTAAATGGATTATGAGACCAAATATTTAATTCTACACTTTTTTTACTCTTAAAAGATAGAAAGAACTAAAATATCATAACATCTTGGTGTTTGGGGGTGGGGAAAACTTTTTAGCTATAGCTTGTTAGAAAAATCAGAAATCCTTGCCTACCTACTGCAAATTAAGGCAGAGGACTGTTGGTGGATCCCAGTCAGCCTTCTACCAAGCCCTGGTGGTTGAAAGGCTAGCACAGTGCACCCTCTGTATGTGCAAGGATTCCATTCCAGGAAGCCCCACAAATGGTGAAATTCGTATGTGCTCGGGTCCTGTTTTATTCAGTAGTGGTGTTTGTGTGCAAACACTTCAGTGCATGCGTGTCACCATTATTTTAGATATAGGATTTGACACAGTTGCAAACGTTCAGACTCACACCTCCAGAGACAGTCTCACATCCTGAGACTGTAATTGACAATGTTGATGATGACAAGAGCGATGAAGGTGGTGCTAATGATGATGATGATGTTGATGACATGCAACTGGGTTTGTTGATCAAGTGAAATCAGCTTGTGTCTGGATGCAGGGGTCACCTTTTCTTTTGTCTGTCATTTCAACAGCAGTGGGGCATGTTGCAGAAATGATAGGAAATGGACCAGACCATTGGGCCATATAGTCTAGTATTTTGGACATGGACTGGAAGCAGCTCACCAAGTTTTCAGGCAGGATTATGTCTTAGCCCTACCTGGAGTTGCCAAGTATAACACTGGGACCTTCTGATTACAAAGCATGTGTTATACTGCTATGCCATTGTGGTACTGTCCATGCATTGGCTATGGATGGTGGGAGTTACAGCCAAAGACATCTGGAGAGTTCCATGTGAAGCTGTGTGTATGTGGCTATGCACAACGGCAAGATGTGATAACAGTATTTTGAACATTTGTACAAGCATCTCATTCATATAGTTCCACATTAAAACCCTCAGAGAGTCTTGTGGCATCTTTAAAGCCTGACTAGTTTTATCTGGCACAAGCTTTCATGGACTCCACTGCTTAATGTTGAGAAGATTTTTAATAGCAGTTTGTGATATAGTATTGGATTGGGAACACAGTCACAAATTCATCTACTTTTGCATTGTTTTTAGGAGAGAAAATTCCAGCATCCCATGGGACACTTACACTTTATGTGAAGCTTATGTAGCTCTTACGATCCCCATTGATAATTCCTAAAAGGAAATTCATGATTCACTTTTTTCCATTTTTGTGGAGCGTGGTTTTGCTTCTGTCCTCTAGCTTCACAAAAATACAAGAGTTGTTGTTTTTTCAGTTTCGATACTATAGGCAAGGTATGAAGGCTAACATAAACATGTTATCAGTTAACAGTAAAGTAACTTTAAGTTGTAGATTCTTAAGGGTCTCAATGACATCATATCCATTGGTATTTAAAAAAAACAAAGATTTATAAACAAACGGTCAGAAAAATTGGGAATATTTCCTTGAAATTTAATTAGTCTGGAATCTTGGGCAGGCTATATGACACTTCCATTGCATTGTTGGCATTCCTCTGATATAGAAATGTTTTTTTCCTTTGACTGAGGATGTTTATAAAAGACACAGAATAATTCAGTTCGTAAGAATATTTGGCTACTAAATTATCTGTGTTCGTGTGCATTTTCATTGGCAGTGCCTAGAAAAAATGGATTTTTGATTGGCAACTTATATTCTTGATTTATAAGCATACCAGTAAGTGTTTGCAGGCCACTTTAATTCCAGAGCTCAGGGCTTTGCATGATTGATTAATTGGTTTAGTGTGAAGGATTCTGGAATGCTGCATTTCACTATGGAGCTCTACAGAAAATACAGATAGGTTAAATGAAGTAATAGTTGCTCATAATTCTGGGCGTTTGCTCAGATTTGTATCTCCCATTGTGCTAATGTCTCATTCAGTTGCATCAGTTTTGGCAAGTTTGATAGAGATAGATTGTTTAGAAGTGAGAGAAGCCAGTAGAATAATTAAGATTAAATATCTGCTGAGTTGCATTTGCCACACCTGAATGCTCATTGTTCCAGGTTTGACTTCATTTAAGAGTTCACATTTAAGGAGTCACCTCTTTTTTAATAGACAGCAAAAGTTAAAGGGCAAATTTCTTCATGCCTTTTTTTATCTGACCACCTTGAAGTAAATCCTGAACCTTTAAAACTATCTCTCATTGATTTTGAAAAGCCCTTTAATAGGATCAGGCGAAGAAAGCTGTGCAGTTGACTGTGTCTTGTGGAGGAAAGGCAATGAACTGAAAGTTATTGAGCACTCAGAAGAAAAGGCCTTTGGGCCATTTGCACTCAAATGGATCAGCTTCCGGCTGATCCAGTAAAATGTGCTTTTGTTTGTTGGGCTTAGGAAGCAACTTGAAATAATACCTCCAAAAGAAGTGGTTTTCTGATCATTCAGTTCATTACAAACTGGCTAATTTTTTTATCTGTGAGGAAGAGGGAGCTATGAGAATTTCAGCGAACAGGGCAATCTTTGTGTTTGTAACCTAAGAAACCGAATCCTACTGGTTGCAGCTGTGCTGGTGGTGCTGAAACTGTAGGCACATTGTACAGTAAGGACAAGCAAAACTGAAGTCTGTCCAGAATTTGTTTTAATGTCACGTTGTGTTTACCCACAAAGTATTGACCCCAAAATTATTTACCGAAGTTCCCTTGTTGGAGAGTGCTTTCTTTTACTATGGCCAGTACAGTTGGAAGAAGGGTGGAGAAAATGATTAAACTGGCAGGATGTAATGATTCTTTGCTGTTGAGTTCATGAGCAAGCACTCTCTCTCTCTCTCTCATGACAGGAAATGCATATTGCAAATAAAATTCCTGGCAATTTGTGTAACTTGCTTTTTAATCCAAGGATTGAACAGTTGCAGCCTTATGTCTGACCTTTTGGCTTTGGGGATTGGGTGGTCTTGTGTCCTGTGTGACTGAGCAGTTTGGCATTATTCCTACATTGTATTGTGCCAAAATGACAAATTTTGAAGACTTGGGAATTGTATAATGGAAAAAAAAGAGAGAGAGAGAGAAATTTGTCCTCTAGATCACAATTTAAAGTTTACAAATGTGTTTTACATGCTGACAGAATTAGTTGTATTAACTACAAAATATGTTCATAGGACTCTGTAGATTTCTGTTCCTGAACCATAATATGATATCACAAAAAACTATTTTTTATTTTGCAACTCTCAGACAAATATATTTCTTTAAAGAAGAAGGAATGTACAGCAGTTAAGCCTTTGTACGAACCTTCAGGTAGGTGGCTCAGAGTGCTGGGGACATTAAGGACTTATTCATACAGGCCTTTCCAGGGCAGTGTATCAGCTTTGTTGTTCTTTGCTGTGGCCAAAGAAGTTTAAAATAGCCATCTTGATGCTCTTGATTTTTATCTTGTTTTTATCTTATTTCTAGTGCTGCCACCCATTCTGAGGATTTATAGAGAGATTTCCAGAGGAGGGACTATGGAGGCAGAGGACAGAACAAATGTGATTATATGCTACAGAAATATCTCAGTGGGGAGGAAGAGAGATGTTTTATTCTTTTTTCCCTTCCTTGTTCAATTGATATATTCTTCACAGGCAAGAAGGAAGGGAAAAAAGAGCAGAGCAGCCATGGGTAACTAAGGACGGAGCAGAGGCTAATTCTTTCCCCATGAGCTATATGGCCATCCTTAGAGTGACTGGAAATGGCTTCACATCACTTCCAGTTCTGAGAAGCAGGTGGAATACAGGCTGTTATTTTAGTTTTGGGGTCAGTGGCATTCCAAACTGCCATATGTTTCTGTAAGTTTGGGAATATGTTTTTTCAGCCAGTTTTGAAAACTTTTAAAACTTACTGGAAGTAGCACACAGCATGCAGGCCTTGCTTTCCTCAGTCCTGGAGTAGAGAGAGCCTATGGCCCACTTTCCATTTCATTTCTAACTCTTTTCTGCCAGAGACTGCTGCATGTTTTCAGTCTGCTGCCAGAGCAGTGACTGAGGGAAAGAGTCGGCTACTCATTGCTACCTACAGAACAAAAGGAGGATGAATCCTCCTTTCTCTTC
Organism: Cyclura pinguis; assembly: GCA_030412105.1. Taxonomy (NCBI): domain Eukaryota; kingdom Metazoa; phylum Chordata; class Lepidosauria; order Squamata; family Iguanidae; genus Cyclura; species Cyclura pinguis. The sequence continues at coordinate 157,519,635 of CM059602.1, forward strand.
CATGGCAACTGTTGCATGGAGGATTTAGTGGTGTCTTCTTTTGGTTGAAGTGTGCTCTCCTGGGAATGTTTGCGGGAGGCAGTAGGACACATGTGTTAAACACAAGGCCCGTGGGCCGAATCCAGCCCGCCAGGCCATTTCATATGGCTCTTGCACCTCTCCTGCAGCTGTGGCACTCCCCCTGCTTGGCGAGCCCGATCTCCACATTGCAGACTCCCAGCTGCCAGTATTCTGAAGAGGGGCCCAGCAGTCAGCACTTGCAATCTACTTCTACTTCTGACTGCTCCTCTATCCAAGTCTCGCCATCAGAGTGTTGCCGCGGGTTACCATGGCAATGCTCTGCACGGCTCACGGCAGCCGGGGGCCTGCAATGTGGGGATCGGGATCACCAGGTACAGAGAGGGGCAGGGGGGCAGAAAGAACCACAGGGGGAGGAGTAGAAAGCAGCATAGAGAGGGTCTGGGGAGCAGAAAATGGCACACTTTGGATATACTGACCAATTCTGTGTCACTTTATAGAGGTATAGGGACCATAAACTACAACCAAATAACCCCAAAATGTTGAAGGGCCAGGTAACATCACCTTATCATATGCCACAGGTTGCACGTTAAATCAGAACACAATTAAATTTGTTCTGCCTGTCTCAACTGGGACCAAAAAGTTAAACAAAGTTAATGTAATAAATAGTGCTTGGTAATAGTTGTCTGATGATAAAAAAAAAATAACTAGTTTCAAAACTCATTTTTCAATAAACTGTTCAACAGTTGTACACTTGAATATCTGCTTGCCATTATTTTTCCTAGACTTCTAGTTTCAGACCTAGTTATTACTAAAACCAGTAATAATCGAATGCAGAGGCAATTGTTTAATACAATAAAAGAACAGATACATTTAAATAGTCTTACAGATACAACCGGCCCTTTGAGGGCAACCATAATGCTGATGCGGCCCAAGATGAAATTGAGTTTGACACTCCTGCCTGAGTAGGATGTACTTATGTACCATCCATGGCTGAAGTTGGCTTTAGGGGTTTGCCTCTCTTCCGCAATGTTTTCCTCCAAGGGCAGAGCTTGGAAAAGTTCCTTTTGGACTACAGCTTCCAGAATCCCATAGCCAGCATGACCAAAGTCTCCATTACATTTCAATACTTGGACCCTACTTTGTTGTTGTGTGTCCTGTCCTGTTTGCATCTAGAGTTAAATAAATGTTTTACTTTAGTCATCCAAAGTGATTGAGCCCATTATGTCAAGTTAAATATTCATATAACTGTTGTTCACATAAACTGCTCATTTAATGTCATGGGATTTGCCTTACACTAAGCAACAAACACAAAATGATCTGTGTAGAACAGAGAAATGGAATAGGAGTCAGGCTCCATTTGTTGTTTGACTTCAGCTCCCAGAATTCCTGACCATTGGCCAAGGGGATGAAGGCTTGAGGGAGCTGAAGTCCAACAAAATCTGGTATCCAACCCCTGCCTTTTTGAAGTTCATTTTCTTAATTAAAGATATTCAAAGATATTCACAGATTATTTATTTATTTATTTATTTATCTGTCCATCCATCCATCCATCCATCCATCCATCCATCCATCCTCAGTGAGAAAAGTGTCTTAACACATCTTGATAAATAATTATGGTCTTTTTTTATGACTTTTTTTGGCAATAATTTTGTTCGAACAAAAAACCAAATTTATTTTCACAAAACTACAGTATATGGGCTGGAATTCAGCATGTTACTTACTTATTTGTAAGTGGATTTATGTGCGCAGGAAATAGAATCAAGTAGTTTTACAACGTCCATGTTCTCATATGGGTATCTCTTGTACAATGGTAGCCAGTGGAGTGACTGATGTGCCACAGCCCTGATGTGCAGTGGACACTGATGAGTATTTGGCCACTCTGATGCACATCTAGACACTGGCTGGGAAATACCAGAGTGCAACAAAAGTGCCTAGTGCTAATCAGGACTGTCTCATGCTGATTAGGAGTACCTGAGGCACATGTGAAGCACCCAGTATACATCAGAACACTCTTGCAAGAGCCTGGATATGCATCTTCAGAATTTACTAACAGGGTTGGTTGCATTTCTGTAACATAGCTACATATCTGTAAAATTACGAAGTGTAGACCATGGTGTAGAATATTGGCCATAGCGTTTACGTAAAATATATTTCTTTTGCAAACAAAATTCTCGTTAAAAAGTTGTAAAATGTGGAAGACTATTGGAAAATGTGCACAAACTCTCATAATCTCTTCCAGTGGAGAGCAAACTGTTAAGAAATTTTTCATCAAGAAATAAGTAAATATTTTATCCCTATTCTTAACTCCATAACCATATTACAAAGATTTTAGTAAACCAAGATCTCACAAGAGAATTCTGCTCTTAGGTTAGTATTTTACAGTTCAGATACATTTCATTTTAACCTTAAATAAGTATGGACTGGCTTTTTGAAAGCCTTCCATGTGCTGGCTACTTGATTTTGGTGAGCAAGCTGTGCATAGATGCAGCCATTGCACAAAGATTTTGCTCTTCATAGTTCAAGTGATTTTATTGTGTTGTTCAAAAAGGCACACATATACCCAAAGGCAGAAGAACAATTTGTATAATTTTTTCCCCTACTTAAGTGTATATTTGCCACACATTCAGTAGGTTTTAAAGTCAGCATTTTTTGTCACTCTGGTGGTGATACAGTGTCTTCCATCGTACATAATGGAAGCAGTCTGTGTTAAAAGGGTCGAGGCCAGCCCATATAACATACATGCCCTTGTCCTCCAATGTATTTCTGTTATTTCCAATCACCAAGCACCTGCTGCTTCCAAAGAATGTCTCATTCTGCCTTATTGTAGGCAATAGTCCCATTCACCTGCTTATTTCATATCATTATGTCATTATATCATTAAGATTTATAAACTGACCAACTGAAACATTTGACAGTCTTTCACAATGTTGCAATGAACGAAGCTGTTTTCACTTGGTGACTTTGGGTTAGAGCAGGTTTAGGCTGCAGGTATAGATCGGGGTATATTGCTGCTTAAAATTACGTACTTGGAGAGCAGTATGCAGGAGAAGGTCATGGGTTACATATGAGTGGAATGATTCCTCTCTCATTCCAGAAAGTAACATTTGAGAGGCCCAAAGTTGCTTCACTCTGAGAATTAAGATTGCAGTGCAAATGTGTGCACGTAATCTCAGCATATATATGAATTGCTAAATGTCACCTTCTGTCTTGTCAGGTTCAGTGTGATGGGATACACAAGCAGATCCTCCTATCTTCTGTCTATCATTCCTGTGCTGGTGGTTGTCCAGCCAGTTTTGATGCATCTGTAAGGCCTTCCAAGGGGCAGTTTTCTTTTCACACACACAGCTCAGGCTTGATTTGAGGCTGTGCACTGCCAAATGATTTCAATAGATTGAAGAGAAGAGAATTTTTGGCCCTCCTTTTGTTTTAGATTATAGCTCTCATCATAAATTGCACATGCTGGGTGGGTCTTCTAGGAGCTGAAGTCCAAAATATCAGGAGGATTAAAGATTCTTCATCCTGCCATAGACCATAATGCCTGGACTGTTCTTTTTCTGAAAAACTTAACGAGAACTAACATTTAACCACTGCAGACATTCTTAGTGTTCCTCTGGCTTTTGCAAAGTAAACTATACTTCCTCTGTTTTATGCACATTTAGACTCATTTTTAACTTGAAAATATTTCAATTTTGTGATTTGAGCTTGCTGGATATTCCCAGTGACCTACTGCTACCAAATCCAGACATCTCAATATACTGTTTTTGGACAAGTTTAGACAGCATCTGATCTTCTGGGTGATGCTAGACTGCCGCTTCCATCATCCGTCAGCTTTGGCTATGCTGCCAAAGACTGATGAGAATTGCAGTCCAATAACATCTGGAGAGGCTTGGGTTGCCCATTGCTGGTTTAGAGGAGTGCAGAATCAAAGAAAGTATTTCCACAAAAGTTGTATAATACCTCTGGAATGTTTACCTCCTCTTGATTTTCATGGTTGCATCCAGCTTAAGAAACTTTTACTTGAAATTTTTCAAGTAAGATGACCGCTTATTGAGTCCCATCTCCCAACATGCAGAGTTGGTATTTATGAGTAATAACACAGTCAAATGTGCTGTAGTTGTATTTGACAAATTATAGATATAAAATTATATGTAATTTTATGCTTTTTTCTGTGGATGAGCTTTCTGTATAGAAAGCTTACTACTTTCAAAAGGGACTTTTAGTATAGGCATTTCTGTAGAGTGGCAAAATTATTGCTTTACCATAAAGCAAGTAGTAATACACAGAGGAGAAACTATGTTTTCTCACTCTTAAATGCTCACCAGAATTGAGTTGGGCAATAAATATATGAGCATCTACAGTAATCAAATCATAGCATTTCATCTTCTGATGTATTGTAAAATTTTCTACCTTCTTTTTACATGTAGATTCAGGTTGTGATCAGTATGATGGTTGCTGGATGCTACTACCCAAAAAATGTTTTCTTTAAATCCATAATTCACAGTTTTCAGGCATGTAATTCCTAATCCCTTTAGAGGATCTCACACATCCAGTTCGTGATTTGGCAGTATGCTTTTGATCAAATTAGGTAACTGGAAAGCCTCATTCCTAGATGAGCTAACTCCTCATTTTTCAGAATGAAAAGCATTAGAGAATTAACTCCATGTTGTCCTCCTTTCTAACTTTGCCACAGAAACGAATGAGCTGGTTAAGAATTTGCTTGAACGTCGGTTAGCCTAATTACGGTAGAGAATAAGCCATCACATCTGGCTATTCCCTCGTGTGAGCCTGAAATCTGTAGCTGTGCTCGGCAGTGAATCAAAGGAGAGCATCCCCTGAAGGGAGTCACTGTGCTGAAACTCAGACAAGGGGCTTAATAAAAAGCTGAAGCCTTAAATATATTCTGCCCTCAGCTCTTGGTTAGGGAGTTCTCCGTGTGAAAGGGAAGAAAACGGCTGTGTGTGGAAATCCTCTTTCAGGACCATATGCAGAGGTGCAGGACAGAATTTTGCAGCAGCTCACAGCACACCATGTCAAATGGAGTTGAGCAAGTGGACGCCCTGGAATCGCTTCATTCTCCATACTGTGGAAACGGGCAGCCTGGAAGTTGTAAATACTGGATCCTGGACTTAGGTATTGGTGGGGGGCAAATATTAATGGGAGCAGAGCAGGGACAGAAAGTTTTTTTTTTCTCCCGTTTCAGAAAAATAACAGTTAAGTGAACAGTGCTAAGTGAACAGTTTAGCATGTTGAACAAAAAGCTTAACAAAAGGAGAGAGGGGAGATCAATATACTTTGAATGCATTCTGAGAAACCAATCAGAATCTTTTCTTTAGAAGATGAAAAGAAACTATGTTTTCCATCTGCTGTATATATTAATGGGAAATTGCAAGTCAGGAATGGGAAGCTGGCATTGCTGTTTTTGTAAAATGGGCTACCATGAGAGTAAGATGTATTAATCCAGGATATCAGGGTTGCTTTTCCTTTCTTTACAGAATCTTCTTCAGTAAGCATATACAGAGGTATCTGAAAAGAGATATCTGAAAATGAGACATGCCAGTTGAATACAATCTAAAACTAAAAGTATATCTTCATTTAAAACATTGGTGCCAAATTAATTAATTTTTGTACGGCACAGCATGACAAGATATACAAAACATAAGTAACACCACATTTTCCATATTTACCAGCCCAGTCACAACTCTTGGTATTATCAGATGTATTATCAGATTGGTTCCAAAAAACGGTCATTTTCGGGGAGTGACAGACAATTTTTCACTGGCCTATATGAAAAGCAATTAAGTTAAACTTCAGGTGGACAACTGATTTTGTTTTCTGATAAAACATTAATAAAGAAATGTAGATCTTTAAGATTTACATGTATTCTTTTGTGTGTGTGAATGTGCATATACTTGAATATTGTCTGATAAATAAAAATTGCAAGGATTTGCAGTAAGAGCTTTGAATTAACTTCTTGAATCCATTGTCATTGAGTTTGATTAAAATGTTTCTAGGTCATATTATCTTTCCCTAAAATCTTAATTTTAAACTAAATACAGGCTCCAGATATATCTCAGTCCTAAGTATGTTTCCATAGATGTATGTTTTACAGGATTGAGTGGAGTTTCTATGCTATTGTCCCCAGGAGTGAATTAGGAATAAATGAGAGACCGTGGGACAGATATCTGATGAATGTCCCGGGTGAATATATATAGTGCAAGTATTCTTCTTGTACCTGCTGAAAATTCTGTGGTTGTCACAGTGCTGTTCATAATGAATTGCAGCTCTCGAGATAGAGTAGACTGTCCTGAAGAACATCTGACATCTTCCTAGCTGTGCTATCTAGCAGAAATGTTTCTCAGATGCTACAGCCTGCAGTGCTTCTGGGATAGGTGCTGTACAAAACCAGGTAGATGAGCATGGTTGGTTGCCTGCTATATTTGCTAACTTAGGCTTGTAGCATGCACACACTGGTCAGGAGCAACAACGAGTTAGTGCACCTTGTTATCTGATACAGGTTGAAATCATACTGGATTTTTAGGAGGCTAAGAAGGAAAGTACAAGTTTAATGTTTTTCTTTTGACCAGTGAACCACATATTAAATGATGCTACAGATGTGACAGTGCAAAGAGAACTGTTGTGTGCCGATATTTACTTTGTTCTGTAATCCTTATTACTGGGACTAGAAGGTTACAAAACCTCCAGATTTCAGTACTAATTATTGCAGATATGTTTAATACTTCAAATATTGGTAGAAACACATACTTAAAAGTTAATCTGTGGTTTCTCTATTTATGCCTCAAATTATGATTAGCAAACATTTCATATTCCAGTAAGTAAACTACGGCTGCGGAGTCACCTCACCTGGTAGGAAGCTTCTGAGGTATATGTAGACCATTGTGTTCTGCTGTGCCTCTTTTTGGTCTGTGCACATCTTCTTGCATTTTAACACCTCTGAAAGATGCTCTGGTGGCAAGTCAACAGAAAATTTTATTGATTATAAACTGAAACCTGATTGAATACTTTTCTACATATTACATGAGTATTGAAATTGGGAAGATAATAACCTCTATGCAATCCATGGAAGTTCCATTTAAAACAGACAGAACCTTTCAGTTTGACTTTCCCCCAGACATCTCGTAGCTACATCACTCTTTGCTGCGTTGAAATGTGGGGAATAGCAGGGGAGCAAGCATGTTTTTTCACTAAAATGCTTCTTAGAATACTGAAATTAAAGTCTATTTTAAAATCTAGATTAAAACTCTTAATTGTTTTGTTATTGCACCATAGAGATTTTAAAATAAAAGGACAAACAAGCTGCTGTTGTTTCTAAAGAAAAAAAGTAAGTGGGGAGAGAAATCCAGAGAAGAGAAACCCTTGCACTGTTTTCTGCCCAAATGTAAGCAGGAACAAGTAAATGTATGAAATAGTTGTGCAAGGTAGCCACAGATATAATTGCAAAGAGCTAATCACGCCAAAAACTAGCTTCCTAGTTGTGGGAGGAGGGCGTATGTTACCTCTAAAGAGCACTGGAATGCAGAGGTGTTGGTTGGCTTGTGTAACTTTCTCAGTGAAATGTTAAAACTGTATTGGCTATTTTAAAATAATTAGAAGTGTTTCCTTCAATGCCATCATAGGCATTACTTCCTTAACAAATAATATAAATCCATGTCTTTGATGAATTATAAAGGCATGGAACAGAAAATCCAAGAAACAAGAGACATAGTGATATATTGTGTTGTAGTTTGGAAATATGTTGAGAACACTACATTGGTGAATACTGGCACAGACTAAGAGGAGGAAATTTCAGATTTCCCAGTATTTAGTAATTTAATGCTACTGGAATGTATATCCATAGAGGTCAGTGCAAATAAGCTGTAGCTGTCTCATTCTCTCCAGTGTTTGGAATGCTTCATTCTTGATGTGGGGATACACTTATGGAACCTGCACACATTCTGAAGCATTGAAGTACCTATCCATGTGACTATTACCTACCCTCCAACATTTTACAGGTGAAATCTTTGCTATGTATGGCCAAGCAACATTAGAAGGTAGTCAAAATGGCAAAAGTTATTAGTGAGGAAGCACACACAAACTACGAGAGACTGTGGGAGTTTTCCTTTGCCAAATTGCCTACTGGAAAGGGCAAGATACTGTCCTCTCCTCACCCTGAGTTAATTGAGTACAAACTGCTTTTGCACTTTAAACTCAGTTTGCAGCAATTAAAGTAAGCTGAGGACAAAGGGGGAAAGTGGGAGAAAGAGAAATTGAATTGTTTTAAAAGTAGATGGAAAAGTGGGCACCTTGATTAATCTGGACAGTCCCTGGTAAATTGGGACATTTGGAAGGCATGCTGTTATTTCAATGAGCTGCTCCTCTAATTCGATGTATCTGGTCTCCTGAATCAAAATGGATTCCAGTATCCTCTTTTGAGAGCCAGCGTGGTGTATTGGTTTAGGTTTTGGTCTAGGATCCCACAGAACAGAGTTTGAATCCCTGCTTAGCCATGACAACCCATCTTGGGCAAGTCACATGTTCTCAGCCTCAGAGCATGGGAAAGGCAAATCCCCCTTATGGTGACCCTAAGGTGAGTCTATCACAGAATCTTCTTGGCAAGATTTGTTTAGTCTTGCCAAGAAGATTCTGTGATAGGTTCACCTTAGGGTCACCATAAGTTGGAAACCACTTAAAGGCACACAACAGCAAATTCTCCTTTGGTCCACAATGTAGTCTGAGGCATGTTTATGCTTTGCCATGGGTCGTTAAGTCAGTGCATTTATATGCTGTCTTTTACTTCATAGAAACCTCTGATGGGTAGCTCAGGCTGAAAGTGAACAATCAGCCTAAAGTCATCAGCTCAGCTGGGACTTGAACCTGGATCTCCTAGGCCACTGCTCAACCACTACACTACAATGGCTGTCCTGTGCTTCTGGTTGTGTATGTCATCTCACCATGAGGAGAGAGCTAGTAGTGGTTGCATAGATGAGCAAAGAGAGAAAATGAGAAAGAGAAAGCTTTGACTCACGTTGAGCTCCCATAGTAGTAATGTGCTCTGCATTTTATTGGCACTGTTAATTCTGATTGTGCTTTGGGATGTATTATGGATTTAAATGAACATACAGTTTTTCTCACTCACTACTTAACATTCATGTCCATTCTGACAATTGTGTGTGTATGTAATGTATCCTCTCCCTTCGTTCTCGAGGATTGTATTACCGTGGAATGATTGCTGGGAAAGGGCGCTCAGGAAAAGAGGGTGAAGGCTGGAATGCAGTAAACTAACCCGTATAGCTGACAGGGTGGTGTAACTCTTGGATGTGAGCCAATTCTGAAAGAAGCATGTAGCCCTTGCCTTTGTGGCACAGATGGAAGTTGTTAAATGTGTTGCTTTAGACCCACACCAGAGTCGGCCAGAACAATGGGCTGTAAAACCGCTCCTGGAACAGAGCACATCTGGGTGCTGTAGAGAGGCATGTCTGTTGGTTAATGTACTGCAGGCCCCATTTTCCTTCCTACTTCTCAGTGGGGACTTCTTCAGCTCTTTTGTGCCTAGTTCATAAATGTGAAGCTGCTGTTGAAGTCTCTTTTCGGAAACCTGAAGTTTTAGAGCAAAATCTCGATTTGTAGTGTCTACATAAGAAAGAGTGTTCAAATAAATTACCGAAAGCACTTGTGACTTTGAATATAGGAAGGAAAGTTATCTTATTACTGAAGTTGCTTGATGGTGTTCAGATTATTTTAAGAGTTGTAAAAGGCAAATTAGTTCATCCTGATAACCACATGCAATCTGATTAAGAATCAGTACTTGTAAATATTACTTTTTCGGACCACAGTTACCAGAATACCTCAGCCAGCGCAGCCAGTGGTCACGCTGATAGGAAAAATCTAAGACTTTTGCCCCCACCCCACCCCCCAAAAAAAACATTTTTATGAGTTTTGGAATATGATGAGAGAACCCATTGTTTTCTTCTCACCAATTATTCCTTTTAAAGATAATTTCTTCCAGCATACTTCGGGGGTAATTCATACAAGCATGCCTGTAACTTAATGTCAGTATTTAAAAAAAAAATGGCAGCTCTCATCTGAATGAGCCATTATTAATCAGACATCATTGTGACATTTTAGGAAATCTGAGGTTCACTTCCTTTCACCTCACAGTGCCTTTGTATAAAAGAGTCCATTTACACATTTCAGTCCATATAAAAGAGTCCATTTACACAAATCATCAAGCAGTGTTTCTATATATGCAAAACAGTCAGCGCTTCATTGCCGTGATGTAAAAGTCACAGCAATGAGGAATTCTGGTTCTCCCCACTGTGCTAACGACAACTTGAGATGATTAGGAGACCTGCACTGGGAAAAAGATACAGGAAAAGAAAGCCTCTCTCCCATAGAGCTGTTTCCAGTCCCATTTGGCCTGACTGATAACAAATTTTTTCCCCACAGGTCTGGTTTTTTGTTTATAATGTTGTATTTTGTATTAATTTTTGACACAAACTAATATACAATCAAAGTAATTTGTAATCAAAAATGAAGAAACAGAAATAAGAAAAACAGGGAAAAAGAGAGAGAAAAAAGACAGGCGTACAACTAATGCACAGTAGGGCTCTGTTCTCTTCTGACAGTAATGGAAAGAAAAAAATATATTGTTCTGCCATTATAGATCTAGTTAAATAATCCTACCAAACTTGCTTATACCATTGTTTACTAGATTATTACATTGTTAGATTTCTTATTTTTCAAAAAAAAATCCATAAATCGTTTCCAGTCTTTCAAAAAGTCTTTAGTTGCATATCCTTTAACACCCATGTTAATTTGGCCATTTGGGGCTAACTCAGCAACCTAAAATATCTGTTCTTCCATCGTAGCTGCTTCAGGCCATTTCCAAGTTTGAGCAAACAATTTAACAGGCCTAATTTTGACCCTGTTGTCATTCAGACAACACTGGCTCTGCACACATGACCGAGGTCTTTGTGCATTAGTTCTTCAGCCTGGGAAGGATGTCTGCAGCTGCTCTCATGCCAGACATTTGATATGAGAAGAGCATCTTGGAAGAGTACACCTTTTTCCTCCATGATTGATCATTCAAGCTTGATTAATATCAAGAAGTCTAACATTCTTGGGAGTTCTCCTCCACCTACCTCCCATGAAAGGAGTCATCTCATCAGGCATTTAAATGTGGTCATTAGCCTGCCGAACTGTTTCACAGCTGAATCTCGGCCGTAAGCTTGAAACCACTTCCTCCAGATTAGTCCCAGTGACTTCACCATGACTATACCAGAAGATGCGTGTTTGTGAGTTTGTGGCCCCTCAACATTCCTCACTGGATCATTTGTTCGTTCGTATATATTTCAGGAGGGAAGAAGGGAAACAGACACAAAACTTGGAGAGTACATTCTGATAGAGCTCCAGGGAACAGGTTACCGATGCTTCAAAATGAAGCATGGTAACTTATCAGGGATTGATTTCTATTTTGATACTTAAAAGATACTGTGTATTTTATGTATTATGCAAATGCATTTATATATAAAAACAGTGATGTTAATGATATGATCTTAAGCTTGTCTAAAAAATATTTCAAGTTATAAACTGTTTCTGTTATTTAAAAGGCAGGGACATATAAAACTTTATTAAGCGAAAATCCCTATTGGAAAAGAGCTGACTCTATACACCATTAAACATATTGTGTATTTCTTTGATCCACAAACTTATTTTCTTATTTTATGCCCCACCTTTCTTCCAGCATAGAACCCACATGAATTCCAGTAATTTAAAACAAAAATCTGCTAAAATTCTCTAAAACCGCCTTTTTTAAAAAAAAAAAAATGAGAATTCCACAGTTTGATAGTAAAACGGTGTTGCCTAGACCGGAGAGTGAAAGAACAATAAAATAATGCAATAAAAAAGATGATACTTATGTTTGTTGCATTTATATATTATATACCTGAAATAATTTGAATGCATAACTTTTAAAAAGTATCCCCTGAAGCAGCCTAAAATGAACCTCAGGTAATTTTGAGCGATGCCCTTTTTGATTTATGTTTATTCTTATTGAGGGAGAGTGTTGACATTATGTCAACAAATGCTATGCCTGTCCGCACTCCAGAAACAGTTTCCTTTGATTGGTTTAGAAACATGCTGTTAGGAAAAAAAGGAGGACTAGGAATGTTTCATTAAAAAAGGCTACAGTGGGTTCCATCCCCTCCATCCCACCCCCTGCCACCATCACAGTTGATCAGAAATCGTCATGACCTTAGAGTGCAGACAAGCAGGGATACCGTAAATAGCATGTGTTTAAAATGGCACTCTTAGCACGGTCATGCTGAACTGGTCCTCTAGTAAAGAGATATTTTGCCAGAAGAAAACCTTAAATCATATTTGTATAAATCCCAAAGCTCCACTTTCAGTCTGTAGCAAAACTACATTGGATATATTAACAATATCGTATAAAGCAATGCCTGATTTAGTAATGAGGGGATCCTTTGTTCTTAGATACTAACAACGTGAATGATTCTTTCTTTTTTTTTTCTTCTGTACTTTGGCAAGTCTTCTCTTTTGGGGAAAGAATTGGAGTTCCATTTCTGCTTAAGATTGGGCTTATTACACTGAGAAGGTTAGGAACTCATAAAAGTATATCTGGGATATGCAGGGGGCATAATGTGGCAGTTACTTTGCAGCATGTTATGGTATACTTTGTGCATTCTTTCTCTCTCCATAGCCCAATTCTTCTGTACTCTTGCCTGCCTTTAATACTGGTGAGGACAGGATAGAGGCAGCAGATGCAGATTTGATCTAGTTCCTGCAGTAAGACTAGTCAGTAGCCAGCAACACAGGTCTCTGTTTCTGCTTAGGTACAGATCATTATCCAGAGGCAGGATCCCGATAACTGATAGCTAGTAACTATACCAGTGAAAAGAGTGGGGACGTGATGGTCTCTCAAGCGAGGGAAAGGAGCCATAGGCACCAACACTTACACCAGTAGAATTCCCCAGTTCCAGTTGAGATAACCAATAGGGAGCCCCAGTATCCAACAGAAAGTTTTGCACTTGTTTATTTCCCTTTGAATCAGAAAGCAAATGTTTGCTTTAGATCTTTGGCTGTCAGACTTTTCACATATATTACATTTTTGACAGTATAGAATGAAGATATTGTATGTGTTCACCTAAAATGTGGCAAATCTCTATCTCCTAGCTGGGCCAGGTGCTCAAATAGGTTTGGCCATGGCGAGGGTGGGGCACTTTTATTGTGTGTAAAATAGCCCTTCTTTACTTTCTCTCTTCACAGGCTAGTATCAGCTGTCACTCAAGCCTGGGGTGGGGTGACTCAGTGCCCCTAAGAAATGTAGCCATTTCATGATGTCAGATGGCTTTATCTGTTGGACGTAATTCATGCCTCCAGGGGCTACTCACTCACTACTCCCATAATAATATATATGTAGCATCTGGCTTTTAGAAAGTATTACATGGTGGACTTGAGCACTTTACCATTTGCTTGTGTTCTTTCTCTCACTCCTTATCTGTGTGTGTATGATAGGTCAAAGCTAAGAGCCCTTAGAGGTCACAGGGGCATTCCTACCCTTCTGCTTCTGTGGAACTTAAGCTTTGCTGTGCTGGAGAACCAGAGACAAGGTCCAGTTCAGCATGTTTTTTGATTGTGTTAATATACCTGAAAAGCACATATACAGGACATGAAGATGAGTAACTACCTCTTAGTTGAGCTCTGCTTCCAGTAATCAGAAGAGTGGTACATTGTGACCATGCCTAACAGCCACTGATATCGTAGATAGTATTGTTGTTTTAAACTGCCGTTTGCTTATGGATTGCATATTGTCTTTCTTCACCAGTGCTTTGTCTTATGTGTAGTTTGGGCATTACCATTCTCTCTGGCTAGTCTTAAGAATAGTTTCTGTCTCTTTGCATGCTTGGTGGGGTTTAGTTTTAATATAACCCACCTGTATTATCTGAAATATTCAGGATGCACACCTTAGTATTACAACAGTAGAAGCCCTTAAATATGACGAAGAGATGGGATGAGTTTTACTAGTGGGTATCCCGAGGCCCTAATATGCCCCAATAGGAACTGTGCTAATTAAATGTTGGTGTGGTGCTTGGAATTGGTTGTATTTATTAGCCTTTTCAAATCTCATTTCCAAGAAGCACAAGGCAGCATATTGTTTACGTACACAACCCACACATTTATTCTTAATAGAGGTCTAAGAGGTATGTTATAGCAAGAGAAAGAGATGAAGCCAGTACTACCCAGTAGGCACAAAGCAGGACTTTGAACCTGGCTTGATTTGCCTTGTCCAGCACACTGTTACACTAGGTATGGGGAATATATGGCCCTCTTGATGTTGTTGGAATGCAGCCTCCATCGTCCTTCACCGTTAGCCACTGGCCAGGGCGAATGGATGATAACAATGCAACAGCCTCTAGAAGACCCCACATTCCTCACTGCACACTACATTGCATTGGCTCACTTCTGTTCAAAGGATTCAGGCCAAGTCAAGTCTTTCAGTGTGACTTTCAAGATACCAAAAACTATTGGAAGAAAAGAAAATGTAGTAATGTTATAGATAACTGAACACCACTTGAGTTCAAGTTAAACCTGCAGTTAATTTAATATTAAACTAGACAGAAAAGGCTGTTTCATATGAGTTGGAAAATGGCTTGTTTCCCATGTCAACAAAAAAGGAAATGACTTCAGGTTGAGTTCTGTCCAAAACTTTTGTGTCTGAGTGCTTTACGCAGTTCAGCTGTAAATGACTTCTAAGGGGACCACTTCCTACATCAGTTTTAATTCCATATGGGAAATCTGTATGTAAACTGGGTTGGTGAAATGACAGCCACATGCACCCCCACACACACATTTTTTAAAAAAAAAATCATGGATTTTTTTTCCAAAAATTGGAAACACAATCCACTGCCTCCCCTCCAAACCACTAAACATTAAGTTCCTTGCTATCGAAGGCAGAACCCTTTCCCCACTGGACACTTGACTTCTCTTTCCCTCCCTCACCTCAAGATGTGTACTTTCTCTCTTTCTCTCTCTCTCTGATTAAACTGCCTTCATGCAGAACTGCATGACTTCGTGGTTTGTTGTAGTTTGAGAAGAAGCATGATGTAGTGGTTTGAGTGTTGGACTTGGACTTAAGGAGATCAGGGTTTGAATCCCAACTTAGCCATGGAAACTCACTGGATGTCCTTGGGCAAGTCACTCTCTCTTTTTTAGAGGAAGGCAGCAGGAAATCTCTTCAATAAATCTTGCCAAGAAAATAACAACAAATAACAAGAAATATGCAACAGAACATGCAGTAGTTACTTGTTACACATGGAAGCCTACAACTGTATATCTTGGGGTGTGACAAGCAGCTGTTTCTTGTTTCACTGCACATGTGGGCAATACAATAGCAGCTAATATTTTTTTTTAATCACTTTAGATTTTTAAGGCACTTCCTCATATATTCTGTGCAACTTTTTTATAGTCATGTAAGATTTGGTAGCAGTATTCTCATATTGGGGATGGAATGCTGGGTTGAGAGTTAATGATTTCTCTAAACTCACTTGGTAAGCTCCTCCTCAACACAAGATTGGAAAGCTTGCTGACTCCCTCATTTGGACTACGTGATGTTGCCACTAAATGTGCAGACCCAGAAAAACCTGGATAATTGCAGCTCCCTGCATGGATATGGTATGAATTAGGCACATATGTGAACACATCATGCTCTCCATATGCTTTTCTTAAACTGACATGAAATATATGGAGTGAATGGTTGTGTGGGAAGATCTCCCCAGTGGTATTCATGTGAAACTCTTTTTTCTTGTGTTAAATCACTATTAAACCACTGTTGGTTTTGAAGACTTAACTATGATGCATCACCAAAATTAAAGGGTAAAGTATAATAACTATGCTTCTGTATGTGGACATTGGCTGCCCACCTCAACAGATGAGATATAGTAGTGCATTAGTCCTTTGCCAGGTGAGCAGAACATGGCCTTGGGTAATATTCCTGATTGTAGCATCACCAGACTGTAGCTAGTAGAATGTCTTGCCAACTGTGTGCAATTTGATTGTATGGTCTCCTTTCGTAGCACTGTCTGTACCACATTACAACATGGCAAGAAGCATGCATTGCTCTTGTAAGTTACTTGTAGAATATACTGTCTCCGAGTTACCCGATTAGGTTTTTTTAGTATCGCACTATTTTGTATCACACCATTCCTCCAAGGAGCTCAGCACAGCACTTTAATTGTGCAGCACAGCCCTGAAACTTAGCTTGTGTTTAGATGCAGAGACTTGTGTGAGAACAACCCCACGGCCAGTACACTTCATAGCTTACAGGGAAATTGAATGCATGCTATCTTGGTCTAAGTCCTGCTTTCTCTTCATTACACTATAACAGTGAGAGACCAAAGGAAGGAGAAATGGCATAAAGTCCTCTACTTACTAGTCTTCGTTGCAAACCCATTTGTTATAAAATATGACAAATTATGTTTGTATGACAACAGTGAAAATGAAAAGACTTCCTCAGAGTGAGGTATGATAAAGCATTCCTTCTCCTTGTCACAAAAAGACAGAATGGACAGTATCACAGATCTCTTGGAACAGAATGATGTGTTATGCACGTTAAGTCTGACAAACAGATCTTATATCTTTCTGTAGTTTAGATGATAAAGACCAGAAACAGAACTACTTGTTTGTCTAAGAAAGTAACTTGAAGCTGTATCCTGTTTTAACTTAAAAAGGAAACACAGACAGACAAATGCACATGCGCGCGCGCGCGCGCACACGTCCTCAGGAATGTAAATTCACTACCTTGCTAGAAGGAAAAAGAGGGGGCATATTTTCAAACATAATGGTACTAATGCCTTGACTTCTAATATTATAATGTTAGGGCAGCCGTCCTCAACCTTTGAATGTTTTGAAACATAACTTCTATTGTCCCAGCTAGAAAGAGCATTAAGTGAATGGGAATTGTAGTCCAGTAATATGGAGAGCATCTAGTCTAAGGAAAGCTTGTTTACAGGTATGTGAATCTAGGCAAACATAGCTTTAGCCTTAATTTTGTTTAAATTTGAGTAGTGTGCTGTGTGCCTCTAGTGGAAAGTGCCAGCTGCTGTATTTTCTTAGCAAGAAACAGTTGCTAAAGAAGTAAAAGAAAGCTGACCTGCAACCAATTGCTATTCCCTGGCAAGCATATAATAACACGTGTTTGTAAACACATTTGTCACATTAATGCATTACATTATTCCATGGAAAACATTTTATGGATCTGTTTTAATGGAACATAAAAATTCTCCTTGCAGGGGGAAATAGCTGTGGGAGGCTTTATGTAATTCTCAAAACATATGTAAAGCTAAAAGAAGTCTCCACACTGTCAGTGAGTGTTCATTTTTATCTTATTTGTAGAGGATGTTGGCTTGTGTTCATGACTTTTGTTAAGAAGGCTTAATGAGGTAACATTAACGATTACTCCTAACAGGCAGTTAGTATCTTTTATGGGTTATGCTGTTCTGTAGCATGCTTTCATAACAGTTACCAGACAGAGGGAAGGCAGTGTTCATGTTGACTATTAGTAACAGGAGATTTGGATAGCAGGTGTTTGCTTGCTTGCTTGCTTGTTTTGGTTTGTTTTTTGGTCTTTGAGTAGTGAATTGCCTCTCGCATTAGTAGTATTCAGTGAACTTCCAGTTGTAGATAATTATGCTGCAATAGCGTGGATGACAACCCTAACTTATATGAGTTACATATTTTTTTTCTTGGTTAATAGAAGGAGTACATGTGAGTGGTGCATTTAGTTGGGGAACATTTAGTTGTGGAAAAATCAATAAATCAGTTTCATTTGCTGATATATTCCCCTGAGAAGAAATAGGGTTTCTCGATAACTGTATCTTAAATATTATCTGAACAAGACAGTGTAAGCTAAATACCTTTCATTCATCAGGAGACAGAGCATTATTAATTTTAAAATGAAACCTTTAATTATAAATGATCAAAACTAGGTTTCTTAGTTGTGGTTTGAGAGAGTTAATAATGCCAGTTGCTTGGCTGGAAATATTTTGTTGTCCATTGTAGACATAGCTTCATACTTTCCCTTCTTTTCTCTTTTTTTCCCCCTCAATTTCTGTGGACTTTATATGAACTTCGACCTCCATTAGCAAAGGCACATATGGAGCTGTACTTCAGGCTTGAGAAGAGAGCAGTAAATTATCCCTTGGAGGGTTTATAGATAGTCTAAACAAAAGTGAACTCCTGAGTAATCTGATAAAAGGGTAAGAGAGTCCCAAAGGCTCATCTGGTGTCTATATTTATGGCTAGTTTTATGAACTTGGACAATATCTTTGGCTAAGCTTAGATGAATATGAGTTCCATTTGAAGACTTAGCAGGAAGGGTTATCATCTTCTAAATGGGAAATGAGAGAATAGCTGAACGTCTTCATGAAATTCATGGGATTTTAAAATAGATCCAGTGCAGCAATAACTATATAATCAGTTTGCATACCAAGCTTTATATAAATGCTGGAGATCACCTTTTCAGAACACAATGCATGGTCACTGTCCTTCTTACCCAGCCCCTCCCCACCAAAAAGAGATTGTATCAAGCTATGATGCTGAGGTTATTATTTTGGACATATAATTCAGTTTGGTAAAATATTGCTTAGTCTTTTAAGAAAACTACCACATTTCTTAGTTGTGACTATGAAAATTATGAAAGTTGAGGGATTACAGTGCCTGTTGCAATCTCAAAAGACAGCAGGGTGGATGAGTGAGATATCTAGTGGGTTAGAGAGATTCACTGGCCTTTATAGCTTCATACCCTTCTCTGTCACTTATAAACCAAGAATAAATTGTACAAGAGAATTTTCAAAATAAAGAATGAATTATTTAGAAGTTATACCAATATGCTCTGTTTACCTAAGTTATAGAGGGAACAGAATTTGGACAGCAGATTTGTCATGGCTGAGCATACAGTACGTGTGGCCATGGCTACGTGTCCCCTGTCAAAGCTCGGCTAGAATCCTCTTCTCTCATGTGATAGTTCTGTGTCCAGGAAATGAAGGGGGTGTTACTGGAGTGAGGCTCAGTCATTTGAGTCCCCATCTGGAATCTAAAGCTGCTAGGAAGCGTAGTACTGTGTACGTTAATGATGTGCCACTTGCAGTGTGATCTACAAATAACACAGTACAATGCATCACCTGAGATAACTTCATCTGGTTTGTAGTAGCAGGAGATTTGCCATAGAAGTAGACAAAGTGTTTTTGTATTATATACAGCCTGCATTCTGAGTGGGGTGGGCACAGAAATAGTTTACTAGACAAAATCAGCCTCTACCAGTTCACACATGATTACTAGTTGGACATAGATCAGGTTCATACCCTGGTATCTTCAGCCATATAGGTTAAAGTGATGGTGTATGACACCACATGTGCTTGGGACTCAGTAGTGTCAGCATAGGTACTATCCCTGTAGTCCATCTGACCCACAAGTTTGCAGGATGATGTTGCAGTGAAGGAAGCCTCAGCACAATGAAAGTAACGAAGAGATCACAAAGTGGAACATAACTAAACTACAAGGCATACAATGGCAAGTAACAGTATAGGATGGCATAGTGACTACAGTGTAAATTCATGCTTGAGTACTTCCATTGGGAAGATCATGGGAAATGTCCACTAACAATAAAGCATTAATGTCAGTGTCATTGTTGCCTACTTGTGACACTAGCATTAACATACAGTTTCCTCACTGGTGTTCAATCTATACATTAGTTACTGATAAGAGCTCTTTTTTGCTCTTCATTTTTTTCTACTTCCTAAAAAGTTCCTGTTTGTCTTTTCAGATTCACTCTCAGTTTCCAGCAATGATGCCAGTCCTCCTGCCTCAGTGACATCGCTCCAGCCCCATATGATCGGGGCACAGAGTTCCCCAGGACCAAAGCGCCCTGGCAACACCTTAAGGAAATGGCTCACTAGTCCAGTGAGACGACTTAGCAGTGGAAAAGCAGATGGACATGTGAAGAAACTGGCTCACAAACATAAGAAGAGTCGAGAAGTCCGCAAAAGTGCTGACACGGGCTCTCAGAAGGACTCTGACGACAGTGCTGCTACACCACAGGATGAAACCATTGAAGAGGTGTGTGTTTATAGAGTTGTCATCTTGTATGTTGATGTTGATTGTAACACAGTTTTTTAACTGAAATACTGTCAGATACAGACAACTGGGACAGGAAGTTATGTTTCTTTATCTGATCATTTTTTATTCTGAGAATAGGATTCATAGGATTAGCAAATACAGGGATTGTCAGTCAGCTTGTCCAGTGGACAAGAGATCGTGGGAGCTATAATCTAAAGCATTCAGGGGCACTAAGTTACCTATACTTGCCCGACAGTGCCTTGCTTTGTTCTCAGAAGAATCAACCAAATTGAGGGAGGTATCAGTATCTGTAAGCAGGCAAAGATAGTTTTTTTGTCTTCAATTGCTACCAAAACCCTTAGCAAGCAATTTGTTTTCTAAATTTTCTACAGCACTATTCCATAAACAACCACATCTGGCTCTTTTCGTTCCCCAAAATGTGTTGTTTCATTCTCTTCCCTCTGCTTCTCTGTAAATAGAGACAATCATGTGGAACAACTTAACTGTTGGGAACATTTGTGCTTTGTCATTGTTGCCCACATCAATAATATGTGATATGTTATTCTGAGGTCCTGCAGAACTGAACCAGAAGGTCAATAAAAATAACTGTTAACTAACTTCGGCCAACAAAGAGTTTATGAGGGTAGTAACAGCAGGAAAAGATCTAGGATTAAAGTTTACCACATATGTTTTAGGGTTGTTACTGTTTTCTTCTTATTAATGGTTTTGATGTGGAGGCATGAACTTTGTCTTGCCATATTGATGAAGCACACAGCACATGGCCATACTGTAGTTCAGCAAAATGAGCTTTGCCATCGAGATAACAAGCATGCAGTTAAACTAGAATCCTTCCAAATATCTTCAGGGATTGGCCAGTAAACCATACACTATGTTGGGGACCTCAATCTGTCTGCCTTTGTTGGTTTGGCCATTGAGTAACGTGCTTTTTCCATAATCGAAGTAGAATTTTGGCAAATCTTGCTTCTTTCACCAGAAGGTTAAAATGAGCTGAACTTTACTAAATAATATTACGAGAATGGAAGGGTCCACAGAGGACTTCAGGTCTGAGAATTTTAAAGTGTGAATAGTATACTGCCTTTACTGTATAGGCCTGTTGTAAGTGTTACTGAGAAAGTGTCTGTGAAACACTTTTCAACACTATTTAGAACACTATATAAATTGTTCTACCCTTACGTTTTCAGAGAGGGCGAAATGAAGGTTTGAGCAGTGGTACGCTCTCCAAATCATCCTCATCAGGCATGCAGAGCTGTGGAGAGGAAGAAGGTGAGGAAGGGGCGGATGCTGTGCCACTTCCACCTCCAATGGCAATTCAGCAGCACAGTCTACTCCAACCAGATTCACAGGATGACAAGGTAAATGAAATTAAAAAGAAGAACTCTACCCACGGCAGCATAGTGTGACTAGTGTTCAAAACCAGCAGTGTCAGACCTCAGCGTATAGCTGAGAAATATGAGCTCCAAATGAATATTCTTGGAACACAGTAGATGACTCATAGGAAGGGGCCTGTTGACAATAAAATTTTCTGCTGGGGCAGTTCAAAGTCTACACTAAGAAAATAATGAGTCTGCATAAATTATGCTACCCGAGCAGATCTGCATCATCTCTGGTTTTGCATAATTCTTCATTTTGCTGTTATTAACTTATTCCCATTTTACTCGGGCTTTGAAAGCTGTACAGCTGTCCCAGGATAGCAAAACCTTTCTGGCCCCTGAAATATAAGCCAGCACTACCCATACCCCTTTTCAGGATATTTTTTCATCCCTCGTTGATAATATCGCTTTTTTTTGTAAAGCTGCATCTGAGCTAAGTGCTCATATTGTACTTTTGGTACATGTCCATAGGCGTAATTAATGCATGCATCTTCAGGAGATCTTCATGTCTCACTGTAGCATTATCTATTTTTCAAATGTGTACCCCATTTCCATAGCTCCACGGGCTCTCCAAGCAGTTTCAGTATAACAGATAGTAACAATATAACAGATAGAAAAAAGCAGTAAAAATACCATAAAAATCAAGAGTATCAGTGAACAATAAAACAGTACATCAGAGCCATAGAATCCTAAGAACACAGAGCAGATCAACCCTGGCTTGTATTCTGAAGCCTTTGTTAAAGAGGAACATCTTTACTAACGTTCTGAATGAAAAATGACCAGGTGTTTCTTTCTGAACCTCAGGAACATCATCATACATATCTGTTCTCTTTCCTGCATCTATCATACATCTTTGTGGCATGCTAAAGTCAAACAGTCTGTTCACCAGCTCTCCTTTGTTTATCTCAAATTAGAAAGCTTCACATGTGTGGGTTTTTTTTGAGGGGACATAGCTAGGCAGGTCATATGTTGAACTTCACATAGTGCTCTACTGCTTTAGGGCTCATAATATGAATTTTAAGAGCCATCCATAAGCTGTGACTGTACCAAAAACTGTTCCACGAAACTGAGACTTTAGGCAGCTTGCAGAAATTGAAAGAAACGTAGGTAAAAGCACATACAAAGACATAAGTAAATACTTACATCTTCTTGTTAAAATGCAGTTAAGCTATGCGTAGAATTAAACCTTCTCAGCAAAACAGTTAGAAAGTTGATAAAACAAGACACTATTCAATGTCCTTACAGTCATTTCTTAAACTTCTGTTGGAACAGAAACATTTTCACTTGTCAGTGAAAGGACAGCAGGAAGAAAGTCATCCTAACTTCTCTTGAGAAAGAGTTGCAAAGCCTGGGAACAGCCACTGAGGCCATCTCTAATGTTTCCACCAGACCTACATATGAAAGTGGTGGGATTGAGAGATGGGCCCTCTCTTAGGGCTTGGGCATCCTTATATAGGAAGATACCATGCTTCAAATAGCCAAGGCTCAAGCTATTTAGAGCAGAAATTGCTCTTAAAATTGTAGTTGGAAACAGATGTGTTAATTGGCTTCTAACTGTTTGAAAAGTACAGGATTTAATTTTCTTTTCCCATCTCTGCCGTGTCTGTCTGCTTGTCTGTCTTCTCTCTGTATCTGAATTTCTCTCTCACAAACACACACATTCCTGTATGTCTTAAGTTCTGCAACAAATATTTACTTCCAAAGAAAAGAAAATCTCACTTCAAAAAACCCAGACCTTGCTTCTAATAGTATGCATTTACTGTTTTTGCTTAACATATTTAGTGATGTGGGACTTGGGGGTAAATTTTTAATGTGAGCCCCTGGCTAGTACATTTTCTTGGCAACAGGCCATCTTTCTCAGTAAAGCAGATGTTTTCAGCAGCTTTGGTTTCTTTCTTCAGCACTCTTGCGGTTCTCTCCTGGGGATTTTAATCATTGTTAAGGAAACCACATCCTGGATAACAGTGGGGATTTCCTGCCTGCTCAGTGAAGTGGACTCCCAAAGTGGATAGAACAATGGTAGAACCTGCCATGAAATATTCCAACAGATGAACAAAACGCCCCTCCTTGCCCTCACCGCAAACCTTTCTAGGCAATGGTTAGCATTTTTCCTGTCTTCATTTTAGTTTGCTTATTTCTCCAATAGAACATTTTGGCCCGTATCCATATGTTATAGGAGCTCCGGTGCACAGTTGGAGGGCTACCTACTCTAGAGCTTTCTTGTTCTTTTTCAGTGAGCTGGAGAATGCTCTGTGCATACTGGGATAGCAGGCCATTTGTGTACAGAACACTTACACATTTTTAACAGGTTTGAGGTCATGCTGGTTTTGGTTGAGAATATTGACTTACATTCACACCAAAGGTTAAAAACCTGAAATCCTTCATCAGCCTTTGGAAGATGTTAGCTCTCTCCTTTATTTCTACACACAGGAAGTTTTGGGACCTTCCTTCTTTTCCTGCTGTCTTCACTCTGTATATTGTCTTGTACAGGGATGGGGAACACGTGGCCCTCCAGATCTTGTCCAGCCTCTGCTCACGTTGTCTCTCACCCTTGGTTATGTTGGCTAGGATTCAGGGGAGTTGCAGTCCAACCACATCTGGGTGGTCTCATTTCCTCCATATGTAGTCTAGTAGTTAACAGTACTTTTGTTTCAAAAAAGGCTGTTCTGATACAGGAGTTCATTCTACATGCAGTTAAAGAAGAACTTGTGATCCAGAGGCGTATTGCCAATTTCACCATGCTCAGAGGTGCTGTGAAGGAAACAGGATTTGAATAAACCTTCAGTCCTGTGTTGTGAATTTATGACAAACTTCTGTAGCAAATGCTTGTCTACCCATACTGTTCATCTCATTGAGT
Source organism: Cyclura pinguis (assembly GCA_030412105.1). Lineage (NCBI taxonomy): Eukaryota > Metazoa > Chordata > Lepidosauria > Squamata > Iguanidae > Cyclura > Cyclura pinguis. The sequence continues at coordinate 157,544,031 of CM059602.1, forward strand.
GCATAGCAACAGATCAACTGCTGGTTATATTTTCAAAAAGTAAAATTGTAGTTCTCATGGCAGTGATGGGGCCCGTGAACTGCCTGTGTGTGTGCATAGACCCATCTCAGAATCCTCTGCAGTTTGCCAGTGTTCCTTGATAGTCAAACTGATGGTAAGAAAGATTCCTTGAAGAAAGGATTTTATTAAAAATTTTGCCTTTGACTATGACTTGGCTTTGGAAGTTTCACTCGAGCAAGCTGGAACTGGAACCAGTCTCAGACTGCCCATTTTATGGACCACAAAGCATATGTGTATGTCCTTGCAGGATTCTGTTACATAGATTAAAAAAAAAAACTTTACACGTTAGAATAACTTTTCCATTTTGTGATGTTGGAGTGGTATACCTGTGGGAATGGCTCATTTTTTGCTGTATAGCAGTGGTGGGCAACTCATATCCCCAAAGGCCATCTTTGAAGCTCCCAGGACTCCCCAGTGCCCCCACAATATTTTTGAAAATATGTTTGCCCCCAGTTCTCTTCCCAGGAGATATGGGGTAGTTTTGGCACACATGCACACATGCTGTTTTAGGCACAGAACTGGAAGACCTTTCTTGGACCTAAAACACCCTTTGAGGCTGCAAATGGAATGAAATTGCTCCCATGCCCCCTAAGAGCCAAAAATAATGTTGTGCCATTTTTCTTTAAAAAAAAAAAAATCAGTGGTCTGGCAATGGTATTTGACCCCCGACGTTCCACTGAGGAAGGGGCAGTACAGCCTATCAACTCCTGAGAGTTGCCCATCCCTGCTGTATGTATAGCATAACTGTTAATTGGCTTTTAAAACAACATTTTCCCAGTGCATACTGTAAGTCAAAATCTCTGAAAGAGTTGCGGTGCTGCTGTATAGACAAGCTTTTGTAAACAGCCTGGCTTCTCTAGTTAACAATGTTTTATAGGAAAGGAAGGGACCTTGGTGCTGCCTAAATTTCCTGTTCCTCATAGACTTGTTCAGTTGGCATCCATGTCCCCAGCTGCTGTGAGCTTTACTGGACCATGTTAATTGGTGTGTCACTAAATACCCACTTGGTTGTCACCATTTGAACACACTTGAACAGTCTGTAGTTCTTTTGTTTGGTGGCATCATTGCATACTTCATGAGTTCTGTTTAAACTGTAACTTCTGAGTTTTCTGCTTTTTTCATTAAAATTGCTAAGACAGCTGCTATATTATTGCATAACTAATTGTGTTTTTTTTTCTTTGTTTCTCTTTTTTAAAAAACCTCCTTCTTTAGCATTATGTTGATTTATGTTCCGTTTCTGCTTTGGCTCAGTTTCCCTACCTTTCCATTTAGAGTTTCTTGTGTGTTCTTCGCGCTTCCCCTATTCCCAATGTTCTGTCTCATTGAAGCCAATTACAGCACACAAAAATCTGCATATTATCATTTAAATTATGGGGTGCTAATCTTGTGCCTCCCATATAGAAGGTTGAACGGAGTTTCCACGTTCTGAAGCATCATATCTGTTGGTTTAATATGTCCGTCCAGTGGTGAAGAACAACTTAGCCTGTGTTTTGCATGATGTACATCTGTGCTGTCCTTGTAATATGAAGTGAGGTTCATATTATTGTGCCTTGTTTAGCTTCCAGTTATTTAATGATACATGTAATCTGCAAACAGGCTTGCATGTTTGCTAATTACTGAAAGCCAAATTCAGTGGCCGTACCCCCTCCCAAAATCCTTTGCTGTGAACTCCTTTTATCCTCAGTTGCAGCCATAAATTGGCATCTTGTAGCTTTTGAGGCCAGAGATCTTCTAGACTCTGCACTTACGTTTGGGGAAAATGGATGGCACAAAGAATGGTGAGCAAAATGACCCTGCTCCCTTGTAGAATAATCAATTGGCTATTAGTTTAGTAGTGTTAGTCTGTCCCATGGTTTATTTTTCTGTAGTTTTTTCCCCTGTTGCTTCTTATTTATGTGTGGACTTGGGAGGGGTGGACAAAAGATCCTTAGATAATTCAGTACATCAGATATGGACTTTGTATAGTCATTTTGATTGGCTTTGTAACAAGAACAAGATGAAGGTTGGCCAAGAATATTTCCCAGTCACCCGGTTGCTTATGGAGATTACATTCCAGTATTATTAACAGATGCAAGCAGCTTAACATTTTTCAGTACAAGGGTTTATTTAACATCTCCTATTGTGCTTCTGTTAAATGAAGGAATTTTTGAACTGAAGTGAAAGGAGAGGTGTTTCATTCATTTGAAAGATACTTGTAAACAAAATTTTATATCGTCTGTATAAACTCAAGTTGACGTTACAGATGTCTCCCTTCACCCTCTTTCACCCCATTGTGCAGACGTCTTCTCGATTATTGGTGCGTCCTACAAGCTCAGAAACTCCCAGTGCAGCAGAACTTGTCAGTGCAATAGAAGAACTTGTGAAGAGCAAAATGGTGAGCGTGTTTTTGTGTTTGTATTTTCTTTAGAAAGTTCCAAGCACTATCCACCCTATTCTGTTCAGAACAGGATAACTATTCTAGATCAGTACCCACCCCCCCCAAAAAAGTCTAATTCTAGATTGTTCTTACAATCTATTGGCCAAGCCAGGTGCCTCTGGGAGGCTTAAAAATATAATAGGAAGGCAATAGGCCTTCCATGTTAAGTAGCATTTGGTATTCAGATGCCCAATCAAGTGAGAGCAATAGACCTGTCTTCCAGGAATTTATCTAATTTCTCTGTCTCTCTAAAATGTCATCTAAGTTAGTAACTATCATCATTTCTTCCAATCAAAAATTTCAGGTGATTGGTATAAGTTGTATGAAAATTTGTTTCCCCTGCTCGGGCTTCAGCATTGATCACAGACATCTCCCTTGAAAGGATCTCACCACTGCAGCTCAGACCTCTGCTTGGAATCTTTCAATTAGGCACAATTAATCTTTGCTGTAGTGACCCAGAGGGGGCATGGCAGATGTAGAATGAGAGGCACAGGAAAGCCTCTGATTGCAGCAAATTGCTGCACACATCGTGAGACATCCTGCAGTAGTACAGTGTGCATAGTAGCAGACTGACTGGGGAGAGGAGAGTTCTGGTTTCCACAGACTGGGTATAATAGTGACAATTCAGGAAACTTAAGAGCTATAAATGGCCAGTATGTTCTTTAACCAGACAAAATATTTGTATGCCTTTTAGTGGTTGTTAAATGAATTGTGCTAGAGATGTTATCCTGATCTTATTAATCTTGTAAAATCCAGTTTAGAGGGAGTAAACCCTGCTTATCAATTTACTCACAGGCTCTGGAGGATCGCCCAAGTTCACTGATGGTAGACCAGGGTGACAGCAGCAGCCCTTCATTCAATCCTTCAGACAACTCACTTCTCTCCTCCTCATCACCTATTGACGAGATGGAAGAACGAAAATCCAGCTCTTTAAAAAGACGACAGTAAGAGCAGCCTGCTAATTTCTGCTTTCTCTTATTTGCTTAAGAAATACATGTATCATTTAATTTGTGTGTTGGTTGGAAAATATGTGTTCTAATATAAATTCATTTTTAATCTTCTGGGGGAGCAAATTAAAACATGATTACTTACATTTTTGAAGAATTGTGCCAGAAAACCCATTAAATTCTATCTGTCAAACATTCCTCACTTCAATCTTTTGAGTGTAATGGTTTTAAATATTAGTGAAGAAGTGCATTTAAAACACAAATACCCCTTCTAATGGTCTAAAGCAGTGGTTTTTAATCCTTTTTTACCAGGGACCCTTTGCAAATATAAATTTTTCCTGGGGACCTCCCAAGACTTAACTCAAGATTTAAATATTTTATTTATTTATTTATTTATTTATTCATTTATTTATGGCTTTTGGAGACTAGGATTCGAATCCCTGCTTAGAGACTGGGTGACCTAGGGCAAGTCACATTCTCTCAGCCTCAGGGGAAGGCAAAGGCAAACCCTCTCTGAATACATCTTGCCCAAAAAAACTTGTGATGAATTCACTGTAGGGGTTGTCATAAGTCAGAAGTGACTTGAAGGCACACAGAAAAGTGCCGCTGACGGGGGAGGTTCTTTCTAGCCATCATATCTCTCTCCTTTGAAAACTGATATATGGCAACCCTAAGGTGACAGACAACCCTGTCATGGGAGTTTTCTTGGCAAAATTTGTTGCCTTTGCCTGTCTCTAAGACTGAGAGAATGTGACTTGCTTGAGGTCACTCGGTGTATTTCCATGGCCAAGTGGAGATTCAAGCCCTGGTCTCCAGAGTCATAGTTTGGGTACATGCACACGCCTGGTAGGTGTGCGCACACCCAAACCGCTCCCTCATTTGCAACCAAGGGAACAGTTTCAGCACCTGCAAACCCCTCCCTCCACTGTCGTGTCCTTGTTGCTGTTCTTGGTTTCCAGCAGCAGGGATTCGCAGACCTCCTGTGAGGGTACCATGGACCTCAGGGGACCCTGGACCCCCAATTAAGAACCACTGGTCCAAGGACAGGGAAAATGACTTATAACAAAGTAAATATGTTCAAAGTTTAAAACATCCTTTCAGTTATGGGAACCCCACTATTTTAGGGCTGGTGTGGACAATGAGGATACTCTCACAGAACAGTTGCCATCATGAGCAGGGTCAGCCATAGAACACCCATTCCCCAGAAGGCAAACAAATGAGACCTAGAGACAAATAATTTGACTAAGAAACTGAATTCAAGGCAGAATTGAGGACTAAGCATCTGCCAAACACTGTATATTTCATAAGAAGAAAAGTGGTGATATGATATCCAGAGAAACACAGAGAATTCAGCATGCACCCCACTGCCACTTATGCATGCATACACATACATACACACAGCATAACACATGCAACAACAAAAAGATGAAATATATGTACATTACAGACATAGTATGCCCATCCATCCTTATCAACCCACAGTTCCTCAAGGATGGACTTAATCATAACTAGCTTGCCACGGTTCTCCCCCAAATCGCTGAAGCTCTAGAATACTTCCCTTTAACTTGTTTTTCTTTTTCTTAACTGAGCATCTGTATGTGCTTCAAAAATAAATTGCTGGACTCCAGTCATGCACCGTTTTTGAGGAATGCCTCTGGAACCCATATGGAGCTAGAGGCATTCATAAGGGAAAAAATAAAGACAGAACTGGATGCCAGCATATCACTTTGCTGCACTTTGCAGCCTCCCAGGGCTTTCAGTACATTTTTAAATTTTAAAAAAAGTTTTTAAAAATCAGAAAAGGTAGACGATCTGGCAGGAGCCACAGAAAATAATATTACTGGCCTTCAGAACTAAATTAGGGATTCAACGTAACCACTAAAAGCAATAGATGAACAATAACTGTGCAAAAGCAATCAAAGTATGTCAGATATTATTTTTTAAAAAAAACTTAAAAGAGAGAGATTTAAAACATATAATTAAAATCACCTGTTAAATACCTTTCTGAAAGGATGTTTTACTAACTTACAGAAGGACATTTATGTGGAAATGAGGTGGACCTCTCCTGTAAGGTGTGGAGTCTCAAGAACATAATATGCTGTGTAGATTTTTTAGAATCTTTTAGCTTCACTCAAATGATAGCTGCAAAGACCAAGAACACATCTGACAATATAGCCATGGGGTAATATATACAATAGACTTGCCATACACGTTGTAAGTTTGGGTGAGAAAAATATAAGAACTTATTTTTAAAGAAAGCTTTAAATTCAAGCATTTAGTAATTTTTTGAAAGTTTGTCTCATCCTGTTTCGCCATAATTTGTTTCTAAGAGTCCTAATCCTAAAGAGAAGGCTTTTTTTGTATGTGTGTTCAGATCTTCCCTCTATATCTGACACTCTTTGTCCTCATCAGAAAGAATGCAACCCAGCTGCTGGGTGAGAGCAGTGCTAGTATTTTAGGAAAGTACCTACAATTTAACAGCAGGATTAGAAATTCTTTATTCTGTTTGCCCACTAAGAAATAGAGAAAATATTCAAATAAGGATGGATGCAGAGTATTCAAGCTTGAAGTGTTTTTGAAATAACCAAATCTCACAGCAACCAAATTTCTCTTTTAGGTCAAGTGCAATGAGCCAGGGAGCCCTCATTAACAGCTCTTAATATAGGATCCTATTGCCAATTTAAGTTGATTTATATAACGCCTTTCTCCCAGTAGCGAATCCAAAACAGCTAACAAAATAGATTGAAACAAAATACAGGTAAAACCAATCAATAGTAAAAAGCAGTATAGCTCTGACGGAAATATTTGAAACCCAGATACCCCTCAGACCAGAAATCTTTTTATTAAATATGGTTCAAAATATAGATTCAAAAATCTCAAAGAAATGCTGGAGAGTTTTATTATATCTCGTTACTGCTGCTAGAATGTTAATAGCTAAATGTTGGAAAACTAATGAAATCCCCACTTTAGAGCAATGGATGATTAAAATATTGGAAATGAAAGAAAACGATCAGCTTACTTGTAAAATTAAGGGGAAATCTGATAAAATATTGAAGGAATGGGACCCAGTTACGATGTTTCTCCATAAAAAATGGGGTAACTCAATTATTGAATAAAACAAATCAAATAAATTAAATAAGCTTGAACACATTTTAGAGAGATTAAAAAAGCAAATGAATTTACAAACGTGGGACTTGTAGTGATTTTTATAGACATCATCATTCTGATTGGACACAGATACTTTTGTAAAAAGGCTAGTCTGTGTGCATATAATGATGTATGTTTGTGTGTGTATATGTATATCTATATATTGTGAGTATATATGGACATATAGGAGGAACAATATCAATTAGCACAGAGAAAACACAGAAAGAAGTTATATAAGGAGAGGAAGTTTAAGTGATAGGTAGTAAATCTATGTTATTTTTCAAGGAGAGGTAAAATTCTAACTAATGGAAATAACGTTGTACCGTATATACATATGTTCTGTTTGGTTTTCTTTTCTTTTTGTTTTTGCTTTATAATAAAGTAACCAATGCAATATCAGAAAGTATTCCTATTTCTCTAATATTTAACGATTATTACTAGAAGATATTTGTTGACCGAGAATAACTCTGTTCAAGTTTAATTTGTTCAAGTTCTTCTCAAAATTACTTTATTTTTTCAATAAAAAAAAATGAAAAAAAATAGTAAAAAGCAGTTGGAAACCATTAAATAAACTAGCCTGTTAAAAACAGCACTAATTTAAACAATTTAAGACCATTTAAAACAAAACAGTGTGTATGAAAGTACAACATCCTTTTTTTGTAGCAACGTGTTGAGCAGCTGAAAACTTGTCTAAATAAAAATGTATTTGCCCATGAGCAAAAGGAGAAGAGAGAGGGGGCAACCCAGCCTCCATGGGAGTTCCACTCCCTACCAAGAACACACTCTTTTGTGTCCTTGCCACGCTTGACTATGACCAATTTATTCGTTTGTATATTTATTGATTTGTTTTTTATTTAAGAGCAAATTTAATATTGAGCATGAGTATGAACAACGGAAGTCATAGTATCATCTGACTTTGACTGTGCATTGCAAAATATGTCCAAAACTCTGGGATACAAGTTGGTTGGAAGAGAAGGGCGGGTGTGGTTTGGCTTCTTTCTGGGAAAGTCTAGTGATCCGCAGTCTGGTGCTTTTTGAGTAATGTTTGGGCATGTAACTTCCGTGTTAGAAAAGGCTTCTGTGTTGGTGCTACTTTGTGACAGGTAGGAAAGTGCTAGAGAATTAACCCATTCTCATTGTTATTGTGGTAGTCTTCCATATTTCTCTTTATTAGAACACAATACCACCAAAGAGTTCCCCCATTCCACTAATAAATATGCCTTTAATTCATGTCACTACCTAAAATGGGCACCACATTGAGAAAGACTGCTTTATATTGTTAAACTGCTCTTTTAATCTTTTTCACCTGTCATCACTTTTGCAGCTATGTTCTACAGGAATTAGTGGAGACAGAAAGAGATTATGTAAGAGATCTTGGCTACGTAGTAGAGGTATGTTTCACCCTTTTAAAATTATAGCGATTTCTTTTCTTTCAGTTACATCAGATGTACACACCTTGGAAGTATAGAGGAACACACCACTTTCCTCCAACCAGTCCACTTTGGAAGACAGTACAAGGAGTATTTTGAAAAAGCAACGTTGGCTAGATCCAGTTTGACTCCCAACTAAAATAGACCCGTTCAAATGAGTGGAACGTTCAGATATGATGACAAATAAGTCATACGTTTCAGTGGGTCTGCTCTAGCCACCTTCAATCCCGTGGTGGGGGAGAAAGGCACGATATTAAACAAACAAATATATAGAATTGTATTAACCTTTTGTCATCTGTGTATTGGTCGTTTTTTGGTTAAAAATAAGTTGGGTGAATTGTACTTAAATTTGTAGTTGCAAAATAACTATAACTAGTTGGTGAACTGCTTAGCAATTATTCCATGTAAAGTATCTTTGAAAAAGAATTTTTACTAGCTGGCAGTTTCAATTATTTGTGGAACACTGGACATGTACATTTTAAAACCTGGCAATAATTAACTTTGCTTCCATCATGAGATCAGCACTTCATGCTGTTGGTTGACCTCTTTGTAAAATAAGTAGCTGAATGTTCAAGAGTTACTTGGGAGTATGTTTGCAGTGGAGGACTCAGCTGAACCCTTGTGAAGGAATGTAAGCAGTTAAATGGCTGGCAGCATTTCTCTTCTAGAACAGAGAGCTGAAGAACCTTTTACATAGACATACCTGTCCCTGCATTTAGCACACCTCCCCCCTTGAATAAAGTAACAAGTTCAACAGATAGAAACAATGTGTTATAGTTTATATTTTTAAAGTAATTTCAACAGGAGTAGCATCCCCCCATCCCTCTGAAGCAGATTTCAGGGAAGGAGGGGTATTAATTTTGGCAACAGGCTCTATAAGTTGGGTGTAACTAGCAACTTGTTTTCTTTACCTTTGTCTCTGTTGAGTTGAATTGTAGGCATTGTGAAGGAGCAATAGTGACGGATCACAGGGCTTTACTGGGCTATGATGAATTTAACATTACAAAATGTATTTCATTCCCAACTGTTAATACATGCAGCATTATCGAGCAGCGTATTGCACTCATCAAGTTGCTGTACTTATAAAGGACATCTGTGGCATTCCACTTGTTGTGGGTCTTCACGTTGTTTCTGATAGATAGTGACCCTAAGATGAACCTATCCAAGGGATTTCTTAGCAAGATTTCTTCATTGGGGGGATGGGGTGTCCTTTTCCTCTGAGACTGAGACAGTGTTACTTGCCAAATGTCACCCGGTGGGTTTCTGTGGCCAAGTGGGGATATGTGTGTTTTAAAGCACACAGATAAGATGTAAATTGGAGCCACGAATTATATTAAAATAATTTTTACTGTAAGTATCTACAGAATTTATCTGCAGAAAAATATGTACAGAAAGTAGCTACATGAATATCTACAGAAAAAATCCTTTCACAATGAAACTGATTGTGCAATTTGACAGTTAGCTTTGATTACAGAAAGTAATTATTTCCCATATCTCAAACCACGCCCTAGTAACACGATAGGTACACTTCTACTGTGAGCGTAGTATCAGGTTATATGAGGTCTCTCTCTACTGCTTTCTGGCACTGCAGACTTGGCCCATGGGTTGACTGGCAAGACAGTCAAGGAACAACGTCAGCATATGTAAAGCACTCAAACTGATACCACTACCTTAGTTGCAATACCTGGGCATTACCAATTTTAGCAAAAATGGCTAGTGTATTCATGATGGTTTTTACTTTTAAAACATCCCTGGGGCCCCCTCCACTTATTTTTTAATGAAAACCTCCCCCTAATTGCACCCTCCTAAGGCAGTGTTAGTCAGAATGGTGGTCCATGAACAGTTCTGGCCCCTAAGCCATAACCTGTGAGTCCCTAGCAAGTTTCCAGGAAGGAAACAAACAGTTTTAGGAAATGAGCACAATATGCTACTGATCCTTGGCACTTTGGGGGGGGGGTTACTGGCTCCCCCACCAGATAGTTTGAACTGCCCTGCTATAATGTCATGAAGACAGCTTAGCCTTATTTTGTGGGAGAGGTCAGACCTGTTTTAGGCCGAGCTAGTGCCTTTTTGCAAAATCAGAAGTGACTCCCAGTCATTTCTTGTTTGGGAAAATGTCTTCTCTTGGATCTAAAAACTACCAGCCCCTCTCCACCATGACAGAATTGTCACCTGCAGTCCCTGAAGAATGTAGGGAGGAATCTTTCAAGAAAAAAAATAAATATTAAGGGTGTGAATAGAGGTGTAAATATTTTTTAGGTGACATATTACTAAGACTGTTCTTTTTGGGAGGGTTCATTTTTTTTAATTTAAAACTGCTGAAAATTTTCACCATCAAAATAGCATTTTTGAAAGTAAATATTTGTCATTATAGGTGGGAACCTATCCCTATTTTCTCCATGTTATTTCTGCCTCTGGTGCTAAACTTTCTGTTAAAGAAGTAATGTTCAGGAACGTAATCTACTTCATTAACTGAGGTATACCTGTATTAAAAAAAATAGTAGATAAGAGAACCAATTTTCATTTCTTTTTTTAATTTCTAATTTATTTCAGGGTTACATGGCTCTCATGAAAGAAGATGGTGTTCCTGATGACATGAAAGGGAAAGACAAAATTGTGTTTGGCAACATTCATCAAATATATGACTGGCACAGAGAGTATGTATGTTTTTATTTTTAACTTGTTTTCTTTTTATATTTATTCTTCCATAACTTACTGAAGAAATGGTCAAAAATCACTCCAAGTTGTATAAAATATGCTGGAAATGGTAATCAATTGGCTTTATAAAGATTTTAAAAATAGATGATTAACTTTCACTGTATTCTGGCAATTAAAAAAAGCAATCCAGCCAGCAGGTGGGGTAGAAATCCCAACAGCAGAGGAAATGAGGGGCTTGCACAAGAAGATGGAAGGAAGAGATGAGTGATATTTTTCTTTTCTTTTTACTTTTCAATTTCTTCTCCTTTTTAAAGGACACTTGCCTGTCCTCACAAGGAAGAGAGAGCCAAATCATACACCACACAGATCTGTTTTAGCAATAAGGTTTCCATGGTTCAGCAAAGGAAATGGCAGGAGGGGCCTGTTCTTCAGCTGTCCCACAGAAACTACCATGGCTTTTGTAATTTCAAGGAGGGGGAAGTAACAGCAAGCTGCTGCCCTGACTCCTGCTGTAAACCTTGACGCTCCCTGCAGCCACTCTGCTACTCACTCTTCTGCCTCTTCCTCACCACTTAGTCCCTCACACACTCGCTTGCCCTGTTTTAACCTTAATTTTTGTATGTTTTTAGCTACGTGTGACTTTATTTCTCTTTTTTTATCTTGTAAGATACCTTGAGTCCGACTCTTGGGAAGAAGGCAGGGCATAAATAAAGTGATTGATTACTTACTGTTTGTATCTCGCTTTTTCTAAGCCCTGGGATTCAAAGCAACTTGAAAGAATCAGAATACATAAAAATGAAAATTCACATCATTGAAAACATTAAAAGGATAAGATATAAATAAACTATGAATCAAAAACATTTAAGAAGCACAAATATTAATGAATTTATCTTTGGGTTATGGATGGATAACTGTGCACATGGGATGGCATTTTTTTCTCCTTCAACACTGGAACCTGAGGGTCCAAGGACTCAACGTAGCATCCAGCCTATGCTGTCTGCCTCCCTGGTACCTTGCTACTTTGTACTTCCAAATGCTTTCTTCTGGAAACAAATGAAACCCTAGGGCACACCTGGCTGTCTATATATTGTAGCATGTACTCCAGTGTACCACTCTAATAGTTTGGGGTTGCTTTTGGTACATTTTCCAGAAAAGTTGGCAACCACTGCTTTAATTAACTAGTGGATGCTTTTGGAAAGTAGCAGATGGTTACAAATATATTCTGGCTTTTATCACATGGGCAGCACATACAGCTGTAACCCAGTCTTTTTCGGTGTCAGGCGGGTTTATTTTCTGATTACCAGTTTCTATTGTGTATCCCATGCAGCTTTGTCTTGAGCACAGATGAGCAAAGTGCAGTGCTAGGATACATGTGGCCTTCATAGGTGACCTTTGTGGTTGCAAATTCCCAGAGACCACATTTTTGTTTTTTTGTTTTTTGAGAGGGAAGGATAAAATGTGTTTCCTGGAAGTTTCCAGGTATAGTGATTTCCCTTTTAGATATTTTGCAGGCCCCCTGGACTGTTTAACATTGAAAAAAAATAAAACAAGAAGTGGACTTTCAGTCACTTCTGGTTTGTTTGTTTTTTAATTTTTTGTCAGTCCATTGCAGTCTCCAGAGGATTCTGGTGGCATTAAAACTGACCCTGAATCCCACATAGTCATCCTTTGGATCTAGATCATCCTGTTTCTTTTGACTGCGTCTTGTGGTTAATGGTAGGTCCTCACATGGTTAGCAGGTTTGTTTCTTCTGGTTACAGGAAAGCCTTTGGTTTAATCTCAATTTATAGCTGAAAACATTACCTCAGCTAAAAGCTTCGTGTCCATCTGTTTGTCTGTTGGAAAATTTGATCAGAATGACACCTGGCTCTTGCTCCAAATGTCTGCAGTCCTTGTATTTGGAAAGTCTACAAATAAGAATAACTCTCTGATGGACTATTCACACAATCCAAGGCATTTCAGATGGGATTCAGTCATCTTTGTAGAATTTTTGGCTGGAAAAATTACATTCCAATTATCATTAGGACCCCAAGCAGCCATCTGTCTCTTCCTCCCTACTTTAACATCTCTTTGGCTGAGTAGTGGTTACTTCTTAATAGACAGTTCTTGGCTTTAATCCAGTTTCTTAGCTTTCAGTACAGTGTCTTGTAACATGATTCATCTAAGTTGGAATTTCCCATTTCCCTAGATATGCTGGTTGGAGATAATTTTTCAGTTTGCTTGTGCTCAGGTTTGGAAGTAATAAGTAAGAGTGTTTTGACATGTAATTCTACACACCATGTTCAGCACTTGCAATTTATCTCTGTGATGGGGAGGGTATGGAATATATACTGGTTGTTCTGTGCTTAAGAGGAGCTCATGTCTGTCTTCTGTGTTTTAGAGAGTCACGGAGGAGATCTTTTCAGCAGATGCAAGTGCTGATGTTCCTTGATTTTCATGTCTAAAAAAATAATGTTTTTCCATATATTCTTTTTATGGGCTCACGATTGGTCCAGCTCATACAAACACCAAGCAGTTGCTGGAGGCAATAGTATTTGAAAGGGAACTACTGAAGCAGTGTGAAAGCTGAATGGTGTACTCCAGTATTATGGAGAGTGAAAGGTGGCACAAAACTCTGGACAAAATGACATGGCTCTTCAGAATCACAGAATGACTTCAGCCAGCTTTGTCAAGGTGTTCACTAATACACCCTCTACAGATCTTTGTTGCAAGTGGTTTTGGAAAACGAAAAAGGTCTCCCTCACAGAACAAATGCAGCCAGAGTATTATGAATGTGTTATCTGTTGGCATAATGAAGCCAGAAAAGAATAAACTGAATGTGTTTTTGATTTGTCTTTTTCTTTTGTTCTGTATAGTTTCTTTTTAGGAGAATTAGAGAAGTGCCTTGAGGATCCAGAAAAATTGGGATCACTTTTTGTTAAACATGTAAGTATGAACATCTTCTCCAGTATGTGCACAAAAGCTGTTTTGATCATGGATCTAGATATTTTAACAGCATACGGGCTGCCCTTGCAACCATTAGATCAAGTACTTCCCATTCTGTTTCTGAAATAGATTGGCATTTTTTAAGTATTTTTTTTTATTTATTGAATAAATATACTTCTCTTCACTTGCTTTCTTTCACGAATCTAAGGTCAGAGTGGCAAAGAATAGTAGCCAAAGGAAGGGGGTGGTGGAACTAATGTGCAGCTAATTGCACCTTTTCTCCTCACCGTTGAAAGCCATAGCACTGTTCATGCACAGTATCTTTTTGAAGGCAAAAACAGTCTGTTAGGAGCAATGAAAAAGCACAAACACTGTGCATTAAAATACAAGTTGGTATAAATGGATTTCCAACCAGTTTCACCCCACACATACAGCAAATTAATTAAATGTTCATTTAAACAGGTACATTTTAAGTCTTTCTGAATAATAAAACTAAACAGATCAATTATACACCTCTTAAAAGGGAGTCTACTAAGATATGGGCCACTACTGAAGAAGCCTTGGAAAAGTTTCTTTTTGGATAAAAAACACACACAGAATCCCTTAAACAGACTGGCCACTTGGAGTTCTGATCCGAAAAAGTAACTTTTCTAACCTCTGCTACTCTGCTCTGTGACATTCCTGTTGCCCATACAAAGTGGCCATACAATTTGCCTAAATTTTTTAGCTGATTCTGATTACAGTAGGTTTTCACAGGCTAAGTCGTAGACTTAGAATAGCTGCTATGAACTCTGGACGTCCTACCTTTGTTCCTTGTTTTCCAAGTGAAATTACTGTGTAGTTTGGCAGCTTTGTATTCACTGACATTCTAACAGCATTCTTAATTTATTCTTCTAATTGGTCGAAGTATAATTTGACCTCTTCTCAAATCAGAGGAGCAGATTGCTTCTGATCTTAATCTTGTAGGAGGTGTCAAAGCGTGGAGATCAGGCCCACCCTCAGCTGCTCTTGCATTTCTATTGTAGTTGCATTTTCTTTACTGAGGACCACATTTTTCAGTTTATCTTCCTGAGCTTCCACACAATGTTTACTTAGTGACTAGACAAGTACAGTTTGTTGTACTTGCTTAACCATTTCGTAAATAGCTTATAGCTGGACTACATATTACATATTCCCAAAGGAAAGCATCAAACCTTTGGCCTGGTCAGAGTGCTTGAAAGTTCAATGAGTGCTCCTTCCATAAAGGGAGGAAAAGCTGGAGGGGTTTGAAATCACACTTGCAGATAAGGAGGCTGGCTCTTCTTCCTCTTCTTTTTGTCCTCCTCTTCTCCTTTCTTTTCTTCTTCTTCATTGGCCTTTTCCTTTTCCGTCTACTCTTCCCCCTCCTCTTTTTAACTGAATGGTGGAAATTCTTCCCTATTGGATGGAAGAAGCAGCAGCAATGGACAGCTGGAGATAACAACAGAGTCCCCATGGGCATCTCCGTTCCTGCAAGTGTGACTTCAAAAGCTGTCAGATTTCCTTGACTGTAGTAGGGAGGAGCCCTCACAGGACCCTCAGCATTCTAAGAGGAAACCCATGTGTGATGTAACCTGGGAGTGTGACTAGCCTAAGTGGCAGGGCAGCCCTAGCAACAGGTTGCCATGTAACCGAAGTGGCTCTGTTTAAGAGAAACGCAGCCCATTGGTGAGAGGGAGGGGCTGAGGTTTGTGAGGAGAAGGTCTATGTATAAATGGGTTTTTGAGAATCCTTCAGTGAGATTTCCAGAGAGAGTGTGTTTTAAGTTATAGCTCCTCAGTCAGTCAGGAAAGTTGTCTGAATAAGCAGGATCGTCTTTTCAGAGGTCTAGAGAGAGACAGAGGAGAAACTAAACCATTTTTGAGTTGGGTTAGAAGATGTGACCTAGACTTGAGAATTAAGCCTTTGAGCAAAAGGGAAGTCAAAGGCCTATGTGTGTATGAACATTCTGTGCTTGTATATTGAATGGAGCTGCAAGAAACTGGTTAAATAGCTTTTGAAGTTCTGTATTGATTGGAATTACTTATGACAGCTAATACTTTTTCCCTGTTTGTTATTTTAAATAAAGATTACATTATATTTTTTATAAATTCTGACTCAGTAGAATATTTCCATTAGTTCTAATCAACCAGAAGCACGCCACCACAGATCAGTAAATCATTCTGAATAACAACTGTGAGACTTTACCTTTTATACACTAAGGTGGTGGTTTTAAAGGGAGAAGTAGGGTCTGTATGGTAGGGGGGGAGGCGCTTTAGCAGGCTGGGTGAAAAGCTGCCATTCTAGTCTGTGAGAAGGAAAACAGGCCTGGCCCTCTCTACACTATAGTACAAGTTTGTTTGTTCAACCTTCATAACTTGCTCAGATTGAATTGGATTTGTGTAGGGGTTCCACATTCTAGTAGTCAGCTTCAGGCCACTCTTTTGTTAATTATTATGCATGGTTTCAGTTCATATGCCTCATGTGTGCTCTTAAACTTGTGAAGAGTAGCAGAACATATACTCTATTATGCTGTCCCAAATGATTCCTGTTTTTTTTTCTTAGTCATCATATTGAACTGTGTGTTCCACGTATGCACTATATCTGAAAGATGCATAGATGAGTAATGCTGGTTTTAAAAATATGAAGAACATTTTTCAGCTTTCTTACTTAGTTTATGAGTCCTCAAGATTATTTCTTTGTGGCAGAGGTCATCCTCATCAAGAAGGTCAGTAGGGCTGGCCACATTTCCTCACAGATGAATTTTTGGCCACTGTCAGTCTTCCCCTGCAATGCACAGATAAGAGGGAGCATTGGAGTTCTACGTGAACTGAGAATGGACCCTAGAATGTGCCCAGCAGGGTTGTCAGTTCCCCATTTTACCTCTATGCGCACCCTGGAACAGGAGTAGGGAGCCTTTGCCCTGTCTTATGTTTTAGCCCAAACGCCCACAATCCCTTGTCATTGTATGTGCTGCATGGGGCTGATGGGGGTTGTAGGCTATAACACTTGAATGCCTAGAGTTCTCCCACTTCTACCAAACAATACTTTCCAGATTTCTGTGTAAATATTGATGGGGTCTACCGTGGGTTGCAAGGGTTCCTTAGTGGACAAGCCAAAGCAGAATGAGTTCCTAGAGGGCAAAATATTTGAAAACCACTGTTCTCAATTCCTTAGTTTTAATGTCATTCAGTTTTTTCACTGTATTACAAATTTTTTAAAAAAATGACATGACGTGAATGTCCATCACAATTGCCTGCCTTCAGGTCATTTAAGAGAAGGTATTAACCTTCACCACAATCCATCTGCAAATGTTTCAGGGTATATGGTTGTGTAGATAGCAGAGGCACATGCTGAGTGAAACATGGATATTGCCACAGTGTTTCCCCATGGTCATGGTGGCAGAAAATGCTGCTACAGTTACAGATATTGCTGTTGGCTACGTTCACATACAGCCTCTTTCAGCATTGATTTCTCCAAGTGCTTGTGAGCATATGTGTAATGGAGAAGAGCTCAGACAGGGTATATATAATGAGTAGATAGACAGATAAGTATAAATGGATATATAGAACAAAAAACAGCTGTTTTTGGGTAAAGCCTGGATCCCAGAAGGATACTATAAAATTAAAGTAGATTTCATAAAATGGTTGAAAACAGATGTTGATATAAAGCTTGAGATATTGGTTTCCACCTTCCTTGGCGATATCCATGGTAATGGGAGTGATAAATGCTCACATGAAGACACAGATACAGACAAGCACAGGAACACATGCATGTATACATATGGTTTTACACACACCCCATTTATTTATTTATTTATTTATTTATTTATTTATTTATATGGATGGATGGATGGATGGATGGATGGATGGATGGATGGATGGATGGATGGAGAGGATATATATGGCTTTCAAACCAGCTGTTACAAGCACTGTAGTCAAGTACTATTTGTCATTGTTTCTATTCTCTTTATATTTCTATTTAATATTATCTTCATCTTTGTTCCCTCCACCCCAGGAGAGAAGATTGCACATGTACATAGTTTACTGCCAAAACAAACCAAAGTCTGAGCATATTGTCTCAGAATACATTGATACTTTTTTTGAGGTAAGTGCAAAGTAGTGGGGAAAATTGGGGTAGGGGACTTGTGTGTGCTTCTGTCACTCTCTGGGTAGAAGGGAAGGTCCACAGTCTTTTCCAAATGTGATTGTTCTTTATTGTTGTGATACGTTTACCCCATTTGGGTTCTGAATATAAGAGTGAATTTAGTCTATTGTTCCCAAACAAATGATTCTTCTCCACGCTCTCCAGCCCTGAAGTTAAATAAACTCTCTGTAATGAACTCTGATTAGCAGATGGATTGTATGCAGCATAGAATCACCTTTTTTTTTTTTTTTTGTATTTTCACCATATATAGCTTGTGAGACATTGAAAGGCCAGATGACATTGACTCATCTAAGTGAGTCTTGCGATGTTGTCATAGTAACCTGGATTCAAGCCTCCGGCTGCTTTTACACACCAGACTAAAGCGGTTCAAGTAATGAGGGAGGAATGAACAGAGAAGTAATACTTACAACTAACTAATAAGGAGAAATTTATCTTTCTGTACTGAGTGGGTAGTGCTGATTCTGTCAGCTTGAACATATAGGCAAATAGAGCAGCTGTGGTCCCTAAATGTGGACATTTCTTTGTTTACTGGACATCAAGAATTACTGGTAAAATAGTTTTAGCTGAAGAGGCAGATGGATGGGAGAATGGTTTTGTTTTGTTTTTTATTGCAGATTTGGATAGAATAAAGTTAAGGGAGAATTGCATCGCATATTTATGCATAATGCTCAGAAAAAAATGAAAAGCAAACACTTTTGTGATTCATTTTGTTTCTAATGCAATACATAACTGAGGCCATTTCAGCACTACAGTGTTACAGTGCTCTTATTCCTCTTTCAACATCCTGCCTCTTTCAACATCCTGTGAAATTCTGGGGTTTGTAGTTTACTGAGGGCAAAGAGCTCTCTGGCTGAGAATTCTAACTGCCCCTTGTGATGAACCCTGAGGGGGCTTAACAACAGAGCTCCTTAGCAACCAAGAGTATTTAAAAGTGGTTGGCTGTTGAAATGGAACCCAGGATAGCCCGAGGGAGGGGCTAGATGGGGGAGGGGATAACTGAAATTTAACTGGCAGAGAGTGGAGAGTCGAGTGAGAGAGTGCTTGGAGTTGAGAGAGAGTGAGAGCGCCATCTGAAATAGTGTGTGTGAAAAAGAGGGAAAAAGAAAGTGTTGGCTGGTTTACATATACACGTGTTGTGCTGGTTGCTAATACTTACAACTACCTTTTACAACTACAACTACTTACAACTAACTTTTACCCTGACAGTATATTAAATAAAGAATTGTTTATATTTTTGTAAGAGCTGTCTCCAAAAGCGTTTCTTTGCCCTGGATTTGAGTGTACACGCTAACACAAATAACACAGTAATTGGATAAATAAATCCATGCTTTGCCCTATCTCTGAAAGGGTGTAGATTTAGGGAAGCAGAAGTGGAAGATAAACCAGGAGAGTAAGCCAGTGGGGGACAAAAACGTAGAAGGGTGCTGCATTCTCTGAGAAGATGGAGATATAGTAGACCTTTATTGTCATAGCCCTGGCCTGCCCAAGAGATCACCCTGATCGTGGTCTTGACATAAGTGGGTGTTTTGATACCCCTCCCTAAACTGCAAACCCCAGCATTCCATAGGATGTTGAAAGTTGAATAATAGCACTATAACAGTGTAGTGCAGAAATGGCCTAAGTGTACAGGGAGCAGCGGGGAAATCTGGAGAGGAATTTGGACCTAGGATGGGTTTGTACAGACCTAGGCTAGTCTCTTTGAAAATATTTCCTCTTATATTAAAGAGCTTTGGGATCTACTCTAAACTTTATTTTGTTGCTACTAGGACCTGAAGCAGCGTTTGGGTCATAGACTTCAGCTTACAGATTTGCTGATAAAGCCAGTGCAAAGAATTATGAAATATCAATTGTTACTAAAGGTAAGGCACTTGGGATGCTACCAGCCACAATGTGAAGCATTCTTTTAAAAAAAACAGCCATGTATTATATAAATACATCTTTTCATTAGCTTGCCTCTTGGCATCATCATCTGCTATTTCTGAAATTTTGTCATGTCTGGTGAGAGGGGCTGAGACATTTTAGGTGCAAGGGAGGCATTTTTTTTCTAACAGGGAATGACCTGGAAGTGCCCAAAGGTTTTTGGGGTGTTTTGTCAGGCCGTAAGGTCTCAAAAACAGCCTTGGGGCCAAATGCAGGCTACAGTCACACTTCACCACCTCAATCTAAAGGGAAAGAGTTCCATTTTCGTTGTGTGTAAAAGAGAGAGAGAGAGAAAGAGCACACCTGGAGATGAAAAATAGAACAAGGAAGCAGAGATTTAGTAAGATTAGTGTTGGAATGATGGAATCAAGGAGAATAAAAAGGAAAATTATGAAGACAGATTAGGGGTAAACACATGATGAGATTTAAAGAGTCAATTTAATTGAAGAAGGTATTAAAGAGAAATTCACAGAAGTATAACATGGTTGAAGTGCAAACAAACACTGAAAATAGAAATATTAAGAACAGAGGTAATGGATATAGACTAAAGCCCTCTTAAGAGGTTCTTTATCTGTGCCCAGCAAAAAAACCTTGAGGAGGGGAAATGTGTTTGCTGGCAGTTGTCTAAACAGATCTTTGAAGGCTCTCCACATCATACGTTTTCAGAGTTCTTGGAGACTCTCCATAGACACAGGAGGCTCTCTCCTCTTTAGCTAATCCTCTCCCACATGTTAAGGTCAGTCAAACCGAAATCAGATGGAATGGAACTTAGCAGACTCCCTGTCCTTTCATGTTTATGGAACAGACAAGAACACTGGGAGAGAACTTCTTAGTCATACTTTAGTCCTGTTCAGACAGATAGGATATAAATAAAGAACCACTGAGTTTATTGGGGTTAAATGTGAGAACCATCATCTGGATCCCGCCTAATAGTTTTAAGCAGACAGATGAGGCTAGTAAGCAAACCTTACTGTGGTCACATGGAGTAGAACTGAGTATGTAAATCGGTTTGGGTAGGATTGATAAGTACAGAGGACCCATTCAAGCAATACTGAACTGAGAAGGCACATAGAAACTAAGATGTTCATATGCTGGAAAGGAATGTAGCAATTTAAGAGAAAGAGAAGGCAGACAGGAACGTGGAGGAGAACAATATGTTTTGTGTATTATAAAGCAAGTATTTCTCTGAAAGCATCCCTTTTGTTGTTTTTGCTTCACACTGAATATTCACTAGGGTAGTTTACACTGTATGCAAAAGGAAATTGTAAATAACTGGGTTTAAGTCTGATCTGAAAATGTTAAGATTTCCTTCGAACTGCACCTTTAAATGGAGGCCAGCTGTTCTTAGGAGGAGTTAGCTATTACCTTGGGAATACACCTACATAATCCAAAAAAAAAAAAAAAGGTTAAATCAAATAATTAGAGCAATCAGAGAAAATCAGGAAACAGGCAATATTTCATCTGCTTAGGAAGTTGTCGGTTAAACTGGATTAGCTCCAGCTAATTTCTCATTGTAGAAATTCTGCAATGGAATCCTAGATAACTGCATTTTATTATTATTGGGTATTTCTGAAAAATAAGACTTTCCCTTTCAGGTGTGGGGTTGTTTTGACGTTGGTATTTTGTTCTCTATTATAAATGGAACATCAATCTCAATTTATACTTCTCTCTTTTTTTGTTAGGACTTCCTCAAATACTCCAAAAAAGCTAATCTTGACACAACAGAATTAGAGGTATTTAGAACTACTTTTTTAAAAAATATTTTTCCAGCATAACTATAACTGTTATAGGTGTAATAAGGCTCTGCACTTAGCATTACAGAATTAATGCTATGTTCTTTCTTTCTAGTAATTCTTAGACAGTTCTGGTTTGTTTGTTAGCTTTTGATCCAAATTCTTTCAGGTGCTGCTCCTAAAATGGATTGCAAATAATCCTCACAGGCCAGTAAGTTGCAGTCAGTATAAAGAATATCTCTGGAAACTCTACAAATCCAGCACTCCTCCCTGAAATTTCACCACATTTTGTATTGCTTGTTTGACCTTCAGACTCTAGATCAAAGCAACTTCTTGAATATTATTTCTTGATGAGGCATTAAACCAGTACAACCCTTTGCCTCAACCCAATGTATTTAGGTGGTGTATGATTTGTCTCACCCTTGCAGCAGTGTGCAGCTTTGATACAACTTCTTTCCTGGAACAGTATCTGAGACAATGAGAAATAGTGAGTTGTGTATTGATTTGTGAACTGTCCTCAGGTTTAATAAGGTACAATTCCAGCCTACCCATCTGGAACAATGGTATGAAATTTACTGTGGAGAACGAAGACTTTTTTGTTTGCCTTGACCTCATTTGTTTCATTCTGAAGTGTTCCTCAAGCATAGTGTTTTTTTCAGTATTGTATCTTGGCACTGAACATACTGCCTTTTCTAGTTTTTTCTTGGCTCCAGTCATCCAAGATAAGGACCGAATGGGGGGAGTAGAATAGGTCTACAAAGTCTGTGTTTCATCTCTTCCTAGTACTTCTCTTGTTTTTCTTTTCCAAGATTTATTCATTCTGGATTTAATGGTTAACACAGTATGTTTGCTGATGTAAAAGAATTCATCAGGGAGTCTTCAGGAGGAGGCATGATGTTTCTGTTACATAGTCTGCTAGTTACTAATATGAGAGTTATATAACCTATCTTGTGGAGCGACATCTTTGAGTACAACTGGCTGTTCTGATATTTTTCTCCTTTGATTCAACAGAGGGCTGTAGAAGTAATGTGTATAGTCCCCAAACGGTGCAACGACATGATGAATGTTGGTCGTTTACAAGGATTTGATGTAAGTTTTTCCTTGAGCTTGTGCTCTACCTTTATTCTTTGTGAACAACATGTTTTCTTTACAACTATATGCGTTCAGATCACACACATGACACCTTTTTTGATGTCCTTGACTTGTTTCACCTTCAGAATTCTTATGGAAGTCTAAAATGTCTTCTTCCTGTTACAGACTGAAATAATCCTGTAAAGAATTGGCCTCTAGTCTCAGTTGGCCTTAGCCATATGCTAACTCAGTAGTGCAATACTGACTAGAGGTCAGGGAAGTGTGCCTTGGATGCACTCAGCTATAGTGGTCATCGGTTCTGTCCCTTTCACCCTATTCTATTAAAGTGCTTGCTCTCATCTAACATAGGAAGTCTTAGTTGCTTTGAAAAGAGACAGTCAAGGATGTGTAAAACCAGTTTACCTAGACCCAGTTCACAGTAGTGTTGGGTAAAAAGAGCTCAGATGAGACATACATGAAATTCCAAATTCATAAATATCGAGTGTAACTAAAAAGCTATGTTTCTAAAACTCCACCAGTCCTCACAGTTTGCAAATTCAGGATAGGGCTACTGATTGTGATATTTCCAAATGTGGACAAAATTCTATTGGTTTTATGTCGTAAGGGATTTCAAGACCATGATGCATGTATCAATGTCCTGTAATTTTTGTCATGCTATTAGAAGACAGCTATTTATGTTCTTATTATTTAAGATACCTGATAAAGATAGAGTGTTCTGTATATGTTGTTGTGTAGTTTTAGTATTCTTTGTTTAGAATGTGAAATTGCTGATTATATATATTGTACTGTTCTCCACTCTCCTTAAAACTAGAGTGCTTCAAGAATAAATTAGTAAAAGGCCACATAAGAATATAGTTTTGTTTCAACTATGAACAACAACATAATTTTGTGAAACAAACAAACAAAAACAAAAAAACCCTGAATGTCTTTTATTGATGTAACTGAACTTGTTCTGGTTTCTGTTTTAAGGGTAAAATTGTTGCCCAGGGAAAGCTGTTGCTGCAAGACACTTTTATGGTTGCAGACCAGGATACGGGACTCTTGCCACGTTTGAAAGAAAGGCGGGTCTTCCTGTTTGAGCAAATTGTCATATTCAGTGAACCACTAGATAAAAAGAAAGGTTTCTCAACACCAGGATTCTTATTTAAAAATAGTATAAAGGTAAGCATATGATTTTTTTTTTCAAAAAATACAGTTAGGTTTGAGATTTTAATTTCATTTTCATCCTAGTGCCTAAGGCAGATTTCCCCAATGTGACACCTTCCAAATGTTCTGGGCTACAAATCCAGTCATTCC
Source organism: Cyclura pinguis (assembly GCA_030412105.1). Classification (NCBI taxonomy): domain Eukaryota; kingdom Metazoa; phylum Chordata; class Lepidosauria; order Squamata; family Iguanidae; genus Cyclura; species Cyclura pinguis. Next base: position 157,567,819 of record CM059602.1, read on the forward strand.
TGACCATTTGCCGTGATGACTGGCATTGTTAGGAGTTGTAGTCCAGCATTTCTAGAGGACACCACATTGGACAAGATTAATTAAGTCCAAGAATCCTCAGTTCTCTTTAAGGGTGTGATGCACAAGTAGTCAACTGAGTATGAGAATGAACAGTAATGAGGAAAGGTATAACTGACGAAAAGTTTAACTGCATGATTAACATTCCTACTTGAGACTAGGAATGAGGATCTAGAGAGCTTGTTACCTCTTTCGGCCAGTTCTTCTGAATCTACATATGAATAGGGGACAGGGTGAAGCTTTGACCCCTCTGTTGTACACACATCCATTGACACATATGCAGCACATCTGCCTTGTATACACAGCTCTCTGCACAACTGTGAGCCCTGTGTGCCAGGATGCCTGAAGGTGTACAAGAGAATCTGGTACCACAAGACACCCAAATGTCTGTTGGACACATGGAAGAGATTCCAAACATATGAAACTGGCTACCATAATCAGATTCCTGAAAGCCCCTTTGTTTCTATTCTGAGTGCCTTTCTGCCCTCAGGTTACTTCTCAATAAGAGTCAACATGATCTTGTTAAACTTGAACACTGTAAATACATGCACTTTCCATTAATGGCCTCCATATTCTGTCAGCAACCAAATGCTAATGTTTTCTTCCTACATTCTTTACTGCCTGCTTTATTGAACATTGTGACAAGCCCTTACTTCTCCCAGATTGGTGTGGCTGTTCTCAGTCTGATAAGGCATCGTGTCTTTATAGCTCTGCCTCCCCCCCCATAATACCACCTTTGTGTAAAAGGGCATGGGTTTTCAATATTTATTTAGAACCACTTCATAATTTTATGGTAGTGTATTTTCTATGTTGCTTATCACTGTAGAAAACTCAAGCCAAGTCAGTATTCACAAAGATAAATTGTAACATTTATTAAGATAAGAATAAATTGGTGTGTTAGAGTTAATATGCAGTTCAATGTTTATACATTTTTTCAGTCAGCAAATATTGACAGTTAACTCCCTGCTCAGAAACAGCACAGTTACGTCTAACAGCACAGTTATGTCTTTAGACTTCCACAAAAGGCAGAATTATCATACAACAGCACTTTGGCTAGACTCTCACCAAAGATTTAACCCCAATCTAGGTCACATATTCTGACCTCTTTTCCACCTCTCACTAGGCTTGACTGGTGAGTGAGCGTACGTTTGACCTTACTGATTGGAAAAATTATTTGTAAATTTCCAATTTGAGCATTACTACACTGGTAGGCTGTGCTGAGGCCAAAACAGAATCAAAATGAGCGCTGCACCTCTTAATCCAGTGAGAAATTCTCAGGATCACAGAGGTCTCCAGTCGCTTGTTTCTCCTGATTTTGGCTGTGTGGGTCTACTAAATGATGGCATGCCATTTGGTTAAAAATAATGACACAGGGATGAGAATAGCATTTTCTTAACTCTTTATTTCTTTTTTAATGAAGGTGAGTTGCCTTTGTTTGGAGGAAAACATAGACAACGATCCGTGTAAATTTGCACTAACATCAAGAGCAGGTGATGCTATGGAGACTTTTGTTTTGCATTCCACCAGTCCAGGAGTCCGCCAAATGTGGATCCATGAAATAAACCAAATCTTGGAAAACCAGCGTAATTTTCTAAATGGTAAGGTAAACTGCATTTTCTCTCCTATTCAAATTTCAGTACTAGTTTAAACTCTTCAGTAGATTTCCATGGTTGAATTGTTGTAGAAATTGTCCCTGCACACATATATACCACTCTTCATTTGTGTTTCTGATGTTTAGGAATATTCTCTTTGTTCCTGCGGAGAAAGCATGCACTAGCTGACTGTGTACTACTTTAGTTAGCAAATGTGAGCTAAGCAATGCCAACCTGAATAATTGTTGATACAGCTTTAAGCCAATTGAATTTGATGTCTTGCATGGAAAACTACTTTGCATTGCCTTTGATTCTATGTGAATTTCTCTGCTTTCTCTCAATGACCATCTCAGCCTTGACATCACCAATTGAGTACCAGAGGAACCACAGTGGCCCTGGTGGTGGCAGCAGCAACAGCAGCGGCCCGAGCACCTGCACTGGAATCCCCAGCTCCAGCCGTAGCAGACCTTCTCGGATCCCACAGCCGGTCCGACACCATTCCCCAGTCCTGGTCTCCTCTGCAGCCTCAGTCCAAGCAGAGGCAGACAAGATGTCAGGTATGTCCATTCACAATCCCTCCCTGCCTCCCCACACAAGCTCCCTACAGGCTGGCCTCAGCCAGGCAGGCAGGCATCTATCAAATGCACAGCAAAATGGTCCCGAGAGAGAAACAGAGAAGATCCCCAAGATGAAAGCTTTGGAGAGCCCCCGGAAGGCACCAGCAAGCACTTGTGGCTCAGCAGATGCAGATCAGAGAGAATGCCGAGGGAACTCAGAAGAGATTCGTTCAAGGAGCAGCATAGGATCACTGACGCTGGGGAAAGCAAGACCTGGAGCCATCTCACCAGTAAACTCTCCTTCTGCAATGACTTTCCCATCTTCTTTTGGCAAGGAAAGCTTTACACCCAGCAGTCCTCTGCAGAAAGGCTCTTTTTGGAGCTCCATCCCAGCTTCCCCTGTCAGCCGCCCTGGCTCCTTCACTTTCCCCGGGGACAGTGACTCCCTCCAGCGCCAGGTCCACCGCCACTCTTCACACAGCAAGGACACAGACCGCATGAGCACATGTTCCTCGGCCAGCGAGCAATCAGTACACTCCACCCAGAGTAATGGGGTAAGAGCCAGAACACTTCTCTCCTGTGAGCTCTTCTAAAACTCTTCCCATGCTCCTTTCTCCTGCGTGTGGCCATCAGCCTCCGTACTAACTTCTGGCTCTCCGATGCTGCACCGCTGCTCTGAAATAATAACAATCAGTCACTCCAACCTTTCTATGCAGATCTTGGTAGAAACGTATGTTGTATCTGCGTGTGTATACATAAGACAAAGACTTGCAATATGTATACAGACACACAGAAAAAAAATCTAACTCTAAATGTGACTTTCACTTCTGCTGAATTTTTTTTTTTAAAATCTGCTAGTCTGGTTTCTACTAACTTGCTCTTGGCTTTTTTCCCTCATCTAACATGAAGGCACAAATCTAACCCGCTGTGCGTCACCAACATGAGGGAGCTCTTCTTTATGCAACACCAGTATTTCCACTGCAGATTTGTTCAGGGCTTCCTCTTCCTCCTCCATTCACATGCAAGCATACAGTTCATTTTCCCCACTCCAGATGAAGCTTTGAAGAAAATAAGAATTGTCCTGCTGGATCAGACCAAAGTTCCATTCTGGCTAGCCAGATGCACAAGGAAGCCCACAAAAATGAATTCAGCGCTCCCTTGTGGTCTCCAACATCTTGCATTCAGATTAACATGGAGGTCCTCTGCTATTCTTCTTTTCTTTTCTTTTTTTAGTTTCAGTTTTGCTGAAGCATTCTGTTGACTTGCTGTCTTTAAAATATGTATGTACCTGGTCAAGGAATCTTCTAGCATTCAAAAAAAAAAGTCCTGAATACCCTGCAACACACAAATAAAAGGCTGTCATAATCAAATCTCCATTAAAAAAAACTAAGTATCTTCTCTCTGCTCTGTAAAGTCTCTAAGAAGCTCTGGAAATGCGGTTTTTCAGCCCATTCTGCTGCCTGGTACTACAAGGGAAGAGCAGGGTTGTCGGCCAGCAGACTTCACACTTCTCCTTAAGACTTCTGTCTGAAAATACAAATGGCTTTCAGAGGACACCTTTGAAAATAAACACTGATTATGGGGAATGAGACTGTCACATGGTGGCACTGATACTAGAATTAATTCCAGACCTTTTCCCTGTTTAAATGTGTCGTGCACATTTCCAACTCCTTTCACAGCTTCTGCACATCACTTGGCCTTCCGAATCTTTCTTGCAAGCATGTACTCCTTGATTGAAATTTTTTAACAATATAGCACTCTCCTGATTTCCTCTTTGACTTACTGTAGCATAGCTTTAGGGTAAGATATTCTGCTTTGCATGTCTCTTCCGTTTCAAGCTCCTATTCTTATTTTTATTTGGTTTGGTTTTGGTGTGCCTGCTTAAATAGTTTTCTGAACTTAGGAAATGGCAACTTAGCAGTTAAAGTAAACTTGTTTGAGGCAGCTAAGGAATGGGGCTTTTAAAGGTACTGCTAGGCTTCTGATTTCTTGCAAATTGGAATATTTTTTTTTCTTTCAGCCAGAGGGGATTCCTTACTTGATACTAAACAAAAATTAAAATTAAAAAAAGTAAAATAAAAATTACCTGTCCCGGATTCAAAAATATGCATATGCATACTACAGATATTTTATTTTATAAAATAGAAGTATTATTCACAATGATTCAGGACACCGTTCTCTGTGTAAAAAATAAAATTACCTCGTAACATGATTTTCTTCACTATTTGCTTCCCCTCCCTCCTCTTTACGTGAGGTCGACAGAGAGCTTCAGACTTAGCAATGTAATTCTTCCCCGCCTAGCTGTTTTTCCAAGAATTGCCCTGAAGAAAAGCAAAAGTATATTTTCTCCAAATCAGTAGATGGAAATGTCCAGTCTGCATGTCATTGTAGCAGAATCTGTGAATTTAGTTAAATTAACTTCAAACTAAGATATCAGTTTAAACAAGCAAATTAAATGTTTAGTCCTTGGTCCAGGTATGTAGTGTACTTTATCCCAGAATATTCCCCGTTAGGATACACAGTTGAAATGGACCAGTGTGGGACCAGTGCATGCTATCCTGGCTCTGCCCTCAAGATGAACACAGAAAGTCCCAGGTGAGGATGATGCTTGGTATGGAAAACTGCCAACTGTGCAGATGCTGAGTTTCATAAAGGTTGAAGGGTGTAGCAGGGATACTAGGAAGTAACTTTATAGCCAGTTTGGATGTAACAACCCCAGCTACCTTAACCAGGTTCACTAAACCAGAAGTAAGTATTGACCCCACATACATTTCCTCTTTTCTTGTTGCATACCAGCTTCAATGCTTGGTCTTTTTCAGCTATAGTTCCCTATTACATCCAAAACAGGAACTGTGATGTCATTATCAGTTCATTTAGCAGAATCTTAAAACACTTAGAAACAAACTGACATTAAGCCACAGTTCTTTAGCTTGAGTGCAGTGAAGGACTGTGGTTTAATTTAACCAGGATTGTGAAGCCCAAAGCAGAGTACAAGACATAGAATAGAGGGATGGAGGAGGGTATGAGATTTATATTCATTCTATCCTTCCCAGTCATTATTAGGAAATTCAGCTCACAATATCTGAGAAGGCTCATGGGACTGGAGAATCTGCATCAGTTTGCCCCTCGGGTTCACAGTACTAGAAATTCCATATACCTTCTACAGAAGATTGGTGAAGATATTTTTAAAAACTATTTTTATGCCTCAGTAAATGAAGAGCTGCCTTTTGGAGACAGTACCTGTCACATTTTCCAAAATGTCAACTCATGTGACTTCTGTGGACACATGATCATTGCTGAAGATGAAATGTGGCTTGAGATTGCAGTTAATTACCTGTGTCCAAAACATCCCTAAGTTATCCTTTTCAGGTATAATATAGGAAATCCCTCTGTGCAAAGCTGTGACGTGGTCAATACATTCATGTAATTTTGCACATTTTGTTCAACCATTTCAAAGCACAACAGACTTCCACTGTAGCCCTTGAGCAATTGAAAACACGGTTGCAAAGTTGTGGGCAGCAGCAATTCAGTTTACCACATCCTGCACAAAAAATGTTTATCTTCCTAATACACATGTATCTCCTTAATTGAACCTGTCAGTCTTGTTCCTCAGTTTTTAAGAGCACAGCTTGAGTTTGCTTAGATTGTTTTTAAAAGCTCAGTAGTGATAGTTGTGAAAAGAACACTTTGATATTAGTAGAAGCCTACTGAAATGACAGTTCTTACCTGCTTTTGTTATGGAACAGGGTCGCCACACTTGCCCCCTTCTACTTAAGTAAACTTTCTCGTTTTTCCCCTTCCCCTACCTAATTGCTTCATCCACAGAGTGAAAGTAGCAGCAGTAGCAATATCTCCACCATGCTGGTGACACACGATTATACGGCAGTGAAGGAGGATGAGATTAATGTCTACCAAGGAGAAGTTGTGCAAATTCTAGCCAGCAACCAACAGAACATGTTTTTGGTGTTCCGCGCCGCCACTGATCAGTGCCCCGCAGCCGAGGGCTGGATCCCCGGCTATGTCCTGGGGCACACTAGTGCAGTCACCGTTGACAACTCTGATGGAACAATGAAGTAAGTCTCACTGACCATTCCCTAAAGAGTCTCTTTTTTTTTTTTTTTTGCAAGATGTGTCTTTGCTCTTTCCAGACTGGGGGAGGGTTGTGTTTGTGGCTGAGACATTTGTTGTGATTGCAAATGTAAGCCTTTCATGTATTGGGTTTAAGTTGCTGTCTGCCTACTTCAGTGTCACCTGGTGTCTGCTTTCTAGAGTTGAATGATAGGGGGATAGATTCAATCAGCCATTCATCATATATGATATAAACTGATACCTCTCAGTCTTACTGGGTGCCAGGTGAATGCAAACTTATGGTGCAGTAAGCTGACAATGAAGTAGGAAGCAATTCAGATGTTTCAGAAAAACTGCCACAAGGAATTGAGTCTAAGGTTTCTACACTGTAATTCAACTCTTGCATAACCTCTCTTAAGAGGCATATCTGAGAACTAAGTCTCATACCATTTTTCTATGACAAATGTTAACTTCTTTGAGTTGCTACAGGTAGTGATCCTTCCTACAATTGTTCCTTTTTCTACAAAGTAGTTTATTATAACTAACCTTCACTCTGCCTGTCTGAGTAGTAGCAAGTTTTCTACCTAACTTGATTAATTATTTAATCATTCAAAAATGTGAAAGTTACTTGGGAATTCAAACTGATTCCAAATTTGTCTGCTCATCCAGTGGCTGTCAGTTGCTGCAAACACATAATAACTGTACTAAGCCTCTTTGCGTGCTGGTAATTTTTTTAAAAAAATGTTACTGCAGAAGATAAAATCTGAGGCCTACTTCTAGCTGAAATACTAAATCTGTCCTGTACCATTTAAGACCAAAGATGGGAGCTTACATGACTGAATGTTCCCACAAAATAAATAAATCCCTTCAAACAGAAGTGTAGATTCCAAGAATAATAGTCTAGAATCCTTCTCTCTCACATCACATTTCTATGCAAAAACATTTTGTATGCAGGAGCATATTGTTACCCTGATTTCTGGGGGTCCCGGGAGGGATACCTAAATGTGCTCACAACAATGGGGAGGGAATTAGCAAAGAGCATTAGTTAGCACTGCGAGAGGCAGGGTAACACAGCGAGATCTTGAGCCCTATGTCTACAGGGTCAGGCCGAGTCAATGACAAGGCAGAAGTTAATAATAATAATTGTTTTATTGAAGCACAGTCAAACACATGTATGCAACACACTCACACAAAGAACTATAGAAATAAAAGGTAGGAGTTGGATAGAGGGATTTTGAGAGGAGGTTTGGTATGGGAAATACTATACCTGTCCTGAAGCCCGGTAAAAGCAAAGAAGCTGGGGAGCGTGGATTCTCAGCATGTGGGGCTGAGGGGAGGCTCGTCAAACGGAAAGACAGCAATTCGGGAGGCAAGTCACGAGCAATCCAACGAGACGCTCAAAGTCAAGGTTTCTTATAGGGAAAATTGTGGCAGCAGGCTAGTCCATACTTGGGGAAAACAATGGGTTTCAGGCTGGAGACAAAGCCTCCGAAAGTTCAGTACTTTAGATTATTGAATTATGACCAGATTGTCAATAGAGTAGCCAGTATGCAAACGCGGAGTGCTTGAGAGTTGAATAGTCCACTCATCAAGCTGCCTGTGTGGGGCAGGGGATCTTTTGTAAATAGCGTGCATACATAATGTGGTACTTGCCTTGAGGTCTCCTAAAGCTGCATTCGGCAATGACTGGCCTGCCTGGATTGGGATTTGAATGGTTCAGCTATTGTCGGCCATGCCTGTGTGCGTGCTTGTTCGGGGGCCTCACAAGCACGTGGAGAGGAATGGGTAAAGAAGGCCAAATTATTGACATCAAATGATATCTTAATATCCCACAAGCTCGGGCTAGAAACAGCGGTAACAATATGCCATGATCACTGTTATCTAAGTAATACAAGCTGAAATTTGCACTACACAGAGAACTAGGTGCAAGATAGCGATTGTAGTACAATGGGGATAGAATTCATATTCTCCATATAAAATCTGCCAGAGATATGTAGCCTAGAAAGTCCTTTGTATGATTCATTAGTAAACACCTTGTTTGAAACAGGCTGTTCAGTGTGTTCTTCAAATGTTTTTTGTGATCTCTGTGACTCACACAAATGGGTTTACTGCTCCTGTGCAGTGCATCACTTGGAACCTTCTAGAGCTGTTATGTAAACATTTTGGTGGTAGCCTCTCCTCCCCTGATCCATGTGAACAATCCAGTTCCTGGACTTGGACTGTCTGACCTCAGTAACTTTGGCTTGGCTGAGTTCTTCAGCTCAGCAGTTTGGGTACAGTGAACTACTATGGCTTGATCCAGGTTGTTTAAGACATCTGTGACACCCTGTGTGAGGCTCAAGATGTATCTGCTGCAGGCCTGATTCCTGTCCTGCTTCAATCCACTCAGCAACCCTCCTCACCTACCTCTCACCATAGTTAGGGCTATGTCCACATTGGCATGGTGGATCGATCTCAGGAGTGTTCAGGCTGGTATGCCATTTCTTCCTCCACAGCCCACGACAGTCGTTATACAGATGTGTCCAGGGAAGGATAGGGAGCTCACATGGAAGCCTTCTCAGTGAGAGGTGTTGGACACCTGAGGAGAGAAGTATCCCCATCAGTACTCTTGAGATGTTGGCTGTGGAGAAGGACTTTCAAGCCTTCCAACCTCTCCTGGATGGCAGGGTTGTTCAGGTAGTCTCCAGCAGCATCACAGTGGTGTACCCCTAAACTAACAAAGAAGAATGAAAATGAGCACCCTGCTCCATCTCAGGCTCTGTCTGTGGAACCTCCATCTCAGCTATCTATCTTTTAGGAGAAGAGAACATCTTAGCAAATGCTGTCAGCAGGATGCCAGTCTCTTGCCACAAATGGAGGCTTCATCCAGGCAAGGTTCACACAGTCTTTGAGCAATGAGGCAATCTGGAGATGGATCTCTTTGCCTCAGTCCAACACAGACAATGTCAGATCTACTACTACTGGTCTCTTGACATTCAATGAGCTTTAGCCTTCTGTATTAACAGGACGGCTGGTTTTTTGCTTTTTTTTTTGCAAGTTCCAGAGACATCTTATATGTTACTCTTTGAACAAGAAGGGCTTACCAGTTTCATCTCCTCAGTGTGTTGCTTTGACCATCCATCTCGCCTACAAATTGGCAAAGTGAGACCCTCCTTTTCATATACATAGCCACTCCACCAGGGCTGTGGTTACTTCATCAGCCTTTCTGCAGCATATTTCACTGGAGGATGTTTGTAAGGCAGCTTACATGGTCACAGCCTGTCTTTCATAATTCATTATAGACTGGATGCGAGGTCCAGGGCTGAAGTTGCCTTTGGGAGAGTCATGCTGTTCTCTTGTGTTGCATGACACTCCCACCTCTCATGGTGAGTAGCTTGCTAGTCTCATGTTTGTATGAGCCATAGAGACCACAAAGAAGAAGGACAGGTTACTTACCTGTAACTGTAATTTTTCAAGTGATCATCAGTGAATTCATACGGCACCTGCCTTTCCTCCCCTCTATTTTTCCTGCTCTCCCTAGCTCGTTGGCTGCTGCTTCAGTGTGCAGGAAACAGAGGGTTTGAGCAGAAATCAGGCTGGTCACATGGACCACGGAAGGAGGGGCTACTGCCAAAACACTTACATAACAGCTCTAGAAGATTCCAGATGATGCCTTGCGCAGGTGCAGTAAACCCATTTGTGTGAGTTCTAAGATGACCACTCAAAAGAACCATGGTTATAGATAAGCAACCTGCCCTTCCTCCGTCTACATGTTGATTTAAAATATTTTTCCAAGGCAAAAATCACCCACAAGAAGTTCAAACTAATTGCTGTTATGTTCTGCCTTCAGGAAGTCATCATCTTGGCACACAGCGCTCCGTCTAAGGAAGAAATCTGAGAAAAAAGATAAAGATAGCAAAAGGGAAGGCAAGTTAGAAAATGGTTACCGTAAACCTCGAGACGGACTTGCCAATAAGGTTTCCGTGAAGGTATTTCTATCTGATATTGTATTTTTAAGAATCGTCCTGTCATGATACAAAGTGTGCCAGTATGATATTTTAATATGAATGTTGCTTTTCTTGACATTGTATTTGTACCAGTATTCCTTGTTACCTACTCTTCTTTTAAATACAAATAGTAAAATTCTGTTTTGAACACAGTTTTTAGGACATTTGGGCCCTTTCCACACAGTGTAGCTGCCCCGCAGTTGGGACATGATGACAGCGCTCTGCAGGTCATGCTTCTGCACAGCGTTGTCGTGGTCCCACTGCCATCTTGTCCCTGCACATTGTGTGAGCGCGGTAAAAGTAAAATCTGTTTTACACATACATTTGTGCCAAACTGCCCCCTTTCCCAGCCATGCAGAAGGGCGGAAGCGCACTAGCGACATCTCCCTCCCCAGCACAGCAATGGCAAGTGCCCAGCTGCGCTGCAGGAAGGGAAGAGGCGGGGCCAGAGTGCTCCCCTTCACAGTGACCAGGCGAGGTGCAAAGGACCACATTCCTGGCACACATTCCCTCCCCACCAGGGCTGCAATGAAAGGACTTTGGTGAGCCCTGTCGTGCGGAAGTGGCCTTGTATAAGATTCAAACCTTTGTTATTGTTATGTGCCAGCTAATCAATTTTGATGTATGGCAAATGAGAATCCTAGTCCTCAATATCCCTGCTCAGGTGTTGAAGGCTCAGGGCCATGGCTTCCTTGAGTCGATCCATCTGTTTCTACTGTGCTCCTTCCTGAGCATTTTCATATTTTCCAGTGAGTCACATCATTTCATAGTATGTCCAAAGTACAGTTTCCACAGTTTAGTCATTTTGGCTTTTAATAAGAGTTTGGGCTTAATTTGCTCTTTTGGGGGTGGGAGCTATCCATGCTGTCCATAAAACTTCTCTCCAGCACCGCAATTCCAGTGTGTTGATTTTTTCCTATCATATTTCTTCACAGTCCAGCTTTCGTAACTTTTTGAAATAGCATGAGCGATTCTCCAGTTGACACTTAGTTATATATTTTTACATTTGAAGATCTTACTAGTTTCCTTCACAGTTGACCTTACTACTGTTAATCTTCTTCTGATTTTTGACTACCTTTCCTATTTTTATTAAAGATTGAGCCAAGATATTGAAAATCTTTAACAATCTTAATGTCTTCATCACCAGCTTTAAGGTTATGTAAATCATCTGTCGTCATTATTTATGTTTTCTTAATAATCAGATGTAACCCTTGTCTGGTACTTTCTTCCTTAACTTTCAGCAGCAGCAGCAGCATTCCAAATCTACCTGTTACTGTTGTTTTACTTCTCCGAAGTACTTTGAAAGCAATTTCCACTAGGTTCTTCATCAGAAGGTTCTGCTTTGAAGGAATATATCACCCAAAAGTCTAACTACAGATTGATAATGCTATATAATTAATAGGAATGAGTTTGGTAGATCTGGGGGCTGTCCCCCTACCCCATAACATACCATGTTCGTAGAGTTTTTGCAGAAATATGGTGGCTGCATTTGGGGTATCTTACAATTTTATATGGCATTTAAGTGGACTGTTGCTTTTATATATCATGTAGAGAGTCAGCTGAGGATTTTGAATGTTTTCCCAGGAACAGGAACAAAGGGAAAAAGAGAGGGCCATTCACCCTTTTAGGTGTACTCAAGTCAACGCTAAGAGCCAAATGGCACTTCAGCATAGCTGCTTTTGAACACTGTTTAAGGATCTTGTATCAGAAAAGAACAGGAGTAAAACCTTCTGTTCTGTGGTCGTGGGTTTCCCAGTTAACTGAATAGGATTCATTTCTTATGGAACAGCAAATGCAGAGACCAAGTTCTCAGATAATTCAGTAAAGAAAGCATGTTCACTCTTTTATTCAGAGGGTTGCAGATAACATTGTAATAATCTTTCCGCAATCCTGGCATAAGCTAATATACTGAATCAGAATGTGGGAATCAGTCTTCAAATTACAAATTAAAATCATCCATGTTGAGCTCACAAGAAGCAATAGCAGTCATTGCTGAGAGAACAGTGGTTAGCAAATTGACTGCTTAGTGCAGTTCTAGGCAGAAATGTACATGTTGGCCAAGCCATCTTTAAATTATTAATTAAAGATTAGAAAGAAGCAACTTTTGTAACAGTCCTAATTAATCCTAAATGTAGCAACTGCTATTTAATGGCTTTTTAAAAAATAGTACTTTTACCACTACTGAAAAAAAACAGTAGTTTATCTAAGAAATGCTGATATATCTTTGCAGGAAACAAGATTTTGGTACAACCTCCAACTTTAGTTATTATTATTGACCTAGTATGTATAACAGAAATAGCCACCTTCCTCTAAGCCTATCACCAAGCAAGACTAGAAATTTCTGGCCACAAGCCATTTAATATCAAATATAATATGAATACATATCAAAAGGGATATCAATCCAGAACCATACTCCAGTACTCTCTTTCAAATACAATCAGTCCTCCACATTTACAGGTTTAACTTTCATCGATTTGATTATTTGTGAGTTTCCTCAACCCCTGTGCTTCTAGCTCAAGTGCTTCTTTCCTGGGGGAACCTTCCTTCTTAGCAGCTCTGATCAGGCCATGCATCCCATTAACAATCTACCTCTGGTCCTCCTGATGCTCCACCAGCCATTGTCTGGCCAGCTGAGAATAACTCACATCCTGTTTTTTCAGCACCACAAACCCTCTCCAATGCCTCGCCCCCATACACACACTCAAAGAAAGAGATGAGTGACAGAGAGGAAGTATAGGGTCACCATGCTTACCCTTTCTCTGACCTGATTTGGACCCTGGATGCCTGCCCTCCCCACCATGCTTCAGCCACCTTCCCACAGATACACATACTTTGATATTTGTAACTTTGCCACTTTTGCAGATGTCTTGTGCCCCTAACCTGAGCAAATGTGGAGGGCTGGCTGTATCTTCAAAACAAAAGAGAAACTGCCAAATATTTGTTATCAAGAGCATCAGTACGTTACATGCAGTTTTAACAGGATAATAGTTAGATGTTTTATATTTGCTGGAAATAGGTAGAGAGGGCAGTTTCGAATTCTCTGGTATGAAAATTCTATGGACTGGTGTTCTTTATAATAATGTTATGTTGTAAAATTTTCAGGATTTGATGCATTAGCACCAAGATTTGTTTGAGTGAAGTCACAGACCAGGTTTCAGCACCAACTAGTCCACCATCATTGTGAATACTTCACTAGTTCAGTGCCAAGTGAAAAGGTCAGCATTTTTCATGCTGTCTGAAGTGTGGAACGAGATGTATAGGGATGGAATGACACTGTTACATTAATTTAACATCTGTAAGGAATTCTCTGGTAAAGGCTACTCTGCTGCGGCTGAGAGATGTTTCTGATGAAGAAAACTCTGGAAAAGTTTTCAAAATTCTAATTCTTTCCAACTTCTTATTTTCAGCTTCTCAACCCCAACTACATTTATGATGGTAAGTTCAAAAATAACATTTTTATACAGTTTTACAAAATTAGGGGAAGAATTTGAGTGTAGATACATTGAAGTGCAACTGATCTTATTCAGCTATCAGAAGATAGCATCTGTATCACTGATCTGTAGATCACTGTTGGTGATCTACAGATACAACTCCCTTCAGTCACTCACTGCATACTATTTGTACAATGCCTGCTGACTCAGGGTCGAGGGATCTTTGATCCTCCAGATGTTTTGGACTTCATTTTCCAGAAACTCCATCCATAGTGGCCAACGTAAAGGTGCTGAGCTCTGAAACAACTGAAGGGCCAAAAGTTCCATGCTACTCATCTGAATTACTGGAACTAAGAAATGAGACTTATTAATGAATAAGAAGTATCAGTTGAGATCAAGCTGATCTAGCCATATACATCTTTGATAGAAAAAAATGATCAGGTTTATTAGAGATGTAGTTTCTCCAACAGCATAATGCTTCTGAGAAATCTAGCATTAGAGGCAGATATCAGTGGTTGTATTTGAAAAATGCTTTTCTGAAACATATATAGCTCATATTTTGTAAACGTTCTTTAAGCCATGAAGGATTAGAACTGCTCTGTAATGAATCAGTTGAGCAGAATTATGAGGTGATAAAGTGGACTGGGTCCTTTCCAAAGCAGGTAGAAAATTCAGTTCTTAAATTTCTGTTGCATAAAAAACACTGTCAGAAGAAAACTGTCCTAACGGCTGTTATGATCTACCCCTATCATCTGCTGTGCTTAGTTGTAAGATTAATTTAATCCATTTTGTATTATTTATATATTTTATATCAGTTGTCTGTCAACCTAGGCTTAGACTGTTCTCCCTGGTGTGCTTGTTTTCTGCTTGCATAGAGCTTTTTAAAGATGAGCACCATGTTGTCCTCCACTTGTAGCCCAAATGTGACAGTCCATTCTAAAACCTCAAGATTTTAACACTTTGGTCTCCTGTGTACATAGATCCAGCCCTGTTCTTCTCTTTTAAAAAAGGGATTACATACTCAAAGTGACATACTCAGGATTCTGCTATCTGTCTTGTGGCCTCTTCAGGTTTTGCTCTCCTGCTTAGGATTCTCCCACAAAAATGCTGGGAGCAGAACTCAGGGCATAGGAACTCTGGCTTCATCTCTCCTCCCTGTGTGGTGAACTAAATGCCTGAACTTTTCAAAGCTAGTTTAATCTTCCAGGGCTAGGGAAAGTTCCACGTTTACAGTATATGACGGGTTTTCCCACAGCTTGTTCTGTCTTCTGTCCATGTGACAAGAGCAGGGGGAGTGAGTGGAGAAGCTCATTTGAGCCCAAGGCCCACTCCTATTTTCTCTCTGGAAAGAATTCTGGGGAGTGGGGATACACACGCAAGGCACACGCTGTCCTCCATTTTTACCATACTTTAGCTCTGCTACTAGGAAGGCAAAATTTAGTCAGAGGGGAAGTAGCAAACATGATACAGAGCTAACATAAAAATTGTCTCTTAACTGCATGCATTTGAACACAAAGAATAATTTTAAGTCTTTAATGGCTGTTGCTTTCTTTTCTTCCAGTTCCCCCAGAATTTATAATACCATTAAGTGGGATGACATGTGAGATAGGAGAGACTGTCATTCTTAAGTGCAAAGTCTGTGGTCGTCCCAAAGCTTCCATAACTTGGAAAGGTCCTGATCATAACACACTGAGCTGTGACAGTCACTACAGCATCTCGTACAGGTACTGTGCCTTCTTGGTGTTGTCTGCTGTATACCTGGGTCAGAGAGAAAAGAAATTGTCAGTGAGGGAGCTGGCAAGCAAACATAAAACAATACACTGGAGGAACTAGGGATTTGCTACCATTGGTATACAAACATGTATATGTGAATACCCTCACACTCTTTATGTCATGTGAATTCCAGGTGCAGTTCTGCCGGTTCCCAGTTGGGAAGGGAAGGGAAGAATTCTCAGCATTTTAGATTTGCTTTTTTTCCAGCTATTGAGACAAGTTCGGTTGAAGGCAACAGTTACTTTTTAAAGAAACGTTGTCTAAGATATATTATGGCATGGATGCCAACATAGTGAATAACTGAAATAGTTAGTTACTATTGAATAATAATAGTTATATGTTGAATAATCTAAAAGTCTGTGTGTTGCAAGAGAGGGTAGCTGGGGGAGGGCAGGGGCCAATTCTGCCCTCCCATCCCCCTGGGGGCTAAACCCACATAAATACACACACAGAGCAAAACTCAAATACCTCCTTTTTT
Source organism: Cyclura pinguis (assembly GCA_030412105.1). Classification (NCBI taxonomy): domain Eukaryota; kingdom Metazoa; phylum Chordata; class Lepidosauria; order Squamata; family Iguanidae; genus Cyclura; species Cyclura pinguis. Next base: position 157,583,761 of record CM059602.1, read on the forward strand.
CTCTGCAGTCCCTCTCAAAATGGTGGCAAGAAGTGCCATTGCATCACTTCCTGTTGCCATTTTGAAAAGAACTCCACAGCAAAATATGTTATTTGAGGAACACTACAGGGTTCTGGGATATTTGTAGTGTTGGGCATGGAGGCATTTTTGCACATTTTTACACTTTGGAGAGGCTTTCCACAGATTTGCGGCAAAATTTACCCAAAAATGACATTAATTTTTTTTAAAGAAAATTGGAGGGGTTGAGAAGTTTTGGGGTACTGGAAGGGGCTTCAGGGGCCACAAAAGTGGAGTACAGGGACTGCGTGCTGCCTGCTGGCCACACTGTGCCAGCCTCTGATATACTGTGATGACAGTATCATAGCTTTTCATGCACAAAATAGTCAATTTTGGTTTCTCTTCTTATGTAATGAAAGGGACCAGAGCTGTAAGATAGCAAAATCTGATGAAAGAAAAATGGAAGGGCAGAGAATCAACAGCTGAGATGTCTCATATGGCTAAAGTTTATGGTATTTTGCAGTGATTTAGGAGAAGCATCTCTCAAAATCATTGGTGTGACCACAGAGGATGATGGTATCTATACTTGTATAGCTGCAAATGATATGGGTTCAGTTTCATCTTCAGCCAGTTTGCGAGTTTTAGGTAAGGACAGAAAAGATAAAAATATAGTAATGACTTTTGTGTATTAAATGCTTGGTATCAAACTATTATTATTATTATTATTATTATTATTATTACTACTATTATTACTATTATTACTATTATTATTACTTTGCCCTCTTTCAGGTCCCGGAAGTGATGGGATCATTGTAACCTGGAAAGAAAACTTTGATTTCCTGTACAGTGAAGTGGCTGAGCTTGGCAGGTATGATTCTGTCCACCTTTATCTCTGTAAATACCAGACAGGGCATAGAAATCTTATCTTTTTGGACTTCCAGGTCCTAGAATTTCCTGGCCAACATGAACAGTTCTGAATTTTAGAGAGAAGTGACATTTCTGTTAATGGGCATGCAACAGTAGTAGTACAGCATTCACCAAAGCAGATATTCAGAAGTAGATGAAAGTATATGTTTTGTATTTTTATTTTTTTATATTTTAAAAATTTTAAAATATTTTAAAATTTAATAATTTAATTTGCAAGGGTTATTAATGGGGTGTTTTGCTGTTTCTATCTGGTCTTTCAACAAATTTTTCAGTGATTTTATTCTATAGATTCTTCTTTGTGGTCTCTGTGACTCACACAAATGGGGTCATCTGCACTTGCACAGTGTGACATTCGGAACTTTCTAGAGCCTAGCAGCAAGTGTCTTGGCAGGAACCCCGCCTCCATCCCCATGGGCTATAAACCCACCTTCCTGTCTAAGCAGTTAGTTTCTTTTTATCTGCTGCATCAGCAGTGTCACAGGAGCCTTTCTTTAGAGCTTTCCTCGTAGACCTTGGTTTTGATCTCAGGTTCTTCCTTTTGGCTTACGATTTTTCCTAGCATTTTGGCTTGTTCTTCCATCAGTTTCTCAGCTTTTTTGGACTTCAATTTTCATGTCACCATTCTTCATTGTGTGGCCTCCACAGCAGTTTTAAGTGCTCCTCATTCCGAGGTGGTAAGATTCCTGATAAGGACAGCCACTCAAGATGTCTCCTGTGTTCAAGTGAGAGACATAATGTTGTGTCTTGTGCACACTGCCAGTGGCTTACCCCTCAAACAAGGCAAAACAGAGTGGCAAGACTTACGATGCTCCTCTGGGAGAACATTTTGAGCCTTCTGACATCGCTGCCCAAAACAGGCTTCTCTACACCACATCAGTTATGGTGGTGCAGACTTCGAGCCACCCTCTTGCAAGATCTAGGTCCTCAGCAACCTCTGCGCCAAGATCAGGTACCTCTTCTCTACCGCTAACCTTGAGGGAATCCCAGTGATCTCATTCTACTTCAGGATATGGAACAGCTCACCCCTCAACCTTGATCCACGCTCAGTGCTCTTTGCCGTCTGAGCATCAAGGCCAATGGTCTCTTATACCTCATGAGACCAAACGTCCACCTCGTAAAGAGCAGAAGTGGATCCCTGGTGTGACTGGGAAGGCAGCTGGCATCCCTTCCATGAAGAACACAAGAAGAAAAAGTCTCCTGTGTTGTCACTCCTCTCTTGAGTCACCAGAGGAGTAGCAATGTCTACCAGTCAGAGGTTCCTCGGAGCATTCGACTATTCACACTTCTCCTCAGAAGGCTTCTGCCTCAATACCACAGCAAGATCCTTCACCACTTTTGCAAGGTCCTGTTCCTTCTCCAGGCCTTGCTGGACACACGTGGCCTCAGATGGGGAGATTGTGGACTCTTCGCCTGTTTGAATAGCGACACCATCTCCTGATTGCTCCCAGCCTCAGTATCCATTACCGTGGGAGTGTCATGAGACATTTCAATCTTCTGGATCTCCCAACAGAATCGCTCTATCCCTTATCCAGTCTCATCACCTTGAGAATTGAGTCAACAAGCTGATCAACTCAACCACAACATCAAAGTCCCAGGCATGCTATTTGTTGACACCAATCTCCTGGGCACGCTGATTGAGATCGCTCTTATTTGTGTTACAAGGCCTCTTACAACTCTTCAGACCTCTCTCCCTATTTGGAGGACCACTATTACCAAGGACATCACTGTTGTATTCAATATTACTATCTGGAAGATCCTTACTACTATCCACAACATTTCCAGTACTCACCCTCCAGTTGACACTGATGATCCCGAACCCCTTCACCTTCAAAGTCTCATCCGCAGTGTAGACATTGAATCAACATCAAGGGTCGTTAAGTTGACACCAACACTCGCTGACCTGCATCCAAAACCACGCTTCCAACGTCAGTGCACCCACTTCACGAGCATTTTCAGGAGGATACACCAGTCTCCCCAGTCCATTAGACATACTGTCAGCCATCACCTTCAACTTTCTCTACTTCATCTTCGGGGTCGGCTATGGATGTCACTGATGTATTTCTTTGAAATAAGGTGGCAGAGTGTGACCCAATTTCTCCCACGGATGATGTATGTATATCTACCAGCCAGGTGCTTTGAATGACACACTCCTTGAATCGCCAGGTGGAATGCCAATGGGAAGATGTAGAAGACCCCATCTTCCAGCAGATGCAAGACGAAGCTCCAACGCCAGCCTCTCTTCCATATTTTCTGCATGTTCTCAAGAAGTCCTGGGCATCACCATCTTCGATCCCTTCCACCTCCAAAAAGTTGGAATCTCTGTATAAACTGGTTGAGTCTGGATTAGAGTGGCTAGTCTACAATCCTAAATCTAACTTGATCGTCGTTGATGCAGCCCAGTCCCGTGCCTCACAGAAGCTACATTCTTCACATACGGACAAAGAAGGGAAGAAATTGGACAGTGACCCTCCTACATTCATCCTCGTCATCAATATCCAAAAATCACATCTACTCACATGCCAACAAATCAAGTTCTGGACTCTCAAGTGGAGTGAGCCTTCCTGCCAGACAAGAGATGGCAGACCATGCTGTATGTAGTCTCCCATCTTTCCAGACTCAGCCATGTCAGGGTGAGGTTTATACAAGTTCTCAGTCTCATAGCATTGAGCACAGCAGTTATTCCTTTCACCAAGCTCAGGATGAGACCACTGCAAGCCTGGTTTCCAGCCAACTTTGACCCTGTCCACCACCATCCTTCCAGGTTCCATATGGTACCGCGGCTGATCCTTTGCACCCTGGAATGGTGGAAGAGCATGCAAAATGTCCTCACGGGTATGCCATTTCTACCTCATCTGCCTTCAGTAGCAGTGATCACAGATGTCTCTCTGGATGGTTGGGGGGCTCATTCACATGCTCTGATGATCAGAGGACGATGGTGGAACTTGGAAAAGCCTCCACATAAACACCCTGGAGCTGCTGGTGGTGATCAAGGCTCTCCGTGCCTTCGAAGACTATCTTCGTGGCAAGGCAGTACAAATTGTGACCAGGATTACCACAGTCATTTACTATATCAACAAACAAGGAGGTACTCGATCCACCATGGTCCTCAACCTGTCAATTCACCTTTGGGACTGGTGCCTACACAGGGGAATTCTACCATCATTGGTTCACCTACTGGGAGAGGAGAATGTCCTGTAGGTCCTGGCAGACATGCTCAGCCACACCCTGCTGTCCTGCCATGAGTAGAAGCTACATATGCATTCCCTGCAGGAGATCTTTCATTCCTGGTGTGTTCCCCAAGTCTTGTTCTTTCTCAGAATGGCCACTTGTGTCATCCACCTCCTTTCATAAAAGACATCTTTCTTAGTGGCCATCATCTCAGCTAGGAGAGCACGCAAGCTCTGTGTCTTCAAGATGTGTTATGTCTAGGTGGCTTGTGATTGCACAGCTGGTAACTCAAACAAATTGAATAGCTCACAGCTCATTACTTACTTTTATTCAGTAAGCACTAGGTCATAGTCACAGAGTCCAACAGAATCCAAGGCAAAGTGAATGTCCAAAGTAAGACAACACAATCCAATATCAGGTATGGAGTTCAGGAAGACAACCAGCAACCAAGAAAGGTCAGATAAGCTGTGGCAACTCCTGGAGGGGAAGGGCAGCACCTATATAGGTCAGCAGCTTAACGCAGCTGCTGCCCAAGTAATTGCTGCTGCCTATAAATCCTTTGAGATCAGTGCAGGTGCTCCCTTTGCTATCTACCACTGTGCATGACACAGTGGACCAGCCATATTTCCATTTTCACAAACAAAATTCCATCCAGACATCTCTTTCTTGCCTAAAGTAGTGTTCTCATTTCACATGAACCAGGACATTATACTGCCTCCTTTTATGCAGAATCCAACTTCAGACCTAGAATGCAACCTCCATTGCCTAGATGTGAGACATGCTTTGGCCTTTCATGTTCAGCGCACAGCATCTTTCAGAGACTCCCGCAGACTCTTCCTCTACTATTTCTCTAATAAAAAAGGACAAGAGGTGTCATCCCAGAGGCTGTCCAAATCCACCATTCATCTTGCTTTTGAACTGGCTGGCAGACAACCTCCTCTGCAGCTGAAAAGTCATCAGAGCCATGGCTACTTCCACAGCCTTCCTGCATGGAGTACCTCTTCATGAAAAATGCAAGGTTGCCACATGGCCACAGCCTGTCACATTTATCGCCCCTTACAGATTGGACAATAGGTCTAAGGACGATGCTAAATTTGGGAGGGCAGTGTTGTTTTCTTTTGTTGGATGGCACTCCCACCTCCTATGGTTCATAGCTCGCTAGTTTCCCATTTGTGTGACTCACAGAAACCACAAAGAAGAAGAACTGTAACTGGTTCTTCGAATGATCATCTGTGAACTCATACAATCCCACCCATCCTCCCCTCTTCGAGTCCTGGTTGACTATTGGTCTTCTGAATGCTGCCTTAGGCAGCCACAGAACTGACAGTTTTAGGCAAGAAGGTGGCTTTACAGCCCCTGGGGATAGGGGTACGGTTCCCGCCAAAATGCTTGTCACTAGGCTCTAGAAGGTTCCAAATGTTGCGCTGCACAGCTGCAGATGACCCCGTTTGTTTGAGTTCACACATGACCACTCAAAAAACCAAAGTTACAGGTAAGCAACCTGTTCTTCTTTAATTCCTTTTATAAATAGATGTTATGTATTAGAAAGAAAGAAAGGTAAATACTGCAAAAAATTTGGACATTCAAAATGAAATGGTTCCATTTCCAAGGGTAAAGATTTCAAGATGAGATTTGAATATATGTCTGTAGGAGTACAGCGTGATTATACTGTCTCAGATATGCTTGTCTTGCAGAGCTGATTTTGTCCTTTTCACATTTTATTTTCTAGGGGCAGGTTTTCTGTCGTTAAGAGGTGTGATCAAAAGGGGACCAAGCGAGAAGTGGCCGCTAAGTTTGTAAATAAGAAACTGATGAAACGAGATCAGGTCACCCATGAACTCGGAATTATGCAGAATCTCCAACACCCTCAGCTTGTCGGCCTTCTTGATACCTTTGAGACTTCCACCAGTTACATCTTGGTGTTAGAGATGTGTGTGGCCTTTAAGTTACTTAAATCAAATTCTTTGCTCCTTTCTCAAATGAAGTAATACTTTGTTATAATTTTCAGTCAGGTGTACTACGTGAAAACCTGTGGAACATGTCTGGTTGACCCGAAGTGTGTGGAGGTTCTGGACAGTTCCTTGAGAGGTCCACATTGGGGAAGCCACATTTTGTGCCTGGCTAGTCAACCTCTAAAACATATGTGTGTGTGTGTGTGTGTGTGTGTGTTTGTGTGTGTATGTATATATATACACATACATACATATATATACACATACATATATACACACACACACACACCCAGATAGATAGATAGATAGATAGATAGATAGATAGATAGATAGATGTGCACACATACATATGTGCACATACAAACTGACTCCCAGATTTATACTGCATAAATGACCTGTCTCAAGCATTACAGTGGACCCTCTGTATCTGCAGGGATTCGGTCCCAAGACTCTCCACAAATAGCAAAAAACACAGATGATTGCATCCCATATTATTATATGACAGCAATGTGCACACAAATATTTCAGCACTGTTATTTTATGTACAGGACATGACACTCTGCAGTTGCTGGAGATCACAGATATGGAAGTCGCAAATATGGAGGGTCCACTGTATTCTAATAAAGTATACTTCCCAGTTGGCTTAAGGAGTCTAGCATTTCTGATTTTAAGCAAAAGGTGAATGAATTCAGAATTTTTAATATGTTTTCCATAGCACAAGAAAATGTACAGTGTACATAGCTACACTTGTACTTCATATGTTCACCATGAGCCAGAGAAAATGTGCACGTAGCATTGTCAGCACGGCCCCGGAAGGTAAAAAATCTCAAGTGCAAATGCTTCCAAAGCTGGCACTATGAAGCTCATTCAGTTGTAGCCTTTATCCTCAATAGCTCTAAAAAAAGGGAAAACCCTTTCCTATATTTCTGCCACTGTGATGATTTAGGGACAGATCCTAATTAGAACAAGATGGTACTTTCCTGAATAACAGCAGTACTAAGAGAGACTTTACAGGACATCAGCTACCTTGAATCCTATGATGGGATGAAGGCTATTAATAATTAAGTAAATAAATAAATATTGTTTGTCCACACTAAAGTAGGTCAGTAGGAACTTGGTAAGTCTGTAGTTATGTAACTTCCATTGATTCAGTACTCTAGTTAGGACTATTGGATTTTGGCCCTATGGTGGACAAACTTAGATAAACTGAATCCAGGAAGAAGATAGGGTGCCCTATCACTTGCATATGTATACAATCACCTTCTTAAAAAATTAGATTATGTTACTTACAGCTTGTATTTTATTTAGACTGGATAGAGGGTATAACAGGAAACTAATTAACTTTCATGTTCCAGCCTTACTCCTCCAGTCTTCTGAAGGAAGGTACAGTGCAGGAGCAAAAAGTTTGTGTACTGGTGCCTAAAGCTTACACATAGCCTGGCATATTAAACCAGGCCCTGATCATCCAAAACTGGGTCAATACCTGGTGTTTTGGTTTCATGATGTTCGTCCTTTTTTAATGTAATCATAAATTTCACACAAAGTACATGAACCATAACCTTAGAATGGTTCTGTTTAGGGCCAAAAGGCTCAAATACAGACATCAAAGATGTGTCTGCCATTGTTTAGCTTTCTTTCAAAAGATAGGAAAATCTTGTGTGATAGAAGAGATACATCTGAATGCTTTCCTCTAGTTGAAAATCAAATTACATCCCTGCACTCCTGCATTCTGTAACCAGTGAGCAATTACAGGACACTCAATTTATGTTGAGATTTGTGCATTGTGGTTGGTTGACTGGTTGAAGTTTTTAAAGTGTTAAGTGCTTGTACCTCCCTTTTCCTTCTTTTCCATCTGCAGTTGTCAGGTCTAGCAGTGTCATACAGTAAAAAACAAAAAAAAGAGGGGAAATGTCTTTTGTGTTTAACTTGATACTTCTGTTGTCATAGGGCTAACCAAGGTCGACTTCTGGACTACATCGTGCAGTGGGGAAATCTCACTGAAGGAAAGATCAAGCTGTACCTGGGCGAGATTCTGGAAGCTGTGCAGTATCTTCATAATTGCAGAATAGTGCACTTGGACCTAAAGGTGAACTCAGTTTACAGTTTATTCTTCCTCAGATACAGACAGTACTAATCCCTGATGCTAACACATGCTTCATAGTATTTAGAAAATTCCAGCTAGCAGATTCCATGTTTGCGCTTGGAATGGAGAAGTATATTAACTCAGGCCCATTCTTTAACTACATTGACATTATACCTGCTGTGAGAGGCTGTGTGTGAACAGCCCATATTCCTAAAGGACACCAGAGGTACAACCACGTAGCCAGGTGAAAGATCAAACTAAGTCTTGTTTACAGTTACACAAATTTTAGGCTCTTTTTATGCATACCCATTTATTTGCTTCTCTTTCTATATTCTATGTCTTGATTATCCTATGTGATAAGAAAAATCAAGTTTTTCAAAAAAAAGAAAAAGATCCATTGTAAAAGTTCCCTGTTAGATAATGCTGGTTCACAGAACTCTGGATATTTGAGAAAAATGGGACATGAACATAACAGTTTTGTGATTCTAAGTCCCAGTAGCTATTTCTTGGCCAAGCAGCAGCCAATGGGGAAGTTTGGATGGGGGCATGGAGGAATTACCTAAGAGAGCATGAGGCTCTCCAAATATTGCTGTACTGCAAGTCACAGCAGCCTCAGCCAGCATTGTCAATGGGGAGTAATGATGGGACTTGCAGTCCAACAGCAACTAGAGGGTACATTTTGCATCCCTTTCTGTGGTCCCTGTACCAGTTTCACAGAGCAAATCCACCTTGCCTACCAAAACCTACTGTTAGCCATAGGAGAGAGGAGAATATCATCTACCATATTTTCCCTTGAATGGTTAATAGCTTCCGGAGGAGCAGGTTTAAGTTGATCCATGGCATGATGGGACAGAATTGGATTTCCCTTCTCCAGTGCTTAGGCCTCGTTCCAAATACAAAAAGAGACATACAGCTGCTTAACAAAAGGAAAAGATGATGGGAGATGCACTCAGTTCTCTTAGATCATTAGGGATGCATTTGTCTCAGTTCTAGAACATTACATTGCATGGTACTGAAGAAGTCGATCACAAGCCCTCAAAGTTCATTCTATAATTTATTTGTTAATCTGGAAGATACTACAGAACTGTGTTGTTTTGCAACAGTTTCCCTTTGAAAATTATTGTATTGTGTGTTAAGATATATTTTGGAATTTTTTACATAATATACACGTGCTGATTCTGCTGTTTGGTGCATACTGTGAAACTCTCCGTCCTCTACTTCCAGCCTGAAAATATTCTGGTGGATAAGAGCTTGGCCAAAGCGACAATCAGACTGGCTGACTTTGGAGATGCTGTCCAGCTCAACACCACCTACTACATCCACCAATTACTTGGGAACCCAGAGTTTGCAGCTCCTGAAATTATCCTTGGAAATCCCGTCTCCCTGACCTCAGATGTGTGGAGCATTGGAGTGCTCACATATGTCCTCCTTAGTGGCGTGTCTCCTTTCCTGGATGAAAGTGTAGAGGAAACCTGCCTGAACATTTGTCGCTTAGACTTTAGCTTCCCAGATGACTACTTCAAAGGAGTAAGCCAGAAGGCCAAAGATTTTGTATGTTTCCTGTTGCAGGAGGACCCAGCCAAGCGTCCTCCTGCTGCACTGGCCCTCCAGGAGCAATGGCTGCAGCCAGGCAGTGCCAAAAGTGCTGACAGCATTGACATAGCCAGACTGACTTCATTCATTGAGCGGCGAAAACACCAGAACGATGTTCGACCCATTCGTAGCATTAAAAACTTCTTACAGAGCAGGCTCTTGCCAAAAGTTTAACTTATCTTTGATGTTCTCTCTCATTCTCTTTCACCTGTCAGTTAAAGTGAGGATGAAGCTCTCCTGCCAATCAGCTGTTGACTTGAATTTGGGGTGAAGAAAAAAAAAGCCAATCAGCTGCTAGCATGTTCATCGTGTGGAAATGCATTCCAAGTAAATCTACGCACGGTTGTACTTGGGACTAGCAGTGCAAAACTATGTTGGGGTGGAGGACTACAACATTGTACTCTGCAAAATGAAGAACTTTACACTTACTACAGTATTTTATTCAGGTTTCTGCAAAAAAAAAAATCTTTTTTAAAAATGTCAAACCAGAATTGAAATTTTGCAAATGATCTTAACTAGCATTTTCGAGATTTTAGAGAAAGGAAATATGCCTATGTTCAAAGCACTGGTATTAAGAGACAAGATACAGACACTGACATGTACAGACAATGGAACAAAATGGCTACCCATGGAGATGGTGCCCATTTTGGACCATCTGATTTTTATTTTATTTTATTTTATTTTATTGGACTTGGACATAGAGCTTTCCAGTTGCCTCGCCTGTGTGGTATCTTGCATAGCAGTGCACTGAGATCGGACTCTGCTTATAAGTGCATCCAACCTCAAGATTTTTGCATACAAATAGAATGAACCATTTTGCTCTGATAAAATGTAGGCCTTACTTGTAAATAGACTGTTACCTGCCTTCAGTCTGTGTCTTTTTAATTTTTTCCCTCCTCTCTTCCTTTTCCTTCCCCCTAAATGGTGGTATTCCACTGTGCGGGTCTTTAGTTCAGGTCAGCTCTGGTCTGACCTATCAGAAAAGAACTCCTGGGTTTGGTGTCCAATAGGCCAACCTTTATTGTCAGGCAGTATACAGCAGAAGAGAATACTGTAAATGCACTCACTTTGGGATTTTGTTTTGGTTTTGTTTTCTTGTTTTTGTTTTTTAATTTCATATCATGTGCAATGTTGTGGCTTTAACATTTTATGCAACTATTTATGAGGACCTCTGTTGTAACTGTAATAAATATATAGAAAAAAGCACATTCATAGTATGGTGAACTTTATGACTTCATTTGTGTTTTGAAATTCCAAGGGTGGGTGGGGGAGGGGTGGGCTTATCACTGTGTCATTAAACTAGTTGAACTTGAGCCTTAGCTTGGGATTTAATTCAAAAGTCAAGCTGGTTTTAAGATTGTAAAATTATTTTCATCTCCGGAAATGCAAACTGGATAAGAAAAACAGAGTGAGGTTTTTCAAGAAGTGTGTTTGTTTTGGTTGTTGTTGTTATTGTTAAAAATGCCAAAGTATTATTTTTTCCCCCAAATCAATCTCTACTTTTTAAAATTTTAAAATCTGTCTGTTGCTTTCTGTACAATAAATGAATGAATTTTCTGCTCTTTGAAGAAAATACTGTCAAGCAGTAGTGGTCACAAATAAGACCAGAATTTGACATACAGTAACTGTGTTTTGTTTTTTTAAAAATGGTTTATAAAACTTTTAAAAATATGTGGAATATTAAGATATTGATGGTTTTCTGTGCATTGACAAGCTGACATGGATGTTCAGTCATCCATGTTTCTCTTCATGTGTAATGCTTGTTGAAAGAAACCAAGCCTGCATCCCATGCAAAGTAGACATGGCAGTCTATCTTAAACCATGATCTGGCTTGGGTTTTAATTTTACTGTTTGCAGCTTCCGTTGTAATCTATTTATTTCTCCTTTGTGTTTGTTTTTGTAAAGTTGTACAGAAACTTTTTGAACAATTAAAATCAAAACTGGATGGATGTGTATTCATACCAACCATAACTTTTTTTTTGCTTGTGAATTATAATTTCATTTCTTATTTTAGTTGGAAGTTTTGCTTTATTTTGCATGTATATTTCTTTGTACAGTGATGTTGTGTGTTTACACAGTATGATGTGATGTAAATAATTTATTTTGCCATCAGTTATTTTAAAAAAAATTAAACATATTTAACAGATGTGCCTGATTATTACTTTTTATTGGAGGCCTCTCTAGTAGATCCAAGATAGGTTTACTTCTTTGATTTCACTTTAAGAGATTCTAATCAGAAATGTGTTCAGTGTTAAAACAAAAGAAGGGAACTTGCAAAATTCTTTTCCATTTTCATTAGATGTATGCACACATTCAGACATTGCCAATTATAACCTGCTTGCCATTAACACATAGCACAGCAAGGCTGAAAAATATTGTCAGTTTATCAAGAGACTTGAGGAAGAAGAGTTATATAGAATTTAAGTATTTTCCATATAATTGTGCATGATCAGTGGTATGTTCTTTTGTGCAGCTCAAACTACAGTTGTGTTATTTCCCAGGGAAGTTTACCTGGTACTTAATTTGCTGCTGTTTTATTCTTCTCACATGGTTTTCTCATTTATAAATACAGGCTTTTTAATGTATTTTGAGACTCTTAAGACCTGGGGACTTCCCTCCATTCCCAGCAGCTCACATAGAAGAGTGACACACATGTACAACATCTATATATGCAGTGCATTATGTTCTGTAAAGCCTACTTGGTTCCCAGGGGTCAATTCTGGTTGCTCTCCATGTGCTGCTTTTAAGTAGGAATGAGTTTGACAAGATTTGTTTTTTTGACAGATAAATTGACAGACAGACAGACAGATATTGACAGACAAATAAGCTGTGCATGATTTAGCAATATATAACTGCAAGGATTTGTGACAGTGAAGCCTGCAGCACAGTTTTAGCTGTGTTGGTAAAATGGTGCAGAATATTGCAAGTCCTCAGGGATCAAAGCTATCATCATCAACGACGACAAGCAAAAAGTCTATGCAGAAATAAATTGCAAGTCTGTCTGGAATTGAAACCTCCAGCAGGCCCTATGGAAAGGCTAGCTTCATATGGCAAGCAAAAGAATTGAAAACTAAACTGGAAAGAGGTGGAAACAGAAGAGGTTGAAAGGCAAATGGATAAAAGTGAGGAGTGAACATGTGCAGGATACAGGAGTTTCAGCAGAGTGACTAGAAAAAGTTTTGGATCATCCAATCATAATGGCGTAATTCTTGGAGAACAAAATTATAAAGTTGCCTGTTAATATTTCAGTGACACTGATTATAAATAATTTGAATTAATTTTGAATTCATACTATGCAGAAGATTTAACACATGCTAGAACATTGAGAATGCAGTCTGACAGAATTAAAGACTTTGTATAACCTTTCAAAAATCAGTTCTACATAAATCTAAAAACTGCCATTATAAGAGGGGCATAGCATCACATTTTGAATTACTCCGTCAAGAAGATGGAGAAAAAGTAGATAGGATTGTCAGTGTCTTTTTCATGGTTTAATTTCCCAGCGTCTGAAGGACTTCAGTGCAAATGGGATTTATCACCTGTTTTATTGCAAATGGAAGAAGCATCTAATAGGGAAAAAAATTGAAGCCTTGCTGGAGTCGAAAGGAGATATGTTGAAAATGTACTTGTAAGGAAAGGAGAATGAAATCCAAGGGCTGAAATTGGTTCGTAGTTTCCAGTCACTTATTTGACAAAGCTGAATGAGCAGTCTGAATAAAGAACTAAGTATGTTTTCCTACACTCAAAATTATCTTTGGGCTATCCTGTTCCACTCACTTCCATCGCTCCCCTCAAAATGCATCAAAATTCTTTCAGGTCCAAATTTCCATTTTTCTGCTGTGTATTTCAATTCAGGTTGAATTAAAAAAAACTGAAAACAATGACTAAATTTAACATTTGCATGAAATACATCCTTTTGATGATCTCAGTTTGGGAGTAAACAGAGTTCTCAATCAGACTTGCATGTTTCTATTAAATTCAAATGGGTGCAGAAAACCTGTTAGGGTTTTATTTCATTGGAAGATTTTTGTCCTGACTGTGATAAAGAGGACTGCTAGACCAAGTTGCCAACAGTAGGAGGAGGTTGAGCAAGATTTCTGGAGGATGAACTACTTAGTCTTTCACATAGCGTGTAGAAGAAAAAGGGTTTGCAAAGAATAATAAACCAGTAATTGCAAATGTGCTTTCTGTACATATTTGCAGAATACAGTGTCACTTGATGCAATGTTTAGTCATAATTTTGAGATATTTATATAGATACAACCAGTTTAGATGTCTTTACTGTCATTTAGCCATTCTTTCCACCATTTTAATTTTCTTTCTAATTGTAATGGGTGTAAAGCAACATTTCCTCAACTTCTGATAGCTAAGCCATATGTTTTATTCTAAATTAAAATACTCTGAAAATTGTGAGGGCTATTCCCTGAATCTTCCTTTCTGTTGTGGATGGTAGAAATGATGTATTAGACATCCAGTTTCCTTGAGTAGTGAAAAACTAGGGGAACATTTACCTGCTTTCCTTTGGAAACCAGAAAGATGAACAGGTTGCTTACCTGTAACTGTGATTCTTCAATTGGTCATCTGTGTCTTCACACAAATGGGTTTTGCGGCCGTGCAGAGACTTCATGTGGAAAGTTCTGGAGCTGATTAACTTGTAGTTTTGGGGCCTGAGATGAAAAGAAGCCCAAAAAGATAAACGATTGGCTGTGGTGAAATCCTGTCTGAGAACTCAAAGGCACGACCTCAAAGAACTGGTGGACTTCTTAGAAGAAGATTGCAGGAATTGCTACTGCTTGTAAGGGCATCTCTGGCAAGAACAAGAGTACTAGACGGATGGGAAATGGAGCATCCTTAATTTTCTCCTAAGTTTAAAGGAATAAAATAAAGCAACTTGGCTTGAAAAAAAAAAGAACAGGATTAATGAGATGGTGTTCTGGAGGACCTAAAAGGAGATTTGAAGTGGAAGAAAAATGATGGCCTCTGCCAAGCAGATCTAGATGGTTTGTGCTGCTGTTGAAGCACTCTAAGTCCCATCCTCTTTGCCTTAGCAATGTGATCCATGATGTCATCAGGTTTTTTAGTTAAAAAACCCTTCACTGTCAAAGGGAAGATCTTCTATATGGCATCTGGTGTCCTCTGTAAGCCCTGTCAATTGTAGCCAAGCATTAATACCAGAAAGCCATTGCCCCAGCACTACCTTGGCCATACAGTCCACAAAGTGTTGAGCAGACTAAATTTGTTGAGTGGCAAGAGTATGGGCCTCTTCTTGGAAAATAAGAGCCACATCAAGTAGATGTGGAATGAAGGATAGTATTTTATCCCACAAAAGCCTTTGGCAGGCAGACATACATGCTTGCATATTTACTTGCATAATCGCCAAGGCCAATTAAAAAAAAACTGCTGAAAACATCAAGTCATTTGCCTTCTTTGTCTGCTACTGTGGATTGTGGTTTCACTCCACCCATGGACTGTGAGGCCTCCACCACAACTTGGTATGGGGTGATTAAATGGAAAATCAGCATCTTCTTGTACAGGTGCTGCAATCTGTGAGAAGCTGGAAGAGTGAGACAGGCTTGACCCAGGACGACTTGATCAGGTTTTGCATAGCAGGTAAGAGTGGGATGGTAGCTGGAGTCTGAGACTCAACCGTTTGGTAGAATGGATCAGCAATCAAGGCCAGAGGAAGTGTCACATCCAAGCCAACAGACAAGAGGACATCTTGATATCCTCAAGTGGAAAAGCTGACATCATATTCTCAATATTCGCAGAAGGTGGTTATGTCATTGGAGATAAAGAAGCGGGTGGGGGAGGGTCCAAGTCATACTCACCTTATCAGGTAAGATAAGGTACTGAGACTGAGGTGGAGCAGTGATTGTAATAGATGTGGCAATCAGAGCAGAGGTGGTGACCAAGATGGGAGGAAGTGCTGAAGCAGCAGTTGGGAATATGACAGACACCAGAGCAAATAGTGCTATGCTGGATATTGGAGCAGTGTAGACAGCAAATGTAGACATGGGAGCGGACGATGGTACTGAAGCAGAAGGCAGGTGAGTTGAAGGTACTGTAGTGAAAGGAGATGCAGTTGAAGCGGGATGAGGAAGTGGAGAAGGACAGCGATGTCAGGGTGAGATGGAAGACTGAGGAGGAGGAGACTGGCATTGAAACAGAGTAGGAGGCCAGCTTCAAGACCAATGCATAGGTAAAGCAGAAGGCAGTGCTTATAAAGACCTGGAAGGACTGCTGTATCTGTATTGAGGAGAGTGCCTGTATTGAGAGTACTCCTGGTAATGGAACTCATCCCAGTATGAGGGTGAATATACCCTATTTGCTGGCATATAAGACTCTTTTTTTCCTAAAAAAATACTGTTTGAAAATGGGGTGCGTCTTATATGCCAGTGCATCTTATACGCCAGCAAATATGGTAAGTGGTACAAACCCAGGTGTTCCCTCCATAAATGTTCATGTTGGTAGTGATCAATGTATGAAATCAACATAAATGGCAAATCTTGGTATCAGTGCTCTCTCTACCTATAAGATGGTCTCAAGGAAGTATAAGAACACTTCCAGTGGAATGGAAACTAGTCACATCTAGGGGATGGAGGAAGACAATGCCTAGGAAAAACTGAAGAGACTGTCACAGCAGGCTGAGGTACAGGAAGTACCACTTCCCAGATGGATGGAAGAAGCAGGAGAGATCACCAGTATTGAAGCTGTTGTTGGTGGATCAACAGCTGTCGATATCGTAATCACTACAAGTATATTTGGGTAGAACCTCTGATGTAAGTACCAACTGGTGTTTGGAATGCTTTGAACATTTCCTCTGTATCACCTTGTTCTCCTCTATTAGTAACAAAAGGTCAAGAGTAACCTGTCTCTTGTCACAGGATTTCACAGGCCCTGTCCTGCCATCCTTTGCATTCAAAATTGTTGCTACTTCCCCTCCTGCCAGAACCACAACAGCTGGTGGGGTAGTCGATACAAGCTCTGGCGACACTATAGAAGTCAATGGGGTGGTTGGTACCAAAACCGCCGATTGCTCAGTTAAGGTGGTCAGTACCAATTTTTCCAGTACCAAGGAGGCTTTGGTCTGATGTAGCTTAATCAGAGAAACCAAAGCAGAGTGCAAACGTTGCTTGGAAGTGGCCTGAGTCTCAACTTGAAGAGATTTTTCTCAGCAACAGAACTTCAAATGGGAAGCTTGGTTTTGCAGGATTTGCAAAGTAAAACCTCAACAGCAAGCTCCAGTTCATACATTCCTCCACAATATGACTCTCCCCTAAGCAGTATAAATACTGTGAATGTCCATCAGAGAGAGAAGCCTTTTGGCTGCAGGAAGAACAGAGTTTAAACAGGGAGGTAGACGCCATAGAAATGGACGGACGAGGGGAAGAAGAGTTCTGAGATAAAGTGAAAGATTTTTTTAAAAAATATATCAAAGATCAGAAGAACAAAGAGCAATCAGAAGTAGAAACAGAACAGATAAAGTGTGATTTTAAGAGAAATAGGAAGGGAATATTTATTCCGCCCAGAGACAACCAAAGGATATTGCTCTGCCAGCAGACAGAGAGAAACTGAGGGAACAGTAGCTTGGAGGGTTGAGACATGCGTGGTATGCAGGAGGCAGTGAGGTTCCCACCAAGCTACTCAGCTCTAGAGCTTCCACGAAACACATTTGTATGAGGCACAGAGACCAATGAAGAAGAACCCTACAGATATACTGGGTTCATTTACAAACATATAGCCTCAACACAAGTGAAAAGAGCCAAGTGCTACTAAAAGCAGCAGCTCTGCTAGTCTCTCAGATCTTTAGAGGCAATGGAGCATCCCCAGATTTTGTAACTTACAGCTCCTCACACTCTTATCTCAAGTCTCATTCCAGACAGCAATTTCTCTTACTTCTTATGCCAGGAAACTACTTCTGTTGCTTTCCCAACACTAGTATACAGGCCACCATCTGTAAGCTAGGAGGAAATGAGATGAGTATACCTCCTCCTTCTCCCCCCAGTGGCCCTCACATTCCAATACCAGGAATGGTCTCTATACCAAGTGACCATTCTCTAAATCTCCTGTATCATTATCAATAAATTTATGGCCTAGTGGAAGAATATGGCAGTCCGAATGCCTTTCATATTAGAATTTCCTCCTCAGCAAAGTCAAGGTTATCGTTTTACAACAGGAGGCTTTTCCATAAGTGGGTAATAAATGATCCAATTTATAAAAACATTCAAACATCCATATCTAGCAAATATGAAGGAGATTTGTTTCCTTAGTCATAGCAGACATGTCTGTAGGTTGAAAATCAGTTTTGTTTGCAGTTCCTATTCAAAGCCTATATATTTGCAATGCAAATTCAAATTGTTGTCTTTTGTATTTGAAACCATCAAGCTT
Organism: Cyclura pinguis; assembly: GCA_030412105.1. Classification (NCBI taxonomy): domain Eukaryota; kingdom Metazoa; phylum Chordata; class Lepidosauria; order Squamata; family Iguanidae; genus Cyclura; species Cyclura pinguis. The sequence goes on from CM059602.1 coordinate 157,601,869, forward strand.
CTGTCTTACATGGATCTCACATTTCACTAATATGACAGGCAGGAGAAAGATTCTGCTTCATGGTATTGCAGATGCACCACAGAGAGACTTAACCATCTAACACAGCCTTTCACAGCTTTTTTTTATCCTGGAGGAACCCTTGAAATAATTTTCACATCTTAAGAACCGTGCATAAAAATTACTATATCTACAGCTGAGAGAGAGAGAGAGAGAGAGAGAATCCTCAGAGATGGGGAATACACCGTGCTACCACACTGCTGAATTTGCCTCAGGTATCATGTAAAAGAAGCAACCTATTAGTTATTAATCAATTGTTCTATTTTTACTTCCCAAGATGGTGAAAGGCCAGGTACCAAAATACCTGCAATCTTGAGCGGGGACAGAAGGCATTTTTGCACTGCTATAAAAAGCAAAATGTTTTGGATTGGTCCTGGCCATACTAGCATGGCTGCTAACCATAACTGAAGCTACCCAACTTCAAGTTGGATAGGAGGGGGTACTGGAAGGTGGCAGCACATGTTCAAGGCCCCTAGCATGGGCCATCACAAGACAGGAGAGGAGGAGTCAGGTTACTAGGGGCCCGCAAGCAGCATGGAAAGGGGAGGATGATGCTGTGGTTGCTGTCAAGTTCAATACATTTGACAGCTATGAGGATCCACCTGGACAAACGTACCAAGGAGCGTATCCTCAATGGTTATCATGTAGATGTGTTTTTGTTCCTCAAACTGGAAGGGGAGGAAGGGTACATACTAAAAGGGGATAAGAAGAGAAAGCAGGAGGACAAGGGTGAGGTGGTTGAACATTCATTCAACAACTGGTTGGCCGGATATACCATTTTTATGGAGGTGGTCCATGCTGCCTATGCCAAAAGGGGCTAGCACCTCTCCAACCATTTGGGTAACGTTCTAAAAGCTTGGCCTTGGCTGGCAAGGCAGCTGCCACTGAGTACAATGTGGCATCTCAAAAAAGGGCCTCCCAGAGCAAGCAAGCTCGCTGGGACCTCATCAGTGACAAACTATGGCTGGTTGGCTCACATATGAAGGATAGAGATGAGAGATCTAAGCCTTTTTGTTGGGCTGGGAAGAAGGCCTCCAGGTTGTGCGGGAAGTTCAGCTTGGGGAAGTGTCAGAGATCTCAATGTAAGTTTGAGCACAACTGTGAAAAGTGCCTTGAGCTTCAGGCTAAGCTTTCTTCTCCACAGTGGGGCAATGAGCAGCAGTCCTTTTGCACTAGACGTCCTGGCAGGGCAGTGGGCGGCAGGAAGGATGGGGGTCCCTGTGCTGGGAGCAGCAATGGCAATGGAGGTATGGCCCAGGAGATAGGTACAGCAAGGGGGGAGAATCTCTGGCCTGCAAACACACCCATACTCCTTTCGGCTCTCCTTCCCCTCCTGGCCCAATAATCAACCAGAAAGGCTGCCAAATTTATACAAGATAGTTTTATTTACAGGTTTAGGATCCCTGCCCCAGGTCCTTGGGTAGCTTACAAATCAGGCAATCTGAAATAAGCTAGAGAACTGCTAGAGATGGCGGGGGGGACAGATAAAGAATAGAAGGCAGGGCAGATGGCTGGACCATTCATGGAGCCATCCATGAGCAACCTGAGGAGTAAGTCACAGTACTTAACAGGTAATCATCAAGGTCTGAGAAGGCCATGAAGCGGTCCATAAGCTTGTTTTGATTTGCCTGTCTACTAACATAATGTTTACAGCTTGTCATGTTCCAGGCCTGTCTAATAGGATTGCATACTCCCTGTTTTGATTTCAGGTGGACAGGTTCTGGTTGCTGGCACCAGAGGTGGAACACCAGCCCACAGCATTTCCAGAAGGAGTGTGGAGCCTTGGGAACACAGTGTGATGCAGGGAGTACTCCATTTGGTTGCACCTGCCACACTACGGGCTTCCGATAATAGGGACCAAGAGATGAGGTGGGGTGGCCTGTCGGGTGGTCCCTCCATATTTAGTATGGGATAGTATTTAGTATGGGATATGTAGTAGTAGTATGTAGCTGCTTGCTTGTAACTAAGAATGTGAACCAGAGACCGTTAAGTCAACAACACCTGGAATTCAGCACTGATAAGAAATACCAGCCTGAGTTCCCTCAAGGTCATTTGCTGTCTGCTTACTGTGGGAACAGATTACCTTGCTTATAATGTTTGGTCTCTGCAAATTGCCTCCAGTTCGATCACTGAAGTCTTGTACATGCATCACACTCTAAATAAATCATGTATTAGCACTGGTTCATTTGTGTGTGTGATCTCGGTTCCCGACATAGCCAGTTTCCAAGCAGCAGATACTGCAGTTTTTAGCTCACTTAAGGAAGCAGGGCCTGGCTTGCAGCTCTATATCCCTGCATCTTGCAAGATTTTCCTTTTTTTAGTGAGATCAAAGAATGTGGGGATCCCTGCATCACTTTTCTCATAAGAAAGGCGCGGGAAGGATGAAGGGGAATGACACTAAGAAGGGTGCATGGCAGGAGGCCAATTACCTTTCAGCTACTTAGTAGATAAATTGGGCAGGTTCCAGCCATTTTCTGATTGTGGGTAGAGGTAGAGCTGTTTAGAGCAGCCTTTACAGTTGCCTTTTGGGGGGCTTTTAGAGTGGGTGAGTTGGTAGCTGGATCCAAGAAAGACTGCTCAGGTCAGGCACTGCGGACAGGAGGCATCTCTCTTACAGAGAAGTCCGTCAGTATTAGGGTCAGTCAATCTAAGTACAATCAGCCGGGATGGGGTGCAATAATCCAATTTCAGGCAATCGAGGGCCCAGTCCCAGTCAAGGTTTTGTGCAGGTCCATGTCCAACCAGCCACCTATGCTTGATCATCCACAAGGATGGCTCTCCTCTCTTCAGGTTCCAGTCGGTAGTGGTTCTGAAAGCTTCTCTCAGGCATTTAGGACTGCCAGCACAAGAATTCGGCAGTCACTCTTTCAGGATAGGAGCAGCCACAGCAGCCGCTCAGTGTGGGTTTTCAGCCAGAGCCATCAAGAGGAAGGTGGAAATCTGAGGTATTTGTGGGTTACATCCAGCTGGGTTTGAAAGTGCATGGGAAGTAACATAATTTTTATTTCAAGTAGCAGGACGGCTGGATGGGGACAAAGATTTGCACTGGAAACAGGTGGCAGTATCACAGAGCAATGCTGGGTGATGGGACGAGTCTATGACGCTGCCAGCAGTGAGAGATGAAGCGAGCAAGGCCCAGAGATGAAGTGAGCAATGACCATAACAAGGTAGCATTGGGAAGAAGCTTAGAGCGCTGGGAGTTGGAATGCAGATGAGCAGAGCAGCATGTGGAGATACCAAGGAAACATCTGAATGGTGGACACTTCTCAAGGCCAAGTGGGCCGGCCTAGGGACTTGAGATTGCTGAAAGGACAGAGCCTCTACAGACTTGTTGGGGGGGGGGCAGTCATTGACCATGGGATGGGTCACCCTATGTTTTTGGTCTTGACTACAGCTCCAAGGGGTTGGCGGAAAGCAGGGGCAGGGCTGTTCTGCTGCTTGCCTTTTATGGCAGTTGGCGTGGGTCCTGGATCCAGGATATCTGTTACCAGTGACTTTGGGGCATGGTAAACTATGGATGTTATCATATAGGAAGCAAACAGTGCAGGAGAGGAAGTGGGTGTGCACAACATAGAAGGTGCATGCATTCCCCATACTCCTTGGTGACCACGTGGATCCCACGCCTGTCACCACACTGGTTCCGGCAAAGAGCCAGAGGGTCGGGCTCACTGGTCAACAGGCAGGCTGGCCAATGCCTGGATCTAGACCTATTCGCATGCCAACCATGTAACATCTGTTGTGGCCAGTTTCCTTCCAAATTTATGCGAGTGTTTGTGGTCTTTTCTCCCATAGTGAAACTCACCCCTGAGCACACAATATTTAATTCCAAGTTGGCATAAGAATGCACAGAAAGGCTGGCACAGACTTGCCTCTAGTAGCACCTGGGTGAGCAGTTTCAGCCTTATAGGAAGTATTCCTATGTATATCATGCCCCCCAAAATAAAAATAAATAAATAAAAATGAAACTTCTCTTCCCAAAGTTACAAGATGACCTAACTCTGACAACGAAAGGAGAACCTTATGATTTCTACATAAATAACAAATATATTTCTATCATATCCTTGTTGTCTGCAGTATTTTCATCAATTATTCTCTTGCTGCTTGTTATGGTCAAGTCTAAGGAGACGCATAGGGCAGTAAACACCGAAAGGGACATGAATTAATGGAAATGACCAAGGTAGTCATTGTTCTCTTCCAGACATAAGGACTATAATTTGAGTTTTGTGAAACCACAGATAAAATCACATCCAAAATGCTACATGTACAGCTAAGACCTCTGGGTTTGTTTGGCTTGGTTTGATTTTTTTGCATTTTTGAAGAAGTGCAGCATCTGTGCAACCTCACACATGTTATTGCTCTTCTTTACTATTATAAGTCTTCAGTGAAATCAGTGCAGGAATGTTTTGAAGATAAAGAGTTTTAAAGTTTTTATTTAATGTAATTTTTCACATGAACATAGACAAGCATTTTACTATGTCTGCATATTCTTTCAATCATCCTGACAGAAAAACTTGCTCCTGTTCATGGAAATGCAACCTTTTACTCATGTGCATGTACACCCACACTAAATTAGAGGCAGATTAAATTGGGCTCTCCCACATCCATCTTAGAAAGAAGCAGCTTTCTTCCCAGGCATTAAGTTATGCTTTTGTGGTTTATGTCTGGAGAAGCGTGTGAACAAGCTATGAAATTTCTTTGAGAAGCTTATCGGAAATGTAACAGGAAGTCTGGCCTCTTTGCTGGGTTGGTTTATAAAGATTAGCCATTTTGGAAAAAAATGACTTTGTGGTACAATGAACAACTCAATTAAGGGGAAATAGCCATAGTTCTAGCCTGCAAGATCTTTTGCACGATGTCCAAACTCAAAAGAGCTCAAAATATTTATGAGATAATGGATCAAGGAGTTGGTAAATTTGAAACGGTCCAAATTATTAATTCAACTGAAAAGGTGGTGCTTCTAAAGCTGAAACAGAGGAGAAATAAGTATTTTTAGAGTGTTGAAACATGTTCTAATATAAATATATTTACATTTTGAACTTTCCATAGTTCTTAGGATATCTCTCCTGCACAGAGGAATATTATCTTTGATTGTACAGATATGCAGTCAAACTTTTATATATGAGTGTTTAGTGTTTTCTGGAACATGTGCAGTTTTTTCCCCCAACTATGAAGATCATTCATGTTATCATTCAATAGCATTTTCACAGGAAATCTAAGGTGGTGAAAGAAACACCTACTATTCTGCTGGGCATCATCACAGTGTTTGATAAGAGTGTGTTTATCTTACAGTCCAAATCAAAGAACCATTACTAACATCTAAAGTCAAATGTAAAGTCGAAGGCTTTTATGGCCAGAATCCATAGGTTGTTGTGGGTTTTCCAGGCTTTGAGGCCGTGCACTATTAGTATTTTCTCCTGATGTTTTGCCTGCATCTGTGGCTGGCATCTTCAGAGGATCTGGTGGCATGGAAGCTGACCACCAGAGTAGCACTGAGAGGTTGGCAGGATGTTTGTGTATTGCTATAATAATATTGTGTGAGGTGTTGCTATGTTTGAATTACATTAATATTTTGCTGTTGGGAAAGCATTCTTACCGTGTCACTGTCAGCCAGTTTATACATTCAGCAGAATCAAAAGATAAAGCTTTTCCGTATGAGATGGGATACAGAAGGTTCTATGATTCAGTAATGGTCCTTCAACATCTTCCCCACACACGTGTGTAGAAAGCTAGCACGTCACAAAAAAAATCTTTGCCTGCAGCCCTTTGGAGTTAATTTATTTGCCTGCTGGAAATGGGAATGAAATTCTGAGTTGCTATGTTTGATAAGTTGCTTTTGGCTTCACATTTGTTTCCACTACATCCACTCTATTTTGCCTTATTAAACTCTATAAGGAGAGCCATGTAGGAAAAGTGGATTATAGAGTTAGCTATCAATCATGTAATACATTATCATTAGCTCACAAAGACAGGTCTCCCACATTTTAATTGTTGTTTGTTTCAGTTCTACTGACAGGATCATGTGTAAGGCAAACAATGGAAATACTATTCAGTGCTGAATTCACGTTGAAAATAGATCTTGGCCTCACAATCTGTGGCTAACTTGCTTCTTTTAGTCACATACATGCATATGTACTGTTTCAGTGTGGGTACCTGTCATGGGGCACAACAGCTTGCAGAAGCAGCATTACACCTATTCCCTTCAGCATTCAAGTTTAACTAGTCACTGGACCACAATAACTTGTCAGCAGTTGGTGACTGCTCATTTTAACCAGACTTGATTCACCTCACTTAATAAGGAGTCATTAAACTTGCAGATAATACAAAATCTGTAACAGCAGCGGCTAGATTTGACTTGGGAGCTTACATCTGCAGAAAAGAGAATTAAGCAGTTTCATAACGTCCTTATTCATTAGAGGATGCTGTTACACTACCATATAGGGGAGCCAGAAAAGAACCAGTGTGCATTAGGACACAACGAAACCCAACACACAACAAGACACTCTTCCTGGTGTCCTGTTATGCATCTTCACAATTCTCTAACAGGGTTCTTCAGTATCTCTGCTATGTTCATAAACCATCTGATCTAGTGGCCAGCCCATTTCAACCAGTGCCCTCCACATATTTGGTGTAGTGTTACTCTTAGATTTCCATTATTCAGTAATAATATCAAGTAAAATGAGCATAAGAAGTAAGTTGTGGGAGAAGAAAGCAACCTAGCAGCACTTTTAAGACTGATTTTTTTTAGTGCAAGTTTCCATATTTTTGAGTCCAGTTCCTCAGATAATCTGAAGAAACACAGAATTAAAGCCACAGGTATTTAAGCACTTACGCACTTGTGGGTGGGGATGGGTGTAACAGCATACAGAATACATTGTTCGTCATTATAGTTCAAATGGTATGTTGTCTGTAGAGGAAATTGAAAGTGTTGTTCCTTATCCTTCTGCATTTATGGACTTCCTGAGACAAACGTTTTGTTTAAGTTGACTGAGGGGAAAAATATACAGATGTTTTGTTTTCTGAATAATCCCCTGGGGGAGAAAAGAGGGGGAGAAATAAAGATCATCATCAACATCATCATCACTATCATCATCATCATCTCTTAAGGTCGGAGGTGGGGGGTTGTTCCTCTTTTGGTTATACCTGCACAAACTGACAGATCAAATGATATTGGGGACTTATTTGTATCTCTATGCTTAATTATGTGGGATAGGCTGAGGTTTTAGACTTCTCTTTACTACGGTTTTTGATTTTGTATGTATTTTTTCTTTCAAACAACCTGCGGTTGAACGAAGAAACATCAACTGAAAAGGTTTCTTGTAGTCACCATCACTCCTATTGATCTTACCTGGCATTGTCAGAGGGTGGATGACAAAACAATTTTGTCACACAAACCACTCTACAAAAATTCTTATCAGTTTTTGTTTAAAGCTTGCTCGCTGTTCTTCACTGCACGCAAAACACACTTATATCAAATGTCCTTTTTTAAAAAACAAACAAACTGAGAGTAGGACTTTAGTTTTTCGTCTCCAACACAACAACACGTCCTTTGTTCCTTCTTTTCGGAAAGACATATTTTTCCGTCTTCCCAAAAATTACGGAATAAAACTCCTTCCACGAGAAAAATTTCATTGACGGACAACACTTCCAACCTTCAGCCAGTCCATGACAATTAGGAGTGCGCTCTGGTAACCCTTTTTTTTTCCCATCGAATTTGAACTCCGCCGTGAGAAACAAAAAAGTTTCCAAGCCGGCTTACTTCGCTGTCGTTGTTGGTGGTGGTTGTGTACCAAGGGCGAAAAGAAGAGGGAGGCCGCGAAGGAACGGCCCGGCTTCGCTTGTTTTCGGGTTCGCCCCTGGCGACGCCGTGGGAGTGCGCGCAGGCCCGGCCGGCCTCCTGAGGCGTGGCCCGGGCGACGGGCTCCCCCAGCCAACAAGGCGGGGCCGGCAGAGGCCAGGCCGCCGTGTTTCCCCTGTTGTGCCTCTCCCTCGCCTCCTCTCATCCGTGGCGGGCTGGGGAAGCCGCCGCCGCCGCCGCCCGTCGGAGAAAGCGCCTCAGGCAAGCACGGCAGGGCTCGGCTGTGGCGCTGGTAAGGCAGAGCCCCTGCCCGTCCTCTGCTAGCGCCGTGAGAGGCTCCTTCGGGAGTTAGGCCGGGGAGGAGGAGGAGGAGGAGGAAGCAGCGCTGCTGGTCTCTTTGAGGGGGCGCACCTTCGAGGCGGCGCCTGGATTTCCCCCCCTTGGCCAGCTTTCTGAGGGGTGTGGAGAACGGGGGTGACAGAGAAGGAAGGCAGGGGCTCGGCCGCCATATTTCCCTGGTAACGGGGAGCTTCCCATTTACTCCTCTTTCTTTCTTTCTTTCCTTTCTTTCTCTCTCTCCCTCCCTCTCCCCCCTCTCCCTCCCTCCCTCCTCCTCCTCCTCCTCCTCTTCTCTCTCTCTCTCTCTCTCGGTTGCTGCACATCTGAGCAGAAACCCCAAACGAAGGCTTATAGGTTTTTCCTAAGCAGGCTCTCGCCCTTCCTCGCTTCCTGCCAGCTGGGGGGCTTGTTCACAGTTCGCCCAAAGCGCCCTGGAGGCTCCCCCGCTGCGCCGTCCGCGCCTTTTGGGTTTGCGGCGGCAAGAGGTTGCGGCGTTAGTAGACTTCCCTTACCTCCACGGCCGTGGTTGTGTCTGGGCAGCAAAAGTGCTTTCTAAGATTGGGTTCAGGTTGTTTGGAGTAGGTTTTGCGTACTCAGACCGCAAAGCCAGGCACAAGCAGATGGCTCGAACCATTCTTGCCCATTTCTGCACTAGACTGTTACAGCGCTATGATTCCACTTTCAACATCCTATGAAATCCCGGCCGGCCCCTCCCTAAACTGCAAACCCCAGGATTCCATAGGATGTTGAAAGTGGAATCATAGCGTTATAACAGTCTAGTACAGAAACGGCCCTTGCCACACGCGCCAGCCCTGACGTCCCACGCTTCGCCCTGAACAGTAGGAAATGCCTCTCCGCTCTGTGTTGTTCAGCTGAGCCTGGCCTTGGCGTGGGCGAGAGAAGAGGGAAGTAGAAGTTTGCAGAGTTTTGCAAACTTATGTTAGTGGCTGGAATTCCCAGAATCCCCACGCCAGCAGAAAGCTTTGTGAGCAAAAAAGTAATTTTCACTCAGATGCAGAAGACAGGTAGGCGCAAGTGTGTCCCAAAGTGCTATCCTTGATGAGTGACTTTGGATGCACATCTTGCTACTTACACCTTTTGGTAAGCTCACAGGGTAGTCGTATGATGGCTGAACCCAGATGTTATGTCCTCTGTCCCCTGCACATGAACTAGTTCAAAGGACTGGAAAAGATTCTCCAGTGTTCTGCTCTTTTTCCCCTACTTGTGCTCACAATCAACCGCACAGGAATTTAGAATACTGAAAGAGTACTTTATATGGAAGCCTTCCATTCTTTAAGGAGGATTAGCTTCTGCATATATAACAGCTTCCCTAAACTGGTGCCCTCAAGATGCATTAAGAAAACTACAATTCTTGCCATAGCTAGTGGAGGGATGAATGAAATTGTAGTCCAACAGATTTGGAGGAGGCTGATGTTATAAGGATTCTTTTATGTCCTTGCTTCTACCATGAATTTACAGTGGGGGGTGGGGATTGCCTCCTAGTATCAGCCCTTTATCAGCAGGGCTAATAAAGTTAAATTTTGAAGACTATAGAAGTGATATGTATCATATACCTTGAACAGTTGGAAACATGCCTGTATTTAGCTCTAGTGGTAAAAGGAGGCATTTCCCTACACTTTGAAGGATTTGTACCTCAAAGGGGATCCCACACTATTGGAAAGGCTTTAGTAAACAAAAAATGCACCAGACATTGCCTGATAGGATGGGAATATTGCCTTTAGTACACAAGAAGTTCCTACATTTGAATGTCACAAACAAAAAGAAGTAAAAATCATCCTTAAACTTTGCCGTCATATGTTTTAACTAACTCTGCCAAGGAGGAAGAAAATTGAGAACAGGGATGAGAAGCATGCAAACCTCCAAATGATTTCGGATTTCAGCTCCTAGCATTCCTCACAATTGGTGTGCTGACTAGGGCTGCTGGGAATTGCAGTCCAGTTACATCTGGAGGGCTATATAATATAGAACATAAAAAGAGAGATGTGCAATGTGATGTTGCCCCATAGTGTACTTTTCAGTGTTCCAGACAGTTATGTTTAATCCAGGATATGCTTTTCCATTCACCGAACAATCACCATGCTTGGTCCCCATTGGGTAGTTTTCTGGATTCCTTTGATGAGCATAGCCTTGGCTCTGGGTAGGGCTGTTGTGTAAAGTTTATGTTTGTTCATTTGTTTTTAGTTCTGCAATCTGGCGATTCCATAAAGCACTACTGTGTAGATGGCTGATGCTGTTTAGGTTTTTGAAGGATTAACATTTGAGAGAGTTGTATAGATGATGGTGATGATTAATCTGTTATAAAGAGTTGTTCCATCAACACATCTAAGTGAGACCTGTCCTTTCCACTGTCTGCAGTTCTTTTTCTGGAGATGCCATGAACTGAACCTGTGACTTTCTGCATATGAAGCACAAATTCTTCTACTCATCTAATCAACTGGTATTTTCTTTAATGTTGCTTTCTTTTTGTCAGGTTTGTTTTAAGCTGGTGCTGTGCAGTGCAGAACCTTCAAGAATTTTTTTATTTCAAAATAACCTTAAGAAATAAAGTGTATAGTATTGATAAAATGGAGGAGGTTGTCGCTCAACAGTTCTCATGCCATTTGCTACTGAGGAAGAGCAGTCCCATTCTCTAATAAACAAACAAAAATATAAATGGAGGTTTTTGTGCCGGAGCAGAAGAGCAGCTTCTAGAGTAGGCCTATGAGTGCTGAGCCACAAATGTGAAATAGCTGTACTGTTGTTGTTTTTTTAAACACCCCTTCCTTTTTTCTTTTTTCTTTTAACACAAACCACATGGAGGCCCTAAAAAAAAAAGGTAGTCAGACCTGGGGTGTGGCATGCAAACTCACATAAACACACTAGCCTTCTGCAGTTTCTGTTCCTCCTTTTTGAAATGCCAAAATCCAAAGTCCAGACTGTGGTGTGGCTTTCAAGCCCATCCCTTTTCAAATGGTGTTGCAACCCAGTACGTTTTCCTTGCTGAAAGCCTTTTTTGCCAGCCTATGTCTTGCAAATATTATTTGAAAGTCAAAATACTCATTTTAATGATTTCTCAACCTCCATCTCAGAAACATACGATTGAGATTTAGCTGATTTGTTTTGATCTGCGTTTGTCAGCTGAACCATTTACGCAGAGAAGGGACCATAACTCAGTGAAAGCCTCAATGCTTTTAATATAAGAGGTTTCAGTTTAGTTCCCAGCATCTCCAAATGGGGCTCAGAAAGATTTCTGCCAAACTTTGGAGAACTAACACCGATCAGAATTCAACTATATATTGGGCTAACTGCAGCATGCAGGTAAGACTGACCTTTTTTATTATTCATAAGTAAATACAGGAGCCTCCAATCCAGATTAGGCCCACTGTGTACAAATAGGGGAGGTTTATACCTTCTTCCACTACTGTTTTTTCCCTGTGTTGCCCTTCCCCCTACACACACACATACACACACAGAGTGTTATTCCACGTGGGAATAACACTGAGTGGTATTCCCATGTGGCTAGGGGAGAACTTAGGAGAGTGAAAAGTGGCAACAGAAGTTTAAACTTTTTCTTCATGGGCATGTTGAGCCTAATCCAGAGCAGTCCCCCATGTGCTTACTTGGAAATTAAAAAACAAAAAAAAAATCAGTCTCAGCTGACTTCCTACCCTAACATTTAATGCCTTTTGCAGCCATTCTTTGTATATTTAGAACACTAAGTGAGATCAGGCTTTTACAAACTGACTTCAAGAGCTTCCAACAGTGTTCTGTTTTGTTGACTTTTGTTTTAACAAATTTATTTAAATAGCTTTCATTGTGTGGATAGTTTATTGCCTTTCAGTGATAACTTTGTATATGTTTAGCTTGAGTCTTTGTGTGTGCTTTTCCTGTATTTTAATTTTTGCAAGCCCAGGACTCTAAAATAACCCCATGCATTCAGAAGATGATTAACTGAGAGCCATTCCCAGAAAAAAGACAGGTAAAGTGCTACAGTGAAACATCTGGAGGTCATGATGAGGTTCCTTGCTGATTTCAGGTTATTCAGAATTGACCAAGGGCATGAGAGGTGGCATTAATAGCAATGTAGCAAAAGCAGTCAAGGGATACAATATCAACTCTAACCAAACGATATCAGTAAAACTAATAGAAAACCTATCAGTATAATAATGATATAACAATGAAGTTTACGCTCCCAACACTAGCAGAAGAAGAAACTGGAAGATTCTGTGCTGCCATCTTGGAGGAAATTTATTACACACCAAAACAGGACATGTTGATTATAATAGTTGATTGAAATGCAAAAGTCGGAAATAGAGCTGAAACAAACACTGTCTGAGAATTTGCCCTAGGATCAACAAAAGAGGCAGGACAGCAACATACAAAATTCTGTGAGCTCATTGTAAACTCATTCTTCAGACAGCCAACAACAGTATGAGTGGATGGCACCTGATGGCCAATACAGAAATCAAATAGACCACATAAATGGAAGGAGATAATGGAAAAGCTCCATTATCTCTCTAAAAACCAGACCAGAGCAGACTATGGCACAGACTGTGAACTGCTAATTTCAAAAATTAGAGTAAAGCTAAAGAACTAGGATAAATCAATCACATTGCCAAAATACAGTCTGAAGAAAATCCCTGTAGATTATAAAGACCATGAGGAGAAGAGATTTATATACTAGCCTGTCAGGGAATGAGAAGAACTGTGCACCAAAAAGATGCATTAACAGAAACGATTGGAAAAAAGACCCTATATTTATCTAAAAAAGAAGAAGAACCTAATTGGGTGACTGATGAATTCTTGAAAAAGCTAAGGACTGATGAGAAGCAAAAGTAAAAGGTGACAGAAACAGGGTCAGAATACTGAATGCAGCTGCTCAGTGATTTCTGCATAGGAACAAAGATAACTATTAAAATAACCAATGCAAAGAAGTAGAACAACCAAAAAGGGTAGAACATGAGACCTTTTCCACAAGATCTGAGAAATTAAAAGGAAATTCAAACCAAGAATAGAGATGCTGTATGACCAACAGAGGTCATTGTGTCATCATGATGGAAGCAATACACTAAGGAGCTATATAAAAGAGATGAAAGGACGACAGATTCCTTCAAGGAAAAGCCGTTTGAAGATGAACTCACAATTTTAGAAAGTGACGTGAATGAGGCCCTTAAGGCACTAGAAAGACATAACCACCAGGAACAGATACCGTACAAATAAGCCTGTCCAAATTGTAACAAAAATCAGCCAGCAAATACAGAAAATGAAACAGTGGCCATAAAATGGAAATGCTTAATATACATTTCAGTCTCTGAGGAAAAAGGACACCAGCGATGATAGTAACCATCAGGCTTTTATGCTAATATACCATGCAAACAAAGTGGTGCCCAAAATTTTACAATAAAGATATTTACGGTATATGGAGTGAGAAATACCAGCTTGGTTCAGAAAAGGAAAAGACAATAGAGGTCATATTGCACATATCTGCTGGATAATGGAATGCACTAAGAATTTCAGAAGGAAATCAACCTGTGTTTTATAGATTATAGGAAAACCACTGACTGTGTAAATCATGAGAAATTATGGTTTTTATTATTTATTTATTTATTTTGTTTATGTGCCACTTTTCTACCAGAGGGGGACCCAGTACAGCTTCCAAAAATCTAAGCAATGAAATTTTAAAAACAATTAAAATCACAACATATAGCAATATACTATCATACAAACGTTTTAAAGGGTAGATAAAATATCCCAATAAAAGCTTCCTTGCTTATACACAGCCTACTTAAACACAAAGGTCTTTGCCTGCTGGTGAAAGAAAAGCAGGTAGGAGGCCAGCCTAGGCTTCCATGGAAGGGAGTTCCAGAGGGTGGGAGCAGCCACTGAGAGCGCTGTTTCCCATGTCCTCACCAAGCAAGCCTGTGATGGTAGTGGGACTGAAAGAAAGCCTTCCCCTGCAGATATTAAGGCTCTGGCAGATTTGTATGGGAAAATGCAATCTTTCAAATAGTCTGAACCTAAGCCTTATAGGGCTTTTTATATATCATGACCAGCACTTCTAATTGTGACCGGAAATGAACCAGTAGCCAGTGGAGCTGTTTTAACAAGCTTCTAAAAGAAATGGTTGTTCTGAAAGAAATGAGTGTGTCACAACATTTGATTTGTCCTGAAGTGTGCCTTATGCTCAAAACGAGGCCACTATCATGACAGAATACAGAGAAACAGAATAATTTCCCGTTGGCAAGTGAGTCAGAGAAAGCTGCATGTTACCACCCTGTTTGTTTAATTCTATGCAAACATATCATATAGAAAGTGAGATTAGACTCAGACGAAGGAGGTGTGAAAACTGAGGGAAGGATTATCAACAATTTAAGATACGCGGACAACAACATTTTACCAGCAGAAAATAGTCAAGATTTGCATGCTTATCGCACTAGGCAATTGGTTCAGGTCATTCCATTTGGAAACAGCTTTTCCTATACTTGGAAAGTTGGTGAAATGGCAATGTACTCCTTTGTACTATCACTACATTTTTCACTTCAGTGATGTTCGTTCTTGTGATTGCTTTCTCACATTTGCAGTACAATATCATTTACATCACTCTGCTTGTTTCGTTTCCTGCAATTTGAAAATTACATTACGGTGCTGTTACGGGATTATACCTACTCCCTACCATGCCACTTCCACCATTTTTTCTATGTTTTTGCCTGCAGACCAACACTTGCCCGGGTCTGCTTTTGTATGTTAAACTTTTGCATATTTACTCTTTAAACTTGTCCTGAACTCTTGGTTTCTTCGGGCATTAATCCTTAATAGGATTACATCAGAATTATGCTATTGTGCTGTTCCCTGTATTTTAAAAAAATTAATCTGTAAGAAAAGGAAAAAGCATGTCAAAGACCAGAGAAGGAGTGCACAGCAATTCTTTGGGGAATCCTAGTGTCATACAAACCTAACCACTAGAAGCAGTATAGGTGTTCCTGCTGGGTGTCCTGAGGAATCCCCAGGGAAGAGCAATGAAAGCACACTGACATTGTGCTCATTTATGCTCCCAATATTGCAGTGAAGCCACATGAGACATTCAGACCTAAAGTGGTTACTAAACTATACAGAATAGGGGGTCATTAACAGATTATTTCAAGTGGGAAAATAATCCAAATGTCCCTGTAGCTGTACAGCGCTAGGATACTCACAACAGCATGCAATAAGCTTCAGGCATAAACAAGACTGACGTAGTTGTGCTGTTACAATATCATGTGATGAGGTCCTTGGAATGTTGCTGATGAAAGTTGAAGAAGGCTTTAAAAAGTAAGATTACAGCTGGATATTATGACAAAAATTATGAATATTAAGAAAACAAAAATAATGACCGCAAATGCTTTACACAACTTTAACTTAGATGACATGGAAATAATTAGATTTCCTAGACTTTGGCTCAATCATAAATCAAAATGGAGACTGTAGTTGTCAGGATGCATGGCCCCTGCCATATGTTGGTCTGCTGGATGTGCATTGAAATCGTACATTTTAGTCTCTGTAGAAGTAGTGCTATAGAACTACATTAGGCTTAGTGTATGCTACAGAGTATCCAGTGCTAACTGATGGCTGCAATAATGTGATCTGTTTGGAATCTTCCTGCCCTATTACAAAGTATCAATTGGTTAATTGCTTTGTTGCCCATTGCTACAATCTGTTCCATGAGGGGTGAAGATCAGAGCCAGGGGAAAAGGAAAGTGTAAAGGCTTGGGTATTAAGAACCTGGTATCTCCAAGATAAGAGACAGGAAAGATGTGCTTGGATCAAGGCTGAGAAGTGGGAACCAAATGCAGATCTGGGAATTGTCTGAGAAGTGGTGAGATGTTAGTTTTATGATCCTCTCCAATCACAGCTTTGCACCTCTAAATTTTGGAATTGTATCTTTAGTCTCAGCAACTTCAGCAGAAGTGTGCTGTGTTGCCTACATTTTCTACAAATAAATACTACTGTCTATCTCAGAGTGAAGTTTGTGGATTGTGGGTTATCCAGTGTATCCTGTGGGCTATCCAGCAGCCAAAAATCAGAAGACTAAGACTTGGAAACACAACTGTGAATGAACTGGCTGAGTGTAAAGTTCTATCATTGTATACTAGGAATGGATCAATCACCCATGCTGTAGTATTTCTTACTTTTATATATGGTTGTGAATGCTGGACTTGAAGGAAGTGGACAAGAGGAAAATTGACTAATTCAAAATGTGGTGCTGGAGGAGAGTTGTGCAGAAACCATGCACTTCCAAAAAGACAAATAGATAGGTCCTAGAGCAAATTAAGCCAGAACTCTCTCTAAAAGCCAGAATGACTAAACTGACACTTTTGTACTGTGGACACATCCCAAGATAACATGACTCACTGGAAAAGATTATAATTCTTGGTAAAGCAGGAAACAGTAGGAAAGAAGGCAGACAGCATTGCCAACAGATTGACTTAAGGAACCCATGGTTTTGAGGTTGCGGGACCTGAGCAGGGCTACTGATGACTGATTCATAGGGTTGCCATAAATGATATGCTTCATGTCACATAACAATGAGAGACCACGCAGCTGCCCACATCTTCCAACATCATTAGAATTATGTTGAAATTATTTTTTTAGGTAGCAGGTGTACCCAAGAAACCCCGCAAAAATGTTAGAGCTTCAGAGATCTCTTTTACTCTGAAACTTGGCGCTAGACTTGCTGTCTCTAGTACAGATTCTTTGAAGGTTGTTTCTTTTCCTAGTGGACAGTCTTTGAGACAGTCTGCTCTACAGCCATTTCTATAGTCCCCTGTGGTGCCTGCAGGCTTCTGTTTGATGTTGTATCAAGTTGTATCTTCATCTTGTTAGATTCCATCTTCGCTTGGCTCTTTGCACAGTTTTTCAGCTACTTTGTAAATTCCTCTAGTCTTTTTCATGCACAGATCTCTTCTCAAGAGCATGAAATCAATCCTCTCCTTTCCAAAGAAATATTCTATAGTATGCATTTTTCTCCATAGAAACACTAGTAACCACATTCAGTTTTTGGTCCCCTTCAATAGAATTTTGTTAACTTAATGACATGAATTGCCAGACATATTGAAAAACAAAACAAAAAGCTTCCTTTTGTCTATTTTTCATTGTCCTAATTTAAAATGTGAAGTGAGTACATGATTTGTAAATACTGCTTGAGTTTACCTGGTTTTGCCCACATTTAGATATGTTTACCCAAGCACTGTTTTTGGTTTTTGGTTTGTTGTTTTTGTTTTTCCTCAGTAGGAGTAACAGTCAGGAATGTCTTGAGAGAGGACTTTGTAATATGAGAATGGGGAACTTTAGAGATCAAGGACCAACCTTCTACACCTCTCAGACCTACAAGGGGCTCATCACCTCACAAAATCTGAAGTGGGTAGAAGTCTACCTTTGGTTTCAAATATATATTTTTCACTTATTTTCAATAAAATAATATGCAGGGGAGGGCTGTGCTCTTTGGTTTAAACGAGAATTGCATTTCTGGAGGAGAATTGTCCCCGTGTTGTAATCAAAACATGACTTTTTAATTTTTTTTCCCTTTATGGTAGAGAGTGTCTCCAGAAACCACAGATATGGATGAGGGTGTATGTGAGGAAAACACTACATGTTCCCCGCTGTTGGATTAAGGGTAAATTCCCTTTTCTAGGAAAAATGAAGACTGGTTCAGTTAAGAAAGTTTCCTTCAGCAGAGTATGAAAGCACTGAATCCCTTGAGTCTTTCTGAGACTAGTTTTAGCAAAATAAGGCAAACAAGAAGTATGTGAATTGCTTAACTAAGAACTTTACTAGTTACATGGAAACACACAATAAGTATATATATATAGAGAGAGAGAGAGAGATTGCCTAAGCCCTGGCTAACTAAAGAAAAGTTTCAAGTAAAATAGCTGCTCGGAAGAGTTGGCAGTCATCATCTTGAGGGAAGAAGAAGAAAGAGGAAGGGAAGGGGAAGTCTTTATGTGGCCATAGATACACCTGGAGATTTCTGTGGTCATGCGGTCTGCTTGCTTAGATACAGGAACAGATTGATGACCATGTATTACAACTGGATGTTGGGCAAATGGGGACATTTCTAGAGAGAGAGTATATACAGACTAAAGGCATGAAGGAGACCCTTAAACTACCTAAATCCCCATTGTCCTAACAGCAGATGGGGGAAGACAGTGTAGAGAGAATGCTTAGTTGAGCAGTATTTTCCAAAACCCACCCCCACGCTAATAATAATGAGAGCTCGTAATGTAGATTTGATCAGAGTGGCGAGGAAATCAATAAACCATCTGTTGCTTATTTTTTAAAATGCTTGCTTTGTTAAGATAGAAATATTGTGACATTTAATCATTGCTTTCCCCCTCTTCTGTTTTTAGAATAGAATGAATTACTGTCTCGGAGTAGAACTGCCAGCCACCCTGTCTTTTAAATATTACCAGCTACAAAGGGAAAATTTGTATTAATCATGCCACTTCTTGCTACTGCTCTCTGGTACTTCAGGCAGCTATATACATATATAGCTCATCTGTTGAAAAGGTAGGTTTTAACTGGCTGGGATAATTTGCGTCAGAATAGAATAATTGCCTCACTGAACCAGACCATCCCTTATTTGCCTTAGTTTTCTGGTTTTTTTGTTTTTTGTTTTCTGCACAAGATCAGTTTCTAATGCCCATTATCAGTCTATATCAGGGTCTTTTGTGCTGTTCCATCAGCATCTTCCAATCAAATGTCTCTAGAAACTTGCCCTTAGTGTGTGAAGATATATTTGTTGTTAGCTGTGGCATTTGGTACTGAGAAATACAAATGGAATGTGTAACTGTATTGTTGCAGTATGGAGTCCGTCTTGTTCAGAGTTCTAGTCATTTTGTTTCATACCAAAACATCAGGCTATTAGTTTACCATTCCTGCTTCCGTGGACAGTATTTTGTGGTGATTGAGAATGCTCAGTCTTTGTTGCCCCTGTTTGGGGTGCAGGTCCCTTGGAATTTTATGTTTGTATTTCTGCACGCCTTACCAACCTCCCCCTCCCTCTCATTGACACTTTACTACTGAATCTGCCATTTTGTCTGCATAACCAAGGCACTCATATCCTGAACATCAGAAATAGAGGGACTTATGCTGGCTTTATTGTTTTGCTCTTGAGGTTAGCAGTTGGCTCTGAAATATGTGAAACACTTTTTAAAAGGCCTTCTGAGCAAATACTTATTTACTGCATCTTGTAGTAGTGAAATGTATTAGTCTGTATTCCAAGATATAGTAGCCATGTTAGTCTCTTGCAACGTGAAGAAATATAAAGAAATCCTATAACACCTTTGAGACTAAGAAAAAGAAATTTCTGCCATAAGTTTTTGTGGACCACTTCATCAGATGCATCTGATGAAGTAAACTGGAGCCCAAAAAGCTTATGCTAGAAATTTCTTTTTTCCCAAAGGTGCTACAGGATTCCATTAAATACATTAGTTTGTGTTTTTGTGAAATGCTTTCTTCTGTCATTCCCAAATGTACTCCTAACCAGCTTCCAACTGAGTAAACATTATTTAAACCTTACCTGCTGCAGACTGTAACTGCTGTTCTTGTTTTCTTGGCTTTCAGATGGAGCAGATACCTGCAGAAAAAAATCACAAGTAATTTTTAAATCTTTCTATCTATCTATCTATCTATCTATCTATCTATCATCTATCTATCTATCTATCTATCTATTTATTTATTTATTGTATGGTGCGTGGCTTTTTTAAAAAAACACATTGACCTATTGTATTAACTATTATTTGCACTTGATTTAGAAAACCAAAGTGTTTTGGGTGAAGTTGATCTACTCAGCTACTGTGCAAAAAAATGGAAAGGAGAAACAGAGCAAGCCCGACAGATGAAAAAGGTAAGGATAGAAATTGGTTTGGAAAGCTACAGAGCACTGAAATGAGATCACTGTGTGCAGCTGGCCAAGCAAAGTTTAGTTTGCTTGTTTGGAATTTTGTTATTTGCATGGGTGTATGTTTATAGCAGGCCTAAATTCCCTAATGGCATCAGATCCTGTTTGATTTTGGAAGCCAAGCAGGGACACCCCTGGCTGGTACCTGGATAGGAGACCACCAACAAATATCAGGTTCCATAAGCTATATTTTCAAGGAAGGAAAACCACCTCTGTGTATTCCTGGCTTAAGAAAACCCTATGAAATTCATGAGGTTGCCATAAATTGAATGACTTGAAGGCACAGCCGCACGTTTACAGCAGTGAGATGCTAAAGTGAAATTTGGTACTCTCATTCAAAGCACTGTTCTGTCTTCTAAAATAAAATTGTAACTTGACCATTATACTATTTTCAAAGCAGAGAGGAAAATACAAAACATATTGCAATGCAGTCGCTGATTTGCAGACTAAAATATTAAGCTTAGGGTACAGTGGCTCATTTCAAATGCAACACTGGTTTGTGATTAGGACAGGTTAGCAGAAGTCTTCAGGAACTTAGAAATAAGCTAGCTACATCTTTGGGCTGAGATCTCAGGTTCTGCAGTGATTTTTTAGCACAATATTGAACAAAGCAAGACTTATTTTTAACTTAGCCAGTGATTTCAGCAAGGCAGGCAGTCCAAAATGGCAAGGTTACTGGACTTCAGGAGGCAAAAATGTAAGAATTTCACTTCTGGAAAAGCAAGAATGCATGGATATTTGGAACTGGCATCTCAGGCTGTTGTTTTCAGTCAGGATCTGTAGCTTGATACCTTTCAAACACAGGGAAAACTAGGAAGGGAGGAAGGAAGTACAGCTGAAAGGTTCAGAGAGATGCCAGTGTGGTGTGGCTACTACAGTGTTGAGCTGAGACATATTTCTAGTTCTCACAGAGCCATGGCTTTGACTGGATGGCCTTAGCCTGGTCACTCTCAGCTTGCCTACTTGACATGATTGTAAGGGAAAGTGTGGAAGAGGAGAGCTATGTATGCCATCTCGAGCAATTTGGAGTGAAAGTGAGATATAAATGCAACTGATAAATATAGGCTTGACAAAGAAAGAGACGCATGAAAGAAGGAGATTGATGCTGTGATGACAGTGACCAAGTGATCACTTTATCAGTAGGGTGTGCGACTACCAGTTATGGGACATCCTGGGGAAAAGAGAGCTCTTTGTTGAGGTATATTCATGCATATGCTTTGATTAATAGTCCTTTAAATCTATTTTGCAACTTATCCCGGCAGTGGTGGCTAGTTGCAGTTATATTCTTTGACATTTCAAGGGCTGGCTTATAGGACCAGCAATCCCAAGTGACTGCTTACAAAACTTTGCAGTGATCTTCCTTGAAAAAATGTTTTACAGTTGTCTTGCCTCTTATCCCCTCATCTTAGGTTTATTGCACCAAGAGGATTGTTATTTCTTCTTGCATTAAAGGTTTCATTTCTATCCCTATTTTCCTTCAGTGAGCTCAAGTTTATCATTAAAAGCAGTCACAGCCCTTTTGATTTCTGGGTAGTACCTCTCAGGTGGATTTTCTTTGGCAGCCTTTCCCTACCTTTTGCCTTCTAATTGTGTTACATTGCAATTCAAGTTGTGATCAGTGACTGTGATAGCTGGGAGCTATGGGAGTTGTATTTGAATACATTTGGAGTGTGCACAGTTGGAAAAGTCATGGAAGAGACTCTGCCTTGATAGGGTCTGGCAACCAGTGACCCTCCAGGTATTGTTGCACTTTAATTCACCGTTGATTATTCTGACTAGGGCTTAAGAGTTTTTCAGCATAACAAGGACCACAGACCTTGGCTATGGTGTCTGAAAAGCCTTCACTCTGCACAGGAAAATGTGAGAGAGGAATATTTGCATGTCTATAACTGTGTTTGTGCATGTATAAACATCATTTGATGATGGCTCTGGTCTATACTGTTCCAAACAAAACCTGCCAATAGTTTTGATTCCTGCACAGCTGTGGATAAAATTATTGTTGTTCTACTAGTCAGAGAGTTTGTTATTTGTTATTGGAATTGGATTACAATATGCTGAGATTCTTAATTCTTCTCAAGTTTAAGAGGTCCATAATATTAACTGAAACTTGAAATGTAGGAGTCTTTCTGCACTTTTTGGATGGCAAGATCCCACATCATCTGTGGTCCATCTGTATGCCTTTTCTTATGCGTAAATCTGAGACTGATTTACATTGTAATGGGTAAATCAGCCAGCTTAGTCCTACACGATAAACAGAAGAGTAAATATCCCAAGGACCATCCCAAAAGGTTTGGATGCTTGAAGTGGGTAATCAGAATCATCCAGTCCCTTTCCACTAATGCATGTGATGCACAATTCACTAGAAAGCTTGAGTACACAGCTTTCACCGTGAAACACAAAGGGGCTCCATGAGAAAACAAATATGGTTTTGCAAGGCTCCCATTCATTTCATTAAAAACTGCACAGGAAAATGCCACAACCCACGATGTGTTCTGATGGTCAGCTGACCACCTCCCATTCTATTCCACTTGATAGAGACCTTACTTTATGGTAGAATAACTACACAATATGGTCCACGTTCAAATGATCCTTAAAAAGCTCCAACGAATGAAACAAACATTTAATTTTCCTTTTTCTGTTTTTCCTTCTCTTTTTTTCTTTTTTTTTTTTAAATACTCAATAAAAGAAAAAAGGGGGAAAAAATCCAACCATTCATTTGTTCTCATCCAGAATTCAGCAAAAAGTGTCCCTGATAATTTTGTCACTGGCATTGTTATCTTCACTTAAAGGCTTATGAACAGTTGCTTTGGAGACATCAGGTGAAATATGTACGAGAAGTCAGACAGGATAACTATTGTGTGCTGAGAGCTGTATTATACCAGATATTCAGCAAAGGTCTTCCTCCTCCATCATGGACAAAGACAACAGATATCCTAAAGGTATGCCTTGGAACAGATTCTGACATATGAAATGAATGACTTTCTGCTCATTCAGAGTACAGTGGGGTTTTTTTTAAAGTGGTTAAACAATAAAAGTGGAAACAGATCTTGAGGTCAGACCCAATTGTGCTAATACAGTTCAGTTGCCCATATTTTCAGAAATGGATTTGAAATACAATTGCTCATTGCATGAAAAAAAGTCCATTTCATGACATGAATCCTCTTTAGCATGATACTTTTTTATGAGAAAGACATGATGTTTGTCCACTCAGAAACTACACTAAGTGGGGAGAGTTTGCTTTTTTGAAAAGCAGATGATGTTTCTCCGTTTAGTATAGCCATCAGAAATTGTAGTATGTGGATGATTTATTTGGACACAACAGCCAGTCTGGTTATTTGAAGGATACATCAAGAAATATTGTTGCATAGTGATCTGCAGTTTTTCTCCTTATACTTTTAATCTCATCAAAAGAGGGCTGTTTTCTGCTTGGGTTTTCTGTAGTTTAAAATCCTAATTTGAAATCGATATACTCCATAAAATCTCGAGTTGTTCCCTTCCCTTTTTCAGCTCCCAGAGAAACTTCTATATTCTCAAGGCTGCAATTGGATCCAGCAGTATAGTTTTGGACCAGAAGAGTACACAGGTTCCAATATATTAGGGAAATTACGTAAATGTATTGAAGCATTAAAAAGTCAGGTGAGTGGAAAGAAATTAATAAGATGTATAGAAGTGTAAAGGGAAAATAATACACTGGCATTAAATCTACCATCACTATAATAAAAATTCTAATTGGAGAGAATAAATTTGACTGTACAGACCTGTGAGTTAAATGCTTGCTTTTGGCATTTTGGCTTTGGTGTTTTCCTAAAATGGACAGTGAACATTTTCATTCAGTGTCTCAAAATGGCATCCATATTGAGGTTTTGGTACATGCAGATATATTCAACTGATAAGTGGTTTTAAAAATCTGAGGATGATTGAATCTATCAAATTGATTGATAGCCCTGAAAGAATACTATTTTGCTGTGTTTGTGACATAAATTACTGAGATTTCTAAAGCTTGGGAATTTTTACTTATTTATTTACATAATATATTTATATGCTGCCTTTCTCCCAGAGTGGGGGCCAATTTTTGTGTTAGAAAGGTACTAAACGAGATCATCTGGGAAAATGGGTTTCTCTTTAGTCATTTATATTGCCTCATGTAGCATTCTCCTGCTATGCCATCTTGTATAATAATAGTGGATAATGATATCCAGCTTCAAAGAATATAACATTTAGCTATCCTCTTACTAATAATATCCTGTACATATCAACTATAACAATAAGATGCAGCTACATGATAATTATGGAGTTTTAAAATTCCGTGGTATTCTCCAAAGGGGCGGGGACACTGTGAGTTGTTGTTCTATGACACTATCAGCAATTAAACATTTGCTTCTCACAGAACCTCCTTGAAGGGAAGAAAGGACTGGTTTACAGGATTTATTGAGAGAGTGACATTTGCAGTACAGAGATGTTCTTAAGAGGCCTCTAGCCACATTGTTTTATTGGGTGAACCAGTGAGCTGTAACAGATTCAGGAAATCACTGTTTATCCAGTGAGGGTAATCCTTCTTAACTACTTCAATTTATCACCTGGCCTATCCCATGGTCTTTGAAACATTCTGCAGAGAAACCTTGTCACCATACTTAGAGGGATAGGAAAAGAGTTTACAAACAGACAGAAACAAGATAGGAACAGATTTATGCTAAATCCCTTATGGGATAACACCTCCCAATTTAGATCAAGCTTGTGCTGCTCAGTATTTTCCTGCTATGCAAAATTTTCAGTCATTAATTTCTGTGCTCCTGCTTCTTGAAACCAGGTATCTACTCCTAGCAAGATATTTCCAGCCTGCCTGTCTTGCCCCCACATATACACTCATGGTTGGTTAAATTCAAGTCTGAACAACTTGTAACCCATAAAATCAAGTAAGAGCCCTGCAGCAATTTCAAATGGCCTAGCAATGATATATGATCTCTCACTAACACCTTGATAAACCTCCTGTTTTGCTACCACTTTGGGATTACTAAAGCCAGTATGTGGTTCATGAACTGTTTATAGATCACAAGTTGTGTTGGTTTATCTTAAGAAGTTCATAGAATCATAGAGCTGGAAGACACTATAAGGTCCATCCTGTGCCATGTAGAAATACCCCATCAAGGCATTCCTAACAGATGGCCATCCAGCTTCTGTTTAAAAACTTCCAAAGAAGGAGACTCCACTATACTCCAAGGCAGCGTATTCCACTCTCAGACTGTTCTTACCATCAGGAAGTTCTTTCTGTTTAGATGAAATCTCTTTCCCTGAAGTTTGAAGCCACTGCTCTGTATCCTAGTCTCTGAAGCAGCTGAAGTGGGACCTGCTGCTGTGTAGAATGTTTTATTTCAGGGTGCCAACATGCAATGTCCTGTTCCTGGGTACTTCATTCCATTTCCCCTCTTCCTCATTTTCTGTTCCTTAACCCAAATAACCAGTCAGTATCCCATGGATACTGAATGTGATTTTGCCATGAAATGGATATGAGTTTTTGTTTGGGGTAGGGATATTTTTTAAAATATTTTTTATATTTCTGCAAAGATCAGGTATACTGCATTATTTTGAGCAACAGCTACAAGAACTTACTTGTTTTTTTGTTCCATTTGTTTTAGTGGATGGAAATCAGTGGTATTAAAGACCAGTATGAAAGATGGAACCTATGTAATGCCCTTTTTACTGATGAAAGTATGGAGCACAAGTTATATGAAGCTGTAAAGTTCATGATGCTCTACCAAGTAATAGAGGCCTACGAGTGCTTCAGTGACAAACAGAAAGGCTTGCCTAGGTTTTTTTACAGCCTATTTACCCGTGATACCTCCTTGGACCCTTTAAGTTACATGATGAATCATCTGAATTCTGTAGGTGGTGGAAGAGGCCTTGATCAGGTAAATATGAGGCTGCAAAACAAAATTTGGAAGATACTGTAGCATTTGAGAAAGGCTTTAAGTGGTACAAGACTTTAATGAAACAAACGTGTTTTTGGATCTACATCAAGGGGGAAAAAGGATTAGTACTAATGCTGGGTAGAGTTAAAAAGCAAAATCAGTTCTCAGAAAATATTGCTCCGTGAGTGTATATACCTAGCGTTGCCTGGGATTTTATTTTCTCATAGGTAACACTTGTTAGAAATACCTTAGGAATTACATTACCTTACCTTAGGAGTTAGATGCTGTTGAAATACAGCGGTTTGAGATCCTGTGTCTCTAATTCCCCAAACTGTGTTGTCCCGTACCTGTAACTTCTCCCCATATTGCCCAATCCAATCTGTATTCAGAGTTGTTAACATACAGAAGTTCAGTTTCTAAGGGAATACTCTGTGCTCTTCCTTGCTGCTAGGCCTCATCTCCCTAGCAACCAGCCAGGCCCAAGAGCTCTTTGGCTGAGAATTCTAAAGGCCTCTCCTAAACAGCAAACCCCAGGATTCCATAGAATCTTCTCAGGCAGCCAATCATCCAAGGTCTTCTCGCCTGACATAGACAATCATATGAGGTCTTCTCTGTCTGACACACAAACAGACAAACTTTGACTTTTATATATTAGATAACAGTTTCCTGATGATGGACAGGATGTTGGGTTGGTTCAGATGTGATGCCAATATGCAACTGACAGTGCACAAATGACTCCAGTTTCCCTTGTGCATTCTGCTTTCATGGGTTGGAGAACTGGCAAATTACTTTTTCTGTGGATGCAGAAACAAAGAGCATGTTGAGAGTGGAAGTAGTATATGAGGATCAGAGCTCATGAGCCAATTCATGTAATGTTGAACTGTTTCTAATGATACATGTGAAACATCCCATTCTGGCGCAAGGTTTCCATGTAAATAGTAAAGGAGATGCTGCATCTCAAAGATCTGCAATAATATGTGGAATGGTTACCCCTTGGTGTCACAGAGGTTTAGAAAAGTCAGTTGCCTCGTGGTACAATACTTTCTCACAACAGGCAAAAGATTTAAATTATCTGACTTGTATCAAATAAATTCATGAATTTTAGCAGATATCTAAAAAACAGAAGGATCTCCTATAAGTGGAACAGGATAAAATGAAAAATACATTGGTCTTTCTTAATTTTTGCCATGGGTGAGTCCCCCACATGTTCCATTTGGTTAGAGTTTACTTTTTTAACATGTTGATATGATTTTGAAATAATTGCTGTTCCCATACTAACAAACTTAATTTATATGGTTTGTAAATGTATTTCTTTAAAAAAACCCTAAGAATATATTTTCCTCTTTTCCACAGGTTGAAATGTTTCTCCTTGGATATTCTCTTGAAGTCAAAATAATAGTCTATAGATTTTGTAAGTTCAGTTCAGAAGTTTTGCAAGAAAGCTATTTGGAGGGCTATCAGAGGGACTGGCATGAAGTTTTTCTTCTGACTGAAGACGACCATCACTATCACATCCCAGTTATCAGAGAACAAAACTAACTTCTGATGAAGAAAAAACTGTGCAGTGTCCAAATAGTTAAGACTGTTATGCCAGGCTTGAAACATGAGAAACAGAGCTCAGCTACATATCCCAACCCAACTGTAACAATCATTTAGATGGCTATAAATCCAGCCATCTCTCAACTTATCTACCTCACAGATTTGTTGTAAAGGTAAAACAATTTATATGGCATCCCAAAGTACTCAACATAAGTATGCTTATGGATACATGATGTGGCAGTGTATAAGCTGCATATTGTTGAATATTTACACAGGTAGACTTTTGTGCTTTAAAGATCAGTTCATGTTGGATATAGTGACACCACAGACTTGTGAACTAATAGTTACTCTCTTTCTCCGGGGAGCTCTAGTTCTATGAAAGAGGAAGGCCTAGGGATTTCTCAAGAGAGAATTCTCAGCACTACCACCAAATGACAATTTGCAGAATTTTTCTAGAGAATGCCATGTTGTGAAATTGTATATATAAGTGATATAAACTGGTACTCCATAGCTGTCATTTGAGACCGCTGTCAAAAGCGTTATCGATCCTCATTTTTTATTTATATCAGAGCAGGCAATTATATTCCAGATCTCACTGGACTACAATTCCTGCATCCTTCACCGTTGCCTAGACTGCTAACAGTTGCAGTTCAGTAGCATCTGGAAATCTGCACTTTTGACCAAACTTGGTTTATATAGCATTTACTGCAACCCTAACCTAGTTGCTCGGTAAGCTGGGGCTTGCAGTGCCCCGTACTCAAGAAGAACTGAGGCCTTGTTTCTATTCATGGCTATGGTAGGCAAAGGCTGTCTTTAAAAATATGGTTTAAAAGTGCTGATTTGCTTCAGAAATAAGAGATCTTCTTTGTATTACATGGAATGGGAAACAGGGGGGTGGGGTATCAACACATGTTCGTGCCATACAGTTTATATTACTTGTTCTGAAGTAGGGATGTAAACCTGACCAAAAATTTCAAAGGTTTTCTTCTTGCTCAGTGAGATTACAAGAGTTCTGCTGCATTTTCACATTACAAGACTGTTTTTACACGGATTTTGTTGTGGGGGAGAATGTATTTTTTGTGGAAAATACATTGTGTTTTGCTGCTGCTGGGGAAAGAAAAAGATGGTCTTTTTAGTCTTGCACAAGGGTAAGAAATCCTATGGAAAACAACCCCTTTTGGTGGGGGACAGTCTTTTCCATGACATACAAGAACTTGCAAATAGCGCTTTACATCCCCAACCTGGAGACAAGAAGTACATTGCCCCAGACTCTCTTTAAAAATACAGCAAGCAAATGCTGGGTTGTAGTCTCATGCTGAAGCTGAGAAGAGCCATTTGTGTTGCTCCTTCCAAGCACATAATTTGATCAGGCTGTCTTGTCTGACACCTGATGCAGAATGTCATCTGATCAGTTAGGTCATTATTATAAGAATTCATTTGACGGCTGTTCTGAATAGGATATGTCAATATGTTCCTTGCAACATTCAAAGAATGGTTGGGAGCACTGCAGTTGGGTGGCCATCTTCAGGACTTAGCCTAGGTTCCAAATTCTGTACCAAGAAAATTGGAATCCAGCAGCCTGTATAAATTGTTTGATTGAAGCAGATTTTCATAATTCTGTGTTTTATAATTTTTTTGTATACTTGCTTTCTGGTTTCACCTGCCATTGGAAGAGATGAAGAGTAATGCAGGGTGTTGAAGCCATGCCTCAACTTGTTGGGAATCTTTTTAAAATGCTACTCCACTGAAATTTCACAAGGCATTGCCCTTTCAAGCATATATTCCAAGGATAAGCACTGGAAAACTGCGTTATATTTAAAAGGGATGAAAGCTGAGATTCTTGCAGTACTGAACTCTGCTGGTGAAGCCACAAACTCTACTTTATGCACTCAAATCAAATCGGAATGTATACACGACCTGGCCCAATATCTATTTAGAAAAAAATTGTGACTATTAGTACACATTAGTGTACAAAAACAATTCTTACAGTTTGCATTTTTATGAAAATTATCTGCTGATTTTTTTCATTTCTTCTGTGGCATCTTTGCAGAATGGTTGTAAATTGCACAAGATCTTTGCATCAGCGTTTTTTTAATCTTCCTAAGAGTGGTCATATTAGGCACCATGTGCTTTTGAGAGAGAAGAAAGCTGGTCTCATTTCCACTGTAAACTATTTTTCTTTCAAGTGCCTATTTGTGTGTGTGTGAATGTGTGTGTGTGTGCATGCGTACGCACACGCACATAGGCACACATGGAGACAAATGGGACCAAAAGGGGTCAAGTCCAGTAACTGTGTTTAGAAGTTGTGTTTATTTTGTTGTCTTCTGTAATTTGTAGACTTTTTATGTTCAGTTTTTAAGATGTTGACTGCCCTCAACTTGCTTAAATAAATGTATTTATAATAAACATATTCTATATGAAGACTTGAGGCTACATTGATCAAAACTCCACAGATAGCTGCACATTTTAATCAAAATCACTGAATTTTTGCCAGCCTTTCCAAGCTGAGGATATTGATGAGTATCTCTTGAAGTTCATTATTTATAGGGCAGCCACCAAAAAGATATGAATATCTATACTTTTTCAGGGCTGTGTTAAGATCAGTTGCAATACTTATAAAATTATGAATGAGGTGACTTTAGAATTTTAAGTGTATGAATCTATTTGGCGGTCTAGTTTTTGCTGAGACAGTCAAAATTGTATCTCTTTGGAGTGTAGGCGATGCATTTGTATGTGTATTTATTTTATATGGCACCATCAATATGTATGAGTCTTTACACAGGGTTCAAGTTCCCGCCCCAAGGAGCATACCATCTAAAAATTATCATGGGAAGCAGAGTTAAAGGGCAAAGGTAGTGGTAGCAGCCCACAGCTCTGCTTTTGAATAGCTCTGTGTTCCTCTCCCCAAATTTCTACAGTACCTATCCAACTTTTCTCTCCTCTTCTCCATTATTCATTCCTCATCACTCATATAATTCCAATCAGTAGCTCAGGATAACCATACTGCTGTGCATTTATTTTCTCCAATCCCTCCCCCAGAGGAGTTAAACTTCTGTTAGAATGTTGCTTCAAACAGCAGGAATGGATTCACATGATTTAATACCTGTCCATACAATTCCCCTTCCCCAACATCTTCCCTATGGAAAATTTTCTAGCCTTGTCTTCTCAATTAATGTGCTAATTTTCTGTGTGGATTTGTTTTTGACTCTATAGAGCAGCATTTTCCTAACTTCCTCTTGCAGCTTTCAAAAGGCCTTTCACTTCTCTTGCTCTTTTCTCTTTTGCTGCATGTGCTGCTTAGACCTGCCTAAAAAAAAACATCTTCAAGATGACATCTTGTTTCCTTTTAATTCCTCTCCTAAAATCCACTTCCCCATGAAGCTTTTTAGCACATTCATTGTTGTTTGCCTTCAAGTTGTTTCTGATTTATGGTAGCCCTAAGGCAAACCTATCACAGGATTTTCTTTGCGAGATTTGTTCAGAGGGGGTTTGTCATGGCCACCTTCTGAAGCCAAGAGAGTGTGACTTGCCCAAAGTCACTCAGTACATTTCAATGGCCTTGTGAGGATTTGAATCCTTTCCTCCTAGAGTCTTAAACCACTAAACCACAGAGCTCTGGCACATTCTTGTCCCCTCCAAAAGCAACACTATTCTTATCACCTCCAAAGACTAACAGGACCAATTACATATTCTTTCCATTTACTGCTGCTTCCACTGCCCTTGCCACTTTCTGCTTCTCATGATAATTTTTAGATTGAGCCCATAGTCGCAGCATTTTCTGGTGTTAAGGGAAGGATGAAATGGAAATTTATTGATTTGTATTTTGCTTGTGCATTAAGTCCAGTGCGAAACTAACACCCAAGTAGCTGAGGTCTTTATAATGCATCCGTAGCAGCTGTCACAAAGACAAATACTGTAGCGGACATGGAGGAAATACTTCCCATCACTTGGAATTGCTTACCTTGATCTTGTGCTATCTCAAGGCAAGAAAAAAGCAGTTGTTCATTTCTGACTAATTGATACAGCATTTTTTTAAACTTAATGTTTTAAAACCCATCTATCTAAAATTTCTGTCTTCTGTCTAAGATTTCAAACTGATCACAGCTTAATTCAGATACATGGGCTTGGGCCATCAGTTACCATGAACTCACTCTTCTTGGCCCATTCATTCTGAATAGCCCACTTGATAATTTCCTTTCATTTTCTTTTGCATCACTATCCTTTTTTTTTCTTGTTTTGCTTTGTTTTGTTTTGTTTCAGAGCTTACCTTCTAGATCTTGCTATATCTTTAAAGTCCTGCTAGTGTTATACTACCAGAACCCTTTAGCACATTGCTCTCTTGAAGTCACAAATACATTCAGTCAATGTCCACACTTGCCACATCAACTTGCATGAAGTATTTTGCACCCCACAAGAAGGAAGAGATCAACAGTTCTCCAGCCTGCTACAATCCACAGTGAGCCAGTTAGGTCCTGAAGCAGCCTTTAGACCCTTGTCCCTATGGAAACCAAACCCTCCATATTATGACATTTATGACCTAACAATCTGGAGCAACAGCTACTGCCCTACCTTAACAGGGAAATGCTACTAATAAAAGTTGTAGGATATTGATTGAGAGGGGCAGAGAATAATTAGGAAAAGGTTACAGTTAAAGGGGAATAAATCTGTCAAGTTTCCATCAGTCTGCTCTAGCATACTGTGTTCTTTCTGTCTATGTGCCTTCAAGGTGCTTGTCAACTTAGAGCAACCCCATGAATTTCCTGGGTTTTCTTAGGCAAGGAATGTGCAGAGGTGATTTTGCCAGTTCTGTCCTCTGAAATATAGCTGACAGCACCTGGCATTTATTGGCTGTCTCTTATCCAAGTACTAACCATGACTGACCCTACTTAGCTTCCGTGATCAGGCAGGATCGGGTGCCTTTAGAGTATTTAAACATTTGCATGTTCAACACAAAATCTTTCTGTAGACTTTCCTCACATGTTCTTTTGGCTTTTCTTCTTGTTGTTGTGTGCCTTTAAATGATTTCTGTAGCAATCCTAAAGTGAACCTTTTTTCCTGGCAATATTTGTTCTCTGAGAGTGTGATTTGCCCAAAGTCTCCCAATAGGTTGCCATGGCTGAGTGGGGATTTGAACTCTGGTCTCCCAGTGCCCTATTCCAACACCTAAATCACTACACAGCCCTGGCACTTTTAGCTTTGCCTTCTGTGAAATCAGGTGCAGCGTTTCAGCAATCATTTTGCATTGTAGACGACAACCAAAGTGCAAAGAACATTTGGGAGAAGTGTGTAGTCTTGCTTTCCTACAATTATTTAAAAGCATCAATGGCCATTTTTAAAGTTTTTTTTTTAAATCACTGTTTAGCAGAACACACCAAGGCCATTTCCACACTACACTGTTACAGTGCTATTACTCCACTTTCAACATCCTGTGGAATTCTGGGATTTGCAGTTTAGGGAGGAGCCTTTAGAAGTCTCAGCCAGAGAGCTCTTTGGCCTCAGTAAACTACAAACCCCAGAATTCCACAGGATGTTGACAGTGGAATAATAACACTATATCAGTAGTAGTGTGGAAATGGCCTGAGTATCAGGTAGACAGAAATGACACAGCTGAACACAAGAGGGCAGCAAACAATCATAACACGTTAACATTAGAGAAACTTTTTAATGTAGAGATTTTCTTTCATGTTTAAAACAATTGCCATTATTCCTCAGTGTAACCAAAATGTAAACCATATTAAGTGGTAAAATAATATGAAGAGCAGGCAGTTTTTTAGCTGGAACTATATATTTCAAATCTGTAATCATAACTTGATAGCCAACATGGTGTAGTGGTTTGAGCATTGGACTATGACCCTGGAGACCAAAGTTTGATTCCTTACTTGGTCATGGGTGACTTTGGGTGCATCACACACTCTCAGCCCAAAAAAAACCTGTGACAGGTATACCTTAGATTCGCCTTAAGTTGGAAACCACTTGAAGACACACAACAACAATTGTAATTTGCACGTTAAGCTTTTAATGTCTTGGAGAAGCGTCAGTTGCTATTTTTAAATGGGCATAATTGGTGCCACCCAGTTGAACCCAATAGTGATGAAAACTCTATGAAAAGAATTCCTTTGAAATCAACTCCTGATTTAAGCAATGCAATTGGAGTTCAGAGGCTGAACAGCTTCGCACCTCCAGGGACAAACAGTAGCAGGGAGGAGGGAAGAAAGGGTTGCAAAACACTTTTCCTATGTCAGATGGGCAAAGAGCAACAAGGAAGAGAGCTCAGGAAAAGAATTCAGAGGACAAGACCACTGCACTAGAATTCTAGTTACAATCTTTTAAGCTGTTGACATGAAAGGAGGAAGTGACAAAGGATGAGTCCCTCAAGGATTTTGGATACATTTTCCTTGAAACTCTGACTTCAATTTTGAAAAAAAAAAAAATCAATAGTTTTATGGGCCTTTTTCTTCAGAAGCTGTGAGAAGCGACATTTTTCTTTACAAAGTATGGGCCTTTCTGCAGTGCACTGTTCTGGTGCTATTATTCCAGTTTCACTATCCCGTGGAATTCTGGGGTTTGTAGTTTACCGAGGCCAATGAGCTCTCTGGCTGAGAATTCTAAATGCCCCCAGGATTCCATAGGAGGTTGAAAGTTGAATAATAGCACTATAACATGTAGTGCAGAAAGGCCCTATGGCTTTCAGCTTCCCATAGTGGGTCCAATGAGTGCAACACTTCATTGATGAAGAACCACTTTGTGTTCATTGTTAAAATTGTATCATGGGCAAGCATAACTACACATCTTTTGAAATAGCGTGGTTTGGGTTTGGGCTTTGTCTGGTTTGTGTTAAAATGCAACACCTCTCCACCAAGCTTTTGAACCTGAAAAGAATCTGTCTGCCAGGAGACTGCTGAGCATTACCAAATGTGAGCCAAATCACAGCCACCTGTGAGTGAAGAATCTTCTGGAATGTCTCTGCCCAGGCTGGCCGTTGGCTCCTCCTAAGCAGGACGAAATATCGAAAGGCTTTCTGAATCTGTGGAATTTGTGTTGAGCTCTGCCATGTCTCAGGATTGTATTCTTCTTTTCAGTCCTGATTCTTTCCTTGGTGTGCTTCCAGGTGAGGCTTTCGTTATACAAATGCTTTAAATGGTTCTCAGAATTTTACAGGGAATGTAAGACAGCAGCTAGAATTCTATATCGCCTACTTAATTCCATATGCATTGCTAAATAGCAGCTCCTGGCCTAACCACTCCTCCAACCTATTTAGCAGGCATCAGCTGCACGAGGAGGTCCATTCTGCTGGTGATCTAGGTGTGAACGGATGCCATTCCCACTCCACTCTCACTCTCAAGGGAGGCTGCTACAAGGCATTGTGGCACCGATCCTGCTTCTGACTGCTGCAGCCTCGCTTCCTGGTAGGAAGAAACCTGGGGGAAAGAAAAAATCATCCACCCAGAATGGACCTCCTTCTCTTGGTGCAGCTGATGCCCAGTAAAGTAGGTTTAGAGGGCAGTTATGATCATGGCAATAGTGCCACAGTTATGACCGTGTAGGGATTGTGAATACAAAACAGTTACAGCTGCATAACTCTAGGTTAAGCATCTAACTGTGATACTGAATGCCAGCCACCATCTTCAACTTGCAACCCATCTATACTTTCCTACCACTTTTTCCATCATTTTTTCCTACAAAATGGTAACCACCATCATCTGCTAGTCCTAGAGTTGTGCATCTGAAGACATCCTTGTTCTCTGTTCCTCTTGCTGCATTGCACTCTGACCCTATTTTAGTCTTGACTTAGGCCATTTCCACCTTATACTGTTGTAGTGTTATTATTCCACTTTCAACATCCTGTGGAATCCTAGGCTTTGCAATTTAGGGAGGGGCCTTTATAATTCTCAGCCAGAGAGCTCTTTGGCCTCAGTAAACGACAAACCCTGGAATTCCACGGGATGTTGAAAATGGAATAATAGCACTATAACAGTGGAGTGCGGAAATGGCCTTAGTCAAGACTGCTTCCCATGGTGTGACAGTGATGCTACCACAACAGCTCTGGGGCATTACACAAGAACATCCACTAGAATTTTCCAAATCTGAAATGTTTTGTCTTCCTGTGTATGTGTTTTTCTACAGCTCATGCAGTCTGACCTTTCTTCCAACAGAATCTTTTCTTTCTTAGAAATGGAACGGAATTTGTACTCCCTTTTTAAGAGAGAATGAGAGAGAGAGAGACTAGACTAGGGCTACTTCCGCACTAAGCTGTTATAGCGCTATGATTCCACTTTCAACCTCCTATGGAATCCTGGGGTTTGCAGTTTCGGGAGGGGCCGGCTGGCCCCTCCCAAAACTGCAAACCCCAGGATTCCATAGGAGGTTGAAAGTGGAATCATAGCGCTATAAACGCCTAGAGTGGAAGTGGCCTCGGAGATCCAGTGTGGTATAGTTGTTTGAGTGCTGGACTACAACCCTAGAGACCAGGGCTCAGTTCCCTATTTGGCCATGGAAATCCCACTGGGTGACTTTGAATGCATCACACACACTCAGACCCACAAAACTCCCTGGTAGGTTCACCATAGGGTCACCGTGAGTTGGAAATTATTTGAAGGACACAACTAACAGCAGTAGCAACAACAAGAACAACAGACTAGACTACAGTAACAGACAACCAGGTTAATGACTACACAGGCCTGCTTTGGGGATTACTGGAAAATTTTGCCCTTTTGAAAAAGATTATCTATAATGGTACGTGTGTTTACAGTGCCAGTTATGGCTGCAGGCCATGGTAATGCAGCCACAGGTGTAATCGGCAAGTTTATTCCCCGCTGTCAGTACTTGTGCTGCTCAATACTGAAGTATGTTGCACTTATAAAGCTAGACGTAGGCTTTAGTCAACTCAAAAAGAACAAAATTGTTCGTTGCCTACTGGTGTCAAACTGTCAAACCCTCTCAGTGAGTTCTGTGCACATTTTCAGACCAATAAAAAATGCACTTAAACACCCTCAGGGTAATGCCAGTTCCATCATCAGACAGCAAGTCAAACAACCGAAGTTATCAGCAAGAACAAGCAAATAAACTACTGTATTATATTCATTAGGCTCGATGAAATGGATTGCAGAGAAGGAGAAAGGGGAAAATAGTTTTCTTTTTTCTTTTTTAAAATATTTTTATTAAAAATTTCATTGCGTAAAAAACAAAGTGTTGACAGATATCACACCCTCCCCCCTTCCATATTATTTTTCTCCAGTTGAGTCTTCTTTGCTTCCATTTACCAAATAATAAATAAATAAATAACAATCACATTTCCATTTACAGAAGAGAAAAGCAATTACATTATCTCTTTCTTTGGTTTCGTGTACCTTTATGTTTTTATCCAATCTAAAACTCCTTTCCATTCCCTTTCAAAGTTCTGGATAGGTTTATTTTTCAATGAAAATGCTAACTTTTCTGTCTCTACCATATCTAGAACTTTTAATTTCCACTCTTCGAAATCAATATCTTTCTTTTCTTTCCAATGTTGCGCATATATCAACCTTGCAGCTGTTATCAAATATAACAATATCTTCTGGTGACTTCTAATCTCCCTTTGTTGTCCTAACATAGATATAGATATGATCCTTCTTTCTAAACATCTGTTATCAGAGATAAGGAAAACAGAAATATTACCAAAGGTCATCCCTGATCATCATCCAGTAATGTTGCAAATCCAAGAGAAGACTAAACAATTTCAATGGCAATTAAATGACAGTTTATTGAATGATGAAGAGATAGTAAAACAAGCGAAAGAGGTGTTAAAAAAACTATTTTAAAGAAAATATAAAAGAAGACATGAAAATGAGAATGGTTTCGGATGCATCAAAGGCAGTAATGAGAGGTTTTTTTATACAGCAACGACAAATTCAGAATAAACAAAGGCAGGAGAAATATCAAGTGTTATTCACCAAACTCCAAGAGAAAGAAAAAGAACTTTAAAAAAATCCATTGCAACAATCACTTCAGCAGGCGATTAAGAAAATACAGAAGGAGATGGCGATAATAACAACTGAAGATATAGAGAAAAAGAAGAAACAGATGAAATTAACTCAATTTGAACACGCTAATAAAATTGGGAAATGGTTAGCATATAAACTTAAGAAGAAGAAAGAGAGGAATATAATTGGTGAGTTAAAATGTGGAAAGAAGTTGATTACTCAAAAAGAAAAGATAAAACAGAAATTTGAAGAATATTTTGGAAAACTATTCTATGAAACAAAATCCCCTCATCGATGTGAGAAAAATCTGTCCAAATTTTTTCAAAAAGAAAAGATCTCAAAAATATCGTTGGAAGCACAAAAACAGTTGAATAAATCAATAACAGTTACTGAAATTGAAGAGGCTATAAAGGACTTGAAAGTGGATAAGGCACCAGGACTGGATGGGTTCACAGTGCTATATATAAGAGATTCATAAAAGAATTGACTCAATCAATTCAAGCAACTCTGAAGGAAATAGGGTAATACGGTAAACTGAAATCCTGGGGAGAATCTAACATTGTATCGATACCCAAAGAGAGTAAAGATAGAAAACAAGTTAAGAATTATAGATCAATCTCCCTGTTGAATGTAGATTATAAAATTTTTGCAGCAGTGTTGGCAAAAGAGTTGAGACAGATATTACAAGATACAATCCAAGAAGGTCAAACAGGCTTTCTCCCAGGTAGATATATGAGAAGTAACATAAGGACAATCCTAGATGTAATTGAATACTATGATAAAAACCCAGGGAACAAAGCAGCACTCATTTTTTTGGACGCAGAGAAGGCATTTGATAATGTTTCCTGGGCTTTCATACATTGGGTATTGAGAGAATATGACATGGGAGAAGATTTTTATAAATGGATTGAGATGATCTATCAAAAACAATCTGCGAGATT
Organism: Cyclura pinguis; assembly: GCA_030412105.1. Taxonomy (NCBI): domain Eukaryota; kingdom Metazoa; phylum Chordata; class Lepidosauria; order Squamata; family Iguanidae; genus Cyclura; species Cyclura pinguis. The sequence continues at coordinate 157,640,340 of CM059602.1, forward strand.
AATAATTAATGGAGATATTTTGACAAGCTTCACAATAAACAAAGGGGTACAGCAAGGGTGCCCATTATCACCATTATTGTTTATAGCTGTTTTGGAAGTACTGTTGAATATAATAAACGAGGATTCACAGATGAGAGGCCTGAAAATAACAAAAAAGGAACTGAAATTAAAAACTTTCACAGATGATGTAATTATCTTTTTTAGAGGATCCACATGAATCAATTCAGGCGCTGATGGAAACTTTGCAAAGATATGAACAAGTGGCAGGATATAAGATAAATAAGGAAAAGACAATGATGATGATATTGAATATGACTTAAAAAGAGCAAGCTGGTCTGGAGAGGAGATCTGGACGTCAATTAACTAAGAAAACAAGATACTTAGGAATGTTAACGAAAAGGAACCAAGAATTATTCGACAACAATTATTTGAAGATATGGGAAGAGATTAAAAATGATATGGGAAAATGGAAAAACTTAAATCTATCTCTTCTGGGAAGAATAAATGCTTTCAAAATGTCCTTACTACCAAAACTTATGTTCCTCTTTCAGAATTTACCAATAATAGGGAGAGAGAAAGTATTTAAAGAATGGGAAAAGGATCTTCAAAAGTTTATCTGGCAAGGGAAAAAGCCAAGGATAGGATTTAAAATGCTTCAGGATGCAAAAGAAAGAGGAGGATTTGATCTTCCATCATTGAAAATTTATTATTACGCATGCTGTCTAGATTGGATTAAAGACTGGATTCAATTATAGAGAACAACGACGAAAGATTTGGGAGATATAAATAATAGATTCAGATGGCATGGATATTTATGTTATGATAGATTAGCAGTGAATAAAGAGTTCAACAATCATTGCATCCAGAAGACACTGTTAAAGGTTTGGCTACAAATAAAGTGGAAATATTATACAGAACTTCCAACATGGACTTCACCACAAGAAGCGCATAAAATTGCTCCAACAAAACAAGGAAATTTATTAACATATCAAGACATATTGAAATGGGAAAGGGATAAACCAAAAATGTGTACAGTAGAAGAATTAAAGGCTGATGGATATGAGTTAAATTGGTTCCCATGGCGACAACTAAAAGAAAGGTTTAAAATGGATCAAAAACTGTACAGATCTGAGAGAAAAGAGAATGAATTGGATTTATTGATGAAGGGAAATCAAAAGAAGAGAATTTCGAAACTCTATAAACTATTGTTGAAAAGAGAAATAGAACCAGAAGTAGTTAAAGATACAATGATAAAATGGGCTCAGAATGTGGGACAACCGATCGAACTAGAAGTTTGGGAGAAAGTATGCAAAACTAATATAAAATTTACGCCAAACTTAAATTTAAGAAAAAAATTTTACAAAATGTTACATAGATGGTTATGACCCCACAAAGATTACAAAAAATAACTAAAAATGGGAATGTGAAATGTTGGAAGTGTGATGAAAAGATTGGGTCCTTTTTTCATACGTGGTAGACTTGTGGAAGGGCAAAAAGGTTCTGGAAGGGGATCCATGATGAAATTCAAAGAATTTGTAAAATGAACTTTGAAATGATACCGGAATTTTATTTGTTAAATATATTAGGAAAAGAGTTTTAAAAGTTTTTCAAGTCTCTTTTTTACCTTTATAATTATTTATTTACGTTTTTATAGGTATCTAACAATTGATATTTCACTTAGCCAATGCTCTTGTTATTTCACAGGGGAAAAAAATACAGAAATACCAATTTAATCCTTGTTTTAGGTATATTGTCCCAACATTTCTGTTGTGTTCCTTCAAGTTGTTTCTGACTTACGTCTACCCTAGGATGAACCCATCATGGGATTTTCTTGGCAAGATGCAAATGTCATCACAATTTTCTACTGCCTTCCTCTGAGACTGAGAGAGTGTGACTTGCCTAAGGTCACCCAGTGGGTTTTTGTGACTGAGTGGGGATATGAACATTGCCTCCAGAGTCCTAGTCTAACACTCCAACTACTACACCACAGTGGCTCTCCAACATTTCTGCTGCCAGCTGTGAACTACCTTATCAGGAGCTGTAACCCTCTACAAAACATACCTGGTTTCTTTCAATTTCTTCTGCTGAAAAGCAACTCCTGTCTCACACTACCAAGAGCATGAGGCTTCTAGCGGTTTTTAAGTCTCGTTCCTTCCCACTCATTCCATGCACTCTAAAAACCTGCTCCGGATGTCAAGGAAATCCTTTGGAGGAGGTTTTTGGTGCCACTGAGGACTACACTGGAGGGCGAGGGGAAGAAAGTCCTAATTCCACTGGTGGATGTGGAAGTACATCATTGGATCAGAAGTATACCCTTGGGTCTTGGTCAAGAAAAGGACCCTTATAGTCAAGTTAAGATTACATATCAAGCAAGACTTATGACTGCATCAAAATACTAGTATGTAAAGGTGAATTAACTGTCTTTTGTCAGTACAATTTCTGAAACATTTGCTCCTGAAAGGCTACAATCTCTGAAAGACCACTATCTCAGACTGTATTCTGTGTGGCAGATGGAGTAACATGTCCTGTTACAAGGCAAAGCGACAAATTCAGTAAACAAGTAGTGGGATCACTTTATCTAGGCAATTCTGAGAGAAAGAGAGCACAAACCCAGGCCAGGTGTTTTGTAGTTCATACACCCTAAATGAAACCACAGCTGGCATTCAAAGAATAGATGTTCAACAAAGCCCCCCACCTGTTTCTACCAAAGTAAGTCTTGCTATGTTCTGTAGGTTTACTCATAGGTAAATAGATAAAAGATTGAAGGTTTAATACTGCATTTAATTCTGAATGGTTATTGTCTTGAACTGCAGGCACCATCTTCATTCTATGTAGCAAACTACTTTTGATGCCAAAGGGGTTTCAGAAGCAGTGTTAGACACATGACGTGAATAAGTTTAAACTTCTTTTCCTCCTTGGAGTAGCTAATACTGGATGTAGGTTGGATGAAAGTTCACTAAGCTAGGTAGGAGAACAGTCTATCTGTACAAGGATGATGTAAGAGGCGGGCAGAGAAGAAGTGAAAAAGATTCCTCTTTTGATATTTTGTCTTGATTTGATACAGTTTTAAGTTTTCAGGGTCCAGCTGTGTATGGAACTGTCTTAAACAATTTCAGCTTGTTTTCTCACACTATGATAATATGCCAGTGATTATATATAACACAGATGAGGAATTGAAGGCAATGAAAAGAGAAGGCACTGCAGAGTGGGTGGTTTTTCTCTTCTTTCTTTCTTTCTTTCTTTCTTTCTTTCTTTCTTTCTTTCTTTCTTTCTTTCTTTTTTTGGTCTGCTTTTTGGTATTAACCTCTATTTATTAAATTTTATGTCTAGTTCAGGTAAAAATTAATCACTCTTAAGTTGCATTTAAATTAATAAATCAATTTGTAATTCTCATAATTCCAATCTTAATCAGACTCACAGTGTGATTAACTTTCTCAAAATGTGGGCAGATGAAATACTCTAGCAACCCATAGCCATACTTTTACTTGGAAGTAAATTCCTTTCCTTAAGCAGGGGCTCACTAAGTAAGTGACTGCAGTCTAAGACAGGAAACATATTCATGAGTAGCCGTGTTGGCCGTGCAGCAAAATACAACAATTTTGGGCCAACTAAAATGCGTAAAATATATCATACAAGCTTTTGACACTTCATTGGCTTCAGGCTTAACCATTTAAGACAGGTTCAAGAAGCTCAAAAAATGGTGGCAGAGCCTAGCACACATGTTGTAGCAAATATCTGTTCTGGTACAAACCTGTTTGCAATTCAGACAGAAACAAAATCAGCCTTATTTTTGGCACAGCAAAATATGTTGTCCAAATGTTTTAGAGGAAGTAAAGAAAGAGTCATCATTTCAGTGTGATGCGTTCACTATTTTTACTATGGCTCTAAACTCTATGAATAGCATGTTAGACTCAGATTGTGGTGTAAGATTTCACAGCTTAGAGCCCAAAGTCATAAAATAATCACGCAAACACTTTTGCCGCAATGAATCTGCTTGTTTTTTAAGGTGCCACTAGAATCCTTTCAGGTTGTATAAAGACTATTAACAATGGCTGCTCTTCTGAAAACACTTTTGTTATTCAGAATTGCTATCAGAGGCCCTTTCCACGTCTTATCTCTTCCTGGCGCGGGGATCATGTGAGCAGCCTCTTGCGAGAGGCTCTCGCGTCCCTGCTGCTTCAGCTCTGCAGCTGTTGCCTGCTGGCCGGCAGGTGGTGTGAAGGTTCCGCCTCTTCCTTCCGCAGCGCAGCCAGGCATTTTCCCAGGCTGCACTGGGGGAGGAAGCACGAGGGCTGTGTCTCTGCAGGCTCCGCACGCACAGTAAGTGTGTGCGGGGCCTCGGAGCAACGCGCGATCGCACACCATTCTTGGCTACAAGCCAAAAATGAAATTGTGCGCGATCAGCACCTGCCGGCCCCGGCAGTGTCACGCAATTGCGAGGACGTTGTCTGAAACGCTCCTCGCAATTGCGCGACACTCTGGAGGCCCTTTCACATGGCAAATGCTGTGCGAAAAGGGCCAGAGAGTTGTTTTGAGTGTATGAAAAGAATTTGAGGATGAAAAGTGGTCTGAGCTATTCTGTTAGAAACAGTCCCATTCTCTCTTTTATGATGTGATAAATAAGTACTTTGGTGTATCAAAAGGTTATCTGGAAATCCTTGAGAAACAAAGCAACATGAAAGATATCATGGACCAATCACATTAAAAGAGATGGGATAGCAGCAATTCAGCTACCAGCGTCCAGCAGAATTTATAGAACCCTTGAAAATGGGGTGGCATGAAAATAAAGATGCCTTTTATAAGTGATTGGGATAGTGACAAATATCTCTAAGCACTAACACTCACTAATGATCTGTGAATGATTCTTAACCATCTCCATTAAGATCTGTTTGTCACCTCCCAATGATGATTAAAACAATCCTTAAGAACCATTGTTTGGACCACAACCAAGCTGCCACCTTTTTTTTCTATTATTTTCCACCTTCCATTCCCTCCAGCTCAGCGCTTCTCTCTGCTGAAACTAGATACATCTGAAGAATTAGGCTGCAGTCCGTGAAAATTCAGGCCAATTAAAACTTGTTGGTTTTTAAGATAACTCAAGATTTCTTACTATTTTAACTGCAACAGACTAGCACAGCTAACCCTCTGGAAATACGTAAAATACATATAGTAAGTAGTCTATGGCAGCAATTCTAAGGACACTTTATGGAGAGCGAGTCTTGTTGAACTTTACAGTTGGCTCCCCACATTTGTGGGTTTTACTTTCATGGATTTGATTATTTGTGAGTTTCTCTATCACCTACCCCCCACTTCAAGCACTTGTTTTCTGGGGAAACCTTCCCTCTTAGTGGCTCTGATCAGGCCATTCAGCCCTTTAAAAACTTGTCTGGGGTCCTCCTCCTTCTCTCCCATCAGCCACTGCCTGGTCAGCTAAGAAATCACAGCCTGATTTCTCAGCACCACAAACCCTCTCCTGATGCCCCTTCACACATGCAAGGAAGGAGACCGATAAGAAAGAGAGTACATATAGGGCCATCATACCAACCCACTCCCTTTTCTCTCTTTTCACTGATTTCTGGTTTGGACCTGGGGGGGGGGGCAATTTCCTCACTATGCCTCGGCCCTCTTTCTGCAGACACACTTTGATATTTGCAGTTTATCCACAGGGGTGCTGTGCCTAACCATAGCAAATGTGGAGGGCCAACTGTATTTATTTATTCGATTTCTATCTAGCCTTTTTTCCTAAGAAGAAAACCCTCAACTCACTTACATAAGCTTCCCTGTCCTTCATGATCTGCCTTTCCTTTTTCTTATGCACAGAAATTCCTTATTATATTCCTCTCTGTGTGTAGTTTGGATTAGTTTTGAGACTCTGAAAAAATCTTCTGCCTTTCTTGAAACCTGGACCTGAAAGTCTGAAAAAACAACCTCAGCTTCTTTTAACTCCAAGAAGAAAGGCACATCCTTTCCAAAAAGAGAGATCATATGTTCACAAGACCTTTTCTAAAAAATGAAACAGATACGACCTGCTTGAGGATATTGGCCAAGCATGAAACCCAGGCCAACTATTTGCAAGTGCCAAGGATTTTCCCTCCCAGACAGCAGGTTGTAGAGGACAGTGTGAAACAGATACAGATTTTCAAACTATGCATTTTCTACATTTTAAACTGCTGCAGCTATTAACTCTCTGAAATAAAACAGATGAACAACACAGAGATTTGTAAGAGGATTGAGATACAGGCAGTGTAAGGGATGACTTTGCATGGTTGTATGACAGTTTTCAGGTACAAAAATGGAATGAGTACGTGGCTGCCTACAGATCAACAGAGCATGAGGAGTTTTTCTGCAACACTTGGAACTAAACACTACAGATATCAGGTCATTAGAAGTAAGAATTTTTTAAGGACCAAAAGGCATCTGATTGTTACAGAAGGAAATGTTAACGTATAGATTAACTTTCTTTCTTTTGTGATTGGTCACTAGGAGAAAAATGCAGGCTTCCATTTGCCAGTCTGGATGCTCAGACACAAGCCATGCTGGGATCCATCTCTGAAATACAAATGTGCTGTCAGCTTCTAATAAAATGCTTTCTACAACTTTGGCTTTCAGCTAGAGGTGTGTGTGAAAAGGACAAACCATATATGCTCTGCAAAATGGATGGAAAGCCAACAACTGGGAAACCTGGTTTGAATATATTTTATTATAGACTTGCTTTGTAAGGCAGTGTCTTACCAGGGGCCTAACCTAACAATAGGCTGACCCACATTCCAGGCCTGATACCAGGTAATGGTCACACAGACCAGAGGCAGAAAGTAAAGCTGGGTGTTCAAATACAAAAAGAGGCAAGAAAGAACCGAGATCTAGAAGCAGGAGGCATAATCATGGAGACAGCAGGTGTCATATACATCTTGTGTGCCTTCAAGTAATTTCCGACCTAAGACAACTCTATCATAGGTTTTCTTGGTGAGATTTTGTCAGAGGGAGTTTGCCATTGTCTTCCTCTGCAGCTGAGAGAGTGCAACTTGCCCAAGGCCACCCAATGGGTTTCCATGGCTGAGCGTGAATTCAAACCCTCATAGCATGTTGAAAGTGGAATCACAGCGCTATAACAGTCTAGTGCGGAAATGGCCATAGTCATGGATGGCCTGGAGGTCAAACAACTGGCTGGACAGCTGAAATGAGATACTGCAGGTCTGATATAAAGCACCATGGGGAGAGCCCTTGCAACACTAAAGTGAGATAGATCCTCTAGTATTAACTGATGCAAGTAGCTATTCAGAGTGTTGTGACAGCTGGGGAGGAACGATTTTAAAGGGCCCATCTCAAACTGTGGAATTGGCTAACAGGATTTAGGCCAGAACTGTGCCCTCCAGAGCACTGCTATTCAAAGTGGCGGTTCCTGGACTATTGCTGTTGCCTGAGCCACTGGCTGCCTGTCCCTAGCAAGTTTCCAGGAAAGAAAAGAATAATTGTACCCAATGGGCACAAATTTTGTGCAGGTCCCTGGCACACTGGAGAAATGTAACTGCCAGTCCTCCACACTAGATAGCCTGACAAACATTGCTCTGGAGGGCACTTACCTTATGGATCCTAATCAGTCTGGCTATTTGAACGCTCAAAATATAGGTGGGAGGTAGGTTGGGTGCTGGTGCCCTGGGTTTGAGACAACACACACATGCTAAGCATTTTACATTCAGCCTTGATCCTCCTGTGAAAAGTTAATATATAAATCCCTTAACTAAATAAAGCAATTCAACAATATAATAGGATTATGTTTCCTGCCTGCAGGTATATATTGCAGGCCATTTCTACCCTACGCTGTTACAGTACTATTATTCCACTTTCAACATCCTGTGGAATTCTGGGGTTTGTAGTTTACTGAGGCCAAAGAGCATTCTGGCTGAGAATTCTAAATGCCCCTCCCTAAACTGCAAACCCCAGGATTCCACAGGATGTTGAAAGTAGAATAATAATAGTATAATAGTATAGTGCGGAAATGATCACACTGAAAAGCCTTCTGGATCACAATTTTTTAAAATTTGCGGTCTCAATAATTTCCTTGATTGAAAAGAGAAAAGTAGCTTCCTCCTTCCTGTGTTAATAAAGTTAATAAAGAAATAATTAATAAAGTTAATAAAGAAACAGAATAAGAACCCTATGGTCACACGTCCTTGTGGTCAGTGCCATTTCTTCAGAATAAGCAAAATTCAAACAAAGAGTGCATTATTGAATACTGATACAGTGAGAAATATAATATGACCAGACCGGTGGACTTTTGTGTACCAAGGGTAGGGGCACTTGGCCCCCCCAGATTTTGGTCATAAATTCCTATAATCCTTCCTAATTTTCTGTGCCGGCTAAGGCTGCTAAGTCCGTAGGCCAAACAGCCATTGCCTACTGCTGCTCTCTACTGGGCTTAACCAGCGTGAGATCAAGATGAGGCAAATAATTCAGGTTGTCAGAGACACTGGCAAGCTCCACTAGAGAGAGCCAAACAGCAAGTAACCATTATGGGTTAAACAGAGAGCTTGTTCAAGTTCACTTGTTTGGGAAGTCACTGTGGCAAAGGACCCAATGTTTATTATGCTAAAATCCATGTATTGTCAAGTGTGACAATTGTTCTAGAGAAATTTAATACCTTTTTTTTTAAAAAAAAACTGCAATCAAAACACAGTTATCTTAACCAGAGTTATCTTATTGTCATATATAATAGGATTGACTGCTACACATGTCTACTGTGTGAAAAAAACCTCTGAGTCTTTGTATGGTGTGGTTCTGGTTATATCTGATTCTTTCTTATTGTAAAAATGTTAAAAGATTTTTTAAAGGGCTATATATGTCCTATTTACTTATCCTAGAGAAACTGTTATCAGCTGTAGAGTGCAGCTACAGAATTAGAATAATCAAGCCAGCAAGAAACAAGGAAATGTAAAATTTATCCTCTTCTGCATTTGTACATCGGCATGATAGCTATTTCTTTTTCTGTATATAAATAATGCTCACACTGAAGACCTAGAATATTTGTAGCAATAAAACGAGCTGAGAACCAGGAAGTCACAGCTTTCAATATGGCCGTTGTGGGACCCAGAGGTGTCAGCACGCTCATTCCTATGCTGTGCTTTTAGTGGTAGTTTGAGGTATAGTTAGCAGGGGATGGGTGGATTGCTATGCCATAAAAAAAAAAATTACCTGCTGATATCTGTAGGTTAAACTGCTTCTAAAGCAAAGATCAACAACTTTCTGGGGTAAAGGTGGGACTATGCTGGAGTAAGAGTTGCATTCTGCTGCTGTCATTGCCCTTGTGAAATTTTTTGGGTATGATATTGCAAATAGATGCATGTGTGTGTTAAATTGCTGCTATATGACTTGAAAAAAAATCTGGTCTAATTTCTTCAGAACACTCTAAAATAGGGTGCGTCCAGATCATAAAGAAAAACGCAGTTTCTCCCACCGTCACCATTGCTGCATAGGCAAATCCTGGCAGCATGCCTGTGAATACAAATAACCAGGATTGCCAAAGGGACAAAAGGAGGTCAGGGGCCTGTTGTCCACCCAACTTTATTCAGATCAGGTGGCCAATCTACAGCAATTTGTTTGTTTTGATTTTCATCCCACTGTGCGTATGTGCCTTCAAATTGCCTGTAAACTTCTGGCAACCGTACAAATTTCATAGGGTTTTCGTAGACAAGGAATACTCAGAGGTGGTTTTGCCAGTTCCTTCCCATGAAATAGAGCCTACAGTGCTTGTATTCAGTGGTGGTCTCTCATCCAAATACTATCCAGGGCTGGCCATGTTCTGCTTCCAATATTAGACAGGACCTGGTGCCTTCTCCTTAACCCAGGTAGGAAAAAAAAAAAAGCGGGCACGTAACAATATTAAAACAAAATACAGTAAATAGTATTAAAACAATAAAATGCAACCTATTTAATGAAACCAGTACTGATCAGCAAAGAAGCAAGTTGACAGCAAAAATACAGTCATATCCACCAACTATAACAATGCAAAAGTAGCTCTTAATTCTGATGCCAAAATGGAAGTATGGTTAACACCAGATATCATGGGGAGGGTAACTTCAGAATTGGGGTGCCATGAGGAAGAAGGCGCTCTCACATGTTGGAAGCCAAAATATATCCTCCATTGGCATAGCAGTGAACCAGGCCTCTTTTCCCCAGCTCTAAGAGCCTAGGAAGGCTGACACAAGAAGACACATTCCTTCAAAATACTTTCTCGCAAGATTGACCTATCTCACAAGATGTAGATAATGGCATAGCTTCTAAGCCAGATTACTTTAAAGATGCTCACAGAAGTCAATTTTGAGGAGGGTGGAATCAAGGTAATGTTGGGAGTAGAGCTGCCAAATCTCAGGGCCTGGACCCTCTTCTCTGGAGCAAGAGTAAGGAGTCTCATGGGAAGAGCACTCCCTCGAAAAATATCTGTATGTGTGCTTGTTTGGGTGTGTAATCCCTCCCCCATTACTCAGACTTGGTATTTATTACTTGAACAGTATCCTTTGGACAACTGTGGTTGATGCTTAAGGTATCGTGTTTAATAATGTCACTGGGCTGCTCCTTTTAACATCATCCTTGCAACATCATGAGGCCCTATTCCCCTGTGACATTTCAAGGGCCATCCCTAGATCTTAGATTTAGGCCCTGATATCACAGAGCCACTGATAGTCTTAACCTAGTAACCCTGCTTGGGGAAAGAAGGCAGAAAACTATTTCTGTGAACATCTTTGACATCTTTAAATTAATCTTATGATTCAAACCCATCAGCCCTCACAGCCCAGCCAACATTAACTCAGGAGAGCTCCACAGGCTCTCCAAAGATGGTTGACTACAAGGTGGTTCTGGAAAATTTTTCTTCCTTGAACTTCTTTACGATACTTAATCAAAGGATCCAGCCTATGTGATTCTAAAGCACTATATAAATGCTAAATATTACAACATTAATATAATCTTACTGTTAGTTGCCAAAAAGCAATGGAAGTCTCATCAACTATACATTAAACTGGTAGTATATCTGAGCTAAACAAATGATAATGGACAATACAGCTAAATTATTAATAGCAAAATCTGTGAGAAATAGATATTCATAATTGACTGTAAAATAATATACAGTTTGAATCCCTGCAAAGCCATGGAAACCCACTGAGTGATCCTGGGCAGGTCACGCTCTTTCAGCCTCAGAGGAAGACAGTGGCAAATTCCTAAGAAGTTTGCATCTTGCCAAGAAAACCCAGGTCACCATAAGTTGAAAACAACCTGAAGTCACACCACACTCCTATTTACAACTACAGCGTATAGCAGGGCACTGGATAGGAATCTCATTCAAATTTTCTTTAGACTACCTTATTTCTCTCACTGTGGTTTCAGCTAGAAATTAAGTAGTATATACCATTGTTAACCAGATTTTATAGATTGTTTTCTCTGACTTTTAGAGCTGCTTAGCCCTGTCCAGTAATATCAGATTAGCACCATTATGCTATTTAGTAACTTTGTTTTAACAAAATTTTATATATATGTTGTACTTTTTGTTTAATATTTTCACTGCTATTGGAAAAAAGTTTCCTCTAAGCACATAAGCATTCAAAAAACAAACACATTAATTAATCTGTTTGAAACTGTTCTGTTGGGAGTGGGTGATGCCACAATATTGTGGTGGAGTAATGGGAATCTCCTCTATTCCGCTTTCATTGTAGAACAGGCAAAACTAAGGCCATTTCCGCACCGGGCTATTAAAACAGTGCAGAGCGACCTCCGACGGAGGTCTTCTGCACCGTGGAGTGGACTGGGGCGGACTACTTTTTGTAGTTCCCTACCTCAGTCCGGTTTGGAGCGACCGGAACTGGTCGCGCAGTGTGCTTTTTAAAAACCTCTTTTAAGAGGTTTTTAAAAAGCACGGAGCACGCGACTCCGTGTCGCTCCGTCGCCGCACTCCGCTGCAGATTTGCAGGCGTGCACAAGTGCGTGCCTGCAGATCTGCTGGGGGCAGGCTTTAGGCTGGCAAGCTTCTCCGGTTGGTGGAGAGCCTCCACCAACCGGAAGTCGCCATTTTGGATGCCAGAGCAGTGCGGAGCGACAAGCTCGCTCTGCTCCTCATCCTGACGGACTCGCCCGGACGCTCAAGAAAGCCGGTGAGTTCCGTTTTCACGCTTTTCCTTTCTCGCGTGTGGAAAGGGCCTAAATCTATCTGAGTACCCAATCATCTGGAGGTCAAGATCATTGAATTCTTTCCCTGCTCCTTTTGAAGGCAAAGAATTAATGTATATCAGACATCCATGTGACTGATCATTTGCACAGAGGGCTCTGTGGATACACTGGTACTGAAAGAACTGCACTGACTGCCTAACAGTTATTGAGCCATCTTCAAGACTTTTTTCACTGATGTACAAAGTCCTAAATATTTTCCCCTGTAAGTGTCCATTTGATCCCTGAGATCTTTATTGGTTGTTCTGAAAGAAAGGTCTTCTCAGTGGTGGCACTTATTTTCTGGATCACTCTCTCCATATGTCTGAAAGGCAAAGAGAGGAGGGAGGGAGAGACTGTTGTTTTGTTGTTATCTGCCTTGAAGTTGTTTCCAATCAAGGTTCAATTCTCTGTTTGGCCATAGAAACCCATTGGGTGACCTTGGGTGTGCCATGTAGTCTTGGCCCCAGAAAACCCTGTGATTGGTTCACCTTAGGGAGAATCTGTATTCAGCTGTAAATGCCTTCACCAGCTGCTGATGAAGAAGGGTGGTTAGTATTATTCTTGGATTATTTTTAAGGAATTCATTATCTCTAAAGATGTTTTGAAATCTTTTTAATATAGTAGAGTATTGAATTGTTTTATATAATTGCTGTAGTATTTTTCAGAGTATTGCATGGTATTGTTTTAGAGGTGCATTTTAATGCAAAATCCTTATAGATCTTATTGTATCAGGCAATCTGCAAATGCCTGTCCATGTGGTAGAAGAAAGAGATTCACAGTAACACAGCCTTCCTAAACTGGGTACCCTTCTAGTGTGTTGGACTATAGTTCCAGTCATCCCTATTCATCAGGCCATTTCCTGTGGTACCTGGGTAATGGGAACTGTAGTCCAACACATTTGGATCATGTCAGGTGGGGTGAGGCTGCACCATATTGTTGGAGCACTGGATTCTGGTCCCTGGGCAGAGTGCACCATAGGTTTTCCCTGGCTATCATTTGTTCTTCAATGCAGTTACTTTCTTGTACTCTTCAGAGCTATAGCTCTTACAGAAACAAACAGATTTCACTTCCCTTTTGGACCAAGAATAAGAGCCAAAGCCCATAGAAAAAACAGGACAAAAACAGACCAAGGCAATCAACATGCTATCTTAGAAAGTCCTGCGTGAGTGCAAACCACAAGCAGGAAACAGTCTGACTGTGATGGCGCATTCGGATATTTTTATCCTTAATTGTGGCTGCTGAACTCCACTAAGCTGGTCTGGACCAAATGTTAAATTATAAAGAATTGTAATGATTTAAACTGTGGAGGAAGAATGGCAGGATGGAAGGGCCACCAAATTGTAACCATCTGTTTTCCCCCATCCCGTATTTCCGTGCTCTAGTCTGGCAGAACCTTTCTGCCTAGAAGTAACTAAAGCAGAAGTTTGTAAAACTAAAATATTTTATTTATATGTCTATGTATATATTTATTTGTTTGTGTAGTCTTGGTGCCTGAAGCAGAAGGAAAGTTGCAGCCGCCCTCCGCATGGCCCTACCCAGTACTGTTGCCTGACTTCTGTGAAGAGTGAACAGCACTATTCTCCACAAGCCAGGTAGGCCCAGATGCCTGGCCCTAAGGGATCCTTCCTCAGAGCCAGGCATTTGGGATGCGACTGGCTCTGGAGAACCATGTGCCAGCTGCTTTGGACAGCGTAACTCTCTGAACTAGTGAGGACCCCCCATCAGGAAGGGGCATGCAATCCCTAACTCACATAGAGATACACACACACACACACATGCTTTGCCATCTGAGGTAAGCATCTGGTCCTGCCCCTGCATATAACAAATACAAAGAGAGCAGCTTTGTATATATTCAGACTTGTATGTGTACCCTTCAAGCTGACTTATGGTGACTCCATGAATTTCACAAAGTTTTCTTAGACAAGGAATACTCAGAGGTCGTTTGCCCATCTCTTCTTCTGAAATATAGCCCAGAGAGCCTGGTATTCATTGGTGGTCTCCCATCTTAGTCTCTGGTAAAGAAAGTTAATTTTAGGGTAGTCCAAATCAAAGATGACTCTTTCAAAACTTCCAACTCGTTTTACAAGTTTGACGGGACACAGACAAATCAGGTGGTCCTTTGAGAATCTGATCCATTTACCTCTAAACTCCCCATAAAAGGAAGGCGCCAGCAAATGGGAATAGAGAAGGTAGCATTGTTTGGTGGCTCACAGCACAAGTTCCCCATGAAGGAAGTATGTTATTGTTGTGTGACTTCAAGTTGTTTCTGATTTATGGCAACTCTAAGGAAGACCCATCACGGAGTTTTCTGGGCAAGATTTGTTTCAGACGAGGTTGCCTCTGAGGCTGAGAGTGTATGACCTACCCAACCCAGAGACTTTCCATAGTCAAGCAGGGATTTGATTCTTGGTCTTCAGAGTCATAGTCCAACACTCAGACCACTACACCATGCTAGCTCTCGTACCACGCTGGTACCAGGACCTTTGTTTTCACTCCCAATCACACTATTTTGTAAAGAATGTAGAAGAAACTACATGTCCCAGTGGTTTTACAATATGTGTTGTGAATCTGTATTTACAGCTACAAAAGCAAAGCTGTGCTCTGGGCCTCTGAGAATGGCTTGAGAGGAGGAATCTTTTTCTGAGAAGGATCTCAAGCCTTCTGGCCCTGGGCAGAATGGCACCAAGCAGAGGACCACTGAAGGGGATTTTTTTTAACTGTCCGAAGTATTTAAATCACAACACATCAAAAAAGCTGTGTAGCTTTAAGCAATTATTAGGAAAAAGCATGGCTGTGTGTAAAGATCCTGAACATAACAGACATACAACAAACAAAACAGTGGGAACTATGTAAATCCTGGACCAGATTTAATCATTTCATTAATCTGAGTCTTTTTATCCAGCCACTTTAGGCTAAGAAATATAAAGTGCCACAGCAAGCAATGTAATTTATAAGATAATGGTACAAAAATCTTTTAAGTCACATAACATTTTATAGTTCAAACTTCATCCAAACTGTAATAAGATCTTCAGGGTCTTTTTCCTCAGGAGGTAGTCTGTAGCCATTTTTCTTCCAGATGAGGGTTTCCTGGAACATCGCAGGAGAGAATGGTGGTTTCCCTTTATGAAAGGTAAAGCCTTTGTTGGAGGATGAGGTAGAACTACTACTCATTCTTTCAGTAATGGCAGTTAAAAGCATGGGCGAGGTTATTGGCTACTTGCTGAAGTGCCCACCTGTAAGAAAAGACTCTTTGAGAGTAACGGCCTTCTCATGAACAAGATCCTTCTTATGAGAGGACTTCCAGCAAAGTGTCTGCAGGTGAGGCCAGGGTGGGATCCCAGGAGTTCAATTTTATAAATACCAATTCCAGGCAAGGAGATTTGCTAGAATCACAGCACATCCTCTCTTCTACAAGGGAGTCTCTTAAAAAACAGCCAACCAACCCTTTACACATATACCCCATCTGTCTGAGCTTTTTCAGGTTTTATGCCCATCAAAAGGGACTACTATGACTACAAATTTCACTGAATGCTGCAAAGGATTTTTTTAAGTTATTATAGTTATTTCCTTAAAAACAACTCTATCTTGGATCTTGGCACCTATTGTATTTGTTTAACATTTAGCAAGCAATAGTCATGCCAAAGAAGCTAGTGTGCCTAAAAATTTGATCTGGTTCTGGCAAAGCAAAAATAAAAGCCATTCGTTGGCTCTGTCCTTGATCTAGAGCAAAAGACGTTGCCTGAAGCAGCCCAAAGTAGAGTGTTCTCCTATTTAAAACACTAAAGCAGAATCCTAAGGGAATTTTTCTTTGTGTGAACACCACTGTTAGATTTCACTGCAGATTATGAACAGTATATTTTATAGCGTTTCATAGTGCTCATAAAAACTGCAACACCTGGTAAACCTAAATAACGGCAGGATAAAAGACTGTGTATATGATGAGCAATTATGCCTGTGCCATATACTTGTTAATTATGAGCAGTGATGCCTATGCAATATAATCTTTACCAAAGATTCTGTTTCAAGTCTGAAGCCTTAAAAATTAGAGGGGCAATGTTGAATTCAGATGTCCCCAAACCATGGCCTAAATCCTGATGCTATCTCAACTACAATAGATCCATGGAATCATAGGATTTACCTATGTGTTGATTCACCATTCAAAAATTGATATAATGAGTCTACTCTGGTTGGGACTAACCAGTAGGATTCCAGCCCATGTTGGTATACTCCTTGGTATTCCCTTTCTATCTGAGAGTTAACCTGAACAATGAATGCCGGACTGACTCAAACTTTAAACAGGTTTCATAGAAGGTGAAGGATAAAATGGTTTGCTCTTTTGTATACAGTTTGTATAGGTATTGATTGAATGGGTTAATAATGCCTATCCATGTGGTCTGGAAAACAAATCAGTCAACACAAATATGATAGCTGAGCACAACTTAGCATGAATGGCATAAATTTCAGGAGAGAGAAGTGTCTAAACTAGTTTTTCCCAACTTAGCGCTGTATAAAAATATAGGACTGTAACTCCCATCATGACAAGAAGGGGCTGGCTTTTCTTGTTTTTATTCCTATTTTATTCTTGTTTTTATTCATTCAAAGATTTTACCATAAACAATTGTTGAGCATGTGGAAGGCTAAGAAGTCTCCTACCTGTTGATTTTCCCCTATAAAGGGTATGTCATTCCTGACCAAAGCTTGGAAATGTTATTCTTTGGGCTCCAGTTTCCCAAAATGCCTTGCCAGCATGATCAGTGGCCATACTGGCTGGGGAATTCTGGGAACTGTATTCCCCAAGGTAACTTTTCCAAGCTCTGTTCCTGCTTCACATTTCATGTTAGTGCTTGTCAGCTAAAATGCATGGAATACGACCAATTCAGTAAGGTAACTCAGTCTATGTGAAATTCCAAGCTAGTATATATTTTTTTTCATTGGTGAGTACAGTGCTTGGAAACAAACAAGGCACGTAGGTGAAAATCTGAAACAGTTTGTCATGGTAGTTGCTTCTTTTTATCTCATGATAAATGGAAAGAGTAGCTTCTCCTAGAAGAATGCCATCTGATGAGACACTCCCTGACAGAGCTCTTTACTCATATTTCAATCTCTAATGGCCCCTTTCTTTAAAATAATACTGTTTCCTTTGACAGAGTACTTGCTTGCAAAACAATTAAGTCTTTGTTTCATTCTTTTCAGAATTTATCTCCCTTAACTACTGTTCTGCAGAAGTAAAGAAGTAAACAAAAAAAAATGTTCTGAACAAAATGAATGCCTGAGAAAGGAATCCAATAAGAGACACTGTGTGTGTTGTTATGTACAACCCATTCAATTCTTCCCTTCTAATGTTTATGGTAAATGGAAGGCATCCATGCACACTCTGGATGTGGTCTCCTTTCCTTGACCTGATTTTCAATAAAACCTGTTTAAGCTGATTGAGTCATCTTGTTCAGAAAGGCAATGTCAAATATTGATTGAGATCCTGCATCAGAAGATGTATCAGGTAGCCATGTGTCTGTAGTTATGTCTCCCAGTGCTGTCCCCTGACACTATTTTATACATACTAGTGTACCCCTGCTGCATGGTCATTTTCTGTGTAGCTGGAGGGTGGAGGGATCAGTGGAGACACATCCAGCTACTTTCATTTAGTTGGGTGTGCTGCAAGAACATCATCTACAGCGGCTTCCCCAAGACTCAAGGTGGTCCCTGGGGACACCTGTCCTAGCATGTCCAGCTACAGAACAATAGTTGACTGTATCCCTACTGATCCCTTGCTCTATTCTCCAGCAACACAGAAATAACCATTTCTTGAAGGGAGAGGTATGCACTGATTACAAGGAAATTTATGGAGGATTTGGGTCATTGTGTGGTCAGAACAGAATTCCAGTCTCCAGGATGATCAAAAAATTAAAAAGCAAGTTGTTAGGATGTAGGTCTGACTAATGCTATTACAATTCACCAACAAGATGCCAGCCAAAAATTCTGTTTGTGATTCACAGACAATTCATGCTGCCTGAATGGTGTGTTGTGAGTGGCTTCACTAGGTCTGTGCACCTGGCCGGGGAGTCATGTGCTTGCTTCATAATTCATCAAAATATGAAATCTAGCAACATTTACTCCGACATGGCATGGCCATGAGATGAGAATTGAGTTGAACAGACACGAATGGTAATGGGGAAAAGGAAGTGTATATGCCCACACCCATGTACGTATCTGTGCCACTCCCTCCTCTCTCTAAAGTTGCTAGTCCATTCATAATTTTTTAAAATAAATTGTTCATATTTTGGAAGCAGAAATAATCAGTAGAAAACATACCATGAATGGAGTTTGGCATATTTTGTGGGATGCCACTGAATATACCACAAACAATATAGTGTATAGTTACAAAAAATACGTGTTTGAGAGAAAAGGCTAATGGCTCTGGGAATCAATAAAAGAGAATCAGAAAGTATAGTTTAATATATTTTATTATGGTTGGCTGCTTTGGGCGTATTTTTAGTGGAAAGAAAGGATAGGTCTAATAAGTAGTACGGGGTGTGTGTTAAATTTAAAAAGCAAAATAAATGTGACAGCCACTAAGAGGTTGCAGTGTCCAAAGAGCATCAGTGATTTGTTTTTCCAATTACTTCACAATTTAATAAGACAGTAAGTCTGTCAAAATCCTCTTTTGTGTCACTTCACAAATGTACTGAATAGTTGGTCATTTCTTAATGTGCCAGCTCAAAAGGGCTAAGTACGGGTTATAGTGTGTGTGAGCACATGTGTGTGCATGTATGAATATGTATATGTTGCTGTTGTTGTTGTGCCTTCAAGTTGTTTCACAAACATTTATATTATATTTCAAATAATTGGGAACAATTTTTTTTCAATTAGTTCTATTTTTAATTCCCTAATGTGGGCTTGAGGGCTATGGAAAAACTGTTCAGATATGGTCATGAGATGACACTTGCTGGAAGGAAGTTTCTTGTGATGGAAGGTCTTAAAGGTCAAGATCAGATGACACATTTTCCAAGGAGGAAGTTGCAGATTCACTGGCTGGCAGTGGTGCAAGAAAAATGGGCAAAGTGCAGGGGCTATTTGAACATGAGTCAACACTCCAGCTATGCACAAGGAACCAAGAGTCAGGAGGTAATCCAGACTCTGTTTTTTCCTTTCAGTGTTCCCAAAATTAAAACCATTTGATTGTGTGATGACAGCCCTTTGAAATAATCCATTTATTGTTATGTTACTAATGGTTCTGTAGCCCTCACTTATGTATAGAGTTGAGGGAGAAATACTAAATAGGTTGTTTTGGGATTGTTTACTTGAAACATTAATATCTTGCCTTTAACTCTAATTGACTGCTTAGAACAACGCACAATAAAATCTACAAGAACTAATCAAACAAAAAGGGATGCATCCAAATCTGATTCATGGACCTGTGTTTTCTCAGCATCAGAGGCATATATAGCATAAACAGCACCTAGGGCAAGCATGGAAATTGCAGCCCTACCTTCATGGCTGCTTCCTCCTTCTCCTTCTCCTCTTCCTCTTCCACCGCTGCCACCACTAAATCTTGCAGCACAGCCTTTTTGTGCCCACCTGGCATTGGTGCCCAAGGTATATGTCCTACTTGCTCCACCCTAGATACGCCTCTGCTGAACGTATTATATATCATGATCATCGTCTTAGTTTCATATTAGAGGCAGAATTAGGCTTTTTTTGCTACTGGTTTCACAGGATGTTCAACCCTCTACATGTCCCTCAGAAGTTAATTCCACTGCAGTTGTTGGAGCTTACTCTCCCAGATAAGTACATATAGAATATAGGATAGCAGCCTTAAAATGTCATGGAAATATTTGCAAGTAAACTGTATATAAAACAACCCATCTAGCACATGACAGGAAGAAAGCAATTCCATTTCACATCACTTTCACAGTCCAAGATAATTCGGTAATGAGCTTGACTTAGAATAGATGACTTTTACGAAAAAGAAATGTGCATCCAATTGTCTACTAGTATTTTTACTCACTGGTGCAGAAGAAAAGTATCTTGAAGTGTATGATATTAGACAGACCAGATAAATACCCCTGAGATGCACATTTCAAATAGAGTTCTTCCTCCACGGTTGTCAGAAGTTTTTTAGCTGCACGACTGATGAGTTATAAAGAAGTCGGAAGGAGTCATGTTGTAGCACAATAACCTTAACTTAGGATTTAGTTTTCTATAGCACATACCCAGTTTTCACACAATATTTGCTTTTAGGCGTAATCTTGTTTTTAAATTTTGAAACACACAGAAGGCTGACGGCGTGAGGGGAAAAAAGGCATAGTTATACATTTCTGCAGATTTCAGCATTTCTATATATACCCACTCTCCATATTCCAGCCAAAAAAAAAGAAAAATCACAATTGCAATTGGCCTTTCTTATCCCTTGCTGTGCTCCCCCATAGCCCACCTAGGGTGGCTGCAGCTGTCACTCATCCCTGATTGTCCATGTCCACAAGATCATATTTTATTAAGTTTTGTAGAATACTTGGAAAGGAAAACATTCCACTATAAAGCTTCTTAACCATGATGCAGAAAATTCAGAACACTATAATGTCATTACGTATATGAAATCAGTTTTGGTATTTTTTAAAAAATCTACTACACTTTTTTCTTTTACATCTTGGGATGGCTGGTATGTGCAGGTGGGAGGGATGATTTTGTTTCCATCTTACGAGAATTGGCCCAGACGTTTCCCTCCAAAATAGTTTATTGGGCAGCCTTTTTATGTCTGAGCCAGTGTGATGTAGTGGTTTGAGTGTGGGAGTAGGAGTCCAGGACACCAGAGATCAAATCTTTGCTTAGCCATGAAAACCCGCTGGGTAATCTTGGGCAAGCCACGTCTTCCCAGCCTTAAAGGAAGGCAATGACAAATCTCCTTGGAACAAATCTTGCCAAGAAAACCCTAGCATAAGCTTGGACTCGAATGCATATAACAGCAACAGCAGTCCTGAGGACTATCCAGTTTTTTAGATATCCGCTCATTAGTGGGACAAGTAGCTGTGCCCAAGGGTGGGTGGGGGCAGTATGATTTTCCACTCAAGATATTCTAAGATATGCAACCTTTTCGGTACATATGCTTACCCAGCTGCTTACATGGATACACACATAAGTCAGCGATCCTCTTTCCTTGCTGGATAAGAGTGGAGAGTTTTCTCTCCACACTCCTCCCTAATATGGAAAGAACACTCTGTATGAAGATATCCCTAAGAGGCCATGTAAACCCATGAGGTGACCTTGGACAAGTCACATTCTCTCAGCCTCAGAGGAAGGCAATGGAAAACCCCTTTGAATAAGTTTTGCTAAGAAAACCTCATAATATGTCTGCCTTAGGATTTCTGTAAGTCAGAAACAATTGGAAGCATTCAGGAACAACATGAGGTTACCTGGGGAGAGAAGGAAGAGAAGTTTCTCTATTCCTTCCCCCAGAATCACTCTGAAAAAGATTATCTCTGACATTTACAGGAAATCAGCAGCAGTGTGAGAGGAATTTGGCAATCTGGAGTGTAGGGATCTATGGTGGTGGCATTCTTCTGGCTTTAAGGGACCACAGACTGTGCCCCTTATCTTCAAACAAACAGTCAATTTGTTTGCTGCCAGTAAAGCTAACTTTTAAATTAATCAAACCTTGATTGGCAGGGACTAAGGCTATTCCTTGTCTCAGATTTGACTGCATGTACGGTATGACTCAAGAGACAAGAAGCAATGGGGTTTCAGTCTAATTAGTTCCACAGTGTGCAAAAAAAGAAAAAAAATTCAGAAGAAAAAAAAAGAGAGGCTTCCTGGCACTAGTCCAAGCATGGTTTTAATGCCTCTACATTTATCATGGAACTGCTGGTGCATGAACTACAGGGAACAGACAAATGACCCCCATAGGGTTTTGCTATGTTGGCCAGAAATATTACCTGCTTTCTTTTCTAAGAAAAAAAACCCCCACTTTATTCTGAAGACATTCGAGTTGCATCTTATTTAATGCCATTTTTTTTATTGCACGGACACTTGAAGCTCACTATAATGACTGAAGAAAAACATGGAGGAATTGAATGGAAAACAGATTTCTGGTAGGCATCACTGTTGTTTGAGCCTTGGACTACGACTCTGGAGACCAGGGTTGGAATCTCCACTCAGCCAAAGAAACCCATTGTGTGACCTTGGGCAAGTCACATGTTCTCAGCCTCAGAGGAAAGCAAAGGCAGACCCCTTGGAACAAATCTTGCCAAGAAAACTCCATGATAGGTTTGTCTTAGGGTCACTATAAGTCAGAAATAACTTGAAGACACACAACAGCAGCAGCAGCAGCAGCAATAATAACAACAGTTTGTTACATGGCCTTAGAAAAAGCTGTACTGCTTGAAATTTCCAACCAAGACTACTGTCAGTGTCACATTCCTTAGCATCTTTCCTTCCTTCCTTCCTTCCTTCCTTCCTTCCTTCCTTCCTTCCTTCCTTCCTTCTGACATATCTCATACTCTTCAAGTACTTACAGATGTTTAAACTAACAACATGCAATAAAATTCTGAAACTGAAACAATTAGGGTCTCTTCTACACTACATAGTTGTAGTGCTATGATTCCAGTTTAACTGCCATGGCTTCATGCTATGGTATCCCAGGGTACAAACTCCAGGATTCCATAGGAGGCAGCCATGGCAGTTGAAGTAGAATCATGGTGCTCTAATTGTTTCTTTCCAGTGAGTGTAGCCTTTAGCTTAAATGCTAAATCCACCCTTAAGTGGAAAATAAAGATTCTACAGTTGTCGTAAGAAATTCATGTTGTATATTGCTCTGCCTAACTGATTGACATCATTATTGGAAAGAGATCTGAATGTTTTTTTCTTGTGCTAGTAACCAAGATTCTGTATAAACCTAGGCCATTTCCGCACGGGGCGAGGGAATCGCCGCGCGCCACTACTTCCCAGATCTTCTGGCTCCCCAGTCCAGTCCAGGCTGCTCCAGAGCAGTGCGTGGTCGTCGATCCGCTCTGCTCCGGCGTCCAAAATGGCAGCTTCCGGTTGGTCGTGGGTCTCAACCAACCTCTGAAGCTCGCCAGCCTAAAGCCCACCTTCGGCAGATCGCAGGCATTGGTGCGAGCCTGCGAATCTGCACAAGGGAGCAGGCTCGCAATGGCGCGCTCTGTGCTTTTGAAAGACCGGAAAAATCAGGTCTTTCAAAAGCACACTGGAGGACCACTTGGGGTCATTCCGGAGCGGACTGAGGTGTGGATCTACACTAAGTAGTCTGGACCCAGTCCGCTCCAAGGTGCAGACGTCCTCCGTGGAGGACGCACTGCACCGTTTTTATTACCTTGTGTGGAAATGGCCCTAGTTGCTAAAATACTGTATTTCCTCTATGTGAAATCAAATAATTTTATTCCCTGGAAGCCAGTTGCTTTGTGTTTCTAGGGCTCAGAAACAGAAATAGTAACCACTTTCATGGAAGAGTACCTGCCTTACTGAATGAAAAGGACTTCTGACACTCTTACACTGGGAATTCCCTTCCATATCCATTGAGCCATCTCTGTAATTGCTTTCTGAGAACTAAGTATTATCACAAAGAGCCAAATGGAAGGAATCCAGAAGATCATGGATCTCTTAAGAATTCTTTTCCTTTGGTTGAATCAAATAGAGGACGGAGCAATTACGTCTAAGACAAAGGGGTGGCGAGGAAAGTGAGGGATAACCTCCCCCATTGTTTATTGGACATGATCATGTAATGCTGTTATTAGCTGCAGAAGGATGAGAAGTCAGGTAGAATAAGATTTCATTCACCTTTCCTCCAACTTACCT
This sequence comes from Cyclura pinguis, assembly GCA_030412105.1. Lineage (NCBI taxonomy): Eukaryota > Metazoa > Chordata > Lepidosauria > Squamata > Iguanidae > Cyclura > Cyclura pinguis. The sequence goes on from CM059602.1 coordinate 157,664,337, forward strand.
GTCCTTTGTGGTTGCTTTTGGCCAAATAAAATTGTATTGGAAGACATTCATTCAGATGTATCATGATGTACCACTCTTGTGTCCTTTGGTCAAGCCTCACCAAGAATACTGTGTCCAGTTCTGAGTACCACAGCTCAAGAAAAATACTGATTACCTGGAACATCTCTGGATGTGGGGGTCACAAAAATGGTAAAAAGTCTGGAAACCAAAACCTATGAAAGTTTGGGCTTAGGAAACTAGCTAGGCATGTTTAGCTTAGAGAAGAAAAGACTGAGAGGTGGCATAATAACTATCTTGCTTTAATACCCTTGTAATACCCATCCTTGCTTTCTGCAACTTCAGAGACTACTAGGCCACGAATCAGCGGATTCAAATTAGAAGAGAAGGGATTCCACCTAAACATCAGGAAGACCTTCTTTACTGTAAGAGCTTTTCACAGTGGAATAGACTGCCTTGGAAAGTTGAGGATTCTTCTTCGCTAGAGATTTTTAAACAGATGTTGGATAGTAGTCTCTCAGGAGTGCTTGGCTGTGCATTCCTGTATGAGAGAAGATTGGACAAAATAACCCTTGGGGTCCTTTTCAGCTCCACAGTTTTATGTCTGGTTTGGCACCAAGGTTCTCCTTCCTGGTTGTTAAAAAACAAACAGTTTTTTGTTAAGAATAAGATTGAATAATGTCACTTCCTAGATGCTACTTACCATTTTAGCAAGACATATCTGTGATGACCAACACCCCACTTACAGGGAAGCAAATTTCCAGGGCTGCAGAGTGGTGCAGAGCATCAGGGAGGCAGATCGTTGTCAGAGCACTTTCCATGGGGATGTTCAATGGGTTGGCTAGCATGGGGAACAGTGGGTCCTTTCTCGCATGGGAGCGAGGCAGTGGGCTTCACTCAGATCTGTTTAGGGGAGAAGATAAAGCTGCTTCCTCAATGCTCCTCTGTCAGTCTGTGTTCACTGCCTTTCCTCCCACCCACCTTCTTTTCTTTGTTGCTTTTAGCCCAATTCTCTTGAAATCCATTTAGAATTATTTCTTTATGTCTCAACTTTGGCAGTGTGACATGCGGCTGGATCCAGTTTTGGGGGAACAAGTCTGACTTGTCTTGTTGGTCCCCTTTAAAGGAACATGAGGTCCAGGCAGTTAAGTTCAGACTCAGCTCAGGGACTATTGGGCATATCTCACTCCTAGGTAGCAGGGAACTCCACAGCAGTGGTGCGCCTATGTAGATTCTATGTCTACCACTCCAGGGCTTTCCTCAGGTATATGGACCAGAGGAGGGGCTACTGGTTGACAGATAGGTCATCCACTCACTGGATCTAGGCCTCATGCCAGGCCAACACTCCACATATGTCATAATGAAAGTTGTGGCCTTTTAATACTCTAATGGGCTGTGTTGTGTCTTGGCTCCCCCTACCCATGACAGCCTTTGACACTAGAACTGCAACTACCCAGCAATTGGAAATATAAGTATATCAACAGCAGGACTGACCCAGTACATTTTGCTTCCTGAGGCAAAATCGCAAAAATTAGCCTACTGAAGCTTGGAATATTACTTTTAAGAAGGGTGAATATAATGACATTCAAAGCCACCCGTAACAGAACACTAGTAGGATGATGCTCTGAGAGCCAGAGCACAATACTACTAGTACTCATTATGGAGGCCACCTACATGAGATTATATTCGTTTTTCTTAAAGGCAATGAAAATTCCTTTCCCACTTTAGATGCTAGGGTTCTTCCGTTTAGAAAATGTTACCCAAGAGGCTACTATTAGGATAGCTCTCTTGAGTATGGTCTATACCAGGATTTGGCAAAGTACAGGCCCTTGAGTTCATTTCTCCAGTCCACAACCTGCCTTCAGATATCCTTTTCAGAGTCCTTCCTTCCAGGCCTGAACTGGATCTCCTGAAGCCCCCAGCAACGTCAATTCACTTTTTGAATAGGTTGTAAGGGCCTCCATACTCAACATTTAAATTATCAACTTTTCAAAACCAGATGTGGAGTTAGGACCACTTCTGATTTTCTTCTCTTCATTTTGAGGTCATTTCTGTCAGTCTGGACAGTCTCCATCTGAAAGATCTCCTGAGGGATACAGGGCATCTTGGATCATAACATTTTTCTAATAAATCCCCACAAAAACCGTACTACCCACTATTTCAGGGTCTTCAGATGAGTATCCCATAACAACATTTACTTTTTCTTCAAAAGAGCAAAGGCTAGATTATGTAGCATTGAATCCATATGCATACATCTAACATATTTAGTTGCTCATCCCACAGATGGTGAAAATTGCCCCCCCCCCCAAAACTGGACTTAGTTCTGGGAGGAAAACTTCCATGGTGCTGATGTAACTTCCCTCCAGTGCTCATACATGCTGGTGGGAGAAGGGGTTTTCATAAGAACTGCAGTAAGAGCAGAAAGGCTTAAGTCTTCTCTCCCCATGGTCAAAGGCCTAATTCTAATTGCTTCACTCTTATGGCTGCAATAGGAGGAGGAATTGTAAATGTTAAATATAACATCTAGTGTGGCTCTGAGTGACAACCATTCACTCACACCCTTCTCTGCTGTGGCATCCTAGTTGTGGAAGCCCCTTCCCTTCAACACCTGACTGGCACCAAAGCTGTCTTTCTGGTACTAGGCCAAAACATGGCTTTTTATTAAAGCTTTCAGGGTCAAACTGATTTTATCCAATTTACACATGTGTCATAGTTGGTATTATTATTATCTCTTAAGCAGCCCCAGTGGACAATGGAAGTCAGCTCTGCTGGTTAGCCATATTGCAGGATGACATTGGTATTATTATTTATATTAAAATATTATTTTAAATATTTTTAACTGGTTTTAAATTGTCTAGTTTTAAATGATAAATGATTTGATGTATTTTTGGTCTTATAAAATTATTGCCATTGGTGGTTAAAAATGTTCAAGCTAGACTTGTGCATTTATAACTGTTCAGTATTCGTGTTTATGATCTCCAAAATAAGTTTGTACAGGAGGAAAACCTGGGATACACAGAATTTTTTTTTCTTGCTTGAATAGGCTCTTAGATGCACTCAAGGGCACCACAGGGATCAGCGATAGGGTAGGAGGAGTGAGCGTAGTAAATCTGAAAGCATTTACCACACAAAGCAATAATTTTCAAGTCAAGCTTGAAAAAATTACTTTTTGACATATGAATAAGAATCTTTCCTAGTCCAAATGTTGTACGTATGTACATTGAGAGAAGTACTTGAACTAGCTGCACCAATGCATTTCTTTCTAGCTAGTGTTTGTCAAGGGCTAATATGAGTGTCAATTAATACAGGAAAATGGATTTGTGTTCAGGGAAATGCCTTGATAGTATATTTCAAAGCAATCTGGGATTTCTTGATAGGAGTCCACCATTTGTGTGTTTAAGTAGTTCCTCTCACAGACATTTGATGTTTGACCGTTCACTCACACCGTTCAACTATGGAGCAGATTACATGACAGTCAGAAGATTGTTCCATTAGGGTCAGCAGAATGTTTGTCACTGTTTTTTTTTTCTCCCCCAAAGCTTTGCTAACAATAATGACCTAGCAGTTTCCACCTGACAGAGGTAGAAATGACTTGCCACTTGACCTAACATCTCATCTGAGTGTGATGAGGCAGTCATAACAGCAGTCTCTGTGCCTTTGCTAATGGGCTAATTCCTACCCACATGTCCAGAAGTCTTTAATATGTCCTCTTCATCATCCAATTAGCCCATGGATGGGGAACTTCTGGCTCTTCAAATGTTCTTGGACTCCAGTTCCCCTTTTCTCCAGCCAGGATGACCAATGATGACGGATAATGGGAACTATAGTCCAGCATCACATCTGAACTCAAGAAACCTGGCTGTGGTATGGACAAGTGGCCAGAAAAACCTCAGAAGTCAGTGCAGCCTTATCCTCATTCTGAGCTCAGAATATTACAGTCAAAAGTCTGGGCAGAGCTGTGAACTTGGAATTGAAATCTCACATCTCCTCTATTTGCAGATGTCTTCCATCTGAAGGACTGTCCAGTCTAAGTCCAAGCATAAGAATGGAGACCAGGGACCTTGAAGTTGCCTGAGCAGCTGTCAGTACTTGATCCTAAATACAGTTGTTAGTTTCAACATGAATAAAGCTATTGAATGAAATACTAAATGTTAAGTCAACATTTGTTGCATTGAGGCAATGGTACTGCTTTCTTCTTTCTAGCAATTGGATTTAGGCCCTGGACAGCAGACTGATTGGGCACACCATTTCCTCCTATTATGATGAATGATACTGAATTTCTATACAGTAATACAGTAAGTATTTCTAAACATGCATGTATATGTAGACGTTAGTATATGAAAATCTATGCTTGATCATATACTCGTCTGCATGAGACTAACCCCAAAACCTAGATTGTACAAACAGAAAAGGAAGGGAACCATTCAATTCCATAAAATCCACTTCAGAAATGGATGATGAGCCAAACATTCTGCAGCATGAAGTAACGTGTTCTTCAAAACCAATTCAAACAAATGCTTTGCTAATCCATGTACCTTCCTAATTGTCTGGCTTTAGCCAGTTAGCCACGTAAGGCAGCATGGATTGCTCATAAATCTCAAGCAGCCAAGGTCACTCTGGGGCTCTGAGCAGCACTATCATTAAGTTCCTCATTTCTTAAATTGGAACAAGAACACCCTACCTTTGACAGATTATCTCAGCAAATAAAGAGGAGATACGACAAACAAAGAGAATAATGTATGCATGATAAGAAGGCCTTTATTTGACATCTAGAAAAATGTGAGTCCAATGGTCCACAAAAATGAAAGGAGTATTAGTTATTTATTAATAGATAAATTGTAGATTGTTAACACAGTGACATGGAAGACTCTGCCACAATCTGTTATCCCCACTTCTAATCTGTTTCTCTCCCATCTCTTTGGTCAGCTGCCAATCCCAAATGTGGAGCTGGCAAACAAGCCAAGGGCGAGGCAAAGTTTGGGTGCAGATACAATGACAAGCCATGGTCTAAATAAATCAGTTCAAAAGCAAAAAAGAAGCCATAGGTCTAATTGTGGCTAGCCAACAAAAAATGATTCATTTGTAGGAATGGTTTGGGGCAGGACAAGTCTTAACTTAACAAACCGTAACTTAGCCTTTTGTTACGCATGAATCCAGCCATTGTATTAGTACAGATCCCCACTAACCACAGTGCACTTGTTCTTCCTATGTTACTTTGGTCATCCTGTTTCACAAGTCATAAGGATAATTTGCCATTCATTACATGTACATATTTAGTAAATGTAGTAGCCACCTTTAATGACCTTTTAAATGGTGTAGATATTGTTGCTTGTTGCTTCTTGTTGTTGTTGCTGTGTACCTTCAAGTCATTTCTGACTTACGGCGTTCCAAAGGTGAACCTATCATAGGATTTTCTGGGGCTGAGAGTGTGTGACACACCCAAGGTCACTCAGTAGGTTTCCATGGCCGAGCAAAGAAATGAATTCTGGTCTCCAGTGCCATAGTCCAATGTTCCAACCACTATACCATGCTGGCTCTATGATCTCTAATGATCCTTATGGTCCCTTAATCATCCAAATATAACTTCCTGGTTTTCCTCATGCAAAATACTGATAAATTTTTACAGGAAACTGGAGAAAGTTGTCCAAGATCAGGGTTCACTTACCCTGTAGGAAGGGAGACCAGATGAGATGAAAGCTGAAGAGGACTAAGGATGGTGAAATCTCTCAGTTTCACTTTGTCCTGCAATTATTTTTCTAAAAGTTTGCATTCCTGCTGTCTTGAAAATGTAATTTACAGATGTTAGATTCGTCAAATATGAGTTGGTTGAAATAAAATTTACTCTTATTTTCAGGGTCAAATTCAATAGCAATAGCTATTTCTTACACTATGCGATGTAAAGACGAGGGATGGGCCAACCGAATCCTCAGCAAGGATTTGAGATTCGCGAATTCAAGTCCCTGTGCAAAAATAGGCAAACCAAATCTTTCAAATCTACCAACCAAAAAATAGGTTTTTTTTAAAAAAAGTTCTGTTTAAAAAGAGGTTTAAAAAGTTCAATTTTTTTTAAAAAAGTTGCTTTTTAAATCCTTTTTTAAAAAAGGATTAGAAAGATTCGAGATTTGTGAGATTTGTGGATTCCCTGAACCTTCCAGGGATTCGGATCCAGATTCAGATTTGGAAAATTCTGGATTCGTCCCATCCCTAGTAAGGACTATGCTGTACCTGCCTACCTAGCAAGTATTAAAAATGAAGAACTGCTCAGAAAAAGAGATAACAACTCTAATTCAGCACCAATATGGTTGAATGCATAGGAATTCAGGCCTGGACTGTTGAGAATTATATTCCGAAATATGAAGAAATTCGTGAATGTTGGGAAAGTCTTACTAAAGACTGAAATCCTTACTTATTCTGAATTGTAAGAAAGTGAGGATTATTTTTCAAATTATGAGAAATTTCTGAGGCAACTTTTAGCCCTAGGTACCTGCCCTGAGTCATCTTCTGGTTAAATTAAAAGAGGACATTTAATCAGTCCATGTGTTACACTATGTAGCAATTTAAAAGACATATCATAAAGAAATTACTGTAGACTCCTAAAACGTAAGGCAATCATTCATTTCATTTTGTATGGACAACCTTAATGTTTACTTTCCACACAGGAGATTCCAGTCCTACAGCTTTTACCACTGATACTTAGAAGGAGGTGTTTGGTCACACACATCATGAGCTGTTACTCTCCTTGCCTGTTTCCTCTGACCAAGATGAGTTTTCCTTGCAGGCTCTTGATCCTCTAAGGTTACTTTACATCAACATCTGGATCCTCTTAATACTTCAGATAAAATTAGAACACTGTTTCTGATTCATTAGATGGTTGGTTTTTTTTTCCCCTCTCTTTTAAAGACTTACCAAGCAACAGGTTTCTTGAAGAAAGATTCTCTTCTTGGTTACCGTAATTTGTTTCATCCTCTTTTAAGTGGGCGGTGTGGGGGGTGAGGAGATGTCCCCAAGGAGGCTTTTCAGTCTTTTCAAGCTGAAATAAATGTGTACATAGCTAACAGAAGCGGGAAGTGGGAAACAGCATTCTAATTAGCTGACTTCCAGAGAAAAACATGAAGTGGGGGTGGAATGTCAAAGAAGAAGAACCTTCTACAAGGCACTATATGAGGCCCATCCTACACGGATGCTATGTACTACTTGGGAGATTAGGCTGCATTCTGTATATGCTCTCAAGATAGAATTCTATACTACAAGGATAGAGAATGTATCTCTGCTCCATAGAAACACATATTGGCGTGGGGGAATATCATCACTTCCTCTGAGATAGCAGCAGTAGAGGATTGTTTGGGGAGGGACTTGGCACATCATCAGCTCGGGTGGTGCTGCCTCAGCTGATCTTGCTATTGAATCGGCCTGCTCAGGTAAGTCAGGTAGCAAACACTCATCAGCTGCTGGAAGCATAATATCTATCACACACTTGGTAGAAAAGACACCCAAGCCAGCTTCGTGACTCTGCCCTGCTTTCTGGATCCTTGGAACTAGACCCTGACTGTCCTTTGCCCATCCCTCGGCCTGTCTTGATTTTCCCAGCTACAGGACAATCTTTGACTTCTTGACCTCTGGACTGCTAATTAACCATGCAGTTTCTCTCTTCTCCCAGTAAATTAAGATGGGGAGTGGGTTGCAAGAGGGCACTTGTAGGGCAGAAATGGTGGGCCAAGTGCAGATGTGCTTTCTTAACCCTTTCCTTGCTGCAAATGCCCCCATCCCAATCTTGCATCTAATCATGTTATTTACTATCTAAATGGTTTTGGGCCACACTTCATCCTCACAAATGTCAAGAAACAGCACAAAAGAGCATAACAAACCATTTGATAACATATAACGATAAAGCTTAATCATCATAATACACTGAAGGGTTTTTTTAAAAAAAGACAAACTGAATCTAGAACTCTAGAATTCAACTCAACTCCAGTGAGAAAGCCAGGAGTGACTTTTCCAGGAGACAAGCAGGGGATAAAAAAAGAGTAAACCTTGTTTCCCACACACACAGCTCCAGCCCTACAGACGTTGCCTCTACCCACATTGTTTCCATTATGTCACCAAAGGTGGGCCTGAGAAGAAACATGTATGTATCTCTCCGCTCATTTAACTAAGATAATTTTTGTTTATTTATTTGTTTCATATATATGTACACACACACACACACACACACTTACTTTCCAATAGTAATATACTGAAGAACTGTACACATGAAAGCACTACAAAATGGAAATGATCAAACTGTTCTAATAGGGTATTTTCAGAACAGCAATAAACAAACCATCAGCTCACAGAGACAAGAATAAAGAGGTAAAATGTTAATTTCTCTAAAAGATTTTGGCTGTCTTTTGATGCCAAGAGGTGGCCTTTTGAGCATCTCTGGAGAGCAAAAGGACAACTTTCTGAATATCTCTAGAGATTACTTCCTGTGACTTCATTGCGCAGAATGTAGAGTGAGTGATGGTAATGAGCCACAGAATTTACATTCTGAATAAAAGCAAAGACTAAGGGCAATTAAGTGGACAGGAATAGCATTCCCTTGGGTAGTCTGAAAGGAAAGAGAAGTACATTGCAAAAATCTAGTATGTTAAAATAGCTTGGGCTATTTAATCTATGCACACCTACTTGTGTGGAAAGTTCCGTAAATTCAGTGACTGTTACTTTCAAGTAAATAGTATAGAATGGGCTTGGGTGATATTTTGGGGGTAGAGGGCTGCACTGGTGGCTGGACAGTCCTTTGCAAACTGCTTTGGCAAGTGAGGCTGGTGATGGCTGGAGTCAGGGCCATCACACACACATTAAGTTTTCCCATTTTGAAGGCTGCTGCCACTGGGATCTAGTGAGTGTCCCACCTCCCTCAAGAGGATGACATGCTAGCAAATGGGCTCTCTGTGGCCAACCATCTTGAGTCCAGCTGTTTGGACATCATCTACACTGGAGGGGGGGGACTCTGGCTTGTGGGCTGCAAGTGGCCCCTGGATACTACTTTTGTGGCCCCTGAAACCTATCCACTCCCCCAAAGCTTATTGAACCCATTTTTTAAAAAAAGTCAGCATAATTTTTGAGCAAAAATCACCCCAAAATTGCCACAATGCAGGCAAACACACAACCCTAAAACCATCTCAGAAGCCACCAGCCCCCCTCAAATGCCCTCTTTTCCTTCCATTTCTCCTTCAAAATGGTGATAAGAAGTGATGTGGCCTCTGGGTGCTGAATACATATTGTAGCCTTCTGTTGAGGCTGATTTTATTGTACATATGGATTGTTTTTGTTGGATCTACCTTATCGATTTCTTTACTGTTTTGTTATGTTACAAGTTGACTTGACCTTGGAGAGGGCAGGAGTCCGATCAAATCTGTAAATATATTGAAAATTAGGATGTACTATTGGGATGTGCTCAGAGCTAGCTTGGTGTAATGATTTGAGAATTGTACCACAACACTGGACAGGGTTCAACTTTCTGCATGGCCATGGAAATGTCTTGGGTGACCTTGGGCATGTCACACACCTTAGCCCCAGAAAACTCTGTAATGGGTTCACCTAAGGGTTGCCATAAGTTGGAAATGACTTGAAGGCATACAACAACAACAACAACAGTTGGGATGAATAAGGCTTATTTTTCTATAACCATAAAAATTCACCTTTGGTACACCTTCAGCTCATACGAAGGCATTGGAAACTGGTGCAGAAGAATCTGTCCAAAGCAATGTTATGGTTTAGGAAACAGAATTCTCAGAATACCTTCAGCTTGCCCAAGTCTGATTCTGCTCATCGAAGGAAAGCACCCAGGAGTTTTTTGTAGCATTCTTAATCTTTTCTGGGAATCAAGATATAGCCTAGAGCTATTTTTGTTTTTTGCCTATTGTAGTGTTTTCTCTATCTTTCTTGCTGTGAATGCCTAGATTTTAATGTAACTGGACTGCTTCATGGTGGTTTATTTTTCTAACACAGAAGTAATCCCTGGACGAAAGACAGATAACATTTTGAGAGAAGTGTCAAAATACATTGACAAGTGGCAATGTTTTTTTGACAATAGGAAAAACAAATAGGAACATTAATAATCTTGGCTCACCTCTGGCCAGGCTTCTAACTCTGTCTCATTCCCCTCAATCTTGGGTTGTGTGGTCATATATTAGTTCTCCTCAGTGTAGTCTCAGTGACAGAGACTTCATGGAAACTGAGAACAGATCAGCACCTTTTTAAGTTCTTTCTGCCATATTATCCTGTGCTCACTACATCACAATGTCATGCATTTACTGGTAGTATGAGTGTAACAGAAAATCCTATTAAATGTGTGTAGGAAAATTCAGGGCTGTTCTTGGAAAGGAGAACCTATGTGCATTCAGTAGCCTTCCTCACTGCAGATATGCCGCCAATGCTTGCAGCATGCAATGGGGGAGGAGAAAAACATGCAAATATGCAGACAGGGGAAGGAGTATGACCCTTTGCCTCTCCCTTTCTTGTTGTTGTTGTCTGCCTTCAAGTCATTTCCAATTTATGGCAAGCCTAAGAGTGACCCTAGAGTGTGAAATGCCCAAGAGTGTGTGAAATGCCCAAGATCAAGTGGGTTTCCGTGGTCAAGCAGGGAATCGAACCCTGCTCTCCAAGACTGCAGTTCAGCTCTCAAACTACTACACTACGCTGATTCTCTCCTGTTACGAAATATTAATTATGAAGAGAATAACGATGTGGTTATGTGTTTTGTGTGTGAAGGTAGAATTCTTCATTTGCTTATCAACTGTGCCTGACCAGTGTACACGCTCTGGAGAAAATCAATTCAGGCAGCTAAGATTGGCTGTTCCCACTAAATACAGGGAGTGATTCAGAACAGACTAGAGAATCATCTGGGTACCACAGCATAATTTTACTGCTGCTCAGTGATAGTTCACTTCAGCAAAGCATTATATTTCTTCTTAAGAGTAACTTCCCAAGCTATGGACCAAAGTTAGGTACTAGGAACAAACACTGGACAAAAAAGTCTTTCTTCAATTTAACATTCACTATTCCATTAAAAAGCCTTAATTTTTCAAAGTGTCATTTGACTTTATAGTCTCTATTTTTCATCTAGATGAACATAATTTCTTTGAAATTTTAGCCTCTCCTGGAAAAGAAGTACGTGGAGTGGGCAGCGGTTGGAGAAACTCACAAATAATCAAATCTGTGAAAGCGAAACCTAAAAATGTGAAGGACCAACTGAACTTTCATTTAAGCATACAGGGGCTTGCTTTGAATCAGTCCCACTGTACCCTGATTGGGAGAACAGTCCCCCCATCAGTTAATTTCTTTTCATAAATTTGCTCTTGCTCTCACAAAGGAAGCTTTACGATTAAACCTCCGTTAGGACTAATGGAAGATGGGGTTATGTGGCCTCTGTGAGGAGGTAAGCTCCAAAAGGGTGTGAGTACTGGCTAAAGGAAAAAATTAAACCTCTCCTACCCATGCAAAAGTTTCGTGATATAAAGTGGGGGCCCACATGTTTACATGCAAAATTTTTGAAAAAATAATTATTTTCCAAGAAAGATATATTTAACATAGTGTCTAGTTCACATGAGGTGATGGTTTTTCCAAATCCAGGGCACCTTGGGGATCATACCTGCTCCTCTTGTTGAAACAGAAAGTGACCAGAAAGTCATTTTCATGTTCAAAAAGCCCAGTTCTTCCTTTATTAAGTTCTTGCTAAAACTAGATATGCCCTCTGTTTTGAAAAAGAATCACACACTCTAGTGATTCGTCCTACAATCCTCCCTCCACATTTGCAGGTTTGATTATTCAAGAGGTGTGTCTGTGCCTCCCCCCACATTCTTTTCCTTCCATTCCCTTGAGTTTTGCCAGGTGTGCGCAAGGAAGGCAAGCATGTCGGGGCAAAAGGCAAGGAAATGGGGTATGTACACACACACCTTCCTTCTCAGCCTCCAGTGCTCCACCCTCCCATTCCCTTATCTTTTGCCCGGCACTGAAATTGCCAAAGCAAAAGGCGAGGGAATGGAGGAGATCCCCAGAAGGGATTGGGAGAGAGAGTCAGGTGGGGGGGGGATTATTTGTGATTTTTTTCACTTTCAGAAGGGTTCTGCATCCTGAACCCTCATGAAAGTGGAGAGGCCACTGAAGTTTTTTTTAAAATAAATCTCTCCAAATGAAGGAAGGGTTTTTTTTGGGAGGGGGGGCTTGAGCTTTGAAGGCCATATGTACCCCAAGCAGCCAGATTCCCCACACCTGGTCTAATTTAACTTAAAATAAAACAAAACAAAAGCATAGAAATATTTATTTCTTTATTACCAACTCCTTTTCTACCAACTAAATAAAGCTCTAAAGGCCGTTAAGTTCATAACTTGAGGTTTTCAAAAGAGAGGGAGGAAAAAAAACATACGAGTTTCTGAAATGTAACCAAGCCAAAGGCACTGAAAATAAGTCTTGTCTGGGTGGCTGTAAAGCACAAATTGAATACTCCCTTCACTTCTCATCCTCAGGATGTGGTTGCATGTCTGGCAATACCACCTCATCCCGGCAATGAGTCGGAAACAGAAGGGGAATAAAATCAGCCATTAAACACAAATTTCACCCTTCACGTTTGCCCTCCCTTGTGGAGCTCAAATGTCCTCAGTCACTCCTTCCTTTGCAGCACACTCTGAAATCCACAGAAATTTTTTAGTGTGAGCTGTGGTAAGCTTCTACTTAAATTTTTTTTTAAATGTCTTTTGTTCATTGTACTCAAAAACAATTAGAACTGTTTATTTAAAGAAAACATTTATAGTTCTAAACTATTTTTCAGGGCAGGAGTCTTATGGGGGCAACAATGCCCTCATTTAGCCACCCCATAGCTTGTTGTTGTGTGTCTTCAAGTCATTTCTGACATATGGCAACCCAAAGTGAACCTATCACACACAGGGTTTTCTGGGGGCTAAGACTGTGTTATGTTCCCAAGGTCACCCAGTGCGTTTCCATGGCTGAGCAGGGAATTGAACCCTGGTCAAGAGAATCACAGCCCGACACTTAAACTGCTACACCACAGGGAATCTCTCCCACAGCTACATCCTTGAAATCTGGAATTCCCAAGGGTCAAGTCTCCCATTGACTATCATTGTAAATCAAATCAACTTCCTTTTTTATTAGAATTCGATCTTGTTTTCAGACATAGTCACCTCTTCTGAGTGAAATGAAAGTTGCCAAGTTTCAGATGAATGGCACAGGTGTTAAGAGCAACCTGGACATTTGGCAGGTAGCCAAACAAATTATGCATTTGTTCTGCAAGGTACCTGAAAACAACAGACAATAGATAGTTGTATCCATAAGTACTTAAGCTGCACATTTTCAGGAAGATAGGTAGAGCAATTTATTTGGAAGGGAAGACCTGAAAGTTAGGGTGAGTCACTTCCCTTTTTTTCCCTCTGTGGGATTTTAAAAGCAGTTTCTATGAAAATGGCATATATCATAGAGGTCTATGCAAAGTTTCAGAAAGAATAGATATGGGCTGAAGACTGACTAAAGTTTTTTGTTTGTATTTTTGGTTCACTTTGTTTTGTTTTTGTTTTATTAGATACTGCCAGGATGATTCTCTACTTCTGTTGGGGTTTTGTCGCTGGACTTGCTATGTAAATTCAGACTGATATAAACTGAGGGAGCCAATTCCATAGGGAATCACTGTCTACCATGAGGATGTGTTCTCACAGAGCTGAAGTAGCCACAAATTAGGGATTTTATTCAACCCACCACCAATTTTTAAAGGGTTCAGAGCATAAAATATCTGACCTTACCTTTCCAGGCTAGAGAAACTCCTCCATTCCAGTTGCTCGCCCACTACCTAAGCAAGAGAAAACTCCTTCCAGCCGCATCCAAAGTCCAAGATTCCAGTTTGTGTATCCCCTTCACATCCCCTCTTCTAAGCAGGCAAAGGACACCAACAACTGCATGATGTAAGTTCCTTCTTCCTGCTTATGCTTCCCCTTCTAAAGAGGCAAAGGAAACTCCTTCCTTCCAGCAATGCCAAGAAGACAGTTCCTTTTTACCTTTAAGCACTGTGGATGAGACACTCATTCATTTATTCATTTCTGGAGAAACATTGTAAATGTGAGACAGTGTAAATTGGGGCAACACAAATTGCAATTCGCCTGTAGTGCTGGAAAGACAGCCATCTCATAGTCCCATCCATACTACACACCTCTGCTGTGCTCTTTCTATAGTTTTGACAACAATGCAAGAGTTGTAAGAGAAGAATCCAATCCCGGTACATTTTATTTCAAAACTGGCCCACCAGTATCCATGGACCATGAAAAGCCCTTCCAAGCACATAATTAGAGCACTCTGACACTACTTTAAGTGCCATGGCTCCATACTATGGAATCCTGGGATTGGTTGTTTAGGGAGGGGTATTTAAATTCTCAGCCAGAGTGCTCCTCTGGTGCCTCACCAAACTACAAACCCCAGAATTCCACAGGATGCAGTCATAGCAGTTAAAGTGGAATCACAGTGCTATAACTGGGTAGTATGAGAGGTATAGAAGAACCCAGGCAGAACCGTAGTTTATGTACAAAATCCACTGGCAAAAATCATAGGGAGGTACTTCGAGTAGAAATTTGAGGGTCTCACATTCAGTCTAGCTGTGACCAGAGATGCATGGAAAATTGCAACTTCCAGAATCCCTCAGCTACAGTAAGGCCACTGGCCGTGCCAACTGGGGGATGTTGGGAATTGTAATTTTAAAAGTAACATTTCCAAGCTGGGACCAACTATCATTTGATTCTTCCCATCCTACAATAGTCTCTTGCAGGCAGTGATCATTCCACCTGGTCATTATGCAACAATGCTAAAAAGTCAATGCCTATATTTGGTAATGCTTCACATGTCCACATCTCTCTCTCTCTCTCTCTCTCTCTCTTTCTCTCTCTTGTTCTTTCTTTTTCTAAATTTGCAGTATATCTCATAGGCAGTCAACCATTATTTTAATCTGAATGCTTTGGCAGAAATGCA
The DNA here is from genome assembly GCA_030412105.1 of Cyclura pinguis. Taxonomy (NCBI): domain Eukaryota; kingdom Metazoa; phylum Chordata; class Lepidosauria; order Squamata; family Iguanidae; genus Cyclura; species Cyclura pinguis. The sequence goes on from CM059602.1 coordinate 157,679,337, forward strand.
GTACTGAAATATTGAAACATAGTTAATAAATAAAACCTGCTCTTTCATGTCTGTCTGCAGCACCAATATTTTGATTAAGCATAGGAATAAAATCATTTTAATCTTCTCAGTGTCAAAGCCAAACACCCATGTGCCAAGATTTTAAGACAATTTTCTATTCAATTCACTCAGGACAGTATCTTCATGCCCATTGCCTATGCAAATTTTCAAGTTCCTTCTGTAAGCTCCCTATCCAGACGGCTGTTCCACCTTACACAATAATTGCCATTTTTGGACATGATTTATATCAAATAACTGTTTGAAGACTTGTCTGTGTTGGGCTAAATGTAAAGGTGTAATTCTACTGAGGACAGAGCATTTGCTTATAGAAAGATTCTCCACTCTATCTTCAGGGGTCATCAGCATCTGATGCCATGGCCATTCTCACTCTCCCATTTCAAGGAGGGGAGGCAAAACTACTAATATTGCAGAAATCTCTGGCAGGTGTTTTCCTTCTACCATTTTGGCCTGACGATGCTTTTCTTGGTTTGTGTCCTCAAACAAAGCCCATTAAATTTCTTATCTTCCTCTTGCCTTAGCTCTTGTTGTATGCTTTCAAGTCATATTCAACTGATGGCGAATCAAAGGTGAACCCATCATGGGGTTTTCTGGGGGCTGAGTGTGTGTGACATGCCCAGTCACCCAGTGGCTTTCTATAGCCAAGCAGGGAATCAAACCCTGGTCTCCGGAATCACAGTCCAATGCTCAAACCATTATGCCACACTGGCTCTTTTTGCCTTAACCAGCAAATTTAAATGCAAGGAATTGTCAGTTATTCCTCTTTCCAGCTAATTCTTTTCACAAACACAATGGCCAAGATCTTGGATCAGTTTCTTAGTTATATAACTATCTTAATTACATACTAAGTAGCATTTCGCAGCCTGACTCCCCAATCCTGACCTATCAGGGAGCAGACACTGAAAGTGACGGAGGTCTGTTCTCCTGTCAGTTGGGACACAGTAGATTCATTTCCAGTCCCCTCCCATGAGGAATCTCCAATGCAAGGAGCAATTACGACAGGGATCCTCCTTTTGAAGTTACACTGGAGATTGTTCAGGGAAGCAGGATGGAAATGTCTATCTGCTCAATCAACAGGAGAACAGATTCTGTTTACTTATCTATTGTCTTCACTACTGAATATTTAGGGACCATGAAAACAAACCACTCACAAATGCGCAACTCTAGGCTATGCCTTCATAACCATAAGTGTGAATCCAGTCATTTTATTTCTTTCATCTGATTTTGTCTACAATTCTAAACAAAGTTACTAAGGAGTAAGCACAGCAGGTTACTGAGATTGCTCATGCCTTCCATCTACTCCTAATTATTGGTGTAGTGTCTTGCCTACATTCAGTTCTGACTGCAATAGCTATGGCATTCAATTCAGCATGAAACAATTCAGTTGGAACAATTTTGTCTATAGAATATAAAGCAAATTGATTGCACTGGACCTCAAGTTTTTCACCATTTGACCTTCTGCCTCTTCACTACACAGAATGATTCCACTGGCTAATGTTGTACAAATGCAATGTTGTTGGAAGAATAAACTCTATTGACCTCTTTGACTGCCATAAAATGGTCTCTAAAATGGGCTGTGTGTCTGGTCAAGTTTGTCCTAAGTCTTCTGCTATTTGTGGAATAGCTTCCCCTTCGATGTTTGATGGACACCAACACTAGGGTCATTCCACTGTTCAAGTAAAACCATATTGCTGCTTTATTATAGCCCTCGGGGCTCAACTGATTTTATCCAAATCTGCATATTCACTTTGGTTTTAAAATACTTTGAACTACTTAAACTGGTTTAACTATCTTATTTTAACTTGTCAAATTGTTTAATATGCTTTTAGTCTATTTTTAAACTGTTTTACATTTTAGTGTATTTTTAAACTGTTTTATATTTTCATATTGATTAAACTGATTTTATTGTACACTTGGATTATCAACCCAATTCTTGAATTATCTTCAGCTCCTCAAGATCCCAAGGAATTGTTGTGGCTCTACAATTTGACTGAGGACTTTTGGGACCAACTGAAATTAGGTATCCTCATTCAAGGAAGAAACCAGCAACTCACCAGGACTGTTGCTAAAATTTGTGAAAATCACCACCTTAGAGACATCACAAAACTATCCACATCCCTAGTCCTCCTACAACAGGCTGTTAACTCTGATCGGCCACCACTGTGGAGTTCAGAAGCAGCAGGTAAGCCAGACCAGATGAAATCAATAGATTATTTGGTGGCACTTGTGCTCACAATTTCACATAATTCAGTCTAGTACAGAAAAGCAGATACATAGAATGCCCAGGCCCACGTCAAGCCTGACATAATTTGAATGCTGTCCTGGGACCCACTAATTTTGAGCTACTCCAAGTGAGGTGGTTTTAGTCCCCCAATGTTAAAGGGAGGCCGGGGGGGGGTTCTTAAATTGCTCCTCTGTGACAACCATGTCAGTTCTGGCAGGGAGAGAGTGAGGTAGAGCAGGTCTACTAACCCAGTTTCAAATTGGCCTCATTTCCTTCCCAGCATCAAGTACGGATATACTGGTCAGCATCTAACTCTGCATGAACAAACTTCAGCTCATGAAATTAGATTCTCCTCTCATATTTTCCCCATGCACTCATTATCCCTCCTCAGATTTGCTTTGCACGTTCTCCTAGCCCTCCAAAATAGGTTTGGGGGCACAGAGCTACAAGAGTAAGGGGACATGGTTCAGCCAGCGTTGTGCATTGAATGGACACTGTTGGATACAACCCATTCAACCTTAGTACATTGTTGGATGGGGTATCTGTACAAGTAAGTAGAAACCTGATTGATTGCAGGAATTCACCTTTCTGCCATAAACCGAGTATCATGTTGTGCTTAGCAACCTGGTAAACATTTCTGGAAGAGCATTAGTCAAAGTTTGCTCCCTATATATAGGCAGTAAGTCAGAAGACAGATCAGTTTTGCCTTGTACCTCTTTCTTCAAAAGGATTACATTTAACTGTAACATCTGAGTGTTTACAATGAGATGACAAAACTTGAGAGAAAAAACCTTTTTTCTAAAGGGAAACTTTTTCAACATTGAAAAATGTGTCAAATGTTGTTTTAGCATCTAACAAGATAGTCATATGCAAAACCAGAATTTTTCTATTGTACTGTTGTCTTTTAACTCATGGCCTTTGCTCAATTCTCCAAAATCAATAAAAACAATATTCATACAACCCAGTGCATAATATCAGGTTCAAAAGGGTTGGCATTGTCTTGAAGTATTCGTTTGTAGTGTAACATAACAAAGAGCCTGCACATTAGAAAGACTGTTTACTTCATGAGAATCAAGATAATTCTGGTATCTGTTCAAGAGCTTGGAATGTTCCCAGGGTTGCCATCTTAATTCATTGGGCAGATTGTCTGTCTGTCTGTCTGTCTGTCTGTCTGTCTGTCTGTCTGTCAGTCATTCACGCAGCAATTTGAGAAAGTGTTAGAAATAGTTTAGAGATGCATGGTGCTTCTGGAAGTTCATGACACTGCCAGGTAAAAGACATGGTGCGCTTATTCTATTTTTGCTACCCTAATAAAATTTCCATTTCCAAATTTCCAGCGGGAAAACACCGGACTGTTACAAACAGAAGACCACGTCTGGACTCCCTGTGATATTAATGTGAATAACCCTGGGTGATTTCAGAATAGAAGCCTCATCTAGAAGGTAAAAAAGGTACCCCAAAAAAAGGTAAGCCAAAAGTCTTGTTTGGAAGTTCTCCCAGCCCTCCATAATAAGTTTGAGGGCACAGAGGTACAAAAGTAAAGTCTTCTGCATACTGGTATATGGAAAGGAGAAGAAACAACAAGCGTCAGATGACCAGGAAAAAAGCTGTTCAGTTGGTAAGTCAAGTCAGCAGCTGTGAATCTCTGCCTACTTAAAAGCTCTTCTAGCTTCTCATTTTTTTTCCACATGAAGAACATAAATCAAAACACACACACTTCATTTAAATAGTTTCTCCTTCTCTTTTAATCACTCTTATGTTTGGTTTCATAAAATTTGCACATTCCTTTAAGCTGCTTAACCAGACATGTCTTTTTTTCCCCTGTGATTTATTTCCAAACTTGAAACCTTTCTGCTTAATAAATAAAAACTTACTCCTGTCCAAAAATTTTAATTGTTGTTTATGAGTCATTGATTCAGTCACCGATTTGTCTTTTTATTTCTTCTTCTATTTTCTGATTGTGGAAACAATTTTATTTGTAATATCATTCTGCAAATAGCTTAAATACCTCCTATATGAAAAACATATATATTAAGGGGACTGTATTACCCTGCAAGGATTTAAATTCTGCAAGGATGTGTATGTGTGAATGTTTACAATTTCTTTATCCGATGACACAGTGTTTTATCTCCATATTTTATACTCATTGCTTTAAAATTACTATTTTATAGGTCATAATGAGGTACACTTCAGTTCTTTTTTTCCCCATTCTTTATTTATCAAAAAGGAATAAAATATAATAAAAAATAGTATAATATTCTAATGACATTTTTCCATTGCAAACTGTATACATTCCTCTTGACAGTTTTGTATTAATTCTTCCCAATTTCAGATATATTTACAATGCGAATTACATATACAGTGCAATAATTACTAACTTTTCAGTAGCTAACTTTTACCGCTTTACCCTTTCTCTGACCTTTCTTTACACGCTCTATATTTACACCTTTACTCTAGAAATTTCTTACATATTTACTTCTCCAAGTTGGTACACTTTTCCCTTAATATTTAATTGTCTGTCCATTTATATATTTTTTTTCTACTTTAGCTTCTCCATTCTTAGATTCACAAAATTAATGTGATTACAACTTCTGGATTTTCCCTATTACTCTCTCTTCAATTTGATATACATATTTTATACCTTATTTTCAAATTTTACTTTCCATCTGCCCGAAATGAACTTAGTTACTGGTTCCCAATCCTTCTCTATTTCTTTGATTGATTTACCTTTTACATAATGAGAAAATATATCGGAATCTTTGTATTCTAGAACTTTCAAATACCATTGATCTAAATCAGGTATTTCCGGACTCTTCCACATTTTTGCAAAAACTATCCTTGCCGCTGTTACCAAGTTCAACAGTACTCTGCTATTTTTCTTAGTAAAATTTTTTGCAAATGAAAATGTCATGTTTAAAAGAAAAAACTCCGGTATCATTGGGAATGTTACACCAAACATTTCTCTTATACTTTCATATATTTTCTTCCAATATGCTTTGACTTTTTCACAAGTCCACCATAAATGATAATAGGATCCCACTAATTAGGTACACTTCAGTTCTTAATTCCACAGTTGTATCTTTCATCTCAGCCACTGTCTAGAGGCACCGGGGCAAAGGATGCCAAAAGAGAGGGTCATCTCTCCTTCTCATAGGCCATTTTCACGTGAGAGGGGAGGAGTGGTTCACTGCGTGTCTAGAGTGGTGTTTTTGTACTCTGATTCGGAAACTGCATTCAGAAATTCAGAAACTGTGCTGTCTGCACCCCCCATTTACCTCTTAAAACTGCAGAGAACAGCGGTTACTGCATCCACAACAGCAAGTCCCTGGCCGCTCCCATTCCCCTTCCTCACCCCACCCCGTCATCGCTGATTAGTCTGTTTTTTTTTTTGTTTTTTTTTTTAAAAACATTTTTAACACATTTCTGTGTTGCTGCGTCTGTGTGTAGGGATGTATGTTCGTTGATACGTGGAAAAAAACATGTTTTAACGGTCCATTAGCAGATCCACTCTCTTCCCACTGTCTGTTAAACGCACGAAGACAAGAATGATGGCAGCCTGTCCTTTGATGGGCGGAGAGAGATAGTGACGGAAATGATGGAAGGGACAGCCTGGGAACACCCACAGCTGGCCACTTCTGTGATGTGAATCGAGGCTACGCTTCTGCATGTAGACGAAAACCAAAGCAGAACTGGTTTGGGAGATTTACATCGGAGTTTTTCTGGTTTTCACATACAGCGGTTTCACATTGCAGTGAACCACTGTGAACCATTCTAGGAGCTGAAAATGTGCAGAACCATGAGGAAAATTACGAAGCTAAAACGGATCAACGTGCAGATGAGAGGGTAAGAATTCGATGCTGCTACGAAGTATCAGCCTCATGCAGAAATGACCCTAGTCTCCCCCTCCTAGTTGCCACTAGCAGAGAAATAGCAGCAGCTGGGGAAAAAGGAAGGCTAGATGTGTGAGGTTTGGGGCATGAACAGGTACAAATGAGAATTCTTCTCTTCCCATTAAAATCTGAACCAAAGAAGAACCTGGGAATCATAATGTTTGTCTCCTATTTGAAGAAGGAATGATGAACCCCTGAGGCTCCTTTTTTTGAGAGAGGACACACCACTGTTCATGGCATCTCTAGTTAACAAAGAGAAAATCTATATGTACTATGAATCATATGATAAAAAAGTGGTGTCATGATGTAAAGGAGGCACTGTACTTTGTAGTATATGCCAGACAGTTCTCAAATGCTTCTACAAACTATGATTAAAATCATCTCCTTTTCTAATCTCTGTGTTATACATCTAATACCAACAGTTACTAAAATCATCATGATACTCAACCAATCTGGACCAAGTATCTGTGTTATCTCCATCCTAATATCCACTCCTTTTCCAGTCTTCCCTAAACCGTACCCACCTATCCATATCTCTCTGTTCCATTTGAATGTTCAGTTTCTGTTCAAAATGAACATGGCAGTAACCTTTAATTTTGCTTCTCCAGAAGCAAAGGACTCTTTCCACAGGCTTGGTTTGTTCATATAATTTTCATAATTTTAATCAAATGGGTTCCTGTTCTTGTAATATCTACATGCCCCGTAGTTACTTATTTAATTACTTTCTTTTCTTTTAATGAAGGTGTTGAAACTTCTAACATATAATATGAGGCATTTCCCTGCTATTTCCTTTACAGTTTTATTGTATTGACATCTTCCGTAACAATAATGAAAAGAAACAAACAACAAATCTCAGATTAACTACTTTTAGAAAACAAGCTTGTTTATTAACCTCTTAATTCAATGCAACAGTCAGTCTCCCCCAACCTATTTTAATTTTTTTTTTTAATTTTAGCTTGGGATGAGAGCTACAGTGAGAAGGCACCTGTATTTAAAGAAGGTACTTCTATTAAAGTCTTCATGAAAGCTACTGATATGGAATACCTTGTCTTTACATTCTTGGTGTATAAACTGTATCTGATGACCTTTCATACTAGACAATTATAGCAATATGCTTCTATTTTAATTGCCATGCTGTCACTCCATGGCATCCCGAGATTTCCAGTTTAGGGATGGATATTCAGATATCTTAGCTACAGAGTTCCTCTGACCAAACTACAAACTGTAGGACTCCATAGTGTGCAGCCACTGCAGTTAAACTCTAAGGCAAAACTATCATGGTGCTTTCTGGGGCTGAGAGTATGTGACATGCCCAAGGCCAAGTGGAGTTTCCATGGCCAAGTGGAGAATTGAACCCTGGCCACCAGGATTATAGTCCAGTGCTCAAACCATTACACCACTTTGGCTCTACCCAATACACTACTGTGAATGCAGTGGAATAGTTTCAATTGTTCCCTTTTAGTCTTTTTATTTATATTCCTTCCCTGTTGGTCTGACGGTACCACGGTTGTTTTAACACTGATGAATGATGTTAATTTTAAATTAAAGTTTTCAAGAATCTTTTCAACAAAAGCTTCTATCATCTGTCATCCATCCATCCACCCATCCATCTATCCACGCATCTCAGGAGGAAATCCTGGGATCCAAAACAAGGTCTGAAATACAATTTCTGTAAATCTTGACTTTAAGGAGTTTTAGGAGAGGCGCACAGGACATAGATCCACTCACCACAATGCTAAAACTGGTTTAATAATTACAATGTTTCCTGGCTGCAACACAGGGCGATCTCTGAAAAGATTCTCAGTACCTTCATTTAATCACAATTCCCAGGATTCTTTAGAATTATCCATTCTACTGCAGCATTGCCCTAGCAAAAAGGACAGATGTGCTGAGTGGAGACAACACAACTTTAACTACAAGATTGTTCCCAGCTTTCTCTCTCATCTTGCATTCATCATAGCCCAATCACTCTCACATCTGCAGAATAATGTCCCTTACATTCTAGGATGTACTCTTTGTGCTCAACAACAATTGGTCAATAACAATAATACTTGGTCTCTTTCCCTCTATACAATTACAGAATTCTGATTGCACTTCAACTGCTATGACTGCATCCAACAGAATCCTGGGATTTATAGTTTGGTGAGCCCTCTGCAAGATAATTCTAAATACCTCATGGTATCACAAATCCTAGGATTCCATAAGATGTAGGATGGCAGTTAAAGTGGGATCAAAGTGCTATAACCATGTAGTGTGAACAAGGGGAATAAGAGTAAGTTCTAATAGACCCTCATAATGCATGTTTAGAAGTGCTTCCAAATGAAGCACAAAAGTTTCTGCCACAAGGAGATCCTCTGCCCCCCCTCCAGAGCAGATGTAGCTTGCTGACTTTCCCCATCAGTCCACAAGTGATTCCTGAAGTTTTCCTCTACCAGTGTTTTGAAGTTGAGAGGCTCTCTAAAACATGTCCACCTGTTGGATGGAACCGAGTTCTGGTATGCAACCTGAATGCTGGTGCATGGAATCGAACTGTATCACAACTGGGGGAAATTGTAGCAATGGGGCTCCCTCCTGAGTGAACATGTTGAAAATTCAACAAAGCAGTGCTGTCTTTGACAGGAAAATATCCAGATTGCTGAGCAGTCCACCTACTCCACCACTTGGCTTTGACCCTCCTCCCTGCCTGCCTCATCTTTTCCTTGACCCCACCCATTGTGCTGCAGTGCCTCCCAAGACCTTTCCCAAACTAGAATTTGGCCCCTAGACAAAAGGAGCACGTCCTTACCCCTGCAATAACAGCTAGATATTATGCATCATACAGAGAGGGTTCCCCTGTAGACAACAAATAAGGTAAATGTTTGTTTTCTGCACAGGAGGTTAGAACAGCATTGCCAGAGCTGACTCTGGCAGGGTAATTTATGAACTAGCAGGATGCTAGGGACCACTGTGGCATGGCTGCTCTCACATTATGCATCAAGGAAGTGGATCATAGAGGTGGAGCTGGTGATGTGGTTGCTTCCCTTGCCAGTGTTACTATGTAAAGTATGAATTGACCCTTCATGGAATAACCTGAAAAAGGAAATGGGCCATTTCTTTCTGCCTCAGAATAAAATCTTAAAATGTTGATGTTATGGGTTCTTTTGAGTGCTTACAGCCATAGTTCTCCCATACTAACAGTTTACTCTTCACTGCCTGTGGAGCAAAGGTTAATTTGCAAATGAAGCAATCTTGCAGCTAGAATAAGAATAAATCAAGTTTTCCAAATCAGAGGCTGTCAGAAAGAGAATATCAACACCAGACTCCCTCTTTGTTTTTGTTTTAAATCCTGTTATGTTCCAGCTAGATAGAACACAACAATTAGGGAGAAACCACGTTAAAATGGAAATTGAGAGGTTTTTGAGCGTTGCCTCAGGATAATTTCAGAGTGAGGTAGACTTTGTCATTTGACAGTGACAGGAAAAGAGTGATGGGATTGTGGGTCTTTAGGATTACGTGCTTTGGCTCTACCCACACGCCTACATACTTCCTATCTGTTGTGTTTTGACTTGAAACTTCCTGGAATGGTTTGTTCAAACAAAGGATGTCTTCACAATGTAACATTATGGGCAAGAACAGCTAAATGTTGAAGGATGTGTATGTGGCTTGATTTCCATACTCTGGTACCAATAATGTAGCTGCTATGGATCATCCTGCCATTTGCAGTGATTATGACTATTCACTGTTTAGAAGTATCTTTACATTCAAGTAGGTGTGGATGCCAATTTCTTTGGTTGTCTGTGAATCAGTCTTTGATTCTGAGAATCAAAAATTTTGTGAATGGTGTGCTTTTCTTACTTCATATATTTCAGCAGATTTTGAATTAAGGTGGCAAAATATATCCACAAAGAGGAAACTGGCTTTGTCTCACACTCCCATTTCAAAGTAAAAAACAACAGAAGGCATTGTCAAAAAATTGCTAAGTAAAAGTGGTGAAGAGCCAGCATGGAGTAGTGGTTTGATCACTGCATGACAATTCTGGAGACCAGAGTTCAAATCCCTGCTTGGCTGTGAAAAACCACTGGGTGACCTTAGGCAAGTCACAGTCTCCCATCTTTACAGAATGGCAAAGACAAACTCTCTCTAAACAAATCTTGCCAAGAAAATCCCGTGATAGGTTCACCATAGTGTTGCCATAAGTCAGAAACAACTTGGAGGCACACAGCAACAAAACTAGTAAGCAATAAAGGCAGATAATTACAACTGATCATGCCAACTTTAGGTACTCTAGAGAGCTACCAGCCATGGATAAAATGTCATATAAATAATGGATTGTCTGAGTCTCAAGAACAACTGGAAAATACTGTTCATTTATTTATCCTTTGGCAAACAATTAACTTTGTGATACTGAAATCACAGATAAGGAAGATATTTTTGCCATTCTTACAGGCTGATGTTATTTGTCATTGTAAAAAGTACTGAAGGATTAAAAAAAAAGTTGTCATAAGTAAATCAAGATTTGTGGCATATGCCTGAAACATTTCTTACTGAAAAATATATATTCATATTTGAGATGTTACAATAAGTCTTAAAGGCTGGGGGTTTTTAAATTGAAAGTCATCATTTTTTACAGGTTGAGGAGGATGAAGAGTTAATCCAAATCTTTCTGTACTTGGTGTTCCATTTGTTAATGTCTCAAGCACAGGAGTACAGCTTTGTCTGATAAAATTCATTCAGGACAATGAGAACCAATCTGTATAGCTCTTCTCTGACTTCTGTTTCTAGGGCACTCACTGTAATGAAGGGCAATTGAAAAAAGTCTTATCTGTCTGTCTCTCCCTTCTTCCATCTCTTTTTATATTATTATAGACGGCTTTAAAAGGAGATGAGATTGGTTCAAGGAAGAAAAGTCTACAATGGTTACTTGTCATGACCAGATTCAGAGGCAGGGTAGTGCCAATTACGTACCCTCCAAATGTCTTGATTTGGCAAGGACAGTCCCAGTTAACCCTCTCTCATCCCACTGTTCCACCTGTTTTTAAAATTAACCAGGTTCTCTCTTTATCCTCAACTTACTTAAATTGCTGCAAACTGAGTTCAAAGTGCCAGAGTATTTTGCTCTCAATTAAATCTGTAGGGGGAGGGGAGAGAGTGATGGAATCCTATTCTTCCCAGTAGGTTCAGGAAAAAGCAAACTGCTGGCTTGTGTGTTCTTCATTAATAGTATTTGCCATCCTGACCACACTCTGATGTTGCTTAGCCAGACGTGTCCTAGTTTTCATCTGTGGAATGTGGAGAGTATGCAACTAGTGCCAACTAAATTGGGATCTGCCCTGTTTGTGAGATATACAAAGGTAGCTCTTTGATTAGGGTTGGAAGCAGAATGCTGGACTTAACGGGCTGTTGATTTCATTCAACAGTAGTCTTCTTAGACTGTGTAGGGTGGGTGGAGGGAATAGTATGGCCTTCCAGAGCTTGTTCTCATGTCCTTCCCAATGGTCATGCTATTTAAGGCTGCTGGGAGTTGCACTCCAACATTTGGAGGGCTGCATGATTCCCACATTTATCAAACACACACACACATCTAAGAGAAAGGATGGTGTTTTTATTGTTGTGTCTCTTCGAGTTGTTTCTGACCTATGATGACCTAAAGCAAACTTATTACAGCGTTTTCTTGGCATGATTTCTTCAGAAGGAATTTACCTTTGCCGTCCTTTGAGACTAAGAGAACATGGCTTGCCAAAAGTCAGCCAGTGGGTTGGTTCAAGGAGTGGATTTGAACTCTTGTCTGCTGAATCATAGTCCAACATTCAATCTACTATATCACGCTGGCTCGCAAGAGAAAAAAAATGCTAGTTTTAATTTCTTGGCTTTCTTGTTTTCTGTTTCATGTAAGTGTTTATAGTGTCTCCTGAAAGACCAATAAAGCAAACAGCCAAGATAACGAAAACAGCAATGTGAGCAAGAAGGATAGTTCTTCCCCTTTAGTATACTTCCTACTCCTGTTTGTAGTGGTTGGAGTGGAGCTTTGGCTTGATTATTTTGAGCCAGGGAGTAGTGAACTATGGCCATTTCTGCACTATTATTATTCCACTTTCAATATCCTATGGAATCCTGGGGTTTGCAGTTTGGGGAGGGACCTCAAAGGCTCCTCTCCAAACTGCAAACCCCAGGATTCCATTGGATGCTGAAAGTGGAATAATAGCACTAAACCAGTCTAATGCAGAAATGGCCTATGTGGCAGTACCAGATGCTGCCGCCTTACCGAAACTGGATAGACAATGAATATGATCAGTGGAGAGATGGGAACCACAGGCAGCCTCACATTGGACACTCAGCCTTATTCATTGGTGCAAGACATACAAGAAACTGACTGATCATGGTTTCTTTAAAATAGTGCCATGTGTATTTGTGTAGCACCAATGAGCAATGTAGGCATTGGATTTGTACCATAAAACATAAGATGAATGCAGACACCCACACAGAAAAAAGCAGACTGCTGCATGTGAATACACTGATCTCATCAAGAAGATCTACGGATGGCAGCCTGTTTCTGGGTCTGAATCCGCCTTCTTAAATTGGGAAAAACTGTGCATTTAAAACTGTCAGTTTTAAAATATTGACAATATTCATGTGTATCTGGGTCATCACTTCCAACAAGTTTGTTTTTGCTGGACTGTTGTCCAGAACCACTGTAATTGACAAAACCACACTGGGTATAGATGAAGACTAAGTTCTGTCCTGTTCTTGTTTGTTTTACAGAACTAGATGAGAATAAACGTACATCCTGAAGAAGGAAAAATCCAACTGTGAGAGAATCTTTAAAAAGTATGTTTAAAAACTGAACTCTTTCACCCTGAATGGAAATAAATGAATGAATGAATAAATAAGTACCCCCTGGTCTTATACAGTATATGACTTCTGATGAATAATTGAAGGCATATATTAGTTAAAATTAGCAGCCTTTAACATAAGCAGCTAAGTATTTCACTAGCTGTTTAGCTAGTTATAAAAATAAGTTTTAAAAGAGAGTAAAGAGGTTATGCTGATTCTGGAGAAATGTGGAAAACCTTTTAATTTGTTTATTAACTAGTTAATTCCTGTGTCTACATATTATCACCATATAGAACAGGGATGGGAAAAATGTGACCCTCTAGATGTTCTCAGTGCTGTTCCCATCATTGGCTATGCTGATGAAGTTGCAGTCCAACAAATCTGAAGTGACATGTTTCCCATCTCTGGTGATAAAAGAACTAAACAGGTACTTCTGGGGTTTAATGAAACAAAACTGGTATCACAAACAATAATTAATTCCAGTTACAGGTCAACACAACTTGTGACAACTTCCCCCCAAACTGAACTCAAGCTATAAAGTGCTAGGAGAGGGATTTTCAAAGTAGAGATCCTGCTATTAGCATCTTGGATTACCTGTGCCATCAGTCTTCTATTCTTGCTACATTCCTGCTTGACTGTTAAAGCAGATGTGGCAAACACAAAGACCTCCAGATGTTGTTGGGATGCAGTGCCCAGAACTCACCATTGAATATGGTGGTTAGGGATGTTGGGAGTGGCAGTCCAACAACATTTAAAGGACTATACAGTCCTTTATAAGCATGCATGGCAGCATAGCTTATAGTCACATCTCCCCCTGCTTACTGCTCTGAACTGAGATATGTGTATGTGCACCTGTCTATGTACATGCATGCATAGGGTTCAGTCATTTGTCATTCCTTCATGAGATTCCAATCTGGATTACCTCTCCTGCAACATCTGCCATTTGCATTGCCAAAAAAGAATCTGTTGAAAGTACTAGCTCTTTATTAGCTTCCCAATCCAGCCTCAGCACTTCAATGCTTACTTTTGAATAAGAAAAAGAAATACAGCTCCCAGTCCTAGCTGATATTGAAGGAAGAGTTGTAGAATTCTTTAGACTGGCTCAAGGATGGGGAACCTGAAGTTCTTCAGATAGTATTGATCAACAGCCTCCATAGTATCTAAGTATTGGCCATGCTAGCTGCGGCTGAATATTGGTGAAGCCCAGCAACATCTGGACAACCACAGGTTCCCCACCTGTGGATTAGAGAAATCAACATTAAAACTAAATTTACAGAAAGAGCAGTGAGAGTGGGTAGACTTAACCTAATGGTGACTCTTCTGGAAAAATTAGTTACCTCAGATTGTTAGTAGGAACTCAGTAGGAGCCACATCTTCTGTCTGCTCACTTTCTGGAAAGAATGTTGTCTTCTTAGGTCTAGACAGTCATAATATCTTACTCCTTTAGACATACTGGGAGTTATAACCAGACTGAAAGATTATTTCCAGGGGATGTGGTATATTGAGTCATTGCCAGTGATGTTTAACTCAGACTTTACATTTGCCAGCCTTAATTTCTTATTGGGATATAAAATCTGAATTGGCTAGAATGTACTATTTGATTTATTAATGGATCCCCATGCCACCCCCATTTCCTGCTGTGTAGAAATGGCATCCACATCTCTTCTAGTACAAACTGAAAGGTGCTCTTTGGACCAAATTACATATCATGGCAAAGAGTCATGACTGGATATCCTGACAGCCTGTTTTATAGTAAAGGCAATTTTGTGGACATAGAAGGGTAATTGGATTAGGCTAGGGTGCAGGGAGCCAATTTAGGATTGGCTCCTACCATCACCAGTCACCTCTCTCATGAAGGTACCATTAGCAGGTGGAGAAGGACATACAAACATTCATTCTTGTACTACTAGTTTTCTCCTCTGCAGTTCTAAATTTCCTCCAGTTCCATTATTTTCCACCCTGCTCAGGTCAACTTCTACCTTATCTATTGTTGTGTGCCTTCAAGTCATTTCTGGCTTACGGTGACCCTAAGGTGAACCTATCATGAGGTTTTCTTGGCAAGATTTCTTCAGAAGGGATTTACCATTGCCTTCCTCTGAGGCTAAGGGAATGCAACTTGCTCAAAGGCACCCAGTGGGTTTCCATGAACAAGTGGGGATTCAGACCCTAGTCTCCAGAGTCATAGTCTAACACTCAAACAACTATACCACATTGGCTCTCTTTCTATTATATAGCCAAACACCCTGAAAGCATGGGTTATTCAAATTCAGAGGGCAGTTGTACACTCAAAGGAGCACCAGACTGTTACTAATTCAAGAAAACAACAAGAAACCCAGAGACTGGCCAGAGCATATTCGTCTAGAATGACATGGTATTTTCCAAAAAAAGTGTTTTAAAACATTAAAAAATAAATGACAATTTACTGTGGGCATAAGCAATGAGGACTGTAGCAGCTGTTTTGAGAAATATCCAGTATATATAGCCAGTCTTCTTCATTTGCTGGGCCCCCTAGAAAACTGGAAAACCTGCAAATATCTAAATGTATGTGTGTCCATGAGAAGGGGACCAAAGCATGGTGAACAGAGTAGATACCTGGGGTCCAAACCAGGTCATGGAAAGGAGACGAAAGGGGTGGGTTGGCGTGGTGGCCCTATACTTCCTCTCTCTCTCCCATCTCCTCCTTTGGAAGTGGGGGTTATTGGGAGAGGGTACATGGTGTTAAGAAATCGGGGACCCAGCCACCTTCAGCTCGCCAGGCAGCAGATGGTGGAGGAGAAGGAGGAGGACCACAGGTGGGCTTTTAAAGGATTGCAGGGCCTGATCAAAGTGGCCAAGAAGGAAGGTTCTCCTGGAAATGAAATGCTTGATGGGGGGGAGGGGGGCAGGAAATATTCACAATTAATCAAATATGTGAAAGTTAAACCCACAATTGTAGAGGGCCGACTATGTTATACAAAGAGAGCTGGCATGGTGTAGTGGTTTGAATGTTGGACTAGGACTCTGTTGGGGATGATAGGAGTTTCAGCCCCATGGAAACGCAGCGGAAAAACCAGAGTTCAGCGAGCCAACAGCAGCAGCCTTGTTCCCCAGTAAGGATACTCACACACAGAGGAGTTTCTTCCAAAACAGGAGGCACTTTATCTTGCAGCAAAGTTCCGTTATATACAAAACATAGGACAGACGGACAAAAGCTTGCACCAAGCACCAGGTTTGGTCAACAGACAAATACATACTGGCGTTGCTTTGTTATATACATATCTACAACCAATCAGGTAGAGGTTTGCACACCTCCCTCTACCATCCGCACACGACCCCCGTTTCTTATGCAACCTTGCAATTACCCACAGCTGGGGCACGATGCAACATCTTTGCAGTGGGCTGATCATTTTCCCAGGGTTCCCTGCCTGGAATCCCTGACAGACTCTGGGAAACCAGGGTTCAAATTCCCAATTAGCTACGGAAACCTACAGGCTGAGGTTAGGCAAGTCACATTCAGCCTAAGAGGAAAGAAATGGCAAACCACTGAATAAATCTTGCCAAGAAAAACATAGGAGACAGTTGCCATAAGCTGGATGGAGTCAACCTGAAGGCACACAACAACAAACTATACGAGGTATATTTTTCCTGAATATGTTTGTTCACATGCCAAAATACAACTGTCTAGGCCTAAACGGTTACGTTTTATTAACAATGCATTGGGAATAAAAAGTGAGTTTCCAACATTTTGTATTATAACATACTGTTAGACATTTCACAGATGAAAACTGGGACGTTTATAGCCAAGCAACATCAGACGATGTTCAAGATGGCAAAACTTACTCATGAGGAAAAATACACAAGCTAGGAAGCAATACAGCCATTTGTTTTTGCCTGAGCCTAGTGGGAATGTCATCTTTGCTTCCCCCACTGGATTAATTAACTGCAAACAACTTTTGCATTTTGAACTCAGTTTGCTGCAACTAAAGTACGCTGGGGACAAAAAAGAAAGTGGAAACAAAGCTGAGGACACAGAAAGAGAAGCTGGAACATTTCAAAAGCAGTTGAAAAGTGGGACCAGAGAGGGTAAAACAGGACTGTCCCTGCTAAATCAGGACAATTCAAGGATATGATACATAAACCTATTGGGAAATATGCAAATACAGATTTAACCTGCAACAAAAATGTTGACATTAGTCCATAAGGGTGCTCCTGCTTGGAGTGTGGCAACTGACACCCTCATTCAGGATACCATATGCTGTAAAGGGCTCAAGAGCAGATCATGTCTCCCTTCTACTTTTCCCTTTCGCCGTTCTCTATTTCACTTTTCCAGATAACACTTGGCCTATTATAGTTTCTAGAAGCCAGTAGTGTTTTGATTTCTTTTTGCTCCCTTTTAGATTTTTAAAATGTTTTTATTAATCATGCCCATCTTGGGGCACATCAAGACCTAAGACCGTTTGCTACCTGGGCAAAGAACAAGATAATGTTCCTCCCACTATACAAAGCTGATTGGCATGGTAGTTGAATCCTTTTGTAACCCTGGCAATGGAAGAACCTACTTTTGATAGCAGACAGCTAACTGAGGGGTGCAGAGCAAGCCATAAAGCCCGTGGTTCTCTCCTCCAACCTCTTGCTGTTGCTTCCCAGAGTTTGCTTCCTGATATGACCATTTAATCTTCCTAAAGAGAGGGCTGGCCATTGGTTCATGAAAATATAGTTAAACTTCCTTCTTTCTTGGTTGTAGCCCCATTTTGTGTTCCAGTCCTGCTGATACTCCACAATCCACATTTGTTGTTTCAGGGATTGATGGGAAGATTTTATTTTATGTGTCTCAGAACATTAGGAAATCGACTTTATCCTCCCTGTGCATTGCTTTGTTCTCTCATACATCCACGAAAGCTTCCAGTCTCTTACACAGAGCATCTTGCTTTTTTTGAGAAGTGATTTTATACAGATAGATGCTCTTTCTTTCTTTCTTTTTTTTTAAAGGACGTAAAGGGTTATCTGCATGTATTCTGGAAGAATACATCTACTTCCCTCAACCTAGCTGCAATATGGAGATGTTGTAGATGCCCAAAGGATTATTTTCTAAACTGAGATGTGTGCGTATGTGACTTCAGTTCATATGTTGCCTTCTGGCAACCCCATGAATTTCATAGGCTTCTCTGAGGCAAGTAATTCTCAGAGATGGTTTGCCATGATCTTCCTCTAAAATTAGCTTACAGCACCTGGTATTCCTTGATGGTCCTCCATCCAAATACTAGTCAGGCCTGACCTTGTTTAGCTTCCAAGATCAAGTGGGATCTGATGCCATCCTTAAACAGGAAATTATTGTTGTCAGGTTCATTGGAGAGTTTCCTGAAAAAGGAGGTGTTGAATGTTTGTTCTAATTAGTAACGGTACAGGAAAACATTTCTGAAATATCTGTTTCCCTGAAGAAGCTATCATGAAGTCCACAGATTTCTTAAAACCGATCTGTAATCCAACTGCTTTAAGTAAAAGTCAATCGCATAAAAAACTATCATCATCAAACTTTTTCCAACATTATCACATTGTTATTTCAGAGACTGATTTCAGATCTGAAATAGGATTACTAATTCCCTGTTTTCCATATGCTTTGTTGTTGTTTTTTCTACAGACACATCATCTCCTTTATAGACCTAGAGGAAGAGAACAGTCAAGAATAAGCCAACCAGACAGGCTGCCTCCTACACTGATGTCTAAAGGCAAACTTCATCCGACCCTCCAGCCATGAGGTAACACTACCCGGTTTGGCACCTAATGTATTTAGACATGCAGGACAGTTGCATGATTTTGAAATATATGTTTCCCTTATTGATATATGAGGTGTGTCTATGATCTTTTATTTATGCAAAAAGCATGCAGGGGAAGAAAATGAAACTCAGAGTCTTCATTTTGCCTTGCCACCACTGTGCTGCTTTAAAGCAGGTTCCCCCTAGTTCAGTGTCAGTATTTGAATGAACAAGGCTCAGAGAAAATTCTTTAAAGTATCAAAGAAGAGAAGGATGAAGGGGTATGTATATGTGTCCTTTCAGATCCATGCTTCTATTTATATAAGAAGGAAAGACCAAATTAGGCAGCTGCCTCAGGTGGCAACTGTTAGATTTATACGGACAAGGCAGCAGCCGCAACCCCACCACTTTCTTCCTTTGCTACAGGGTGGAACAATGTATACTAAGTTACTTGTCCTGACCCCCACCCCAACTAGCTTACTGCAGGGTCACTAGTGTTAAAGACAGATTGAACAGCCAGTTGGGTGTGTCATCTTGTTCTTTGCCTCAGGCAGCAAATACACTTCAACATTAATTCCTCTCCATTACATGTAACAGGTTTTTTTTAAGTACTTCATTGTTATCACTTGTTAACATGTTAGGAAATCAATTTATGTCCAATATTTTTTGTGTTACTTCTTGCATTGTCTGTTGCTGCTTTTGTTATTGCACATTATTTCTAAAAATAAAAAGAAGCAGCAGGATTGGTAAGAGTGGCATAAAACTTTTAAAAAAATCCAGTGAAAATGTCCATTAACATTAACTTGTAAAAGTAATTAGAAAACATTACTTGCAATACCAATGGAATATTCTGAAATACAATTTGTTATGTGTTTGTTTCCAAACCTTCATATTTTGTTTTGGGTAAATATGGTTATTGTAACTTATTACTTCTGAAATCTGAGCAAAATGTATTAGGGCCTGCCTATGGACTGTCCTATTTCCTCTTTATTTGCGAACTGAGCAACTGAGCTTCATTTTACGTAACTTGATTATATATCTTACATGTTTGCTTTCTCTAGCCCTATTCAGGTGTCCAGCAGGGGAGTTACCCTGAACATGTAAGAATGGAGACCAGGCTAACTCCTCGTTCTCCATTACTGCTCTTTTCTCAATGGGTATAGTTCAGGGAGGAAAACTTCCTGCCTTCATGGAACCTCTCTCTGTGTTTGGAAACCCTTGTTACTCAGGTTTTCTTTTTCAGACTATCATTTTCCATGTGAAAAGAGCAATAGCTGAGCGACTGAAGCTAGCCTGCTCCCTTGGCTCATATAGTCAAATTGTTCCTATCCTTAATGCCCGAATAGGGTTTTTGGTATTCTAGTGTCTTTATAGGGGACACACATCTTAACCTAAGTAGCATGAAGCTTCCACCACTTTAACTGAAGAAATAGCATAACAACCTGTTCTTTCAACATCTTTTGCTCTCTCATGTGTGTGTGTGTGTGTGTGTGTGTGTCATTATTAGTGTCCCCACTTGAGAAATAGCTGATTCTTATAAGTTCTCATAAACACGTATGTGGGGATTGCTCCTGAAGATCTCTAAGAGTTACATCTGTTAATGTATTACTTTGGCACAGGCATTAACAAACCTGAGCTGTAAAAATACTGAGAATTTGGAATGTATTTTTCTAAAGGAATACAATTAAATATTTTTATGATTTATTTAATTGTATTCCAAAGGAATACAATTAAATATTTTATGATTTTCCTGAAATATGTGTGGTCTGAGGTTTATCCTAAGCTTGCTTGTTTAGGTAATTCAAGGCCTAATTGCTCGTTTATGATGGTTGAAATCTTATCTTCTGTTTCAGTGCACACACAGCCATCAGTCACACAGCAAATTAGAGAAAGCCAAGTGAAATGATGAAAAGGAGAAATAATACCCACTGAGTTATTGAAATGTCCCTAATTAAACATGGCACTTTGGGACCTAAGCATCATTGTAAGCTTGACCCCGAAATCTGGGATTACAGCATTACTTTCTGTTTGCCTCCCACATGTTATCATGTAATTAGGCTCAAGACTAATCTTCACAAGGACTTTCTATGGGCTCTTGGTGCTGCTCCAAGCACAGACATAATGTAGGCAACTGTCAAAGCTACTAAAATTCCATGGACACTTGATGTGGCCTTAGTGAACATCTTGGACCAGTCTTAAAATAAATTAGTGCATTATTTATTGATTTGATTGTTTTTTAAAACCATTATTAGCATTATAGATCATTAGCATTATAGGTCATTCCACACGACAAAATTATTTAGGAAGCTTCAGAATAAAACATCAATTAAAAGGACACAAAAATGCAATATAAACATCATAAGACAATCTATAGCATTATAACAACAGTGTCTAAAATAAGGGGCAAATTATAAAATAGTGTTGACAATAAACATCAGCTAAATTCTCTCTCTGTTTGTATGTGTGCGCACACCGTCAAGTTGCCTGTTGGATTATAGCGACACCATGAATTTCATAGGATTTTCTTAGGTAAGGAATACTCAGAGGTTGTTTGGCATTTCCTTCCTCTGAAATATAGCCTACAGCCAGTGGTGTATCTAGGGTCAACAGTGCCTAGGGCAAGCATGGAAGTTTTGCCCCTAGGTGCTGCTTCCACCGCACTGCTGCCCCAGGTCAAGGAAGATCCTGGTGGGGACAGGGGGCAGCGGTGGGTGGGGGCATGGCAGCGGGCAGAAGGGTTGCTGCCGCTACCACTGCTGCCTCCACACCAGGCCAGGAAGGACCCCAGTGGGGGCAGTGGGTGGCGGTGGGTGGGAGGGCTGCTGCTGCCACTACTGCCTCTGCATCAGGCCAGGAAGGACCCAACACTGGCAGGGGGGTGGAGGCAGTGGGGGGCAGCAGCGGGCAGCAGCAGGCCAGGCCCAGGTGGGAAGGGGGATTCAGCTTCTTTGCACTCCCTGGCATTGGCACCCAGGGCACATGTCCCACTTGCCCCACCCTAGATACACCTCTGCCTACAGCAGCTGGTATTCTTAGGCCATTTCCACACGGGGTAATAAAAACTGTGCAGTGCGTCCTCCACAGAGGACATCTCCACCTTGGAGTGGACTGGGTCCGGACTACTTAGTGTACATCCGCACCTCAGTCCGCTCCAGAACGACCCCAAGTGGTCCTCCAGCGTGCTTTTGAAAGACCTGATTTTTCCAGTCTTTCAAAAGCATGGAGTGCGCCACTGCGAGCCTGCTTCCTTGTGCAGATTCGCAGGCTCGCACCAATGCGAGCCTGCGATCTGCGGAGGGCGGGCTTTAGGCTGGCGAGCTTCAGCAGTTGGTCGAGACCCACGACGCCGGAGCAGAGCAGATCGACAATCACGCACTGCTCCGGAGCAGCCTGGACCGGACCGGGGAGCCAGAAGATCCGGTAAGTAGCGGCGCGGGGCGATTCCCTTGCCCCGTGCGGAAATGGCCTTAGGTAGGGTCCCATCCAAGTATGAATGAGAGTGACTCTCCTTAGCTTCTAAGATGAGACAGAATCTGGTGCCTTAGATAAAAACATCAGCTAAGCTACAGCTGAATTAAATGCTACCGCAAATAAAGGCCTACAAAAATTTAAAAAATGTTCTTTGCTTGATGCTGAAAGTATTATAGAGTAGGTGGCAAGCAGACCTCTTTGGGCAGGTTATTCCCTAATCATGGTGCCACGGTTTACTGTAGAATGTTGAAACAGTTAGTTGAGATTGTACCATTTATTGCAATACAGTTGGCCCTCCACATTTGGTAAGGTTAAGCGAACAGGACCCCCGCAAAAGTGGAAAAATCACAAGTATCAAAATACGTGTGTGTGTGTGTGTGTGTGTGTCTGTTATAAGGGGGCTGAGGCGCAGTAGGAAGAACAGGCATGCAGGGTCCAAACCAGGTCAGGGAAAGAAGAGGGAAAGAGGGTCAGCCCTATACTCTCTCTTGCCCATTTCCTTCCTTGGGTGTGGGGGGACATTGGGAGAAGGTTTGTGGTGCCCTGGAGGACCAGAGGCAGTTTTTTAAAGGGCTGGATGGTCTCATCAGAGCCACTGACAGGTAAGGTTCCCCCAGAAAAGAAGCCCCTGAAGGTGGGGGGGGGGTGTTGAAGAAACTCGCAAATAATCAAATCCGTGAAAGTCAAACCCACAAATGTGAAGGGCTGACTGTGTATCAACCTTACAGGAACATTTTTCCAAAAATGAATAAATCCATTGCCAAAGTGGATTGAATGGGTGAGATATACTACAATTAATGTCTGAACTTTTATGGATGTTGTCTATTACAAACAAATGCTGACCATCTCCAAAAAAAGTTGTGGATTTCTAAAAATAAATTTAACTATTAATTTCAATATATCTACTCTAAACGTGGATCCAGATTGCTCTTTCCTCACTTTTACAACCATGTTGTTATTGTGTACTTTTTTTTATATCATTTTATTCAAATTTCACATATAAAACAAACATTATTACTGTTAATCTACATGAAATATTTTTGATCTTCCACACTGATCTAGATTTCATTTCCAACATCTCTTAACATAGTTGTATCAATGTACCGCTTTATGCTGATAATGTTACATGATAGTTCTTGCATTTCATTCTCTACATTACAGTTCCATGGTTTACATCAGTAGCCCCCTCATTAGTTATCTTAACCATGAATCACTCATTTTCATTTAACAGTACCCAGCAATTACCCGTTACAATCTGCCATTCCTTTTTGATCTCATCGTCTGTTTTCCCCTTTAGTTTCTGTGAAATTATATCAGCATTTCTATTTTCCATAAATGTTCCCCACCATTGTTGTATTGTAGGTATTTGTTGAGTTTTCCAAAGCTTCGCAAATTCTATCCAGGCTGTTGTTATCATATAAAGAATTATTCACCAATATTTCTTTCCTTCAGTACCATCAAGTACCTTTGCCATATTTAACAAATACAATTCCGGTATCTTGGCAAACTGAACTTTCATTATAGCACAAATTTTATTATGTACATCAGTCCAATATTTCTTAGCTTTGGGACATGACCACCACATATGATACATCCTACCGACCTCTTTCTGACACTTCCAACACAGACCGGTACCTGTATTGTAAATCTTTTTTAATTTGTCTGGTGTCATGTACCATCTATGAAACAGTTTGTAATAGTTCTCTTTCAAATTCTGAGCAACTGTAAATTTTTGTTTCGTTTTCCAACTTTCTTCCTAGAATTCTAACTGAATTGAATGTCCAATATTTTGAACCCATAAGATCATTGCTGACTTGATTGTTTCTTCTTGCCTTTCCTGTTGTATTATTTCTTGATATATATGTGATAATAAATGAGGGGGATTTTCAAACAGCCGTTTAATAATCCCCGTTTTCTCTTTTGATTCTATTCCATATGTCTTTAAGTCCATTCGAAACCTTTCAGTTAACTGTCTGTATGGGAACCAACTTAACGTTATTCCTTCTAGTTCTAATTTTTCTCTTGTTTTGATCCTGAAATTATTTAAGACTGATTTCTCTAATATGTCTTCATATCGCAACCATTTGTCTGTTTCAATCCATCTACCGCAGAAGGCTTCCTGAGGGGACACCCATGTGGGAAGCTGCCTTATGTTTTTAATCTCATATTCATTCCATATCTTCAAAAGTGATTTCCTAATGTAATGATGTGTGAAATCTTTATCAATTATTGCTTTGTCATGAAATATATAGGCATGCCATCCCATCCTCAAGTCCGCATCTTCCAGTACCAGCATTCTCTTATCTTGTAAATCAACCCAGTCTTTTAACCACGTGAAGGCTGCGGCTTTGTAATATAACTGAAAATCTGGAAGTCCCATTCCACCTCTGCTCTTTTGGTCTGTCATAATACTCCACTTTATTCTGGGTTTTTTCCCTTGTCATATAAATTTAGTTAGTTCTCTCTTCCATTGTGTAAAAGGCTTGTTGTTTGTTACAATAGGAAGATTTTGAAACAAGTTCATTTTTGGGAGTACATTCATTTTTATTGCTGCTATCCTCCCCATCATCGATACTCGCATAGAAGTCCAACTTTCCAAATCTTTTGTTATTTCCTTCCATTTTTTTTTCATAATTATTTTGGTATAGCTCATTATTCCTTTTAGCTATCCAGACTCCCAGATACTTTGCCTTTCAGTTAAATCCTATTAATTCTGCTAATTCCTTCTCTTCTCTCTCAGTCATGTTTTTAGTTAACAATACTGTTAAATCCTTGTTCACTCAAAATCCAGAGAATTCACCATATTCTTGAACTATTCATTTTCAAATCTTTAATACTTGGGTAGTCGAAAAACAAAACCAAATCATCAGCAAATGCTTTTAGCTTATATTGATAGTTTCTAATTTGAACTCCTTTTATAGTTTTGTCTTTTCTTATTGCATTGTTAAGTATTTCCATTGTCAAAATAAACAAAAGAGGGGACAAAGGACAACCTTGTTGTGTCCCTCTATGCAATTCGATTGGTTTTGTTTTTTCTCCGTTTATGACCAATCGAGCTTGTTGTTGATTATAAATTGCTTCAATCCATGATACAAATTTGTTTCCAGCCTGCATCTGTTTAATCACCGACTTCATAAATGGCCAGCTGATCATGTCAAAAGCCTTCTCCGCATCAACAAATATCATAGCCATTTTCCATTCATTGTGCCTTTCATAATATTCAATTACATCTAAGACCGTTCTTATGTTATTTCTCAAAGTTCTTTTTGGTAAAAAACCATTCTGGTCTTCATCAATGACCTCTGTCAGCACTTTTTTAAGCCTCGTTGCAAGGATTGAAGCAAAAATCTTATAATCTGTATTCAAAAGTGAAATTGGTCGATAATTCTTTACATCAGTTAAGTCTCTACCCTCTTTCGGAATCAGCACCACATTAGCTTCTTTCCAGGTGTCTGGTATGCCTTCCTTTATTATTTCATTTATTGTACTTTGCAGGGGTACTGAAATCTCATGTTCCAAAACTTTGTAATATTTTGCTGTAACGCCGTCAGGTCCTGGAGATTTATCATTTTCCAAATTCCTGATAGCTTCAGCAATTTCCATCATTGAAATAGACTTATTCAAAGCCAACCTTTGTCCTTCAGTAAATCTCATTTTGTTCAGTTTCTCCAAATATTCTTCCACCTCATGTTGCTTTTTCAATTTGGGAATCTTGCTCATTAACTTCACATAGTATTTATAGAAAGCTTGTTTTATTCCCTCTGTTATTGTGTACTTTTAAGTCATCTCCTGGAATTGTCAGTATTCACAAAGTGGTGTTAAGATTCACCAGGTAGGAGGCATTAACTATAACAGCCATAAAACAGAGAGAAGAAAACAGTAAGGTACCATCTACACAGGAAATGTGATTATGGTGAAGGTAAAGAGCAAAGTAACCATTTCTGTATGTGGATGACTTAAAGAGATTAAGATGTTAATAAGGTCATCTTTTAGAACCTGGTATACTGGATTGTTTTGTGGTGTTTCTCATGGAGAGACATGCTAAAATACGTGCTGACAAATTGCCCTACTTATGACTTTAACTCATCCTGTTTACTTCAGTCGGTGTAGGGAAATCCCCATTTTTCCTTCCTTCAATATTGTTCTGCTGTAGGCACATAGGACTGTGACCCATGAAGCCACATAGAGCCTCCCAGTGCTTGAATTGGCTGAGAATTCTAAATGCCCCTCCCTAAACCACAAACCCCAGGATTACATAGGATGTTGAAAATGGAATAATAGCACTATAACAGTCTCGTGCAGAAATGGCCAATGTTGGCAGTGAAGGGACAGTCACATTAGCCTATTGCAAAAAAAAATCATTGTGGTATTTTAAAAATTAACAATTTTTTTTTATTGAGCATAGCTTTTGCAGTCTCAGTTAATCTTATATATGGAGTATTGTCTCCACTGCAGACTATTCATATACATGCTTGTGATAAAGGGTAAATGGATGACAGTTAATGACATTAGAGGGAATTGAAATGCCAAAAGCACAAACTGTGATCATTACCACTAACATTGGTAAAATTAACATTAACAGTGATCAGCCCCCCCCCCCCCCCCCGTCCCCTGTGCTGAGTTTCACCGCTCTCAGTCCTCTGTTTCAACTTTGACTACCTGGGCTTCAGGACAGGTGTAGTGTAGTGATCAGTAGCAAACAGTGGTTAGTTCGCAACAGACATTTTTGAACTGATCAACACAGGTTTGTGCCTACAAGTTGCCTGTCAGCTTATTGCAACTCCACAAATTTTATAGGGTTTTCTTAGGCAAAGAATATTCAGAGGTGGTTTTGCTTCTGAAACATAGCCTACAGTACTTGGTATTCATTGGTAGTCTCCTATCCTAGTAATAATTGGGGTTGACTCTGCTTAGGCCACTTCTGCACTATGCTGTTATAGTACTATTATTCCACTTCCAACATCCTATGGAATCCTGGGGTCTGCAGTTTAGGGAGGGGCCTTTAGAATTCTCAGCCAGAAAGCTCTTTGGCCTCAGTAAACTACAAACTCCAGAATTCCACAGGGTGTTGAAAGTGGAATAATAGCACTATAACAGTGAAGTGCAGAAATGGCCTTAGCTTCCAGGATCAGACAGGACCTGGTGCTTTTAGGGTATTCAGGTGTTATGTTGTGTGATAAAAAGCTGTTACTACGGCCAATAGCTCTCTCCCAGGGTCTACAATTTATTAATTCACCACATCAAATTGATATCTCCATGTGGCTAATATTAAAAATCATTCCATGTGTCTGACAGGGTCACTGTAAGTGCACGTAGGCAGGAAAGGCTGAAAGGCTGAAGTTAGGAAAATTCCAGTGAAGCCACAATCTGTCACGTAGCCAGGGACCCCTCTAGACATTCTGACCATTAAACAGACAAAAGGGCCCTTCGTACTGGTATGGCAGCTCGGTAGAATCACAGTCAGCCTGCCAAGGGAGGGCAATTTCCACTCTACCTATGCCTTTGTCTCACTCAGGCAAAGTCATTCACATGACACTGAGGAATATTCAGCCGGAGATGTTCACCATTGAGGGCTTTTGATCTAGCCCTCCTTGCTATTGTTCTCCCCGGGAGAGAACTAGGCCTCCAGGTATATTTTTTCTATAAAAACGCCATGTTTTTAGCTGTTTGGGGTTTGCTTACATTTTTCCTCCCGAATTGCTGTCACTTTGCTGAGTGTTCCCCTCAGCCCCCCCCCCTCCCCTGTGCTGAGTTTCACCGCTCTCAATCCTCTGTTTCAACTTTGACTACCCGGGCTTCAGGACAGGTGTAGTATTACCCATACCAAAAAAAAACCCTCCTCTAAAAATCCCTCTATCGCACTCCAACCTTTTATTTCTATAGTTCTCTGTGTGAGTGTGTTGCATACACTGGTTTGGCTGTATTTTAATAAAATCACAATTATTATTTTACATTTGTTTGCTCCTTGACTTGACCTGACCCCGTAGACATTGGGTAAAAGATTCCGCTTCGTTGCCCTGCCTCTCGCATTGCTAGCTTGTGCTCTGGACTAATTTCCCCAACTTATATAATTGAGAGCGCATTTAGGTGTCCCTCTCGGGACCCCCAGAAATCAGGGTAACAAAGCCTTTGTTCTGATTCAGACCACGGGAGATGAAGCTAAATCTCCTGATAAATCCTCACGCAACAAGTTGGATGTGTTTGATGCTCTTTTCTTCAAGGATGGCCAAGGGATGGCCACTTTGAGATAAAACTTGAAATGGTTTTTGGTTTTTAAATATGGCTATTTTTTTCTGTGCGTGTAGGATTGGCATGTTTGTCTTATGTAATACACATTAGGCATTGCTATCATATGATCTTGTCATATATTGATACAAATCCAAAGAACTGCTTGGGCACTTGCAAACATATTCATATGTGATACAACAGTGGATTAAAGCAAAATACACTGGTACAACATATGCTATTAGCAACAAGTCTAGTATATGCAAAGTTTTGGAAAAAATTGGAGTTACCAACAGTGGATGAATTGCTAAGCAGACTGATGAAAATTGTTAAAATTGATAAGCTTGTGCACAGGCTAAAAGACAGAACACAAAATGAATTTTTGTCTGAATGGAAGTGGTTGACTGATTTCTTTAAAAAGAGTGAAGGTGATCTGATGACAATAGGTTTTTGATAATTAAAATTGATATTACTAAATGAGAAGTGTAAAAGTAGATTTAGAAGATGTATCCTGTTTGTTGTCTTAAAATGTTGTTTTTATACAGATGATTATTTTTAGATGATCATTAGTACAATGCAATCTAGAATAAGTTAAGAAGTAATTATGAACATGAGAAATTAAGCAAGTAATTAAAATGATAAGGGAGAAGCAATAATTAATAATTATGGGATAAAATGTATGACTTAATAGCTAGGTGTAAATGTTTAAGCAATATAAACTGTTTGCAACAAGGTCCAGAGCCAATTTTAGTTAAGCTTTGTTAGTGTTTGTTTTAGTTATGTGTAGATGTCTATTAATCTTTGCATGGATGTCTTTTTTGTTGCTGTTTTGTATGTTTGGATTATGCTATTTTTCTTATGCAATACTTTTTAAAAAAAAAATTAAAATGAGTTCATATGTAAGCCAAGGTTGATGATGATGACAGTATTTATCTATATCTCACCTTTTTCCTGGTCTGGAATTCAAGGCAAGTTGCAACAATTAAGAGAAACTTAGTTGAAAAATATACCAAACACAAAAGTTAAAAATATAATTAAATTATTCCAAAACATTAAGAGCAGTTAGAAAATTTAAAAAAACAGACGCGTTAAAAACAGCAATAGATAACATAGATAAACAGTAGAGCACAATTCTGTAAAGCTCAGTCCCCTTGAGCAGTCAGTCTTCAAGGGCCTGCCAATTTTTTTTTTTTAAATCTTCACCTGCCTGAGGAAAGACAGCAAAGAGGTTGCCACTCTAACCATTCCAGAGCCTGGGAGCAGCCACTGAGAAGGCCTTCCCCCATGTTCCCACCAGACAGACTGGTGGAACAAGGAAAAAAAAAGGCTACCTTTGAGGATCTCAAAACATAGGCAGACCCAAAGGTTCCCTGAGATTTGCTTCAGATCACAGCTCTTTAGTTTGTTCTGCAGCAAGAGCTATTCTGATGAGTGTGGGGAGGGATTATTAAGCAGTGCAGCGGGGAAGCTTTCCAATGGTGAGGCACACTAACCTGCTCCCACATAGCTCTTTGGATCTCACAAGCCTAGCTAGACAAACAGGTTTGAAAGGTTGCTTACCTTTCTAAAAAACATGTTCATTAACATTATATTTCACCCTTATTAATTTGTGAGTTCAAAAGGCTTAGTATGTTTCAGTAATTTAGCAAACCTGCCTATGACAACATGGATACACCTGTTTACAGAGTGAGTTTCTGTGGTCCTTCACAACCTAGTTATTTATCTTGACTTGAAGGGAAGCCTTGTCTCAGAAAAACAGTTTTATAAACACAGCAATTCAGGCAGCAGATACAGAACATGCTGTTTCATCTTGTGACTTACATTAAGAAACAGTGGCTTCTGAAAGCCTAGGAAAGGCTGAAATTGAGTGAGTGGGAGTTGTTTGCAGTTGGCTCCCCTCTACTTGTCATTTAGTTATTTTGCGAGATATCTAGGTGATGCAACACATGAAAACAGTTTTGCAGGTTTCATTATAAAATCTTTTTAAATTGCAAAATGGCTATGTCCATTTATGCAATGATTTTAACTTTAGCCTGCTATACTCACCTATAATGATGATTTCTCATGATTTCTTTAGTTTGTACACAACTCCTTTGGCTTCCCTTGAAATTCTTCATATTTTGCTTGAGGTGCAACCTTGGCAGTTGCCTAAAGTTGCACTTTAGTCAAACAGACCAAACTTAGAAGTAAACCTACACACACTCATCGTGAAACAGGATTGTGTGACCTCTGACAATTATGAGAGTAGTTCAGATTGTGGTTTTACGACTCGGAATGTGAAAAACAGGATGGACACCATGTGGTCCGAGCTCTTTCTCTGTCCCAAATTTGGCAGGAGTACAGACATAAGAATCCTAGTGTTATCAGAAAACAGGGAGCATAGTCTAGTGAAGGGGTGTCAAACTCACTTTCATCTTGGGCTGCATCAGCATTATGGTTGCCCTCAAAGGGTATCTGTAAGACTACATAAATGTATCTATTCTTTTATTATATTAAATCATTGCCTCTGCATTCGATTATTATTGGTTTTTAAACTGCCTTCTGTTACCCTGATTCCTGGGGGTCCCGGGAGGGACACCTAAATGCGCTTTCAATTATATAAGTTGGGGAAATTAGCCAAGAGCACAGCCTATCAATACGAGAGGCAGGGTAACGTAGCGACATCTTGAACCCTATGTTTACGGGGTCAGGCCGAGTCAAGGAGCACACAGAAGTTGAAATAATAAAAGTTGTTTTATTAAAACACAATCAAACGGTGTATGCAGCACACTCACACAGATAACTAAGGAAATAAAGGTTGGAGAGCGATAGAGGGATTTTTAGAGGAATTGTTGGTTTGGGTAATATGTCACCTGTCCTGAAGCCCGGTTGGAAGCAGAGAAGCTGGGGAGCGTGGATCTCAGCACGTGGGGCTGAGGGGAAGGCTTGCTGGGCAAAGCGACAGCAAGGCGGGATGGAAGCCAAGAGCAATCCAAGGAAGCGCTCAAAGTCAGGGGTTTTTATAAGGAGAATTGTGACCGCAGGCTAGTTCGGACTTGGGGAAAACAAGGTCAGAATTTGAATGATTGAGTTATAGCCAAATTGTCAATAGGGTAGCCAGTATGCAAACACGGAGTACTTCAGCAGAGTACTTGTATAGCTCGATTGTCAAGCTGCCAGTGCGGGGCAGAGGATCTTTTGAGAGCTGCATGCATACATAATTGAGTACTTGCCTTTGAGGTCTCCTGAAGCTGCGAGTTGGCTATTTCTGGCCTGCCTGTATTGTGTTGGAATATTACAGCGATTATCGGCCGAGCCTGTATGCGTGCTTGTCCGGGGGCCTCGCAAGCACGTGGAGGGGAATGGGTATGTGAGGCCGAATTATTGATATCAAGAGATATCTTTTTATCCCACAAGCTCGGGCTAGCCAGGGCAGTAACACTTCCCTCTGCATCAACTTTTCTTTCCATGGACATTTTGGGGCTATATGATCGTAGTTTACGGTCCTTATTCCTCTGTAAAGTGACATAGAATTGGTCAGTATATCCAAAGTGTGCCACTTTCTGCTCCCCAGACCCTCTCTTTCAGCCATGGAAACCCACTGGGTGAATCTAAGCAAGCCACATTCTCTCAGCCTCAAAAGAAGACAATGGCAAACCCATTATGTACAAATCTTGGCAAGAAAGCCCAATGACAGGTTCACTTTGGGTTCACTCTAAGTCAGAAATAACATGAAGGCACACAGCAGCAACAAAATTTTGTCAGACCCAAGTCCTATTTAACTCACTGTCTTGTTTTCCAAGGTAGCCAGCCAGATTTATCCATTAATGAATAATTAATATTTTAATTACAAGTAGCATAACTATTAAAAATACTTCCCTGCTGCCTTTTGAAGCAAAACTTCCACAATGCAGTTCAGAAAGTAAAAAACAAATACAACAACGAAATATAAAAAAAAAACAGTTAATTAATACAACATAACATTTTAAATACAACATTTAAAACAGCCACAGCAACAAACATTTCATTATACAAGATGAGCACAGATTCATTTCCAAGCAGCCTGGAACAAACAGATTTTTAAGACCCCTTTAAAGCTTACAAGCAAAGCACTGAGGCCATTCACTTGCCCTCCCCTGTCTTGGCACAATAACTAACTGAACTGAAGTTAGCACTCAAAAGTATTGTTCTACAAGAATTTAAGAAGGGATCGGTGCATTTCTCTTGACCCCCACGGTTATCCTTTATTCTTAAGATTTGCTTGGCCATGTGTCCCACAGCTCTTAAATACTTACACAACCAGGATAATTGCTAAAGATTATTATTGAAATTTGAAAAGGCATAGTTTGTTGCCACTCTTTTTTCCTCTCCCCCCCATTACTAAAAAAGTCAAGCTTGATACAAGTGCAAAATATGTGTTGCAGCAATAAAAATTAGCAGACAAAAAGAATGTTTACACGTCTGAATTGATTGCTCTTTTTTTTTTGGCAGTGTTTCATCAATCCACACATCAGTAAAGTAGGAAAATGGGAAAGTTGCAGGTAGACTGGGAAAGCAGTTGGAAACATGAATGCGCAGCACCCTGAAAAATCTGAAAGAGACCCAAAAGATGGTGAATTTTAATGTACAGCCTCCATTTTGGAAAAAAGGTCATATAATCTAATAAATAAAAGTCAAAGTTTGTGTGGTTGTCTGTGTCAGGCAAAGACCTGACCTCATATGATTGGCTGTGTCAGGCAAAGACCTCATATGATTGGCTGCCTGAGAAGATTCTGTGGAATCCTGGGGTTTGCAGTTTAGGGAGAAGCCTTTAGAATTCTCAGCCAGATAGCTCTTGGGCCTCAGTCAACTGTGTCTGTCTTGAATAGGCCGGTTGCTATACAGACAAGGCCTAGCAGCAAGGAGGAAGGCAGTGTATTCTCTCAGGAACTCAACCTCTGTATGTTAATAACTCTGAATACAGATTGGATTGGGGAATACTGGGAAAAAGTTACAGGGACTAGACAAGACAGTTTGAGGAATTAAAGACACAGGATCTCAAATTTTTCTAACAAGTATTACCTATGAGAAAATAAAATCCTGGGCAATGCTGGTGTATATGCTAGTGTAGAACTAAAATTCAGGGAGAAATTCAGATGGGAAGAAATTGGGAAAGATCCTTAAACCTAAGATATAGCATGGTTTCTGTTTCATAGTGATCCGTCATTGCTGTCAGGTGACCCAATTTCTACGGAATTGTGGAAACTAGGTAACCAAACACCTCCTTCTGTGGCATTATAAACTGTAAGCCACTTAATGGGTAATTTTTTTTAGTGGGGTCAGTTGTGCTAAGCACTGAATCACTGGGGAAGTAGTTGTCATTCCACTTACCAAGCCTCTTGGGGAAGACTGAAGTAGCATAGTGAACTATGCTGTAGGTATGTGGTGGAGCTTTCAGATCATAATTTTACTGCAGATTTAGCAGTGGTGTTAAAGTACATTTCGTTGCTAAAACCATTGGATGAATTGACTGCAAGGAAAAATAGGTCTTCTAAGAAGCGGACTAAATGCTATCTTTCAAATAGTTAAAGAACATTTGTAATGGACTTGAGATATGTTCCAACAAAGCACATGGATATTGTTTGCTGTGTTCCTTTACAAGCCTTCACACATTTTTCGTGTGAATGAAGAGGTGCCATATGCAATCCAGCGTCTTACTGTATCCCTGCCCTTGCCAAGACCCATGAATTGGCCGTGGCTGTTTGCACAGTCAAAGGCTACTGTATGTGGGGTCCTAAGCACAGAGGTTTTCATATGGCTAGAAAATGGAGTAGGACCACAGAAATGAGGCTATCACAGCTTCTGGTATTTGCAGTCACCGCTGCATATGAAGTGGTTTTTAATCTCCATTCTGTGTGAGGGTAAATGTAGCTAGGCATGAACAAATTTTCTCATCCTGTTAACAGGCCTATCAGCAATGTAGAACGAAAACTCTTCATCTGATAGATGCTTATGGGACAAAGTATGTGTGCACATACACATGAATTATAGACATATTTCCATTGGCTGCCTACTAGTGCTATCACGTATGTCAATAACATTAAACATATTTGCTTATTTGCAACTGATGTAGTCTACTGACTTAAAAAGGACTAAGCATTGTTTATTTTCTCTGATCAAGCCATTGTATGTGATCTCTCTCTGCACTGTTCCTTTTTTTTTTAAATTAAAAGCCAAACCAAAAGGATTAGAAAGACAAATTCCCTCTTTCTGTTGGGAAATAAACATTTTTCCAGGGCTTAAAGGCTCCTTCTCTTTAAAGATATTCATTCCTTAGATAAGACTTTCAGCTTCCAATGCAGAGAGGATTACAATAAGACAACCTTATCTGTATTACAACAAACAAGGTCTGGAACATGGACTAATCACAGCAATCAAATGTAAATATCAGTTGTATTCTGGTTTTGCAGTTGTCCTTGCCTTCGAGCTCCACACAGATAATTTAATTGTGCTTATCACCTTTTTATAGTGGAAAAAGAGGATCCTAATGCAAACTCTTCAGCACCATTTGTGCAAAGCACAAATTTATTGAACCAGGTAAAAGAATGAATCAGATGGAAAACAACCGAATTTTGCCTTTCTTTACTGAGGCCACCCACACTAATTTTCAGTTC
Source organism: Cyclura pinguis (assembly GCA_030412105.1). Taxonomy (NCBI): domain Eukaryota; kingdom Metazoa; phylum Chordata; class Lepidosauria; order Squamata; family Iguanidae; genus Cyclura; species Cyclura pinguis. Next base: position 157,714,378 of record CM059602.1, read on the forward strand.
TATGCTCAAGAAATTTTGTGGTGCATTTTAGGTACCAAATACATGTTTGCTGAGTTTGATGGCTGGCAGGTGGGATAGATTCTTAATTTCCATTTTGTCCACTGATTTTCCTCTGCAAAAGCTCCCACTCCCATTGCTGTCCCCAAATCTGCATTTAGTTTTACACCCCATATAAATAAATGAAAATTAAAACACTAGTCTTAGGTAATATAAACATGTCTCTTCAGGAAGATTATTTTAAATGTCATGAAAAGACAGCAAATTGCTAGGTTTTATCCACAGGAAGGGAGAAAAGACAGTCTTCTCAAATTTTCTCCCTCAGCTACCAAAGCCATTTCTTTGGCAGTCTTCACCTGTGAGGTTTAAGATGCCTTTGGCAAGCCTTGGAAATGGATTAAGAGCTCAGCTTGCACCCACTGATTCTCCTATTGCCATTGCCTTTGAGTTTTCAGGATGAACATGAGGTCTGGAAGGCTGTTTATCTCCTCCTCCTCCCACAACAGCTAGTAGTGCATTTTAAAATGTGAAGCATGAATGCAACAACAGTGTGTTTGAAAGTATGTGCATCAGGAAGAAGATCAGTCTGTTTATCTGTGGAAAGCACTATCAATGACAGACCTTTGAATGGTTCTAAGGTAGAAAGTGCCCTAAAATCACTGGGACTTCAAAAACTCACCAGAACTCTGTACCAGGTTTTGTACTTAGCAGCTATCAAGTCACTGATTCAGATATGTGAAGTTTAATGCTTCATTTAATTGTGAATATATCTCATAATGTCTGCTGCTTTAATTTCTCAAATTACAAGCTTGTACAGTTGTCCCCTAATCTGTAATTCTTCTCTCTAACGTCAAATTTAGAAAGCAGGTATGGGATGCACAAGACCCTCCAGATGTTGGTAGACTGCCAGTCTCCGAATTCCTCATTGTGCTAATGATGCTGGGAATTGCAGTCCTAGCAACATTTAGAGGGCTGCATGATTTTGCTCCTTTGTATGAAGCCTGCAGGGCTATATTTACCGTCATGTAAGTGTGCATCTTCACTTTGGAACCCTACACAAACCAACCTATGAGCAAGTGTGGCTTAATTCTGACTGGAGATTATATTGCACTGTTCTGTTTACTCACTGGTCTGAGAGAAGCTGGAAGCTTTATCTAAGTGAAGTGGAATCCTGTGGCCCTGCATCTGTTACTGGATTGCAGCTCCCAGCATTCTTCTCCATTGGCTATGCTGACTAGGTCTGCTGGGAGCTGCACTGCAACATGATGCCCATTTTCACTCTGCATGCTCAAAGGCATCTATTATGTATTCTTGGTTTGGACATGCATTCTGGACCTGACACAGGCTGGCTAGTTGTAAAAGTAGCCGTACATCTCCTGTACCTTTAACAGCTATAACTGTGGTAATAGAGGGAATTTCAAGCCTCACCTGCTGAAATTCTTGCTTCTACATGACTATTAAAAGTACAGAAGCTTCTTTTTCCTCTGACTACGCTACCCCGGCCCTTAGTTCAAATGTCACCTTCCTCATCTACCAAGACCTTCTGCTGAAAAATATTGTCTGGAAAAGATGAAGAAAAAGACTAAATTGAAATGCATCCCTTGCAGCTTAGCTCCCTCACACCAATCTTGTATTTGTGAGAAATTGGGACTTTGACCTTCTCAAGATGTTCCTTTCAGATAGTAGTTTGTTTCCAGTGGTTGCAATGCAATTCAGTTTGGATATATTCCTGACTTTTCACCTCTTCACAACAGATTGAAGGGAAACACCATGAAGATTTTAGTATTACCTGCAAAAACACCCTTAGAACCGGGACTTGAGAACTTTTTGGAGAGGGAACAATTTTTACAACTGGGAAATTTCTCAATTGGAATGGCCAAGCGGGGGCGCTAATCCCCAAGTTATAGCTGACCCATAGGGGGATATCTCCCCTTTCCCTTGTATGTGTCATGGGGCTGGACTGGGACTACCTCTGGACAGAGTTAGGCCACCTGGCTGGAGATTCTCCTCTCCTGCTGCCTAGGGTCTGTATTTCTCTGTGTTTGTACTCTTTAAAATTATGTGCATAGGTGATATACCGTAAAATATGTTTGTTTTTAGATTGAATATGCTGTCCATAACGTTAATTTTACAAAAACCCTCTGGCCCCTTCTTCTCTTGATTACTGTATTTGCTGGTGTACAGGGCCATTTCTGCACCAACCTGTTGTAGCGCTATTATTCCACTTTCAATATCTTATGGAATCCTGGGGTTTGCAGTTTAGGGAGGGGTCTTTAAGGCTGAAAGCGGAATAACAGCACTGTAATAGGCTAGTGTGGAAATGGCCCAAGATTCACCCCCCCCCCCAAAAAAACAGTTTGAAAATGGGGTGCGTCTTATACGCCCTGTGTTTTACACGCCAGCAAATACAGGTAATGAAAGAAGAATGTCCCCTCTTCCCATGACACTGCAAACCTGTTAACCCCCAGCGCCCAATGGCAGGGCCGGCCCTGACTGAAGTTCCCAGAGCAAGAGTGGCTGGATTCTGTGCCTTCCTTTCGGACAGGCGTGCGGTGCAAACCCCGGCAGGGTTTCATGCTCCGGCCCAGGAGCCAGCTTGCCCTCTGTGCCCTCCCCGGGTGCCGGCCGCTTTCAGCTCGGCCTCGGCCTACCGCGCGCATCCCTCCAGCGGGAGGGAGGGAGGGAGGGAGGGAAGGCAGGCAGCCAGCCTGCAGCTAGAGGTTGCTGCTGTGCCGTGACACCGGCGTTAGGAGGAGCAGCAGCCGCGGAAAGGCGGGAGGGGAAGAGGGGAAGCCTCTCTTTCTCTTTCCTCTGTCTCCTTCTCTCCTGCCTGAGGAGAGGGCGCGGAGGGAAGGCAGGGGAAGGGAAGGAAAACGACGCGAGCCCGGGGCGCAGGAGACGGCGGCGGCCACGTGCTTCTTGCGACCAGCAGTCCAGGCGAGATCCCGCTCTCTTTCTGTCTTCCAGGAAAGAGCTGCGTCGAACGGCCCCCCCCTCCTCCTCCTCCTCCTCCTCTTTTCCCGGCGCTAACACTCTGCCGTTCGCCTTGCCTCGCTCCTCTCTGCCCCCACATCCCGGGGAAAGAAGAGGCGGAGGAAAGAGCGAGGGGGAGGCGACGGCGGAAAGCCAGCCGGGCAGATCCTGTCCGAGCTCCATGCCGGTAACTTGCGGTTTGTTTTCCTCTCTCCCCCTCCTCGGGGCTGCCCTCCTCTGCCCGCTGCCCGGGAGCTGAAGCCGAGGCACCTCCGGGGGCGCGGGCGCGGGCGGGGCGCGGCCTCCTTGGTGCGGGTGGGGGTTCGGGGTTGGACGGGGAGAGGGTGGCGTGTTGTTGTTGTTTTGGACTTCTCACGTTGGGGGGAAAAAAAAAATGCCCCCGGCCATTGCTGGCCGTGATGGTGGCGGTGGCCTCGGCGGCGTCCCTCCTCTTTTTTTTTCCACCGCCAGCAGCAGATCCCTATTGTGTGGGAGGAGGGCAGGAGCGGCGGCGGCGGCAGGGATGGACTTGGGCTTTTGGATGTCTTGCTAAAGGGAGCCGCACAAACACCCAGCGCGCCAGAGCAGAAAGGAGACAGACGCGAGAGGAGCCGACGCCGCCGCCCTGCCTTGCTTCACCCTAACGCATCGCCTCCTCTCCCTGCAAAGCCAGAAGAAGACTCCGTTATAAAGAGGGGCTCCGCTTCCTTCCGTCCCTCCTTCTCCTCCTCGTCGTCGTCGTCTTCTCCTCCTCCTCCTCCCCACCTTGCAGCCTCCTCGCTGCGGCAGATGTGTTTGGGGTCACCGCGCAGCTGGGACTATGGTGAAATTTCCGGCGCTCACTAACTACTGGCCCTTGATCCGCTTCTTGGTCCCGCTGGGCATCACCAACATAGCCATCGACTTTGGCGAGCAGGTAAGAGGGGCCAGCCCTGCGCACGGACGGGCGCGCACACCTTCTCTCTTTAATTTAAAACTCTTTCCTAGGTCCTTCCTTGGGGAAAAAAGGAACCCGTCGCCGAGGGATGCAAATAGCCTGCAAGGTTGCTACGGTGTAGCTTTGCCAGGCTATTTTTAGCCTCCCTAATGGTGAAGTGATGACAAAACGCAGGACGTGCTTTTTTTTTTTTCTTTTTCCCGGAGGAGCCCAGAATCCGTGATGGATGGCAACAAAGAGCTGGCTGGAGATTTGAATGTCAGAGTCAGGGCGGCTTGCTTTTTGCAAAAGATGCAAGGGACAGAGGACAGGCATCCAGCTGGACTCAGGGAGGTTGCCACTGAAGGACCCAGATTGGAAAGAAGCAGACAGAAAGAATGAGGGGAAACAAGGCAACCAAAGAGAAATAAAACAGTTAGATAGAGGCATATCAGACCTGCTCTGAGTTTTACTTACAGCACATAATTCTAGATGTAAGCAGCCATTTGCTTTCGCTATGTGTTTGGGGGGGGGTCTTTTCATGACTCTCCTTCCCCTCCCTCTGCATTTGACTATATGTGCTTTTCATTTCAAAATCTGTTTGCTGCTTGCAGCAAGAGGGTTGCTCAGAATGCAGTTAACTGGTGGGAAAGCTGCTTAGGTTGTGCAGAAGAATTATGTAATCGGGAATTCCATTAAGTAATCTTTGCACGTATATAAACTTGGTAGAATACCTGTGCTGAGTTGGTGTCTCCAGATGGAGACTAGAGGCACCATTATTATTGTTGTTTTAACTGTAATTAGGCCTAAGGAATTCTCACTGTGGAGGTGACAATTATCGGTGTTGCACATCTGAAACAACAGGCAACTGTGTTAATTTGTAGCTGAACCTTTTTTGTGTTTACATGGAAGTAAACCCCACAGATTTCAAGCAAGGCTTACTCCTACATAAGTATTACAGACTCAGAGATTGGTAATCCTGTCTTCTCCTCCCATTCCTAGCAGTCACTGTTGTGGTGGGGACTGAAGGTTCTAAACTTTCTGCACCCTAACCTCATATCTTTTTTTCCTTACTCATGTTTGCCTCCTTCTCCCAGTGTAGTCTCACAAAGAAGCAGCTGCTGCTAGAACCCCTAATGCTGCCAGTAAAGCAGTAGAAGGAAGCTGTCAGTCCCTGCAGTTCTTAGGTATCAGTTAAGTTGTCCTTGGATGACTGAAAATGCTGCGTAATGGCATTAGGGGAGGGTGTGAGTGAGAGTGGCCAGGAAAACAGCAAAGGGATCCTGCTTCTAAGTGCCTGCTTCTACTCAGAAGAGCAAGGTCTTCTTTGTAGTAATTTCTGTAGGCAGCAGCTTTTTCAGTGTAGGGCTGTAGAATACAGCTGCGACTTGTGCTATTTTTAACAATAGCCCTAACTGTTACTTTTTAATTTGGAATAGCTAAGATCTAGCAGGTTTAATGATTGGATATGTGCATAGACCATGGAATTGGAGAGAGCAGGTGGGCTTGAGCTCTCCCAAACTAGACTAGAAAAATTGTCTGCCAAGACTTCTTAAGCGTCTTCAGGAATTAATCATGAGAAATGTAATAAATAGTCAAGCACTGAGAAATATTAAGATGATTTTTGTTGAGCCCATAACAAAGGCTGCCTGCAGTTTATCCTGTACATCCTTAGTTGGAAGTAAGTGACACTTAAACGCATGAAGGTACTTTTAAGTATACATTATGCTTGTAGGAATCTTCACAGTGTTTTATTTGTTCAGGTCTCTTGATATTTACATTATGTAAGTTTTGATGTGATTCTGCTGCTGAGCTGCACAGGGCTTGGCTCAATTGGACAGGGCGGCATCATTGGACAGACCAAATACTTGTGGTTTTGTGTGTGTGTGATAAATTGGGATAAAGTAGTTTCTGTGGAGGTTATTAGCAAACATGAAATAACAAAGGTAGTTTATGCAGTTTGCAGGTTGGTCATACTCAACAGTTGGTTGGTTCTTCTGAATGAATGAATAAATAAATAAGTAAAACAATTCCTACAAGGCATGTGTTTTAGAAGCATGATAATACTTAGACTTGCTGTCACATCATACCTGTACTCCCATCCAAGAGTTAGAGGACTGTTTACCACACACGTAATAGTTCAGTCTTTATGACCAATATTACTTTTTCCAAGTGACAGCTACTGTCCTCCTAAATTGTTACATCAGCAGTGCAGCCTTATGCATATCTACTGAAAAGCAAGCCCCACTGACTTCACTGGGGTTTACTTTTATGTAAACGGGTGTAGGGTTGCAGCTGCAATCTCTTGATATAGCTTAGAACCACTTTACTTATAAAAGATGCATGGAAAGTGCTAAAGACCAGACATTTGCCAGCCCAATTATAGAATGATGGTTAAAGTGCTAGAAACTTGAATATTTTCAGTGGAGGAAAATAATTTGACTTCATCGTCAGTGAACTCTGCTCTAATTTCCAACAAATTCTATGTAGCATTACATGGGTGTTGCTGAAGATATTGCTGAGACAATATGTTCAAAATGGATTTCAATAGAAGAGTTTTACATGGGGTTTTTTAAGTTTAAGACTTCCAGCTTAAGACTTGTATATACCACACAAAAACCTTCTCCTCTTTTTCCTTTTGGCAGGATAGATTATTATATCACTGGAATATAATAAAGGGTATATGTGCTTGAGAGTTAATACATAGAAAGCTGGTTACAGAACTAACATCTTTCCCACTCTGTCTCTTTATTTCATAAATGAGGACTCTGGCCTCAACATCTGTTGAACTGCTACTCCCATTATCCTCACTATTAACCAGGTGGTAGGGGGATGGGCATCAAAATTTGCCAATATTTGGAAGGCGAGGTTCCCCAGCTCTGCTTTAGGCAGATGATGGCTTCATATACTCGTTTGCACTTCAGATATGTTTTTGTGTGCACTAACTGGAAGACTACTGCAGTGACTCAGTGATTCAGGTTTTTCTTTAACTTATGAGTTGTTAAGAGTACAATTGTCAGATTTCATTGGACAATGGATTAAATTCTGTTTTATATATCTCAAGGAAAGAAGGAAAACATGTGGTATCTGTAGCTATACAATCTCACCTCCCTCTGCTAATCATCATAGCCCAGTTGATTGATGCTTGGAGTGCTGAGGTCCGTCTTGAGCTTTTCTTTTTTCCTCTCTGCTGAATGGTGCTGGGAACACGTGAGGAGTGCACCATTCTGCGTTTTCTTCTTCAGCTATTCCCAACAGTAATCACCTGGACAGTGGAAAAGGCGGAGGTTAATCAAATAGGAGGAAACCTGCATGCCCCAAAGGCAATGTGTGGTTGTAAACCCAAAATAATAGAGTGATGAAAACAGAAACAACCTCCTTAGTACTGAAACTGTGTTCACTTGCTCACTGTGGGTTGTATGTGTGGCGATTGGAGGTGTGATTATTCAGTTGGCATTACACCTAGAACATCAGCCTCTCCTGAATAAACAAGACTACCGTCATTGTGATGTCATGACTATATTACTGTGATGAGACTCTCTTTCATACACACACTCATTCTAAAATGGCTCTCTTTCATTTCGGCTATGCCAGTTTGGAATGGATTTCAAGAAGGCATTCTGGAATGAATCCAATAATAGCTGAAGTGTTAGTATTTGGCTCACAATTGAACATTGAAAAATGTGAGTTCTCAGGAATAACTGATGATTTAGCTGCAGTGGAAGGCCACTAAAAGTTTTGGGTGGGGAGAACAAGCTTGCTTCATCAGTTTTTCAGTTATTCTGAGTAATCCAAGTGAAAGTGAAGAAGCGGGCATAGATAAGTAAGGGAAAAAAAAGAATTGGAGAAGCTGATAGAATAAGGGGGTAGTTGGAAAGAGCTATTACAAATAGAATACTTTCAAGAAGAAGAGCAAAGATGTTAGGACAAACTAAGTGAAAGTGTGTCAGAGTTAGACGTTGTGCCATACTGGATTGTTTGTTATACTAAAGGCAGTTGCTGACAGACCTATCCCAAATAGCATTGTGGGGCTTTATGTGATTAAAACAGCCATATAATAAGTTTCCAAGTGGCTGTGGTACTGTTAGTGAGGTTCTTTGTTCTGAGTTTCTCATATGCTTCTTGCGGTTTCCTCAAGGTCCCAGTTCATTAGGCCACATTATGATTTGGGCTTTCTGCAGAGCCTGGAAAAGTAACTTTTTGGACTATAGCTCCCAGAATCCCCTAGCCAGCAGCTCTGTTTTCTGATCAGTGTATCTGGACTTCTGGATATGTGTAACTTCTCATTAATTCCATTCATGTACAGATGGAAGCATTAAGATTTACACCTCAGGGTAGGATGCAGCCCAGTCTTACGATGTTCACACAAAGATGACTCCTGCTGAGTTTGGTAGGACTTGTTTTCAAGAAAGTATGCAGAAGATTGATGCCGCTGAGTATGTCTGTGCTGGTATGTATTTCCAAGTGTATATATGCATGCCTGTGCATCTTGATGTACATAAGCAAATTCCTTCATATTTTTACTCATAGGTAAGTCTTACTGTGTTTAGTATGACTTACTGTCAGGAATACAGCTTACATCTCAGAGAAACTGTGTAGGGTGGAGTGAAACTGATGGGATGGAAAACTTTCTGTTCAATAGAGCTAACTAGTAATGCAGCCTCTTAGTGTATTGGCCTAGAACAGGGTGGGCAAAGTGTGAATCTTCAGATGTTGTTAGATTCTACCTCCCAGCGTTCCTCACCATTGGCTTTTCTGGTTAGAGCTAGTGGGAGTTGCAGTCCCAACAACATCTACAGACTTGCACTGTACCCCCTTCTAGAACAAGAATAAAAAAAGTTTCCTACTGCATTGGTTTAGTAAGATTGAGCCGTGAGATGTTCCATAGCAGAGGCCTCCTTATAAATATTTGTGCAAGTCCCTTACAGAGTTAAAAACTAAGTAACTGTGCATTTGTTCTTGCATTTATTCTCAGCCTAAAAGTTGCCATCGCTGCAATTTAATTAGGTAATTTTGACTAAGAAAGATATTACAGATGTTGGTGATGTCTCCTCCCCCCCCCCACAACTGCCCAATTTATAGGAGGAAATGTTTTGAGTGTCCCTTCTGGTAGATTTATAGGATGCAAGAGTAATGGGATATACTCATCTGTATACTACATGCCACAAGACTGCAATTAGAATCTTAAGACATCATGGTGATAAGGGAGTATTAGCTTGGCATTTTACGTCATGTTATTAGGAGTGGCTTGGCAGAGGTATAATTTAGCAGCCACCCACAACCCCCGCCCCCATTGTGTGCAGATTCTTTTAATCTAGTAACTCCCAAGTTCTGATCTATTTGGAGAGTGCTTGTAATATGTCATGTGAGAAATAACATAAGGTTATGTGCCAGACCAAAGCCCCTCCCCCTCAAGAGGCAACCTTCTATCCCAGCACAATTAATTCGCTGTTTGGACATTGTTTATTTACAGTCAGCATCTGGCCAGGACTGTGTCAGTCTTCGCATTTGTATCTGGTATAGGTAGAGAGGGAACCAGTATGGTATAGTGGTTTGAGCATTGGACTGTGACCATGGAGACCGGGGTCTGATTCCTCATTCGGCTGTGGAAGCCCACTGGATGACCTTGGGCATGTCACAGACTCTCAGCCCCGTGATAGGTTTGCTTTTGGTTCACTGTAAGTTGGAAATGACTTAAAGGTACACAACATCAAGAATAGGTGGAGAAATCAGTTATTTCCAACATGAAGTCACAGTGTATCTGAATAAATCACTGTTAACATAAGAACGTGTGCAGAGCTATGGTGGATTAGATCAAAGGCCTGTCTAGTCTAGCACCCTGCTTGCACAGTGGCCAATCCCATATTTCTAGGAAAGCCCAGAGGTAGGATGTAAATATGTTAGCCTTCCTACTGCTTCGTAGCAGCTGGTACTCAGAAGCCTTCTATTCTTTTAGGAGGTAATATATAGATATCATGATTTAGTAGCCTTTAATAGTTTTATCTTCCATAATTTTTCTAATCCTTCTAGCCCTTTAAGCCATCCAGATTGATAGATATCACTGGTATTTTGTGGTACTCAGTGGCACAGTTAAAATGAGTTTAAAATGTCCTGGAAAGTGGCTTTCCTGGTTTTAGGATGTCTCCCACCCTTCAACAGCAAGAATCTCCCAGAACAACCCTTCGAGGCAAATGGAAATGGCAGGATGTTACTTTGGGTCACCAAAATTTTGTGGCTGCAACATCTTAGTGCCACCTGGCAGAGTTTTGGAGCAGGCCAAAATGGGAAAGTAGATTCTGGAGTATTCCCACCCCTGTACTAAGAGGACAGGCAGTTCCCTCTGAGAGTGGGTCAGTTTTATTCTGGAAATATACATTTTTTTTTTTTGGTGTCTGAAAAATGTGCCTAGTTTTAATTCACTGTGCCTATAGGAAAGGACTGCTCTAATGCATTAGTAAACAGAATTAGCTGCCAGCAGGAAAGATACTGGTTTGATTATGATTTAAGATCATTTGGAAAGCCTTTCATGTGGCTCACTTAGAGCTCAGGAAAGATTTTTCTTTGTCACTTGGAATAATAAGGTAATGAACTTTGCAGTTTCCCATTGCAGTCCTCCAAGGAATTACGAGTTTCTTGTCATTTTATCCTTTGAAATAGTGAAATAGGACTTTTTGATAATGTGCAACTAGGTCACTTGATTACATTTCCTTTGGTCCTCAACTGTAATATTACATTTTGTTGCTGTGTCTCCTGATAATGTGTTGGTGGGAGTGGGGGGAGCTAGAAAGAAAGCACACAACAGAAATTAGGCCATGGATGGAAAAGGAGATCACCGTGTGCACTGTTAACTAAGTTGAGCCAATGAGAGTGTTAGGAACTGGCCCAGTTCTTGATGAGCTGACTGTTTTTTCCCATGTTTTTTCTGGGTTGGCTTCTTTTATCCCTTTTCTTGAAACAGTACTGCTACATCTTTGTAGACATTTGGTTGTACTCTTACAAGTCTGCCTTGCAGACCTTTTTTCCTTTAAACGTTCTAATCTGTTTGTTGCTGTTCTTTAGCCGTCATTGTGTTATTCTGGATTCCTGCCCAGCATGACTTCCCTGGGCCAATTTCTGATATAGATAAATAGGTGCTGTATCACAGTTAGAGAAGAAGAACTTGTGTTACTGAATATGGGTGTACATGGACACATAGCTGGTTTATACAGCTGTTTAAAAAGGATACAACACATTTGTGAAGGCTTGATATGTCAACACCTATTAGCTGTATTGGGTGAATAGAGTTTTCTTGGTCTGGAGCTATTTTCCTTTGAATACTGGGGCCAAACGAGGAATGTTCACTCCACTTTATAAGCAGCCCGTAAGTGGCAAAGGTTAGAGTTGAGGAAGGTGTGGCTTATGGGCCACATGTGGCTCTCAGGGCCATTTTCATGGCCACTGAAGTTCAAAAGTTTGTATGGAAAAAAACATTTTTTGTCCCCAAAAGCCCTCTAGAGGATGTGGGGCAATTTCATCATGTTTCTGCCCCTCAGACTGCTTTTAGGCTCAGGAGAAGGCCTAAGGGAAAGTGAACCTCTGAATTACTTATTGTTGTGAGAAAGGACATCCTGGGCCTAGAATGGCCTTGTTCCCTCAAAAAAAGGGAGTCAAAAAAATTGGCAGGTGGGAGGAGAGTCCTGCAGAAAAGCATGCAGTTTTAGGAAATGGGTCAGGGAGAGGATGCCTCTTCTTCAGTGATGTCTTAAGGTAGAGAAAATCTGTCCTGGAAAAGACTCTCTCTTTTAAAAAAGAGGAGGTGGGGTTCAGATATGATTAGTGTAAGCCAGTCTACAAATGACCAGTGGGATCTGGATCCAATGTTGGAAGGCTAATGCTGATGTCCTCTTCTTTCTAATTGCAAGAACAGAGATGATGTGCTATGTCTGAAAGGATAGAGGTCAAAAGAAAAACTCCCTGTAAACACATATGCATTTGGGATGTCATATCATAGGCAAATATTTATCCAAAGAGTGTGAGAACCTGAGCCCATTCACACTACACAATTGTAGCACTCTCCCCCAAGTTCCTTAAGGTTATTGGGAGGGGAGTTATTTTTATAGGGAGTACAGCTCTCTGGTGATCACTTGCGGGCTGCTGTGGTTGTCTGACCCCCAACAGTTGCCCACTTTGGTGTAGATGTAATGTTGGTCTGACCCAGCAAGATTCTCCCTTCTGCTTGTACTTTCTATCACTTAATCATCCTTCACCTTGCTTGCCCATGTTAATGTTAGTTGGCTTCAGAATACAAAGAGTTCTGATTTGTCAAGTCCTTTGATCTTGCAGCAGATAGCCACCTTTAGTCCAGCCGGAGTCAAAAGGTATGTCATGGTGCTAGACAGAGAGGTACCTTTGGCACCATAGGTCAGATGGACAAATTGGAAAGGTTTTCTCTGGTTGCTCTTCAGATCATATAAATCTTTCCCCTTTTATTAAAATTAGAAAGGTTTTGTGCTTTGTACAGTGGAATTTTTCTTGGCAGCCAGTAGAGCTATTATGCCTAACAGTCATGGCAAATACTATACTAAAAGTAATAATTCCCTGGTCTTGTTCATAATAGTTAGAATTTTGGACTGGAAATTGGAAGACTCCACAGGATACAGTGCAGTATTCCAGACTGAGGACTGAGTTAGATATTGGATGGACAGGTATATGGAGCCAATCTCACAGCTGTTCAGATACTTGACAGACTGGGGACAGGGAGTTGCAGGAAGAAACTGCCAGGGGATATACTGATTCATATCTACATACTTGATTCCTCATTGTAATGTCTCTCCTAGACTGTCTTTTCCTCAGCAGGAGCCCAAATGGTACAGTGGTTTGAATGTTGGACTAGGACCTTAGGAGTATAGGGTTCAAAACCTTGCTCAGCCATGGGCACCGATAGGGTGACCTTGGACAAGTCACACTGTCTGGCATTGCCTTCCTCTAAGGCCTAATGTCCCTCTGACCAAAACTTTCCAAGAAACCCCTTAGAGTTAGCATAAATCATAAACAGCTTGAAGGCACACAACAAGAAGCCCAATTGTGGTTTTGGATCTTGGTTAGAGTAGGGATAGTAGGACATTCAAAAATGCTTATTAGGTACTTACAGTGGAAAATTAACAGGTGCTGAAGTCAGTGGATGTGAAAATCTGTCTTATTTTATTTTATTTTTACTGTGTTTCTCAAGATCCTGCCGGCATTCTCATCTTGTTCAAGTTCCTTATTAGATGTTGAGACACTCATCAAGTGTGAAATTTGTGTTTACGTATGTATTCCTGATATGGATTTTTATGCACTTTCATGGATTTCCTCCATGGATTAAAGTTTGAGTGAATGCTTCAACTCTACACATTTTTAGCAGTTCATGCTTATTGTGTATTACTCAGGACAGGGGACAGGAGAGAAGAAGGAAAATTTAATGATTGTATTTTCTTCCCAGTAATGAGAACTGAAAGATATGTGTGCATTTTGTTGTCACAGACTTCACGTTGGATAAATTTGTGACGAATCTCACTTAATATAATTTTCTTTTCCATCCTCAGTTAAGCTCCAATCCTGTGTCTTGTCCTCTTCCCTCTTCAAATACTTGTACTTTGTCAGCACTCTTACAGAAACACTAGGCTGGAAACCTTTCCCTCTCCATACCAGTATCTAATTCTGCCCTCAAGATGCCTACATAGGAGATGAAGAGGAGATGCTATAAATAAAATAATTGTTTTGCCAACAGTTGCTAGTACAGTATTCTACCTTAGAAACAGGGAAACACTGCTGATTTCAATCATTTCCATTGACCAGGAGATTTATGCCACTGAATTGTATACTTACTATGTGATGGAAGAACTGTGTTTTCTTGTGAAGGATTAACGTTCTTACCATTGTCTAGCCATCTTGCTTCATAAAGTGGTTTGCAGAAGTGATGACCTTCCTTCCCGTGCAGCCAGCTACATGCAGGGCTGTTATGACAGGCATTGTGCCATGGTTGCCGCCACATAAAAGGGTGTGTGGATGACCAGAGTATCTCTAGAATGGAGAACATATCAGTTGTCCCATCTGCTGTTCCCTTCAGTGCTTGATGTCACAAGTTCCAGAACCATGTGACAGCTTGTTGTGATGATACTCTATAGTAGGTCTGCAAATGTTTGCTAATTTTGTTCTTGAAGGAAGCAATGACTGATTTTACCACTTGAAAAAAAACTTTACAGTTTTGGAAGATAATTTTCACTTAAGGACTTAGTCTGGGTAAATTTCACTTTTTTTTTGGTGAGGAAAATAGTATTTTCTGTGTAAGAAATGACATTTTCTGCGCATAAAATAATAGTTCTGCGCAGAAATATTATTTTCCATGGAGAAGTTGCTTTAATAAGGAATTACTCTGCACAAATTTCACTTTTTCCCCACAAACAAGCGTTTTCTGTCTAGGAAAAAAAAATGCTATTTTCCATGCAGTCCCCTCATCCTCACATATGAGATTTGGACAGAATAAGTGCAAGTTCATCTGCAGATATTCTCATTTGTGCCAGATTCTCCTTGTCAGGTTTCATGACACCTGAGTAACGCTTTTTTCATCTTCCATCTTCTGAACATTTTCCGATATTCTTTCTATCCCTATGACATTGCGTTGAGCACTGATTATAACACTGATCACTAATGTTTGTAGAAGAAATCTATTCTATCTCATAAAGGCTTTTGGAATAGTTTATGTCTTGCACTTTGTGGCAGAGATGTCTCTTTCTTACCTCTTTTTTGTCGGTATAACCCCACAGAAGACTGGGATTTCACTGTTGCATAGAGCTTGTGAGCTTGGGTCTGATAGTTTCCTTCCTTGGAGAATTCATTTCCGCTTGAGAGGGATAATATTTTGATTGGATTAGTTCAGAGGTCAATATGGTTTTGGTTTGAAGTGGTAAAGTAGAGGAGTATGCACGGCAGTGGCCTTGGGTCATTGAAAACGTTCCAGCGAAGCATTCTTCAATCTGTCCTGGAACAGTACAGCTGGAGGGAATGCAGAGACATGCTGACTATGTCTAAATTTATTTGCATGAGAAGAACCCCTGCTGAATCAGACAAAAGGCCTGTTCCAGCATTCTGTCTCCATGGTAACCAACTAGATGCCTCTAAGAAGCCCATATATAGGTTGGGAAGGTGATTGCCCAGCAACTGTATTCAGTGGCATGCCCTTTCTGAACCAAAGCTTGGAAGACTTATTCTTCCGACTGTAACTCCCAGAATCCCCCAGGTAACATAGTTACGCCAGCTGGAGGTTTTGGGGGGTTCTGCCCCTCAAAGCTTACTTTTTCTAGCTCTGCTCTGAGCAAAAGCAGCCTTTCAGGTTTGCTTCCAAACCAGTGCACCCATCATAACCAACAGTCTTCGGTAGGCCCATTCCCCATGAATTTGTCCATTCCCCTTTTGTAGCCATTTAAGCTGGAGGTCCTAAATACCTTAAAGCAGTGGGTTATTAACCTTTTCCTTTACCAGGGCCCCCCTGTAAATGTAATTTGTTGCTGGGGATCCTCAAGACTTAACTCGAGATTTGAATACTCAAATTTAGATTTGAATATTCAAATATTTATTTATTTATTTATTTATTTATTTATTTAAGGCTTTCCGAGACTAAGATTCAAATCCCTGTTCAGACACTGGGTGACCTTGGGCGTGTCCCATTCTTTCAGCCTCAGAGGAAGGTGAAGGCAAACCGCTTCTGAACAAATCATAGCCAAAAATGCTATGATAGGTTCAGGTTAGGGTTGCCATAAGTGAGAAGTGACTTGAGGGCACACAACAACAAAGTGCTGCTGACAGGGGAGGGTTCTTTCTAGCCCTCATGTCTCTCCCATTTGAAAACTGACTTATGGCAGACCTCTCATGAGGGTTTTCTTAGCAAGGTTTGTTGCGTTTGTCTTTCTCTGAGGCTGAGAAAGAATGTGACTTGCCTGGCGTCACCCAGTGGGTTTCTGTGGCTGAGAGGACATTCAAAGCCTGGTCTCCAGAGTCATAGTTTGCATGCATGAACACACCTGCTGCCATGTCCCTTGTGCGCACACTCCTTGCTGCTGTATCCTTGACAGCAACAGGTCCTTTGCAAACTAGAGAGCAGTTTTGGCACTCAGACCACCCTCCAGTCCCCACTGCTGCATCTTGTTGTTACTGGTGTTGTTGGTGTCCGGCAGCAGGACCCCAGGTTAGGAACCGCTGCCCTAACGGCAACAGATCCTGTCTCATCTTGAAGTTGAGCAGGGTCAGCCCTCTTTAGTAATTGGATGGGAGACTGCCAACAAAAAACAGGTACTGTAGGCTGTATTTTAGAGGAAGGAATTGTCAAAACCATCTCTTAAGTATCCCTTGCCTAAGAAAACCCTGTGGAATTCATGCATCAACAGGCAGCTTGAAGGCACATACGCACACACAAGCTGGTAGTGATTGCAAGCAAAGGCAGTGAATTCTTTAATCATGTTTGGTGTGAAGAAGTACTTTTGTCTGTTATGAATCTATTGCCAGTCAGCTTTTTTTGTTGTCAGTGCTTTTTGTGGTGGCGGTATTCCATAGGTTAGAACTGTATACTTTTCCCAAATGATTTTTCTTGGCCATAATACTGGCAGCAACTAAAATTATTTCCAGAAGGGTAGCTGTCTTATGACACGTGACAGTCTGACAAAATTGTATTAAATTGTAATTTTAGCTCAGGGGTGATAGATTATAATCTTGGCTCTAGATTGGGCACTATGTGGGGACCAGTGACCATTCCTTCCCATGGGCCACATTTTGCCACCTCCTTTTTAGCTGAACGTACGGAGCAGGTGAAAAAGTCCAGAAAAATGTGGCTGTAGCAATAAGTAACTGATATCTCAATTTTAAGAACATGTTAACTAATAAGTTTTCAGAAAAGCCATTCTCAGGCAGTATTTTTATAAGGACTAACAGACAAAAACCTGTGGAGAGGCTTTCAAGTATTCTGGGTCTCTTTTCTTCTTGCTTGATGAAGGTGAGTGCTTACCCAACAGTTCTGTGTATCTCTGATTCCTCATAAAAATATTGTCTGACAGTGGTTTTTAGAATTTTTCTTTTGTATTAGTGTACCTTCCAGCTGTCCCAGTTTGGCAGGGATAATCCCAATTAATCATTTGCCATCCCACTTTTTCAGCTGCTTTTAAAGTATCTCAGTTTCTCTCTCTCTCTCTCCCCCCCCTCCCTTTTTCCCTCTGTGTCCTTAGTTTTCTTCTGTTGGTGCAAACTGAGTTGAATGTAGAACTAGTTTCTGCTCAGTTAACTCAGTGGACAAAGAGGTGAGGAGGGCCAGGTTCTTGCCCTTCCGTTTAGATTCAGGCAAAAGCAAACTGCTACAGCCTCTCCTAGCTTTTTTATTCTTGCTTAACCAAACTCTGATGTTGCTTGGCCACATGTGTCCCAGTTTTCATCTGTGAAATATTGGAGGGTATGGACGGTTAAGACTTGCATTGTTTTTCTAATTTATGCAGAAATCTTCTTTATAAATCCTGGTCTCTGTTTCTTTGCAAAACAGCACCAGGAAGGTTTGGATTCATAATATGGATTTGGTGGCATGAGGGGAAGGGAAGGAAGGGGTGGTTAGCTCTCTCTCCACCCTATCACTTTTTTTTGCAGCAGATCCACACACCCAGTTTCTCCTAGCAAGTAACTGAAGTTTTGTTTTCTGTAACCAACAGTAAGTGTAAAGCTGATGGCAGCTAACAACAAAAACTGGTCCTTCAAAGTCAGGCACTTCCCATTTATGAGTTCTGTGCTGTAAATCATCCTCTATAAAGCCCTTTTTCTGAGGATGAGTGGAGGTAGTTTAAACAACTGAATTAGGTTTGGAAACAGGTAGTTCCACCCATGGATTACTTAAATTTGTAACCTATACTTGTAAGATATCTCTGACACACTCTCATTCTCCTTGTTTATCTGCTCCATAATTTTTGCTGCTGCCAGAGTCATGCGGATAAGGAAAACCATGAGAGAGAAAGCAGCTGCTGGCTTTGTACTCACTGTTGGCTGAATCTCTTGCTGTGTTCCTGAAGTCCCAGTGCACTCCGCCTCCTTTCTAGATTAATTTTATCTCTTAAAATAATCTGTAGCATAAGAGGTTGTTTCGACAGAGTCTTTGATCTTTAGCCTTTCTTTCAGCTAAACTGAGGATATTGAGGCTAGCCTCTTTGTTATTTATAACTCTCTGAATGCTTACCAATTAAAAAAAATAAACATTTAGCAGAAATGAAAGTAAATTGGGAGGGAAAGAGCCATTTTAGAGCTGAAAGATGGAATGTTTCCTGTTCCTTAAATTATCTGGGAGAGAAACCTCCCCCCTTCCCAACGCTATTGATTTAGCTTTCATCATGTTGAAGATAGGGAAGAAAAATAAATATGCCAGTACTTAAAGGGAGAAGACACTAAGGGAATAGAAGAACAGGCAATGTCATTTGCTAAATTTTACTTATTATCTTGGGGCCTTGCAGAAGTCAGCCAGAGTGTGCCCTTACTTGTTTTTATCCTGAGTTGTACTCCAGTAAGTCTCTTTACACTGGGTCTGCACAGCCAGCTTTTATTGTGACAAGAAGGTCCTGTCTTATCTGCGTGTTGCAAACTGGGGAAACTATAACATTGTTGTGAGGAGATTGCCATGGTGCTATATGTCTCCTCTTCTCTTTCAAAGCCTGTTTCATTCTCTCCAGCACAGAACATGGAGTGTACTATCTTCAAAGAATTTTAAAAAATCACACTCTCTGTGTGTGGATCCTTGTTGCTCTTTGCTACTTAAAAAAAAATCTCTAGCTGAACACTCTTGCAGTGAACTGAAACAGTGGGAAGCACACAGCAGTCAACATTGAGGTTTATATTTAAGGGAAGTATTGCAGTTTCCTCTGGTACAAAACTTCTGCTCTTTTGAGTGCTTGCAAAATGAAGCATTTCCACACAGAGTTCAAATCCTGTTGAATTCAAAATTGCTGACTGGATTGCCCAACATAAAACTTCCTGACAGAATCCGGCTCTGTCTAGAGCTGCTTGTCCCGTCTGAACTTGGCTCCAAGCCATCTTGGAGCCGGGGCATTATGGGAAAGGTGGCTTGGGAGAGTGTCTGTGTCATTTTCACTAGCAGTTTGCAAAGCCACCCCTTCTGTAGTGCATTGGTTGTGCAGATGTCTCAGCCAGGCACTGAAGAAATAGGCAGTTCTGGATAGAGCCAGGCCTGTGTCAGAAAGTGCATTCTGGATGGTTGCTTCTTTCTCTACCAGGAGTGTACAAGTAGAGTGGGTAGCTAGGACTCTCTACTACTACTACTACTGCTGTTCTGCTTGCTCAAGAAGCTTCGGATACTTCACTCCATGTACATCAAATTGTCAAAAATGCTAATATAACAATTCAACATACAAGAGGTTTGACACTATAGGACTTTTGCCAGAGCTTCGATTGCTGTTGTTAGCCACCTTGAATGGTGGAAAGGTGGGATATACACCTAATAATGTTGCTGTGTGCCTTCAAGTCATTTCCAAATTATATGCTCACGAGGTGAACTTATCACAGGGTTTACTTGGCAAGACTTGTTTACCTTTGCCGTCCTCTGAAGCTGAGAGAATGTGACTTGCCCAGGGTTACTCAGTGGGTTTCAGTGGCCAAGTGGGGATTCAAACCCTGGTCTCCCAGAGTCTAATCCAGTACTCAAACTTTATACTTTGCTGGCTCTCTAATAATAGACACATAAGATAAAATACCTAGCTTATTAGCTGGTAGTTAGTTCTGGTTTCCAGTAGTGAAATCGTGGCTACATTATATTATGGTTAGTGAAGGATGACATACCTGAGACCAGTTATTTGCAACATTCATGTTTTTTTAAGCAGATAATCTAATTTACTATCTATTAGATCTATAATCTAATAATTATCTATTTGGGTTACTTTCAAGAGATAAGAAAATAAAGTTAGATTTGAAAAACCGGAACTGTAGCAGTTGGTAGTTACTCTAATAGCTGTGAGACTCAGAGCTATAACTAACTAATTAGTTAGTTTCAAGAGAAGTTTAATCTTATGGTAAGATAGAAACTCTGTGTACAACAGATATAAAACAAAAGCGCACTGATTGGCTTAATATATTGACTACATCCAGTAGGCTTTCCCTACATTAGAATTTGCAAAATGGTATAAAAGAATGGTCAGATAGTGCTGTTCCAAAATGCAGAGTATGTCTTCAGCAATTACACATTTGTGCTGTTATATGAACATACAGCAAAAAATACGATAGATGACAGAATAGCCCCCTGACATGCTTTCTAAACAGGTGCACAAACCAATAGCTATTATACAGGCAGTTAGTTGCAGTCCTGGGAATTTCTCGTTCATATTCTAGTGTCTAGCTATGCTTCAAGCCTCTCCTGTCCCTGCTCTGAAGAGTATGTCCTTAAATGAATGAATCGTGACTTCGTAGATATCCTTTATAGACTTGCGTTTTTGGTCTCTGTTTTATTTTTGGACCCTTTCTTCCAAGCCATTAAAGCATGACGACTTTCCTACATTTGCTGTCTTGTTTTATTTAAAGAGGCTTGTGAGATGTTGACAATGGACCACTAGTCAGGCTTGATGCCAGCAATTGTAACATGTTGTTTAAAAGAATCATTGAGGGAAGGTTGCGAAGACCTAAGAAGATTTTTATATGCACATGGCCATTCTTCACCAGGACTTCCACAGGGAGATCCCTCTCAGATACTTGGTTGACATTTGTAGGTTATTATGTGCCTTTCTGGGCAGTGGAGATGTTTGTTGGAGTCTGTGGTCATTTGTGTGTTCTGGAAAGAGCTACCATAGTGTATGTTCCTTGGCTATTTTTGGGAAGGATGGAGAAGAGGCAATAGGAAAAGTGAATGATGAAAAGAAAAGGTTAAGACACAACCTGCTCCAGTATTTTAAAGTATATTTGTCCTCCCATTTGAAAGTTGAGTCTCAAACTGGTTTAATCACTATGATTTCTCAGAAAGAATGCAGAGGAATTTTTGTTTTTGTAGAAATGCTGTGAATGTTTGGTCCTTAGACTTTTCACAAAAGTACAGTTCTCGAGATTTGTTAGTTGGGATCTGCCATGGCAAAAAGTTCAGAAAACTAGTTGTATTTATAAGTATGGACTTTTCTTTAGAGTTGAAGTATTAGTGTTTCAAGAAGCATTAGATAATTCGGAATGGGAAAAGTTGGTTGCCCTATAGGGTATGAATGCTAAATGATGGTCTTGAAAACTGACAACTAACCTGCATGGTAGGGGTGGAAAAATGCAGGGAAATGGGGAGGGGGAATGCTCCTTCCTTTTCCCCAGCTCTTTAAATTAAGGCAGAAGATAATGCCTCCTGATTCTATCAATCTTTATGCCAGGTAGCCTCTGGAAGAATTAAGCTGGGAAGGAAAGTTAGAGGGAAATTGTGTGCTCGCTGGCTTAGCAATCACGTGCTCTCTCCATTTATAAATTTGCCAGCAACATTAAGAAATAATTATATGATTGTTAATTTCTCATCAGGTGTTGCAGTGGAGCCAGGTCTTGCATGGTCAAAAGCTAGGACTTTTTGATCAGCAGGGAGTGTGGCATCATCTTTCCCCACATTCCTCTATTCTCTGAGTTTGCTGCTATCCTCGCAGTAGTTAAAGAGGAAATGGATTTTCCCAACAATGTGTGTAGTTACAAGCTGTTATGGTTTTAATTCATTTGGAGGTGGCTGTATAAACGACCTGTTCTTGGTAGAGATGAAAACTGCTAGAAAATGTTTGAGGTCAACATAGCCACTTGCACTTTTGGATTCAACTCTTAATTTAAAATGGCAGGAGCGGGTGAATTGATTCTGTGGTGGTAGTTCCAATTCAATTGCTGGAAGAGAAAACTAAAGTACAGGGATATGGACTTTCATTACATTCAGTGTTCTGAAATAAGAGACATACAAGGGAGAAGGAGGAACGTATTTTGGGCTTGTAGAGGTAATGGAGGATACACTGAAACTCTTCTAGTATTCTGAGACATTTAGTGGCATCTGTGTAGTTTGGAAGAGACATAAAAATAGTATTGGAGGAGTCTATTATGTGATTCCAGTAACAATATACCTTCCAGTGTTTTATAACAATGGGGTAATCAGAATTAAGGCGTGGACAACTATGGACATCCAGAGGTTCTTGAACTACAACTCTACCAATCTCTCATCATTGGCTTTGCTGGCTAAGATGGATGGGAGTTACATTCAGACAACTTCTGGAGAGCCATAGTTGTCTACTCACATTGTAAATCATGTCAGTCCAGTTGCATCATATGATGACTGCTATTTGGACCTACCCCAAAACATAGAGGTTAGCTGGCTATAGGAACCAGTCTGAAGATTACTCTGTTTTATCATTCGTCTTTTCTTCTTTAACTGAGATTGCTGTCCCTTTTGTTTAGCTGGGTGAGGAGAAGGAAGGCAAGCATGCCCAGGCAAAGGCAAGGGAAGAGGGGGAGGAAGACACACATATACCTTCCTTCTCCCCTTTGGAGCCTCTCCCTCCTATTCCCTTGCCTTTGGCCCAAGCACTGAAAACACAAGCTGAGGCAAAAGGCAAGAGAATGAGAGGGGGGAGCCCTGGAAGGGAATGGGAAGCATATTGTGTATGTGTGTGCGTGTGTGTGTGTGTGTGTGTATGCACAGTACATATCTTTCTAACAAAAGTTATCATTGCTATATGCAATAAGAAGTCTGTGAAGCTTGAGGGCCCTTGTAGCCAGTGTTGAGATGTGAAGATAAAAGAGAGCTGTTCATGCCTTTAGGGGATTTCTTGATCTCTACAAGAGGACAATGAAAAGGAGACCACAGGTATTTTCCCATGGTCACTTTCATAGATGATGCCTCTAGAAAATAATTGAAAGGCTGACTGCTCTGTTAAGAAATGTGGGATTTACTAGTGTTAATGCATTGTACCTGAGGCTGCCCTTGAAGGACATTCAGAAACTGTAGAAGATTCAAAATGTACCTGTTGAACTTCCAATTATGATACTAAGGGTGATCTAAAACTCCCATCAGTATTTTGTTAACGTTTTTCCCAGCTTCGTATAAAGAATCCTCCACTTATTACTGAAGTAAAGTACAAAGAATTCTGCGCTTGTTCAATGAACTGCTTCTTGGTGAACCACTTACTCTTTAAGGGCTAAGTGTGTCCAACTTAGTTTGGATCCAGCCCATGGTTTTTATGTTTCAAAACATGCCATTTGCCTGTAATACTGCAATGTGTTTTAAACCCTGCTTCTGCGAACCCACAAGACTTGATCATCTTAAGCAATGGATGCCCATCACATACCACCTAGAAACACTTTTAGACTGAGCATAGTTCAAAAGCAGTTTCTGATAGCACACATGGATGAGATTTTGGAAGACAATAGAAAATGCTATCATAGAAGAGTGACTTGCATGAAACTAAGTAACTTTTTAGAATTAGGCTGTTATCTTTGATACATGTCCAATAAAGGCATTCTTTTTTTGCAGCTTTTTAGCAGCTCACTGGTAACTTATTATGAGACTGTAGAGATGGAAGCTTTTCTATAAAGGTCATCTATTTCCACCTACCTTAAGAATGTCTAATTATACCTAACCATCCTGTTGCTTTCTGAAAGCAGTGTAATCTTCCAGCCTAACCTCTGTGTAGCTGAAGGAGGATGAGGAAATAAAAAAACAATACATATGATAATTTTTCAAATGCTTGGGACTTAAATATTCCTCTCTTCCCTGCTTTTCAATGGATTTCTTAGCTGTGGGGAAAATAGAGTCTAGAAAAACTCTTCAAGGCATTTATGAAGAAAAGACAAAGGTTATACATAGAAATGTATAGTCTCCTCTCTTCTGAGTGATTAGGTTGTGGTCCTAATCTTTTATTTGTATATATTGCCCATCTTGACTTTTTTTCCAAGGAGCTCAAGGCAGCGTATATAGTGCTTCTCTGTCTCTTCTTTTTATCCTCAGCGCCTTCTTGACATGACGTAATCTTAAAGCATATAGTGATTGAGTGACTGCTTCAGGTTTATAGTAAGCTTCATGGCTGAGTGAGACCTGGAAGCATGGCCACCCAGTCCTTGTCTCACACTCTAACCCAGAGCTTTCCAAACTTTTCATGTTGGTGACACACTTTTCAGACATACATCATTTCACAACACAGTAATTCAGGAAGTAATTCAGTAAGCAGAGCCCTTCTACCTGAACCTGGCTTGCTGTCTCCCTCACCGGGATCTTTCTTGGCCTGGGGCAGCAGCGGTAGGGGGAGAGGCAGCCCCTCTACCCAAGCCTGGCCTACCACCACACTCGCTGGGGTCTTCCTTGGCCTGGGGCGGCAGCAGAAGACCCTTCATCCCGGCCTGGCCCGCCGCAGTGGCAGGAAAGGCGGCCTCCTCCACTCGTTAGGTTCGCTTGACAAACCTACACACTGCAGCCAACACACTAACATGTCATGACACACAGTGTGGAAAGCTCTTCTCTAACCACTACAACACAGTGGCTCTTATATACTTAGTGTCCTGATTTGTGAAGAGTGGAGTGAAAAAGTCAAAAGTCTAGTTCTCAAATATCCCAGTACACCATTGGTGCACTGTGGGAGCAAACAGACTTCATCACAATTCCTTATCACATGAAGAGATCTTAAATGAGACTTGTGTGTATAGATGCCTGAACATGTAGCCTCCACTCATGTAGTCAACCCGTGAGAAGAAAGACTAGTATATATTTCATGATGGGGCCTCCTTGTATGAGAGAGGTACACACAGCCCAGCTAAGGTATTGGAAGAAAAAGCATGCTCACTAGCATCACTTCTGCTGCTGATGTGCAGACCAGATGCTCTGTTGTGCCTAATCTGTCTGCATGTCTGGGAACCAGTGGAAGTGACCCTCCCTGTGTAAGGATGGAAAGAATATTCAGTAATATTTGAAAAATGGTAAAAAGAAAAAAGGTTCCCTAGATGGAAAAAAAAACCCTGAAAATGGCTGCATTGCATTCGCAATAATAGCATGTCCAACTCAGTAATAGCGTTCTCTTCCTCTAGCTATTGTAGCTTCCTGAATGAGATAAGTGGTCTGAGCTGGACAGCTCTACCAGGGTTCCTTCAACAGGAGAGGAATCTCCTGGCTGGCAGCGTTTTACCATTCAGCAAACCAGTTGCTTTTTTGCAGGAAAATGTGTCTGTCCCCTTCCTGTCCATGGCTATGATTCTAACAGGTCGAGCACTTATCCAGGGGGTCTAATTTTCAGGAAGTTGTATATCTGTTAAGCTAAATATCGTTTTAAAGGAAGGTAAAATTAGACTTGGTCTTAAGAGGGCCACAAGGTCATTATATAAGAAAGAAATACTTCATTAGGTAGCTACATTTGTTGGGTATTCCCAACATATCTGAGAGATTTGGTTGGGTGGTGAAGTCCATTTATCATTGGGCTCTGGATTTCATTGGAATTCACTTATTTAAATTTGGTCATTAGAAGTGCTTTGTCCACTTACAGCCTCATTTGCCCGACACTTTTTTTACAGATATTGAACTTTTCACAGTTTCCTATGTGATTCATACCAGCTTCTGCAACTTTATGACAGCAGTGTGAACTGTTGCACTAAAGAGAGATTGACTGAGTTACTGAAATTGTTTGTAACCCAATTAGGGAAGTGCATTTCTTAATTAGGCCACTGTGTTTCCTGAATCTACCCTCTTTTTCAGCCAAAGTGTGATCATGCTATAAAACAGAATGTGGTTCACACTGTTTTTCCTTATACTTCTCCCGATTGTATTTTTACTGTGCTGTGAAAGAGAATACTCAGAGGAGTTTTTCCCTGGAAACCAGAGGACAATTTCTGAAGTGGGCCTGTGTTTGCCCTCTCCGCTGTAGGTCCTGAAATCATAGCTAAGAGAAACCAAGACTAATGTCTTTAGGCAGTCTTTTTACCATGTTTTCATGGGATATGCTTCATGGATTGAAATGGTGGGAAATGATCTTGTACTAATGAATACTTGTGTCAGTACAAATTATGATTTGTCCGGAGATTGGAACATTCCTTTTTTGGACCCTTGCACCCAGAACTTGCCAGCCAGGATGGCTTATTGACTATGGAATTATGGGATTTGTATTCCAAACATATAAATTTTCCAAGACCTGACTTTGTCGAAGTAAGCAGACAAAAAGTTAAGATACATGTGGTATGGAAAGGTAGTCTTGCCCTTTTTGGTACCAAGCCACCAAGTCAAATGGTGGTGTCAGTTTTGCCCTCCTTGTTTGCTTGCCTATCTAGGAAGTAGTGTATATATCTCTTTGGTTGCCATAGCTGCATCCTGTGGAATCCCATGATTTGTAGTTGCTGGACAGTTCTAAGTACCTTGCCAGCCTACACATTCCATAGGAAGGAACCATGGCAGGTAAAGTGTCATCAAATTACTTTAATTGTGCAATGTGGATACAGTCTTGATTATCACTGTTACCATCATCTCCAGCTGCAAAACAAGTAACTTGCTAAATCATTTACAGGCTTCTTTTTCAACTACTGGCAGCAGGAGGCTTTTCTTCCCAGCAGCAGAAAGAGGAGATAACAGGTGGTCCAGCAAACAAAACAAGACTGACCTGTCACTTCAGCATCCAGTTTCCTTTCTTGATGGAAACACACACAACAACAACAACAACAACAACAACAATAATAATAATAATAATAATAATAATAATAATAATAGGCTTCACAGCATGATCCAACATCACCAAATTCAACTGTGCAGTGAACTTTCATGTATTTTGTGTATCTTTGTTTGTAGAAGGTGATAATAAATAGAGGGAAAATAAATAGATTAAAGAAAAAAACAATGAGGGGAAAAAACAGTGAGGGAAAAACAGAATGAGGAAAATTGTATTGAAAATTAGCAAATGTGTTTGAAGGCATATTTATAACAGAGGGCACTTATGTGAAGAAAAATTGACTTAGTTTTGATTTTCTGACTTGGAGAACAGCAATCAAACAACCACCCAGAAAGGGGCCTGATATTTTAATGTAACTGTGTAGGCTTGTTCATCTTGTAAACCACCTAGCTGAACACGATCCATTGGTCCTACATGATGGTCTATAAGAGGCTGTGTCAACTGTTTCTTCCTACTTCTACCCCAGTTGCTATGATTTGCAAAATCATGATGGTCCAGGAAGACAAGTGATCAGCTTCAACTGGCAATTTGTTCAGGCCCAAAGTAGTGAAAAAATTATGTCTTGTATTTGAACTCTATCACCACTAAAAAAACGTAAGAAAGTTATATCACTTTTTTTTTATTGTGGTTTACATTATAATGGCAAATAGCCTGCCAGTAACTGGTTTGCTTCTCAGAACTGCAGATTGTTCTCTCACCCAGAGCTGTGGAGGCTGCTGCATTCATTCAGCTAGATTGCTCTCCCTGCTGATGCTTAGACAGATAAACAAGCAGATTTCTGTTCCTCTGTGGAAGGAATGAGTGAGAGCAGAAGGCAAGGGGGCTTCTGGGTAGCATCAGGGGAATGGCAGGAATGGCCAAAATGAAGTGGGTAAGACTGTCTTTTTTCCCCTAACAAGGGGAGAGAGTTTGAAGAGTTGCACAAATACACACTGGAAGGGGGATATACAAAGAATAATGCCCTTCAATCACGTATCTCATGCTGGCTTATCTATTCAGGGTCACATGCTAACAGGGTATCAAAGACAGGTTTCAATGTTTGCTTTTGTCGTTTGCTGCTGGTCCTGACCTAGAAAAATCCTACACATAAAATGTTTTTTAATTCTTTTTTCTCTCTCTCTCTCTTAATTATGCTGCTTGGTTTCCCACTAGGTATTGTTATCAACATGACAAGAGAAAATACTAGGATTTTCTGAGAAGATTACTAGATTTTATAGACCAAGAATGTAAGGTAGATGTGTCATGTCTAGATTTTTGCGAAACATTCATTGCAGTTTTACAGAGGGAATTATTATTCTTCCTGCTGGAAGAAAAAGAAAAAAAAATAGGAACAGCTGTGCGTATGTGATAAGATGGTTGAGACATTAAATAATGAAAAGAATTTCAGCAGACGTCCTGGAAAGCAGACCATCTAGTTGGATGGAAGTAACTAGTGGAGTTCCTTGGAACTATTTTATTCAGTAGTTTGATAACAGTTTGTGGTAGGGAGATGACTCTAAACTAAGAAGTATTTATTAATGACCTAGAGAATAGGAGTGCAATTAAATTTTATAGTACTCAATGCAGAAATTAGATTTGTTTGAGATCCATGCTCATGGTGACAAGTAGTACACATTGTTAGTGATTGAGAAAAATGATCATCAGGTAGATACAGGACGAAATGAATTTTGGACTGTAAGTTGATCACAAGAGAACCATAAGAAAATGTCAGTGTGCTGCTTGCTATACTTCTGGCCTCATCCTCCACTGTGCTGTTGTGTATGTATTAAATCTGAAGTCCTTACATGCTTCATCTGGAGCTGCCAAACGGGGTCGTCGAGGTGGCAATGCAGGATCAGGGGTCTGCCCTTGGGATTAGGTATTTTGCTATCATGCAACCTCCATGAGGTCAACTTCAGTGTCAGTGACAAGTTCAGTGTCATGTCCAAGGTCAAGCTCAAGTTCATGTCTAAATAGACAATAAATAATAAATTGCCCATAGGTCATCCCCAGTCCTGTCATGTGGTCTCTTCATTTCGGAGGGTGGGCAGCAATGTCATGTCTAGCTTGGCTTTCAGCTTGTTAACAACAATCAAGCAGCTTACTGTGGCTAAAATCTGCATGGTGAAATCAGCTTATAGCATTGCCTGTTACCTCTAACTATCTTTAGGTATTCTCTTTGTATTTACATTACGACCTTTTTCCCTCCCTTTCCTGACGCGCTTATATGTTTGCAAAACTTACTGATATTTTAAGGTTTAGAGGGCTGGTTGGCTGCACGTAACATTTTAAGAATGGAATGCAAAGTAAGAGTGGGTTTGTTAATTTAATAGCAATAGAGTTGGTGCCATGAACACCATTGGAACTATTGCAGCTGGGGTTGCTTTTTGGGACTACAGCTCCCAGAATCTCTCAGCTAGCATGGCCACTGAATTTTCTAAAAAAAATATATTTCTAGGAAATACAGAAATAATAGTTGTGTTTCACACATAAATTTTTCTGATCACAGTGTTCAATTAATAATGATGGTTCAAGACTTGTGAATTTGATCAATGGGACCTTGAGGGAGGAGGAGAAGTCTGCGCCCACATAGCGTGTCACATATCTTTATACAGGTGAAAAACCTCTCCATTTTATTTTCTCTGTAAAAGCACCTGCCTTTCATGAAATCATTTCGAATACTCATTGAGAACAGAATACTCCAGTTAATCTTCTCAATAGTGTTTTTCCGTCTCAAGAGATAAGAGGGGAAGGTGCTGTGTCCACTTCTGAATTGGAGAGGAAGCCCTTTCACTGGAAAAGAGGACAAGATCAAAGAAGAGGAAGAAAAGGTATCTTGCAATTGGAGACAAGTCACTGAGGCAAGCAGCTCAAACTCTTTGCAGGGTTTGTTTTTTGTCAAAAGTCTAACACTGTAGTCATCACATTTCAAGCCTTTTTAGAACAAAGGCTTTATTATGTTGGATGCAAAATACAGTGAAAGCATGCAGAATATGCCAGCAAGTAAGATTTCTGATCATGCAAAAGAGCCAAAGAAAAGATAAAGACAGGAGTGGTATCAGTGTAGTATTGCTCTTCTAACACCAGTTGGATTGCAAATTAAGGGGAAATAATGCTGTACCTCAGTGGTTTGAGCATTGAACTACAACCTTAGAGGCCAGAGTTTGATTCCCCACTTGGCCATGGAAACCCACTGGGTGACCTTGGGAGCATCACACACTTTCAGCCCCATAAACCCCCATAATAGGTTTGCCTATTTGCCTAATAGGTTGACGTCCACCAGCGGTGCCAGCATCTCCTTAAAAAGGTGGAGATTTATAGCTTGAATGGAGCCCTGTGAAACGATGGGTAACTATGGGACCTTTTCTCCTACGTATATTGTAGGGACACAAGTTGTGAGTCAGAAGAATGTTTTTATTGGGAAATTCACAGACACACGCAAGAAACCAAGCAGTTTAATGAACCATACAAGGCTAGTGAAGGGAAGGGAGAGATAGATTGGATAGTGAGAGATTTTGAGTGTATAGGATGGTATTTACCAGTCCTGAAGCAGAGGATTGAGGAGAGATGGCTCAAATATGAGAGTTTGAGGGCAGCCTGAAGGAACGAGTCTGGGGTGCAGTGTGATGCCCAAAATACTGGCTTGTTGCTGTTTTGCAAAATTCCCTAGGCCGGAGCTTGACTTTTTATACCCTTTTTCCTACCCTGAAGGGGCGAGTGTTAATTGCTGTCTGGCAAAGTAAACAAAAGGAGTCCAGGATAGACTGGTTGCCTTACTTTGGGTGACAAAACATTGATGGGAGTCCTGACAGCCTCTTAATGTCTTGGTTAGGTAATGTGAATAGGAAGGTTTTGGTAGGAAATGTACATAGATGGGGTGCATGAGTACCACACATGGGTAGTTTTGTTATTCCATTTCTGGGCAAGTGTGGTGGCCTCTTAGCTCCAGTGGTTTCTGGATGAAATGGATTATCTAGATCCATTTCAATCTGGTTTCAGGCCTGGCTATGGGACTGAGACAGCTTTGGTCGCCTTGGTGGATGACCTACTCTGAGAACTAGACCAGGGGAGTGTGTCCCTGTTGCTTCTGCTGGACCTCTCAGTGACTTTCGATACAATTGAGTATGGTATCCTTTGGGTTGCCTTGTGGGGATGGGACTTGGGGGCACTGTTATACAGTGGCTCCATTCTTTCCTGGAGGACCGAACCCAGAAGGTGGTGCTGGGGGACTCCTGTTCGATCTCCTACCCTTTGGCTTGTGTGGTCCCTCAGGGTTTGGTTTTGTCCCACGTGCTATTTAACATCTACATGGAATTGCTGGGAGAGGTTGTATGGAGGTTTGGGGTTCGGTGTCATCAGTATGCAGATGACACCGAACTTTATTACTCCTTCTCACCACAAGCCAAGGAAGCTGTCTTGGTCCTAAACCAGTGCTTGATATCAGTAATGGACTGGCTGAGGGCAAACAAATTGAAACTTAGTCCAGACGAGACAGAGGTGCTCCTGGTCAGTAGAAAAGCAGATCAGGGAATAGGGGGTCAGCCTGTGTTAGATGGGGTTACATTCCCTCTGAAAAGACAGGTTTGCAGCTTGGGAGTGCTCCTGGATTCAACTCTGACCCTGGAAGCCCAGGTCTCAGCAGTAGCCAGGAGTGTGTTTGCACAACTAAGGCTTGTGCGCCAGCTGCGCCCGTTCCTTGAGATGTCAGACCTGGCCATGGTGACACATGCCTTGGTTACATCCTGGCTGGATTACTGTAATGTGCTCTGTGTGGGGCTGCCTTTGAAGACAGTTCGGAAGCCAGCTTGTTAACTGGAGCTGGTTACAGGAAGCATACAACGCTCCTGCTGCAACAGCTCCACTGGCTACCAATCTGTTTCCGGGTACAATTAAAAGTGCTGGTGATGACCTTTAAAGCCCTACATGGCTCAGGTCCAAGTTATTCGAAGGACTGTATCCTCCCCTACGAACCGGCCTGGGCGTTGAGATCTGCGGGAGAGGTCTTTCTCTCGGTCCCACCACCCTCAGAGGTGCATTTAGTAGGAACACAGGAGAGGGCCTCCTCAGTGGCTGCTCTCAGGCTCTGGAATTCCCTGCCCAAAGAGATTAGACTGGCACCCTCCCTGCCTACCTTCAGGAAACAGCTAAAAACATTCTTCTTCCAGCAGGCATTTTATATGTAATTCTACCAGTGCTGGTCATTTTAATTGTTATTTAATTGATATTTTAATGCTGTTTTTATATGTATTTTAATGTGTTTTAATAATTATTGTAGTTTAATCTTTGTTTTAACTTTTGTATATGACATTTTTTAATTATGTTTCTTTTAATGACTGGAAGCCGCTTTGAGTCCCCTCGGGGAGAAAAGCAGGATAAAAATAAAGATAATAATATTGTATTCATATGTCAGGTCATTGACAGGATTACTGGAAATCTTTTTACTCCAGGCTTTCTCGCTTAACTGTTGACCTTATGATCTGGCCATGCTGAGGGCATGCTGAACTAGCCCAGGTGTATAGCCAGAGTGCTGCTTGCCATATGTTTCCCAGCCATAAGTGCCCAGTTTTTATAATATTTTATGCCAATTAAATGATATTTCTTGCCGATCATGCTGTGCCACGTGATACGGGTGTAAGGAGTGGTAACACAGTAGCAGTTCACTGCAGCCCATTGGGCCATCCTGTGATCACGATTCCTTCCTTATCTAATTAGTTTTTCAGGAAAACTAGTGCAATGGCTGGAATCCTCTTGACACCTTACACTAGGGATTATGCTAGTGTACCTCTGCT
This sequence comes from Cyclura pinguis, assembly GCA_030412105.1. Lineage (NCBI taxonomy): Eukaryota > Metazoa > Chordata > Lepidosauria > Squamata > Iguanidae > Cyclura > Cyclura pinguis. The sequence goes on from CM059602.1 coordinate 157,746,708, forward strand.
TCCTTGTGCATTGGTTTTACCCAGCCTACTCAGTGACAGATGGATGGTGCTCCTTGCAGCTCCACCCCGCAGCCCAAGCAACCCCTGATTGACTGGGGCATGTATGCCAGGAGAGTTCCATTACACCATTGCCTGCCTGCTAGCTGCCACTCTCACAGTCCTCTGCGTAAGCATGTTAGTGGAACATTATGCGTGGAAAGCATTGGACTACCCATTAATATTGTCCAGATAGTTTAATGTAAAACTGAAAAGCTTAGAGCAGGTAATAATGCAACAGTTTTCCCCCCATCCTGCAAGACTGATATGTCTGTGACAAAGAGCCAGTAGAAATCTTGAGGAATATCTGTGAATGCCTATGGAGTGTGTGGCACTTGGCATTTGTCAGCATATGACCCTGGGGTGTGAGTGGGCGTGTCATGGGCGAGCAGGATGGGAATTACCATTGTGTAGACAATGGCTGTGTGACAGGTCCAGCATTATGTTGTGACAGTCCTGGGGTTAGCCAGGTGGCTCGTGTATTAAAATCAGATAACATGTGGCTTCTTCATCACAAAAGGGTAATCCATGAGTTGTGGTGACTAAAGTAAAATTGTGATTAGCATTTCTGCAGAACAGAGTACAAGCTCTGATTGCTTTGGCAAGAAATGAATGATCTGATCTAGCAAACTTCTGGACTTCTAAAACTTTGTTTGCTTTCAACAGCAGAGTTAACCGTATTGGAATACACAAGACTTTGAAGTGTGTATGTTTGGCCCTGTATTTTATATTACCAAATAGTTACGCAGCTGATCCTAAAACCTGAAAAACAAAGTCAGTCTGACCATAGTTATTAACTGGCCATGAACAAATGTAAAGCACTGTGAAAACAAATCACATCATTTCATGAATGTTTATAAAGGAAGATTATATAATAGTTATGCAGGAGATCAGACTAGCTCATGTTTTTCAAACATTCCTGACAAAGAAGAGGAACACTGATGATAGTAATGAATTAAATCTAGTGTTAGTGTTTCCTAGAGTAGACCCTTTGAAAGAAAAGGGGCTTATTAGTCACAACTAATGTAAGTCCAACTGATTTACACGAGTCTACTCTAGATAGTAGTTAACAATGGATTTATTTTAGTGACATGTTTCCAGTAAGTTATTTTAATTGAAAAAGGATTTCCATGATAGAAAAAAATCCAGCAGTATCTAGAAGAAAATAGAATTGTGAATAACTTCTAAAATAAGCAGAAAAGAGTAAAGAAGAACAAGGGACAGAGATAGATGAAAGCAAGAAGATACACAGAAGTGTGTGGAAAAGCATAATCTACTGTATATAAGTCAAAGTTTGTGAGTGAGTTTGTCTGTTTGTCTGCGTAAGGCAGGCAAAGCCCTCATACGATTGGCTGTGTGAGGCAAGAAGATCTCATATGATTGGCTGACTGTGAAGATTCTATGGAATCCTGGGGTTGGCAGTTCAGGAAGGGGCCTTTAGAATTCTCAGGCAGAGAGCTCTTGGGCCTGGCTGGTTGCTATGGAGATGAGGCCTAGCAACAAGGGGGAGGGCAGTGTATTCCCTCAGGAACCTGATCTCTGTATGTTAATAACTCTGAATACAGATTGGATCAGGGAATATGGGGAAAAGTTACAGGTACTGGACAAGACAGTTTGGGGAATTAGAGACACAGAATTTCAAATCTTTCTAACAAGTATTACCTGTGAGAAAATAAAATCCTGAGCAACGCTGGGTATATACACTAGTATATCAGTGAAACACAAAGAAATTTTAAAAATTGCAAGATTTGGACACAGCTGGATTTTTAATTGCTGAGTAATCAATCACTAAAGATTTCTTGTGGGATTCTGCTGTCTTAAATTCTGTATTATATTACCATTCAGTGTGAACATATTCTTCCACAGAAATCCAACAATATGTTTAATTCAGCCAACCAAATACTCTTTTGTCAATTCAAGTGACATATCACAATACATTTAACACTTGCACACCCCTGTTGGCTAGGAGGGAGCTACCAAGCAGTGTTAAGAACCTAAGGAGCCAAAATCTCCACAATCAAGTCCAGTGTCTATTGGGATCTAGCAAGATTCTGAATTTCAGTTCCCAGGGAATGTGTTAAAGTGTATTGTACAGGGCTTGATCTGGCGCTTGCATTTTAAATGCAATGGCGTCATCTCTCAAATGAAGGCAGCTTTCCTTCTCAGTCATTTATAGGGAAATCCTTTGTTAGAGCTATCAACTAACTGCTTCTAAAAATCTGGGGAAATGGCATCTGTGGCCCAAAAACTGAGAGGGGGAGTGTGTGTATGTATGTAAGTGTGTATGTGTGCTTATATGGTAGGCTGGTCGCAGTGTGGGCCTAGACTAGAGCATCATGCAGCCCTGTAGGTTGGTTTTGTGACCTTCGAGCTCTTCAGATTGCCCAGATTTTAAAATAAATTGCAGGGCCCTTCTGCATTCTTTAGCATGAAACTTCTATTTTCAAAACCAGAAATTTGACTTCTGGCTACTTTCAGCCCCCCACTGCCATTTATTGACTCCCTGTGCACCCTGGAGAATCCTGGGACAGCGAATTGGCTCCTAGACCTGCCACAGTTTTTCTCGTTATTATAGGGAGACATTTATGATGATATTATTCTAAATTATGAGTTAACTTATGGACATTCATGTAAGGAATGTGTCTTGTGCTGTCTTTCATCCCACACCTACCCATGTCCTAGAGAGCTGCTCCAGAGCATGAGGGCACACTGCGGAGCATTATGGGATGGACAGTTGCAGGGGAAAAGAGAGAAGTGATTGCTGAGTGTCTTAAGTCGTTATCAGTAAAGGCTGCATTTTTCTCTGCACCCTGTATTGCAGCAAGGGGAATAGTTACATTTGCTGGTAAATAATTTCTTTGCATGGCTAGGGAAGCATCTTCTTGGAGAAGCAACAACTAAGTCTAAATAACTGAACATTAGACTTATTAATAAGCCCAATTAACAACTGATAAGTGTCACAGGTATAATAGGCGGTAATAAGATGTTCGTCAAACGCCTGGGGTTCATATTTTGTTTTTTTACCAGCCATCCATTTTAATTTTTCTTCAGATATTCAAAGTCACGTAGTCTCAAGCACACTGTTGAAAACAGGTGCTGCAGTTGAAGATGAAGGAGAAGTAACACTCATGAGCTTTGGCATTTTTTATGCTGTCTAAGTTCAAGCCTGATATTCCAACAGGACAGATGCGTCAGTGAGAAAGAACTCTGGTGATGATTACTATTACTGTTAATCATTAAATTGCTTATATAATTTAAGTGCTTTATTGCCCATTCTGGGCTATTAAATTTGACAAGCATTGCTTGTCTAGTAAACCTGGTGGAAATCACGAACTGACGTCAAACAGATCACAAAAGAAAGCAACCCTATTTTACTTCAGTCAGATGATGTGAAAATAGCAGATACCTAGAAGAGTATGCTTAATATTTCCAAAAGAGCAGTTTAAAGATCGGCACTATTCAACATGACAGCTCGCTTAATTTGGGGGAAGTACATCAAGCTAAATTATGTTCACCTTATAAATTTCCAGGGACACAAAGATTGTACTATTAGTTAACGCTCTTATTATCTACGTCCAGTCTCCTATTTCTGGAATTTAAAAAAATTCATATCAATCTATTGTTCCTTGCATATTTAAACACATTTTTGTTCCATCTCTATATTATAACTAAATTACATATTCTCTGTGTATCCTTGGGAAATTACTGTTATTGAACGTGTAACACAGTAGGTGGGTTTCATTAGTGTATGTGATGTTCTGGTCTTTGCCAAAATTCACTGGTATTTTGTGTTAATATGGTGACCATTTATAAATTGTGTTTTTGTAACCTTCTTTCAAAATAATATTTTGTAAATTGTTTAGGATATCATTTGATTGGCTAAAATAAAACGAGCTGAGTTTTCTTTTGCAATTATTGTAATGGGGAAACATATTTTTGCTGAACTTTGTTCTATAAGGTGAAAACTGGGAAGAAAACAGAGCATAGTAGGGGTTACAAGCATTCTTGTAAATTAACTGTATTTCAATTGTAATTTGGACTCAGCCTTTTAAAGGCTACATTCCAGCCTCTCTTTGAATTTAAGTGATATTGAATGTTGATGTGCTGATGTATATGATTGATGTGGGTTTGATTATGAGGATGATGTAATCAAAGTTATTTAAAAAATTCCCCTGAATTACATACACAACTCTATACTATAAATAGAATGATTAGATGGATGCAGGAGAGTATGACTCCTATACAGATAATAGTTATATAGACAAAGGAATTTAACTGGAGCCAACTTTTTTTTACTATTTTTTTTTTCATTTAATGCTATTAACATAGGTCTGTTACTTTTTCAAATATTGGAGCTGTTCATGGGAATCTCAGTTTTTCAGTGTAAAGGAATCAGTCCCTGTTCTTTTATGTTTTGTTGTCGGGTTAGTTCTAAGTCAGGCCACAGGATTCCCACTGCTGTTCTAAACATGTTTGCTGTATTGAAGAGAAATACAAAGGCAAGTGACTCAGCATCATGAAATACATTGTGGCAAGCTGTGGAAGCAAGAGATCAGATGAAGACAAATAGGGAGACTGTGCGTGATAAACAACCTATAAATTTCAATTGGATTTGTGTATAGCAGCAAAGAGAGAACCTAATGGTGTCTTTGTAGTCCTAAAATAGTGGTGTACTAGTGAGAAAGGGAAAAATTTCTGTTGAAGCTCTCTGTATGTATTACAAACCCAGAGCATTCGACAGGTTACTTTTCCTACAGATCACAGCTGCTGATGCTATACAGAAATAAATTCTTGGTATTACTGTGGTGTAGTTAAGAGACAGAGCTTTTGAGATCACATTTTATGAGACAAAGTGGACACTAAAACAAATGTCGTGTCTTGAATTAGCACTCTCACACTCTGTAACTGCAGGAAAGCATGCATCTTGTTCTGAAGTCATTGCCCTGAGTATTTTCCAGAGTGCCCCCACTCCTGCTTATATTGTCTGTTGCTGATGGAGCTATGGGAGTACATAGCATGAGGACAAAGGATATGTATTTATCTCAGTACATTCAGGTGTGCTCCACATTCTTCTGTGCATCAAAACAACTTCTTGTTACTTCTTGGTCTCTAGTGCTAGATGTACTTTCCAGAAATGATAGTAGCTGATCATCTGAGAATAAATCATAAAAAACAAACAGCACAGTGGCCCATAAGGTATGCAGTTTACTGCAAAAAGCTGGATTTTAATTTATAAAATTGCATAATTTTTTTAGTGGTTATTAAATGAGCAGTGGATTAGACTAATGTACGATATTATGTCGTGAAGGCTAAGGGAACATGAAGGGAATCAAGAGCTGCTAGATTTTAAGGCTGCAGACTGAGTCATGGAATGCTTACAGATGAGGATGTATGGTGTAATCACAACATCTCATCCTTAGAATATTAAGAGCTGCCCAGACATCTTTGTTTTGCATTTGTAAACCTTCTGTCTTTTTCTGCTGCTTCTTCTGATCTTACTTTTCTTAGTGTGGAAGAATCTGTTAAGAGGGAGATATGGAAGAGCTACCTAGTGCTTTTTGACTGATGGTTCTAGGAACTATATGTATTGTTTTGTGCACAGTCTTGCCTCTATTGTGTAGTGCAGGGGTGTGAACCATGTGGCCTTCTGGATCTTACTAGGACTGCAGTTCTCATTAGCTCCGGGCAGCATGAGTAGTGATCAGGATTGATGAAAATTTTAGTCAAATGTCATCTGTAGAGCCAGGGGTTCAAGAGAGAGGTGTTCATTTGTTGATTTTCTTTTTTTTTTTTTAGTCAGGCTTATAAATGACTTGTCCCAGGGGCCAGGAAAGAGTAAGAATTGCCACTGGTTGAGCTGACCAAGACATTTTTTCTAAAGAGGGAAACGGTTGTCTCCTTTTTCTTTTTCATTTTTTTCACACCTTCTGTATGAAATTACTAATGTAGGCATCCATGAGCAAGTGATCTAATCAAATATGTATGAAATGAAAGAAATCCCCGGACAGTTGATTTAAGGGAGGTAACAGGACAGTGCTACACTACGCAAGGCTTCTGGTATGTTTTGAGTGTATCGATTTGTGGCAATATGGTTATTCTCTCTTCTCTTCCATTGAAATCAAATTATTCTAGCTGAGGAAAAGCTTTCAGGGACTGAGATCCTACTAGGTCTGCATGATTCACCCAATGCAGGGGTTAAATGGTTGTGGGCACTGTGGGAATAGTATAGGAAGCCATCTCCATCAAGAAAGAAAGCTCTCTGATTATGAAGACAGATTTCTCTTCCAGCCATTCAAAAAATATACACTGATGTAATTGAGTCACCAAGAGGATTTCAGCTATAGCCCTTTACATGTTTTTAGTGATTGATAACTGTTTTCTGTCTGTCTTTAACTTCAAGTGTTGGTTGGTTTCATAATCCTCTCCTTGTTGATGTTTTCAACCATTTGAGCCTTTAATCTTTTTTCCAATATGGTTGCCTTTGCTGAACAAGCAGCAGTCTTCTGCAGTTCTCACAAGTAATGCTACACATCAGGTATGGAATAGCAGTGCACAAACAAATTCAACACCCTTTTCTCCCCTCACCTGATGCTACTATTTCCCCACCTCCACAAAAGACATCAGATCCCTAGGAATAAGATTAGGTATGCGTCCCACCATCCTCAAGTGACCTTTTTGCTGAACCACTTCTTTTCTTTCTCAGGAGTGCTATGTGTTTTATTTGGCCAAGTTCTTCACCAAGACATTCTGTGACAGAGAGGTCATATTTGTGTCTGCTGTACTATTGATCCCAGTAGATATTTTCTGAAGAAAATGCAGCTTCTACAGCTTAACTGAATTCATGTTATTTAGACACTGATTAACCAAATCACACATGCTGCAGGCCTATTCTTTGTGCATTAAGTATGCTATTATTCTCATATTGTGGGAGTGTCAGAAAATGTAAAATCTTGGTAGCAAATATAGATACATCTATTGCTGTATTGGCCGCACCACTCACGGACTATTTCTAATGTAACATTTTGTACTCTGGTGCAGTTGTCTCAGAACAAAAAATATGAATGGTGCCTGAATTGTGTGTTTTCCTTTGAAAGATTAATTATTGGGAAACATTTGAATTTCCACTTTCAGCTGTTTTGATGGGACAAACAGTTCTCTTGAGCTTCTTACATTGTAGCAACGTCTCTCACAGTGGAGAGGCAGGCTCCATGCCAGCCCAAGATACAGCTAGAATAATAGTCCGAAACTGGAGAGCCACAGTCCATCAGTGCGTCCACTATTAGCTTGGAGCAACCAGTAGCCATCTGACTCACTGTAAAGCAACATCCTATGATTCTGTGTTCAACAAACTTCATCAGTTTCCCTACTTCAGAAGGAAACCTACTGTCTTTCTAGCCATCAGAGACTATTTTAGCCTGATAAGTAGAGGTGTTATTTTACTGAAACCGAACAAGAATTAAACCCACAAATTCTGGAATCAGATGGTATCTAATCAACCAACCTTTTGTTGTTATGATTACCTAGCTCTAACATAGTCTGTTTTTTTTTTAAATTAAGGAGGGTGATGGCAGTTACCAGAGCTTAGAAAAGTAACTTTTTTTGGACTACAAGAATTACTCAGGCAGTATAACCACTTTATCACTTGAAATTCTGTCAAAAGTAAGAAAAATATCATGTATCTTTTTTTTTTTTGCCACAGACTATATTAATTCTTTTGATGTCTTATAGAACTATTACTGTTTTTAAAAGTTAGCTGGCATTTCTGAAGTTCCTTGTACTTTGTCTTGGCTTTATAGAGAAACCAAGAAGATAATATATTGGCAGGGTCTCTGTGCTTCTGCCAAGGTTTTATCTGCTGTGGGACAACCATAAATAAAAAACGTTCCTTTATCACTCCCTTAACTATGGTGATGCAAAACGGCAGTAGACAGAGAGTATTCTGCACCTGCCCTTCTGTCAGCTATAATTACCATTCCTCGAAGGCTGCACTGTCTTATTGTACTTATTCTTCTTACTTCAGAACTCCTTGCCCCATTTGGGTGATAAGCATCTTCTGTAGATTTTCACAGCTAATACACATGTGCCTTCTCTTAGATGTGCCATCCCATCATGAGAAAGTGAGGTTGTGTATTTGTTTCAGCAGTTCACTTTCACAGTCAGGGCAGTGAATTTGTCTGGTTTACCTTTTGAGTCTCTTGGAGATACCCCAAACATGTTGTTTCCCTGGCATCATGTACCCTGTGGTCATTCGCAGACACTATAGAATGGTAATACTTTTTTTATGAAATAATTTTTTTTATTAAGTTTTTTTTTATTAAGAAGAATGCTTGCACTGGAGGGAGCAGACCTGAGGATGGGATGGCATGCCTATATGTTTTATGATAAAGCAAAAATTGACAAAGATTTTTTGCATCACTATATCAGAAAATCGCTTCTGAAGATATGGAATAAATATAAGAGTAAAAACATAAGGCAGCTACCCATGTGGGTATCCCCTCAAGAAGCTTTCTTTGGAAGAAGGAAGGGAACAGAGAAATGGCTGAGATATGAGGATATATTAAAGAAAACAATGACAAATGCTTATAAGATCAAATCAAGAGAAAAATTGGAACAGGAAGGATGGCCATTTAAGTTGGTTTCCGTACAGGCAGCTAAATGAGAGATTCCAGATGGACTTGAAAACCTATGGAATAGAATCCAAAGAAAGGACAGGAATGATTAAATGGATCTTTGACAATCCACCGCATCTGTTAGCCCATATATATCAAGAAATATTAACACAGGAGAGACAGGAGGAGACTGTGAAATCTGCAGTGATTTTGTGGGCACAGAATATTGGGCATTCAGTTCAATTAGATGAATGGGAACAGAGCTGGAAAAGGACACAAAAATTTACAATGGCTCAGAATCTCAAAGAGAACTATTTTAAAATGTTTTATAGATAGTACATGACACCAGACAAGTTAAAAAAGATTTACAATACAGGTACGGGAATGTGTTGGAAATGTCAGAAAGAGGTGGGAACAATATTTCATATGTGGTGGTCATGTCCCAAGGCAAAGAAATATTGGAGTGAAATACATAAAAAGATGTGTGAAATATTGAAGGTTCAATTTGTAAAAAAACCTGAATTTTATTTGTTAAACATGACAAATGTTCTTGAGAATACTAACATTAAGAGGCATTGGAGATTAATATTGTATGTGATAACGACAGCTCGAACTGAATATGCCAAATTGTGGAAGTCTCAGCAAATACCCACAATCGAACAATGGTGGGGGACATTTATTGAGAATAGAAATGCGGATATTGTTTCACAAAGATTAAAGGGGAAATCGGACGATCAGATAAAAGCAGAATGGCAAATTGTAATGGGTAATTGCTGGGAACTGCCAAGTGAAAATGTCTGAATTATGGTTGAAATTAAAGAGGAATAACTGTAACATAACAGGAGTTGATGAGAGAAATGCAAGATCAAGCACGTAAGATGAACATGGAATTGTGAGGCATAATTTTTTATATGTGAGTAGATATCTAGAAAATGAAAACTAGATCAGAGTGGAAGAACAAAAACATTACATGTAAAAGTACAATTTGAGATGATTTTTTTTTATTTGTGAAACTTAATAAAAATTATTTCATAAAAGGATACTTTTAAAGGCCAAAAGACATAAGAATATCTGCAGAGGCTTCTGAGATGATCTGATCTCTTCCTCAGGCAAAATGTTACCAAAAGAGAAAGCCAAGGAGACACAAACTCAAAAGATAGATGGGAAAGGAGAAATATGCAAGATGTTAATGAGAAAATGTTGGGATTATCTTTCTCTCTCATGCCGTGAAACATATGTATATACTATTGCCCTTTTTGGGAATATCTTGTATGTTCTGCTGTTCTGGGTTATAAGGTCTAACTAACTATTGTTAGTTGTTAGAACCATTGAATCAGTTGGATTTACTTACATGTTGACATGTTGATTCAGCAGTTAATTTGATGGGTCTGCTCTAGTGACTCTCAGACTCCAGCCTGCGTTTGAGAGGAAGATACACAGTAAATGTGTACACAAGACCCAAAACTTTCTGTCATTCTTCAGCATGTGCAGGGTGTGTGTTTTAAAGACATCTTGACCCCATCTTTCCTCTAAAGAGCCCAAGGTGGCATGTCAGGCCTCCTCCCACACTTTACTGTCACATCAGTCCTGCAGCTGTGGATCGTGCTGAGTCAGTGTCTGATGGCCCAAGGTCACCCAGTAATCTTTATGGCTGTGTAGCAGTTAAAACCTGGCTCTCCCTGGCCTAAGTCCAATGCTCAAACTGTTACACCCTGCTGGATTTCATTTTGTTTTCCACTAACTAATGTCTGAAGCCTTGATTAGCAGTGCAGAATTTGTGACAGCATCAGTTCTCATTAACCTCAGCCTGTTGCTCACAGAAGAATTCTAATCTGCTGCACTGTCACTAAATTATTTTCTGCAGCCTGATATCATGTTTTTAAGTGTTAAAGTAGGATGCAGAATGCCTATTAAAATACTCTTTTCAGGCTTTAATAAGGGCAACAGCAGCAGCAAACAGTAATGAAGGAGCATTATAGATGCATCCTGCATTAAATCAAGGGGGAGGTGATGTTTATCTTTTAAATGTTTTGCTTGGTTGGAGATGAACTTTGTTGCATTCCATAGCCTTGTGTAAGAATTATTGGAATCCTGTCTGTCTTTCACTGGCTTTGCCCATGCCTGTTTGTGTGTGAGGTCACCACCTCCTGTCTTCATCATAATCACTCATAGCCAACCTAATAGTTCTGAAAGAATCACTTGGCAGAGATCTTCCTTGACTCTGTCACTTCGGATAGATGTTGGTTCATAGCACACATAGGTATGTTCAAGTCTACAGTAGCCATTCATTGGCTGTTTTCTGAAATTGTTAATTGTTTGGCACAAGCAGAGATGTGTTATTTTTTCACTATAATAAGAAAAAAAAAGGATGAATACAAAACAAATCAAAATATAAGGTAACTGGGGATAGTGCACACTGAAATGAAATAGGGCAGAATATACAAGGAACAGTGAGTTAATGAGAAATTGAGAGTAAAGTATGGAATGGGAAAGGGACAAATTTAGGGTTTCTCCAGAATGAACCTTCTTCTGATTTGCTTTTCTCCAAGATGGCTTCATTTATATGTTTCTTAAAGCTAAACATCTGGAGTGTACCACCTCCTCAACCCTCTCCTCATCCTAACACAGTATTAACTGATCAACTTGTGACCCACTATTAGTCACAGCATTCCACATTAGAGTTTCCATCCCTGAGTTTTAAGATTGATCATGTCCTAAGTAATTTCCTTTCCTCCACCTCCCCTCTGACTGCACATAAATCAGTGAGCCACTCAGTATTAACTTCTGCATTGACTGTAAAAAAATCCTTTTGCTAGTGACGCCCTGAATCTTCTGGTTTTTTCTCCACATTCTCATCAACTCCCCCTTCTTCTGGGCATCAGCTTGCCTCCTTATAGCAGGGCAGAGTTCAGCTAAGGCAGCTGTACATAGTCCTGTCTTTGATTCGTGAATTAATTCTGGAATTGACATTTTTACAGCCAATACATCAAGTGGAGGCTGCAGTTTGTTACAGAGGAAAACTGGCATGGAGTCGTGGATGTGACTTGACTTATGGATGTCAGATGTGCTCTGGATGTGCATTTTTGAGTCTCTGTTCAAGAAAGTCTATGGCAATGGGTTGTGATAGTGGTTATAGAGATTGTTTCTGAAGATCCATGATTTAAGTTACCTGCTCTCTGAGTTGCTATTCACCTCACAGCAGAAAACATTCCTGTTCTGTATAAGTATCTGCTTCTTCCCTCTCTCCTTGGGGAGACAATATCTGTTGTGAAAAACCTTACCTGGGCTAATGGACCTGATCTGATTTTGACTTCTTCCTCCCCATAGTTATTATTAACAAAAAGCCTTTTTTAAAGAACCTGTATAAGACTATTTATTAATCATGGATCTCCCATATTTCATTTACTTTGACTAAGGTTATTTTTTTTAAATTTAATTATCAGAAAAGAAGGAAACACACACACTCACATACACAAAATACTTAAGGTGATAAACATGAAACTGAAGGAAAACAGGTTACAACAACAACAAAAAAAGCTTACATTTCTGGACCTAACTAAGGTTATACATCTGTGTGTAGGTTATGAACCTTTTTCCAGGCTGTACAATTTCACGCTGCAGGTGGGAGTTTGCACGAAAAGGATCCATACACATAAAAAACAAGTATGCTAGCAAGACCAGACTGGGACTATTCCTAGTAGTAACCAGCTTGCATGGATTGATCAATTGATGGATTGTATGGATTAGCAACTGTATCTACAGTATGACATATTAAGTGATGCATCTCGGAGTTTTACCATCTTACTGAGTACTAGGTTGAAAGTATAGCGTGATTCCCTCTTTGCGTAAGAACACATTGACTACTGACCAGGAATGAATACATGTGAGACGGTTGCAGCTTTGGGAAGAGCACAACTTTGCTGATTAACACAATTTAAAGTTAAACAAACTTAACTTCAAACAGTGCAGGAAAGTTTCAGGTGGGTATTGAATAATGTTCTTGGGACCAATCTGTCATAGGGTGTAGAACAGCCTGGCTCTAAATTAGAGCACGAAAAGCCCAATATGTCTTTCTGTAACCAATTCTCAAAATAGGAAAAGATTGTGTGCCTCTATAATGTATCCTCAAAATTCTTATTCAGTCCGAACAGTACTGATGGACCAAACTAACTCAAGAGGGCTGAGGGTAGATTGATGCCAAAGAGCATTCGGGTCATAGGCACCGAGTATCAAAGGGAAAGTTACATGGCAGCTCATGATTGGCTCATTTTCTCAGAGGTAGGAAAGTGAACCAGTCTTCTTCCTTCTTCCCTCTGGAAAGTGGGTGAAGAGAACAATGCCTCCCTCAGCCAGTTGCAGCCACTGTATCACACCCAAACTGGATAAGCATAATCTGAGTGATGGAAGGACCATGCTCCCCAAAAAACCTTCTTGACAAATGGTTCATTTTTCTTTTTCAAAGAAGCAAGAACTAGGTTTGAGTCCTTATGTTTTCTCCATGAGCAGCCTGTGTGGGAGAGGTGATTATTTTTTGTGATATAAAAGGGTTATTTCTGTCATTGTGTGTAGGCTTAGTTCCATCCATCTTACCTTGTTCTCATTTTGCTTCACTGCGTCACTGTACTGCCTGGCTCTTCCTCATACTTGTATGAAGTGGCCCTAAAATAACACACATACTTTTGCAGGGAAGGACATGGTGAGAATGTGAGTAAAATGAGGAGTAATGTAAAACAGTGAATGTTGGCAGGATGAAAGGAAAAACTGTGTTCTCCAACCCATCAGGGACCCTTCTTTTTTTATATCTCTCACTTGTACCATTTAGTATTTAAGAGCATATGGCTGTTCTCAAGTCTCACAGTCTTGGTTCTGCATCCTACATTTGGAACAGATGCATGCAGATCTCAAGATCTGATGGAAAATTTCATAGTTCTAACCTTTCATTCAAGGATCCTTAAGAAAGAAATATTTCAAGATGGGGGGGGCAGTGGGAGGAAACTTCAACTTCTTTGAAATCTGTAGCCTGAACTGCCACCTTTTTCCAGGAGGTTTTGCCGTCACACCAAGGAAGAATAACTGAGTGATCTGTGTTAGAGTGAGCGAAAGAGAGAGAAACATGGAAATGAAAGTATGCTAGAATGGGAAAAGTTACTTTTTTAGGCTACAACCCCTGCCCCCCGCCCCCCGAATCCCTAGCCAGACTTGGTAAGTTTTAGGGATACTGTTTGAATTCCACCTCACACAGCAGAATATTTTAGCATAGCACTGGTAAACCTTTGAAAAATATGTGCTTGAATCTAAGGGTAAAAAGCACCTCTAAGAACTTCTGACAGTTTTAAAAAATGTTTTTTAAAAGGCACTACATCTGTAAATACAGTTCTTTGTGTCTGGGATTAGAGGAGGGGGAGAACTGAATTAAGGGTGGAGTACTTGCTATTAATTGAAAGAAAACCCCAGCAATCCTTATTCAGAGATCTCTGTGACTTGCCTCATTTAGCCGTACGTTATGTTGCAAGAGGGGAATTGTGCATCAGATGAAGTGGAGGCAAGGGTAATCATATCATTTAGTCCTATTACCTCCTCGTTCTGCTGCCATCCTGCGAGTTAGATGTTTCCTTGTATGGAATGTGATTAGTAATTGTTTCTTATGTTGGTTGTGCTGCATATGAGTCCTGCCAAATGGGGACATAAGAGCAGAGTATCATAGAAGTGAAATGGTTTTGTACAGAATCTACGTTCAGCTATCTCTCCAGTTCCATCAGAGAGTGTGTGTATTCTTGGTCCTCGGGGCGGTTAATGCCAAAAGTAGGGGAAGAACAAGAGCTTTAGAAAGATCTAAAAAACTTCAGTGATCTGGAAAAGAAACAACCAGGAATATGTCACATTTCATATTGGAAAATCAGCATGATAGGTCTTGTGCAATTCTGCCTGAATACATTTAAGAGAAGGGGGGAAAAAAAGAGAACTTATAGAAAAACCCATTTGCAGTATCTACTGCTGAGAGCCATTCTTTACATGGCAGCAACCGACTTCTGTTCCTCTCCTTTAGACTTCCTGTTGCTATAGAGACACAGAGCCGGGAGAAGCGGCAGAGGGCAAATTAAGACTGTGGTTTAAGGCAGCAGCACTTCAGACATGAAGCACAAGACAGATTGTGTGGTAAAAGCTTTGAGCAAAAGAAATATTTATTTCCTGACTGGCTAAGGCCGTTTCAAAAATAAATTTTAAGGAAGCGTGAAAACACTTCAAACGATCAAGATTGTAATGGAGAAAGTAGAGAAAAGCAGTTTATGGTTGACCTGTAGGTAGTCAATTTTATTTACTGAATTTTTTCTTAGCAAATTGATAACTGAAGACTTTGTTGCTTTACGTTTATGAGGTTAGTTGCTAAATATGTTTACCCCCAGAAGCTTATAAGTAGTGAGCCAGTTCAAATGTAAAAAGAATGGATCAAGGCAACTTATAATTTAAGTAAAGGCAGAAATCCTGCTGTTCCCCATTGCTCTGGAGATCATATTTTTCCTCTCAATATCAATGCCAATTTTTAGGAAGATTTTTAAAAATTCTGTGTTTCTGAATGTATTACACATTCTGTTTAACTGCTGAATGTTTAACAGAGGCAAACTTACAAATATTTTATTGGAGAGAGGGGAAGGAATTATTTGGAATGAATCTTTTCACCATATGGATGGAGCAACCCATAGTTATGCTTTTTTCCCCCCATTTATTATGGCAAACAGCCGGCAGACACAGTTAAGCTGGCTGAAAAATTGAGAGTTCTATCCCAAAGTGTATTTTTTCTAAGCTTTGACCAGTGCTAACTGGAAAGATGGCTTGGGAGGGAAGAATAAAATGGAAGATTGCTTGCCTTTTTCAGAGTCAGCTCCCAGCAGCCAAGATGGGAAATGAGGGTGCCTTCATATATCAGTGGATACTGAGGAAATTAGCTACAACAGCTCTTGCTGGGATAGCTGACAATCACCCAGTGTGGTCTCTTTTGGATCTGATAGAACCTGAGCTGCTTTTCTTCCATTTCCCCAACAACCTGTTTTGCAGTATACTTCCAATGGAAACACTATCGGCAGTAAATTTGGAGCGCTTTCAGTAGGCATAACAGAGGACTCTACAGCATACGTGCATCTTCCCTTTGGATGTCCGAGGGAGTTGTTAGGTTTGCTCTGTAAGTCTAATTTAGTAGATGAGAGTTAAAGATTTGCTTGAGTCTCTTGGTGGCTTGAAGACATGGAATTCAGCAGGAGGGCTTGTGTGCTGTGCTTGATAAAAGTTTTTGACACAGATTTGCTCTTCTGGGATCCATCAGAGAAGAGATCCTATTTCTGCAGATTTCTCGTTTTATACACATACACACACGGAGCCGAAGATAAGGCCAGAAGCATTACTACAGTAGCTTTAGTTCAGTTTGACACATACATCTGGACATGAAGCAAAGCCAGAACCACTTTGATTCATAACCTCATCCTACTGAAGGCTTCATCCCAATGAAAGAGTCTTACAAGGAGGCATCCTTTCCGTCTGGGTTGAGTTGGCATAAACAACAGAAAAATACAAGTGCCTGCTTGCGTCTAGAGGAACTGAAGCATTTTACCCAGTAAAAAAAATTTAAAATTAGAAAACACATTAATGTACCACAAAAGCCTCAGAACAAATTCTTATTTAACTCCACCTTCGTGTTGGTGGCAAAACATCCTGGCCACACAAACCAAGAGAGCGTCCTTTGTGGAAAAGTTGGCTTCAGTGATAGTTACTCATAAATCCAAACAAAATGATTGATGTTGTTTTTCAGTTTGATTCTCCACTCTTAACTCTTCAGAAGAGTGGCTTACTTTACTATGATTGCTTGTCCGATTCAAACAGTGTAAAACAGGCATTCATACAAATGGAGCTGGTATCTTCTCCATGTAAACCAGACTTGGAACAATTACTTAGATTACAGGTCCCAGAAGCCCCAGAGAATTAAGTTTTCAAAGTCTGTTTAAAACTATTTGGACCATTTTTGAGGGAGTACAGTTTATTTGGAACATAGCAGCAGTAACTCCACTTCTTTTTTCAGTAGTGGGTATTTTGCAGTCTGAGTATAATGAAATACAATTTTTTAAAAATGGTTCCTATCATCTCTGCAGTTAAATTCCACCCAGAGCAATGGGACTCCAGTCAAGATCGTTGCAGTTGGTAGAACTGACAAACATGCCTAAAAGCCATCCTCCTTTAGAGTGCTGTTTAAACAGTTGTTGATGTCCATGATGAGAATTATGGAAGGAGTGAAACACTGAAAAATGAAAGGCAGATGCCACGTTGGAATCCATTTTAGAGGTGTTTAAATTATAAGAACAATATCAAGAGCTATACATCTCAAATTTGAAAATATTCTAACCGTCTGTCTTAAATTCCATCGTTAGGCTCAACTACCCACTGAATCAGTGGGAGTTGCCTAAGTACTGATATATCAATCAGAGGTTGATTGAATGGGGAGAATGGCTGCCTACAGCTCATGCATCACACACAGTTTTTCTAGGCTTCATGCTGTTGCTGGGGCTTGTAGAAGACTCAGCCCTCAAAGAGTTCCCCCCAGGCCCTCTATCGCTGCTGCCAGGGTTTGTAGAACATGTAGGACCCCAAGTCTCAATGCCAGTGCTCCCTTTACTGTCTTGCTCCGGCTGGCATGATACAAGTGTCCATAATCTTTCACCCCAGTTTGTTCCCTTTGCTGTTGGCTTCGGGCTGTGTCTCCATTGCGCAGGCGAACAAGAATGAGTGGAAATGGAAACCCCAGTTTTAAAGCCACTTCACTGACAAAAATACAACTTTTCTCCTCCAGTGCTACTCGGCTAGGATTTGTCTTCCTACCTGCTGAGCCAGAGAAACACAGCAGTTCCATGAGATTTCTACCAGTACCCAGAGAATTGGTAACCATAGTTAAAATCAACTGACAGTACCTATAGGGGACCAAAAAAAAAAAATAAAAAAGTCTTAGCTTCACATCTAAACAGTAACAAAAAGACCTTTGTTATGCTTCTTTGGGGAATGTTTTCCACAAGCTGTGTTGCACAGTCCAGAATGCCCTTGCTTTTGTTACCAGTTGTCTCACGTGTGATATGATAGGATAGTGAGAGAAGGGATTCCATCTGTTGTCTCAGAAAGGCATGTGGCTAAATTACTTGAGGATTCTTCCATGCATGATGGAGCGCTGATTTGAGAAAGTGATGCTGAAGTATCAGTTGAAGCAAACTGAGACTGTATAAACAAATGTAGTACTGTGCTAGTTAGCAGCAGTGGAATTGGTATTGTAGTATTCCATCGACTGTGAAATATGTTACTTTTGTGTATTTTACATATTTATTTAAAGTATTTCTGTATCGCCTCCCAGGTTACAAGGGCTCCTGAAGCAAAGAACAAACAAAAACTAATTAAAACCATATGATAATAAAAAGCCAGAACTTGGGAAATGTTAACTATTTTTTTTTTTGGATCTAAGTCCAATTTATGGTTGCAACTAGAGTTGGAACTTATGTAAATATTGATTAACTCAAGCTCCCATTGATTCAGTGGGTCTATGCTCGTTTGAATTAGCAACTGAGTTTAGGCCTTGGATTTCAAATTCCTAAGTTCTTCTGTCATAATAGTCATTGGCTATGCTGGATGAAAGCATCTAGGAACTGGAGTTTGAAATGTAACTTTTCCAAGCCATGATCATAGCTTTATACTTGGTGGTTGTGAGCTCACATACCATCAGGGTCTAAAAACGAGGTGATAATTGAAGGACATGATGTTCTAGGAAGTGCAGATGGGTTTAATTAAGTTAGAGGCTCTACATCCAAAAGCGACCTAGGCTGATTTCTAAAACATTTCTACACCTGTTCCCAAGCCATATTTATCAACTAATAGAACTCAAGAGGACATTTTCCAGCTCCCACATTCCCCTGGATATGCACAGCCTTGCTTGCACAATCAACCTTCAACGAAAGGATACAACTTGCAAATATGTATTTTCAACACACCAAATATAATCAAGTGAGGCAAATGTTACATATATAAAGCAGCTGACATGGTACTATTGGCAGTATTCATATTATTAGTATTTGTATTATTTGAAACACATTGTGCTATTTTGTCTTTCTTCAGCTACAGGCACTTGTGCTTTCCAGGTAGTAAACATATGTCCAGTTTTGGGACATAAGTGTGACTTAGATAACCTGTGTGATGTAGTGGTTTGAATGCTGAACTACAAATCTGAAGACCAAGATTCAAATCTCTGCTTGGTCATGAAAACCCAATGGGTGTCCTTGGGCAAGTCGTACTAACTCAGCCTCAGAGGGAGAGAAAGGCAAACGTCCCTCTGCATAAATCTTGTTAAGAAAGACCCATGATAGGTTTGCCTTAGGGCCACCATAAGTCAGAAATTATTTGAAGCCACACAACATCAACAGAGTGTGACCTACAGAGTTAGGTGCTGTCCATATCAAGATTGGAAGTGTTGCTAGAAGGCAAAAATTAGGTCTGTTTTATAGTAACTAACTACATTGAGGATATATTTCATGTTGCATAAATTGAATAAAAATAAAATGAATCTTGTGTAGCCTAATGCTCAGTGGTCTGAAGTATAATGTAGGAGAGCCTTGGATCAAATCCTACCATAAAATTACAGCGTTTTGCTTTATGTAAGCTGTTCCTTCACCTTCAGACACCACCTCCTAGTCCCTGGAAGTACTTTCTCTGTAGGCTTGTGGTAATAAGTCCAACAGGCAGTGCCATATGAATCAGGGTTGGGGATAGTTTGGCATTTGGGCTGCATGGGCTTCTCTGTGGGTCCCTGCCCACCACACTATGCCCCAAGTTTTGTGGATCAGTTTTGTTCTCCCTTCCATAGCCAATGATGTCTGCAAAGCCTCTCAGGCAATGCTACCAGCCGTTATGCTGCACTGTGAATGGCAGGGGGAGCGTCATCTTTTTAAGACTCATATACAGCTTTTTCACCAAAACAGGAAGTGATTGTCTAGTCAGTTCCTACTGGGAGGTAAAGCTTGTCCAGATATTGAACAGAGGTGGGATGAATTCCTACCCCCACAGAGACTTTGGGAACAATAGGGACCTAAATACCCTAAAGGTGCCAGATCCCATCTGATCTTGGAAGCTAACCAGGATCAGCCCTGATTAGTACTTGGATGGGAGACCACCAATGAATATCAGGTGCTGCAGGCTATATTTCAGATTTTTCAGAACTGGCAAAATCACCTCTCAGAATTCCTTGGCCAAGAAAACCTTGTGAAATTCATGGGGCTGCTATAAGTCGACAGATGACTTGAAGACACTAACATTCAGAAGGTTCAAATTGTTTTTGTTCACCTATATGTTGGCCGCTTTGAAGGCAAAACAAAACAATTTTTATACTCCCCCTTTTTTCTTTAATGGTGATGGGACGAAAATTGAATTGGGGTTCCATCCTCTAGTGCTGCAGGGGGGCCTCAAGAAATTGCCCAGTTCTAGTGTAAGTGTGTTACTATTCTGTACTGGTGTACTATGTTACTATTCTATTACTAGTGTCAAGCATTTATTACATTTCAACTGTAATGGTCTAGCTGTAGATAGTTTTTAAGCAACTTGGGGAAATGTCTTTGTTGGCAGAAAGTGGCATTTGGGTTAATCTTTGACAAGAAAAGAAATTCGCTTTTGCTGACTGACTGTCTGGCAATGCTAGAGTCATCATTTAATTTCTCCTGAAATACCTCCAGAAATCCCCTTCTGGGGCCTGTGGTTGTTTTCCTGCTAGGTATATTGGGATACTGTTCAACTGTTTCCTTCAGGCTCTTATCTTGACAGCTGTTCTTCTAGTAATTGCTCCTCTTCCCAATGTACCTTCAACTATATTTAATTTTGTGGAGGAGTAACAGTAATTACTTCTTGGTCTTTAGAAGCTTGGGGATATATGATTCTGGAGACTGACCCTTCACACTGAGACTCTACCTCCTACCGTGTCAGAGCTGATGATGTCATTTTGCAAACAGAAGCTAGGCAGATGATTCACAGTGTGTTATGGGAAAGGCTAATTGTGCATGTTGCAGAAGAGTTACTGCATTATTGTTGTTTTTCCTAAACCTCAAGTCTAGGCACCATACAGATACAGCACTCTAAAGTTAAAAACAATATATCATGTAATACAGCACTCTCCCCCCACCCCAGCAAATAGGGATAATCTATTGGCCTAAGGCCTATAACTTAAAATTTGGCCACTCGCATCCTGTCAGTGCTTGAAACCAGAGATGTATCTTAACTTGGCACATAAAAGATAACATGGGTGCTGGAGGGACCCTCTGGGAACAATGTTCCATAAGAGGGTTTATTTCTCATTCTGTAGGGATCCTTTCCTCAGATTTTAAACTGATTTAGCCCCTTTCTTCTTGCCTCAAAGCACAGAGTGTCTGTTGTCAAAGGCATACACGTTTTCCTTAGGATCTCTTCGTGCATGATGTTCATTCTACATGGATCTCACTTCCGTATGCACTGTTATGTCTTCTGCCGTATATGTTATGAAAATGTGTTTTACATGTATGTGCTACATGTAATGGTGAATAAAATCCATGTGAATTCAGCATGTTGTCAAATAAACTTTTCAAGAAAGAAAACAAAACTTGTTTTTGAAGAAGCATTTAAAGGAAAGAAGAAAGTGCATTATAGTGCTTTATAGTAAATAGATGAAAATATAGAAAGACACGAAGGAACCTAGTTAACATCTTTGAGAATAGCAAGGAAGAAAAAGTTTCTAGCATGAACTATGGTGGACACAGTACATAGTCAGATTCAACTATGCTCTTGAAAACATGCTAGCAATGTATTTTTTCTATTTAGTCTCAAAGGTGTTTCTGGGTTTCTTTATGCTTTTTTTATGTGAAACAGTCAAACATGGGTCTCTCTTTGAAATCTAGGTGAGAATACAGTTTTTTCTTTCTGGGTTATTTATGCCGTTATATAATTATGTGACAGGATAACGATATCAACATTATTTATAAAAGGGTGATCGGCATTAAAGAAAAACAGGAAGAACTTTACCTTTACAGAAGCTGTAAACAGCCATGGTAGACATTCATAATCAATAGAAAGTGACTTATAGCCCATTACAGTAGCTGGATGGTAAATGTGTCTGTGTGTGTGTATCTTCAAGTCTGCTGTTGACTTATGGTGACCCCATGAATTTCATAGAGTTTTCTTAGGCAAGGAATACTTAGTATATGTCTCCTCTATTATTGGAAAAGGAAGCCATGTAATTAAGACCTTTCTCTTAGGATTTCATCCAAAGGGCTTGCCACATTTTAGCCACTCATGGTGTAGGCGTCAAGACCTCAAAAACCAAAACTGAGGAGGAAGGCATAACCATAATGGAGAGAAAGACAGGCAGATAAACATCTATAAAAAGAAAGCTTGGAGACTATTGAAAAAAAATTAAACTCTGCAGCATGTTGTACTCCTTGACCCTGCTGTCTTATGGGAACAGATTAGTGTTAGAAGGAGGTAAACAGTGTGTTTATAAGGCATCCGGTATTTGCTGGGGGAAAAATCCCACCAACTGAGATATTGACCTCTTATAACAAAGGAGTAAAAGCAAGGCGAAAAGGTAGATATTATAGCTAACTTCATTTTCTCTGTGAATTGTGATAGTTGAAAGCAAGTGAATAAAATAATGGAGTACCTACAACTCTCTTGCTGCCTGGAGAGAAAGAAGGATATTTTCCTGTGGAAGAGTTTTGTGCCTTTCAGATTTATAAAATTCTGAAATTTGAACATTTTCCGCTGGAAGCTTATTTTTGTTGTTATTTTACCTTATTACTCAGTTGAACAAATGTAATTGTCTGCTTGTTATGTGGGTAAAATATGTAGTGCATTAGAATGTAATTTAAGTATTAATTCCAGGAACCCACTCACATACTGGTTCAAAGATACCCACAGAATACTCGGACTGCTGTTAGCTGAAAGAAGCAGTCATGCATCCCACTGATTTGGTGGTGTTCCATGATGCTTTGTAATATTCTTTAGAAAACAAGTAATGCACGAAGCAGACAGAATAGAATACTTGGCAGTAGAGTTCTTAAAAGTCATTTACGGACTGTGGATTTTTCTACCTCACCTCTGCTTTTTGTTCCTAATCATGAATTAGAAGTAATTAGAAGTAATTAAAAGAATGATGCCTTGATTTAAAAGAAATAAGTGAAGTAGGAAAGATGTGCCCAGGAAAGAAGCCCAAACATTTTTTTTTCTAATTCAGTGATCAGAAATGATCCAGATAACTCATGGTATAATGCTTTGATGAGAAAGTTGCATATTTCCTGCACTTGATAAATGTCCTGAACAGGTGACTGAACATTCAAGATGTGCAGTCACCTGTGCACAACTATGAATCAGAACTTGATTGTGTTGCCTAGACTAAGGGTGGACAGAAATACAGGGTTGGATCAACAGGTAGATCTCAGTGTGATTTGTAATGAATCTGCAAGAGTTTCTGATGGCTGATTGTTCAATAGTACCAACAACAATATGATCAAATACAACCTAACTGCTAAACTGTACTAATGAAATGAAGAAAGCTTGAAGTACCAGGTGGGGGTTTGTACTGAAGGACGGTGCATTTTGTTAAATTCATAATTCAAGGCGAAGTGTTATACTTGTAGGTATTTAGAAGCACGGCTTTGGCAAGAGATCAGTATTGCTCCTTCAGAAAGGGGCAACAGAATATTCCCAATTTTATCTTGGATTCTCCTTCTGCTAGATCATCATTCCCAAGGAGAAGATGGTCTTCATGGGATCATCAGCTTTCAGAAAATAGGACCAGTATTTATAAAGCCAAGGAGATTGGTTGGGTTTTCTGGAAGGTATTCTTCCATTTCTCAGTTTGAGGGTTGGGTTCACATCCATGTACCTCAGAACATCCTACTTTGATACTTTTATTCACCTCAAGGAGTTTCAAGGTAGCAACATTAATCTGGTTTGTGGTGCAAGATGACTGTTTTGGCTATAATGTGGCTCCCAGGGAGGTACTTAAAAACCTTCTCACTATTTAAAAACAATTCAGATCACCACATAAAGCTGTATAAAATCATTTAAAAGGCATACAAAAATTAAAAAATAAAGCAGACATACCAGTAAGAATGTTCCCTGCTTTTTGCCACCTGCCACCTGACGTGTCTTCAAGGTGGTGACCATGGCACTCCTCCATTCATCTCTCAGATCCTCAGTGTCTGTCTCTTTTTGCCACCAGCTGCCTGCTTCCACCTTCAAGACAGCAGCTGTGTTGCTCCTTAGACCTGACAGATGAATGAATAGGAGCACAGCAGTCCCTGCTTTGAATGTGAAAGCTGGTGGCAAAAAATGAGAGACTGAGGATCTGAGAGAGAAATGAGTAGGAGCACCATAGCCACCACCACAAAGGTGAAAGTTGGCAGCTGGCAGCGAGAAGTTTTGGCTTTTGGAGGGTTTGGTATTTCAGATTTCTGAGTAAGGGAGGCTCAGCCTGTGTTAGGATTTCCTCATGAGAGAGTGCACTTGTTCTTTCCATTGTATTTAGTTCCCTTCAGTCAATTTTTTTGGACTACGTCTTGCATGAATAACATATTTATTGTTTCTTCATTACAAGTTGATGCAGCGGTAGTGTCTGTTTTGCACTCTCAGCCATAGTTATCTGATTTTTCTTCATTACTTTCTCATGTATTTTTAAACACCTCTATAAATAATTTTCCCCATTTGGTCACATGTATGCTCCTTGCTTATTTTCCAGGGTACATGCAAAACCTTTGAGCCCATGACTTTCTGTGATCAGTGGCATTTCATGTTAAAGACAGTTTGTGTGCGGCAGGTATATCAGCCAAATGGGCCAGTGAACCGTGTGCTCCCTGTTACAACCTATCTTTCCATTATATGCATAGAGGGAAGTTTGTATTATGGCTCAATCTGTATAGCACCAGAAGATGTCATTCAATTTCCATCTGTCACAGGATGTTATCTTTATTCTTTTTTTCCTAATCTAAAAATACACCTTACAAGCCCCAGAAGAGCATAGAACACTGGCTGTCTCCTTTAACAGGGCTCAACCATTCAGCAAAATGTCTATAAAAATACTGAATGTGTATACTGCAAGAAAGATCTTGCAGTTCATCCTCAGATATCGCTTTGATAGCTTATGGCTGCTGTTACTTTCTGCTATGAACCTATTCCACACAGAGTTATTCATCGTAGATTGTAGACGTATTGTGCTGTGGTTGCAAAGTAACTCAGGAGGAAAGTGCCCAGTCCCACCTTTTAGGGCATGATTTTTTCATAGAGTTGACTGTGTATGTTCTACATGCACAATTGCAAAAGTGAGCATTTGAAGAGTGTCAGCTACAGGTAAACAACTTGTTGGTTTTGCTGAACCCCATGACCACTAAAAATACACTGCTTTTAACTCCCATGCATAATTTGCCTGCTCTTCGAGTTTATTTTCACAGGGAGGGAGAACACTTGTTACTGTGCATGCTTGAACTGCATTGTTCGTCATCCTGGCTGATTAACCCATTTGTTATTCAGTGTGATTATTTGTTCAGGGACCAAATGTTGTCCAGGTTGATGAAGCAGAAATGGCATTTAGTACCTGTGTAAACAGTGTCCCAGGTGCTGTTCTCCATAGTCTTGTTTTAACTAGATTTATCTGTAACTTCTACAGTCCATTTAAGTTCCTGGACGTGTCCCATTGTGATCTTATGTGTACCACTCTGGGAGCATTACTGTGCAAATGGTTAATTAATCTGGAATTTATTAATTGTGTTTGTATTTGTGCTTGTTTAGCAATTAAATGTTAAGAAGAGAGAGATCCTATTTCAGGATGTTCTGTTATGATAAACTACCTTAACAGCATGATAATTAAGAGATACCATGTGCTCTCCCTCTGTAAGCTGTTATTTTTGCCTTCCTGATTCAGGAGCATCACCTTGCTCTCACCAGATAATTAAGAAAGATCAAAATGACTGTTTGCATCATGCTGGTGACCTATACATGTACAGAACAGGGACTACTGAATAATATTTATTGGAAGCATCTGGCTCCATGGACAAGGCAAATTTGACTATGCCACATTGAGCCAGGAACATGGTCTGGCATATCATGTTACCTATGGAATTGTCTTAAATGAAGTCACTAACCCAACAAGTTTAGCGTTGTCTGCTCTACCTAGCAGTGTCTTTTGAATGTTTTGGGCAAAGGTTCCTTTTCCAATCCTGTTATGAGAGAACCTTTTAATTGGAGGGATCAGGGACTGAACCTTTGTATTTGAACATGAAAAGCATGCCCTTTATCACAGAGCTGTGGGCTTTCCCACTGTGTGGCATTATAGAAGATGAATATACTTCATTTCGTATTTAATATTGCCACAATCCTTCCCTAACATCTTTGGACGAGGGAACAGTGTTAATTCAACAGATAATTTCTCAGAGTGAAGTCAGGTGGTTAGATACATTCACATATACAATTTTTTTTGTGTAGTTTCTTCTCCATTTTCCATTTGGTGAGTTCATGGAAGTAGGCTGAGCCTGGCCAAACAGCCCCATCTTTTTATGCCAAGTGAGGCTTTAATAGGAAATGGGGTGATCAAGGACTCAGAGCTCCCCATATGAAATTATAAGACTGCGTGTAAAAATGCTTTAGGCTATACATGATGTGGGCTGTTTCTACTGTGGGAACAAAGCTGGCTAATTATGGATCTCACGTTGCCTAACACATTTGTTGAGCAGGAGTTAGAGGGTGCTGCTTTATAGGCTTAGCTGAAACTGTTGCTTGAGTAAAGTTTGGGAGCAGGAGAAATAATGGTGTGTCCTTATGGCATTTTGTCCTTACAACAACCCAGTGATGTAGGATGGTTCCTGGCTTAGCATGGATTTGGAATTTCTGTTTAGCCCTTCCAGCAACATGCCTGCTGTGTTGCAGTGGTTACCTTCTGAACTCATTTGCTGTTGTACTTTTGCAGCTTTATGCTGTGTTAGTATTGTGGGGGACATTGAGAGCAGCTTTCCCTGTTCTGTGGGATAGGGCATGGTAGCTATGAAGTGAGGTGTCAGTCAGATGGTAACCTCCACATTTGCTCTTATTTTAAATTGGCACATCAACAAAGCAGGGGTGTAATAGGGTTGAAATAGGAACATAAAACTTCCTCCACTATTTTGTTCACCCATTCATGAATGAAGAGTTATGATTGCTTTCACTCCACTGTGAGTAAAAACTAATCTTCCTCCACAGTATTCCTTCCATATTCAGACACCTCTGATATTATGGAGGAATTGATCTGTGGAGAAGAACACTGTTTTCTGCACAGGAAGCCCACTTTTGGGGGCAGAAAGCAGAATTTTGCATAAAAATTTGTCTTTTCCTTTGCAGAATATTTCCTGCACAACACTTTGAGATTTTCAAATAGTAGGCGAAAATTGCACAAAATTCTCATTGGTCTGTTATTCTTCTCAACAGGTTTTCTGGACTATTGGGAAAACAATTTTTCAAACTGAGAAGAAATAATCACAAATATTCTTCCTATCCCTTGGTTGAAATCAACAGGCTGTAGAAATTTCCAGAGATTTCTCCAATTGAAAAATAAATGCAGTCGCAGAACTATAGATCTGCTGCTGCTGAATCAGGCAATGGAGCAGCTTTGGGTTCTGTGTCTGTTCTTCCCTTCCTTAACTATTTTATAATCTCCTTTTCATTGCCTGTTATACCAGGTAGAACTTTCTGTATGCCAAAGGGAAAAACAGAAAACAAAATGGTAAAACAGAAAAAAAAAAGACAGAGAAACTGGTGGGAGAAGCCAGAGCTATTCACTCTGTCTCTTCCTTCAGCAGCAGATTTAAAAGTAAAAAGAGAATATTCAGGGTACATGCTGACAGGTTGAACAGACTGGATTTTGTGAAGTTACCAGGCACTGAGTCAGAGCTTTTATTCATCTAGCTCAGTATATCTGTGCATATTGGTAGTAGCTCTACGAGGCCCTTGGTATAGAACTTCCTCAGCCATGCTATCCAGATTCCTTTAATAAATGCGATTACCAACCTGCCCACTCTTTTAAGATCAGAAGGAAGGAGCCTTTCCTGTGTACTACTTCACATGGAGGCATGGTTGGCAGTGAGAGGCAGGGCCTTCTCAGTAACTGCACCAGTGTTGTGGAACATCTTGCTCCATGTAGTACAAGGTGGTCTCATCTCCAGCTGTCTTTCACCAGTAGATAAAAAAAAAGTTATATTGGTAGGCTGTTTTAAGTAGAGGTTATATATTATTTATGTCTGTGCTGTATTTTTTATGAATTTCTGTTAGATTTTATGACACCATGGTTTTAAGTTATCGCAAGCTGCCCTGGGTAGTGCACAGACTTTAGACTGAAAGGCTAGAAGTCTCTCTCTGTAAATGTAGATGTAAAGGGGTGAATTCAATCAGGATGTATGAGCAGAGGAATGTTCTTAATAATATTCTGAGACTAAGAAAAAAATCATATGCCATGTATCCTGGAAGGTAAAAACAAAAAAGGTGAAGCCTAATTTAGCTGTATGCATTTGGGCTGACAGTGGTGGACTTTCCCATACTCTCTTTCCCACAGCATCCCCTTAAAACAGTACAACGCTCTTGGATGGGGTGAGCTGTAGCATATTGAGGAGGAGAGGAACCTGCAAAAAATCCGATGGGAGAACTCTCTGTAAGCAGAAGGCAGATCTTTGATCCAGCCCACTGTCTGCTGTACGTTACAGGCCTTTTTAGAAGAACATGCAGAGCCAAATAAAGATGAATAAAAGGAACTGCAGAAAGCCAAGGTGGCACTTTTCTGTCCTCTTCCACTTGCAGTCAAAATCCGGCTTGCAGAGTTTATCAAATGCATAACAGCCAGGTGCAAACCAGCCCTGTCTTTCCAGAGCCAAACAGGAAGACGGGGAGTTTCCTGAGCCTGCCATATGTGTTTGGAATGGAGACAGCAGACATATTCCATTGGGCAGTTCTGAAGTAAGCTAGCAGTTAGTCAACAACTTCTCAGATAATATTCCCACTTTGGAAAGCAAATGTAGTAAGTAGAAACCCACCAATTACAAAGGAAGTTTAAAGGAATGTTATTAAGAAAATCCTAGAGATTAAACAGAATTGACTTTAATACTTGTTTTGTAGAATGATCTGTCATGTTCAAAGTATTTTTTAAAAAAAGGATTATATAAACACCTGAGAGACTTGTCACCTTTTAAGTGAAGAAACTTTCTGTCAGCCTCTAGTGCTGAGAGGAAATCTACTCCCACTGCCTTCTGTCCTATTCATAGGGTGCCAGGTTGTTGAAGAGGAAGACATTTTTAGGGCGACATGAACAAGGACCCATTCTGAGACTTCACAGTGCTGGCATGTAGAAAGTTACATATATATTATTTTAAAGACAACAGTGCATTCAGAGTTTGGTATGAAATTTGACGTAAGTTACCAGGCTAACCCAGAAGCAAAGCAAAAAGCAATCCACAGCCCCCCAGAAAAGATGCAGAGTTCCTGACCCTCATGGTTGACCAACTTTGCAACTTTATAGAAGTAGAAATTTGCTTCTCAGGCCATTTCCACACTGCGCTGTTACAGTGCTATTATTTCATTTTCAACATCCTATGGAATCCTGGGGTTTGCAGTTTAAGGAAGGGCATTTAGAATTCTCAGCCAGAGAGCTCTCTGGCCTCAGTAAACTACAAGCCCCAGAATTCCACAAGATATGGAAAGTGGAATAATACCACTATAACAGCGTAGTGCAGAAAGGACTCAGACTGAACATTTGAACTGTAGAATAGGTGGACAATATATAGCCCTCCAGATGGTGTTAGATTGCCATTTTCTAGCTGGTATAGCCAATAATGAGGAATGGTGGGCGATGGAATTGAACAAGATCTGAAGGATAACACATTTCTTACTCCTGTTGTACAATGAACTATATTTGAATGCTAGGTGGACATTCAAAACTAGTATTGTAATACGCTTAAAACAAGGCCTTAACAGTACTACTGCCTTTGCTGATGTAACAGGTGTAGTACAGGGCAGGGTATTTCCAGGCTCACATTACGACACAAGTGGAAAAAAGATGATATCAGCGTTTTGATAGAAGTTTCTTTGAGCTGTGTTTAAATTAGACTTTTTATCCTTTTATTACGAACACATGTTTATTGATCAAAGCACTTTAAAGGTAATAAAATATTGTTTTATTATTCCTACACTGTTCATTACTTGTCTAGCAAACTATTGATGAATCTTGCTAATGTTTAGATGCCATGCTGTTGGATAAAAGAGGAAAATTGCTTTCTGTTATAATGAAGAGTCCATTGAAGATTTTTATTTTAGCTGCATACGTAACATTGATGGACAGGACATCTGTTGGCTTGCATCAGTTTGAATTTATGATAGGGAATGCTAAGTGCTTTCCTAAGAACTTAGGTTAATGCTGAGTATTATTTGAGTCACCATTGAAGTAAGAGTCTGCAAGAGGTCCGTGTGGACCTGGTAGTGAGCTGAGTTGTCAGAACTTTGGACCACTGCAAGCTTCTCATTGATCCTGTATCTGCAGTAAAACACAGTAAAATATGAGTTATTCAGTGAGTTACTGCTGCTGCTGCAGGAGGAAGAAATGAGAGGCCTGTGAGATGGGGCAGTAGGAAGTAGCAGGTGTTTCCATACCAGCTATTGGGGCTGAAGCAGATTATCTCAACAGTGAGAATTTAGTGGTAGTACCTGGAAAGGTTTCTTACTGTTCTCAACTTACCACAGTACAAATGGATTATATGAATGCAGAACTGAAAGCCTGAGCCCAAAGTAGACATAACTAATTGTGGCTTTGCTCTCTTTCAATTTGCCTCTGTGGCCTTGGGTTAATCATTATCTCTCGGCCAAATGGATTTTGCAGAGTTCTTATGAGGATAAAATACTGTGCAGGCAGGCCAGTGCATCTCTTCTCCAAAGTAAATCCTATTTTGTTCTGTGGAGCTTACTTTTAGGTAAGCATCCATAGCATTGCAGCCTGAATTGGGGGGAGGGTATAACTGTAAACCAGTATTAAACAAATGATGTTTCATAGTAACATGGTATGCATTTTCATAGGGGCAGTATTAAATTCACTATTGCTTGTTACAGTCCTTCTTTCCTCTTATCATTTTGTCTTTTATTCAATGTAAATTCTTAGTTCATGCCTTGCAGCTCACTTTTTCTTTACTATTAAAAAATAGTAATAATTTCAATGCAAGAATATGTTTGAGGATCTTAATATCATTTTAAACCTGCATTTCAGTGGGAGCAGAGGGAGGATCCAATGATAATATTAAAGTAATACTAATACATTATGATATAATAATGTAACAGTTTATAAGTTGATAAACTACCATAGTGAGTAAGGTCATTCTAACTAAACATTTAAAAGGTTTAGTTCCATTCTCACTTGTTCTTGCTGTTGGACAAACCAGTGGCACTATCTAGGCGTTTGCTTTTTAAACCAGTCACTCAACATTCTTGAGCAAAGCAGGATAAATATTTTTGGATCAGCCTGTACTCATGGAGGTTTGAAAAATTTGCAGTGAGGGTGGAAAAGAGAAGTTTAATTTCCTGTTTGGTTTATGGAATTAGATTGCTGAAGGAGATGAGACAGGCAGACTGCAAACATTGATTTCATAAACCCAGCAAATGGGCACATCAATATGTCATGTTAGAGGAACCATTCTGCCCTATGTATGATTTGCAAATGAGATTGGTCTTTTTTCTTGGTCATTGTGCATTTTTTAAATTTATTTTTACTTATATTTTAGAAATGTGAAATTGGGGCAGAAGATAATAAGAGAGCATGCAAGCACCTAGGGTTATAACTAGGATTGTATCCATAATGCCAACTTATAGCAGTTTCATACCATTTAACTGTTATGGATTCATCTTGTGGGATCCTGGGATTTGTTGATTGATGAGACACTTCCTTCCTAATCTTCTAATTCAATCTACAAGCCACACACTCTTAGTCTTAGAGCAGGGGTGTCAAACTCAATTTCATCTTGGGCCGCATCAGCATTATGGTTGCCCTCAAAGGGCCCACTGTATCTGTAAGACTGTATAAATGTATCTATTCTTTTATCATATTAAATAATTTCCTCTGCATTCGATTATTACTGGTTTTTAAATTGGCTTCCCTCTTTCCTTGGACATTTTGGGGCTATATGATCGTAGTTCATGGTCCTTATTCCTCTGTAAAGTGACATAGAATTGGTCAGTATATCGAAAGTGTGCCACTTTCTGCTCCTCAGACCCTCTCTGTGCCTCTTTCTGCACCCAGGCTTGCCAGGCGGGGGGGGGGGAGGGAGTGCTGCAGCTGCAAGAGAGATGCAAGGGCCACATGAAATGCCCTGGCGGGCCGGATTCAACCCGTGGGCCTTGTGTTTGACACATGTGACTTAGAGGAAGGCAAAGGCAAGCTTCCTCTGAGTAAAGAAAAGCCTATGATCGCATCACCATAAGTCTGAGTCAGCTTGCAGGCGCACATTATCATAATCAAGAAAAACCACATGAGACCAAAGCACTTCAGGAGTGAATTAAGCCCCCTTGGCTTTTATAGGTCATGCTTGGCTTTCTTTGGAGTGTATCAGTTCTCTAAAGAGGAACAACAGTTTTAAATAGGGAAAAAAGGCTTTTATTCTTCAGTCTGACACCACAATATGTACAGGTGTGAAAATAGTTAAAAACCAGAGAGAAGGCAAAAAGTTAAAAGGATGAGTTATCGTGCGTCTACACCTGTTTTGATGCAGTTGAAGTTCTGGTCTTGTGGAAATGAATATGTTAGGGTATATACCTGGGACTGTGTTAGGTGTGAGAGACTTGGGAGCCACAGAATTAGTTCATGTTGTAATGGTTGTGGAACAAGGTTATGTACTAATCTTGTGGCTCCACTGCCTCTCACACCTAACAAACTGTCTTTATGCAACCAGTAGTGGATGAACTGGTACCTTCCCTATTTCTCTGCATTAGCTAAATAAAAAGCAAGCCTTATGCAAGGTTTCAGGGAAAGCACTGGAGTATTAGAGATGACTCTGAGGGGAAAATCTATCTCTCAGAGCAGGTTAATAACAACTTAGGAGCAGGATATACTGCTGAGTGGGTTAAAGAGGCTGGTTAATTTTTCTTGCAGCCCAAGCAAGGGTTAGCATGGTTGTGTTCAGTTGTAAATATTTCATAGCCAGTGAGCTCAGAATTGGAAGTGAGAATTCTCTGGTAACTTTTGTGTTGAATGCATGTTAAAGAAATGGTTTTTTAATACCAGTTCATAGTTCTTAATGGGTTGCTCATATCTCAGGAGGTGTGCTCATAAGAATTTTAGTTGAAATTGGGTGTGACTGAGTCAGTTCGTATCTGTCCTAGCTTTCTCACAATCCAGATAACGCTTTTGTCCATCTGCGCTCACTGAGATGAACTCTGTACACATTTATACATAAGCGAGTTCCACTATATTTGATGGGGCTTACTCTGTGTAAATATGCCTAGGATTGCCAACTAAACTGTTATGTGATAAAACATAGGGTAACAGTGGTTGCTAGGGATTGTTAATGTGCTTTTGAAATGATGTTTTCCAAGTTAACAACTTGCATTTTGTTTGCAGTTATGTATTTGTGACTATACTCTGATTACAGTTGACCCTTTGATGTCTTACTCAGCTCAAAGGCAGTAAAGGACTGGAGAAAAAAAACATCATTTGTTCAATTTAAAGATAGGAACCCTACTTCTAGATGTTTGCCTGAGGAAGATCAAGAGCAAACAGGGCCAGCAGTGGAAACTCCATCATTTTAAAGGCTCAATTTTAAATATATTGAGTATTTAAAATGCAAAGAAGCCTTGTCTTTCAATAACATAACTTGTGATTACTTTATCACAATAAATATGGTAATGTTCTTAACACATTACAGATCAGACAGTGACTCTTCTAAGCACAATTTCAGAAAGCGAGGGTGAGGTGTTGATGCCTTCGAAATGCCTAACCACAGACCTGTTGAAATTTTGCTAAGAATAGCTGGTCTGTGTGTGGTAGAATCACACATTCTGACTTGATCAGAAATTCCAGCAGAATTGGATTGAATCCAAATTTAATCATATTTACAGTAGATCCCCTAAAATCAATGGGATGGATGGATCATGACCAATTCAAATTCCATTGATTTCACTGGACCTGAAGTAAGCATGATTGAGTTTGGATGCAATCCACAGAGTATGTTGATGTAGATTTGCTTTTGCTAAATGGGATCTTAAATATGAAGTCAAAGTGTACAAAAATGGAGCCATACTTCACAGAAGTATCCTACATAGTGGCATTGTAAAGAGGTGAAGATTGTTTTCCTTAATTTGATTAGTCAGAAAACTACTGTACATTCTTTCATACACAGAGGTTACTTGAATTGTTTGTGCGGAAGTCATTGGTACTGCTTAATGACTACAAGAGTAAAGGCTACTTAGGAATCATTTAAAACAAAACACACAGGGAAGATGCTCTTTTTAATTGTACTAGTTCATTTACTTGTAAATGTATAAGTGTGGCTAATTAAACAAACCCCACTAAGGCTGAAATTCAAAACATAATGGATCCAGTCCCATTGAACTCAGCTTTACTTTTTAGGAAACATGCAAAGGATTGCAATATAATTAAACAGCTACTTCCAAATATGCCTTGTAATGTGCCATTAAAATTCTGTTGCCTGTCACTGTTTTCTAGCAAAATTCTCATATTCTGAAAGTAAGGCCCCTGCACCTAATACACTTGGCCCTCCACATTTGGTAGAGTTAGGGACACAGGAGCCTTGCAAAAGTGAAAAATTCACAAATAACAAAATTTGTGTGTCTGTGAGAAGGGGGCTGAGGCACAGGTGGGGAAAGTGGGCATCCAGGGTCTAAACCAGGTCAGGAAAAGGAGATGGTTGGCATGGTGGTCCTATACTTCCCCCATCTTCTTCCTTGGGTGTGTGTGGGGCATGGGTGCAGGGTTGGTGGTGCTGAGAATTTGGGCAGAGAACCATCCTTAGCTGGCCAGGCAGAGACTGGTAGAGGAAGAGGAGGACCAGAGGTGGGTTTTTAAAGGGCTATGCAGCCTGATTGGAACCACTGAGAGGGAAGCTTCCCCCCAAAAATAAGCACCTGAGGTGAAAGGCCAGGGGTTGGAGAAACTTGCAAATAATCATATCT
Organism: Cyclura pinguis; assembly: GCA_030412105.1. Taxonomy (NCBI): domain Eukaryota; kingdom Metazoa; phylum Chordata; class Lepidosauria; order Squamata; family Iguanidae; genus Cyclura; species Cyclura pinguis. The sequence goes on from CM059602.1 coordinate 157,781,567, forward strand.
GTGAATGTCAAACCCGCAAATCTGGAGGGCTGACTATACATCAGACTAATATGGTAGATCATTGTTATTTAAAGTACAGGTCAGTGTTTTTACTCATGCGTAGTTTGGACATTTTTGCCATGGGTGTATAGTATGTAACACACAGAGCCATAGCCAGCCTTGTTGTTATGTACCTTCAACTCATTTCTGACTGGTGGCCTTGTCATGGGATTTTCTTGCCCAGTATTGTTCAGAGGAGGTTTGCCTTTGCCTTCTTCTGGGGCTGAGAGACTGTGACTTGCCCAAGGTCATCTAGTGGGTTTCCATGGATGAGCAGGTGTTTGAACCCTGTTCTCCAGAGTCCTAACCCAGTGCCCAAACCGCTGCACTACATTGGCTCTCATAGCCAGCCTATCACTAAATAATATGACCAGCCAGGTACACAAAAAGCAACAATTTTGCAGTTTCCAGGCAGATTTCACAAATTTGAGATTCATCTGCTAGATTACTATATATGGCTGTGTTTAGTTTGTTGCAAACACAATTTGTACAGATCTGATCTGTTTTCAGTAACAATGGCCCTTTATCACATCTTCTGATGGGACATTGATGCATAAAAGAAATACATAGCATATGCATCTCTACACAGGGTGTTAGATAAACTGGCGTAAGTCTGACCTCTGCAAATGAAATACCATCCCTCCTGTTTCCAGATTTTGATTCTCATCCTATTGGTCTACACAGAACTTGTAGTGAATCTTGGCTGGAACGTGGATGGTAGACCTTACTATGGAGGGAGAATGCAAACACCCACATGGTATTGTCTGATGTTTTGCTCTTCTGCACTTCTGATTGGATGGTCTCGATAGTGTCATGTACCATCCATTTGTGTTTTAAGGTACCTGTTGTGTCCATTTGAGACTTTATTTAATATTCTTTCTGTTTTATGAAAACCACAGCCTAGTCTGTGGGTGTAAATGTACTTGTTTTGAAAAGGTTTTTAAAGTGCAGTAATAGTCTGGAGTTTTAATAAACTTGAGACGTCTGCTAGAAAAAGTATACAGAAGAGTGATGGTGGCTGATAAAAATAGTTCTGAAATTACAAGGGGGTGGTGTCACGCTAGACTAGCAAAAAATTTCAGAGCTGTCAAATATACTCTAGGATTCTTTATAAAATATGCATGAAAGGGATACTTCATCCTTCTCTCAAGAAATTTTATTCTGTAAGAATTGTTTTATTTCCTCACAGTTTGGAATACTTGAGAGAGGCTAGATAGTTATGTCTCCAGGACCATGGAGAACTTCAAGCAAATGCATGCCTGATGAGATGTCCAAAAACACCAATGGATTATAGCAAAACTAAACAGAACAAAATCGTGGATGAGGTGGTAGGGAGTAGAATGGGAAAATGGAGACAATAGTTTTGCCTGTTTTTCTTCACAGTAGCTCATTGATATGTTTGAATGTGAAACTTTGTCCCCAGAATGCTTTACTGTCAAGTAGAACAGGGGGCTTCACTCATCACATGTTGGACACACACTTAAGAGGTTTTAGATTCATGTCTAAAAATGTAAAGTGTTACCATCACAAAGATGTTTGTGAAAACATTTCACGAAGCGTCCTCCTCAGACCAAATGTTCTGCTTCCAGAATACTGCTTCCCATGTCGGCCAACTGGAAACTTCCAGAGAACTTAAAAGTTCAGAGTCCTCTCCTGCTATTGTAGGCCAGGAAGAGGTGTTTAGAGGCTCATTTATGTACAAAATGTAGTCAGTCAGTACAATCAGGTCCATTCATCTTGATGACCAAATTCAACCACCGCATCATGCATTTGTCCTTTCCTCCCATCTCCTATGTTTTGTGTCTTTAGATTGTGAATCTAAGGGCAAGCACTGTTTATAAATACTGGCTTTTCTAAGCCTTTCTGGTAGCCTTTTTGTTGTTGTTGTTGTTGAAGAACAGGATAGCATTTTATTTAGATAAATAAATACTGATTCTTTATCTGTAGGAGCTGTATAAGTGACATAACTCATAGCCAGTGGTTGACCTGGGTTTGATCATACCCAGTGTGTAACTGCTATGCTAGCTGGGAGATTCTGGGGGTTGTCATTATAAAAAAGTAACTCTTCCATTCTCTAATTCCTCTGCCTCTGTCCTTTGACCGTTGCTGGAAAAAGTGAAGTTTCCCAGACTTTTCTATCTTGCTGAACTAATGTTCTTCAGTTTGAGTTTCTCATATCACAATATATAGAAATCCAATTTCAGGTATCCATAAATAAAAAGTTAGTCTTCAGTTCTGTATTACCTGGATTTAAAGGATATTCTTTAAACTCATTCGCTTCATTGGGATAATATCTTATTTTTGGCAATAGCGGAGGAAGATGTTTGCCACATTAATTTTTCCTGGCTTACAGACTTCCCCTGACCAGCTGGTTGGCTGCCTGGGCATTCTTCCCAGACAATAATTGCATAGTTTCTTTAACCTGTGTCATCAGTTTGACTTTGTGACACCTAATCTAAATCTCAAAAAGTATTTTTTTTTTGTAAAATATACTTATGTAGAAAAATTAAAAAACAGAAAAGCTAGACACTGTTGCTTCAAGCTTCTGTTGGTTTAATTCAGTATTTCCCAAACTTGGGTCCCCAAATATCATTGGATTTCATCTCCCAGAAAGCATGACCAAGAGTCAGGGATTCTGGGAACAGCAGCCCAACATCCAGGAGGACCTGCAGGTTGAGAATCACTCCTTTAATTAATAGAAAAATCAGTTACAATAGATACCAGTTTTAATAAGCTAGGTTGTGAATGTAGAGGTTGTTTTTGTTTCTGTTTTAGCCTAAGAGGAGCTGGAGCATGATTTTTAGTTCTGGACTAAGCCAAGGGAGACCTTGTCAAAATTCTCTGTCTGGCTAACCTAACAATGCTAAACCAATCACTCTTGTACCTCAGGATAAAATGGAGAAGTAGGGGGAGGAATCGTGTGTGTCACCCTGAGCTCTTTAGAAGAGGAAAAATGGTACAAAAACATGTCTGATACTGTAATAGGGAATGAAAAAACAAAGTGTGAAAGATTACTTGTTAACAGTGGGGACATCTGGATTTCATGTTACACCAGAATTCTTGAGTATAGTGGCTTACCATGAACAAGTGTCTTGAGGAAGAGACAAACTGAATTGTCATGGTCAACAAACCACAGATGGAGGGTCTGTGGTTTGTAGAGTTGCTCATGCTTGCAGTGAAAATAATTGTGCAGCGCTCACCAATATATTGCCTTGTTCATGTTAGGCCACATTTTTTGAGAATTTTGGCTTACTCTGATGTTGAAATCCAGCCAGTGGGAAAGGTCTTTTGTTTGTTAAATGTATGTTATCTTACCCTTTTTATTTTATGAGGTTACCTATATGCAAGAGTTGGTGAAAGATAAATTTCAGCTAGTGCGGTATTTGTCATCACTGTGCAACAAGTCTCATCTTCTGTCATTTAGCTAGGCCAGTTTGAGAGAAGGTAAAACTCCTGGACTGCCAGTCAACCTGGACTGCAGGACACTGTCTGTTCCACCCTTCGCCAACCTTTTCCATGGAAGGTAGAAGAGAGGAGAATGAAGAACATGGTGCAGTGGTGGCAACTGTAATAGCCTTCAAACTCTGGCTATTTTTTGAACCTCTGCTGGAGCAAATGCACTGTGAGGGGGCAACCAGGCAGTTTAGCTGTGCTGTGACATACGAGATTTTCCCAAGCTCCCCTGCCATAGTTGCTTCACTCCTCCAAGCATAGCCAGACTCTTGACACCTGACTCCCCCTCTCTTGTCAGCATGGAAGCTGGGCTGCTAGAACTCCTGCTGCCACTATAGTCTTTCACTATTCCTCCTTCCAGGGCAGGTGTAAGCAGAGATAGGAGGTATGTTCATGTTTGCAGGAGGGCAGGTCACAATGACTGAAGGATGCCCATAATGACTGTTCTTAAAAAGAGAGTGGCTCCTCTTGAGATTACTGCACGGGCATGGGTAAAAGAATTTCTACATTTTGTTGCTGGCTGCTAAGCTACAGCACTGCTCATCTTCCAACATCCCCAGATCCACACAGTTACGGGGGGAAAAAAACTCTTTCTGTTTGAATTTGGCCATCTGTTAGGTTAAAAAAGGCCACTGCTCAGTGGAAGAGCATGTGTTTTTCATACAGAAGTTCCTAGGTCCAGCAGCTCCATTTAAAAGGATCTCTGGGAATAGAGGTACTACACATATGAATTAAACCAGACTGGTTGACTCCCTCTGCCAGTCCAAGGTGGTGGTTCTTAGTGTGTGTGTACGTGCCTTCAAATTGCCTATGAACTTATAGTGACCCTATGAGCCTCATAGGGTTTTCTCAGGCAAGGAATACTCAGAGGTGTTTTTGCCAGTTCTTTCTTCTGAAATAGAATTTACAGCATGTTGTATTCATTGGTGGTCACCCATCCAAGTACTTACCAGGGCTGACCTTGCTTAACTTCGAAGATGAGACAGGATCTGGTGCCTTTAGGATATTTAGGCCCTACCTATCTACTCCATCTACCCATCTAATGATACCTCCTTGTAAAAGATTTGTTTGAATTTTGATTTTCAGAAATGTGACCTTGTAGTTCATAACTATCCTTATAGGAATTGGTGCCAAGTACCTTTGAATCATTTTGGTTGCATCATGAGAGTGAAGGTAGGGGAAATAAGGGCTCTAGCAGCATCTTTGAGACTGATTATATCCCAGCAGATGCTTTTGTGGACTTCAGTTCACTTCATCATATGCATGATAAATTGGTTGCATCTCCTCATCATTTCATTATCTTCCTATCCTATTTATAGGATGGGAGACACCTGGCTGAACAACAGTAGATGTGAAAAGGATCTAGGAGTCTTAGCAGACCACAAGCTGAACATGAGTCAGCAGTGTGATGTGGCAGCTAAGAAAGCCAACGCGATTCTTGGTTGCATCAATAGGAGTATGGTGTCTAGATTGAGGAAAGTAATAGTACCACTCTGTTCTGCTTTGGTCAGACCTCATTTGGAATAGTGTGTCCAGTTCTGGGCACTTCATTTCAAGAAGGATATTGACAAGCTGGAGCATGTCCAGAGGAGGGCAACCAAAATGGTGAAGGGTCTAGAAACCATGCCCTATGAGGAGCGGCTTAGGGAGCTGAGTATGTTTAATTTGCAGAAGCGAAGGTTAAGAGGGACATGATAGCCATGTTTAAATATTTGAAAGGATGTCATGTTGAAGAGGGAGTGGGCTTGTTTTCCACTGCTCCAGAGACTAGGACAAGGAGCAATGGATTCAAACGATAGGAAAAGAGATTCCACCTGAACCTCAGGAAGTACTTCCTGACAGAACTATTCAGCAGTGGAATCTGTTGCCTCAGAGTGTGGTAGAATCTCTTTCCCTGGAGACTTTTAAACGGAGGCTGGATGGCCATCTGTTGGGAGTGCTTTGATTCGTGTTTGCGCATGGCAGGAGTTGGACTGGATGGCCTCTGTGGTCTCTTCCAACTCTATTATTCTATGATTTCTCAACCTTGAATCAAGAAGCATTGGTATCATTCTCTGATTTTTGATTCAGTGTAGTAGACTAGTTTGAAATGATCTTGGTTTTCAGTTTGGCACCTTGGCATTAATTTCTTGCTTGAAGTTTTGGGAGTGTGGTAAGTTCACTGAATGTGAAGAGGAAAGGGCTGCTGGATTGCACTTGGCTGTGTGTCATTGTGACATTGCCATTTCTCATTAAAGGCCAGAAGTACAGTAGGAGTTGGTGACACAGAACACTTTGTCCCAGGGAAGCAGCATTAAAACATGTCTGCACTGACCAGAATTATATAAATATATTTACCATCTTTCCAAGCAGAAATTCTTCCTTTTTCTTCCCCTCTTCTTTTCCTTTGCTTTTCCTTTCTTTTCTTTATAAAGCTATGTGACTAACCTGTGTACATACATATAAAGAGAGCCAGTGAGACAGTTCATTGGATGGAACTACCAGTGAACATTATGTAATGGAGACGGAAGAGGAAGGGTCTTCCTGACCTTCCCTTCCAAGACAAGATGATGGTGGTGAAAGGGGAAGGCAACTCCACCAGCACAGTGCAAATACTGAAGGGATGCACAACTCAGCACAGGTTGCTGATGAGGACAGCCATTGATCCAGCAAGTATGCACTTGTTTCTGTACATGTTATGTCCTTTTCCCACCTCCACCGGTGTTAATAAAAGAAGGCAGGGCCCGTTCATCTCTTTCACTAGCAGCTTCACCTAGCAAATAACTCTAATGTCCATAACATGTTTAAAATATGTGATTTGAAGTGTGCATGTTTCCCAGAATGTAACACTCTCTAGATTGTTAGGAAAACAAGGCCATATTTGTATTGTAGATATTAAATACTATGCCACATTTGATTAATGAGAGATCTTAAAGTGTTTCTTTAATGAAAGTCAAAATGCTCTTGTTTATTGCATCACCATAAATCCATTTATTACACAATTCAGGCAAAGGAAGTAATCTCAGGGCTTTCAATAAAACTGAAGATATTTATCTTCTTCTTGTTTGTTATTCTCTTGATAAATGAATGACGGCAGAGGACTTGACATTTGGTCTTGATGTCAGAACTCAGTGCCTTAATTTACTAAAAGGTGAACAATGAATGATGTTTTGAAAAACTTTGGGTCCCATGTTGCCTAAATGAGTCAACGCTATACACTGTATATTGATTTATTTAAAAGTTTTCGCTTGTATCTGAAAATTTACTATGTTCTGTTGATCCTAGTTCATGTTTACATCACAGTGGATAAAACTGAACCAGCGACAAGTACCAGAGACTCAGAATTGTAGCAAGAACAGATTGAGTGGTTTATTGATCCAGTGCCTTTCTCTAGACAGCCGCTATTATCTCCTCAAAACATATTAAGCATGTGGCATCCCCTGTGCTGCAGATGTTCCTCAAATTATTATCCTGCTATTCTCATTATCAACGGGTCCTAAGGTTATATGCTGGTGATCACTGTTTGGTTTCAGCAGAACAAGTCACTTTGATACACAAGTAGTTTTCCTGGCTTCTTCAGAGAGTGTACAGGGTTGGATGTTTACTTTGCTGCGCTCCCTTCATTTCATTTCCTCATGTCTGCTCTAGGATTTGCAAAACCCAGTGGTGCCTTAGGGTCTGGCAGGGCCAGATGGGTATCTGTTAGACTGACAGGTGGCCTTCAAGTTTATTCCAGATAGGTGGAGGGACCTCCCCAAGTATCAAAAATTGAGGGAAACCTTGATTTACAGCCTGAAAACACACCAGTGAACATCTGAAAGTCCTGATTTATTAGGCCTTCTTTGGCATTAAAAATGGAAACACCAGGTCAATCAGTCAAAACATTTGGTTTGTCTGGAAGTAGTTAATTAAACTAAGCAGCCGACATTCATGTTAGTTTTCTGCAGTGGTCACCCACTGGGAGCCAACTTACTTTTGCATGGTGTGATTGTTTTCACAGCGCCATCCCTCCAGTAGTTTATCCAGTCAGCTGTTCCTCCTTAGTGGAACAACTGAATTCAGACATTCTTTCAGTATGAGTGGCTGGCAGAAGAACATAGGAAGAGCCCAGTCAGACCAAACCAAGGAACCATCGACGCCAGCACAGTGTTTCCTAGCACCTAGCCAGCATATAGAGCCAGCGTGGTATAGTGGTTTGACAACTGGACTACGACCCCAGAGACCATGGAAACCCACTGGGTTTGGCCATGGAAACCAACTGAGTGACCTTGGGTGTATCACACACTTTCAGCTCTAGAAAACCTTAGAGTCACCATAAGTCAGAAACAACTTGAAGGCACAAAATGACAACAAAAAGCCAGCCTATTCCAGGAGGTTTACAAACAAAATGTAAAGGCAGGGAACCTGCTGTCTTCTTTCTTTCCAGCATCTGGTCTTCAGGGGTACATCACTTCTGGACATAGAGATTCTAGCTAATTATCATAGGTAATAAACACCAACTTAGTAATCTCTAAAGAGACCTAAACTAGTGGTCCTTGTACCAGAGAATTTCTTGAGTTTAGTCTTGCATAAAGTACTTTCATCAGTGTGACCTGAATATTTGCCAGTATATTGGTGTGTGAGAAGGAGTTTTTTTAACTTAACAATTCATAATTTTCTAAACCATTCTTTTTAAAGTAACTCTTTATGTACTCACTTACTATTTAAAAGCCCCTACTCCCAGCACATTAGCCTTTCCTTGTGGAGAATGTTCTCTGATAACCTTTCCTTGCTTACGTGGGAGTTTATGCTTGCTGCAGTTCTAAGCTGACAGGTGGCAACAGTGGTGTCTTCTTCCTCTTCCTCTTCCTCTTCTTCTTCTTCTTCCTCCTCTTCCTCCTCCTCCAAAGCTCAGGGACAGCCAAAGGTAAAAGCAGCAGTGTCTGCACAGCAGGGCAATTGTGGCCATCACATAGTCATGATCAAGCAACAGTTTCTACTTTCTTCCATTGCGTTGTTGTTTCCCTCTTCTGCAGTGCAATGACACTTCTCCTGCAGGCAAAACATGGAGTCTGTTGTTTCTGTGAGATTTTCTGTTGTTTTATGACCTATTCTTAAATCATCCTTTTATCCAGACAATCAGAAACTGAAAGAATTGTGTCATACCAGTGTGCAGCCAGTGTCAAGCTGCCATCCTGTTGGTAATAAATCTCTCTCCCTCCTCCCTTCTGTGTGTGTGTGTACACTCAAGTGATGTGCTTTGACACTGAATCATATTTCTGACAGGCTGCAAAAGTCTGTACGGGTAAATTGTTAGTACAATAAACACAGCTTTGTTAACAAATGTCAAAAGAAATCTTAGGACACAGAGTGGGGGGAAATGCTGCAAGTCATTTTCCCACTGTGAAACTGGCCACCATCACACAGAAAAAATAGTTGTAAAGGATGAAAAAAAACACCCTAATTATTTTTTAGTGAGTCAAATAATTGCCTAATGCTTTTTTTAAAGGGGAAAACCATGTGTAATAGCATAGACAAAGTGCCTAGGAGAGAAGACTTTTAAAAAAAAAGTTTTAAATAAACAAACATACTTACTAAGGGAACAGAGTATAACTTTGCTGATTCTAAAGTTTAGAGAGATTCAGTGACTTTACTTTGTATTCTGCCTTTAAGGCCCAAAATACAGTTCACAAAATAGGTTATGATCGAGTTTGCACTCTTCAGCAATTAAAGCAGATAAAACGGAGGGAAATGAGCACTAGACAAGTGGACAGATGGCATCTATTCATCCATATGAATTTTGTACAGAAGAAAATATTTGACGACATATATCAGAGGACAAACAAAGATGTTCTAGGGCGTTGAATTTTATCTCAGGAAAGCGTATACTTGGTATGGCAGCATGATTCTGAGTGACCATGCCTGCTTTGCTTGGCAATGGGGTAAAATATTGCATTTTGTGTTCCCAACATTTGTGCTGGGATCCTGTGGCTTTGGCTTAGAACATTCAGGATGGAATGCTTCATCAGTGTAAATCGATTGGACTATGGAGAGGGTGGAGGTAACTAGCCTTGGAGTCAGGGTACACTGTTACAGCTTGGTCAGTGGAAGCACTGGGAAAATATGGGAGCATTACTAATGGAAGAGGACGAACAAGAAGAGGATGAACAACTTAATGGTGATGTCAGACCTTTGTGGTAGTTCTGTTCATGTTATTAGCAACGTAATAGAAATGCTGGCATTAAAATAGTGACAAGTGTTGCAAGTTTAACAATTTCATGTATAAACATTGTGTTCTATCATTCATAGTTTTTAAAGATACTTAGTATATATTAACTTCTATTCCTTTCTTTCTCATTTTTCCTTCCTCTTAGGCCTTGAATAGAGGTATTGCAGCTGTTAAGGAAGATGCTGTGGAAATGCTAGCCAGCTATGGGTTGGCCTACTCCCTCATGAAGTTTTTCACAGGTCCAATGAGCGACTTCAAGAACGTGGGACTGGTCTTTGTCAACAGTAAGAGAGATAGAACCAAAGCAGTTTTGTGTATGGTTGTGGCTGGTGCTGTAGCTGCCATATTTCACACATTAATAGGTAAGCCTTCTTTCCAGTTTTGGTTGAAATTACGCTTTATTTATATGGCTGGTTGACTCATTTCTTCTTGATGTTGTGACAGCTGTTGCTTATGTACATTTTCCACGTAACATTTGAAGGAACTAAGAAAAGTCTTACAGTTAGAGCAACTAGGCTTCTGCCCATTAATTGAAAATACTGTCGGTTGACTGATGAAACTTGCAGGTCTTCACCAGGCGAACAACAACCACCTCATTATATGGCTTCTAGGCTGTAATCAAGATTGCAGAAGTATCAAAGAACTTAGTGATAGATTGACAGCTCTATAAGGTAAACAGCTGGTCATTCAAAAAGAGGAGAACTTTTCAGACAAAATTATTCATTACTACTCCTTCATCTACTAGTAATGGACATTTTATGAGAAGTGGAAAAATAGAAGAATGCAACTGAAGGAGCTCGGTTGTGGTAAACATAAAAACAGGCATTAAAAAAAGAAAATACATACCCTTTTCCCCATAAAGAACGGATTAATTCCTTGCCTTTTGTTAGAGGTGTGAGAATTTATTTGGCTTCTCAGATGCACCCTAAACTTAAATTGACTTTGTGTAAAAATTCTTCTGCTTGGGGGAAGGTGTGCTTTATACATACCCCAGAGGAACTTTTGGAAAAGCTGGAGGACAGATTATTATCCATGGACATTGATGACATTGGTAGAAGGATATTGGGAACATAAACTCTGAATCTGTTTCATGTACATTAGAATAATTTAGCATTGAGGTACTATTTCCAGATTTGAGCTTTTTCACTTTTCAAGGAGATTGTGATCTCAGACTGAGAAAAAGGATTGTATACCAAATATTGGGGAGGGGGATTCCCATGGAACAAGAAGCCAGGGATCCATGGGCACTTTCATGTCTTAAATGGGTATTTTCTTCAGTTGCTGTCACTTGCAATGGGAGTAAACAAAACATGAAGCTTCACTTTGTGAGCGGTTATTGTATCTTTTAATGTTAATACATTCGATATATGGTATATTTATGTTCTTTTAAATTGTTTTAATAGTATTCACATTTAATGCAAAAGATTTTTATTGTGCTGTTCTAATATGTATTCAGTGTGTTGCCTCAGGTCTGTTCACAGCAATAAAGGTATGGATTGGTTTATTGTGTCGTCTGCATTGGGCTCTCTCCCTTCTTTGGTTTATCCTCTCCCAGCAAGCCAGGGGAGATACTGAAAGGTTTGGTTTTTTGGCTTCATTCTCTGCTTGTTATGAGAGCAGAGGAATGAGCCAGAGAAAGGAAGATGCCTCCTGCTTGATGACACAATAAACCAGTTGTGGAGTTGAGCTCTAGGGTTTGTTTATCCACACCCGCTGCAAGGAGGAGTCACTGAGGAGCATATGCCGGCCTGCTACGCATTCATGACAAGCCAGAGTTCTCATGAAATTGTGATTTGTAGTGTAGGGGAATGTACTGAGTGCAGGTGGGTGTGTAATAGATATTTTTCAAGGGAAAAGTAAGAAAAATAATGCTGTAAAACCATAGTAGCAGAGGGAATATAATATTTTGGATACAGAGTGGTAATATATGTGTATTAAACCTGCAAGCGTGACATTAGATGTACCCAGAAGAGAAGAGTGTAACAGAGTGTTTTTCAAGTGGTAGAAGTTGTAGGAAGGACGTAAGATTCATGCCTACCACAACTCAATCACAGCACTTCTAGATTACTTGGTGAACTGTATTAGGAGAGAAGGTCTCCTAAGTTGAAGCTTAGCGCACCAAATGTTGTTGCTGTTGTTGTTGTTGTTGTTGTTGTTGTTGTGATGCAGTGAAGAACAGTTATTATGCCTGCCTCAGTATCCTCTTGTTGTCTGTTCTTATGTTCCTTTGACTCTAGTATCTGGTGACCCTTTCATAAGGTTTTCTTGGCAAGATTTATTCAGAGAATGCTTGCCATTTTACTTCCTGTCAGACTGAAAGTGTGTGATGCACCCAAGGTCACTCAGCGGGATTCCAAGGCTAAGCAGGGATTCCAACCCTGATCAATCAGCATCCCAGTCAAGCACTCAAATCATAACACTGTGCTGGCTCTCTTATCCTCCTAGAATGATGCAAACGCTTACCTCATTATTAAAATGACTATACTAATACTTTTCTAACTCTTTGGCTAATCCATGCCCTTACATAATGACAGTATTCTCAAGTGTAGGAGGGTAATAATTTCTGTGATAGGTGCTGTGTGACTGAGAGAAAGTCAACACAGTTTTTCAGATTTTAGTGGACATCCCCATTTTGTACAAACATGCCTTAGAATACAATCCTATATATATTTACTTAGCAGTATATCCTATTGAGTTCATTAGGCTTCCTTCCAGGTAAGAGGGCGTAGGAGTACTGCCTTAAAGTCATTGAAGCTACCCAGTGAGTTTAATGATGTGTTGATATGCCCAGGAACTATACATTTCCTCAAATTAGATTATTTCAAGAAGATTAGCTGATGGTAGTCTTGAGACTGTGTCACACTTCTGACCTGCTAGTTTTTCATTAAGTAACTATATAGTCATTTGTTTCCAAAATTGCCACCAGGATTGTAGATGCTTGGCTAGAAAATACAACCTTTGTCCAGAGTCAGCTGCAGAGGTTAGGCAATAGAGAGCTACGCTTACTTATTTGATAAGACCTTTAGAACAAAAATAGTATGTTATTCAAGGAAGCGGTTTGCTGGTGGTGATAGTCACATGGACCAAGTGTAGGCTTATTAGCAGCTCATCATTTTAAATGGTGATGGAACAATTTTGGCTGGCTTTGCTTGCCAGCTACTATTTCTGCTTTCCCCCACCTCAGAGTCTTCTGGGATATGAAGAGGAATAAGAAGAAATATCAGCCTTTCACTCCTAGTCAGAATATGAGGAAAAGGAAGGATACCATTGGTATCTTTTAGAGCCTCAAAATATGATTTTGGAATAATTAGATGATTGTCTCTCCCTGCTACTCAAGCACCAGAGGACATACAGAAGGAGTAAGCTATTTCAATTTGTTTTTGAGCATTGCAAGTACTTGGAAGCAGAGAGAATTTCTCTTGCCGCTTTTGAGTGCCTTCTCAGCATGGCACAAAGTGAGTAATCCATGCAGCCTGTGCTTTGTTTTGATGGCATCTGAAAGCTGCAAGAAGAATTCTTGCTGCTTTCAAGTACCCACATATCCTGGCAAAAAACCTCAAATGACCTTGCTACTTCTGTAGGTTCCTTACACATACCAGAGGCTTGGGAAGATTGAGGCTCCATTTCTCCCTCCTAGCACAAAGCCTGGGCCCTCCAGTGCTATCCTTGGAAAACTGTATCTGTGATTTTTAGCATTTTGTTTACAGTGGTTCTTGGGTGTTGCATTGTATATTATGGCATGTGTATTCATGAGCTTGAGTAGTGGGACATGCAACTGTAAAAGCCTACTAACCATACTTAATACACTGTCTGATTCAGTGTTTTATTGGATCTCATATTGCTTGTCAGGACCAGCCAGTATTTCATCGAAAAAGGAAATTACATTTTTTGGCACATGTTATGGGAGTTTGCCACATTAGAGTTTAGGGCTGTGTAGTAAATAGGAGTGCTACCGTGCTTTTATTAGCTCCTGAAATATTCTAGCATAATCATAAATAATGTGCAGAATGGCATCATCTAGAAAAATGCGTTTACCCACAAACACAAAATTGCAATTCTGATTCAGTGATTTTCATACCTTGGAAGTAGAAGCTTGGCCACAACCAGTCTGAGAGCTATTCAGATGTGAGAAAAAAAGAGGGAGTGGGAAAAGAGATTTTGGAAAAGGCCAAAGGTCTTTGGAATGTCACTGTGCAGAGAAAAGAAGAATCACAACAACAAACTACAGCTTGGCAGTAATGCCATGAAAATGAATTCATTACCCCCCCCTTTTTTTTGCTACACTTTTAAACAACAGTTTTTAAAGTTAATGAAAGTGTTAGATGACAATGATTAATGTTCCATGTTATTTTAATTTGTTACTTTTGGAAGTGAATTTTGTTTTTCTTTTTTTCAACATTTTTAGGTAATTTTAATAGTTTTTTTAAAATGTGTTAGTAATGAATCATGAACAATTAGCATAACAAATAAATGTTACAATTCTAGCTAAAAAGATACTCATTAGATGAGTAATTTCTAAATTAACAATAACATTAATGAAATAGCATTATCACTTCCATTTTGGGGCTCTGCAGCTTTCTAGCATCCTATACTAGGGAATAAGGCTGCTTTGGGAGCCTTTTTTGGTAGAAGAGCAGGACAAAAACAAGCAAACATAATGCAGTGGAACAGATAGTGTGCTTCCTGCAGCCTGAGACATGGCACAGATAGATATACTAGGAATGGGATCTGTAGTTATGACAGACTACTCAGGGCATTGTGTTACTCAGTTAATCTCCTATCCTTCAACATTTCACTGACGAAAACTGGAAGACATGTGGCCAAGCAACATCAGAGTGTGGTCAAGATGGCAAAAGTTTATAATGAGGAAGTACAGACAAGCTAGGAAAGGCTACAGCAATTTTCCTTTGCTGAAGTCTGCAGGCAAGGACAGGATTCTGCCCTCTCCTCTCCTCTTCTGCCTGCTCAGTTGAGTGCAGACTGTGTTTGAACTCAGTTTACAGCTATTGAAGCAAGCTGAGGACAAAGGGGGAAATGAGAAGAGGAGAGAGAAACTGGGATATTTTAAAAAGCAGATGAAAAGTGGAGTGACAGAAGCTTAATCAAGACAGTCCCTGCCAAATCAGGACAGTTAGGCAGTATATAATTTTGATAGGAAATAATACAGGAAGGGGGAATGCAGTTTATGTTTTTGTGCCACCCCCCGAATCCAAAAATACTGCCCCAGATGTCCCCAAAGACCCCCTAAGAGCATGGGAGGGGGCTCCCTGTGCTATTTTAGGCCCATGTTTGGTGGCCAGTAATAACAGTAACAACAGCAATCATCATCATGATCCAAAGCTTGTTTGGGGGGTGACTGTAGGATGTGGCCCGTAACACCTGACAGTTGCCCCCTTGTGATACAGGTTACTGATATTAGTTTGGCAACAGCTGAGGTGATTTAAAACAAGTTACTGTGTAAATAGATCTGTGTATATCATTGCTAAATTGAAGTGCTTGTAAATAATTTCAACACCAGTTACACCCATCAAGGCAATCGTATTAATAAGAACTCTGTCGCTTTTTATCTTGAAGGGGGCCTAAAGTGCTAAACACTTGGTTTTTAAATGATACTATTTCTTCATTACATTTTGCAGCATACAGCGATTTGGGGTACTATATTATTAACAAATTGCATCATGTGGACGACTCTGTGGGAAGTAAAACACGCAAAGCCTTCCTTTATCTTGCAGCCTTCCCATTTATGGATGCCATGGTGAGTGCAACTTAACTTATGCTTACTGCTTTTAGAGAATGTGGGAACATGAACAGCAGCCTTTTTCTCAGTGCTTATGAAGCTTTTCTGGATTCCATTGGGTCAGTCATAAATGAATATTGCCAACATATTCACAAATCTTAAAGCCCTCAATAAAGGATATAAATAGGTGGAAATACATACTAAAAATTTCACCATGAAGATTTTACTCTTTTGTCCCCACCTAAATACATAAATGAAAATCCTATTACCTTATTCGCGGTGAAAAGGCCCTAATCCTTATTTCTGGCATCTACTGCTACTCGCCTCTCCAGCTCTCCTTCTGAATTCAGTTACCAAAAACAGCCTCTCTTTTAGGATTTCCCCATCCACTGGGCCAAACCAATAGTTTACAGGAATTACATTTGTATATTTTGCCCCAGTAGTGGATTCAGGAAGGGGACATCATTGACTCTTACCCTGCCAACTTCACTTTGCATGCCTTGTTTACATCTCTCAAAGCCTTATTCGAAGTACACCTCTGAGTATGAAGCCTCAAAAGTTTTTCTTTTAAAAAATGAAAATAAATTACTCCTGCCTCATTAGGAAATAATTCCTAGGTGCAGAAGGTTAGCAATGCATTCTGTCCAGGTTTCTAAAAAAGCATCATAGTATATAACATTTGGGCCAAGGGACCTGAATTTTACTAAATCTTATGTGTAACTCAGCGTGCGTACCTTCTTCACCCAATAGTACGATGACATTCTTGGTATAATAATGTTTTTATTATTTTCCTCTCCCTCTTTTATTGGGGTATTTATGTTAAAACTTAACAATTTATTAAATAAAAAGTGTAAGTATAAACAATAAAATACATTTTGTTTTTGAGGAAGGACACAAATTAACATTTGAGGCATCGTAATCCAAATGACTAATAAAATCTAGGTTCGTGAACTCTGTAATTAAAGCAGCTAATTAAACAGATGCATTTCTCAGTTCCAAAGTCTTCCAGCTGGTTGTAGTAACTATACTCTTAACTGATGCTGTCGTCCTAACAACAGCCATTTACACTTACAGCTTTCCTTTTAATTTAGATGGCCCTTTCAGCCTAGATTGTGGATCTGATTTTTTTTTCTACGTGTCTTATCAACATGTGGACTCTTGAGTTCATGAACTTGCAGAGGAGGGGACTCTTAGTGTCATACTCTTCTCCTATCATTCCTCAAGAAACATATTTTAAAAAGAAGATCCATCAGTCGGAGTGCAACTCAGTTTCTTCTGCCACTCAATTTGAAAATCCAAGTTATTTCCCATCCAGTAGTTGGTTAAATGATGATGCACCATTTGTTCGTGTTTTACCAACAGTTCACTTTGTCATAGATAAATTTATGTGTTTGTATGATCTCAACAGAATCTTACTTCACTCACTTTCTAACTTTGTACTCAGTTTTGGGTTGCCAGATGTTGTTGGGCTACTAGTCGTATCAGTCCTTACCATGCTGGGGATGATGGAAATTAAATCCAACAACATCATGCCATTTAGAATTGGGAAAAGAGGTTTATCAGAATGTTGACAAGTACAACATTTTGAAAAATGAAAGCATTTTACATCCCATGGTGGATTTATGCCTGAGATCAGGTTGCCTTGAGCCAGAATGGAGGATGGTAATGGACGAGGAAGAGATGATTTACATCACTCTAGGGCAGAGTTTTTCAACTGGTGTTCCTTGGAACCCTAGGGGTCCATGAGCGGTCACTAGCGGTTCTGTGGAAGATTATGACTGAAAAGAAATAAACAGTTTTTTCTTTGATTATAGATGTAATAATTTTACATAGGTGTTCCCTGAGATCTGAAAATTATTTCAAGGATTCCTCCAGAGTGAAAAAGTTGAGAAAGGCTGCTCTAAGGGATTCCATTAAATAATGGCTGTGTAATCTCCATTAATAGTAGTAGCACTCTGTAGTTAAAAGGGATATGTGTTTAATCAGCCTGTCATTACTTCATTTTTCTGTCCACCTCAGGCCTGGACCCATGCAGGCATTCTTCTGAAACACAAATATAGTTTTCTAGTGGGATGTGCTTCCATCTCAGATGTCATTGCTCAGGTAAGGATTCGTTCTGGTCACAGTTTTTTCTACTGCTGGAAAGAGGTAGCTAAATCTATATCATAGCCACAGTCAAAACAGACTGCATTTGCTAGCTTACATACAAATGAGGTTGAAATTTGTGCTTGCTGACATGACAAGAAAGGTATGTTAAATGTTATGGACATTTAATTTTACTAGCTGTGTCTAATTGTGGATACTTTTGTCCCACATATGCTACTACAATTATGCTTCAGTTACTGAATAGATGGGCATAACTATATTAATTTTTGTTTGAAACATAGCAGCATGAATAAAAATACTCATCTTTTCACGATTGAGAAGAGATTTAAATCAAGGTGTCTCTGGCCCTAACATTCTGGCCACTGTACTGCAGTGAGTAAATTTGAATTAAAACAATTGAGTAAAATCCAGTGACATATTTAAGATTTCGTTTTTGATGAATCCTGAAACTTATTTATTAACATGATAGACCAACAATTGGAAACAAAGATGAACAATAAAATAATGTTGTGCATGATCACCACAGCAAGAATAGTCCTTGGACAAAAGTGGAGGATATAAGAGGTACCCAGTTTGAAGGATTAGGTTTTTAAGCTGTTAGGTAGGATAGGCGTGGAAGAACTTACTGTATTAATCAACAAGAAGACATTACAAGAATTTGTAATAGATTATGTAAATCAAAAGGTGAAAAGAATATGGCTGTACAGCTTGTATATAGTGATTTATGTTGTCCATTATTTTTCAGTCTTCTTTTTAAGAGGATACCTTTCAAAAATAATTTTTAAGAAGAAACAGTAGAAAGTTTGAGAAAATTATTGTTAAAATGAAGAGGTATTGGAATGCTGTATAAATGTAAATTCGAGGATAAAAATATTCAAATGGAAGACAAGGGGGAGTAAGAAGAGGGAGAATGTTTCGTAAATTCAGTGTATGTATAAATGAGGACTATATGTGTGGTTATAAAATTTTAAAATTTAAAAAAACTGTTGAGGTTACCCTTCTTTTTCCTGTGTCATTACTGCTTGCTGTTTGGACATTTTACCTAAATCATATTGGTAGTCACAAATAGAACCAGATTTACCTACACATTGACTTCTCAATTGAAACTTGATAAAATAGCTCTACTCTACTTGGGTCTAATCAGTGGAATGTAGACCATTTGACTTGAGTTTTTGCCCTGAATTTCTCTGTATTATTTCAAGTGATGTTTGCTAGCACTTGTAACAAAGTCATGCTTGCCACCATGCAAGATGTATTATACTGTACTGTAATAAACAGTTGTTTTTTTCTTGCCTACCACTTCCCCAAGTTTACTCCTACATTAGGAATGGGCCATGTGCATTTTTGCAGTCCCATTGCCTGCCCTTTGCCCGCAAAATTGCTGCCACGAATTAGCAGCAAGCCAAAAAAAATCTACTTAAAGAAAGCATTTTTGTTGCTTTACATTGCTTGCAGCTGTTGGGTGTTGAGTTTTCAAAGCCTTTTTTGGGTGGTGGTGGTGGTGGTGGTGTTGCAACCGACAGTAAGTCCTGGGGGGCAAATTTGTCCCCTGACTCACTGAAGTTGCCCACTCTTGTCCTATGTCAGCACTGGCATCCTGTTTTCTTCCGCCTAATGCTTAGAAAGAAACTCTTCTACAAACCTCAGTATTTTTTAAAAAACACTGTCCTTGTGCTGTAATAACTGTGACCATAACATTTGCTCTGCCACCAGCTGTGAAGGCTGTTGACTAAGATAAAAAAGGAGAAAGCCCTGGAAGTTTTTAAGACTGGTTACGCACAGTTTCTGCTGATCAGAACTAGCAGAAAATTTGTTGTTGTTGTGTGCTTTCAGGTCATTTCTGACATTTGGCAGCCTTACGGTGTCCCTATCATGGGTTTTCTGAGGGCTGAGTGTGTGTGATGCACCCAGGGTCATCTAGTGGTTTTCCATTGCTGAGCAGCCAATCAGACCCTGGTCTCCAGAGTCATAGTCCAATGCTCAAACTGCTACACCATGCTGCCTCTAGCAGAAAATACCTCTGAATTACAATTAAAGGATGCCTTTAGAGACAATGGCTGTATCTGAAGTGGTGCATTTTTCTAATAGGAAGTTGAAATTATGTCCTCATAACCAACCTCTTTTTCTGTTGCTTTCCTTTCTCTGACAGGTTGTTTTTGTAGCCATTTTGCTCCATAGTCACTTGGAATGCAGAGAACCTCTGCTTATCCCTATATTGTCCTTGTACATGGGAGCACTTGTTCGATGTACCACTCTATGCCTGGGTTACTACAGAAATATACACGACATCATTCCTGACAGGAGTGGGCCAGAGATGGGGGTATGTTTTTGTGCATTAGTAAATGTAACTCTAATGTTTGATCCGATCCAATCCATTAGCCTTGCAACCAGAACTATGAAATCACTAGCCTGGAAAAATGTCTTAGTAGTTTATCTACCAGAAGTTCTTTTGCTTGCATATATTAATGTGGCACGTTAAAAAGTAGAAAGGAAAAGAAGCCAACTCTTCCAAGTTTCTAGGCAACTAGATAAGAAAATTTTTGAAGAAGATTGTTATTACTTGTGACCAGGAATGCTTCTGGATTATCAGTTCATTGTAGGATTGCTGTGATTCGTTCAGTCACATTTTTGGGAGGATGTGACAGGGTCCACATGTCACCGTTCATTCGTAATTCCTCCTGTGCCTTCTGGACTTTTTATTTTGTTTGGGTTATTGTGTTTTCTTTTTTTAACAAGAAACTCAGATCAGCAAGAAGGTCTCCACAGTGCTGATGCCCTCGGAAAACCCCATTTTAAAAAGCATGATCTTGTTGTGGTATTGACCTGCTGGGCAGCTGAACTTCTCATAGCTCAACACATGTGCAGTGCAACCTCCATAGTGAATCACTTGTGTGGGTGTTTTTTTTTTAATTGTTCTTTTTGGTAGTGCAAACTCCTTTGACTGCCCGTATTTTTATGTTAAAAAACAAACAAATTGGTAGCACAAATGAAAATTTCTTCTACTACTGTATCCCAATAATGCCATAATAAAACATGGTAACAAGAAGATCCATTTCCATGAAGAACATGGTGGGTGATAGTAAGGATTTTTTTAAATCACTTTGCATGATAGTATTAAAGTTTAATACTTTAAATGCTACCCTAGAGAAAAGGTATTGTATTACAACGGTATGGATTTATATAGTGTTTAGTTAGATGCTCAGATTAAATGTCCAGTGCAGCAATAATCCAGATCAGATAGGCTTGCTGTTAAGAATGTATGGCTCCTTTTTGACTTATTGAGGAATGCGTGCATATACGGGCATGAACGACTGCCTCTTTGTCTTTCTTCTTGCTCCTATTGTATTCAGCTTTCATAAAATATATTTAGCTATTCTGTTAGTTGTGTTCTGATATTTTGGCTCACAAAGGCTACCTCTTCTCATTGTACCCACAGGGAGATGCTACGATAAGAAAGATGCTAAGTTTCTGGTGGCCGTTGGCATTAATTTTAGCCACTCAAAGGATCAGTCGGCCTATTGTCAACCTCTTTGTATCCCGGGATCTGGGTGGCAGTTCAGCAGCCACAGAGGTATGAGTCTTAGAAAAGCAAATACCTGTGATTTCCTTGTAGTTATTCAGAGAAGCAGGAACCTAGACCTATCTTTATTTTTTTAACTGAATGTTATTAATAGTAAAACATACAAAAAGAAACAACAAAGTACAGCAACAAATAGATATGAAAAACAAAAAGAGAAGAATATAACAAGAAAAATCCTAAATAATAAACATTAACTAGAGACAAGAAGAATATTAAAAGAGGTAGTTTCCAGCTTTCCTAACACAGACTATATGTAACTGTAGATAACTTTATAAAACAAAACAAAAAAGTTTTAGTTACTAATACTGTTCAAATACTTCAACTGCTACTTTTCCAGGAATATAAATTGTCGAATCCTACTGTCACTGCACAGTACTTTTTCTTCTAAAAAGAGTGTTGAAGGTTCCCAGTTTTTCACAAAAGTCACCACTGATTTTTCTCTTATCTGTATTGTCAATTTATCCATTTCGGGTAAGCTCAACAATTTTATCAGTCAGTCCTCTTTCATTGGAATTTTGCTGTGTTCTTCCATTTCTGTGCATGCAACAGCCGTGCTGCTGTGGTCATATATCAGCCCAGACCTATCTTTATGAGGCACTTTCTGTATTTTCTTCACGGTTCTTTAGAACTCTTTCTGTTAAGTTATTGAAGATTTGTTAACTTTCACCAGGGATCAAAAAAGCTGCAGATGCTCTCTAAACTTGTGTATCTTTCCTAATGACCTTGGTAACCACATTTTCTCCCAAATTTGCTTTGGGAAAGGCAACTTTCCCACTTCAAGTCATCTTCCTCACTCCACATTTCTTCCCACTGAAAGAGATGGTAAACGGACTTTGTGTGTCTTTCTTCATGGCTGGAAAAACAGCTTGAAGGATAGTGATCTGCTGATGCTTTTCAATTAACAAAAAATTACAAAAAGGGAAAGAAACACAGAAACCCTTCTCATACTTAGTTAGACCCTTACCCGAGCTTTGTGGGGATTTTATTAGTTTGTCGGATTTTGAAGAGTGTATTTGGTGATGATCTTATAAACCTGCACACACATTCATTTAAGAGTTTGTTGTTTCACATCTTGGATCCAGAAAATTCTGAGCATTTTTCTGCCTAATATAGCAGGCTTTTGTCCATGCTACAGCCACCAGTGCCCCATAGAAATCAAGAAATATGAGGGAATAATATGCTTGCAGTGGAGCAAAGAATTGAAAGGAAATAAGCACCATCCTTTTGGCTGCACAAGGAGCCTCTGGACTGAATCCCTTTTAAGATAATGATCAAAATGGGAGCAAGGAAGATGAAAGAAGTAAAGTGGTTTTATTTCAAATCAGGCTAGATTTGGTTAGAGAAGTGTGAGGTTTTAGGTCCATGTGAAAAAAAAATGGGACAGCATCCTGCTCCCATCTGCATGCAGAAGGTCCAGGCTTCAGTCTCTGGTATCTTCAGCTCAGAAGGATTGAAAAATAGAACTGTGGAAGATCTCTGCATTAAGAACTTGAAGAAGTGGTGCCTGTTAGATTAAACAATGCCAAGCTAAATTGATCAAATGTTTGCCTTTGAATGAGGCACTTTGACATTGGACTTGTCTCCAGTTATTGCTAAAACATTGGCCTGGAGCTGTTGAGAAATTGCTATACAGGCTTGCCCTTTATATAGTTGAGGAACGTTCCTTAAGAGCAGTGCAAGGAAGTTGTACCTGCCAGGGTACTTACTAATTGATAACTTGAATCAAGGTCGTGGCAGGGTGTCCACATTTGCAGTGTGTATTGACAAAGCAGTCCCGTCAAGAATTTGCACTCCCTAGTTGTAACAGACCTGTACCTGGCTGCCTTCAATAGATGGAACTCAGAAATTTTATTCATCCCATGGATAAATAACTTTAGTCATTAAAGTTTTACAGTGAATAATTAAATCTAGTAGGTAATACAACAGCTGAACATTATGTAGTTACAATAATGAGAAGGAAGCAATGCTGTCCCCTACAAATTCTGAACCTTCCTCATATAAATGGTTTGTAACACTAGAGATACTTGAGCCTGGTGTGGTCCCATAGTGAAGGGTCATATGCTTGCTTAGGGATGTGTTAATGAATGAGATTAATAGGATGGAACTTTTTGGTGGCATTGGCTTTCCCTGAAACTATCAGTGCCACATGAGCAGGTCCTGTGCAGCCACAGTTATGCTATAAGGAAGGCGTATATTGTATTTAATCAAAAAGCCAGCATTCTTGTATAAAGCAGAATGTTTTTCACATAGAGAGAAAATGTGTGTCAATCAGTCTGATTACCCCCTTTGGCAAATTTTCTATTTCAGGGTTTTGGAATGTGGAGGGAAGACCACCTCCACTCCCAATTCTGCCTAAAGTATTACACTAATTTTGGGGTTACATCAGCAGCAGATGTAACCCATTGAATCTTGGTTTTTATAGATAGTATCAAATTGTTCTATACTTAGAGAATCACTAGACGCACATAATATTGTAGGTTATGTTTCCTACAGCTTGCTGTCATTATTGAAGAGATGATCTTTGGGGGTTGTATATGCATTATTGCTTGTACTTCAAAAGCAGGATAAGAGGAGCTATATAAAATTGTGTTACGTATTGAAGTCTCTCCGTTCAGGCACGTAGAAATACATAATTGCACCGTTTGTTCTTTCTGCCTGCAATTAGTGCAATTAATATTTTAAAAATGCCATTTTGTACGTGGCTTTTGGTTGCCAAGTGGGAAGAATGCATCCTCTTGAAAGCAAATGCTTCTCCTGTTATCAGCTGACTTCATTAGAGCCTATTGTTCATTTTGTTCTTTTTGCTTCTGTTTCTGAAAGCATCCTTGCTGAAAGAGCAAGCACTGGCAGATCCCAGATTTGGCAAAGCCTGCCAATGCACAGGCTGAGTGTACTTCAGATTTCCATATATGATGCTACCAGTAACTTGAGTTTGATAGGAGGAGGGAAAAAGGATATCTGTGAGAACTAATGAGGCTGCATGTTCTGCTTGATTCCTGAATAATCTTCTCTGGCATTTTATCTGGCTCAGATTTGGCCAAGTAGTTATGTTACACTTCTCATTCCCTGACCCTGGGTAGAAGATTCAGGCCCTGGCCCCCTTGTGTGCAAATCTCCCTTCTTTTTCTGAGGCTGGCCACAGTGCATGGTCAATGCATTGATTTCTTTTGTGAACTGCCTTAATTGCCACTCCAAGAGAAAAGGAGCATATAAATGGAATAAAATAGAATAAGTCTGTAAACCAGTTTTCACATTTCTGCAGTGTCTTTCCTTGAGAGGATTACCTGTTCCCAACACTGCCTTCTTCCAGATGCCAGACAAAACTTTAAAAAAAAAAATCTCTAAGGCTTTTATGTTTTAGGCATTTTAAATCTTGTTGATAGCACTGTTTTATCTGGTAACTATTTTATTAAACAGCCTCTTGAAATATTTTAACTGTCTAAATTGCTTTGAAAATAGTCTTCACAAAGGATGGTATAGAAATAGTTTAAATAAAAAAGTTTTTCAAACCAACATCTGTAACAATGGTTAGAAATTCTAGTTTCAAACTGACCATAGTTAGCAATAAAAATAGTTCAAAGAGAGATGGGCTAAATTTTATTTGTTAGTTTTAGAATGGCAGTCTTTATGTTATTTTGAACTAGTTCTCTGTTTGTAGTCCTTGACATGAATCCTGTTGGTAGTCCAAACTAGAGTAGACCCACTGAGTGGTGAGTCAACAATAGTTATTGATTCTCTGGGTTTACACTAGTTGGATTCAGATCTTTTTATTTATTAACAGTTTATAACTCATTTTTTCACATACAAGGGAGATATTATGGACAGCCTTGAGATGCCATATCAAGACTATTAATGTTTTGCAGGAGCCAGGGAATGAGAGATTGAGAGAAAGAGAAGCCATATAAAACAGAGAATAGCTGCCTAAAACAGTAATTGTCTGCATGTATAAGTCTCACTGAATTCATTAGAATATACTCCTGAGTTATTCCTTAAACAACTTGATTTATTTCTTTTTAATACAGTTGAAGTGATTTATTTCAAATTTGTCTAGTGGGCTTGATCCAGCAAATAAAGATTCTGAACCTCTAGAGTGTAAAAGACAATGCAGAATTCTTTTCAAAACAGTTTTGATGAGACTGAGAAAAATGTTATCAAGTGGTTGAGTTGTACATGATCCTTGGAGTCCTGATTTTCATTCCAAAGGATTTATTTTCACTGTTTTTAAAGAGTCTCAGGATGATCCTTGTATGCTGTGTCTTGACAAGTTCATGCTGATAAATAACACGAATGGCCTTGATTGCTAATGATTCTGGGAGTATCGGCATCCTTGCAGCCACCCACAAATTCCCAGCATCATTTCTTAGACTGCTAAAGATCTGTCTACTTGTTTAGCCCACATATGGAGCTCATCTGCTTGCATTTTCTGTCATATGCTTCATGTTTTTGAAAACATTTTGTATACTTGAGTCTCATGTAGATAGGTAGTAGCTGCTGTGTCACAAAAATTGCTCATATGTTTGAGGTCCTTTCAGTGTGGAGTGCAGAATGTTTAGTGCTATTGAGGTCTCAACTCTTGGAATTAAATCGAGTATGGTTCTTCCACTAATGGGACTACTTTTATCAGCAGATCTGGGACAGGGTGATTTCTACCTCATACACCAACCTCTGTGTAACCTCAGAATCTGCTCTGGAGGATTGGATGACCAACAAGAGCAGATTATGGGATAGATGTGGGATGCTTTGGGATGTGGGACAGAGAACAGAAAAAAGTCCCATTGCATGAATGGACTTCTGTTCCTATGACGTTAGATTTACCTGTGATCTCCAGCTCACATGGGTTCTTCAATCTTTCACTGTTTTATATGCAGAATTAACATCTTTGTGTTATACTTCATCTGAGGAGCTCTGTGCAACTATAATAAAATACTTTTTTGAAAAAGTTTTTATAACTGACTGTAAAAGTACCTGTGCTGAGATATTAAAAAGGGAGTTGCTGCACATCAACAGAATTTATGGGTTGAGGTTGTAAACTGTGGTTTATGATTACCTTTTGGTCAGTTTGGGAGCAGGAAGCAATAACTCAGGTTTGCTGTTTGACAATTCAGAAGCTGCATTTGAGCATAATCCGAAACCACTGTTTTTTGTTGCATGTACTCAGACTCATGCACTCTCCTCTTCCAGTGCTGTTACAAAGAGACCAGAAGCTTCTATTTCTGTTAAAAGTTAACAAAGTTTTTTTAATATGTCATGCAAACCTGACACCATAGCTTATTGCAACTAGGTTAGTTAAAACAAGCTAGCTTCATGAAATGGGTTCCAAAGTGGCCAGTTTCCACTAAACCAGAGTAAACTGAATGAGAGGGGGAGAGTTGGCATGTGATCCCATGACAGTTTATTCTCACCGTGGTTATTCATATAATTTGCAGTTTATACTTAACAATGTTAAATTATACTTTTGTGTTTACAGATGAACAGGTCCACTATAAATCGTCCTTATATACTACCATGCTATCTCTCCCCTGCCCTTTTAAGTGAGGAACTGTTCTTCCATTAACAGATACAGTCATTGCCAAATGGTGAATAATGTCATGGGGTATTTCAGTATAATACGGAACTTGGAAAAGTTACTTTATAAAGTTTTGAGGTATTCCAGTACATTATACAAATCTTGGGAGAGTCACTTTTCCAGACTCTGACAGCATACTAGTCAAAATGCCAAAAGCAGGAAGGTTGATCAGAAGGGTGGGAAAATACAGAATGAAACTGAGACCTTAAAATACTTTTTCTGAAGTGGTGTAGCTTCCTAAGCGTGTTTCTCCATCAAAAAGGCAAAGACTCACCAGTCCGAGATGTTTGCCCCAAATGTTATCATCATAAATCGGTTGCTTACTTGGCCATCTAAAGTCTTGCTGATATAACTGTAGCAGAGCTAATTGAATATTGTGCAAAAGGCAATTTTGATGAACTTCTCTGAGAATCTGACCTGTAATTTTCTGTCTTTTTTTTTTGTCTCCTGCCTTAGGCAGTGGCAATTTTGACAGCTACATATCCAGTGGGTCACATGCCATATGGCTGGCTGACAGAGATTCGAGCTGTTTATCCTGCTTTTGACAAGGTGAGCTTGTTATCTGTGATGAGAGCAAACCCTTGGATTTTCTTTCAGATACGTGCTTGCCAAGGGTGCTCTCTGAGAAAACAATTTTATAGCTGCATGCAGCCTGTGAGAAATGAGACAAAATGAGATTTTATGAAACTTCAAATCACTTCTTGGTTAAGATCAAGTGTAGAATCTTCAAAGTCTTGCTTCTTTTGCTCTGTAGTAGTAGATACTACTGCTGGTGAGGCAGTCACATCTGTTAGTTTATTTTCATCTGCCTCTCTGTTTGGCATCTCCGTCTTTTGGCTATGGTGAGGTTTGATAATGGCCAGGTGGTGAAGTCCTTTAGCTAGCTTCTGTTGGCAAGGATATTCACCACAAGAGACTAGCTTTGAATGAGAATAGGAATTCACAGTCTATTAAAGGCCCATGTTAGAAGTTGCGTGTGATTCTGGAGCATTATGAAGCTTCTCAGCATACTGTGCGCTTCCTGCATGAACTAAGCATGTCCTTTGGGATTCTCTGTTGTCCCAGGCCCACTGAATTCATGGCAGGAGCTTTCCCTTCCAGAAGCTGACTGTAGAATGGCTAGTACCCCAAGCAAATTAAGAATGTGCCCCATAAACCTCTATGATGTACTTGAGAATACTAACTTAGGCTGGAACATCATTGGGTAGCGAGAAACACAACAGTCCTCAAACCAGTCCCAATCGTGGCAGAAACATGGATGAGAGACAGAGTTAAGGAGAAGGAGAGAGGTACTTCCTACTGTTGCACCTCCAAGCCCTATTCCATGTGGGATGTTTGGCACGGATCTCCCCTGCCAATGCATTTTTCAAAAGTTAATTCCCCTCACAGGCTTAAACAAGCTACTTACGATGAGAGCTGAAATCTTAACTGTTGTGTACCTTGTATAGAAAGCAGAACAAGATAATGATTCTATAAACAACGGCATCTGGTGGCTTCTGTTTCAGTGGGGTGGTGAATTCATGTTGGGTTTTAGTCCAAATTTTAAATGATCTCTCCAGGGTGCTGAACCTATCTGGGGTTCAGCAATCTGAGCATGTTCTTTAAAAGTCAGAGTGAAACTCAGAGAAGATTCATCATGTCACTGAGCTAAAAGCTGCGACTGTTTATTTCACAAGCAATCTCTCCATTAAGGTCAATCCCATGGTAGACTCGATATAAGAAAACTGTTAGTCCTTCTTTTTGGACTATCCCACTATCTTGTTAAAAAGAATTTCTGGGAAAATACTTAAACAAGGATGAATTAGGCCCCTTTTTGTTTTTATAAATTCCAAAGTGGATTACAATAAGAACAGCAAGTATAGAATGGACTATTTCCGTAGAGTACTTTACATTTGACTACACTCAGCAAACTGTTTTTTCAATAAAAGAAAGTATATATCCATTCTGCTTTTATCCATAAATAAAACTGCACTTCACAGTTCCCTGAGGGGATTCCACAGGGATAGCTTCCTGGTATGCATGGTTTCTGCTTTTTTAGAAGCTAGATCTGCATGTATAGATTGAGGGTGGGGGGAGTTTCTGTTAGCATAGTGATACCCTGAATTTTTGTGCAAGACAGAATGTTGAGTTGTTTAAATTGTGTAGAGATCATTAGAGTGAATAAAAGACAGGTGTTCAACACTTCGTTTTCTGTAGGGTACTTCCTTTGCTAATTGGAGATGTAATGAGTCAGGAGCTGTTGCAGTGATTTGGATCTGCTCTGTTTCTGGGAGCAGAATTTCAAATAAAAAAAGCCAAAGACTCAGGTTTGTTATTCCCTGAGCATCTGCCATAGCATCTTACTGCCTCAAACTGCAGGGTTT
The DNA here is from genome assembly GCA_030412105.1 of Cyclura pinguis. NCBI lineage: Eukaryota > Metazoa > Chordata > Lepidosauria > Squamata > Iguanidae > Cyclura > Cyclura pinguis. The sequence goes on from CM059602.1 coordinate 157,810,598, forward strand.
TCTTCTTTAAAATTCTCATTAGGGATTTCAAGCTTTGAAGAGGCACATCAGGTGAATAAACTCTGAGGCCACCTGCACATTGACTGTTGACATGGGGAAACATTGTTTTCCCTAGAAGTGCAAAATGTATGATCCTCCAGATGTGATTAGACTGCAGCTCTCAGCATCCCTTGCTGTTAGCTGTGCTGGCTAGGCAAGATGGGAGTTGTAGTTCAACAACATTTGGTGAGCTACATATTCCAGATCCTGGCTCTTGTATTAGTTTTGTTTGAAAGCCACACCTAGTTGGCTTATAACTAACTAAAGCACAAGACCTCTGGGTCTGTATTAGCACATATGACAGCAAAAACCTGTGTGATATAATTGCATAGCTACCAGTTGAGTATTACATACTTGCTGTTTGCTAAATTACCATGATTCAGTCCATGGTTGAGATCTAGAGACATTTGCGGAAGGCCTATTCTTTTTTTTTTCAATATTATATTTATTAAAACTATATAAATAAAATACAAATAGGATGGTTTAAATAATGTTCCTCAAAATCAATGACAGATCATATTTCCAAGCAACATTTAAAAGAAACAAAAAAAGAAAAAACACTCTCTAGTTTTTAGATGATAGATAGAACCTTAAAGTTAGCCTATTTATGATCCTATAGGTTTTAAATATCTTTTAGATGTAACATCGTTGTTAATCATGCTTTAAGTCCTGTATCCCGTTTAACTTCCTTTTCCAAGAATAAGGGAGATATAATATCTGTTACAGAGCTCTCCAATATCATTCAGAGTTTTCTGATACTTGTATATGTATAACCACGCTTAGCATGATATACCTATTCGTATGTCAGTAGAATCCTACTGTCTAGAAAAGAAGAGCTGTGAATTCGTACTATTAATAAAAATTGTAAACCACATATAATAAATATTTCTCTTTCTCCAGTCAAATTTTGTTGAATCTATTTTTTAATGCAGAAGGCCTGTTCTGTGGGCTGTGGCAGATAGATTTCTGCAGCAATACCAAATGATTTTTGTTTCAATTTCTTTTCATGGAAAAACTCTGCAGATACATACTGGGCAACACCACTGGTGTTACTGTTTCTAGTAGAAACATTAAACAGAATCACAGGCAGTTTTCCTCAATTCCTTTATTCTGAAAATTCAGCAGCATTTGGCAGTCAAGTTAGCACTTCTGTCATCACCACTGTCATCGTTGTTTACGATGGCACTTATACCAGCAAATCAGTTACTTTGTAAGATTTACAGCACAATCGTATGCATATTTGCTCAGAATTAAGTCCCAGAAAAAAATTAATGGGGCTTACACCCAGATAAGTGGAGGTAAGATTGCAGATGCAATAGTGCTTTGTCATGCCAAAGACAAACGTGCCTGCTCATCTAGATGTTCATGTTTTTTTCTCCTCTTTTACTGTAGAATAACCCCAGCAATAAAATGGTGAACAGCAACAGCACGGTCACTTCAACGCATATCAAAAAGTTCACTTTTGTCTGCATGGCTCTGTCCTTAACGGTAAGAAAATAATAAGTACAGTCAGTGCTGTTATTGATTTTGTTTTCATCCCACTGTCTTCACAAGTTATTTAGTGTGGTACATAAATTAAGCCACTCCCAGCTCAACCCCTTCGCCCAGTCGTCACTCTGTGAGACAGGGTACACCGAAGGACAGAAATTAGGTTAAAGTCCCCAAGTGAGTGGTGGTCTTAATCCTGATCTTCTGCTGCTCTGATACTTTGACCCCTGCAGCACACTAGCTCCATTTAAATGAAATATTGGGCTTTGCACCATGTAATCTTTCATGATTGCAGAACAGGACTTTCACTGGGAAAACAGCAAACACTGTCTTGTCATCGTTGATTGTATGTGCATGTGTATATGAATGTGTTAAGTGATTCTCTGTATCTGATATGATGGGACAGAGCAACTAAGAGTGTAAAACTCTGAGCCAGGAAGTTTAAATTTCATCTCAGCTATTTGTTAATCGGTTAGTCTTAGATAAGCCATTGTCTCCCTGGCTTAGCCTGCTCTGCACTGTAGGGAGAGTAATGCTGACCCATAAAGATTATGTAGATCATCTATGCAGAACACCCTGAGCAATTAAAAAAAACCTGGATAATGTAAAGTCTTGTTAGGGCACGCAGATCATAACAATTGCTTCATCCTCTATCCTTGGTAACTGAGCAGGTTGAAAGCAGAAGTTGTTAACGTGTGGATCGTGGCTCAGCAGTTAGTCTTGCGACTGACAGCATCTGTGCATTCTTCGCTCTTCCCACACCAGAAGTGATAGATGGTTGCATAAGAACTCAGAACTGAGGCTGAATTGCTGATGACTATCTGCTGACTTTGCCCAGTTCAGTCATTACTCATCTCCCTGTTTGTTCTTGCTCATTGTGGAGTCACATGGTGCATTTTTGAGAGGCAAAAGCATATTTCTGGTGTATTAGCAAGGAGATGGATGTGCCTGGAAGAAACTAGTATAGAGGGGAGTACATCGTGATATGTGGTGACAACCACTGGCTTTTTGTTAACTGCTGTCAAGTCAACTTTGACTTACAGCAACCCTATGAAGGAGAAACCTCCCAGTCACCCTGCCGTCATCAGCCCTGCCCAGGTCTTGCAGACTCAGGGCCATGGCTTCTTTGGTTGAATTAGATCACTTTAAAAGGCATAAGCGAGTTAGGTGGATAATAAAGCTAACAGTGTCTACAAATCCTGTCTCTTCATCCTCACTGATATATGGAGGGTGGGGGGCTGAGTGTCCAGCTATAATTTTGAAACATTTTGATGGACTTAAAATGGTCTACTCATTCTTCAGTGGATGAAGGCTGCCAAATTTTAGATCACCACTTCATCTAGCTCAGTATTGTAATTTGCTCTCTAGTTTGGGAAAGACAAGAGTCTTTCCTAGATTAGAATTATTTCAGAATCTTGTGCTTGCTGCTTGTAAAATATGCCCTTTACCTTTACAGTTGCGCTGAAGCATTCCAGTCCTATTCAAGCACTACAGGTGCAATCTTGGTGTCAGCATCCATTAGCGCAGAAGTGAACAGTTGTGGCCTTTCAGATGTTGTTGAACTGCAGTTTCCATCCGTCCTAGCTAGCATAGGCAAAGATGAGGGTTTATGGGAACTAAAGTCCAACATCTGGAAGATTGAAGTTGCCCACTCTTGCACCAATCATCTGTTTTGAAAGCAAAGGAAGAGTTCAGTGCCTGATTAATAAAGTCAACACTAGACACAAAATGTGTGAAGTAAAAAATCGATCAGCACCAGTCTTTGGATACAATTCAGCCAATAATGGTTTTACAGCCTTCTGATCTGAATGAGAAATACACACATATGTTTAAATATTCCCCACCAAAACTTTTGTTGGGGAACTGTACTAGCCTTTTGAATTAAGTAAATATAAAAGGAACCCTTAGAGTGATTTTAATTGTGCGCTCCTGCTATAAATACTTGCTTGTTTACATTCTGCCATTGTTACACTAACGCAGTGGTACCTCTGTAATTGCTTATGAAGAAATCTCAGCTGAACCTTTTTCAGCCTCATCAGTCTTTTCTCTCCCTCTCCCTCAATTTCAACAACTGTGATTCAGCTGTATACTGAGCTAGGCTTCTAAAAATAGTTTGTTTAGAGTGCCTGGATGCTTATTCTTAATCAAAAGTCTCATTAATCTGATTAATTAGATGGGCCTTCTTCACTTATCCTTAAATCTAACAGCTGTTCTTATCTGCTTGATGTCTTTATGGCCCCTAAATGAAATTGCTTGTGTAAAAAAACTTGGTAATAAGTTAGGTTTGAATGATTTTACTTCTGTAAGGCAGTATCAGTAATGATAGTTTCACTGCAGAAGAAATGCTAACTTCTCCTCTTCTTTGATAAATTGGTGAAATAGAACAAAAAGCTGTTATTTCCCAGAGATTTGACAGAATGTGGTGTGTTAGCCTAGGCCAGAGCTGGATTAACTGTTATGTCAAGCCCACTGTTGTACATGTTCTGAATCAAACTCAGTTTCCAGTTTTGGAGTAACCATTGGACAGCTTGGAAAGGTTTTTGCTTCCTCTCTCTGTATTGTTTTGTGGAGCTAGGGCCATATTCTTTAGACTGTAAGTCTGAGAGCAGGGAACTAGGTGTTTTTTTTATTATTAAGTCTTTTACTTGTAAAGCACCGTGTATTGTGATGGTGCTAGATAAGTAGATCAGGATAATAGTCCCAGTTATACCCCTTTTTGTGGCTGTTTCTCAGATATGTTTACTTTTTTTTTTTTAACTGCCTGCCTTGCTAGTGGCTTTGCAAAATCCAAAATGCTCTTGCCTCTGGTCATTCCAGACAGAGCAGTTAGACTAATGAGACTTCCAAAAAGTGTTGCAGTGTTATCATCTATTCCAAGCAGGTATGGTCTCCTTGTACTGGAGCTTTCAGTTTTTCTGCTACCTTCTGCTCCTTGGTTAATGGAAGCATCCTGAGGAATTTGCTTTTGGATAGCAGGGTGATCAGTTTTGCAATTCCTATGAGCGCACCCTGCAATGTAGCGCATTATCACAAAAAGCAATTTTAAATCCTTTTCAGGCACATGCTAAGGAAAGGCCTTAGGCAGCATAACCTGTGTCTTCCAACTGTGATGTCAACTCTGTATTAATCTAATAGAACGTTTCTATGATAACTATGTACAGTGTCTCTGCCAATGTCTTCAGTCAATCTCTAATGGCTTGGAAAATCAGTATCCTTCCGTTAATATAATCCAAGGTGGGCAAAGCATGGCCTACCTGCGTCTCCAAAAGCATTTTAGAGGCCCCCGTCCCACAACTGTTCATGCCCACCTGATCGCAAAATATTTAGTTGTTGTTGTTTACTGCTCCCCGAATCTTCAGGGAGCAGTGTGTGCGCTATAAAATGGTTGCAGGGCCCTCAGCCTCCCCACAAAGTCCCCAAACAAAACCTCTGTTTCTGGAAGTGACTGTTGCATATTTTGAGGCACTAGTGGCTCCTGAAGCTGGAAGATCTGCCTGCAGCGTACCCTCGTTGCCTATATCTACGATTGCCTACACATACAATGATTACCTATTGTAGATTTCACTGCATTTTTCTAGGTTGAAGACTGCAGTTATACTGGCAGCTACCTTCCTTAAGTTTAAGTACAGTTTTCTTGGACATGGCACGCAGGCTGAAAATGTACTGTTGCACAAGTTAGGTCAATTTCAATGTATGTTTCTGTTCTTAGTCACATTTTTTAGACACAGTCCATAGGAGAAGTAGCATTTTGTTGCTGATGAATTCAAGGGCGGTTAAGTTTTGCCATATTATTAGGAAATGGATATTTAATTATAAAATGCACAGCCTTCTTTCCTCTTGTTTCTTATCCCAAGCGTCTGAACAAAGATGAGGGGAAGTTATTGGTGGAATGTGTTTGAAGTGGTCCTATAAGGGCAGGATTACAGGGTCCACCTCAGCAGGACAAGCAGAGAGGGCATCCAGATGCCACACAGTTGGCTTACCACATTTTCATGTAAGTGGAACAATACACATTACCAAGTAAAGACTGAGGCATGTAAGACCAACTTAGTCCAGAATCTAAAGGTATCTATTTGCACCAGTGTTCTGGGTAATGTAAAGGTTGCAGTAAAAGTACAGATTTGTAGGGAGTAGAGGATATGTGTAAAGGAGCTGTGTAAAAATCTGTCTGGAGTTTGGCCACTGCAGCCACCGGAGCAAGTGAGACAAGCTATTGTGCCGGCTATAAAGGGGGATTCCCTTCTTCAATTCCTTTTGACCAGGGCTGTAGTGATTTGTTTGCAGCACTGGTGGTTTTATTAGGAGACGAGCCATAATACAGTGGTAGAATCAAAGCTTGGAAAACTTTCCAGGCTTTGGTACAGCCTGGCAATAAATCCCAATTTCAGTCCCTGGGATCTCCAAATATGGCTAGGACAGAGCCCCTTCTGAAACATCACAGAGCTACTTCCTGTCAGTGTAGACTGTACGGAGTTAGGTAGAGCTGTTGGCTCAATCAGTATCACAGAGCTTTCTGCATTCCTTCCTCTGATTCTGAAGAGAGATAAGAGAGAAGTAGAACTGAGCAACAGATGTCTGATGAACAACATTGTGGTATTGTATTTGTACAAGTTGACAATCACAGATTTGTGTAGGAAGCAGCTTCCCACACCTGTGGTTGTGTACTTTTCTACATCTCCTGACATTCTCTCTTCCATACATTTTTGCTTTGTGTAAGACAGGGCAGGATGTGTTTTTAAAATCTGAGTAGTTTACTTTAACCTTTGGAGGTGGAGAAATTTTATAAATAGGCTCCTTCTCATTCTCAGCTGAACAAATGGATGCTAAAGTTTGCAGTCCAAGGTGTGCATTCCTGTATGTAAGGATAATAGCAACCCAACTGAACATAATTGGATTTTATTAGTTCTTATTCATTCGTTGAAGGAAAAGCATCACTGTGAGTCTAGAGATAATGGATTGGACCAAAATCTGCACAACAGATGTATTTCAATCTGTCTGATCTTCCACAGTTGCAGGAAAGTGATACAGACAATAGTGCTCCAAAGGCTGGAAGTATGCAGTCTGCAACGTAAAAAATAAATCTATTTATAAATTGTTTACTTCATAGACAATACATCACCAGTCTTTGGAGACTGTACTATGACTATTGCCTAGGTTGTTTTCCATGCAAATCCTTAAGAAGACACTATAGGTTGAAATGCATCCAGTTTTTTTTTAAATGGCTTGTTAATATTCCCTGTAGCCTGACCTTCAGTCTCTGAAACAATAAAATTCTCCTGAGAAATTACTCCCTCCCTCCCCCCCCTCCCTCTTTCTCTCTCTCTCTCTCTCTCTCTCTGCAAGTGGTCTACTTGCAAGGTCTTGTATTGATATGCACCAGCCCCAGATATTCTGAAACTCTCTACATAAGAGCTTTGTAGCCAATACTTGTTTGCTTACTGTGCATAATTGCTTACTGTGACATAACTGTCAGTTAACTGTGTGAAATGGTGTTGAGGTAATCTCATTTCATTTATGGACACACTGAATTTTTTTCATTTGAAGGAAGGCTTAAAACAAATTGCAAGCTCCAAATAGAGTAGAACTGTTGCATCAGTGGAATTTACAGAAGTTTGACTTACTGATTTAATTAGTAATCTAGTAATTGGATTTTCTGTTCTTCTCTAGTTGGAAGTAATCTAGTAATTGAATTTAGACCAAAATGTGCAAAAATATAGGAGAAAATCTGTTTCCTTCACAGTGTGTTTAAAATACAATAAAGGAGTATTATCCACTGTGTCTTTAAGGAACATGAGGCTTCTTCAATAGAAACTATGTTTTCCCAAAATAGAATACCTAGCATTATTATTCTGTACAAGAAAAAGAAAGCCATATAAATATAATTTACCGATAATTCACAAATAAATCTGTGCTATGAACCTTTGTATTGAGTTCATTGGGGTGTTGTCATACTCAGATTTCTAAAGATGACAAATTTGTACAGCTGAAAGGTACTCAGTGAATAATCTCTCCAAAAAACTGAATCAGAAACAAAACACAGACCCTTTTGGGGTGTTTGAATCAATCAATCTATGTATGCGGGCAAATGTGCTTTTGCAAGAATTTCGTTTTTTTATGGCAAACAGGTTTCTTGATTCATGCCATGTACGAAGCTTTAAATCTGCATTTGACAATGCTGTTAAAATCATAGCTTTTCAACATCCTCCCCACTCCAGTTTCTGAAATATCTTCTCTATGAAAGTAGATAAATCACTTCAATAATTTGGAGCCATAAAAAGGAGAGCTTTTAAAGAGCCTTGAACTTATTTTAATCCTCCATAGCAATGTACATTTTCAACATAATAAAGTCATAGTTTTCTCAAGAGAAGTTTTTAATTAGAAAATAATGTGCTCAGCTTGCATTTGCTACCATCCTTCTTTATCGCTTAGTCCCTTCTTTCACTTGCAAGGTCACCTTGAGGTCTCACATTATCTATCCCAGAAGAAGCAAAAGTACATTAGCTTTGTTGGAATTGCTGGATAATGAAGGTCATGGCAGTGAAGGAGGATATTCAGTTCATGGATATTGTGGCTGAGAACTGGCAAGCTAGGTTGGCATGGTGTGGCAGATAGAATATTGAACTCATTAAAAAGACCTATGTGCAGATCTGCAGTTGTGAAGCCACCTGAATAATATTGGACCAATGTGTCTCAGCCTCAGCTTGGTTTACAGAACTGTTGTATGCTTCCTTGAGTTCTCTGAAGGAAGAATAGGGGCTGAATAAGATACACAAACAAGGAGTGGGTCAGTTCAGACAAGGCAAGCTTGAGACATGTGGTAAGCCTGACTTATTGGTTCTGAGAACTGTGCTGCAAGTTAGGAGTGCTTGAACCAACTATGGAGCAAATGTCTGTGGTTTGCTTTGTATTTTGTTTGAATGTAGATTCTTAGCTTACTGTGTTGTCTGAACTGAAGCTGTGTTTTGCCACAGAACTTTATTAATTGCAGTGGTGCATAGTCAGTATTACTTCATTTATGCGTATCATGTATTGTGGCATTCTTTACTGACATTGACAAGGACACTGAGGGATCTTCATCATTTCCAGTAGGCTGTACAGCTGTCCCATTAAGCTACATGAAGTGACATTTTTACCAAATTGTAGTTGCTCAGTTATCCTTTATTATGAGAAGTAACCTTAAATTTGTCATCAGGTTGGTTAAAGAGCTTCATATCCTATCAGTGACTTTACAAAGTCCCTTATATAGGCCTTACCCATCAAGCACACTGGCATTTAGATGGTCCCTTCTGCCAAGAGTCCTCTTTGTAGCTTGCACTGGCGTAACTGGGGCGGGATGCGTGCAACTCCAACATAAGTGTTTTCCAGGCATTGCCTAATGCGGTTTACATTACCTCCTTAAGCAACAGCTTTCTTCTGGTTTGCAAGAGGAGCATGATGGCACATAGGCACCCCTTGCAGACAATCAATGGCTGGAATATATATCTACATCCCAGCACTGTCTGCTTGCAGCTGGGGAAGAAGCAACAGCCTTTGCTCTTTGGACCTCCAGCATAATTATGCTGGTGGAGCTTTACACTCCATCACTGTAGAATGGGACCTCAGCCCTTTTCATCTAGAATGCTGTGATTTTGGGGAGATGTACTTCAGCCAACATTTTCATTAAACGCCACTCCCAAACAAGTGTTTCATTTAAATTTGATGCCATACTCTATGCTGAGACTGACATATTTGTATTTGAGAAATTATCTCTGGCCTTCACCTGTACATTGTATCAATCATAGTACTCTAAGATGAGGAAGATAAACTATCTAAATGAGAGGACATTAGAAGCCAAGTATCAGAAGCATAACAGGAAAATTTCAACTTGGCTTTAAAAAATATTTGTTGTTGCTATTTGCCTTCAAGTCAGCTGAGAGCTATGGCAATGCTACAATAGGGTTTTCTTGACAAGACTTGTTCGGAGGGAGTTTGCCATTGCCTTCCTCTTAAGCTGAGAGGGTATGATTCAGCCAAAGTCACCCAGTGGGGTTTCCATGGTTGAGCAGAAATACAAATCCTGGTCTTCCAAAATCCTAGACCAGCCCTCAGACCACTACACCACACTGGCTGTTTTTTAAAAATATACTTCAACATTATTTATGGATAGCTGCGGTTATGATTACTTTAGCATTATTTATGTTGCGTTGCTTTGGAAGAACTGGAGTAGGGGAGCAAGAGGTGATGACTGTTCCATGGAGCAGGAAATATCTTTTATATCAAATAGGAATATTCTGAAAAGAGTGGGTTTCCTAATAAGGCTGAATTATGTTTGAGGAATACTGTTATCTTGAAATTTCTGAACTGTATTTTATTCTTGGGTGAAAAAGTGTGACAGTGATTACGAGCAATTAAACATCACGATAGACCAGTTATAGATTATATTGCAATTGGAGGCATACTACAGCACTCAGTTTTTAATCTTTCATTTTCTGGTTCTCCTTACCTTCAGCTCTGTTTTGTGATGTTTTGGACTCCCAACGTGTCAGAGAAAATCTTAGTTGACATCATTGGTGTGGATTTTGCCTTTGCAGAGCTCTGTGTCATTCCGCTTCGCATCTTCTCCTTCTTCCCAGTTCCAGGTATGGAAAGAGGGGAGGGAGGTAACAATCCTAAGCATTCCCTTTGGCTTCTCCCTGTTCTATGGCCATTTCTGCACTAGACTGTTTATAGCGCTATTATTCCACTTTCAACATCCTAGGGAATTCTGGGGGTTGCAGTTTAGGGAGGGGCCGGCCAACTGGCCCCTCCCTAAAGTGCAAACCCCAGAATTCCATAGGATATTGAAAGTGGAATAATAGCATTATAACAGTAGTACGGAAATGGCCCATATAAACAGCTCTTTGCGTTCTTAAGTTTAGTGAGAGAAACTGGAGTGATGTCACCTTAATTAGGTGGCTTTTCTTTTTAGGACTCAGTGTGACATTACTAAGAAGCAGCATTTGGAACTACCTAATACAGAGTCTTTCAATATTCTTCGTATTGCACATGGAAGAGTGCTTTCTTTCATGACATTTCATGAAATCCCTTCACATAGTAATCTAGCACACCTAAGAGAAGAGTATTTGAGGACTCTTCTGATACTTAGTGTACCATGCATAGGGTTTTAAAAATGTATTATTGCTGGTGGTTTATTAACTATTGATGTAAGCTACTGAGTTAAGTATTTTCTGTGGCGAGTCACATGTCTGATTAAAGTGACATATGCTATCTCAGTCAAATTAATTGCAAGTTAGTTTCATCTTCAAAAAACCACAATAAAACTAGTATGGCAGCATGAATAAACAATAAATTATAAATCTGGCATTAAGAGCCCAGATTTTACCATCCCAGTTTTAAGGTCGTTTTTAAAAGTTCGCAGTAAATAAAAGTGTTTTTGCATGATACTGAAAAAATCTTGAGAAAAGTCATCAGATTTGCTTCTTGGGTGTAGGAGTGTCTTCTGTGAAGATAGTTCTATCCCTAATAGCTGTTTGCTTCTCGTTTCATTTGATTAGGGCAGATCCTCTGAAGAGGATCTTGCAACTTTAGGTACAAGGTACAGGAGGAGGTGGCCTTTCAGATGAGCTGGTCCCAAGCCATTAAAAGAAAGATGGGGAACTCCAGATGTTGGATCTCAATTCCATGTATTACCACTGCGAGTGCCAGCTAGGTCTGGTGGAAGTTGCAGTCTAGTCACATCTGGAGGGCCATATATTTCTCACCCTGCATTAAGGGCTATAAAATCTAAGACTAGCACTTTGCATTGGGGCTAGAAACTAGGGTTAATGCAGCAAGAATGCCCAGTCCTGTTAAAGGATTTCACATTCATCTGAGTGTGCTCCTTGCAGTCTGAAGTGGCACAGTCCAGAAACAGCTTTACTTCCCTCACCAGTTGTACAAACCAGGCCCAAGAAAAAGCTGCATTGTTTCTAACTGCTGTCTTTCACTTGCTCTTCTCCATTATCAGCACCCAGACATGACATATATGCCCCAAGAATGATACGAGTGTGCTTCTTAGCAAAACAGAGAAATAGAGTCATGCCCGCTTTGTGAATATCAGGTAGTATCTCTAACTGCCTATGTGCTGTGTCTGCGTATGTGAGTGGATTAGCTGGATGGAAGATCTCTAGCTGTTAACAGTGCCCCATCGTGAATATCTGCTGTCAACTTCTGCCTATGTGTTGTCTGAGGGGTACCTGAATGATCTCTGCCACAGGCTGAACTGATGGCCTCCTTCTTGCTGCCGGTATCTGATTGTTCTTTCTGTGTTTTGTTACAGTCACTGTAAGAGCACACTTGACAGGATGGTTGATGACATTAAAAAAGACTTTTGTGCTGGCCCCTAGCTCAGTGCTGCGGATCATTGTCCTCATCACCAGTCTGATTGTGCTGCCTTACTTGGGGTAAGTTATATTGTTTGGCTCTTTTATTCTTCCCCCCAACCCTACTAGAGTGCCACAGCATGTATAACATGATACAGAGAGTCCCCATGTGTAAAGGAAAACCACAATACTATCCATCCTGTTATGTGCTGGATAACTAACTTCTCAAGAAGATACTTAGAGTGCAGAAGCAGTGTTTTACTGAGGTAAAGCAAGCAACACAGCAGCTTGATAAAAGTTGTTAAGACTGAGGTACACACGTTAGTAGCATGGTTTTATACTAGAACATACAAATTTAGCTGTGAATGGCTTTGACTGGTGAGGGTTGTAAACGTCACATCAGCCCACCAAAACCTGAGGGTTCCCAGGCTTTAGATGTTTACATACTTTCATCTTGAGAACCTAATTTTGATTTTGTTACCAAAAATTCCTTACAGTTACAAACAGTGTGTTTGGAGTAAGAGGAATTCCATTTTAAACCCATTTTCTCAAAAGTGAAATCACATTCTGTCCCTTCAGGCTACAGGATTGGCTGAAGTGCAGGAAAAAAAATTAGTAAGGCATACCTTTCATGAATTTGCACTGCAGTTACATTATCATGTTTGAAAGCATCCATTTTTTCCCAAATACGTTTTTTTTTGTAACTGCATAATAGAATTACCATTCAGATTACAACAGCTTCCATGATATAGTTTTGTTATATGAAATCAATAAAAAGTGATGTTAAGAACCCTCCGCCTCTTTTACCCTTCTTTCTCTACAACAGCCTGGTCTACCAGTTGAGCTTCTTCGCTGCTTTACTTCCATCAGCACATGTCCCTTTCTGCTTGGTCCTGCATGATGTTTGACCCTTGCTGTTTCTTTATTCATTTTCTCATTTCCCATTTTGTTGTCTGTCTTGTCCCTTTGGCATCTCTGGCTTCTGGACTGCCTGTGACTCTTTGTCATAAATATAACTCCCTTTTCTTTCTATCCAGCTACCTTCTCCTATTCTCACGTCTTTTGCATTTGTGCCCTCTTGCACCCAAATCCTAGGTAAAATTTCTCTCTCTCTCTCTCAATGTCACTGCCCCTCACCCTCTCTCTCCTGCCCCAGCTTTTATTATCACTATAGTGATGGTTAAGATTGCATGGCAGTTGCTAACAATCATTATTCTATGACATCAGAGCCAATGATAGGGAAAGGAATTGTTATAGGTGACAGGGAAATTATTTTTATCCTATTGCAATATAAAACATGATTGTGTTTTAAAATTTGAAAGGCTTCATTTTAGTGCCTTTTATTGAGCCAACACAGTGTGACTGAGGATTATGTCTGTGTGACAGAGGTGGTAACAGAAGCCCCCACACACCTTTTTTTTCCCCCCCATTTCTAATATTACCAGGGTTCATGGAGCCACCCTGGGAGTCGGATCGCTTTTAGCTGGCTTTGTAGGAGAATCTACCATGGTTGCAATAGCGGCTTGTTACGTCTATCAGAAACAGGTAAGAAATTAGAACTGATTTCTTGTCATTGAATTCCAGGCAAGTTAATTTGAACTAAACTTGAGATGGTGCTATTTTGTTCTGGGGAAACAAAGGTGTATTTAGCTCTTGCTTCCGTTTGTTGTTGATTAACAGTTCATTTTTTTTATGTTATTATATTTTACGGTCTGATCCTGGATTCGCCACTCAGCCATGGAAACCCACTGGGTGACCTTGGGCACATCACACACTCTTGGCTCCCCAAAACCCCATAATAGGTTCACCTTAAGGTAGCCGTAAGTCAGACTAGTAGGCACACAACAATAAACTGCTTAAGAAACTTCATCTGCAAAACGTTTATACAGAAAATAGATCCCTAATTTTTTTATTAATAAATACCTAATTAAAAATAAATTTCCATTTCTTTGTTGATTTCTAGAAAGCTTAGTGTACAGTGTGGTAACTGGTTCTTATCTGTAACTCGCCCTACCCTGCCAACAGGGTTTAAAAATTTCTCTTGGACAGTTCACTTACAGCTTTATTTGATTTGATGAATTAATGTCACACCCTTCAGAACATACTTACAATTACCATTAGTATTAGTATTAGTACCAGTATTAGTCTCAGTATTAGTATTAAATTTATACCCTGCCTTTCTCCCAGGATGGGATTCAAGGCAGGTTACAGAAATAAGATTAAACTAAAATCTTACTTTACAAAAGTCACAAAAGAATTAAATAATAATGGTTGGAATCCAGTATCACGGTTATGAATACTTGCAACTTTTTCTTGCAACTTTTTCTTATTTGGGATCTCTAGGTAGCCCCCTCTCATTTAGGGGCTTTGCAGGGACCACTGAAAGTTCCCCAGTCTGCATTTACCAGGAAGCAGCTGCTACAATCGACAGGGGTCTGTTCCCCTGTCACTCGGGAAGCAGCTGGCTGCTGCCCCCCCCCGCACCCATCATCTCATGCAAGCGATCTCTGGTGTGAAAGGGAATTGCAGTAGGGGTCCTGTGTGCAGGGGATCACTTACTAGAGGTGGTAGAAATGGCAGCCCTTCATTTCCTGAGCAACAAAGGAACAGACCCCTGTCAAACACACAGTGGCTGCTACCTGGTAAGTGGGGATTGGGCAGGTAGAACCAGGATAAGAGATTTAAAAAAATAAAATACAGCACAACACTTCACACATACTACCGCTATATAATTCAAAACTCAGGCCTGCTTGAATAAAAAGGTCTCCATCTGCTGGTGGAAAGAGACCAGGGAGGGGGCCAAGCAGACTTGCTGTGGAAGGGTATTTTACAGCCTGGGAGCAGCCATGGGGAAGGCTATCTGTGAAGGTGATGGGACTGAGAGAAAGCATTCCCCTGCAAATCTGAACACTCATGCTGATTTATATAGGGGGATACAATGTCTCAGAAGGTCTTGACCCAGGCTGTGTAGGGATTTAGGGCTTCAGTGATCGAAACTAGCATTCTGAATTGTGCTCAGAAACAGGCCGGTGACCACTGATAAGCCAGGTCTGTTTCTGGACACAGCCCAGACACAGGTCAACAGCCTGGCCACAGCATTTTGAACCCACTCACCAAATTTCCAAAAGATAATAATATCAGCCAGAAGATTTCCATAGGAGTTTAATTGTTTTAGCAGTGCAGGCAGGTTATAGGATAGACTGGATCCAAGAGAAGAGCTCTGATCTTAGGTCTCTTCTGTGCCCCCTCAGAAGGATCTGCATTTCTCCCCTCTCTGACATTAGAGAGGTAGGGAAGGGAGGATGATTGAGGCTTTGGATCTGCAGAAACCAAGTCCTCCCAGCCCTTGGTCATACCCCCCCTCCTTGGAGAAATACTTAATCCATGCATAGAGCTGGTCTGGATATAATGAATGGAAAATAGTTTTGTTTAAAAAAAAGGAGAGAGAGAGGGAGAAGAGGAAGAACAGTAAATGCTTTTCCTCCCTAGCAGGGTAGTGTAAACTCAAACCACTCTGATCCCAAAGCCCAAGAGGTTCAGTGCCAAAGTGACATACAAACTTAACACTCCCTAAAGAGAGAATTCCACAGATGGAAGTGCTACAACTACAGTGGCCTTCTCCTTGGTTGAAACTCCCTTTCATGTGGGACCAGGAGGAATGTCATACATGACACCCTCACTGTCCTGGTAAGGTGGTGTGAGAGGACATAGTTCATCAGCTACTCAATTCCTCAGCTAGGTAGGGTTTTAAAGATAAATATTAAACCTTTCATAGGGTTTCCAGGTATACCATTTTCTATAGACATCCTATATTTGGGACTGGAAGTGCAGCCCCATAGTGGGGCCATATGGCATGCTCCACATCATGTATGGAATCAGCTGCACTCCCAACAGACCAACCCCCTAGTACATGATATGCAGCAAAATGGCTTTAAATTGGGATCTGCCAGCTGGGATCACAGCTAGTGTGGCATTGCTCTTCTTGTCTGGCCAGTATGGCAGAACAGCTCTAGCTCATGCCTCATGTGCTTCTCTCCCAGTTGCTAGTATTGCTGAGAGTAAGTGGGGTGAGTGTCAGCTTGCACTCATATTTGGAAAGACACCAGCTGCGCAACAGACCAACCTCAGAGCAATAAGTACATAGCAAAATGGCCTCAAACAGGGTCCATCTGTTGCAAGTGCTGCTGGTGCCCACGTTTCCTGTTCTCAACTGTACAGGTGACCAAGAGAGGAATACACGAGGCAGGCTTATGTAAGGCCCACCTCAAGTCTCACAAGAGGAGGGTCTCTCATGAGACGTCAAGGCTCTCTTGAGATCTCAACTCTCACAAGAGCCCAGAACTCTTGCAGGAGATCCTTGTTTTCTGAGATTGGAGGCAGTCTTTCTGTAGGCCTGCCTCACACGTATTGGCCGGTCTTAAGCTGGCTGGGCAATGGAGAAGGTTGTGTTTGGAAATGGCTCAGGAGGCAGTGGATCTATTGAGGCTCTGGTGAGATGTGATCTAATGTCCCTTCTCAATTTAATAGCGTTGCCCAATCTGTTGGACTACCACAGATGTGTTGGACTACCACTTCCATCACCGAACCAACATGCCCAGTGGCTGTGTTTGGTAGGGATTATGGTAGTTTTCATCCATCATCTCTGGAAGACATCAGGTTGGGGTAGGCTGCCCAACAGCTGTATTTTGAGCAAACTTTAGTTTCTGAACAATCTTCATTGGCAACCTTTACAGGTTGGATAACAGATCAAAGAAAATACTACACCCTAGTCTTCAACCCAGGGAGCCTATTCAGAAAGATATCATTGTCTCTAAACAGCCAGATTAGTTGAATCACACTCCCTTGTCCTTCCCCCAGCCTATATCATGCATGAGGATGACCAAGATAACTTTGACGCCAAAACCAAGGCTGAAGCAAGATTGTTAAAATAGTCTGGATCTATTATAATTTTAATTTTGGATTTGGTTTAGGAAGCAGAAATGTATAACATCTGGAATGTTCAAATTAATTCATAATGATATATTTTTGGATAAGTTATGACAACAAAACTACGTCTATACCTGCCAGAAAGAGGAATTTCTTAAGACTGTTGGTGGCTGTTGAATCACAGTAGAATTATAGTAGAATGTAAGATTAAAGTAGAATGTAAGATTTAAGAAATAGAATTTAAAACTTAAAAATTTCTTCCCCTCAAGTAGTGTAAGGCCTATGGTGTATGGCAGCCGTTCAGTCCTGAAGAAGAGAGATGAATTCAATGGCGAGAAACATTTATCTGAATGACAGTATTGGACATTCCATGCTGCTGCTACATTTCTGCATATGTCAGGCCTTTGCTTTTGTTGTTTTTTAATCTGAGGAACACAATAAATCAATAAATAAATATTTAATTTTGGCTTCTGAGTCCTTGTTCTCACTGAAATAGACAACCTGCCTTCTGAGCTTTTAGTACTTCAGACCTGTAGGCTTGGACTCCCATGAAGGAGTGTTTCCCCATGCAAAATATTCTCTGCCTGTAGAATAGTTGATGTCAGGGGAATCCTTCTAGCCGAGCCAACCTTCTCACTGACATGTCTGGAGAAATGTTTGTATGAAGGAGCATTCAGTCACATGAGCTTCAACCCGCATTCAGAGGCTTAAAGTATCTCCCCCAAACCAACATTCTTTATTATTATACCTAAAATGGATCAAAAGGAGTTGTGATGCAGTTGTGGAGGGAGGCTGTATCCTTTCTGTGTCAGTCTGCTGTTAGAGCCTGCCCCCAAGGAGGGTTGTTTTATGGGGAAAAAAGGGGGCTGAGGAAACTACATTTAACGCTACATCTTGTGTAAACTTAAGCAGGCCAGCCCAGAGAAGTTTATTAATCAAGTAAGAATTAGGTTTTAGGATTTCTGGATTATATGGTTTTTCTTGCTTTACAAGCCTGCAAGCCTGCAAGGCCATCTGCCACCATACTCTTGTTTTTTCAACCTAGAAAAAGAAGAGGAATGATAATGAGACAGCAACAGAAGGTGAAGACTCAGCAATGACTGACATGCCTCAAACAGAGGAAATGACGGACATCGTAGAAATGAGAGAAGAGAATGAGTAACAAATGGGAATTGACTGTTCTCTGCAGGGACAACTGGAAGCATATTTCTTCTCTCATACTCCATTGTTTATTTTTAATAAAGAGGCCTTGATTCCAAAGGTTTCAGATAATGAAATCCCTAGCATACTGAGTATGCTGGCATGGATGAGGGACTTCAAGGAACAGTCTCTGCTTTCCCTCCCCACTTTCAACTGAATTTCTTCTGTCTCTCAGTGCAAGCTGCTGCTGCTGCTGCTGCTACACAGTAGAAGGAACCTCCCTTCCTTGGACAGTCTCCATTTGTCAACCAAAGTCACTCTGTTTCTTCAAGAATTCTGCTGCCGTCCTTTCATCTCCAGTGCTCCCCTCTCCTGACCCTGATATACGCCGTTCCTCTTTTTTTTTATTATTATTAATGAAAGGTTTAAAAATACACCTTTTTGTGGTGGGGGAGGGGACATTAGCTTTATTTTACTTGCTTGAAAATGACTTTGCTCTGTTGACCTGTACTATGGTGAACTCTTTGAGGTTTTGCTTTCTCATCGTTTAGTGTAATATATTGTATACTGCTGCAAAACAAGATACCAAGACAAGAGGTTACAAAAAGAATAAATGATAGATGGAATATATTAAATAGACATTGATAAACACAGAATAAGACTTCTGTTTAGAGTTGATTATATCTCCTAAGAGTCAAAGTACCCTTCTTTTTAAAACTCTGGTTAATCAACTGTGAACCGTCATCTCTACTACACTAACGTTATAACTTTTGTCTAAAACAATTGTAGACACTGAAATCAAGAGTTACTTAGAATATCAGTGTACAATCTTACACACTTTCTCTGAGAGGCTTTTGTTCCCATGTTCAGTGCTGTGTGGCATATGTTGGTTGAAGTGTGAGGCAAACAGTTGTTGAAAAAAAGACGACCAAAAATGGGGGGAAAAAATCCAGTAGTTAAACCAAAGTTCTTCTCCAGTTTTTGACATGGCTGTTTGTTCAAAAATAGACATTACGTGCTAGGCCGCACAGAGAATATCATGGTACGTTCCTTTAATGTAGAAAACTCTGTATAGGTTTTTTTTTCCCCTTCAGCATTTTGTCAGTACTGAATGGTATATCAAAACTGCAATAGAAGAACGTTGTTCAGAAGCAGGTAGTCCTCCACTTTTGCATAGTTTAGGGGAGCAGGACCCCTGTGTAAGTGGAAAAATCATGAATATCTCTAGGTCCTCCAAACTGTATTTGACACACATACAATGTACCAGTACTGACAGGGTGGCTGGGCCCAACCAGATGCATGTTCTCTCACACACTCACTCACTCACCCAAGTGGACAAGGGGAAGGGAACTGGCCAGGGGTGTGGGAGGAGGTAGGCTGGAAGTGTACAGGTCTCTAGGGTAGATGGAGGGAGTGTTGGTGCCCTAAGAGCAGCTGCTGCAGCTCCTTCCCATTGTCTCTTCTCTCCTGCTGCTGTCACCACAATCCTACCAGCCTGCCTGTTCTGGCTGTCTCCTCCTTCTCTCCCTGCCTGTCTCTCTCCACCCACTCCAGAAAGTTATGCATCACTCACATTCCCCTCTCATGCTTCCCCAATTCCAGCCCCTTCCCTTCTCCCGCCCAAGTGAGTGAGCAGGGGAATGCATGCACTGCCTCTTTTCCCGTTCCCCCATCCCTTCCACCCACCCACGTGAGGGAGTGAGTGAGGGAATGCATACACATGCATGTACCCCCCTTCCTCCTGCTCCTTATCCCATCCCCTTCCCCTACAGCTGAACGAGTGAGCAAGCGAGGGAATGCACGTGTCTGCCCTCTCTTCTGCTCCCCTGTCAATCCCCTTCCCTGTAGCCTTGTGAGCAAGTGAGGGAGGAAATGCATAAATGTGCTCTCCTCCCGCTCCGTCTCCCATCGCCTTCTGGCCACTTGCCCCCCCACCCCCAGGGTGACTGAGGGAACTCTATTTGCCCACGTTCCCTCATACCCTGTCCCATCCCCTTCCCTTCCTACCTGAGGATGTGAGTGAATTCACAAATAATCAAATCTGTGAAGGTCAGACTCACAAATGTGGAGGGATGACTGTATCTTACAATACCATGGAAGGAAGAGGTTCTTTGTCAAAGAATTAATCTTTCAGCTGTTAGTTTACCTGGGCTCAATATTTCCCTGTGCTCTGCACTTTGTGACTGAATTACACATCACAGATGCCCACCATTCACACAAGCCCAGGATTTCAAACTCTGCTGGTCTCACAGACAGTTCACTGAGTGTATTGTAGGACTAATGGAGCTGTATAACATATACATCCAGTTTCTTGCTGTTGATGTAGAAATATGTTGGGAGAGGTATGTGTCTTTAACTGAGAACTTTCTGCAGTTCTGACTGCTGCAGAGCTAAATTGGGAACAGGAACACATGCCATGCCGGTGCCTGGTTTAAAAGCAAGGAGCCAAGTGGGGCTTTTTGTGCCTAGATAGGAGCTTAATTTAACCATGTAACATAACATCACCGTAATGTGAGAGGAAATATTTTGAAACATAATGTTTCAGAGTTTCTTTAGTGAAATTATATTTTTATATCAGCTTTAGAATAGTTGAAACAAGTTTATTTAATCTTGCACAAAGCCATTTTCTAGATTTTGGGAGTAGATTGCTGATTGGATGAACTCTTGCAATCCTATTATCAATATATGTGTATATATACATGTGAATGTGTATAAATATATATATTGTACATTGTGTGTAATTTATTTTAGACTGCAATATGTTTCTTATTTTTCCAACGTTCAGTTAAAAATTCAAATACTAAACAAAGTTTGCTTGTGTGCTGAAACTTAAATGTAAAGAAGTTACACCTCTGCATTACATCTCTGCAAATGCTGAGTTCTGTACACATGCAAATGCAACAAGATGTGATGAATATTTTTGCAGCTAGCATGGATTGTGAAAATTAGTTTAGGCTGGAATCCGCAACTGGAAATGCCTGAGCTAAATCCAGCCCCTGGAGGATTACCAACTAGCTCTGATTTGCCCATGCAAAGGCAAGAGGAGTGTGTCTAAGGGAAAACTGTGATTGCATCAGGGACTTGGCAGCAACCCACATATGAGAGTCCTGTCATGCTGTTCATGATCCTCTCTTCACAGTGGCTCAGCCAAAATGGGTTGCTGACTAATGACAGCAGCAAAGGAGAACACTACAGATCTGAGGTCTTCAGTGCTTTCTACTTATTAAAGAAATATACTGGATGAAATCAATCATGTGTAGTTTCTGTTATATATTTACATACATGTGCTCAGGTATGTACAGAATACAGCCTGGTGGGTGTGTATCCACTCAAGCACATGTCAACAAATTTTGTTCATTTTTTTTTCTACATGACAAAATTGATTTCTCTGGCATTATCGAATCCAAATTTGCTTTTCTTCTGAAACAAAACTTGGAAAAGTAGTTGTATTCTGATTGTCCTTCTGGTGTCGTCAGGAACATATGCTGCAATATGTTTATTTGAGTTTAATGCTTATGAAATTGACCTAATATTATGATGCTAAAAAGATTGATGTGGCCAGATGTTTGAATAAATAGCAAGCTCTACTGGTTCTGATGGTTGTAGGATTTTGGAAGCAGTCATCCAAAAACAACTTTTCCAAGCTTTGCCTTTGACTGATCCATGTAGATCCATACAGATACATAGGGAATGGTTACTTCTTTTTGCTTCTGGCTGCAACTGCTTTGCAGGACTGAATGCCATACTGGAGAATCCTCTCATTATTGTCAGAGATTTGTTTGAGGCAGACGGGAAGCCACTATAATGTAAGAGAGCCAGAAAAGTTCTGGTGAAAGTCTATTTTTTTGGATCCCACTGGCAGAGTTGGACTAAGACACTGATTTCTGAGGTGAAGGACAAGAGAACATCCTCTCACTGTCCCACATACAAAAGCCATTAAGACTGGTAGTTAAGCTACCTCAGCAGTTGAAATGTGTTAGCATCCTCTGTATCTCAGACAGAAGGCTACCTTCGGGTCCTTGGGACAAGATGTGCAAGGTACATAACTGTTGTCAAAACAGGAATGGCTACAGAGTTCTGTCAGAATGCCACTGTTACCCCCTAGCAAAGGCCACCTGAGTTTATCATCCTGCCCTGTTTAATGACTGGCTCAACCAAATGGCTCTGTCCTTAAGAGGTGCAAATATCTTTTGTTCTAAGCAGCATACCTACTATGAATACCCTTCTTCCTTAATATGATTGCTATCAGCAACACAAGTTGGCAGCTTTAGTCCCCTAATTGTTTTGCATAGATTGATATCTTGATACAAAACAATCAGGTGCTCTGGTTTATGATGCCAGTCGTATGTCATGTTTTGTGACCCATGCCAGTTAGCTATTTTTATACCTTACCCAAAGCACATGTGTGCTCTTTACATAAACCTTAGCTTGATGCTCCAAATCAGCTTAAATCCAATTACTCTGACTTAACTGCTTTAGCGGTCAGTTTTACTTTCCAATTAAATACAGTTCCCTAAGGGAGACATCATTTCAGCTTTTCATGAAATAGACAAAAGAGATGTTGACTAAATTCAATACCCATTCAGGGTGATGGAATGAACTGGTAAAATTATGCTGAAGACAAAGCTGACTATTCTTAAAGGGATCCATTTCAAGGATTTTGAACAACAGAGTTGTCTTTGTAAAAAAGGAGCTGATGAAAGACGGATCTTACATTTTCATTTTGCTGAAGATGGCCTTCTCACACAGTGCAAGCAGAGAGCAGAAACTTTTGAAACCAAATTTGGCAAAATTCAGCCCCATTTAAATTTCTTTTTCTTTTTTAAATTGTCTCCTTTCTTTAGCTGTCAAGCATTTGTAGATGCCAGATCAAACCTCAGAGTAAATGAAAAAAGATTTGTCTATTTTCTAACTGACAACATAGAGTTTCACGGTAACCAATCTTAAGATTTATCACTGGTAGGCAGTAACTGTGAGTATGAGCACATAAAACATATTAATCTTGACCTAATACATTTGAATATGAGAGTACTTGAGATTTTAGGCTGTCAGAAATGTTGTTGAATATGTTGTCTTTTAGGCATGAGAAGTATTGCAAACAACCACATAGATTGGGTTCTGTGAGAAAGGCCGCTACCTTTTTATAGCAAAGGAGAAGGTAAGTGACCACTATATTGGTTTCAAGAACTTCCCATACTATTTTCTCTATAGCTTGTACTTGCAAGTGACACATCAATACTTCTCTATGGCTGTGCGGATAGTATTGCCTACTGAAGTTTCAAAAAACACAGGCACGTGTTAAAACTAACTTGTTGATCCTCTTAATCTTTTCCCTGGATGCGCTTCCCATGTCAATCCTCACAGTTCTTATTCTTTGTGGTAATTCCACAGTGAGAGTCTTTGTCAACAATGTATTATGCTGTTCATACATACAGAATATAGAGATGATGAAGAATCAAACTTCCTACAGAGGCAATTGTGGGATGTTATGGATTAATGAAACATGTACACTTGGGTCAGTGATTTTTGTTTCCACATGTACATTGCCTTTATTTCTGCTAGAAGAATCTGCCCAGCCTGCACGGTACATTCACACACATTTCTGGAAGGACGTGAAATTGTTACATTATAAAATAGGAACAGGATAAATAATAGATTATGAGGCCTACCTTAACTTCTGTTGTTATAGTCCAGCAAATGGAGATCATTACTCATGATACTGCTACTTGTAATAAATGATGCATCTCACCATAGAGTGGTGATCAGATGAGTATCAACTTCTAAGCAACCTCAGATATGTATGAATTGTCCTTGGTCCATTTCATACTTCACAATTACAGAACTGTGATTCCACTTTAATTGCCATGGTTTCATCCTGTGGAATCCTGGCTTTGCCATTTAGGGAGGGTCATTTAGAATTCTCTGCCAGAGAGCTCTAGTTCCTCACCAAACTAGAAACCCCGAGATTCCCTAGAATGCAGCCATGTCAATTAAAGTGGAATCGTAGTGCTATAATTGTGTTGTGTGAAAGGATCCCCCATGTTTCCATTTATGGTGTCCACCTTGGGAGGGGGAAGAAGTAGAATAATGTCTTGCAGTGGCATTTTTAGGGAAGAACTGAGGGATTGATTTATTTTCCTCCTACACATACACGTGCTTGCTGATTCCTCATGGAAATACCTCTTCAGTTCCCACATTAGTTTACAAAGGAGACAGTTAGTTGTGCCTTGCAATATGTACCTCTGTCCTCAAACATGTAATGCAGTTCCCATTAGGCTGTTATTTACTGGCAGTAACTGAGCATCCGCCTGTTCAGAAAAGGATCCAACTCCACACAGCAACTTCTTAAGAACCAAGCTGAAATATGGAAAGCTTGAGAAGGACAAAACTGATCCTCATACACACTTAAGTACTATCCAAGCTTAAGAGGAAAAAAACCTACCAGCACAGAGATTAAGCCTTTGGCTGTGGATTAAAGAAGATGGTTCATTTTCTGAAACTATGAAGCTCAGGATTTTGCAAGAGCTCAGATGTATATGCACAGTACATTAGAGGCAAATGTCACACTTCTACTCCTAATTACAAGGCTGTTTTAGAATGATTTCCATGCTCCATAACCCAGTACTTATTTATAGGATTGATTACTTCTTGTCATTTCTTGTTTTATGTTTATCTCGTTTTTTTAAACTTCATTTTCTGCAAGTTTCTTGTACAGTTTTCCACATCTTAAAAAAAATTAAATTGTCGTTCTTAACATTGGCTAACCATCCAATCAAGTTTGTATAGCTTCTTCCTGGAGAGATTTTTTAATGTTAATTTTCATATCCCGTTGGCTAGAGGTGTTCAAAGTACTGGTGCATGCAGTTCCCATGGTCATTTTGGACCCCCAAATACCGCCCCCAGACAGACTTTAGACAGTTGCAGGAACATTTTGCCATGTTTGGGAGGGTGGCTATTTTTAGGTCCAGGAGAGGCCTTTAAAGAAAAAAAAAACAGAAAGTGAACTGCTGGGGAAAAACAAGTTTCTCTTGGGCCTGATATTACTAGAGGGAGGGACACATGGCAAAAAATGTGCCCTACATACATGGGAGCAGAAGAAAATGGTTTTTGTTGCAAGAGTACAGTTGTGGTAGGTGCAGCCCTCTAAAGTCTCCCGGGAGGGGCTAAAGCAAGCCCCTATCCTCAGGTAGTTGTCCAAGCCTGCTGCAAGAACCAAGTGCTAGTTCAGAAATCAGGCACCGCAATCCTGCAGGGAAAATTGATGTCTGTACACACACATGATGGCAGATGTCACTCTACAATTGCAGCCCTGTATTCATCTCAATGCCACTAAACTGGCTGGGTGCATAATTTATTGTAATTGGCAGTGGTGCAAGTAGTGATTCCCATCTTCTGAGCTACAAGAATGGAACAATGGAAGTTAAGTGAGGCCTCATAATGCATTGTTGTGGATATTCAGATTGGTGGTATATGAGCCAGTGCTGGCTGCCAGTCTCTGGCAAGTTTCTAAGAACGAAAAAAAATTGTAACCAATTACCACATCCATTGGTATCAATGCGACCCTGAACGAATAAACATGCTTAGCAGAACGGTATATATATGTGTGTGACATCAGTATTTAGTATTTACTGAGGAAAGTTAAAATGCCAAAACTAAAACAAGTTCACAGGTCAAGAAACAACATGTTTCTAGAAAAAAATCTGAGTATGTGCCAGATGATTATATGCTGCCTTTTATGTTGCAGTGTTAAATATTTCTGTTGGAGGTATGGGAGAAGCAAAGTGATAAGATTAGTCATGTTTCTCCAGCAAGAATAATTTAACAGCTGCTTATTTCCCTGAAATTTTGCTAAAGAAACAGAACTGGTTACACAAAACAAATGGGTGCAGAGAAACAAATGAGGACACAAAAAATGAGCTCAGCTGTGTTAAAAGGAAAAATCTTTTTAGACTTTTGCTTACTCATGAATTAAACCGAGCCTTGCTAGAAGTACTGGAACAATATAGATGTATAAAAGAACCTTGCTTCTCTCTGTCTCTTTTGGCAAAGATAAAAACATACATAGCTTCATAAACCAGCAGAGTGTTTCCTTGACGATTTGGGCTGGTATTTTACTGAGGCTTTAAGAATGTTTTGTAGCTTTGCTATGTTTTAAACTTCCTTAACTACTCATTTAGAGAGATGGAGTATAAAGGCTGGAAATAATAATGATTAAATACTGAGGAGGATATTTCCATTTAGCATTATGATTAGTACTTGGAGGGGAGACAGCCAACAAATACCAGGTACTGTAGGCTATATTTCAGAGGAAGGAAGTGGCAACGCCTCCTCTGAATATTTCTTGCCAAAACAAAACAAAAGAACAAACACACACACACAATCCCCCCTAAAAAAAACAAAAACAAAAAACCCTATGAACAAGGAAACCCTATGAAATTTGTTGGGTCTCCATAAGCCAATGGACAACTTGAAGGCACATACACACATATTCAGACAAAGGAAGGTCATATTAACTCATATGGTCATATTGTAAATTGCCCCTTTCCCAAAAGTATTTATTAAAACATTGATTTCATTATAAGCATATTTATTGCAAGGTCTTCCATGCAAGATGTGCATATAAACTTGGCTTAATCCACGCCTACTTAGCTTCGGTGATGCTACAAGTAGGCTATATACCATATTTTCTGTCAGACATGATACTCGAGAAGGAATTTAAATTGTTCTACTTTGCAAGCATGTAGAGACTGATTTGGTAACTACAGGAGAACTGAGGGGAGGGTGTTTTTTTTTAAATGCATAAGGAAAATATTGGTGAAAATTCAAACATTAAATATCATTGTTCTTTCTCATTAACGACTCAAATTAGGATTCCCTTCTTTTTCTGTCAATAATTCCTCTCATTATAGTTATTGTACTCACAGGAAGGGAGACCCAGAAGGTAGTGTAGAGAAAAGTATTTAATATGTCCCCCAGCTCTAACAATTAAGCTAGAACTGTAATTCACATAATACCTATCATCAAGATATTCCCCACAACCTCCAGGGAATACTAAGATTGCTTTGCTGATTACTTTGTCTTTTCATAATAGAAAGAGGAATGGGTCTACACCAGAGCAGGTAATTTAATCATGCCATTCTTCAGCAATATGAGAATACAGGAAATTATGGCTGCAGTGTTAGCATGGGGCCAAGTACATCTTCTATGAGATTCTAATGTTCTCAGATAAGGAAGCCATAGCAACAGCAGATTGGTGGAGCAAGGCCAAAGATTAATACAATTTTAACATATTAGGTACCACAGATGGCATAGTTTAAGAGAATTGGCATAACAGGTTCATTGGCATTCAGGCAACTGGCCCCAACAGTCCAGCTAAACCCACTGTTAAGGAAAGGAAGCTCCAAATTTGCCAAGAGATCACACTTGTCAGTTAAAATGATATCACAGTGAGCATGCAACATTTCTAGCTTTAGTTACTCCAATTTATGTGATAAAATGGGCCTGTTAGATGCCTGGTCCCCTGTAATGAATACGAGAACATGTTTTTGGAGACGTAAGGAGAGAGTTCAATTTCCCTATAAATTAAATGAATTTAAAAAATAAGGCTGGAATCTTGCTGTGATGTTACATCTTCCTAAGTGGACTTACATATATGGGAATGAGAATTGTGTAGCTGTGTAATGTCCATATCCAGTAGAGGGATGCTGTTATGACATGACACAGCAGATCTGGCAAAATGCCCACTGTGCATCAGCCCAGGATGCACATTTGTATGCAAGGCACATCAGTGTGCCGTGATATGCATTGTGCACTGATGTGCATTGCACACTGATGCACTTTGCCTATCAATGTGCTTTGCATCCTGCTGCACATTGCACACCAATGCACATCAAGAACTCTAGCTAGTGTCCTGTTACACATTTTAGCAAAGGGACTCAGTGCCTCCACTACAGAGCTAGGTATATGTAAAGTTACCTAATGTAATAGGTCAGATAAAACTCCAGAATAAGTTTGTAGCCCAAGTAATTCAATGGTTCACTGAAAATGTGCAGGTTCCAAGACTTCTGCAGAATAGCAAAAGAGCTAAAGAGTTGCCCAAAAATAGATTTGCATGTCTTTGGTGCTCTGCATAGCTCTTCTGCTTTCCCCATGATTAGCCCCACTGGAACTAAACAACTTTATAGTATTTGCTCAGCACACAATCAGTAGAAGTTGCAACATTCAGATTTCTCTGGCTTAGGAAGAACTGATCGCATGCAGCTCTGTTCATAACTGTGTATCTGCTAAGAAATGTAAGAACTGCATTTCTACGCAGCCTAAATCAACAGACCATTCCAATCCTTTTCTATAGCTGAAGTTTTCTCGTCTCCCATCGCTGAATTCTGGAAACATGTGAAAACGGGAATTCTGGGAAAACGCAGCTTGTAAATCTACAGGAGCCAATGGATAACAACAGCATTCACACAACACGAAACCCTAAGGTGCTACAGGATAATTGCATTGTAATGAACAATCAGTGTGTTGGTGCATGCTGTTCAATTGCAACTAAACTACAGAGCTTTTCTCCAAAGTTGGTCTCTCATGTCCTCTGGCAGTGGGGCCCTTTCTTTCTGTGGTTTGTTTCTTCTCGACAAAGCAGAAAGAGAATCCAGGTTTTGCTCCTGGCTTTTTTCTGCTTTGTTACTGGGGAATGAGCCAGAGAAGAGAGAGTATCCATTGTTAGACATGACAAGCCAACCATAAAGGAGAGCTCTGTAGGTTATTTAGCTTCTTGTACTGCAAATGGGAACAGGTTGAGCATTGCATACCAGTATGCTGCTCATTCCTGGCAAGCCAGTGTTCCCACAGAACCACTGGACTGTTACAGTGCAATTATTCCACTTTCAACATCCTATGGAAACCTGGGGTTTGCAGTTTAGGGAGCCCCTCAAAGGCCCCTCCCTCAATTGCAAACCCCAGGATTCCACAGGATGTCGAAAGTGGAATAATTGCACTGTAACAGTCCAGTGCGGAAATGGCCCTGGTCTATCGTGTGAGTGCACCTCTACTGTTTTTTTCCCCCCAGCTCCGATAACTAAATGAGAATCTGAAGCTCTGCTAAAATAGGAAACAAGCAATATGGCTTGAGGAACACGTTACAGTTTATTTGAACAGAAAGCAGCAAGGTAGCCTTAATCCAAATGGAAAAACCTTACAATGAATCTTTTAACAAGTTTCAGTTGTATAGGATTTTGTAGGCAATGAAGACTTGGTAGGGAATCAGTTGGGCAAACATTTGACAAATATTCATTCTTACATACTGACTTTCCAGACAGGAAACTTCAATGAGCAACAGGAAAAGAGAGAGTCTCAGAACCGTATCTCCTGGCTATCAAAGAGATTGCATCCATATTCAGGAAGAACTCATGATTTGCATTTGAAAGGCACAATATGAAGCCTGCATTGCCAAACAGGGTGCAAGTTCAGTAAACATTTTAAATCCATGCTGTTTAATGGATTGTTTATATCTCGAACTGAATCACATGGGACTGAATGAGAAAAGCTGCCTTTCCAGTATAAACAAAGGGATCCTATATCTTTGATACTGACTGGGAGAAAGAAGTTTGTAGCATAAGCTTGCATAGACTCAGTGTGCTATTTTATCAAATGTAAGTATATCCTGAAAGAAAGTTTCCATCTTGACTACCTCTTGACTACAATGACATCTGCTGGTAAACCACAGAAAAAGTGTTGTTGGGAGGATTTCTTACGGAGAGATTTGTGACAGTAGGAGAAACTCAGTAAGTCATCTTTCTAGCTTTATTTCTCCTGTACTACTAAAGCAAGTCTTAGCTTGCAGTGAAATACACACATCTAGGTGAATGCCATAATGAGTAATTATCAGCTGGAGTGAGGTGTTAAGGTTATCCCTGGCAATACCTGTTCACATATTTAGCTGTTGCTTTGGGATTTATGGATTTTTAAAAATATATACATTCTGTTTTCCTGTCTGTAGTAGAAACATTTTCTATCCTTGGAACATTTTCATCTGTGAAGAAATGAAAAAGACACAAACACCAATCCATTTTTCCCAAAGAACATTCAAGATTAAATGCATCAACTAAGCTTTCTGATGTCTCTTTTCTGAGGATATCAAACCATGGCTGCAATCCTGCATGGCTCATCACAGCATAGTAGCTTTGCATGCAGACTTATGCTAGGCTGAGCCATATATCACTGGTGATTTATTGAACAGTCTCTGAAACTCTCTGTACATCCATTTTGTGCTTTGTGGGAGGTGGGCAGGATCACAGAAGTGTCTGGCTACATTCTCATAGCCAGATGCAAAATGATTATACCATTTGGGTGGATCTCAGTGCTGGTCTTATCATTTTGCGTCTGGTTATGGGGATGTACTAGATGCTTCTGTAATCCTGCTTGCTCCTCACAAAGCATAAAATGGATGTATGGAGGACTTCTGAGACTGTTCAAAAATGCAGGAGGTAGCTTTGGGTGCTACAAAAGGAGGGAATGACAACATCTTCAATGTTCAAAAAATAACACTCACATATAAAGTAAAAGTCCTTATGCCCAAAATTAGGGGATGCCGTGGACTAAAATGTAGCACATATTTAAGTCCTAACCATCTTCTAAGATCTGTATGAATGGCTTGGATTGAGATTAAGTCATACTTAGAACAGACCCACTGAAATTAGAAAAAGTGATGCAAAAATTGGTTGTAGAAGAATTGTTTTAGTATTTTGAGGATGCAGATGTGCATGGTGAATCATTTCTAAAAATTGGTATCAGAAGCAGATATCTCCCTATTGTGGAAGAAGAAAACAGGAGAATGCATCTTCCTTAAATTAAATCTTGTTTCAGGAAACTTGTCCTGCAAAAATAGAGGACAAATTATTTTTGACTCTTTTTTAAACAAATTCTTGAAAGAAACTTCATACAGTTTTGTGCATCAGATGTTTGCTCCAATGTGGTGCGCAATGTGGTGTAACCCCTTCATTACAAGAATTACCAATATTTTTTAAGTAGCTAAGAAGATGCTCTTAAACGATTTATTCCATTTACAAATCTAGAAAAACACACTGATTTTTTTTTTACAAACTGGTCTCTTTACACATTCGAGCTGGAATATTATAATGTCTGTCATCTTCAGTTATAAGGGTTACTATTGGCCAATATTCTTCTGGCTCATTGGGGTAAAAGGTGATGAATTCATCTGTGCTGTACTTATACAGACGATACACCTGGATGGTATGCTGCAAAGCATAGGCCAGGAGAAACATCTCCACCTAGCAGGAAAAGAATGAGAACATGTAATGCATTATTTATAACAAACAAGCATTTGGATACTTCAATACAGCCAGATGCTATGTGCACAGAAACAGGATTCACACACACATTCTGATGTAGATGAACATCACCAATGAAAATGAATACATCTGGTACTCAGGCCACAAGGTGAAAAAAAAAATGAAAATGGATACTAACAGAACAACATTCTAGTCTAGAGGACATGTTTGCATGGCAGCCACAGGACTAATTTTTTTGCAATTTTTTTGGCTAATTTAATTTTTGCTAATTTAAAAAGTGTGAATTGTGCTGCGGGAGAGAGGGAATCCTGTGTGTTTTGACTCAGTTCCCTTTTTTAAAAAAATTAATTTTTATTAAAATTTTTAATGAGACTCAGTTCCCTTTCTAATCTCCTTTTGCTCTGTGTGAAGACCCATTCCACATGATTGTATACACTATGTGTTGACCGTATCTGCTGTCTTTAATTTCTCTCACCACTGAACAATTCTAGCAATGTCTTATCACATTGGCACACACAACCTGTAGCTGGTTTTAAGTTGTAATCATTGGACAAACAGATCAGAACATTATAAAAATAAAACCGTCAGCACCTTCTTCATCATGAGTTATTAAGTGTATGGCTTGCCTGCTTTCTACCTAAAAACAGCACTGAATTGAAGAAAACAGCTACTCCCTTAAATTAGTTCACCTAAAATCAAAACCAGTCCTGACTATTAAATAAGTGTGTGGTTTGGCTTTTTACTCTCCTCAGCCAGAACCCTTTAACCAATCACATTTTAGCGACATTCAAACTATCACTCTATTCACCCATGTGTAATAGTCAATCAGTGCAGACAGAGGCCAGGATCCAGTTAGGTCCTTGTACTGAAGGAGGAAACCCATCATTGTATCCCAGAGAAGATGCTTCCACCACACACAATCTCAACCTTTTCCCCTCTCCACCCTACTGCTCTGTGCCACTTAAAGCTCTGCTTGAGAAGGTTTCCCAGCCCTCCAAAGCAAACCTTGAGAGCATGCATGGGTTGTGTAGGAAGGGTAGATCTGTTTCAAAATTTTGCTGATGGGCTTTTTTTTTTTTTGAATGGTGAGACAACATTCATGTAAATCCCATTAATTCAACGAGCTTACTCTATTTAGAGCCAACAACAGGATTCAAGACAGTATTTCATTATCAGCATATCAGCATCCAATTCTTTTTCATTTTCTGTCTAGTAAATCTTCTAAGGCACATAAACACGTCAGAAGTAACAGGAACAAGTCTTTTTCCTGCCTGACTGCCAACTGTAGTCCCCGCATACAACTTATCTTTAAGATAAATGGCCAGCCTTAGCACCTCATACAGTTAAATATTCAAAACATGAACTTTAATATGCCAGACATTATTATTAATTCATGTAACATTTGGCTAACCTTTCTATATGCCCTGAGAAAACACTATTCAGTACAATTCCAACTTCTCTTATTCACAGTTATGAGCACAGCGTGCCCAATGAGATTATATGTTGAGCAAGCACACCATCCTAAGAGGAAGCTCAAACTTCCACTTTCCCTCACATACAAATACTGGAGAACCAAAACTAGCACTTCACCTGATCATGGAACAGTTTAGTGTCTAGATCACTGATTTCAGTCCTTCAACACTTCCTTCTGTAACAAGTGACCTTTTCAAACTGCTAACCCAAAGATCATTTCATGCATAGCCATTCTTTGCTTCCTTAGGAGATATCCACTCCATTTTGATAGGCTCAACTGCTAATTTATTGAAGACTGAAGGCAGTAATTTTTCAGGTTATTCTACCCCGCACTCACATGCATTTGGTTGCATGTAAGATCTGAATCAGAGATGGATCTACTCTATTAATTCATGCATAAGGAATTCTTTCCTATCTAGAGACCAAGTGCTAACTTGGGAAAGGTCTTGAAGCTGCATTCCAGCAAAGGGCAGATTTAGGGGCAAAGGAGAGAGGGCAAAACAAAGAGGGCAGTACTAAGCATAATTCCTGTCAATGTTGTCATTTTCCCACTAAAAACAGCATGTACTCCAAAGATATTTTATTATTAATGGTTTTAAATCATCTCTAATCACTGATTAAAGAGAAGAGGTCCCATCTAATGCAGTACACTGAAAAAAGGCTCTATCTCTTCAGCACTGAGCTAGGAAAACTTAGCTCTTATCTCATATCTCCAAACAGTGATTGGAGATAAGCTAAATCAATGATTGGAGATAAGCTAAATGCTAGAGGGGAAAGGGCTGGAGCCTGCAAAAGAAGTCTACAGGTTGAGCAGAGAACTCTCATGGCCTGGATTCAACATATAGTTTGTAGGTTCCTCACCCCTGCTAGAATTTATGCTATGACAATATTGTTATATCGTATGAAAATGATGGTGATCACCAACAAGTCTCCTACCCCAACAGTATAAGAATGTGGCAGCAATGGTTTGGAGAGTGACCAAATGAGCATTGGCTTCACTAGCATAAAAAAATATATGCAGGTCAAACTACTAGTGCCATTATATCCAGTGTTGTGAACTTTCAGACTCTACTGTTAGAAACTTTTAAAATGCTAACTTTAAGCCAGGAAATTCTCCTCCCAAATCTACCAAACCTAAACAAATTTCCTATCCTCTCTGAAGAGGA
The DNA here is from genome assembly GCA_030412105.1 of Cyclura pinguis. Lineage (NCBI taxonomy): Eukaryota > Metazoa > Chordata > Lepidosauria > Squamata > Iguanidae > Cyclura > Cyclura pinguis. The sequence goes on from CM059602.1 coordinate 157,844,477, forward strand.
TGATCATCCCCCAGAGCATTCAAGCTCAAATGCCTCCACCTGAAATAAGATCATCATTTTCAGACACACAGTTGAGCTGATAAAACTGTTCATATTCACATGTGATGCTCCAAGTTTGGTGCTGGTCTCTAAGTTCCCTGCACCTCTGTGTGACAGGTGGAGCTCTGGAAATAATCAAACTCTGTCTTGCCCAGAAAAGTCAATTAAGTTCTGAAGTGCGCTGCACCAGCATTTGCCTTCCTTGTTCCTAGCATACAATGGAGAATCGCTCCTAGTTCTACAAATGCTTAGAAGAATTGAGCTTACTTGTTCAAGGCCTCCTGTATGACCAAGCTGATTCAAGTGGTTTTCCATTAACTGGGAAGGATTGCTGGATGTATCCCGAGCAAACAGAAGCCAGGCAAACACAGGAACCTCTTTTCCTTTCTCATTATCTTCATACAGCTTGATAGCTGTGTTTAGCATAAGAAATTTCACAGCTTCATAGAGTCTGTACTCATCATCTTCACTTCTAAAAAGCTCATCACAAGCTGCTTGCCTCTCCATGAGGGTTTTCATTTCAGTTATATTCTTCCACTGTAAAGGCAAACATTCAAAGGTTAGGCAAATGAGGGGCAACAAAAACACCTGAAACTCCAGTGTAAAAATCTTTGACCTGGTATCTTACTAGAGATCTACCTAGACCAGCTCTCTGCTTTAAGCAGAACCATCTGTGCACCAAAGTGAGTCATAATTTACTCCATGTCACAAGCAGAATGCATAGAAACACATTACAAGAAAAACCCAAACCCAAGCAATCTCCAGTCAGTCCAATGGAAAGGAAATTTTTGCCCTATTTGGCAGTACAAGCAGTTTGTTATCCTCAGATTCATCCTGGGATAAACATCATATGACTGCTGCATTACTCAAACCCTTTTCTCCCTATTTTATGTTACCCCACGGCACCTAATGTATGTAACACTGGTCCCTATAGTAGAACTCATGGGTATCAGCAGGATTTATGCATGCTACTATCTGTGTGGATTTTTATTTACTTAATGGATGTATACCCCACCTTTCAGAAAAACCATTCAAGTGAAAGTTTGCAAAACATTTAAAATTTAGTTGACAACAATAACAAAAAACATGTATAGAAACAATACAACGAAAAAACCAGTCTGTATCAATTTTTTTAAAAAACAAAATCCTTTCCCTGCCCCAAAGTTGACCTCTGCCATGTCTCCTGGTTTAGACATGTACAGTAAGAGCAAGTGGATGACCCATTTATTCATATACCTGCATGAGATGCCGGCACACTATGTTCGCACACTTATGCATTGAATGCAGATCCCGAGCCCCCACCAGGCTGCAACTAATTTTAAAAAAACACATAAATATATCAAACCTTTCTCTTTAGTAGCACTAAGCATTCTTTTAATTCCTCCACCAGGTTTTCAACATTATTAGTCCATTTTTGTCTGAGCTGCCACTGTCCAATCCAATCATATTTTGTTATCAGCTTCTGTGGTAGCTAAAATTTTCAGAAAATAAAAAGTTAATTTTGCAACAAATTCTAATTATTGATGCTTTAACTGAATCAAAGTATTTGACTCCTCTTCTCCGCCACTGTGTAACAGTACTGGTTCTCTAGAACAGAGGAAGGGGAAATTTTGGGCCTTGAAGATGCTTTGGCTTATAATTTCTTTTAGTACTATCCAGCATAGCCAACGGATTGTGGCAGTTGTAGATCTGGAGGCCCAAAGGATTCCTATTTCTGCTTTAAAGCATTGTCCAAGATGAAAGGATACTTACCATGAGTACCTTTTAAGAACTGGGGGGAGGATTGCATTCAGATATTTTTGCTGTTTTTCAAATGCATAAGTAAATGGTTGGTGAATTGTGCTGTTGAGTACCTTCAAGACATTTCCAACTTACAGCAAGCCTAAGGCAAACCTATCACAAAATCTTCTTGGCAAGATTTGTTGGGGCAGGGGGAATCTTTGCCTTCCTCTGAGGGTGAGAGAGTGTGACTTGCCCAAGGTCACTGAATGAGTTGCCATGACTGAGCAGGGTTCAAACACTGGTCTCTAGAATCATAGTCCAATGCTCAAACCACTACACCATGCTGGTGAATTAGCACACAGAAATACCTGCTAAATAAAAATTACCATCACATTAGCCTGTCAAGAGATTTGCTTGAATTGTGTGGCCTACCGTCATCATGTTCTCTTCCTCGAGCCAGTCTGGAAGCTGAGTAGCTTGGCTAAGTGCCTGAAACAAAGTTGCTCTGACAGCACAGTAGTTGTCTCCGCGTACTCGTCTTATTGAAATAAATCTGCGTGAAACTGCTTCGTAGCCCTATATTGACAGAAACTGTGATTAGATGTACACAATCCACAATTCAACAAAATAAAGGAGCTGTTCTTTAAAAGTTGCTCAAAGTATTAACACTTGTAAAAGTTACTTTTCTGGACTACCATTCAGAATCTCCTCGCCAGCAATTCTGTAAATTTGTCCAAGTTCTGATAAAGCTTCAAGAACCAATTTTAAGGACTGATTCACATATATATCACATAGTAATTTTGAACATCACCATCATATATGAATCACATATACTGAAATATAGGGCCAATTCAAATAAGCAACTAAATCAATGCTGGGAAGGGGAATCAGCAGTTATTTTTTCTTGTCCAGTGTGACAGGGACTAGTACCATATTTGTACCCCTTGTCTACAATTCTTTCTTTTCTTCTTTCCTGAAGGCTCTCCAGGGACTCGTAATTGCTTGGCCCATGGAGTGGTATCAGTTCATGGGCCATCACTTTTGGGGTTGTATCACCATAAAGCACAGTTAACACATATGTGAATTTGTATATTTAACCTATAGCCCTGTTTTCTCCTTAATCTGGGACTCGAGGCAGTTCAAAACAATATTTAGAAATAAAATCCAACAAGAGCAAAACTACTGAAACAATTTATGACTTATTTTTTTTATTTAATATTCTGCTTTTCTCTCATATGGGACCCAAACTACTGCTGAATAGTAAACAAACTTATGTAATTCCCATTGATCCAACAACCTACTCTTGCTGGCTCTAGCATTTGGATGGAGGCCCATACACTGCCAGTACACTGCAATCTTCGAAAACAATAAAACTAATATTAAAAGATAATATAATTTAAAACAATGTAAGAAATTGATTGAAACAGGCCACACCAAGCCTTTCAGTTGCACACATGCCCCTTCTCTCCCACCTTTCTGTCCAACAGAAGCAAAGTGAAAGCTTCAGCATTTTTTTAAAACGAGCAACCAGGATGACACCACCCATGCTGCCAACAATTGCAGGGCAGCAAAGAGTTTCAGCCAGAAGCTGCTAGCCACTCTGAGATTGTTCAGGGCAGCACAATCACAGAGCATCAAGGAGCTTCATCAAGGCAGTGGCAACCCTTGCATTTCTGCTGCAGCCATGGCTTGCTGCCATCTTTGCCGCTGCCCTACACTATTTCTTGCATAGTGAGAATGCATGCTCTTTAGTATTTGCTAATGGTCCTGGAACCAATCCCTCATGGATATGGTGGGCCTCCTGTGTGTGTATATGAAAGAGAAAGAGAAAAAAATGGAATATAAAACTTGTAACATGTCTGTAAAGACTTGTATATGTAAAGGTGGGATGCAAACAAGGAACAGCCACACACATGACCTAAGAGGTTAATCCTGGTAATACCAGCTTTTTATAATGTACTATTACCAAGCAAAAGAAGACCACACCTTTCTTATACATTTGGCTTGAGCAGTGTTTCCTCTCCATTCTTCCTGGCAGTATTCCATGATGTCAACTTCAGGTTCAACACTTAGTTTATTTTCTAGAAAATCTGAATTGCAATTAGGACAAAACGATTACATTTTGGTAAAAAGTCAAGAAGCGCAGTTCTTCTGTATTGAAAAACGTTATATATACATATGCAGAAATCCCAAGATGCTTTTTGTCTCTGCCATCTGGTCTCAAAACCTGAGATTTGCTTAAGCTTGTGTGGAAGATACTTGGTAAGAGCATTGGCTTTTCTACAGAACATTCACATAAAATCCTCTCATCTATTCAATTTTTGTATTCAATTTGTTTTTGTTTTGAAGGAGTTTACTCTTATTTCACATAAGTAAAGGGAGGGTTTCAAGTGTGAAACTGAGCTCATAACCAGGAACAGACTGATAGGGAGATACTTAGCACAGAGAATTGCCTCTTATCTTGTAGCATTTGGAAGACAGTGGGCTCTAGCAATAGCAATAATAAAAACATGGAAAGCCAAAGTGAATACCATTTGGGGGGAATGATGTCATGTTTGGAGTAAAACTTTGCCTCCTTGATCAAGAACTGGTTTTGCTGCAGAGCCCCTCTGAGAGGGAAGTGGGTTTTATTTATTATTCAGCAAACACCTCACATCCCATACAAATAGCACTGAAATGTACCTGAGGAGCCTGTCCCACACACAAGTAACACTTTTTCTCTCTTTATTTCTTCTGCATCACGGTACATGTCCTCCTCACTGCAACAACATCAGTACATATTTCACATAACAGTAAAGATCTAATCTAAATAGAAAATTTCTTTCTGAGTAAAACTCAGTTTTAACAAACTAGGCAATTTTAAAAAACAACCAACCAAACTATGGACATCAACTGCATCTTCATTTAAGCAACAGCCAAAGAGAGAGAGAAAGAGAGAGAAAGAAACAAAGAAAGAAACAAAGAAGTATTATTTGCAAGTACTACAAATAATGTCAAAATAAGTAACAGGAAGACACACCTTCTTTTGGCCACACTACAATATCTCTAACAAGTTGTTGTCTCCCAGATTAGAATGCATTTTGTTGGTGATGGCAGAACCTTTGGAATGATACAAAAAGGAAACAAACATACTATTGCATTCAAAAGCAGTCCAGCAAACCTTACAATACACACAAAATAGTTAAATGCAAGAGTACTACCTATTTAATCTCTCTCAACTGTGGAACCACTTCATTCAAAAAGGCTGAAAAGTTTGTTCCCCTGTATGGGAATCACGCGCTCACAGTTGATTGAGACAACTCCCACTGAATCCAAATCAGACTTATTGTAAAAGCGATGAGCATGAGATTACACTAAGGGCATCTTAGAGTAGGCACTCAAAGAGCCTTGTGCATGCAACCAAACAGCTTTTGTGGGGCCTTTTCCCTTTTGGTTGTAGCCCCCTGGGCTTAAGTGATTGCTACCTCATGAAATCCTACTTTCCTCATGAGAAAGCCCACAGTGAAATCCCAGAAAATAAATTTGTATTGGTGGTGTTGTGACTTACAGTTTGTATTTTGCTGTTTTCCCCCCCCTTATGTCTTATTGTTTTAAACCAGGAGTGGAATCATGTGGCCCCCAAGATGTTAAGACTTTAGCTCCCAGCATTCCAGGCTGATGTTGCCAATGATGAGGAATGCTGGGAGTTACAGTTCAACAGCACATGGAGATCCACATAATTCCTACCTCTGTTATAACTGTAAGCTGCTTTGTCTTTATTTTGGATAAAGAAAACAAAGTTATAAATTACTAATACTGTTACTATTGCTGGGTTAAATGCAGATGAGCCCTTTCATGTATAGAAGACCTCTTCTGCTAGCAGAACGTTTTTTTAAAGTAGAATATAAGAAAAGATTCTATCAATATTCCTTTGCACAGCATCTCTGGCTATATGCTCAAGCCACACCTGTCTTACATAGAAGGCTAGCCCAAAACTCCACAGAATAACACCACAGTGAGAATTTCTTTTGTGTATGCTATCCTGGATCTAAGCCTACTACAAATAATTTGGTAATTCAGGATATTCTTCCTTTAAGAAAGCAGATCTCTAAAACAGGAAGTATGGCATCAAAACAAGTAAATTGCCCAGTAAAATCCATACCAGAATCAAATGGAAGAAGGACTTACTGTAGTTTGGTGATCAAACTGTAAGGAAGTTGAAGGGGCAGCCACAGGCATTTCACCACCATCAAAATGCATGCTAAGTCATCCATTGGGCTGGAGAAGACAGCAACCCATGATGGAAAGGACTTGGAAAAACAAATATAGTTTTTAGGGACTGGCATTCTACTTACTTGACTAAATAGCCTGAGCTTCTAAGAACACCAAGGTCCTTTCATATCCCGAAGACAGGCTGCTACTACCATACTATACAGAACTTGTGCCTTCATTTATAAGCAGCTTGTTTATCTATCACCCTCCCCCCCTTTTTTTTTTAAGAAAAAGAATTGGCTACATTTCCATCATTTACATCTTACAGTGTGAGCCAAATTACTGTGCTCTGGAAGTTAAGTACATAAGGTAAAAAACACTACTACAGAAAGGTCTTGTCACTGTTCTGCATAGTTGGAGAGAGTAGAGTAAGATGACATTAATGTTACGCAGGAGCAAGGTTTTGACCTGCAGTTAATTGAAATACAGTGAGCCCTCAGTATCTGCAGGGCTTTGGTTCTAGGACCCTCTCACAGATACCAAAAAAAGTGGGTGATAAGTGAAATCCCATAGGGAAGCAGTGGAGATGACAGCAAGCCCTGGCTGGCAGGTGTACCATGAGGCATACATTCTTGGGTTCCCCACCTCCTTTGCTACTTCTGGGAGACTGAAAATGCAGAAACAGTTTTAAAAAATACTATTTTTTCACTGGTAAGAAAATGACCAGGCTCAGAAGTGGTTCCAGGGCAGCAGTGGAAGCAGCAGCAAAGCCAGGCCTCCTGGTGTGCATTCTTAGGCCTTGCAAAGCAGATGGCTGGTGGGCTCCCCAGAGGCCTATTAATACAGTAACATGACACAGAGCAGCCACGAAAGCAAGTACATCGCAACTGGGTTCCCCCACCTCTGGGGAGCATGCCAGCCACCTGCGTCTGCCTTTGGAACAAACAATCAGAAGTGCCTTAAGGCCCTACTATGGCACACATGCTCTTTCATTCCAAAGGCAGAAGTGGGTGGCTGGCATGCTCCCCAGAGCTGGGGGGGGTGGCAACTGCAGTGCACCTGCTAGCCACGGCTTTACACCACCAATGCCACTGTAGATCCTCGAGGCTGCTGTGTGCAGGCCTCAGAAAAATGAGAGATATGTGAAATGGCAGGAATCCAAGTGTAGTACTTGGCACAAATCCACGCATCCTATTTCTCTGATCCATGTGTCTCTCTCCCTTGCCCCTGGGGAGCACACCAGTCTCCTGCTTCTGCCTCAGGTGCCAGCATCCTATTAGGGCCTTTGGAAAAGAGCACAGAGGGCTATTCTCTTGCCTTTGTGCTCTGTTCAAAAACCTCCTGCGCATAGCAGCCTCAAGCTTCAGAAGAGAAGCTGGTGGGGGCGGTGGCAAGCCCTGGCCGCCAGGTGCACCATGGTTGCCCCCGGCCTCCAGGGAGCATGCCAGCCACACACTTCCACCTTTGGCACGAAAGAGCAGAAGCGCCACAGCAGGGCACTGAAGGCACTTTTGCTCATTCATTCCAAAGGCAGAAGAGGGTGGGTGGCGTGCTCCCTAGAGGCAGGGGAGACCAATTGCAGCACGTCTGCCAGCTGGGGCTTACCACCAACTCTGCTGCTGCCCTACGCTGTATTACTGTATTAATAGACACTCACATCTCTCTCCTCTGCTTTTGGGGAGCTCGCCAGCTGCCCAATTTGCATGGCCTAAAAATGTGCACCTGGTGGCCAGGCCTTGCCACTTCCTCTGCTGCTGCCCTGGGACTATTTCTTGACCTGTTTGCACTGGATCTCAGGGTTTTCTTTAAAAAATATTTTGCATTTTCAGTCCTTGGCTGGTTAAATCCACAGATCCAGAGCTCTTGGATACTGAGGTCCTATTGTACCAGGAACACATTAACACCTTCCTCATCTTGGGCTTTTAAAGACCTACTCATAATAGATGATGATAATGGCAAAGAGTTAACTTTTCAGGAACCCAAAATGCTACAAGAGGCAGGTTCTGTTATATGCGGTTTCTTCCTCAGTATCCCTGAACAACATGGCAGTAGGCCCTAGGGAAGCATACTCTCTGGTCTTCACCCACTCCTCTCACCAGGGTGGTTGGGTGGTAGGAAACCACCAAACGAAGAGGTCTCCCATTAATTGGAACCAGAAATTTCCCTGACCCCATGACATCCAACCCTATGTTTCAAGAAAACCTGCTTCAAATCAATCCTGTCTTAGAATACTACAGATGCGTATAATTAAACAGGATGTTAGGAATATACAGATCAAATTTGCAGGCAAGTCCACTACAATCATTGTTCTTAGTCTGCACGCCAGCATATATGTGTGTGTTTAATTTGTTAGCCTACAAGTAGGAAAAGGAACTTGAGAAAAGCTTTCCTATGGGGAGAAAATTCTTCCTAGCCAGAGAGGAACAAGTGAGACACTTAGAGTTCTCTGCTAAACAACTTTTGTCCATTCTTCTAAACTACAGTTCCAAAGGTACTGTGAGTGCCTGTCTGTGCTACAGAATTAAACTGATTTATTCCTCAGTTGCTGATTTCCCAGGATACCATGGTACCGTCTGAGTATCTCCCCAAATGATAAATTCCAAGACTCCTCAGGATGGAGCCAGGACAAATGCACTAGTATGAAATGAATGTAATCATGCAGTGTAAATACTTTTGGTCGGTGCCCCTAAATCCTGGAATTCCATTCGGAGGAAAGCCAAAATGACCCCCTCTTTGCTGTCTTCCCATTGCAAGAAACCCAAAACAAACCAAAAAACAAACAAATAAAAACCCCTTTTTTATTCTGACAGGCTTTTAAAACAGAAAGTTTTTAAAGAATGGGCTAAGGGGTGCTCTATAGTTTTAAACTAAGCTGTTTAATAGCTTTTTATCTTTTTAATTGCATTTTATTTTTTTAACTGTAGGTTTGAACTGTTTCAATACTATGAATAGTTTAATTCTATTGTAATGTTCACTTTTTATATGCTTTTATCTGTATTGTTCATTTTAAATTGTAAACCACTTTGAGTCTCAATTTTGGGAGAGAGGCAGGATGATGATATTATATTATCATCATCATCATCATCATCTTTGAGACATTTAACTTTTTTTTTTATTAACTGTGGCTTTAGAGACTCATGATGTTTGGCCCAGAAAAAAAGGCCAAGTACTCTGATTATATAATCTGCCACTTGAAGGTTCAAGATGGCTTCCTCTTCCTACATCTATTCATCATCTGCAAACTATTAGGATACTTACCATGGTTACTGTAAGATAAACAAGCATCAAAGCAGCAGATTTTAATGTGAACAAGTTGTTTCACCTACTTTGCTATCCTTCTCAAAATAGAGAAACTTGGTGAAAGAACAGGTAAATGAATGGATCAATTTCAACAAGGACATGAAATGAAGTGTCAATATGAGGATAAGAAGTAAACTAAATAGCCTGAGCCATGGTTAATGTTGATGCAGCAGCAATGTTAAAAAATGATTAAAGCAGATAATGGAAGAGAGAAAGAATTAATGTCAAGAAGAGAAAGGAAAGAGCCTGTTTACCCTTTTTGCAAAATGTATTTTGCAGAAAGCCAATACTATATCCACAAGCAGGCCATAATATCTTGCTTAGATGAAGAATAATTCTAGAGCAAATGAAATCTTGCCAACAAAAAACATTCTAAACATATTATTTATCACACATTCAGAAAAATGCAATTAAGCAAATTGCAACATTTAACATTGGTTTCCTCAATCAAACTCTGATGACACAAACTCACAAGTCTACAGAAGATTCCATTGGGAAAGAGATGATTGATGTAGACAGTTTTGATCCATTGTTGTGGCAATTATCTTGGTTGGGTTGAGACGTTTTTGAGCCCTCTGTCTGAGCTTTCTTTGTACAACGTGCACTGTCTTCTTTCTCAGTTAATGCAGCTTTCCCTTTGTGGCTGGAGGTTGTACTAGTTGGTGCCATTTTATCATGAGGAGTGCATTTTTCCTTTTTACCTTTGAGAAAACGTTTGTGCAAAAAACTTCTATTCCATCTCTCTTCTTTGGTAACAGAGGGATGAATTGGGATCTTGACCTTTTGCTGTGACGTCACAGGGCTGTGAGAAAAACATATGGGGAGAAAAAGCAATCTGTGATGAGATTGAAAGATTCTTAACTCTCAGAAAGCTAAGCTAGACTGATACAGATATAAAAATATTGGGGGTGGGGTGAAGTCTACCAAGTGAGCCAGCGCAGGGCAGTGGTCTGAGCACTGGACTAAGCCACTGGGAAACTAGGGTTCAAATCCCTTCACCAAGTCATACTCTCTCAGCCTCAAAGGCAAACCCTCTCTGAACAAATCTAGCCAAGAAAACCCTGTGATAGGTTCACCGTAGGGTTGCCATAAGTTGTAAATGACATGAAAGCACACAACAACAAGAACAACAATGGCCATTTCCGCACTACACTGTTATAGTGCTATTATTCCACTTTCAACCTCCTGTGGAATTCTGGGGTTTGTAGTTTACCAAGGCCAAAGAGCTCTCTGGTTGAGAATTCTAAAGGCCCCTCCCTAGACTGCAAACCTCAGGATTCCATAGGATGTTGAAAGTGGAATAATAGCACTGTAACAGTTTAGTGCAGAAATGGCCACAGTCTAACAGAGAAGACAAATGACTTAAAAATGTTACTTAATGCTTTAGGGAACAAATCCTCAAAAACTTTTCCTTAGAGCATCTGAATATTGTTTATCATAGTTTCTATGATCTACAGGACATAAATGGGGAGGGCAAGCAGGATGAGAGGTGGAATCATCATGTGATCTCCAATCATGGGAAAAGAGAGCTGGAGCACAAAAGCTATTCTGATTACCTGAAAGGCTGCTGTTCTACATAGCTGCTGTGAAAGCTAGAGTGGAAAAATGCAGGAGGCAAATTCTCTCTTTCGAAATGAGTAGCTGTAATCACTTGCACAAGTTAGGACAATATCTCAGCCCTCATTTTTGAAATGCTATGAATCTGGGCACTCATGCTTATCAACTTTTTTTTCACCTTTTAAAATGTTAAGATCTTACACTGTGAATTATTTTCAGTTTGTTTTCTCCATTTGTTTGTCAGAGCAACATTTTGTTTCCAGTCATACGCTTTCTAACTTCCTCCGTTCTGTACGAGCTCACCTAGTCATTCACTCTTTTGTGGGCCTATCAACACTAGAACCTTACATTGATTTTATAATGAAGTGACTTCTTGCTGGGTGGGGAAACACAGCAACCTATTGACCAGAACTTGGATGAGTTATTTCCTGGACTACAACTCCCAGAATCTCCTAGGCAGGGTGCTACAAAAGGGGGCATGAATAAAGAATCAAAAGTGTTTTGCTGTGGTTCTGAAGTGAAGAAACACCAAGGAAAGTACAAAAGGGACCTCACCCTCATGAAAGTCATGACTTCTGTGGAACAATCCTAGGGGTTCTGCTTTTATGAAAGTTCTGAAACTTATTGGAGACAGTTATCGTTCTCTCAGCTTCCTGAAAGAATCCTAAAGTTTCAAGGGCACCTTACAGTAAGGGAACTTCTGTTAAGTATGGCTGTAGTTCCATGCATACTTAACTCCATGGGACTCCATGTATAAGATGACATTGTGATTCTAAAGAACAGATGGGCAACTTCCATTCAGCTCTCCAGATGTTGGATTGCAGTTACAAGAGCATAGTCAGTGGTGCAAGATAATGGGAGATGTGGCCCAGCAACATCTGAGGGCCATAAGTTGCCCATCCCTGCTTTAGAATATAGCGTGGAAGAGATGATCGGATTAAAGCTAGATGATATTCAATAAGGACAAATCATCCAGAATGCGAAAGGAGAGGATCACTACTAAGCTGTTAAAGACAGTCACAGATCATTAACAGTCTCTTAATATGAGAAAATATTCCAATGTGGGAAATTGTGTGTTTGTGTAAAGAATCTGGCTTATGTTTCAATTTAATCACAGAACCCCAGCATCAAACAAAATTTTCACCATGTGTATGTCAAGCAAACAGATGTCTACATTTATCAGGTGTACACAAGTGATATTTGTGTAAAAATGACTACATGGGAAGCAATGTTCACCGAAAATCGAACTATAGGAATATTAATTGTTAAGTTATGACTGAACTTCAAGTGCAAGTATGTTTGCGGAGGCTAGTTTGACAAACAATACCTTCTTTCTCTCTCTCTCTCTCTCCGCAGCTGTATTACACAAGGGGGCAGGGGAAATCCAGCTGCAACATTTGTGGATTAAGCACACAAAACGGTACAAGGTAGACAGCTGGCAAAAGGAAGGAGGAAGGTACAAACTACCCACCTTGAATCCCATTTGGGAGAAAGGTGGGATATAAGTTTAATAAATAAAGAAATAGTCACCATCATTCACTAGAACAGGCATTGCACATGAGCTTAAATTTCTCCCCAGCTACTCTTCCAATTCACCAGACAGAAATATAAGCAAAACCTGCCCTTTATTTTTAAACTACATAATACATAGCCTTGGTCAAGACCATGGCTTACCTTTCTTGTCTGTCTTCTTCCTGTATCATCTTTGTATTATCCGTAAGGGTTTTAATGCCAAGGTTAGTGCAATCTTGTCTTTCTGGATCTGACTTTTGCTTGGCTTGTTTGTCCTCATCTGCTGTAGCAAGAGCAGCTGCTCCATCATCAGTTGGTGGACAAGACAGTTCATCTTTATCTCTGTTCATTTCTACAGGTCACAAAAGTTAAAAGAGTTTCAAGCCCACAGGTTTTTGGAACGAACGGAAAAGATCTATCTAAAATAAAGAATTTGAGGAGTTCTAGGCAATAGTCTGGTCTGGGATTTTTACAGCATAAGCAAAACTCAGGTATAAAGCATCCATGCAAACGATCACCTCCACAGTTCATTACTTATAATCTGGAGCGTTTAGCTCGGTTATGGAGGTTCGCCGCAGAAGGGATCCCTCATAGAGTTTTCGATCCTTTTAGGTGGCAAACCATAAGCCTGCTTTTCCATAGGCGTGAGCCCCTGTTGCTGTTAGCTTAGTCGTAAATAATCACGATCAACGTCTGCATATTAGAGTTACATAAGTGATTCCAAGATTTGGCAACTGAAATGGAAAGATAACCCACGAAGATCTGATTCTGGAATACTGAAATCCGGACTTCTGTAGCGCAACCACTTACCTGGGGAGCAAGTTCCGTTTTGCGCAACGGGACCTCCTTGCGAACATACACGCACAGGATCGGGCTGGGCTCTGGCTATCCAGCATGCTTAGTCCCGTGTCTTTAAACCGCTACTGAAATAAAACCGAGCATTAGATGCTGAACCCTAAAACTTACCTCGCAGCAGCCCTGGTACTCCTATACCACGCCAGGCGGAAGGATGAAACGGGAGTGTCTTTTTTTCAAAGTATCACTTTTGCTTCCGCATGTTCTCTCTTAGACTCTCATCTGTGACAGACTCACACGTGAATCGTCTACTTCCGGGCTCCCCCCCGCCCCCGTCTCCTCCTCCTCCTCCGGGGTGGAAATTGGAGCTGAGTTTCACAGAAAACCGTAGCCCAATCCACGCTATGAGGGTAGCTGTAATTGGGAATACGCACGCACGCCTCCCTCCAGCGAAAGTCTCAAACGGTGCATTTGATGCAAAATAAAATGTGAATCACAAAGCGAACCAACTCTGATCTTTGCTGCTGACTGTTTTGTTGATGCTCAGTCACTGCAGTAAAACCCTTGCCTTCTGGTCTTTTGCTGGCAGCCCTACCTTTTATCCAAAAGAAGGGGAAGAAAAGAGGAAGGTGCTCAAAGACATCAGAAAAATGCAGTTCCTGGGCGGTTCCTGTTTTAAAATTGACCCTCTTCCTAGCTCTAGCTTTTCCACTGGCTAAACCTCCTCCTCCTCCTTTCCCTGCAAGCTCTCTGTCTCAGCCCATGCCTGACTACTTCTCCCACAATGCCACGCGCCGAGTTAAGCTGCCTTTCCTAATACAGTAGAGGCGTTTTCTGAGTTTGGGGTGGAGCGCTGGGGGGTCTCTCTTTTGCTTTTTCAAAAATAGCTTTGTTAAGTAGGAAGTTACTGGGTGCTTGCCTGCCCTCCCAGCATTTCGCAGACGAAAACTGGGACGCTTAGGGCCGAGCAACGTGAGAGTTTAGGAACGCTTGGGGGAAAAAAATCAGATCAAGAAATAAAACGTTCTGTGTGCGCACAACATGATTGAGAGCCAGCGTGGTGTAGGGAAGTGCAGGTTCAGCACGATCTGGAGGCACTGGTGATTTCCATTCTTGTGTAACTGAAGCTGTAATCCGGAATAGAATAATTTGGGAGTAAATGCTAGTGAACTCGGTATGACTGTCTTCTGATTAGGCTTGCTTATATTGTGCTGCTCATCTGGAACAGTCATCAAACTTTGATTAGGTCTTGCAGTCTTTGACATAGAATGGCATCCATGCTCTATTTCTGAAAGCAGAGAAGAGAGATGAGGAAAAAAAATTACTTACCTTGACACATGCACACACATTACTTAGAGACAAGATTGAATGTTCAAAACGTTTCATATGCATCCTCATTCTTTCCTGCAACAAGGAGGCTATTAGGCAGGCGTTAATTTAAAACTGCCCTTCCTCCTTATAGTTAGCAAGATTGTGGGCAAGTATACCATAATTACACCATCAAATATTCTAGAAAATAAGAAAATACTATTCTTCATCAGAGGGCAGGAAAACTGCAGACCTTCCATTGTGCTTAAGTCCAGTACGTGATCTCTAGTATATCTAGAGTGAAAGTTAGAGTTGTTCTTTTTCCCTTCTCATTCTCATTCTCATTCTCCTTCCCATTTCCTTTTCTTCTTGTGTAGTGTCTTTTCAGTTGTGAGTCTATTGGGAGAGACTGCCTTGGCAATTCAGGAGACTTTTCTATTAAAGGGGAAAATGTTTTAAATAAATAAGTAAATAATTTCACCTTCACAAGATGTTGTGATGCCCATTAACTTAGCTGGCTTTTTTTTAAAAAAAAAAAGTAAGACAAAGTCATGGAATATAGTACATTAATGGCTGCAAATTGAGATCATTTATGAAGCAGATAATTTTCAAAGGTAGTCCTAACACTAAGAATAAATTCATTCTCGGAGTGTGGAGCCAAAAATGGTACTATCTATGCACAAAATGGTATTATTACAAGGCTTGGGGGAACACCAGGATTGCAACAACGACAAAACCAGCAATAATTAAAAAGCAGGCAGAGAGACAATGGGGGAGAAATAGTTCGTGGTGGACTGAGCATGATCAATGCTGATTGTAGAGAGGGGCATGGTTGGGTAGGCCGGAGAGGAAAGACAATGGAATAAAATATTCTGGTAGAGGACATGGCCTGCTCAATAAAACCCTCAATAAGTGGACTCTGCCCTGCAACAATTTGTTTTTGTCTCCCGGCTATGCTTTTGAATGCCGAGGAGTGGGAATAAAGCATGGGAAAGTGCTTTTGGGTCCATGTCTTGTTTGTATGCTTCCTTCAGGACTTCTGGATATTCTCTCAGAACAGGATGCTGAAAGGGTAGATGGACCTGTAGTCTTGTCCTGTTGTTGTGACTGAAATCATGTTCCCTAAAAAAAAAAAAACTGCTAGAAGAAGCCATTTGTTTTTGGCTTGTTCTTCTGCTTCTGTCATCCTCCAAAGGAGACAAGTTCTTCAAGACTTCATCAAGAATACCTCAAAAGAAATAACAACATTACTATTTGTAGCTTACCATACTTCAATACCTGCCACTGCCATTCAGGAAGAAGTGTACTTATGATTGGCATTTAGTTAATTATCTATATACAGATATACAATTCCAAACTTTGCAATAGTTGGTGTAAATCTGATTATACCGATAGAGTAGGAGTAATGTGCAACCATACACAAATGTTACCACCATTGCTAGCCTGAGCTTGTGGGATATTAAGATATCATTTTGATATCAATAATTCAGCCTTCTATATCCATTTCTCTCCACATGCTTGCGAGGCCCCCGGACAAGCACGCACCCAGGCATGGCCGAAAATAGCAGAACCATTCATATCCCAATCTAGGCAGGCCAGTCATTGCCTAATGCAGCTTCAGGAGACCTCAAGGCAAGTACCACAATTATGTATGCACACAACTTACAAAAGATCCCCTGCCCCGTGCAGGCAGCTTGATGAGCGGACCATACAACGCTCAAGCACTCCACGTTTGCATACTGGCTACTCTATTGACAATTTGGCTATAACTCAATCATTCAAATTCTGACCTTTTGGAGGATTTGTCTCCAGCCTCAAACTCATTGTTTTCCCAAAGTACGAACTAGCCTGCTGTCACAATTTTCCCTATAAGAACCCCTGACTTTGAGCGCTTCCTCGGATCGCTCTTGGCTTCCATCCCTCCTTGCTGCACTTTGTCCAGCGAGCCTTCCCCTCAGCTCCACGTGCTGGGATCCATGCTCCCCAGCTTCTCCGCTTCTAACCGGGCTTCAGGACAGGTATAGTATTTCCCATACCAAACCTCCTCAAAAATCCCTCTATCCACTGCCACATTTATTTCTATAGGTTCTTGCGTGAATGTGTTGCATACATTTGTTTGATTGTGCTTTAATAAAACAATTATTAATTTCAACATCTGTCTCATCCTTGACTCGGCCTGACCCCGTAGACATAGGGTTCAAGATCTCGCTACGTTACCCTGCCTCTCGCATTGCCAACTTGTGCTCTGTGCTGATTCCCTCCCCATTGTTGTGAGCACATTTAGGTGTCCTTCCCGGGACCCCCAGAAATCAGGGTAACACAAAGTTTGTCTGCAGAAGCTTAGATCTGGCCAAAGCATAATTTGCAGAAACCTATCCCCATATCAGATTTACAACTCTTTAAAAAGCTGTATGTGTGGAGGATATGGCCTCATGCACTGCAAGGCAGGTTGTACCAGTTTCACAAGATTATCAATTAGACTTCTTTAAACATGTGGGAAATGCTAATAATAGGACCTAGTTCTTCTGACAAGCTTCTAGGTGACTTCAGTCCTGTGTTTAGCAAATCTTTTGTCTTGTGCATATATCTTCATGCTGCATTATTTTCTTCAGAAGAATCAGATCTGGAGAAATGGTATTAGATATGCAAACCCAAAAAATTAGGAACATCCTAATTATAAGCCGTTATTTGTGATCAGAGTAATCTCATTCTTTGTCCATCTGCATGCCCATTCTTAATTTCATCATTCATCATAAAAAAATTAAATGTATTAGAAATTAGAAATGAGGAATATAATCACAGTTTCTTGTGGATGGTGAGCTGTTGGAATCTGAGAATGTTGTCATTCAGATTCTAATATTATTTATATAGAAGCCAAGTCATATTATCAGAATAGTTCTTCCTTTTTAAACAATCTGTTGCTGAAGAAAATTGAATAGGTATTGGGTCTATGGCACTTCAAATCAATGTCTCCTTGGGAAGGAAACCTGTAAAAATGGCAAGCCATGAGGGGTCAGGGTTCAGAGTGCAGCTGATGTACAGATCCCATGAACCATAGCCAATGTAGCGAGTGATATGGAATGTGGGAGTTGTAGTTCAGCATTATCTGAACAATTTGCAGACCCCTGGAAATTACCATGAATGGTTCTTAAACGACATTTGGTCAAACTGAACTGTTTGCTATTGTTAAAATATCTATTTTCAAGGTAAGGATGATCAATTCCTTTCCAATTATATAGGGCTGGGAAATAGAACTGTGCGTCCAGTCACATCAAGAGAGGAGATGACCTTCCACTGTCATTTCCAAACATCCTCAAGATAATGCATTCATGTGTTCGGTATTTTTGGAATTTTATCACTTTATGTCATCCTTATGGAGTTTCTGTCACCCCTTACATAATCATCATAATCTTGTATACTGTATTACAATGATAAGAGAAATTATAGTAAGCTTTTATAAGTTGTTTTTATATTATTTACATATTTGTATTGCTAGAGAAATCTAATAAAATGTTAGCTCTTTAAAACTCATGGAATGTTAAAAAAAACACACCTACAAGAAAGGGCCTATCCCAGCCTACCAAAAACTCATGATTGAAGTGACAGGAGGAGCAGATTTATGTTGTTACCACAGTGAATTTGCAGAGTGGGAAGTGAGACAAAACAGATCCCTTAGAAAAATAAGCTCATTTTTGACAAGCCTGAGACACAACCTTATAGTGAGGGTTGGTAACCTTTTTACCTCAAAGATTGCATTCTCTTAGGGATAATCTGTCAGAGGCCATGTGAGCTGTGGCACAGAGCTGGTGGTGGTG
This sequence comes from Cyclura pinguis, assembly GCA_030412105.1. NCBI lineage: Eukaryota > Metazoa > Chordata > Lepidosauria > Squamata > Iguanidae > Cyclura > Cyclura pinguis. Next base: position 157,862,716 of record CM059602.1, read on the forward strand.
AAGTCTGAAATCACCATGTTCCCACAACTTACAAATCCACTCATTTACATACACACTTAATACCACTTAAGTTAACAGGGGGGAAGATAGGATTATATACCCTCAACAGTCTCAATTTGGCAGAGACAGTCCCAATTAATTCTCTCTTGTCCCACTTTTTCACTGGTTTTTAAAATGTCCTAATTTCTCTCTCCTCCTGCCACTTCCCTGGCTTACTTCAATTGTTACAAACTGAGATCTGAGACCAAGAGTAGATTGTCTTCAATTAATCCAATGGGAGAGGGAAGAAGAGAGGAGGGGATGGAATCTTGCCCTTTACAGCAGCTTAAGCCAAAGCAAATTGCTACAGTCTCTTCTAGCTTGTGTGCTGTTCCTCATGAATAACTTTTGCCATCTTGACCACACTCAGCTGTTGCTTGGCTGCAATGTGTGTGGGTTTTTATCTGTGTCATGTTGGAGGGGTGTGGGATTAAACCAGTGGTTTTCAGACTTTTCACCCCTGCGACTCCCTTTACTTCTACATGCAGATCTTGTGCCTCCTGAATCCTGTCCTATACCTTTCCCTCTCTCTCTCTCTCAGAGGCCCCTTGTGCCACATGCACCCTCTGTCTTAACACTGAGTTCTTGCACCCTCTGCTTCCTCTCTTGACTTCCATCTCACCCTTGAGAAACTGTCCCGGGGTCACTAAGGGGCAGGCACCTGCTGCAACAATGATGGAAGACATAAAAATAGGAAGCCAATTTATTTGCTATGTCTGAGGTCGTTGGAAGGTACAATGGGGGAAGACGCTTCGCATTGCTCTTTTGCAGAGACCAGTCAATCCTCAGTGTGTCTGTCTCTCCCTCTCTCTCTCTCACACACACAGGGGCTTGCCTTTCTTTTTCACATTTGCTGTAGTTGCAGGATGACTTTTTCCTGCATCTCCCTTTAGCAACCATCAGTCCCCTGCCTTATGATCGCACCCCACAGTTGGAGAACCACTGGATTAAACCACACCTTTCCCTCCCATGTCACCTTCTTGCTGCTGATCTGATCTGTGGAGTGTGGAAAGGAGGGTAGTGCTGTGGATAAAGTTAAAATGTAGCTAAAGCAGCTGCTTTCCTTATTGCTTGGCTTCCTTTTCCCCCACTGATAAGCCAAGCGGAATTCAGTAGGAGAGGACTCTGAGCGGATCTGGACTTTGAAAGTGCTCTTCTCTTGATTCTCAGGCATGAGGAAGCTGTCTCTTCCTATCAAACAGGGAATGGTTTGGTGGCGCCTACTATAAGTTGTACAGGCTGTAGGTGGCGCCATCTTCCTATACTGTGTAGCAAAGACCCAAGCCACTTGCCCACCTAAGAAAGCAATAGTGCTCTAACTCTATTCATCATTCTTGTGAGGCTTCACCAGCTTATGGCAAGTTCTTGCAAGGATTCTCAGAGCTCAAGCAATTCTTCCAGACAGATAATGGTGACTGTACAGGTTTGCCACCTGAGAGCATTTCGTGGATGGTCTGGCCCTCCTGTGCAGCCCGTAAGGCTATGCTAGACTCCTTATCATCTTTAAAGCAGAAGTGATGAACCTGTGGCCTCCCAGACATTGTTGGACTCTAACTCCCATCAGTCATGGTCAGTGGTGAGGTGTGATGGGAAATGTAGCCTATAACAACTGGATAACCACAGGTTCTCCACTCCTGCTTTAAAGGATGAGGTACCTTTAACCCATCACTGTGTGTGATCACTGTTTACCAGTGATGTATTTAAGTCTTTTACTCCAAGTCTCAAGTCAAATCTCAAGTCTCTACCTTCTAGTCTCAAGTCAAGTCTCAAATCCTTGAAGATACTTTCAAGTCAAGTCTCAAGTCTGGGAGCCAACGTTATACCCCAACCTAAATTCCAGAATTTTTGGACAGAGTTGAATAAAGTCATTTGTAACAATTTAAGCAGAGGCAGCCCTCCAAATTTGTGCTTTTGCCACCTGCAGCTTTGGACATAGGGAATAGGATTCTTCTTACTTCCCATTTCAGAAGCTGGAGGATTTTTCAGAAGTTCGAAACAGGATCCTCCTTACTCCTGATTACAGAAGCTTCAAACCTTAGACAGAAGGATTCTTCCTCCTCAAGCCTATTGCTTAAAACATTTACTGTTCCCTTCTGAGAAATGCACCCTGCACTCCAGAGCGAACCTTGCCTTCTGCTCTTAGGAAAAGTTTTAGAAGCAGACCTCAAACCCACCTCAAGCCCAATGCCTAACCTGTTTGCTGTTCCCCTCTGCGAAATGCAATCACATTTTGGGCTTGAGACAGATCATCACGTGACCAGCAGACAAAAAGAGATGGAAGCGTTGTTCAAAGTCGTAAAGTTTCTGGATGAATGTGTTATGTTACAGAACTGGGGGCAGCAAGTCAATCACTAAAAATATACAAGTCTCAAGTCGAGTCAAGTCAGTGTGTCATTTATTGCTGAACTGAGTCCGAGTCACTGGAGTGACTTAAGTCTGACCTGAGGCCAAGTTAGTCGACTCAAGTCTACATCACTGCTGTTTACCTGGAAATGAGCTTTACTGAATTCAAGGGGACTAGCTCCTGAGTATGTTTGGGTAGGACTTGGTTTAGGTTCCTTTAAAGTTCTAAGGATTTTTGTGCATGTGAACTTTTGTAGAAAGAACAAAGAATGCTAAATAAGGAGAACAATTAATTTCATTTAGTTCCTCAAAGAAAATATTGATAACCTTATTGTAGCACTTCGTGCTAATTGTTGAGAGCCAGTGTGCTGTAGTGGCTTGAGTGTTAGACTGTGACTCTGGAGGCCGCGGTCCAGATCCCACTCAGCCATGTAACCCCCCTGGGTGGGTAAGTCACACTGTCTCAGCCACTGAAGAAGAGGTGGGCCAACCTCATCTGAACAAATCTTGCTAACAAAACTCCAGTGATAGGTTTGCATTAGGGTCATCATAACTCAGAAATAACTTGAGAACACTCAACAACAGCAGCAACAACAACAGGAAAATGTAGCACTGGGAAGAGAGAGACAATTCTGTCCTTCTGTTTCAATAATGTAAATCAGGGGCTAATTAATTTGTAGAAAAGCACCTGAGATTATTTAATCCTTTTTTAAAAAAAAAAACTTTAAAACAGTACTGTATATATTTTACTTTCTGTAAGCCTTTAATCTGTATTGGTATTCATATTTTTTAAATTCACCTTGATTCCCAATATAAGATAAATAAATATGCTAGAATAAAATGTGAGTTGAGCAGTGACAGGTCACTGAATAGAAAGATTCTCTGATCCATCATAGGACCATCAAAGCCTGCTCTGAGGAAACTACTCTAAGGGAAAGAGTAGGAACAAAGGAGTCAGCAAGTCATGATCATCTCAGAATGCAATTTTTGCCTCTGCTCCAGCTGGATCATTCCCACTTCAACCAACAACAACTCTCCTGTGTGAAGGAAAAGGCAGTGAGGAAGGGAGGGAAAGTAAGCAAAGGAAATTCCAGGTACCTGTTCATGCCTCAGCTTGGTGGTGGTTTTGTTACCCTGTGTACTGGGGTCCCGGGAGGGACACCAAAATGTGCTCAACTAAAGGTGGGAAAAAGTAGCTCAGAGCACTGCTTAGCGTTACGAGAGGCAGGGTAACGTAGCGAGGTCTTGAACCCTATGTCTACGGGGTCGGGTCGAGTCAAGTAGCACACAGAAGTTGAAGCAATAAATGATGTTTTATTAAACACAAGCAAAACAGTGTATGCGACACACTCATACAAGATAACTAAAGAAAATAAAGGTTGGAGTGGTATAGAGGGATTTTTAGAGGGATTGCTGGTCTGGGTGATACTTCACCTGTCCTGGAGCCCAGAAAATGGAGAGCGAAGCTGGGGTGCGATGTAGCTCAGCACGTGGAGCTGAGGAGAGGCTCGCTAAGCAAAGTGGCAGCAAGGCGGGATGAAACTTGGGAGCGTTCCGAGGAAGGTTTCGGAATCAAGGGTTTTTATAAGGAGAATTGTGACTGCAGGCTATGCCATACTTGGGGGAAAATAATAGATTTGGAGTTGGAGACAAAGCCTCTGAAAGGTCAGAATCTGAATGATTGAGTTATTGTAGCGGTTCTCAGTAGAGTAGCCAGTATGCAAACGCAGAGTACTTGGGTATTGCATAGTTTACCCATCAAGCTGCCAGCACGGGGCAGAGGCTCTTTTGTAAGTTGCGTGCATACCTGATTAGAGTACTTGCCTGGAGGTCTCCTAAAGCAGTGAGTCAGCTATTTTCTGGCTTGCCTGTATTGTAGTAGGAATATTACGGCAATTAACGGCCGAGCTTGTTTACGTGCTTGTCCGGTGGCCTTGCAAGTGCGCAAGAATAGAGAAGTGAAGCTGAATTATGATATCAAGAGGATATCTTTTAATATCCCCAAAGCTCGGACTAGCCAGGGCAGTAACAGTTTGGCCACATGGTTTGGCAGCCATGCATTGGTGGTCTATGGGTGTGTTAGTCAATTGCACTGTCTTGCAAAACCAAGATTATCTTGCAAATGAAAATCTTTCTTTTGAATTAAAGTAACTGTTTTTTTTAGTTAATTGTTCTTGCAGCAGTTTACCAGTTTAGCCAGTGACTTTTAGTGGCAAATAATAACAATTACTTTGGGGAAGGTAATTTAATTCTTCCTTGACATGCTTTGGGGCAACACTCTGCCCATCCCTTGTATGAGATCTAGGTTCAAGTTCCCACCAAATCACGAAACCAGCTCAGGGATCTTGGCCAAGTCATTTTTGCTGCAGAGCTGTTGTGGTGATAATTGGGAGGGAGGAGACTCATATTACACCATTTTTCATTTTTTTTAAAAAAAGATAGAAATAAATGTAAATTACAAAAATAAAACAAATTAGTATTGTGAGCTACTTTGAGGAGATATTATTTACTACCCAGTCAAATAATGAACAGTCTTCAGCCTTAACTCTTCCCTTGCTTGTCAAATGGGTAGCTTACCCTTTTAAAAAGTGAAGTGCCATGTGCACATTTGTTCATTAAATTTATTCAAATTTTAATTTATTGTAAGAAATAAAAAAAAATTAAAAATGGTTACAGTTCTGCCCCATGAAGTATTCACAGGGTGGTATTGCTGATTTCATGGGCACTAGCCAATATGTCTCCTCCACAACTAGTTTTCTTTGTTTCCTTGGTACTCCACTGTGGAGAGAGAAAAGGAAAAATACATCCATTTACAGAGCAGCAAATAAGTTATCAAGATAGTAGTTTGGCTGTATGTTATGAAAGCTAATTAGGAGTCGCTCCTTAAGAAACAGTCACCATTGTTCCTTGATAACATTCAAAAACCCAATAATTCCAGTATAAAACATTGTTGCTGCATGTGCTATGGACATGTGGCAAACTGTAGGAATTAGAGGCAGTCAGGTGAAAGGAAGAACAAGCAAGGTGGGAATGTTTGCCACCTAAATTTCATTGTCCTATATTATTAAGTGCACAAAACCTAATATGACTCCAGCATCCTTTTCCAATAAAAGTATAATCCTTGGAAATGGCAACACAGGAGTTTATTCTCCAGACGGTCTTTGTCCCCTGTTAGACTAAATATCCCATTTCAAAAATGGAGATCTTCACACAAAGCACACACTTTTCCCCAAGCCACATCTTTAATAACAAGCCTGAGTCAAACAGTGATTTCCTCTTCCAAGAAATTCTCTCTATTTAATTAAATTCCAGCAAGGGAGAACCCACCAGTGTCTGTCTAGACAACTACTGTGATTCTTTCTAAACTGCTTTCACATAATATAATGGGGGAAGTAAGTATCTGATTTGCTTGCTTATTATGTGTTTTAAAATAAGCTTTTCCCCAAAGGGAGTTTAGAAGTACAGCTTTGTTTCCTAATCCAGACTGTTCAAATTACCTGGAGTCTTCCTTTATATGTATCATCACAGTTTTTACTAAGATTTTATGATGCCAGTTTTTAGTTTCCATCTGAAGTTTTCTTCTATTTTTAGTAGCAAGGACCATTCCTGTTAGTAGCTGAGTTTCTGGGCCCACAGACTATGGCAGAGAGAAGTATGATGCTATTTTATATAAAAGCTGCTACACCATTATGGAAAAGCAAATCAAGTGGGATGTCATCAGTGTAGCATATACCTCAGGTATTAATTCACTAAGAGGGCAGTGCTAGATATGTTATTGTAATGCGTAGTTGGTGTTCAGTGAAGAAGCCTCATCACAGCTCATGTGATGTGATGATGAGGGAATTTAAACCTTTTTTAAAATTATTTTTAATTAACCCCTTTTTACTGAATGTCCAGGCATGACCTGTGGCTAATCCTAACTGTGGTTAATGGAACCAGTCATCTTAAAAACAGAACAAAGCATGTTTTGCACATGACTTTGTCACCTGGATTTTTCACAGAGAAAGGACTCTGGGGCAAGGTTTGTGCCCAGTGCAATAGCCAAAAAGCCACTCTGAGAGAGAGAGATCAAAGTTCTCTTATTGAAAGTTCTCCAGAATGGAACACAAGGCATTCAACAAATCAAGTGTTCACCCAACACAGGCCAAATTACATCTCATATAGTTGACAAGGATTACATGGTCCTCCCTGGGGAGGAGATAACTCCATATGTATAGGAAACTATGTCATGAATACATTATTATGTCAACATTCAAGCATTGCGCATGTGCATATAGGTGGTCCCAAATCAATATTACAACAAAGCTTAATTAAGCTATAGGTAACTGTAGTCCAGATCTTGTGATTGCTCCCCCTCCCATTATCCCAGTCTAGGGACTCCAGACATTGCAGGCCACAGAGCTAACTGCATTCCAGCATCTGCTTGCACTTGATTCCCCATTTTAGCATTTTTGCTTAGTTTTGTTATTTTAAGCTTTTTGCTGTCTTGAAAGCTTTGCCTTGTTGCTCTTCTTCTAAGCCTTTCATCACTGGCTAAATCTGGGGTTTCACAACTTGTATAAGGAAACCATAGTTAAAACTAATAACAGTTTGTCTGTCTTTGGAAATAATGCTAGATTGCATACAGTTTTGTTGAAAGGTTCCAGATACCTTCTCTGTGTTTTATCAGAAGATAGTGGGGGGAAAGCTAATGAAACTGAGGCTCATTTGTGCAACACAATGCATGACCATAGCTTAGTGTTATATTTGAATACATAAGAGATCTATGAATGGATTTCCCAAAGACTTGTGTTGTTGTTTTTTTTTAATTTCAAGGCAGGTGCTTTGGGAGGGAAATCTGAATGAGATGAGAACAAAAGTGCTGGAGAAAACTATGTTAATCTTTTCCTCTCTGATGTTTCTTCAAACTAACTGGCCCCACCCCAGCTGCTAGGAGAAATAGTGTTTCATTCAACTTTAGAAGGAGGAACATTTTGTTTAACAGTGACAAATTTTATCCCTTTCTCACATTCAATATTTCTACCCTCCTCCCTCCTATTGCACCAGCTCATACATTATTAATTCATATGGAAAAACTGCACAGGACAAGTGCATGGCCCAGTAGAGACATTAAAATGCTGGGAGAGCACTTGGGGGAGACAGAGAGCACTTTCCTGTATTTTCTAATGGCACAAGAGTAACTTGTTAGCAACAAATAACTCACACTACTCTCTTTCTGGACTGCAGTGGTCACCTGTTGGGTGATCAAAGCAATGAGTAACTAATTCCTTTAAAAATTAACTTGTCAGACTTTGAATTCCATTCTGCACTTTATATGATACTATTAAATGAATAGGTCAGTCACTATCACGTGTAGCTTGAATCCAAGTTTCCTAGATTTCATTGGAGTTTGCTTAGTTTCATATGATGTATTTAGCTCCATCTGTCATCATGTTTCAAACATCTGTCATGACAGCACTTCCCCTGTGCTATTTCATTTATTTGCTTAATGGATTTATATACTGCTGCCCAGTAGATATATCTGGGGCTCCACTGTATCTTTGTGCACAGAACATCAAATTATGAAAACCATTAACTCTACAGGAATTCTTCTCAAAGCATTCTGTGAATGATCATTGCATTTTTGGGAGAACTGAGGTTGCCACCGAGTGTGTGGGTGCATGTCTATTTGTGGTTTTTACCTGAAATTGGCAGAGGTTATCTAAAGTCTAGCCACAATAAGAGGCCAAAATACCCTAAAGGCACAAAATCCTGGAAGCAAAGCGCTCTTGGAAGCAAAGTGAGTTAGCTGTAGTTAGTACTTAAATGGCAGACTGCCAATGAATACCAGGTACTGTGGGCTATATTTCAGAGGAAGGAATTGGCAAGACCACCTCTGAGTATTCTTTGCCTAAAAAAACCCTGTGAAATTCATGGGGTTGCCATTAGTTGACAGGAGACCTGAAGGCATACACACATCTAAAATGTACTCCTGTTTTGTTTAACAGAGGGAAATGAAACAACAAAAGGAGTTTAATTCCCAGAGTTTACCACAAGATGTCACTGAACATTGTGTTTTGATGCAGTTAGTTGAGCGTGACTGGGAATGATTTATGAAAGGTAGAAACAGTGCACATGTAAAGGAAATACGAAAGAGTAAATAAAATTGATTTTGGTAAGGACAAAATGCGCCTTTTCTGTTCTGCTTTGTGACAAAAATGTATTGAGTGGACTGCTCTTGCAGTTAAACCTGTCCTTCAAGACTTCCTACAATTGTACTATATCGAGTTCCTGTGTAATAAGCGAAATGGAAAATCCTAGCTTCTGAGAAAATAGAAATCATGTTCAGTGCTTTTCCTTAAAGAAGGGGTGGGAATTGTGTGGCTTGCACGAACGTGTAGACCACCAACATGCTCAGTCTGGCTCCTGGGGAGCTCTCTGGAACACCCAAGCACGCTGAATCCCCCCCTCTAAATGACAGTTGTGCCCCCGGAAACCTTCAGAGGGTGCAATTGGCTACCTGAAGGCTATTTTACATATTTTAGGCATACAAACAGGTGGGTGTGGTCCACTAAGATTTGTGTACATGCGAAAATGTAGTGGTGAGGCCCTGGGACCTTCAGTGGTTGCCTACCTTTCACACCACACAATTATAGCACTGTCATCCCACTTTCATTGCCATGGTTCCATTCTGTAGAATCCTGGGATTTGCCTTTAGGGAGGGGCATTGAGAATTTCCATCCAGACAGCTCCTGTAGTACCAAACTACAAACCCCAGGATTCCACAGGATGCAGCCATGGCAGTTAAAGTGGAATCATGGTGCCATAATTGCATAGGGTGAAAAAGTCTTCATTAAAGCGTCCATGATAGTAAGTTTTAAATGTAAGTTTATTTCTTTCATTATTTAAAAAATCAAGGCTTGCAACACAGGTGTGTGGACTCATGCATGCATGCATGCATTTGCACCGTAACTTTAAGAATGTCAAAAGCAATTATAATTAGTGATGTACGAATCAAACATAAACTCCCTTCTATGTTCCAGGTGTTCTTGTCTGCTCCTTAGTCTACAGAGTGATCTTCCTGGGTTTATTTCACATTGTGGAGTTTCAGTAAAAAATAATGCAGGAAATAATATGCATTCTACTGTAAGGCAGGCTAGGATGAAGCCCATTCTACACTTTTGAATATGCAAAAAATGTGCTATATTTTCCACAGACATATACACAAATAAATGCACATTTCAAAGGCAGGAGATTCTTCCTGAATAACCACAGATTCTCCTAAGATAAGGTAGTCCAGTATTGTGAGGATACTGCTCCTTCAGAACAGGAAAAATCTGGCATCCCTAATTATATCTGGCATCCCTAATTATAATGTATGAAATGATTGGTTGGGAACAGGGAAAAGAGAAATATTAATTGTGAATTTTATACATGTAATCATCTAAATGGGATAGGAGCAGTATAAAACCCAGCACTATAAAAATAGAGTTCAAACCACAGAAGTAGTTTGTACTCAGTTAACTCAGCAGGTGCAGGAGAAGAAAAAAGGGACAAAATCTTGCCATCCCTGTAGACTCAGGCAAAAGCAAACTGCTGCAATTTCTCCTAGCCTTTGTGTTCTTCCTTATTAATAACTTTTTTCCAACTTGCCCATATTCTGATGTTGCTTGACCACATGCGTCCCAGTTTTTATTGGGGAAATGTTGGAGGGTATATTAGTTGCATCATTGGTATGAATTCTCATTTTGCACAAAGGACAAGATATTTCCTGTATTAATTCTAATTTGGAGATCAGAATAGCTTTTTACCAGAGGCCTAGCAACCTTTCTCTCCTGTAATGTTTTCCCATGTTATCTATAATCTTGGAATGTTCTCCTAATAATATCAGTTCATGGCCTGTACTAAAACTGTTCAAAACTTAGAATGTTTTAAAAATGTTTTTAAAAGAGCAAACTCCAGGACGCTGATTGCTTGAAAGTAAAAACTTCACCACAGCATCATTTTGCCAAAAGCTGTGCAGGCGCAGTACATTCCTGCAGGGAATATTGGAAATAAAATTTTAGTAGACCGAGCTATTTCTTTTGGGAAAGTTCCAAACAAAAGTCTTTTTACTCCTTACTTTCTTTTCTTCGTCAATGTAAGGTATTGGAGCTAGTCTGAAACTCATAGGATAGTCCAGAGCCATACCCACATAATCTGTGGGGAAGGGAGGGGTGAAAATGGAGGAAAACATTGTCACATATGATCAGCTTTGCAAGGGTGGTCTCACTACTGCCTAAATCCTTATTTAGACAGGTTCAGGTTTATGGTGAAGGTGGTTCTGTCTCTCAGAACTGTTTGAAAGTTTGCAACCCAAATCCAACGCACAGCTGATAAAAACATAAAAATTAACAATGTATGGTCCAAAAAGAGATGAGAACAAAATGTGGATAAATGAAACTTGTGGATACTGGTCATGCAGGAGATCTACTGTATAAGGTAATGCCACATCCCCTTCAGGGGCCAGAAGAGAATGATCATAGAAACCGATTTCAGTTGCAGAAGTCCCAGGGCTACCAGTCTAGACATTGTGTATCTGTTCCATTTGCTCCTTGAATAGTATGTTAATGTTAATAACCAGAGACAGCAGTAGGAAAACATGGGGAAGTTACTAACAGAAAACAACTTGGTGGACAACTCATAAAATTCTATTATTAAGGTAGGGGGATAGCAATAACGTAAGATAGACTGCAATAGTAGAAACAAGCTATGTTGTACTCATTTTGCTGGAGCAGTATGGGGGAAGAAGCCAAAGCAAAACATGTTCTATGGAGTTGTGGTGCTGTAGTGTTGTGCACCATGGTGTTATAGTTGCATAGGCTAGGCAGAGCGCCAGTCTTTGCAGACTGCATTGGGTAAAAATCATGTCTGCTTGTTATTTTAAGGTATACCATGAGTAAGCATCTTCTACTTAGTCCCTGCTTCACTGCCTAGTGTTCTTCTAATACTTAGCAGTCTTGCCTCATTGTGATTCAAAGTAATTTTCCTTTTTGCTCCTTTGAAGCCTATTTTTAGGCCTGCTTGATGTGCAGTCAGCTTCGTTCCTCAGAGCCCCTGTACGTTCATAGCGCACATCTATCTTAATTTTTTAGCAATTTCCTCCAGCAAAAGCAAATTATAATTAATAGTCTCGTCAGTTTTGTTGCCAAGAAATTCTGGCCGTGACCCTATGTTTCTATGAGATTTTTCCCTCTGTGTAAACACACTCTACTTTACCTTGTTCACACATTGTTTTGTTTCTTTAACATTTCATGATAACTCTCATCAAGGGGATGAACTTTTTCAAGAAAAAAAAGGCTTTGACATTTTTAAAGTGGCTTCCTTCAGTTTTGGAATGCACTGGTTTGGATCAAGACAGTCATACTCAGAATGTCACCAGTCAAAGCTTTAATCACCCCATTGCTCTGCCTCATTCCCTGAATTTTATGGGAAACTTCAGAGAACAGTGTCCTCCACTTGTAATCCTCCCTTCTTCCATATTTCCCTTCTTACCATAGAAATTTTGTTAAAGAGAAAAAGATGGAGTAGCTGCACAGTGCTTTCTTAATTGCTCACCAGAGGAGACCTCTCTCTAGAAACATCCTTAGAGATAAATCAATGGGACTTCAGTTAGCCATGTCTAAGTTATCTCATTGACTTTCCTGGGTCTACTCTATGACAATGTCTGCATCCAGTCCTCTGTATTTAAATAATACTTGTCTATTGTCACAGTTGTCCTCTTGGATAAAGAGTAGACAATTCGTGACCCTCCAGATGCTATTGGACTGCAGCTCCCATCATCCCAAAACACTATAGCCTGTGGTAGGCTACTGTGAGAGCTGCAGCCCAGCAACCTTAGGGCCACACATTAATCTCACTCCTGGCTTAATTCATATCAGTAATTTCTATAACAAGCCAGTAACACAGGCCAATATTATATTACCACATCTGTTTTCTTTAAATTTGAAGCCTTGGGATACTTCTGGATCTGCAGCTATGGCTAAAAGTACAAGGTGATGCTGTGGTCAAAAACAGCTTTCACTAATTCCATTGCATTTTAGTATTCTGTGCGTCTGGTTCTGTGCAGAAAACCTGTGTTGAAGCTTTAGGTGAAATAATATGGAGAAAGCTGCCAGGAGAACAATGCATGATTTTGAATGTCTGCATTGGCATTGTCTGTTATCCCTCAGGTGCCTTTCTAGATGCTGGGCTGAGCTTATAAAGTACTCAGTGTGGTTTATTTTTGTCACAGTTGTGGCTGACGCTAGGAGGGGGGCTGTTTGTCTGGAGGTGCCAGGTGGTTCAAAAGGCCATAAGACACCCCAGCGATAGAGCAGGATGGGCAGAGGTAAATGAAAGAAGTGAGGATAATAGGGAAAAGAAGGAAGAAGAGAAGGATGTAGGGCAGGAGATGGAGGAGAGGGAAAACAGAGAAAAAACATGGGATGTTTCTAGAGTGAGAAAAGTCTCTACCAGAAGGCAATATAATGCTACCCCATCTTTTTCTTTTAACAGAATTTCTGTAGAAGTAGAAGATAGAAGAAGCAGTAGAAAGACAAGGAAATATTAGGAGAGGAAGATGAGATAAAGTGAAGCCCCTGTAAAATTTGGTGAATTGGGTAGGGCAGGGGCATGATAAAAGTCTTGCCTGAAACCACTCCTAGGTATGGCTCTTGGAAAGGAAGAAAGGCAAAGGAAAAGAGAGAAACAGAGAGGAAAAAAAAATCAAGGGAAATCAGTTGGTCAGGAAAAGTTCAGGTGATACATAGTTGGAGGAAAGCCCTGTGTGTGTGCATGCACACCTTCATGTCATCTGTTGACTTATAGTGACCCCATGAATTTCATAGGGTTTTCTTAGGCAAGGATACCCACAGGTGGTTTCACCAGTTCTTTCCTCTGAAATATAGCTGACAGCACCTGGTATTTATTGGTGGTCTCCCATCCAAGTACTAATCAGGGCTGCTCCTGTATTGCTTCCAAGATCAGATGGAATCTGGTGCCTTCAGGGTATTTAGGTCTTTCTAGAGGAAAGTCTTACCAGCTCATTATGGTACCCAAGGATTCATATTTATATCTTGGCAACAGGAGCAAATGGGGCTCTCTGAACCACGTGGAAAAAGTACAAGGTGACCCAAAACAGAGAGAAACCTCTTTAGGATTCTTCTCCTCTCTAACGTATTACCAGACTGTGCAAGGGGGCAGCTTCCACTGGTTACAACAGCACCTCTGGATTCTAGAAAACCACTCTTGCCCCTCCATCCCTAAAAAAACAGGTATTTGGAAGTGTTGCCAAGAAATGACTTATATTTATATGTAAATTTGAAAAGCATCTCATAGCCTAAAACAAGCTTGACCTCACTACTTGTCCCCAAATAATCGTGTCCCAGAGACTTCTAGGATATATATTTCTTGGCCATAAAAGTGAGGATGCACAGGGCACCAAAAGTGGGGGGTGGAGAGGCCTGAAGGCTGTATGTGCCTATGGGCCACTTTGCCAGTATTGTAGCAATCCTTTCCCCTAGTTCTACTTACTTCACAGCTATTATGATACCTCCTTAGCCACAGCTTCATAGTCACTGCTATCATAGATCTTTCCTTTGCCATCCAATGCAACAGATCTTATCAGGATAGGGTAGCAACCTGAGGAAGGACTTTCTTGGTTTCTCCATTCTGAAGAAAATGAGCAAGAAACCTACCAAGGTGTGATGCTTCACAGCTCAAACAAAGAAACTTTGGGATGGCACATGGGCACATCATATGCTCTTAGCCCCAGAAAAACCCATGACAGCTTCACCTTAGGGTTGCCATAAGCCAGAAATGACTTGAAGGTGAAAAACAGTAACAAAAAGGTCCATTCTACTAGATAACCTTTCTATTAAATCATACTGCTATTGTCCACACTCTACATCACAATACTAGATGTCTGTCCCACTAAATAAATGGTGTGTAGCAGTTAGGGCCATTTCTGCACTAGAGTGGGGGAGCGTTTCACCACGTGTCATGAGCAGTGTTTTTTACACCAACTTACCCTGATTCCTATCTGCATGCCCTCTGGTTTCTATTGAAGTAAAGCAGAGATAATTGCTTGTAGCTTCCGCATCATTCGTCAATTCTTGTGGAACTCCTATTCCCCTCCCTTGCTCCACTCCTCCACTGCTGATTGGTCAATTAAAAAAAAAGTCCTAGAAACAGTTGCTACGTTTTAGCACAAGTGTGTGAATCGATATAGTGCTTCTGCATGTAGGAAAAAATGTAGCAGAAACAGTCTGGATGGTTGGAGTTTTTCCATTTTTACAATACATTGGTTTAACGTCAATTAATCAATCAATCAACTTTATTACGGTCACAGACCAGTATACGAGAACAAACAAGATATAAGGTACATATAAATAGTCAATTGGTTAGAAAGAGATATACAACCATACAACATCATCCTCATAAAACTTATAAAATCAATCAGTAAAAAACAATTTGGTACATTTAGATAGTCAATTGGTTAAAAAAGACTATAAGACCATACAACATTTTCCTAGGTTTAACGTCGCTGTTAACCAGGCTAAGACCTCAGCTTGTGTGGAACCACAGAGGACAGAATGACGCCAAACCGGTTTGATGTGCAGATGTAAAATCGACAATATGACACTACTGTGATCTATCAGCCTTGTGCAGAAAGGGCCTGTGCCTCCCTATGAGTAATTTTAGGCACTATGTTTATATTGTTCCAGATGCCATCTATGTGCGAGATGTTGCGTATACATAAATTTTTCTCATCCATCCCTTCCTGCTTTACCTGTTGAGCGTGTGTGTGTGTGTGTGTGAAAGCCAGGATGGGCTGGTAAGAGTTCTGACTCAACTAAAGTGCAATTACTGCCTCAAGTCTGGATGGACATATATGTTTTCGTGCGCTCTAATGCTCTCCCCACATTCCTTTTTCTGGTTGTGGAAAAGGAAGGCAGGTGTGCCCAGGCAAAATGCAAAGGAATGAGAGGGAGATGAGAGTACCTTCCCTCCCATTCCTTTGCCTTTGGGCTGGGTGCAAAGAAGGCATGTACTCCCAGATAAAAGGCAAAGAGAATGGGGGGAGTACTGTGTGTGGAGAAAGAAGGTGTTTGCTTGCTTTTCTCCCAGTGTGGAGAACATGTGCTGGGGCAAAAGGCAAGGGAATGGAAGTGGAGGCATGTGTGCCTTCACCCCCATTCCCTTGCCTTTGTCTGGCTATGGAGAAGAAAGGCACAGAAAACATGCTCTGATGTAAAGGCAAGGGCATGGGAGGGGAAGTGTGCATGCCTCTTCCCCATTACCTTGCCTTTTGCCTGGGTGCAGAGAACATGCATTGGGGCAAAAGAGAAGGGAATGGGGCCTTTGCCTGGGCTCAGAGAAGGAAATCACACACACCTGGGCAAAAAGCAAGGAAATGGGAGGGAAGGAAATGAGAGGGGGAACACGGTGGGAAGTTATTTTGCAGATTTTCCACTTTTTTGTGGGTTTTGTGCCCCAAACTCTCATGAAAGTGAAGGGGCCACTGTATCTGTATTCAGTGATATAGCGTTGTACCTTTTCCCTTCTGTGGTCTGGATTTCTGTTCCTAGGTACATGGTTTGTTAATCCTGGAAAACCCTCATACTGACTAGTGTTGGTGCTTACATGGGTTTGCAGCATTTTGATCAACTTGGCCGTAATGTCAGCTCTCTTGGTTTTTCCCTTTTTGTTTGCTTGGTATGCTTTCATTTTGTTCATTTGTTTTTCCAGGATGTTCCTGATACATTAGTGGATGTAGTTTTTCCATTTATAGAAATCTTGTTAGTTGTTGAGTCTAGGATCCAGTTACCATTTAGCTATTGCCATACAATAAGTACTTCTTTTCCCCCCGCCTTCCTCTTCTTTCCAGTAAAACTCAAAGATATTATGTGTGTGGGGCGGGCATTTGGCAAAATATGCCAGATTGAGTTTATGGATAGATTTACTGTTTAAGTCATACCGGGGATGTTAACATCTGTCAGGACAAAAAGCCAATTTTGTTAAGCAACATCTGAAATAAATTATTGCTGTGCTTAACTTTCTGTTCATTGTTTTCTATGACAAGCTGAAAGAATCACTGGTTTCCCCAACCACCACTACCACCAGTGAGGTAGTTTAGTTGAGAAAGCAACAGCACAAATAGAACAAGGTAGTCATAATATGATACATTTATTGCCTATTGTCCACTTAAAACCACAGGTGGGTAATAGAATATCCCTGTCCTGGGAATACTTGCAACAATCCTGAGAGAGAGGGGAAAAAAAAACAGTGATCCCGGCTGCCCTTTAAGCTTGGGGCTCTCAGCTCCCCCATGCACATGTCAAATCACAGGCAATTATTCCTCGGGGACAAACTTTTAGCCAATGTGTTTCTGCTCACTGAAGAACAGAGGTATAAACAGCTAGATGGATGCCAAAAGCACAAATCCCATTGCTTAAAAAAAGATAAGTAATTTGTGTTCAGAATATGGCTATAGAGATTACTGGGTATTTTAAGAGGGACTACAACAAATGTAGTTTTCTGTGACTTGAGAGGATCTTTAAGTTGGAAGTTACATTATGAGTAATGGTGTTATGCATTAACACATTACCTTTTGGGATATAAAGACATCTCTTTTAGGAAATAACATAACAACGGGTGAAACTGTTACTTTATTAGTGTGAATAAGACATTTAGAGCGCCTCGCAATTGATTAAAAAAATATCCCAGAAAGTATTGAGACTTTCCATTATTACCTGCATATACATGGATTTGTATCCAGCCTCCTTGTTGAACTATCTGGACAACTGTCTGTCCTGATCTCTGTTGCTCCTATGCAAAGCTGACCCCCCAAATATGTAACCTAAAACCATCACATCATTAACTCTTTGTTTACCTGGACTATACCCCTCAGCTGTGTTGCCCAGATAATGAGAAAGCCCTCTGTCACAATTATTAACAAGCCACTGTTTAAGTAATGAGTAACTGTTGCTCTTTGTAATCAAGTCAGCTTCAGTTTATGGCAATCCTATGAATGAGAGATCTCCAAGATCATCAACAGCCCTGATGAGGTCCTGCAAACTTAATTAAGTAATAGCAACATGCTGTTTAATTAAAAAAAGAAACTACACTGAGAAGCAGCAAATTACTTTTAATTCCAAACTGCTACTTACGGTTTGCCAGGAGCTATTTGTGGGATATCATATAAAAATACCAGTACCTCTGTCTGAATCTTTCTCTTAGTCAATTACAAGATAGGAAACATTATTCTAAACTTTATGTATATTTAGAAGCATTGAGTAACCTTTTCAAGTACATCTGGAATCTACCTTTTCTGCCCAATAATACCTCTCCTGTTAGGCTGAGGATCCTGCCGGTTATGTCACAGTGGGGCTCTGGTCTCCATGGGGAAAGAGAGTCACAGGAGGCAACAACCTCCTCTGGGTTCATTTGAAAGCAGGAGTTGATAGGTTGTGGCAGGGTTTACAGAAGTCTGCCAAGCTGACCTATAATCTTGGGGTGGAAGGTGGAATTGGCCAATTATGCTTACTCTTAGGTAAGAAGGAGCCAGAGTCCAAAGGCTAGGTTAACAAATGTTTAATTAGTGAAAAGGGAGAGTGGAAGATTAGGAGGGGATAGAAAATGAGGATCACTTCTTTTAGATTGATGCCAACTGGTACTGGGATATGAAGGAATTATGGAGATCTCATTGTATAAGGGAGGAAAGAAACAGAAAAAGGAAGAACAACTGGAGTAATGTCTGAGTTTGATCTTGAAGCTACCACACTGTATACAGAGGGACTTAATAAAGAGAAGAAAAGAATGTTTCTCCTTTAAGTTTTGTTTAACATCTCTCAGATGAAGGTTGTCAGGAATTCATCAAAGGTACTGCCATAGTTTGATGCACAGATCTATTAGAGTACAGGCTCAGCTACTGGGAAAATGAACGGAAGGTTCAAAGTTTTGTTGAAGGACAAATGTTTGTTCTTCCCGCAGAGAATAACAGGGATGTCCAGTAACTGTCATCTTCCACTTATAACTTTTACTCTGAGCATGGGATTTCAGAAGATTCTACAGGTGAATGAGGAACAGGAAAGATACCATTTTCTCCTGTGCAAGCAACAACTGAGAGCTTATTTGCTTCTGCTTATTCCAACAATGAGGATATTGTCTTGGTGGGTGAATTCATCATCAGTTAGGGACAAGACTACCCATGAGGGGTGTAGGACTGATTATAATGTAAATCTGTCCCATTCACAAGCAAATTGTGAGAAAGGGGATGCAGTTTAAAGTGCAAAGGTGTACATAGGTGGAGATGTTGACCCCTTTCCTCCAAGCAATGTTTCTTCACCAAGAGCTGGAAAAAGCAGGGTTGGGAGAAGATAGAACAGAAAAGAGATTGTGATGAGTTCTGTGCACACTGCTGCCTGCATGTACCTTTGGCACTTTAAACAGCAAACTCTGCTTTACATGTTTAATGACATAAATCTATATTAGCTACCTTAGCTCTATTTAATTAAATTATCACTGGCTGTGCTTGGGCTGATAGGGCTTTTAACCATGCTACTGCAGTGTCCGCCATAGAGAAACTCAGCTATGCTGCTACTCTATCATCTAATTCAGTGGTAGGGAAATTTTGTGCTTTGAGGTATTTTGAGGTATATTATGGGAGATGGCTCAGTAAACTCTGTCCCATGTCCAGACACTATGGCCTTGTCCAGGTGTACTCTCTTCTATTTTTGATGATCATATCTAGCTAGAATATCAGAATATAATTGGATTCATCTTTGTAATGACTCTACACTTGAATGAGAAATGAGCTGTTCACTTCTGCCTAGTGCCTAAGAAATTTTGGATATACGTTGGAGAAGAAAAGAACTGACCTATTTATTCATCAGACAGGCCAGCAGTATGCTAAATGTACCAAACCCTCTAGGAGGCACTGTTGAGCCCTGACAGAATGACCACTGTGCGGGAAAGAGACAACACTGTCTCCTAAAGACCCTCTCTTCCACGAATCCATTTGATCTTGGAAGCTAAGCAGGGTCAGGCCTGGTTAGCCCCTGAAAAAGGATAAATCACAAATCAGCTGCGAGTATTCCTTCTTGTCTAAGAAAACCCTCTGAAATTAATGGGGTCACTATAATTTGACAGGCCATTTGAAGGCACGTACACACAAATCAGCACTTAAGTGCACCTAGACTAGACAGCTTGTAGGTAAATAAAATTGTGGGCTGAGAGAGGGTTCTACATTCCATACCCCATGCCCCCTTTGATTTAAAAACAGAACCCTTCACACCTTTCCCTTTCCTTCTTTCCACATCGTTGGGGCACGCCTATTTTTATAGTACATACCTTAGATAGGCAGAATAATCAAGTGTGAAGAGAATTAGATGGATTTTAAAAGTTTAGTGAATAAACCTGAAGTAAGATGCTGGTTTACCACTTCTGTGAGAACTGATCTTTGTCTCCACTCATGAACAAGAGGTTACCCCCATCTTACATTCATTGTGAGATGATGGGAAACAGTTGCATGAATCAAGGAGAAATTGGATTTTGTGAACTGGCCTTATGGTGATGATGAAGGGAGAATTAATTATTGCACCTCTTGCCAAGAAGTGAGACATTTTAATCAACAGTTAGTACTAAACTGGAACACACATTGGTTGGAAATCAGCTTTATTTTAGTTTTATTTCCATGTGTGTGGAAACAAAACACTTGGCAGGCTATTACAATCAAGGAACTCTGTGATCATTTCCATTATACTTAGACCCAGAGCAATATTTTTGTGATAATTAGTAAAGGTTATAAACACATCCCACGTGGCAATAAACACCCAGCCTGGAACCACACATTTAATTAAATACCTCTATTTGCACTGAAGTTTCTGTTCAAATGAATTTATGTGGGGTAGAGTTATAGCAATGAACTATCCATGCACCATTCAACTCCCATTTTTTGATAATAACAAAAGAACAGCTCATGTTAAACACGAATTAAAGTGATGTATGATTTAGCAAAAACAATTACATGCTTATAGCTAACAAAGCAACCCTGTTGGTCTGAAACATTGGGATCTAGTTAAATGTAACCTTTAAACATGACATGGAAATATTACTTTTTGGATTAAAACTGCCAGAACACCCCATCCAGCATGAGATTCTGGAAACTGTAGTCAGAAAAAGTGATTTGCTTAAACTCTGCATTTAAAAGCAGCAAAGTCGGTTGGACAGTCTCTTAATGAATCTTTCATGGAATCATAGAAATGTAGAGTTGGAAGAGACCACAGGGGCCATCCAGTCCAACCCCCTGCCATGCAGGAACACCCTCAAAACACTCCTGACAGATGGCCATCCAGCCTCTGCTTAAAAACCTCCAAAGAAGGGGACTCCACCACACTCCGAGGCAGCATATTCCACTGCCGGACAGCCCTGACTGTCAGGAAGTTCTTCCTGAGGTTCAGGTGGAATCTCCTTTCCTGCAGCTTGAATCCATTGCTCCTTGTCCTGGTCTCTGGAGCAGCAGAAAACAAGCCCTTTCCCTCCTCTACATTGCATCCCTTCAAATATTTAAACATGGCTATCATGTCCCCTCTTAACCTTCTCTTCTGCAGACTAAACATACCCAGCTCTCTAAGTCTATCCTCATAGGGCATGTCTTCCAGACCTCTCACCATTTTGGTTGCCCTCCTCTGGACCTGCTCCAGCCTGACCATGTCCTTCTTGAATTGGGGTGCCCAGAACTGGACACAGTATTCAAGATGAGGTCTAACCAAAGCAGAGTAGAGTGGTACCAGTACCCCCCTCGATCTAGACACCATACTCCTATTGATGCAGCCGAGAATTGCATTGGCTTTCTTGGCTGCCGCATCGCACTGCTGACTCATGTTCAGCTTGTGGTCTATTAAGATTCCTAGATCCCTTTCACACGTACTGCTATCCAACCACGTGTCTCCCATCCTATATTTCTGTATTCCATTTTTTCTACCTAAGTGTAGGACCTTACACTTCTCTCTGTTGAATTTCATTTTGTTAGCCTTGGCCCAGCCCTCCAATCTGTCCAGGTCATTTTGAATTTTGATCCTGTCCTCTGGCGTATTAGCAACCCCTCCCAATTTGGTGTCATCTGCAAATTTGATGAGCATGCCCTGTATTCCTTCAGCCAAGTCATTGATGAAGATATTGAACAGCACTGGGCCCAGGACAGATCCCTGTGGCACCCCGCTAGTCACTTCTCTCCCGGATGAAAAGCAGCCATTGGTGAGCACCCTTTGGGAACGGTCGGTCAACCAGTTACAGATCCACCTGACAATAGCCCTGTCCAGCCCGCATTTTACTAGCTTCTTTGCAAGAATGTCATGGGGAACTTTGTCAAAGGCCTTACTGAAATCGAGAAATGCTACATCCACAGCATTCCCTTCATCTGTCAAGCTAGTAACTCTGTCATAAAAAGAGATAAGATTAGTCTGGCATGACTTATTTTTGAGAAATCCATGTTGACTTCTCGTGATTACCGCATTGCTTTCTAAGTAAGTAGAAACTGACTGCTTAATGATCTGCTCCAGGATCTTTCCGGGTACTGATGTCCGGCTGACTGGGCGATAATTATTTGGGTCCTCTTTTTTCCCCTTCTTTCAAACACACAAACCTTTTATCTCATTATTGGAAAAACTCTGATAAAAGAGATCTGCATATTTTCCCCATCACCTGATGAAATACCATTTTGTCCCGTGACATGTGCAGTATAACTGGATTCATTTCTACTGAGTCACTTAGAAATATTGATTTTTTAAAAAGCCTTATTATAAGCTGTCAGACTCATTTACAAGACATTATTGGGAAGATTATTTGTAGAGTTTCAGAATGGGCTTTGACAATCACAGATCCATCAGTGGAGAATATGCATTAACTACTAGTTTGCTAGTATCATGACATTGATCTGAGGTTGCTTGCATAATAAATTGTGTCTTGATTGTTGGACAGAGAGCCAGTGTGCTGTAGTGGCTTGAGTATTGCACTAGGACAATGTGAGACCAGGGACCAAATCCCTGCTCAGCAATGGAACCCCGCTAGGTATCCTTGAGCAAGTCACACTGTCTAAGCCTCAGAGGAAGGCCAAAGCAAATCCCCTCTGAATAAAAACTTGCCAAGAAAACCCTGTGATAGGTTCACCTTAAGGTTGTTATAAATCAGAAATGACTTGTGTGATAACGGGGCTAAACTCAGTACGACAACTTGACGGCACCCAACAACAATAATTCAGGCCAGTTAAAGAAATCTGTGTAGGTATTTTGACTTTTCAGGAATATGATTTTTAATATATGTAGATCAATTTGTTTTCTGTTTCAGAAAACAGCTGAGCTGGCAATCCTTTCCCATTGTTGTGCAGCAAGACTCCTTTTCAGCAGTGATACGCATTACCTTTTATTCCTGCTCTCATTTGCAGTTATGATGTGTAGAAACCTTCTGCATCGTAAACAGCAGCACTGATTTGCTGGAGGAAATTGCTGATTAAAAGACAATTTCCAAGGGCCAAGGGTACATTGCTCAGTCTGTCTAGACTCCTAGCTTACCACAATTAAAAGTTAATATCTTTACGATGGTAATAGAAAGCAATAATCCTATCCATTTTAGAATTTGAGACAAATCTGAACTGATGGCCCCACTTCCTGAAGTCATAGAGAGGTCACAGAGATCATTGCTTTGGAAGCTGACATTGGCTAATCTTTTTTGCTTCAGAAGGCAATCAGTGGCTATAGCAAAGGGTCTGGTGCTGAGTTTTTCTTAAATTTTGCCTTCTTTGTCCATAGCACAGCCTTTTGAAATTCATTCTGTAAAATTAAATGATTGCCCACTAAATCTAAGCAAGCAAGCAAACAAACCTCCCCCAACCCAACAACATCTCCTGAGTTAATACAAACGTTTCAGCTACTACTGAAATTATTTCTGTGATTGTTTCTTAAACGGATGCCAGTAATTCCAAATATCTGATATTATTTCCAAGTTTCTTGGCTGGTTCTGAAGCATCATTTCTCCAGAAAGAGACCATGGTTTCACCATTGTCTGATCTGAAAAACTGGAGGACAATGTGAAGATCTAGATCTCTTTTTTGTGCTTATGGAAGTTCCACAAATTGTCAAATAAACAATATTAAAATGTTCCACAAAACTAATACGTGCTGTGCAGTAAACCATGTGTGACTGTATGAGATAGAAAGCAAGTAAAAAGCAGGATACTTATTTCTTAACGTGGTTACATGTTTCAAGGTTTCTTTCAACTTTAATTCTCTCACAAACATTCAGTGTGTAAACCTTCCCTCATCTTCCCTCCTACTACATACATTAATCCTTTAAGGGTTTTTGTGTGCTTAGGTGCCTTCAAGTTGGCTATCAATTTATGGCAACCCCATGAATTTCATAGGACTTTTTAAGGCAAGGAATACTCAAGAGTTGCTTTGCCATTTCCTTCCTCTGAAATTTTCCTTAGAATACTTGATACATTTTCCTTAGAATACTTGATACGTTTCTCTCTTGATACCTTCAGTGTGGCTTAACTAATGGCTACTCTTTATTCCAGCAATAAGTTGTTTTGTGTAATGTGGCACAGTTATGGTTAGAAAGGGTGTCTGGGAAAGGTGGAAAGATTATTCATAATGAGGCTTAATGGTTACTTTGCAACTGAGGCTACAGTTGGCAATTTGCCAAATGCAAGTAAAGGTGGTAAAGAATAGAAATAGTAATCACACAAAGAAAAGCCCTTTTCCTGCAAGACAATCAATCTTCAAAGGGTTGCCAGGTCAGGAGCATCCCAGACCCTGAGATTTCAGGGCACAGATTCTGAGTCCTGGGGATGGTTCCTAGTGTTGTTTGTGAAGGAAAGGAAGGGTAGGTGACCCTCCTGGAGGATCTAAAGCAGCCACTCCAAAGCAGTCCATATCAGATTCAGAAACTCAGAATATAAACATGCACATACGCACGTGCACGTGCACACACACACACACACAGTTTTCAAGACATTGCTCTTGCCCTGAGATTCTTCCCACTTGCCCTGAGGAAGACTGGAAAATAGCATCCATCCCTTAAGACTCCAGGTCTGGCCGTGAGATTTGCTCATTCTAAATGGCATCTCTGTTGGAACTTTTTTTGTCTTTTAACCATTGCAAAACATAATCATTCTCTAAGCAATGTGCTTGAACTCCAGCTGTCTGTTATTCTCATTGCTGAAATCAGGCAGCAATGCATTTACTCCAAAATTACCCTTGGTCTTTTATTTCTGAAAATTGATCCATTGTATAGACATATCCCTTGGGCAAGGCCGTCCTCTTAAAGAAGTATTAGCTATTTTGTTAGGAACTATAGACTACATACTTGGCCTCTTATATGCATCAGAAGGGGGGAGATTTTAATTGCAGATGTCTTCCAGATGGTGTTAATTTAAACAAAACATGTGTATGGAAAAAGGGTCTTCTTTTTTTTTAGAGTGTGAACATTGACTTTTACACACTTCATACCCATCACATTTATTCTGTAAATGTTGTACAATACTAACACTATAAATATTTATGAACATTTATATATATATATATATATATATATATATATATATATATATCTCCTCATTTCTTTCAGCTCTTTAATTCACTGATGACCTTTCATATGCTTCTGAGGCATATGAATCTATACTTAAGGTTCTGCCTCTAGTTTTCTGGGACATGAAACAAGGCCTAATAAACCCTTTGGCTGGTGAACAACTAAAGCATGAGAGGAAGAATTCTGAATTGTTCTTTTGTGATTTAATCAGAAGGAAACAAACAATCAAAAACCCCTTAGTGTAATCAGCATATTATTGAATGAAGGGCTCAATTAGTTTTTCAGACCATAACCATGTGACTGCCTCTTAAACTGTGGGTCGTACAGACATAGGAGGCGGAGCGGATTCCAAATGGAGGCTGGTGGTCAGACAGGTTCTGAACCTTTCACTGTTCCACTACTTCCTTCCATCATATAGCACACTGCCCCAAAGAAAAACCTCTTTTGCCTGACTTCCAAAACTGGAATAAAAGTTACTAGGAAAACACAGCTAGGGGTGGATTTCTTGGGCCAAAAAAGCAACAGGGAAGCAAAGTTCAGAATCCTTCTTGTAGCTACTGTACCTCTGTCTTAATTCATCCCTTGCTTTATAGCTTGGTGGTATAACATGAATTCTAAGACATGAGTGTACAAGTTCTCTGGTAGAATAGTTCTTTCATTCTGGCATTGTAGGGATTTGGGTTCTCTTTTAAAAGAGAGAGCACTGGAGTCTTGCTTTTGTTTTGCAATATTTTGATTTATGAATATGCATGCGACACCTTAAGTAAAGGCAAATAGCTTACTATCCCAGGAACATTAAGCCCTTCCTGCATCAGGCTGGGAGAATGATAGTCCTTCCAAAGCGTCAAGGTTATCCTCTAAAGCCATTTCTGCCCTTCACTGTTTTAGTACCATTATTCCACTTTCAACATCTTATAGAATCCTGGGGTTTGCAGTTTAAGGAGGTGCCAGAGAGCTAAGAGCTAAACTATAAACCTGAGAATTCCACAGGATGTTGAAAGTGGAATAACAGCACTATAACAGTGTATTGCGGAAATGGCCTGACTCTTGCTCTGTTTCTACTTTTGTTGCTTTTTAGAACCTATATATAACATCGTCCTTAACAGAGATGAAGGATGGAAGAAAGGTACACTTTTGCCAGCAAGAGTGTCATCTTCCATAGATGTCTCCAGCTATCTCGTTGTCAGTGTGGGCCATTCAGGTACAATTTCCATAACAGAGCACATATCCCACTTGGGCCATTTCTGCATTGTACCTCCTTCCATTGTCTTCCCATCCCAGTCCCTGCAGCGCCTTTGCTGGGACTAGAGTGTGACACAAACAAACCAAGCTGGTTCCCTGCAGAAAGGAGTGCAAGTTACATGCTCCTTCCTTCCGCAGTGCAACCAGCTTCTTTCCCCTGCTGTGCTGGGGAAGCAAGTGTGTAACTGCATTTCCACCCCTTCCGCATGGCTGATGGAGGCAGGAGCATCATACAATTATGGACACTTTAATGGATTTTTTCTGTTACGTGAATATCCTGCAATCATGGGTGAGGGCATGTTGGTAGTGGGACTGTGACGACGTTGTGCGAAAGCATGACTTGTGGATCTCTGCTAATGCGTCCTCATCGCACGACAGCAATGCCATGTGGAAATGGCCTTGGTCTCTCACTATTAAGGAACTTTAAGCACATCTTCTAATCCCACGTAACTTTTCTTTCCACTCCCACTCCATGTTACCTCTTGCTCACGGCAGAATAGACAATTTTTGGGCCAGCACTGAGTAACTTTGGTCTTTCCATTCACTTTAGAAAATACAGAGAAGGAACAGATAAAGTGTTGTTCAGGTAAGTTTCCAATGACTACTGCAGAGAATGCAGCCTATAGGCTCTCCATCCCATGACATATTCACACAGATAACAAAAATATTCAAGTGAACTATCTCATTTTCTGGACAAAAAATTCCTAAATTTACAAGAGAATGTTTATGAGATTTTTCTTACAATTCACCAAGATAGCCATAGATATTTGGAAAAGATTTCAAATATTAAATAGACATTTCCCTTATCCTTGTATGACAGATTAGGGTAGAGCAGCTTATGTTAGTTGAATATTGTCATCCATTGTTGATATTTCCCATTAAAGTTGGGGCTGAGGCTGGTTTGGATTTCCCACCAAAAATTAGGGCTAAACATAAATCACCTTCATGTTGCAGCAAACAGTAGTTACCTGAAATTGCCTTCTAAAACACCTTCTCAGCCTAAGTCCAAAGATCATGTTTAAGTTATTGTGTTCTTATCTCACCTTTCTACTAGAAAATAGCACTCATGGAGGATAACAGATATTATTTTAAGAAGTTAAAAATAAACTAGATAATAATACTGTTAACTCCTCACAAGAATTAATGCTACTAGAATAATCACAAATGATAAATTATCTTGCATACAGACATATGCCGTGTGCCCTCTGTTGACACGACCTCAACACACTTGACTATGAGGTCACACAAAGCCTCACGTCCAGTTATTGTCAACATGCCCATGCTGGGGCGGATGCACACACATTGTGTCCATTGACAATAATGGGATGGAGCACTCACATTTTTTTGTTTTATATGAGGGTTCCTGGAATGAAACCCCCACATATATTTGAGGGTGCATTGTCTGTAATGGTTTTTAATATAAAATGATATTTGAGCCAATGATGTTGTAAAACATGTAACAGTTTCACAGTTTTAATTAGTGAATGTATGTTTACTGATTTTTAATAATAATATTGGATTATGTTTATAAGGATATGGATACATTTGGAACTACTACCTAGTGAAAATAATATGTAATTAAGTCAGTTAGCAGTATTTAGAGAAATAGTAGAATTATTATCTAGCAGTATCAATGCTATTTATGATGTAATTTTTTTATTATGCAAATATGTTGTAATAGAATGTAATAATATGTAATAGAAGAAATATGGGATATGGTGTTAGGTATGTAAACAAACAAAAGGGTTTATATGTTTTCTCTTTTAATTAGCATCATCGATGGGGAGGAGAAGAGAAGATTTCTGTTTTTGAGAGGCTTGGAATAAGGAAGGAGGAGGTCGATTCCTTTCTGTTTGTTTTTCTTTCCTTCCCTTTTTTCCCCTCTTTCACCTTTTCTCTTTCTTTTGCTTTCTGTTACTTTTAAACTTTTAACGCATATGGTCTTATGTTTAATTTAAAACAGTTTAAAGCACTTTAAAACCTACCCATTGCACTACCTCAGTCAGTGAAAAGCTGAAGGTCTCTGTAAATAGAAAGTTTTTTGTTTGCTGGCAAAAAAAGAGAGCAAGGAGGAGACCAATCAGGCCTCTGTGGGCAGAGTGTTCCCTAGCCTTGAGACAGCCACCGAGAAGGCTGTCTTCCAGGTCCTCACAAGCCAATGGTGATGGGATGGAGAGAAAACCGTTCCCTGAAGATCTTATAACTCCGGTAGGCTTGTAGAAGGAGATACAGTCTTTCAAACATTGACTGATTCGCCTTCACTTTCCCAATTATATGACTTCAATTCAGTTTGAAATTTAGCAGTGTGTGTGTGTGGGGCGGGGGGTACAGGACCCCTACTGCTTTATTGCTGAGACTCTCCAGAGAGTTTTTTTAAAAATATTAAAAGGAAACAGGGGAAGAAGAGAAGGCTGAAATGGAAGAGACTGGAAACATCCTGGCAAAAGAGAGGGAGGGACGAAAGGATTGGACCCATCTATTTTGACTGTCACAGTTCACATGATGAGCAAATGTATTGCCTGAGTCATGATGTGATTGACAAAATGTCCTTTCGATCTTTAACAGATAAACAAGATGCACAGTAAGATACAGCGCCACCTCCTGGCACATTTGCTCTGCCTGGAGGAACCCTTATTTTCAGGATCATTTCAGTCTTGGGCACTCCATCCTCTGAGTCACGCTTGGAAAATTTCACCTTACAAAGCCTCTTTGCACTAAAGTGTTACTACTAATAAAACAGACACACTTTTTAAAGGACCTTGGTACATTATAATTTGCTTTCTTATTTTTTTAAAAGAGGATGGTAATGAGAATGGCATAAAACCTGAAAAATTCTGCTCTAAATGCCTCTAAATTGCTAAAATGTCCTTCAAGGATAACTTTTGAAAGTAACTAGAAACAGTTACTTTTTATGCCCCAAATTAAAAGTCAAGTCCTATTTGCTACACTGATTTTGAAATGCAGCTTTGTTGTACCTACGTCTCTCATCTAACTTGTTAGAGCAGAAATTGATAAAGTGTGGCTTTCCAGATGTTGTTGGACCACAGCTCGCAGCAGCCATAGCCAGTATAGACAACGGGAGTTGCAGTATCTGCTCACCCGTACATTACAGGCAGTTGTGTTTCTTGTAACTGATTTCTTCCCAGCTCTGCTGTGCATGTCTCTGTCAGTTCCTGGACACATTCTGGGAGCTATTATATCTAGAAAGAACAATTGCCTTGTCACTAAAAAGCTGTTTCAGATGTCACACATTGAGAACACCCAACTGCTCCACTTCAGTTTTGATTAAGATGTTTTAGCTTCCAACTATAGTGGCGTTAATTATGGATCTTGTTTTAAGAATCTGAGAGCTCATAATCCAGATGTTGAGGCACAGCTTCCTCTTCCCTCTGTGATTGAAGTGAGATGTCATCAAGAACGGTGGGATTGGATGGGGAAAAAGAAAGATATAAATACATTTCAGAGCATCAATTTTTAGAATGTGTTGCTCAGCCCAAATTTATGCTGAGGGAGAAACCTTTAAAATCTTGAAAATGGCAAAGGGGAAATTGCTGCAGTGATTTTCTGGTGTAACATGATACTTGCAATTTCAGCAAGCAAAGTGTTATGGCAGACTGTGAGCATTAAGCAAGGTAGAGTGAGCTGAATGCTGCCTAAACCCCCTTCATATAAGAATGGAGAGAGAGCTGGTTCTTTGGGGAGCTGGAATTAATGAGTTTATGATCCAGCTTGGGATTCAAGGCAGCTTACAGCCATTTAAAAAGTGGTACAACTGAAAAAAAGAGCCAGCATGGTGTAGCAGTTCGAGTGTTGAACTATGACCCTGGAGATCAGGGTTCAGTTTGCTGCTTGGCCATGGAAACCCACTGAGTGATCTTGGGCATGTAACACACTCTCAGCCTCACAATCCCCCCAATAAGATTAGGGTTGCCATTAAGTTGGAAACAACTTGAAGGCACACAACATCATCAACAACAACTAAAAAACTCCATTGATACAAAAGTGAAAATACAATTAAACCTATTTTAAAACACAAGTTAAAAACACAATTAGAACACAGTAAAATAGAAACACAATACTTCCACCTATTCCGTCTGCCACAGCATATTGAAAACCAAATTCCTCCCTAAATAGAAAGGTCCTTCCCAGACCAGAGGAAGGGAGTTCAACAAAAGAGGATACTAAGCCTCTTTTGCTGGCAAAGTTGTGAGCGAGTTGGAAGATTTAACATCACGGTGGTAATTGCCGGATAGTGTGGCTATTCTGGAATAAATATGATGAGTCACTGTGAACAGATTCTTTGCTATCTGATAAAATATGCATTTAAGCTGTTAGCAGCCCAGCTGACTCTACTAATCTACTGAAGGGCTTCCTTTGAAAAAGTGGTAACCACCTATATTTCAAGGGAAGGCAATGGCAAACCACATCTTAGTATTCATTGCCTAAGAAAACCTTGTAGAATTCCTGGGGTTTTCAGGAAACAACAGGTGACTTGGAGGCACATCCACAATCACTTGAGTTGAGTACAGGGCTCTGTGATGAACTGTGTAGGAGAGAAATATCACTTTTTTATGCCTTTCAAAAATTTAAAAAATTGCACTGAACCGTGCTTGACAACATGTGACACATGACTAAAAATGCATATATTTGAACCTGAGCAATACACTGAGGAATGCATATAAAAATGTGTGCAGTAGTACAAATGAGTGCAAAAATACATTTTAATACATTTTGAAATTCCATACAAAGAAAGGCATGAATTTCTGTGAAGAAGAAAAAAGGAAAGGTCTCACATCCTGATACATAACTGGAAGAAGATAAGAAGGCTGGTGGGTTCATGAGAAATTTC
Organism: Cyclura pinguis; assembly: GCA_030412105.1. Taxonomy (NCBI): domain Eukaryota; kingdom Metazoa; phylum Chordata; class Lepidosauria; order Squamata; family Iguanidae; genus Cyclura; species Cyclura pinguis. The sequence goes on from CM059602.1 coordinate 157,893,775, forward strand.
TTACTGTTGTTAATGTCTAGTTGTATGAGTTATTACTGAGGACATAAAATAATGCCTGCTTATACTTTTATTATCATACAGTATTTTTTTTTAAAATTAGACTGATAAGCTTTCATACATTAGTGTATAGCATTGCTGTTTAAAATTCTACCCAGCTATGCCCTTTTCCAGGATGCTCCACCTTTACCAGTTTTCCACATGCTGCCCATAATGGTAATTTCATGGTCACTGGGCATGCTCAGTCCCTATTGTGCTGTTTCTGAGGTCTCTACTTTCTGAGGCTCCCCTGTATTAAAGAATTGTTTTACTTCAGCAAAACTTGAATTCACCCAGGCCAGTTGAGATTGCCTCCATCTTGGGCAGTTTTGGCTACATAAGTATTGATGCTTGAATAATGATTTGACACTATTAATATTACTTAGTCAAAGACAGAGATTATCTGACCATAGAGTTCTAAAATCTGAAAGACACAGGGCAGTCACTATGTATTAAAGGCTACAAATGTACCACCAAGCATGAATGGAATACCAGTTATTGAGAACTGAATACCAGTTCTTCCTGTGAACTTCAAGATCCCCTGTTAGTCGGAAGAGACTTTACTGGTCTAAGCAGATTTATGGTGTGACTCTTAAGAACTTCATATATAAGTTTTGGAACCTGTGCTGGAACCTGTCCTGGAAAACTCAGGACATTAGAGGTTTTCCAAAATATTCTGGGACTCCACTGAGATCTTCTGGACACTATTGTGGGAACCAAGAGCACATTCTTTATGCTTTGTTATAAAGTGAACAAATGGGAGGCAAAGTTTTACAGCTCTTCTAAAATAGAGGACCAAGTAAAATTTCATTGCTGTGGGATAGCTTCCATGCATGCACCTCTCTATGCCCTTACTTTTCAAACAAGATGCACAATTGGGCTTTGGCAGGTTTCAAATGTGGCCAGGGAAGAGAGAGATTAATAGAAGACTAGGGTGTCACATTTTGAAAAGCTCTTAGTTATGTTTTTATTGGCTTATGATTTCACATTACATTTTACAGTGGCAATATCTACTCCATTTTATGATAGGTATAAATGCAGAGTTAACCACAATAAATCTAGATAAAGCTATAAAATTCACTGTGACTGTAATTTAAAGACTTGAAATGGGAGAAATGCTAACATTTGACACACAATCTTTTCCTAATGCACGTTTGTACTGGGAATTGAATATGAACATTCAGACAACCCATTGCTTATATGCAGTGGTAATTCAGTTTAATACCGACTGGTTTCCCTGATGTGGGCTAGCCTGAGTGCCAATAAGATTAGCTTTTGTTTTAAAAAATAGTGTACTTTCCCCCCTGAAACCAAGGAGGAATCTCATCCTAGTTATGTTTAGCTTTACGCCACAAGGGATATTCTCATAAGAATGGTTTCAATGAATACAAAACTGTAGGACAGGGGTTGAGAGCATGTTGGACTGTGGCTCCCATCACCACTAGCCATCATAGCCAAGAGTGAGGGATTTTGGGCACTGCAATCAAAAAACATTCTGAGGGCCATACTTCCCCCTTCCCCGTTGTGTGACTATATGTGCCTCCAGTTGCAGGGAAGGGACACCTGCAGGCAATTGTTTGTCCCCTTTGTGATGCCCTCAATCCCCTGAGGACACTAGATCCTGTCTGATCTTGGAAACTAAACAGGGTAATCCCTGGTTAATACTTGGATGAATGAATACCAGGTGCTGTAGGCTATATTTCAGAATACCACCTCTGAGTATTCATTGTCCAAGAAAACCTTAAGGAATCCATGGGGTTGCCATAAATTGACAGATGACTTAAAGGCAGGCACACACATGCGCACGCTCAAGACACTCACACACATCTAAAATCTATTCCCCTCCTGTTTAACAGAGGGAGATGAAACAGCAAAAGGAGTTTAATTCCTAGGATTTACTACAAGATGTCATTGAATTGAACTGAGCTGTCAGGTGACTTGAAGGCATGTACACACACACAAGCATGTGCCAGGTTTTTCTGACTCTTCATATGGTCCCATCAACTAGCAGCTGTCAGGAACAACCTCCACTTCATGAAGATAGATGTAAAGTTTGAATATTTACTTACTAAATAAAACCATTTATCCCTATTACTCTTTATAACATTAGAAAAAAATAATCCATTGGTATTACTTCTTGCACTGATACTTGTTGCACCATTCATTATTTTTCTGATTCTTTTTTTTTTAAGGAAAAACAGATCTTTGGGTTAATGAAAATCACATAAAACTTGTGCTGCCCTTTAAAAGTAATTTAAACTAGCAGGTAACTAAAAAATGTTACTCATTATATGCTAACATTACTTGTGAAAATGCCTTTGTGACACCTTTGCTACCTCCCCAAGTAACTAGTTACAAATATGAAGTTATGTTACCAGCAAAACACTAATTCTAAGCTCTGGATAGAGTGTAGTGATATCAAACTTTACAGTAATTTGAGTTATGGTAACATATGAAGAGAGCCATCATGATATAGTGGTTTGAGCTGTGGACTACAATCCTAGAGGCCAGGGTTCAATTCCCATTTCAGCCACAGAAATCCACTGGGTGATCTTTTCTTTTTTTAATTAATTTTATTGTGATTACATCGTATAAAACAACATTTCTCATCGTACATTTTACCGAACTATTACTGCTATCTTCCACTCCTCTCTGGATTTCAATAGTGTTATTTCATTGACATATCAACATTATGCATCGCATTACATTTGTTAACATACAACATAGATCCTGCTCTTCGACCCTACTTTACATGTTCCATGATATTCCACTGATTTTTACTTCTAACTACTCATGCTACCATGAATTAAGAATTATTACCTGTCAACACCCAACCCATTTCCAGAACGATTTGCCATTCTTTGTTAATGTCATCATCTGATTTTCCTTTTAATCTCTGAGAGACTATATCTGCATTCCGATTTTCAATAAAAGTTGCCCACCATTGCTCTATTGTAGGTATCTGCTCAGTTTTCCATAGCCTTGCATATTCAATACGGGCTCTCGTAATCATATACAGCATTATTCGCCAATATTTCTTTGCAACAGTTCCATCTAACACATGTGTCATATTTAATAAGTACAGTTCAGGTTTCTTATCAATTTGAACCCTCAATATTTTACATATCATATTATGTGTATCATTCCAATATTTTTTAGCCTTAGGACATGACCACCACGTATGAAATAGTGTTCCAACATTCTCCTGACACTTCCAACACTGACCTGTTCCCGTATTATATATCTTCTTTAATTTTTCTGGTGTCATGTACCATCTATGAAAAAGCTTATAATAGTTCTCTTTTAGGTTCTGAGCTGCAGTAAATTTTTGTGTCCGTTGCCAGCTCTGTTCCCAGTGCTCTAATTGAATTGGATGTCCGAGATTTTGAGCCCACAATATCATTGCTGATTTGACTGTCTCATCTTCTCTTTCTTGATTTAAAATCTCCTGGTATACATGTGCTAGTAAATGAGGCGGGTTTTTCCGCAGTAACTTCAACATTCTTCCTTGCTCTTTTTGTTCTATTCCATAAGTTTTCACATCCATCTGGAATCTCCAAAATCCACTGGGTGATCTTGAGTGTGTCACGCACACAGCCCTGGAAAACCCCATGATAGGCTTGCTATCATGGTGACCCCATGATAGGTCACCATAAGTCAGAAATAATTTGAAGACACACAACAACAACTTACCAAGAACTTCCAAGAAACTGTAACCTGCATTGCGTGTGACAGCTACTTGTGAGGAATTTCAGAATCAGAAATAAAAATGTCTGGAAACATCTGAAAGTGAGTCAGCCCAGGTAGAGATAAAAAGAAGAGCGTGAGATGAGGAAAGAGCGCTTTAGCTTGCCATTGGGCCAGGAAGACTAGCCATGGCAGAAGGCAGATGCTGGAAGAGAATGCCACCCTTGAATCCGAAGGGCTTTAGGTTCACCAACTTTCACCAAATAGCAAAGATGGCTTAAGATCTAATGGTCAGCCCTGCTTCATTGATTGTAAACAAATCTAGGTTGACTATGATGACATGGTGAGCAGTAAAGCACTCTTCATGTATCGAAGCTCACAAGAGATAACTGACATATCAGTTGATATGGACCCAGGTTCACACTTCCAGAAGTCAAAAGAGCAGGGAATGTGTTCTTACAAGGCAAGTTGGGTTATCTTAGAATGAAAGGGAATTGTCACCTGAATTATACATAAACTGATGCAGAATTAGGGCAGCGCTAGGCAGTACCCTCTAGCAAAAGATGCTTCCATGATGAAAATTGTGGTGGCTGAATGACAGTTGCTGAAATGAGCATGGATGGTCTTTAGCTGCTATGAGCCACTCTGCACATCTCACCTGAATGGGTGGGATGCTGGAACGAAACAGTTTACACTGTAAGCCTTTACAGCACTGAAAAACAAATATCTGCAGGTTTGTAGCTAGCAGGCAAGAAGAAACATTATAACATTATAACATTATAACAAAGCTTTTGCTTTTGATACTGATCGGACTAAACCAAGGTATTTTGATGCTTGAGGTGAAGAACAAGATGCTGTCCGCTCTCCATTCCATGCAGCAAAGCCAGCTAGATGGGATGTTGACTCTCATTTCAGCACTGGTGTTAGGCAGGGTGTCCTCCATGACCCCTGAGGCCACGGACTACTTTAGCAGCTTAGCCAGGGAGAACTCTGTCCTCCAGCCAAAAGGAATAGCCAGAGACTCCCAAGAAACAGTCAAAAGGCTGCTATCAGTACTCCTCAGCATCTGTCACCTGGGGCACCACAGGACGGTGATATTATTTTAAAGTCTAGCATCCTTTAGGGTTTGCTTACTTCTTCATGTGCAACCAACTTATATACTTGTAACAGAGTAGATAAATGGCCACTTTGAATCTTCCTCAGAGGGAAGTTGTGTGTGTGTGTGTGTGTGTGTGACCTTTCCCCCTGAAAAAAAGGTGCCCAAATGCTGCTCTCAGCTCCACATATCTTGCTGTCATTTCAAAAGATTCAGTGAATTGCCATTTCATGCTGATTTGGGTGATCATTTGGGTGATTTTTCTGAACACAGAGAAGGAAAAATGCATCTGTGGGGTCACTGGTAAGATCAAGGCTAAAAGGCCCTAACCATGTATCCTTAAAGGACAGAATTGAACTAAGGATTAGGCTATTCTTCATCAAAATAAACCAACACAGTTTATGCACATGGCTGTGTAGGCGATGACCAATAATGTTAGATTCCATGTTTTTATCTCCCCCTTTGAACTACAATTATTTATGTATTATCTTTTTATACTAAATACGAATGATGCAGGTGTTATATTGCAGCCAAAATCATGAGGCACATACTTCTTTCTGTTATTACATAGAGAATGGTTTTTAAACATTGATATTTGAACAGTGAACTGCCACTTTCACTCAGTAAGCGAATCCTGGCAGGGGACAGACTAGCAGAGGGATTTTGCTAATTAATGGTTTGAGACAGCTCTGATTATTCAGCACCCTACTGAGCTTGCTGGATTTTCAGAAACAGCCCTATTATTTGATATTAGTGTTAAATTGCCCATTTCCATCTTGGCTAATATACTCTTCAGTACAGACATTTCTAAGTTTCATGATTCTGACATGCATTTGATGAATAAGCAAATAAAAGGTAACACAAGCATAGTAACTGTATGTCTGGGAACAAAACCAAAAGCCAAAGAGTTCCGAGATTGCTTCGCTTACCATTCCTTTTGTCTTAAAACACACACACACACACACACACACATTCAGGCATTCTTCCCCATCCATGGAGTTCTAGGGGCATAGAACACTATTTTGTTTAACAGCAATAACTAGATGCCATACCCTCCAACATTTCATGGGGAAAACTGGAGCCCATATAGCCAAGCAACATCAAGATGGCAAAGTTATTAATGAGGAAGAGCAGACAAGCTAAAAGAGGCTGCAACAGTTTGCTTTTGTCTGCGACTAGAGGGAAGGACAACAGGATTCTACAGGATTTTGTTCTCTCCTTTCCTCTCCCCTCAGTGATTTAACTGAGTGCAAACTATTTTTGCATTTTGAATTCAGTTTACAGCAATGAAAGTAAGCCGAAGACATAGGGGGAAAGTTGGAGGTGGAGAGAGAAATGGGGACATTGTAAAGGCAGCTGAAAAAGTGGGATGGCAGAAGATTAATTAGGACTGTAGCTGCCAAATCAAGACAGTTGGAGGATATGAGAAACTAACAGTCAAGGTAACAAGATTAATGTACTACAATTTAGCAATACTAATAAACTGGGTGGTGCAAATGAATATGTAAAAGTATTCCACATATTCTATATATAGTCCAGCATGGTGTAGTGGTTTGAGCATTGGACTATGAAGCTGGGGACCAGAGTTTGAATTCCAGCTTAGCCATGGAAACTCACTGGGTGACCTTGGGCGTGTCACACACTCTCAGCCCCAGAAAACTCCTTGATAGGTTCACCTTAGGTTGCCATAAATCAGAAGCGACTTGAAGGCACACAACAATAACAACAAAGCAAAATGAAAGAACACAAAATGTCAATAGTTTCCTAGCTGTTAAAACCATTGACAATTAATAATTATAACCATGAATTTTGAAATCATTTTGGAGTATTGTACTGAATTAAGATTAACAAATTAATTTATTTTTAATAACTTTACTCCAAGATTTGGGTATTAATCCAAAGAACTGGGAGTGGGGAGGGATGGTTGGCTTAATAAATTAATCCTGCTGCGAACTCTTTAAGAAAAAAGCATTTGGCCAATGTCAATGAACATCTGGCACCCAATATGGACTTTACAGTAACAAACTACTCAGGGAAGTCTGCAGCCCCAATGTCAATGAAATTACTCACCATATTTAACATGTCTAGCCAGAGATCAGCAGGCTTTATGATCTACACTCAGTCTCTCTCTCTCTCTCTCTCTCTCTCTCACACACACACACGTTCACACACATACACACCTCGTATTTCAATTTTAATTAGATTAGTTAACTAAACTTTGCCTGGTCCATAGAGCTGTATTCAAATCAAACTGAAATCTATGGGGTTGAAACAGCAGTTCCAAACACCAACAGGAAAACAGCATGAAAAAGAATTAAAGGAGAAAAAGGCAGAAGTGAAGCACAGATAGCAAGGAAAAAGGGAAAGGGAAGCTGTATACCAGCGTTCCCCAGCCTAGTGCCTTCCAGATGTGTGGAACTACAACTCTCATGATGCCATAAATCACACAGCTGGTTGTAGAATGATAGGAACTGCTGTTTAATGCAACTGGAGGTAATGAGGTTTGGAGAAGTTGCATTTATTTGTCCCCAAGGGCTGAATTCACACAAATGTTCATTTCTATACATGAATGGCCCATCTCTGCCATGACACTGCAAAAAGAACATTCATACTGTCTCACATAACCTCAAGTTTGAGATCTCTAATGAAGTCACTTAACACTTTCATCTACCTGTGACCAATTGCAGAGGTACACAAGTGACAAACAAGTGTTGTATGAAAAATCTGGTCTCTTTTGTTCTACTGAGATGGGCATAATAATAATTATATTGACATAAGAATGGTTGCGAAGTGTAACAGTATTGGAAATGAATTCTGATGAGAAAAAGAAAAGTCTTTCAGACGACAAGGCCTATAGCACCAGAAACTTAATACCCCAAGCTGACCTGACAAGCAATGTAATGCATGTGGTATCTACAAAGGTATAGGCAGTAATTGTTTCTGAAAGCTGGCTTGAATAGTACCCAGTGATCACTTAAAGAGCATCTCTGCTTATAACACAAAGGATATAGATTTGGTTAACGCTGACAGCATAATATAAGATCTTTTTCATCTATAAAGCCTTAAGAAGAGGTGTTTAGATCACCTAAAACTGGGATTTTTGCCACTTAAGATCCATTTTTGAAAAGAACACTTCCACAATTAAATTTCAGAACAAACCACAGTCGGAGCTGAGGAACGTATTGACTGATGTGGCCTTAGAAGCAGGAGAGTACATTAACCTACTATTTCTCACATTCTCACCTTAGCAGACATTTGAGAATAGAGAGGCAAGAAAATGGGGTCTGTGCCTGTGCTTGTGTGTGAGTGTTAACAATTCCAGAAAAAGGAGATCGCTCAGTAAATGAGCTATATGTGAGCAGGTTCTTTGCAGCTCTTAGAGTGTGTTCAGACAGGAAACTTGAATGAGTTTCTAGTGCAGATTGTTGTTGAGAGGATGTAGAGTGAATTTATCTTCCACATGATCTCCAACATTAGCCACATTCATAAGTGGCCCAAATAGTTCAAATGTGTTTTTAGTGTGACCTATGAAAATATAAGCCTATTACTATCCTTGCATGTCTACTCTAATGTAAGTATTATTGAATTCAGAAAGATTTATAGGTAACTGCATTTGGTATGAAAGCTTTAGATATTGTTGGACTGCCAACTCTCAGCAGCCCTCATCAATATAGCCAGTGGTAAAGAAAGCTGGAAGCTGCAGTCCACCGACATCCGGAGAACTGTGTAATGCCCACCTCTGCTTTTGAATGCCAGGCTAACATTTATCGGTCACTGTTACACTAAGGCTCATGAAGGCAACCTGGTTAAGTATTGCTGAGACACGGGGTGATATATAATCAAATAAAGTGAGAAAGGATCCACTGCAGAGCAGTTTCCTGTCCTTTATGATTTTCTAACAAAATTTATGTTTTTAAAATCTCAGATTGACAGCCAAAGCCTGGGCTGGCCTACTTTTGCTAGTTTATTATTATTTTATTTGTGGAAGAGGCTGTGCTACTCCTTTCCCTTCTCTTGTGGTTACTACCCTTACATCTTCTTTCTTTCCCCATTAGGAATAGAAAAGAAGCTCTGGAGTTGTTTTTTTTTATCACTCTGTGCAGCTGCCTCTGGTCTTTTCCCTCCACAGTCCTGCATGGTTCAGTTTCACATAGCAGTTCTTCATGCTGAGCCATTCACCACTCACCTCAGACCTCCTGTGCAGCTGCTGAAGCCCCACTCCACAGCCATTTCATGCCTGGTGGGGAGCGGTGTCACTGTAGCATCTGGCCTTGTCACTGAAGCCAGATGTGACGTGATTACATCTGCAGAGGTCCATTGGGGTGCTCTGGAGGTCTCAGCAGCTGGTGTAGTAATTTCACAGCTGGCTACGGGGGCATAGCCAAATGCTTCTGCAACCCCCCTGCCCATTCTGTATCGGGCATGGAATGGCTGCAGAGGCCCTACAGTAATTTGAGGAGAGGGCTTTGGTCGCTGCAGAACGCGAAAGGGAATACCAACTTCAACTGTAGCAAAAAGTATTTAATTTATGTGTATGCCACTAACACAACGGCGCTGTTGCCAAAATCTTCCTTCATGTGCTTGCTGTTATCCTTGTATGTGTTTTAGGGATACTATATTAAATTATGTCTCAAAATACACATGCCAGAATGGGTAGTGAACAGGCAATAGGTATGGGAATTAATAAAAATAAAATAATATTTTATAGTAGAGATTCTTATACATAATTATTTAGCTGCAGTGTATCATGACTCAGCAGTGTTTACAATGTACATAACAGACACAATTTCAGATTATAAACTATTTTTCTATTATCATCTTGTCCTGCTCCCAATCCAAAATCTTACACCATGTTCTCTTTTCCCTTCTCCTCCAAGGCTGATGCAGTGGAGGCAGCCAGTACAAATTATTGGGGCCAGCAGCCCAAACAAGAGACTGGGGACTCATCTATATTGCATATGTGTTTAGGGCAGAACAGTCCCAAATTCTATATTTTTTTGACCCAGGAAGAACAGGTGCCAACCCCTGAGCATTTGATATGCCTCAGAAGGGCATCAAATTACATATCAAATGCTGTGGAAGTTGGTCTGCCATGAGGATAGCTATTGGCTATTCTTCCTATTCTCAGCTCTTCAGGCTGAGAAAACCTGAGCTGTGCAGTGTGTGATTAGACAGCTTGAAGGAGTCCAGAACTCTTGCAAGAGGTGCTCCTTTTGTGAGACTGGAGACTGATTTTCAATGGGCCTGCCTCATGGGTGGTGGCCAATCTTGAGCTTTATTGGCAATAGAGAGGGCTGTCCCATATAACTGTTCAGCAAACCTGGCAACCGTAGTGGGGCCTATCAGTTTTTTTAAAAATCAGATCCCAAACCCATTCTCAGCATTACTCCTGTTCCCCTCCACCAGTCTCCCTCTCAGCTGTCTCACTTCATACCATTCTCAACCATTCTTCTCCTCTCTCCATTAGTTCCCATTCCCATGGAAATCCATGCTCTCCATACTTCTTTGTAATCCCATAACTGCTCACTATACCGTCACAAATGCTGCTGTACAATCCACTAGATCAGGGATTTCCAAATGGTGTGCTGCGACACGTTAGTGTGTCACCTGAAGTGTCTAGATGTGTCGACTACAATCTTGGAAATGTATGTTATTATTTATGAATCATATATTTTTAAAAATATATGAAAGGTTTTCATGAGATATATTGTGTCCACATACATTTTATTACAAATTATGTATGTGTATCTCTTATAAGGGGTTAGTTTAACCTCTGGTTTGCTAGTAAAACTGAATTACTGTGTTGTGAAATGATGCATGTCCAAAAAGTGAAAAATCTGGCAAGCTCTGCACTAGATTAACAGAGATGACTAATACACAGACCCCACATTAACTCCCAGAGGTCTTCTCTAAGATAGCCACCTGGGACGGAGTGTGTATCTTTCTTTGTATGTGTCTCTGTCTGTTTGGTATAGCCTGTCTGAGACGTTGCTTCTTCCTCAGAGTGCCAACATATTGTACTTTGTAAGCACTAAAAAAATGGGATTTGTGGTAACCTAGAATCAGACCCATTAAAAGAGAGAATCCATTCACTTCAGTGAAATTACTTATCTTTGAGATGATCATCATTCATATTATTTCCAGATATCATGTCTAGAAGTTTAATTTAAAAATGTGTGAGTAGCTTTTTCTATCATAATGGATTTTAAAGCAAGTAATATTTAATTTTCCACAAATTCCACTGATTTCAGCAGGGAAGTTGAACAAATTCCCCCACCAAAATCAATGGTATTTATAGTAAAAGGGCTTCACTTATCTAGATTGTGCCTATTGTTATCAGAAGTAACTCCCATTAATATTTTAAGACAAGTTTGATTTAATTAAAGAAACATATGATAAATGGCAGATTAAGTTTTCCCTTTTGAGTCTGCAGACTATAAAACCATTTCTAGTTTGCCTTTGAAAAAAAAAAGATGCAATACATGATTTTATTGACATATTGAAGTGTCAAATTAAGTTAAGAAGCAAAAGACAAGCCAAGAAGAAAGTGAAGGGCAATTATCTCTTCTGCAAATTCCATTTAACTACAGCCATGGGAGGGGAGGCATTGTTCCCAATTTCTCTCCATGCTTCAGTCTCCAGGGTTACATTAAATCCTGGTGTTTCTTTGAAGAATGCTTGCCAGTCAATAGAAATGAAATCTACATTTCTAATTAAACATGACAGTAGGTTTTGCACATGTGAATTAACTGAAGTACAGTTCTTGGCACAATTAGTGCTTTAGGTCTCTCTGCTGCTAGCAAACACTGAATTGTCAAAAGAGGACCCTCTTGTTTCATGACTTTTGACCTACCTGTCTGAATGTTTTCTACGTATGGTATTTAATTGTCACAATTGAGCCATAAACAATGTTCTAAGACAGTTACGCAGCTCTCCAAATGTTATTAGGTTGCAACTCCCAGTAGCCTTAGCCAGCATAGCCAATGGAGAAGAATTCTGGAAGGTGCAGTCCAAGAACATCTGGAGGGCTGCACAATTCCCATCCTTGGTCTAAAGGACTTTCTGTACTACACTGTTATAGTTCTATTATTTCACTTTCAACATCCTGTGGAATTCTGCGTTTTGTAGTTTACTGAAGCCAAAGAGCTCTCTGGCTCAGAATTCTAAATGCTCCTCCCCAAACTGTAAATCCCAGGATTCCATAGGATATTGAAAGTGGAATAATAGCACTATAACAGTATAGGACAAAAAGGCCCTTAGATAAGTCAGGAAGTAGCACCAGTTGCACCACCGAATCAGAGCTATAGGAGAAAATAAATATTGAAGCACAATCCAGGGAGCAGAACTGAGGAGCAAGCCAGATCAAAGACTAGAAAATAAAGGACATGGAATATATTAAATCCAGGAAGACCATTTTACTCAGGCAAGGTTCAACTGTAACAAGAAGGCCTCTTATGTTCCTTCCTGTCCAGGAGGATCCAGTGATCACCCTTAACAGGCATAGTCAGTCCAAGGGCTGAGGATACTTCACTATTAGCCAAATGCTACAGCCTGCAATCCTCCGACTGCATCATGGAAAAGGTTTACACAGTTTCAAAGGCTATCCGTTCTAGTCCCAGAAGTCCTTGAGGTATGTACTACAGTAATGTCTCAGGCCATTTCCGCACTAGATTGTTATAGTGCAATTATTCCACTTCAACATCCTATGGAATCCTGGGGTTCGCAGTTTGGGGAGGGGCCTCAGAGACCCCTCGCTAAACTGCAAACCCCAGGATTCCATAGGATGTTGAAAGTGGAATAATAGCACTATAACAATCTAGTGCAAAAACAGCATCAGTTAGTTGAGTACAAACTACTTCTGCACTTTGAACTCTGTTGGAAGTAATGGAAGTAAGCTGAAGGCAAAGGAGAAAAATGGGAGAAGGAAAGAGAAACTGGGACATTTTAAAAGCAGCAAAAAAGTGGAATAACAGATGATTGATCATGACTGTCTCTGCCAAATTGTGATAGCTAGAGGGTATGCTAGCCTAAGTGAAACAAGCACTCATTCTGCCTTGAGTGGTCAAATTTGGGCTGTCCTAAAAGGACAGAGCATTGTTAGTTATGTAATTTGTTATTGCATAGTGGGCCCTTGATATCTGGTAAGGTTTGGTTCCAGGACCTCCCATGGATACCAAAATTTGTGGGTGTTCAAGTCCCATTATGTACAACAATAAAATGGCACCCTTTATATCAAATGGCAAAATAAAGTTTGGTTTTTGGATTTTTAAAAAATATTTTCAATCCACGGTTGACTGAATCTGTGGATACAGAATCTGTGGATATGGAGGGCTGACTGTTTTTTGTTTTTTTTTTACTATCAGAAACATGGAGAAGCAGTTTATTTTGTTTTGGTTTTTTCCGTCTTGTGCCAATCCTCCAAATGAAGTTTTCCTTCAGTTTCCAAATTTCTGCCATAGAAATAACTCAGAACTGCAGTTAAGCAATACAGTTTAGGCATCCATAGAAAAGGGGCAGCCAAAGACACCAAGAGAATATGAACACAGCAAATATGATTTCAAACAGTGAACAATTTTCCCTGTCTCACACTATTTCAACACCGTACCTCCTTCTGTTGTCCTCCCCTTGCAATCCCACTAGTGTCTTTGCTGGGAAGGAAGCATGACTCAAATGCTTCCCCCTGCACTCAGCCAGCTCCCTGGGGAAGGGAGGGTGAGTGACAAACTCCTTCCTTCCACAGTTGGCTGGATTGCACTTCCATCCCTTCTGCATGGCTGACAGTCATGGGAGTGCCATGCAATCATGGATGCTTAACTGATTTTTTTTCCATTAAGCAAACATCCCACAATCGTAACAGGTGAGGGCGCACTAGCTGCAGGACCATGATGATATTGTACAAAAGCATGAATTGCAGATTGCTGCCCACATGTTACCCTGATTTCTGGGGGTCCCGGGAGGGACACCAAATTGCTCTTAAAATTATACAAGTTGGGGAAATTAGTCAAGAGCACTGCCTAGCAATACGAGAGGCAGGGTAGTGCAGCGAGATCTTGAACCCTATGTCTACGGGGTCAGACCAAGTCAAGGAGCACACAGAAGTTTAAACAATAAATGATGTTTTATTAAAAACACAATCAAACGGTGTATGCGACACAAATATACAGAGAAACTATAGAAATAAAGGTTGGAGTGGGATAGAGGGATTTTTAGAGGAGTTGTTGGTTTGGGTGATACTTCACCTGTCCTGAAGCCCAGTTGGAAGCGGAGAAGCTGGGGAGCGTGGATCTCAGCACATGGAGCTGAGGGGAAGGCTTGCTGGACAAAGCGACAGCAAGGCGGGATGAAAGCCAAGAGCGATCTGAAGAAGTGCTCAAAGTCAGGGGTTTTTATAAGGAGAATTGTGACCGCAGGCTAGGTCGGACTTGGGGAAAACAATGGATTTGGGGCTGGAGACAAAGCCTCCGAAAAGGTCAGAATTTGAATGATTGAATTACAGCCGAATTGTCAATAGAGTAGCCAGTATGCAAACGCGGAGTGCTTGAGCGTTGTATAGTTCGATCGTCAAGCTGCCAGCGTGGGGCAGAGGATCTTTTGAAAGTTGCGTGCATACTTAATGAAGGTACTTGCCTTGAGGTCTCCTAAAGCTGCAAGTCGGCTATTTCTGGCCTGCCTGTATTGTTTTGGAATATTACGGCGATTATCGGCCGAGCCTGTGTGCGTGCTTGTCTGGGGGCCTCGCAAGCACGTGGAGGGGAATGGGTATGTGAAGCCGAATTATTGATATCAAGAGATATCTTTTTATATCCCCCAAGCTCAGGCTAGCCAGAGCAGTAACACACATGTCCCCATCACACAACAGCAATGCCATGCGGAAATGGCCTCGGTCTCTGCAAGGCTAGATATTTGGAGACTGAGGAAATTTTTTATTTGGAGAGCAGAATTCTTATTGGGGGCAGTGGTCTCAATCCCTCCTCCATTGCTCTACTCAGCGAAGGTATACAATGAACAGTACAAGCATTTAAAAAAAAATACTTAACTACAACTGCCTGGAAGCTTATTCAGACTTAGACATGTCACGTGGTACCTGATCTCTTCTCACATGAAATAAGAGAGGAACGTCCACCTGGATTAAGTCAGGATCCATTTTCCCCATTTCTCTCTCAGAAGGAAAAAATATAGCAAGAAGAAACTCCTCCATGTGTAGTATAGATGCTGAAAGAGGCAAGAATGATAAGCAAGCTAATGAAACCGCATAGTGAACAACATCTGATTAAGTTAAATAAGCAGTTGATGTGAATGTGTATATATGTCAAAGAATTATTCAAAAGACTGATCACAAGAAAGAGGCAAGGATTAATTCCTTTAAAAAAAACCCTGCACCATTACACAACTGAAAATGAGTTGCTCTGTTTCATCACTCTGGACATCTGGAAACAATTGAATAAATGTTCTACGAAAGTGACATTTCCAGTACCCTTTCTTCACTATGGAGCAAGGAAGGTGAATCTTTTTAAAAATATTGCTATTGTAAGCTCATGATTTTTTGTGACAACGACTTTCTATAGATGGCGGTCTTGAGCAGCAGCACACAGCTCTTTAGTTTGGCAAGCACAAGAAGCTTGATTTGACTAGAAAAAATTTCTGTTGTGTACATGTGTGTTTTACAAAGTAATTAGAATCTTCTGTCATGTAAAATTGAAAAATCTTTTGTAATGTTTTTCTTTACAACAGCTGTGAGAGAAGACTACTATTCTTCTCATTATACCAATGGTTAAAGATAAGAGATAAAGATAATGCCCAACACCAAAGATAAAGATAAGATAAAGATAATGCCCAACACCAACCTGATTTTGGACTGACTCCCATGTTCCATGGCTAAATCATAAGTGTGACAAAGATTTGTTTCAGACCTCATTATCTTAATGCAGAAATGTATCAATGAGGCACTGGAGTGGCTGAATAAAGGCTGTTCCACCCGGATCCATACATTCCGAAATTTCACAAATGAAAACCAGGGCATGTATGATCAAGCTACATCAGAATGTGGCAAAAGTTATTAATGGGGCAGAACAGATAAGCTAGGAAAAGCTGTAGCAATTTGCTTTTGCCTGAACCTTCTGGAAAGAGCAAAATTTTGCCCCTTCCTTTCCTCTTGCCCCTTCTGAGCTGAGTGTAAACTATTTTTGAACTTTGAGCTCAGTTTGCAGTAATTTAAAAAAGTTGAGGATGAAGAGGGAAAATGGGCAGTGGAGAGTGAAACTGGGATGTTTTAAAAGCATCTGAAAAAGTGGGATGATAGTGGATTAATTAGGACTGTTCGTCCAAACCAGGGCAGCTGGAAGACATGCAGACCTACACATGAAGATTCTTAATTCCATGGCATCAAAGAAGATTGTTCTCTTCTTTCATTGGGTGTCTTTTTTAAAAAAATAAAAATCATAAACATGAAGGCAGAGATTATCTTGTTACTCGCTTTTGTAAATCCCTCCAGGAGCCTTTCACAGTAGCCATATCTTTTTCAGTTTTACAGTTTAACATTAAAGAAAAATACTTTAAAACACTTGGTTTGAGTACAGCTTAGAAAAGTTACTTTTTTGGACCCTATACTTCCCAGAATCCCTCATCCTAGCTGTACTAACTGAGGTATTACAGACCTGTAATCGAATCTTTCTGAGTGTGACCAGGTTTGTTACTGGTTTGTGCCTTAACTTGAAACCGGTTTCTTCCAGTGTGTATTGGGATGTGTATATGCATGTGTAAAGGAGAGATGGAGAAATTCATTGATGCTTGGTGACAGAATGGGTGAGTTAAAAGAACACTTGCCCTATTTTCATCTGTGAAATGTTGAAAGGATACATTATTAAGACCCCATGGAGTAAATGTCAGTGGCTTTATGTGTGCCTAACTCTGCACAGGATCATCCTGTTGGCTCAGTATGTTAAAAGAAGAATTTTCTGCACATTTAAATAATGAAGGTGGGCAACAATCCAACACAAAGAGAGGCATACTTGATCTTTCATCACTGTGCTGAATTCTGACCAATAACATTTAAACATTAACCCCTACCCACCTTCAAGGTTGTTTTTTTTTTTAAAGAAAATTAATGGAACTTATTCTCTGTTAACATGTAGAAAAATGATGAAGGGATACAATGCAATTCTTTAAAATGTAGATTCCTCTAAATGTATTAGGACATTGCTTGCATTTTTTGCAGTTCACCCAGAGCATTATTAACGTGCTGAACAAATATGTGCATTGTTTTGTAAACTATCACCAGATGTGCTCAATAGTATGTGCTTCTCAATAGACACTGGGTCTTTAGCTGTTTCACTGGTAATTAAAAGGCATATAGAGAAGCTCTATGAGATCATATCTTCACTTAAAGACACGCATTGAATTGATGATTCTTACCTATCTCTATGGAGCTTGGCAAACCAATGTTTTGGGAGGAGTTCTACTAACCTCTGGCAGGATTCTCAGTATCCACCCCAAACAACAAATAATAGAATTCTTTGGAACAACCCACAACAGATAAATTCATTTAACATTGATATAGCTAGACCTCAAACTAGACCTCCGAATTTGAACTGATAACATTCTAGTTTTGGGAATCAGCTTCTGTCTATCTGAAGGAAGATCATGGTTGTGGTACCTGCCTAATTTTTTTTTTTTGATAGAAACCCTGATCTAGGAAAAGTCAATTATGCATACATTAGTTGAAATCAATGGGACTTGCTAACAGTGAGTAAAATTGGCCCATTGATTTAAATGTAACTATCTTTCACTGACTGTAGGTTAGTGTCTTACTGTGATTGTCTTACTGTGACTGTAAAAACTCTGTAGCTTCTTTTGCAACATTAATAAAGAACAGAAAAATGAATCAGTAGGAATTAAGGATTCCGTTAGTGTTGTACCATTTTCTGCCCATTCTATCTGTTTCTTCTAGCCATTCAGTGAAATATATTTTGACTGGGTTTCCTTTAAGAAGTGTAGCCTCCAACATTTCACAGATGAAAACTGGAACACATGCAGCCAAGCAACACTAAGAGTGGGGTCAAAAGGGCAAAAGTTATTAATGCAGACCAACCCACAAGCTAGCAGAGGCTGCAGCAGTTTGTTTTTGTCTAAGTTGCTGGGAAGAGCAAGACTGTACTTCCACTTCTCTTCTCCCTCCTGCTGAGTTAAGTGAGTAGAAACTACTTTTGCACTTTGCTCTCATTTTGCACCAATAGAAGTAAGCCAACGTCAAAATAGGAAGAGGGCACAGAAACTGGGAATTTTTAAAAGGTGCTGAAGTAGTGGGGTGACTGAGGATTAATTGGCATTGTACTTGACCAATCAGAACAGTAGAGGAAATGAAGAAGATAGATTGTTTGATTTTAAAATAATGGCAACCTCCCCAGTATGCAAGATCTGATTTCTCAATTACGGAGAGGAGACCTTATGTTCCAGAGCTTGTAAAACAAGTTTTTAAAAGTAATTCATTGTTTGTTATGTTTTCTTTTTTGTAGCTCAGAAAGCAGGTTTCTCATCTGTGTAAATTCAGTAATGAAAGAGAGCTAAGTTTTCATCACAGCTTTTTATGAACCGTATTATTATTCTAAACTCTAAACTAAGATAAACAGCAAAGCATACAAACAAACAAATCCTTAAATTAAACTGAATAAACTAAAAGGAAAAGTGTTTTCACTAACTCTTCCATTCCAAGATTTAATGAGTAAGACCTATTCTTAAGTAAATTGGTTATTCTGCTGATAATGAAGTCTTTGTTTAGAATAAGTTAATCTAAACATTGTTCCTCTTTTTAAAAAAGCCCCCCCCCCCCAAAAGAATATCCAGGAATCTACAGACCAGTCAGCCTGACCTCCATACTAAGAAAAATATTAGAACAAATTATTTGCAAGTCTGTTTGCAAGTATCTTGATAGCAATAGCATGTGTATTTCTATACCGTTTATCAGCTAAGTGCTGTCTAAGTGGTTTACAAATTGTTAGCTAATTGCCCCCAAAAGCTGGGTACTCATTTTACCAACCTGTGGAAGGATGGAAGGCTGAGTCAACCTGGAGCCTGGCAAGATTGAACTCACAACCTTGTGACTGCAGTACTGGCATTTAACCACTGTGCCACCAGGACAATGCAATAGTCAGTAAGAGCCAGCATGGATTTATCAAGAACAAATCCTGCCAAATTAATCCTGTATGTTTTCTGATCAGGTCATTAGATTAGTTGATGGTGGGGATGCTGTGGATATCATTTATCTGGACTTGAGCAAAGTATTTGGTAATGTCCCCCATAATACTATGATTAGCACACTGATTAAATGTAGAATAAATGGGAAGACTATCAGATGGATCCATAATTGCTTCAAAAACTGTGTTCAAAGTGTTGTCATCAATGGTTGCCCTTCAAACTGGAAGGAAACCTCAAATGAAGTGCCTCAGGGTTCTGTCCTTTGACATTTTTATCAATGACTTAGATGATGAAGTGGAGAGAATCCTTATCAGGTTTGCAGATGACATAAAACTGGGATGGGTGGCTAACACATTGGAAGATAGAAACAGAATTCCAGAGGACCTTTTTAAACTAGAAAAGAGGGCAGAAATTAATAAAATACAATTCAAGAGACACAAATGCAAAATTCTACATGTATGCCACAAAAACAAAATGCACAGATATAGGATTGATGGTAATAAGTTGAATATGAGCTAGCATTGTGATGCTGCAACAAAAAAGGCAGATGCTATTTTAAGTCTGCATTAATAGAAGCATAGTTTCCAAGCTGAGAGAGGTAATAGTCCCACTATAGTCTGCACTAGTCAGGCCTCTTCTGGAGTACTGTGTTCAGTTCTAGGTGCTTCATTTTAAGAAAGATACAGAAAATTGGAGCAGGTCCAGAGAAGACCAACAAGGATGAAAAGTATGAACAAAACATGTGAGGAAAACTCAAAGGAGTTGTGCATGTTCAGCTTGGTGAAGAGAAGACTGAGGGGTGACATGTACTCTTTAAGTAACTCAAGGGCTGTCACAGAGAGAAAGGGGCAGGCTCATTCTCTGCTGCTCTAGGTCTAATGGGTTGAACTTACATGAGAGTAGGTTTCGACTGAACATTAGAAGGAACTTCTTGACAGTAAGAGAGGATTGGCAGTGGAACCAATTGCCTAGAGAGGTGGTGGGGTCTCCTCTGGATGTTAACAGAGATCGCATAGCTATCTGCTGGAGATGCTTTAGCTGGAGATCCTGCATTGAGCAGGGAGTTGGACTCAATGGCCCATGAGGCCCGTTCCAACTCTATGGCCACCCTACACCCTTCCACCCTACACTGTTGTAGTGCTATCATTCCATTTTCAACATCCTATGGAATCCTTGGGTTTGCAATTTAGGGAGGGGCATTTAGAATTTTCAACCAGAAAGCTCTTTACCCTCAATAAACTATAAACCCCAGAATTCCACAGGATGTTGAAAGTGGAATAATAGCACTATAACAATGTAGTGTGGAAATGGTCTATGATTCTTGCCTTTTGCCTGGGCATGGAGAGGGAAGGCACAGCACATCTGGGCAAAAGGCAAGGGAATGGGAGAAGGATGAGGGGAAGGCACAAAATGCCCCTCACAAATAATCACATTGATGAAGGTAAAAGCCGCAAATATGGAGGGAGACCTGTATAATTGGAAACTTTATTTCTTCTCTATTATCACAGGGATTACTTATAGGGCATTCAAAATAACAACCCTAAATTAATAAGTTTTTCCCACAGAATAGACTTGAATAGAGTTTGAAAGAACAGGAAGGTTTGTCTTGGTTTATACAATTGGGGATGAGGAGGGTTTGTGGTGAGGGCACCACTGACACTACTACAAAATTCCTTCATTGCTGCCAAAACAAAAGACATGACCAGAGTAGTCCATTATCTTCAGGGCAGAAGAAAAAGCAGAACGCATGCTCAGAGCTGGTGCTTTTAGAGGCCTAATATTTCCATATGACTCTTCTTGTTTCTGTTTCTCTGTCCATGTGATGTTCATCTCTTTCTCTCTTTGTACTGTCTGCCCATCTCTGCTCCACCTCTGTCTATCTATATGCAAGTGAGCAGGCAAACAGAGTAGCACACGTTGAGCCACCACTGAATTATGTGATATTCCCCCTCCACCGTGCTTGCCTGCTAGTCTCTGTCTTTGGTGTCAGTAAAGGTTGGATCAAACCTGTAGAAAATACTTTGTGATGTGGGTCGTTAAATGCACCTGTGGAGAGCCATGTGACTTCAGCTGAGTCATGCTGAGTCATGCTGATGAGCAACCAGAGAAGAAGATTGCATCAGGTGTGGGGAGAATGCAAAGGCTGGCAGGATTGCATCAGCTAGTGTGAGTATAAATGTAGCTGAGAGCTAGTCAGCAAGTTGTACATGGTGCCTGACGCGTCTGCCGGAGGCTCTGTCAGAAAGAGCAAGCAGGGGGATGCTGGAATGCTTTCTGAAGATTCTTATAAATATGTACACATTGTAACTGAAGAATAAATTGCCTCCTTGATGGAAGAGAACAATTGGTGTGGGTGAGTTTTTCCTGGCTACAGTGCATTGCTGCTTAGGTATTCTCTGCTGCTGGGCACGCTTCCAAAGCTGTGGGAGCAATCTCTGCTATATTTTGGGTGTGACATTTGGCTCTCTGCATGTGAAGCAGGCAGATAGCAAAGACCACACTGAGCCAGCACTGAAGAACATTATCTATTTCTGCCTCCTGTAATTCCCTCTCAATAAACAATAGAGCTAATCCACATTATTCAACATACCATGTATAGAGTACAGTGAAGGAGGGAACTAATGACATTAGGCATTATTGGTGAAACCCAGGGCTTAAGTGTGAACGCACTCAGTTTAAATTGTTATTTACAGTCTCTGGCCACATAGTGTGCCCCCTATCCTTGCTCATGCATTCAAAGGCTATTTCATATAACATGTGAACAGGGCTAGTGGGACTCATAAATCGATGTGTGTCGAAGCCTCTCCAAAACTGTCTCAGCATGTCCAGGTTCAGTGAAAAAAATCGGCTCATATCATCTTCAAAATGGTAGCATGAACTCCTCCTTTGTTTTCATAAGTTTAAACGGAACTCGAAATATTTACAGCAATTCCACTCTCTTCATTTTTACAATAATAAATACACCAGCAGATTTGGAAATGTAACTGTAAATCTAATCGGGAGCAGGACTTTTTAGAAAAGGCAGCTTCTTCCCATCTTACTCTTTCCTTAGTTTATGTTTTTTCATTGGGGTACCTGCTGATTGCTGCTCAGTCATCCTTGCTCCCACCAGGTACAATTATTACAGCTACGGCCTGGCCTCATATTTTCAGAATGTAATCCCCTTAAGAGCCCAGCAGGCAGTTCCCTTTGTAGGCTGAGCTGTGGTGAGCTGCTGGGCAGAAAAGGTGATTTAAATCACATAATCAAAGGCAGGCATAATCCAGCCCATATGTTGGGGCTGCCGTCCATGCAGACAGGAAAACGGAGAGAGAAGCCCTGAATCAGCAGTAGGGAAGACTGAAACCTATCCAAAACAGATTGTCTAAGAACTGAGCAGCTTATCCAGGATTGCAAATGGAGGAATAGGGAAGACTGTAGGAATAGAATTTCATTGAATAGCTGAGAGAGGCACACACACAATATGACCATTATGTTACCCTGAAAATTGGAGGTATCTTGAGGACACTCAAACAGACTTCAATTTAAGGGAATTAACAGAGACACTCAAAGCTTGCGAGAGGTCAGGGCAAGGGATCTTTAACCCTATGTCTATGGGGTCAGAACCACGCAGGAGTCAGAGGAACAGTCTAAGGTAAATTTATTAAAACTAACAAGAAGATCACAACACACGTTAACAAATAATCCTACAATCACACAAGGACTACAGAAATGAAGTTGGAAATGAGAGACAGTTGGGGGGAGAGGGCATACGGACCTTGGTCTAGGCGTCCTGGAAAGGAGAAGATTAGCGAAGGCTCGGTGTAAAGCACCAAGGGGAGGCTGGATCCTGGGGCTGGAAGGCTGGAAGCAGCGGGGTTTTGCGGTGAGTTGGATATGCGAGTCGCATTTAGCCCTCAGCAGCATCTGAGAGGCTTAAGTGGGACACCTCGATAGCAGCGAAACGGGCCCTTGTCCAGTCTGGGAGGCTCTCCGAAGAGGCTCAAAAAGTGAGGATTTTTATAGTCAATTTCTGTCCTCAGGCTGTGTATAGGCTAGCAAAGTGGCGTTAATGGGCAATGATTACGGAATATAATGTTAGGCAAATATCATGACCTCTCCTAGGTATTGTTTCTCCCAGGAAAGTCCAGGTACTTGATAGGATTATCATTCCAAATTGATAGACTTTGATTGTCTATCCTTGCAAAGTTCATCAGCGTGGCTTGGGGCTGAGGCAACCTTTTTGTTAATCAAGGAGAGAATCTATTGTGGCTGCCTAGAGATACGTGACTGGGAACAATAGGTCGTTGTCTTTCAGCCTAAGGGACGCTGTCTGCGTTCCCATACAGCAGCAAAGGCGTTGTTGGTCTTGAGAATTTAATTCAAAACCAATTTTACTTGCAACTGACCTTTGCTAGCCAATATCCAATATGGGGGAAGTCATGCCAATTTAGGGGCCCTCTCTTAGGGTTACTTTGGGGTGTAACAATTACAGTCAGGAGCATTTTGTCCTAAATGCTCGAAAGTCTCTTGTATGAACTGATAAGGAAGGTGAAGAATTGCATAGCCATTTTGTTCTGAGATGGCATAAACAAAACAGACTGACAACTTAGTTTTCCAGCAGATGTAATTCTAGGATCAAATTGTCTTATATACCTTACTCTATTCCCATCTTTTTCCTGTAGAGGATAATAATAGTTCTTTCAGTCTGATAGTTTGTTTTTCATTTGTTTAAACTTGAATGATTCTAGACTATGAAATGAACTACAAGTATTCTAAAATGGCACCAGAGATACACTTCAGTTAATGCCTCTGATAAAGAAACTCCTTTTTACTAAGTCTATATATGCCTGACCTTTTTGTCCTCTTTCCTCCTTATCCTCTGGCTGGCTGGAGGTTTTTAAAGCCACATCAGCATTGGGAGGATGGTGAAGGAGTCTGGAGAAACACAGAGTTTCAGTAGTCGGTTGCAGCAGTCTGTCTGCAGTACACAATACAATAAAACTGGAGCTAGAAAAGAATGGGATTCTGCTCCAGCTAATCCTGTTGTAGCTCTGTAGTTGTTGTGGCTGCAGCTGCCTACAGCAGGCAAAGTAAAACCAGCTGCCTCCAGTATCCCTTACTGAGCATGCGTGAACAGCAAAACAGAGGACCTTTCCGCAGCTTACCTCCGTCTGGCGCGGTTCCTCAGGGATCACTTAAGCAGCCTCTTCGGTGAGGCACTCATGTCCCCTCTGCTCCATCTCTACAGCAGTTGCCTGCCGGGGCTCCACCTCTTCCTTCTGCAGTGCAGCTGGGTATTTTCCCAGGCTGCACTGGGGGAGGAAGCACGAGGGCTGTGGCTTTGGAGGCTCCACACGGATGGTAAGTGCATGTGGGGCCCCGGAATGACGTGCAATTGCGCATCATTTTTGCCCAAAAGCTGAACATGAAATTTTGCATGATCAGTGCCTGCTGGCCTCGGCAGCATCACGTGATTGCGAGGACATCATGTGAAATGCTCCTTGCAATTGCGCAATGCTCTGAAGGCCCTTTCGCATGACAAATGCCATGTATTAAGGGCCAGAGAGAAAGGGGAAAAGAAGATATGTCTGCCTCACCAGCTAATCCTGGCATACCAAAAAACCATCAGTTAACAAAATGGAAACCAGAAGAAAGGTATAAGTTGCTGAAACAAACAAACAATCCATGCCACCAGATCCTCTGAAGATGCTAGCCACAGATGCAGGCAAAACGTCAGGAGAAAATACTAATAGAAGACGGCCTCAAATCCTGGAAAACCCACAGCAACCTATGGATTCCAGCCGTGAAAACCTTCAACTTTACATCAAACAAAAAATCATTCCTGAATGCATTTTGGAAGAAGCTTTCAAGTGGTCTCCAGAAGGTTCAAAATTGTTTCTGTTTACTTATATACTTAGACTGGCTTTTCTCATTTTATTTTAAACCCTGAATATTTATTGCATTTCCCCCTTTCTTTCTTTCCCCTCAAATCAGTTATTTTACATATAGTTGGATTGTTTGCTTTCAAAAGGAATTTCTCTAGAATTTATTCATGTACTAAG
This sequence comes from Cyclura pinguis, assembly GCA_030412105.1. Taxonomy (NCBI): domain Eukaryota; kingdom Metazoa; phylum Chordata; class Lepidosauria; order Squamata; family Iguanidae; genus Cyclura; species Cyclura pinguis. The sequence goes on from CM059602.1 coordinate 157,918,828, forward strand.
ATGTCACTGTTATGTTTTTATGTTTGCTAAGTTCTGCATTCTCTGAGTTTTTGGAAAGTGAACTCAGAGGTCTTTGCTGTTTAATATTTGTGTAGCCAGCATCCTTCCCTGTAGGACCCAGAAACACACCAAGTACCTGGACAACCCAGAGCATGGGTAGAAATCTCAGCAAACCTAGCCAGCATAGCCAAAAGTGAGGAATGCTGAGAACTGCAATCCAACAATTTCTGAAGAGCCACATCATTCCCATTCTGACGTAGAATGCTAAAACTAGGATAAGCCTGTGGTGGCAACCTATAGTATTCTTTCTGTAAGATGATTTTTAAAAAGGAAAGTAACTTCATGTCCCTGTTGAGAAGTGTTCTCTACATATGCACAGACAGGTGGTCCTCAGGACAATGTCTGAAAGCAGCTCTCTGCTCAGAGGAAAGGGACTTTGTAAAAACATTATTTAATACTGCCTTTGCTCTTACTTTAAAGCAGCATTATTAGTAATATTTAGTGCTTTAAAAGTGGGGTGTTTTAAAGCAAACAAAGCACTTTTCCTACAATAATTCAGTAGTGTTTTAAAACAAGCCCAAGTCTGAGGCAGGTCAATATGATTGTTTCCATTTGGCAGATGGGAAGTGAGTAGATGCTGACCATAGGTGCAGCTGGATAGGTTTAGATGCTGCGAGAAAGATCCCAAACTTTGAGGGATCTCAGTTTGTGGGGATATCCATTGAGTTTCTGCATCTCTGACTGCTGTTGATGGCACAGGAAATGTGTGAGGAGAGTAACGAAAGTAACAAAACAAAAAGGGTTCATGGAATAGGGTAACAAAAAGGGCTCATGGAATACACAATTGCCTAGAGCTGTAGCTTGTGTACCTCCTGCATTATATGCCTAAAATCTAAGAAAACTCATCCGTCTATTTCCTACCAATAAAGCAGTGTTGAAAAGAGTGCTTCACGGCGGGAAAGTAGTATGTACAGTATATGCACACTGCTCAATCCTTTCATGAGCCATCTATGATTTGCATGATGAACCAGGTATTTATGTAACATGCTAATATGGCTGTCTGGGTTTGGGGAACTAGAATGTGGCAACTGGGGAAAAAAGAAAGGGAAAGAGACAAACTCCTGGTGGTGGTAAGGACAGGGGCAGGGAGTTTGGACTGGGGAAGATGGAAAAGTGCAAGGGGCAGAAAGAGCAGAAGGGAAATATGAAGAAGAGATAAAGGGTTTCTGTTCCTAATCCATGTGAAGTTAGTACAGGCTCAATAAGCACCTAGGGGCAAAAAAAAAAGGCAAAAAAGAGTAGCAAGAGGAAAAGAGACATAGCAATGGATTGGAACAACAGGTTTTGAACCCAGGAGAAGCTGCTAGTAAATTATCAGTTTTGTTGTCTTCCTGGCACATTCTTCAGTAGGGTTTATGTAGCCACAATTATTACTGTTACAATTATTTATAGCAGTATGATGTCATTTGTTTGAAGTGTTTGGGATTATTTAAACTATAAGTGTTACATTGGATCCACAGTCTTAATTCTTAGTTCATAAGCACTAAAACAGCTGAAGGCCCTGCAGCTGAGCCAGGCAATCCTTCTGTTGGCTTAAAATATACATGAGGGATGTTAAAAGATTCTCAGTTGACCTCTCATTAGTGTAATTAACAAGAATATTAACTGCTTCTATTGACAAATTACATGAATAACCTCTGTTTTGTTAACTTCTGTGTGAAACTATTGTTGCTGAAATCAGGAGTACATTTGTTACATCGGTGATAGACTTGTTTGTGAACATTACGATAGTTACACACTACTCTGTTTTTCCAGACAGCTGACGGAAGAGTTAGATAGGAAATAACAAGTAGTCTCAAGTGAAATACTAATCTTGCTGATGTATATTTTATTCTGCTTTCCTAATCAAGAAAATACTATAAAAACCTGAAGCTTGAAGAATAACGTTACCTTCTGGATCACTACTGCTAGTAGGTTGGACTGAACACAGTTCTGATTATCAGCAGGATCCTTTGGCCAAAGAAAACTCTTTTGTGTGTTTTATTGTATTGCATACTTTGCATTCTGTGTTGCTGCCTCACTTTCTACCTGGTTTCAGAGCTCATCCCACTTCCGTGTCCAACCCACTCAGATACGATGGGTACGAGATTTTGACCCGCTCACACTTCCTTGTGGATGCAACAGATAGATTTTTGATGTTTGTTTTTAAATCCACTTTAGAACCCAGTGGGTCATGGTGAAAATGTGGTTTATGATTTAAATTAGTCAAACAAAAGGGCAGGGCTTTAAACACACATGCATGCATGTGCATGTGCCCACAACAGATTAAACAATTGTCCCTTTCCGCACAAGGCTGATACATCGCAGTAGCGTTGTATTGTCGCTTTTACATCTGCACCTTAAACCAGTTCGACGTCATTCTGTCCGTGGTTCCACATGAGTTGAGGTCTTAGCGCGGTTAACGTCGACATTAAGCCAATGTATTGTAAAAACGGAAAAACTCTGATGTAAAGCACCCAAACTGCTTCTGTTGCATTTTTTCCTACATGCAGAAGCGTTACATCAATTCACACCACTTGCGCTAAAACATAGCAACAGTTTCTATAACTTTTTTTTTTTAAGTTGACCAATCACTGGTGGTGGGGTGGAGCAAGGGAGGGGAATAGGAGTTCCACAAGAATTGACGATGCAGAAGCTACAAACAATTTGCTCCACTTTACTTAGATAGAAACTGGAGGATGTGCTGATAGGAATTGGGGTAAGTTGGAGTAAAAAACACTGCTCATGACACGTGGTAAAACACTCCTCCACTCTAGTGCAGAAATGACTTATAAAAATACCTACAACAAATAATTGAAACAGAGCATAATATATTAAATAAATCTATAAAAATACCATCCCAATGGAATAATATGAAAACAAAAATATACCAAGACTAAGAGAATTACATAGAAATTACACATATTACAGTATATATACAGTATATAATGGTTAGTAGACAATCCTGTAAATATACCATCTGTAATGAAAATTAACTCACACTCATATTAACTATAATACAAAATACATAGGTAACAAGATGGGTTGAGCATATAACAAGCTAATGAAGAAAAATCACTCAGGAAATGAATAAGAAAACAAATATGTTCAATAACTTCAAATAAACAACCTATACAGACAACAAGTTAATAATGGTTCACAATCACAGAAATGTAGACCTTGAATAGAATTCCATTTAATCATAGCATAGGCTGTAGAAAAACAAAATTACTACATTTACTCAAAACATAGTATGCTGTAGCACATAATAAACACAGGTCCACATGAATACCTTCTATGACTGTTGGCAAAATTTCCAAAAGATGTTGCAAAAATTTGAAAAGATGTTGATGATCACTTGCAGGAACTTAGAAAGTTCTGCCTTCAAGAATGCTATCAGATTGTAGAGGTGGTGAGTTGGTCCATGGTAGAGTTCTAAATGGAATTCTGACCATAGTGACCTAAAGAAAGGAAATCTGGGTGGGTGGAGGAACAGAATAGAATGTTCTGAAGAAGGACAATCCATACAGCAACATTTTGTTGCAGGTCCCATATGGATAATTAATTATTATCATTTCTGATCCTTAGATCCAGGATTCTTGGTAGTATGTTTCAGATTTTGAAGAGGTGCATCAATGAGATAGCAGTAGTTTCTTTGGCCCTTACTGCACAAAGATGTCATACTGCCAGAGCAACCTGTTGTTCATGGGCCAGGATCCATGCTATCGCATAACGTCATTGCTAACACCCTGCAATCATGTTGCCATGCATTGAAATCTGCCCTTTTTCAATGCTGGAAAAAATCCAGTAATGGCCCCCTTTCCCACCACAGTCCTGTTAGCTGTGTGAGTGTGATTTCTCAGTAGCCCCTGATAGTGCTTCCTGCCATAGCTCATATAGGAGTGGGCGTGGCGCGGGGGTTCCCAGGTTGTCCCTCGTTCAGCTACTCCTATAGCGTGGCAAGTTTGAAATTTATCACCTCTCTGTGTTTATTTTAAATTTCTCCTTTGAGTTAATTTTTTAAATACATTTTTTAGCATTATAGTGCAAAACTGCAACTGCATATGACTGTGTCATGACATTACAATGTTGATGCACTAGTACAGCTTACAAAAAACCCCCGACCAATCATGCGCTGTGAGGTGGGGAAAAGCTGAGGAAGAGGACACGCCAATGATGCCGCAATGTGAGGAGAACACTGGTGGCAATAACGCTACTTATTCACTGAAGTCAAAAGGGTGCAGTGGAGAGCCTTCAGACCCTGATACTGTCACAGACGTGGCAATGCTGGAATTGAAGCAGAACAACTTACTGATGTGGTAAGGGCCTTTGTTAAGATTATGTTACTTTTAACTGCAAAATATTTTCCTCTCAAACATGTAGCAGTAGAGAAAAATTCTGGATACTTAATCAAGTATGGCTGGTATCTTAAATCAATCATATGAATCTCAGATTGCTCTAACGAATAATTCCACCATGTCTTCTTCCATCTAGATGCAAAGAATACAGATTTCCATGGAGTCCATGCTATTTTGGGGGGAGGGGGTTCCATTGACCTTTACGCTGTAAATATTTTATAAACAGGTGTCCCTTTAAATTGGAACAATCCTCATCTTGACTCCAGTCTTCCCCACAAAACTTTATTGGAATCTGCAGAAACAGCAAAAATGTAACTAACTTGATAGTGTATTTGCACTGCAAGATAACGCATCATACTTACCTGGCAGGAGAGGACACCATGATTATGTGTCGTATCATTTTATTAAGGATTTTCTAGTTGTCTTCTCAGTTACACCAGAATGAAGGTAAATATTTTTCTACTGTTGGAAAAAAAAATGCAGATATGGATAACATGGTGGATAGAACATACTGATCCCAAAACAGAGTATATCTCATCTGTAGTTGCAGACAAGCAGCATGTTAGAAAAAAACCTAAGAATGATGTGGAAAAATTGGAAAATGAGCCACATTTTGCAGAAATCAGTAGAAGATATTCTGGTTCTAGCCCTTTTTAAAAAAGGCTTTGTTTTTGTTGAGACTGAGATAACATAAAGAATTGGTGGCCTGGGAAATGTGTGATAAATGAGACAATGTGTTATGAAGGAAGGATAGTGAAAACCAGGGTGGGCAAAAACTTGGACTTTGCTTGTATGGGTCCTTAGAAGTTTATTCAAAATTGCAGAGGGATTATCATTATGGATAGGCAAAAACTGTATTTTTTTTAAAGAAGAAACAAAACCAACAAATATGGACATACTTGATATGTGATAGAGAGAGAAAGACTGACTCTCCTTTCTAGTAGACCATCAAGGTAATAAAAATTTCTAAAATCCTAAGTGGAAAATGCTAACCAAGTTTTCATCTAAAACAGTCAAATGCCTACTGGCTGCTAGTCTTAAGTGGAATGATCCACAGATGACAGCTTTGATTTACTAATTTGTAAGGGCCTATTTTAATCAATTTTAATTGACAGGGCTGAGAGTTAAGGGCAGGCTTGTTTGTTTTAGTTTGTTACATATAAGAAAAGTGGGGCACAACATTTATTAAAATAATAAAGTTAAATGAACAGCTGTCTAGTACAAAGCAAACATAATAACCTTGGCTAGCTAAGAGGGATGAGGATGGGGCAGAAGAGTAGAAGAACTGAGCTGGGGGAAATGCTGTTCATCCCGCAAGTGCCATTTATGTTCCACAAAAGGTGTAAATCTATTGCAAGTGGTATTCTAGCACTGGGGCAGAATGTGGAGGGAACAGGAGAGGGTTTGGATCTTCTGGACCCCAACCCCCTTTGCCCACTGGGAAGTCCTAGGGTCCTATCCCTGTACAATATGGGCTGGAATTTATGATTGCAGTTACAAATGTGCAACCTAGAATCATGGTCTTCACATATTCAATAATGTAGGGAAGATGTAAGAATTATGAAATTCCCCCAGTCTTAATTTAGTGGGCAGCAGCTGCTAGGAGTCTGTTCTCCTTTTGATCAGGATACAGCAGATGACATGCCCATTCTCCTCCCACCTACAATCCCTGGTGTGAGGAGAAATTGTGATGGGACTGTTACCCTGGAGGTCACATATGGGACGGGGAGTAGAAACACCAGTCTGCTGAAGCCTGGTTTACAAGAAAACAGACCAGCATTGCTACCATGCCCTGCTTCCAGAACATGGACTGTGCCTCACAGTCTGAAACAGGGGACATGCCAGAGGCTTGAAACAGGGGACGTGTCAGGACCTGCTGTACAGGAAGAAGTTACAGTGCCACAAACAGAATGGGGGGGGGGGTGATGCCAGCTCCAGCAGAGAGTCTCGCCCCTTCAGACACAGATGATAACTTACCAGGATCTACCTTTGCTGAGCACAGACAACAAGGAGAGAGCCTATACTGATCCCAGAGAATCTATAACTGTCAACAATTACTCAGACAACAGCTGTGTTAGGTGGCTGACCCATATAGCTGCTGTCCTTCCCCTCCAGGAGTTGTCAGAGCTTATCTGACCTCTCTGTTTGTTGGACAGACTCTGTGCCTGAGTCTGGATTACGCCGACTGACTTTGGACTCACTTGCCTTCAAATTCCGTTGGACTTTATTTTCGACCTTGTGCTTAGTGAATAAAAGTAACAAGCTGGAAGTTATTCAGTTTGTTTTGTTTGAATTATCAGCTGTGCTGCTGTGACTGAGATAAGACAATTGCTCACAGCAGCTGCTGCTTGTTAAGTCAGGATTGAGCTGGGAGTGTTACCCCAAAAGATGGGGGACCTTGCAGTCCACAATCAGTGCCAGCATCTCCTTAAAAAGGTGGAGAGTTATAGCTCAAAAGGAGGCCTGCAAGAGGGGAGTAACTATGAGACCTTTTCACCTGTATATACCAGTACTAACTGCAAGGACACCAGTTGAGAGTCAAAAGAATGTATTTTGGGGGGGGGTTCATAGACACAAGCAATCTCATCAGCCATACAAGGCTAGTGAAGGGAAAGAAGGAAAAGGTTGGATAGAGAGAGATTTCGGGTGAATAGGGTGATATTTAGTGGCCCTGTAGTGGCCCTGTAGTGAAGGATTGAAGAGAGGTGGCTCAAGCATGAGAGTTTGAGGGCGACATGGAAAAATGAGAATGATGTGATGCCTGAAGTGCTAGCAAAATGCTGGGGTTGGAGCTAAGGTTTAAATATCCTTTTTCCTACCCTGAAGGGATGAGTGTTAATGGCTCTCTGGCAAGGTAAACAAAAGGGGTTCAGAACAGACTGATTGTTTTACTTTTACTTTGGGCGACAAAGTATTGATGGGAGTCTTGACAGCCTCAGTGTCTTGATTGGGTAATGTGAATGGGGAAGGTTTCAGTAGGAAATGCACAAAGTAGGGTTGCTTGCCTGCCACACCTGGGCAGTTTTGTTGACTAATGTATTAGAAAGTCAGGTTGTTGACAGGATTACTGGAAATCTTTTTTACTCTGGGCTTTATCACTTAACTCTTCTTGACCGTATGACCTGGCCATGCTGAGGTCATGCTGACATAGCTCAGGCATACAACCTGAGTCCTGCTTGCCGCATGTTTCCCAGCCATAACTATCCAATTTTTATATAATATTTCATGCCAATTTTGCTATCCTGCAGGATTGGGTAAGTAAAGGGTGGTAACAGGAGATTCTACTTAGCGACATAATGTAGGTAGCTAAGTAGCCTATGTAGAATACCGGCCATGGTCCAGCTCCTTGGGGAACTCTTTTAAAACCTGGATTAAAATATGGAGTGAATTCACCTCCCCACTGAGATGGGAGCCACCAGCCACCAGTGTTCAATGACCCCACACAGGGGGGATGATATGCTTTCCCAGGGTTTTGAGATCCAGAGGTAGCCTAGCCTAGGTCACAGGGATATGAACAGTACATCCTGTTCTTTCAAGATGGTTTCCAGAGATTTTCAGGGCTTCTTTCACACAAATGACCTCAGCTAAAGCTCTTAATAACCTATGTTCCACATATTGTGCCTCAATTTAAAATCTTTGCCTTGCGTAATAGCCAAAAAAAGAGCTTTAGCTCATGGTTTGACAATATTTATAGGAACTTAATTATTTGTCTGTATCTATCCATAACTTTTTAGAATGGAAAATGAGATTATATTTATGGAATGAGAAATCGTCGTATTGATTTGAGAAGTGTGGCTGTGTTTGTACAAGGTCACAAAGAACAATGCCTGGGGCTCAACTCTTAATCAGTTGCTCTTCTCAACTTTGCACTGGTGAATTGAATGGGATTTCCAAACTGCGAGGTTTAACATATCAAGCACGCATCCACAATTTTATTTTTGTTTTCCAAAGTTGCTTTCACGTCTTGTGAAATGATTGGTGTCTCAGGTTGTTTCCACACTAGACTGTTATAGCACTATTATTCCACTTGCAACATCCAATGGAATCCTGGGGTTTGCAGTTTCGGAAGGGGCTGACTGGCCCCTCCCAAAACTGCAAACCCCAGGATTCCATAAGATGTTGCAAGTGGAATAGCGCTATAACAATGTAGTGTAGAAAGAGCCTCAGTCAAAAGTTGTTTCATCATATCTGTTTTGAGTGCTTGATAATGTTGTCTTATGCAGTTCATTTCAGGTAAATGAAAAGTGTTAGAAACAGGCGTTAGTTTACATGTTTGGTTGTGTACTCGCATTATTGTCAACAAGAGGAGAGGTATAGCACAAGTATTTAACCTCAAAGGGTCTTCCTTTTAGAAATGTGGATAACTCAGTGAACATACAGCTTAGAGTTGCTATTGGGATTGTGATTTTTGTATATATTGTTACTCTGCTTTTTATTAAAAAATGGTTCAACAGCTACTTATTTGGGACTGACATCTTCCTTGAAAATCAGGAAGGATTGCTTCTTGGAAAGAAAACAGTGGTTTGGAAAACAGAGAAGTACCTAATGCCAAAGGGCTGCCAAAATGCTAGATTATTACCAATTATTGTAGTCTGAGTACCACAACTGTTTTGGTTTTATGAGAAAAAGAAGCAAGGACTAAACTGATGATGGTTGTAAGCCAAATGCATCTTTACACGTAAGTAAACATCATCCCTTTTTTTGGCTATTATGCAAGACAAAGATTTTGGAATGAGGCAGAATATGTGGAACATAGGTTATTAAGAGCTTTAGCTGAGGCCATTTGTGTGAAAGAATGCCTGAAAACCTCTGGAAACCATCTTGAAAGAACAGGATGTACTCCTCATATCCCTGTTTTGCCTATCATCAAAGCCACAACTGGCAATCCAACAAAGTCCTTCTCCAAAACTGCATTCTCCATAGATTTTAAGTAGCCTTTTTCTTATGAACAACCCTGCATCACTATGGGGATTGGGACTTCTGGACTCTGCATCAGTAGGGGGATTGAGGCTTCTGGATCCTTATAGGAAGCAGCCTTAAATCAGATCAAAGAAGTTGCCCATCTATCCAAGAAGTGGAGAACTTGTGCCCCCCACCCACTGATAGATGCCAGCTCCAATTAAACTCAATGAGTGTGAGCAGAGATTTTGGAAACTGTAGGAGAGCTACAGGTTCTTCACCGCTGAAGTAGCCCATTGTCTACTCTGACTGCCATAGCTCTCCTGGACCTTGAGCACAGGTCTTTTAAAGGTCTTGTCACCTGATCATTTTAATAGAGAAGCCAAGAACTGAATTTGGGACTTCCTACATGAAAGTCTCTGTTGTACCACTGAGCTAATTACATAATACTCAAGGGCCTTATCTCAACCTTTTTTTCCCATAGTTACATTGATCTTACGGAGTTATGATTGTGTCCCTTGCAGAAAGTCATGCTTACCTGCTAATAGATCCTAATCAGTAACCTAAAGCTCTATTATCTGTGTTCCATTCCTCCACACAACCACCTAGAGAGAGAAAAATGCTATACAGGAAGCACTGCCTTCACTCTGATTTGGCCAAAATTATCCTTAGTGTGCAGTAAGAACACAAGAGGAGCCATGCTAAAGTGGACCAACGGCCATCTTGCCCAGCATTATCCTATCGCAATAGCAAACTAGATGCCTTTGGGAAACTGACAAGAAGAGCATGAATACACCAATCCCTGCTTCTGCTCATATTCCCCAACAACCAGTATTCAGAGATTTACTGCCTGTTATACTGGAGGTGATATATAGTGATAAGGACGGCAGACTCTCCCCTTAAACATACTGTATGTTTTATCTTTTCTTTAAGCAACATCACGTTTAAAGAGTGTGTACTATAAACTGAACTTCTCAAAATATGTTTGAAAGTAATTGTGCATCTAAATGGATACCTAGTCCTAGCTTTTGGATATTCAGTGGAAATAAAGGGACACATAAAATTAAATCAGTGAACCAGGAATGCAGGTTAAGACTGGAAGCTACTTTGACTAATGCTAGGATCTAATATATATAAATGTATTTGCAGCTCTGTATTTTCTCCCTGCTTTTCAAAAATATCACTTTCAGCTCAGTCTAAACGTCAGAATTGTATGTAACAGAGAACCTCCAGTAAAGATTTCTATAAAAATGCCTTGGGAATCTATTCAATGAGCCCACAGAGTGATGCCCAATGTCCAGCAAAGAAGTTATAAAACAGTGTTTGCAAATAAATATTTACAAATAACAACCACAAAACTCATCAGCTAGAAATCCCCCTAGTGTTGGAATTAATAAACTTCCTGAAGAGGTGGAGGGAACACAATGAGGGACAGACTGAGGTTGGATTTGTCCCTTTAAACATTCTTCAAATTTCAGTTTGTAATCTTAACAAAATAACTCAAGGGTAAAACTGATTGGTTTTTTTTTGTTTTTTTCATGCTATCTTACCTCCAGTGTTTAAGTTAGGGCTGTGCAACTGGTGCTTTGTGACCCCTTGTGGTTCCTTGACCACTTCCTATGCAGTCCCAGAAGTTGGAAAGACTGTGCTCAGTTGTCTCTGCAACCCGTTTGACCATCTGGGCTACGGCACTGGGGACACTGTTCCCTGACTTCTAAAACAGTTGATTTCCTGTTGCTGATAGGTTAGTGGGGAATGACAGCAACACTCCCTTCACACATACATCCCTTCAGTAGGTGATCCCTAAATCTAAGTGGACAGGGACAGCAAGGTTAAGTTTCTCCATCCCTGTGTGCTGAGAGCTGAGGTATGTATTTGGGGAAGGGACTGATGTGCATGAATGCATTGTTACTGCCCTGGCTAGTCCGAGCTTTGGGGATATTAAAAGATATCCCTTCATATCACAATTCGGCTGCACTTCTCTATTCCTTTCCAAGTGCTTGCGAGGCCACTGGACAAGCACGTAAACAAGCTCGGCCGTTAATAGCCATAATATTCAAACTACAATACAGGTAGGCCAGAAATAGTTGACTCACTGCTTTAGGAGACCTCCAGGCAAGTACTCTAATTAAGTATGCACGCCACTTACAAAAGAGCCTCTGCCCCGCGCTGGCAGCTTGATGGGTAAACTATGCAATACCCAAGTACTCTGCGTTTGCATACTGGCTACTCTATTACGATAACTCAATCATTCAGATTCTGACCTTTCGGAAGCTTTGTCTCCAACTCCAAATCTATTGTTTTCCCCCAAGTACGGCATAGCCTGCAGTCACAATTCTCTTATAAAAACCCTTGATTCCGAGACCTTCCTCGGATCGTTCCCGAGTTTCATCCCGCCTTGCTGCTGCTTTGCTTGGTGAGCCTCCCCTCAGCTCCACGCGCTGAGCTACATCGCACCCCAGCTTCGCTCTCTATTTTTCTGGGTTTCAGGACAGGTGAAGTATCACCCAAACCAACAATCCCTCTAAAAATCCCTCTATACCACTCCAACCTTTATTTCCTTTAGTTATCTTGTATCAGTGTGTCGCATACACTGTTTTGCCTGTATTTAATAAACATCATTTATCATTTCAACTTCTGTGTTCTCCTTGACTCGACCTGACCCCGTAGACATAGGGTTCAAGATCTCGCTAAGTTACCCTGCCTCTCGTAATGCTAAGCAGTGCTCTGAGCTAATTTTCCCCACCTTTAGTTGAGCACATTTTGGTGTCCCTCCCGGGACCCCCAGTACACAGGGTAACACCATCTGTGTACACGAACACATATATGTCCAGCCTCTCGCCTGTCAGTCAATAACAAAGATAGGCCTCAGGTTTAAAAAAAAAAAAGATGTGTGCACCATACACTTCTAACATCCTATTTTTTAAAAATGGTTTTATATTTTCTCTGATTCTGAATTATAACAACAGTGGGCACTAGTGTCAATCGAAGCATGTGGAAATCACTGAGTTCTTCTGTTTGAATCTTTGAATCTGTTTGAATCTATTGGCTGCTGCTTATCTAGCAAACTTGCATCTTTACTAGCATTGTTTTACATGGGGAAAGAAGTTTTGATTTCATTTGTAATGGTACAGCAACTTCCTTGGCACTGAACTTTCTCTGGCATTGGGGTTTCAGAGATGCAAGTGATAAACTGTTAGTTTGACAGAGAAACATTCCTTTTCATTATAGTTTGGAGCCAAGGTTGAACAGAAAAGTCCATATAATTAGCTTTTGACTGGAAATACTGTATTTGAGGGAACAGGACTCCATAGCTATGGTTACACTCAAATAAGACAAATCAAACACAAGACATTCCTCCTTTTGTATCACTATTAAATATGGGAAAAGAGGCAATCTAGAAAATAATTAATAATTGCAACAGAAATCTGACTTTTATACCTTTTATACCAAATATACCAAATCTGACTTTTATACCTTTTATACCAAATATACCTTTTTATACCAAAAAGGTATACCAAATATACCTTTTAGGGCTCTTATCACTAAGCCCCTTGTTGTTGCTTTAAAAAAAAAAGCTGATATTTTAATTCAGCTTAAACAAGGAGAGGGGGAGCCCACAGCAATTTCTTCTTCCAGCCACAGTTTCACCAATCTGTATTCAGAGCAGGAAACCATTCTTTGCTTTTCTTTGATGCAGCCTCTTGTCCAAGGAAATGCGGCAACTGAGCAATGCATTTATCCAGTATCCCAGAGTTTCAATGGAAAGCATTTCCCCTCAACCTAACCTCTGTCGCCAGTTAAAACTACTACAAGCTACTGTAGACTACTCAGGTTAATTCCACCTGAGAGTGACAATTTTCATTTTCTAGCCAAGGCCATTCGTGACCTACAGTATTGAGCAAGAGGGGCCCACAAGTGGGATGGGAATACATTTGCAGCATCCAAAACAAACAAAGAACTTTAAGAGCTGGGACCAGCATTGCATTGGCTGTGTCGGTCGGTAATGGAAAAAGAAATGAGATGGCTTAACAACATGCCTTGAAAAGAACCAAGACACCTTGCAAATGCTTTCTCCTGTGTTGTGTACCTAAGGCCTAATGAAGGCTTATAGAAATACACACCAGCAGTGAAATCCGTAGAATTTGCATGCCTTGTAAGGTCAGCTGATGTGAAAAGGCTCTGAACGGGGCTCTGTTTTTGCATTGTTTTAAGTCTTACGTAAACCTAGAAGAGGCCCAGAAAAGGCAGATGCTGCTCAGTTTCAGGGGCTGGCCTTCAAACCTCCCCCTGCAATCGGAGAGGAGAAATCCATCCCTAATTAAAAGCAAACAACAATCTGTAGCTTTTCTTCCACATACATTCTTTGCATACATCGGAGTGCAGCATTTTATTTTCTTTGAACTCTGCACTGCCCAGCTTTGTTCAGGAAGACTCAGCTGGAGAGGAAAAAAAAGGGATGCTAATAGGAACGAGCATTTAATTTCTCCTCTGTGAAAAATACCCAAAATATTACGCTACATTTTAATGATCAGAAAGCGTGAGAAACAGAACACAAAGCATGTTGCTCCTCAAGGCGGTCCCTCTTTTTGGCACAGTGCATGGAGCATGGATGTAGGGGCAGAGGAACATAATGGTACAAATGGATCATCGTTTGAGGGTGGGGGCAGGAGGAAATGCCATTGTGGGAGGAGGAGAAATGCACTGTAGCCAGAAACATAAGAAAAAATAATGCTGGGCCTATGTGGTGATGAGTTGGTGAAATAAGAAGGCTAAGCTTAGGCTCTGTAGATCATGACTTCCTTGACCCATTTTAAACTGGCTTCAGAGCAAGATATGGAGTTGAGACTGCTGTGGTTGTCTTAGTAGATGATCTCCATGTTAGCATTGACAGGAGGAATGTGTCCCTGTTGGTGCTTTTAGACCTCGGTGGTGTTCAATACCCTTGACCATGGTATCCTTCTGGAATGCATGGCAGGGTTGGGAATCGGGGGCACAGTGTTGCAGTGGTTCTGGTCCTATCTCTCAGGCAGGTTCCAGGTGGTGGTGCTTGGAGGTAGCTGCTCCTCAAGAAAGAGCTGTTATATAGCACACCACAAGATGCCACTCTATCCCCAATGCTTTTGGCATCTACATGAAACTGTAGGGAGAGATAAATATGCTGATGACACTCAAATATACTTCTCCATGCCTTTAAAAACAGCTTCTGCTAAGGATAGCGTGTCTCCTCTGAATGAATGCTTGAAGGAGGTGATGGGCTAGATGAAGAAAAACAGATTGAAACTGAATCCAGACAAAACAGAGGTGCTTACTATCAAGGATCCTAATCTGGGGTTGGAGGTGAGTCAATCAGTTCTGGATGGGGTCACACTTCCCCTGAAAGACTGTGTTCACAGCTTGGGAGTGTTCGTGGATCTGTCCCTCCAAATGTCAACTCAGAGAGATGTGACGGTCAGGAATACTTATTATCAACTTCAGCTGATATACCAACTGTGCCCCTTCCTAGAACTGGATGACCTAAAGACGATAGTGCATGCGTTGCTAACCTCAAAGTTGGACTTCCGCAATGCAGTCTACATTGGGCTACCTTTGTACCAAGTTCGGAAACTTCAACTGGTCCAAAATATGGCAGCCAGATTGATTACAGGTACAGCGAAGAGTGAGCATATCACACCACTACTAAAATCATTCCGCTGGCTGCCAATTAGTTTCTGGGCAAAGTACAAAGTATTGGTTATTACCTTTAAAGGCTCTGCATGGTTTGAATCCAAGTTACCTGAAGGATCACCTCCTCCCATACAATCCGTGCCATACGCTCAGGTCCTCTGGGGGCTATTTACTTAGACTGGCCAGGACTAGACAGTCATCCAGAAGACCTTCTGTGGCAACACTTTCCAGACTAGGAAGCGAGGAAACTGAAGGTATTTAAAACCCCTGACTTTGGAGGTCATACATTTGGAGTTCCATAATCACAACTCAGTAATAACTTTATAGAGAATTACTTATCATGGAGCAATAGAAGGCCAATACACAGTGGCCTAATCACCATGTGGGATTCCATGATAAAGACAATTCAATCAGGAGATTGAAAGGGCCCAGAAAAGCAATTAATTCAACCCTAGTATAGCTCTCTAAGAAAGAATGATTCTAGAAAAGAACAAGAATGATTCTTTGATCATGCAATCCCCTGTCTTGTTCACTGAATTTTATTGGCTCTTTAGCCAAAGTTAGCTTCCATTCATAACACTCCTTTGGTTTTTCTTGCCATTTCTTCTGTTATTTATCTCCTCTGTTATGGCAAAATTAAAGGTGGAGCAGCTTCACGGTGCCTTCAGTTGATAGTCTGAAGAGCTTTCCATCTGGAAAAGGTTCTGGTCTAAACCAAAGCCATATCTGAGGCTGAGCAGACACCCAAATACCATGGCAAGACACATGGTGTACAGCTTTTCGTATCTCTAGTCATCTGAATACACAACTTATTGACCCATTGCTTTAAAACGGAAATATTTTCTTCCTTTGAAGTGTACTCTTGGGTCACATTTTAAGCTGATTCATAGAAAACGTTTTCAAGTCATTATCAGCTAAGCTGTTACTCCTTTCTGTTTGGAGAAAGCTGCCCAATAGCCTTTGCTGAATGGATTTCAGCTTTTTGCAATCTGCTGATTGATGAAATGTCAATGGATTGTGAAGAGAGAAGCTCTGTCCAGAGTAGGGGGGAGACAGAGAGAGAGAGAGAGGGAGAGAGACTTATTTCACACAGTGGGGCTTGATTTTCTGAGGGTTTGTTCCTTCTACCACTAGGTAAAGCAATCTTGGATCCTATTGACACGCTTTGCCTGTTACAACACCCAAATTTAATTTCAGAGCTGAGAGTACAGAGGCTTCCCAAGAGACTCAGTGCACTCTGCCTATATAAGGGGCCTAACACCTTACACAGAACAGAGACAGAACCATGTCTCACAAGGAAGTACTTTGTTTCTGTAAACAGAGGGGTAAAATTTATTGCTTTGATTTCACTGCTTTTTTTTTCCCAACTCCATCATGGCCTGGGGAGGTGGCCTAACCTTTCTTCTGCATTGGACCTACTTCAGTGCCATTTTAGTACTGAAGCAAGATGCCGACATGTGACTCTAGGATCATAATCTTCCCATTTGTGATTTTTTAAAAGTATTTGCTTAAAGAAGCCAGGAGTCTTCAAAGGCTAGCATGATTAATTTTGTGCCTTTGGGTTGGCCTAATAAAAGTACCACCACAATGCATACTTTGGATTCTGTTTTATGCTCAGCATGGCCTGATGGAGAAATTGTTGGATAATAGGGTGACCAAGACTAGAGAAACCACCACTGGAGGAAGTGGAGCTGAGTGGAATCCCTGATAGCAGCTTTGTCCTTCCCAAGTACAATTAATTTTGTATGAAACATAAATAAGGTTTACTTTAACAATTTTCCATGCTCTCTCTTTTTTGATTTCCTTTTCACCTCCGCCTCACAACAGGTGGGGCATCCTGTACTCTGAGGGAATATCCCTGATTTCTCAGGAAGGATCCATTAGTTGCTAGGCCAAATGTATACATTCTGGTTTTCCCATGGCGTAGTTCGTTTTGGAGGAGAGTGTTTCCTTCAGTCTCCTACTGAGAGAGTTGCACTGAACCTAGCTGTGATGAAAAGATGATTAATGAATCTCTAAAATGGCATGCAATGTACTATTTACTGAGGAGGGGAAGGAGCTGCCACGTAACGTGTGACACTTCAGGATTGTGGGCAAATGGTGTGTGAAATTGTTGACAAATTGCCTTCATTAAGCTTTTTTAAATGGGACGTTTTCTCCACCATGTCAGCACTGAATTACTGCGTGTAGACTCCTGCTAGAAAGTGCTTCTTTGTGCGATCCTTACCTCATAATGTAGCTATCCATTCTAATAATGAGAAGGAAATGAAGATGGCCAAACACAGCACTGAGGACTGCAAAATTATTCTTTTTGAAATATACCTAGGTTGTCCCAGCTAAAGAAGTTTGTGGAAAAACCAATGGCAATGGCACATTTTCTACCTTAAAGCAAGTGGGGGTGGGGGGGCTTTCTTACTCTAATGTTTTCAGTCAGATCTGATCAGTACATAGAAGAAATGAGGTACATATAAAAAATTTACCTGGAGTGCTTTATTCTTTTTCACATGATGAAGGCGCAACATTATTTTTAATAACATAATCACCTGTAACAGCATAATTTGGGGATGTGAAATGAGTTTTACTTCTAAAATGAGCATTTTGGGGTCATTTGTGGGGATTTGAGGCCACGTTTCTATTTGTTAAGTATATTTTTACAAAAGAACAAAAAAGGTTTTTAAAAACACAACACATTATTTGCAATGTAATAAGTAAATGCCCCCCCCCCCCCCGGTTCTCTTTAAAGGGAAGTTTCCATGCTCTGGGTCTGATTCACATGAATGCCTGATGTGGCACAAGGCTTCCTCAATGCTTTTACCCTTTTTTTAATGGGTGAAAATCACCTTGGCTTGAAATCATGGAACTTAGTATAGTACGTAGTATATAGTATATACGTGGAATGTACTTTAGGATAGTAACTCCCACAGTTGTTAGGCTGAGAGTGATTTGAGACTGTGCCCCTCTGTCAGGGTGTTACACCCTCACTTGAACAGTTGCTTCATCTGTGAGTAGTCTATGGGGCTGCCTCTGTAGTTTTCTGAAATACTATGGGAGATGTTTCCTTGCGGTATAGTCATACCTTGCTTCTGGAGGTGGACCCAAGTATATGGTTTCTTTCCATGGAACTGTTTCCCAACCAAGAGGAAGGGAAGGGACATTTCCTTGCTTCTGTCCACCCAAGGAAACTCAACTACTCCATTTAGTCACTTTCAGCACAGTGTGGGGTTTCAATGTAAGGAAGCAGCTCCCATATCATTGTGGACAAGCTTGCAGTGGCAGCTGGTATTGTCCTTGTCAAGTGGGGATGAATTCATTCCAGGTTTCAATTTGAATTTTGAAGGAGCTGTTCAAGGTGCTGAACTTATTTTAGGGATAAAGTTCAGTGCCTTGGACAGCTCCTTTATAGTTTTGCCTAAAACAGGGGTGGGCAAGGTGCAGTCCATGGGTCACATGCCCTCCATAGCCTACAGGGATAATTTTTTTCCCAAGTTTTTTTCCAATTTTCTTTTGCAGGAAATGAACAGGAAGTGACTTCTGCTCATTTTCATTTGTCAACAAGGGTCTCTCCTGATCTTAAAATAGACCATGGAAGCCTTAAAAAAGGGGAAAAAATGGCCCATAGAGGGTGTTTGGAGGCAAGAAAATTTAATGTTTTTGCCAGGGCAACGTGTGTCCCTGCAAGGTCTCCTGGGGGGCTAATGCAGCCTCCAGCCTTCCACAGTCACCTACTCTGGCCTAAAACCTGCAAAGGATTCAGCATCCCACTGACATGGAAGCCACTAGCCACGACTGTGAGCTTAAATGCAATGTAAGATAATCCCCAGGTTTTGAAAAGTTGATGTTGCTGTAAGTATAGAGCATATGTTTAAACCAAGCTCGTGAGGTAGGTAAACTGCTCTGTTGTTGAAATGTGCAATCCTATTCAGCTTGTGTAGGATGGGATATGGGGATTCCTGATATGCTGGGCATAAAAGAATAATATTAGGTCATAATAATCCAAGTCTTCCTGGTCCTCCCATTGACTCACGCAGTGCTTCAAGGCCTGTGTATCTACAGTACACCTGCCAGGAGTTGCCCTAATCAGTACTCTTGGAAGGTTCTGCACATCTTACTCCCTCAGGAAGCAGGCACCAAGGACCTTGGTGAGTCTCTTGCATATGGTGCTTCCATCTTGTTTTGCTAATAAATGGAGAATGTGATTGTTCCTATAGGTAGCTAGAGGTTTATTTTTTATTTATGGCTTAATCATAGAATCATAGAATCATAGAAATGTAGAGTTGGAAGAGACCACACGGGCCATCCAGTCCAACCCCCTGCCATGCAGGAACGGCCTCATAGCACTCCTGACAGATGTCCATCCAGCCTCTGCTTAAAAACCTCCAAAGAAGGAGACTCCACCACACTCCGAGGCAGCATATTCCACTGCCGGACAGCCCTGACTTAATGATCCTGGGGGTTTAAAAGCAGATAGAGAAAGCAAGTTCTAAAGATAAGAGAAAGAGAAACACACTGAATCCATCCCAGCTGCTGAGGTGTAAGACACTGAAATGAAGTCTGTTAGAGCATTCAAGGGGAAGCAGGACCTTGTGAAAAACAAGGGCAATTACTCTTGTGTTGAGAGAACTTCTTGATTGCAGTGGTACTTATAATTTATCATAGTCACTTACAGGTTCTTTGTCATTCAGATCCAGTGTGGTGTCATGATTAGAGTAGCAGACAGCAGCTTGTGAGATCGAAAGTCAGCTCTTCCACAGCCATGAAATTCAGTGAGTAACCTTGGACCAGTCACTCTTTCAGCCTGCCTTACCTATAAGAATAAGAATATAAAAATTATTTCTTACTTGCCTGCTGTCTGCTGGGCTCAGAGTGGGGTACACATAGATTAAAATAAAATATATAACTAAAAACATGTAAAAACATTTGAACACATAACTCTAAAATAAAATACAACCACGACACATTAACATCATCTCTACAACCTTATAGGGTTGTTGTGAGGTCAAGTAAGGTCAAGTAGTGAGGAGAACAACATATGTCCCCAAGCTCATTGGAGTAAAGGCAGAATATAAAAGTAACTTTTTAAAAAAACCTTACATCTTATTTGGGTTATAAGACACTGGCCATTTCCACACTAGACTATTATAGTGGTATTATCCCACTTTCAACATCCTATGGAATCCTGAGGTTTGCAGTTTAGAGAGGGACCTTAAAGGCCCCTCCCTTAACTGCAAACTCCAGGATTCCATAGGATGTTGAAAGTGGGATAATAGCACTATAACAGTTTAGTGTGGAAATGGCCACTGTTTACCACAACCTCTAAGAATATGTTGGTGATAAAAGCATGAAACTAATAGAATTCTTGTATATATTAAGAGAGCGAGGATAGTGTAGTGGTTTGCATGTTCAACTAGGACTCTGGCAGACCAGAGTTCAAATCCCCACTCAGCCATGGAAACCCAGTAGGTGACCTTGAGCAAGCCTCACTCTCTCAGCCTCAGGGCAAAGGAAAGGGCAAACCCTCTCTGAACAAATTCTGCCGATAGGGTCATCTGAGGGTCGCTATAAGTCGGAAATAACTTGAAGGCACACACCAACAATATATCTAAAGCTGAGGAGCGATCATGCCCTCCCTTACACAAAATAAAGATAATAAGGCACAATAAGTAAGGAGGTAACAGTGGTTTCTGGGGAAGCCACTAAAGTATAAGCTATTCCTTCAAATCTGGAGCAGGCAAAGTGGGGGCACTCCAGATGTTGGTGAACTGGAACTCCCAGCATTCCTCACTCTGCCCACACTGGTTAGGGCCTCTAGGGGTTGCAGTTCAACACCATCTGGAGTGCACTACTCTGCCTCCTCCAAATGAAATGGCCCATACTTTACTGGCTTCCGCGGAAAACCAGTTCCCACTCCTAATTTAAACAGAATTTAAATTTATTTAATTCCCACTCCTAATTTAAATAGAATTTTTTCTACAAAACAAAACAAAAAGCCCCTACTTCCTCCATGTTTAATTGTTCTATTCTGAACATACTGGCAGCTATGAAAAGGAAAGTAAGAAGCAAAACTGGGATATTATATACCTTTTAATTGTATACAGGTAAAAATCCTTTTGTCAGTTACAAACATTGAACAAAAATAGCATTCTGTTGGTAATTTGGCCTAGTGATTTGGGTAAATATGGAAATGGGATGCTAAGCACTGCAAGTCCTCTGCCTAGTTGGACAAATCTTGTGTTGTTTCTCCCACACTGGATTTTTTTTTAAAATAAGTTCTTTCCTTCCATTTTATCAAGAGATTTATGGAATCTGGTGAGTTCTTAATTTTTTAAAAAATATGTTCATCCTCTAACTTTAAAGTTTTAGAAGGGAGGGAAGAATTTAATGGATGTTCTCTGGTTTCAGTGGCAGGTATAGATTTCTATAGTCTGGCTTTAGACCTTCTGAAACACTGGGCTTGTGAGGTACCACTCTCTCTCTGCTTGTTCTCCACCTTACATTTCCTCAAATGCAAAGACAAAATGAATTGTCTTAATGGAATGTTTAATTATCACGAAACAGCCAACTGGCAAACTCCTCTCTCTTCCCATGTAAATTTATTAATTGCCCTGCTGATTTATGTTGCAAGCATCTAGGACAGATTTGTAAAAGATGGATGGTGGTGGTGGTGGTGTGTGGACATATGCAAGTGATTTTGATGTGTATACTGGAGAAAGTACATATGGATGCCAAAAATGAAGCAATGCTACTATACTGTCCAGAAGCAACAGCCTGATTTTAATTAAGCCAAAAATTAGTCTTCTATTACAGCACTTGTAAACTATGGGAAATTGTAAAGCACATACTAATTGGGCTGGCCTTACATCATGTCCCACGTGGACAATGCCCTTCTGGCGAGTCCCTGAATGAATGAAGCACGGGCACAGCAGAGGTATATCAGGCTTACGGAGGAAGAAACACAAGAAAGAGGACAGCTAAGTTTCCACACTGGGCTGTTCTGCTGTGCTCAGCATGAAGTGATTGTATCAGTCCCTCCTCTTGCCAGCTGCATTCTTCACAGCCCAAGATGACTGTGGTGATTTACTCCTTTTTATGCACAGAGCCGCAAAAAAGGAAGATTTACTATTGTTCTTCTCAGCCACATACTGGGGAGAGGTTTGCAATTCTCTGAGCATATTTCATAAAACCAAGGCCAGGTTGGAGAGCCTGGAAGCTATGAATGGGTATGGTTTGGAGGACAGATATTCAGAGAAAGGAGGCCTTTATAATGGTTTGTTCCTGCCTTTCTTGCTGTAAAGAGGATTTGTAAATGTAGTGCTAAATCCAGGACTAGTCCCAACGTGAAAAGACTCATTGAAATCTGAGGGACTTATGTAAATTATGACTAACAAGTCCCATTCATTCACTGGCAGCAAATTTGGGGCTAATGCTGGATTTAGACTGTAGTAATAACATAAGTAATAGAGATCACAGAAGAGGCTGTTCCAGGAATGGGGAACAAGTAGCTCTCCAGATCTTGTTGGACTCTAGCTCACAGTAGCCCAAGCCAGCAAAGCCAATAGGGAAGGATAATGTGACTTGCAATCAAGTAACATATACTTCCCTGTTACCTTAAAAGGTGGGGGAACTTAGGTCCACCAACAGTGCCAGCATCTCCTTAGGATTTGGGGAATTATTATTCTATGAGAGGAGGGTAACAGCAGGATCTGTTCACTGGTGGATACCAGTACTTATTGTAGAGAGTACTCCAGTTAAAAGTAAAAAAAGAGTGTATTTTATTGGAAATTTAAAGACACACACAAGAAATCAAGCAATCTCATGAACCATACAAGGCTATCAGAAAGCAAGGCAAGAAAGATTGGATACAGAGAGATTTTGGGTGGAAGGGGTGATATTTACATGTTGTGAAGCAGAAGATTGAAGCAGGGTGGCTCAAACAAGAGTTTGAGGGTGGCACAGAGGAACGGGAGTCTGGGGGACCACATGTAGCATGAAACCCAACATACTACATACTACAAACTACCTGGGGTGGAGCCAGGGTTTTTATGTCCTATTTCCTGCCCTGAAGGAGGGTGCATGGACAAAGAGGTAATTGCTTTCCCACAAACTGACAGAGGAATCTGGAATGGACTCACTGTCTTAACTCTAGATGGCAAAACATTGATGGGAGTCCTGACGTCTTTTAATGTCTTGGTTGGATAAAGTAAATTGAAAAGGCATCTACAGGATATGCTTACAGATGGGGTGCTTGACTGTTTCACCTGGACAGTTTCACCTTCTATTGTTTCTGGGAGTGCTTGTACCTTATGACTTTTTGAAAGGATCATCCCAAGCCCATAAGTGCTGGGCTTTCCTGTTTAATCTCCTCTGAACTTATGATCTGGCCATACTGAGGTCATCCTGACCTGGCTACGTGCGTACAGTCAGCACTTCTCCAAACATGCTTTCAGCAATAAATATTTTAATTTATCAAAAATAGCACACCCATCAAAGTGGGGATGTTGGGTGTGGTAACGTCTCTGGTTAATAAAAACAACCTCATGATAAATGTTCTCATTCCAAGGGAACCTAGTTGTTTACACTGGTGTGTCAGGAAAGTGACCATATGGTTATAGGCAAAACCACAATAAGGTGGCTGGGGGTCTTAAGCAATTTAAGAATGGCGTTCCCTTTGCACGTGAGTGTGAACTGTTAGAGGCATGGCACCATGTAGGCAGCTCAGCAAAAGCCTCTCTGCGGAGCCTTAGCGGAATGGTGGCATTGAAAATAAATAAATAAATAAATAAATAAATAAATAAATAAATAATAGAATAAAATACAAAGTACAAAAATCTTACTCTCTCCTCCCATATGCATATACATAAACATTCTTTGTGCCGGCATGTTAAAAATATGGGATATGTTTCAGCATTCAGAATGTTGCTCTTTCTACTGAAAGAAAATTTGTAGTGGAATTTTTCCTTGAAATGAGCATCCCTTGCTTTTGCTTCTGCAGAGCCGCTGATTAAATCATCAAAATCTATACTGTTGTTTCTGTAGACACTGCCAATAAGGGTTCATTCATGAGTTGAGAATGCACTTCACAATTCTCTTCACCCCTTCCAGTGTTAAATACTGCCAGAAACAAAGTAGAGATTTTGGGCCAGCCAAAGAAGGGAAAATGGGGGCATCAGGGGCTGCTCATGCTCCGTGCCCACGTGGATGTGTGTGTGCACACATACACAGACACTGGCTCTGTATAATGTGAAGGTAGGGCTGGGACCAAAGGTATGACAAGAATTGCCAAAAAGGTGGGGAGATTTCCTACTTAATAAATTGCTTGATGGGAAGCTGGGCAGGGAGAGAGAGACAAAGCCAGGCCAAACCAGGCCAAACTTCAACTCTAGCAGTTCCTGCCCTGCGTTGGAAGCATCCATTCATTGTCCGGTACTCCTAGGGCCTCATGATAATGATAATGATTTGCAGTAAATAAATGATAATGAATGCAGTAAATAAATTGTCACCTGTATGGGAGAATGGAAGACCCAATGGAAATGGCATGTGTGCTGCTTTGAACTCTTTGGAGAATTATAAAGTACAAGAAGTGTAACAGACTAATTCAAAATAAAGGAGGTACCAGATTGAAACACTGTGGGGAGGCTGGTACAGTGTACCTTCTGCTGATGTGACCTCAGCACACGTAAATGTAAGGTTACATGAAGCCTCATATCCAGTTATTGTCAATGGACATGCCAGGTGCACGCCTGCTCAGGTGCACAAACATTGCATCCATTGATAATAATGGGACAGAGTGTTCATGTTGTTTCATGTGAGGATTCCTGGATCCTCACGTATACGGAGGGTGCACTGTATTTTATCCCCACGTATACGGAAGGTGCACTGTATTTTATCCTCCTCAGATGTATACGGAGGGTGCACTGTGTTTTATCCTCCTCAGATGTTCAGCAAATATCAAAGTCCAGCTGGGTATATATGCATCATTTTCACATGGCAAGAAAATTTAAAGCAGACTATGGCCTGACTCTTACATTAAGCCTTGTGTGCATGCTGGAGGAATACAGGTCTCCATATCAGGGAACCTTTAGTTCTTCAGGTGTTTGGGATTATACTTCCTACAATCCCTTACCATTGGCTATGATGGGTGTGGATGATGGGCACAGTAAGCCAGATCATCCCGAAAGCAAAAGTTTCTCTAGCCTTGGTCTCCGTGGAAATTTGCCTTTTCACTATCCCAATAGTGCATTTTTCTTCTTTTTAATTTTGCAGGGGTGGGGAACATATGTCCCATGGAACACAGGCAGTCCTGAGCCCCACTTTCATGCTCCCTAAAGCCCCTGGACAGCCCCCAAAGCCTCCTGAATGCTTAAAATGTTTTGAAAATTTCCTGCTGATTTTGGGTTGTGTTTCACCCAAAAACTGATCACAATAACCCAAACCTATCAACAGATGAGGCTATTTACACTTCCCACCCACCCAGACCCCTCCAACTCCTCCCAAATGACAAGAAGTGAAAAATGGGATGAAAACTGGTAAAAATAGCAGCTGGTAGTGATGTGATATCAATTCAGGCATTCTCCCCAATGTGACACTACAGCCTATGGGGAGGGGGGGAATGGCAATTAAAATTGGGCCTGACACAAGCCAGTTTCCTACCCTTACAATGAAGGCACAATTCCCTCAATGAGGCCATTGTGTTTATGGGATTGAGCAGAGGTGGGCAACTGCCTGGGGTCTGGAGGGGAAATTGTATGCCAGTGTCACCCCAGCTCACCCCGTCCTCATTTTTGAATGTATAGATTTTAATATTGCCTAAAAATGCCCCTGTTTACCACATTTTCCCCATCGTACTGCAGACAATTTTAATCTCAGGGTAAGTGTTTTTCTAATCAGGAAGTGAGATAGGCAGCCCAATCCACATATTGTATAGGACAAACGTATGGGGTTGTGCCTGCTCCTCTTTATTGTCTGTGTGCCTTCAAGTCTTTTCTGACTTTGGCGATCCTAAAGCAAACCTATCACAAAGTTTTCTTGGCAAGATTTTTTCAGAGGGGGTTTGCCTTTGCCTTCCTTTGAGGCTGAGAGAGTGTGATTTGCTTAAGGTGGTCCAATAGCTTTCCATGCCCAAGCTGGTATTCAAACCCTGCTCTACAGAGTTGTAGTCCAGTGTTCAAACCACTACACCACATTGGCTCTCATCTACCAAATAAATAAAAGGATGTTGCTTTCAAAGTATAGCTAAGTTAGCTCCCAAGTCTAGCTAAATGAAGTCACAGTTTAGTTTTCATATGCAACACAGTCCTATGGGTTTTTCTTTAGATGTTCTTCCTCTTCTCTGTGGTTTACTCCTTTGACATGCCAGGCTGTTGTCTCACAGCAATCATCTGTTTAAATAAATGGAAACATGCCAGTGTGGAAACAATACCTGTCACACCTTCTCTGTGATAACAGTATGGTGCCACTTTGGTGATGCATGTTCCCACAGTCAGTCTTCCACACTGCCTTGCTGACCTTGCCTTCCTACCTGTTTGCGCTATGTAGCACA
Source organism: Cyclura pinguis (assembly GCA_030412105.1). NCBI lineage: Eukaryota > Metazoa > Chordata > Lepidosauria > Squamata > Iguanidae > Cyclura > Cyclura pinguis. Next base: position 157,945,327 of record CM059602.1, read on the forward strand.
TGTGCACTGTTTATTCTTTCTTTTGTGTGTGTCTGCATTTTTGATTCCCTGCTAGGTATTTCTTTTTTAAATTTGTTTTGCTGTAATTGCATGATTGCAGCATGCTGGCACTATCGTGACAGTGCAATTACACCAAACAAGACAAAACAAAAAGAAATGTGTACCAGAGTACAGAGTAAAAGCAACATTGTTCCTCTGCATCATGATGTCCTCTTTGTCTGGACACCGGATGTGAAGCAACTTCACCCTGCTGGAGATAGGAAACATCAGAAGAGGTTAACCATAGCCACTCACACAACGTGACTGCCAGAATATCAGACCTGCAGTGGTCCAATTGCACCAAAAAGCAATAGTTGAACAGCAGTGATACTGGAGCCACTGACAGGCTTTTCCCATCAATGACAAGCTGTGATCCAGTAACAATGGAAATGCAGTATAACAACAGGAGAGTCACAATGCCATGGGATAAGGAAAGTTCAAACATGGAACTAAGCCAATACAATCATGCAATGAACCTATTGTGTAGGAAAGTCCTCCAGCAAGGAATAAGCTTTAATTGAAATGAGAGTAAATATACAGATTCAACACTTCACACCAGTGATAAATTTCCATGAGGAAGCATTTGATGCCTGCCTCTTTACTGTCTTACCTAGGCACTCTTTCTATATGTTTGTTTTATTTACCTTTTCATCACCAAGTGTTTTTTTTTAATTATGGGAGTTTTTGAAAGATCTGAAGTTTGTGTTGATAGAGACAAACCACTAGCTTCAGTTGGGATGAAGAAAAGAGTTGAATCTGTAACTGATTTTGTCTGTTGTGGAATTCTCATAATTTCCCAGTATTGTTCTTTTTGCAAATGTCCCATTCGCAAACAAAAGCTTGTAAAATTGCATAGCAAAACAGAGCGTGTGGACTGGGTTCCTCTCCTTGATACACATCAGACATAACCAGCTGTGTATAAGCATGTGTCCAGAACTTTAATGCGTACCATCTAAGTGTGTGTGGTTTTTCTGGAATTTTAGAGAGGCATATGTTTCCTTACTCTCCCTAGGTATATTCCTGTCACATGTCATTGCCTTCAAATTTAACAGTCAAACTGTTGGTTTAGGAGACAACAATTCAATTAGAAATTTCCTGTGAGTTGTTTTCTTCCAGCTCACAGATATCCCATTGTAAAGAGACACAAAGAGGAAATGAACTGGCCAATGTGATTTTTCTAACTAATAATTTGAAGGAGAAAAAAAGGAAAAAGAACTGCATGCTATAGGCAATATCTGCCAGGCATGTCTACTTTGCACACGCAATGCACTCATTATTGTGAAAGGTCAGAGTGCTGAAACATCCAGATTGCCTGGAGAATGTGTTCATTACCAATTCCTATGCCAGTCATGTGGAGTCAATTTTCAATAATCCTAATCACTATTTCTAATGTTTGCTGTTTGGAGTGTAACAAAAAATGGTTCCCTCCTATCCCTTTTAAGTCAAGGTGCCCAGTCTTAAAAGCTAGCTAAGTGTTTTTGGAGCACAAAGCACAAAATTCCATAACCAAGTGTCCCCATCCCTGACAGTAAATGCAACAATAGCAGAGTAAATAAACGAATTGTTACTCTTTCATGACATAAAAAAATCTGCTGTCTACAGCAGTCACTTTACCTTGCTTTATGGTAAGGGCTGAACCTGAGGGACTGCAGAATTTGCATGGTTTATGAGGCATCAGTGTTTTTTCAGGTTGTATTTTGGAGACTGTGGAGAGTACTCCTCAATGAAAAGATTAGTGAATGGACAGGTTTCCCTGAAAGTCAGGAATGTTCCTCCACTGCCGAGACTACCTTGTAATGCAGAGCTACAGGGGAAGGTTGGATATGTTCTCAGATAGTGGTTCTCTTCCAGTACTAGTTTGGATGGGACTCAGGGTTTTCATAACTGTTTTCAGCTACTAATTGTTCTTCTCTGTGTTCACTCCCAATAGTATTACTACAGTGTCCTCAAAGTTCACTGTAAATATTAAATATAGGGACACAATACTACGAAGCCCACCTCTTTCTTGGAATCTATCATGGTGGGACCATGGTTCTTTGATGAGAAAGATTCAGAACCATTGTTCTGCTGATACGTTCAAGATACACAGAAAAAAAATGAGGCTCAGTGGTACCCTGCATGAATCAGCTACATATATACCCTAGAATCTCTTGTGGTGGACAAGTGGACAGATGAGGGTTGTTCAGCAGACAGGTCAGCGTGAAAAGGGTTTCTCTAAGTTGCAAAGTTAAACTGGGAAGTGAGTGGCCCTCCAGATATTGTTGTTACCTCAACATCCATCAGACCTAGGCAGCCTGGTTAATGATGAGAGATAATGGAAGTTCATTAACATCTGGATTGCCAGAGGTTCCACAACTTAGGTATAAAGTCTGAAAACTGGCATTGTTGATCCTATCCAACCCAGCTAGGATATTTTCCCCCTTAGGTTCAGTGAAACAATGCAGCTACTGTGCACATTAACGAGATCAATGGCAAGGGCTATCCTAAGACATTTTTGCAAGGAAAGGCAAAGCAGAAGATGACGTCTCCTCTATGATCCATGTACAGAAGCTAACCAGATCAGTAGCTGAACCTTATGTCAATACAACTGAGACAAAAGCAGGACTGAACCACTGCCATGACAGTATGTTAGCATGGTATGATAAGGACCTGCATACAGTAACTTGGAGAGGACAGGTGTCATTTGCTGTGTCATCTCAGACAGCAAAGCATCTTGGCATTGAAGAGTGCACCAGTGTAGTGCAGGCTAGTAAAGAGCCAGCTGCCTAGTCGCCAGTGGTGAGTAAGAACTATGTCTCCAGATATGGAAGATTTTGTACACTTTGGTTTTCTTTTAAGTGATCAGGATCTCACAAATAATTAATATAGATATTGGAGCAATGGTAGTAACTATGGGCTTCTTTATAAAGCTAAAATATTACAGTGCACAATATTGTGTTAGGGCTTCAGGCCAACATACTGATTGCATATGTCTGATAAGCTGTGGGACTCAAGGTTGTTTACTTGCATATCATGCTATTGAAATAACTGGGTTAAAGCAATAGTGGTGAAACCTTTGATCCTCTAAATGTTCTGATCTACAGATCCCATAGTTCCTTACCATTGTCCCTGCTGGGTAGGGCTGATGGGAGTTGCAGACCCAAACATGCAAATGATGAGGGGTTAGACTTGATGGCTCTTGTGGTTTCTTCCAACTCTGTGATTCTATGATTTCATGATACTACGATTCAAGAATTAAGGAAACTTGTTGAATCTACTTTTTAGGTGTGAAGTTTCTTTTTCTACTCTACATTGCTGGTAGTACCCAAAGTTTTAAAAAATCCAAAAAATGCTATTATTTTTTTAAAATCCCAACTCATTGGAAGAAGGCTTTATCAGGCTATACCAAAGAAATAAGAGAGAAACTCATCCTGCTCAGCTTGGGGCAAAATATAAGACTGACCTTCTGGTGGACATGGGTACTATCAGTTGTGAGTTCTTGGTTAAAGCTTTAATTGGGCAGGACCATAGCCAGTGGCAGAGTATGGCTTCGGCATGCAGGAGGTCCCACATTCAGTCTCTGATCTCCAGTTTGAAAAGATATTCTGCCCCCTGTATACTTTATTAGCTTTCTCAGATCAGAGCATTCTGAATCAGTGCAGATCTGATTCAGAGGAGATTCCTCTATTGTTACTGACATTTGCAGAGAAGGGAAAATTCTACCAGTCGTAGCTTCTTCTGTCACAGAACAGAGCGAAAGGAAAAGCTTACTGAAATTCTCCTTTTCAGGTATGGGTTTCACTGAACCTAGTAGATACTATATGTTGCCTCCTGATAAAAGATGGGTGAGCATGGTGTCTGGTGGATTTCCACATCAGTGGGGTGATGAATTCATTCTGGGTTTTAGTCTGATGTTTATGGAAGCTATCCAAGGTGTTGGACCTATTTTGCAGATAGAGTTCAGCACTGTGGTTCATCCCTTTAAAGTGTGGCCTAAAAGGTGGAGCAGATAGCCTCCCCCACTGACCTGGAAGCTATCAGCTAACACTTATTGTGGAAAAATACAAGCATATGCATTAGAATCTCCACGTATCTTTTTGTGAGCACATCATGAACTTGCTCATTTTCTCTTTGCAGGGATGGGAATCTTAAATTTCTTACCCATTAAAAAATAATGGCAGTGAACCTTATAAGGCCTTTTGGAAGAAACTGGAAAGAAAAAACAAATCTTTTTTTTTTATTTTAGTTAAAAAACTTAGTTGATTATATGATTGCAGGCAAAGGTACTAAACAGGAATTAAGTCTTCTAGGGCATCTTCTTTCTAATTTTAGAGTTCAGAGTTGCCAGGTCCTTGGGGAAAAGGGACAAGGAGATAACGTCAGTCAAAATGAAGGGGGAAAAAAGTGTCCAAATTGAAAGCAGAGATCTTTGCTAGACCACCAGCCTGGCTCTGAAGGCAATTTTTTGTTTAAATTAGTGATTGGGAATTTCACCCTAACTTGGTATAAACTTGGCTCTTAAGAGCTTGCATATTTTTCCTGCTGCTCACCCAAAGCACTCTATCCTTTAATTGATCAAGGAGCGTATTAATGGGAGTTACGGTGTGCCTGCAATTCCACTGACTCCTGTAAGGGCATTCAGCACCCCCTTCTCAGAATGAGGTTGGACAAAAGCAGCCAAAAGAAGCTTTAATTAAATGTCTGGTTTCAATGGGATTAACTGCTTGATTAATCCTGCCTCTGTCTGCCTGTCAATCACGCCTGTCATCATAATTGCCAGCTATATTGCCACTGATGATGTGAAAATGCAGTCTGGCAGCACTTCATTTAAATGCATAGTTTTACATTTATTTATTTTCTGTTTGTCTGGAAGAACATTATTTTCCAGCCTCTGGTGTTTGTTATACCAACCTGGCTGTCACAAAGGGGACATGCTATTTTACTGTGTGTGTGTGGTGTCTGACCTTCCCCAGCCATAAGTCCTCCTGGGTTCAATGGGATTTGCTCCCTTCCAAGTAAATTGCAATTTTTATGCAAAAATTGTCTACAGCTTACCTCAGGATGCACATAGCATGAACAGTTTTGCCCCTCTTGTAGATTTTAATATTTTCTCCAATGTACAAATCCTACCACTGTGAAAGATAGTTTGGGAAACAAAAAGACTGTAGAATGTATTTCAAAGTATAGTGTATCAAAGCTGTGTTCAGAGCAGCATAAATATGCTATAAAATTATGTGTCCCAGTTCTACATAGGGCAGCAACAACTATGGATTACAGTCATCCCTCCACATTTGCTAGGGTTGGGGGCACAGGATCCCCATGAAAGTGAAAAAACTGTGAATAACTCTAGGCCCTCCCAAACCATATTTAACACACAAAAAAAGTATGATCACTATATTCAACCCATTGTGGATTCCTTTGAGGCATCAGGGTTCCTTCATAAGACAGAAATGGTTGGCTGGTGGGGCTTACTACCACCTCCACTGCTGCCCCACACCATTTTTAATAGGGACTCACAAGCCTTGTTTGCAGTTTCTCAGTCTCAAGAGGCTTGCAGTCCCTATTAAAAATGGCATAAGGAGGCAGCAATGGTGACAGCAAATAATCCGTGAATAATCAAATCTGCAAAAGTGAAACTCACAAATGTGGAGGGCTGACTGTATTCCACTCCAACTTTTTATCAAGCCCATGTAAGTTATGTTTGAGTCCCTGAAGGTAAAACTCCTCTTGTGTAATCGATTTTAACCTCAATTTGCAGAGGAGTTGGAACAATTGCCAAAGTCTGAAAATTTTCTTTTAGTCACATGAGAAGAAAAAAAAAATAGAAAAGATAGTTTTCAAATGATTTTGAAATATACAGTAAAATTTGCTGAAATGCTATGTTTATAAAAGGTGGCTTTTTGAAATGAAGGGATTTTGAAGAGGGAAGGGTAGCCCTCCAACTTTTAAGAACATTTAAGAACTGAACAGAGAAGAGCTTTTCCTTCAAGGTCTCAGGCTTATTTAAGGTAGACTTGAAAAAGACTAATTAATGGAAACAGAGTTTGCTGATATTATGAAGCTGTTGTTGTTGTTGTTATATGTAGAATTTGGACAAGTTTATTGTCTATGGTATATTCCTAATGTTTCGAACACCTTGTATATTGAGTTGTTGTCATATGCACAATTGGGACCACATGTTTCATGGACGTCTTCTGAACACATTTTTGGATATAACACACTTGGAGTTGTCGCTGTCAAGAGTACACAGTTTGGAAATCTATGTATATTTATGCTGCTTTGAATGTAATTTTCAGTGTGTTCATGGACATCTGTGATTCAATATACTTTGAAATATATTCTGGAGTCTTTTTGTTTCCTTTTGTACTTTGGATACCATATTTAGGACCACCATATCTTGGGTGCTGTAATTGCTTAAGAGGGTCCAGAATAGCCAGTGCCAGGCCATGAAGGATGCTTGCCGAGATTTCTTCTTCAGTAAGAGGCAGATTACTTTCAGATTTAGTTACACACCCCAAACCTCTCTGCCTCTCAAAAGCCCCTTATCTTTTAACAGTCTGGTTGCTTTGTCTTGCTGAGCATCTCACAAGCACTGAGGTTCCCAGGTTGCAGCGCACTGACCCAGTGATGCAGGAGGTGAGTCAGCTTTGGCTTCTCTCCTTCTATCACTCTGGGGAACTGAGCTGAACTACTAGGTTGCAGCCTGGGAAGGTGTTGCATTGGACCTGACACCTTAGTAGAGCATGCCCAGCCATGAGCTCTCTTTTATATGGCTGATGTGAAAATGTCCATAGGGACGGTCATGGATATTTTTAGTACTAAGTAAAATGTACCTGTATGAACGTGTTTTAAAAAATTGAATATTGTTTTAGTTTTTTATGATTTTATATACTACGTAATATTTTATATGCTTTTATATGCTTCTTAATGTTTGTTTTTAATTGTTGTAAATGTTTTAATGTCTCTGTTGTTGGAAGGCACCTTGGGTCCCACTCTGGGAGAAAGGCGGCATACAAATATAATAAATAAATAAAAATGGTCATAGCTCAGAGCTGGTTTGCAGCCCTAAGCATCCCCCAAAACTGGATCATGGATAAAAGTGAAATTCCCTCCCCAAACTACAAGCCCCGAACTTCCCAGAAGACTAAGGCCATTAAGCTACACTGTTATGGTGCTTTTATTCCACCTTCAACATCCTATGGAATCCTGGGGGCCTTTAGAATTCTCAGCCAGAGAGCCCTTTGGTCTCAGTTAATCACAAACCTCAGAATTCCAAAGGATGTTGAAAGTGGAAAAGTGGAACAATAACACTGTAACAGCCAGATGTGTGTGTGTGTGTGTGTGTGTGTGTGTGTGTGTCTCTTGTTCTTTATCTCTCTCTCTCTCTCGGTCTCTTTCTTTCTGCTTTCCAGTTCGGGCGGTGATTGACACCGAGAGGAGGCGCCTCCTGGTAACAAAAGTCTGCGCTGCGTGGCTCGGAGGGCGGGCGGCCGAGCGTGCGTTTGGAGACCAAAAATCTGAGAAGGAGCGGCCGAAGTTCACCGCCAGGGGGAGGAGGGGGGGAAAAAGACCAAGAGGGAAGCCCCAAGGAAGCAAAGAAGGAGGAGGGAGGAGGAGGAGGAGGAGGAGGAAGACCCTCGGAGCGCTTGCGAGGCGAGCTGCCTGCCACTCCCCAGCCAGCTTTGCAGAAGCCTGCGCGCCCCTCTTTCGCGCGCCCTGCCTGCGAGTCCGGGGCCGCCGCCTCACCCTCCAGCCTCCTTTTCGCTGCCTGGTTTGTGGATTATCTCAGGAACGGCTGTCCCTCATTATCCTTGCCATCCTTCTCCAAGTTCCCCGACGGAAAAGGGAGTGTCTTGGAAAACATTTGATCCGTATCGGCACAGGACTACATATCTAAGGGAAGAGTGTGTGTGTATATATATATTTATATATGTACATATATATATGTAAGCATCTTCTCCATCGGTGGTTTTTTAAACATTCCTCTCTCGGTTTAGATCTCTTTTCTTCGCCTCTCTTTGTCTCTCCCCCCCCCACCCAGCCCCCGCCGGGCCCAACCGTTTGTCCCTGGTTCGACATGGTGGGGGTCAGACGGCGGACGAGAGCATGAAGGCTGCGGGATGGGAGCGAACAATGGCAAGCGGTACGGCAGTGACGGTGAGTCCGCGGGGCGTGGGGGGTCGGGGGCAGCTCCGCGCGCGGAGTGGGTGTGGGGACGGGGCGCGCGTGGCTCGGGCGGGAGGAGAGCGCAGCCAGGCGGCCGGCCGGCCAGCCAGCCAGCCAGCCGCGGCGCGGTGCCGGGAGAGTCCGCAGACGCTCCCGGAGCCGCAAGAGGTCGGCTTCTCCGCCTCCGAGGTAGCCTTTCCGGGAAAGTCTGGATGTCAGATTGCGAAGTTCAAGGCAGCCTTGGCGTTGCCGTCCCTCTTTTGAGAATGCTCGTTTGGCCGTTCTGGATTCACTGGGGCTTTCACGAAGTTTGTGTGTGTGTGTGTGTGTGTGTGTCCATAGTGTGCAGAACTTGAAGAAGTTACTTTTGGGGGCGGTTCCCCAACTCCCTTAAGCGGTATAGCCTCTAGGGGTTTTTCTCAAGTGTGTATAGGAGCTGATGTTGAAAAGTGGATTCTGGAAATTGTAATCCAAAAAAGTAACTTCTCCAAGCTCTGTGTAGCATGGTCTTTTGGGATGGGACAGGACACTGCACTTTCCTTGTGGTGTGTTGGTAAAAAGGTATGTGCGGTGGGAAGCTATTTACATTGTGTAAGATGGGTATTGTTTGTTGTAGGTTGCAACATGTACCACTTAAAGAAGGGTACGGGTGCGGCTTGGCAGGGAGGTGTCTTGTCTATGGACAAAGGGTGTCCGTTGCATACTCTGCTTTTATTTTTCTGCGGAACCTTTTGATTAAAGCACGCACAATATTCCTCAGGCATTGTAACCAACAGCAGTAATTTCCTCACCCCAGGTTGTTTCACCAACAAAATGTACATCTACACTACACTACACTCCTATAGCAGTTTGATACCACTTTAACTGCCATGTCTGTGTGCTATGGAGTTCTGGGATTTGTAGTTTGGTGAGGTGCTTGGCATTCTCTACTAAAGAGCTCCAATGAACTCCCCTGAACTCAAATTCCCAAATCCCTGAGAAAAGAGGAATTAAGGTATCTTTATCAAGGTATCTAGGGAGCTGTAGTTCAGACGTGTGGTGTAGAATTTTCTACAGAGAATTCCAACCACCTCACCAAATTACAAATTCCATAACTCCATAAGATGCAGGCATGGCAGTTAAGGTGGTGTCAAGCTGCTATAAGTGTGCAGTGTAGATAGACCCTTCAAGTGTCTGCTCTGTGTCCAAGTGAAGCACTCTGTTGCTTAAGTGTACTGTGAAAGTAAACAGTTACTAGGGCTGGAAAGGTAGGCCCACACTTTTCTTTCCTGTCTCCAGTATTTTCTTCAGTTCTTACTCAGCGCAGTATTACTGTGTGGATTTCTGCTTTTCATTGCTCAGTTGCCTGTTAGCTCTCTGGTTCTGTTTGGATGCTGTGAGATAGCCTACAGTTTCCCACCATCATTACTGGATCTCTCCCTGGCTCTTCTCCTGCTCTTTATAAATGCTGCTGTGGTCTGCATTCTACCATGATAGTATATGAGGAGAGCATCACTTGTTTGCCTGCCTACTGGCCTGCCTGCAGTATCATCATGGCCTGAAGTTGGTTGGTTGGTCCAGCTTTGCCATCCTGTTAGTAGGGAGCAGTTATTTCTTCTTATTTCTCCAAGGAAATAAGAATATGCCCTGTGAAAGAAGCAGAGATCCTTTTTGTGGCCTACAGGATGATGAATTCCCATGCTAGAATGCTCTCTTGACATTTTTAAAACGTATCCAGCAGGGTTTGGAAACCTATCACCCTCCAGATACTGTTGGGCCACAACTCGCATCATCCCTAGTTCCCCTAGCCTCTTCTGTTGGCCAGGCTGATGGGAGCTGTAATCCAATAACATGTGATAGGCCTGATGTTCTGCACCTTGATTTACAGCCTAATCCTTTGTAAAACTATATGGTAATTAAACTTCTGTTTGAGTCAGAAGGCATGAGTGTGGTGCTGTTATTTGCAAAATTCTTTCCAGACATTACTGTGTTTCTTGCCAAGGGTATTGTTACTTCGGATTAACTGATACTGAAATGAAGTTGCCTATGGCCATCCAGTAAGCTTGTGGCAGAAGTGATATTTAAAACTAGGTTTCCCAAATCCAAAACCAATTAGGGTACGTTGTTTACTCTTCCTCTGTAGAGAATTTTAATTGCTGACAAAGACGTGCATTATGAAAGTTAAAATAATTGGTAGCACTTACTGAAGATTCTTCCTGAAAGAGTGTGGATTTTTGGGGGATGTATAGAGGGAGACTAGGCTGTCCTTGTGTGCCCTTGGGCATGTATGCTGGTGTAGGCTGATAATGTCATTCATGTCTGGAATGTCAGACATTTTGGTGGGGCCAAGGAGGTCTGCATCGTTTCTGGAGAATCCCCACCTGAACTAAATAGCATTCTGGAGTACTAGACTTAAGAATTGCTGCTGAAATAATGGAAGCAATAATTTAGCAAGCATCTGAAATGTTTAGAATACTTTTGGACTTGGCCAGCATTCTTACTTTAAACTCAGCTGTCAGCATTTTGTACATAGCCAATTCATGATCATTTTGGCCAGTCTGTACTCATGTAGCTCATTTGGTCTCTTCTTTCTCACTCTAAGTTCATGAAATCCAAGGAAGCCATTTTTTCCCCCACATCTCCTTAAATCTCATAGCCAACAGGGTTTTGGGAGCCCTGCTGTAGTCCTAAAAAGTAACTTTTCCAAGCTTTGGAAAAAAACCCTGATGCTTGTTTAATATTGGTGAGGTTAGAAGAATTACCAGAACTACATTTGGCAAAAGGGAAGGGGTCCAGATAATAATAGGTTGAAACATAATTCCTTTGGACCTGATACATTGTATAAAAATGGAAGCCCTAGATGAACTGTATCATAATAATGGTGGGTAATGTGACATTCCTGGGCAAACTCAAAAACACGGTTTAACTTCACTTGTTCTAAAATCAGTTCTGAAGCTGGGGCTGTGCTTTGGTTTAAATTATGTCTTGCTGTCTTTCTTACCCTTTTGTAAAATAAACATGGAGGTTTCATACTCTTTCAAATGATATTAACACATCAGACTGAAGAACCAGTTAAAATACACACAAACACATTGTTTCCTTTTTTGCTTTTGAGCAAGCACCACATACATTCCTTTTAATCCTTTGTAGCTCATTTCTGCTATTTCAGGATTCCTGCATTGTGCAGTGTGGCGTAGGACTGCTTCCTGGCGAAATGGCAAGTTTTTCAACCCCAGGGACAAAGCCAGAGAGAGGCAGGGTTTAATGTGCTCCAGCTGTTCTGTATAAATGCTACCTCTGCAGTTTCGCTTTACTCAACATTTTTTTCTGAGCTTGCATTTGGATCTATAGAGAGAGCTGAGTCTTTCCTCATTGGGGTATGCTGTTCTGCACAACACTCTGGTGGGATGGTTGAGTTCTCTTCCTCTGCTTTGCTTGAGCAAAAGGATTTCTATCAAATGAAAGTTGTGTAAGCTGAGAGAAGAAGCATCAGCTGCAAAAAATAAAATAAAATAAATGCTCTTTTTGTTTTTCACTGTTTTTCTCCTTAAATGATATAAATTTCCTCCCCTGAATTTCTCTCTTCCCAGTTTGGTTCAGAAGGGGCAAACAACAAGCTGATCATCATTCTTCTGCTCTTGTTTATAATCTCCCTGAAAGTAGGAGGGTTTTGCTTCTTCTTCTAATAGGCTTCTGACTATGTCCAATTCTTGTCGTTGTTATGTGCCATCATTTCAACTCTGACTTACAGCAATCCTAATATCCTAGGGTTTACTTGCAAGCTTTTTTTTTTCCATAGGAGGCTTACCATTGTCTTCCTTTGAGGTTGAGAGGCAGTGACTTGCCTTAGGTCATCCAGGCTGTTGGAGGTTTGAACCCAGGTTTCCTTCTATCCTAGTCCACTATGCCATGCTGGCTAAGGTTCAGGATCTTCCAAAGTTGCTGTTGGCTGTGGTTGTGCTCCCAATGCTGACTTTCTCTCTCTAGTACCCAGGAAAGTAGGCTTTCTGCAGAAGTCTAGCAGTCTAGGTCCTAGGAAGTTCACCTTGTTCTGCTATTTATTGGTCCTAGTATAGACAGACAGACAGATAGATAGATCGATCGATAGATAGATCGATCTTATGTTCTCTCTGGATTTCCACCCTCCAGATGAGGCTGACTTTGAAGATGGTGCTGGAACTTTTCTGGGCAGTGGTTGAACTTCTGCTTCAGCCAGTTTTTTTTTTTAATGTAGAGTTGGACACAAAATATGCAGAATATGCAATCTGAAAGCTAATAGTGTGCAATTCAGGAAATGGGAGGAAAACTAGACACATTAAGTATGTATTAAGCACTTAAATGACAGTGTTTATCAGGCAATGTTGGTGAAAATAGGAGAAGCCAAGCTCTGGAGGGGTATTAGTTTTGGCAGTTCAAGTTTAATGAGGCAACTGGGATGGGTCTTGCACTGGTCACCGACTTGGCATTTACATTGGTGCATGAGCTGCTGGATTCTCCTGTTAGTTAATGAACTGTTGCTCAAGAGCTACTGATTCCTGTGAATAAAGTGCCACTGTTAACAAGGTATAAACAAAGAATAAAACATGTTGCTTTGTTGGTGGCTTTTTTTAAAAAAAATAGCAGTCAAAGCTGTGCTGGTAGGCAGCTGAAATGTGTAGAATTGATGTATGTTTACAGTTGAGTTGAGCACAAAGTATTCCTTCTTGCCTTTAGAGCAGGGGTGGACAAATGTAAGGGGCCAGAGGCCAGTTTCCTCCAAACCTTTCCACAGGCTGCATCCTCCACAACAAGCCCACATTCCTTCTGTAATCCTTCTCAAAATGGTGACAGGAAGTGATGTTGAATTGCTTCCTGTCTCCATTTTGAGAGAGACTGCAGGGGAAAAGGAAAGCATTTGAGGTGGCCTGGGTTTCTGAGGTGTTTGGAAAGTGGGAGTACTTTTGCATGTTTTCACACATTTGAGGAGGGCTTTCTGTATTGGGGCAAAAATTATGTCATTTTTTTAAAAATGGGGGTTGGAAGCTTCAGGGGACTGGTAAGGGGTATCAGGAGACATAAAAAGTGGGGTGCAAGGGCTGCATGCGGTCTGTGGGATGCACTATGGCCACCCCTTCTCTAGGGGGAGAGCATGGATTTTTTTTGTTTCCTGCTACAAATTCCTACTTTCACAGGAAGGTAGGAGGGGACTCTGTCCACCTCACTGAAAGGAGATCAGGGTTATATCTACGGGCGCTGGGTGTGTATGTCAGGCAGGACTGCTCTAATTCTTTCTCTGAGATGATGTCCTTAGCTTATTCTTCTAGGCCAGTGATTCCCAACCTGAGGTATGTGTACCCCCAGGGGTACAAACCAGGTCATTTACGGTTACATGAAAAAAATTGAATAATGTCAGGAAAAGGCACATATGTGAACAGTGTAAGACAAGGTGCAAGTCAAAAATTGTGAAATTAATTGAACGCTGTGATGAGTGGTAGAGTGGGTTTCCTTCGTTGTTTAACCTCAACAAAAACTCTGTTCTCTTACTTTGTTATTTTGCCAAATGGTGGGGAGTCCCTCCCTAAACTATATGTTGTGATCACATCACTATAGTGCAGGTGCTTGGCAGTTCACCCCTTACAGGCTCAGTTTTCACTCTCCTCTGCTTTGCGAATCTTCAAGTGCTGTTGTGCCAGTATCAGTGGGTATATAAGTGGGCACCACAGTCAGTCCCGTGAGCAATGTTCAGTGAGTGATGTCTTCCAGGTTTTCTTAACATTTCTTCTCTTTGTCATCATTTTAAGTTTTAAGTTGGTTTTTCAATTTGTGTATTATCAGCTATGGATCAGGGGTTGAAAACTGGCACAGTAAAAAAGGTGAAACATAATATGGATAATGACCAGTCACCAAGAATTTGTCAAGACACATCTAACACTTTAGTGCAAAACGGTGAGGAGGCACTGTTTTCAGTTCTTCAAATAGGTAAAAGGAGAAAATACTGTGATGAATACATGAAGTATGGATTTTCATATATAGGTGATGAGGTCTGTCCTAATCCCCAATGGGTAGTGCATAGGGAAGTATTGCTCAATAGTAGCATGAACCCTTCTTTACTCTTGTAGCGTTTACAAGCAAAATCTGCCAACTGTACAAACAAGGAATGAAATTTTTTTCATTGCCTAGTGAAACATTAGAATATGACATTGTTCTTGTTGTCACCTAACAAAGATAACAAAAATGTGCTTGAAACCTCCTATCGTATTAGTTATTGTATTGCTAGATTTTATAAGAATCGTGCTATAGCTGGGAATTTAATTTCTCCTTGTTTAAAAGATGCCATTACGTGTATACTTGGAGATCATCATGTGAGGAAAATGAACATTATGTTGTTTTTGAGCAATACAGTATCTCAAGGAATTCAGGAAATGTCTGTCAATGTTGAGGCAAGAGTAATAGATAGAATTAAAAATAGTAAGTTCTTTGTTATTCAAGTTGATGAAAGCACAGATGTTGCTTATTTCACTGTTTTGCTTGTTCTTGCGAGGTATTCGAAATGCAAGGAAGTTGAAGAAAACATTTTGCTTTGTCAGAGTGCACATGAGATCAGGATATATTTAATGCTATTGATGGTTATTCCAAAGAAAAGGACATTATTTGGGAGCAAATCTATGTCAAGTTTTTACTCCAATCTTCACTGTCATATTATGAAGGTAGCCCCCAATATAACCTGGAGCCACTGCTGGATCCACAGGCAAAGTTTAACAAACCACCTCCCTGGTGAATTACAAGTCATTCTTGATGAAGTTGTTAAGCTGTTTAATTCTATAAAGTCAAAGCCTACAAACTTGAGGATTTTCAAAGCACTGTGTGAAGAGATACTGAGTCTTCATTGTAACCTGCTCCTTCATACATAAGTCAGGAGACTCTCTCATGGTAAAGCACTTACCTGGCTGTTCGAACATAGACATGTGGTCCATTTTTTTGTTTTGTTTTTTGGAAGACGATCCTTTCCAACTAGCTTCCAAGTTATACACCTGTGATTGTCTTCAGGTTTTTGCATAATTATTAGATATTTTTCTACACATCAACAATCTAAATTTGGCACATCAGAATAGTTTGATACCAGTCTTTGATACCATTCAATTATCTGAAACTTTGATACCAAGTTTCAGATAAAATTGAATCTATGATTAAAAAATTAGATTTTGGAATTCATGCATTCAAAAAGGTCAACCTGAGGTATTTGAAACCTTGCACAATCTCCTATCTGAAAACAGGCTACAGCTCTCGCAGAGAATGAGCGAGGAAAACACTTGAAATTGCTAAAGTCATCTTTCAAGAAGTACTTCTCAAAACCTGGAGAAGAGAACAACTAGATTGCACATCCCTTTTGCTGAAGAATATTTCTGAGTTGCCAGATTATCAATCAAGGAAAAAGAGAAGTTGATTGAATTTTCGACTGATACTATTTTAAAAACTGAATTCAGAGAAAAATCTGTTATTAACTTTTGGGCAGGTGTCAGTAGAGAATATGAACAGCTTTCTGACAATGCAGTTAAATTTCTGTTACCATTTGCAAATATGGAGCTGGTACAGAGGACTTTCTCTTCTTATATCTTTACCAAAAATAAATAATATAGTAAGCAGTTCCAGATTTTAGACTGTATCCTACATAAGTTGAACCTGATTTCAAAAAACTATGTGCCTCAAAACAAGCTCAAGGATCACAGTGAAAATTGGTTGTGTTTAAAATATTTTTTGTGTGTTCTACGAATATTATGTCAAATCATATTAAAATTTTTCAGTTATTAATAAAAGTAACAAATGTAATATATTAATCAGTGTAATGTAGTTCTTTATGTAATCTGTGATATACTTACTTGAATTCATTGTATCTTTAGAGTTTTGAATGTAAATATATATGCACTATCTGTTCACCTTATTCCATTCCTTTTTGATCCCATTATTGGGCTATTTAATTACAGTTACAACATATAGCAACTATATTCATTACAAACATTTTGCTAATATGAAGGGTACAATTTATAGAAATAGGCTTTAAAGGGATATGCAAGCAAGAAAAGTTTGGGAACCACTATGTTAGGCCATTTTAGCACCTTTTCTTTCTTTCTTTCTGTCATTCGTAGTTCACATGAGATTCTTTCCATATTTCCTTCATTCCCTGGATAAGACAGATAGTAGTATGTTTTAGACCAGCTGCCTGATGCAAGCAGGAGGGACAGCCTGAAGAATGAAGAATGCCCTTCTGTTTTCACAGAGCATGGGGATCTAAAGAAAAGTCTCTTTCTCTTTTTTTTCTTCATTCTCCAGCAGCTTGGATGTCTGACAAGGCATATGCCTCACGCCACACCTAAAATGTGCACTAAGTTTGTAAACAAAGGAAACAACATTTTGTCAGATACGGAAATTCCTTTCATTTATTGCTACATCAGCTTCACCTTCAGAACCACCCCAAAAGGTCAGAAATGCTATCTGGAATCCCGGTTTTGTTTGTCATGGTCATTAAATCACTTCCTCTTATCTCAACAGGGGTGTTTCTTGTTGTGTCCTATGTACCTTACAAGAGAGAGACTTCAGATGTAGTTGAGAATGGCATCAGGTTTCTTCATAGTAACAATGGCCTAAATCCATTTTTGCTTTTAACAGAGTATGTCATGTAGACACGTGAGAAAAAGGATATAATTTTTCACTAATTTTGTTCTTGAATGAAACAGTGAGTAATTGTAGCAGCCTTCTTCCTGATGCAAGACGGTTTATGAAAACTGTACAGCTTTCTAAGGCTTTGTGTGCTTGGGACTTATTCTGTGCCAAACTTGCAATTTTTTTGAACAGAAAACGTCATATCGGCATGGCATTTTCTGCTCAGCCCCTTCATCTGTGAATTTTGTGCAGAATAAATCCTGAACTAAGAAAATTAATTTATATCCATTTAATATTCCCCTTGTCAAGATTTCCCAAAACTTGAGAAATATTTTTTCTATCAGTTTTCCCAATTTTTTTTTTTTTGGAAAATTGTTTCCATCTCTATCTGAAAGGTACCATGGTTACAGCACTGGGATGAGTAGAAGGATTGCTCAAGATTATGAGGTTTACATTTCTCCTATGGAGAATTTAGGGGAGGGGTGGAGATTGTATGGTCTTCCAGATGTTTAGAGCTACAACTCCAAGAAACCTTGAGCAGACTAGTCAATGGTGAGGAATGCTGGGAGTTGCAGTTTGAGAGTATCTGGAGGACTATGTAGTTTTTCACCCTTGAACTAGTGGAAGGGTAGGAAATGGCTGCTGAAATGAGATTGGATCAGTAGAGGTGGTATGGTGGTATGGCTAAAGATATGTTTTAATATCCATTGATGGTTATGAATGGAATTCTTTGGTTTTTTTTCTTTATTCACCACCCTCCTCCCAAATAACTTTTGTATATGATCATTCTATCTTTATGTTCAGAAAATAACATTAACTGAATTTTGACAATCATATGTGACCCAAACAACCAAGGTTTATAGCACACCAGGGAAATTGAGAGAATGCACCCATCTGCATGTATGTTCATGATGTTGGACTATAAACTTGAATGGTTTGTTCATGCTCATTGTTCTTCATTGTATTACTATTTCACTTCACAAGAGTGATTATTTTATCTTGAGGATCTCTCTAGTTATCTGCTTGTTTGTTTTCAGAGTCTCAAGGGATGCATGTGAAATGCAAACGGTTACTCTTGGAACACAGCAGCTCTGGCTCCAGATTTAAGGGAGTTGGCCTTGTGGCAAGGTTTGTGTTAGCTGAACCTTTCCAAATCCTAGTACAAAAATCTTTAAAGTATGTTTCTGAAGCCTGCAAAATCAGGATGCTGCAGTCATCTTCCATGGAGAAATTGCCAATTGAAAAGTAGCCAGAGCATAAAATTCTGGCCAGGCATATGCTATGATGGCACTGTTTGTCAAAAAACCCTATTAAATCAAGTGAGAGGGGAAATGAATGGAAAAGAAGTTGTATGAGCACACTCAAAGACAGTTTCAGCATTCTGACAGTGCTTTATACAATAGAAAAGAAAAGCGGCAATTAAATGAGGTACCACATGATACATTTCTTCTAGATCCCTAGGTCATTACTTGTAACCAGGAATGCTTATATAGAGCCAGGACTGTTCAGACTGTAGAGGGTCATGTCATATACTTACTAGTCCAGCTGCTACTGGTCATCCCACAGCGTGTGTTTGATTTTTGTTGTGGGTGGAAAAAAAGCATTGTACTGAATGCTGCCGGACCATTTATTTGCTTCCAGAGTCCAAGATACCTGCATTGTGGAGAGTGCACTGGTGCTTGGCTGTAATATGCAGACATGATAGAACTTTGGTTTGGTCTAATCATGAATTACAGCTGATGAGCTCATGCCCAAAACCTGACACTGTAAAGCAGTTTTTTCAAATTGAATTTGGAGGATCCTGGGAGAGTTTCAATGGTGCGAATATAATTATTGCTGAACACCAGTCAGAGGTTGTTGTTGTTGTTAATTGCCATCAAATTGGCTTTGATTTGTGGTGGTCCTATGAATGAGACATGCCTTGTCATCAGCAGCCTAGGTCCTGCAAACTCAGGGCTGTGGCCTCCTAGATTGAATCTGTCCACCTGAATGCAGTCTTCCTCTTCTCCTGCTGCCTCACTTTACCAAGCATTATTATCCCTTCTAATGAGTCATATCATCTCAAGATATGGCCAAAGTATGATGGCTTCAGTTTGGTTATTTTGGCCTCTAGGAAGATTTGTTCTTGCACTCGTTTACTTGTCTTTTTGGCAGTCTATAGAACTTTCTTCCAGCACTGTATTTCAAATGAGTTGATCCTCTTCCTGTCAGCTGTCCTCAGCTTTCATAACCATACACAGAAATTGGGTATAAGATGTCATGGGCAATCCTGAAGACTGGTATTCAATGATACATCTTTGTATTTGGGGATCTTATCTACCACCTTCATAACTCCTCCTAAGTCCTATTCTTCTTCTGATTTCTTGCCTATAGCCTCCATTTTGATTTATGAATAAGCCAGGGTATACAAGTGTGGTATCATCTGCATATCTTAAACTGCTGATGTTCCTTCCTCCAGTTTTCACACCTCCTTCCTCCAATTGTCCGTATGAAATTTCCTACATATAAATTAAACAGATAGGGTGATAAAATGCAGCCTTGTCTGACCCCCTTCCCAATTGGAAACCATTCAGTTTCTCCATATTATGTCTCTAATATGGCCTCTTTTTCTGAGCATCTGGGCAGTCAAATGCTGTGACACACCCATTTTTTTTAGAGCAATGCATCGTTATTCAGGATCTACATAATCAAAGACTGTGCTATAATCTATAAGGAATAGGCTGATTCCCCCCCCTGAAATTCTGTGGTGAGTTCCATTATTCAACTTATATTTGCAATATGATCTCTAGTGGCTCTTCTTTTTCTGAGTGTAGTTCGGACTGCTGGCATTTTTTGCTTCGTGTATGGTAAAAGTCTTTGTTTTAAAATTTTGAGCATCACTTTGTTTGCATGTGAGATTAATGCAATGGTCTTATGGTTACTGAAATTGCTGATCTCCCCATTTTTGGATGTTGGAATATGTATCGAGGTTTCCAGTCTGTGGGTCATTGTTTTGTTTTCCATATTTGTTGGCATATTTTAGTTAGAATTTGAATGGATTTTGTCTCTGTAGCTTAAAACAGCTTTATTGGTATGCCATCTATTCTTGGTGATTTATTTTCCCAAGTGCTTTAAAAGTGACTTCCATTTCCCTTTCTAAAACCGTAAGTTCTTCAGTAAAAGTTTTTTTTACTGAGTTAATCTTTCATCCTTTCATCTCTTTTATAGAGTTCTTCAGTATATTGCTTCCATCATCTTTTCATTTCTTCTTGATTTTACTGTGTGATTCCCTGTTGGTCATATAGCATCCTCACTCTTGATTTGAATTTCTGTTTGATTTCTCAGGTCTTGTGGAAGAGATCTCTTGTTGTACCTTTTTGTTATCTTATTTTATTTCTTTACATTGATTATTACAATAGTTCTGTATGCACAAGTTGCCAAATAGTGGCATTCAGGATTTTGATCTTATTTCTGTCACCCTTTACTTTCTTAACTGATTGAAGAGTTGCATCTGCCATCAAAAAGCTTTTATTTCTTTTTGGGTGCAGATAGTACCTTTTACATTCTTCACTGATAATGTCCCTAGTTTTGGTCCAGAGTTCTGACTCCCAGTCTATTAGGCTTAATAGCAGAGATCTATACTTTACATGGCCTTTAAATTCTACAGAGATATTCTTCAGATTGTATTTTGGATTCAGTGTACTTTTTTTAGTTTTACCCTAGGCCTTTTCTGCGGGATGACACTCTGACACATCATCCCATAGCAACCCCAACAGTGCCTCTGCTGGGGTGGGAGCACGCCCCCAGCGCTTTCCTCCACATGCAACTGGCTGCCTGCAGAAGGGAGCACAAGGGACATGCCTCTTTCTTCTGCACTGCAGTCAGCCATCTTCCCTTGCTGCGGTGGGGAAGGAAGTGCATGATTGTGCTTCTGGTCCTTCTGCATGGCTGGCTGAAATGGAAGGCTCCCGCGATCAGGGGTCATTGATGGAGTTTTTCTGATAAACCATGTGATCGCGCCAGCTGGTAATGTGAGAAGGCTGGTACCACAACAACGTCATGTGGAAGCATTGTTGCGGTCCCACTCCTCTCACGTGCCCATGCTGGTAGGATGCTGTCCTGTGGAAAAGGCCCTAGTTTTTAATATTAGTACTTCATGATCTTTGTCAGAATCTGTTCCTGGTCTTGTTTTAAAGACAAAAATGCAGCATCTCCACCTTCTGCTTCCAGTTATATAGTCTGTTTGATTTCTGTATTGGCTGTCAGCAGATGGCTTTTTCATTGCTTTAGGAATGTGTTTGCAGTGAACATGTTGTTGGCCTTACAGTATTACAATATTTGCTATTCAGTCTCCTGCATCATTTCTTCATCTTTTCTTTACCAGGGACACCCTGTAAATATAATTTGCTACTGGGGACCCCCAAGACTTAACTCAAGATTTAAATATTTAGATTTAGATTTAAGTTTAAACCCCATCCACCCAGCATAATAAGCAGAGGAAAAACAGGACTAGTTTATTCACAGTTTGTATCAGGTGAACTAATTCACTTTACCATTTACAGCAGTATTCCCGAATCTTGGTCCTCAGAGGTTATTGGCCTACAGCTCCAAGGATGCTTGACCAATGCATGCCTTCTAACATATTACAGATGAAAAGTGGGACACATGGACCCAAGCAACATCAGTGTGTGATCAAGATGGGAAAAGTTATTAACAGGAAAGAACACACAAACTAAAACAAGCTGCAGCAGTTTGTTTTTGTCTGAGCCTTCTAGGAAGGACTTCTTCCCTCCTCTCCTTTCCCAGCACTATGTTAATTGAATGCAAACTACTTTTGAGCTTTAAATTCAGTTTCTAATAACTGAAGTAAGCTGACGATGAAGGGGGAAAGTGGGAAGAGAAGAGAAAAACCGGGACATTATAAAACCAGCTGAAATAGTGGGGCAACAGCAGATTAATTGGGATTCCCAAATTGACATAATTGGATGTTATGATATTAGATAAAACTATGTTACTGAAAGTTATTAGTGCTTTACTTTCTTTAAATTGACAGTGAGAAATACTTAAGATTTTCTTTCTTTTTCCTCCTGACAATTGCTTTTAATCAGGGGAGATAACCTGCTGTCCTCCAGATGTTTTGTAATAGTGTTCTTGACCATTGGCCATGCAATTTGTAGCTTCTGTGAGTTGTAGTCCAAAGCATCTGAAGGGTTCCAGCTTTCCTGTCCCTTCTCTAAAGAGAAAGTAGAGTTAGCTGTGAAGGTGCATAATGAAGATAGCATCTATTTTTAATCTCTTTCCCCTTGCTCCCCATCCTTTCTGTTTGGAACTGTACATTCCTAAGTCATGTCTGGTTCAATGAAGAGTGCTTTTTCCTTCTGTGCTATGTATAACAGATACATTTCATGCACTTATTTATCAAAGAATAATAGAAGTGTATATCCATGTTTATCATGTGGGTTAATGCTGTGGCACAGAGCCACTTTTGCGTTTACTCTGCAGTGGCCAAGTAATGGACGGCCTGCCTGGTAAACCTTTCTAGTGAGGGAAAGGAAAAGGAAGTGCCTGCTCAGTTTGGGGCTGAAACAGGAAATTCTTGTCTTCTGCGGCACAAATGTGTCCAGAGTAGTGTCGTAAATCATAAGATATTTCTCTCCCAGTGGTTTGTAAGATAAGGTCTTTACTGTGGAAATTAGCACACTGATAACTTCTCCCCCTCTTGTGAATGTATTTGTGCCTCTGTCTAATGCTTAATCTTTCTGTTCTTAACAGGAAGACTGGGACTGGGGATAGTTCCCAATGAAATGCTTAGAAAAAGAAAGGAATAGATTTTTTTATAGAGTGAGGAGGGAAAGTTGAAAAAAATTGTCAGGTGTTACAGTTCGCCAGGATCTTTAGACACTGTGGTGTGGGTTTTCTACCCATCTATCTGGTCTAGAATTTGAATTTGTGGGATACCCTTGTATGTGACAACACCATGAACATACAATGTTGGAACTGCAATAACTAGAGTTTTTTGCCCTACTTTGTCTGTTTTGACCATTGATACCGCTTGTCCTGATCACTAATTCTTTGTTAACTGTAATCTTCTCAAACATATCCAGTGAATCACAGATGAAAACCCAGACATTTGTGGCCAAATAACTTCAGAGTGTGATCAAGATGGCAACTCAATTTGAAGGAATTGTAGTAAGTTGAGAACAAAGGGGTAAAGGGGGAGAAGGAGAGACATTTTAAAAGCTGCTAAAAAACTAGGACCACAGAGGATTCATCAGGACTGTCCATGCCAAATTGGGACACAGAGGATATATTAATATGGTGTGAAGTACTGTGGAAATGTTTCAAAGCTGCAGCTGAAAAAGCCTCAGATCCAGATTAGTAAATTGTATATAAAATGATAGCTATTATTTTTTAAAAATAATTCTGCTGGGTCACAATGAAAGTTTTAAGTGGAAAAGGATCTTCTCAAAATCTGGGTTTGTAAATGAGTTTTGTAAATCCAGGATTGTTTATAGTGGTGGTAAGAAAAGTGAGTAATTTGCAATTATGAAAATGGACAAAATATTGTTAATTTCTATATTCATTTCTCTCGCCGACTTGAAGCTTCAAGTACCTCTAGACATGATGAGTAATTACATTAAAAAAAAGCATTTCTTTGGACAAGTTGACCAGTTGTTCAGGTCATTCCTGTAGAGTGAGATTGATTGCCAAAGGTGCAATAGCAGAAACTAAATTAACCCCCTTGCCAACATTATATGACAAAACCATACTTTCAAAAGAATAGTCGTATTGAAACTTGCATAGTTAGTAAGATCTGTAGTCCTGTTCCTGAAAGAAATCTAATAAGTCTTCATCTGTCTTATAGTCAGAAGCCTCAAGCTGGTTGTAACAGCTGTTGGTTATTCATGGGACACACAGAGGAACAAAGAACTTTCAGTGAGGTCATAAAAGAGGGTAGATGAACAGGTGAAGTGGTGTCACGGAGAGGAGGCTACAGTGGGGCCCTGTTCCCGAGGCCACCTTTGTAGCCTCCTTAACTGCCCCATTGTCATTTGCTCACTTGCCCCCCTCTTGCCCCCACAGCAAATTTTTTGTCCTCTATGTTGTAAGCTTACTGATATGATAGGAAATACAGAATATACAGTTGGGCAGAATAGATATAAGTCTCTTTTTTTGGCTTTTAACTTGAACCAGCTATGTGATTGTGAGGATTAGGTTGTGTATCCCTGAAAACAGGGCTCTGTTGTTAGTTTCTAGATAAAGCAATGGGAGCTATATCTGACCATAACTGGGTTGTTTGCACAATACACAATTATAGCACTTTGCTATCACTTCAACTGCCCTGGCTTCATGCTGTAGAATTTGTACTTTGATGAGGTACCCGTGCCAATGCCTCCACTAGACTACAAATTCCAGGATCCCAGTGACCAGGGAACTTAAAGTTGTATCAAAGTGATATAATGGTATAGTACAGAAAAAAAAGCATGGACTAAGGACAGGTTTGAGAGCCAGTGTGGTGTAGTGGTTTGAGCATTGGAATATGACCCTGGAAAGTAGAATTTGATTCCCCACTCAGCCATGGAAACTCTCTGGATGACTTTGGGCGCATCACACACTCTCAGCCCCAGAAACCCTATGATAGGTTCACCTTAGGGTTGTCATAACTCAGAAATGACTTGAAGGCATACAGCAACATAACTAAATAAATAACAGGGACAGGGTTGTGCCTAACTGGGCACTACCTGCTCCCACAACGTTTTAAAAGTTTCTGCCACACAACACTTTCTTTTCCTTGTTGATCTCATAGCTCATGAACAATAGTATTCTTATCTCTCTGCAAAGCCTAGGATGAGTATACCCTCCTTCCACGCTGCCTGGGGTATGCCGGAAATAATGCTCCAAAAAAGTAACCTTTTCCAGCTCTGTGAATCTGTACCTTTTCAACTTGAGAATTCTTGCTTTTTGTGCCCCATGCCAAAGAAACAGATACGAAGTAAAAGCTGTGATACGAAGTAAAAGCTATTGCCTTCCTCTAAAATATAGCCTAAAGCTCTTGGTGCCGATATTGTCTTCCTTTCCAATACTAAACATTTCTGACCCTGCCTAGCTTCCAAGATCAGATAGGACCTGGTGCCTTAAGAGTATCTAGACTATTGTTGTTGTGTGCTTTCAAGTCATTCCAACTTATGGTGACCCTAATATGACCCTATCACAGAATTTTCTGGGGCTGAGAGTGTGTGACATGCCCAAGGTCACCCAGTGGGTTTCCATGACCAAGAGAGGAATTGAACATTGGTCTCCAGGGTTGTTGCCCAACACTCAAACCACTACAGCAGGCTGGGTCTCAAGAATATTGTACTGTCCCTTAAAGACATTAGGGGGAAAAAAATCCTAAGGGAATACCCACCCAGCCGAATGAGGACTGAACATAGTAATTATAAAATGGATAAAACGTATCCCTGGGGCTATACAAAGCCCACAAGAATGCTTTTCAAGACCCTGTTCCATCTGTATTCTCTAGACTGCCACTTTTATGACTAACAGAAAATGCGAACTGCTTCTCTTGGAAGCCCCGAGGAGCAGCAATTTTACCTTTTTAAATAGGTTGCCTGTTGGCCTGCATTATTTAACCTTTTTTAATAAAAAAATCAGTTTTTCAAAATCAGTAGTGGACTTCTGTTTTGTTTTTGTTTTTTAAATTTCTGTTTTTTTGTTTTGTTTTGTTTTGTTTTGTTTTGTTTTGGCATTTTTAGCCTTCTGTGTGGTGGGCCCCAAAGATCCCAGGAACAGAAAAATGGGCCCTGTGATAGTTGTGTGCCCCGAAGCTGAGAGACACCTGAGCAAGAACAATTGAATGGGCTGAGAAAAAGTAGAATATGCAAGCTTAGGAGATATGACAGAAACCTTAATCAGGAGTGCTGAGGTTGCAATGCTTTGCTGCAGGTGATCCATCTTTTTTATTGTAAGTGCTATTGTGATGCATTCTATGATACATTGTATTATAAGTCTTGTATGTATACTTATTTCGTATTAAAGGCAGATGGGAGTTAAATACTGCTGATACCTGTCTTGCTATTCAAAGAATGATCCTACAGTTGTTGGATGTAAAGTTTCTTGCTGGAAACAAATTCTCCTCTTTCTGAAAACATATACAAACTAATGCACTCTTGGTCTTGCTTTCTCAATTTTATATTTATGTCTTTCTCTTTAGATGTCTTAGCCCTGGGGAAATATCTTATAAGATTACATCACCTTTTACAGAGAGAAACAGAATAGTGTCATAATTCAACTGGAAAAAACATTAGGCTTGAGAAAAATTGTTCTTTTTTCCCCAAACAGTGAAGGATCAGATAGCTAACTTGCAAAAGTTCTTTGCTTTTGGATGGGATGCCATCTTTAAAACTGGAATGCCAACCCGAGCATTAGAAACAAAATACTAGCTTCTTTTGGCCTGTCTGAATGGTTATAATAGAGTGTATAGGCAATTGTTTGTGTGGTAACATGCTTAATAGTAACATCTGTGGTGTACTTGAAAAAGAAGTAAACAGTCTCAGCACAATATGACTAGTAAGTGCAAATGACATCATTGTCAACTTAAAAACCACTTGAGTCTTTATTTTAAACTTAAGAGGAAATCCTGTCTGCCATTCTTAAATTGATGTGATTTACTCTTCTCAAGTCTCAACCCAAAATAGTTGCTGAAAATATACACACCCAGCCAAATTAGCCCAGTTTTTGTATCTTTTAAATACGTGGACTGCAAGATAAGCCAAAGATGTGAGTGTTTTTGAGTAAGAAGGACCCAGGTTGGATTATTTTTCTCCAGCTTGGGGTGTCATGGAAGCCCTTTTCATCTCCAGGCAGAAGGGGGTTGTGAACTTGATCAGAGTTGACCCAAGATTTTTTGTTTCCTGAAATAAAAGGCAAAATGCCATTTTCCCTGATTCCATGTGAATAAGCCAATCAACACAGGCAATCTTTGCAGTAAATGACCACGGCAATGAACAGTCAGTGCAATACTGGCCATGTGACAGAATTTTGCAGCATACTAAAGAGTGGAAGGCCGTCTTGGGGGACTTCAGACAGAATATTTGGCACATGGAGTATTGGTTTTTCTGATGTTTTTCTCTTAGCATCTGTGGCTTGAGGCAGGTCCCAATCTTTGCTCCATGGCAAGGTTAGACATTTGCATAACAAGACAGTGAAACCATGGTTTGGACATGACATCTGCATTGGGCCAGCCTCTTTCTTGATTCCTACACACTCCTCTCATATTCAGACAAACCATATACGCATGTATATAGGCTGAGATATCTCATGAATCTTGTGCTCCTGTTTGACTGGTTGCTGATAGGGCTAAATGGACTGGGATGCAGGTGCACATGTAAACCCTTCCCCCAAATGCCCCCCTCATGTCTGCACCAATCCAGACCTTTTCATGTTCACTGTGAAGGTTTGAATAGGGCTCTGTAACTGTATTCTGTTCAATTCTATATCAGGGTTCATGAACACAGGAGTTCAACAGTGTTCAATGGAAAATGATTGTAAAACAGGTCTTCATATTTAACACATGGTGGTCTGGAA
Organism: Cyclura pinguis; assembly: GCA_030412105.1. Taxonomy (NCBI): domain Eukaryota; kingdom Metazoa; phylum Chordata; class Lepidosauria; order Squamata; family Iguanidae; genus Cyclura; species Cyclura pinguis. The sequence continues at coordinate 157,972,690 of CM059602.1, forward strand.
GGCTGCAAATATGCAGGATCAGTCAGGGGAGATGAGATTGTCTGGATGTCTGTATTTCTGTCCCCATTTTAGCCCTGCATGGCAGTAGGCAAACAACTGCATGGGAAGATAGCCTTCTTGCGTATAGACATACCCTGTTTGGGCCATCGCTGACCTACCATTCTTGGGTTTTTTGGACTATATCCATGGAACACCTCTCTCCAGAATTCTGTTCATCTTCTCTTCATAATTGCCTTGTATGGCTCTGTTTATACTTCCACTGAGGTGCTTTGTCTACCATGAGACATTGGGATGGGAGCATGAAGGAAATGGAATTGCAAGCAAAACCTTTCCCCTTCCACATTGCCTTGGTGGCATTGCATGTACAAAGTTCCAGGTTCAATCCTTGCCTTCTACAGTTAGAAACAGTTCCATTATGAAGTCTGGCAAAGCCCTCTCCCTGACTCCTTGGGTAGAGTAGACAGTCCTGGAATAGAGAGGCTAAGGGCCTGACTGACCTCGTGCACCCATAAAAGTTCAAGAAAATTTTGTATGAAAGCTTACATGAAACCCTGTGATTTGCTGTTGTCATGTAGGCAAATATCTTGACTTCTTTTTATTTTGCTCACCCTTCTTCTGTGTGCCATGCTGTGTTCTACTCCATATTTTCTTTGGGTAGGTGAACACAGGCCTCCTCTTTCAGTTTTTCAAATAGATGGTCTATAGAAAGCTGTAAGGCTTAAGCTGAGACTTGTGGTTGGCCTTTTAAGAGTCCCCTAGCTTAAGTAACCTTGTTTTATGTTAATTGGTTTAAAAGAGGCTGTTGTACCCCTGATGTGCATAAAAACCTGGGCATTTGAGCAGGGTGGTGTTTGTGGGTGGGTGTGATATAGCAATGAGGTGTGAGGACTCCCTGTGAGGCGCTAAAGTGAGTAGGAGTTTTATTGAAAAAGTGGAGGCAAGAAGCAATGTTAAGCTTTTTGTACACCTCCAAGGGGTAGTAGATTTCTAGAATTCTTTAAACTAAATTCTGAAGGCTTTAACCACCCTGCATGCTGGGCCTGTCAAGCCATTGTGGCTGTGTTCAAGCAATCATATCTTGGTTTTGTAAGTGAATATGGACCGTTTTCTCCCAGATGCAGACCCTTCCCTCTTCTTTTGAGGTATGGCTAAATGTAATACCAAATTGTGGCCCAAGATTTTAGCTTGCAGCCAAGCTAGCAACCATAGTTGGCTAGTTCAGATGAAATTGGAAACTGTGGTTAATTGCAAACTTGTGCATTTCATTTGGCTGTGCTATAAATGAAGGAGAAAGGAAATTGTTGCATGGGAAAAGGTACTTTTCATATTTAGAATTATTAAACAAACTTATTCTTACGTTTTCGTTGTATAGCTACTTGGTTTTGTGGTTCTTTCATTTGTAAATTGCAAATGGAACAACCTGTAGGAGTGCATACTTGAGCATAAGCACCATAATTTTTCCAAAACTTTACTATTTAAACCGAGACTCTGTTAAACTTAAAGGTTTCACCACCCATGGAGACAAGTAAATAAATGTAGTTTGGAGTAATTCCGTTAGAATTGTATGGCTTTTGTTGACATGGATGTAAGGACGCTGGGACTGCCTGTCTTTACTAAAGCATTATGAAAGCTTACATTAATGTCTCAAATAAACATAATGTCTCAAAGTGCCTGCTTTTAATCTTCGAACAAATGTTCTGCATAATACCCTGAAGTGCTGATGTTACTGTAATACTTTGTCATGAATGTGCTTCTGAGAAACTTACCTGGCCATTTTCCCCTGCTGGAAGACTGAGCACATCCCAGTTCTTCCACCATGCACTTCCTATAATGTGTGTAGAATTCATACATGAAGCCCTCTCATCACATATGGAGTGAGATGCTTCTAGTCTTCTACCATGAGAGGGGACATGATGATCCAGTCTTTATAGACCCTCTTATAAAACTCATGTCTCATACATTCAAAGCTCATCTGCATTCCTGGCATTATTATAGTCATAATAAAAGCTTTCTTTTATCTTTTTTGCCTTGAATCCAGTTGATAGTTCCAACTGCAGTAGACCTATTAAATTAATGGGAACTCGGTAAGTTAATGTTGATGCAAATTCCATTGATTTAATGGGACTGCCAGTGACAGCAGTGCCCACATTTTTCTTGTCAGACATAAGATCTGTTCCTGTTCAGTGGGCTGTATACTTAATAAATCAGTAATTTCTCATAGGAATAAGTGAAATCAGTTTCAGAATAAGACATACCTACCCATCCCCAGGATGAGTGAATAGAAAAGCATTTGGTATATTTAACGACAAAAATATAAATTTCTAAAAAGTATTAAAGGAAAGGAAACCAAAAAATGAAACAAGGTTGGAGCCTGTGAGGATCTGACAGATTCGCCTCACCAGCGCAGCTACAATTGTCCAACGTGTTCTATAATGATTCCTTGATTCTTTCTGTTTTAACTTTTGTTCACAAATGTATTTTCTTTCTCTCATAGTATAGCAGCCATCACCTCAAACTGCTGTATGAGCTTGCTAGACCAGATCTACAGTGGGAAAATAGAAGGTATCACCATTTCTTAGGCTAGATGTGTAGATCTTCTTGTGATAGAGCTATTCTTGAACCTAACTAGAACTGAATAAGCAGAAATGAGTGAAAGCCAATATGGTGTAGTGGTTTGGTTTTGGGGCTATGACTGTGGAGATCAGCATTCAAATCCCTGCTTGGCCATGGAAACCCACTGGGAGACCTTTGACAAGTTACAATCTTTCAGCCTCAGAGGAAGGCAAAGGCAATCCTTCTCTGAACAAATCTTGTCAAAAATCTCCCTGACAGATTCACTTTTGCATCACCATAAGTCAGAAATAACTTGAAGGCATACAACAACTGTATGATATATTTCTCTGATATGCACTTCCCTGGACTATGATGTTCAAATATTGTTCAAACAGGTTTCATGCCTTTCAATTTTACTTAAGCTGTTTAAATTTTATAGTATTCATATTGTGTTGTATTCTGTCCAGGATGTGAAATTTTTTTCTAGGATGAAGGCAGAATTTGTACATTTCAAAATTAAGCTTAGTCTTGCCCTGATTTTCCTTAAGACTAGATTGCCTGCCTTGCAAATTTGGAGCTCATTTCCCAGTTATGGATTTCTTGGAGATTGAGGACCTCTAATATACATGCTAAACCCCCTGGACACCAGTGGTGATCGCATTCTTTTCTAAGGAGTAGATGTCTCTATGCATGTCAGTGAACCACATGCACAGTGCAAAGCACATTAAGAGTGCAGCTAGAGCTTTGGATTGGTGTCATTGGCAGAATATCAGTGAATAATGCTGATGCCATGTGCAAGAAGTTCAGTAAAATTAAGGACTTATTTTGAAATCTGCCCTAAAATTCCAAAGGGCCTTAGAAGACAAACAGTGATGAAGGTATTCAAACAAACAGTGTTTGGGTGGAATCTCAACTGGTATAAATGGACTGCAAGCCTTGGGTTTCTCACAATGCTTTTATAGCTCTGCAGGTCATCCTGCATAAGAGATGCAGATTTGACAATTCAGTGAAGTCAGCTTGGGCTTAAAGAGGATCATGATTCTTTTGGATTTCCATGTGGTTGGCACCAAAAGAGTTCATTGCTTACATTTAAACAGTAGCATGTAAAAGAAAGGGGAGAGAAGTTAAGTCTGGGCATGCAGCCATAGTAAACGGGATGGAAGGTCCTTCATGTTTGAATCTCGGCTTCAATAAAACAAATAGTGTCACAAATGAGGCATAAAATGAAGCCTGCTGGTTATGTCTCAGTGAGAATGACATATTCATGCTTTTCCAAATAATAAATAAAATTCGTTGGTTATGAGGTGAAAGTGGAAGCTTCACTCCCATGTGCTGCACTGGCATGGCTTTTAGTAAAATAAAACTTGGGCAGGCAGAATGTAGCTTGGAATCTAGTGGATCTTTAAGAGTTTCCAATTCCCAGTGGCTTTAACTATAGAAATGATTGTTGGGGATAATAGGAGTCTCAGCCGCACAGAATTGCAGCGGAAAAGCCAGAGTTCAGCGAGCCAACAGCAGCAGCCTTGTTCCCCAGTAAAGATACTCACACACGGAGGAGTTTCTTCCAAAACAGGAGGTACTTTATCTTGTAGCAAAGTTCCGTTATATACAAAACATAGGACAGACGGACAAAAGCTTGCCCCAGGCACCAGGTTTGGTCAACCGACAAATACATACTGGCGTTGCTTTGTTATATACATATCTACAACCAATCAGGTAGAGGTTTGCACACCTCCCTCTACCATCTGCAGACAACCCCAGTTTCTTATGCAACCTTGCAGTTACCCACAGCTGGGGCATGATGCAACATCTTTGGAGTGGGCTGATCATTTTCCCAGGGTTCCCTGCCTGGAATCCCTGACAATCCCCTCCAAAATGGTCAGGCCACTGTGTAGGACATTTTCACAATCCATACATGTCATACAATACATGTTACATAATACATACAGTACTTACATTCAAGGGTACAACTCATCTTCCATCTTACACCTTGGTGGCAAGGCCCAGTTCACCTGCCAACTTCTCATGGCCTACTATTGGAAGGGCCTTTGTGAGCAAATCTGCAATATTGTTTTTCAGATACCATACCCCAGTGTAGTCCTACACTCAAAATTTCTGCCTCAGTCACATGGGACAGCAAAATACCCTCCTCTTGACCTTTTAGGGATAAGCATAACTTTACTTCCTGACACAGCAAGTTGGGTACTTCCTGACCCACTTTCACTGGAACCACTGCTGGAACTACTGCTGACCTCAGTGCGAGGCTCTCTCTTGACCGTAAATGCAGGTTCAGCACTAGGAGCGGTGTTGAACTCTTTGGTGTGACGTTGAGTGAGATTTTTGGCTTCTCCTCCTCAGTACTTTCCTCAGTACTTTCTTCTTCATCATCAGCCATCACCGCCCCTCCATCTTCAGAGCTTTCAAGTGTATCCGGGACACTGTCCTTTTCCTCATCAGACGTCACTGCCCCTCCATTTTCAGGAATTTCGGGAACACTTTTCACACTTTTACCCAGGGGAATCAAAACCTCTTGGTTACAGTGCAGTCTATCCCATCCTGAATGGATTTTGAAGTTTGCACTCCTAGAATACACTATTTTGCCAGCATGGTGTAGAAATCTATATTTGTTACCTTCATATCCCACAAAGCGTAACCGTCTAGATTTCTCCTCTCCAGACTTTCTGAAACTTGGGGGAACATACACACTAGCAAACTGACCCTAAACACGTAGATGCTGCAGGTTTGGCACTTTACCATACAATAGGTAATATGGAGTTTGCTTCACACTTGAGCTCCACATCCTGTTTATGTGGTAGTTTGCTGTCACTATTGCTTCTACCCAGAGTCCTGCTGGGGCTTGGGCATCCTCCATCATACAGTCCTTCATTTGTTTTAACAGCCCAATTCTTCTTTCTGCAAGACCATCCTCCCCGGGAGATGCGGGGTTGGTGGTTTTATGCCTTATGCCTTTCTTACGCATCCAGGCTTGCAGGCTATTAGACAGGAATTCTCCCCCTCGATCTGACACAAGACTGGCCACTTTAAAAGGAAATTCCCTCTCAACAGCATTCACCCACTCTTGGAACTTATCTGCTGCTTGGCTCTTCTCTTTCAGTAGATAGACATAGGAGTACCTGGTGTGTCTGTCTACAATTACCAGGAAAAACTATTTTGCCCTTCAGTTGGCTTGAATGGCCCAGCCAGATCTACATGTAGAACTTCAAAAGGCTGTTGGGTGACACACTTGCTTTTCTTGGCAATGGGGTAAGCCTTTATCTTAACCTTTTTGCATACAGAGCACTCTAGGAACTTAGGGCAATTTCTGACCTGTAACCCAGGGCATACCTTTGCCAACTCTTGCAAACCTTTGTAGCTGGCATGTCCCATCACTCTGTGGAGATAATGTACACACTTTTCATGTAGAGGTTTGTTACACAAAGGGTTAACGTTTGCCACTTTTCCTTTGGGCAACATGTGGTACAACCCCTGCTTTTTCACCCCTTTTGCACAAAAAACACCTTTTGCAGTAATTATACATTTCTCCCCTTCAAACACCACTTTGTAACCCTCACTGGCCAGTTGGGAGACACTCAAAATACAGTTCTGCAAATTTGTCACGCACAATACATTATTAAATGATTTCCCAAAACATGGCACATGTGCAGTACCCATCTTCTGCACCTTGCTGGGTGCCCCATCTGCAAGGGAAATTGCTGTTATATTTGCATTTGTAACATTACTCAACAGCTTTAAATTGTTCACCATGTGGTGAGTTGCACCACTGTCTAGCAACCACACACCACTCTCAGACTATTCTTTTGCCACAAACACATGGCCTTCAGCCTGTGACAACACGCCCCTCCGCTTCTGGGCTGTCTTCTTCCCTCCGCTCGGCGCTGGCATTCTGCAGTCCTTCTGGAGATGGCCAACTCTCTTACATCTGTGGCAGCGTCTGGCAAAGCTGCACACGCCTTCTTCCTCCTGGCGACTGGCTGTTCTCCCCTCCGACTGCAGTCTGGAATCGAACTGCTTACGTTGGACTTCCTCCAAAATCCTCCCGGCTACCAAATCTACAGTCAGCTCTTCCTCACGCACACCCTGGAGGCTGTACATCAAAAAGTCCCAGTCCTTAGTGAGGCTTCCCAGCAGAATAAAACTTTTCTGCATTTCTGGGATATTTACTCCCCTGTCGGCTGTCTCTTGAAATAACTGTTTCATCAGCATGAGGTGCTCTCTTACACAGCTTCCGGGACATAACTTTGTGTTATACAGTCTTTTCGTCCATAGCATTTTGGACAAACACGATGAAGATTGATGCACACGCCTCAGAGCCTCCCAGAGCTGATATGCTGTGTCCGCAGCAGCAGCGTGAATCAACTAGGAAGGACTTAAAGTAAGCAAAATAACTGCTTTGGCTTTTTCGTCAGCAACCCTGAACGCTGCTATTTGAGCAGCTGTTGCTCCTTCTGGGGGCTGTCCCTCATTTTCCAAAACGTGCCACAAGTTTTCCTTCGTCAAAGCGGCTCTCACATAAATTTGCCAGCTTTGATAATAAGCGTCGGTCAACTTTTCAAAACGCAGATGACCTCCCTCAGCCATGCTGCTGCCTTTGTAAGGAAAATTCAACAAACAAAGCAGCTGGCCACAATGACCTTGATGAGCTCTGGACTGAAGATTAACTGTCTCTCTGCCAAAACACAGACTCCCGAAGCACCGGAGAGCCAGGCAAACAGTCAAAAACAGTCCCAGTATCCAGGGGAAAAACAACTACAGGTGCACTGTGGATGCTGTGCACTCTGGGCCTGGGCCCATAACCCCTGTTGGGGATGATAGGAGTCTCAGCCCCATGGAATCGCAGCGGAAAAGCCAGAGTTCGGCGAGCCAACAGCAGCAGCCTTGTTCCCCAGTAAGGATACTCACACACAGAGAGGAGTTTCTTCCAAAACAGGAGGCACTTTATCTTGTAGCAAAATTCTGTTATATACAAAACATAGGATAGATGGACAAAAGCTTGCCCCAGGCACCAGGTTTGGTCAACAGACAAATACATACTAGCGTTGCTTTGTTATATACATATCTACAACCAATCAGGTAGAAGTTTGCACACCTCCCTCTACCATCTGCACACGACCCCAGTTTCTTGTGTAGCCTTGCAATTACCCACAGCTGGGGCATGATGCAACATCTTTGCAGTGGGCTGATTATTTTCCCATGGTTTCCCTGCCTGGAATCCCTGACAATGATAAAAAGCCTGTTCTCTCATCCTAGATGAGGCTGCTGAAATTAAGAGAGTTGAGGCAGGGAGGAATCGCAATAGGTTTTTGTGTGGTTTTAGTACCGAAAACAAGCTCCTTAGGCCGAGCATGAGCTCAGAAGTACCTACAGCAGACCTTTCCAAACTGTGTGTTGCGACACATTAGTGTGTCACCTGCAGTGTGTAGGTGTGTCATGTGAATGTAACAGGTAGAGGGGCTACCTCTCCCTCCGCTGCCTTGGGCAAGGCCCGAGTGAAGGGGCTACCTCTGCTGCTGCCTCCCCAGACTGAGGAAGACCCCGGTGAGGGTGGCAGCGGTGGGCCAGGTCCAGGTGGACGGGCTGCCTCTCCTACCACTGTCCTGGGCTGAGGAAGACCCTGGCTTGGGTGGTGGCAGGCCAGGCTTGGGGCTGCCTCCACTTACTGAATGATTTAGTGAATTACTGTATCATGAAATGGTGCATGTCTAAAAAGTGTGTCACCGACACGAAAAGTTTGGAAAGCTCTGTTCTACAGTTTTGTGTCCTCCTTCCTGAGCTACTCTTTTGCATTTGGCTGTACTTACTGGAGCTCAAGGTAATGTAGATCCTGCCAGCCAGAATCTGTCCATACCTGTTATTAAGCATGCAGTTGACCTAAGAGGGTCGTGTATTGAGCACATTTGCTATTTCTCAGCTATACATGTTGTTGCTATTTGCCATCAAATTGACTTTGACTTATGGCAACCATATGAATGAGAGACTTCTAAGAGCTCTAGTGGTCCACAGTCCTGCTCAGGTCTAGCAAATTGAAGACCAGAGCTTGACTGATTGAATCAATCCACCTGTAAGGTGGTCTTCCACTTTTTCCTCTTTGCCAAACGTTACCATCCTTTCCAGTGAGTTATATCATCTCACAATATGTCCAAATTATAACAGTCTCAGTTTAACCATTTTGGCTTCTAGTGAGAGTTTAGGCCTATTTTGTTGAACGCATAGAACTGTCCTCCAGCACCACATTTCAAATTTGTTCATTTTCTTCTTGTGAGCTTTCTTCACAGTCCAGCTTTCACACCCATACACTAAAATCAGACATACCATGCTGTTTGTGAAGTTACAAATGAATAGAGCATAGGGGTCACTTCTTATTACTTTAATTGCTTATATGAGAAGAACAGCTTTAAAAGTGATTTTCCTTCCACCATTCAGCACAGGTCTCTTCCGTAGATTACTGGGTTTTCTTTCTTCCATATATGTAAACAGAATTCAAGGAATTGTTGTCTGTCGAAGAACAGAAGGATCTTTCAGTCTTCCATGCCAGCAGACTAGATATTCTGTAGCTTCCCAAGGGCTACGGGGAACCATAGTTTCTGGCCATCATAACCACCTTCCCCATCTGTCCTTTCCCACAAGAACAAGTCAATAAATGTCAAAATTCAGAGATTCATGATAAGCAATAGAAATTCCTGTTCACACAATAAATACAAGACAGCTGGAACAATGACCTAATACCTAAATATTTTTGAAAAAGTAAATCATACTTGGGAATAGACCTCAAAATTCTTTCCATGCTGTGATTTTACATATTTCCCTTCTCAAATTATTGACAGCTAAAAGTAATGCTTCTATTTTATGGATGGATATACAGTTCCCCCACATGACTTTTTAAAAAATTGTTCATCTGTTTTCCATAGTTTAAAAGAAGGATGAGCTTCATGAAATATTTATATAGTAAAGGTTTCTTTGGACATTGTGTATTGAGTTCATTTTATCCTAAAATAACAATCCCTAAATGTTTGTTATATGAAGGAAGAGAGTCCGTGCCCAGGGCTGATATGGGTTCATTGCGATAGTTCCTACATCTCACTATTTTCAAGCTAAAGGTCAGGTTGTTAGGACAGATTTAGTGAAGGAAACTGATATACCGTTTTTATGGCCAAGAGGAACTGATAGCATTTCAGCAACTCTCCTACTTGTATTTATATTACTTCCATTGCCAAAGAGCTCCACTTGAACTTTCCCCTACAGTTTTTCCTTCATATTGTTTTATTAATGTCTACTGCCTGTAGTCTATTCTGAATATTCCAGAGAGATTATAGTACATTAAAAGAGGACAGGGCAAGGCCAGCAATGAACACTATCTATCCTTGTAAAAAGTGTCCTATAAAAGGGGATTCCTATGTGTTACATAGGGATGGTGGATGGGCTTTGCCTACCCTACAATGATAGGCTGCATCCATGTGGAAATCATATTATCATCATCATCTTTATACTCTGCATTTCCCCCCACATTTGATGAAGTATCTTAAAATTTGAAATAATTAGAATATAGTTAAAAAGATGCTACAGGTCAACATTTAACATAGAATTAAAGAAATTATTAACAATATTAAAACATACATTTAAAATGATGAAAAAGCAGTTAAAATAGTACAATTTAAAAGAATACCAGGCCTTCTTAATAGCCCTTTCTTTAAAAACCGTCAGAATTTGACTTTCTGAGCCAATCGTTTAGATTATTCTATTTTGGACGCTCGGCTCAGAATTATTGCCAGATCTGCTTGTGTTCATCAGAGTGGATATGTTTGTGTGCTCCCCCAATAGTGCTTGTAGTACAGAATAGAGCAGCTATGGATATCATGGCTTGTGCTTTTGCACTGAAGAAGGACCTCTATCCAGTCCTTAGTACCGGGATGCTGCCACTGATGTCAAATCAATGGAATGGAACTCCACATAGTATGTCCGGGAAGTTTTTGTAGCCTCCACTGAAAATAGTATTTCCATTTAAGTTGTTACTTCCATTTATTTGACTTGGGCTTGGAAATTTTTGTTCACAAAACTTGGGTAGTGTATGTAAATGGAGGCAAAGTTGACTCACAAAACTTGATTCATGTGGGGTTTATTCTGTTCTGGTCAGCAAATAGCCAAAAGCTTGGACCTCTCTAGTGAAAGGCAATTAATTTATCCAGTATGCCCATTGCCAAATGCTTCCCTTCGGTTGTAGTTGGTTCCCATTGACCATCAAATTCTTCTGTCTCACTGTTAGAACAAAGAAGCCAGACTTCTAAGGATGAGCCTGATTAGTATCTTGTTGGTACTATCTTGATTCTTAAATTCTAAAGAACAATGCAGAGAGTTTGGAGGGTAATGTTTACATTTAGAGATAAAGAAGGCATCGTGTATGGGTGGGGAGCCATTTAGGAATGAGCTGTATACACTTCTAGCTGAGTTTCATTCAACAGTTGTAACCATCTTCCAAAAATATTTGAAGTGCAAGGTAAAGCTCCTGTAAAAATGCTTTGCTTCTTACAGTGTACAAATTTGTCTCCAAACCTGACAGTTCAGGAGCTTCCTGAGACAATTGCTAAACTCTGTCAACAGAAGGGTGAATGGCCTCAGATAGGAGAGACACACCCAGATTGCAAAAGGAGGCACTTTGTGCTGCAAATGGAGAAAGGAAATTCTATTGTTTTCCTTTGCTCCATTTCTTCCCACTCAACTCACAGCCTTTAGGGGGGTAGACATAGCCTTAACTAATGGTGGTCTGTGGACTGGTGCTAGTCCATGAGCTATCAGGTGCCAGACCAACAGAAAGCTTCCAGGAAAAAAAGGAACAGTTGAAATCAATGGGCACAAATATAGTGCCGATCTCATTGGAGAAAAACTCAGCCACTCCCCCACATCAGATAGCTTAATAAGCACTGGTTTAAACCTTTCCTTTGTGTAGATGCTCTCTTTCAACATCTTGAGCATGCAAGTTGACTCTAATGACTGTGTTTGCCTGAGGAGAAAGCCAATGGGCTTTGGTGTCAAGTGTGATGAATTTTGTACCTTGCAGTTCACTTAGATGTTCACCTAAATACACAATGAACTGAGTGTATTGAGTTCACTTTAGGGGGAAAAAAATCAGAATATTTTCTTTTAGATGGAGGAATAACATTTCACAGACAAGGTGTTCATATATTTACTTCTTCAAGATTGTTTCTAAAAATGTATATATAATAGGAAGACTTTTGTGTAAGAAAATGTAAAGTATCTAATCATTGCAATTCCTGATCTTGATATCCTTTTCTCAGTTCTTTTTATGGAAATGAATACTTTACATCTTCTTGGTATTATGAAAGACTAGAGAAAGCCAATTAAGTTCCTTAATTTTAATAAAGTTGATCGTTTCTGCTCTTTTTACTGTTTTTTGCTTGGTCCTAGTAAAGTGGCAAAACAAAAGAAGTTGCTTACAGCTCAGGACCTTGTAGCTCCCTCCATTTGTAACCAAAAAAATAAATAAAAAATTAACATTTTAAACAGAGAATTCAGTTTGTAACTATTGTCTGACTAAACTGTATTTTTAATATACCAAACATGGTAATTTTATGCCAAACAAAAACGTGTATAGTTGTATTATACAATATTGTACAATACAATATTATTGTACGTGTATATTGTGCTTTTTACGTTCCTAAAGCAACAATTTTATTTTCAATCTGTGCAGGAGGCAAATAGCACGTTTCCCTCTTTTTTTAAAAAAAAAATTTCCACTTTTTTCTGATAAAAGAAAAACCTCAAAAAATGAGGTTCTTAATCATAATGCTGGCTTCCAAAAAGTATAATCCTAGCTCATTCTGCTGTGTCTATAGCTTCAAAAAGTTAGGTTGACCTGTCTGGTCTAAGCACTTTAGTGGATGTCTCTGGCTATGCTGTCTGTGTGAAAACTGATTTATTGCATTATGACCTTATGTTCTTTTGTGTTAATTCTGTTGTATGTCTTTTGAAAGCTTTGTTTAGACAGATTGGGTGTGACCTCTAAAGCCTTTCCTGACAGGCAGATGCCTTTTTGAAAAACATAACTTTCAATTGTAAAGTCCTGTTTTTATGAGTTCTTCATTTTTAGTCTATCGCTAAGTCTTTCATAAACATATAATGATAAGCAAGTTTTTTTCTCAAGTTGAGGAAATGCTTTTCCTCAAATGTTGAACTTATTTTATGCTTCTTATGCCTTATCTGTGTTACATGTATCTCCAGTTGTCTTGGGCTTTACTTCTATAAGTGAGGAACACTCATGCTTCCCTTTCTGTATTTTGGGCTTAATGACATATGAATTTACATCATTGCCATCAATCATCTGATACTGTGGCGGATACAGAAACCAAGTGAATGCATGTTGTTGCAAAAAAAGAGGAAAACTTTCCAGAGAACTGTGGGAACTGTGAAATGCAATACAATCCAAAATATACATTATGGTGGAATCTTTATTAAGCCAACCAAAAGGCATAAAATACATCACACTGTGTTTTGAAGGCCACTGGTTTCTTCTTCATGCAAAGATGTTAAAAATCATACGGGAGAAGCAAAGTGATCACAGGCCTGCATTTTGTTTGAGATGTTTGCACAAAGCAGTATGTAAGGTGGTCTCAGGATATTTTCATGCAGATAGAAGCCACACCCCTTCTTGACCATGGGAGAACCAGAAACAAAGGCAGTTAAAGTAGTGCAACTTCTCCATTAGCAGTACCAGGGAAACTTCCTTTAGATCCCGGCCAGTCTTTCTCCTTTGGACCCTACAAGCTGATTGGTAGACAGAGTATAGATTCCATGTCCCATCAGTAGAGGAAATATATTGCGGAAGGACATGGGAGAGGGCTTCTTCTGCAGTTCCACCCCAGTTGTGGAATTCCTTCCCTCTGGACACCCAAATGGCACCAACATTAGAATCATTTTGATGCCAAGTTAAAACCTAGCTTTTTAGGCTGCATATGTGTTATAGTTCTGTTATTTAAGATTGTTTCAAACAATTTTAAACTGTGTGTTTTTAAATTGAAAAACTATTTAATATGTTTTTAATCTTTTAAACTTTTGAAATTATTTACTGTTTTAAGTTGATTTTATTGTAAGCTGCCCTGAAATCTTCAGATAAAGGGCAGGATATAAATATTTTAATTAATAAATAGTAAAATAAGTCTCTTAATAAGCTTCTGTACTGCCAATTGTGGAAATCAATGAGGTTTCGTAACAGTTGAGCCTTACTAATAAAAATCCAAATCAGATTGCTTTAATTTATTTATATCGGATATTTAATCAGAGAAACTAAGTCCAGTCAATTTATTGTCTCTAACTAAGGATCTTTATTCAGTAGCTATATTCATGATCTTCAAATCAAAAAGGTAATTACAAAAAAAAAAAAAAGCATAGGCATAGCCATGTTGGCCGTACAGCTGAATTCAAAATACTTTATAAAAGTGTCACAGCAATGTGTATTTTGGATTTTACTCTATTTACAAAATACGATCTATTTACGAAGTACTATCAAGATCGCTTACCCTACATTTTTATTATGGAAATAGTAATGCTGCTAGGAGGGGCTTCGACATGGCTATATCAGAATTCTCAGCAAATAATTGGATTCCAATTCCTGAGATTGTCTTGGGGAAGACATTAGCATGTAAATAATATAAAATCAACATGTTATGAAGTGTGTAATGTAGAGGAGTCTACTGGCTCGCAGCTGAATGCATGAAGCTCCTACCTTAAAAGATACTGCATCAGACCAGACAAACTTAATTGAACTTTTCTCCCATTAAAATTAATGGGAGAAAAGTGTCTTATTGATTTCATAGGTACCTACATTCAGTCTACGAGTCTTATCTTAGTCCTGTCAGTTGTGAGTGAGGTAACATAAGAGCTCCACCAATTATGATGGTTCTGTGCTGTTACTCCACATGTGTAAGTCCTCACTCAGTGTGGCATTCTTCCAAGCAACACTGTCTCAATGCTCCCCTTTTACTTGCATACATTGAAACCTTAAAACCAGTTAGTCTTGAAACTGTGGCACTTTCCCTTCTTTTCCCCTTCCCTTCCCTTCCCCGTTTTTATGCTGCAAGAGACTAACACAGCTACTTCTTTGGAAAACTACTATTATGGCACCAGTGTGTGTTGTGATGCTGGTGGATCAAAATTGTCCTGTCATCTAGCCAAACAAGAGCTGCCTTACACATTATGCAGCAGGAAAAAAAAGTGTTTATTTGACATGGC